>OX276380.1:56369223-59006723 GCA_946251855.1 Alsophila aescularia | reverse complement strand
TGAAAGCTGGGGTAAACGAGAAAGTACTTACCTATAATGGGGGGAAGGAGGGGGGGGGGGTGTGAGGATCGTAGCTTCCAAATGTACGGACCGATTTAGATGCGGTTTTTATGTTTGTAAACTGATGTGATCGAGATGCTTCTCAGCTATAATGGGGGGTGAGGGGTCGGGGGTTATATATTTTTTTATCGTAATTTTTACCTGGAACAGTATAAGATATCCGAATCCTTAGAAGATACGAAAACTTTCTCATGAATCATTAGGTTGTTTTTATGGAAACAATTTTGGCCAAGTATGAGTTTTCATATTCAGTGTTCCCAACATAGTACTTTAGTTGCTAGATTTAGCACTATTATCTAACACCTTATAGCACCTAGCACTAAATCACAGAATAAACAATTACAAGACTTAACAGGAACCTAAGCAGCCGTTTATTTTCTGGGTACCACAGAAAAAAGTGACGAGGGAAGGACCAAAACTGCTATATCTTTACAGTGCTACACTTGCAATTTCCCGCGAACTAACAAGACAAAGGCAAGGTACTTAACACTTGTCAGTGTTTATTTGTCCTGTTGTAATAAGACAACAAACCCTATTGTCAAACAACCTCATTATTGTAAAAAAAACATCAGATGTGCATGCTAACATGACGCGCGGCACGGTAAATTTAATGTTACTAATTGTCGCGAGTCATGTTATCGTGGAATATCTATTTTTTTTATTGTGTTGATTGTTTTTGTTTGTTTGTTTGCAATTTTTTTTTTTTTTTTTTTTATTATTATTATTAACTCTTTCTTTGTCTTGCTTGATGATTGTTTATGCGAGCTTTATAACGTACCAATGTAAGTTTTTCTTGTTGGGATTTCACATCAAGAAATTATTACCTACTTGCTTGGAAAACCACCCGTGACAATAGGTACAATTAGACAGATAGTCGGAGGGTCAGATAAACAGATGTAAACAGACACGACGAAACCATAAGGTTTTCTAATTGTATTAGAAATCCTAAATACGAGTATCAGCCGTGGCTTTTGACTCTCTTGATAACGTACAAAGGGATCCGTTTTCGTTCAATAAAATTAGATTTAATTATTTGAATCTATAACAAAATAGCACTTTTTATGTCATGCAAACACCCGTGCAAGAGGTGGTAACCATGATCGCTGCCGGACGGTTCTTTCGATGCGGTCGATTCAGCCGATTCGGACGTTTCGACGAGGATAGGTGCGCGAGGGCGTAAGAAACTTCGGCACGTTCGGCGCGATCGCGTCCGGGTAATGCGCATTCAGCATCCTACGCCAAAAGGCATAAACATGTATCCCTGTCAAAGTTAACACACTTGCGCTGTTTGATGTTTTCAGCTTTGGTTGCATCGCTGTCAGCTTGAATTGTTGTCTCCAAAGGTGACGGCGCCAAGGTATCAACACAAGTTTCATCACAGGCTGTTCTATTTTTCAAGGGATGGTCATATACCATCAAGCCTCGTACCATCACCCTTCAAAAGGCCGTTTGGCCCTAAGACTGGATGGAATGCCGGCAACAAACGTTTGACATCATTTACCTGGCACATCAGGGAATCCGTCCTGCGCTTCAACTGCAAGATACCTAATCCATGCGCCAGTGGATCCACTATTTCAGTTTTCACCCAAAAGCAGCAATTTGGGAAATGGCAAGGTGCACACAACCGTATAAATAGTATTCGTCGCAATGAATACTGTACCAAATAAATGTACATTGTACCAAAATATCTGGTAAGAGTGCATTCATCCACAGCTGTTTACACCACAACTGAGATAAATTGTTAAATAAATATTTACACCAACGGTTACTCGGTCGGTGCTGAAAGTGAAACGGGCAGTATTGTAAAATTATTTTGAATGATCTAGTATTCTGTTAAGTTTCATAAGGTATTTTTACCTGACTACGGCAAAACAAGGGAAGGGCAGTCTATAAATGTAAATATGTATATGGATTGATCCGATTTTGACAAGCGAGGTATCAATCGATTCGTCTTTATTTACAGTGCAACCAATTAATCTGTGAAATGGCAAAAAAGCAGTTCAAAAACGAAAACCCGACTACTGTATTAGTGGACTATAAAAACTCACAAACAAGAATATTCAAACGTTTTAGAAATTTAAAACTTTAGAGCCGGGGGAGTGCGCTTTACCTACTTAGTTAAATCCTGATAATTTTATCGCAGTCTTTTTTTTAGTTTTTGAACTTGTGTATTACCGCGTCTTTCAGGTTTTGGATGAAAGTAACCTTTGTAAACTATTCCTGTAAACAATTTGATCAAAAATAGCTCAGCCATTTGGGTGTGAAAACCACAGAAAACCTTTATCTTTTTAACCGACTAACTTTAAAAGGAAGAGGTTCTCAATTCTTCTGTATCTTCTGGCTATCTAAATCAATTGGGTTGCTTTTTGAACAGGCAGAGCTCATAGGGTTCCGTAGTTTATATTAAATCCATTTGTTTTTTTTTTGTTCAAAAATTACATTGATAGGTATTTCATAAAATAACAAACCGAAAACCTTGAAAACAACAAGGAATTATTATTTAGGAGCTTACAGCTGCTGTCAAGAAGAAATTAGACAAAGCATTTTCTAGAGAATATTCCTTCTTTTGTATTACTTATTCATTTCACAACTTGCTCCAAAAACGTCACTCCTAATCAGACCCTTCAGAACTACAAAGAGTTATTACCGTAGCATGACAACTCCATCAATTTATTAAAAGGCCAAACAGATAAAGCCACGAGCTAAATCTGGGTCGCTTTATCTAACCTACTTTGTTCGATTTCCGGTGCTAACCACCACTCACCACCCCCTTGATATCTAGGATTCTGCAGACGGGCAACGCATGGCAATAATGGAGGTTTGTAGTTAGTGGCGATTGTTTAGCTGGGATTTGATATTGTCACGAGAGTTGATTAGTACCGTCGGCCTACCACTTTTTAATGTTTTTGATTCTCGTTTTTTACGCTTGAAACAGGTGGACATTTCGGCACAAAAACATCAGTCCTAGCCAGCTATTATCATAATCTATACCAACAAAACAGGACCTTGTCATACTGACTGACAGACAATACACAGCCTAAACCAGTGGATCTATAGTTTTGAAATTTGGAGGAAATATTTTTTGAGTACTCTAGGGGTGTACTTCGAAGGGATTTTTTGAAAGTCCATGGGTGGCAAAGTTTGCATGCGGGCAAAGCCGCGGGACGCAGGTAGTTAATAATATATAAAAAAGTGCCTTTATTAACTAATACATAACTACATGAAACAGTTGGGCAGTCCACATGCCATTACCGGCTTATAGGTAGTCCAAGTGTTCTAGCCTCATCAACATCATCATCATCAGCCTGTATTTGTCCACTGCTAGACGTAGACTTCTCCTAGTGTACGCCACTGAGCTCGGTTTTCAGCTCTACTCATCAATTTTCTTCTAGCCGCTTTTCGCAGGTTGTAATTCCACCTGGCCACAGGCCATCTTACACTACGTTTGCCTAGACGTGGTCTCCACTCGAGAACTCGTCTACCCCAACGGTTATTGGTTCTTCTGGAAATGTGATCAGCCCACTGCCACTTTAGCTTGCTTATTCTAAGAGCTATGTCGGTCACTTTGGTTCTCCGTTGGATATCTTCATTACGAATCTTATGTTGCCATTCAGAGAAACTCCAAGCAAATACCATGAGTGTCCTAGATTACTACACATTAATAATATTGCGTCAAACTAACGAAAAATATAACATTTTAGATGGTACTTTAGTGTACATTTCAGTAAGGTTTTTTACCGTCTAGTAAGTTGGTATAAAGTAAGTATGAGTAAGGAGGTAAGTGTGTCTGTAGTAACATATACTGTAAGACACAAATTGAAATAACGGCTAAGTTTCGATTTTGGAAACGTATTGATGATCAGCTTGCGATATCAATACTCTTTACATATTATAAGGACTGATACGTCCATCATCCTCAAAATAGTCTTCTTACACAAAATCTCTAACACTTTTACATCACATCACCAACAATACAAGTGGCGTCTACAATTAAGCAACGTCTACAAGTGCCGTCTACAATTATAAAAATTGCTTGTTTGCAATTCCCTTAATGCGTTCTAACATAAGCAAACAAAGTTTTCAAACTTGTAACCCTGTACAATAACTTACAAAGAAACTACAGTAATTATGTCTTTGTTTGGGACCTTTTCAATTTGGAGAAACTTCCTTGTTTGATGCAGTATTCTGCTATCATTAGAAGGAGGCAATTTTTGCATACCACGACATAAAGTCAAATATAAATCACTATTTTCGCCTTTACGTCACATGAAAATCGGGATTGTCTATTAGACACTTTAGACTTTTAAGTTATATTAGCTGCGCCCCGCAGCTTTACCCTTGAGCACACCTTGCCCTTCACCCTTTTAGGGATGGAAATTTCAAAAAATCTTTCTTTATTGCACCTTCAAGGTACTCAAGGAATATTTCCTCCAAATTTCAAATCTCTAGATCCACCGGTTTAGGATGTATGTTGTCTGTCAGTCAGTTAGTAGGTACGTCTCGCTCGATACTGTTTCCGTAGTTTTGCCAACGTGCAAGGTTTGCCAAACCCGTTCACCCCTTTAAGGATGTAATTTCAAAAAATCCTTTCTTAGTGCACCTCTATGGTACTAAAGGAATATTTCAAAAAATGATTTCTCCAGTATGCTGTAACCGCAATCGCCGATGTGTTGCCTTTATGAGCTCCCCAAAGTTACTTGGAGCTTGACAAGTGGGACAAAGTCTTGCATGGTCTGAGTGGGAGCCCCACAGTAAAATTACATTGCTCTTGAGACTGAAACCAAGCCCCATCTGCACATGATGCTGTTGCTGCGATCCATCTATGTCCTTAGTCTACTGGGACTTCCATGTAAAACATGGACAGATGAGGCTATTGTTGCAACCCATCTGTGTCCGTAGTCTATTAATCTGTCCAGTACCAGGCATTTTTAAATGCTTTTATTTTACTTCACTTGTACGTATGTATATATCTATGTATTTCTGTCTGTCCTAGAATCTTGCAACTCAAATTTCGAGCACTTTACGATTAGCTATCTAGCTTAATCTTTCTGGGTAGCTCACATTACGATGATAAAGCAACTGAAAAAAAATAAGGTAAAATTAAAAAATAAAGTCACCTAGAACCCTTCTTTTATTCATTTATTTTAAATTATCCTTATTATAACTATAGAATAACAATGTAACTATACTCCATATGGAGTGGTCGGTTCAAGAAGAGTTGATTCTCAGTAGAACAAAGAAGTTCTCGACTGGCAGGGAGATTTTCCGCAGCTCTGCGTGAAATCCCGAGTACTGGCCTTCTCTTAAATGCAGAGTAACTTTTTTGTTAATTAGAATACTGCTTTGCCTTAGTTCCGAGACTATGTCCTATATACGGATAACTGTTTAGTCTGTGGATGCCGAATTTTCTGTGTGAGATTTTTTAACGAGAAACTGTTTGTTGGACGTGAAAGTGGAAATTTAAACTTGTTTACCTGACTACGGCAAAGCAAGGGAAGGGTAATGAATTTAACAATATATGTATGTTTGTATATATGTATAAGAGTATATGGATGTCCCATCAAAACGAAAGATAGCAAATATAGCGATTGTTTGAATTCTGCTGACGGGTTGGAGGTCAGGCCCCCCTCTATATATTACAAAATATTCCTGAATATACCAACACTTACCTCATTTTTTGACTATATAATGACTTACCCAAATTGACCATAACTTGGATAAATCTAGTGCTAACATGATTAGCAATTTATTAATGTTATATTTAATTCCACACAGTTGTTCAAAAGACAATAAATAAATTACACAGACTGGCAGGCGACACTGGAATAACGTCCTTTACATAATCAAAATGTAATACGCTACACGTGTACAATAACATAACCTACAGTGCTGCCAACCCCAAACATTCAATTTCGATAACACCCCTAATCTTAATTATCAATTACACAGATGGTTAACCAATTTGAATTAATCCATTTACTTTACCTGTGAGTAAGTGAGGCTGCATTCAAATGTGGGAGATATTTCTAAGATATAGGGACATCTTTTGATTGTTCGTCTTTGAAAATGTGGTCTAAAAGTACCTAATCGAGTTGATATTATTCTTTGACCAAAAATTGAGTTCAAGTTTAAGTATTTACAAAAAAAAAACATTATTTATTTTGAACATAGACATAGACATAGACATAGCTTTATTTATGGCAAAAAACAAGTACACAAAATAAAAACATTGAAGAAATAATTTAGTACCTAAGTATTTACATACTACATGGTAGGTAGTATGGTAAGCACTACCTTTGAAATCAATAAGGCATGCGGTGCACTGAGTCTTTGAAACAAAAACACATTCGGTTCGAAAATCCCGGTAATATTATGAGTGAAAATACACACAAAAAATATAATAATTAAATTGAAAACCTCTTTCTTTTACAAGTCGATTAAAAATGCATAAGACGGTATACGCGAGAGGTAATTTCCAAATTAAAATATATTCAAGAATGTTTGTTGAAATTAAATTATTTTGCAAGGATGTAGAAAAACGTAAGTAATAATTTAAAAAAATTATAACCTCTTCTTTTTAGAAGTCGATTAAAAATGCATAAGACGGTATACGCTAGAGGTTACAAGTTATAAACATACTGGTAACTATTTTCCAAATTAAAATAGATTAAATAATGATTGTAGAAATTTAATTCTTTTGCAAGGATGTGGTGAAATGTAAATACACACTATAGGCACAAAATGTGCAATTAACTTGCGTATTCCAATGAACACGTTATCTTGAATACTATCACAATACATAGAGACTGTACGTACAGGGAGCCTGTTTCTGTAGTGGTAGGCCTCTTACGCAAGAGTCCGCCTGGGGAAGTACCACACCTTTGTCAAATATTCAACCGCCAAGTAGTAGTGTGTAAACATTTCTGTTTCGGTTTGAAGGGCAATGTCTTCAGCGAAATTACCGGGCAATGAGACTTAACAACCAATGCCACAGGGTGACGAGCGCAGTGCTGTGACGTACATTTTACTGTGATGAACATTTTGCAATCAAAGTTCTAGGTGGCACTGCAACTGTTGTGGGCAGGCGAGTGAATCCCGTTGCCCGTCCCGTCAATCAAAGAATTCATTAAAAAACATGAATTGTCCCTAAAGACTATAAATGCACTAATGACTTTGCACTACTGACTAACAAATCAACTCACTGATTCATATTAAAATAGCAATAGTAGCATCGTTATTGCTATAAGATCACATGAAGCTATTGAATGCACATGAATGCACATGAATATATTTAACCGAATATTAAACCGCGTCTAAAGAATTTTACTGCGCATAAAAATACAAAATCTCGCCAGATTAAACATTATTGAATCGTAAAAACTGTAGGTACGTCTTGTGGCTGTTTTCTTTCTTTTTTATGGATTTCCTGACGGTATTCTATATTTAGAGCATTATTTATAAAATGCTGATTGTAATGTGGTGTGATGGCCGGTATTTGGAAAATAAGAGAGGTCAAAACCACACCATCCAAGCTCCATAGCATTTGGTTTTTGACTTTGCTGTGGTTGTAAAAAATGTACTGGAAAAGCATAAATAGTGACAGAATAAATGGTGCGTGGTGATCTTCAGAAAGTCACTTACTGCCGTTAATCCGTCATGTTTATAACGTTGTTTTGTTTATTTCGTCACTAGCTTTCGCCCGCGACTTTATCCACGTGGATTACAAATTTATCGCGAAAAAAAAGCATCTATGTTCTACTAAGATATTAAAAACCGATGCAAAAGTAGGTATAGCACCAACGCTCTTAATGTTTTTGGACAGACTTGTTATTTCAATTCCATGGCATCCGTTCCTTACAGCGAGGTATCAACATTTTCCAGTTTTTTCGTGGAACCTTACCATTTCCTTGGATAAAAAGTATTTTATGTTCTATTCCAGAGTATAAGCTATCTCCATCCCAAATTTCATCAAAATCCGTACAGCCGTTATCGCGTTTAAACTCCCCAAAAAACAAACAAACAAACGTTTATACTTTTATATATTGGTGGGTCATCATTTCATCACCTTCATCGCTACCAGCTTTTTGTTTGAGTGTTGAACTATTAGTTGAACAATGATTTAAGGGACTACATTTTCACAAGTGCGACATTACATCAGAACAATCAACACCTATACATAAAATTGAAATGTTGTTTGTTTGTTTGTTTGGGGAGCTTTCACGTGATAACGGCTGGATGGATTTAGATGAAATTTGGAATGGAGATAGCTTACACCCTGGAATAAAACAGAGGCTGTTTTTTATCACGGAAAATGGTAAGATTCCACGGGAAACTGTAAAATGCTGATTATTTGCTGTAAGGAGTGGTTGCCATGGAAAATAAATAATAACAAGTCTGTCAAAGACATGAAGAGCGTTGGTGCTATACTTTTGCATTGGTTTTTAATATCATAGAAGAACATACGATGCTTTTTTCACGATAAACTATAGTCCGCGCGGACGAAGTTTTTTTTTTAGTCTCTTTATTTTATACAGGGTTTATTCTGCAAGAATATGTCACCCTTATAGCTTAATCAAAAACTAAAAAGAAACAATTGGTCCTTATCATCTAAGATTAATTGCTGCTATATATAAATCAAATAGCTTTCCGGCCTCAGTTGATAGTGGTTGCGACAGTATAGTTGCGAACAAAAGGTAATATTTCAATAGTTAGAGCTTAGATTGAAAGCATACAATTTTAAGGTATTCGATATCACAAATTTTATTTCAAGAGATTGTCGATGCGCAAATAGACATGGCAGAACTCATCCAGCTTTTGAAATCTATACACATCTACACGCAATCGAAGCTACTAATGAGCTAATCCATCGAAGAACAAGGACAAAGATGTATAAACATCTACTAGCTAATTTGGATCTCTCACAGATCCCCGAGGAAAACAGTCTTGAAGTAAATAACGAAACCAAAACATGAAACCTTTTCCCTGATGGAAAATAAATAAAGGTAGTACCCCAGGCAATCGGTTGCCGAGGCACTTTCGCCCTCTTGTGGTTAAGGAAAACAGCCTTTAAATTTTAGACCTCTTTGTATGGAAATAACGTCTATAAATGATTGCAAGCGATTTTTTTCGTCACTGGAACATTTCATCTTGTTATTTTAAGTACCTATTTCAAAATCTTTCAAAACAATGGTTAAGTTTGTAATACAGAAATAGAACTCACGTTGGAAAAAAACGAAGTTTTGCTTAATCAAACTTTGACTGTGTATATGAACTGTGCCGAAATCTTCGGATACTTTGGTTGAACATGAGAAAATTTGATTTGTGGGGTACAAGATATAAAAATGTGTGCACTGGAACTTAAAATAAGCTACCAAACAAGTTTTTTTTCTTTCTAAGTCCTTTCTGTGTCTGTTTGTGTAATCGAGCATCACGTGAAAACTACTGGACCAATTACAACATTGTTAGATAGCTTAAGATATGACTTAAAAATTGTTGTACTTGGTAACTCAATCCGATGAATAGAAGGCGAGCAATCGATAAGAAACTAATTGACTGCTGAAGGAATTTTGAGTATTGGTATTTTAGGTCCCGGAATAGCAAAAAGGGTAATAATCATAATCCAGAGAAATGACCACGCGGGCAAAACCGCGGGCACAGCTTCTTGTTTAATATTTTATTTTACTATTCATAAAATGACATAAAAGTGGTATGACATAGGTCAAACAATGCAAAATGCCACAAAATCATTGATTTGTACCGCGAAACGGTGGAAACCTAACGGAACATCGTGTAAGTTACATTTTTATTTAGCAGTGTCACGCGAACTTCGATCGAAAGTTATTGATTCTAAAGGGCTGACAGGTCACTGATAAGGGTTGTAACGAGATATTATGAAATTAAATTCTAAACTGTGTTATTCATGGGCACTATAGGCAGGAAAATTACTGGAAATTAGGGACTTAAAAGCCAATGTCCCATAGGGCAATGTAAATATACTTATTTATTTTTACTATGGCAGTTCTGTCACCAGCTTGTCTATTCCTGACTTTAACAATTATAATGACATTCACAAGCGTCTGTGTGTGTGTGTGTGACTCCACGTCCCCTGTAAAGGTACTAGACCTGGAGGCATACAAATTAAAAAGCAACTAATAACAGCAGATACCTTGGATTCTTAGTGGCATTAGACCAAGATGTAGGTTACACTGAGGAACAGAAAAATCACTAAGGCCCGTATTAATAAATTACTCTTGGTTGAGCTCTCAAGTGCGATTATATCAACTGATACGCTCTCAAGTTGTGATCAGCATCTTAAGATCGTCACTGATTAATAAAGACATTTTAAGAGCATCTCAGATCATGTCGCTTTCAAGAGCCGCATCTCAAGATGCTACGTCACGAACCAGAACTTGAGAGCAAGATTGAATGAACTACAAATGAACGATTTATTTTCTTTAGTGAAAGTTCGGTTTTTGCTCAAATAAGACACAGCGTAAGGTTAAAATTTATTACTTCGATGTAGTTGAATTCAATTAAATGCGTTTATATTAAACGTAATGTTTATTTTCTACTTAATTATCATGACCTTACTTTAGTTTATTTGTTTAAAGGATGTAAACCATAATATTTGTCTATATTTTTAAAGTTACACTATCTATTATAGAACTTAAAGCAATTCATCAACAAATAACTATAATTTATGAAAATAAAAATTCGTTGATTAGCCATGCAGTATTTCCAGCGCGTATCCGTTGGTTACGATTTCGGATCTTTTTAGACTTCAGCGAGTCCTCGCCAGGTTCTGATATCTACCAAATCTTCGGATCTTTTCGCAATCATGCCAAATAAATTTGTTTATTTCTAGAGGAATATAAAAATATTCTTATAATTATGGTTAATATAATTATAATTATCAACTTCTGACATAATATTTTCGAAATCCTTGATTCTAGCAACTGGCAATCACGCTCTCAAGTCACGGATCGACTGCACTCAACATTCTGCATCTCAAAGCACATCGCAAGTGCGCTCTTGAGAGTCGAGATTGATTTATTATTGAACACTAACTGATTACGGCATCTCAATCAACAGCTTAAGATATGTTTATGAATTAGATTAGCATCTTGAGATCGCTCTCAATAGCGCTCTCAGAGTTGAGGTCGGTTTATTAATACGGCCCCTAAGTTGCTATGGCGAAAATTCAAATACCTACTTATATGCTAAAATAAAATTAGTGGTGCAAACTATTGCTGGATTGGCAACCATAAAAGCACAGAATAAATATTAGTACTACGTAATAAAAGTCCAGTGGGAACACAAATGAGATGGAAGGACGACATCAAAAAAGTGGCGGACTGCAACTGGATTATTTCTGCCCAAAATCCAGAAAATGGAAGAGTGTAAGGAGACATACTCCAATCAATTTGGTCGTGGAAAGATTACGACGAAGAAGACCTTGGATTTGCAGTCACCACCAACTTGGTCTGTTCTTTTCAATTCTCCGTTTCTTTTTACCCACCTACAGCAAAGCAAGACAAGGGTAATAAGATTAACAGTCTATGTATGTATGCATGTATCTTTCTATGTATGTGGGTATGTGGATGTTCCCCCCTCAGCGTCGCCTCTATTAGTCCGATTTTGACAAAGGAGGTGTCATTCGATTCGCCTTCAGGTATAGAGCGTCATATACATATTTTTTTACCCGCGTTTGGCAAGGCAAAGTAAGGGTTATGTGTCCAACCTAATAACTTCATCCTATTTTGACAAGCGAGGTATTATAATCAAATCGTCATCTGGCATAAAGTATCATAGGCTATTTTTTTACCCAACTACGACAAGGCAAAGGAAGGGTTATGTGTTCAAACTAAAAACTTGGTTCAATTTTCAGAAGCGAGGTATCAATCGATTCGCCCTTTTATTTTTTACCCGACCGTAGTCGGATTTTAGTTCTTGAACTTATATCTTGTTAAAGTAGGTAAAACCTTGAACGACACGAACATTAAAATAACCTAAATCCATGCTCCAGATTCAGCTGGCAATGTCACTGTGGATACAGTTCCAACACAATAGTTCTGTTTAACACGGAGGGTATTGTGTCGCTGTCAGCGTTGTCCAAGACCCTCTTGTGCTTCGGTATTTTGTAATCAGTTGAAAATATTATTTACCTACAATACGAGTATAATGGATCTTAAGCGTCTTGCATGGTGTTGCACTGCACTTGTCATCTCGCTTTGTTTTTGTAAGCCTCATGCTTCCAATAATGCGTGCTTTTCTAACTGGAAAACAATACTGAAACCTTGCTTGTTCTTCCTGTTCTACATTTATATTTATAAATCCACTTGGACAAATAGGTCTGCTCTTACAGCACTGTCAGTGCACTGGAACAGTTCCTCATGTGGCATTTTATGAATACATATATGTAGTCAAAAAATACTTTGATAGCTATATTTTTGTGTCGCATTTTATGTCTTGGTTTTTTTTTTGACTGATTTTTCTTAAACACTAAACAGTGCTCCGTGAGAGAATATGTTTGGCATTGAAAATTCGGCTATAGTTTATTCCTACAGCAGGTTGTCCATTGACAGATAACGACAATTACTGACACACCCCATCGCTCCTGAATGATGGCTTATGCAATTTGCAACCTCCGACGGCCGATAATTTGGTTGGTCTGATATGGCTGCCTGTAAAATATGAAAATGACGGTTTCAGCCGTAGGCGTAGAATGTGGTGTAGCCAACGACTTATTTTATTACCGTTATTTTTTCGTAGACAAATAGATTTAAAATTTACTTCTGAGACTATGCCTACTAATGATATGGTCAAGATTTTACTTTGGCCTCCGGCCACATAAGCAAGTCTTGGTAGAATCCGAAGCTTTCTTTTTGGCAAGACAAATCATTTTAGTTAAGCCACACTCTAATATTAGTTCAAATACCATCAGCACTTGATTAATCACCCGTCGTTGTCAGAGGCAAATCTCATTATCACAACATTAATTAGAGACGGCAATTAGCGTGTTACAGAAGCTGTTATAGGGAATTTCCTGAATTTCTGTGTGTGTGTTGTTGTTCTAAGAAAATTAATTAGCCATCTCTCAAAAGAGTTGAAGCTTCTCATTTCCATTTTGTTCTCAGAGCTGTTCAAATATCGAGTATGATTATTCATCCGACTGAGAAGTTTCGCTCATCCTCCCTCGGCTTCCGATTTGCTTCTTCGTCCTTCTCTTCAGGCGTATAGAAACTCGTTCTCCAAGAGGTGGATTTGGTCCACCTCTAGGGCCAACATTTTGGTCTTGCGCGTATCATACCACATCCTCGGATTTGATAAGATTCACGTGTAGCCGATGGAGGCAATCAGCAAGCACCGCTCCACCACTCGTAGTATCCTTAGGTGGACTACAGTCAGCTGTATATCTGATGTATGTGTTTGCTGATGATCATAATGATAAACAAAAGATTTATATTGGATTCTGATCACATCAATGCCCATGACATTGTGATAACGCTATCGATGGCAATTAGATTGTGCCCATATTCGACAACTTTTAATAAATGAACTAGCACTGGTGGACTTCTTCGCTAAAGTGTCATCACAATAATCATCAGCCTATACTTTTCCTCTGCTTGACGCACACTACTGAGCCGAATCTTTAACTTTCCGCTTCCAGTTTCTGCCAGCCGCTTTACGCAGTTTGTCAGACCTGGCCTGGCCATGATCTACGCTTATGTTTGTAACGTGGTCTCCAATCGAGATTTTGTGTACATAATACTTTAGTAGTCTTTATAAAATAATTGAGTAGATCTACGAGTTCTACGTTTCTAATTTTCTTATATGTAAAATAGTTTTCTTTTGATTTTCTCTAATTGATATGAATCACCAATGCGTCCCAACAGTCTGATCTCCCCATTATTTTAAGTATTATTAAGCCAAAGCTTTCATGTTTCTAATTATTTATATTTGAATACTTGTTTCATAGGTCACCCCCATTGTCTTTTCAATACGCTGGGTAAAAGGAGGTCAAAGTAATTTACCAAGTTAAATACCAGCCTTCACGGTGTAGCAGTTGGATCAATGGTTTCAACTTATACAGCATGTAAGGGTAGCAGGTTCAATCCCTGCGACGAGGCAGGTATTTGTAAACAGAAACTAGTAATAAGTTCAAAAACTTAAACCCGACTACGGTTTGCTAAAAAATTGCCTATGACACTTTTGAGGTAAAGACGAATCGATTGATACCTCACTTAATAAAATCGGACCATTTTTTTTTGTTTAAACACATTACCTTTCCATTGTTTCGCCGTAGTCGGGTAAAAGAAATAGCCCCTGACACTTTATACATGAGACAAATCGATTGATACCTTGTTTGTGGACCAATAAGGGTGTCACTATGGTGGAATATCCACTAATAAACATACATTCATACATAGATTGCCAAACTCATTACCCTTCTCTTGCTTCGCCGTAGTCGGGTAAAAAAGCGCACATATTTATTCCGTGGAATTTTGGGAATAGTTCCTGATTCTCTAGATACTGGAAATAGAGTAGAGTTAGGCATCATCTACGTATGTATTTGTGACGCTTTGTAACTTAAGATTTGTGTACTTAATGTTTTCAGGATTCCTTACTCAAAGGGTCAAAACGGAACTCTATAACTACGCCACGGCCGTCCGTACCTCTAAAGGGCCGCATCTTTTGAACCGTAATAGGTGGCCAGTTTAAATGTTCACAGAATATGTGTTATTATGTTGAATATCCCAAATATGTACTAAAAACCGATCTAGTGCAAGTCAGACTCGTGTATATAGGGTTCCGTTTTTTTTGGAAATACATAACACATATTGTGTGGGGTGGTACGGAACCCTCGGTGCGCGGTTACGCTAGCGTTTGACCACAATAACCAGCTGGAAGAAATGGATGAGGAGAGCTGAAGAACGAGTTCAATTGTGTGCATTAGGAGAGGCCTACGTCCAGCAGTGGACATATCTATATATGCACGAGTATGTGTATGTGTATAGGCTGATGATGATGCTGTTAAGTAATAGTGGACGAAGTTAATAACAACGCTAAAGCTAGTATAGAACTAGTTAAGTTAGTTGTATAGTAGGTTGTATAGAACACAAAGCATTCATGAAACCTTTTTTTAAATCTTGTTTCTAACTCATTATGTTACTGTGCATGGATGATGAATGGATGTATGTCTTACAAGTGTATTTTGAACCACTTAATGACGATGTCCAGTGAAGCTAAAGTTTTGCACGCACGTATTGATGAAATTATAATATTATAGTATCACTGAGCCCCAAGGCTAAGCCAGAGTGGTCATTTTTCTGAGTTATAGAAAGATATCCTACGACCTAATCTAGTACTGAAGTAGGTCCTATAAAGCACAATAATACAAAATGTCATCAAAATTTGCTCAGCTGTCTAATCGTTTTGTTTCGATTGCGTGACTTCGTTTTTTTAAGTTCATCAGATTTTAACCAAATCCTAAGCTAGCTAACAATAAAAGTCGCATTTCAATCGGTCCAGTAGTTTTAAAGTGTTGCGCGAACAAACATACAGACAGAAGCAACAGTTTTAAAAAATATTACATTTTCATGTAGCAAAACAAGCTTATTTTAAGTTCCCTGGACTATTTAATCTTTAATCATACAGAATTTTTGCTACTTAATGCCTTATTATAAACTAGTTGTGCCTGCTGCTTTTCCCGCGTGGTCTGTGGGTTAAAAGTAACATACGTGTTATTCCGGGACCAAAACTACCCTTAGCGTACAAAATACCAAATTTTGTTCAGCCATCACATAGTTTTTATCGATTGCTCGGCTGCTGATAATCGGATTTAGATACCGAATACTTTAACACCAGTTTTCATGTCAAACCCCAACTATCTAACAGTGAAAACCGCATCGCAATCGGTTCAGTACTTTTCACATGATGCGCGAACAGACAAACAGACAGACACGACATTTAAAAATGTTATATTCTTGTTCAGTAGCTTATTTTAAGTATCCTAGACCATATTTTTAGTTATTTTGTGCAGACTTTTTGGTACTTACTGCTTCATTATAAGTACTAGCTGTGTCCGCGGCTTTGCCCGCGAGGTAATTTTTCTGTGATATAAGGATCTTAAGTTAAATCAAAGGGAATAACTTCCCACTGAGCTGCATTAGAGAACCTACGTAAGTATAATGTAGGTCAGTGGTAATTCCAAACCCAAAGAACATAGTTCAGACGTCAAATAGTTTTTTATTTATATAATTTATTTAGATAGATAATATTTTATTGTAATCCAGTTTTCAAAAAAAAAACAGCAAATAGAAACAATCTTATAACTAAAGTACAACGGGTGGACTTATCGCTAAAAGCGATCTCTTCCAGTCAACCTTTGGATGGAAAGAAATAATGGAGTGAGAGAGGATGGCGGTGTAAACAATTAAAACAAATATATATTGAAATAATAATTATAATTATGAAATAATTAATAAAAATAAATAAACATATACATACATGCCATTAAATACAAATACACATACTATAATAGCTTGTTTTTGTTTGTGTCTGTGTGGGTAAAATCAATTAACTGTAATTTTACCCACTTCCTGCTGACCGATTGATCTGAAGTGTGGTACACACCTTTAGCTTTTGCCCGCATCTTTGCTTCTACTTATCGGATTGAGATACCAAGTATACCAGTTTTTAAGTCAAACCATAAGCTATCCAACAGTGAAAACCGCATCGCAATCGGTCAGGAATTTATAATGTGATATATGAACAAACATACAAACAAACATACAGACAAACAGACGGACAAATAGATTTAAAAAATGTTATATTCTTGGTCAGTTGTTTTTGCCATTTTTTTTATTTTTTCTTTTCTGCCATTTTTTTATTTATTATCTTCTTTGTACAGACTTTTTCGTTCTTATTGCTTTATTATAAATATAGAGAGAGTAGATATAGAAGTATAGAATAATAGAATATTATAAGTATAGGGTATAATGATGTACCTACATATGGATGTGTGGATATTGCAAGTCAATTTTGAATAACTTATCGACGTCCAATGTAACTCAAATTTTGCACACATCTGTAGTTTTGATGACAGTACAACATTATGGTACCATTGAGCTGGTTTATGCGCGGAGATGGCAGGTAGCCTCAGGAATTTACCAACTTATTCTTAACTTATTCGAGTTTTGTATCATTAGATTCGTATAATGAGTTCTTTAGTAGTGATATCCAGGGCCTGATGATAGTGCTGGAAGGTATTCACAGTAACCAGCAATGAAGTGATGGAAATTTTTCGTGTTCGGGCTCATTTCATATCTCTCGATGAGTTTTCTGTGCTGGAGTGGCACCTGTGATGGATTTCAAAAGCTTGCTTTGCTTGCCCGACGCTGGTCACTACAGCGCCAAACCAAGTACTAACCGGTAAGTAAGTAACCGGTTTTAACGGTAACTTATCGCTAGCGCTTAAAGAGAATTTGTAATAAATCGTATTAACTCACAATTTTAGTATCTCACTTTTATAATCACAACGCCCGTCAAACTCCGTTACATATATCATGATTATTTAACATAAAATGATATATTCCGGATACAAGATTTATTATTATTTTTAATTACTTATAGTACACATTGTACTAATGCCGTTGATTTAACACCCTAATTAGCAATTCCAACCCAAATGTAGGCCAAAATAGTAGCACCCGGTAAACAAAGAAAATTCCAGATTACGCATTAAAATATTAATGTTATAATGTTCCCCCGTAAACTCACGCAACAAAGTAATTTAATTTACTTACCTTAGTCGAAAGAACCATAGAGCCCAATAGTGGTTCCGTCTGAGTACCGCACTGCCGATGCCACTATTTAAAATTCAGAAAAAAATACACAATAATCCGCAATAACCACAGTAATAATCACTGAACGAAATTCAACCACAATGATCAGTGCACTTGTATCTCGAATTCCATATCTGGACAGAGAATCTGCCGCTAAGCGGCGTTAGCCGTCCGCCTTGCTGGGCGGCCGTCGCGTCACTGAAGTCCGCCTTACGTGACGCATGCGTGGTGTTAAGTATATGCCTGGCCATATTTCATTTTGTAATGAACTGAAGTTAGTCAACCTTTCTAATTTGGACTCCATTTCAAAGAAATAGGAATAGTTTTTGGATATAGTGGAGTAAATTTGTTATTTCGTATTTTTTTGGTTATTATGAGTATTTGTTTGTGTACGAAATAGTTATAATAATAAAGTAATAGTAAAATTGATATTTATATGGGGCTAGTGACAAAGTGTTATTTGTCAGTAACTTACCAAGTAAAAAAACTTAGTTTATATCCCTACTACAGAGCAGTTATAGCCCATGTTATTTTTTGATTACAGTTTTGTAGCTTTGGTCGTATAAACTGAAACAGATTTTCAATATGAGCGATGATGGCCTAACGGTTCTACTGTGCAATTTAGAATCCAACGGTACCGGGTTCTAAACTTAGGCTCCGCACCAATTACTTTTCTAAGTTATGTGCGGTTTTCCATAGCTCCGTTCTTCGGAGGGCACGTTAAGCTATCGGTCCCGGCTGTTATTGATTAATAGCAGTCGTTAAGCCATGTCAGAGGCCCTCGAGCGGCTTGACAAACTCTGACGTCAGAGGTCAGCACTACCTCATACGACAAATAAACAAACAATACAAAAATAACATAACAAATGGAGTGATAAGTACTATAAAATAAAATACGTATAACTGGCATGGTACCGGTCCCACCTCTGAATACGTGACCGACTGCACTGACCGTTATATTTCTTTTATCAATAGTCTAATGTCACATACGGTACGCTACTAAATATCTCTTATCATTTTAGCACTTTTACACATGTATAAATTGATTAATTATGTAAATTAGGTACACTTTGTTTAACATTACTCAACTTGCCAATGTCAAGGTAATAGAGCGCAATTGACACCGAAATGTACACGCGTACTCATACTAATGAAAAGTTTATTGCAAGTAATTTTTTCAAAATTTAAATAATTAGTCTAGAGCAAGAGAAATGAAATTAATAACGTACTAAAGAATATATATATTAAAAATAAAAAAAACATCGTTAAAAAAACTAGTCTTCTGATGACGCCGACGAGAGATTATGGCCAAAAAAAATCTAGATTTAGAAAAAATAATTCTAATCAGAAAAACAAATGAACATCAGAAAAACAAATTTTTAGACAGAAAAACATATGAATATCAGAAAAACATAAATATCGGAAAAACAATTGAATGTCGGGCGAAGTTACAGTTGAAATCTATGGATGTCAAAGTGACAGGTGTCAAAAATACAGGTGTCAAACTGACAGGTGTCAAACTGAAAGAGGGGAGATTTTACGCAGGTAACGCTGCGGGGCGCATCTACTTATAAAACAAAACTGAATTTCATTCTATCAGAGAGCTTTCTTTGTAAAACTTCTAAAACATATTTCAATTTCGTAAAACAAATTATTTGAGCACTTTGATGTCGAGTTGGTTGTAAAAATATGTAGGTATTTCACTTCAATACTTATCTATCAAACGATGTCAAGTAATTTTAATGAATAGGTAGATGGTAATCTTTATCTATATAAGAGGACCGCGTGACTGACAGACAGACCCGCACAGCCTAAACCGGTAACCTAGAGAAATTAAATTTGGAGGAAATATTTCTTGAGTATCCTAGATGTGCAACAAAAATGGATTTTTTGAAATTCCTTCTTTAGAGGAGGGAACGGGGAAGGCAAAGTTAGCACGCGGGCGAATCTGCGTGGCGCAGCTAGTACAATATAGAAGACAAATATTATTTGCCTTATTATTATTGTTACAATGTTATTATAACAATAATAATAACTCGTAACATAACATAGGTATGTTACGAGCTGTTCTTGTCCACCACGTCCTAGCAGTCTTGTAGCTGCTTGATCATTCTAGTACGATCCCTTTAGAACTTTCTAGAGACCTATTTATTGTTTTCCTTAGAATTAACCGGCCTAAATTATAACAAAAAAAATGCAAGGGTATATATTTTTTTAACTATACAGGTTGTAGTTTTGCATCTCCGCCATATTTGCAGAAATAGGTATACTCCAATTACAGAACACGAATCATTAATAAAAGAAGTACAAAAAAAAGACTTAGAACTAAGTAAAAATAGTTTAGAAAAAGCGATACGTGTACGCGATCCTAATTTGAAATCACCCAGTGTGGCAAGAGCCTGCGCGCACACACACTCTAATGAAGCTATGTTGCGTGAATTGCCTCTTTCACGCACACTACGCGCCAGCCGCGGCGTGCGGCAGCGCCCCAAGGCTGGCGGCACCCTCAAAGAAAGGCGGCGCGGCGTTTTACAAAGGCGGAATGCGCGCGGGTCATTGCCCTGGTCGTTGCCCGAGAAATCAGCTGTTCGATCACTCACAGAGAAATTATAACAATTTTTCTGAGTGTAAATAAGATAATTCCATTTTTTTTACTACGCCGGAAATTCCTAACTAAGCTAATGTCAACTTTGATAATACATTCTCACTTGCAATAAGTTTATTTATACAAACTGATAATTAAAGGTTCGCTATTCATTCTGTGGCGCGGGCTGCGGCACGCGGTGCGTCTATAGGAGCGCGCAAACATATCTACCATACATGTGTGTGTCGTAGGGTTCTACTCCAAAATAAAGTTGGGCCTACTACGATTTATCAATAAAATATTTAATTAAAATTCCACCTCCAGTTAAATGTAGGAATTAAATAGTATTGTTAGTTGATTAAGGTATACCTATTACAATTAACTCTGTGAATATGGCGGGGATGGAAAACTACAACCTGTATATAGATTTTATTATATGACTTGCTGTGCCCGTGCCTTTGCCCGCGTGGGCATACTTCTGAGAAAGAAATATCTTATATTAATAATAGCTATTATTATTATTGTTCAGTTTTTTTTTCACTTGCAATGTTTGTAGGTATGTTTAATGTATGATTGTATGTATGTACATACAATCATACACTAAACATTACATACATAAACACACATTATGTATGTGTGTAAAACCTTGCAAGCTGAATTAGAACCACTTCCTCTTTTCATGTTGGTTCAATTCCAATGACAATGCGTTTTTAAGATAAGCCTTACCTGAATATACATCAAAAATGAGCGCGAGATAAAGGAACTCTTCAATGGTTAACAGCACAGACACGAAATTTTGTGAACGTATTTTATTGTGATAGCTAGTTTAGAGTTTTACTATGACACGGTTGCTGCACTCAGGGTTGGGTCCTGAATAGGGAACTCCTCAACGGTTAACAGCACCGGCACGAAATGTGTATACGCATTTAATTGTGCTAGCCCGTTTTACCATTACATGGTACTGCATAACAGTTTTTTTTAAATATAATTAAGTTATGTTATTAATGGACAAAGAGTACCTATAAGGTACAATATACCTTTCCTTCGGTCGTCAAATAGATTTTCATCGATTGCTCGGCTTCTACTCAACGGATTGAGATACCACATACACTTGTTTTTAAGTCAAACCCTAAGCTATCCAATAGCGAAAACAACATCGCAATCGGTCTAGTATTTTTTACGTGACGCATGAACAGACATCCAGACCGATAAACACACAGACGGCCACCATATTTTAAAATGTATTCTTGTTCAGTTTTTTTAAATATTTTTAATGCAAAAACTTTTTGCAACTTACTCCTTTATTATAGTTAGTCAACTTTATAATATTCATTATCAGTACGAAACGAGCCGTAGCAACGTAGCGCGCAGTTGTCACAATATTGTAGTATACGTACGAGTATACACCCGCGTAGTACCCTCTACAAGGTTTGACCAGGTTGATTGGTCTCTACTACAACACATAGACTAATACAGAGAGAAAAACCGGCCTCGTGTATTCGATACACATAGACTTATGCTGGGTTGCACCATATTACTTTAGCAATAACAAACATTGTCATTTCATTTAAAGTACCGGTTAGGCAAACAAATTGTTGCACCATCTGTCAAATGTGAAATGACGTCTTAACTTTAACTGTTAACCGTATGTATACTATAATAGTAACTTTAAATGGTGCAACTCAGCTTTAGCGTTCCGTAGCCAGCATCCTAAGCTACGAAACTATGAAAACCGCATTATAATCGGTCCAGTAACTTATACGCTAACAAAGTCTTGTTTACGGTTGGTTTATGTCTCTCACTATAGAATTTGGTCAGAGTTCACGCGGGCACAAAATCTTGGTAGATAGATATAATAGATAGAGAGACTCTTTCTCTCTCCGCCTCTTTTCTTGGTCATCTGAGCTTGTAAACCCTAGATAGCCATGATAATTTTGTTAGTAATTTCGTATTATGTGCGCTAGATTTTTCAAATTATTTTATTCATTAATTTATGTTCCGTACTCCCTAAAGAGACATGCAACTCAAGCAAAAAGGTCACTTTAGAGCCAAATATTTCTTAAAGGGAACCAAAAAGACTAAAACTGTCAAAGAAACGATATTCTAATTTTTTAATATTTATTCTGCGACTCATATATATTTTCTTCTTCGCTTTTTATGCTTGCATGAAAGAAAACATCTATACATGCATAGACATATATATTTATATATAATTCTATGTACGCATGTGACAAATTTCAACTTAGTAGTGTTAATAGTTTCTGAATAATATGGCTGCAGACCACAGACTTCTAATATACAGTAGTATTAGAAGTCTGTGCTGCAGACAGACGGACGGACAGACGGACATGACGAAACTGTAAGGGTCCTTGTTTTTCTACGAAACTATAAAAAATACCCATCTAACTAACTAAAGCCTGCATTAGTCATTGAACATTGGACATAATAAAGCTTATCTAACAAATTTCTAAAGGAAAAATTTGGATGACGGACGGGATTCGAACCTGCATACATCCATACCTCTGCGCAGCACATGCCTCTATTCAATTCGGCTACCGTGACCACTGCATCATCACTCAATTTTTTTCTCTTAGATTCTGAATCCGTCTTACGGGAACAGTAACGCCATCTATATATAGCTTTTTAGTTATGTTCTTGCTAAGCAGGCGTTAACTGCTACAAATCATAAAAAATAAGTTAACCTTCCTCAATGCTCACCACTGAGCCTGATCCTAAGGTCTTCTCACGTAATTACTCTAGATAAATTTCGCAGGTCATCGCGTCGCTCCATCTGGCCGGAGGTAGTCGTACACTAAGATTTCCATCATAATTACACTAATAAAAATAAATTATTACAAAAAAATACATTTGCGAACTAAACTATAAAAAGACAAAGCTTTTAGATTCTTGATTTTGAAATATAAGATGCCGTCGGAGTACATGAGGAGTAAATAGGTCGCCAGGTTCTAGCTGATCCCTTCAAACAAGAAATGAAATGCATGATGGCTCCGACTGCAACTTATATATCAAAATTAGGAACCTAAAGCTTGTTTGCATCGTTTTAGGTATATAGTTTGACACTCCATATTATATCATATCGCACCTCCGATAAAATAGGGTTACAAGTCGAAAAACCTGGATTTTCAGAAAAGCGAAAATAAACTCGCGTTTTTGTTAATCAGTCTTTATTCTTAAATTATTATTATTATGTGATACAAATTATACATATTTGTAAAGCTTACAAAAAATACGTTTTAATGGTATACGCTGTTTTTAAATTTTCCTGAAAACAAACCTGAAAATTCCCAATTGTAACAGTATTTTAGATAACTATTCGAACTTCTACTAACAAAAATATAATATGACAAATGTAACAATTCTTATTATAATAAAAATCAAGCAGTTCTTTAAACTTTTTTGAACTTAATAAGTATTCATACAGCTGTAGAACAAAAAACTTTAACAAAAACATTCAAAACTTCTAATTAATAAAAAATATAAACAATTCTAGCCATCACAATTTCAATGAATCACTTTACAACACAAGTTGAGGTAGTCTATAATTAAGCTACGCTTAAATAATATTTTTTTAATGTTCTCCTTAAAAAAATAATGTTAAATACTTTGTAGGAACTATAATCATCACTATAAAAATCAAAATCACAGATAATGTCTTAGTTACAGTCATTTCTTAATTAGGGCATATAATTTAAAAAAAATGTAGGTATTAGTATTAGGTAATTCAATATTCAATTACAATTGGTTGTAAAAAGGCGCATAGAACCGTGGTATATGATTACTATTAATCAAACTCATCAAATCAGCTTTCTTCCTCTCGCTTATTGAGAGCTGTCTGACGTAAGCAGGCTTTAGTCCAGGCAGAACCTCAGGGTGTGTTCGCCAAATTTTTGATTCCGAAAATCCTTCGTCTTCATAAGAATTCTTGTAATACAGAACACAAGGAGTTTCTTTCATGAATTTAACAACTCTGACGTCTTTCAATTTCATGTTACCCGTACTGAAGCGTAGTTCTGCATGTAATTTCTTCAGGGATAAAAAGTCACTATAGGAAACCTCATTCACCGAGTATGGGGGTCCAGTTTTTTTGGCTGTTCTTATAATTTGTGCATACTGAGAAGGCACGTAAATTGGGCCAGATTTTAAACTTCTTTTAATGCATTTCTCAATTACCGAATGAACCGAGTCGCCTTCATTTTGAGTATGTCCCGTCACCAAAAATTTGTGTGTAATAGATTTCAGTTTATCGTATTTGAGTACGCAATAGGCGTATAGAGCCATTATAAACTTGTTTTTATTTTGTCCTCCACAGTTGTCCGAATAAAAAGTTATATCAATGGCAGAACCATCACTGATTTGAGACAATCTTTTCTCTATGAACTGTAGGATACAACTTCCAATTTCATCTGAACCACGATTTCCTGTGCCCTCGTGCCAGAAGTACGATTCAGTTTTTTTTGTTGCAAGGTCGGACACCGTAAAGTTAAAGCAGTTTAATTTACTTTTGTAGTAAAAAACAGATACGTCACCTTTTGGAACTGGCAGAACAGCTTGCAGATCATAAACCGCTATTATATTTGTTTCAGAAGCGTGGTCTTTGTCGCACTGTTTTTCCTGTCTTGACAATTGCTTTTCCTTAAGGTGTTGATTATACTTCTGTTGAAGAAGTAATTTGTCCTCTGCATTTTCATAAGCAACACACAGCTCACAGCGATCCTTTTTTGGCACAAAAAAACCTAAATTGAACTCTGTGTTAAAAATTTTGGCATACATGACATAATTGCTGTGAGGTACACTATTGCGCTCACATTCTTCTACGTACTCACGATGAAGATCAGCTATCGTTTTTCCACCCTCGATGAACTCTCTTTCAGTTTGCTGTCGCAAATAATGGCTTTCGATGCGGGGGATTGAATTTATGTGTTTTCGAATGGATTCCTTTACACAATCAGGTAGTTTGTGATGACTGTGATGTTTGCCCCTCTTGTCCTCTTCAACGGAACCAGAAAATGTCCTCTTCTTGACTACAGTCTGTATTACTCTGTTATTGATGTCTATTGTATTCATGAAGAATGTCTTGCAGATTTGGATTTTACTTCCCATTTTTGTTAAGTAAAATGCATTATTTAATTGTCTTCCTTTTTGAGTAGTCGTGTATCTATATTTTCTTTTTATTGGCGCCATATGCCTGCTGACAAAATCTCTTTGGCGGTTAATATCTTTAAGCTCCCAGAATTCTTTAAAAACAGCTTCTCTATCTACTTCTGAAAATTTTTCCCTGCACTTCAACCGACAGCGTTCGCTACACGGTGGCTTAATTTTTCTAGCATCCTTTTGCACCTTTGTTTTTAGTGTTACGTAAGCAGATCCGGCATTTCTAAGGATTTTACATTTATTTTGTAACCATTCTGTCGGTTTAGCTACACGTTTTCTGCTTGGTTTTTTCGTGTCCGGTATTGGTGTGTCATCTGGATTTGAGTTCAACGATGGAAGTACGTCAACAGCTGGTCCTTCAGTTTCGGAATCGTCAGACATTTCAATGGAACGACGTTGCTCAATTTCAAAATCGGGGTCTTTCACCGAATCATCACTGTCCTCAATTGAAGTTGAACTGGAAGAGTCTGAGGAAGATGTACTTTCTGTATCTGAAGAAGAATCAGCTGAGGCATCAATAATAGGGTTGCGAATTTGCTGGGAGCTCTGTTCTCTAACTTCGATTGAACTTGTAGATGGTATTGCTTCAGTGTTATTAGCGGCAGAATTACTTATTGTTATATCTGTAAATGCAAAATTAAATCAACAATAATAATGACGACTCAACTTAGAGCCAACTTTCAATTAAATAAAATGAAAATAAATAAAACCTTTGTAGGTTTCAGCTTCGGTATCAGCTATGTAATCTTGATTGTCTCTGGCGAGGATACATTGGGGTTTATCGGCGCAAAGTTTCCCGGTTCGCAGATTTTCAATAATTTCAAAATCCGATTTTTCTCCTGATTCTGAAAAATTACAAACATGATAAAATTAAGTTGGTTACATAAAGTTACTAAAATAAGATCATCATTCAGAATAACTTAGCTATTAACTTTTAGAATGAAAAAGTTACCTGGTAAAAACAAGTAGGTAAGGTAAGTATAGTAGGCATCTTACCTTGCAAGTTTGATCCCCCAATCTTTTGACGATCATCGGCGGGTGTTTTTTCTTTATCACTTAGGGCTAAACGCAGAATTGCGTCATTACGTTTCATTTTGACCCTAGAATCATAAATCCAATTCCAAGCAAATAATCCGAAAATACCTGAACGTTGTTATAAAACAAGATTACAAGTCGAAATATTCAGACAAAACATGCACATTTTTCGTCAAATACCGTTACAACGTGAAGTGTAACACTACATTACAATAAATCCTATCTAAAATACTGATACAATACAAAATATATCACTTTATTATAGAAATATTGAACTAATTTAATTCAATCCTTTAACAATAAACTGTAATAATTCGACTTGTAACGGTTTATTAGACAAATTGATGTAAGCAACAAGATTTTGCCTTTCTGAAACACTGTTATATTTTAATTTGTAACACTACTTGTCTCAACAAACGCACGTCCACCTTTCATAAAACTAAATGTAACACTAATTGAGAACATTCTGGAGTCAAAATGCTTTAGTCATGTAGTGTTACAACTCCATCTAGCGGCGAGTTTTAGAGTTACAGATGTAACCATTTTGGAGAAGATAGTTAATAAAATTTTAAGTATTTCTGTATATTTAACGCAAAATTCGACTTTTTCGAGTTGTAACCCTATTTTATCGGAGGTGCGATATGATACTCTCGTGATAAAGACGAATCTAGTGATACTTCATTTATCAAAATTCATGAAGCCGTTTAGGCTTTAGGAAGCGCCAAAGGGACACACAAACATACATTCATACGGCCAAAAACATAACCCTCCGCAGTCGGGTAAAAATATATTCCTGAGTTAGCTGTACGAACATACACATGGACGAACTTTAAAAGTCTATTTAAAATGAACAAAATAAAAATATGTAGCTTACTTCCGCCAAAACTGTAAGTCAGACAAATGATAAATGGTAAAATTAACACAAGTAAAACCCCACGCTAAACAAAACCCTACCCCAGATTGAACTAATGAAAAATATAAAAATGCTGGACTGAGCAGTCCAGCATTTGATGCGGGTGATATCGACGAGTCAACATCACCCGAAGATGCCTCGTGCAGAGGCGAAACACGTGTCGTATTGATGTCAGACGTTTGGTATTTGGATCGAGGTATATGTTTTTTATTGTGTTTTTTTATATTATATGTATATGAATATATAAGTGTTTCGATACTTGTATTTGGGTAGGGTTTGTTTAGCTTGGGGGTTTTTTATTGTGTATATATATTTATATATATTATTTGTATATAAGTGTTTTTTCTGGCCTCCAGGCCTTAGCTTTTCTTTCATTTATATTTTTCATTAGTTCAATCTGGGGTAGGGTTTTGTTTAGCGTGGGGTTTTACTTGTGTTAATTTTACCATTTATCATTTGTCTGACTTACAGTTTTGGCGGAAGTAAGCTACATATTTTTATTTTGTTCATTTTAAATATGGATTTCCGCAAAGTAACGCCTGAATCTATCAATTTAAAAGTCTATTATTATTAACTACCTACCTCACACGTTGTCCTCGGTTAAACTTACCTACGTACTCCCTGATTCGTCCAAGTTTATTTGGAGACCTCGCTTCGCTCGTTAAAATATCCTGCAATCAATCGCCAATAGAGAAACTCATTTGGTAATTCATAATACGAAGGTATTCTCCGCACTATATTTACAAACGCCATTGAAAACCAGCAGTCAACCGATTTCCGATCGGAAAATATAATTGGAACGTGGTCGAGATCGTTTCGCTCTTGTAAACAGCTTTTCAGCAATTTTCATTACGACACAGAGTATAAGATGATGTCACCAACATCATCATCATCATCATCATAAGCCCGTGTTTGTCCACTGTTGGACATAGGCCTGTCCCAATGAGCAAGATAATGTACTCCTTGTTTATAAACGAAAATTTAAATTGTGCATAATTTTGTAAATGCGAATTTCCACGGAATGATAACGTCGTATTTGAAAACCTGTAAAAATTAAACAGTATTTCTGGTCAATGTCAGGATCTCCTTCGTTTACTTCTTCTAGTTGGATTATTGAGAATTATTATTTTTGTGGTCTCTTTAGTAATTTAATTAATCCCTCAGTAATAATTATGTATATTCACTATTATCTCGGTATCTAAAAATCTAAACGAAAACAAATATTTAAAAAAACTGTATTTTCGTGCATGTGTTGCTTTTTAACCCCTGAACAAAGAGATGGGTGTAATGAGTTTAGGGTGTGTATCACTCTGATTGTGTGTGTGTGTGTGTCTGTTTCTGTCTGTGGCATCGTAGCTCCCAAACGAATGGACCGATTTGGATGCGTTTTTTTTCTGTTTGAATGCTGATGTAATCGAGATGGTTCTCAACTTGAAAGGGGTGGAGGAAGAGGTTCGTAGCTCCCAAACGAATGGACCTATGTTGATGCGTTTTTTTTTCAGTTTGAAAGCTGATGTGATCGAGATGCTTCTTTTCTATAATGGGGGGAGGTTCGGGATCGTAGCTTCCAAACGAATGGACCGATTTTGATGTGTTTTTTTTTTTGTTTGAAGGCTGATGTAATAGAGATGGTTCTTAGATATATGGGGAGGGTGAAGGGGAAGGGGGAGGTGATAAAAAGGGGGTGAAAATCGTAGCTTCCAAACAAATAGACCGATTGAGTTGTGGTTTTTTTAATGTTTGAAAGCTAGGGTAAACGAGATGGTTCATAGCTATAAAGGGGGAATGGAGGTGGGGGGAGGGGTGGTGCGAATCGTGTAGCTGCATTTTTTTATATTTGAAAGGTGAGGCAATCGAAATGGATATATATAGGGGGGGGGGGGGGGGGGGATTTGAAAAGTAGGTGAGAATCGTATCTTTCCACCGAATGGACCGATTTAACTGCATTTTTTTATATTTGAAAGCTGAGTTAAACGATGGTTCTTAGCTATATGGGGGGGGGGGGGGGGGGGGGTGACGTGAAAAGGGGGGTGAGAATCGTATTTTCCAAACGAATGAACCAATTTAGTTGCGGTTTTCCATGTTTCAATGCTGAAGTAAACGAGATGGTTCTTAGCTATAAAGGGAGGGGAAGGAGGGGAATGGGGGAATATCGATCGTAGCTCTCAAACGGAAGGATCGATTTTAATGTTTGAAAACTGATGTGATCAAGATGCTTCTTAGCTATAATGGGGGCGGGGGGGGGGGGGGGGGGGTGGGAAGTCGGGGGTTATATACATTTTTAATTTGTGCTTGCTATTGATTGCTATTCATCTCCACTTTGGACCAATTGAAATTTGCTTGCTTGCCAGACGTAAAGTCATTGAGTCACTGTGACCACTGCTGGACGTAGGCCTCTCCTAATGCACGCCACTGAGCTCGTTCTTCAGCTCTCCTCATCCACTTTCTTCCAGGCGCTTATCGCAGGTCTTCACTCCACCTGGCCACAAGGAAATAAAACAAATAAAGTCAATGCAAAATTATCAGTATAAAATCTAAAATAGTAAAAGTATTATGTAACTTTTAGGGCGGAGTTTACCTTCTGCCCACACAGAGCGCTGCAAGCCAAGCGTAATTTCCCACGGGCCACGAGTAATTGTACACGTTTTAAATAATTATCCACTATTCTACTCGTTTGGCTAGGGATGCGGGGACGTAGGTAATTAGCGCAGTGTTATATCCCTGGTTAATATGTACTTGTATGTCATCAACAATTTATCATTCATATCTTGTTGATATGAGGTCTAAAAATATAGGCGATATCCACTATTCATTTAAAATATTATATCAAGAATTGTCAACAATGGAGAAATAGAAATCCCGTAGAGTTTCTTGGTGTTTCCGATGCACCGGTAGATGCCGAAGGTATTTCCTTTTCCTGTGTGATATTCAAATCGAAGTCGGTACGTGAAAGGGAAATTTCCTTTTCAAACTCAAACCATGCTTAGTTAACCTAATTATACTGGTTTGATCCATTAATAATATTTTTTTCTCATTGTTCATGAGATGTTAAGATTTGACTTGTAAAAGTGCTATTATTTTGCTTATTTACAATAAGTAGAGTGGTGTTGTATCCCATGATAAAGTAGGTGTAGGATATCTGAAAGTGAACGAGATAAGACTCGTTCCGACTTTCCATTTTCTTATCCAGCAGCGATACCCTTTTTTCCGATACCCTAGGGGTACGAACGCCGACCAGCATGCTGCCACGGGTCTGTGGACACCTGTTCCCCGGGAGCTGCTCTGCGCACTGCTGTATTACTTCTTGCTGCACCTCTACTTCTGCACCATTTCACCGTGGAACGTCCTTTAAGTCCTCTCAGCTTAGTTCCAATCCGTGAGGGACAATAACACGAACATCACCACCTCTTGTAACTCACTACCTGAGATACTTTCCTGAATACACTGGTAGTTACTATCTATATCTTTTTTTCTTTTAATACCTACCGCCACTTCACAAGTAGGCTGTAGGCTTCTTAATTATTCCATTTCTTTCTTAAACCTAAACTGCCAGGTAACAAGTCTAAGAAAAATGAAATTTTTAACGTTCATTAAGATTATCTATGTACTCGATATTATTTTATCTATTTGTTTGATGCGGGAATGAGGGGACGTAATTAGAGCAGAGTAGAACAGTAATTAATCTTTGTTTAACTTATACGTTATTACTGTGAGGGTTCGCGAGAATCTTCCCGAGTGATGTTTTGATATCTTCGTCACCTGAGATTGATTATCATAGTCAGCCTTTTAAACTGGTAGAGTTTTAATCGATTTCACTAATAAACAATCAAAAATAATAATAATATAAAATATTTTATAAAATAACGAATATCACTATTTTCCAAAATAGCAATAACTTAATAAAATTCATCATATAAATCAACTTATAATTTATATACCTCAAATTATACTAAAGCAATAACGAGAAGTCTGTATAAAACAGATAATTAAAAATAAAAGTCTAGGGACTTAAATTTTAATCTACTGAACAAGAATATAACATTTTAATAAATGGTGTCTGTCTGTCGGTCTGTCTGTTAGGACATCACGTAAATTGTATTGGACCGATTACGATGTGGTTTCACTGTTAGAAAGCATAAGTTTTGACTAAAATACTGTGCAATCAGATTGTTATCTCAATCTGATAAGTAAAGCCGAGCAATCGATAAAAACTATCTGACAGTTTGGTATTTTATCCATTATATAGGGTACTTTTGGTCCTAGAATAACACAAAGGTTACAGAGAAATGACCACGCGGGCAAAGCCACAGCACAACTACTAATATTATATATTTTGTATAATATTCATACATTACTAAATACCTTATAAATCAATATTTTTTAAATGTTTTTATTAGCTTGACCTGTTTGTTGATATTTGTTGTTTGTTTTTTCCGTCTAATATAGTCATAGAAATTTTACCCCCTTTTTGTTGACCCAGTGATCTGAAATTTGGTGCACACCTTTAGTTCTGTTGACACTACAATTATGTCTATTCAGTTTCATTGTTAATCCAAGATGGTGACACCCACAAAATGGCGGATTACTTATATTTTTTCAAACCCCTCAATATGGGTATCAAATGAAAGGGCTTAACTAGTAGAATACATCACACCATAAAAAAAAACAATTCCAAGATGACCGCCACTACAAAATGTTTTTTTTTTAGTTTTTGTTCCTTCTAATATGGATATCGAGTGAAAGGGCTTGACAAGTAGGACAAAGTAAACTTTAGAAAAACGGAAATAAACTACAAAAAATTAAATAACACATTAGTAATTATTATTTTTATGTTAGGTAAGCCGATTTATAGTAAAGAAGATAATGTACTAAAAGCTAAGTAAATATTTTTTTTTTTAATTTAAACGGTTTTGTTTGCACTAAAAGCTAAAACATAAAATCGTGGGGTGAGATGAATTTATTTTACTCAAGTTACGCAACGCTCCAAGATTTTATTGTATTTTTTAGCTTTTAGTACATATAAAACCGTTTAACTTAAAAATATTTATTACATAAGTTATTTTCCAGAGTTCAGTATTTTATTTAGTTATTTCTAAAGTGTACTGTGTTCTACTTAACAAGCCCTTTCATTTGATATTTGAGGGTACTGAAAAAAGTAATCCGCCATTTGGTAGAGGCCGGCCGACGCGAAGCGTCTCTGTTTCAGCTTCGGCAAAAATTCTTTCGTATGTCCGGATGTCTGTCCGGATTTTCGGCTATTTTCTCCTCTACAGGTCGCATTTCTCAACCGATCTAGATGAAACTTGGTTCACAGAAAAAGCGAATTGAAAAAAAAAATTACTCCTCGGGGATTTTTGATTTGGGGTGTACTTCCTCCAAAAAAGGGTAAAAATGGGCTACTGAATATCTCCGCCTTATAAATCTGATTTTGATGGTTCTTTTTTTATTTGTAAGGTGGGAAAATAATAAAGAAATTTGGCGAATGTCTGATGAGGATCTTCTGCGTGATGAGCTGAATAGCTCCTCAAAATGCAGTAAATTTCTCACTTTTAGGTTTCTACCAGTGGAATCAGCCCTTTACCTACTAGATAGGGATAGATGGAGCACCTCGGTTATTAATATTAGTTTTACAATAAGGTAACTAGATGGCGCTACTGTGCACCGCTAGATTGTTTAAAAGTTTTTACGTGCTAGGTTTACAGCTCACAGAGCCACTAGTTTTTTAGCTTTAAGTACATTATCACCTTTACAATAAAACCGTTTAACTGAGAAAAAAAACGTATATTATTAGTTTTAATTGAAAGTACACAATCGAGGTACACAATACCGTCAGATTGTGAAGTGTGTTTACTCTACACTATTCGGTCATAACCACCTACAACTTAGTACAAAAAAATATTCAGCCATCCTTGTTTCATAAAAAAAACGTATTTCCATCTATTCTTCCCCTTCACAAAGAGCTTAATTTCCCACCAACAGCAAGCTGTCGTAAACAAGGATATTGAGCATCTATACGCGATTATCCATGCTTTATCACGAGAAGATTATTCAGCACTTATTGTCTTCTTTATATTGTTGATGGCAATATAAAAAGTAAGGACTGTATATGAAAATATTAAAGTTGGAGTCACGCACACAAAGATGAATTGATGGAGAATTTCAGCCATGTAGCGTGTGTCTGTATGCGTTTTTAGCACACTGACGAAGACGCTATGAACCCCGTAGCAAAGTCCCGGTAGCTAGGAGTTATTACAATTTCTAAAACCACAAAATTTCTAAATTTTGTTTAACGTATGTTTGGATGTGTGTGTCTAGGTGATTATTTGGAGAAGATTTCTTGCTACTAAGCCATAATATTGCTAAGTAGTATTATTAAACTGACAGTTAATATTGTCATTTACCTATCTTGTATATTTTTCAGCAGTCCTTAATAATTATGTTGTGGCATAAGAAGTACGGTTGCGTGTGGCCTTTCATAGTTTGGCATAGAACTTTTCCACTGTTTCGCATGTTATCTTTTAGTTAGACAGACGTCCATACTGTTATTATACGCCGATTCTACGATGAGTCTTAAACGGCTCGTTTGTTTTTTTGTGAGTAAGAATTATTTGATTATAGTGGTGTTCCAGTTTTATTGAAAAGAAGTTTCGTTAATTATTCGTTTTATGAATAGTAATGCGGGTATCAGTAGATTATGATTTGGATCTAATCAATATTAGCGTGAGAGATCATAGGTCTACAAGAAGCTACATAATAATTTGTCTCTCAATCTCTCTCCCTCTCTTTCTCTATCTCTCTATCTCTTTCTCTCGCTCTCTTCTCCTCGTTCTGTATACGCCATTTTTACGGAATCAACTATACAGTGCGCTCCAGACTCAGCAAAAAAAAAAAAAGCCCAATCCAACCTCCTCTGGCAACCCGCCAAAGGTAATCTCAACACACATAGACATAGACACCGAACTCGCCGGCGAGGTCGAAGGTCCCGTAATTAATTTATTCGCTTTTATTCGCCTTCGAGTTTCTTGCCGATTCTTCTTCCGAAGGTGTATTACGAATCCGCAGTCAGTTATTTAAATCAATCAAAGGACACCTAGCCATTTTCTCAGGGATCACTACTAACTCTAGCGATTATAAAAAAATATAAATGCCTGGGGCAGTATTATTTGGCATTAGAATCGAAACGATCAAAGTGATTTGAAGCGAATAATCAGTGCTATAATTTAAATTCAGTAATAATTAATTACAGCGGAGTTAAAAAGTGTTTCAGTGTTATTTGTTGGTCTGATGTCTTTTTGTGGTTTACGTGAATAAACGTGTAAATATATTTTTTTGGCATAAATAAATTATATCCGAAAAAAACCCAGCTCGTAACAATACTTTATCGTCTCATGTTCAAAGCTCCTTTTCAAAGTTTATTGATTATGATTATGCTAATAATCTTATGATCCTCATAAAGTATTATGCTACTAATCATAAGATCCTCATAAATTATTATGCTACTAATCATAAGATCATCATAAATTATTATGCTACTAATCATAAGATCCTCAAAAATTATTATGTCACTAATCATAAGATCCTCATAAATTATTATGCTACTAATCATAAGATCCTCATAAATTATTATGCTACTAATCATAAGATCATCATAAATTATTATGCTACTAATCATAAGATCCTCAAAAATTATTATGCCACTAATCATAAGATCCTCATAAATTATTATGCTACTAATCATAAGATCCTCATAAATTATTATGCTACTAATCATAAGATCATCATAAATCCGTCACGAATGACAACTGCTACCGAGATTAATTTACTAAGAGTGATCATAGCTGATTAACAAACAAGAAACGCTATAAACCATCTCAGTAGGCAAACTTAATAGGCTTTCAAATAAATCAAACAGCATTAAAATAGGCTCATCCGTTTGAGACCTACGATGCCATAGGCAGACACACAGAAAGATAAAGGCTTCAAATTTAAAACACCCTTTTACGTTGGGGGGGGATTTAAAAAAACACGATCGCAATCACACTAACACACAATAAAACACAATAACAAAATCCTTGCCACTTATATCACCAAGCAATCTTACCTCTGCTACTTTACTATAGATTACGTCCCAGATGCCGCGCCATGTTTTATTCATCTCCTTGCGCCTGGAGCCGCGCGAACCGGATATGTCGTCATTATGCACCGAGTTATAAATTAGAAATACATACATACCGGAAACGGATTACTTGGCTATTCCAGTGAAAACTTTGCACCAACCCAAAAAAACTGTATCCGTGACGTATTACGTTACTCTATTGTTATACCATAGAAAGTAGCTGAAGGGCGTTTCCGTTATGATGATTTCATCCTCTTTCAACAACATTATAAAACCTCATTTGATAGTTAGTCTATATTTACTCTTAAAATTCAAATATTAACCTGTCATTCTTATATTGTCATTGGATTTGCAAAACTCAATATTTTACTACATAATTATTAATATTTCAAAAATGTGTAAATAAGTTTATTACCTACATCTGGAGTCCTTTAAATAATATATATTATTTTCGTTCTTGGTAGTTTTTTTTCCTATTGTCGAAGAACGAAAAGTCTGTGATATTAATAACCACAAATTATAAAGTATTATGTACAAGTACAGATAGGACAGAACGTCACCGTAGTGAGTTTGAAAGGCGAGCTTTTTTCTGCTAGGTGGCGCCTCTGAACACGTTTCGCTTATCGATCTGCATCCAATGTATCGATTTTCTTTTTACTTATTATTCAAATAAGTTATTGATTGCAGAGGAAAATTTAAATGAAACACCTAAGTAGGTATTTACATGTTTTATTTTTTATATTTTCTTTCTTTTAAATATTTTCTTATGCTAGTTTTTGTACCACATTTAAATCATTTACATTTAATTTGGAGTGATTTCCACTCAATATTCGATTTATAATGCCGCACCAATGAAACACTTGGATTTTAGCCCCAAGAAATATAAATCTACGTGTTATTTCATCGTGATGTACTACGCAACCTAACCAAAACTTTGTTTATTTACAATAAATCTGGCATTTTTTTAATAATATTGGCTTTGTGGCAATTTTTATTTAAAATTACTTTTGGTTAACAAGCTCAGAAAAAGATACAATAAATCTTGTCCTAGGGTACATTAAATGTTTGCCTTTCAGGTGTTTTCGCTCTCTGTGTCTTATGAGGTCATGGACCCTGAGATGCTGGTCATCATTATGTAAAAATGTTTTTTTACAATTTTTACATTTATTTGGACTTAATTTTCTAACTAAATAGCCTGAAGTATAGATTCTAGCATTGATGCTAATTTGTATATTCCATAGTAGCAGCTACACGTTCGCTGAACACTTGTGTGCAGTTCTTTACTTTCATCTTTTTTATTTTTTCTGGGATTACATGTTCATCCGTTAATTTTGGGAGCATTCTTATATTTCCCAATTTGCAATCATAATTGTTGACGTCAATAATGTCTTCCCATTGGCAGAAGTGTCACAGCGAAGGAGGTTGGTGGAGCCACCTTGTGTCGTTTCTAGGTCGCCCTCCAAACTCATAGAAAAGTAAAAAATGTTCTAGCTGTCATCGCCGTGTGAATAACAATACTATAACCCCAAGGGTACATTCTGACCAAATATATTAACTTTTAAACTTTCGCGATTCGAACACATAGTTAAATATTTAAACGGGACTTAATCGCGCTGAAAACTTCTCATGACCACGATCAATGCAACTTGATCGAAACGTCGAGGTAAATAAATATTAAGTTTTCAGCGCGATTAAGTCCCATTTAAATATTTAACTATCCAAATATATTAAGTTAGGAGAAGAATGAATAATCGAGTGCAAGATCTTCAAGCTACTTCAGCTGTGAGCATATTGTCTTCTATGAGAGAGAAATCTACCATCCAAGACTAAAAGGATGGCTCAGACCACGAAGCTTCCTCTGCACCTACTTCATAATGTTGTCCGCTGAGCGTCTGTCCCTGGGCTGGTAGAACAACCCCCTAAGACTGCCTCGCGACACTTTTTTAGCTATCAGGTATGTAAAATCGACAATGCATCAAGTTCAAGCAAGTGTTATTTGGCAAAAAATAAGATCCTATTTATTTATATCAAATCTCTCTTCGTCCGCATTCTTGAAAAACCTAGTGAAGTAAGTAGGTTTATAGGTAAGTAGGTATTTTTTTATTAGACATCAAAAGTTGATTGTCAAAGCATGCCTTAGTTCGGAGATTTGCGCCTAGCTTTTCAGTTAGTTTATTACAGCAAAGCAGTGGAAGGGTTATGAGTTTAACAGTCTATGTATGTACGATATGTATGTATTTATGTATGTGGTTATGTGGATGTTCCACCATAGCGTCGCCCCTATTGGTCCGATTTTGATAAGCAAGGTTTCAATCGAATCGTCTTCAGGTACAGAGTGTCATAGGCAATAAAAAAAATTACCCGACTACGGCGAAGAACATGTGTTCAAACTAAAACCTTGGTCCAATTTCAACAAACGAGGTATCAATCGATTCCTCTTCATTTATAAAGTGTGATAGGCATATATTTTTTACCCGATTACGTAGAAGTAAAGAAAGGGTTATGAGTTCAAACTAAAAATTTGGTCCGACTTTGACAAGCAAGGTATCAGTCGATTCGTATTCATCGCAAGAGTGTTATAGGCTATTTTTACCCGTCCGTAGTCTGGGTTTTTGTTTTCTTGTTTCCGAGTTATTCAACTGTGCTCATATCAAGCCAATTAAAACACGTGTCCTATTATCCCATAATCTTACTACATTTATAAATACATAGCAATTTAATAAAATGAGCAAACGTAGGTAAGTATTTCAATTCAACTAAAGAAGGTGCAGAAGAGGTCGCACGCTACTTCCCTCGACGTCTGAAAAGAAAGGTAAAAATGGTTAGAAAAACAATATTTCTTCCGTTTCCACTTGGATGGGAATGGCTTCAGAAATGAAAAAACACAGTAATGGGAACGATTTGTCTTTGCATCTCTGCACTGTTTTTTTCCTCTACTGTCTTGGATATTGTTTTTAATCGTTTTTTTTGGTCACTGTACTTAATTGCTTCAAATCTTGCGACGGAAACTTAACTGATTCTCGTGAATCTTCGCACACGAATTCTGTTCTCATTATGATACAGTACGATGATAAGTTTAACCTTGGATCCTCAAATCCTGATGATGCAGGAGTAATACTGCCTTTACCATGAGACCTGAAGATCCGCTGATTTAGAGTGAATTTAGTATGTTGGGTTTACTTTTCCCACCCAGGAGAGACTTTTTCATTACATTCCGGGTTGCAACTCTTCAGTCCTGATAATAATATCAATAAAACCGTTGAACTTAAACATGTCACTATACTGCGCTCGTCATCCTGAGACATCCGTTTTAAGTCTCATTGTTCAGTAATTTCGCTAGAAACATTGCACGTCAAACCGAAACATAGAAATGTTTACATACTACTGCTTAGTGGTTGAACATCTGACAAGGGTGTGGTACTCGCAGCAAACGTACTTAAGAGGTCTGCCACTACAATAATAAGCTTATATTGCATATATTATTTTTTGTGATTGGTCTGACAAACATTTTTTAGAATATAATACAGTGCTAAGTTTCAAGATATACCTACGCATCTGTTATGTTTAGAGTTGAAATTGACAGTGCCTAAAACTTGCCGTTGTATAGATCTTATTGAAATCTTCGTTTTGGATGAGAGCTGTCAAACTTACAAGGTCTGTAACTCTAAAAACTATTGATCCTAGACTAGTAGTTTCATTACATAAAGGTTACAATGACAGCTCCCACTTTGAAGTCTGTCACTTTGACACCTGCCTCTTTGACACTTGTCACTTTGACAACTGTCAGTTTTCTACCTGTCACTGTGACACCTGTCATGAAACAGTAATATTATAATAGTTAAATAGTTAGGGACAATGCTACATTATTTTTGAAATTCACCACTGGGGGACAGTGCAACTCTTTGTTCCCGTTGTTCCCCAGTGGTGGACAAAAAGTGGGGGGACATCGGGAATAGACGGTTTTTTCCATCCCTGAAACAAAATTTAAAGTTTGGGTTTATTTGGCAATGAGACATAAATGACAAAAGCTAGTGCTACCTTGCATTTTTCCTCCGCTGCTCCATTGACCTGAATAATAAGTACAATTAAAAAAAAATGCATTCATTAGCGTATTATAAAAATTATTTGTCACGCATTAAGTTTCATTTTATTGTCTTCGTTTTGTGAGCTACCCTCAAAGTTTCAGCCGGATAGTTAATCGTCAAGTGCTCGAAATTTCAATTGCAAGATTCCAGAACAGACAGAAATCCAAACATACAAGTGCTGTTAAAAAAAAGCTTTATTAAAAAAATAAGCCACGAGGTGCTGATGCAGCACGTGCCGCTCCGCGGCGCATCTCCCAATACTTTTACTTCGGTACCTAGCATTGGACCGCTAGTGGGTATTAATAGTACGAGTAGTTTATGAAACGGTTGCATAATAAAGGGTATTAAAACACAATGGGCAAGTTTATTAATAGAACCACTCGAGTGTTAATGACTAGTTATGTGCCGTTTCATACACTCATGCAAAAGGAACTTATGTACATTTAATGGAAAAAAATATGTCGTAATATTTTCTTGATTTTTCTGGTAAAAGGTCGTTCGTCATGTTCGTTGCTGTTTCCGTGATGTCAGGTGGAGTCAAATTCTCACTAACACTGCTGTCGGACATTTGCAGTCAGGACACAACTTTTGATCAACAAAAACACATTAAATTGGTTAGGTACCTAACTACCTACTAATGTAAAGACGTAATGGCGCCAAAATCCAGTCCACATGCCTGCGAATTCGCGTGCCTGCGGTCTAGCACGCGCCGCCATTTATCTACTATCTATCTATCTATACTTATAATAAAACTAGCGGTTCCAATTCTGTACAGTGAAGATATTTAAATATATTTTTTTGGAGGGTACTCTGAATTCGATACTGAAGCCAAAACTGTTATTTTTTTTCATTTTTGTCTTTCTGTCTGTCTGTCTGTCTGTCTGTCTGTCTGTCTGTCTGTCTGTCTGTCTGTCTGTCTGTATCTTGGCTAGGCATCACGCCGAAACTACTGCATGAATTTAAATTAAACTTGGTATGATTTGAGTTCATACTACGAGGAACTTATACTTGCTTACTTACTTGGTACTTATTTTGTTACTACATTGAATACTTTTAATCCCGAAAAAAGAAAGGGTTCCCGCAGGATAGGCGTTGAAAGTTATTTAAAAGAACACTTATCACGCTGAAACTACTGGACGGATTTTATTGCAACTTGGCACAGTCATAGTTTATAAAATGGGTGAAAATTAAGGATACATTTTATCCCGAAAAAATAAAGAGTCCCTGCGGGATAATGTCCCAAATTCTGTAAATTAAAGATACTTTGTAATATTTTTCGGAGACCGTTCTATATTCAATACTAAAACCAAAACTGTAGTTTTTTAATTTTTATCCATCTATCTGTCTGTCCATCTGTATGTCTGTACCTTAGCAGCGCATCACGTTGAAAATACTCAATGAATCCAAATGAAATTTGGTATGATTTGAGTTCATACTTCGAAGTAGGACATTGGATACTTTTCATCTCGAAAAATTAAAGGATTCTTGCAGGATAGAGGTGGAAAATTATTTAATAGAACACGTAGCATGCTGAAAGTATTGGACGTACGTTGATGCAAGTTGGCTCAGACATAGTTTATAAGATGGGTCAAAATTATGGAAACTTTTATCCCGAAAAAATAAAGGGTTCCTGCGGGATATGGGTTCAAATTCTGTACATTAAAGATATTGTGAAACAATTTTTTGGAGGTTACTCTATATTCGATAACTAGTAGGTGGCGCAATATATAACATTGCGCAGTACTGAGCGCATACATGCGCGTGCGCACGCGGCAAGCAACTGGATAATGAAGCCTAAACTGTATGTTTTTTCATTTTTGTCTGTAGGTCTGTCTGCGGCACGGCGCGCCGTGATGCGCGCGCCAGAACTACTTGATGAATTGAAATGAAACTTGGTATTATTTGAGTTCATTCTACGAGGTAGAACATGGGATACTTTACATCCCGCAAAATTAATGGGTTCTCGCAGAATAGGGGTTGAAACTTATTTAAAAGAACACGTACCATGCTGAAAGTAATGGACGGGTTAATGCAACTTGGCACCGTTTTAAGTTATATGATGGGTTAAAATTGAGGTTACGTTTTATCCCGAAAAAGTAAAGGGTTTCTGCGGGATATGGGTCCAAAATTATTTTAATATTGAAATAATAAATAATATTTTTTGGATGGTTCTCTATATGCGATACTAAAGCCAAAAATGTTTTACTTTTTTATTATTGACTCTCTGTTTGTCCGTATCTTGACCGCGCATCGCACCGAAACTACTGAATGAGTTCAAATGAAACTTGGTATGATTTGAGATCATACTACGAGGTAGGAAATTGTGTACTTTTCATCCTGAAAAAGTAAAGGGTTCCCGCAAGATAGGGGTTGAAAGTTATTAAAACGACAAGTATCACGCTGAAACTACTGGATGAATTTTTGGATGCAAATTGACATAGTCATGTATATCTATACTTATCATTAAAGCAATAGGTACAAAAAAGGCTGCAAAAGAAGACAAAAAATACTTGGGTGCTTAAAAAGAAATTGAACAAGTACTTTTTTTAATCGTGTCTTTCTGTCTGTTTGTCTGTATGTTTGTTTGTTCACGCATCACGTAAGAACTACTGGGCCGATTGCAATGCGGTTTTCATTGAAAAATAATTTAGGGTTTGATTTAAATCTGGTGTAATTGGTATCTTAATCCGGTGAGTTATAAGCCGAGCGATTATTAAGTATTTATGATGGCTGAAGAAATTTTGATAAAATGTTGGTATATTGGTCCTGGAATAGCACAGCAATAATAGCATAGCAATAATAGCATAGCATTATACAGTTTTATTAGTACTAACTATAATAAAACTGTACATGGGCTAAATCTGTACATTAAATATTTTTTGAAAATTAGGTATAATTGAGATAAACTTCAAAATTAATATGCAGTGCAAAAAGGATATTTTTTATATTTTGTCTCTCTGTTCTGTCTTTCTCTTTGAACACACATCACCTGAAACTACCAGACGGATTTTGATGCAACTTGGCACAATCATAGCTTATGTTATGAATTAACATTAATAATACTTTTTATCCCAATAAAACAATGGTTCCCGCAGGGTAGGGGTTGAAAGTTATTTAAAAGAACACATATCACGCTGAAACTTCTGGATGGATTTTGATGTAACTTGGCACAGTCAAAGTTTATATTATATGTTAAAATTCAAAATAAATTTTATCCCGCGAAAAAATATAGGGTTCCTGCGGGATAAGAGTCTAAAGTAATGTTAATTTGAAACTAATAAAAATAATACAACTATCTTCTATCTTCTTCTATTACTATTATAATAGAACTGTAACTGGGCTAAATCTGTACATTAAATATTTTTTGAAAATTATAATTGAGATAAACTTCAAAATCGGTATGGAGTACAAAAATGTTTATTTTTTCCTTTTTGTCTTTATGTCTGTCTGTCTGTCTCTTAGAACACACATCACGCTGAAACTACCGCATGGATTTTGATGAAACTTGGCACAATTATAGCTTATGTTATAAATTAACATTTATTATACTTTTTATCTCAAAAAAAAAACATGGTTCCCGCAGGGTAGGGGTTGAAAGTTATTTAAAAGAACACATATCACGCTGAAACTTCTGAACGGATTTTGATGTTACTTGGCACATCCAAAGTTTATATTATGTGTTAAAATCAAAAATACATTTTATCCCAAAAAAATACAAGGATATATGTGGGATAGGAGTCCAAAGTAATGTTAATTTGAAAGAAATAAAAATAATACATCTTTTTATAAAAGGGAACCGTAATTTCACCCTTACTGCCACGAAGTAAGGTGGCGCAGTGATAGCATGATAGGTATTTGACTCAAAGGTCCATAAATCGATATCACGTGCTACTTTAGATTTTTTGTTCCGTATTTATAAGAATTTACATATTTTATGCGTTATTTTTATAATTTACTTGATATTTTTAAGGCTTCTGTAATTTCCTGAATTGAACCGTCAATATAGATAGATAGATAAATTCTTTATGGTGCACACCACAAATAAAATGAAGATAAATTTGAAAACAAGCTGATAAACATAACAATATACAGACGATCGCGCGTTTGTTATATCATGGGATATTGATAATTTATAACACGTGCTCGACGATGCCAATATTTTATAAAATCATCCAAATCGTTACAACAAAATAGGTCACTATAATTCCAATAGTGCGAACTATTTAGAAAACAACTTAAAAACAAACAATTCTCACAATTTACTTTGTATATATTTTTTATTTTGTATATATGTTAGTTTTAAGTGCATGTTTCAAAGAAATAAATTATCATTTATCATTTACAATCCCTCATAAAAAAGCGCCCTCTTGCGTCTGTTTGTATTGGTACCCAAACTGGTTAATGTTCTACATTTTGTACTAACAGAACTGTCACAGACGTGCGTGAGGGCAACCAACGCGGTCCCTTGGTCACCCACGCAAACACGGTTTCTTCGGTGATGCTCTTTAGAGCACTCACTTTAGTGAGGGCAGACATCGTTGCATATTTCGAAAATATACATCTACAAAATGCTCATGATGTCAGAGACCGTGTTGTTGTCGGGTATGTTGTCAAATCCAGAATCCAAAAATGTAATATTCGAAAGTATACCAATATTTATGACGTCACTGGCTGAGCTGAGATCGGGTATAGGTACTTCGAATTTAAGATTTCATTCGGTATATTTTGAAAATATACCTTTATACAACGCTAATGCAACACAAATAGATATTTGATTCAGTGGGGACGTGGCCTTGGTAGGTTAGAATACGAAGGCGGGAGCGACTTTCGCTACTAGCGAAATTCGCTCGCGCCTTTGTATTCTGACCTATGTTGCAAAATTCGCTCCCACCTTCGTATTTTAACCTATCAAGGCCATGTCGAACGAATTTTGTAGAAATGTGGTATATTGTACTTTGTAGGTAGTTTTGGTCCTGGAATAAAACGTATGAGTTTCTTTTAAATTTAATGACCACGCGGGCAAAGCCGCGGGCAAAGCCGCGGGTACAGCTAGTACCGGTGCTTTTATGGTAAAAAAATATATATTATAACATCGTTTAGTTCAAAAAACAGTGTTATAATGTATAAAAAAAATGTGACGTGTCGTGCGTAATGTACAAGTATATCATGATGCCACCATTTTTGTTTTGATACGCTTAATCCTGTAAATAAAAATCTAAAATGTAGTTTACTCTATATCTATACATATAGTAAAGCAATAGGTACGAAAAAATCTGTACAAAGAAGATAATTTAAAAAAAAAATGTCTAGGTTACTTAAGATAAGCTACTGAACAAGAACAGAACATTTTTAAAAATAGTGTGTGTCTGTTTGTTTGTTAGTTTCTCTGAATGTTTGTTCGCGCATCATGTAAAAAACTACTGGACCGATTGCGATCCAGTTTTCACTGTTGGATAGCTTAGAGTTAAAAACTGGGGTACTTGGTATCTCAGTCCGATGATGATGTCGATGTCCGATAAGTTGGTAAGCCCAATCGATAAAAATATTGTTGACGGCTGAAGGAAATTTGATCAAATGTTGGTATATTGGTGGTCTTGGAATAGCACATAGAGAACTTCTAACCTAACGAAATAACCACGCGTGCGATGCCGCGGGTATCAGCTAGTTATATTAATACCTAAACCTAGTTATTGCACATTTTGGGTTCGGCTGTTGCGTCCGTAATTTACCTACTGTACTATTGGGTAAAACTAGCAATACCTTTGAACAACTTTGTCACAAGGTCTTTGAGCAATACGTAAACAAACCAAAATCAAAAGTTCAAGACATCGTCTTACGTAGGGATTATCAAGGGTCGAACGTTTCGTATATTCAAGGTATGACCAAAGAGGTTTAAATCCCCCGTTGAAGATCATGTAAGTAAATCTTTGAAGATATAATCCAAAGAACGACTAACTAACGGTTGCAGAAATCGGATTATGTTTCCTGTATCAAAGGCGCACGTTTGTGGATTGGATATGCCTTGAACGTATTCAGTGATATCATTGTTTACTCTATGTGGATTTGTGATATTTAGGTAAACAGTTAGGGAAAACTTGTTCAATTCCTTTCTATTCTCCGTTTGGATAATGATGATAGATAAGAAATGATGAATAATGCCATACATATTTTTCTTTGCGGCACTATCCAACGACTTTACTAAACACATATGAGACAAACCTAATATCTCAGGAGAAGAGCATAATTATCTAGCATAGTGCAGTGTCATGCATGAGATTAAATTGCAAAATAATGGGTTGTACTCTTATATCTAGTTAAAGGGGGGAAGAAACGGCACGCTTTAATATCACGAAAACAATAACTGGACTAGATACAACTACAAATAAACACACCCACAAAGCTATACTCCCACCTTCGTGCTTCATGTGCATCAATAACAAAGATAAAGAGACATACGCAGACAGTAGTATTGTGACGAGGTCCAAACCTCTTTCATAATAATACTCTTTGGATCTCTTAATTCTTTCATAATCCATTTCTTTTCATTTTGATAGTTGATCATTCTTTCTAAATACAAATATCCTGTCATACACATTGATTTTTGGTCAAAATAGAAAAAATATTCCACTTTAGTGTTTTCATTGATTTAATTGGCAAAATATATCTTTCGTCCTTCCTTCGCTAACACTAATATAAAAAAATCTGAAAGTCTGCTGCTCTGGTTTGAGGAACATCGTTGAGTTGCAGCGCCCGATCGCGTTGCACTCGATGAACGGCTTCGCGCGGCTTGTTTGATATCAGACTCTGGCCTGCCGAGTCTGCTCCCGCCGTGTGCTAGAATCAAGCGGAAGGAAGTTCCTGTAATTCTGTGTCACAGAGGTTTGTGTCCTGGAATAGAGGGAGCAACCCAAACCCGGGGACCGCCTCGCGACAGTATGAATGAAAGTCACCGTTAACATGTGCTACACAATCGCCACTCTGATTGTAGTTAAGGACAAATAATGCTGATTGTGTGCGTTGCACCTAATTTATGCGGTCTACGCCCGAGCATATGGTACCTAATCTATCCATTTTAAATTAAATCTATGGTCGCACAGCAATAACTTTAGGAAGACGTGACGTTTACCATCAAGCGGACGACCTTCACTCAGTTGTATACTTTTTCTTAGCTTCCTAAGATACAAGATGATACGCTAGAAAATAGATTCTTCAAAGCCATGCCCGTTATACTTAACAATTCTTATGAACAACTAATAAGGACTCAAATCAATATACCTACCTAGTACCTACTTCTTTTCTCTATTTGCTGACTCACAATTTGAATTTATCTTGAGTTCTAATAACCAATAGATTCCAAGTTCCAGAAATTGACCAAAGGGTTCAATGATTTATATTTATTAGAGGTTCAACCCTTACAACGTGGTTCATTTCAATATGGAAATTGTATTATTTGCATTGGTATGATTCCAAAAACCGAAAATAAAGGAAATATATATTATTTGGAGATAGTGTTCTAAGAACATAATTTAGCAGATTTAACCACGAGGTAACGCAACCTATCTTACAGTTTTTCTGATCATTCATTAGATTAGATCTTTCTGTGTTTTATCTTATCGGCAAACAAGATATAAGTTCAAAAACTAAAACCCGACTACGGTCGGGTAAAAAATAGCCTATGACACTCTTGCGATGAAGACAAATCGATTGTTACCTCACTTGTCAAAAACAGGACACGTTTTATGTTTGAACAAAATATGAAGAAATTAAAAAAAAAAACACTAAACCTGAATAACTTGCTTGTTAAAATCGTACCAATAAGAGCGACATTATGGTGGAACATCCATATATCCACATACATATGGACGTGGCCTAAAGAGAAGTCAACCCGTGGTGGGTGTTTGTAAGGTGTCATGACTGACTAGAAAATCGAAATTTTTGTCTACTTAGTGTCATGGTTTTCGAGATTTAGGCAAAAAAAAAACTTATCTAATGACACCCTTGGTCCTCTTTTCGATGGCATGATTTGGCACCAAAGGTTGACTAGGTCCAGTTTACGCCACACCTTGTTTAAATACATACACACATATATAAACACATACATATATATGTATATATGATGAATTTAAATATAAATATAGATAGACTGTTAAACTCATTAATTACCCTTCCCTTGCTTCGCCGTAGTCGGGTAAGGCAAAGATCTCCACGAGAAAAGTCTTGAGTCCTGTCTCTTGGCTAATTTTTCTCCTTTTGTTTAAGATGATTATAGCAACCATATTAGTAGGTGTAGATGGACTTGAATTTCTAAGCTGAGCTAACAAGCAAATAGATAAAAATATGTAATCCCGACACCCCCACCCGCCTTCACTCATATATAGCTAAGAATCATCTCGATCACATCAGATTTCAAACAGAAAAAACCGCATCAAAATCGGTCTATTCGTTTGGGAGCTACGATACCACAGACATACATATATACGTACTCACCATAAACTTATAACAGCCCTCTCTTTTAGCGTTTGGGGGTTAAAAATGGAGTAAAATTACTTTTTTACTAAAATATTGACAAACTTTCAAACGGTTTTGTGAATTTTATTTGTATATCTGTCAAGGTAAACTTTTCACATCTATAAACTATACTTACGATTGTTCCACGGAAGACAGGAAAGAGAAAAACCCCTTGGTGTTTAGTGGATTTTTCACTCCAACAATCGCTTCCATGTAAGAAATATTATGTTTTCTCATTTCGGCGCTATTCTGATTGAGGAATATTTAATTTTATTTAAATTGTATCACGGACGGAACAGAACCCGCACCATCCGTGCCTCTGCGCAGCACATGTCTTTAAAACTCTCAGCTACCGTGACCACTAACCACACTCCATTAGTCTCTAAATCTGTCTTTCGGGACGGTAGCGCCATCTATTGGTAGTTTGCTGAACTAACCAACCGAACACGACTCATATTAACAATTAACTACGCCTCCCAAATCTAATGTTTTTATGTTGACGTGAAATGTCTTTAATATCACTCTGATACATACGGGGTACCATGACTAAACGAGTGGCCATAACGATAGGGGGTATATCGTCTCGCTTTTAGACCACAAAATCGAACACCCGCAAGATGCAATCGTTTGTGTGATGAGCAGGAATGATTGTTTTTGAATCATGGATGTAATATACGTATCTATGTATGTATATCCGTCATCTAATGCCCATAGTACAGGGTATATCAGTTTTTGGCTAGGTAATTGGTGTGAATTGTCCCGAATATATTTATTTATTTAATGTTTTAGCTCATATAGTTAGCTCAATGATTTAACATTTATTTTTTATCAAAAGACGGAGGGGTAGGGGCAGGACAAACAGAGCAAAATCAGCAAAATGGATATTTTTGTGATCTTAATTCGGTATAACTCACGATTTAGATAGCTACCCTATCTCAATCGTGAGTTATACCTAGAGAGATTATATAAGCGCTCTTACTAGGGTAGCTATCTAAATCGTGAGTTATACTCACGATTAAGATAGCTACCCTATCTAAATCGTGAGTTATACCTAGAGAGATTATATACGTATTGATTTGGGTGTTGTTGTAAAGATTTAAATATTGTCTTAATAGCCACGATGTGTATACGCTGATATGGATACTGATTTAGTGCGGGATTTGTTTACTGCATAAACTAATATGCAAAAATGAGCAAAACATGTGTTTCATACCCATATTGTCATAAAATACGACCGTCTTTATTTATTTAGTGTCATGTAGAATTGTTTACCTATTCATTCTCTCAATCACTAATTTGAAAAATAACGAGCTTAAAAGCTTAAAACACAAACTGCCCTAACAATAAATAACTTATGTCAGTAAACTATATACTGTTGGAATGTGCTTAACAAGGTCTCCAATTTGATACCCATATTGTAAAATAAAAAGCTAAAAACACATGACTGCCCTAACAATAAATAACTTATGTCAGTAAACTATATACTGTTGGAATGTGCTTAACAAGGTCTTCAATTTTATACCCATATTGTAAAATAAAAAGCTTAAAACACATGACTGCCCTAACAATAAATAACTTATGTCAGTAAACTATATACTGTTGGAATGTGCTTAACAAGGTCTTCAATTTTATACCCATATTGTAAAATAAAAAGCTAAAAAACACATGACTGCCCTAACAATAAATAACTTATGTCAATAAACTATATACTGTTGGAATGTGCTTAACAAGGTCTCCAATTTGATACCCATACTGTAAAATAAAAAGAAAAAAAATATTTTTCGCTTTTGAAATTGGAGCCATAATTAACTTTTTCAAAAAAAAAACCCTAACCTAACCTATGTTACTCAGGGAGATGTAAGGATTCTAACGATACCCCATACGTCTAAATCTATTCAGGTATTTAAAAGTTATGGTGGCATAAAAAACTCACATAAATACAAACATACATGAATCCTAAATACATTAAACTCCTTTTTTGGGCAGTCGTGTAATATTCAATGTCTGTCTAAGACACAGTAGTTGTTGCGCTCCGTTTAATGAATGCAGGTGGAGCCAGGGTAAAGCCATGCATATTAATGCAACCAGTATATAAAGCTTAGAATAAATTACTTTACAGTTGGAATTTGAACTAGGTTTATAAATCAGAATTGCAATCCCACGAAACGAGGTTGGCTGCCAACGTTTTGGGTACGCTCGGCTAATTCGTAGTAGGTGGCATTACATTTGAGTTATTTAAATGCCAGTTAGTCAGTTGTTTTCTTTATTAAAGACATTCTATAAAAAACATATACGAGTATGCATTGTCATTTAACTGTTTTCGATATTATTTGGAATCTCAATTTACTTGATCTTATATCACTATATCTTATAACTGCTAGTCTCATTTTTTACCTGACTACGGCGAAGTAAGGGAAGGTTAATGAGTTTTATCATTATGTATGTATGTATGTATGTATGTATGTATGTATATGTTTGTGGTATGGATGTTCCACCATAGCGTCACCCTTATTGGTTCGATTTTCACAAGCGAGGTGTCAATCGATTCGTCTTCAGGTATAGAGTTTCCTATGTAAGCTCCTTTTTTTCCCGACGAGAGGAAGCAAAAGAAGGGTTATAAAACTTGATCTGATTTTGACAAGCGAGGTATCAATCGATTTTTCTTCATTGCGAGAGTTTCATATGCTATTTTTACCCGACCATAGTCCAAACTTAGAGCGTTTTCATGATTGTGCTGATAGAATGAGTACAAATACAAATCATAGACTAATTTTGGATAATTTGTATAAGACTATTACATCTGTCCTCACTGAATCAGCGGTGCTTGGTTTTGAGAACAGAAGTAAAAGAACGGGTAGATATGTTACTGGCTGGAATAAACATCTAAAAGACGCACACGGTAGGGCTCGTCTATGTTTCCAGACTTGGTTATTGTATGGCAAACCATCTTTTGGTCGGATTTATGTTAACATGTACGAATCAAGACGGATATTTAAGTTCAAACTTAAATGGTGTGAAAATAACGAGCAACATATAAAAATGCTCATTATTGCACAACACCATTCAAACAAAAACTTTTCCAAGTTTTGGAAAAAACTAATCAGTTAAATCAAAGGCCTAGCCGTCCTGTGAGCGTCGGGGGTTACAGCGAGCCGTGCCCTTCACAAACGCTTTAAAGTGAACCCTTTGTCGTGCACTGCGTCTTCCGTGTCGCATGAGCTCAATGCTGCGGAGTCTTCCGAGCGTACTGTAAATTTTACTGGACAAGAAGTTGGCGCTGTCATTAAGGGCATGGTAAGAAGACAATCTCCAGAACATGATGGCCTCAGCACTGAGCACCTGCGATACGCAGGTGTGCATCTGCTGAGGGTGTTTTCCATGTTTTTTACGCTTTGCCTTAGCCACTCATATATACCCAACGACCACGATGTACACGGTAGTAGTTCCTATAATTAAAAATAAAACTGGGTACTCCTCTGACATGTCAAACTATAGACCGATCCCCTTGACAAATGTGACTGCAAAGGTGCTGGACAATCTGCTTTATCGGCATCTTGGTAAGCACCTGGTTTTGAATGAAGCTCAGTTTGGTTTCAGACCTGGCGTATCAACGGAAAGCGCTATCTTGTGCCTCAAGCAGACTGTAAAGTACTACACTGACAGGAAAACCCCAGTTTACGCGTGTTTCTTAGATCTCTCAAAAGCATTTGACCTTGTGTCTTATGAGGTCCTCTGGGAGAAATTAAAACAGGAAACTACCTTACCACATGAAGTAAGAGCGCTTTAAATATTGGTACAGCCAGCAAGTAAACCGCGTAAGGTGGTGTGGTGTGTTGTCCGAAGAGTACCGGTTAGAGTGTGGAGTAAGGCAAGGGGGATTGACGTCTCCCAGGTTGTTCAACTTGTACATAAACAAGCTTCTTGATAAGCCCAGCAACACTGGCATTGGATGTCATATCGATGGCGTATGTATTAATAACATAAGCTACGCGGATGACATGGTGCTGCTGAGCCCATCAATTAAGGATTTAAACAGGCTTTTGTCTGATGATCTTTAAAGCACGCAACAAAACTTATACTCTGCCGGAAGTCACTTTCTGCGGCGCTGCTATGTCTGTAGTGTCATAGTTTAAGTATCTGGGACACTGGGTCACCGACGACCTAAAAGACAACGTGGATATTGAGAGGGAGCGCAGGTCGTTGTCTGTCCGCTGCAATATGTTAGCCCGCAGGTTTGCACGTTGTACAGCACAGGTGAAGGTGACGCTGTTTAAAGCTTACTGCCAATCCTTTTACACGTGCAGCCTGTGGGTGGACTATACGCGGCGGGTGTACAGTGACCTGCGTGTTCAGTACAACAATGCGTTCAGGGTGCTTTTGGGGCTGCCACGATTCTGCAGCGCGTCGGGTATATTTGCGGATGCTCAGGTTGATGGATTTCATGCCATCATCCGTAAGCGGTGTGCATCTTTACTCGGCCACTGGCGTGACAGCTCCAATACCATTCTGGCCGCGTTGGCCACTCGATGGGATATTCCAATGTTCGGCCATTGGATGTTCCTTCATAATGTAATGTAACAATCATAATGTAATTTATTTTAGTTTACTTTAAATTTTGTGTATATTTTTATTGTTAATATGTTGCGTTTTTATGGGTCAAGACACACGAAATAAATGAATATTTAATTTAATTATTTATAGTCGGGTTTTAATTTTTGAACATATGTCTTGTTTAATGAATCGCTATGGCCGAATACGATCAGTGGATAAACTAAGACACTGATGAATCAAAACCGATAGTGCCTTTGACAGCAACGCTATACGCCTAACTCCATAAGTAGTTAATGAGAGTCCAAGACCAAACGAATCTGCTAATGAACCGCCAGAGCACCAATTACCCGCTTCTTGCAAGCTGTAGTGGTAGCATGTGCTACGGTGTCTCTAGTTAGTTTAATTGGTGCGGAGGTGGGATGAAATTCATGAGTATACCTTGGTTTATAAACTATAATTGAATCTGTTCATTAAAATACAATCTATACTATTGATAGATAGAACACTTATTGCACATAAAAAAGCAACACAATGGAATACATTTTCCAAAATTTTATGATGGAATTACCTAACTTAATTCCCTCATCTAACTTTTTATAGGACTACAAGATGTATTGGTACACATTCCATCGATTTGTACTAAGCTTTTCGCTTCTGAGTCATTAGTTATACTTAAGTATTTTATTAAAACCATCGAAACACTTGGAACACTTGGTCATGGAATTTATCAAAGATATTCATTTAAACAAGTAAATCATCAAGGTAAGAGAAAAAAACGAATGACCGGCCAAAAAAAAAAAACTGAACTTTACTAACACCAATTATAATCGTCTATGTCACTCAGGATGAGTTAAGATTCTGACGACACCCCATACATCCAAATCTGTACAGGCTTTAAAAAATTATGGTGGACTAAATAAAAATAACCCTAGGAACATTACACTCCTTTTTAGGGCAGTCGTGTAATAAGTTACGAGTTTGAATAAAAAACCGGCCAAGTAAGAGTCGAACTCGCACACTAAGGGTTCCATACAAACTTGTAATTGTTGTAACGGTGTGGTGAATATATCGGTAATTGTACCGCTACATTCACCAAAATAATTAGGTAACAGTACACGAAGTTCATAAACTATGAAAGCACCGAACATTACTCTAACGAAAAGATAAACTGGATTGAGGGAAAACCTTAACTTCGCCGTTGGAAAACTGTTGTTTTCTCTCTTCGCCTTAGGTCGCGGTCAGTTAACCAACTGCAAATAAGTATATATACCACAACACAACACAACACAACACAACACAACAGTGTACCACAACAAAAGTTTGTGATGCATTTACAAGTTTTCGGTTTTTGGATTTCTTACTTGTTACTTGTGCCTCCAGCGGTTGTCGGTTCTGTGAACTACACGGCCTGCCCATTGCCACTTCAACTTGCAAACTTTGAGAGCTATGTCGGTAACTTTGGTTCTTCTACCGATTTCCTCATTTTTGATTCTATCACATAATAAAACACCGAGAACAGTTCTAAAAAAATAATATAACATTGTTAAAAAAGCAAATTCAGTATAGGTATAGGTTCTCGAATGGCGACCACGAACAAGCAAGGAGAGACCCCTCACACGATGGACCGACGACATTATAGCCATCGCAGGAAGTCGATGGATGGAGGTGGCACAAGATCGCTCCACATGGCGCTCTTTGGGGGAGGCCTATGTTCAGCAGTGGATTTCTAAAGGCTGACATGATGATGATGCCTTGTGCTTCCAAGCGTTCCTGAGAAAAAGGGTCTTGACTGACAGACAGACAGAAGTGATCCTATAAGGGTTCCTTTTTTCTTTTGAGGTATGGAAACCAAAAAGCATAAAAAAAGGCAACAAAAAAAGTGGTCTATTGCGTATAGTGGTCCACTCAAGAACTCGCCTGCCCAATTGGCTATCGGTTCTTCAACATATGTGAACAGCCCATTGTCATTTCATGCGCCCGCCTATAGGGCAAAAGCCAATTGTTAGAACACCTTACTTACTATCTATATTTCTCGACATATACAACCTAGAATGAAAATTAGAGCTAGGCTAACATGTCATACTCCGTCTAAGACCTAATCATAACTTACCATCAAGTAAAATTGCGGTCAAATACATAAAAACCGGACAAATGATGTCTAAGACAAATATCAAACTGCGCAGGAAAATGAGACAGGGGGGTGCTATATCACCGAAACTGCGAAAATGCCCTGGAAGATATGTTTAAGACGCTGGATTGGAAAGGAATGGGCATTAATATTATTGGCGAGAAGATCTCACACTTACGATTTACCGATGATATCGACCTAATGGTGGAGTCGCTGCAAGACTTGCAAAGTATGCTGACCAACTAAGTTGATTATGCTTCTCAACGCAATGGTCTCGGAATGAAGATAGATACGACCAGGATCATATTTAACTATCTTATTGTGTCGGAACCGATTACAGTCCATGGTGTGTGGCCTCTTAAGGTTGTCCAACAATAAGTTTACCTTGGGCAAATATGACAATTGGGTAAGCATAACTTTAAAAAGGAAGCCAATAGCAGAAATCAGATGAGTTAGGCAGCATTCGGCAAGGTTCGGCAAGGTTCGTCAAGTCTTCTCTTAGATCATACAAAAGAGACTCAAGAAAAAGTCTACAATGAGTGCGTTTTATCAGTCATAACCTACGGAACGTGGACACTCACGGTCAGATCAGTCTACAAATTTAAGGTCACTCTGTTTGGAGTTTTTCTTAAGGACAAGATTCGTTATGAAGTGATCCGACAGAGAATCAAGGTAGCCGACATAGCTCTAAGAATAAGCAAGCCACAGTAGCAGTGGGCTGATCATATTTCCCGAAGAACCGTTAACCGTTGGGTAAGATAAGTTCTCGAGTGGAGACCACGTTTAGGCAAACGTAGTGTAGGACGCCCGGTGGATAAGTGAAGTGACGACCTGCGAAAAGCAGCTGGAAGAAAATGGATGCGGAGAGCTGGAGACCGAGCTCAGTGACGTGAATTAGGAGAGTCTTACGTCCAGCAGTGGACAGATATAGGCTGATGATGATGATAATGAGACTTTTATAGATTTTCCTGTAATAACTGTTTCAGTATTTTTCAAAAGGGCCCCTCCCCTCCAATTCTATCATTGGGGGAAAATGGTAAATTTTCATCTATTTTCTTATAAAACCATGTACGTGAACTTTAGTTATGGTGAGGAAAACGATAAATCAGTTTTAAATTTTTACTTTTTAATGAAATCCCCACTCCTAATCCTGGTGGAAATCCGTATTTGGGTCACATAAATTCATATATGTACCAAAATTATAATAAATCGGTCTAATTCGGAGCAAATTGGCTGTGACAGAAGGAAAGACAGACAGATACACGAGTGATTCGTAAGGGTTCTTGACTTGAGTCAAGACCAACCAGGCTTGTATCACACAACGATAGTGTTCATCATGATGAAACATTATTCTCACATTTTCCCTTGTCTATCCGTTATTTTGTCCCACATTATCTTAACAAGCAATATAGGCAAGATTCTGCATGAAACGAGATAAATTGGGTCATCGGCTTCATCTGGAGTTTCATTTGTGCAGCAAATTTCGTTACCTCTAAGTATCACATGCACGGGTTGGGAAAGCTTTGTGAAGTTTTAGGTTGTAGGTGTTCTTGAAACTTTGTTTCGATTGCTTTAGATAGTGAAGAGGGTTCATTTATATAGAACTGAAAACTAATTCCATCTTAGTAAGTAGTTACTAATAACATGTAGGTAAGCATGCATATATGTTCATATGTATTATTATTATATACATATGAACAAGCCTATCAGCCTGAATCGTCCCACTGCTGGACACAAGCCTCCCTTCTCTCATTCCATGATTTTCTGTGTAATATTAGTCTTTATCGTACGCGTCTAGTTCATCTTGCCACCTCCGTCGCGGTCGGCCATGCTGACGTTTTGCTCCAAATGGGACCCAATCGGTTGTGATTTTTCCCTACAAATGGCACACCATTTGTAGGGAAAAATCACAACCGATTGGTATACATGTTCATATGTATTCATATTAAATCTTTGGTATATTTTTAGTCTCCAGCTTGATTAATAATAATAAATACTTAACCTTGGAAGAGATAAATTAATATACTTAATTATAATGTTCAGTTAAAGGTCAATCTTTTGGTATAGCGAGAACAGAAACGGCAAGCAATACTGACAACCACAAGTCAGTTTTTTCTTTCCGCCTACACTGCTCATTTTTGCCCATAGATTTTGATATTTATTTAATTGAAAAAATATACATAATTTACAATAGAAACCATTAGTTCGTTGATCTACCAGCTAGTAGTTTTTCTGACAGAAAAAGAGAGAGAAGGTATGTCACATACCCTTGCAGAAATAATTCTTCAGATATAGCTCATATGTAACAAAAATATACTCTATACTTATCAAAGACGGCTATTTCGCAAAACAGGAGAGTAGCTGAAACCTAATGAGAACGTGCGTGAAACGGCAAGCAATAGGTACTGACAACCCCACGTCATAATGCTAATACCATCGTGCTAAAATCTTTGTCACTCCACGTCCACTCTTTTTATGTCTTGTAAGCTAGCAGGTGTTGACCAGGAGTGAACTCTTTATTGTGGAAAATGTTAAAATAATTATGAAACTATTATGTAATTTTGCTTCAAACTTAAGTACTAATCATGTTGTCCTCAATTACATGTACACATTCAAATGCAAAAGCGGCTATCTCCCAAACTCCAGCTTTGGGAGATAGCCGTAACCGAATGTAAACAGTGCGTGCACAAAGCTTTTGTCACTCCACGTCCACTTAAGGTTCGTGAGCTGGCAGCTGTGGACAATCTGATACTGACCATTGTTATTGGCTGCAGTCAAATGACAATATTATGTGATGATAAATCTAATCTGTGCCTTGACCTAGCTATGAATTAGGATTAATTTGAAAATTGGAGGTTCTTCGTTCGACTGTATTTTTACACGTCTGCCCAAAAAAAGGATTTTAATGTTTTTTGGATTCATGTATGTTTGTACTCGTATGTACCTATGTGAGTTTCTTTATTCTACCATAGCTTTTAAATTCCGGAACAGATTTATACGTATGGAGTATCGCTAGAATCCTTACATCCCCCGAGTAACATACACTATTTTATTTTAAAAGTCAATAAGGTGGTAGTATGGCTCCATTTTCAAGAGCGCAAAAATATTTTTCTTTGAATTTTACTATATGGGAATCAATTTGAAGGCCTTGATAAGCACATTCTTAGGCCCCGCACCAATGACTTTTCTGAGTTATGTGCGCTTTTCCATCGCTCCGTGCTTCGGAGGGCACGTTAAGCTGTCGGTCCCGGCTGTTATTGAGCAGTCAGCATGTTGTTAGCAGACAAACTCTGACCAGAGGCCAGCACTTACCTCATACGACAAACAAACAAACATATAGCTCATTCCAACAGTATATAACTTATCGGCATAAGTTATTTTTTGACAAGGCAGGCGTGGTTTTTGAGCTTTTAAGTTTGCATTTTCCCTTAAATATCCGAGATTACTGAAACAATTTGGGGTTTTATTGAACCCTGTGAGCCGAAATTAAATTGGCGTCCCATTTTATAATTGATTATTAAACAAAAAAAAAACACTTTGCATAAAACATGGATTAAGGAATAAAATGGACATAAAGGTGCAAAAAAATCTTTACAATGGATTTTAGTAGACAAAGGTGATTTTTTTACGAAGCTTGTTACAACTTTTATGCACTATAGCATAAAAGTTGTACTGTACCTATAGTGGAAAAAATATCAAGTACCTACAGTAGTCACAACGGATCTTTGTGGCTATGAAGTTAGGCTCTGTGAACGATTGCGCAGCTGCGCTTACGATAAATGCATCAACTATGGTTTATGGCAAAATTGAGCTATTACATTACCTGATATCAAGAAAACGATATCTACGACTTTTTAAAAGTGACATTACATGATTTCTTTTTGAAATATCACTTTTATCCCAGTTTTTCAGTTTTCATAAACGCATTAACTAAGATTTCTATTGCAGTTTTACTAATCAAGAATGCACTATCTATAGTTAGTACAAACTTGTCTTCTAGCATTCAATGGCTTTCTAGTCATAAATGCTCTATGTTTTGAGTTAGTGCGTTTATTGCTAGTAATCTCTATGGTCATTATTTTTGGCGTGCTTAGATAAGTAGCTTCAACATGAGATAATGCGCTTATTTTAAGGAAAACGTGGTATGTTTTATATTGACATACAAATTAGATCGCACTGTATTTACAAGATAGTGCGTTTATGCCAAGCAAGGCGGTTCTGAACCCGGGCACAGTGGGGATGGGGCAGGGTATCGGGAAGAAACATTTGTGTCCGTGTCTGGCGAAACATAAGAGAACCGAGCGGGAGACGCGTACGTTACAGCAAGATTTACGCGGTTAGTTTCTATTCAAGTGGATTGTAAATATTTTACTGGTAAGAGGTAAAACAGATAGTAATTAACTTCCTCAGCCATAACAACAGAAACATGTAAGTAAATCGTAGATAGCGTTTTGTTTGTAGTTTTTGGTAGTTAAATAAAAGTTATTCAGTTTTCTTAAATTAGATCGCACTGTATTTACAAGATAGTGTGTTTATGCTAAGCAAGACGGTTCTGAACCCTGGCCAGTGGGGATGGGGCAGGGTATCGGGCAGAGACATTTGTGTCCGTGTCTGGCGAAACCTATTAGAAACGAGTGGGAGACGCGTACGTTACAGCAAGATTTACACGGTTAGTTTCTATTCAAGTGGATTGTAAATAGTTTACTGGTAAGAAGTAAAACAGATAGTAATTAACTTCCTCAGCCATAACAACAGAAACATGTAAGTAAATCGTAGATAGCGTTTTGTTTGTAGTTTTTGGTAGTTAAATAAAAGTTATTAAGTTTTCTTTATGGCAACGAAAACAGCCTATATAGTTTACTTTTTAGTCGATTGTGTTACTTCAATAAAACTCTTCAAGTAAATAAACTCACAATATTAAAATTCAACAACTTTTATAAAAAAGCTTTATAAATATAGACATCACTTTTTGCAAGGAAAATCAAAGTTAATATAACTTAAAACTCGTATGTTTATTCAATATAACTCTTCAATTAAATACACGCATAATTTTAAAATTAAATTTATTTTACTAACGGCATTTTAGACAAAGACAACTGTCTTTATTTATTTTATTTTTTTGGTTTACTTATAAAATTGTATTTTTATTTCATACGAACTTGAAAAGAAAATACCATTTTATAGCTCACACTATTAATACTCACACTATAGTACTTGACTAGATACACATTATATTCTTACATAAATAAATGACTGATTGGAAAATTGATTTTATTCCATCAAAACTTTCTTGAATAATGTTGCAACAAATTGGCAATATTTGTATTATCTCCTCAAAGTATTTTTGTATTAACGCATTATGATGTAATTGATGCACTTCTCATGTATGTAATATTGAAGTATTGGGATAAAAACCTACGAAACAATATTAAATTATAGTTATATATTTGAACGGGACTTAATCGCGCTGAAAACTTAATAGTCCCGTTAGTAAATAAGTCCCGTTTAAAAATATAACTAAGTGTTTGAATCGAGAAAGTTCAAAAGTTAAAATATTAAATTATATACATTTACTAAACATAATTGCATCAAATGGAGTTAATAATTAATTATAGTTAATGCGTTTATGACTAGTTATCATGGGCTAACAGTGTAAGAGACTGCTAGCGACATATCCCATTTTCTAACTTGATAGTACACTATACTGTATATTTATATTATGTTTGTATTTTTGACACATTTCTCTTGAACTACATGAGATACCAACTTTCACGTTGGTATCTCATGTAGTTCCGGAGATACAGGCAAAATAAAAATAAAAACTGTAAACGTGTTTTTCTCCAAAAGTGTCAAAACTTAAATAGTACGTTTCTCGTTATCGCGGCAGTACAGTTGTAAGGATAAAACAGCATAAAGTAAACATGATGCGAAAAACGTAAGCTAGTTAGTTGTGAGAATAAAGTAAGCGAGATAGATGATTCGAAAAACATAAGGAAATGAGTGAGGCAGTTATATAATGCTATCATTCACCTTCATCATTGGGATAGAAAACTCATAGAAAACTTTATGCCATTATGCGTAATTCAAAATATTTGTTTGCGCCTGATTTGACTGTCGCAGCTTGCGCAGCGACTTGCAGACAACTTCCGAGCCACAAAGTTCCACTGTAACTACTGTACCATCACATCATTAGCTAGCTTGCCTACCCTTTTGCATTTGTTTCTCAGCCGCCATCACAGCTTGCTGTGTCATTTCTTCTTTTGAGGTGTCCGGCTATCTCCATTTACAACACACACATTTGCATCTTGCGACGTTGAATTTCTATGGTGGGTAAACCAGGCTGGGCTTCGCGGAAAATTTAGCACCATAGACCACATACACACAGTAATGCAGGTTATACAGAAGTCTGAAGAGTATAAACCAGCCCCAGTGTCTATGAGAATGCTTTGTCTCCGTTGAAACCTGGGTAGTTCTGGAGTTTTTGCAGCGTTGTCAAGTGGATTGGCGATACATCGAAGTGCTGAGGTTTCTGTATGACGCCGCGACTATGAGTAGCCAATCACAAAACCAGCAGTCTAAACATATCCAACTGCGCATGGGACACAGGGGGATGTTATATCTCCGAAACTGTTCACTAATGCCCTGGAAGATATGTTTAAGACGCTGTGTTGGAAAGGAATAGGCATAAATATCAATGGCGAGAATATCTCACAGTTACGATTTACTGATGATATCTTCCTAATGGCAGAGTCGCTGCAAGACTTGCAAAGTATGATGACCAACCTAGATGATGCTTCTCGAAACATCGGTCTCGGTATGAACATAGATAAGACCAAGATCATGTTTTATATACTATAACACGAGAAAACTCATCATGACAAACCAAATGAGCCCAAACTCGAACGGGTTCCATATTTTTTTGTTAAGTTCCTATGACTACTTTCCGGCTCCATCATCAGACCTTGGATACCACATAAGACCAGAGAACCCATCAAGACAAACCAAATGAGCCCAAATTCACAGGGGTTCCATCATCCAATTGTTGATTTCCTATGACTACCTTCCGGCTCCATCATCAGGTCAGCTCAATAGTACCTACTACCTACCATAATTGCGATCAAAACTTTAGTATCTTTTGATGTCGTTAAATGGTTCAAAAATTATTTGCAATCTAGTCCCAAGCATAATAGCACAGTGAATTACATTAAAGCTTGTTTAAAGCTACTTAACCAATTTTGATAAAATTTATACAGTACCACACTAGAGGTCTTCTTTCTCAAGTAAAAGCAATCATCTAGTTCGGTTCTGAAAAACTACTGAAGCAATTTTGATAAATTTATGTCGGATTTCACTGAAAGTCTACTCTTTTGAATAAAAAACAATCATCTAAATTGGTTTAGAAATCTTAGAGATTTGAGGTAATAAAAAGACAAAGTCAAGGCAATGTAAACACAAAATCAAATGGATTAAATTAAAAAAAAGAAAACGAAAAACTACCGAACCAATTTTAATACAATTTATACGGGACCACCTGGAAAGTAGACCCTTTCAAACAAAAATATAATTTTTTAAATCGGTCCACAATTGACGGAGATATCAGCGGACTAAAAAAAACATACATACATACATTCAAACATATAACCGTCTCCTCTTGTAATGTCGATTAAACATACATACATACATTCGAACATATAACCGTCTCCTCTTGTAAAGTCGATTAAACATACATACATACATTCGAACATATAACCGTCTCCTCTTGTAAAGTCGATTAAACATACATACATACATTCGAACATATAACCGTCTCCTCTTGTAAAGTCGATTAAACATATATACATACATTCGAACATATAACCGTCTTCTCTTGTAAAGTCGATTAAACATACATACATACATACATACATACATTCGAACATATAACCGTCTCCTCTTGTAAAGTCGATTAAACATACATACATACATTCGAACATATAACCGTCTCCTCTTGTAAAGTCGATTAAACATACATACATACATTCGAACATATAACCGTCTTCTCTTGTAAAGTTGATTAAACATACATACATACATACATTCGAACATATAACCGTCTCCTCTTGTGAAGTCGATTAAAATGCAAAAAAAGCACCACCAGATACAACTAAGGCTCGAGGCGTATTTTGTTATTTATTTCAATTACTTTATAGTTATTTGTATATTTTTTATGGGCATAAATCCACTTTCACAGCTACTCATTTCCAAAAGAAACAATTTCTATACGATTGGTCACTTTTGTGTGCAATATTTAATCAACGGTCGGCAGCCAATATTGACTACCTCCGGAACCAAGGATACTTGTTTACACGGAACAGACACTCGCCTGCTGAAATTTCATTACTTTGTGACTGAGCCTGGGCAGTAGAAAATAAATTAATAACAGTGGTAGCACAGAATAAATAATAGGTGGTAGTGGCTGAATGGTTAAATGCACGCCCTGTAATGCAATGACATCGGGATCAATCCTCGGCCTCTCATCCATAAAGCTCCTATGACTTTTAATAAGTTAAGTGCGGATTTTCCTTTGCTCCGTACTTCGGAAGGCAAATAAGATATCACTTCACTATGATAAGACTTTACTTTGGTTCCGATTGCTAACTAATAGCAGTTGGTAAACCAGTTCAGAGGCCCTAGTTTGATGGCCTGACAAGCTCAGCCACCTCATTTGATATACTTAAATATTTGTCAGAATAATAACTATTATTCAGTTCGAATCTCTTCAAATGGAATATTAAATTCTCGTCTTTCACTTTATTATAACGGGTGCATTCCGAGACACGCCACCGTGAGCGCGACAACGATATCCCTTGCAACGTCATGGCTTACGTCATAACATCCGCCATTGTGCGATTACACCGACCATGCCCCAAACCGATAGTGATACCGGTACACTTATCGGTATCACTTTCACGGTACACTTATCGGTATCACTTTGCAGTGCTCACGTCACCGTGAGCGCTGCTGTCAAAGTGACAGACTGACGGTTGTTTCCATAGAAAACTGTGGTTTGAATTCAGTTGTTTGTGATTTTCGTAAATTTTTCCTAATATTTCTACAGACAATTGGCCAATTTTTAGATATACTACTTTCCCCACAAGTAATACTTAGTATTTTGAGCAAATTTTGAGGTTATGTTGTTGTGGTATTACGTGGTTGTGGTAATCACGCACACGAGCGTTTCGAATCAACTGCAGCACTCAACTGTCATGAGCGCGATATCTGAATCGGAACACAAATTAACACTGTGATTGCTCACATCGATTTTATCGTGTCTCGTAATGCACTCAACATCTTTAACTGGTTTTTTTTTACATTGCTGTAATTATTAACTGCGATATAGTGCGTCCCTCTGACAAAAAGCGGTCGGGGGGCTTCTGCTATTCTGCATCCGTTACTTTTTAGACATCAGTCGATCTGTTTTAGTTTTACGACATAGTGAAGAGTGGCCTTATTATCTACTGCACTCTCTCTTATATATTGATATAATCTAGTTATTATCAAGGAAAAAATGAATAGGCAAATTAAGAGTGCGCTGACCAATGTCCATCTTCACTTACAATCAGATTCAGATGAGTGCGCTGACAATGGGCTTGCATAAGAAAAAGCCAATTGTAAAACAATATAACGATATGGATTAAAATTAAAAACAAACAATATTACAGTTTATTTCAGTTTATTCAAACAATAAAACATAACGTACAATAAAATCTTGATCATTTGCGCTAAGGTAAATAATAACATACTTACTCATATAATAACACAAAAAAAAAAAACATTTTGTGTAGCAAAAGTCAATACTTTTAACAATACTTTTCCCAATGTCAGGGCTGCCACAGATTTTGGATTAATTCAAGAAATATTTGCTACTAACTGTGCCCGTGGCTTTGCCTGCGTGTGTTTTTTTTCTGGGAAAAAAGTAATCTTTGTGTTATTGCAGAACCAAAAGTACGCATAAAATACAATAAACTACAATTGATCAAATTCGATCAGCCGTCAAATAGTTTTTATATTGAGATACAAAGTACACCAGATTATAAGTCAAAACCTAACCATCACAACCTAGTCAATAGTGAAAACCGCATCGCCATCGATCCAGTAGTTTTTACGTGATGCGCGAACAGACAGACAGACAGACACTATATAATTTTTTTGCTCAGTAGCTTATTGTAAGTCTTCAGACTAATTTTGTTTTATTGTTTTCTTTTTACAGACTTTTTGTTGCTTTAATAGAGATGTCAATTCATCAAAACAAGCAAATTAAGCTTAAGACACTGTTAATAATACTATTCTGTCCTGAAAGAGCCTGAGAGCCTTCTATGAGGCTCTCCAGCAGTGGAAGTTGGAAACGTTATAGTTTGACAATGATGATGGTGATAATGATGGTCACTGTTATCATTTGTTGCCGTTCTAATAATTTATAGGTACATAAAATCTATTTTGCAGCGCTGATTGTAAATAACAATAGTTTAAATAAAATATTAACTAAACCACAAACTATTTCAAAAACAATTAAACATTTTAACATTAGAAAAATATTTAACTCTAATTAGTACTTATTTTCATTAGTTCATAACTCACAGAGTTTTAAATTGAAGGACTTAATGACCTATTATTTATGCTAACTACCGTGCTCAGAAATGTCAACACTGAATCAAGTATCAAACTCTCTTAATTAAATATAAAATGATAGGCTAGCAAACAATATTTAAAAATTGGCTTCATTATGCTTAGTACGAGTATACAGATTGTCCCAGAAGTCAACGTAAAGCCGGAAGCGGGTAATAGCGAGCCAAGTCATAATAATTATAGTAATCAGAAATATATAAAACTAGGTATTAGGTATTGTATTTTTATAATTATAGGCATTTAAAAAAAAACGAGAACATTTCTCGTTTTTTTTCTCTTTTTCACCCGCTGACGACTTGACGTCGACTTCTGGAACTTCCTCAACTGCTCCTCTATTTTCAGTAAAAATACATACAAACATATCATACATTATTTCCGCTGAAACGCTTTTAACTGACATGGGCGCGGATTATGACGTCAGATTGTTAAGAGCAGTAAGACGTCAGATTGTTAATTCAACCTATTTGGTTAAGATCAAGGGCTTGCTATCTCTATAACAAATTTTGCTTCAGATTCTGCTCGAAAGTGACGTTACAAGGTCAGTGGTTAAACCATAGAGAAAACAAATTAAGCGTGATTCAACCTCCTTGAGTCAAACGAAGGAAACGCTAACGAACACGTCACCATGCCATTAAAATAAAATAATAAAAATTAAGAGCTTTGCATTCGATATTTGTTATTATTACTTAATTGACATCCATAAAATGCAGCGGGTGTAATAATTATAATAGTCAGCAAAAATACAAATAATTAATAAACCTTTTGTAGTATTTATTATACGAGAAAACAGTCGTAAATATAAATTTACCAACTTACTTTTATAACTGCTTTGAGCGGCAGAAACGATTAACAAACGCCAAAAGCAAATTTATTAAAATATTATCTACATTGAACAAACATATTTTTACTGGGTTAGAAACTAATGTTAATAAGTTCTTTAATTATAAATACTCTAACAATGTTAAATAAATTATTGACTACATTTTATCCAGCAAATTCTTATTATTAACAACAGCCATCTTTTAAATTCTATATATCTATACTTAATACTACTTTATCAATATCTACAATGTTGGTTTTATTTTTGGCACACAAATTATAACAAAATATGGAAGGTTTTAGTTAGAATTTTATTTGGCTGAATTAATTTGGGTGATTTTTAATAATTCATATCTCATTACATAACATAAAGTAAGTAGTAAGGGTACTCTATACAGTTGGAGAGAATAATAAGTTTATTTGGCAAATTGTGTTTTTTTGTATCCATTCTCACAAAAATAATTAAAAGTCAACAATCTATTTAGGTTTTATATAAGTAGTATTTTACAATTTGATCAATGTTCTTTCGTTAACACAATATACAAAAATTTCCTTCTGCAAACTATTTGTATGTACTATAACACTATGTTGGTCGAAGGTAGACTGAACCACAGTGTACAAATTCAGTAGGGCACTTTGACCACGTTTACAAGCTTTCGAGGCTGCACTCTTTTTGCTTATTACTATCACTACTAGTACTTCCTATACTTAAAGAATCTAACGCTCATTTGCGTATCTAAGTCACTGTATAATTGTAAGAACCGTCAAATTGTAATAAATCCGGCGAGATTGTAAGCATACGAAAATCAATCATTGAAAATTTCGGTGCAGTGGACAGTTTTAAACTCTATTAGATTACTACGATTTTATCATCCGCGTAATTGTAAATTGTGAACCTGCCCCTGATTGATCAGTGTTATCTCTGCCTTGTTACCTTGTTACCTATTTTCGGTGTGCAGAGTTTAACATGAAATAATAATAATAATAAAATGTAATGTGTTCGACTGGATGCTTAAATAGTTTTCCAAGTTATATCGATTCTCCAAGCATTGCACTTTAAATTATTGATATTAAATATTTATTTGTTATTTGAGAGACTGCGTTAATTCCCATTCGCAATGTACACGAAACAATATTTTGATGACACTATAATGTTTAGGTTGTAAAATGACGTCAATCTTTGCTAATTTTTGGCTCGAGCTATCGAGCTGTTCGGTGGTCAGTAATATAGTAAGTAGAGCTGTACGGTATTGTGTGTAATGAAGTCAATCCACTAGAATCAAAAGTGCCTAAACTGATAAAACATTGTATCTAAACTTCACTTTATACTATGATTTACACAATTTTCTGTGGAACTTTAAAGAAACCTACATTACCTACTGGTAATTGCAGTTACAGTTTACAGACAGATTTACTCTATTACGATAAAAAATTATAACTTTTCTTCAGCCTGGTCTTTACCCTTCATGTATTATTTGGCAATAAACGAATACCTAATATATTTAAGCTATATTTGACACAAAATTTATTCCTAAACTGATTTTAATAAAATTTGGCAGAGAGGTAAAAGGTTTGCCTAAAGTTAGCAAAACAGTAATGGTTACTTGTAGATTTGGAAAATTTGAAATTCCCTCAAGAAAACGGGAAACCAACGGCACATGTCAATTTTTGGGACATATTTCACAAAAGTGGAATTTCAGTTTACATTTCAATACGAATTATTATTCGGACTATCATCATTCGACACTAAAGAATCCTTATTTTCAATAACATTAGAATTGATTTCATCTTTCACATTGTTTGAAACATTATGATTAGTACTATCACTATCTATCTCAGCTTCGCTTTTGGAGGTCTCTGGTGATTCAGTTTTTTCTACAATTACTTCTACAGTAGGCTTAAAATCTTCTTTCAGGAGGTCTGGCGGCCGAACGGTCGAGAGGGTGTTGGAGAGGTATGAAGACTGTAGGTTGTAGCCTGGCAGTAGTTTCGGTTGGAGTGGCAGCATGAGGTCTAGGGAGCCGGTGGTAGCTGGTCGAGGCTGCAGGGGCGGTGCAGTCAAGAGGGGTGGTTGCAGCGAGGCCAGGGAAATTGCGCCGGATTGAGTGTTGATGATGGGGCTCTCGACTGGAAGGAGAAATGCTTATGATTAGGTTAGGTTAAGAGAAACATTTTTGATAAGGTATCCGTTTAAACTTTGAATTCCTTCCGCGATATTAATTTACTTTATCAGAAAAAATACTATCCTATCTTATCGAAGCCAAGGTAATTAAATATCACTTATAGAAAATTTGAAATTTTGCGGCCAGTGGAGAAAGAATGTCCAACAAACGTAACTCTAACATCAAATTGAAGGAGATTTCTACCGTATATTATATTAATAAGTATATTACCAAAAGTACCAATATCATTAAACTTCATTTGACGTCAGATGGAGTTTTATCGATTGCTACAATACTACTTATCGGATTGAGGTATCAAGAACACCTGTTTTAGGTCAAACATTAACGCGATGGACGCTTGGACCGATTGCGATGCAGTTTTCACTATCTAAAAGTAAAAACTGCATCACAAACGATTCAGTTGTTTACGTGATGCGCGAACAAACAAACAGACAGATATTTTAAAATATTATATTTTTGTTCAGTAGCTTACTTTAACTCCACTATTTTTTTACTATGTTCATTGTTTAGTTTTCTAAACGATTGTTTTATAAAAATTATAGATAGATAGATTTGGATTAAAACAGTATTTATCTAGGTTCTCAGCTATTATATTACCAAATGCTTACCTGAAAAAAATATTTAATGAAATCGCATGATTTTCGTGAAAATATGCAAAATGCAATATAGATAAATAGATAGATAGATAATTTTTTATTGCACCTAAAAAGATATTATTACACATTATTTATTTTTTAAATAAGTACAATGGGTGGTCTTATCGCTAAGAGCGATCTCTTCCAGACAACCTTTGGATGGACAGTAATGGAAGAACAAGGAGTAGACGGCGGCGCATTAAAATAACATTCTATTACATAGATACTTTTGTAAAATACAATAAATCAATAACTATTTATACGATAAACATATATATTTTGTATTTTATATACACTAAACTAATACATATTTATATTACAAATTAGGTTTAAATACATACTTTGACGTAGCAGTGCTTAGATTGGAGAGATAGTGATTCTTTACCATATTTTTTAATATAGGTAATGTTTTAGCTCGTCTGATATCCAGAGGAAGTGCATTCCACAGTTTCACAGCTTTTACTGTGAATGACTTTTCATAGAACTGTGTAGTGTGAGGAGGTGTCTTGAGTTGAAGAGTTTCTGAGGAACGCAAGCATCGGTAGTGGGTCATGTGCAGGAACACAAAACGTTCTTTGAGATAGGAGGGAGTAGAAGGAATAAATAAAATATTGAATAGAATAGAAAGGATGTGAGCATTCCGGCGAAGGCGAATAGGTAACCACTTCAGCTTTTTGCGATATTCAAAAAGCTGAAGTGTTTTTTTTTTTAGATATATGGTCATATTTGCGCAAACCAAATATGAACCTTATGCAAAAATTCTGTAAGCGTTCAAGCTTATTGAGCTTAATATATGCTTTGGACAACATCTTCCGCAGGCCCCTTAAATCCATGCGCGGATAAACATACTTTTTTGACGTATAAGCACACATTGAAATTTCTATTTTTTTTAGAGAAGCAGATTCGTTAGGAGTTCCAATTTGAAAAGAATATTAAAGGTAACGGATGATGGAATTTGGAAGGTAAAAACTGTCTTACGATTTCGAAATGAGCATATTTAAGCAGATGTAACATTACATAACCAGAAATAATATTATTTTGCCGTCAAGAACGATTCTTAAAATTACTTAAAGCTTTATTTTTGTAAAGAGAATGTAACATTTTTTGGTAGAAAAAACAAATCAAACAAGTAGGTACTATAAATTTGATTCTAATTGTAAAGTTATTGCTATTCCTTTTGTTTCATAAGATTAAAAAGAGACTGCAAACCATTGTATAGAAAAACTTATCTACTCCACTACAAATATACAAACGCATTAGTACTACAACCTCATAATAAAAAAAAGGATGTTTCAAAATTCACGCAAGAAGGAATCTTGATAAAAAAACTCAGGTTTAATATTATAAAATGTATATATATTTTGATTCATAAATTATACAATATAGTGTTATGTATGGTATAGCATATCGGGTAAATAGCCTCTATGTCTTTGCTGATACAATACATATGCATTATTTTTTAATAAATGTAGCTGAATTACGTTATATACAGCGCTCAATTACCTACTTACAGGCGTGGGCGGTCGTGCACTCTTTAAAAAACTCCAAAGAAAAAAGTGCAACGACGTTAAAACGCATGAACTGCTGCTCTATACGTCACGGAAAGTTTTCGATTCCGACGAAGCAGCTTTCCGCCGAATCAATTCACGATCCGACAGTTTCGATTATCTTTACTCAGCATTCCTATCGGAAAGTGTTTCCTTCAGCTTCCGCGAGTTTCCCGTAATTGTGCATTTACGGAAAATGTTACGTAATGGTAGAAAATAAACATCATGTAAGAATTTTTTTGATGTTCATTAATTCGAATAATCCTGTAATTTTTTGAATAATATTTTACGCAATCATATAAAACACAACTCCTATATAGTCTGTGCTGTGTCGACTTATCGAATGATTTACGAGATTTTTTATTCGTATTTTGTGAGCAATAAACAGTATATTCCTGTACTATTTTCGTTACAATCACAATCACAAACTCCTTCTACATTTAGTATTACATAAAGTAAATTACTCTAAAATAATTTAAAAAGGTACCTAATACATTAAATTTAAGGGAAAGTGTTTCATTTTGCTACCAAAACTAGGTCAAGATGGACATAAAATAGCATATAATTTAGTGTATACCTAATACCTATGTACTATTTAAATGTATATGAACCCATTATTATTTATAAGGTACCTGCCTACCTAATTGTAGGTTATCTAGGTAAATATTAATTGAATAAAAACTAGGGCCTCGGCACTCAAACACTGACTACATTGTCTTGAATCTCTAAACGCTGGTAGGTATACAACAGTAGTTTTTTAAGTATTACTATACAAATAACAATTTTCTCATCAATTTTAAACACTTAAGTCAAACTTCGGATGCCTTCCCGAAAGCAAACAGCCGTCGGATGTGTTTCCATGACTTATCAGCTTTTCATCCAATTACAACTCGCAAAAGTCTTCGGGAACGGGTTTCTGAATAGCGTGTGTAAGATTCTATGTGGAAATTTACTATATCGATTCCGGACAGCCGTTTCTGACGGGCTGAATAAGGCCGCTGGGCATATAATCACCAAAATGGGCTCAGGAAATGTTTTATGCAGTATTTGAATTCTCGAGCTGTAAGGCAGGTAGCACCGTCTTGTTGAAACCGCATCCATTTATTATTATAATTTATGTTCTTTTGACTTATTTTTTATTTATCCATTTATCGTCATTTACCAAATATGCTATTCCATACATAACCCTATACTACATACTTAATGAATAAATAAGAAAAATTCAACTTTTAATGATAAACCTGAGTTTTCTATCAATATTACTTCTTGCGTGAATTTTGGGACATTCTTGATCTGATCCGCAGATCAATTTATATTCTTTCCCATCGAGGTGCATGTAACAAATGGGAGAATAAATCACATCGAGACACACTTTTACTCGTTCGGGTGTTATTCTATGGGAAACCATCATTCATATTAATCAAGTACATTCATCAGTTTTTAAAATGTGGTAACATTATCCTGATTCCACTAAAATAATATTTTCACATAAATTATCTTTTTTCTCACTGTTCAAAAAGTAAATATTATTATAACTACCTACATGATTGTTCGGCAAATCCCGATTATATTATCTCGCCTCAGCATGAACATTACAGACTATTTTAGTTTTAAACAAAGGAATGTAGGGAACAAAACAAAATCGAACACTATGTTTTAAACACAATAATCTGACATTTACCGATAGGCGCCCTAGCCTGCAGCGGCTGCGTGGGGACGGCGGGCGGCCGGAGTAGGTTGGGTGGGCCCTGCAGTGCTAGGCTGATCATGTTCATGCCGTTTACACCTGTAAAAAATGAGCAAGAGAACCTTTTAAATATCAATAATGCTGACAACATTATTTTCTACCCACTACAGAGTAATATCACAAAAGTTCACTTAATACGTAAGCAGAAAGCACCTTATTACTGCTCATCATAAAAACAATGAAGAAAATAAGTTTGGAAATCTATTACTGCACAGCTTTTTATTTCGCTTGTATCACAGTTCTGCTTTTATTTTTAAAACTGAGCAGAGACTACATACAGAAAAGGATTTATTGGTTTCATATTGAACTAGCTTTCATCCGCGACTTCGTCCGTGCGGACTACAGTTTATCGTGAAAAAAGCATCCTATGTTCTTTGAGGATATTAAAAACCAATACAAAAGTATAGCAAAACGCTTTTGATGCTTTTTGAAATATTATTTCGTTTCCATGGCAACCGTTCCTTATAGAGAATAATCAACATAACCAGTTTTTCCGAGGAAACTTACGATTTACCGGGATTAAAAGTATCCTATGGTTTATTCCAGAGTATAATCTATCTATCTGTGATCAAATCCGTCCAGCCGTTATTGCGTGAAAGCTCCCCAAACAAACAGACTACGTTTCATTTTTTAAATTAGTGTGGATTAAAGCATTCGTCCAATAGATATTTAAAAAAAGAAAGTTTTATTAAATATGAGCATGACGAAAATGGCTCGAAATTAAAAGTCACTGTGACTGAAAACTGCACTGCTTACGTTTTAGGTAGACAATTGTGATTTTACTTTTTAGTGGAAAGAAAAGCAAATTATTGACACTAGCTCAAGTGACTTTTTACTGCACTCGAGTTTATAGAGTCCTCGCTATAAATCACTTTACGCTCGATGCAGTAATCTACTATTATTTGACCATAAAACTAATCCATACTTATGATTTAATTATAAAGTTAGGTTAACGCTAAGTGTGAGTAAATTTAGTTTATGTGGAATAAATGTTGTAAATACTACAAGGGGCGTAGGCGGCGCAGTCAATATGATTTTATATTCAGCTTTAATACGGCAGACTGCCCATAGCCCAATATATTTGGGCCGCCTGGCGCCCTAAAATATCTCAAGTTAAAGTTTTTTCAAACTAACAACCAAGGATTTTACTCAATTATACTAGTAGTGACATCTAAACATTTTCTCTTGAAAAAGCTTACCAAACTTGTTTCCTCCAGCCTGTAATTCCTTCAGCACAACCGGATGTTTCACGGCGTTCACACGGCGATTTGAGGCACCAGCGTCGCGTTTCCGCCGAGGCTGTTCTACGGGAAGCACCCTGCGTCGTTTCTTAGGAAGTTTTGACCGCGCCTGTGGATAGATGGCGCTGATTTAATTATTGTGTTATAGGAAATAAATTGTTAAGTATTGTCGTACTTGAATTGAACTAGAGGTTCTTGTAAAGCTTTGTAGAGAATTTGTGGGGATTCAAACAGAAACCAATAACAATTGTTCCATAAATAAACTCTTTCTGGGTGACGGCTCCACACAATACGGTTTTGTTTTGTCCCCAAAAGAGATTAGTTCTCTCCACAAAGAGCCTTATATATAGCTATACAGCTTATAATAATATGTACGTATTTGGTTTATCAATATTATCACAACATTTACAATATCACAACAAGAAATAAGGTTCTTATACTACTAGCAGATGCCCGCGGTATTGCACTCGTGTTTTTTTTTATTGGTCAAAAGTGCAATACCAGGACCTAAAATATTAACATTTGATCAAAATTTGTTCAGTCGACAAAAATATTTTTATCGATTGATGGCTTCTTCTCATCGGATTGAGATATGAAAACCGCATCGCAATCGGTCCAGTTATTTTTTACCTGATGCGCGAACAAACATACAGACAAACTAACAAACTAACAAACAAACAGACAAACACAAAGACACGATTAAAAAAATGATATATTCTTGTTAAGTAGCTTATTTTAAGTACAAAAGACCATTTTTTTAAATTATCTTCATTGAACAGACTTTTTCGTTCTTATTGCTTTATAATAAGTATGGATAGATAGATTGACCTAACCAAGACATAAGTTCAAAATTAAAGCCTGATTACGGTTGGGTAAAAAATAGCCTATGACACTCTTGCGATGAAGACGAATCGATTGATACCTCGTTTTCAAAATTGGACCAAATTTTTAGATTGTACACTAACCCTTCCGATACTTCACTGTAGTTTGGTAAAAAATTATAGCCTATGACACTCTATAACTGAACACGGATCGATTGATACCTCGTTTGTCAAAATCGGACCAATAGTGGCGACGCTATTGTTTAACATCAACATACCCACATACTGTTAAACTCATTACCCTTTTGCTTCACCGTACTCGGGTGAGAAATCCTCGTTTAACGATTCCATATTTTGACCCACTTTTTCATTAATGCCTACCTCTAAAAGACTTTGCTCATCCAATTAAGTTTCTCACTTATTGAGTGTACAAATTAATTTTGACTGTAAAAGACATCAGAAAGAAGTTCTTTCTTTCATCATCAGATAGCAGAATGACAATAGAAATATTCTCATTGTCCTCAGCCACCAAATAAAACTAAACGACGGCATTATCCGTTATGTTCTAATCAAATACAATAGAGTCGTTAAGTTAAAACTCTCCATCTGATGAACAAAACGAGGACAATGATTGTTTAAAAATATACCGATTCCACAACGCCAAATTGAATGTGAAGCACTCAATGTATGCCGATCAGCTCGTACACACAAGCCTCACGCACACACTTACACCATGTTATGCCAGTTGGCTGCCACATTGCAGCAAAGTCTCGACCTTGTTAGTCGTGTTAATTCTGTCAAGTTCACACCAAAAATCAAAACAACGCAGTCTTTTGTGATGATGTTGTGTGAAGTTGTGTATCAACCATAAATTATCCACTCGCGGAATATACGCAGCTGCCATTTGCTATGCTTCATTGTTTGTTTGGAGGTGTGCACTCTGTATTGTACCCACGACGTTGAAGCAAGGGAAGGGTAATGAGTTTAACGGTCTATGTATGTATGTATGTATAAATATGTATGTGGAAATGTGAATGTTCCACCACAACGTCACCCCTATTTTTCTGGTTTTGACAAGCAAGGTGTCAATCGTTTTGGTCTTCAGGTATAGAGTATCAAAGGCTATTTTTGTTACCCGAATATGGCGATTCAAAGAAAGGGTTATGTGTTCAAATTAAAAACTTGGTCCGATTTTGTCAAGCGAGGTGTCAATCGATTCGTTTCCTTTTATGTAGTGTCATAGGCTATTTATACCCGACTACGGCGAAACAACGGAAGGGTTATGTGTTCAAACTTAAAACTTGGTCCGATTTTGGCAAGCGACGTATCAATCGATTCATCTTCATCGCAAGAGAGTCATAGGCAATTTTTTACCCGACCGTAGTTGGATTTTAGATTTTGAACTTATGTCTTGTGTTAAATCTTCTAAGGATAAATGCTTTCCTCTAATTGTAGGCCGTTTGGTTCTAATAATATACAGAAACTTCCTGAATAATATTTTATCTACTCCATGATAAAATCACGCATATACACTTATTTAAAATTAAACTAACACTATGGGAAAACGCAAAGTTAGGCGGTCCGAGGCTAGCGACCCTGACTGCGAAGCCGACGAACGGTTGCAGATTCAAATCCCGCAAGGTGCAAACATTTGTGTGATGAGCAGAAATATTGTGTTCTCGAGTCATGGATGTAAAATACATATCTATGTATGTTATCCGGTGTTTAGTACCCATAGTACAGGGTATTTTAGTTTGGGGCTAGGTAATTGGCGTGAATTGTCCTGAGTATATTTATACAGGCTGTGTGAATGAGTGAATAATTCTACAGGTAATTGTAGGGGAGAGCAAGGCAGACCAGGAAAAAACCTAAAGTGGACCTTTGTAATTAAATATAAATAAATATATTCGGGACATTTCCACACCAATTATCTAGCCTCAAACTAGGATACCCTGTACTATGGGGCACTAGATAGTGCATAAACACGCATAGATAAGAATATTACATCCATGACTTGGAAACAAACATTTCTGCTCATCACACAAATGATTGCACCTGGCAGGATTCGAACCCGCGACCGTTCGATTTCGTACCTAGGATCTCTAGCCACTAGACCAACCGGTCGACCAATTATCTGTAAACTTGGGGAAATTGGTACCCTTGTTTACAGTTTTGGTTTTTTCTTTTTGAATGTTAAGTTTGAGCATCTGTGCTTTAAAAAAAAACATGAGACTTTGGCCAACTACTTTAAAAACATAACCTCTTCAAGAAGATTCTAAACTGGTACTTTTCTTTTTAGTTCGTAAACTGCTAGCTATTACTGTTAGATTTTTACTCATGCGCTGTCAGCAAATTTAAAGTTACTCAGCGAGCTATGGAGAGAGCTATGCTCGGGGTTTCTCTGAAGGATAAAATCAGAAACGAGGTATTCTGCCAGAGAACCAAATTCACCGACATAGCTCAAAGGATTAGCAAGCTGAAGTGGCAACGGGCTGGTCACATTTCTCGAAGGACGGACAACCGCTGAGGTAGACGTGTCCTCGAGTGGAGACCGCGTCTTGGCAATCGTAGTGTAGGACGCCCACTGGCCAAGTGGAGTGACAACCTGCGAAAGGCGGCCGGCAGAAACTGGATGAGAGGAGCCGAAGATCGGGCTCTGTGGCGTTCATTGTGAGAGGCCTATGTCCAGCAGTGGATGAGCACGGGCTGATGATGATGATGATGATAATAATGATGCTGTTAGCTCGTATTTGATGTCAGTGATCATTGTTCGTAGCATGTGCTCCGAGCGTAGGGATTACAAATGTGGCTATATAACAGCTACGTATCTCGTAACATCTGCTACGAGCGCAGAGATTGGCCAAGTGATAACGGCTACGACTGTAGAAATATGAGTTGAATGCAGTAACAAAGAATTACCTTCGTAACATTGGCAAACCAATGTTGGGAAACTAAAATGTTGGGTCAGTATACATGCTTAATTAATAAACGATACTGTTATTCTGATTATAATATATCACAACACTCCTAAGACAAAATAAGACGGATTCTTCACGACCAAATTGAAAGTGTAGCCCCCAAGATATGCCAATCTGCTCGTACACACATGCTTCACACACAATTAAGCCATGTTATGCCGATCGGCCATAACATCGCAGCAAGATATCGACCTTGTTATTCGTGTTCATTCGGACAAGTTCTCACGGATAATCAAAAACAATGTAGTCTTTTGTGATGAAATTGTGTGAAGTTGTGTGTATCAACCAAAATACACCACAGATTATCCACTCACTCATACAAACACAGCTGCTATTTGGTATGCTTCACTCATTTGTTTGGCGGGGTCGTCTTATTTTACCTTCTTGAACACTCCATTGATCATTGGCAATGCTTTAAAAGTGAGCCAGTATTTAGCTGTAACTCACTCGCAAAAAGAATAATAACCACAAAATTTTAGTCACTTCGCAGTGCAGACGTTCTTTGTTTCATGTAATTGCAGAGCATAAAAATTCAATGTTATAATTTAAACCTAAAATTTTGGATTGAAAGAAAATAATACATAATAATATATAATGAATAAAACCATCCATGCCATTTATATCAATTCTATTTTGGCTTTCTCAACATATCTTACCATTTTATAAAATATTTTTCCACGAAAAGAAAAAAAGCCGAGTTTTTTGAACTACCGATACTCTCTGGTTTTTTAGATCATGAGTACGCGAGTATAATGCAGTTGTCTATGGATACTATCAACCTTTAAGCATTAAAAATAATTTTATATTCGGCGTATTATATAACAATAACTTCAGTCATTATTAACACGTCCTAGTGTGTTTAGGTATACTAACCATAGACAAATAATAATACACAAAGAACAATGGCGATCTCCCATACATGATTTTATATCAATATAATTCACGGCGTCTCTAGACCAAAAATATCTCCAGTAATTCAACATCATTTCCTGAGATTGTTAGTCTAATATTTTTTTATTGAGGAGGCCAGGAATAATAATTATTAGGCTTCAAAGTTTTGTAGGTTATGTTACTGTTAACGACTTTTATAGTTTTAGGCTAAGATTCAGAGACGAGTTAAGCGTGGACTTACGCTTCCTTATGTCAAAATTGAGTGCTTACGCTCAAATTTGTATTCAGAAACGTATGGAACACTGCTTAAACTTAGCGTAAGCTAAGCTAAGCGTAAGTAGTGAATATCGACTACTTGAGCCGATCTTAAAGCAGGAGTGGCGCGACCAAGTGAGTGAAGGTGTAGTTCTAATTTACACTTGCTGATTTTGTTACTTTTTCCTTGCAAATTATAACCTCGTCTGCTTGCGTGTGTTCTTCTATTCTCAGCGTTTAAAACAGTGAATTCACGAAACTATATTCAATGGAAAGCATAAAAGTTTTTTTTTTTAATATTTGAATGAAACTGACGAATTGGGCACCTAAGATTCAATCTCTGAGGATGCAACATCATCTTTGGAAGTCACTCGTCGTGGCAATACATATATGCGAACTATTATGAATCCTCTTGACCTAAACAGTGACGAAGAATTTTGAACCCCATTCAAGGCGAGGTCTGCCAATAAGCGTCAGTTTTTTTCGAATTGAGATTTAAGAGTTTTTTTTTTCATACGCTGTAAACAGAGCTTTTTTACGTTTCATTTTAGCACAAACTTCAACTACAATAATGTTCCCGCGATTTTCTACGACGATATGTTTCAAACACACCACATATAAATAGATTTGCATCGTAAATATTTTGTTTCACTCACTCCAATATCAATTTATGTAATGCTATCTTTGTTGATTGTTAGTCACGTCTGCTTAAAAAACCGGTAAAGCTTCCGCTAAAAACAAATTCTGCCATAGACAACAAAGTATAATCTTAGCTACTACCACGCTAAGTTTGTGACGAACTATGTTTCTAAATACGAATTTTAAAGATTGACTTAGCCGATGCTCGGCTAAGACTGGTCTTCGTCTGTCTTACGTTCTTGTCTCTGAATCTTAGCCTTAGAAGTTTTAGATATTTTAATTATTTTAGCTCCTTAATTATAAAAGCCAATTAAGCCCTTACCTCTGCGTAATAAATATAATGTTTAAAGATATTGTAGCTATTAATTAACGTAACTATTTTAAAAGAGTAGGCTTTTGAATATTGATTATTTTCAAACTGTTACAAACAAAATATTTAGATATGTTGCTGCTGTTTCACTGTGCAGGGAAACAGTCGTCCAATATTAGCACAATATTAATACTAAATAATAACAAGCATAACCTAACAACAATTCCTCCATTAACTATAATGAATTGTATTCTCTTTGCTACTCGTTTAATGTTTTGTTTATAGGTTTTATATTGACGGACCATTTTGTAGATAGTATTATTCTGTTTAACGCAAGGAGTTTAAATTACGCTTACTGATAAAAGTTTTAACTCCAGTAAGCGTAATTCAACCTCGTTAGCCTTTAAAACCGGGTGGGAAGTATGCTTAATTCAACCTCCTTTGGTTTAAAAAACCGGAAGGGATATAATGGCGATTTTGTCTTTGTATTATCTTTTTTTCACCCGTTGGGCAGGCAACAAGGCCGGTAAAACATTGTAGGAAGGAAATGAAGTTTCAATTTGATGTTTCTTTTAATTTATTTGTTAACCTGGCTTTTACTAGTTTTTTTTTTATTACTGACTAACTAGGCAATCGTTTGACCACGATCTCACCTGATGGAAAGCGATGATGTGGTCGAAGGTGTAGCACGCTTGCTTAGTAGATACCTATTCACTCTTAACTTGAACATACCGGGGTTATAATTTACCGGAAACACTGACGAGGGCAGGGCATTCCACTCCTTTGCAGTTCTTATAATAAATGAAGAAGCGTAACGCTTCGTTCTTGTGCGAGGTATTTCAACCATGAAAGGGTGGCGCTTTGCTGATCGTCTAGTCGTATGGTGATGGAAAGTTGATGGGGGAATCAGGTCAGTCTGTCTTTGAAGCTTACTCTTTACCAGAGTATCATCCCCAATGAGCCTGATAGCACGTCACTCTTTTTTTTTTTTTTTTTTTTTTTTTTTTTTTAGAAAGGATATGTGCTGTTGGTCTATAACTGACCTCTACAGCGTCACCGGACGGTGGGGCGGGCGCAAAAGCGCTCCGCCGCAATGCGTGACGCAGAAGGCGCACGCCAAAGTTAAGTTTTTGGCCACTTGCTCAAGGGCACCCAGGGGGTACGAACCTCGGCTTGGACAGTTGCCATTGATTACTTGGGGAGTATCGAACTAAATTACTTGGGGAGTATCGAACTAAAAAAAGTATCGAACTAAAAGCACGTCACTCAATTGAATCCAAAGACTCGAGCTGGTACTTGGCAGAACCGTCCCAGAGGTGGCAGCAGTACTCCATATAAGATCGGACCTGTGCTTGATAAAGATTAAAAAGCTGTCCCGGTGTGAAGTACTGCCTAACCTTAGACAAAATACCAAGTTTTTTTGTAGCTACCTTGGCTTTGGATTCAATATAAGACCCAAAATTCAGGTTTGATGTGAGTTCGACACCCAAAAGATCCAAATGGTCGCCTATTGGTATTGATACACTTTGGAAAGACGGAGATCGGTGTAGAGGACTCTTTTTAGCAGAAAACAAACATGCTTGCGTTTTAGTAGCATTAAACTTAACTAGGTTAGCATCGCCCCAATCGAACACGGCTTCTAAGGCTAAATTTAAACGGTCTACCATAGCCTCTCTCTGAAACTGGACATGCGTCATAGCTGGCTTGAGCATTGGAAGTGTATCTCTCAACTACAGTACTGTCATCAGCATACCCAAAGGTACCGGGCTTCAGAAGGTCATTAATGTGCAGTAAAAACAGTGTAGCCGAGAGAACCAATCCCTGAGGTATATCGGCATTGATAGCCATTTGATCAGACGAGCAGCCCTCTAAGACTACTCGAATAGATCGTTCCCTCAAGAAATCAACTATCCAATTGCATAAGCCAACAGGTAAACCATATGAGGGAAGCTTGTTTAAAAGGCCATCGTGCCAGACCCGATCAAATGCCTTCGATATGTCAAGGGAGACGGCAAGCACACATGCCATGTTGACAAAACGTAGAACAATAATTACTTAAGTTATGTAAAAATGATATTTCAAGACGCTGCAAGATACATATATATATCACGTAACATATATATATTTAAAATATAAATATAATATAGATATATCACATAAAATTTCGCCCCTGTTCTTTGAGTTTAGAGTCACTTTCGCCCGTTTCTGTCAGCCATGATAAACAGGCCTTTTCTGCTCTAAATAACATATATATCATATCTGAATATCTATACATATAGGTATAAATATCAAAGGAGAAAACTACTGTATGTTATGTATGGCAGCTACACGTAAAGTGCTACCCTGCATAATACTTCCGCTGAACCAGTGACCTCAATGCAGACCACGAGGCGCTGATGCAACTCGCGCTGCTCGGCGGCGCATCTCCCAATTCTGCCACTTCGATACCTGGCATTGGGCCGGTAGTACACATTACTTTAGGTTAGAATGTAAAATGTAGTTTAAATATATTAATAAACCTAGTTATAGCACATTTGGGTTTCTTTGCATCCTCCGGCTGCGGCCTCCGTAATTGGCGCAGTCGGTAAGATGTTCAAAGATACGGTCGCTAAACAGGGCCTCTTCGAGCATCCAGAACCTACGGGAGACGCACACCGGAGGAGCATCCAAAAATCGACGCAGCAAAGATACCAAAAATGTAAATGTGAGTACTATAGATGAATACTATGGTTGCTCTCCTCTATTTTAAATCCATTACATTTTAACCTTCAGTCTTTAAATGTAATTCCTAATTTAATTCCAAGATTTACCAATCGAGGCAATCGCGGATTCTTAGATATAGATTAGATAGATATATTTCTCCCCTACTATACGAGTATAAGTCTTCTTACATTTAACATTCTATGTTAATATGTAAAACTCCAAGATTTACCAATCGAGGCAATCGCGGATCCTTAGATATAGATTAGACACAAATAGATATAGTTCTCCCCTTCTTACATTTAACCTTCTGTGTTAATATGTAAGAATCCAAGATTTTTCAATCAAGGCAATCGCGGACACCTAGATTAGATAGATATAGTTATGACTGTAAAATGTTATATTTAAAACGTATTCATATTTTCTACAAACAAATTAGTATTTTTATTAGATTATCAGACCAGTTATACAAAAGAACATCAGTAGTTCCAACTATTCCAAAGTATTTTAATGGCTATATATACCAGCATCTAATTATCAATCCAATATAATATTGTACTAATTTTTTAAATTTCATATCTGTGTCATGTTTCCTAGACTGTCGTAGGTAAACTTAGTAACACGACGCCACTGACGATGCTCTTTCTGTAACTATTAATTATTATGTTACTAAGTCTAGTAGCAAAGTCATCGTTTTTATGAGTGACTGTGGTATTGAAAGCATTTTTAATAACCGTTACTAAATAGGTCAATCCAAAAACATAAATTAAAGTTATTCATCCAGTTAACGCTTGCTACATAATCATAATATACCATCACAAGATATTAGAGATTTCCGTCATGTTTTTTGTGTTAAAACTATAGTAGAGAATGAAACTTTTTATAAATAAAAAAATTGTAGGTATAAAAGTAGATTTCAAAAATGTAATTCCTTATTTAATTTAAGTTTTATACTGATATATCTTCATAGATTATAATATGTCCATACAAGATAATATTGTCAAAAAAAAAACATCGACGTTTCTTATGCTCTCTTTTAATATGTTAACACATATTCATTAGTAAGATGAGTTTTGCAATAAGTTTAGTTCAGGCTCTACTTAAGATTTTCACTCTGAATGGCACAGTTTTGACCTTGAATAGTTACAGTTCATAAAATAGTTATTACTAGTTTTCATATCTCATTGCATTACACTATCTCATATGAAATATTTTAAACCAGACTTTTTAAATTCAAATTAGATTTTGCTAAAATCTTATAATGCCACTTAACACAAGACCTCAAATTACATTGTTTCAATAGTTTTACTAATCAGTGATTCATTCGCATATTTATAAAGATAGTTTAGTCAGTAGCTACCATTATAGTACTTGTAATTTATTCTGTGAGTATAGATAGTCAACAAATTGCCGATTTCCTTCTTGTCCTTAGTATAAAATTTATACAAATTGACAGTATTCTAAAATACGAGTAAGAATCAATCTTTTAGCCTATACCTACCTATCCCACCCTTTGTAGCATGAGCAACCTATAGTACTGATTCTTCGTTCACTATATAGAGACAGAATGTCCGAAGTTCGATCCACCTGGTATCTCTAAGAGAAGAAATTAAGTTCGAGATTCATTACCATTAAGGACGTGTGAAGTATGAACCAGCTGATCACAAAGCGAAAATTTTATTCGTCCTGCCCAGCGATCCTGCCACCAAAGCCAAAGGAACAAGGAAGACCATACCTAAAAGTAAACTGTCCAGGAATATCGAGTTCAAGATCGCCTCGCTGAACAAACCATCCGGTTATCAATCTCGTCACACTTTTGGTAAACTTATAAAACTGCATCAAGCCTACTAAAAATCGCCACTGAGTCTACATTCAAACTTCATCAAGCCAGCGTTCAAACCTTATGAAGCCCGTCAACCTTTATCAAGCCCGCAGTCAAACTTCATCAAAAACGCTATGAAACTTCATCAAGCTCGCCATTAAAGTTACAATACAATTAAAGAAACCCTTCAACATTATATTCAGTACATGCGCAAATGAGCATAAGAGCTATCGGATTACAGCACTTTCCACTGCTTTTGAAAAACCTGATCTCCAGAGAACACTTGCTGCAGATGTATGCTGTTCCCGATCCTCCTGCAAGAAGGGTTGGCACGAGTCAACCACCAGCTTCGTTCACGAAGAACTCCTTCACTCGCTGTTCTACGGGGGGAGGTGTTAAGTATGGCAGCTCCACGTAAAGTGCTACCCTGCATAATACTTCCGTTGAACCAGTGACCTCAATGCAGACCACGAGACGCTGATGCAACACGCGCTGCTCGGTGGCGCATCTCCCAATTCTGCCACTTCGGTACCTAGCATTGGGCCGGTAGTACACATTACTTTAGGTTAGAATGTAAAATGTAGTTTAAATATATTAATAAACCTAGTTATAGCACATTTGGGTTTCTTTGCATCCTCCGGCTCCGGCCTCCGTAATTAGTACACCGATATATGGTCAACATAATAAATAAACAAATATGGTAAACAAAACATTAAAATAATAAAAGAGAGATACTAAACTACCAACTACATTAAAGATTAAAATGCGATATTCGTCTCTATCAGATTAACTCAGTATTGGATTTTCCCAAAATGCCACGCGAGCCTGCGGTCCACTTAACCTTAATCTGTTTTTCTGAACATAAACCACGTTTATTTTGTCTGAGTAAAATAAATAAAACATGAGGTAATATTTTCTGACAATGTCTCGTTAGCTTGGATTATTTTACGGCATAAATAAACCAAGCTGGAGCGGTAACTACTTTATAAAACAGTTTGCAAATCTATGTCTAAAAATATGGGTAAACACTCAGTATAACTCAATATTTCTGTAAAGCATTTGCCCCATAGTCTTACAATGCCTATTCGAAGAAATAAATAAGTATCAGCATAGAAGACAGACCGGAGTACCCACAACTCTATTTTTCAAGTGAAATGTGTAGGTATAATCCAGGTAGCAACAGCAATACTGCGCAGGAAGGACTATAAAATCAGAATACTCTCACAGCGCCGCAGTCTTAAAAGTATTGAAAAAGTATGAACGCTCCTTGGGGCTAACTATCCAGTGTCACCATCTTCTGGAGGAGGTCAATATTAATAATTACCTTACCCACCAATGGATAAAGCTACAGAGCGTATTCAGAGGAAACTATGCAGCTGATGAACTGGCAAAGAGAGGTGCGGGCATGCGCCTAGTGACACCAGAGTCAATAATTCCATTGCCTTTCAGTCAATTTTGAGCCTGGATCCTTCAAATAACAAACAAATTACACCAGGAACTATGGGCAGGTATATAGGATTGTAGACAGTCGACTTGTCCGAGTTAAATCCGAGATACTGCCGAAAATTTTAGAACCTTTAACGGGACAGTCTCCGACAGGTGGTAGGAATTGCCAATGGTCATTGCCCTTTTAACAAACATTAAATAGGTGTTACCGGAAGCCTCTTGTGCAGAGGATGCGTGGGGGCAAAAAAACGCCACGCATGTGCTCTTGGAGAACATGCGTGGCAACAACAACTTCAACCCTGTTAAATTGTTCAAATAATTTTAAAGGCAGTATTAGTAGTGTTTTAAAGTTTATTTTATATGTCTATCTATGAAGAAATAATGGTGTGGTCAGTATCTAGAATACGAGTAATAGCTGTTGTGTTTATGAAATGCAGCGAGTATTTTTTTATTAAACATCCTTTGTCTGCAAAATAAATATTTACACCACAAAGCCAATTAATTTAAAAGGCGTCCACAATAACTCGCAAGATTTCGCTCCTATTTACCGAGAAATTCATTCAAATTGTTTCTCATATCTCGAAAAATTGTCTATTCATGTTAAATAAAACAATTTACTTGGAGATTACACACACTCGGGCGCCATGATTGGAGTATTTTTGTAGGTGGAATGGGTTAATAGAGTGTAGCATTAGTTTTCTAAGAAGGGGTTGATTAGGTTTGTTCGTCTTGAAGTGCTATATTTAACACGCTTCTAAAAAAAAGGAAGGTTCTCAAATTGATGTGTATGATGTAATAGTGTTGAAAATGCGTAATATTCATATATGTTACTCTATATGGGTGTCTAAGCATATGTACCAAATTTCATGTATGTAGTACATAACTATATGTAATATATGTAATATTGACAAAAATGCTTCATATTTAAATACGTTAAACAATATAAGTATCTGAATAAATATTCCAAATTTCGCGAATGTGTGTATGTATGCATGTATGTTTGTCCACGTATTTCTGAAACTACAAGTTTCACTGCAATAATTATTTTAGTAATTGTTTCAGTATCTTTCAACTTAGGGAATAGTTATAGTTTCATCAAAATCAGTTCAATAGTTTAAAAGATATGATCTGTTAACTGTTTCCATTATGTTTTTTTCTTAGCGATCGGAATAAGGATTTCATTTTTTAGGCCTACTTTAATGAAACTAAAAATTAAGAAATAAAAACTAATATAAAAAATCGAATTCAAATTATATAAAAACTTAAAAGTAATCGTCGATTTGGGTCGGTATAGCACAGACCTCATAAAAAATTACTTATATATTTCTTTAAAATTTTATACGAAATGAAGTCGGTTAAATATATTTTTTAATTCTTTTTTGTAATAAGAAGTAATAAATGGTGGTAGATGGACAGGTGGTAAATATTTTTTCACGGATCCAATGAATTTAATTAAATTAATAATATCCATTGACGGCTGTACGAAACTATACAATATCAATGTAAATTTGTTCCTGAAATAACATATAGAATGCTTTTATCACAGAAAAATGAGCACGCGGACAAAACCGCAGGCACAGCAACTCTTACATAAATTAACCAATTATCCAACGTTACACACATACACATCGTGTTTGCTCAGTATTAACAGTTTCACCGTCTCGTGTCAACTTCTACTGTCAACTGTCTTGATGAGAACTCAGGGGTTTTAATTAAGAATTCGTGATGAGATTGAACGGAAGCTTACGCAAGAAAGTTTTTTTAATATTAATAATAAATGTTTGAGGGGATTTCTGGACTTTTTGTCCAATAATCCCCTTCCAGTATGCAAAGAAGACGCAAAGGGGATTTCTGGACAAAAAGTCCTAAAATCCCTTATGCAGGGGATAGTCGAAGGGGACTTATGGAATAAGCCTTTTCGTGATAGTATATTAATTTTTTAATGTAATTAATTAGACTAGACAGCGACTTTTCCATTTTTTCGATGTACTCTCACGTATATTTGTCACGGGTTAGAATTTTTAACCGACTAAGGAGGTTTTATGTATTTGGGTTGTTTGTACGTTTTTTAGGCGCGTCCTACAGTCTAAATGGCTTGATTGATTTTGATAAACTATGGGATATCATTGGATTCGTCTTGAACACGAGAGTGCTGTAGGATATATAAAGTGTCAAGAACATGGCGGCTTACAGCTGCCATATTGTATTTCCGCCGAAACAAAAAATTACCAAAACCTATCGAGTGAGGTATCAAAATACAGGTCTTTAAAAGACCATTTCAAAAATATATAATGCTTATAACTTAACAGTAGCAATTTTATTTTAAGCTTCTTACAAAAATATCAATTTTAGATTTGTTAATACCTATAGTACGCGTGCGAAGCCGCGGTCATTAGCTAGTACTTATAATAAAGCAATAATATTGCAACTATTAAGGTAAAGTAAAATATGAAAGAAGAAACGAAACATTAAATTCATATAAATACTAGCTACACCCCGTGGTTTCACCCTCGTCCCTCAGGAACCATACATTTTTTCGAGATTAAAAGTAGCTTATATGTTAATCCAGGTTATAAGCTACCTCCGTACCAAATTTAATCCATATCAACTCACCCGTTTAGAAATAACAAACACACACCCACACACCCACACACCCACACACCCACACAAATACACACACACACACACGCGCGCGCACACACGCACATACACATAAATAATTTTCAGCGGCTTAAATAATTTTGATGGAATGTCCTGAAATTACCCATATGTTACTTTTAACCCAGATAAATTACCACGCGAGGAAATTCGCGGGCACACTTAGTAGACTTATAAAACATTACCGAGACAAATTGACAGACATCGCACAGGCACCGTTAAGCATAGAGATTAGAAATTTGTAGGAAATATTACGGATTTTATGAATTTCCATTCCTCAGGGGTGGCAAAATTAGAGATGCAGCTAGTTCTCAATAAGTATCCACAAGTACATCATCAAAGCAAGAGATGAAACACGACTGCCCAGCAAAAAATAGGAAAAATAAAATTGCCTGTCAAAATTTATAGTGGAACAAAAAACTCACATACATTACAAACATAAATCCTAATAACATTACACTCCTTTTTTGCACAGTCGTGTAAAAAAATCACGGGATAGGTAATTCTAATCAATTAGTGCACCTGAATCCGATTGTGATTGTCACAATACTTTTTGTAACACAAATATCTTAAGTTAGAAGGTGCAGGCCGTTTATGGGTCGAAACTCATTTTAATAACAAAAACTAAAATCCGATTACGGTCGGGTAAAATATAGCCTACGACACTCTTGCGATGAAGACGAATAGAATAATACCTCGCTTGTCAAAATTGGACCAAGTATTTAGTTTGAACACATAACCCTTCCTTTGCTTCATAGTAGTCTGGTAAAAAAAATGACCTATGACATACATATACATGATGATAAATCGATTGATACCTCGCTTGTCAACATTGGACCAATATCCGAACATCCACATAATCTCACCAGAAAGCCTCATTTACACACAATAAGATATAGCATCAACCATGACGTTTATTCCTTCAGGCACTGCGCATGCTAGTGCACATATATCGAGTGAGCGGTGCTCGAAGGGTTTAATACTCCCTGGCATCAACTATCTTCAATTAGAATGCTCGGGCAGTGCATCGGGTCGAAACGTGTACGATCAAAAACCGGACGCGGAAAGAGCTTTAATTATGCAAAATAACACCACAATATTTCAACACAAACACAATACTTTGTAACGTTTCGAATAATTCAGAAGCAATTTTAAAAAGTCTGAACATAATATTTTCCATCTATCCCAATTGCCGTTAGAATTTCAAAACATATTTTTCAGTCGTATGAATTTTCAGCATATAAATGCAGCGAGTGATTTCTTCTAAGCTAATGATGTGCCATATACTCCGGAGAAGAGGTCAAGTAGGAATATGTTCAGGTTCGGATTCGGTTCAGAAGTTAAAAGATATGCTGTTACCAACTCTGTAGTACACTGTTGGATAGCTTAAGATTTGACAAATCTGGTTTTCTTTGCGTTTTTCTATATGACGACTGAATGAATTTTGATTAAATCTGATATATTGCACTTATGGGTAACTAGCTTTTGAGCGCAAATTCGTCTGCGCGGACTACAGTTTACAGCCGTAAAAGTATTTTATATCCTTAACACGGGTTCAAACTCTCTCCTTGTCGAATTTCATTAAGATCGGTTTAGCTGTTTAGTCGTGAAAAGGTAAAAAATGGACACACAGATAAATATACTTTCGCTTAAATATTATTATGGGTATGGATTGTGGGCCTGGAATAACACATAGGATACTTTAATTCTAGAATGAACACGCGGTAAAGCCGCGGGTGCAGCTATTCAAAAAAGTAAAAGTGAATTTAAAATAAATTAAAAAAACTATGTAAAAGTAACCCATACTAGGTCCAAAAGTGTTATTCTAGGACCAAAAGACATATCTTCAAAATTTGTTCAGCCGTCAAATAGTTTTTATCGATTTCTCGGCATCTAATCATACGATTAAGATACCAAGTACACCAAATTTTATGTCAAGCCCTAAGCTATCCAAAAGTAAAAAATTCATCGCAATCGGCTCAGTAGTTTTTACGTGATGCACGAACAAACACACAGACAAACAGACAGACACGATTTAAAAAATATGTTATACTCTTGTTCCTTTCTTTTTTAGATTATCTTCTTTGTTTAGACTTTTTATTGTTTTATTTTAAGGTTAATTCTCAGTCGTTCTCTCACATTAATCATTAGTTTGACTTACAGTTTGGCGGGAGTAAGCTACTTAGTTTTATTGATTATTTTAAATATGGATTTCCGCGAAGTAACGCCTGTTATGAGTCTATCAACCAAAGTTAATTTTAAAAACCTTCAAGTCGAGTAGGTACGAAACTTGAAGGAAAAAGCGTTTCCGCATGCTCCTACTGTTACATAGAATCACAAAAAGAAAAAAGTTTTCAATAGAATCTTTCAAATAATAAATTTTTGCAAAAATATTCCCCCAAATAACATTTTTAGCGAAGTATTTGCCCATTTTTCGCCTGAATTGAAGTTTTTCATGGCAACTCGTACAAAGTAATACAATGAAGGCAGGAATTCGCTTCTTATCTTGTTTAACACATATTCGTATCGTATGTATGTTAGTGTGAAAATTCAAGAGACAATTTAACTTCAAACCAAGCGATAGTAGATGAGCGCTAACTAGTACTCTTTAGTATCCATCAATTCCGTGTTCGGTCCTCGAGTTTTGTGTGGATTTCTGTCGCTCCGTGCTGTCGGTCCCAGCTGATATTGATTAACGGCCTGACAAACTCTGACACCAGAGGCCAGCCTAATTTAAACGACAAGCAAGCGAGCACTTTAAGCCCAGAGTTTTTCAGTTTGTGTTATGTGTTAACAGTAATAATATATGGCAATAACACTTTGATTGTTCTTATTGTAGGAAACTGTGTATATATATATATATATATATATATATATATATATATATATATTTATTACGGACTAGGCAATCGTTTGACCACGATCTCACCTGATGGAAAGCGATGATGTGGTCGAAGATGTAGCACGCTTGCCTAGTAGATATTCACTCTTGCCTTGAACACACCGGGGTTATAGTTTACCGGAAATACTGATGAGGGCAGAGCATTCCACTCCTTTGCAGTTCTTATAATAAATGAAGAAGCGTAACGCTTCGTTCTTGTGCGAGGTATTTCAACAATGAAAGGGTGGCGCTTTGCTGATCGTCTAGTCGTACGGTGACGGAAAGGTGATGGGGCAATCAGGTTGTGCAAATTTTGTGCACACTCTCCATAGTGCAATCTATAGAATACCGCCAGGCTTGCTACCTCACGTCGATGCGCCAGAGTTTGAAGCTTACTCTATATATGTAGATATGTGTTCTATATATATAGTATATGATGTGTAATAAACTACTTTATGCAATGAAATGTGTTTTATCAGTTCTTATATACAAAATTATTGGCATTACTTATCCTACCTGGTATTATGTGGCTATAATTTTATTTTGATAGATAAAGACAGACAAAATCCGATTACTTTGTGATGCAGATGCAGTGATGATCTATGAGATAAATTTTTCATAAACAGGAAAAATTTAAGATATTTGGAGGTTTGGCTTGCTTGGTTTGTGCGTTTACTTACCCCTATGTTTTCCACAAATGTAGAGTGCGGTAGAGACAATGTGATAGGTGAAAAATAAGCATCCAATCCCCTTAGCGCATTACAGGACGTAAGGGGATACGTTAAGGGGTTATTCCATAAAATATATGTTTATTTTTTGGTGCGTGGTTTGCATTGTCATATGTTAGTTCTGAGATTTGTGGAAGTATTTTTATATGATTACGATTAAACTTCTGAGAGAAGGATAACGTCCCAGCAACAGCGGAAATGAAATCAGATTTGACTTGTAAAAAGTTATTATTTTGCCTATTTACTATGAAATACTTTGACTTTGAAAATAAATATGTTAATTTAAAAACATTTATGCATAAACCACCTCATGGTGATACTTAGAACTTGGCTATCACAATTAAATGCTTATACAACCTTTTGTGTCTGTGCTGTTAACCTTTGAGGAGTTCCGTTGTCAACCCCAAGTGCAGCAACCATGTCATAGTAAAACTTAAAACATAATAAAATGCGTACACAAAACTTCGTGTCTGTACTGTTGACCGATGAAGAATTCCTTTATCTTGAGCTAATCCTGGATGTCGATTCAGGTCATGCTTACCATAAACCAACATGCAAAAATTCATCACCGTAAGATAAGAGGAAGTGGTTCTGATTCAGTTTGCAAGATTTGACCTAAACAAACATACATACATACAAACATTCAAGTGAAATAAAAGCTATTAAATCTATGAAGATTTGATTAGTTGCCAGCTTTGGCCATTGTCTTAGGTAAGTCTGTCCATTTAGTATGTTACTACATCATTATTACTTCTAGAGCTAAGAACCAATCTGCAAGAATTTGGATAACTAACGAGTAAATTTTTTAATCAAATATACTTGTAAACAAAAACTAAATTTGAATTAAAAAAAAATGAAAAAAATTCTTACTGTAATTTTATACATAATCAGTGATAGTTTTTTGTAGGAGGTAATCTCTGGAACTACTGATCAGATTCTGAAAATTCTTTCAAGGATAGAAAGCTTCATTATTCCAGATGGAAAATAGGTATAGACATAGGCTACTTTTCCTTGGGAAAATGAATCCGGAGCCGTAGGTAGGACAGAGCAGCTAGTAGATTAAATTTGGAAATCCATGTATTTTGTTTTCACCCTATGGACAGGTGAAGTGACGACCTGCGAAAAGTGATTTGAAGAAAGTGGATGAGGAAAGCTGTAGACCAAGCTCAGTGGCGTGTATAAGGAGAGGCCTATGTCCTTCAGTGGACAGATATAGGCTGATGATGGTGATGATGTATTTTTGAGCGCACCGCTTCTTCGTGAGGTCTGTAGATAAATAAATATTCGTAAGAAGTGTCCTAAGATCAAAAAGATCTAAAAAGTACGGAGTCCACACCGCCGAATCGAAAGAGAAGCACCCAAGATATGCCAATCCGCTCGAACGCACAAGCCTCACGCACAAACGTACACCATGCTATGCCGATCGGCCGCCACTTTGTAACAAGATCATATCTCGTGTTAATTCTGTCAAAATATCACGAAATATAAAAGTGCCGTCATTGTGATTAAATTGTGTATCAACCACAAAACACCACTAATAATCCACTCACGCACAACATACGCAACTGGCGTTTGCTATGCTTCACTTGTTTGTTTTGCGGTGTAGACTCCGTTTTTTTTAAACCTTCTAGTCTTTAATGAAAACTTTGGGGTTATGAAGGAAATCTATTACTATGAATATTAATTTTTCTTTCTTAATTATATTTTTTTATGTTGTAAAATTATAAATTATGTAACAAAATTGTTTTTTAGGGTTTGTACTTCCAAGGAAGAAAATATACTTCACTTCATTGTCCGTGAATCTGTCTGTCTCTCTGCCTTTCTATCTGTCTTTCTCTCTATCTAAAACTACTTATTTAAAAAACACTTTGTTATTCGATTCCCGTTATGGACGAACTATTTGCAAACCTACAAGTTTGTAAGGAACTCTCGGTGCACGAGTCCAACGCGCACTTGGCTGGATTTTCTTCTACTAACATATCTAGTACCTCTAATAGCGCATGATCTGACAGGCAGTTCGCCAAATATTCTGACTACAGCGTTCACTTATTAATACTCGTACGCTACTGCTTGGCGGTTACATTTAGCGATATTACGAGCTACGAGTATAGTACGACAGATTGAAACTTGATGTAACCTGAACAAAGTGGCTGATAGTGCTCGAATTGATTGCATTACTTTAGTGTAATCTAATATTATTGCTCATTTCATGTGAAACGTTGAAACTAATACCAAGACCAAGTCATTTTAACATCTGCTCAAAGTAATTCAAGGGTGTTTCAGGTCAAGAGATACAATACAATCCGTTGGTAGCAATTTACACTTCTTATTAGGGTCTAAAATCATCATCAGCTGAAAGGTCCACTGCTGAACACAGGCAGGGGGTCCTTATAGAACGCCGTAACGAGCGGTTGCTGGCTGTTTTCAAAGCGGCTAAAAAAAACAGGATTATAACAAAATATTTTGAGTTCAGAACATTTCGTGGCTAGAGATCCTAGGTACGAAATCGAACGGTCGCGGGTTCGAATCCTGCAAGGCGCAATCATGTGTGATGAGTAGAAATGTTTGTTTCCGAGTTATGGATGTAATATTCTTATCTATGTATGTTTATCCGTTATCTAGTGCCCATAGCACAGTAGCCTAGTTTGGGGCTAGATAATTGGTGTGGAAATGTCCCGTTTTTTTTTTAATTTCAAATTCAAGCTTCAGGCACTACAAAGTACAACTAACTACTACATGAAACTATTGTTTTTTTTCTATATGCCATTACAGGTTTTAGCGAGGCCAAATATTCTAACCTACCACCAGCAGAGTGCAAAATTATTTAATTTGTTACGTTAAGGTTATTATTGTTCAACCTTTTGGCAGTGGAACTAGTCTGCCCTGGAGTTTTTTTTAACCTAATATATGACCACCAAGCAGTAGTATGCAAAAACTGTGTTCCGGTTTGAAGGACTGTGGAAGTTGAGGCTTAAAATTTGACTGGGTGCAGTACGCAGTGCAGTTTGCAAGACGTTACAATAAAAAATAAACATTTACTCAGTTGCAAACAAAACCACCTCACTGAAATAGTATTTTTTTTATCTTGTTTATTTTTTGTTATTTATTTGAACCAAAAAAATAACTAGAAATGGTACATATATCCAATTAATTTCTATGAAACTTATAGGGGACACACTGAAAGTCTATTCTTTCAAATCAAACACGAGCTATTCAAATTGGTTTAGAAATCCTTGAGTTAAAAGTGAACTTACACAACAATATACAGTCAAATTTAGAAACTCGGGGGTCGGTTAAAATAAAATAAAAATTAAACTAACTACTGTCTGACTGTTTATAAACTATTCTGCCACGCTCTATAGTCTTCCCATTTATTCATTTTTTTTTATTTTTTTTTATTTTTTTTTTCTTAGTCCACACTGAATAGCTCTAATCAGAGACGGCTACACAGCAGCTTTACACCACAGCTTGACGTTGGCATTGATATAATCACTAGCGGTGAGCACCTTGTCAATGTCTACTCCAAGTGTTTTCATCTCTGTGTAGAATGCGTTCTGCTTAGGCCCTTTTCATAAGAGTGTATCTACATTTTGTGCGATGTTAACGCGTGGTTTATCGCTTTTGTCGCACGTTTGTATCATTGCAAAAAGAAGTCGCATATCGAAACGTGTAACATGTTGACCTACATTCTGCGAAGAGTCTAGTGAATGTCAGAGTGCAAAATTGTAGGTAAAAAATAGTCACCCTGATCTGTCGTTCCAATCCTACTTCGCAGAACTAGCACTTCACATTCGAACTAATAAAGTGTGATCCAATCTTTATAACTAGCATATAATTAGTGAAATAGTACAAACGAGCATTTTTTAAATTCATTTCTAAAATACCATGCCTATTAACAAAAATTGGGTGGGGCTGTGTAGGGGCACACGGCCGTTTGTTTGTCGTGAAACGTTTACGCAACGTACAATTCAAGTCCTGGAACCCTCTTGTTCGCTCTGCACTGGAGTTTGGAGTACTGTTGTGAGTTCTAAAACTTTTTTTTCCAATAATACTGCAGACACTTTTGTGTTATTCACTTTTATTCACTCTTTTTTTTTATTTTCTTAGTCTTAATTGTTCTTTTTTCAACTTTTTTATACTAAATTGAATGTCCTCAACAAGATTTTTATAACAACACCCAATTAAATATCACTATAACATCAATTTTGCTGATTTTGCTCTGTGCGTCCTGCACTTCACCCTCCATATTTTGAGAAAACTAAATATTACATCTTTGAGCTGACTATTTATGCTAAACATGTAAAACATATTATCAAAAATACAAAAAAGGCTTGTGGCTTTTGTGTGGGGCGCAGAACGTACGACGCAAATATATGATTGGGTTTTTGCTTTTCAGCCGCGATAGCGGACGGATGCACCGCCAGCAAAAATAATCATACTTCTATACCAAATAAAGCAATATGAACGAAAATTTCTGTAATAGGAAGACAATTAAAAATAAAACCCATGACTTAAAATAAGCTACTGAACAAGAATATCACATTTTTTGTTTTGTTTGGTTATTGTTTGTTTGTCTGTATGTTTGTTTGCGTATCACGTTAAAACTACTGAACCGATTGCGATGTAGTTTTCATTGTTTAATGGCTTAGAGTTTGACTTAAGAACTGGTCTACTTGGTATCTTAATCCGATGATTAGATGCCGAACAATCGATAAAAGTCTGTCTGTTTTTCAAGTTTTTTTTATTATAGGTACTTTTGGTATAAGGGCTACTTTTAAATGGAATGACCACGCAGGGAAAGCCGCGGGCACAGCTGTAGTGTAATTTTAACGTTTCATTTCATATTAACTTACATATTTTACTTTATTTTAATAGTTGCAATTGAAACATTGGGGTTTAGTACTTACATAACATGAATAATCTAAAATAGTTTTTTTTTAATAAGCTTGAAAGACAATTGCTACTGTTTATAGATAACAATTATATATTTTTGGAATGGCTTTTTAAAGGTCTTCATTTTGATACCTCACTCGATAGGTTTTGATCAATTTTTGTTCCGTCGGAAATACAATATGGCAGCTGTAAGCCGCCATATTAGTTTTCTCGACACTTCCTTCCTGTAATATAAGATAAACCTATATTACTTTCGACATTAAGACAAATCTAATGACACCTCATTTATCAATCCACCAAGCCGTTTAGGCTGTATGATGCGCATAAGAAACGTCAAAACAAACTAACATACATACAACCCAAACACATAACCCTCCTCATTTAGGTAAAAAAATGTCACTAAAATAAGATCTCTTGAGCTTACAGAACTGGAGCTTTCTAGTAACAGAGTTGTAAAAGCGAGAGTTAACCCTTTTCGTGACGGTCCTTTTTTTAGTCTTGGTATCCTTTATGTATAGGAGTGATTTTAAAGATGTTTCAAGTCAAACCCTGACTTCGTTGTCCGTGATAATTGGTCGATGTTGATAATTATGGTTAGCCTACAAAGAGGCCGAGACTTTACTGCCGGAATACCATTATAGCAAACTCTCAATTATTTATCGTAATAATTACTCATAAATTAATAATTATTGGAATAAAAAAATGACTTCAAATTAAATGGATTTACTAAAAAAAACTACTGAATCAATTATCATATTTTCCATAGAACCACATCATCAGCCTATAACAGTCCACTGCTGGATGTAGGCCTAATGCACGCCACTGAGCTCGGTTTTCAGCTCCCCTCATCCATTCTCTTCTAGACTCTTTTCGCAGGTCGTCACTCCACCTGACCACAAGGCGTCCTACACTACGTTTGCCTAAACACGTAGTTAAGTAATATAGCTGCTAGTGTTGGCTGTGTCCTACACTACAATGAATTTGCCGTAGTCTGTGAATGTAACACAATAGCGTGACGTTGACACAGTTACGGCATCATTTGTGGTGTGGGGCAGATTAGTGCTCAAGTATTCTAGACTTTGTTGTAGGCGTTTAATAGACATAAAATAAACACTACTTCAGTTCTACAGTGAATAGTTTTCATGACTTAACAGCGTGACTGTGGTTTCGTCGCGATGTGAAACAGACAAGAGCTTTATGGCTTTATGGTAGACGTTTAACTTATATAATATAGAATTGCATGTAATTGATTTGTATCTTAAGGTGCTAGCACTTTTACACCAAACACCGTGATTAAATCACGTCACGCTGCTAAGTCATAGTCTGACTTAGCAGCGTGACGTGATTTAATCACATCAAATTCAATTTTATTTTTAGTAGTATTGGAACCAGTTTAATAAACAAAATAATTTGTAAATTTGGTTAAAACACCACAAATAATTAAGTCGGATTGTCATGACTTTAAATAGGATACATAACACATATGCATTAAGGGAACTGAAAAGGGCGACTGACCTCAACACTGCCTTATCTGCGTATTATGCGTATGCGTACTCGTGGCTAAGGTACGGCATCATCCTGTGGGGCAACAGTGTTGACGCACCGGACCTCTTTATTTTACAAAAAAAAAAGTGTCACGATGTAAAGCACGTTTTAAGTATTGTAAGCTTTTGACATTAATATCAATTTATATAATAGAAATTTGCAATTTCGTACGGAAATACCCAACATTATTTTCTAAAAAAGTAGTCCAGCCTAGGAGATTCGCAACTAGGTATGGATATGATTTAGTTCTACCTTCTTCCAAATTAAAAATTCACAGTTCTGGAAAGAATGAAATGGCAGTAAAAATGTATACTATACTACCCGATATAATAAAAAATAAGAAAAACAAACAACATTCCATAGTAACCTAAATAACTTTTTAATTAATAAATGCTATTATACCCTTGACGAGTATTTGAATGATAAATCTACATATATAATTAATTGATATAATAAATAATGGCTCGGTCTGCTTTCTACTTTTTGTTATATCCTGTGAGGGTCATATGTTGACAATTACACCTTAATGCCTGTGTTTTGTATTTACAATGTACATATGTTTTTGCAATAAATAAATTGAAACTGAAATTTAGGGACTCATGCCCTATATACTTTCAGTAATCACGTTTTTTAAACAAGACTCAATAATGTATTTATCTCAACTGATGGCTTATTTGTGCCACAGGTTAATAAAAAAATATTAAAAGTTAAATGAATTTTAAAAGACTATATTATATGAAATTTTAATGAGGTGTTGATGTTTATTATGGTTGGGTTCTTTGATTTACCTACTGTAAAACTGCGTTGTTTTTGGTATAACGATCAATGTTTCACTATTAATCACTTAGGTCGGCGCGTACCCTACCATTGGTTTAAAACGTTCTACCTACGCGTTCTATAGAGACGATATGAAGACTTTGTAAAGTACATCCAGTGTATTAGGTTTGTGTTATTGTAATTTCAGACACTGCAACAATGTTTCGATGGGCTGAAATAACCATTTTAGTATCCCAACTTTGTTTCATACTAAACTTATCATTAATACGACCTTTGAAACATATCTAAGAATTTACATCTACCCTAATATTATAAGGAAGAAAGATTTGATTGTTCTTTCGAGATCGCAAGGTGTGTGCGTCGGGATCTCGCGGCGTGAACTCCTGAAGAAGATCATCGGATACGCTCGAAACCCAGGTCGATGTTTTCGACTATATACAAGTGAGTCATAGCCGGTAGTGATATTTTAAATTAGAGATCTCTACGAAAATTACAATAATGTTACCCAGCGCATAAAAACGGAACAAAATGACATGTTGCCGTGGAAACGAAAAATAACAGGTCTGACAAAAAGCACCACGAGTGTTGCTCATAGTGATTTTGAATTACGATTTTTTTTAGAAGTTACGACGGATGTACTAATGCTAAAAGTAAGAAAAATGCCACGGTGTGATCTCTACCCGTGCAAAGCCGGGGTGAGTCACTAGTGTTACATTAACATAACACATTATTTTAATATATATGTTCCAAAGGAACAATAACTGTAGCACATAGTAGCACCATCTATCCAGTCTATTAGAAGCTCGTAAATTAGCCCGTGGCAGCAATCTGTGCCGCTTTTGATTAAACTCACCTTCCTCGCAGTGATTTGTGGCGCCAATAACTTTAGATCGTCTGATCTCAAAGGGAATATTAGATAAGCTTAGGCAACAACTGGGTGATTTTAGATAGGTGGTGTATATAAAAAACAATACAAGCAAAAATTAAAAATATATATTACCCCCGACTCCCCACCCCCCTATATAGCTAAGAAGCATTTCGATCACATCAGTATTCAAATAATATAAAAACCACATCAAAATCGGTCCATTCGTTTGGAAGCTATGACCTTCACCTCCATTCCCCCCCCCCATTTTTTGGCTAAGAACTATCTCGTTTACCTCAGATTTGAAACATTAAAAACCGCAGCTACATCGGTCCATTCGTTTTCTCACCCCCCTTTTCTCAATTCCCCCCTACCCTTAATACCATATAGCTAAGAACCATTTCGATCACATCAGTTTACAAACATAAAAAACCACATCAAAATCGGTCCATTCAGTTGGAAGCTACGATTCTCACCCCCTCTTCCCTCCTTCTCCCCATTATACCTAAGAACCATCTCGTACTCCAGCTTTCAAACAAGAGACCGCAGCTTAATTGGTCTATTAATTTGGAAGCTACGGTACTCACCCCCCTTTTCTCACCTACCCCCTCCCCCCCCTTTATCCCCCATATATCTAAGAACCATCTCGATCACATCAGCTTTCAAACAGAAAAAAACTGAATCAAAATCAGTCCATTCGTTTGGAAGCTACGATGCCACAGACAGACACACAAACACACAGTGATACACACCCTACACTTATAACACCCGTCGCTTTGTTCGGGGGTTAAAAATGCTAGCTTAGCTAGCTGGGCTAGCACTTTAGCAATTTTTATAAAAAAAAATCTAGTAAATCCTCAGGAGTCTGAACAATGCACAAAATTATGTCAAAGATTTGTTTTTCTGTTTATTCTTAAGGTGCGTCTACGTGAGACGAGCCGAGCACGAGTGGAACACGTTCGAACCACAGTACATATACGTAAGGACTATATGTATTGTGTTTGAACTGTGCTCCGCCAATTGTCGTTTTTTTTTTGACAAGCACAAAGGCGCTTGTGCTCGGCTCGTCCTGCGTAGACGCGGCTTTAAGTAATTCGACTATACGTTGGGAGTCTTTTTATCGTATATCTCTAAACATCGATTTAATATGGTGGTAAAGCTTTTGTAAATTTAAAGTATATGAAAGCATTGGCGTACAATGATGAAAAAAAACAATTCACAATGACAAAGGCAAATTTGAAGTTTTAAGACAAGATTAATGAATAACAACTTCTGTTTTTGTTTTCAGAATGTTATGACAGCATGAATATATGACTATTATAGTTTTTGATCACATAGATTTATCTATGTGATCAATTTTCAGTTCAATTATTTTATTTTTACAACGCTAATAACAGTAAATTTAAAAAATAACTTTAAAATGAACAATATAAAAATATGTAGCTTACTTTCGCCAAAACTGTAAGTTAGATAAATGGTAAAATTAAAATATAACATAGTTCTTTTAACCTAGAGAAATGGCCACGCGTGCGAAGCCCCGGGTAAGGCTAGCATAATATATATATAAGGCAGATAAATAATAAATGGTAAAACTAAAATATAACAAAAAATAAAAATAAAACGCTGACCAAACCCTACTCAAATTGAACTATCGGAATATATAAATGAAATGAAAGATAAGGCCTGGAGACCAGAAAACGTCTGACATCAATATAATATTTGAATGTTATATGTTATATTTTAGTTTTACCATTTGTCTGACTATGACGAGGTGAAAACCTCTTTCGTAATAATACTCATTTGATCTCTTAATTCTTTCATAATCCATTTCATTCCATTTGATAGTTTGTCATTTTTAATTCGATATTCAAATAACCTGTCATTCTTAAATTGTCTTTCCGATATTGATTTTTAGCAGAACTGCAATTTTACAAAATAATATGTTATAAAATATCTACATAAGTTTATTACAAATATATATATATGAGTCTTTTAAATATATATGAGAATACCTTCATCCGTATCGTTTTGTTCCATATTCGTAAGCCGCTGTTGATCATCTCCTCCTGTTCCTGTGCTTTTAATAGTTCCTGACCCTTTTATGTTGTCCACTGAGGCTTGGTCCGGGGCTAGTGGGACAAACCCAAAACCCTGGGACCGCCTCGTGACATGACTTAAAGTTTTCACGGAAGTAAGCTACATATTTTTATTTTTATCATTTTAAATATGGATTTCCGCAAAGTAACGCCCAAGTCTATCAACAAAAAAAACTTAAGTAATCGGGATTTTTACCAAACAATCTTGCAATTTCGTAAAAAGAACTACCGACAAAATATGCCTCTCTTCTCGTCCAGACGTTTCCCAGAACACTTCCTACGAGTAAATATTTAATGGAAGGACAGATTGAGACGTCCTCCGAACGACGGCGATTGATTAGATTGATGCCATCATTGAAATGGGTCAGTCCGTCCGACCGTACGCCACAGAACACTCAGCGAAGTTGGGTCTCCTTCTAAAAATTCATCCAGTAGCCAGAATGCAATTTGTTGTTGTTCGGATTTCTGTCACTTTTTGACCATACCACATACCAACCTGCAGTGGACCGGTAAAATTTAGGACATAGCATCCTGGCGTATGGATTCCTATTCCAATTTTATTCCTCATTACGAGGTTCTAGTCAATAAGGTTAAAGACTGAGTGCACACCGCCAAATCGTTAGTGAAGCACCCAATATACACCGATCCACTTGTACGCACAAACCTCAGGCACATACACCATGGTATACCGATCGGCCGCCACATCGCAGCAAGGTAACGAAAAACAAAATACAAGGCAGTCTTTTGTGCTGAAGTTGTTTATCTACCATAATACATCACAAAATTTCCACTCACTCACACATAGCAGCGGTCATTTTCTATGCTTCACTCGACTTCACTAGACTCTTTCTACTTCTAGTATCAATAATCTTGCAGGATCGAGATTAGTTTGCTTCATGATATCCAATCTACCTCCGTCCACTAGGCTCCCCTAACATGGATCCCCTGGGGGATTCATTTGGATTATTTGTTCACAAAGTTCCCCTGGGGAATTCATCAATCTAATCAATCAGTCAGATACTCGTAAGTCCCATAGGGCCCTTATTCGCCATGACCACTCGTCCATGTAACGCGCCGCCTGCATGGAATTGTTCGTAATTTGCCAAACAATTCCAAAACGCGATGTGTTACGTATGTGAATAAGCGCCCAAATAAGACTGTTCTTAATCTCTTTTTCTGTTTTCAATTGGAGTTCTTGGGCCTTAGTTACAATAGGTGGCGTTTGAGAAGCACGTGATAAAAGTGACTATCATTCGCGCTACCGTCTGCGTAATTATGTATCTTTGTCTTTAAGCGTGGGTAGAAGTGGGGGTGGGTTTTAAGGTGGTGGGCAGCGCAGCGCAGCAGATGCAGTACAGCATCGTGCTTTTGGTGTGTCATAATATTCCCTACATTACAACGTCATAAGCTGCGCTGCACTGCGCTGCATGCGGTCAAGCCGCACCCACGTTTTATTGTTGATGCATATAAAGCACGACGCGTGACGGTAGGAATTTAGCTGTGAGGGTGTGTTTGACTACATTATATTAAAGCGTGCCGTGCATCCTTTGAGATAAATGCTATAGATTAAGGAATTAACACGCCCCCGCAAAGACAACAATGAAATCCTAATTGGAAAGTCCATGTACATGTAAAATTGGGTATACTTACACTGCTACCTATTACAATGCAGTTTTTTCGGTTTTTATAAACAACACAAAGACAGCATACTGATTATTATAATAATTAAACTGTGGTCTGGCCGTCCAGTCCTAATGTAAGTATACTGTCTGGCTTCAGGCATAATGCCTTTTTGTTGGCCCCTTTCACATATGGACGGTTTTGCGTGTCCTTTTGTGGAGCACGGATTGGTAAGATTGGCTATTGATAGGATTTCGGGAAGGCGATTAGGGTGTTTCAAGCTTGAAGAAAGTTGAAAGAGAAAAAAAATGGTATAGGCTGTTTTCGGTTAAACGGATTTGAGTTTTTACTTCAACACTGATTGGGCAGAACTACTTGTTACCCGACTACGGCAAAGCAAGGGAAGGGTAATGAGTTTAACAGTCTATGTTTTTTTTTATTGATTCACCAAACTAGACGTTTGCTCTTATAAAAACATGCAAACTTATTCGTACGCCTTTCTCGAGGTGGACACAACAGGGTTAGTGTCAAAATCCCCATTAGATTTCCCCATTAATGGGGATTTTGAAACTTTTAGTCTCATAATCCCGATCAATATGCCAATAATAATATAACTTACACTCTTCATAACATATCTAGTCGCAAAATAATTAAGATAAAAATAGCAATAAACTGTTAAATAGTTTTTTTTAATAACAATGTCTTTTACACGACTGCCCAAAAACTGGAGTGTAATGTTTTTAGGATTCATGTATGTTTGTATGAATGTGAGTTTCTTTATTCCACAATAAATTTTAAATGCCTGAACAGATTTAGATGTTTAGGGTATCGTTAGAATCCTTACATCCCCCCGAGTAAATGCAACATTTAAAAAAAAAAAACAATTTGGCGGCATTTTGGCTCCATTTTGAAATGAGAAAAAAATATTTTTTCTTCCAATTTTACAATGTGGATATCTAATTGAAGGCCTTGATAAGCACATACCAGCAGTATATAATTTATTGGCATAAGTTCTTTCTTGGCAGTGCAGGCGTGTTTTATTAGCTTTTAAGATAGTTATTAAAGAACTGATGGGATCGCCAAAAATATCCCCGTCATGACAAATATCGTTATGTGCTGAGCACATTCGATACAACGGAGAATGCCAAGCATATTTAGTGCGACACGAAGAAAGACTGAATGTTTTTCTGTTATGGAGACGGCTGTATGAGTGTGGCACAGTGAGTTTGTTTTTTACAGCAAATCGGGACGGTAGATTTCCCATTCACAATTTTTAATAAAAAAATAAAATCAGCGACATTCCGTTTAACAATTTAAAATGGCAAGTCATACGTAAGATGTCAGACTTATTGTATGTGAATGTTTCACATACAATAATGAGAATTATTCAAATTTATAGGGGAAATTATTAATTTTATTAGGAGAATTTATTCCCCTATTCGTTCGATTTTGACAAGCGCGGTATCAATCTATTCGTCTCTATTTACAGAGTAACATAGGCAATGTTTTTAACCCGACTACAGCGAAGCAAATAAAAGGTTATGTGTTCAAAACAAAAACTGGGTAAATTTTGAAAATCGAGGTATCAATCGATTCATCTGTAGACTATTTCTAGCCCAGCCGTAATCGGGTTTTAGTATTTGAACATAATAATATTATGTCTTGTTATAAAATGTAAATAAACTCGTTCTGCACAAGTTTTGTTAGGCCTACTAAGACTGAATTGCTATATTACCAACCGGTGTTTCGCAGCCATGAGTATTTTTGATGCAGTGCCATACAAATCCAATAACGCAATGCAGCAGTCGGTATTTCGAAACTTTTTGGAGTTATTGTTTCTAACATCAGACATCGTCTTTAGCTGAAGACGCCTGATGCACAAAAGATCCTCATAGTACTCTACAATGAGCGGCTGCTCTCTGTGTGCCTCTAGAGGCACCCCAGAACTTTATGTCGTCGGTCCACATCGTTGGAGGTGGTCCTACGCTTCGTCCTCAGGGGTACGTTTAAACAAGACGGCAATTTTTTTAGCGAGGGTTCGCTGTACGGAGTCAAAAGTTTAGCTTTCAAATTAAAATGTCATTTTATCAAATTCTTGTTCAGTAGCTTATTACCCCTCATCATCATCATCTTTTCTGCCTTAAGAAGTCCACTGCTGAACATAGGCCTCCCCCAAAGAGCGCCATGACGAGCGATCTTGTGCCACCTCCATCCACCGAATTCCTGCGATGGCTACAATGTCGTCGGTCCATCGTGTGGGGGGTCTCCCCACACTTCACTTGCTTGTTCGTGGCCGCCATTCGAGAACCTTTATTCTCCAGCGGTTGTCGGTTCTGCAAACTATATGGCCTGCCCATTGCCACTTTAACTTGCAAACTCTGAGAGCTATGTCGGTAACCTTCTTTCTTCTACGGATTAACTCATTTCTAATTCTATCACGTAGTGAAACACCGAGCATAGCTCTCTCCATTGCATGCTGCGCAACTTTGAGCTTGTGTATAAGACCAATAGTTAGCGACCACGTCTCAGTGCCGTATGTCATCACTGGCAACACGCACTGATTATAAACTTTCGTCTTGAGGCTCTGCGGTATCTGTGACGAGAAGATATGGCGTAATTTCTCGAACGCTGCCCATCCGAGTTGGATTCGTCGGATGACCTCTTTGTTGAAGTTGGATCTTCCCAGTTGGAACATCTGACCTAAGTAGTCATAGTTATCAACAGCTTCGATAATATCGTTCCCAACATAAACCGGCATGGGTACGACACGGGCATTTGACATGATGTTCGTCTTGCCCATGTTCATTTTAAGACCCACCTATTGGGAAACAATATTGAGGTCACTGAGCATTGTGCTCAGGTCTTCCAGGGTTTCTGCCATGATGACTCTATCATCAGAAAATCAAAGGTGAGTGATGTATTTGCCATTGATGTTAATACCATATCCGTTTCAGTTCAGAAGCTTGAATATATCTTCCAGTGCAGAGGTGAACAGTTTCGGAAAAATAACGTCTCCCTGTCTCACCCCTTTTTACACGTGGATAGAATTCGTGCTCTGATCTTGAAGACGGACTGTCATGGTGGCCTTGCTGTACAAACACTTCAACACTTCGATTTACCGGTAATCAACTACTCTCGAAAACAGCTTATACACGTGGCTCAGCAACGAAATGGGCCTATAATTCTTCAAGAGGGTTTTATCACCTTTCTTAAAGAACAAAACCACTACGCTCCTATGCCACGCCTCTGGCGTAGTACCTCGAGGATGACGGAGTTAAACAGCTTCTGAAGGACTTTAAGGACCGGTGTTCCACCCGCTTTTAGTAGCTCTGTCGTTATTCCGTCCTCCCCTGGTGCCTTGTTGCTCTTAAGCTGTTTGAGAGCCATTCTGATCTCGTATAGGCTGACGTCCGGGATATCTTTGGTATAATGTCGGGTCAAACGGGCTCTCTCATCGCTAACGTGCTAGGAGGACTACGCAATGAGATGTATAATTGTCAGTAGAACTTCTCGAACTCACTCAAAATCTCTGGCTTCGACGAAACGATGCTGCCATAGTCGGTTTTCAGCTTCGTCAACAGGCTTTGTCCAATAGACAGATCTCTTGCGAACACTTTGGAGCCTTGGTCCGCTCTATTGCATTCTCAATACAACTATATTATAGGAACCCAAATCGGGTCGCATTGACTTGGAAATATATATATTAAGCAAGCTGTAACTCGACACATCCACAAGACTGTAGCCTCATCTCGCCTCGTTCTGCCATAAGTTTGTGTTTTTTTCAGAGAGTTTCTGTGTTCTTTTTTTGTGGGGGGTCTTAAAGAACTCCGACCCAACCACGTGGACAATTTTGACAACCCAGCCCGTTGTTTAGTTCTACAGTGGATGAACTCAGAAAGGGTTTGGAACCGATTTTGGAGCTCTTACTGAAAGCTCTCGGGGTTTTGGATTTGGGCAGGACTTGGGCGAAGAGTAGATCATCAAACAAGACCTGTTGTGACCTGACAAGTTGCTCAATGAATATCAACTTAAAGCTGGAGAGGTCTTAAAAGTAAGAGTACGATGCGGTGATCACTGCCGGTCTTAACCCTGTTGATCACAGAGACATAATTGAATATATGCTTAATGGTCGTCAAAATGAAATCTATCTCGTCCAAATCCAAACTGCCCCACTCTTAGTTCATCGCCATTCCTCATGCCCAGCCGTGCGTTGAAGTCCCCCATCACTACTGTGAAGTGTATTTTCGGGGCATGTATGGCATTAGAAATGTCGACATACATAGCCTCCACTTAATCGTCTGGGCGTTTCGAGTGTGGGGCGTACACCTGTATGACCTTCAACGAATATCGTTCGATAATTCTGTGTATAAGGTATGCCACTCTGCTCGAAATGCTTTCGATCTTCATAATGTTCTTGACGAGGGACTCGTGGACGAGAAACCCGATACCGTGTTAGGATTGCTGGTCGCCCTCCCGGTAATAGAATAAATTTCCGGAATTGAGGGTCATCGTATCCTCTCCTTCTCTGATAACCCTATTATACCCCAGCGCAACTTACTTACTACTTCTTCCAGCTCTATCAACTTCTCATCGGTCCTCAAGGTGCGTACATTATAAGTTGTCAGGTCCAGAGATCGTGGGGGTTAGTAGCTGGGTCTCTGCCGGGGATTATTAGCACCCACTGCTCCGACGTTACCATGGCTGCTACCGGTTGGCCACTATGGCACGCTTGGCAGACGGATTGGTGACCGCAGTGTAGCAAATATGTGCTCGGAGGACGCTGCTGCCCATCTTCCGGTGTGTATCCCTTAGTCGCCTCTTACGACATCCACGGGAGGATTGTGAGGGGTCTTATTCTAAGCCGAGACCGCCACGGCAAATTTATTACCCCTAGTTTGTTTTAAATATATTCTTTGTACAGACTTTTTGTGGCTGCTTTTACTAGATGGTATTTACGAATAACATAAAAAACAAATTGAATTTAACCGCGAATCGAATGACAAAACATCTGGCAATCTGACAGCAGAATAAACTTTAACGACCTCTAAAAATCGCTAAAATTGATCCTAGCCAGGCGAAAACTTATACCAGCGGACGCTTGTTAACGGGCCAGATTAAATTTTAGTCGATATAATTATTTGCCTTGCTTGTGCTAAGCACAAAACGGGGTATTTGACATTTAGTCAGTTTAAATTTTATACTGACTAGCTTTTGCCCGCGCGGGCTACATTTTAAACAAAGCATCCTATGTTCATCTTTTTCTTCTTAGTCCTACACTCTGTTCTGTCTCTGGTCGTGGTTATCACGTCGAAAGTTATGGCTCACTTAGAATCCTGCGCTACTCTTCTCTAAAAGCTGCCTTTCTTTTCTAATAGCTGCCTTTCAGGTTTATTAGTGTAAAGGGCCATCTAGTGCTGCCTTAACTTGGTCGGTCCATCGCATTGGTGATCTCACTCGTGCCCGTGTGTCCTTGACCCTGCCCTCTACCACAAGGCGCTCGATGGACAGTTCTCCACGCCCCGTGACACGTGCCCGAAGAACGTGTGGTGAGTGTACTGAGCCTGTAGACGCTGCTTGATGCATGTAACCTACGATACGGTCATTCTTCTTCAGCACCATATTTTGAGAGCATCTATTTATTCTCGCTTTTTTGAAGGGTACACGTCTCCGCAGCACATAAGAGGATAGGAAAGACTAGCGCACGGACGAGCCAGATCTTAGTGACTTTCGTTATGTTGCGTTTCTTCGATATCTTCTTCAACCTGTCCATAGCAGATCCGGAAATAACCATGTGCCACTTGATCTCGTCAACGCATCCGCTGCCATTGGTGATCAACGTCCTAATGCAGACATATTATTGGACCACATCACAATCATCATTTTGGTTTTGTTTTGGTTTCCTCAGTCCAAACCCAAGGCTGACGGTTTCCATTCTGCGGAGCAGGTCCTCAATGTTGCTGATAAGGGTTAGTATTTGCTTGCTGCAAATAAGGTAGTATCGTCCACATAACGCAAATTCGAGATTTTGAGACCTTCTATCGCAACGCCGTCCGTCTTGTTTTCAAGCGCCATTCTCATAATTATGTTCTATATTGGATATTAAAACCCAAAAAAGTACTATAGCACTAACGCTCATGATGTTTTTTGACAAATGTGTTATTATTTCGTTTCCACGGCAACATGTCATTCCGTTGCTTACAGCGAGTAATCGACATTTTCCAGTTCTCCCGTGGCAATTTACCAATTTCCGGGATAAAAAGTATCCTATGTTGGTCTCTATACTGTACAGTACCTATTTAAAAGTTTCATCAAAATCGGATCAGCCATTTTGGTGTGAAAGCTCCCCAAACAAACACACGACGTTTCTCTTCTATATGTGTGGAGACGTACTCGACCGTGGTTGCCACTCGATAACCTTTCTTCTTCAACATTAAGTATCGATGTCAAAATATTGCATTGCGGTGTATTTTAATTTCCTAGTCTAAAGTTCTGTAAAGGTTGCTATACATCGCCATATTCAATGTAAAACTAAATATCATATAAACTGGCATAAATTTTTATCACTCGGAAAATTATTGAACCACTGTTTTCTTAGAACATTATTTCCTTTGAACGTTATTTTCCCTGACAACCATTATTTAAATAACTACCCAACTACGCACATAACGTTCCTTTTCGCCGAATCTAATAACTTATTCTCAGTCAATACCAGCTTCAATTTACGTACATTAATGGCGGTTCTGTCGGGGGTGATTAATTGTACTTACACGGCTATTATTCAGAATCCCTAAGGAACCTGTTGGACCCAACTAAAAATATGGAAGAGTTCAATTTGTGAAACATTTTCAGGAAAAAATATTTTCTAAGTTGACCCTTTGTGGGGCTAAGAAACGACTAGAATTTTTAGTTTAGTCGTACTCGTAAGCTGCCTCTTGACATTTATGTTGAGATCTATATTTTTCATGAATAGACACTGCTGCACACACTTTATACAACTCGTTCAAATATTGAGTTATTGAACAAGCAGCAAATGTAGATTAAAAAATATATCTTAAAACCACGTTTTTTTAGAATGCGTAGTCGTCGAGTTGTGAGCTACCCTGAAAGTTTCTGCCAGATAGCTACTCGGAAAGTGCTCAAAATTTTGTGTTCCTAGATTCCTCCCGGAACGATGGACAAACAAGAAAGCGACGTAATAAAAACGTGTTAAAAAACGTAGTCACTTCTGTCATTATAGTGGTCGTGGTTGCGCACCAGATTTTGTGCCAGATCCTGCATTCTTCGTCGTCCTTTCAGAAGGTTGCCTTTGGTTGCCATTGAGTGATACCGCATTTGTAGCAAGCCCGTTACAGAAGGTTTGCCACAGCAATGAGGTTTCGTTTAGTACCTTGGGTACTCAAACTTAAAAATTTGATCTCCTGTACACCTAATATATAAGCTAGCTACTTACAATAAACTTTCAGATGTAATTTTAAAGCAAAACGAAATTAAATTAATGAAAAAACCCAAGGAGCACTTGTGAATAGGTTTCAGTACGGATAAAAGTTTATATTGCAAAGCATAGAAAAGCAAAGAAACTTTCATAATGTAAAAATTCTAAGTCTTAAAGTTTACATCATTTTGAGGATTCGTTACATAGAATTCAAATATTTTCCTAAGTCGGAAAATGTTGGTATAATGAGTGGAAGTTTCAGAACGGGAACAAAATTGATACTGTGTAAAATTTGGTTCATGTATTGTCACTTACAACCTATTATTAGTAAATAAGTAAATCAAAAAACTTAAAATATAAAGCTTTTATGCAGTAGCCATGTCATTGTGGAACTTAGAACGTGCTATCACAATTAAATGCGTATACAATATTTTGCGTCTGTGATGTTAACCATTGAGTAGTTCCCTAGTCAGGACCTAACCCTGAGTACACCAACCATGTTATGGTTAAACTTAAAACGAGCTATCATAATAAAACGCGTACATAAAATTTCGTGTCTGTGCTGCTAACCGTTGAAGAGTTCCTTAATCTGGAACTAATCCTGGATGTCAATTTAGGTCAAGCGTATCATAAAAATGCATTGTCACCGGAACTGAAACATAATGTAAAAATTAAACTCCGTAGGATAAGAGGAAGTAGTTCTAATTCAGCTTGCAAAATTTGACCTCAGCAAATATACATATGAACATGGCAAGTTAAAAAAAAACAAGCGAGCCTTACAGTAGTCGCATATGATGTGAAATATCTGACATCTGAGGGATGATGATAATGATGATGATGATGAAAAGTATCCTATGTGTTATTCCAGGGTATAAGCAATCTTTACTCCAAATTTCATCAAAATCCGTTCTGCCGTTTGAGAGTTAAGTAAGATGATGATGATGATGATGATGATGAAAAGTATCCTATGTGTTATTCCAGGGTATAAGCTATCTTTACTCCAAATTTCATCAAAATCCGTTCTGCCGTTTGAGAGTTAAGTAAGATGATGATGATGATGATGATGATGAAAAGTATCCTATGTGTTATTCCAGGGTATAAGCTATCTTTACTCCAAATTTCATCAAAATCCGTTCTGCCGTTTGAGAGTTAAGTAAGATGATGATGATGATGATGATGATGAAAAGTATCCTATGTGTTATTCCAGGGTATAAGCTATCTTTACTCCAAATTTCATCAAAATCCGTTCTGCCGTTTGAGAGTTAAGTAAGATGATGATGATGATGATGATGATGAAAAGTATCCTATGTGTTATTCCAGGGTATAAGCTATCTCCATTCCAAATTTCATCAAAAATCCGTTCAGACGTTTTAGAGTGAATTAAGATGATGATGATGATGATGTTGATGAAAAGTAGATATCTTATGTGTTATTCTAGGGTATAAGCTATCTCCATTCTAAATTTGAGAGTGAAGTAAGATGACTACTTCATGTTACACTGTTTAACACATTGTTTACGCTTTTCACGAAATCACTCCCATAAATTGCAGAAAAGCGATCGTCAATTTATTACACACCAATAAAAGCTTTTAAAATTGAATGATGTTTTGAGGAAACTAAGTAATCTAGGAACTCATTTATTTTATAGGTTCTCAATATTATAAAAAACGTTACAAGCGTTATAAAGATTAGCCGAATGTATGGTTAATCTACCTGTCTCAAATATCAGAGCTCATACCTTGAAACTTCAATTTGATTCCTCACTAAATATGTTCTGGTATTTTTTTTATTCTGTGGAAAATACAAATTCTGTGTTTGCAGCTGTAAGCTGCCATATTAGTTTTCTTGGCACTTCATTATATTCTTCAATTTTATTATTTATGTATTCTCTTTACACGCTATCTTCATTCTGTCACTCCCGTGATTAACGTCTAAGAATACAATGATACCTCATTTATGATTTATCAAGCCGCTTAGGCTTTAGGATGCGCCAAAGGAACTAACAAAAATACAGCCCATATACATAGCCCTCTGCAGTCAGATAAGAGCTATTATTATTGTTATCTATGTATCCGTTATCTAGTGCCCATAGTACAGGGTATCCTAGTTCGGGGCTAGGTAGTTGGTGTGGAAATGTCCCGAATATATTATTATTATATATTATTTGAATGATTGCATAAAGCTTGAAAGCTGCGTGTCGCATACTTTACGGCTGCCTGCAAAAAAGTTAACAATTTTGGCTAAAGCACTCGTGAACTTTTACAGTTGGCACACCTTGTTTGCAGGTGTTGAAAAGCCCGAAAAGTGTTACATTGCAATATTAAAAGTGAACTTTTGAAATATGACCTGGAAATGGAACTTCACGGCAGAAAGTTTAGGCTTTTTAACTGTGTTTATGAAACTTATCGTTTGGGGCAACATGCTACGGGTAATGTTCCTTTGGAAGTTGGCATGTTTATGGAAAGAATAATGTCATGATTCTTTCAGTTTTTACCTGACTACGGCAAATCGATGGAAGGGTATTGAAGTTAACAGTCTTGGTATGTATGTATGTACTCGTATGTGGGTGTGTGGATGTACCACCATAGCGTCGCTCCTATTGGTCTGATTTTGACAAACGAGGTATCAACCAATTTGTCTTCAGGTATAGATTGTCATATGCTATTTTTTTAATCGACTACGGTAAGGCAAAGGAAGGATTATGTGTTCAAACTAAAAATTTGGTCCGATTATGACAAGCGAGGAATCAATCGATTCGTCTTTATGTATAGAGTGTCATAGGCTATTTTTTTAATCGACTACGGCAAGGCAAAGGAAGGGTTATATGTTTAAACAAAAAATTTGGTCCGATTATGACAAGCGAGAAATCTATCTATTCATCTTTATGTATAGAGTGTCATAGGCTATTTTTTTAATCGACTACGGCAAGGCAAAGGAAGGGTCATATGTTTAAACTAAAAATTTGGTCCGATTATGACAAACGAGGTGTTAATTGATTTGTCTTCATCGCAAGACTGTCATATTCTTTTTTTTTGGGTTTTAGTTTTGGAAATTATGTCTTGTTGTTTCGTTCATTTGACCAAAGTAACAAGACATAACAACAGGGTGCTATGTGTTGACGATAAGGCTAAATGTGACAATTTCACGCTAAGCCTAGAATGTGACCAGATATACAGAGCTACGGCCGGGTAACTGAACCAATGACTTTTGATAAGTTACTTGCGGATCTTCCATCCCTTCGTGTTTCGGTTTTTTTCTCTTACAGTGATATATATGTTTCACTGAAATTGCAGAGTGTTTCATCCCATGTAGGTATAAGAGGTAACGAGCTAATGGAAAAATTTGCAGAAACAGATGGAAACGATTTTTCTATAGATCCAAACGATACGGAACAAATACTTATACACCATGAAATTGATTTCGTTTTTTTTAAAGTCTGTACTCAGTCCGTGCAACAGAATGTACTCGTATATGTAGCACGAAATATGAAAAATAAATGAATAATAAAACATAAAACTAGGCATTATTAAATTAGTCAAAATTCAAACTAGTTATCCCTGCGACATCGCGCGAGCGGGGAGGCAGATATAGGTAGTACTTGTCATCTCGCGCCAGGCGGAGCACCCGCGCCGCGGCCGTCTAGCGTGTTTAGTGAAATAGATATTTCAGCTAAAGGCTCATTATTTTTTGGTTAATATATATAAATATTTTTAGTAACAAGCATTTAAGAATATCTAACTTTATAAATGTCAAGGTGTATACATATTTTAAAAAATGTTTTGATAAGTACAATGAATATCTTTACGAGAGGAATAAATGTAAAAATATTTTTTTAACCTAAAATATCTTTTTACTTATTTTATTTTCAAGTTTTTTGTTTATTATTTAGTTATTTCTAAAGTGTACTGTGTTCTACTTGTCAAGCCTTTTCAAGTGATACCCATACTGAGAGGATTGAAAAAATAAGTCATCCACCATTTTGTGATAGCGGTCATCTTAGATTTGGAATTTTCATGGTGGACTGTATTCTATCTATTAGTAAAGCCCTTTAATTTGATATCCATTTTGAGGGGGTAGAAAAAATATATGTAATCCGCTATTTCGTGGCGGTGGCCATCTTGGATTTACAATGATACTGAATATATAATTATATTGTCATCAGAAACAAATGTACCAAATATGTTTGTTTGGTGTCTACCAAATTTCAGATCAATCGATCAACAGGAGGGGGCAAAATTTCAGTTACTAATGACCCAAACAAACAAACAACAAACAGGGCAAGCAAATAAAACCATTTAAAAAAAAGTATTTGATACAATAGTATTCAATGTCAATCTTCTCGAATGCCTTGGTTTATCATAGCAAGAATGAGCAGTAGTTGTGTTGCTTAGCACATAGAATTTGTTCCGGGCACATTCCATGAAAGAAATTCGGGTTTTTAGGCAAAAATAAACTTTGCGTGCGGAATATTAGAAGACGTACACAACTTATTGATGGAATATGTCCGGAACAAAATTCAAAGCGATTCATTGATGCTTTAACTAAATCTAAGTCAATTTGATAAGGGGCTTTTTACACATATTTTAGAAGAACCTGTATCTGAAGATGCTGTGTTGCTACTTGAGATGTTTAACCTTCAATTAATCTCCATCTTTGTTGCGGGATTTATATTGTTAGGATATGATGGGACTATTTAGGATATGATGGGACTAGTTAGGATATGATGGGACTAGTTAGGATATGATGGGACTAGTTAGGATATGATGGGACTAGTAGGCCGCACTTTGGATATTATTCCCTAAATTAAGTTCTGGATAAAAAAACTCAACAAACCTCTGACCTAGCTCATAAAACTTTACTGTTGACTAGCTGTACCCGCGGATTTGCCCGTGTGATAATTTTTCTGGGATATAAGGATCATGTACCAATATACCAAGTTTCATAAAACTTCGTTCAGACATCAAATAGTTTTTTATTGATTGCTCGGCTTCTATCGGATTAAAATACCAGGTACATCAGTTTTAAGTCAAAATTTAAGATATCCAACAGTGAAAACCACATCGCAATCGGTTCAGTAGTTTTTACGTAGTGCGCGAACAAACAAACAGACAAAAGACACAATTAAAAAACTATTCTTGTTCAAATAATGATTATTGTACAGACTTTTTGCTACTTACTGGTTTATTATAAGTACTGTTGTATTGTAAATATTGTTATTGATCTATCTCCCAAATTTTACGAACAAATTTATCATCTGTTCATAAGTTAACGCCGTACAAACAAACCATGAATTGGACTGAATTGGGAGACCTCGCTTCGTTCAGTCAATCAAATTAATACTATATTGAAAACCAACAGCTCTATCACAATAAAAAGTTAGATCACTGTAACAAATCTATGTTACAAGACAATCCAATCTCAAAGAACACTGTGTCTGATTCGTTACATTAGGAGTTGACCGTCGCCGCGGCCAGAGATCGAAACTTTCCAAGTAGTTGCTAACTAATCACTAACTACTTGTGATGGAGCTGGGTCTACTTAGATTAGTTGCAAGATGAGGAGGAATTAAGAACGGGATCTTGTTTCACATTCTTCTGATAAATATAAATTTATGTTTATTTTGTTACAATATGATGAGCCTCAAGACGAAGGTTTATAATCAGAGCGTGTTCCCAGTGATGACATACGGTACTGAGACGTGGTCGCTAACTATTGGTCTCATACGCAAGCTCAGAGTTGCGCAGCATGCAATGGAGAGAGTTATGCTCGGTGTTTCACTACGTGATAGAATCCGAAATCAGGAAATCCATAGAAGAACCAAGGTAACCGACATAGCTCTCAGAGTTTGTAAGTTGAACTGGCAATGGGCAGGCCATATAGTTCCCAGAACCGACAACCGCTGGGGAATAAAGGTTCTCGAATGGTGACCACGAATAAGCAAGTGAAATGTGGGGAGGACCACACGATGGACCGACGACATTGTAGCCATCTCAGGAAGTCGTTGGATGGAGGTGGTACAAGATCGCTCGTCATGGCGCTCTTTGAGGGAGGCCTATGTTTAGCAGTGGACTTCGAATGGCTGAAATTATGATGATGTTGCAAAGGTCATATAACTGACCACTTGGCAATATGAATGTTATCAGCAGTCATATTGCCGATCTACTGTTTATAATAATTAATCAAAAACAATGAAGGGGGTAATTCTTTATTTTTCGACTTCTAATTTATGTCAGATATTTGTATATTTTCGACTTAATGTTGTATGAAAACCTTTATATCAGAGTCAATTATTGTCAATGTCTGTATGTCAGTGAAGTTTTTTTAACTATGATATTATTTAATCAGAAATAGAAATGGAATCTCTTTGGGTTCTAGTAGCGCCACTTAGTCTTGGCATATATCGTGTTTCTTCGTTTTTTAGATATTCTTCTTATCGATAGCGTACTGGTCTGTACGTCGATATCAATGTTTTCGGCGTACATTAATTCTTAAACATCGGATGCAAATAAACTTGCAGCTTTGAAAATATTGTCAAAACTATCTAAATGTTTTCGCAAATTTATTTCGTAGCTGAAATGAGCCCCCATGCTTTAAGATGTTTGTCATAGATATAATCAGATAATTGTAGTAGGCTAAAATTGGGCCCCGCTGTGTTCACTCGATTCTCCCTGTTACAATTTTTATTTAACCAACTTTAATAGAATAAGATTATTATTTCTCAGTTCTGCATTTTTTGTGTAATTGGTTAAGACAACCCGAACGTACGCGGTGGTACGTTCGGGTTGTCTTAACCAATTTGGATCATTTTTTTTTGTTTGAAAAGGCAGTATAACTTCAGGATACTATTAGAAATTTTATCAACATTTATTACCTAAGTAGTTTCTTAGCTGCCCATGAAGACAGTCATAACCGAGGATTACTTCTCATAATAATAACGCTGTAATAAATAAGTCTCCTCAATTAACAATCTATCAAATCAATTAGCATCTTAAACTAAATTTATCCAATAGTTTAATTTATCAAGAAATTGTGAAATAGTCTCTATGTAGAAGAAAAACAAAGCTCTTTGAGGTTGTAAGTGGATCGAAGTAAAGTCATGGAAAATTCGATAGAATACGCATGAAGTTTTTGCTTTGTATCAAATTAACCTAAATAGAATGAACGGAATAGGATAACGAAGACCATACTATTGGCTTTTGCCCGTGACTTTGAGTAAAACAGGAGCTTTAAAGAAAATATACATTAACTACTAACACTAACGTATAAGTATATCTTATTTATATCTATCTATTCTATCTTCTATCTATATATAACTATAATAAAGCAGTAAATACCAAAAAATATAATAATTTAATAATTTAAATAATGGTCTATTGTACTGAAAATTTACTACTGAACAAGAATAGCTCATGCGGGAAAAGCGCTAGGCATAGTTAGTACTTATAATAATTAATCAGTAAGTACCAAAATATCTGTACAATGAAGATAATAAAAAAACTGGTCGGACTTAAAATAAGATACTGAACAAGAATATAACATTTATTTAAGTGCTTTCTGTCTATCTGTTCGCGTATCACGTAAAAACTACTAAACCGATTACGATGCGGTTTTCACTTTTGGTTAGCTTAGGGTTTCATTTAAAAACTGGTGTCGGTACTTGGTATCTCAAGCCGCTGAGAAGAAGCCGAGCAATCGCTAAAAACAATTTGAAACTTGAAAGAAATTTGGTATTTTGTACTTTAAAGGTACTTTTGGTCCTGGAATAACACATAGGTTACTTTTAACCAAGAGAAATGATCACGCGGGCAAAACCGCGGGCACAGCTAGTTTACAATAAAATACTTTGACTTTGATTCTCTGTCCCAAGGTTTTCTGGATTGCTGTACCAAAGCACACTGTACGTACTTATTTTTCATTGTACTTTTCTGTACTTTGACCCAAAATGCGGGTACATTTAACTAAAAATGAAATCCGCACAAATGGCATGAATTAGGGCCTCGTTAGTTTATCCAATTAGAGGGTACTATTGGCGCGTTTTAATTGGTTATACGGGTTCCGTTTAATTATACAACGCTTCCAGAACGAGCTACTAAGGGAAATAGTGAATGCACCTTGGTACATAAGCAACAACGATCTTCATCCATGTCCTTTAGAAGACTTAAAATAAAAGAAAAATACTGCCGTAAAATAAAATCATTTTATTTTTTTACCATTATTGTGTTTGTAATATAAAAATACAGCATTTTATTCAATATAAAATATGTTACAAATTATCTCATTTCTACAATTAATCTTTATATATTTATTTCAGTACGTATCTATCGCTAAAATCTAGTATTTAGAAATAAAATAAACAACTTACTTGCACACTTTCAAACTGTTCCGACTACTGGTCGAAACATGATGAAAAAGTACTCCAAAATGCTAAAAGATGGCGTTTCTATTACTGATTTAGTTTATATAGAAATACCATTCTGAAATACAAACGTGTCATATTTCCTAGTTTTATTATAAACTAGTTTTACCGCCCGCGACTTCGTACGCGCAGACTACTGTTTATCAACCGTTCCGTACATTGAGTAATCAACATTTTCCAGTTTTCCCGCGGAAACTTTCAATTTTCCGGGATAAAAAAATCCTATGTTTTATTCTAGAGTATAAGCTGTCTCCATTCTAAATTTTATCAAAATCCGTCCAGCCGTTATCGCGTGAAGGCTCCCTAAACAAACAAACAAGCAGACAACGGTTCACTTTTATATATTGGTATGGATATTCCGTTAATGTCCTCAATTGGGGTCTGGGGTCTGAAAATATTAAAGCAATATTTTACGAGACACCACCAGTACCACTTAAGACCTGAGAACTCATCAAGATCAATCAAATAAGCCTAATCTCCAAGGGGTTTAATCATTTGATTGATGGATAATGGGTTCCTATGACTCCGGCTCCATCATCAGTCCCTTGATACCACATTAGACCACATAACTTATCAAGAAAAACCCAATAAACTCAAACTCGAAGCCACCATCGGATTGTTGAGTTTCTTTGATTACTTTCCTACTCCATCATCAGATCCTGGATACCACATAAATCCAGAGAACTCATAAAGTCAAACCAAATGAGCCCAAACTCGAAAGGGTTCTATCATTTTGCTGTTGAGTCCCTGTGACTACCTTCCGGCTCCATCATCAGACCCACCAGTGATCTCATCAAGACAAACCAAATGAGCTAAAAACTCGAAGGGGTTCCATCATTTTTTTGTTAAATTCCTTTGACAACCTTCCGGCTCCATCATCAGACCCTGGATATTACATAAAATAAGAGAACTCACCAAGACAAACCAAATAAGCCCAAACTCAAATGAGTTTTATCATTTAGTTGTGGAGTTCCTGTGAGTAGGTACCTTCCGGCTCCATAATCAGACCCTGGGTACCAGATAACACCAGAGAACTCATAAAGACAAACCAAATGAGGCCAAACTCTAAGGGGCGCGAACATTTTGTTATTGAGTTCCTGTGACCACCTTCCGGATCCATCATCAGACCCTGGATACCACATAAAACCAGAGAACTCATCACGACAAACCAAATGAGCCCAAACTCGAAGGGGTTCCATCATTTTTTTGTTGTGTTCCTATAACTACCTTTCGGCTCCATCATCAGGTCAGCTCAATAGTACCTAATATAATTATCATCAGAACTACATTCATGTGCAAAACTTCAGCATCTTTAGACGTCGTTAAATGATTCAAAATTGACGTGCAAACTATTCCCAAGTGAATTAAATTAAATTAAATTAAATTAAAGCTTGTTTAAAGTTACTAAACCAATGTTGATGAAATTCATACAGTACCACACTAGAGGTCTTCTTTCTCGAGTGAAAACAATCATCTAAGTCGGTTCAGTAATCCTAAAAAATTTAGAAATCTTAGAGATTTGAGTCAATATAAACACAAAATCAAGGCAAAATAAACAGAAAATTAATGGATTTACCAAAAAAAATATATTTACTCTCGAAAAACTACTGAACCAATTTTGATACAATTTATATGGGACCATTTGGAGCGTAGACCCTATTAAAAAATTAAAGAATTTTCATAATCGGTTTGCAATTGAACGAGAAATAGGTAGACACAAAAAAAAACATTTATACATTCGAACATATTTATAACATAATTATAACCGTTTCAGGTTATAACAAATCATTGACTTCTAGAGTTCTTTTTTTGTCTAATTCTTGTTAAAATATCGTAACGTTTTTTTTTAAATTTCGTTACGAAATAGTCCTAAAATATGACGATAACGTATGACGATATGATATAAAGTTTTTTTTACTATTATGTAACATATTAGGACTATCAGGTAACAAAAAACGAAAAACGTGTCATTACGAAATTTTGTAACACTCTTTTTCGTTACGTACATTTATTTTGAGAAAAACTTATTAGGAATTCATGGCCAGATTGTAATAAAAATATGGCGCGTTTGTACTCTCACAAATGGAAAAAACGGGTTTTGTTTTGCCGGGTTATGGAAATTGAGTAGTCTTATTTATTTAATTGAGTAGTTGTAGTATTATAAAAATAAGTTAATTCAAAGTAAAGGAAATGTTAATGAGACGTGGAAAGTAATTAAAGTAGTGTGTAATTTTAACCAAAGTACCGTCTCGTGAGTTATTGAACATTACGAATAGTCCAGTACAATCGCTTAATACTGTCAATGCCTACTTTACCTCTGTTTAGCAAAATCACCAACCCGCCCCTCAACTCTATGGCACTACTTCCCACTAACCCAGCTGAAGTTAAGGTTGTGACTTTAGAACTGAAATCTCATAGCGCGCCAGGTTGGGACAAAATCACTGCAAGCTTTCTAAAACAATTTATAATGTTTTTGTCAGAACCAATCACGTTTATATGCATTTTAATCTTGGGATCAGGAATACTTCCAACTATTTTTTTAAAAAAGCTGTTGTATGCTCGATTTACAAAGCAGGTGATAAAAGAAGTCCATCGAACTATAGACCGATTTCTCTACTTTCAACCCCATACTAAAATTCTTGAAAAACTGGTAAAAAAAAGAGTGATGAGGTAACCTTGAGAAAAGTAGACTTCTTAATCAAAATCATTACGGTTTCAGAGAAAAGAGGTCGACAGAGGATGCGGTTCTGACGTTAGCTTCTCTGATTACGTCATATATGGATGTTGGTGATATGTGTCTAGGAGTATTTTTAGATCTCCAAAAGGCTTTCGATACAGTCTCTATTCCTATCTTGTTGACGCAGTTAGAGAACGTTGGCATCAGAGGCTTAGCCTGTGACTGGTTCGCAGATTATTTATCTGGAAGGAGTCAACGGGTAAGGGTTGAAGGTTATGATAGTGATGGCGCAGTGTGTAACTACGGCGTGCCACAATGTAGTACGCTGGGACCTACACTCTTTCTTATTTATATTAATGATCTATGCAGCACTACTTTACGTGGCCCTGATTTGTTGATGTTCGCAGATGACACCGTGCTGCTCTTACATGATAAAACTTGGCAAGGAGTTGCGGAACTGGCTGAGAACTGCCTTGCTAAAGTAACACAATAGCTCGATAACAGTCTATTATCACTGAATACTAGTAAGACTAAGTTTATGTGCTACAATAAGACGTCCTCGAGTGGCCCTGAAAATGATTTTGGTGTAAAAATACATACTTTTCCTTGTAACTGTAATGACATTCGTTCTCCTCAATGTTCCTGTGCAGCTTTATCCCGTGTTGACTCTATTAAATATCTCGGGAGTATTAATAGATGATAAACTTAATTGCACCATTCACATAACTTCGCTTTCTTCGAGGATAAGGAAACTAATGTATGCATTTAAAACCATTAGAACAGTGGCAGACTTTAAATTAGTCATACAAACTTACAAGACCTTATGTGAGTGTATCATTAGGTACTGTATATGCGCATGGGGTAGTGCAGCTAAAACTCACCTCATCACTGCGGAGCGTGCACAGCGCGCCATACTAAAAGTACTGCAATATCTGCCTTACAGACATCCCACTACCGCTGTTTACGGGAAAGCAAGTGTTCTCACTATAAGAAAATTATTTTTATTTTAAAGTATCCGAAGGTATCATAGGAAAACGGTGCCTATCTTACCTGAACTAACCAAGAGAGTCTACCGATGTCCTGTTCCTCGTGTGAAAACAAAATTTGCACATAACCAGTATAATGTTGTTGTTCCACACCTATACAACAAATTTAACACGGAATATGACGTTATAAAACATAGTAATAGACAAATTAAGAACACTTTAGTTAACTGGTTAAAGAAATATGACTATTACTTTCTGTACAATTATTATGTCAATTAATATTATTATTATTAGTTATTTACCTGTGAGCTGTGACCCCTCTTCTCTTGACAAAAGAAATGAATTATGTGTAGTATGAAGTTTATAACCTGTAATAAAGTTATCCTTAGTTGCACGAAACCATACACCTAAAATCGATTCTCGCCTAGACCTCTACCGCAGCTTCGGAAATGCAATGACGTCGACAAGGTTGCTTGCTAATTACCATTCAAGTGACTATATATAGCTATACAGTTGGGATTTAAGAAGTGAGAATCATAGCTTCCAAACGAATGGACCGATTTAGCTGCGGTTTTTATATTGAAAGCTAAGGTAAACAGGACGGTTCTTAGCTATAATGGGGGAGAGGGGGTGAGGATCGTAATTTCCAAATGAATGGACCGATTTCGATGCAGTTTTTTATGTTTGAAAACTGATGTAATCGAGATGGTTCTTAGCTATATGGGGGAGTTGAGAAAGGGGGAATGGAGGTGAGGGGGGGGGGGGGGGGGGGGCTTAAGAAAAGGGGGTGAGAATCGTAGCTCCCAAACGAATGGACTGATTTTGATGCGTTTTTTTCGGTTTGAAAGCTGATGTGATCGAGCTTTAATGTGGAGGTAGGTGGTTATATAACATTTTCATCATCACCATCATCATTATACTTCACTCTCAAACATCTGAACGGATTTTGATAAAATTTGGTATGGAGATAGCTTATACCATGGAATAACACATATGATACTTTTCATCATCATCATCATCATCATCCCTCACGCGGGTGAAGCCGCGGGCGCAGCTAGTTAGCTATAAAAAGTTTAGCGGGCTACTGCCCAAGCCGAGTCGCGTCTCCCCGCGGGAATCGACAGAGATTAACTTATCATAACTTCCTATTTTATCTACTTTCTAGGCTTTCGCATTTATAGTCGTAAGTTGGGGCTCAGAAGAAAAATGAACAAAGTTGGAAACTCCGTAATGTGAGAATGCGCTGCGACGGCGTTAACACGAGCTGTCAAAATGGATAAAAGAAGTACAAATGCAAGCGGTAGCGGTTTTCCGGAAATTACAAGAGTTCTAAGGGATATCTGAAAAATTGTTGAGATTGTGTGGACAATTTCAAATGCTGGTTCAATTGTTTATTTACACGACTGCCCAAAAAAAGGAATGTAATATTTCTTGGATTCATGTATGTTTGTTTTTTTTCATCTAGGTTTCTTTATTATGCATGATAGGCAGTTGACTGTGATCTAACCTAACAGTATAAGTGACAATGTTTCTATGAAGCATGCTTGTCTAGAAGATACCTATTCATTTTAGACTTGTTTCTTTTTTATATAAAGTCCCTGTTAAGGTTTCTTATTCCTTAGCGGTTTACATTACAAATGTAGATGTGAAACGATTTCAGCACCAATCGCTGCAAATCAAACGTAGATATCATTAAAAGTGGGAAGATCGGGTACTAACACGGCGTGGACCGCATAAATTATGTGCAACGCACATAATTGCCATTAGTTGAAATAGGAGTGGCGTTATACAAACGCACAATACATGTTATCAGCAGGGACAATATTTTTTGTTATCTCATTCGTGCTACAGTCTGCTTATGCATCTCTATCTTTGCTGGTGATGCACATGAGAAAATGTAGCTTTTTGGGTGTGTTTGTCCAGTTTTTGTTCACGTGATATGCAAGCGTGCCGTATATTCCCCCCTTAACTACATCTACGAAGTCAACCATATTATGGATGCCGTATTTCCGTATGTCTTAGTCACTTGTCATAATTACAGTGACTCAAGTTTTTAATAATTCTCAAATACAAAGGAGGTTACCAGTTTTCAGCGCTTTTGAAACTGGATACAGTAACGCATCTTGCTACTCTTCGGTTACAGAACCACTGGAAAAGTGGTACGTGGAAAAGCAGGACCGGAATAGTTCGACATCGTGGGGTCAGTTCGATCAAGTGAAGCCAGTCAGTTGAGCTGGATGATCTAGAATAATCTAGATCGGCGAAGGATAATAATTATGATTATGATTCAGGACAATGATAGCTTAACTATGAATAAAACTATGATGGTACCTACTCCATATTTGCAGAACGGAATCCAGCTCACAGTAATAATATTCAGTTTTAGTGTAATATCGTTAATAGTTTCACACTAATATTATAAAGGCGAATATTTGTATGTGTGTATGTGTGCATAAGTTTGTGTTTGTTTGTTACTTTTTCACGCTCAACAGATGAACGAATTTTGATGAAATGTGGAATGGAGATAGCTTATACTCTGGCTAGCTTCTTCATCATCATCATCATCACCACCACCACCACCACTATCATCATCACCATCTTCATCATCATCATCATCACGCTGGCGTAACCGCTGGGCGCATCTATTATTTTATAATTAACCCTAATTTTGCCGCGCTCGCTTAGTTCGGATTATAGTACCTAAATCCGGACGGCTAAATGTTTAGCAACTCAGTGCAGAGGAAACTTTGAAACGATCGCTTTTGACTCACCCCTTGGTGACTTTCGACTAACCCGTTCATCCGGTAATGATTTTAACAACGATAACATAAAATTTCACAACATCGAGGTACAGCTGCTTCGTGTCTTCTTGCCTAAGGGAGGAGTGGGGGGATGAGTTATTGTTGCAAATGTTATGATTCTTGGTAGTGTTTCGCTGCGAGAAAACTTTCACACTGAAATTCCTGTAGCGATTATGATACCAAACGTGACAAAGTGAACCAACAATTGACGACATTACGCATGACAGTTCGTTTAAAAAAACGATTGTGTCCTATAATCATCATCAGCATATACTTGTTCACTGCTTGTTTGTTTATCTTATGATGTAGTGTTGGCCTCTGTTCACCACAAGACTCTCCTTATGCACGCAACGGTGGTATATTTAGTTTATAGAAATTTTATATTGTTTTTTTTTTATTTTATCTTGGAAAGGGCTTTTTTCTGATAATCTGCTGAATATAATAGTGAGGCACTAAGTATGAAACCTCAAACTGATACACGTAGAGAGTCACGAGATACTGTCATTTATGTGTTGCCTAGCATGCACCAAAAACGATGTTGTTCGATTTTCTGCATAACTATAACTCCAATCTCAAAAATGGTTATGGCAACATTTGTTGCATTATAATGGAGGAATGCACTGTCTAAAATGAATAATCGCGAGTAATGTCAACCGAAATAGCTGAAGGTGGAATATCAAAAGTAGATACATTGATCTAACATCTAGCAACACTCATAGAAACTACACCAGTGTTTTGCTTTTAGAGAAAATAGTGGAAAAAAACAACATTATTTAATATTGATAAAATCTTCCGAAACAAAACATACCTTTAGTGGGAGTAATAAAAAACTAATTCATTCGGACGTGTACCAAATACAAACATTGGTTTAGGGTTCCGCAGTCCACGTTACACTCTGCTAGAATTTATAGGAACATTTTTTACTTTGCGCAAACTGTCGTGTTGCCCTGATTACAGAAAGAAATAATGTATTTTTCTGGGGCAAGACAAAGTTATTCTTACTTAATTCCATGAAGTAACGCTTTGCCAAGACAATCTGTGCCAAATTTAGTTTAAAATGTATACTTTTCAATTTAGTCTACTTATCTTGTTTTTATGGGATTACGCAATAACAGGTATCTTCTAAAGAACTAAAGGGATCGAATGCGACAGCGTACCATTTACACAAGTCTTATTTCTGTTTCTTGTCTGTTTCTCGCTGATAATGTAGCTTTCGATGGGTAAAATATTATTTGAAATCGGTTCAGTATTTTTTGAGTTCATCTATTAGAAATAAACACACATACACACAAACATACCAAAAAACAATTTTTTCCACTTTATTATCCGACTACGGCAAAGCAAGGGAAGGATAATGAATTTATCAGACAGTAGTTTTAGTATGTATGTATGTATGTATGTATGTATGTGTATGTGTGTTCCACCACAGCGTCGCCTCTATTGGTTCGATTTAGACAAGCGAGCTATCAATCTTTTCGTGTTCAGAGTGTCATAGGCACAAAAAGGACTGTGGTGGAGCATTGGAAGAGCTATGTAATAATAATAATACATTTATTAACCAAATAAGATAGATACACATCATTACTACATTGCTACATTGATAGGCAGCGGCCCCACACTAGGCTCTAGGCCCGTGTCGTGGAAGCCTGGTCTGAATTACATAACACAATTAAATTTAATGGAGGCATCCCTTCCTGGCACAAAACATTACTAATCTAATTTATTATGATGAAATAACAAAATTTAAAAAAATATGTGATCTTAACTTAAGTATCAACGTAGGGGAAATGTATTGTGTGTAAGGGTGTGAGGGGTGAGTATGTGTATGCATGATTATGAAAGGGGAAGTGTGTGTATGTGTGTACTCACAGATAAATCAGGTCCTCTATGTCAGAGTAAGATTGCATAAATAGCCATCTTTGGACCAGTACTCTCACTTGGGAGGTTCGCTCACTCTTTATACCACAAACTTTCGATATTTTGTTATAAAATATTGGATGCCGATTCGCGTAGGCAGACTTAGCAGTCGGTACTGGTATCCTATAAACACGTCTTTTCAACAACTCTGCTAGTTATTTGTGTCTAAACTAAAAACTTATTTCTATTACCAATCGATTCATCGTCATCGCAACAGTGTCGTATTCTATTTTTTGCCCGATCGGGTTTAATTTTGAATGTATGTGTTGTAATATTAGTTTAGATAGGCAGTGTATTAAAAAACTACTTAAAGTTTGGGTGTTATTCAATTTTATACTGAACCACTTCCACATAATTTTATCACTCCAATATATTTTATGTAACTTTCGGCGAAATACTCAGCGAAATTTGGAATTCTTTTTGTCTAGAGCTACGGCACCGCCCTCGGGCTGTTTTCGCGAAAACAGAACATACTGGATAAATACATTAAAAAACGAGGATCGCTTCATTGTTTCCATTTCGTTAGGTATATGGTAGAAACAAATGGCCTCATTCTTGGGCCAGATTGTTTCTACTATTGGCGGAAATACAGTCATGTGGATTATCAGTCAGGTCAGGAATTACATATTATTATTATTCTAGTAAATGTTTCTAGTAAATGAAGAAAGAAATGTATGTGTAAAAGTATAAATCTGCATGTTGTATATGTTTGTTGCGTTAATAAAAGTACATGAGCATCATAGGAAGTATTTGTCAAACAGTGCACTCAAGCGTCCTTGTTTATTATTAAAAAACCCTGATTTTCTCAAAAAGTTCTTACGGTACGCCACAAGTACAGGACAAGAACAATAAAAGCTCCATTTGTATGTAAGAAACCCCATCCCCACAAATAACCAACAAAAACACTAGTAAAATACATTAAAAACAATTACTATACGATACGATACGATACGATACGATACGATACGATACGATACGAAATACTTTATTGTATACCAAAAAAACAAATACCAAATAATGTAAAAACTTAAATAACGCAATACAATGGGCGGTGTTATCGCTTAAAGCGATCTCTTCCAGACAACCTTTGGATGGACAGTATCAGAGGAAGCAGAAATAGACAGTAGTGTACAATTCTGAATAATTATTAACTACTTAAATTACATAATAAAACTATAGAAAAATAATACTACTACATAAAATAAATACATAATTATAATAAATTAATACATATCAATATAAATAGATAAATGAACAACAGATATAAGCAGCTGTGTTGTCAGAGGTTAGACAAATAGTAATTTATCACCATATTTTTGAAAATCGACAACGATTTAGCGATTTGGATATCTAGAGGCAATGCATTCCACAGTCGGACAGCTTATATTGTGAAGAATTTGCTATAGAACTGGGAAGTGTGGATAGGGATTTTAAGTTGAAGGGTTCTAGAAGAGCGCATGGAGTGTGAAGGTTGTAGGAACTCAAAGAGTGGAGTGAAAGGAATAAAAAGGATGCTATAGAGCAATAATAGGATATGTGCATTCCGGCGAAAATGCATAGGCAACCATTTCAGCTTTTTGCGAAATTCGGAAATGTGGTCATATTTGCGTAGGCCATATATGAACATAGTACAAACATTTTGGAGACGTTCAACCTTATTAAGCTGTTCTTCGGTTAAGTCTAGGTATAAGGCGTCTTCATAATCAAGTATAGGGAGTAAGAGTGATTGTGCAAGGCCAATTTTGGTAGTAATAGGCAGAAAATTACGCAACTTCCTGAGACAAGAAGCTGAAGCAAACATTTTGCGACTTGTCTCTGCAAGTTGCTTATCAATGAATATCCCTAAACTCTTGACGGTATTGCTAATTAAAATGTTGGTTCGTTAAAATTTACCTGGGGAAGACAAAACCAATCGATGTTAGAAATCATCCCTGAACTACCTATCACTTTGATTTGTTTTCGCCGGATTGATTTTGAGACCGTATGAGTGGCTCCATTCTGAAATACGTTGAAGGTTGCCGTTGATCGTGTCAATTGCTACCGGTAATTGTTGCAAAAGAGCCTGTGTGTAAATGTGTAAATCATCTGCATTAAGGTGGTAGGAAGAAGAGAGATGACAAGAAAAGTAGTTAGTAAAAATAGAAAATAGTAGAGTACTACGTTAACCTAAAACTCTAGATAATACTAAACCTAGTTTAACAAGCCGCTATGACGTTCCCAAAATGCTGGCAGCATTGCGACGTTGTATGGCAATGCTTAGTCTTTAGGCAAATTATATTCCAGCATTTTGGTCACTAGTTGCTTCGACCAGGTGCCCCGATAGATCTTTATATATTTGATGTGCTCCTGGTCCTAGCGTCTCTTGTATCCGCTGTCGAGGGTATTATTTTTGCACCTTTTGAGGCTCTCAGTTCAGCTGATTCAACCACCGCTCCAGAATTATTTTGAGTTCCTTGAAGATGAGATGGTGCAAGGGTGCCCATGCAAATATCATCCCACACCAAAGGCCACCCCATCTTTTAAGGAATAAGAGTCATAAGGTCAGGACTTTTACCATCAACACATATGAGGATATTAGACTTTAAAATAGCCGCACAGTTGGCGGTAGTAAAAGCCTGACGGATGATATCATAAAGGCTGGAATGGTGGGAAATCCTTCCTGTGCTTCTGCAACAGGACAAGCACGCGCAGAGTGGTCTATTAAAAAGATTTGTTTATCGTTATTTTCATTTTGGGCCCCGAAACTCGACACTTATGTACTTATTTATACATTTCAAGTCCCTACCTTATTTCGTTTAGACTCTACAAACCAGTGCCAATCGGAGGGACAGATTGCCAGACAGTCAGCGTTGCCACTACAAATTTGTAAACAAAATTGAATATTTCATGTTAGAATATATTTAAACTAAAAAAAATTATAGCAAGGAGACTAGAGAGCAACATAAAATAGCATTTTTTTTAAATAATAACCCGGGAAGCTTATAAAATAGTTCTAGTATGTAGTGTCATGAAGTCATCAAATATCAGAACAAAAGATAAAAAGGAAAAAACTGGTCATGGACACGCATAGTATTAGGGTTTCGTAGCCGAAATCCTGAGCTACCACAGCGCTTCACTGTTGAATAGTTTATGTTTTAAATTAAAAACTGATGAAATATGTATCTCAATCCGCTAATTAGATGTCTAGCAATCGATAAAAACTGTTTGATGTCTGAACGAAGTTTTATGAAATTTAGTTTTTATGGTTTAGGAATAATACACAGGATACTTATATCCCAAAAATGTAACACGTGAGCAAAGTCGTGGGCAAAGCGACTAACTAAATAACCTACTGGCAAACCAAATAAAAGCTTATAAAATGCTTGATTATTCAATAAAAAACATTTACGTTTCACTTTATTGAGGACATGAAACAAGACCTTTTGACCTGAATTATGTTTTGACCTACACGCAAGGTATAAAGTTAAGTTCAAGTATATAGCTCTAAGCTAGCTCTTAATCTCTTAAACCACTATTAAACTAACGTGGTTAATGAAACTTGGTTAAGTTTTAATGGAGCATATAGTGATCCTGTTAGTAACTCAATAGTAAGTAACTTTAGTTTTCTTTCAGAGATTACGTGGGTATTCTCGTTTTCCTGCGGAAAATGCTGATAACGATGATGATGATGAAGAAGATGCGAATCTGTTTTTTGTTCAGAGTTCAGTTGCCAAACACCATTATCCCGGAAGCATTGAGAAATGTCGATAAAGAGCTCTTCCCATGTTCCATGCTGTTCCATGTTATCTAAATTTTTATTTAGGGTTTCAAAAAATTGTTGCTTTGTTTGTTAAATTTGGCGTGGATCCCATAAAATCGTCACTACAAATAAAACCGCTAATTAATATGAAATGTCGCACAATAATTTGAAAGGTTAACGAAAGCTATTTAATAGAGCTTGAAATTTTATCTCTTTTAAAACAGTAAGGGCTACTGGGACACAGGCTTTTTCTTAGACAGAAAGAGAGTAGGGGCCATAATACATCACAATGGATGTGAACCGTACTTGTTCAAACACAGCCACCAAAGCTCTACAAAAGTTAATGTTTGACGGTTGTATATTTTTCGTATGAAAATTCAATTTTTTATTCAATTTTCCATGTTATCAAATGTAACAGAAATGTCACAGGAACAAAGCAATTGCTTGTTATTTCATTCTCACTGTATCACATTAATTTAAGGCAATATTAATAAATCTCTCACAGTGGCGGTTTCCACAGTTACATTTAATTTCATCCATTTTGACATTCTCGAAAAATCTGTTCTCGTTTTCTGATCGTATCATTTGTACAAAAATTATCTTTTTAAATTGTAATCAATTGAAGGCTCTCTCCGCTCATAAAAAGTTGCATATCGCAATCAATCTAACTTCGTTCCAATTATAACACTCTAAAGTGTAGACTAATATAATAGTGAATGTCCATACTGTTTATATGCTCACATCTCATTTCACACCCAAAGTGGACCCAAGAGGATGCTCTGAAAAAAGTGGGACAAAATATTTATCTCACTGGCGCAGCGGTATTAACATTCATACGAACTCGAATTTGTTCAGTGGTTACATAATTTTTCTGCTTAGATTATATAATTTACGAGGCAATGGTTGGAAATTTCTAGATAGTTCGGATAAGATTATTTTGAAGTCTTTCGCAATATAGATATTGGGTAGATATGTTCGACTCGTAGGTTTTATGCAGAAAAAATACGAAATCTGAGTTAGGGGGATGCCTATTTATTAAGTATCATTGGGCGTTGTTGAAGTGGCTATTGTATGTACATTTGTATGTTTATTTTACGAAAACTTTTATTAAATCAAAGTAAAATTTTAAAAAAATGTAGTTTATATAACTTCAAATACGTGGTCCAGGTTAAAATTTTCATAGTAACATAATCAGATCAAACAGAGTATCACATAATAACACTTTGTTTTATTTGGGGGTAGTTTTCAATGTTTGTGACATTAAAACTGTTTGTTCAATTTTAGGCTCAGTAGTCAATGTTTATTTTTTTTAAATTTGTGCAGACTTTCAATGGCTTAGCTTCGAACGGACAAATTGTGTAAAAAAATAAATTATTATGATACCAAAAAACCCGACTAAGAACAAAACCAAAATTAGGCAAACAAGCTTTAGATTTATTTGTTTTTTATTTTTTATTTTATTTTTGATTTTAAAATATAACATGTAGTCAGAGGTCAGCTAGAACCTAGCGAGCTACTCCTCATGCCTCCGACTGCATCTTATATTTCAAAATCAAAAATCTGAAGATTGTGTGTCTCTTTTAAATTTTGTTTGCAGTTGAGTTTTATGTTTTTATAATCTATCATATTTATTTTAAACTTTTTGGTTTATGTTAATAAAAATTTGTGAGTATAGTGTCTAACCAACTTTAAATCGTTATAGATCCTATATGGTCATTCATGGTCATTCATGGTCATTCATGGTCGAAATGCAAAATTAAAGAGAAACATAAAGATGATTTTCAAATAATATGTAATATTCGTATCTATGTATGTTTACCTATTATCTAGTGCCCATAGTACAGGGTATCTTAGTTTAGGGCTAGATAATTGGTGTGGAATTGTCCCGAACATATTTATTATTAAATACCTATTCAATGATATCCCATTTGACATAGTTCATAAACTTTCATTTTTTTCTATTCCACTATATGGCGTCTAGTTGTTGCCATAATGAATTTTGAATAATGTTATGTCTTTAGTAGCACTCGCAAAATTAAGACAAATCGATTGACGTAAGTATCATCAAAATCGGTTCACGCATTTGGTCTCTTAAGAGCCACAAAGAAACAGACATACGTACATACCTGGGCTGTTAAACACATTACCGGGCCTTTGCGTTGCGCAGTCTGTTAATAAAATAGTTGATATTTCATATTACAGATGGGTACCAAGACACGATTAGTTGCTAAAATCTATACTGACAGGGCTGGCTATTTATTTATTTGCTTTATCATCAGACAAAGTAGAAATAAGAATAAAAGGGCTCTCGCACTAAATAAACGACATTCACACACAAGGAAAACAACATATCACTACAAAACATCCATTACGTCGCCTAATGAACACTTCTGTACATTATTACACTATCATGGCAACTGTTTCTTAATCTGTGTTATTACATTAGCTGGGCAGTACAGTTATTAATTGGGGACGAAATTATTAATGTTGGTCATTTGGCTCGCTGCCAGACTACCGTCGTTAGTGATAACCTGTTTTTCACAAGATGTGATCTGTTGTGGAACTTAACATATATTCTCAAAGGAAGACAGAAATTCTTTCATCGTCATCAACCCAAAAAAGTCCATTGCTGAACATCAACCTCCCCCTATAATAAGGTTTTCCACAATAACTAAACTTTCCAGATGGTTTGGTGATTTCAGCGGATATTACATACTGGTACATACACATTCTGCATTCTGGTAGTTTCGGACTACGGACGGTAGACCTTGCGAGCATTCACTTTTTTCACAATGGGCGGTTTTATCGCTCAGAGCGATCTCTTCCAGACAACCGTGTATGGAAAGGAATAACGGAGGTAATAGGGAAGGTGGTTTCAACCAATAAACAAATACATAAACCATAAATAACCACTTAAAAATTACAAAGTAATATTTAAATTGGGAAAACACAATAGAAAACTGGAATAAAAGATATAAACCTAGTAGATACATACAATTATATAAAATAATAAACATACATACTTACATACTACTATACAAATAAAGACATACCTACATACATAATAATAACAGGATTAAGATTTCTAGTGAACTTATTGTAAAACTAACATTAATAACGAAGGTGCTCCATCAATTCCTACCTAGTAAGTGAAGGGCTGATTCCACTGGTAGAAACCTAAATGAGAGCAATTTATTGCATTTTGAGGAGCAATTCTGCTCATCACGCCGAAGATCCTCAGCAGATTTTCACCACATTTTAGTGAGACCAACTTAAAAACACTATCTTTCAAATAAAAAGAACCGTTGAAATCGGATCTAATAAGGCGAATATATTAGTGGCCCCCTTTTTGACCCTTTCTGAAGGAAGGGGGCCTTTCTTGATAGGGGGGTACCCCTATCAAAAATCCTAGACGAGTATAAAGTTCGTTAAGCCTGTATACCAATTTCATCCAGATTGGTTGTAAAATACGACCTGTAGAGTACTATTACTTTGTTTTCTATTTTCCACACCAAACTTGTAACTTGTAACTTGTAGCCTTGTAGATTTTGTCGTAAGCTGTCCTTGACTTATTTGGGAGTAGATCATGGGTCATTTTGTGGTGTCAAATCTTCATCAGCATCACTACTATCCATTTAGTTAAATAAAAAACTTTTGCATGTAATATAAACACATAAATTACCCTTGAAAATATAAGGTTAACGGCGGCAAATCTATGTCCATCAATTCTGCGAATGTGCGCGCGTACGCATTGGCACGCGCCGCCTTATATAATAAACGACCACATAGAATTAAAACTCGGTTGGATCAAATTTGTTGGTTCAAAAAACAGTTTTTTTTAAGACGTACCGTAAAGTTTAACGTTATGCCAACTATTTTTGCGTTCATAATCCTGATTTTACGATATAATTATGTATAGATAAAGTATTTTTACGTATTTTATAATATTTTTGAGTGTTTGCATATATTTTTAATTATTTCTTAAAAGGAATCTACCGGTTTTTTTTCTTCTAGTACATAAAAAGTTTCGTAGAAATTGATACTTTTTTTTTGCCCTAAAATAAACCCAAGCCTAAATAACAATGGAGTTTTGCCTTTGTTCTTCTAACTGCACAAATCATCATCAGGCCGTGTCAGTCCACTGCTGGACATAGGCCTCTTCCAAAGCACGCCACTGAATCCAATACTAACTGTACTGTAAATATTAATATATATAGAAGAAACATAAAAAATAGTCTTCTTCTCTATGGAAGAAATAAGCTAATTTTGATTATTGCTAACAGTTATTTGTATATATAATCTATCCGGATATAAGTCAAAATTGAGAACGAGCACATCCGGGCCACTTCCCGTCGCTGGCCACCTGCCTGGAGTTCCGGACGATACGCCACTTAACCGGATTAGAAACCGGATTAAGAGGGGATTATTTATTGAGTAAAAGGATCTTTCTTTTATTTTCCTGAAATATAGAAGTACTATTTCCTAAACAAATTTATCCGGATCAGCTGACCGATAGCAACAGAAAAATTATGTAGATTAAATAATAAATAAGTATGTTGCTTTTTAGCAGTTTTTTTTGCCATGTGACGATATTATTATGTTTATATTCTTGAGTTTATTAGATCGACATTACTCGTCATCCTGTTAAAATTTTGTACACGCTTCAATATTTTGTGTGATGCCAGATAATATTTTCAGTGATTTTTCGCCCAATTAAAATAGTGGCTCTGTGAGCTGTAGAACTCGCGAACACAAACTTTTTTGCAAACAATCTAGCAGTTCTCAGTAGCGCCATCTTTTACGTTACGTTACCTTATTGTAAAACCAAGGTACTCCATCAACCTCTAGTAAAGGGCTGATTCCACTGGTAGATACCTAAAAGTAAGCAATTTACTACATTTTGAGGATCTATTCTGCTCATCCCGCCGAAAATCGTCATGAGAGCTTCACCAATTTTTTGTGGGACCATCTTAAAGTTACCTTTCAAAATAAAAATAACAACCATCGAAATCGGATCTAATACGGCGGAGATATTCAGTAGCCCCCTTTTTGCCCCATTGTGGAAGAAGTACCCCCGGTATCAAAATTCCCCGACGAATAATAAATTATAAAAATTCGTTAAACCTGTATACCAAGTTTCATTTAGATCGATTGAGAAATGCGACCTGTACAAGATAACAGCCAGACAGACATACGAAATAATTTTTGCCCAAGCTGAAACGGAGACCCTTCGCACTCGTTCGGTCAATAAGTACAAGCCTTTTTGGTCACAAACGTTGGTCTAAAACAAATACAATCACTTCTTTCATGGAAGAAATGGTAAAATGACGTTCTATTAATATACAACAGAGAGTTTAAAATAAAGTACATCACACTACTGCCCGTAAAAACGATGAAACAAATTTCCGTCGCCACCAGGAAACTTTCCGAGTAGTTTTACTAAATTTGACCAGGAGCTTCGGTGATAGTTTAATTCAGACTCGGATTAGTTAGCCAGCTAGTTTAGGATTCTCCATTTGTAAAATGTTCTGAAAGGCTTTTAAAGTAAAATAGTACGTAATGAATTAATATTTCTAAATGTAGAAAGATCTTTTAGGTATTTCCACTGAAGCAGGACAAAGAAAAGAGGAAAGAAGAGAACAATGACTATTAAAAAAACTGTATATCAGTAAAGTCCTACCCTATACTATTCATATTATAAATGCTATTAATATATAGGTGGAGCGAGTTTACCAAAATAAGATAGTTCTATTACCCGCCCACATGTCCCGGGCACACATTCATTCATAAATCCATTGTTAAAGTTGTTTACAACATGCGAGTGATTAGTGACAATGCGTTTATTTATTTGTGTAGTTTTCACTCCAAAACATCTGAATTAGTGTAAGCTAAGTGTAATGTAAGTTTATTTATATGCACTTGCTACTGATATTAAAGCAAAAACTTGTATGTTAATATGATTGTTACCAATTATTACAGAAACGGCTGAACGGATCTTGATGAAATTTGGTACGAATAGATACTTTATGTCCAAGAATAAAACAGGGTACCTACTGAAAATGTGACTAGGTGACTAGGTGACTGTGAGATAGTAACAAAACCTAACTCTGTAGCGATCACTGTCCACATGGGAGAAACCGCAGAAATGTAGATTAAAAAACTGATCTACAAAACCTCGTTTTTTTAGAATACAATAGTCGAGTAGTGGACGAGCTATCCTGAATATTTCAGCCTGAATCGGGCTAGTAGGAGAGTGCTTGAAATTTGAGTTTCAAGATCCCACCCTCAACGACAGACAGACAAACAAGAAAGTGACTTCATAAAAACGTGGTAATGTGGTAAAAATTGAACACAACACATTTAAAATAAAACATCATACGACTGTAAAAAAATAATTGCACGACATCAGGAAGCAAAATACATTTTGGTCACAAATCATAACTCCGCTCTTAGCATGATTATTACGGAAAAGTAAAATAGTGCGTAAATTTCAAAATTAGTAAAATTAGCAGAGCGTCATTAAAGCTCTCTACTATTGCGTTTGTGTTCTACAAGCAATTAATAAAAATATACGGAACAAGTTTACAATCGATTAGGAAACCCTTTATAAAGGTAACACAATAATTACACAGCTGTAAAAAATGCGAAACATAGGGTCGTTAGCAGCCCTCGCTCAATTAAACAAATTAAAAATTGTAAGCAACAGAGAGGGTACAGAATCATTATTAATCACGGTTAATCTACAAATTTGGTTAATTGGGTTCATGGTTGCCTACTTTTAATTCATTGTTTTAGCTTAAGTAATGCAGTAGTAATAAATAACTTAAGACTCAGTAAAATATAATACTGATGTTAAACCTTTTAACGTCAAATTCAGCTTTTTTAGTAGCATGTGCTGTGTACTCTCATTTAAGCGGAATTGAAGGTTCTGTATGTACAGTGCATTTAACACATTTTCCATGGGAAATTCTTGTTTCTAGAGCAACGTTTTCGTTGACTTCTCCCAGTGGTCAATTCTTTTTTCATGGCTTATACTGTTACACTGCTAGGCAAAGGCCTCCCTCATCTCATTCTTAGCATCCCCATCAATGGCTGCATCAGAACAATCTCGTAGAAAGGAATCCACGCCATCAAACAGTCCTCTTCTTGGTTGTTACGACCAAGAAAAGGATTGGAAGGCCTTCCTGTGTCCACTGGGAGACAACTTAGTCCCACCTGTTCGATTGGTCACTCCAGATTATCAACATTCCGACCTTATATGTACAAAAAGTACGACAACTTAGTTTCTTAACATCCATATGGCATTAAATGTAGAGTAAAACAACCTAATATATAAATAGCAGACTCAAATGTTTTCCTCGGAATGTGTCTCAAAATTACAAAATACTTTTTCACGAAACACGTAGATAACACGGAGCGAGTATAGGATATCCGAACCGCGCGCCTTCCTGAAATTTCAGCTGCAATTTTCAGCACAAAGAATGGCTGTAAATAACCTGAAGGAATCTCTATTTGTCGCAACATCAAAGTGAAAGGCACATGTGGAACACTGAATATAGGGTGCCCCTGGAAATGTTATTCTTGCGTAACATCAGATAAACATAAAGATACGTTATGCTACCATTACGGGCAAAAGTTTAGCCCGATGACGATGTCGTCTGGACCGGTTTTTGGTTACATTTGAGTTCTGCTCCCATTATTATTTTTCAAGTTTTCCTACTCTAAACTTGTCCCGACGACATGATAGAGCTCAAATTCTAGTGAACTTGTGGCCTGATACTAGTGATTGTCAGTGTTACAACCACAGTTTTCACATATTGCCTTTGAAAATCATCCAAAAGTTTCAAACACAACTGTTTTTGCTTTAAACGCATAATATGATTGGTTTATGAACGGTTTTATTGGTGGATGCTACATATTGATTCTATAGCATCCCAGGTTTGCAAACTGATATGGATTTTTAAAAGTCTTCGTTGTGTGGCTTCGTTTCATCATCATCATAATCAGCCCATGTCAGTCCACTGCTGGACATAGGTATCTCCCAAAGTACGCTACTGAACCCAACCTTCGGCTCTTCCAAATGCTGCCAGCCACTTTGCGTATATATTGTCACTCCAACTAGCTAGAGGGCACCCTACACTACGTTTAGTCGCGGTCTCCACTCAAGAACACGTCTACCCCAATGGTTATCAGTCCTTCAACAGATATGACCAGCCCACTGCCACTTCAGTTTACTCCTAAGGGCAGATATACCCAAATATGGATATTATTGTGTTTATTTGTTTTGTTTAATCCTAAGGGCTATGTTGACAGCTTTGGTTCTCTGTCGGATCACTTCATTCCGGATACGATCTTTCAGAGAAACTCCAAACATAGCCCTTTCCATAGCTCGCTGAGCGAACTTAAATAGGTGGACTAGTCGTACCGTAAGTGTCCTCTGTCGTGTGTGGGAGTGTCTTCGTTTTACTTACTCAAAATAGTTTACTTTGCCCTTTGCAAATGCGTTCTGATCTACTGCAGGTGCTTGTAAAACAAAGCTCATTAAAGTGGAAAGATCACAACGCTCTGTGCTCAAGGTTATAACTTTCAAGTCCTTCTGGTACCCAGGCTCCATACGCCGATATCCAGCCACTAACAGTATGCCAGTTGTACAATGTATATTGCTAATTTGGTATGATCCTTCCACAAAAAACTTAAATTTAACTTCAGCGTAGAGGTTGCGCTCACGCCGTCGTCGCGGCGAATGAGTGTGTGTGTGTGTGAAACCACTCACTGTGGTACGACTTTTGCAAGACGGCACTCGTTTTTCTGGGGCCTATGTACACAGCAAATTAAATAAGATATTCCAATTTCATTGTATTAATGGACATACGAGTAGGTGTCAAGAAATGTTGTGTAATTGGCGACTTATACAGGATTATATATCCTCCGAGAATATTATTACGTTTTTTTCTTATAATATAATAGTTACACCCAGTGTGATTGTCTCTTTGGGTATATCTGTTTGATCTGAGAGTATTGTTACGCCGGTCGATTCTTAGAAAAACAGTAGGTACTAAAACGTTTGGTGAGCCGCGATCGGATGACGCAATACCTACATCTACAGGAACCTTCTGGAACATACCAGTGGAGCGTAGGTACCTATAGAAGTTTCCAGAGGGCACGGTAGGTATATACCTACGGGTGCGGCAACATCAAAGGCGCCGCCGGCCTTAGGTACCTACGGGTGCGGTGCGGCAACTTCAAAGGCACCGCCGACCTTGAAAGTTCAAATGCCTATCGACTACTGCTAGTACATACGAGTACGTTCGAGTACCTTCTGGAAACTTCCGTCGCGGTATAAATATGGTACGCGTCAACTGCCTGGGACAGTTTTGAACTGGCATTCGAAACGAAACGACAATTTCTTTTTGTGGTTTTTGACTAAAGGTGTTAATTTTTGGTGTAATTGCCGTACATTAATTTTATCCAAACCCCAGCTCGTAAAAGAACATAAGAAACTAAGCACTACGATTAATATCTCGAAGAAATGGTACTGCTGTTCCTAATTAATGACTAATAATGGCTTTTATTGTTAGTACTTACCTTGTTATTAACTTTCACAAGGCGAAGATTATCAATTGTTTCTGTATATTATTGTGTTTCATTTAGATTTATTTCAAATAATCTAGATATACTTGCCTAGTTTCTATCAGCAAGCCCTTTCGGGGGGCACTGATAAGCCATAAAACAGACTAGCCTAGTATGGGTATACGAGTATGTCCAACAGGATCAGGTAATAAATAATATTTGTACTTGCAAACATATTTGAAACTTTGTACAATGATATGTATATTATTTTTTCTATTATTATTAATAGACGTTTGTTGACTAATAAAAACTTTCATTCATTGAAACCAAACCGATAAGTAATATAGATTTTTTTAATCTTAATCTTGCTTCAAGTAATATAAGAGAAGGATACAATGTATCTCCCGTTTTGATTTGTCAAAGGTTCATAAAGAATATGTGGATGTTTTCGGCAAAAAATTATCAATTCGATGTTTTGTGTTTATGTGGAAATATATCAAATTAAATTGGTTCTGTTTTAGTTGGAACAAACAATTAAGATCGATTGTGTAGGGAAATTCATAGGTACTTTCATACTCCATACTAATAATTATAAAAGTTAAAGTAATTATGTCTCCTTTCTGTTACATTTTTATGAGTAAACACATTCATGGCTGAACCAATATTGTTGTAATTTGGTAAGCAGATAGTTTTAACCATGGCTAAAAGGACACTTTTAACTAACGCTATAAACTGTGAAAAGCTGTGAACAATATCACAGCACACAGTCTGAGAATAAAGTGCCTAACAAGGCTTCAAAGAGTTCAGTCATCCACGAAGGCGGTGCCCAGGTTATCCACTTGATGTAAAAGCAAAACTAAGACCAGATTTTAGGATGTTTCAGGAAAAGTGATTTGGTTTTTGGAAGTAAATTTGTATGGTTCAGTATTAATTTGTTGATTTTTTATATCTGGGACTACCGAAACCATATTCTAAGGTATAATGCAACGTGTGGCGGGAAAAAACGAAAAGGAAATGAGATATAGAGCCTAAATTGTTAATCCTGGACTACATGAATATATATCTCATACAAGGAACACTGTGTGCAAATATATCTTTAATATGTCCCCATTATATTTAAGAACTATCCCAATCACTGCATTTAATTAAAAAAAAACGCATCAAAATCGTTTTATTCGTTTGGGAGGTATACGTTCCCGACCCCACCCCAATTATAGCTAAGAACCATTTCGATCACATCAGCTATTAAACAGAAAAAAACCGCATCAAAATATGTCCATGTGGTTGGGAGCTACGATGCCACAGACAGACAAATACAAACATAACCACCCTAAACTTATAAAACCCCTCTCTTTTCGCGTTCGAGAGTTAACAATGAAATCCAAGAAAGTAATCCTAAGAAGACTTGATAAAACTAAGCCGTTTTTTTTTTATTCAACACTTTTGTTCTGTAGACAAAACAGTCACGATTAGAGATGTTAAGCGGTCTTGGTATCACTGTCCTTAGGTTGCAGTCTTATAAAGACTTCACAAAATGTAGCTCACATGGTTGTGTGATTCATAAAACTCACAAATGTATGTGTATGTGACACTCAGAAAGGATAATTCCTGAAATTCCCATCAGGATCAGCAGCAGGGATAGAAATAACATTGATTTATTCAATCCGAGAATAGTTAACATGAGTTTCTGTGAATGCATGCTTCAATAATCTTCAAAATTTATGGCACCAATTTACAATGTTAGCTTGCGATTTGAAAACCATATCCAGCGATTTATCAAATAAAATCCGAATGTAGGAATTGTAAGAAAATTCAACTTAATTTATGCATTACAAACCGATGAAAAATCAATAAAAAAAGAAAAAATACTAAATAAATAAACAAAAACCGTTAAAAAAGAACAGCCAAAAATACTTAAAAACGTAAAAAGTGCCCAAGCAATAAAAAACAAAAGAAAAAACAAAATTTAAAAACTTATTAGTGTAGGTTAGTAGTTAGAATAGGCAAAACAAAAAAAAAACATAAAAACGTAAAAAGTTACAAAGCAAATTTAATTCTTTTTGTTGAAAAATTAATAAAATGACGTTCATTAAAAAAAAACAGCAAAACGTTTTTTTTTTGTAAATTATACACATTGTCTCATATTGAATGTTTCATGTATAAAGGTGTTCAGTAGAACTCTTTCACACTTCTTTTACAAAATTAGAGCCAGTCAAAGGATAAAAACCTTTTTTTATTCAAGCCAAGCTAAAACAATGGTGCTCTTAGGATGAAGCACCCATCAAACGATGAAGAGTCAAGAGCGTACTGTGTAACGTGCGGTGCACCTTAATTTGTCTTTTTTTGTTTTCTTATTTACTATACCTACTTAGTTATTTGTTTCTCTGGATTTAAAATATATTTTATATCTAATGGTGCCCACAGCTATGCCCGCGTGGTTAATTATCTGGGTTAAAAGTATCCTATGTGTTATTCCAAAACCAAAAGTACTTTGTACAATTTGCCAAATATCGTTAGGCCGTAAAATAGTTTTTATCGATTGCTAGACTGCTAATAATGATAATGTTTAATGTTGTGTGTTGTCAGAAATAAATGTATCTTCTTTCTTTTCTTTCTTTAATTATCAGATTAGGATACCAAGTAGAAATGGGTGAAAATCACAAGATGAATCAGATTTGCAAGTACTCGTTGTGTGAAGTTTTTCGTAAAACGCTCGGACGGTAAACTTTGAGATCGTTTTACGATAAATTACTTACATCAAATTCACAATTTTAAAATTATGTTTTACATGTTTTATATTTTTATTGAAGATAGCGGCTTTCTTTTTTTATTTCTTTTCATAAATTTCCAGATATGTTATCCTTTTTTACACTCATTTTCTAACCAAAATCTTGCTAAAATTTTGTCAAAATTTCCATACTAGAGTTATACTACATTAAAATTCAGAGTTTTGCCATCACGATTAAATTAAAACAAGGGCACTTGTAATAAAAGAACACATCGTAAACTAAATATAAAAATACCATAACTTCCTTGCGCCCACGAAATTAGCACAGCTTAGTTCACAGTTAGTACGCGAACTTGAAATGTGAGAGGGCCCTAGAAAAACAAAGGAAAAATAATGATAACTCAAATTTTCTTGCCACAAAAACCATCCATACCAATATATAAAAGTGTAACGTTGTCTGTTTGTTTGTTTAGGGAGCTTTCACTCGATACCGGCTAAACGGATTTAAATGAAATTTATAATGGAGGGAAAGAATTTACATAGGATACTTTTTATCCTAGAAAAATTATAAGTTTCCACGGGAAAACTGGAAAAAGTTAATTACTCACTCTAAGGAACGGTTGCCATCACAGAATGGTCTGTGGTTGCCATGGAAACAAAATAACATGTCTGTCAAAAACATCAAGAGCATTGGTGCTTTTGCATTGGTTTTTAATATTCTAGAAGAAATTAAGATGCTTTTTTCGCGATAAACTAGTTTTGAATAAAATGCATTTGTTTTTAAATAACGTTGTTACCAACGGGATCTTGAATTTCTTGCTCTTGAGTGTGTTTTATTTTTAAATCAGTTTGTCCCGTTTACCACAAGTTTTTTAAAATGGATTTAGCAATTTAGGTTATACAGCCGACGACTGGCAATCTGGATGTTTGTTCGCGCATCACGTAAAAGCTACTAGACCAATTGAAATCCGATTTTCAATGTTAGATAGGCTAGAATTATGAACTGACTTAAAATTTGATGAACTTAGAATCGCAATACGATGAGGAGACCTCTAGATCGATAAAAACAATTTGATGGCTACTGAAAAAGTACTTTTACCCCAGACACAGATGTTCACTTGGGGAAATCCACCAGCACAGTTATTAAATGAAATAAAAGGATCTAAAGCAAAGTCATTTTGTTTTTAACAATAAAGCTTAGTACTTTTATCCCAGATACAGATATCCACGCGGGGAAAGCCGCGGGCACAGCTAGTAAATGAAATATAAAGGGTTTAAAGCAATATAATTTTGCTTTTAATAATTTAATTTTGCTTAATTATTAAGGTACAAATTCCGCTTCTCATTAAATAAAATGTTTTAATATATCTTTTAGTTCATCACAGTTGAAATTGTATAATTTTTGACTGTTTACATTGAGAAGTATCAGATCTCAAAGACTCCTAATTTTACATTAGCAAATCTTGTATCTGGTCTTTAATGTAAAGGAAACTAACTACAAAAATTAAACGCCACTCCAGACCATTTTATTTGCCAAAGGACGTATTCCGTCTTTCGTTATTTCAATTCGATAAATTTACTCCAGTATCATGATATTTGTCAGACTATAATAAACTTTATTTCTTTGGATGTAGAGGGTAAAGTTAGTATCGTGGGTTTCAATTAAAAGCGCCCACTTTATAGGGAATTCGGAGGAAATGCGGATGAAAAGCGAAGTTTTATATTGGCTTAGACGACAAGACTGGGATTTACAGTAATGCTGGAAGTGGCTTAGACGAAAGTGGCTTTAGCAATAAATTTCTATCGTTCTACATTTGTTCTAAGCACTAAGGATAATCGCCAATAAAGATAAACAGCCTGCGTGTCTGATGCTATAAGACTGGTTTAACAAATAGGAAGAGCAGAATTAATTTTTAATCGACTTCAGAAAAGGAGAGGGTTATATGTTCGGCTGTGTGTAAGTTTCATTTTTTTTTTTTTTTAATTTCTATCTTTCGATATCTTCGTCAATTGCAGATTTTAGAGACCGATTTTAATATATTTTTTTGTTTCAAAGCGTATTATACTCTCCAGGTTCCATATAAATTGTATCAAAATTGATTCAGCAGTTTTTCGCGAATAAATTGTTTTGTTAAGTAAATCCATTCAATTTTGTGTTTATAATGCCTTTATTTTGTGTTTATCTGTAAGATATCTAAACCGATTAGATGGTTGTTTTTTTATTCAAAAGAATAATCTTTTCGTGTAGTTCCATATAAATTTCATCAAAATTGGTTCAGTAATTTTATTAGAAAAACAATTTGTTTTATAGTTTATGTTCTCTAATATCTTGGGATTTCTGAACCGAATTAAATGATTGTTTTTACGAATTTAATGACCTCTAGTGTGATACTGTATAAATTTCATCAAAATTGGTTTAGTAGCTATAAACAAGCTTTAATTTAATTCACTGTGTTATAATGTCTAGGACTGGATTGCAAGTCAATTTTGAACAATTTAAGAACGTCCAAAGATGCTGAAGTTTTGCACCTGGGTGTGGTTCTGATGACAAATAAAAACTACAGTAATAGTAGTAGTAGTAGTAGTAGTAGTAGTAGTAGCAGTAGTAGTAGTAGAAGGTAGTCACAGGAATTCAACAACAAAATGATGGAACCCCTTCGAGTTCGGGCTCATTTAGTTTGTCTTGGTGAGTTCTCTGGTTTTATGTGGTATCCAGGGTCGGATGATGGAGCCGGAAGGAAGTCACAGGAAATCAAGAACAAAATGATAGAACCCCATTCGTGTTTGGGCTCATTAGGTTTGTCTTGGTGAGTTCTCTGGTTTTATGTGGTATCCAGGGTCGGATGATGGAGCCGGAAGGAAGTCACAAAAAATCAACAACAAAATGATAGAACCCCATTCGTGTTTAGGCTCATTTGGTTTGTCTTGATGAACTCTCTAGTGTTATGTGGTATTCAGGGGCTGATGATGGAGCCGGAAGGTAGTCACAGGAACTCAACAACAAAATTATGGAACCCATTCGAGTTTGGGCTCATTTGGTTTGACTTGGTGAGTTCTCTGGTTTTATGTGGTATCCAGGAATGATGGAGCTGGAAGGTAGTTACAGGAACACAACAACTAAATGATGGAACCGCTTCAAGTTTGGGCTCATTTGGTTTGTCTTGATGAGTTCGCTGGTGGTTTGTGGTTTTCAGGGTCTGATGATGGAGCCGGAAGGTAGTCACAGGAACGCATCAACAAAATGATGAAAAATGGTCTACACTAATTCAGTTATTATATATGTAGGTTTTATTCATCCTTGGTTTTAATTTACCAACGCTTTGAGTCTAAAGTGAGTGTCTACTATTTTCTTTGGCATATATTCTTCCCGATGTTTGCTCAGACCACTAAAAATAAAACATTTTTCAAAAAAAAAATGACTTCATGATAAAAATGTTATTTTGTAAACAACCACTAAAAAGATTAAAATAATTACAATTGAGCATGAACAGTATCACTTTTTCGAAATTACCAACGTAATAATAAAGCATAAATACAACATAAGATAAGAAAGAGTTTTTTGAAGGCGGTGCCAAACCCAGGCATCATTTAAATCTAATACCTTTAAAAAATAATACATAACTATCTACGTACGAAGTAATATGCAGTTTTCTATGACGCACACTCATACAAAACACAAAACGCAGAAAAGACAAAACAAGAGACGAGCAGATTTTACTTTCACACGTTCACAAACCCATTGACACGAATACAGCAATCTAGTAAATGATAAAGTTTTTGTACATAATTACTTTAGAAGCTTATTTTTTATGTAACACGTTTAGCCGTTTAGTTCATTATCTTTTTGAATAAGCTGAACCATATTAATAATTATGGCTCGGCTTGGCACCGCCTTCAAAATACTCTTTCTTATCTTATGTTGTATTTATGCATAATTATTACGTTGGTAATTTCGAAAAAGTGATACTGTTCGGGCTCAATTGTAATTATTTTATCCTTTTTAGTGGTTGTTTACAAAATAACTTTTTTAATATGAAGTCGTTATTATTTTGGATACGTGTTTTATTATAATTATAACTTGCTCTGACCGTAGACTAAATTTCCCGCAACATCATTTCTCTGAGTTAAAAGTTACTGATGTGTTAAAGTACAGGAACAAAAGTATTTTAGAAATTTGGTATTTTGTACTTATAGAAACTTTATACTTTATAGGAAATTTCGTATTTTGTACCAAAAAACTGTGTGTGTTCAGCCTTCAAATAGTTTTTTTATCGATTGCTCGGCTTCTACTCATCGGATTTAGACACCAAATACCTACACCAGTTTTTAAGTCAAAACGTAAGCTATCGAACAGTGAAAACCGCATCGCAAGCGTTACAGTAGTTTTTACATGATTAAAGAACAGACAAACAGACAGACATAATTGAAAAAAAAAACAACTTTATAGCTTATTTTCTGTTCCCTAGACATATTTTTTAATTATCTTATTTGTATATACTTTTTGTTACTTGATGCTTAAAATGAACTAAGTTATAAGTATAAAATAATAGCCGTGGCGGTCTCGGCTTAAAATAAGCCCAATCCTCCCGTGGATGTCGTAAGAGGCGACTACACACCGGAAGATGGGCAGCAGCGAGTCCGAGTACAAATATGTTACACTGCGGTCACCAATCCGCCTGCCAAGCGTGGTGACTACGGCAAACCCCGATGGGATATGGCGATCCAATTGCACGCTGTCGTTATGGCGTATTTACTGAGGTATGGGTTTGTAAAAGCACAAAGCTGGGAAGAAAATAAGACATCAATCGTGAGAAACAAAAAATTCAAAATGTTTCTTCCAGAGACTTTATGCATCCATCCAACTAAAAAAGATTTGCTGGAAGAAAGAAGGGATTTAAGCGAAACCAAGAAGAATACTGAGCGAGTAAACTTTTTCTGCTTATTTTAAATTAAAGTGTTTCTCAAAATAAGACCTGTATTTGATCTATCAGTTTAGGATTCGGTTGAGTTAAGAGAAACTTCCTTTAAAATACCTATTTTGACATGTTTTTTTTTGTAATTGTTTATACCGGGATCTATTTAGTTTTTCAGGATTTTCGCTTAAGGAAATGTTAGGTAAATGTGTATGTGAATAAACCTAACGTACTCAAATATAACGCTATAATAACTAGTATACAAGCTCAAGGTATGCGAATGGGTAATAGAGCGCAGCATTTTAGGGGTTAAATTAATGGATTATGATCGAAACACCGAGCTGCACCGTCGCATGCCGGAAGACCAAGATAGCCACCATTTGGCATCTCAATACAGCGAGGCAGCATCGCCGGAGTCCACGCAAGAGATGGCGGGATGAACTAGACACGTTCAGTGACTACTGGTCATCTATAGCCCATGATCGCGAAGTCATGAGGAGAGTCCTCCTTGAATCCTTGTTTGACTACAACCATAGAATTAACGTAGAAACAAATCCTTTTTTACCTAAACGTCAAACGATCATTTACCAAACAAAGCCAATTAAAAATGTAATAAATCAGGTTTCAATTATGTTTGTTATTCGAATTTAAGGGGCATTAATCTTCTGACTGAAGTTCGACTGGTAATTGGCGCGGCCGAGAAATACGGAGATAGTAAGAAAATAATTATATTGCTTAATGTTTTAGTTGGAGATCTTACAGAACTACTTTTCTATTTCACCCGACGAAAACATAACCCTCCGCGGGTTATGTTTTGACGTGAACCGTCCGTCAAAACATACGGGTACGAGGGCAGAAAATTAAACCGTAATGAAAGTTCTATGTCGTCTTGTTTTGATAACACTTTAACTATTAGTTTCAATATATCTAATTTTGGTGTCATTTATAGCTTATATAGTCAGCTGGATGATGTAATGTTAATGTAAATTTTTGTCAAAAGATAGGGGGGACGAAGCAGGACGCACGGAGGAAAATCAGCAAAATTGTTGTATTAAATCTCGAGTTATATGGAATGAAAGATCACATCATTCAATATTAGATAGATCTAGAGGACTTTCAATAAGCTAATGAACAAAATTATTACAATTCTTAAAACGGAAATGTGGTTTGAGAAATGGTTTAGACTGTAGTTTTGATTGAAAATCTGGTGTACTTTGTACATTTCAATCTGATATGTACAAGGCGATCAAACGATGGAAAACTATATAACGGCTGAATGAAGTTTGATGAAATGTAAGATTTTGTCATTATGAGGTCCTGGAATAACACATAGCGGATACTTTTTGCCAGAAAAATTATCACGCAGCCATCAAAGCCACGGCTCAGCTAGTTATGTTATTAATTGGTATTTCTAAGGTCTATATATTGCGAGGTTGAATGAGCAGTAATGTGTGTTCCTTAGAAATATAAATAGAATTAGAAAAAGCATTTATTTAACAAAACGTAATTACAAAAGTTGTTAATGTGATTCTACCTCCCACCCTAGGTGGACCTGTGTTGTGGGAGGTAGTACAATAGGTACTCTTTCATACAAAAAGTAGAAAATTAAAACAAATTTAATATTATAATATTTGAGTAACTTACTTATTTGAGTACACTTAAGAATATATTTATAATTATAAATACTGAAGTTTGCGCTTAATATAAATAAGGAAATTATTATGATGGTAGGTAGTTGGTAACATACCAACACCCCACCGACACCACATCATCAGGACCCATGTAGGTACTAACATGATATAATAATATAATGGGCACTAATAATGCGTAACAATGCAGTTGAATTGAGCGTAGTTAAACAGAAAGCGACCGTCGACGAAAAACGCATTTTGAGATACAGCCGTTTAGAGGGGTTTTCACTGTTTTTTAATGAACAGTTCAGAATTGATTTAAATGTTAAATTTATAGCAAAGGACATTTCAGAGGCTACGAAATGGGCTATTTATAACTAGAAAATTGATTAGTTTTGTTAATAAACTTTTGAGTTAAACACGTAGTCGTTTTCTGCTTTTTGCAACAATTCATAATTTAGTTTTTTGCAGAACGAAATGGTCTCCTTGAGCTTATTGAGGTTTGGACAACAACCGAAAGATACGCAAAGCCTAATCAGTGGTGTTATTCTGCAAATTGTAATAACCATATAAAATAAACCTAGAACGACTCAAAGGATTGTTATGCTCGCATGAGTTCTTTCCATAGCGCCCCCTGTGTGATGCTACACGAGATCAAAACATGGACGAAATCTTATCAAGCAAAAATATTATAATACGCCATAAATATTTTTGCAAAATTAGACCATTGCTGTGGTCGGCTTCTGCAAATAAAAAATGGGAACTATTTCATTATAAATAAAAATTTTAGAAGCCAGACCAACTGCGATAGTCGGATTCTGCTTACCACAATTTCCTCTTTTAGGGATATTTTGCTAGACCATCCCCTAAAATGGTCGGCTTTAACATAAAAAATGGGTGATAATGGCATGTGGTCTTATTGGACAATTTAATATCTTGACATCAGAATGTGCTTGAAGAAACGTGTCTTTGGAATACGTAAAGTAAATAAAACCTTAAGTCATAGGCATTATAACTCATTTTCTCAAAAAACAGGGTTGGTCGCTTTCTGCTTAACTATGCTCAATTGAGGTTCCTATGCGTGTATGCATGTCCATGTGAATTTATGTATGTGTATGTTTGAGATGGTGAATGTTAACTAATAATAAAGTATTCGATTATTTTACTCGTATGTAAGTTTTATATATCTTTATTGTGTTTATGACAAATTAATATATTTTTAGGGAAATAAGTACTATTTCTGTTTCATAGTAATTTAATGTATCTAGCCACTTAATTAGAATCTTCCTACACACTTTCCTTGTGAGGGATAAAATCTGTAGGTTTTTATGTATTTTAGTATACAAGAATGGACCAAGATGTAAGTAATTCCTCTTGCTAAAAACAGTCCTTGCACCTGGGATGATCCATGCAGTTCTTCTTTTGGAGTGCGTTATCGAAATTGTAGCTGGTGCGGTTTTATGATATCTCAATATTGTAGCTATGATAAATAATTGCCTAACAAAGAGATGATTGACTTCTTTATACAGAATTTCAGTGGAGTGACGAAATGGCTTATGATATGCTACCTTTAGGACGGCACGTTGGGCTCGTTCCAATCGCAATAAGTGAGTTTTACATGCAGCACCCCAAGATGCAATGCAGTATGTGGTCACTGACTGACAAATTGCAAGATATACTAATCTAATAGTATCCTGGTCCGCAGAAGATCTCAACTTTTTGAATATATGTAACATTTTACGCAGTCTAGAACATAGTGTATCAATTTGTTTTTGCCATGGCAGGTTTTCATCAATACAATTCTTACAATTCTACGACTCAAGGTTTGATCCTCGGTCCCGCACCAATGACTTCTTATAAGTTACTAGCTTTCGATCAAGGGGGTTGGTGCTATAACCAATGCAAAAGTATAGCACCAACCCCCTTGATGCATTTTGACAGACTTGTTATTATTTCGTTTCCACGGTAACGGTTATTATTTCGTTCCATAAAGCGAGTAATCGACTTTTTCCAGTTTTCCCATAGCAACTTAACGTTTTCCGAGATAAAATAGTAGATTGTATTACCAGAAAGCAAAATAATATTTTGCCGGCGAGGGCGCTATTTTGAATTCAGAGCGGAGTGAAAGATTCTTAAGTAGAATCCTGAACGCAGCGAGAGATTCAATATACGAATACGTTGCCCGAGTAAAAATAATTTTGCGTCCGAGTGATACACTCTACTTTTCATCCCCCTCTATGAGAAAATTAATTAAACGCGCTGCTTTTAGATACTTTATGTAACTCATCTATTTGTTTACCATAGCAAAAAAAATGTAAACAACCCCCTACCTCCCATAATAGCTAAGCAACTCCCTCTCAACTCCCCTCCCCCTTTTCTCAACTCCCCCCCTTTTTCTCACCCCCCCCCCTTTTTTTCTCAACCCCCCTCCCCTTTTTTTATCAACCCCCCCTCCCCGTTTTTTTTTCCTCAGCTTCCCCCCCCCCCCCTTTCATATTGCTAACAACCATCTCACTTGCCTCAGCTTTCAAACATAAAAAAAACCACATCTTAATCGGTCCATTCGTTTGGAAGCTACGATTCTCTCCCCCCTTTTCTCACCGCGATACGTGACCCAATTTGCTCCACGCACTCTCATAGGTCAACTGTGAATCAGCAACCCTTCATTTATTTCGTGATAGGTATATACAAACTTTTCGGATATATATTTATATATATTTTATTGTCAGGATAGCCTCGACGAGACATAGTTCGACTTCGGATCTTTAGTACCGGAGTTCAAATCCCAACTGGAGTGCTAATATTTTGCACATAAAAAAATATATGTGATGGCTTTTAACTTGAATATGGACGAAACTGAAGCGGAAAGATCCGATGAGCCACGGAAACTCATTACTGCTCTCTCTGAAAGTCTATAACAGGAAAGACCTACTTTGCTCCCTCTTTTCGAGGAACTAATCAGCGTTTTTCGAATAGATTGGATGAAAAGTATCTAAGTCTCTATCTATGGTCTCTATATTGTACACTACCTATTTACAAAAGTTTCATGAAAATCGAATTAGCCGTTTTGGCTTGAAAGGTCCCCAAACAAACAAACGAACAAACAAACAGACAACGTTCATTTTTATATTGGTGTAATTCGTCATTACTACGTGTTTCGGAGGGCACGATAAGCGGTGTCGGTTACTAACAGTTGATAACAGTGGTAAAGCCACGTCAGAGGCTCTGGGCCCTTGGGCGGCCCAACAAAATCTGACACTAGAGATTGACACTACTTCATTCGATATACATACCATACATCTCTAGGTTTGTTTGTATCTAAGAATTCGGGATGTATAAGAATCATGGTTCCACGATAAACCGTTAAACTTAGTCTAACCCATCAAAGCCTACCAACCTACGCCTTGTCTTGTAATAGAATTGAACTTGTAACCTACAACTTACCCACTACAAAACATATCTACTACACCACGAGAACTGCAAAATAATGCCTAGTGATTGTTCGCTCAGGTCTTAATGTCTCATTCTGTGTCTTGTTATTTCTTGTTCCATAAAACAAGGAACAGTCATTTCCAGTAAATTATCCTCATTTATTCCATAAACAATAGCTAAAACCTAGGGAAATATAATAGAACTTACGTTCTTTTCGTCTAGACAGGCACTAAGGCCCGTCAGACCCTGTACGAGGCGTTATTAAATCTACTGTTTAGAAAAACAAGGCCATCGTCTGTTGGTGTTCATGAAGGAATGAAATCAGGTGTCTATTTTTTTCGCTATTACTACTTGCTACGCCTGTGTGTGTGTGTTTGGAATGTTCTCGTACTTTACCTGTTTTCAAGTGTATAAAGCATTTTGTCGGGATTTAAAGTTCCTGTAAGTTAAGTATTCACGTTTTTCATTTATTACTTTTAGCAAAAACGTTTTCTCATCAAGACAAAGGATTTGCATATAACAAGACATAATGCCATTGTTTGGAGTCCGTTTGAAGCAAAATATGTGCAATTGGTGGAGAAAATCCAGAGGAAATTCTTACGGTGGCTGTACAAAAAGCAGTATGGATATTTTGTGGGATTTCCATTTTTATTCCCGAGTGCATTTTTGCTGGGCATGATGGGGTATAACACCCTTGAAGTTAGGCGTATTGTCTCTCTTATGGAGTGTATTTTAAAAGTAATAGTAGGACAGAGATGCAATCCATCATTACTGGAGAGGATATGCCTAGCAGTCCCAGACAACTATGTCAGAGCTCGACGACACAATTAGTTTGCGGTGCCGTTGTGTAAGAGTGTGCTGAGCCACCAGTCTCCTCTCTCGCGTGCGCTTCGCCTGCTCAACGCTTTGCTGCGACACTACCTGCAACTGGATTTATTCCAGTGTTCCAGTTCCAGTACTTTTGTAGAGTTTCACAGAACGGCAATGGAATTTGTGGAGACATACACAAACTTAGGGAAATTGTAGTGTTATTGTTTGTATTTTGTAGCTAATAGTTTATTTATTTTTGTAAATCCTATGTTTATTTTTGTATTATTTAACCTTGGGTTGGTGAATTGGGAGACTGTAATGCCCACCCAAAGGTATGTTATTTGATAAATAAATATATAAGTTCAAAAACCAAAAAAGCCGGCTACGGTCGGGTAAAAAAATTGCCTGTGACACTCTTGCATTGTAGACGAATCGATTGATACCTTGCTTGTCAAAATTTGACCAAGTTTTTAGTTTGAACACATAACCCTTACTTTGCCTTGCAGTAGTCGTGCAAAAAATACTATGATACTCTTTACCTAAAGACGAACTGAATGACATCTCGCTTGTCATAATTGAACCAATAGGGGCTACACTATGGTGGAACATCCTACACACCCACATACATACATACATACATACATAGACTGATAAACTCATTACCCTTCCATTGCTATGCTGTAGTCGGTTAAAAAGTACTCAACCAATTTTAATGTTACATTATATCCGTGCTTATATCGAACCGTTTCGACGCATAATGCCAAAAACGCAAAATGCGAAAACAAAAGGTTTGGCGTTTTGCGTTAGTGAAATAATACTTACGCAAGATACCAAAAGCGCATAATGCCAAAAACGTTAATTACCAAAATCATAAGATTTGGCGTTTTGCGTTAGTGTTATAATACTTAAGCAAAATACCAAGCGCGCATAATACCAACAACGCGAAATGCCAAAATCAAGTCTGATATATCGAGATAATGAAACGATCATTCGATGTTATACTATGCTTAGCGGAGCCCGTCCTCCGCCTATCATAGCGCGTTTAAAAGTCTTCGTCCAAATTGCTTTCGAATAAAATCATTATATTGCTATAATATAGTCAAGACTTTCATAAACAAATCTATATATATAAGTAAGCAGTAAGTACCAAAGAATCTGCACAATGAAGATATTTAAAAAAATGATATAGGGTACTTAAAATGGGATATATGGATACTATATATTAATCCAGAACCAAAAATACCAATATAATCAAACTTCGTTCAGTAGTCAAATGGTTTTTATCGATAGCTCAACTTCTTCTCATCGGATTGAGATACCAAGTTCACAAATTTTTAAGTAAAGCCCTAAGGTATCCTGTTGAAAACCGCATTGAAATCGGTACAGTAGTTTTTACGTTATGCGTGAATAAACAGAATAACAGACACCATTTAAAAATGTTTTATTCACGTTCAGTAGCTTATTTTAAGACCGCTAGACCATTTCTTTTTGTCTTCATTGTACAAACTTTTTGTTACCCACTGCTTTATTATAAGTATTTATATTTAAAGTTTTAAATCGAGCAAATAGTAACAATAAGATACATGCTTAACCCTATCATCGACATTCATCGCGGTAAGTTGGAAAGTTGAGACAAGTGAGTCTGAAATTTAGATAAGTTTGAACCGATAAATACAGTGAACGCAGTGGATGTATGTGTCTCGGAAGTTGTGCTAGTCGCTGCGCAAACTGCTATTTTTCAGGTGCAATCCCAATATTGAAGGTGAAGACAGCATTGTATAAATGCCTCGCTCACTCGTTTACGTTTTTCGCATATTCTATCTCGCTCTTACTTTATGCTGTTTTATCCTCACAGCAGTACCTGCGCAATCGTTCATAGAGCCTAACATCACAAACATAGATTGGTTGCGACTACTGTGCATGAATAAATAACAGCTACCCGCTGGAGCGAGACTGGCTACAGCTGTTTACCAGCAAAAAAAAAACAGAATGCTCTTGGTACACCCAGCAAAGTAACGGAACTTTTCTATTTATTTCAAATTTGGGTAGTGTAAATGCTCTCTATTTGGTTTAGAGTACTAGTTTAATCATGTGCTAATCTAATAAAATGCCAAAACTCAAAAAACAGAGTCATTTCACCTTTAAAAAAAGAAATTATACTGGCACTCACGACAAGGAAGAAAACATTTTTACTATGAAATATTTTGCAAATTCTGCAAATATGCCGTAACTTTATGTGATTACAAGTGTTATATATTGAAATTATCGTTGTTTCAACCTCTATCGATTAGATCATTAGTATGAATAAAGCTTATTTAGTTGCAAAATAATTAAAGCCCGGTTGTGGCATGCTTCTCTAGTTGCGAGGCGAACATGTTATCGATTTATTTAAAAGATATCGAATTTAGGGCTCTTTATTTAATCTAGGTTACTAGTAATAACATGTAGCAACACAATATTAACTTTATATTTCACCTTTATGCAATAGATTTTCCACACATAATTTATATAACAAATTTATATCAACTTTAGTCGATTATTTAAAAAAACCTAGACTATTTCGTTTTTATTTTTTTCTGTTCAAAAGCTACATCTCTAGCGGTTTTAAATACAGATAAAAAACTATAGGTCGTCGCTGAAGATCTTCGACAAAAAAATATTGAAAATGTCTACTCCATACAATTTGAGTTATATTAAACTTCCCGCGTGTTTTTATAAATATTTTGATTCGAGCTGTACTAAAATAACACTGCAAATCTATTGTATATTATTTTAACTACACAGAAGAGTAGTTCGTTTAATAAACAACTTCATGAAGTGCCAATAACAACGGTTTGTTTACGCAAGGTCGCTACAACCAGATAGGCGTCCGGTTACCAGAGCGTTCAAGAGGGGGGTTTATTTGACCGCCGCGCTCCAGCGGCACACTTATAATAAAGCCGTGTTTTTTGTTACTTACTGCTACTCTTTCAGGTTTGGTGGCTAGTTTACTAGCTACTTATTTACGAATTAAAATTATATATTTACACGCCATCTATTGACAAGTAGCTAAATTAAAACGTGTTTAAGCATCATGTACGACTTAATTTAGCTTGACTTTGAGAGCAGTGTTCAAACACTGCTGTGTTCAAACGTTAGAGCAGTGATTTGTTTTTTTTTCAAAAGTGGTTCCAATGTTCTTTTGTAACTGTGAAGTTTAAAATTTTGTAAAGAAGGTATGACTTTAGTTTATGTTATAATTCATATATTTTTTATATTGTAGGGAAAGTCCTTGATATAATTATATGATTAACTGTCATTACGTGTCATTATATTAGAAATATTAAGTTTTATAACTAGCTTCTGTGGCTGTAATAAGTTATTTTTCTTTGTTACGCCAAAATATTGTCCTTTTCCATTTTTCAGTATTCCACGTGTTCTGAACCAAAGTGATATTGAAGATGTGTTACTGGAGAACATACCATCAGATGGCGAAAGCGTCAGCAATCTCGAATCGTAAGACGATTGTAATGATGACCAAGTAACTCCAATGGTGCTAGGTGACACACTATCAGGACTTCGGCAAGAACTTATGGATACTTTTGATGACGTGCCATTATCCATCTTTGCAAAGCACATCTGATGAATCTAGCATTGACAATCTTTTTGAATCTTCTTCGATACCGACTACTTCTGGTGCTGCTGTGACGGAACCAAAGTGGAAGAAAAACTTCAGTCTAGAATTACCAGGTGAGTTTTCAGGTTGTTGCGGTATATCAAACCACATCCTTGAATTTGAGAATGTGACGCATTTACAGCTGTTTTACTTGTTCTGATCGGAAGATATACTAGAAAAAAATTGCTTCCAAACTAATTTGTATGCCACTCAAAAAGGGAAACCTTTTACCAAATAACGCCGGAGGAAATATATATGTTTCTGTCATTGAATTTGGTGATGGGTACAAAAAAAACTCCGAGCTACAAAGATTACTGGTCTTCTGCTCCTGATTTGCATGACTCTTACATAAGCTTCTTTATGTCACATGAACTTAATCGAAAAATTCAACCAATCGAAGAGTGTTTATGCTATTGACAGAAAATCCCATAAATGGTAGCATAGAATTTAGTTTCACTTTTTGGACAGAACTCTTATCAATTCATTTTGTAGATACAAAGAAATTCAAAGATAACACCATTCAGACATGAATCTCTTGACAACAAACCACAACAAAGAAGCGTTTATCAAGGGATTCTAGCGCTATCTCCGACAAAAAAGCGTAGACCATGTTCCGACACTAGTTCTGGATCGTCCTCTCCATCACTTGTCGTGATAATCTCAAGCCAACAGTTCCAGCGGAGTTACGCCTGGAAAGCAGCATGCATCAACTTGAGGGAACGACATCGAGAAGATGCGTAAACTGCCACACTCAAAGAAGTCCAGTATGTACTGTATGGTAACATTTGCAAAGTACGTCTTGGCATCCGCAAAGACAAGACGTTTTCGTTAGTTTCGTACAAAGTATTTAAAAAATATATAATACAGGAAATAATTTGTGCAAATGTCGACCGTCACGGTGGTCATCAAACTAGCCACCTTCTTCCTCAAAAGCCTTATGAGAGAGTTTTATTTTTTCTGTCTTTTTGGTAATCAATAAATGCTTATTAAATCAAATATGCCTCAATTTCATTTGTAAATACTTGTTATCCAAACTGTGGCTGAAAGTACAGTAGGTATATAGTATAGAGGATCTCAATCAACGATATTTATTACTTGTTTATTTATTTGAATCTTACGACTCCACGGAAGCTTTTACGAATACGCAAAACAAACAAAATATCAATCTCCGATTCCCCGATACTCATTTCGCCGCTATCAGCCGCCCGATAAACCGTAATGTCGATCGTAAAAGGAAACTTTGGCACCAATCGATTAATAGACATTCCTCTCGGTTCATTGCTTGTTTGTTTTGCACCCCTGGGGTTTATCCCCGTTAGTATAAAAATCAAAGCTGACTGATGATGGAGTTCCGTACAGGCTGGTTTCATTTTTGCGGTATGGTTTTTATTTTAGAAAAATATATACGTTTTTCCTTGTATCTACTAGTATGAACAACTTGCGGCTTGTCGTGTTATATATTAGAGTAGGTATTCTAATTTTAGTCACATTTTAACAATAGCCCGAAAAATTCAACTGCTGAACATGGGCCCTCCCCCATAGTAGGGGGAGCAGGGGGAGGGGGGGGGTCTGGAAGGTAGCCTTAATCACCGAACTTGCCAGTTGGATTGGTGACTGCAGTAGATATTCATACTTACTCATGAAATTTCCCTTTTTACCCAAGTAAGGCGAAGCAAGGGAAGGGTAATGTGTTTAAGAGTCTAATATGTGGGTATGTGGATGTTCCACAATAGAGTCGCTCTTATTAGTCCGATTATGACAAGCGATGTATCAACCGATTCGCCTTCATTTTATGTGCTCAAACTAAAAACTTGGTCCAGTTTTGATAAAAGAGCAATCAATCGATTCGCCTTAATTTATAGAGTGTCATAGGCATTTTTTTACCCTGACTACGGTGAAGCAAAGGAAAGGTTATGTGTTCAACTAAAACCTTGGTCTGATTTTGACAAGTGAGGTATCAATTGATTTGTCTTCATCGCAAGAGTGTACATAGGCAATTTTTACCCGGCTGTAGTCGGGTTTTAGTTTTGAACTTATGTATTTTTTGACTTCCCTTTGCTGGTTCTTACAGCAACCACGGGATGATATGGGATATAACTATTACTAGGCCAAAAACAAAACGGCACAGCCAGCCTAATTTGAGTATTCAATCATTAATTCTATACATTTAATTTAAGCAGTAAGCAACAAAAGCTTCTACTATCATTTATTCTGTGACAAAAGTCTGTACAAAAAAGATAATAGAAGAGATAGCTCTTGGGTACTTAAAATAAGCCACTGAACAAATACATAAAATAAATGGTGTCTGTCTGTTTGCCTGTCTGTCTGTTTGCCTGTCTGTCTGTCCGCGCATCACGTAATAACTGCTAAACCAATTATAATGCGGTTTTCACTATTGGATAGCTTATGGTTTATCTTAAAACTGGTGTACCTGCTTGGTATCTTAATCCGATGAGTAGAAACCTAGGATTGGTTTAAAATATTTTTAGACAACCGAAGGAATTTTGATGATATTTCATTTTGAACTTTATAGGTACTTTTATCCCAGGAAAATATCCACACGGGCACAGAATAAATAATAGTACAAGTACAGAAGGATAAGTGAGTAAATTCATTTAAATACATAGCAACTCTCGCTACAACGCAATAAAGTGCAATTTAACTCGCACAGCGCTGCGATCTTTCAATTATATTTACCTAGAAGGCGCTCACCCATTGCGTGCAGGCTAGAATGTACCGTATCACAAAGCGCGAGAGCTTCCATTGCTCTAACCGTTTCAGAATCGCTCTGTCACTTTTCGCTCGGCAGGGTTGTATCACGATATAACTAGGTACTTGTACTAGTAATTATTCTGTGATATGATATGACTTAAATATTTTATCAACAATTATGTTTTTTTTTTTACTTATTATTATTAATATAGATAGTTCTAATAACTACACATAATGACATTTTTATCAGAATATACTTAGAACCTCATTATTTGATTGTAACTTAATAGGTATTGCACTTTGATAAATAAAAGGTGCCTGTCTGAATTCCATGCTTAATAATGAATGAAAAAGAAATGGCTATCTACGTAATAAAATGTCAGTATGTAGGTATTTTACGAGACTTGTCAGACCGAATGCTATGCAGTACATTCTAGGTTTTTTCTTGGTACTCATAATTAAGAAAAGAATAAAATTTGACAAAAACTTTACGTAAATAGGTACTTTATCGTAAGCACACGGCGCGCGACTCATCGAGCGCACGCTCGATGAACACACTCTACTGAATTAACCGCAATATTGCGGCCGCAAAGTGTAGGTATAATATTTGTACTTGTTGTGGAGTGCTACTGGCCTGACACGGGCAAAGCCGCTGGCACGACTAGATGAATTGGAATATATTGTGTATTTTTAATATTTTGCTATATCATAACAATGGCCAGAAGACCGATAACGATAAACGTGGAGACCACGTTTAGGCAAACGTAGTGTAGGACGCCTTGTAGCCCAGATGGAGTGACTGCCAGCGAAAAGCGGCTGGAATATAATGAATGAAGGCCGAGCTCAGTGGCGTGCATTAGGAGTGGCCTACGTCCAGCAGTGGGCAAATATATGATGCTGATGATGTTGATGATAACTATAACTTAATCCAACATCAACAATTCATAACTTTAAGACTAATGAAATGTACATACATGTCTAGTACCTTTTAAAACTCCTGTCATATAGGACTTAAATGTAAATGAGTTTTAACTTATATTATAAGTTCAAAAAAAAAGGGAAAGATTAAACAGTGTTAATGAAATGTAAATTGACACTTAGCGTCAATTGTGTGAAATGTTTGCTCAGGAAAAAATATATGTTAATACAATTACTGAGGCTCATCGTTTTGTTTTAACTGAAGCGGAAAATTGAAACTGTATTTTAGAATCAGTTAGGGAGTAGGCTGAGGGTTGTAGGGTTGTAGGCTGTAGGTTTCGTCATAAATTACTGACTTTGGGGAAAAATACACGAGCTTTTTGCAAACGGATGTCAAACAGGATTTCATGGTCCTAGGCAGTTTTGTGAATACGTATTTCTGTAGCCGTTTAATTGGATACTGTTTAAAATAATACGAATCTATAGTTATAATAATATATTACAATAAAGCAATAAGAACGAAAAAGTCTGTACAATAAAGATGATTAAGAAAAAAATGGATAAGGGTACTTAACATAAGCTACTAAACAAGAATAGAACATTTTTAATATTCGTGTCTGTTTGTTCGCGCATCGCGTAAAATCTACAGGACCGATTGCGATGTGGTTTTCACTGTTGGATAGCTTAGGGTTTGACTTGAAACTGGGATACTTGGTATCTCAATCCAATGAGTAGAAGCCGCGCAATCGATAAAAATATTTTTGACGGCTGAAGAAATGTTGATCAAATGTTGGTATAATAGTATTTTAGGTCCTTATATAGCACAAAGAGTACTTTTAACCTAGAGAAATGAACACGCGTGCGAAGCCGCGGGCATCTATTTTATAATAAAGCAGCTAAACAACAAGATATATATATTATTTTATAATTTCTAGTGTAACATTATGCTTGCAGTTTATTTTTACCTGACCTACAATAACTTTAGTAAATAAAGAGAGAAAAAAATTATCATAAAAAAATACCCTACTGCGAACAAAACTAAAAAGAAACAACCTTTAGATTTTTGATTTTGAAATATAAGTTTGTTCGCACTCGGGTTTTACGTTTTTATAATAATTTATTTTATTATAAACATTTTTGTCTATATCTAGATACTAAATGATCATTCCAAATGAAAAATGATCAGATAAAACTAAATAAAATTTTCAAATAGGTGCCTATTAAATGCCTATTAAATGATACCCCACTAGACAAAGTTCGTCGACTTTCATTTTTTTCTTTTCCACAATATGGCGTCTAATTGTCGCCATATTGAATTTTGATTAATTTCATGTCTTTAGTAGCACTCGCGAGATTAAGACAAAACGATTTACGTATAAGTCATCAAAATCGGTCCACGCGTTTGGTCAATATAGTGCCACAAAGAAATATACATACAAACATACTTAAGCTGTTAACCTAAATACGAGTACCGGGCCTTTGCGTTGCGCAGTCTGGTAAAAAACGGGTTGATTTATAACGTCTGTAAAAATAATGAATACGTTGATTTCTAAGTTTCTTACTGTAAAGTCTGTAAAATTGTGCTTTTAATAAGAAACGGAAAAGTCTATGTAGATGGGTGCAAACAAAAGCATTTTAATTAACAGTAATGAAGTTGGATCAGTTATTTAGAGGCCCTCGGGCAATCTGACAAACTCCAGAAGTCTAATTCTGATTTTAAAATGTATTCAAATTTCAATTCCGATCTACTATCAACCTCATGAATAACAACTTCAAACTTTGCTCGCATGGTGAATGTTGTTATAATGTCACCGAGAGTTGAGCTTATTGTGGCTACAGACTATCTTCCAACCATCCAACTGATATTCCAAATAACCAACTGATCTTCCAACTACCCACCTGATCTTCCAACTGCCCAACTGATCATCAAACAAACCAAAAGATTTTCCAACCTTCTTTATGTGGAAGGGTGGTTCGTGCGTTTGACATAGTTCAGTTAAGATGGGTCGAGAATCGAGATCATAGTGGCGGCGGTAAATCGACAACAAATCATATTTTTTTAGCCCCTGAACAAAGATACGGTTTAGGGTGTATATCACTATGTATGTGTGTGTGTGTGTGTGCGCGGGGGAGGTGTGTGTGCGTGTGTGTGTGTGTGTGTGTGCGTGTGTGTGTGTGTGTGTGGCATCGCAGCTCCCAAACGAATGGACCGATTTTGATAGGTTTTATTTTTGTTTGAAAGCTATGGTTCTTAGGATAAACGATATGGTTCTTAGCTGTAATAGGGGGTGGGGGGAATGGGGGTAAGGATCGTAGCTCTCAAACGGATGGACCGATTTTGATGCGGTTTTTATGTTTGAAACCTGAAGTGATCGAAATGCTACTTAGCTATAATGGGGGTGGGGGGTCGAGGGTTATATAAATTTTTAATTTGTGCTCGTTAATGTGTATTTTTCTGTAGGCTCGAATTTAATAATTTTAGGTGCTGATCAGATACAGCGCGGCCGCGCCTACACGCGCTTCCAAGCTTCGCTGGCCACATTTTTTATTTACGGCTACCTACACCTTCACATTGTTGTCTTTGGGTGCCATAACAACCATGATTCAAATCCGGAATAACAGTTTTAAACAATAAATATAGGTGTGGTTTTCAATTACTTACTTATTTTTATTTTTAACCCCCAAACTCGAGAAGAGTGGGGTGTTATTATATAAGGGTGTGTATTGTGTATCATTGTATCTGTCTGTTTTTTTTTCTGTTTGAATGCTAATGTGATCGAGATAGTTCTTAGCTCGTAGCTATGACGGGGGTTCGTAGCTCCCAAACAAATGGAACTATTTTGACTTGGTTTTTATTTTTGAAGGCTGATGTAATCGAGATGCTTCTTAGCTATAATCGGGTGGGAGATATTGGGGGATATATAAATTTTTATTATGTACTTGTTCTCAAAAAATCAAAAATGTTTCTTGAGAGGTCTCAACTCTCACAAAAAAACCCTTTTATTTAATACTAGTTTTCCCGCCCACGAATTCGTACGCGCGGACTACAGTTTATCGCGAAAAAAGCAACCTGTGTTCTTCTAAGATATTAAAAACCAATGCAAAAGTTGGTATAGCACCACTCTTGATGTTTTTTGACATACTTGTTATTTCGTTTCCGTGGCAACCGTTTCTTACAGCGACTATTCAGTTTTTTCCAGTTTTTCCAGTTTGCCCGTGGAAATTTACAATACTCTGGGATTAAAAGTATTCTATGTTTTATTCCAGGGTATAGGCTATCTCCATTCCAAGTTTCATCAAAATCCGTCCAGCCGTTATCACGTGAAAGCTCCCCAAACAAACAAACAAACAAACAAGCAAGCAGACAACGTTTCACTTTTATATATTGGTATGGATGACACACGGCACAAGTAGCATTTTTTTTTAAATTTTGTGTTTTCCTTTCCAAAAGTGCCCGTATGTTCAAAATTGTTTTTTTACGTTACACGTCCTTGTTTGGGTCACGGAAATTCAGATGTGTACCGTAAAACATGGCATCTTTAAATATAAATAAAACGGCTAAAACTCACAAAAAAAAAAGAAGATCGGATATGGTGAAAAACAGGTGTTGCAACGCAGGTGTTGCGTGCTGACGTTCGTAGCGCTCGTCGCGGCTTGTCGGCATAACACTCCCAGGTGAAGGACTTCTAAATAGTCTAAAACTGGTCGGAATACTTCCGATCTTCTTTTTCGTGAGTTTTTAGCCGTTTTATTTATATTTAATATGAATATCACTCGCGTTAGTTTTCAAAATCAAATGGCATCTTTACCGTATTTTTTGACAAAAGTTTAAATATTTCCATATCTATCTGAGGTATGATAATTACACTTTTTGTATATACTTATTACACATTAAGTTAACGTTTTCTGCATGCATTATTGTAAATAACCTAATAGTTAAAATTATAGATAGTAATAGGGAGCATAGATATAATTGACATTTCTGGCAACATTACTTATCCACAATATTTCATAATATGTTGCATTTAAGTTATTCGTTAGGCAAAGACGACACTGATTATGATGCCTATTTTATAACGAAAATAAGAGTTGAACTAATATAGTAAAGAAAAATGACAACAATGACACTAGGTAAAGTTGCCAAGGGATTAATTGCAATTTTCATACAAAAATAAAATTGTTAAAAATATAAACGCACAGGGTTGTTAAAAATATAAACGGAAAACAGTTGATTTATTATAATAAATATATTTATTTATGGAAACGAGTGACAACATTTTAAAATCAAAATTTAAATATTCTTAGTTTCAGTCTCTCCTCTCTTAAAGTTAGGCATAAAATGTAAATTTGAAAATGTTTTTTTTTTACTATAATTACATACATTCTTCAGGTGCTGTCAATCTAAAAGGTTTATCAGAAAGCAAATTTATAATATTTGTTTTCTATCGTTCTCCATGGTATGCCAATTTTTTACTATAATTACATACATGCTTCAGGTGCTCTCAATCTAAAAGGTTTATCAGAAAGTAAATTTATAATATTTGTTTTCTATCGTTCTCCGTGGTATGCCAATTTTTTACTATAATTACATACATGCTTCAGGTGCTCTCAATCTAAAAGGTTTATCAGAAAGTAAATTTATAATATTTGTTTTCTATCGTTCTCCGTGGTATGCCAATTTTTTACTATAATTACATACATGCTTCAGGTGCTCTCAATCTAAAAGGTTTATCAGAAAGTAAATTTATAATATTTGTTTTCTATCGTTCTCCGTGGTATGCCAATTTTTTACTATAATTACATACATTCTTCAGGTGCTGTCAATCTAAAAGGTTTATCAGAAAGAAAATTTATAATATTTGTTTTCTATCGTTCTCCGTGGTATGCCAATTTTTTACTATAATTACATACATTCTTCAGGTGCTGTCAATCTAAAAGGTTTATCAGAAAGTAAATTTATAATATTTGTTTTCTATCGTTCTCCGTGGTATGCCAATTTTTTACTATAATTACATACATGCTTCAGGTGCTCTCAATCTAAAAGGTTTATCAGAAAGTAAATTTATAATATTTGTTTTCTATCGTTCTCCGTGGTATGCCAATTTTTTACTATAATTACATACATTCTTCAGGTGCTGTCAATCTAAAAGGTTTATCAGAAAGAAAATTTATAATATTTGTTTTCTATCGTTCTCCGTGGTATGCCAATTTTTTACTATAATTACATACATTCTTCAGGTGCTGTCAATCTAAAAGGTTTATCAGAAAGCAAATTTATAATATTTGTTTTCAATCGTTCTCCGTGGTATGCCATTTTTTTTTAGCATCGTAAAGAGTTTTTTTTTGTATTCACCATCTCAATAGCCAATTTCAGAATCTCATCAGAGTCATTTTTATAGGGCCTAGCGCCAAATTTTCATCGATTTTGTTTTTTCGGGGCCATTTTGGTGCTGAAATAAAATATAGATTTTGTTTAGTAAATATCTATATGTTTATAGGTAGGTATAATTCATTTGTGCTTATAGTTAATGTATGAAAAATGGCCTATAACTAAATAGAAAGTTTTTTCCCTCACCTATATATATTGACATGCATTGTATTTATGAAACATAACATATAAATAATAGCATAATTCTACGATGTTTTTAAACCATAGATTGTGTGCGGTTGAATTTTTCCGTCATAGGCCGCAAGCCGTAGCCGATATCAAAGACATTTTTACGTACAAAATGGTTCTCAGCTTACAGCTGATATGAGAATTTTGTATGAAAACTATGTTTTCCTTCTAATTTCGAAATTTCTTTGCTCTAGTAGTTGTTTAGCTTCATGAAAATAATCGCACCTTAAATATTGTTATTACATTTATGCGTTAAACGCGGTAAAAATAATTTCAATATCAGGTTGAGTTGCAATTTTTTTACCGGTATTTTGGTTTCATAACCTAACAGACTTTCTAGTTTTGTTTATTAATAAGCATTCCTGCAATGTGTAAAATATATCAAAAGCAAAAACAAAACATACACACAAACAAAAATAAACTCCTGCACTTATTATTATTATATATTATTTCTCATTTCATGCCAACCCTAGCTGCAGGTAAATTTGCCACGAAGCAAGCAGTGGCAACTTTACCGAACCTCGGTAACATTACGCATGCAGATATTACAATAAAATGAGGAAATAGCAATAAGCTGATATTAAAGCTGTAATCCTTACCGTTTTCTACTTGTATTATCAAAATTTCACTTACCGGTGACATGTATTTTAGGATCTGTGAGCACAATTTTAGAACATAAGACAGAACCAGTTTTCACAGCAACACACAAAGGACATCCATATTGTAATAAGTATCAATGTTGCCAGCTTGAAAATAAAAATTAAACGCTACCAAATCTTTTTAATAAATCCTACCAGTCAAACGATGTTTGTTTATTAAGAGGCTTCTATGTTATCTGAATTTAAGCCAATTACCTACCATATGGTATAGTTTCCAAGGGTTTGGTAAAGATGCCATGCTTTATGGTACGTGGACGTACGAAACTATGAAAAGTTATAATCATTTCCTCAACAACGGCTATTCTCGACGAGCCTCTACACAAGGATTGATGTCACAAATCACCGGCACGCAAGCCATACTTCTCCATTAATGTTTCTAGATAGCTCACAAACTAATCTTCGTAATCCTTCTTTCCAAGTCCTATATGTAACCATAACTTCCCAAGGATATCACCACAAAGAAAAACAAGGAAACTGGACAAACATGATAAAGTCCGAAAATGTCGAGTATCTGTCAAGTGGTTTATTGCTCCGAGATTTTTCTGCCACTGGGGAATTTCTAAGATATACTTTTCTCTACTTCGGGTCTTCTATAAAAAACCTGTCGAAATTCATAAGGACTTTAAATTATACTTTTTTATTTTTAAAGCAAGCTATGATTTTCTTTTGTATCTCTGACATTTTTAGTGAAAACATTGGGTTTTGCCAACAAGCACTATAGAAAGTTTAATACATATCGCACATGTGTAATAGAAAAAAAGGTTTAGAAATGTGGCTGTTTAATCGCCAAGAAATATAAAGGCATGTACAACACATGCCTTTATATTTCTTGGCTGTTAATGAAACGCTTGTGTTGTTTACATTTTTCATTTGTTTCTATATACTTCGTAACCCAGATTCCCGAAGACGAGGGAGAGCTCAATTGAATGCCTTTCTTTTTTCTTTCTATATGCTTATCATTCCTTTCCTCTAAGGTGGTATATTTCCATGAGTTATATACCAACTTATTCCAGTTATGCCTACTTTAAAATACTCTCTGTTTGCCAAGGCATTTTATCCTCGATATGTTGTTCCTATATGCGATGTATTTGAGGCACCATATCCCCGATATGTCAGAGGGTATAAAGAACACTTTAGAAATTTGCGTTGTTTTCGGGGTTTTGTACACACAATATGCTATTGAGCAACAGACTCCATTGATTTCTCGGGTCATTGCGCCTGTTGGTTTCGATGCCGAAAATATCTGAACCAGGAATATTTGGTTTCGTAAGGTTCATTATATGTTTGGTTAAAACTCTGGGTTACTTAATAGTGAGGCTATGATAAACAGGCATAGCTTAGCTAACTAAGCTGTTGTATTCACAAACACTGTAAAATGCCTTAATTTGGTTTACAACTAAATAATAAGGTAAAAAGTGTTATGACTGTCCAAAATTAAGATGCAGCGATGTTTAGTACGGTAATACGAGAAAGCACATGTTTTCTGCTAGGTATAAAAAAATACGTATATACTTAGGTGTTCACGTTATTATCATCTATTTTACTGACCTAAACTTCTAAGGGACATCGTTTTATTTGAAATGTGCAATTAAATTACTATTAAATTGGCAATACATATCGATTTGAATGATTTCTTGGTTTGATTGCATAATTATGGACGAGTAAAACTTATTATAAAAAAAACAGACTTCGAACAAAACTATTGAAAAACAAACTCTCACGTACTATGCAGATTCGCAGAGCGGTGCAGGTGTGGGCGCGGGAGGCATGACGTTAACGTACGCACGGGGTTTTGCTTTTCAGCCGGAATAACGGACGGACGTGCCATGCGAGCAGACCACTATACAATTTTTATCCATCGGAGGGCACGAACATAGACGGATAACGGACGCGATGCGAGCTATAAAGGCGAAAATTTGGCAGCTGTAAGCCGCAATATTAGTTTTTTTTGACAGTTCATATATCCTATAGCACTCTCGTGATTCAGACGAATCCAATGATACCTCATTTGTCAAAATCCATCAAGGCCGCCGTATCGCTTAACTCGGTCTCTTCCAGGCTCTCTAGATGGAGAGGATTACACTTCTTTAACCTATGTTTCAATCTAATCTTTAGTAAACGTTGATATAGATTAATTAATTAATCTGATGCTAAGAAGTATTAAGCCAATATACAAACTGTGCTAGTTTAAGTGTTACTTACCAAATTATTGTTCCGCTGGTTAGTTTATGTTGCTAAAGAACTTTGTAAAATGTAAACATTCGTATACGTACTCGTAAGTTAGGATGTTTATTTTTCTGACATAAAATATATTATGAAGGGCAACCTTCCCATAACACTGAAGTGCAAACTCATTAACATGTGCATCCTACCCGTCCTAACCTATGGTGCTCAGACCTGGGACCTTATTCTCTATTGCCACTCGGCCACGTAAAGCGCCGCGATAAGATATCTGCGTGGAATTGTTTGTGCATGTTCGAGAATTGCCGTACTTTTCCGAACGATTCCACAGCGAGACGCGTTACGCGTGTGACTGTTCATAGAGAATAATGGCCCTGATTCGCTGACGGAATCTCAAAAGTGTAAGCTTGGAGTTTGCAAAAAAGTGATGGAACATAGCGTCTTAGGGATCAGAAGGACTGACCGAGGTCGTAACACCACGTTCCATTCTATTACTGGTATCGTGGATGTGTGTCATAAGGCTGCCAAATTGAAGTGGGATTGGGCGGGTCACGTGAAACGAATGCATTCCGACCGATGGGCCATGATCGTAACGCAGTGAGCGCCACAATGCAGGCGGCGACGCCGCCGAGGTAGGCCGAGAAAGCGCTGGTGCGATTGATCTGGATGCATACCAGGATTGTTGGTCGGATCTGGCAGGTGATCGAGATACGTGGAAGAAAATGGGGGAGACCTTTGCCCAGCAGTGGGACAGTATAAGTAAAGAAAAAAAAAGAAGAAGTATATTACGGTAAAGTATATTTTATAGCAAGCTTTAACACTCATATATATATAAAAACTGGAATATTTCGTTACCAGAACCAAAAATAATAGAACTGAAAAAAAAAACATTATAATTTCAAAATACCTATTCAACGAGATCCAATTTCTTCAAAATTTTTATAGCAAGGGAATTTTTAACTTTATAGTGTTAATAGTTTTTGAATAAAATTACTGTGACATACAGACAGACGGTCAGACGGACAAAACGAAACTGTAAAGGTTCCGTGTCTGACTACGGAACCCGAGAAATAGTCGCTAAGCTGAACCCAAACACGAGAAGTTCCTATTTTGAGAAAGCTCTTTGAAAGGTCAAGAGGAAGTTGGCCGTTATCAACATGAAATATTTAGATTAAGCATACAAATGAAGATGGATAATAACTGTCTATCACACGTACACCACATATACAGCGAAAATAATAATGATACAACATGAATAGAGTTTTCACCAAAATAATTAATTATGTATGTCTCTTCCGAGATTTCAATGAACGTTGATCCAAACATAATCATAGCGTATAAAATGGCAACTTGTTTAATTATTGTACAAGGTATTGACTTGACCCGGGCCTAAGCTTCGATAAATCATTTTGCTCTTAGCTGCAAACCACCGTTTGCGGTTTTTTCTCTTTTAATTACCTTTATTCCGACCGTAACTTCTCGGTTAATTTAGGTAATTGCTGATTTATTACGTTTTTCGCATAATTTCACAATTATGATGAACAAGGGCCCTGTTACTTTTCATTTGTTTGCAAAAAGGTTTTTCGGACGAAGAGTTTGCTGTTATTTTGCTGATTCTTGTGACAACATTGCTGTTTTTACATTTTTATGGAAACAGTGGTAGGTATCACAATGTAGCAATGAAAAACTTCCAATCTTGTTGGATGGTGCGCCACTGAATGTGTTGATAATAAACTTCCAATCTTGTTGGATGGTGCGCCACTGAATGTGTTGATAATAAACTTCCAATCTTGTTGGATGGTGCGCCACTGAATGTGTTGATAATAAACTTCCAATCTTGTTGGATGGTGCGCCACTGAATGTGTTGATAATAAACTTCCAATCTTGTTGGATGGTGCGCCACTGAATGTGTTGATAATAAACTTCCAATCTTGTTGGATGGTGCGCCACTGAATGTGTTGATAATAAACTTCCAATCTTGTTGGATGGTGCGCCACTGAATGTGTTGATAATAAACTTCCAATCTTGTTGGATGGTGCGCCACTGAATGTGTTGATAATAAACTTCCAATCTTGTTGGATGGTGCGCCACTGAATGTGTTGATAATTTCTGCTACCTGGGATCGACTATGTAAAGTAATCTCTCGCTTGATGTTCGGGAAGCTTACTACAAGAGTATGGGACAACAAACACGTGACAATAAAGAGCAAGATGATCGTCTATCAGACCTGCATTTTTAGCATACTCTTGTATGGAGCTGAGACCTTAGACATCGTACGCCAAACAGGAAAGAAGACTCAACACATTCCACAGGTGTTTCCTTTGAAGCGTTTTGGGCATATCTTGAAGGGACAAAATCACCAACGAGGAGGTGTAAGAACTTAAGACATGTAAGACACCTTCTTGAAACAAAGAAAGCTGCGTTGGTTAGGCCATGTGTAAAGGATGGTACCTTCTCGTTTGCTCCGTCAAACTCTCTAAGGAGAGCTCGCAAATGCTAAATGCCCACGAGGACGCACCTTGCTACGGTATAAAGACAGCTTCAAACTTAACTTGACTACGTTTGACTTGGACTATCCAGCTGGGAGTGTCTAGCGGAGGACCGAGATCTCTGGAAAAAGGTCCTTGCCGACGACGTAACTGTGCATAACAATGTCTGGTTAGAAGAGCTTGCAAATAAACGCGTGAAAAGAAAAGAACGCGCACACAACAATCCCTTACCATCCAGAGGTACTCAAACTTCTGCACACTGTGTGGTTGGATCTGCTTTTCCTATGTGGGTCTCTTTAGCTATCAGTGGAAGTGCAGTAAAAACCCTCCAAATAGTGTCGCTACTTGAATCATCTTTTATGATCATTTTTTACTGATGAGGAATAGCACCATTATCATCATCATTTACAGCATAACCCGCCACTCGTCATCATCAAGTCTCAAATACATTTTCCAAATGCTAAAAAGTGTATTTGATAGATTCAGACGTTAATTTGCTGAAATCCATATTTAAAATGAACAAATATGTAGCTTACTTCCGCCAAAACTGTAAGTCAGACAAATGATATATGGCAAAATTAAATTATAACAAAAGTAAAACCCTACGCTAACAAACCCTACCCAAATTGAACTAAGAGATCGGAGATCGCCGAGCGGCACATATTCAGACTACGGCGACAGGCGGACAACAACAACAACGGCTACTCGATTATATATTCGAGGCCGTAAAAGGGCAGCTGGTGAGTGGGCCGGCGCTGGCGCACTACAAGCCGCAGCTGCCGTTGGTGCTAACGGTGACAGCTCGGCGTACGGGCTCGGAGCGGTGCTCGCGCACACCTACCTGATGATACTCGTAGCAAGCGCATTGTATGCTGCGCCTCGCGCACTCTCAACGAGGCCGAGCGTCGATATAGCCAAATTGACAAGGAGGCGCTAGAAATAGTATATGGCGTGGCGCGACATCATCAATACGTATTTGGCCGCAAGTTCCCCTTGCGCAGTGATCATAAAGCGCTCACATATATTTTTGGCCCAAAACATGGAATTCCGCAATCAGCTGCCAGTCGACTACAGAGGTATGCGGTGCGACTCGCCACATACGATTTCGATATAGTGTTCGCGTCGACTGATAAGAACGGGAATGCTGATGGATAGTCGTGCCTGCCTCTAGTCGTAACTAAGAATAAATTAAAAGACGACGAAAAGGAGACGGCTTACGTGCATTACGTAGAGGACACGTTCCCTTTAAATCACAGAAATGTCGCGAAAGAAACTATAAAAGACGCCATCCTGTGTAAAATTTATGCGTATATTTTAAGCGGATGTCCGGATCAAACGGAAGTAGAAAATGAAAAACCATACCTCCATCGCAAGGAAACTTTGCAAATCGATCACGGTTGCATCGTTTGGGGATACCGAATAGTTATCCCGAGAGCATTTCGCCCAGGCATTGTCTTTCTCAATGCTTGTAAACTTTCATGTTTATTGCACTTGCTTATTTGTGGATGGGACTTTTTATCATGTAAACAACAATAGCAAAAGTAGACTAAGTAATCGTTATATATATTTTTTATTACACGATTTTAATACTTGCAGATGTTGTAGTAAACAATATTTATGTACATTGTTATTACATAGGTTTGTATTCATGGCTAATGTGTCATATAATATTTAGCTACTATGTGTAATTTCATAAGTTAAAACTCGTATACCTAGCTACATTTATAGTGTCATATCCATCCAGTGTAAAATAAAATGAATGGAAGGTAGGATATTTATTTATTTAATACTTTATGCACAAAAACAGTGTACAGAGGAAGACTTAATGCTAAAAAAAGCTAAGCGTAACCCTTAGTTAATAATAATAATTAATGTTAACATTAACTACCCCATAATCATTTGAGTCAAGTATTTATGTTCTTACTTACATGATAGTACTTTTGAAATTATGTTAAACTAAGTCAACTTCATAATAATCTTTCTAAGAGGGGAAGTGTAATGTACGGTATCGTGGGTAGGATGAAAAGACTATTTTAATAACTACCTTCATAAGCTAAATAAACTGTCTTGAGTCTAACGCCATTGTGTTTTACTTTACGATTACACGCGAGGATCCTCTCCACGGAACGTCACTTCTACTCCAGGAGTGTATGTGAAGTGGTTGGAATTAAAAAGTAACCCAATTTCAACCGAGAGGATGATTTTAAGTTGGCTGCATCCTGGAATCCCGTGATAAGCACTTGCTTATCACGTCGCGTCGTGGTTTATGTCAGAAGAAATCTGCACACGTCGTTAGTGTCGTGTGTCGTGACAGATCTGTTTTTTTACAAAACCAAATGCGGGTAGTTGAATACAAAAGCTCGTCCTTCTCGAAGCTGACACCCGCTACTTTAGTCTTCTCGTGACCACGATCAATGCAACTTGATCCAAACGTCGAGGTAAATAAATATTTAGTTTTCAGCGCGATAAGTCCCGTTTAAATATATAACTATGTGTTCGAATCGCGAAAGTTTAAAAGTTACAACCATCTTAAACAACTATCAATCTTAAAAATTAAAAGTATATATGTCGTGGCGATATCGTAAAATGGATCATCTCATGAAATGAGCGATAATTTTATGAAATAGTTATATTTCATGAAGTGGTCAGATAAATAAATTAAATAATAATATAATTATTAATGTAAGGTTTCATGATACTTACCAAAAGTATTCAAACTGATTGAAGGCAAAAAAAAAACTATCACGGCCAAGTCGGGCTTCCGCCTAAAGCCTCTAGCGTGGATAATATAACTATAATAGGTGCGATATGATCACTGATTGACCACATCATGAAATAGCCATGCGTCTAGCTGTTAATATCGTCAAACGCTAATCATTCATTCATTTGGCCAAACCATTTCATGATATCAATTGTCATTGTCATGAAAAAAATACATGATATAAATATTTTTCATGATGTAGCCAACTATTTCATGGAATGATCAATTTTACAATATCGCCACGACATAAACATTCATATAAATGAATAAGGTTTGCTTGAAAACTGTTGACCCCGATGCAAAAAACGGGCACGACGCGTGAAAAGTTCACACTGCGCTGAAAGCCGCTGTTTAAGAAATGACTCGTATTTTTAAAGCATCATTTACAACCTTCATTTGTATTATCAAATTTTAATGCTGTTTGTATGTATTTACTTAAAAGTATACAAATAATCTACCTATATTTCTTTAAATGTGAAAACAATTATTTGTATTTAATTACGATGAAATGCACACGCATACTCGACTCGTGTTTGACTTGTAATGTATCCATATAATGTAATTGATTCCAATAAAGTATGTAGGTAATAATTGTACTGTTAATTTAATGCATAGTTGATTTCAATTTATGATTTGTAATATATGTAATTTTGTTATTTTTTGCTCACCCCGTCGGGTTAGAATGTATCGAATGTATCGAATGTATGTACTTTTAATATTTAAATGTTACATCACTTTATACCTACATATGTTCACGCAAATAAAATTAATTTGAATTTGGTACTCGTACATGTATGTAGTGTAGATACGACTAAGTCTAAATAAAAACATATTTAGTCCAAACTGAAACCCAAGATTATTCAAACAATACTGCTCGGTCATCGAATAACTGGCGGTGATGGTAATTCTTCCAACGGCATCCAGCACAAAAAAAGCAAGACTAGTTATTTAAATTACACATTATTCATACCACTTTTGATAACAACTAATATAGTAATCTGATTATTGTTCCAATTAATAGTAAATTAAATTTGTAAAACTTTCAGGTATAAAAAGTAACCTCTATACCCGACTGCGGCGAAGCAAAGGAAGAGTAATGAGTTTAACAGTCTATGTATGTATCTGGATGTTTCATCATAGCGTCGCCGCTATTGGTCCGATTTTGACAAACGAGGCATCAACCAATTCTTCTTCAAGTTACAAAACCAAATGCGGGTTGGAGTCAACGCTCACCCTTCTCGACGCTGACACCCGCTATTTCATTCTTCTCGTGACCACGATCAAAGCAACTTGATCGAAACGTCGAGGTAAATATAAATTAAGTTTTCAGCGCGATTAAGTTCCGTTTAAATATATATAACTATGATTCGTCTTCATGTATAGAGTTTAATAGGCTATTTTTACCTGTCTACGGAGAAGCAGAGGAAGGGCTATGTGATCAAAAACTTGGTCTGATTTTGACAAGCGGGTATCAATCGCTTCGTCTTTATTGCAAGAATGTCATGTGTTTTTACCCGACCGTAGTCGGGTTTTAGTTTTTGAACTTATATGTTGTACGTAGAACTTTATGAGAAAATACAATCCTTTCATACATTACTTTTATATAGCACTTAGTCTTAAGCTATGCGCAACGAACGCAAAAAACAGTACCAGTATTTTTTTCGACTTCGTTTTGAAAATTCACCCTCCACCGACTAAATTTATACAATATATTAAACTACCTAGAGGTAGTTTAATATAAATGAAAACAGGGACAAAATCGGCTTATCATTTTCTGAGATATTTGTGGCCAGACATGTCTGAGTGTGACAAGGCGTAGATATGTCTGACAGACAGACAGAGACGCGTTCGGTAACTTTATTTTATAAAATGTTTATATTAAATGTGTATATAGTAATAGTTAAGAAAACCCTAATTGTCCCTCGTTTCTTTTCCTTCACTAACGCAGCTTGTTTGTTTTGGTGCCATCTTTTAAAGCAAAGGTACAAACTTTTTCACATATTCTGTTACACATTATCGTTAAAAAGTTCCTGAAACGGGAACACGTTCTTTCTTTTGTTTAGTATCTAATAAGATCGTACAAACTGTTCTTTGCAAAATGAAATGGTTTTGTGTTAAGTCCGATTGGGGCGATGCTAACCTGGTTAAGTTTAATGCTACTAAAATGCAGGCGTGTTAGTTCTCTGCTAAAAAGAGTCCTCTTAACCGATCGCCATCTTTCCGTAGTGTAACAATACCATTAGACGACCATCTGGAGCTTTTGGGTGTCGAACTCACATCGAACCTGAATTTTGGGTCTTACATTGAATCCAAAGCCAAGGTGGCTGCAAAGAAACTTGGTATTTTGTCTAAGGTTAGGCGGTACTTTACACAGGAACAGCTTTTGAATCTTTATGAGGTGAGGTCGCAAGCCTGTCGGTATTCTACAGATTGCACTATGGAGAACAACAAGAACTGCACAATCTGATTTCCCCATCACCTTTCCATTACCGTACGACTAGACGATTGGCAAAGCGCCATCCTTTTATAGTTGAAATACCTCGCACAAGAACGAAGCGTTACGCTTTTTCATTTATTATAAGAACTTCTAAAGAGTTGAATGCCCTGCCCTCGTCAGTGTTTCGCGTAAAATTATAACCCTGGTGTGTTCAAGTCGAGAGTGAATAGGTATCTACTAGGCAAGCATGCTACACCTTCGACCACATCATCGCTTTCCATCAGGTGAGATCGTGGTCAAACGATTGACAGTGATAAAAAAAAACAAGAAAAAGTTTTTTTTTATATCATTACCCAAATAAGAACATTACGTACGTTCATTAAGTACGTTCCAACCGCAAACGATTTACTTGTTTTGTTTAAAAAAGAATAATAAAAAAAAAAACATTACATATAAAAATATTTGGGACAATTCACACCAATTACCTAGCTCCAAACTAGGATACCCTGAACCATGGGCACTAGATTACGGATAAACATACTTACATCGATAAAAATATTATATCCAAACGAACGATGGAAACAAAATCATCCCACAAATGACCGCGTCCGTTTGATTTCGTAGTTAGGGTCACTAGATCACTAGAACAACTGGTCGCTGGTGGTCCTAATAATCATCATCATCATCCTATACTTGTCCGCTTGTCCTAACATCACTGAGCTCAGTCTTCAACTCTCAGCATCCAGTTCTGCTAGGCTCTTTTCGCAAATCGTCACTCCACCTGGCCATAGTGCGTCCTTCACTAAGTTTGCGTAAGTGCCGTCTCCACTCTAGAACTCGTTTAACCCCAACGGTTGTCAGTTGTTCGGGAAAATGCCCACTGTCACTTTAACTTGCGTATCCTTCTTAATTGTTATAATACGATCCTTTGTCAATGTTGTAATATCATTAATACTGATAATGCAAAAGTTTTAGGACTGTGATCATCAGCTTTCAGTAATATATAAAGCATTATTTATGACCATCCGCTAATCTGCACTGGGTAGTCATACGAGCCTGAATTTCATAAATAGAAACAACAAATGCACAAAAAAATCAAAACACGAAACAAAAAACGCAAGAGGCTAAATAATGATGATAAGCTAGGAGCTTACTAAGAATAAGTGATCCACTATTTATTTTATCATAGTACCTATCATCGGAAAACAAAAAGCCCATATATACTTAATTAAGTAATTAACCTTAGTAACTCAATCAAATCTTAAAATTTACCATTTTCAACGATTACGCCAGTCGATTCTTAGAAAAACAGTAGGTAACAAAATGTTCGAGAAGAGTGGCTGGATGACGCAATACCTACATTTAAAGGAACATTCTGGAACACACCAGTGACGCGTAGGTACCTACAAATGTTTCCAGAGCGCGCGGTAGGTATATACCTACGGGCGCGACAATATTAAAGGCGCGGCCAGCCTTCGGTACCTACGGGTGCGGCGCGGCGCGGCAACTTCAAAGGCGCTGCCGACCTTGAAAGTTAAAATACCTACCGACTACTGCTAGTACATACGAGTACGTACGAGGACGAAACTTCCGCTGCGGTATAAATAAGGCGCGCATCGGCTGCCTGGGACAGTTTTGACTTGGCGTTCGGAACGAAACGATCATAGTTATTCGAAGCGAGTATTCAGTGATAATTGATTAGTGTGTATAGTCAGGTTAATAGTGTTTGAGTGTAACTTGTCGGTTTAATTTCTTTTTGTGGTTTTTCGAACAAAGGTGTTAATTTTTAGTGTAATTGGCGTACATTTATTTGATCCGAACCCCAACTCGTAACAATACCATTGCACCTGTAGATAGAAAATTAATGTTCATTTTGTAGTTGTAACTTAACATTGGTTTAAACTTACAAATAAACTTGAAGAAAAACAGTATATGCCACAACAGTAGTAAAAAAATAAGAGTTATTTGCTTCTTATCCCATTCATAAATAACTTATTTGTTTGATGCTCATCCTAACAAATATTCAACCTTATCAAAGTACCTGTGTTTATTTACCGGAGCAAATCCAGGGGATGAAGTTTACTCCCCAACTTCACAAGATATGACATAAGTTAGATCTATGTTGTGTTGGAAATGCACAAGTTTGAAGCTTTAATTCGGAGTAGCTACAAAACAAGTTGTAAGTTGGTAACATAAGTTTAGGATGTCACCAAAGGAAGAAAGGGGAAATACTTAATAGAAGCTTACTAATAATACTTAAGAATAATACTTAAGCTTACTAATAATACTTAATAGCACCTAAAAATATATTACCACATCTAATTTTCTCATAGGCAAGTCAAATGGGTGGTCTTAGCGCTAAGAGCGATCTCTTCCAGACAACCTTTGAATTGAAAGTATTGGCAGAACAAGAAGAAGACGGTAAAAATAATGGCAACAATAGGTAATGGCTTAACGTAAAACCAATTCAATGTGGTGGCGGTGAGGTGGTAGCTATACGACTAACATCAGAAACTAGCTTTCGCGTGCCTTGCTTTTGCGACTTCGACCGCACGGACTACAGTTTATAGCGAAAAAAGCATCCTATGTTCTTCTAAGATATTAAATACCAATGTAATAGTATAGCAACAAACGATTTGTATTCTTGTTGGCACCAACGCTCTTGGTGATTTTTGACATACTTGTTATTATTTCGTTTCCATGGCAACGGTGTCGATTACAGCGAGTAATCGACACTTTTCAGTTTTCCCGTGGAAACTTACTGTTATCCGTAATAGAAAGTATCCTATGAGTTATTCCAAGTTATAAGTAATCTCCATCCCAAATTTTATCAAAATCCGGAATGCTTTGCCCTCGTCAATGTTTCCGGTAAAATATAACCCAGGTGTGTTCAAGTCAAAAGTGAATAGATATCTACTAGGCAAGCGTGCTACACCTTCGACCGCATCATCGCTTTCCATCAGGTGAGATCGTGATCAAACGATTACCTAGTACGGATATAAAAAAAAGCAAACAGACAACGTTTCACTGTTATATATTGGTGTGGATGAGAACTACCTAGTGAATATGTATTGATATACTGTGTGATTTCATTGTAAACATTGTTAATTGGTCAGTAGGTTATCAATATCGCTATATCCGTGAAACAGCACTCAAATGTTTCACATTTTCACATTAGCACACTTCACACTAATATTATGAGGCTGCATTCGACCAAACCAGAATAAATTTTATTCTTCGAATAGTAGTATGGATAAATGACGGTTATTCCGTAATTTCTATGCCAGTATTCTAAGATTAAATTTACTCTTGTTTGGGTGAATCCAGCCTTATTCAGAAAAGTGTAACCACTGTCGTAAACAGACCAATCAGAGCTTAAAGTTTTAAAAATGAAAACTTTCTCATCGAGCGGAAAACTTCGTATGCTCGATGCAAATCTGCATACATTAGAACTGACAGTCTATACAAAACGTCATAAAATGCATATAAATCGATTAGCGCCATCTATGTTTTATCTTTGTATGTGTGTATGTTTGTTACTCCTTCACGCTCAAACGGCTGAACGGATTTGGATGAAATTTGGTACCAGGATAGCTTATATTCTGGATTCACATAGGTTACTTTTCATGATCATCCTGCATCATTATAAACGCGGGTGAAACCGCGGGGCGTAGCTAATGTACCTACATCTACAATGAAAGACACCTAAAAACTTTATAACAAGCAACATTTGTACCGATTTATAATAACAGTTAAGATACTCAGTTTAAGTTTATTTTTTATATATGTTGAAAATATTGTTTAATCGTATTTTTACCCGACTGTGGAGGGTTATGTGTTTGGGTTGTATGTATGTTTGTTTGTACGTTTTTAGGCACGCCCTGCAGCCTAAATGGCTTAATGGACTTTGATAAATAAGGTGTCATTGTTTTTGTCTTGATCACGGGAGTGCTATAGGATATATGAATTGTCAAGAAAACTAATATGGCGGCGTACAGCTGCCATATTGTATTTCCGACGGAACAAATAATTACCAATACCTATCGAGTGAGGTATCAAAATGAAGGTCTTTAAGATAACATTTCAAATATATATGATTCTTATAACTAAAAGGTAACAACTGTCTTATAATCTTCTTACTAAATATTCAATTTAAGAAGTAAAGTAAAATATGTTAGTAAATAAAACACATTATGTTACTAATTGTCACGAGTCATGTTATCGTGGAATATCTATTTTGTTGATTATGTTGATTGTTTTGTTTGTTTGCAATAAATACATTTTTTTATTATTAAATTTATATAAATACTAGCTGCGCCCGTGGTTTCATCCGCGTCCCTAAGAACCGTGCATTTTTTTCTGGGATAAGCTTTCTCCAAACCAAATTTCATCCACATCCGTTGAGCCGTTTAAGCTTGAAGAAGTAACAAATACACACACACACCCACCCACCCTCACACACACACACACACACACACACATACACACACGCACACACACTTAAATACATACAAACTTCCACCTTTCTAATATTAATGTGTTCATTTTTGTCTGGCGGTCAGCTCGTATTCAATAATTTTGTTCGCAATCGTGTTTTTTGTATTTTTATAATAATTTTACTTGTTTCTTAGATATAATGTAGTGAAACGTCAAAGAAGTACACAAAAATACCATGTTACGTATTTCAAAGTATTACATTTTACCTAGAAACTTGTACATCATAATATTGAAATTGAAATACCACACAGCACTTACATTCAAAACAGTTTCCCAAAAGACGGGTTTAAAGCGGTTTTGCAAACAAACTCAGTACGCGTCCTATCATAAACTAATCAGATTCATCTCATATCATGTTACACCTGTAGATAACGCAATAAAGTCCTATGTTCCTTGATGTTATAAGATTGCAAGCGTGAAGCATGTATTGTTCTTCGTCTACGCCGTAGCAATAACTCAGAGTTACAGCGTAGCGAACACGCTACGAGCTAAGAGGGCGGCGTAGCACCTCTACGGTTCTTTTGTTATGATCACTCGCGCCCTTGTAAGGCTGTGTGTTTGTGGAAACTCTTCATGTTTTGAAGGGGTTCTGTAAAGCTTTGTAATATCTGGTGAGTTCAGTGAAATGTTAAATGTTAAAAATGGTAAAAAGTTGACTTGACAAAATAAAAACTTTATTTTTTGTGTTTCGATAAAGAAGGTTTAAAAATGACGGCGTTTACCAAACAAACGAGAGAACCACAGCAAATGGCAGCTGCATATGAGTGGAAACTTGATAGAATTCTCGACCTTATTAGCCGTTAATCTCTTACCGTTAAGATCTTGCTGTGATGTGGCGACCAATCGGCATTGCATGATGTGTAAGTGTGTGCATGAAGCTTGTGCGTATGAGTGAATCGGCTTTACTGAGGTGCTTCACTTTCGATTTGATGGTGTGGTATATGTCTTTTCTTAACTTTCGCGTATTATACCATATTTTTGCTTTACAGTACCAACGCTACTGCCAGGTAAGGCTTTGTGATCCATTATTTTGGAAAGAATAGCAATTGTTTTAGGTTATGAGTTGAATTTACTATCAGGCTGAAGACCTGCTCGTTTCTAATATCACTTGTTAACAAAAATACAGCGATTTTTTCGAACTATGCAAAACCAATCAGATCTTTTAAGCCAAGAAATCATCCCTATACAAAAATGGATATATATGTAACCCCTTTGTACCCCTGATCTATGCGTCCATTCCTTCATAAATTCCAAAAGATGAAATCTAATGCCATCAGGGTCTGAATAAATGATTGAAGGTTCGCCCTTCCGACTGCTGGTCAATTATTTTCGGGGAGAGTAAATACTCCCCTTATCAAATATTTGTAAGAAAAAGTCACAGATATTGATGAAGTGCCCTTCATATTTGCTATGAGGTAGCTAATAGTAGGGGTGAGAATTAAGTCATAAGCTTTTATTCATACCGTAGGTACACATGCAACACTTGGTCATGTCAAACATTTCAATTTAAATAATTTAAGAGTACATAGTATAGTAACAAAAAATGTGCGGTTGTACAGAGGTGTTGTCAAACAATAATAAAAATGATAATAAATGACAATATGCATACAAGTTGTTAGTTATCAGCTGTAAAGAGGCTTTGTCAGAAATTACAAACTAACAAAAAGCAGCTGTAAAAGGGCCTTGTCATGGTTCACAAATAGTGTTAGCAGCTTTACAGGGATTTGTCAAATACCTACCCAAGTTTGCACAGAGCTAGACGAACACCAAGCATATTTGTCATCAATGTAATCTTTATAATTATAATATGCCTTTTCCATTAAACTGTCCTTAACATGTTTTTTAAACTGAGTCCCTTTTAATTGTTTCCGATACTAAATTAATTTAAAGACTAATTCGTGTTTGACTAATATTTCACCAGAGCGCTTATTCGATATGCCACGCGAATAAGGGTCCAAAACCCTTACTCGCTATGACCCTGCAGGTAAAGGTGGGTTTAGAATAAACGAGAAAATTCTCATTCTAACCCCACTCCATATTATTTTTTTTGGTGTAAATAGTGACAGAGCATTCTTTCGATATTCTATCTTATTTGTAGAGATTCTATGGAATGCTCTTATAATGCTCTAAGTATACTCGTTCGCTTGATGTAAACGTCGCACGGGCGTACAAACAATTGCCTAGAGCGTTTTGTCGTGTTCAGATGTGTTCGCTCTTTAGAACGGTCTCTTCAAAGTGTTAGTGAAGTTAGAACCAAAATCTCGTGGATCTGAGCTGTGGATTATTTAATTATTGTAGTTGCATGTCCACCATAATATTAAAACATCACGCACATTTTCCAGTCTCCTTCTTTATTAATTGAGACGGAATGATAAATGCAGAACTTGCAATCACAATATCACTCTGATATCAACGACTCTCAGAGTCAGTCATAGTGTACCTAGTCTACAGCCGGTCACAGACACTTGAGCAATGAGCACTCGTTTGCCTGACAACATGTGCAAGAATTCCAGTTTTGTTTGTTGTAATTTTTGCTCGTTGGTATTTTTTTGGTGCAAATGATGAAAACATACTATAGTTTACACCAAGAAGACAACAAACAACGACGCTCTGTGCTCTTGATCTAGCTCTAGCTCTATATTCGTTTGGTGTAAACCCTCTTTAATGCATCGCGTTAGGATATCTTCGTGGAATCGTTTGGCAATTATTGTAATGAAGTCACACGTTTTCTGCAAGGTTTGTGTGGAATATAACTATACTTATCATAAAGCAATAAGCACCAAAATAAGTGTACAATGAAGATAATTTAAAAAAATTGTCTAGGATACCTAAAATAGGCTAATGAACAGGTTTTTTTTTTTAAATCGAGTTTTTTTATTTCGTCACACAAAAAGATGCTATTTTCACTGTTCGACAGCTAAGGGTTTGACTTAAAATCTGGAGCTTAGTTAAGTTTAAATTATTAACAGTATAATACAGTAATGTTGATTTTTTGATTATAATTTTACATGTACATCCAATAGGTTTTATCCATACACTAATATTAAAAAATAAAAAGTACTGCTGTCTCTCTGTCAGTTTGGTACCTTTTTACGATAAAATTGGAGTACTTGGCATCTTAATCCGATGATTAGATACCAAGCAATCGAAAAAAAACTATTTGACGACTGAACAAATTTTGAAGAAATGTAGTATATTGTAATTGATAGGTACTTTTAGTCCTGGAATAACACTTACAGGAAAAGCCACAGGCACAGTAATGAATTAAAAATCTGATGTGAAGTGGTGAGGCGTTTTAAAGAGATAAACGCTTTAATAAACAGAAAAATATGGAATTGCATGCTGAAAATAGCTAAAATCCGAATCCTAGAATCATCAATATCCAACGAAAAAACAAATCTTTCAAATAGCTAGATCCCACAAGTTAAAAATGTTACTTTCTAATTATTGTATTAAGATATAACAAGACTATGTGTCTGAACACTCATCTCCCCGTATTTTTGTTTTCCTGGTTATTTTGAACGCTCATAAAAGAAGAATTAAATGTGTTCATTCACTGAAAAAAACACCGGAATGCGCTCAAAACCACAAAATGAAAACCAAGCAAGGTCTTATTAAATTCTCAACAGGCTTGTGAAAATATATTTTATTCAAGCTATGGCCCAAGCCTCATAAATAAGAAACCTATAATAAAATACCGCAAAACAAAAACTATTTCCACGTAATAAAAGGTCTATAAATCTCGCATACGGTATAGGTACGGCATTTTTTATTTTTCCCTCCATTTTCCCCCTACCTTTTCACCCCTAATGGCCAAAGTGATACATCACTGACTGAACCTGTGTTGGATTTAATCCATACCAATATATAAAAGTGAAACGTTGTCTGTTTGTTTGTTTGGGGAGCTTTCAAGCGATAACGGCTGGACGGATTATGATGAAATTTGGAATGGAGATAGCTAATACCCTGGAATAAAACATGGGATACTTTTTACCTCGAAAAATTGTAAGTTTCCACGGGAAAACGGGAAAATGTTGATAACTCGCATTAAGGAACGGTTGCCATGGAAACGAAATAACAAGTCTGTCAAAAACTTGAAGAGCATTGGTGCTATACTACTTTTGTATTGGTTTTTAATATCTTAAAAGAACATAGGATGCTTTTTTTTGCGATAAACTGAGGTCTGCGCGGTCGAAGTCGTGGGCGGGAAAGCTAGTATATTGTAGTTTTTCGTTTAACCGCGGACACTTATAGGAATTTGTCGGATTTGATTTAGCTCCGATTTGTTGGTCGACTTTGTTGAAGCTACAAGGAAAAGCGGTGAACCTATCCCTTCCGGCACAGTAGAAACAGCTTCCGGGCAGGTGGAGCGAGTGATGTCAAAATCAGCTAGGTGTATTTCTATGCGAGTGTTTGTTTATTTCGTATTATTTTCACTCCCAAATATCGATACTTTTGTGTTGAAATGTTTGTATGATTAGTGTAAGTAATTTGGTTCCTTAATACACTCATTCAATAAAATATAGAACATTCTGTTTAAAAAAATTGAATCAAGGCACTTCTAGTTTTTGGATCCCAACTCAGTATCACCTACAGCTTCGCATTATTATTATATCTCATATCCTATATATCGCATAACATATATATATTATATATATGTTATGCGATATATACGCATAACATATATATATATTATATATAATATTTATTATATAACTAGCTGATGCCCGCGGCTTTGCACGCTTGGTAATTTCTCTAGGTTAAAAGCACTACCTTGTTGTAACCATCTTGTTTGAAAACTAATGTGATCGAAATGGTCACATTAGTTTTCAAACAAGATGGTTCTTGATGAAAGGGGGTTGAGAACTTGAGAATCGTATCTTTCAAATGAATGGACCAATTTAGCTGCGTTTTTTAACGTTTCAAAGCTGAGATAAACAAGATTGTTCTTAGCTATAATGGGGGAGGGCGGTTGAGGGGGAGAATGGGGGTGAGGATCGTAGCACCCAAACGAATGGACCGATGTTGATGTGGTTTTTAAGTTTGAAAACTGATGTGATCGATATGGTTCTTAGCTTTATGGGGGGGGGGGGGGGGAGACGGTTCCTAGCTATAATGGGAGGGAGAAGGGGGGGATGGGGGTAGATAGCTCTCAAAATGATGAAACATTTTTATGTTTGAAAACTAATGTGATCGAGATGCTTCTTAGCTATAATGGGGAGTGGGAAGTCGAGGGATACATTTTTTTTTTTATTTTGGGCTTGTTTACTATACTTTATTATTTGCAATTTCATTATAAGACAATAATAGTATTTACATTAACTTCAATAAACAAAAATTGAAAATTTTGTAAGAAGCTCAAAAGAAAATTGCTACTGTTTAATTATAAGAATTATATATTTTTGACCTCTTTTTTGATACCTCACTCGATAGGTTTTGGTATTTTTTTGTTCCGTCGGAAATACAATACGGCAGCTGTAAGCCGCCTTATTGGTTTTCTAGACACTTCATATATCCTATAGCACTATCGTGATCAAGAGGAATCCAATTAAACGTAATTTATCAAAACCAATCAAGCCGTTTAGCCTTAGCTGCCTTAAAAACGTACAAACATACAAACAAACAAGCATACATACAACTCAAACACATAACCCTCCTCAGTCAGATAAAACAAAAAATGTTCCTATCGAAAACTGGTACTGTTTCACTAATCACGATCCCTAGTTGTGGGTGACTAAGTTTGCACACGGGCAATTCCACGGGGCACAGCTAGTTATATGACATAGTGACATAGATATATAAATTTGTATATATATATATATATATATATATATATATATATAGTATGTGTCAATTGTATTACCTTATTTAAGTTTGATATTGTTTGTTTTTTGTTTTGGTATACAATAAAGTATTTCGTATCGTATCGTATCGTATAGTATGTATCTAAAAATGTATGTTTGTATATTTGTCCACAATGCGTAGCACGCGGGCTAGTTATACATAAAGTAAGCCGAAACCAAGAAGTTTAAAAAAAGACAGAATCCACACCGCTAAATCAAAAGTGAAAGCACCCAAGATCATTATGACGGTCCGCTCTAACGCACAAGCATCACACGCACACACTCACACCAAGTTATGCCAATCGGCCGCTACATCGCAGCAATATCTTGACCTTGTTAATCATGTAAATCCTGTCAAGTTCTCACGAAAAATAAAGACAATGCAGTCCTTTATAATAAAATTGTGTATCAACCACAAAACACTCCGCAACCACCATTTGTTTTATTTCACTCCTTTGTTTGGCGGTGTAGACAACTTTTTTTTGAAAAGGCGGTTTTATTATAATTTGAAGAAAATGATTGACCGCATAAAGTTTTTTCGGGATTACACGTATAGAATATACACGTACTCGTATATAAGAACTAACCGCCACACACTGCCAAGACCGTGAGATATTTAATTTCATCGCATTATAGGAGCGGCTGCGGTCCAGCGGCTCTGCCGGTTCATTAGGTCCCCGCCCGGTCGACGGTCGCCGGTCTGCAGAGGCACAGAGTAAGGAATACAAGTAGGAAATGTATCTACTAACGTTCTTATATGTTTTTCCGTTGCTGACATGAAAAGATTGCAGCGCACAGTGCACCGTATCGAAAAGTTCTATATTATCTCGCATTTAAAACTCTGTAACTATCTCCAGAGATCTAATTTTGACATGAAACGTGTTCAAAATTACATAAGGGGTACCATGAATATAAGTAGACATGTAACGGAGACGGTTGGAACGGTTATGACGTACTATTAACGCGTACTATTTAAAAAATAAATTAAATTAAATTTGTCATGTCGACCAAGGTTCTCTTTGATTGGCATGTCAAAATTTCATATTAAATCTCCTTGTAGGTCGTTCGTTTTGGTGCAAATGGCGAAAAACAAAACATTACGACGGCCGTGCGCCCCAACATAGCCCCGCCCGTTTTTTAGGCTTATATACAGCTCGTCGATGTGATATTGAATTTTTGTACGTATGCATAGCCACGGGGCACAGCTAGAGTGAAATAAAAAAGGTCGTGAGTTTTCCCTACTGCGTAGGTAATCTGTGTCGATGGGCAGTTTATTTCAGAAACGAAGATTTTTATAGGTAGGTAAGTACCTTAATGGAGCCCCGACGTCATATAAATCATCGTTAGGGTGAAATAAGTCTAGGTTTTAGCGGAACTCTGTTCAATTTAAAGTCCTTCCTACTTTAATTATAATTTTCTGTGTAATAAAATGATCATCTAAAAGAGAATTTGGGAAGAAACATACTCTATTGAGAGGTATTTATTGCTAGCATACTCGCATCTATGGTAATAATATATTTTTCTAAAAAAAGTAAAAAAATGACTTCATGATAAAAATGAAATTTTGTAAACAACCACTAAAAGAATAAAATAATTACAATTGAGCCAGAACAATATCACTTTTTCAAAATTACCAACTTAATAATAATGCATAAATACAACATAAGATATGAAAGAGAAGGCAGTGCCAAACCGAGCCATAATAATTAATATGGTTGAGCTTATTCAAAAAGATAATGTCTTAAACGGCTTGATGTGCTATATAAAATAATAAGCTCTACAAAAACTTTATCATTTACTGGATTGCTGTATTCGTGTCAATCGGTTTGTGAACGTGTGAAAGTCAAAATCTGCTCGTGTGAGTCTCTTATTTTGTCTCTTCTGCATTTCGTGTTTTGTATGAGTGTGCGTTATAGACAACTGCATATTACTTCGTACGTAGATAGGTATGTATTAATTTTGTAAAGATATTAGATGTAAATGATGCCTGGGTTTGGCACCGCCTTCAAAAAACTCTTTCTTATCTTATGTTGTATTTATGCTTTATTATTACGTTGGTAATTTCGAAAAAGTGATACTGTTCATGCTCAATTGTAATTATTTTAATCTTTTTAGTGGTTGTTTACAAAATAACATTTTTATCATGAAGTCATTTTTTTTTTGAAAAATGTTTTATTTTTAGTGGTCTGAGCAAACATCGGGAAGAATATATGCCAAAGAAAATAGTAGACACTCATTTTAGACTCAAAGCGTTGGTAAATTTAAACCAAGAATGAATAAATCCTAATATATAACGACTGAATTAGTTTTGACCATTTTCCATCATTTTGTTGTTGCGTTCCTGTGACTACCTTTCGGCTCAATCATCAGACCCTGAAAACCACATAACACCAGAGAACTCATCAAGACAAACCAAACGAGCCCAAACTCGAAGGGGTTCCATCATTTTGTTGTTGAGTTCCTGTGACTACCTTCCAGCTCCATCATCCCTGGATACCATATAACACCAGAAAATTCATCAAGACACACCAAATGAGCCCAAACACGAAAGAGGTTCTATCATTTTGTTGTTGAGTTCCTGTGACTACCTTCCGGCTCCATCACCAAACCCTGGATACCACATAAAACCAGAGAACTCACCAAGACAAACCAAATGAGCCCAAACTCGAAGGGGTTACATCATTTTGTTGTTGAGTTTCTGTGACTACCTTGCGGCTCCATCATCAGACCCTGGATACCACATAGCACCAGATAACTCATCAAGACAAACCAAATGAGCCCAAACTCAAAGGGGTTCCATCATTAAATTGTTGAGTTCCTGTGACCACCTCCCAGCTCCATCATCAGACCCTGGATACTACATAAAAATCAAATCAAAACAAATTGTTTATTGGCGTAAATATGGGTAGGTATACAAAGATAGATTATTATTAGAAATGTGAAAACATTCTGTGTCTTTTAAACTTTCTGGACTTTTAATATGTTTTTTTTTTACAATTTTATTAGTTTTTTCCAACAATTTAGTCAGTCCTGAAATGTCCACATTTAAATTCTCAATTTCTTGGTTAGCTGATTGTAGTTTTTCTTCTAGCATATTTATTTAATCTTGTTGTTCTCTAGTATACTGGTTTTCATCCATTGATGTATATGGTAGACTTAGTACAGTTGAGTCGAAAAGAGAGGATTTATCAGTCAATATGGTGATATCATTTAAGGAACTAGTCCTCTGTGGGTTTCTAAATGTTATATTATCTGTATTGCTTTTGTACATGTTTAGGTCTGTTATTTTCTATGTATGAAATACAAAATTAGGCAAAGCGTGGCAAAAATAAGCAAAATTAAACAAACGGTAAACAGCCATAGGTAGCTACAGGCCAGGCGACCAGCACAACGGGCGTAGCGACGGCCGGCAGCGTGATGAGTCATGCACTAAAACAATGGAGCGAGCGCTCGGCGAGTCGTCCACGGCCAGCTTCGCGAGACCGTTGCCGAATATTTTGAAATATATTTAGTAATACATAACACCAGAGAACTCATCAAAACAAACCAAATCAGCCCAAATTCGAAGGGGTTCTATAATTTTGTTGTTGAGTTTATGTGACTATCGTCCGACTCCATCATCAGACCTTGGATACCAAATAACACCAGAGAACTCATCAAGACAAACCAAATGAGCCTAAACTCAAAGGGATTTTATCATTCGATTGTGTAGATCCTTAGTAGTAATAGTAGTCATTACTACTACTACTGTAGTTTTTTAATTGTCATCAAAGCAACACCCATGTGAAACACTTCAGCATCTTTGGACATCCTTAAATTGTTCAAAATTGACTTTTAATCCAGTTCCAAACATAATAACACAGTGAATTAAATTAAAGCTTGTTGAAAGCTACTAATCCAATTTTGATGAAATTTATACAATACTACTAGAGGTCTTCTTACTCAAGTAAAAACAATCATTTAATTCAGTTCAGAAATCCTAAGATATTAGAGAACATAAACTATAAAACAAATAGGTTTTCTAATAAAACTACTGAACCAATTTTGATGAAGATTATATGGGACTACTTACCCTTTTGAATAAAAAAACAATAATCTAAATCGGTTTAGAAATCTTAGAGATAAACACAAAATCGAATGGATTTACTCAAAAAACTATTTAGACTCGAAACACTACTGAACCAATTTTGATACTACTAACACTACTTTGAACTACCTGGAAAGTATAATAACTATTTCAAACAAAAAAGAATTTTCAAAATCGGTCCTTAATTGACGGAGATATCGACCGCAATACATAAAAAAAAACATACATACAATCGAACTTATAAACTTCTCCTTTTGTGAAGTCGCTTAATTACCACGCGGGCAAAGACACATGCACAGCTAGTTACCTATAATTTAAGAAGGCCAGCGTCCATAGAACTCTCATCGTTCTTCTGCGCGCACGGTTGCCTGGAAGAGATGTCTCTAAATGATAAGATACCTATAATTTAAGAACGCTAGCGTCCATAGAACTCTCATTGTTCCTCTCTGCGCACGGTTGCCTGGAAGAGATGTCTCTAAATGATAAGATACCTATAATTTAAGAACGCCAGCGTCCATAGAACTCTCATCGTTCCTCTCTGCGCATGGTTGCCTGGAAGAGATTTCTCTAATCGATAAGATACCTATCATTTAAGAACGCCAGCGTCCATAGAACTCTCATTGTTCCTCTCTGCGCACGGTTGCCAGGAAGAGATGTCTCTAAATGATAAGATACCTATAATTTAAGAACGCCAGCGTCCATAGAACTCTCATTGTTCCTCTCTGCGCACGGTTGCCTGGAAGAGATGTCTCTAAATGATAAGATACCTATAATTTAAGAACGCCAGCGTCCATAGAACTCTCATCGTTCCTCTCTGCGCATGGTTGCCTGGAAGAGATTTCTCTAAATGATAAGATACCTATCATTTAAGAACGCCAGCGTCCATAGAACTCTCATTGTTCCTCTCTGCGCACGGTTGCCAGGAAGAGATGTCTCTAAATGATAAGATACCTATAATTTAAGAACGCCAGCGTCCATAGAACTCTCATTGTTCCTCTCTGCGCACGGTTGCCTGGAAGAGATGTCTCTAAATGATAAGATACCTATAATTTAAGAACGCCAGCGTCCATAGAACTCTCATCGTTCCTCTCTGCGCATGGTTGCCTGGAAGAGATTTCTCTAATCGATAAGATACCTATCATTTAAGAACGCTAGCGTCCATAGAACTCTCATTGTTCCTCTCTGCGCACGGTTGCCTGGAAGAGATGTCTCTAAATGATAAGATACCTATAATTTAAGAACGCCAGCGTCCATAGAACTCTCATTGTTCCTCTCTGCGCACGGTTGCCTGGAAGAGATGTCTCTAAATGATAAGATACCTATAATTTAAGAACGCCACCGTCCATAGAACTCTCATCGTTCCTCTCTGCGCATGGTTGCCTGGAAGAGATTTCTCTAATCGATAAGATACCTATCATTTAAGAACGCCAGCGTCCATAGAACTCCCATCGTTCCTCTCCGCGCAAGGTTGCCTGGAAGAGATGTCTCTAAATGATAAGATACCTATAATTTAAGAACGCCAGCGTCCATAGAACTCTCATTGTTCCTCTCTGCGCACGGTTGCCTGGAAGAGATGTCTCTAAATGATAAGATACCTATAATTTAAGAACGCCACCGTCCATAGAACTCTCATCGTTCCTCTCTGCGCATGGTTGCCTGGAAGAGAATTCTCTAATCGATAAGATACCTATCATTTAAGAACGCCAGCGTCCATAGAACTCCCATCGTTCCTCTCCGCGCACGGTTGCCTGGAAGAGATGTCTCTAAATGATAAGATACCTATAATTTAAGAACGCCAGCATCCATAGAACTCTCATCGTTCCTCTCCACGCACGGTTGCCTGGGAGATATGTCTCTAAATGATAAGACCACCCATTGTGACACTATCGTTCGATTATTTTCATTCTATCTATAGTTATAAGTTCTTAGTCTGTGTGGTGTTTCAATAAAGAGTTTATATATTCCTAAAAACAACAAAACATTTTGCCTCATAAATTTGCCTGGTACTTTCAATTCAAGCGAAATCATAACGGTTATGTAAATACAGACATTTGCATGTCAAAGTAAGTGATCACGCGATTAATCTCTGCATAATCAATTTACAGAAAGGACAGATTATTGAATAAAATCCATACCAATACATAAAAGTGAAACGTTGTCTGTTTGTTTGGGGAGCTTTCACGCGATAACGGCTAGATGGATTTTGATGAAATTTGGAATGGAGGTAGCTTATACCCTATAATAAAACAAAAAATACTTTTTATTCAGGAAAATTGTAAGTTTCCACGGGAAAACTGTGTAAGTTTCCACGACTGGAAAATGTGGATTACTCGCTGTAAGGAACTGTTGCCATGGAAACGAAATAGCAAGTCTGTCAAACTTCAAGAGCATTGGTGCTAACCTAGTTTTGCATTGGTTTTTAATATCCTAGACGAACAGAGGATGCTTTTTTTCGCGATAAACAGTAGTCCGCGCGGACGAAGTCGCGGGCGGGAAAACTTGTAGTACTCGTAGTACATAATGGAACATTTCTTTTTAAGCAAATAAATGACTGAGTCTCTCAATGATAATGTAAAATTTACTTGATCCATTTTTTTTTCCCTTTCTAGGTTTCATCATAATGACTTCCCCTATTAATATTACAATCTAGCCTTTGAATTAGGCCAATAAGCAATTTAGTTTTAACTAAAAAAAAAATGGCTTACCTTAAGCACTACTTTGCACTAAAATTACTGTCACTAAACACTACACTAACTCGAACGGGTTTGTTCGTTTAAGTCCGTGTTCTCACTTGATCCATCGATAGTATTATTTATGGGTTTCGCTGGGTTTTTTTAAGTTAACGGAGCTTGCTTTTGGATTTATCTGAATAGAACAGATTTGATAATTCTGAACGTTCCGAACTTTTTATGTAAAGGGCCATCCAGTAAAAGTACCTAAAGTCTTGCCACAGTGTAACTCTAGTGAGAATAACGTACTCGTTCGTTGTCACCGAAAATTAGTACTGGGAATCACCATCATCATCATCATCGGCCCGTGTCAGTCCACTGCTGGACATAGTCCTCTCCCAAAGCACGCCACTGAGCCCGATCTTCGGCTCTTCTCTTCCAACTGCTGCCAGCCACGTATATCGTCGCCCCACCAAGCTGGAGGGCGCCCTACACTACGTCGGCCGAGTCGCGGTCTCCACTCAAGAACACGTCTACCCCAACGGTAATCAGTCCTGCGACAGATATGACCAGCCCACTGCCACTTCAGTTTACTAATCTATCGACAACTTTGGTTCTCTGGCGGATCATCTCATTCCGGATACGATATTTCAGAGAAACTCCAAGAACAGCCCTTTCCATGCCCGCTGAGCGACCTTAAATTGATAGAGTAGTCGTACCGTGAGTGTCCACGACTCGGCTCCGTATGTCATAACAGGTAGGACCCACTGGTTGAAGATTTTTGTCTTCAAACTTTACGGTATTGGCGACGAGAAAACTCGACGAAGTTTCGCAAATGCTGCCCAGCCCAGCTGTATTATTTTGCGGGACTCTCTCTCGAATTTGTTTTTACCTAGTTGCAAAGTTTGCCCCAGATAAACATGCTCCTATACTCGGTTTGGATTAATTCTATTAAAATACTAAGAAAGTTTATTAGATTTACGAAAATACCTTTGATTAATCTAAGACCCTATTCTCACCAGGAGTAGTTTCCCAAAGCAACAAAAATCCTAACAAAATGAGCCTTCACTTTCTTCTAACAAAAATAGGTAAATTGTAACCTACCGAATAGATCTGTCAAACACATTGAACTTTGAACTTTATACGAGTAAGATAAGGTTCTAAATGTTCAAATTGGTTATCATAAAAGTCCATTAACATTTAGGCTTCAAATATCATACAACTTTCAACTGTATTACTATATAATTAGGGCTGATTATGGCGGATGGATTACAGGTCCCTAGGGTAAACTTACCTCATAGGATATAACTCCGTGGCTGATCTAATTTACGTCATTAGGAGGGCGCGTGTTTGTGACGTCACCATTAATACGATTGGGTAAAAACGCCCCGGGGTAGACGGAAATAATGTGATTATTGGCCGATGGGTAATGTCGCTGATGGGTGATGTTGGGAAAGATTCAGTTAGGCGAGTTGATGGTGTGATTGAGCTTTTCCTGCTCGTATTGTTTTTGCCCTTATTTTATCGCTCATAAAGTTTGGGAGAACACTGCGTGCAACCATAAGTTGCAATTAATTATTATATACATATTGTGTTTTTATATTTATGTTTAAAATAGTTTTATTGGAGTAATTTCGTTATAAATACTTAAGATTACTTCAAGAAATGAGGTTCTCTTTTTGGCTGTTTTGTTATACTTTAAACAGAAAAATATTATAAATGCAAAAATTAGTGATTGAGTAGGGGTGTGTGTGTGTGTGTTTCGTTTATTTTTGTTAGGTACTTCTTCACGCTGAAACGGCAAAGTATTTTTATGATTATTCTCCTTATTGAAAAGGGACCTTCAGGGTTGCTCCATATACATTTCATTAAAATTGGTTCAGTCGTTATTTTGTAAATCAAATAAATGTGTAGTTATTATGCCTACTAACGAAATGAGTATCATTATTATAATGCCTGATCCCGCTTTAGAATTTACTACTACTATTTTCAGTTATAATTAAAGGGGCCACCGGTGAAACTATTCGTTCACCCCCCTAATAGTTTCACCGGTGTTCAAGTAGCGGTGAAACTATAAAAGCAAAAAGCAATTTTCCTTTTAATATTAAGTGAGAAGACCATGCTAAAATTGGCAATGACGGCGATTCTATTATGGTAATAGGTATCGTTACTCCGCTATTTATATGCCCATACCTTAATCTAAAGCGTTTAAGTGCGGTCGTTTATTCGAGTCATGTGATTTCCGTACACGACCTAGAACGTATTTCCAGTAGGATGGACCGAACGTGGTGCGCTAGGTACAATAAGGTTACCCACTTACCTGTACTTGAAATGCGGTCATCAGTACTCCTGGCAAAATACTTTTGGAGGTGTATAAACCAAGTAGGTCTTGGGCACCATATTCCGTAGTCCACTTTACTTACCCATCTAAGCAGGCTCGTACAAATGTAAGATATATCTTCCTAACTCATAATCATAATCAAACGTGCAAAAAAACGAACACGCTTAGATATTTGAACGTGGTTGGTACTACCTATTCCTTAACTAACGTTACCTAGAAGATAATCACTCTGTATGTGTGAGTTCAACATGCTAAAGTTGGACACGATGACATGAAGTGGCATCGCAATCGTCGAGACCCCCATTACAGCGTGTAATGCAGTCACAGGCACTCACAAACACTCCTGCGTAGATTTTGGGGCGATTCTGCGTAATCCACTGTATCATAGATCATTATGGGTGAGATGCCGGCTCTATTTAGCATAGCTTTCTGACTCGACATGAAACGCAAGTCGCCTTATCATTTCTTGTATTGACAGAAGTTACCCACTTACCTGTGTATGTGAGTAGAACATGCTAAAGTTAGACACGATGACGGGCACTGGCAGCGCGATCGTCAACACCCCAGCTAGGGCGCATAGCGCACCCACAAACATTCCCAGGTAGGTCTTGGGCGCCATGTCTCCGTAGCCCACGGTCGTCATGGTCACTATCGCCCACCATAGCCCGAGGGGAATGGAATGGAACTGGTTGTCTGGATTATCCTGAAACCAAGATTTTCGGTGAGTTCAAGGTTTTTGGATTTGTGTTACCCGTGGTAATAAAAAATAAGGTTCATAATGTATGGAAGTCTGCCTATTACGTTCCCACTGCTGGAACATAGGTCTCCGCTCATAAAGAGAGAGCGATAGAGAGTTTTGCCACCATGCTGGCCCAGTGTGGGTCCGTGGATGTCACATATCTTGGGCTATCTTTTCTTATTTAAAAGATTTAATTTAACTTCACCTGTATATTCTATGAATGCATAAAAATAATAAATAATATATTTGGGACAATAGTTATATATTTTTTTTTTATTTATGTATATCTATGTATTTTATCTGTCCTGGAATCTTGCAACTCAAATTTTGATAAATTAGAAATCCGGCTGAAACTTTCAGGGTAGCTTACAAACCGAAGACAAAGCAATAATAGTACATTACTGCTGCGGTCTGTAATGACTGCGTTGCTGGCAGCGATGATGATGGCCGAGAGCGTAGCTAAGCTAAGTTCGAGGCCATCACAGCGCGATCAGCATTGCAGCCCTTGATGGCCAAGCTGGAATGAAGGCCGAGACCGAAGGTCGAGGCTTTTATAGCGCGGACAGCAGAAACAGAAACAGAAACAGAAACAGAAACAGAAACAGAAACAGAAACAGAAACAGAAACAGAAACAGAAACAGAAACAGAAACAGAAACAGAAACAGAAACAGAAACAGAAACAGAAACAGAAACAGAAACAGAAACAGAAACAGAAACAGAAACAGAAACAGAAACAGAAACAGAAACAGAAACAGAAACAGAAACAGAAACAGAAACAACAACAGAAACAGAAACAGAAACAGAAACAACAACAACAATCACGATCACATCAGGATTTCAAACAGAAAAAAAAACATCAAAATCTGTCCATTCGTCTGGCAGCTACAACGCCTCTCTTTTCGCGTTCGGGGTTAACGAACCCACGGAATAAATAATAGTGCTACGACAAAACACGACAATAATGGATTTTCAAAGGAAATTGCTGGCCGCAAAACACGACAATAATGAAATTCCATACAACTTTGCTGGCGCCTATTCAAGCAGCGCGGCAAGGTCGACTTTGCCCAAAGAAGGTTGTCGAAATAATGACCACATTACTAGTATTGTTTGAATAAAAAATGTATTTTTTTTTAAATATATTTTTGTACTTAAAGAGTTTAACACATTTAATTTACATAGATTGCAAATCAAATGAGTAATTTTAAACTACAAATTCTACTAACACTGAAATCATCCGAATTGCCTATCAAAATTGTATAACCAATACTGAAAGAACTGAAACCACTTGAATTTCCTCTGAAATTGGTGGCACTATTTCAGTTGGTTAGTTTCAATCCGATAATGAAATATTCAGATATACGTTTGCATTTTGATGAGGTCCCCAAAAATTGTTATAAAATTAACAGAGATTAAATAAAGCCTGTTTGAACAACCTCTTCCGGTGTTCCAAAACGGTCCCAAGGATGATTCACTGAGGTGTGTTTCAATCAAACAACTCTGTGCCACAGTTATTCAAAATGTCCATTCAAAGTCCCGCCGACTTGCTTAGCTGAGCTAACGGAAAATATCGTAACCGCGATGCAGGATTACGGCTGGCGATAACAGCGCCATCTAGTACATTTGGTTGTAACTAAAATATACTAAGATACGAACCATCGTGATACAAGTTTATACACTGTTAAACGGAGAGAATAATGATACATTCAAATAGTTGACTACGTACTGCTTTTTATATTATTTAAATATGTGATTTTTGCAGATTTTCCTGCCTAGTAATTTCTCTGGGTTAAAAGTAACTTATGTGTTCTTGCCGGACCAAACGTACCTATAAAGTAAAATAATACAAAAAAAAACTTTCAGCTGACAATCAGTTTTTTATCAATTGCTCTACTTCTACTTATCGTATTGAGATACAAAATCTACCAGTTTTTAAGCCGTCAGTGAAAACGGCATTGCAATTGGTCCAGTAGTTTTTACGTGATGCGCAAACATACAGACATACAGGATTTTTAAAACATTAGATTATTGTTCAGTTGCTACTAGACTAAATAATTATCTTCATTTTGCATACTTATTGTCACTTCCTGCTTTATTATACGAGTACTTATATATATAATTAAATCAATCAATTTTAATACGTGGGAACCAGTGCAACCCAGTTTGTTTGTTTGTGGCGCAAAACGCTCAACGGCTGAACCAATTTTGATGAAAATTTGTTTGTAGATACTGTTTATAACAAAGACATAGAGTACTATTTATCCCAGAAAAAGCATGTTAAGAGACTAGAGGAACTGGTCGTTTACCTGATGGTATGTGCCACAGCTACCCTTGTTAATTTTATAGAAGTACCACCCATAAAATTCGAATGCAAAACCTTGCAAAGCACTTTACTGCGCTCTTCACCCTGAGAACTCGGTTTTCATATCTCATATCAACACCAATATCCATACCAAAATATAAAACTGAAAAGTTGTATGTTTGTTTGGGGAGCTTTCACGCGATAACGGCTGGACGGATTTTAATGAAATTTAGAATGGAGATAGCTTATATCACGGAAAATTGTAAGTGTCTACAGGGAAACTGGAAAATGTTGATTACTCACTGTAAGGAACGGTTGCCATCACAGAATGGTCTGTGGTTGCCATGGAAACGAAATATCAACTGTCAAACGTCAAGAGCATTGGTGCTATACGGTAGAGAGAGTATCAAGTGCTATACCTACTTTTGCATTGGTTTTTAATATCCTATAAGAAAATTGGATGCTTTTTTTCGCGATAAACAGAAGTCCGCGCGGACGAAGTCGCGGACGGGAAAACTAGTAACTATATATAAGTGAAACGTTGTCTATTTATTTGATTGTTTTGAGAGCTTTCATGTCAAAATGGCTGATCCTATTATGATGAAACTTTGTTAATAGGTACTGCACAATATAGAGACCAACATGGGATACTTTTTATCCCGGAAAATGGTAAGTTGCCACGGGAAAACTGGAAAATGTCAATGAATCGCTGTAAGGAGCGGAATAACATGTTGCCGTGGAAACGAAATAATAACAAATCTGTCAAAAAGCATCAAGAATGTTGGTGTTGGAATTTTGCATTGGTTTTTAATATCCATGATGAACATAGGATGTAAAAGCTAAAATAATGGCCTTCAAACCAGTACACTGTTATTCTACATTAGAAGAAGAAGGTGAAGAAGAAGAAGAAGACAAACACTAAGAAGAAATATGATAAACAAAAAAAATTACACCGACATATAGGTACAAACAAATTAATGGTGTGTGTTCCCATAATCAGGTTCCAACAGCAAACGTTAAGGCCGTGGGCAGTCGAATACCTGTCGAAGCTGTTGTACTTTCACAAAAAACTCTTCTAGAAGATTCCTAGCCTCACTTTTCAACAAAAAGAACAACGTTTCTGATATGTTTAAACTGTTTTATTTCAGACGCCAAACGCAGGTAACAATTTTACGAAACTGTCAATGAAATGACCGTTAGCAAAATATTAAAAAGTTGCCATTTTTAAATTAGCACCAACACTACATATTTAGGTACAATAAGATACAAAACCCGTACACTTGCGGACTAATTTGAGGATATACGGCATATTGAAAAACTTTCTAGTATATTCTTAGCCGGAAACCGTCAGCTGCGCGAACTTTCAGTCTTGGGGACGCATGAATAATACCTCCTTGTGTATAAGGGTGCCTTTTATTTTTATTAAAAAACGGAACTCTAGTGAAAAACTTTGTTAGAGTCATTGAAAAACATTGTTAGATTGATGACTGTCAGACGAGGACATTTTCGTTTTAAACTCCGCTAGAATTAATATCTAACTACGTCATTACTTAGATATGTTAGCATCAAAACAGCTTGCGAATGAACATTTTGCGTAGTGGATTTATAAGAAAATTTGCATTACATTTTGCTGCGAGAATATTTTGCATAGCGGTCATTTTAGTCAAAACATTTTATATTCTAAGATATCAGTCGATAAATTGATGAACAATAAACGCATGCTAAATCTACGAGTACATGTGTTTCTTGCATATTTAATTTACTGTTTTCACATGTCGAATTTCGTCTTAAATATATTACATTTAGTAACTTGCAACATTGAAACTTTGGTCAGCACTGGATAATATTTGAGAAATTAAATATAATCAAATAATTATCTGTTATTTGTATTTTTTTAATTGCTGCTAGCGATCATTACGCCTGTAATGCGTACCTTGTTTTATTTTCAAAACCTGGTCACATTGTAAAGGCAACAACGATGTTCTTGGACCACAAAAGAAACGTTTCTTTGGTGACAAGCCGTACGATATCTTTATATTCCGTGTACGAGAAAGGATAGTCTTCGGCAAAACCAAAAACATGCCCACAATAAACCCTTCACGCGCGTGAAAGCAAACACATGTTGTATACTTTTGTTTGGGTGAACATGAAACAAGATTGGGTGTCTTTGAATGTGTTATTTATTTGGCCTAATGTGTACACCCAGTAAGCCGAAGGCGTATCTAATCCAAGAGAAAGTAAATTTAATTTTGAACTTGAATTAATTGTTTCTGATGTTTAATTATTAAACACGGAAAATTCAAGCACGCTTAGAAAATTTAAACACATAAGGGTATAATTCAGAGTTGACATCAAAGGACTTCTTTATAATTATTTTCCCATGGTTTTTATATCAAAGGAACACACCCTTACCCCTAGAGGTAAGGGTGTGTTCCTCTGATTTAAAAACCAAATTAAGTAAATGATTTCCAGAATGCTAATTCATGGATTCTCTTTAAATAATTATGTATGTATTGTCAAAAACTAACGAAAATATTTCGATCTAAGTCAGGGTTTCATACGGCGACTGAAAGTATTTTTTCTTAATTGTAAATAGGTAATCATTTTAGGTTATGTATATACTTATTTATAAATTATTCCCATAAATTGGTAAATGTGATAAAATATCCAGGGGGCAAAAATATTTCACTTAAATCAAGGTAGCAAAAATGACCCAATTAACATTATCATTTCAAAATGCATCATGAATGGCATCTAATTTCGTTCATTCGCTTCAGTTTTCACGCTGAGCGCATTCGACACGCCACAGTAAATCTAATCAGCAAACCCATTATTTTTCAGTCACAGAATACGTTGAAATATCTACGTTCGGATTTCCAATACGAAATCAAGCCTAAAATTAGCTTTACCTCAGGAGCAAAGATTATGCAAGGATTATTGTATAGCAATGGATATCCTGAACCCAATTTTAAGTCATCTCCCACTTCAAAATATATTTTATTTTTATTTGGGTTTTTGGCCTGTGTTTTTATCTGTGGCTTAGTAGCTTCCAAACGGATGAACATTCAATTCCGTTGTTTGTTTAAAAAACTGGTAATCGGGATGATTATTAGTTATGTTTGATGATAACACGCCTTCAACACCTGTGGTTGGAGGTTTGTTGAACAATCCTTAAAATAATGTATTGACAGCGAACATTGGAGCAAACTGTCATTGTTAAAATCGATCTAGCCTAGCGTCACGTCATTGATAGCGGGGCAGCCATCTTGTGATACGGACTGATTAGACGAAAGGCGCACTAAGTCTGGGACGAATCGCTTTCTAGCCATTTAATCAGTGTTTTAAACCCTAATTTGATTTATTTGGAGTGTTTTTGTTGTAAATAAGCTACTGTAGAATAGGTTTAGGATGGGACCAAATTATTACAGAATTACACATTGTAGAAGAGTTGGAGACCTTCAAGAGCTCGAGACTATAAAAGGCGCCGTCGACCAGCGCCACCCCTTGCCCTCCGTAGACGTCCCCGCGATGTCCTGGACGATCCGGACGACGCCATCGCAGTCAAAGTACTGGCAGCGATGGCCTTGCCCAATCTGACCACCCCTTGCATCAACAAACATAGACACAGACACCGACCTCGCCAGCGAGGTCGAAGATCCCGTAACACATAGTCAGCTATTATTCGCCTTCGAGTTTCTTGCCGATTCTTCTCGAAGGTGTATTACAAATCGGCGGTCAGTTATAAAATTCAATAACAGGGCTCCTAGCCATTGCTCAAGGCCGTCTCAATAGTGACCTAACAGTAGCGATCCAGGGGTGTTTAGTTCGTTACCCTCGTAATCAGACGACCGTCCAAGCCGAGGTCCGAACCCTCTGGGTACCCTTGTGCGGGTCGTCATAATTTAACTTTGGCGTGCGCCTTCTGCGTCACGCATTGCGGCGCTTTAGCGCCCGTCCCCAAGACTAGTTCAAGTAGTAGAGGCCTTGAACATCATCAATGTCAAAAATGACAGAACATCTTGCTGACATTTTTCTCGTCCTAATTATTCCGTTTTCCGCCATTTTGCTCAATTTTGTTCATTTTCGTTTATTTCAATTATTTTGCGAATAAAGTGTTTTTTTTGTTAAAATTTTGCTTGTTTTTAAATAAATTTGATCCAATTATCCAAGATCAAAAGTGGGATTGAATTAAAGTGCTTCTATCTTACTTGCCCATTATTGTTGCCTATTTGAATAATTGAGATGCATGTCAGACCGCGAACGCCGCCACACACGACGATCTAACAGTCATGAGCGACGACGTAACTGGATCGTACTTCTGATGGTGGACTTAGGCGCGTAATGGGCTGATCATATCTATCTTTAGAGAGGCTAACTGTATTGGGAAGATGGTCCGCTGCGTGACCATTACGATCGTGTGAGCGATACACATCGCCACTGTCACGCGGTCCTCGACAGACATCGCCGCCGTTGCGGTGACAGACTTGTTCGCTATTACAGGCCTGCTATTTCGCTGCCTATTTCTATGCAAGTGCTTTCACCGTCACCTGTGCGATCTGTGCCGTCAGCGTTCGTCTTTTGCTGCCACCTGCCGTAACAACACCGCCACCGCCGCCACCGCCGCTGATGCCTTCGAGCGAGATTCGTAGCACAGAATTAACGGTGTCCAAGTTGGACAATGTCACCGGTGAAGAGAACGCACCATGAACAGCTGCGATTTCGAAGGTAATGGATCGTATCGTAGATGCGATCCAATCAATGAAGACTACGGTGAGATCCAACCAAAATTATTACATTTCAAACTTTGATCCCACTTTGCATAATATTAACGATTGGTGCGATGAGGTAGGACGCATGCGAACCCTGTATAATTGGAGTGATCACGAGTGTCTTTCGCGGATAGGCAATTGTTTGAAGGGCGACTCCCACACGTGGCTAGGAAAGTGGGTAACTAATTACCGTACGTGGAGTTATTTTAAGAAAGAGTTCAAATGCTTGTGACCAAAAACATGAGATATCGCGAACATTCTTTTTGAGGTTATGAACACAAATTCAAATAATTACCCCACGTACGCTGATTATGGTCGCCGGTCACTGCTTCTCACTGACGTTTATCTCGTCATAATTATTCCACTTACCGCCATTTTGCTTAATTATGTTCATTTTCGTTTATTTCAATTATTTTGCCAGTAAAGTGATATTTTTGCTAAAATAATGTTTTGTTTAAATAAATTTGGATCAAATATCCAAGAATATATTTTGTCGTGGAAGAGAAGTTCTATTTTGATTCCTCGTCCACAATCTCACACCATGCAAGATGTGTTCTGATTGAGGCACTGTCATGAGCCATCACATATTACCTACTTGTTTTATATTTTACAAACAGTAAAAAAAACTGATATAGTGACGGTTAACTGCACACACATACGCATTGACGGACCAAATGCGTTTTTTTTTTGCAAATATTGCGAGTACATTAAAATTGAGGAAAAAAAAAACAAAAAAAAACTTATATCTTTGCTAATGCAGATTGTGTGAGGGGCTATTTAAAAAAAAACTAAAGCCCCATAAAGGATTCATCCACATGTTATTGTACAATTTACATGAGTAATACAATAGAATCGTGCTTATAGCATTATAATTATATTATCAGCACCGGTCGTCCACAATCAGGAATATGAGCAGCGAAAAAAAATGGTGCGTGCGCGAATTTATCTACATCTGGGCTGGGGCTCCCCCCACCTGCAGCACTTCCACTACCAGCGTCACTTACGCAACGGGCGACATGTGCGGTGGTCCGCAGTTCGCGTTGCGCCCTCATTGCGCTAACTCCTGAGTATGGACGTCTTTAACGTCCGATCACCGGTCGAATTATTCGATGAAATAACTCGTGAGTGACAGTAGTAATACATGTTTAAATAATTCTTATATTATCACTAAATTCAGAAAACACCTGTTATATGAGATACACAACATTGTAGTAGTGATTTTATTTTACTAAGAATAATCGAATGAGCTTATACCCCTGACTGCTAACAAAACTAAAATGAGGCAAAAATTTGGCGATGGACTCGTAGTCACACCATTTTGTCACACCTAGTGTGACCATGAGGAATTGTATTTACTCGTGGTCACACCAGTGTCTTAGTTGGAATGGTTGCTAAGCAACATTAAATTGTTTTAGATCTTAGGATGGTCATTTGAAATGCAAATAACTATATATATTGTTATTATCTTAACTTTAGATGATAAACGTTAAGGGATAAACTTTGAGTGATAAATTTCAAATGATAAACTAAACGTTATTGATAAACTTTAAATGATAATCTTTTAATGATAAATTATAATTTTAAGGAAGGAATAAATTATAATGTTGTTGTAGCCCTTAGATAATTATTTTGAGAACTATTTTTATTTGATGTTATGCTTCCATGTTATCTCCTGGACTAGTAAATTATGTTTGTTCATAGGTGTTAAGCTCACAGGATTATTGCGTGAATATGGTTTCTACATGTTGTTGCGTGAGTTTGTAGGTATTAAGCTCACATGATTGTTGATATGGTTTCCACAGGTTGTTGCGTGACCTAGTAGGTGTTCAGCTCACAGAATTGTTGCGCGGTTATGTTTTCCACATGAAGTTGCGTGAGCTCGTGGCTCGCAGGACTATATAAATGATGTTGCGCGAGCTACTTGGTGTTAAGCTCATAGGATTATCGAGCGGAAATGTTAGCTGTTAGGTGTTAAGTTCACAGAATTATTGCACGGATATGCTTTCCGCAGGTAGTTATGCAGGCATGAATTACTGAGCAAGCTACGGTTCTTACAAAATTTCCATGTTAATTTTCATGATATGAAAACTATGTCCTAAACTAAGACATATTCTGTGAGACATTATTTAATAAAGATAAATTACAATGTAAACTGAAAATAAATCTGATATATTATTATTATCATTCATAATATTTTGAGTAATGAGGATCAATTAAAATCATAATTAAAATAATATTGGTTAAGTTATTGTTAAAATGTTGAGCAAACTATGTTTGCTTGTGTGAGCTTTATTTTCTTACTGGTATTTTATGCGAATCATTAACTTGTCATAACTACATACATACAATTTACTAGGATAGATATGAATCTCTCCTAGTAAATTTTATCTACTAAATTATTATTAAAATATGTTTAATGATCGTCGGTTTATTGTGTTAACAATGTTTTCTAAATGAATTGAGCCATCTTGACAGATAACGTCATTTGTAATTTTATAGTAATGATATAATTCAACGAATAATGATTTCTCATCTGTACTATTTATTTTATAGCAATAATGTTTATTTACCGCAATAACAATATTATACTATGAATAACATTAATTATAGAAAGGTAACATTGAAAAGACAAGTTAATATAAAATGATTTAACTTTTTATGATTGGATTATGGCGCAGAATTTTTTTGTTTCAGTGAGGAGAAGCAATGCCACCAGATGACAAAGCTGGTACAGTGCAGAATATGAATTCAAGACAATGACGGCAGACCAAGAAATCTAACGAGAAGCATAGGAAAGGTTCGTTGTTTGTCCAGATGCAATGATATAGCTGCACTTCAGAAGACCCTTAAGATGATAGCCAGCTCAAGCTTTTCCACTACAAGTTGCTTTTCTTCGGTTTGGACAGAAGCATTTCTCATGATAACAGTGGTATAATCAGGCCATTTTTTATGTTTTTCATTCGCGTGGTGTGATGGTAGCTGCAGACATTCATATAAGTTGACAGTAGTTATAAATCAGTATGTATTTATCTCATAACTCGTTATAAATTACGAGATGAGCATGCACTACATAAAATTGTGTGTCGTGTGATCGTGTTGTCAAATTGCAGGAGTTCATTAAATATATTAATGAATAAGCAATATTGCAAAGTAATATTTTAATATTAGGTAATGTTTACAATTGATATAAAACAAAAGTTCATGAAAAAGGTAATATCACAGTGATTGTAAAATAGATGTGTTAAAATAGAGGAATTATAAAATAATATCTAGTACTATTAATGGTGTCAATATTTACGAGAAATGATTATGAATGACAATAAAGTTCAGCACATTCTGGTTAAGATTTTCATACTATTTTATATAAAATGTGTGTGAAGTTACCTCTATATTTTTCGGGAGTAATATTTAACAAATTGAACATTATTTTTGTATCATGTCATGATTTAGGTTAAGAACTTACATTATACCCACATGTTTTTATTGTGATGCGATGTGTTGCCGGGAGGCAACACATTTCCGGATAGCCGAATGTCATGATTTCCAATTTTTATATTTAAAACGAAGGGATTTTTCAGTCGATTTAGAATTTAATTTGACTGATACTTCAACGTCACACGAAGGTGGCGCCACCTTGGAATCGTTTCCCGTGCCATAATTCTACCGGCAACTTAGTCTCACGACGATGGCGCCATTTTTTCTTGGAGAGGAAAAGATTGTGAGGAGATAGATAGATAGATAACTCTTTATTGTACACCACATAGAACAAAAATACAATAATAACTAAAACATTTATACAAAATATATGGGACAATGGGCGGTCTTATCGCTAAAAAACGATCTCTTCCAGACAACCTTTGGATGGAAAGGAATTAATATACGGCAAAGACGGTGGCGCATTATAATATAATAAATAAATAATAAAAACTGAATACAATGAATAAACATATATACACATATATTCCAATATACCTACACATAAAAATGTAAATATATAGTACAGTATATATATATATATATATCCATATACATAGAGATAGATTATTCATGGAGGTAGATTATTCAATTCTTGTTGAGCATCGGAACCGAGAAGTCAACTGTAAAGTAGAATATAAGTGACCATTGAAAATACATATGTATTATGTCTGAAGAAGTTATTTACTACAAATGTAAAGTAGAGTATAAGCGACCAGTGGACAATACAAGTATTTTATACCTGAAAGAGGAGTTTTATTACAAATTAAGGCTTGAATCCATCAAGGACAGGTGTCCCAGCTAGACTCATCACGTATTATAAATAGGGGATATATGTCCCCATTATTATTTCTGAAAGTTCACCTAACCTTCTGCCATCTAAGCTGCGTCCGTATATATTTAAATCGTGTTAAGGGCAATTAACATTGACCATTGCTTGCCGAGGCGATGGCTCACTCGAAATGAAAATTATGCATGCAATGAAAATTTCAGCGTTAATCTGATTTTGGGGCGAAATTGTTGCTTTGAAGAGGTTTCTATGGCCATGTTTTATAATAATTATGGTAGCAATTATAATTAAGATGTTTTTAAATAAAACACATTATATCTGTTTTTTTGTAAGCCCATTGTGAAAATGCGAAGTAGTTATAAAAGGTTTTCCTATGGCGTAGTGCCGAAAACTGAACGCAGAATATGTTCTTGTAATGCACATTATTTTAAATTTAATAAATAAACTTGCCGCTAAACTAGCGCTGCTTCGTCACGAATACAATTATGAAAATAATATCTGTGCCCACGGCTTTGCCCGCGTGGTCATTTCATTTAAAAGTAGCTCATACGTGTTATTCGAGAGCCAAAAGTACATATAAGGTACAAATGTACTACATTTCATCAAAATACGTTCAGCCGTCAAAAAATATTTTATCGGTTGCTCGGCGGATTGAGATACCATGTACCCTAGTTTTTCAATAGTCAAAACCTAAGCTATGCAACTGTAGAAACTGCATCGAAATCGATCCAGTAAATTTTACGTTATGCGCGAACAAAAATACAGACAAAAAAACAAACAAACAGAGACAAAATTGAATATTCTTGTCCAGTAGCTTATTTTAAGTACACAAGACCATTTTTTAAAATTATCTTTGTACAGACTATTTCGTTTCTATTGCTTTATTATATGAGTGAGTAAAGATATAGATAGATTAAGACTGTTCTGTGAACTCGTTTGTAAGTATTTTGTCAGGTTTTAATGCTAATTAGAGTAACGTGGTAGCTCCGAATGGTACTTAGTCTACGTATAATTCTTTTTTTAGTTTTAATAAAGCGATGAATCATTACACATTAACAAGTTTGCAAAAGAAGCATGCATTGCAGTGCCTTAATGGAAAACGACCCACACGTACGACTACCGCACAGATTGTATGCTCGTTGTATGTGGTCACGGCACTCAGTATAAAAGCTCCTTAACTACTTAATTAAGTTCGGGATTAAATATAATGTCATCATCATCATCATCATCAACAGCCTGCATCAGTCCACTGCTGGACATAGGCCTCTCCCAATGCGCGTCATTGAGCCCGATCTTCGGCTCTTCTCATGTAATTGCTGCCAGCTACTTTGCGTAAATCGTCACTTTATCTGGCCGAAGGGCGTCCTACACTACGTTTGCCTATACGTGGTGTCCACTCTAGAACTCGTTTACCGCATCGGTTATCGGTTCTTCGACTATTGCCACTTCAGTTTTCTAATTCTTTGAGTTATGTCGGTGACTTTCGTTTTCTGCCAAATCACCTCGTTTCGGATGTGATCCCTTAGAAAAACCCCGAGCATAGCACGTTCCATAGCTCGCTGAGCGACCTGAAACTTGTGGACCAGTCTCGCAGTCAGTGTCCACGTTTCGGCTCCGTATGTCATTACGGGTCGGACGCACTGTTCGAAGACTTTCGTCTTTAGGCACTGTGGGATGGGCGACGAGAGCCGCAAACCACCACCAAACCACCACCAAACCACCACCAAACCACCAAACAATACTCGTATAAGTAGTAAATGCTAAAAAACATGTAACAAACAAGACATTATGTTCAGTAACTAAATCCGACTACGGTCGGGTAAAATATAGCCTATGACGCACTCTTGCGATGAAGACGAATCTATTGATACCTCGCTTGTCAAAATTGGACCAAGTTTTTAGTTTGAACACACAACCCTTCCTTTGCTTCACCGTAGTCGGGTAAAAAAAAGTATGACACTTGTACCTGAAGAATAATCGATTGACACCTGCCTTGTCAAAATCGGACCAATAGGGGCAATGCTATGGTAGAATATCCAGAAACCCACAAACATACATACACGGACTGTTAAACTCATTACCCTTCCCTTACTTCGACGTAGTTGGGTAAAAAGGAAAGTATAAAATTACAATGGTTCTAGCTCTTTTAATTATGACGACACTTCAAATTGTATTCAAAGACCAAATGTAGTTTAATGATCACCAAATTTAGGCGAGCAAATTTCGTAATTTTGCAAACAGCTGGGTTTTATAGAATTACGCCAAAAAAATAGGTACGTTAGTTACGTTGAACATGAAAACTGTTCATAAACATATTTTGTTTGTTTGCAAAATACTAGAATTGCGCCTAAAAAAGCAGTAGGTTAGTTAGATTGACAAGAATGAAACTGATGCATGCGTCTACAATTTACCTTCGGCTTTTAACGAGATTTGAAATATTTGAATGAAGTTATAAATTTGGTTAAAATGTTGGTGGTCATTTACTATATTTGTGTTAACAATGATTAGTTCGGAGTCAATATAATTGATAGATTCAGGCGTTACTTTGCGGAAATCCATATTTAAAATGAACAAAATAAAAATATGTAGCTTACTTCCGCCAAAACTGTAAGTCAGACAAATGATAAATGGTAAAATTAACACAAGTAAAACCCCACGCTAAACAAAACCCTACCCCAGATTGAACTAATGAAAAATATAAATGAAAGAAAAGCTAAGGCCTGGAGGCCAGAAAAAACACTTATATACAAATAATATATATAAATATATATACACAATAAAAAACCCCCAAGCTAAACAAACCCTACCCAAATACAAGTATCGAAACACTTATATATTCATATACATATAATACAAAAACACAATAAAAAACATACACCTCGATCCAAATACCAAACGTCTGACATCAATACGACACGTGTTTCGCCTCTGCACGAGGCATCTTCGGGTGATGTTGACTCGTCGAATGCTGGACTGAGCTTTTTTTGGCATTTGCTTTAATAGGATACCAAGTTTTTTGGTTATCATTTCACATTAAATGGGGTTTTAATTTTGGTTATCATTTGCTATTTCTAGCAGATTGTAGTGGGTTTTTTTACGTTGTAATTTACTATATCTGGTGATAAGCTAAACATATAATGCCATTAAGTTGTCTCTTAGCTCCGTTACGCGGGCGCGTATGTTTTATTTAAATTGGTTCGAACCTGTCTTGAAGTTGGTGTCGAGGTCTTCAGTCGGTGTGTTTAGCCTTGATATGTAGTGAAATTAGTAGTATAAATTTTAAACGGGATTTTACCATGGTCACTATTAGTATTGAGTTCCCAATATTTCGGCACTGTTGCAGGCGCCATGATCACGGATAACTGAAGAAACTGCGGGTGGATTAGTTCCCAATATTTCGGCACTGTTGCAGGCGCCATGATCACGGATAACTGAAGAAACTGCGGGTGGATTAGTTCCCAATATTTCGGCACTGTTGCAGGCGCCATGATCACGGATAACTGAAGAAACTGCGGGTGGATTAGTTCCCAATATTTCGGCACTGTTGCAGGCGCCATGATCACGGATAACTGAAGAAACTGCGGGTGGATTAGTTCCCAATATTTCGGCACTGTTGCAGGCGCCATGATCACGGATAACTGAAGAAACTGCGGGTGGATTAGTTCCCAATATTTCGGCACTGTTGCAGGCGCCATGATCACGGATAACTGAAGAAACTGCGGGTGGATTAGTTCCCAATATTTCGGCACTGTTGCAGGCGCCATGATCACGGATAACTGAAGAAACTGCGGGTGGATTATTATCCCGTTTCTAATGTTTATACTTCTATTGTTTATGTTAGTTTTAAACCATATAGTGAACTTAGTTTTTTTAGTTTCAAAAGGATTTCATTATTTATAAGGCTTTTGTGGTTCTTTTTTCAAAGTTATTGGATAGCTCACTCCCTGCGGCAGACGGCCCTGATATTTTCACAATTTACTCACTTGGTAGAACGGTAGATACTACTTTGGCTTGATAACTTAGCAAACTGAATATATATATATTTATAGTAGTTTAGTAGTATATATATAGTAGTATAGTAGTATATAAATATATATATATATATATATAGTATCAGTATATATATATATATATTCAGTTTATATTAGGAATACTAAAGAATGGTAAATATTTTCTCGACAACATAAAGAAGCAACAAGTTCAGTATTATATCAAACGACACATTATCTTTTGGCACTAATACTGTTCCTATATAAAACAAAATGTTTCTGTGATATAAAATAATAGTTAAATTGATTATTATATCAAAATAGCATGTATTAAACATATTATTCTAGATTAAGTATTGGTTTTCTTTGACATTTAAAAATTCAAATAAAAAATGTAATTAAATTCCTTTCTCTAATTGTATATTAATTAATGTGCATGTTTTATTACAAATATTGTACGTCCTTAGTTGGACTAACTTTTGATACAAACAATATTGTGCATTATGTAACAACGCTTTAAACACAGTTTCTGCAATAAATGCATTTCGTTTCATATAAATATTACACTCTCTAACATCACTACTACTGAGCACACACCCAGAATACAATCCAATACAAATACCCAGAATACTATCCCACACAAATACCCAGAATTTACAAACCAATTTCACCAACACCCGTTGATCCTTTCGTTGAAACCCAAACATTATTAGTTGCCGTCCTCACTAAATACCAATACTGGGAAATAACAAATAGGACTACTCCGTTATATAAATGATCATTTACATTGAATTAGCCCAAATATACTAAGGGTGGTGTTACACATATATTATTCGAATCAGCACGTTCTATGCGAATTTTTGTGGAGCGGCGGAGCCGAATTGAAATGTAACGTATATGCCCTTTGTCTACAGCATAACTCATAACAACCGACACGCCGATCCAACATGGCAGTCTATGGAAGATACAGAGATTACGCTTGCATTACGCTTACTGGCGTAAAAGTAATGATTAAAAGTACAATAGCAGTCGGACCTATGTGTTGTTAACTGTGGATAAATTGTTAATGGTAATTGACTTTCATCTACAACTCAATTGTGAAACAAACTCATCGTTATTGATATTATTTTTAAAATTAATATTTTTAACTTTTATTATTGTGTTTTTTTTTTCTGTTTGGAAGCTGATTTGATCGAAATGGTTTTTAGCTTAATGCCCCTGCCCCCCTCCCCCCGCAGGGGGTTAAGTACATTTTTAGTTTGTGCTTGTTAACGTTTATACCTATCTGTATTGTACAGTACCTATGTATCAAAATTTCATCAACATCTGATAAGCCGTCTTAGATTTACAATATTCCCGCGCGCTTTTTCTTTTTGCCGGGATAAAAGTATTTTATTTTTAAACTGTGTATACAATTTCATATTGATCGGTTCAGCCGTTTTAATGTGAAATCGGGTAAAACCAATCTACGATAATTTTCCCGATATGCAGTGTGAACAATTCTCCGGGATAAATGTATCTTAATATTTCGATCTTTGGACCTGTACTTATAGTACCTAACTACCTATATTTAAAACTTCATCATAGCTCTTCAGGCGTGTAAGCAAGTAATCGGCATTTTCTGTTTTCCCTTGGCAATTTTCCTTTTTACGGGATAAAAAATACCTTATGTTGGTCTCTGTTGCATACAGTATATACATACACATTTTCATCAAAATCGGTTTAGCAGTTTTGGTGTTAAAACACCCCAAACAAACAAACAAACCAACAAACAAACAAGCAAACATACATCGTTTTTTTATACTAGTAGGGATGGGGATGGGATTAGGGATTAGCCTACTGAGTTGGCAAGGGATAAAATCTCTTCCGTTTCATTTATCATCATCTGTGCTGCTTATTAAATTAATACTTCCACTGCTTTTAGACCTCTTTAGTACTAAGCCAATCACTTCAGTCGTAAGTGCCAGTCTAGTCTATTGGCATTCAGTTGGAGTCAACCGGAATATTCTGCTGTACAATGCTGAGCTTCTCATTCCAAATAAATGCCATTCAACATTACTTGGTATAATTCCAGGCATCTGTAGAAGCATCAACAACCGTGTTACCAGAGATTGCCTATTAATGCTGACCTTAGCATGTGTACCACCATCTTTATTTCACCTTATATTTGGGCATGGACACTGAGCCAGGTTTACACGTCCGACTAACGAAGGGCAATATTATAGGTCTTCATTATTCATTTTCATTAGCGTAGTCTTGTTTGGTAATCATTAGTCTCAGAGCTTAATATATTAATCAGCTATTATTATTTATGTTAAGAAGCTTATAAAAGGAAATTATATGAGAAAATTTTGAATTTATTGAAATTAATAATTTGTGTCTATTTACTATGGAAGCAAATTATTATTTTCTGACTAGGCAATCGTTTGACCACGATCTCACCTGATGGAAAGCGATGATGAGGTCGAATGTGTAGCACGCTTGCCTAGTAGATACCTATACTCTCTTGAATTGAACACACCTGGGCTATATTTTACCGGAAACACTGACGAGGGCAGAGCATTCCACTCCTTTGCAGTTTTTATAATAAATGAAGAAGCGTAACGCTTCGTTCTTGTGCGAGGTATTTCAACCATAAAAGGGTGGCGCTTTGCCGATCGCTTAGTCGTACGGCGATGGAAAGGTGATGGGGGAATCAGATTGTGCAGTTCTTGTACATAAATTCCATTCGCGTTTTTGTGATAATTTTGTATTCGAAAGAGTGTTTTATAATTTTTTAAATAAACATAAACTTACAAGTTTAGAGATTAGACAAAATATTATAGTAATCGCCTTTATGTGCATGAGCAGTTTGCTTACATCCTTCCTTAGCTACCATACTCCATTATAATATTTATAAAAGTGAAAGTAACTGTTTGTTGTTACATTTTCAAACTATGAACTGAAAGGCTGAACTAGTCTGAAAGGCTGAACTAATCTTGAGATAGCTTCAACCTTAGGGAAGGACATAATTTTTGTTGCGATAGACTGTTTGCTAGCGAAAGCAATATATATATGGCAGCAATATATATATATATATATATATGGTTGAGTTTTGACATAATTTTCACATGTCAATTAGGTTTTAAAAATATTCTGGTACGCCTAAAAATCCATATAAATATATATTATAGCATATCCACAACCATTTAATTCCACCTGGTCCCTAAACTAACTTTAATTAAGCTCTATTCACATGCGCGACTAACAAAGGCTCAAAAGCAAACTCATTAGTGTAATCAAGACTTTAGAAATCATTAGCTGGGTGAGGGTTGCTGTAACGAAATGATCATAATTTTTACAGTCCGTTAATATTAAGAGAAAGTGTACAAAGTAATTGGCGTATATTATTTGATTTTAATTATTTAAGCAAATAATAAAGCTTACCTGTATTTAGTACTTACCTACATATTTACGTCAAAATACGAATTATAAATACTTATATCATGTCTTTAAATTGTGAGGGTAAGATAATATTTTGGGATTGCTGTGCCGTGCGGCTTTACTCGCGTATATATATTTCTAAGGTAAAATTATTACATGTGTTATTCCACACCTACGTATATTTACCGAATTACATAAAAAAAACGTTGAGCTCAAAAATGTTTTACACTTTGATCGTCTTCTCGTGTATTCGTCATTGAGATGAATCAAACAGCAGATTTAAAGTCAAATCCCACAAATTTAAACTTAAAATTAAAAAATGCATAACTAGCCTGTGACTTCTCCGCGTAGTACACCAAACTCGCGAAGATGACGATGCCGAGCACCAAAAAGAACACCAAAAGCGTCAGCTCCTTCGCTGATGCCTTGAACGTATGCACCAGGATTTTCAACCCTGGACTATGCCTCGTCAGCTTAAACAGCCTGAGAACAAAATAAACATGGATCAGGGAAAAAAAACATAGTAATATGTATGATGTCGTATCTAAACTTTTATTTAACTTCACGTGCTAGTAAGTATGTTAAGTACATCTTGCAATCTATGGAAGACTTCTTATAGACAAATTCAGTAAAAAATTTGGTACAAGATCTTATAAATGATGCAGGCAGGAGTGAAACTACACATGGGAACTCTTCGACTTTAAAGTCATAACAGCCCAGGTTACTCAGCCAGTTGACAACATTTTAGGCGGATTCTGTATTAATATGAAAACTATCACACTCATTTTATATAGGCGAACGTTTGTATGTGTGTGAGTTTGTTACTCCTTCACGCTCAAATAGTTGAACGGATTTTGATGAAATTTGGAATGGAGATAGCTTATACCCTGGAATAGCACATACGATACTTTTCATCATCATCGTTTCTCACGCGGGTGAAACCGCGGGGCGCAGGTAGTATCGAAATAATTATAACGTACTTGCTGCACCTCACGGTTTCACCCACGTGGATCCCTCCGTCCACTTGGATCTACAGCTCGGCTCCACATGTGGATCCGTGGACACCTTTATCTCCTCCTAAATCTACCATTGAATGGATTCAATTCTAAACATAATTTTATATGCCACGGATTATGATGATGGATGATGATGATGTTGAAAAGTAGCCTATGTGTTAATCCAGGATATAAGCTCTCTTGGTACCAAGGTCTTGGTTTCATTCAATTCTGTTTAGCCGTTTGAGCGTGAAAGAGCAACAAACATACACACACAGACATATACATACAAACTTTCGCCTTTATAAAATTAGTGTGATAGCGGAAAAAATGCGAAGAATCCTACAGAGCTCGTTCCATAGTCATTGTTTCCTAATAACTTTCATGTGGGGTTCTTAAAATTGAGTGGGAATAAGATCAGATAATAATGATTATATCATTATTTTTTACTTTCATGGAACTCTGACATTGAATATATCATTTTGAATACGTTATTTTATTTATTTTTTATTTTATTATTATGTACTTGAATACCTATATGAATTGTGTTCATCTAAAATTGATAATACTTATTCCTAGTTTATACTTAACTAGCTGAACCCGCGGCTTTGCCCGCGTGGTAATTTCATTTAAAAGTACGTTTATAGTACAATATACTACATTTCTTCAAAGTACGTCCAACCGTCAAATAGTTTTTTATCGATTGATCGGCACCTAATCATAGGATTAAGATACCAAGTACACCAGTTTTTAAGTCAAACAGTGAAAACCGCATTATAATCGGTTCAGTAGTTTTTACGTGATCAGCGAACAAACATACAGACAAACTAACAAACATACAGACAAACAAACAGATTTCAAAAATGTTATATTTCTGTTCGGTAGCTTATTTTATGTAGCCTAGAACATTTTTTTTTAAATTATCTTCTTTGTACAGACTATTTCGTTCCTATTTATTTATTATAAGTATAGATTATGTCGCCTATAACTAACTATACATATTTTGAACACCGGAAACGGTAGAGTATTTTGACTACTTTTAACGATTACAACAAATAAACAATATTCTTAGAAATAAATATAATTTGAATTTGTTGTCCTTCATCGTCGACCGCACTACCGCTTTTAATCAGGTGAGATAGCTGTCAAAATTAAAGTGGTGGCGGTGGGCAAAAAAACTACTATAGTAAGTGTATAAGTACAGATAGAATATATACGTACCTTAAAATCTTAATTATCGATATAAACTCTAATAATTCCGCCTTGTCGACGTACTGCTTTATGAATGTTAACTCTACAACTACGTCCATGTAAAAACTAAGTGTTGCTATACAATCTATAATGTTCACTGGAGACTTGATGAAATCTATGATGTTTGGTGCCACCTGCAACAAGAGAGAAGAATGTTACCTTAGAACTAATTAAATTATACTACAGGTCAGTTACTGAAAGCTGGCACAATGACAGTACAGCTCGCGAGGCGTAAGCTGAGCTTTGATTTTGTGTGAGTGTACATAGATAGTGTAAGTGTGACAACCGGATTGAGGCGCGGTGCATCCTTTGCTGGGTTTAAACCGGTTTAAACTGTTTTTTGCCAACCGACCTGAGGCGCGCTGCGTCCGTCGCGCGACGTAAGTACTGTATACTCACACAAATGCAAAGCTCAGCTTAGGCCTCGCAACCTGTACCACAGTACATATATAGGACTCCGTTATGTACTTAAAATTATAATTTTAAGTACATATATATATAGTCCTACGGAGTCCTATATAAATATGTACTGTATTTAGTAGTGTATAGTCTTACGAATGACTAAACATATTGAATTTTGATTAATGTGATATCTTTATTGTAGCACGCGCAAGTTAAGACAAAACGATTGACGTAAAAATCAGTAAATGCGTTTGGTCTATATAGTGTCACAAAGGAACAGACGTACATACAATATATATATATATACATACATACATACATACACAGGCTGATAAACACATTACCGGGCCTTTGCGTAGAGCAGTCTGGTAAAAATGCCTTGTACTGGAAAGATTACTGTGTATATATTCATGTAAAGCGACAAGCAAGACGCACTGGGGAACTTGCAAAGTATGGATGTTTGTTTAGGTGGAATCCTGCGAGTTGAATTAGAACAACATCTTCTAATCCTACGGAGTTGAATTTTTAAATGTTGGTTTTGTCCCAATGACAATGCATTTTTATGGTAACCATGATCTGAATCAAAATTTAGGATTAGCTCCAGGTAAAGGAACTCTTCAAATTCAAATTCAAATTGTTTATTGCATTCCATAATGTACAAATAAGGTGGTAAACATAACTAATAAAGTAACAGATCATTATGGACCCTGTTGGGCACAGCAACCAGAAGAAAGCAGGAGTTACAAACTACATTAGTTTCTTTACCTATAACAGTTTAATTAAAATTAAAATAAATTTAGATTCCTACTTTAATTAAGTATATGTTTAATATTGTTTGTTATCTTTGAAGAAATCGTGCAAAGAATAATAACATTTTTTAATTAGAAAAAGTTTTAATTTAGCGACAAATACATTTTCTTTTTCAATTTCTTGTATGCTTTTAGGGATTTGGTTATAAATTTTAATCGACATAACATATGTGCTTGAGCTGTGCATTTTTAGTTTGGAGTTAGGAAGCGCTAATCTTTCCTTGTGCCTCAGATTAAATGAGCAAGTAGATATGTCTTCAACGGTCAACAGCACAAACAAGAATTTTTGTATACATATTTTATTATGATAGCCGGTTTTAAGTTTCACCATGACATGGCTACTGCACAAAAGTTATTTTTAAAACGTTTTTAATGAACTTATTTCGAATATGCAAGAGGCAACACTGGGTTTCATCCAGTATTTGGTTCGCGGCGTTTCAATCTTTTCCCAGTTCGGTAGGCTCTCAAGTGACGCGAGATGCTTAGATAGGTGCGTCGTCGTCTCAGCTGGATAATTGTGAAAGCTTCAGAAGACGACGAACAAATGGCGTCTATACGTATCTCTATCAAGTTCGTATAATCTATATTACTCGAAATAATACGCCAATTCTTAGGCCTCTGAGGCTCTCTTACACAGCTGTCTTAGCCTCAAGCTAGTGTTAAGTCTGGGCTAAAAACTTTAGGCCAGTACGAGTATGATAGAGAGACATACGCAGACAGTAGCGCAAAAGAGATAACAATAAATTTTGGACTAACTAATTAACTAGATACTTTGTACTTATTTATTTTTGCAACTATGGAACAATAAATAAATCTTCTCGATTACAAACTTAGCTAACAGCATCGGATGTCGAATTTCAGCCAAGCTGTCAATTCAGTCGACCAATGGCTGTCCACTGTCCAGTGCCAAAATGGCCATTCTATTGAATACCATAAAGCTTAAAACTTGGCTAGAACCCAGATAAAATGCTGGTCCGTTTTAAAAATGGCAGTAGCAAGTGTTAGTTACAGTCTGTGTTAGTAAAATTTGAATTAATCTATTTTTATTGAAACTTTTCTAGTGCAGGTTTTTTTAAACCAAATTTTATAAAGTCAGCAATACCTACAAGCTGATGTTGTTAATGTAGGTTGAGCCGTCGTCTACAGCCTATTAAGCTATAAAATGAAGTCATTTGTGAAGGGCGAGTGATAATAAAAAAAAAATAGTCTTTGCTTACAGGGTTGGAAATGCCCCAGGTGCTGGAAATGTTCCTAGGTGATATTCCGACTATCTCTACTGCCTTTATTATATACTGACTGTGCCCGCGGTACTGCCCGTGTGGTCATTTCTCTTAGTTAAAAGTAACCTATGTTTTATAAAAGGTACGTACCTATAAAGTAAATACACTACATTTCATCAAAATTAATTTGGTCGTCAAATAGTTTTTTATCGATCGCTCGACTTGAACCTATAAAGATATAAAGTACACCAGATTTTAAGTCAAAACCTAAACTATCCAACAGTTAAGACTGCATTGAATTGGTTCAGTAGTTTTTATGTGATGGGCAAACCATCATATAGACAGGCTGATAGACAAACAGACAGAAAGACGATTTATTCGTTTTCAGTATGTCATTTTAGGTCCTCGAGACCTTATTTATAAAATTATCTTCTTTGTACAGACTTTTCGTTACTTACACTTTACGTATAGATTTAGATGGAAGACAGTAAAAGCTAAATTAGCAGGCAACCTCGGTTAAGAGTCCGGCGGCGGATGAATTTTCCTTACAAAAGTAATACAAAAATCATTTGTAATTGGAGCATATTTGCACAGTGTTATGATATTATTCGAATTCGGGTAGGGTTCCTAAATCTAATTTGTTTTCTAAATACTAACTTGCAACGAAATATAAGCGAATATTCCATTTTGTATATTATCACGACAAACATACAATTTGCATACATTTCGATTTAGGTATGTTTTTGAAAACAAAATACAGTTGGGAACCTAGATAAAACACTATCCGAATCCGAATAATAACTCTGTGAAAATATGCTCCAATTACAAATGATTTACCAAAATCATTTGTAATTGGAGCATATTTTCACAGAGTTACGTTACGTTTGTATGGAAAATTCATCCTCAGCCGATCCTCTCATTCATGGTAAATTTTTAGAAGCTCTTATTTAACTTGCAATGTTTGAATGTATGTATACATGTATGTATGTGTGTATGTGTGACTGTTTGTTTGTTTAGGTCAAACCTTGCAAGCCGAATAAGAACCACTTCCTCTTTTCCTACAGAGTTGATTTTTTGAATGTTGGTTCAGTTCCGATGACAATAATAAATATATAAAAATATAATAAATTTGCGCGGTAAGCCCATTTGCCGGCAGCTACCTTGCGTAAACAATCCGTTTTTATGACCGCGTGATACGGTTGTTTATTAAACAAAGTACTCTTCTTATAGATAAAATAATACACAATAGATTTGCAGTGTTATTTTAGTACATCCCTAATTAAAATATTTATAAAAACACGCTGACAGTTGAAGAAAAGTCAAAATCTAGAAGTTTATATTTTCAATATTTTTTTATTCGAGATCTTCAGCAACGACCTATGGTTTTTGATCTATATTTAATACCGCTGCAAATGTGCCTTTTCAACAGATACAAAATAAAATCATCATTGATGAGTTTTTTTTAAATAATCGAGTAAAATCGAAAATAAATTTGGCCAAAAATCATGCGTGATATTTAAAAAAATATTTATGGAAAATCTAGAACATAGAGATGAAATATAAAGATTGTAATGTGTTGCTACATATTATTACTAGACCATAGATTAATTATATGGCCCCACATTCGATAAAATTTCAATAAATTAAAAAATGTTTGTCTGGTAACTATTGTTGCCGTAATCGTAACCGTAATCTTTACTCGCTAATCGCATGGGCAACCTCTCTTTCGCGGGTCGTCCAATAAATCAGTGCGGGACGAGACGTTGTGCTGAACGGGTGACACTTTTATCCGCAAAAGGCACCTATTATTAATCTGTGGCTTGTCTTGCGCATAACCAATTTTGAATTTGTATATTAAGTCGATTTTTAGTTGTAGGCGGGATTATTAGAGTGTGTAAATATAATGATAATGATAATTTTTTAGTTTTTTGTAATAAGGCTGTACATAATGTACTGTCTTTTATTATAGTTATTAATTTACCTACTCATATTATAGTCATGATGATGATGATGATATTATAGTAAATTACAGTCAGATTATAGTAATTATTATTTAATTAGGTATCAAATAATGTTTATAAATTATCTAAATTAATATTACTGGTTCCTTATATATTATTTTTATTATTATAGTTAAGTAGTTTTATTATTATATTATTATAGTTAAGTATAACTCACATTATAGTAATTATTGTTTAATTAATTTTATGCGTGTGTTTATAAATTAAAAATTATATTTTTTCAATAACTAGTTTTTGGGTTCCATATGATTTGGTAACAATTCTCTTGTCCCAATCGGGGCTTGATATCGGTACGAACAATACTAGTATCATAGCGGTAAATATCGGTATTTTCCATTTCGGTACTTATCGATACCTAACAACCGCTATTTTTCCCTCAAAGTACCTACCGGTAGATAATTCAGGTTCTTATGCTACAATGCTAGAATGCCACCATGCACTCGTACTAACGCAGCGGATGTCTACGAATTGCGATGTTGTGCCTTCACACAAACTATTTGAGAAACTATCACAGTGATTAAACTCATAATATATCGTGATTCTCGGGATTTCAGCCTCAGATCACCACCACAAGCACTTTTTGTTCTGAATGATGGGACGAAAATACAAATCATGTGTATCATAATGATTAGGGAGTAGGGAATTTGTATTATTCTCTGAAAACCTCATTGTTCATTATCAGTGTTAAAATTCTAAAGTTAACAGTAGGTACTGTTTTTTTGAATACTTGACTCATCTCTCTTATGATCTAAAATTTAGTCAATATTTTGCTTTCAAATCAGTTAAGATTCTAAATTGTTTTGAAACCCAAATATTGTAGGTAGGTATTCTAATGTTTGGTGTGTTTCGCGGTCGGATAATAATAATTATTCATTAATTTTTAATATTAGGTTCCTTGTCACACTGAACTCAAGACTTTTAAAACATCAGATATTGTAATTTATTGTATTTTGATTAAATATTATTTACTAAAAATACGCGCACTAAGCATGACATATGTGTAAAAGAAATACTACAAAACAATATATATCGTAAACATAATAATAAGGTAGCTACTATTCGGTAGAAAAGCTATCTATAGCTAGCTAGAGTTTTCTATCTACAAAAGTTGTGGTAGAGAGCGCACGGCTGGCGTAACTTTTGTCAGGGGATGCGAGGCCTGCGCGGGGGATTTTCATCGGTAATGCTCAATCAAGCAAGGTCGACGGCGTATATGGGGCGTAAGGTGGGGCCTTAACAAACGATAATCAAGTTCTCACAGTTCGCACACAAAAAGAGCTTACGTTCATAACACGATATAACCATAATCGTAAAACGGCAACAAGCGCCGTTAGTGCCAACCTAGTTGCCTGAACGTTATGAGCCAATAAAATTAGTCTTGTGTGCTGTAAACGGAAATCTTTCAGCAGTAAGTAGGGCCAGGAAATTTGAGATTTTTGTCTAAAGGCCGATTTTTCAATACTCACATTAGCAATCAGATAGCGTTTTTTCAACTAATAGCATAAGACTGATTTTTTCTGGCGACGAACAACTCGCTTAACTGAAGAATAAATGTATCTACTCGTTCAACGGCCAGATAACTGCTTATTCGACTGTTTATTTGACATTGATACCCTTGTGTCATTAGCACATCAAACAAATTTCGTTAAATATCACCACAGTACAAAGGATGTTGAATTACGATAACTGGCCACAGCACAAACAATTAAACGTAACCTCGAAATAAATGTCAAACAAAACAATTACATTAGATAGATAGACAGAAATATGTTCTGCTCTAACATTAGTGCTATCAATATATTTGTTTCACATCTCTGAAGCTAGTGACGGCTGATTTACTTTATTCAGCCATATAGCAATCCATGGAATGAATTACAATTGAAAAATAGGTACCTAACTAAACATCAGACCGTTAAACAGTTCAATAAATTTATTCTTCGAACAGTTATTATCCCGTTTATCTGAGCATTGAAAAATCAGCCCTTGTATTAAACTTAACAAGTTTTTAATTGTTATTATGTGGCTTTCTTGCTTGTTGTATGAGGTTCTGCTGCTGAGGTCAGAATTTACTAAGCTTTTAAAATAATTATTGCAAATAATTTTCCTAATTAAAAATTTGGATCATGCACGGGACTCATCCTTACTCTGCACGGCACATGCCTCAACAAATTCGGCCACCGAGACAAATAAACCGCAATCAAAATTTTACACCAATTTCTAATATGGTTTTACCGTTTAGTATCTTTAATAACAGCTTTTTATTGACTACATGTGCTGGCGGCTTTACCCGCATGGTAATCTGCGTGGACATAAGAACCCTATAAGTTATTCCAGGACCAAAAATACCTCATCATCATCAACAGCCTGCATTAGTCCACTGCTGTACATACGCCCCTCCTAATGCGCGCCACTCAGCCCGGTCTTCGGCTCTTCTCTTGTAATTGCTGCCAGCTACTTTGTGTAACTATTGGTCTCATACATATGCTCAAAGTCACGCAGCGTGCAATGGAGAGAGCTATGCTTGGAGTTTCACTAAGTGATAAGATCCGTAACGAAGAAATCCGTAGAAGAACCAAGGTTATTGACATAGTTCTCATAATTTGCAAATTGAAGTGACAATGGGCAGACCATATAGTTCGCAGAGCCGACAACCGCTGGGGAATAAAGGTTCTTCAATGGCGACCATGAAAAATCAAGCGAAGTGTAGGGAGACACGATGGACGAACGACATTGTAGCCCTCGCAGGGAGTCGGAGGATGGAGGCGGCACAAGACCGTTCGTCGTGGCGCTCTTTGATACCCCAAAGACCGCCACGGCGAACGGCCTATGTTCAGCAGTGGACTGCTAAAGGCTGAAATGATGATGAAGATCATGATCACTTTGTGTAAATCATCACTCCATCTGGCCGTAAGGCGTCCTACACTAAGTTTGCCTATACGTGGCCTCCACTCAATAACTCTTCTACCCCACCGGTTATCGGTTCTTCGACTAATGTGACCGGCCCATTGCCACTTCAACTTGCAAACTCTTTGAGCTATGTCGGTGACTTTCGTTCTCTGTCGCATCATCTTGTTTTGGATGCGATCTCTTAGAGAAACCCTGAGCTTAGTCTGTTCCATAGCTCACTGAGTGACCTAAAATTTGTGGACCAGTCTCACAGTCAGTGTCTACGTTTCGGCTCCGTATGTCATTACGGGTAGGACGCACTGGTTAAATACTTTCGTCTCTAGGCACTGTGGGTTGGGCGACAAGCAGACACGACAAAGTTTCCCAAATGCTGCCCAGCCCAGCCGAATCTACCTATCGGCTTCCCTCTCAAAGTTTTTGAGTTTGTCCTAGGTAGACATACTTCTGCACAAATTTGAGAGGCATGCCACTAACAACTATTGGTTCCGGTGTGATGCATTGATTTATCATAAATTATGTTTTGTCAATGTTCATGTGGAGGCCAATACGTCGGGAGGCATCTGCTAGGCTGGTCATCATTTGTTGCAACTCTTGCAGTGACTACGCCATAACGACAATATAGTCTGCGAATCTCAAGTGTGAGATATTCTCGCCATTTATGTTGATGCCCATTCCATTCCAGTCCAATATCTTGAACATATCCTTCATTGCGTTGGGATACAGTTTTAGGGATATGACATCCTCCAGTCGTACTTCCCAAAGAAATTAGATTTGCTCAGTTTGCCAGTTCTGGATTTGGACGGACATAGTAGCAGCGTCATACAAGCATCTCAATACTTGAATATCTACTTGGCATCACTGCAGAGAGTCCAAAACAGACCAAGTTTTTATGGAGTCAAAAACCTATTCTGCATAATCTGGCGCACTGTGAATGTGGTCTAAGGTGCCATATCCTCCTCGAAACCCAGCGTGCTCAACTGGATATATTTAGACTGCTGGTTCTGTACTTGAACACTCATAGTCGCGGCGTTATGAAGACATCTCAGCACCTCGATATACCGCCAGTCCACTTGGCATCGCTGCAGTGACTCCAAAACAGCCCAGGTCTCAATAGAATCAATGGCCTTTGGCAATAGTCCACAAAAGCAAGACATTATACTGATTATACTCTTCGGACTTCTGTATAATCTGCCTCACTGTGTGTATATCTTGTTATCTATGGTACCAAATCCTCCGCAAAAAACGGCCTGCTCCGAAAACTGGAATTCGTCAAATCTATGCGCGAGACGATTGGTGATGACCCTTGAAAGCAACTTATAGACGTGATTCAGGATTGAAATGGGCCGATAATTCTTGAGCAAGGTTTTATCCCCTTTCTTAAAGAATAGTACCAACACACTCCTATTCCACGCATCTGGAGTTCTCCTACAGTTCATGGCGGAATATAATAAAGTTTGTAGCTCCCTGACGACAGGAGTACCTCCTTCCTTTAAGAGCTCAGAGGTAATACCGTCTTCACCAGGGGTTTTCCGTTATTCCGTTGTCTCAAGGTCATCTCTCATTTGTGGTTTCAACGGCAACGAATCGTTTCTATAGGTTCCTTTGGAATTGTTTGCAACCATAGTTGGGGCAACTATGGCTTGCAGCTGATTCGGTCGGAGCGTGGAATATATCATACGGGTTCGCTCAAACTTAAATTCGATACTCAAACTACCTCGGACCATTCGGTGATCACTTCCGGTATTGAACCTGTTGATCAGAATGTTCATATATTTTCCCTACTTTACTCTATTTTGTTTCACCCTTCTTCGCCACATTATCTCAACGAACGTTTTGGTTTCCTTCACATGTCAAACTCTCGTTTTTTAAGGTCATCAGAGAACACTCCCATAACAAACAATAAATACTCCCATACATAGGACCACAAGATCATTCCTTTACGGTTGAAGCGGTTAGATTGTGGAATGATTTGCCAATTAAAATTAAACGTGCGCTTTCTATTGATGCTATTAAAAGTCAAGTAAAAACCTACTACCTTTCACACTAGCTACTTTTTTATCACATCGTATATATTTTGAGTATATTTAATTATATATATAATGTATGTATAATGTGTATATTTATATGTATATATTTGTATGGTTAATAGGTTTTGATATTTAGTTGTCATTTCTATTTAAGTAGATAAAGTTATGTTGTTGTTGTAAGAAAAACTACCGTTCGTAATTTGTTTATGTTAATCCTCTCTATGCACGATAAGATAAGACCGCCAATTGTAACATGTTTTTGTTAGACTAAGTTTATTAACTGTATATTTCTGTATTGTGGTGTTTCACTAATTCATAAGTTCATCTATCTATCTATCTATCTATCAGATACATATCTGAATATATGCTTTTTTCCGTCATGGTAAAGTCATTTTCATTTTTAGTAACGCCATCCTGGCTTCGCCAATTCCACTTTCTCTAGGGCTGCTTCTTGAAGAAAGAATTCATTAAGAAGAGCCCCTCCCTCTCCAAAAAGTTAACAAGCAGTTAAAAGTTTCCCTCTGGCGTTTTCCTGGTCCAATCCTCGTACTCTCGCTTTAGCGTTGAAGTCCCCCATTACAACTTTGAAAGTATGAAGGGCCTTGGATATATCATACATATCTTCAATCTCATCGTCTGAGTGCGACAAAGTTGGTGCGTAGACCTGAATCACCTTGAGAGTATATCTCTTGGTTAGTTTAATTATGAGGTACGCTACCCTAGTCGACACACTACAGACTTCTTCAATGTTATTAGCGAGGACTTTATGAACGAGGAACCCAACGCCGCCTTGGGATTGGTGGTCTCCTTCTCTTAAGTACATCAGATGGCCCGATTTCAGGGTAATGGTGTCCTCCCCCACTCTCCGGATTTCACATAATCCTAAAATGTGCCACCTGATGTTCTCCAGTTCTATTTCCAGCTGTGCCATGTGTTCGTCCAACCGTTGAGTGCGTCCATTAAACGTAGTCAAGTTCAGTCGTTGTTGGTGGCCTTCCGTAACCCGGGGATTCTTAATGGATATACCGCCATTTGTCGATTGCCAGAGCCTCGTTCGTTGTACGGCAGGGTGTGCTACGTGCAGATGAGGTTGGCTTGGAGGACTTTTAGCTTGATCAGCTTCTACTTATCGGATTGAGATACCAAGTACACCAGTTTTTAAGTGAAACCCTAATCTATCCAACAATAAAAACCGCATTCGATCGAGTATTTTTAATGTGATGCGTGAACAAACATACAGACAGACAGACATGTTTTTTTTTTTAATGTAAGGTATATTCTTGTTTAGTAGCTTATATTAAGTATCCGACACTATTTTTTAAATAACTTCATTGTACAAACTTTTTGGTACTTACTGCTTTATTATAAGTGTAGATATAGATTATTACTAAGCTAAGTAAAAATATTTCAAATCTTATATTATACAGTAAATTTTATTTAATATGTGCGGGTGTAAATCGTACAATGTACTATTAACTTATATCCGCGCGTTTGGTTTTCATAAATCTTATTAAATTAGTACGGGTACAACAACTTAAAAAAAGTGTCACTTCCATTTTTGTTCGTAAATGAAATAAAGAATCTAAACAGTCTCTAAAGACTGCGGGATCGGTGTCCAAACACATTTTTATTACAGTTTGAACTTATCTGTAAATTAGTGGCAAAAAAGGAACTACAGCCGCCATTAAAATGAGCAACACTCACGCCACCCTTAAGTTCACAGATAAGTTGGTCGCACTGTACGTTTAAGGTGTGCTTGGCATCTATACATATCTAGAAAACAACTATCACTTCAAAATCTACTATCACACAAACAAATACTAAAATCGGATTGTTAAGTTCGGTCAATGTTATGTTCACATGGCGGGTATTGCAATGCACAATTCGTATGAATCACAATGCATATTCATCATGTATGACAGGAGACCGTGTGTGACCGTGTGTCACTTTGTGTTTGGGGGGTATATGCACATAATACTTAATAATACGTATATATGTAATACAACATGAAAGCCCTCTTCCGTGCTTAAAAAAACTAAATAAAAACATTTGAAATAAAAAGCTTTTTTCTCATGGTAAAACTAAGAACGGGCTATCAGAATTGAATTCTTATACGACATTAGATTAACTTATGTACTAAGGAAATATTGTAAAGTCCCTATATGAGTGATCACGCCAAGTGCATCCTCGATTTTTTTGCAAAAACTCAGAATATCGGTATGCTTTTTCTTCTTTCTGCTCTTCTGTGCTTATCCATGCTTGAATCATCAGCTCTTCTCTCACAATACCTCATTTCATAACCCCACACTATGTACAAAGCAAACAAACCGTACAATTAAGGTACCCTTTTCACGTATTCAACCCTTCGGGGCTTCCCTCGTAGGCTCTGTATCGGCCATAATGAGGGCGAGATTGTGTACAAAAAAAATTAGGCAGGTGCAAAGGGATCGAGGGATAAGTGGCTGATGTAATAGCTCCTTTTTGTTTTAAGGACTGGGGTTGGACGAGAAGATAAAAAAAGTCTGGATAAGTGATTAAGTAAGTGAGGAGACCTTTTTGGTTTTGGGTATAGAAGGAACGGTTTATATCAATATATCTATATATATATATATTGTAGAAGAGTTGAAGACCGTCAAGAGCTCGAGACTATAAAAGGCGCCGTCAACCAGCGCCGCTCTTGTTCGATCAACCCATCCCGTGGACTAAACAAACTAAATACCTAGGAGTTACCCTTGATTATCGACTGAGATTCGACAAACACGTCAAAGTAGTCCGTAACAGGGCGTCCTTCTTCCAAGGCCGCCTCTACCATCTCTTAGGCAAGCGGAGTAAAATGTCCCTTAGGAATAAGGTGACGCTTTACAAAGCCTGCATCCGCCCCGTCATGACTTACGCGTCTATAGCATTCGCGCACGCCGGTCCCGAAATCCTGGAGCCGCTCCAGGTAGTCCAAAATAAATTCCTTCGAAATGCAGTCGGCGCTCCCTGGTATCAGAGGAACGCCGACCTGCACCGCGATATCGAGCTTCCCTCGATCAGTCAATTCATGAAAGATGCCTCTCGCCGCTACTTTGATGCGGCGCCCCACCATCCCAACCCGCTCGTAGTAAAAGCCTCCGACTATACGACAGACAGTATCGCCCTCCGTAGACGTCCCCGCGATGTCCTGGACGATCCGGACGACGCCATCGCAGTCAAAGTACTGGCAGCGATGGCCTCGTCCAATTCGACCACCTCTGGCAACCCGCCAGGGGGTATCAACACACTTAGACACAGACACCGACCTCGCCGGCGAGGTCGAAGGTCCCATAACACATAGTCAGATATTATTCGCTTTCGAGTTTCTTGCCGATTCTTCTCGAAGGTGTATTACGAATCGGCGGTCAGTTATAATAATCAATGAAAGGGCACCTAGCCATTGTTCAGGGCCCCCTCGATCACTACTTAACGGTAGCGATCCAGGGGTGTTTAGTTCGTTACCCCCGTAATCAGACGGCCGTCCAAGCCGAGGGCCGTACCCCCTGGGTACCCTCGTGCGGGTCGTCTAAATTTTAACTTTGGCGTGCGCCTTCTGCGTCACGCATTGCGGCGGAGTGCTTGTAAGCGCCCGCCCCACCGTCCGGTTCAAGCTGTAGAGGCCAATAAGGCCAACAGCATTAGTCATTCCTAAAAAAAAAAAAAAAAAAAAAAAAACGCCGCTCTCTTACTTTGCCGCCAGCCATCGTCGAGAGAACATCTCGCTGACATTTTTCTCGTCATAATTATTTTTGTTTACCGCCATTTTGCGTAGTTGTGTTAATTTTTGTTTATTTAAATTGTTTTGCTAGTAAAATGATATTTTTGTTAAAGTTTTGTGTTTTTTTAAATAAATTTGGTTCAAATATCCAAGAATATATATACTTAGAATAAAACTGTAACGGGTCCAATTCTGTACATGTATGAAGATATTTTGTTTTTTTTTTGGGTCTTACTCTTGATTCGATACTGAAGCCAAAACTGTATTTTTTTCATTTTTGTCTGTCTGTCTGTCTGTCTGTCTGTCTGTCTGTCTGTCTGTCTGTCTGTATCTTGGCTAGGCATCACGCCGAATCTACTGAATGAATTTAAATGAAACTTGGTATGATTTGAGTTCATACTACGAGGTAGGACATAGGCTACTTTTCATCCCGAAAAATGAAAGAGTTCCCGCAGGATTGGGGCTGAAAATTATTTCAAAAAACACTTGCCATTCTAAAACTACTGGACAGATTTTGATGTAACTTGGCATAGTCGTAGTTTATATGATGGATTAAAATTGAGGATACTTTTTATCCCGAAAAAATAAAGAGTTCCTGCGGGATAATGTCCCAAATTCTGTAAATTAAACATATTTTGTAATTTTTTTTTGGGGGCCGTTCTATATTCAATACTAAAGCCAAAACTGTATTTTTTTAATTTTTGTCATTCTGTCTGTCTGTCCGGCTGTCTGTCTATACCTTGGCAGCGCACCACGCCGAAAATACTTAATAAATTCAAATTAAATTTGGTATGATTTGAGTTCACACTTCGAGGATACATTGAATACTTTTCATCCCGAAAAAATTAAGTGTTCCTGCAGGATAGGGGTGGAAAATTATTTAAAAGAACACTTAGCACGCTGAAACTATTGGACGGATGTTGATGCAACTTGGCACAGACATAGTTTATAAGATAGGTGAAAATTATGGATACATTTTGTCCCGAAAAAATAAAAGGTTCCTGTGGGATATGGGTCCAAATTGTGTACATTAAAGATATAGTGTTTTTTTTTGGAAGTTACTCTATATTCGATTATGAAGCCTAAACTGTATGTTTTTCATATTTGTCTGTATGTCTGTCAGTCTGTATCTTAGCCGCGCATCACGCCGCCGGAACTACTGGATGAATTCAAAATAAACTTCGTATGATTTGAGTTCGTACTACGAGGTAGGACATAGGATACTTTACATATCGAAAAATGTATGGGTTATTATTTAGGGGTTGAAACTTATTTAAAAGAACACGTACCACGCTGAAAGTAATGGACGGGTTTTGATGCAACTTGGCATTGTCTTAAGTTATATGATGGGTTAAAATTGAAGACACGTTTTATCCCGAAAATGTAAATGGTTTCTGCGGGATATGGGTCCAAAGTTATGTTAGTATTTAAGTAATAAAAATTATTTTTTGGGTGGTTCTCTATATTCGATACTAAATCTACGTCGTCGTCTACGTCTAAATCTGTTCAGGCATTTGAAAGTTATGGTGGAATAAAGAAACTCACATACATACAAAAATAAATGAATCCCAAAAACATTACACTCCTTTTTTGGGTAGTCGTGTAAAAAAAAAGGCCAGCAAGCGTAGTTCAAAATCTTTAGCAGCACCGATCATGGTGTTTTTTGACCATAGACACTGCATTATTACTCACGTACTTGGCAGACTTGTTATTATTTGGTTTCATGTCAATATGTAATTATTATTTCGTTTCCATGGCAATGTGTCATTCCATTCTTATCTCAGACAAAACAAACAAATCAGAGCAATATATAGGTCATGTCTCTTAATCTAGTGTACAGTCATAGTTAAATATAGCAGGGACATCTAATTTCTTGAAAAATAAAATAGTGCCCATGTTACTCGCTGATAATGTAGCATTCAATAGCAGAAGACATTTTTAAAATCGGATGTTTTTTTTTAGTTTATCGATTTCAAACAAACATACAACCAAAAAAAAACCTCTTTATAATATTAGTCTAGACAAAATCAGTCTACCGTGTCAGAGGCCTCGGGCGGTCTGACAATTTCAGACAGCACTACCTCATACGACAAGCAAGAAAATCAACCATAGTTCAACGTTCGCGACAATACGAACCGTCAGAAATGGAGAAGCATAGCAACAGTCTGACCATCGTCATGATGAATGACAACATTGAATACCCACCATGTACAACATCTTACCCAACCGCGACCACTCGTCAACCCAACTAAGAAGATGAATAGAACAACAGAGTGAAGAAAACTCCTCCAGCCTGCTACCATTTTTATTCTTTGCGTGTTTAATATAACTCATGTTCCAGAATATTTCCGAAACTTCTAGAACAACATGACTTTAAAACACTTTCCCCAGAATTTGGAAACGTCAGGAAAATGGAACTAAGCCTTTATGTATTATAATTAAACTGTACTCTCGGTACAAGCTCAGACCATCTGGGTATTGAGTGGTCTAGGTGACAGGAAGTCGCGGTTTACTGTTGCATTTCAGCTTGAATTTTGAACCGCAAAACTTAGGGATAGATCGATATCGGTAGTAGATATCGACATTGATAGATGGGTTACTCTACTATCACTGATAAACCCTGACAAATGAATCTGCTGGATATAAGCCTCCCCTGGTGAACTCCGCTGAGCCCGATCTCCTGCTCTCCTCATCCAATGGCTAACATTCCACACAAGCGGACGACCCACACTACTTTTTCAATGTTTTTAATCGTAAGTACATTTAGTTTTCATAAAATTAAGAACTATTGTGATTTTAGTAGTGATGCATGCTTAGCAAAACCGTAATGCATATACAGGTATATCACCACCATAAACATAAGCTACATATGCGAAAACGCGACCACTTTTTTGCAGCAGAAAACCTGTTGGACGGCTCTCACACCAGAGCTTCATCACTTTGTCCAATCGTAACTGACCACAAACTTGTTACCGCTTACCTATTCAATCGGTAAACTATTTTCATATGAGTAACATATCTAGCTCAACACGACTGCCATATTGGCTGAAACATAGTATCAATCGAGTGATGCAAAATTGCTAAGTATGAATTGGTTGGATTTCATGTATGCTCTCAGCCTAGAACTAGCCTTTATATTGACTAGAAATGTGAACAGAAGAGGCAAAGCCTTTCCGGACAATCTATATCTTTCTGTGACCTAAACCCTTATGTGTAATGTAAATAAATGAATTTTGAATATAAGGTCATTTCTAAGGAGCTAATTAAAAAAAAACTTCACGGTGTTATTTATCAAATGAAATGACTTGTGGTGAGGGTATCAATTATTTTTAATTATAATTGAATATGAATAGTAGATTATGTCATATAAATAGTTAATTATTTAATATAAAAAGATGATTATTTAATATAGTTTTAAATTTATTTAATAAAATAGATGAAAATTGTCTATTTCCCTATAAAAGCTATAATTGGTCTTAAAATAAGATGGTAAATCTCTCAATATTGTGAGATGATAAATTCATCGTACAAAACCCTCTCAACTCGTGTTCCCATTTGTCCCGGGTTTTTTTTTCAAATTTGTATTGTTCATAAAGCAAAGCTCGTTCACATCCTGTTTGTGGTATAGAGGACAATATCGGAATATCGTATACAATAGAGGTTATTATTAGATCCTTGCCAAGTTATTACTAGCTTTGATCAAGACATGGTAACTATAATACAACATAAAATATGAATCCATTGCAACTAACTCTATGTTACGCCTTATTTACATAATTCAGACGGAGAAACGATGAATCAATTCTCCATTCTAGCGTGTTATCCAGTTAAATAACGAGGAGAGAGCCGCGTTCCCACACGTGTGCGCTATCCGATACGGTTGCAGACTCGTTGATCTTTACATCTGTTCACATTTCTTTATTCACGATACATTGGAGACTCGGCAGTTTTCCGATTCGATATATATATATATATATATATATATATTATATATTATATATATATATATAACTCGAAATAACTGGTTGAGAGTATTTCTGCAGCTGAGTGTGTAAAGATGCAAATATAATGATACTTTGGCGATATCAGAGGATCAGAGATATTAACGGAGCTCAACGATATCGTTTGTAATCATTTACACGAACCTTGGCTTGGACAGTTGCCATCGATTTCAGGGGTCTGACTTAACAACCCTGGATCGCTACTTTTGGTAGTGATCGAGGGGGCCCTGAGAAATGGCTGGAGCTCTTTGAATTATTTGCATAACTGACCACCGATTCGGAATACACCTTTGAGAAGAATTGGCAAGAAACTCGAAGGTGAATAAAATCGACTTTAATTACCTTCGACTTCGCCGGCGTGGTCGGATCGATTTGTCATCCGGATCGCTTAAGATGTCTCTAGGGCATCTACGGAGGGGCTTTATTGCGTCTGTTGTCGCGTCTGTCGAGTAGTCAGATGCTTGAACTACAAGAGGGTTAGGGTGATGGGCTGCCGCGTCAAAGTAACGGCGGGAAGCATCCTTTATGTATTGAAGGATCGAGGGAAGCTCGAGATCGCAATGCAGGTCGGTGTTCCTCTGATACCAGGGGCGCCTACTGCAGAAGAAGGCTGCCCTTTTATGGACGGTGCTGATATGCTCATCGAAGTTGAGTTGATATTCAAGGGTGACTCCTAAGTACTTAGTTGACTTTTCCCACTTTATGGATCGGTCATTGATCGTGATGTTGTCAGTTGGAAAAAAGCGTTCAACCCCGTGACTGAAACGTATTACTACGCTCTTCTCGGAGTTAACCGTTATTCGCCATTTTTGGAACCAGCCATTGAGCACATAAATACAGCCTATGTTATCCACTTTTAATGTTGCTTTTTTAGATGTTTTTTTTTTAAATTGTTTCATTTCATTGTTCTGAGTTTATTACTCAATTTAAAAAAAAACATGATCAGCGAATAACATGGGCTGTATTTTATTTTTCAAAAGTTAGAGATCCCTACGAAAATTGCAATAATGTAACCCAAGGCATCAAAAATTCACCATTTGGCGGGCGCTGCAAAAACTATGATGATACATAAAGTAATGTATACATGTTTATAGTCTAATAATTACCCACAAAAAAAGTTCACGAGGCTATATGTCTAACCATTAAATTTAAGTTACAATAACCGTTCTTTGTTAAAATTAGTCAATCAAAACACTGTATTGAAATTTTGTACTTGTATCGAAATATTGTATTAAGAAACATTTAGAGACATCCTTAGCTACCGCGAACCTAGGGTGACTCGCTAGTATCTTGATAAAGGTTGTGTAAAGTATAACGTAATATAAATAAAAAAACAGTGAGACGGCACGACGAACTTATAAATCTAATATTATCTACAGTAAGCTTTTTTTTAAATATTGTTGGAGCTACTACTACCGTACTATAGGAAACCCAATCTTGACACTTGGACGGTCCCAATTTTCGGTTGCCATTAAATAAACTTTGTCGGTGTGGAAAGGGAAAAGTTTGGTATTTTCATAAGTTATTTAGCTGAGTTGGAATGTGGCCATTTCAAATATGCACTTGCCGAGAAACTAGGAAGTTTCACTTCTAGATTATTTACACTGTCGCAGGCTCACTTTGTCTTTGATTAATAATTAAAGTTTTATTTGCTACCCGAGAAAATTTCCGTTTTTAGTATTAGCTTTGACAATTTATAACTGGCTGAATTAACCTCAATTCAATTAACACAGAATTAGCCTACGGGGCCCAAATATGTTTTTTATATGTGGGAATTCTACCAATGCGGGTCCCTTAAAATTGGTTCGGGAGTGTTTAATTAAACCAATTAAAGTGCTTTAAAAGTTAGTTTTTGGACACAGTAAACATTTCCGCAAATTGTTATCATTTACTTTACACGATGTAGTTCAATTCCATTTCTTATATTATCTCAGTTTGATGAGAAGGGCGCTGTCAATATAGCTACAACAAGCAAACGAAAATTGTACTGTTCCGTAAAACCGTTTTTTGGTTCGTGCCAGGGTATACAGCCAAAAAAAACATAAAGGGGCAGCTTAAATGACGTAGTTGGTGATCCAGCTGCAAAGCGTAGGGTTGCGAGTTCAATTCCTGCGCAAGAACAAAAATGTGAATGATGTATAGAACTTTGTTTTCAGTCTGGCAGTTTGTTTATGGTCTTAATTTCATACATATAATTTTAGTTCAGGATAACCTATCTATAATAATTATGACAACAATAGTCAGACAACTCGGACTTTTTACCGAATCCAGCTATGAAACGCATACAAGTCGTATGTTAAATTCCAACTAACTGCATAAATACGAGCACGACAGCATTAATTTTGCCTGCCCTTTGACAGCGCAATTTAGATTTTACATAAATTTCTCTCACGCTATCGAATTCTAGCCAGTTTTATTCATACCGGGTTTTCTTAACTGGCAATTCTAGCTTGCAACAGTGATGATACTCAACTCAGCTCCTGCTCGTTATAGTTTGATTATTCAGCGTACATTTCTACCAGTATAATTATGTTTATAGGCTGCTACTGTTTAAACCTAATACTTTATCTCATAGAAAGAGAAAATATATAATAAGGAGATTGTATTTCAATAAAATTTAACACTAGCACAGTTTCGTGCACATTTGAACATGATTTACCACATTGAAACTAACCTGCCATACATATAAACCTACGCGAAAAAAAAACTTGAATTCGAATCAGCTACAAACGTATTCACAGGACATGAATTCGTAAAACGGCCACCAGTAACATAAATTTGCAATTAAATTTGCATCCAAACTACGCTGGAGCACCTAATTACGCCGTTGTTCCGTTACGGGTAAACAAGCCGCACGGTCACGTCACACTACGCAACGAGCTACGAAAATTGCTGACTAAATTAACGAATGGTTGTTCTTTGCTGCGTTACGTGACGCAGTAGTATGCCGTGGCATGCCTGTGCATAAACACCATGAAGCTCGTAGCATCAAGGTCATGTCAATCTACGCAGCTAACTACGAACATCGCTGAATAAGTTATCAAATAGCTATGCTATGTTGTGCTATGTGCTATATGGTGTTTTCACTTAGGCATGGCAAACTAGATCGCCGGATTTCGTTTGCCATGCCTAAGTGAAAACACCGTGCAACATTCTACGTTGCTATGGACATTGCTGCCTAAAGTAACGAATTGCTGTGCTACGGTGCTCAACATGATAAGGCACAAGTAAAATTATTATAAAATATAAAAAACCCGACTGCGAACAAAATGATTGAATACAAGCTGACCGCCCGCAAAAATAATCACACTAATATTATAAAGGCGAAAGTTTGTATGTATGTGAGGGTATGCTTGTTACTTCTTCACGCTTAAACGGCTGAACGAACGAACGGGTTTGAATGAAATTTGATATGGAGGTAGCATATACTCTGGATTAACAGAACAAAAGTTATTTTTTATCCCGGAAAAATCCATGGTTCCAGAGGCACTTGGGTGAAATCGCGGGGCGCAGCTAGTTAGTATTTATATAAATGTATTGTTCAAGTTTTTGTTAATTTTTGTCTAAGACTATAGTAAGACTATAGTATTCACATAAACTTGTATAATCTAAAATGTTATATTTGTAAGAAGCTTAAAAGACAATTTTGCTTGTGTTTAGTTATAAGAATTTTATGTTTTTGAAATGGCCTTTTAAATACCTTCTTTATGATACCTCATTCGATAGGTTTTCGACATTTTTTATTTCGTCTGAAATACAATATGGCAGCTGTGAGCTGCCATATTAGTTTTCTTGACACTTCATATATCCTATAACTCTTTTGTGATCAAGGCGAATCCAATGATACCTCATTTATGAAAATCCATCAAGCCGTTTAGGCTGTAGGACGCGCCTAAGAAATGTACAAACAAACATACAAACATACATAGCATAAGTCGTCACCCTAGGTTACGACATTTTCCGGTATTAAGTTGCAACGCCGTATACGAATTTTCAAATACGGCTATCGTAGTTTGAATAAACTAATTGCTGTGCTATGCTAAGCTACGTGATACGGCAATCTAGTACGCCATGTTACAGCAACGGCGCCGTCGCCATGACATATACAAATCATAAGTAACAGAAGTAAGCCATTGTTACGCTTCGAGTTACATCAGAGAAGGTAATTGCTATGCCGTATTTCAATCCTCCGACAGTTTAAAGAAATAACAATGTACAGTTTGTGTAGTCATATCGTAAAATCAATGGCAACAAGCTAATAAATCACAAAAAAAAACTAAATAAATGGAATAAAGAAACTCACATACACACAAACATACATACATGAATGCTAAAAACATAACACTCCTTTTTTGGTCAGTCGTGTAAAAATAGGAGCCACATAGACATTTAAAAAAAATGCCTTTGTTACTCGAGATGATGTAAGGATTCTAATGATACCCCATATATCCAAATCAGTTCAGGCATTTAAAAATTATGATGGAATAAAGAAACTGACGTACATAGAAACATACATACATACAAACATACATGAATCCTGAAAACATTACACTATTTTTTTGGGCAGTCGTGTATAAAATGGTAATAAGCTACGTTCCTGCATTGCAGATACAATCGCAAGACGATTTGTAGCCATATCGTGTTCGTGATCAGCATACATGTGATAATGTACTCGCACCTACCGCAGCGACTACCTGGTAAAATGAGCACGGTTGGTCATTAAGTCGCCCCTAACAGAATATGCTATGGTGATATAATGCGGTAATTTGTAGAACATTATCATATTAATGTCGCGAAGACAGTTTTAGTCCTTTTGTTCCATATTTATAAAAAAACTAGCTTTTCCGCCCTAGACTTTGTCCACGTGGACTACTGTTTACCGCGAAAAAAACAATACACTCCTTTTTGGGCAGTCGTGTAAAAAGCATCCTATATTCTTCTAGGATATTAAAAACCAATGCAAATGTAGGTATAGCTCTAATGATATTGAAGTTTTTTGACAGACTTGTTATTTCGTTTCCATGGCAACCGTTCCTAACAGCGAGTAATCAACATTTTCCAGTTTTCCCATGGAAACCTACAATTTTCCGGGATAAAAAGCATGCTATGTTCTAGGGTATAAGCTATCTCTATTCCAAATTTCATCAAAATCCGTCCAGCCGTTATCGCGTGTTCCATTAATATTTAAAAAAAGTGATCCAAAAATTCAGAGCAAAATATCTAAAATTTGGCGTGTTCAGGTGTTACTATGGATTGCCACCATCAAAGCGATCATAACCGAATCGATTAATTTTCTAACTTTATACGCAAATACTAACACCAATACTTTTAATCTACTAGAAGCTAGGTGTCTCGAAGTTATGTTAGAAGGCCTGTGCCCAACTGTGGGACAGTATAGGCTATTAATAATAGAAACTTGATTAAAACATCCTCTAGTCTCACGGGAAGCAGCATGAGATTTCTAGAAACGAAGGTTGAGAGTGTCATAATGTTGTCATGGGGACTGAATTCGTGGGCGAAGATTCACGAGAATCGCAAACGTAACTGAAAAATCTGTAACAAATAACAAAGTAATCTATTATATCTATACGTCCATGCATGACATTGTTGCATATCGCCTGAAAAAAATACCCCACGCGAAGTTTTTTCTCGCTATTTTTTTTATTAAAAAATAAATCCCTTCTTTTTTTTTGGAAAGCTTATTAGCACTTTACAATTATTAAAAAAAACATACGTTATCAATTTAGATTCAGAAATAAAGTTTTTTCTCTAAGAATACTCCCATGTTTTTGGTTCAAGTTTTTTTTTTTATAAATAATTTACAGCGTAAATAATAACAAAAGCACTTGCTTGTTCTGTTGCTATTTCAAAAATCCCATTCCCTAAACAAAAGGTCTTTCGGAAGTGCTCATAAATGTCGTTTATATAAGTAACGGCACAACCACACGCACGCCTGGAAATGTTTCCCGCCAAAAGTTGTTTGTCCTGCATTGGCAAAAATAAGGAAACAAAATGGCGGCAAAGTCCTGGCATCAATACTGCCGTCCTTATTTAAAGTAAAATAACTAGGTCCAAGCTACTTTCGAGAAAAACGTGGTAAAAGATTTTATTTTTGTTTTGTTTGTATCTCCATCCCCATTTAAGGTATTGACTCGAAACTTTTATGAAATTATAGATAAAAATGTATAGAATATTAAGCAGTAAAATTTAACCTAAACAAATATTAAAACTATTTTATTAAAGCTATTTAAAATCACGGTATTGTACTGATGTTTAGAACTATTTCACACTAGCTGTACCCGCGGCTTCGCACGCGTGTTCTTTTCTTTAGGTTCAAAGTACTATAATGTGCTATTCCAGGACCAATATACCAACATTTGAACAAAATTTCTTCAGCCGTCAAAAATACTTTATCAATTGCTCGGCTTTTAAATTTAAATCAAACCCTAAGCTATCTAACAATGAAAACCGCATTGTAATCGGTCCAGTAGTTTTTACGTGATGCGTAAACAAACAAACATACAAACAAACAGAAAGAAAGACACGATTAACAAAAAAAATATGGTTCAATACCTTTTTAAGCACCCAAGAGCATATTTTTTATTTGAATTCATTTAGTAGTTTGGGTGCGATGCGCGGTCAAGATACGGACAAACAGATAGACAAAATTAAAAAGTAAAACAGTTTGGCTTCAGTATCGAATATAGAGAACCACCCAAAAAATATTTTTATTACTTATATATATTAACATAACTTTGGACCCATATCCCGCAGAAACCATTTACTTTTTCGAGATAAAACGTGTCCTCAATTTTAACCCATCATGTAACTTAAGACAGTGTTAAGTTGCATCAAAACCCGTCCATTACTTTCAAACCATAGCGTGGTACGTGTTCTTTTAAATAAGTTTCAACCCCTTAATAATAACCCATACATTTTTCGATATGTAAAGTAGCCTATGTAGTATGAACTCAAATCATACCAAGTTTCATTTAAATTCATTCAGTAGTTTCGGCGTGATGCCTAGCCAAGATACAGACAGAAAGACAGACAGACAAAAATGAAAAAAAAAAAACAGTTTTGTCTTCAGTATCGAATCAAGCGTAAGATCCAAAAAAAAATATTCAAAATATCTTCAATGTACAGAATTGGACCCGTTACAGTTTTATTATATGTATAGATATAGAACGGCCCCCAATTTTTTTTACAAAATATGTTTAATTTACAGAATTTGGTACATTATCCCGCAGGAACTCTTTATTTTTTCGGGATAAAAAGTATCCTCAATTTTAACCCATCATATAATCTATGATTTTGCCAAGTTTAAACAAAATCCGTCAAGTAGTTTCAGCGTGATACGTGTAAAAAGTATCCCTATGTCCTACCTCAAGGTATGAACTCAAATCATACCAAATTGCATTTGAATTCATTGAGTATTTTCGGCGTGATGCACTTCCAAGATGCAGACAGACAGACGGACAGACAGACAGAAAGAAAAAAAGAAAAAATACAGTTTTGGCTTTAGTATTGAATATAGAACGGCCCCAAAAAAAATTACAAAATATGTTTAATTTACAGAATTTGGGACATTATCCCGCAGGAACTCTTTATTTTTTCGGGATAAAAAGTACTTTCAATTTTAACCCATCATATAAACTACGACTGTGCCAAGTTACATCAAAATCCGTCCAGTAGTTTTAGAGTGGTAAGTGTTTTTTTACTTCAACCCCAATCCTGCGGGAACCCTTTCTTTTTTCGGGATGAAAAGTAGCCTATGTCCTCGTAGTATGAACTCAAATCATACCAAGTTTCATTTAAATTCATTCAGTAGTTTCGGCGTGATGCCTAGCCAAGATACAGACAGACAGACAGACAGACAGACAGACAGACAGACAGACAGACAGACAGACAGACAGACAGACAGACAGACAGACAGACAGACAGACAGACAGCAATAAAAAAAAACAGTTTTGGCTCCAGTATCGAATCAAGAGTAAGATCCAAAAAAAAATATCAAAATATCTTCAATGTACAGAATTGGACCCGTTACAGTTTTATTATATTTATATATAGATATAGACGGAATGTTTACTAGCCATAACCGCAATAGGTAGCATAGTTATTGCACTTCTCGTTAGTATTTTAGTTTTAAGCAGCTGGTGCTTGCTGTAGTTAAACTATGCTCTAACCATAACTGCAATAAGTGTCTGGCCTATTGCAGTTTTCATTACTCTGATAAACTAGCTTTACATAAAAGATGTCAGCTAGTTGGTTAGTTATTTGTAAAAATATTGAGTGTATTAATAAATTCTGCATAAATAAAACGGTTGGTATGTAAGAAATTGTTTAATTAGAACTAATTTATTGCAAAACGTTACAAAAGCCTTAATCTTAATACTAAATAAAACCTAATCCTATATAAGTACTTACATATATGGTCTTAGAAACTCGAAAGTACTTTATCAAACTTAACATTTATATGAATCTCATTTTCTTATTTTATTACAATCAGCAAAACTATCTAAGTATCTATGTATTTAAACGTTCATGTAAAGCACAGCGTGATCATTGTTTTAATCAGTCTGAAAAACTTAACTCTAAAAACAGTATACATAATGTTCATTGAACAGGCTTCGATTGAACTTTGCTCAATCCAAGTTTGACACCGGGAAATCAGGGTTCAGGTAAATTTAACCAGAAATGCCTCCTAAAACTATTTAAGTATATATCTTTAAACGTTTATGTAAGGCACAACCAGATCAATGTTTTAATTAGTCTGAAAAACTTGCCTTTTTCTAAGTAAGCCCGATTTTGTGAAACTTTTTGCATTCACATATGCTTCTTTGTCATGTTCAGTTCCTGGTCATTGGAGCATTCAGTTAAGCTTTTTTCAATTACTCCAATAGTAGCGTCATTCTCTGCATGTTGATTGATTATACACAAATCAATTGTTTTGTCTCTTAGTTGTATGGTCTCGACAGGCCACCATTCAATCACTGCACTGCACATGTCCATATCTGCCATCTTCTCGTCTCGCTAATTACCCAGCCCACCCCTACTTCAGTGTTGTGATCCGTTTCCCTACATCCACGACTTTTGACCTACGCCTGATCTAATCCTACTTTGTTTAATATTTAGATGAACTCGAACGACAAACGCTGGCATATTTTAAGAATCGCCAACGCCATCTAGTTTCATTTTGGGATAGAAAAGCCAAATAAGTAGATACGGTGAAATCGATTTAAATCAATTACAATTTAAAAGCTTATTAATATGCATATATTTATTGTGTTAAATAGGACATAATTAATTATTGGACGGAGGACATTGTAGCCATCACAGGGATCAAAAAACATGATCATCATCATCGACGGATGGTAGCGGCACAAGCATCGTGGCGATCTTTGGGGGAGGCCTATGTTCAGCAGTGGAACATAGGCCACCCCCCATGTGCTTCTAAAGATTGAAATGATGATAATGATGATGATGAATTAATTATTTACCTACCTAGACATTCTTCATTCTGGGGTGCAACTATATGTAAAAATGTATGTAACTCCTTTTACACCAAGATAAAAAACCTCCGCTAATCTAATAATACAGTTCAGTAAACAGCATCAAAATCCATCCAGTGATTTTTTCGTGATTTAGTCACAAACAGACAGATAGACGAACAGTCAAAAATTCTAAAAGCGATATTTTTGGATTCTACTTCTTTCTAAATTCTCTCCGTGTGCAGATTTAACTTTGGTTACATTTTTATTATAATACTAGCTGTGCCCGTGGCTTCGCTCGCGTGGTCATTTCTTTAGGATAAAAGTACCTACTCTATGTGCTATTCCAAGACCTAAAATACCAACATTTGATAAAAGCTTCTTCAGCCGTCACTAAGTTTTTTTATTGATTGCTCGGCTTCTACTCATCTGATTGAGATACCAGTTACACCACTTTTTAAATTAAACCCTGAGCCATCCAACACTGAAAACCGCAACACAGTCGGTCTATTAGTTTGTACGTGTTGCGCAAACAAACAAACAGACAGACAGATAGACCTTCCCCCTTACTCTCAAACACAATTCCGATTCAGTCATGATCCCAACAGTGTGATTCAGCTAAAAAACCTAACCTGCACTGCAACTTGATTGTTATTTTTTCGGTGTGGCAACATGTCCGCCATCATAGTTTAGAAAAATTATGTCATTCCCCCACCTACCAATTTTTCTCCCACTTCCCTCCACCCTTCCCCCTTTCTTCCTACCCTTTCTTTATTTCTTCCCTACTTTACTCCACTTGGGTGCAATTAGGTTTTCTAGCTGATTCGCACTGTTGGGATCGTGATTGAATCGGAATGATGTTCGAGAATAAGCTGGATGATTTAAAAAAAACAAAACTTGTTCTATATCTTATTTCAAGTAGGTACCCTTGATCATTTTTTTATAAATTATCTTGTTTGTACAGACTTTTTCGAACTTATTGGTTTATTATAAGTATATATATATATATATATTGCTTCAAAATTAATATAATTTTGGATCTCGCAGGAACTTCTTATTTTTTCGGGATAAAAAGCATCCTCAATTTTAAACCATATCATTCATTTTCATCATATGAACTATGACTGTGTCAAGTTGCATCAAAATCCGTCCAGTGGTTTCAGCGTATTATTTTAAATAACTTTTAACCAATATCCTGCGGGAACCTTCTATTTTTCGGGATAATAAGTATACAATATCCTACCTCGTAGTATGAACTCAAATCATATCAAGTTTCAGTTGAATTCATTCAGTAGTTTCGGCGTGATGCGCGGTCAATATACAGACAGATAGACAGACGGAAAAAAAGTAACGGTTTTTGCTTCGAGTACCCTCCATAAAATATTATTTATTACTTCAAAATTAACATAACTTTGGACCCCTATCCGGCAGGAATCTTTTACTTTTTTGGGATAAAAAGTATCCTTAATTTTAACTCACCAAATAAACTATGACTGTGCCAAGTTGCATCAAAATCCGTTCTGTAGTTTCAGCGTGATACGTGTTCTTTTTAATAACCTTCAACCAATATCTTGCGGGCACCCTTTAACTTTTTGGGATGAAAAGTATTCAATGTCCTACTTCGTAGCATGGTCAGTACTTTTTACGTTATGCGCAAACAAAGATACAGACAGACAAACAGACAGACACGATTTTTTAAAATGTTATATTCTTGTTCAGTAGCTTATTTGTAGTACCCTAGACCATTTCTTTTTTAATTATCTTCTTTCTACAGACTTTTTCGTTCCTATTGTTTAAATAAAAGTATAGATTACTTCAACATTAAAAATTTAGAATTATTCCGCAGTAACCTTCTATTTTTTCGGGTTAAAAAGTGACCTTAATTTTACCCATCATCTGAACTATGACTATGCCAAGTTGCATCAAAATCCATCCAGTTTTTTTACCGTAAAACTTTTTCGTTTAAATAGTTTTCAACCAATATCCTGCGGGAACCCTTTTATTTTTCGGGTTGTAAAGTATCCAATGTCCTACCTCGTAGTATGAACTCAAATCATACCAAGTTTCATTTGAATTCATTCAGTAGTTTCGGCGAGATGCGCCTCCAAGATACAGACAGACAGAAAGATACAAATAAACAAAAATACAGTTTTGGCCTCAGGATCGAATGTAGAGTACCCTGAAAAAAAATTAACTTCAATGTACAGAATCGGATCTGTTACAATTTTATTATAAGTATAAATGTATAGGTATATAGAATAGATATAGATAGATAGAAGATAGATGAATATATTTACTTTTGCGGGCGGTTAGCTAGCAACACATTGTGTCCGTCCGCTATTGCGGCTGAAAAACAAAAACCCGACATTGCACGGGAGTTGTTTAAAATTTTATTCAATTCACACAGTCGGGTTTTCGTATTTCTTTCTAATAATTTTTACTTGTTTTAAACCATATATGTATCTTTGTCTTCCATGCAATGCGGTTTTCAATATTGAATATCTTTAAATTATTTGAAGTCTGAACGAAGTTTTATGAAGTTTGGTTCCTACGTGGTTTTGGAATAACTCATAGGATCCTTATATCCCAGAATAATGACCACGCGGGCAAAGCCGCGGGCACAGCTAGTGCTAAATAAAACCGTTCAAAAACAAATTGTACACAAATATTTCTTGGAAATCGTCGGCGAAGTTGTCGCAAGTTAATTCTGCTTGTGTTAATTAGTAATTAAACTCCCCTGTTTCGAACGAAATTATCTGTTCTTTGACCTTTTCTTTGTTTTCGCACGAACGCCCGCACGTCGTGTCTTGTTAGTGGATACTTATTATCTGTCCCATTTGCTTTTTTTCTTTTACGTGTTCGTATTTTGTCTTTTCTGGAAATGTTTAATGTCAGGTCACTGAATATTTATTCGTATTGTAATGTTATGTTTTTGCGTATTGCTATTGTTTCATTAGCCTTGTAAAATAACTCTCACGAGCAAGCCAAAAAGTAAAATAAATAAATGAGATAAAAGAGATATTGTCGTAATTATGAGCAGCGTAAACAAAATTTAAGTCAAAACCTTGATAGACAACTCAGTGACAAGAATAAAGCAGCTGCGTAATTAAATTGTAAGGATTAATTACTTTTTATTTAAGCTTCTGAAAGAATTTAGCCCTGGTTAGTAATAATTAGACTTTGAAAACCTTTGGAAATACAAGCACACTGTATGATCACAGTGACAAATAAAAATTGCATAATTGTCCGCAGCGCTGCGCTGCGCACTTCTTCCTGAGATTTAGAAAATCTGATTGTCTACCAATAATCGTACTCTTCCTTTCAATAACCCTCCTTTTGTAATTAGGTAAAGAGACTTTCCAGGCCCTTTCGTTCTGAGAATAATTCCATTCCAATAAGGCTAACATGAAAAATAAAACCTAATAAATACAATTCATTTCCAAATCGTTTGTAGATACTTCAATATTAATATTTTCCCGTTTTAAATACGTCTTACAGTAATACAGGTTCTGTTTTTTTTGTATCCGACATTATCCATCTTATTTTATAACGAGTTGAAAGGGACGCCAGCGACAGTTTTTTTTAAGGTACTTACAAGGCAATCATTTCACAATCTCACCTGATGGAAATCGATGATGTGGTCGAAGATGTAACGCACTTGCCTAGTAGATACCTATTCACACTTGACTTGAACACACCTGGGTTATATTTTTTTTCAGGAAACACTGACGAGGGCAGGGCATTCCACTCCTTTCCTTTCCTTTCCTGGCCGTGTTACGATCCCGGATTGTCGGTAATTATGTGCGTGTGTTTGAGAGTAGATAGTGAAGTTTTCAACGCTAAAGCCTTTTAAAAACTGGCTATTCCAGATTTAAATGTACATTCTGTGTTTTTGTGGACATACTTCTAACACTGTCATTAAGTATACTGCGCCCCACTTATTCTCGCACTCGTCACTCGACACGAGCTCAATTTCACACGAGTGTCGAGATGTTTGTCGTGGCGTTAATAAAAATAAAATGAACAATATAAAGGCTTTTATTTTGAGGATGTGACGTCATTTGACAATATTATTTTCGTAATTTGAGTGAGTTATTGTGGAGTAATATGGGGAAGTTGGATGAGGTTTTAGTATTAATAAGCAGTTGGAAATGTTACTTACGTTTGAGTATTCTAGATTGTTCTATTTGATGATTCAGTAGATTCGATAAAATTTAATGTTGAAACGATGAGACTAAGATAAATTATTATCGATACCAATATATAAAAGTGAAACGTTGTCTGTTTGTTTGTTTGTTTGGGGAGATTTCACGCGACGGATAACTGATGAAATTTATAATGGAGATACTGCTGGACGGATTTTGATGAAATTTATAATGGAGATAGCTTATACCCTGGAATAAAATATGGGATACTTATTATCCCGGAAAATTGTAAGTTTCCATGGGAAAATTGGAAAATATTGATTACTCACTATAAGGAATGGTTGCCATCACATAATGGTCTTTGGTTGCCATGGAAACGAAATAACAAGTCTGTCAAAATACATCAAGTGAATTGGTGCTCTACCTACTTTTGAAAATAGGATGCTTTTTCCGCGATAAACAGTAGTCCGCGCGTACGAGGTCGCGGGCGGCAAAAGTTTTAAAATAAACAAGACTTACGTTCAAAAACTGACACCCGATTACGGTTGGGTCAAAAATAGCATATGGATACTCTTGCGATGAAGACGAATCGATTAATACCTCGCTTGTCAAAATCGGACCAAGTATTTGTGTAAACACATAACCCTTTCTTTGCCTTGACGTGGTAGGGTAAAAAAATAGCCTATATAAGACGAATCGATTGATACTTTGCTTATTAAAAATCGGACCAAGTTTTTATTTTGAACACATAACCCTTACTTTGCCTTGCCAAAGTCAGGTAAAAAAAGCCTATGGCAGTCTATACCTGAAGACTAATCGATTGTCACCTCGCTTGTCATAGTCTAACCAATAGGGACGACGCTATGGTGGAACATCCACATAACCACCATACCATATACATACATTTAAATTTTTTATTATATAAATTATGATTTGGGTATACTTTCTGCATGCACGGGGAAACGTTCGAACATGTACAGTTAAGCGGAAACTATCTTAGGCAACTAGTTTCTGGGTTCCCAAGATACAGGCTTCGCCTAGTTTGGGACCCGTCCCTAATACATAATATGTACAACTAGTTTGTGTTCAAACCTTATTTTTATATATTTTTATGTAATGTACACCATTGTTTGCTTGTTTTGGAAATAAAAATTATTCTTATTCTCTTATTCTTACATATATACATACATAGACTGTTAAACTCATTACCCTTCCCTTGCTTTGCTGTAGTCGAGTAAAAATAAGGAACACAGCACATGCTAATAGAAATTAGCACTTAGTGGGCGAAAAACAGTCCTAAAATAATGTAATATAAATTGAACATTCAATTTTGCAATACATGTTTGTTCCATGTTCTTTTATTGAACTGACGTTAGACCTAGAACTTAAAATCGATATGTTCATAATTGCCTTCATTGTTTCATTTAATTTTCTATCTCATTCCATTGTTTCTTCTGTCTCCCTTACCTCTATAACGTTACCAGCACAGATAGTGTTATTATCAGTCATGAAATCAAATTGTCTGAACGTGGAGCCTCTAGAGAATGGGCTTGATCTGTGTTCGTAACGAAAGAAAACTAGGGTGTAGTTCTGCTCAGTCTACCCAGTTAATAAAATGAGTAGTGGGCTTATATCAATTAACATTTAATAAGTTAACGTAAAACATTTTAAAAAAACTTTTATGCGGTAGCCATGACATGATGACACTTTGTACTTTCTATCACAATTAAATGCGTGTACAACATGTTGTGTCTATGCTGTTAACCGTTGAGAACTTCCCCTAACCAGGAGCCAGCCCAGAGCGCAGCAGCCATGTCACTTCACTCCGGCTAGTATAATATAATGCGTACACAAAATTTCGTAAATGTGTTGTTGACCGTTGAAGAGTTCCTTTATCTGCAGATGTTCCTGGATGTCGATTCGGGTCAAGCTTACCATAAACATGCATTGTCATCGGAAATGAACCAACATGTAAAAACTCAACTCTGTAGGATAAGAAGAAGTGGTTCTAATTCAGCTTGCAAGATTTGACCTAAGCAAATATACATACAGATATACATACATACAAACATTACAAGTAAAAGAAAAGATTTTAATATATATTGTAATTAATTTGACCAAGAAGAAAACTAATAACTGGCGGGGTGCTAACGAATAGAGTTCACCCAGTGAGTGTTATAACTTTGCAATATATACATGCTACTACTTACTATGCGTTTTTGTAATATATTTCATTTACATTTTCGACGATGCCCCTTTACAGCGAACTTATTATTTTTATTATTCTTAATGAAATAGTTTTAAATTATCCTGAACTAGGCCCATATACAGCAGTTACTTATTATTCTTAATGAAATAGTTTTAAATTATCCTGAACTAGGCCCATATACAGCAGTTACTTATTATTCTTAATGAAATAGTTTTAAATTATCCTGAACTAGGCCCATATACAGCAGTTACTTATTATTCTTAATGAAATAGTTTTAAATTATCCTGAACTAGGCCCATATACAGCAGTTACTTATTATTCTTAATGAAATAGTTTTAAATTATCCTGAACTAGGCCCATATACAGCAGTTACTTATTATTCTTAATGAAATAGTTTTAAATTATCCTGAACTAGGCCCATATACAGCAGTTACTTATTATTCTTAATGAAATAGTTTTAAATTATCCTGAACTAGGCCCATATACAGCAGTTACTTATTATTCTTAATGAAATAGTTTTAAATTATCCTGAACTAGGCCCATATACAGCAGTTACTTATTATTCTTAATGAAATAGTTTTAAATTATCCTGAACTAGGCCCATATACAGCAGTTACTTATTATTCTTAATGAAATAGTTTTAAATTATCCTGAACTAGGCCCATATACAGCAGTTACTTATTATTCTTAATGAAATAGTTTTAAATTATCCTGAACTAGGCCCATATACAGCAGTTACTTATTATTCTTAATGAAATAGTTTTAAATTATCCTGAACTACGCCCATATACAGCAGTTACTTATTATTCTTAATGAAATAGTTTTAAATTATCCTGAACTAGGCCCATATACAGCAGTTACTTATTATTCTTAATGAAATAGTTTTAAATTATCCTGAACTAGGCCCATATACAGCAGTTACTTATTATTCTTAATGAAATAGTTTTAAATTATCCTGAACTAGGCCCATATACAGCAGTCACTTATTATTCTTAATGAAATAGTTTTAAATTATCCTGAACTAGGCCCATATACAGCAGTTACTTATTATTCTTAATGAAATAGTTTTAAATTATCCTGAACTAGGCCCATATACAGCAGTTACTAAAAAACCTATAACACATCATAAAAATAGACTATATAATCCTAAGTACTACGAATTGATACAATTTATTTTATTAAGACGATATTAAACATGTAAATATGCGACCGGGCACTGCCAAAGTGTTATGCTTAATATAATTATTATACAAGAAGTGTGTGTGTGTGTGTGTGTGTGTGTGTGTGTGTGTGTGTGTGTGCGCGCGCGTGTGTGTGTTTTCGAAACGAAAATTTTCTTTCCATGTACTGACTCAGAGTCTACCGGACAGGAAAATACAGGAAATATACTATAGAAGAGAGAACCGAGAAACACTACGGGGTGTCGTTTATTTTCTGTTTTAAATGTCATAAATTATAATAATACACATGTAAATGTCAAATAAAAAAGTGAAAATGAGATGTCCCACAATCATCAAACTGGGATTGAAAATAATAAAAATACAAATAACTAATATAAAACCAGGCTGGACCAATCCCCACAAGCAACACCCGCTCATGAGTTATGACTTGTGTCATCAACTACTATTGATTATCAAATCCCTACAAAATTGGAATAATGCACTATGTATGAATTTTGAATGGCCACGTTTTCCTTTATTATCAAGGCGCTTATTCACTATGCCGCATAAAATTCCTTGCCGAAAACGTGTGACGTCAGTACGGCAATTGCCGTACGATTCCACGCAGATATCTTAACGCGGCGCGTAACGTGTCTTATTGGCTATAGAGAATAATGGCCCTGGTCTCTGGCTTCTCACATGGCTTAAGAATAGAGAATAACGCGCCCTTATCCACACAAAAATAACACTTATTTAAAAATAACCTATAAATATTATATAATTTCAAATATATTTTTTGCATTTTTTTTTTTATGGAATTAACTAAGCTTGAACGAATCTATATTCAAAATTTTTCAATACAATCTTATCTGGCGGCTTTTTGCGCTGAAACTATGACAAATTAAAAATTCACTTATTTAAAACAAAAAGCTTTGTATAAAAAAAAATGTATAAGCGTTGATTATTTTCTAGTCAAGGGATTGACACTAATAACATTAGATTTCACCACAATTTAGGGGTTGGAAAGTGCTTTCCCCCAAAACTCACTCTGTATATCCATCGTATTGGGGATTGGAGAGAGGAGGTGAGATAGCAATACATTTTCTCAATACCTTTTTTGCAAAAATTACGTCAAAGATCTCTACTCTTAACGACTGCCATCAATTATTAGCAACCGCCCGACACCAGAACGTGGCCTCGACAAAGATAAAGTTTCTCTAATTTAACATGAAGCTCTCAATAAAAGATTTCAACAAATCTTGAACACATTGGCTTGTTCTAAACTTTAAAAGATATGGAAAGAAGTCAACAATATTATCTACGCCTAAAGAATTTTAAACACGTAGGTGTAGACAAAGTGATATGAACATTTTATTAGTGCTGGCCTATGGTGTCAGAGTATGTCAGGCTGCCCGAGGGCCTTTGACATGGCCTAACGAATGCTAAACATCAATAACAGCTGGGACCGCCAACTTGCCCCAAACAAATGTACCCTCCGAAGCACGGAGCGATGGTTAACCGCACACAACTTAGAAGTCACCGGTGCGGAGTCTAGGACTGAACCCGGTATCGCTGGATTCTAAATTGCACGAATGAACCATTAGGCTACCATCGCTCTTTTATATCAAAACTTGCTGTGCCCCACGATTTCACACACTGACACCTTTCACTTGGACACCTATCACTATGACACCTGTCACTTTGACACCTGTCACTTTGACATCTGTCACTTTGACACCTGCCGTTTTAACATTTTCAGCCGCGTGAACGAGTGATGATAATTATGAAAACTATTATTTTTGTTATTCCAGGATAAAAGCTATCTCAATTCCAAATTTCATCAAAATCCGTTGAGCCGTTTGAGTGTGAGCGCATATCCATCTTAATATGATATCTTAACATCTTTTGTAATGTTATGGTGGATACAATAGCAAAAATTAAAACGGTTTTAAAAACAAAAGTCTTGGTAGAGAGTTGATCTTCTGCCTCATCCCAATCTGTGGTCTTACCTCTGAGGGTTCTCCAGACAATTATAGAATCGTACCTGTGAGCCGGGAGATCCGTTCAGTTCCGGGTAAACATTCGACTTCTAAACGCGCTTATACTAGGGTGCCGCTACGTATGTTTGGGCGGTTCGCTTTGGGCGGATGATCAAAGAAACGGTTCATCCATAAATAATGTTCAAGTAAGTGAACGTATATAAACTATATAGTGGTCAATAGAAAGTGAACACGTGATATGTGCTGTAAACATAACCAGATAAATGATATGTGGAAAATCCACCTTAAAATGGTCTCAGAGAGAAGAGATGGAGATCATCATCATCATCACATATGTTGGTGAATGTCACACGGCCTTAAATATGAGGATGAATGTTCTTTAAATAATAAAGAAAAATAACATTGCCATAAGTACCAAATAATAGCCGGTAGATTCAATCCCTAAGAAATCCGACCGTGTTCCCTAACGACATTGTTAGTAGAGTCGTAGAGACGCCGTAGGGTAAGGAATCAATTGAATTATTCACAAAACTGTTTTGGAAATCGGTTTAAGACCCTTTTTAACTTGCGATGGTACTTATTGAGTTGAGGTAGACTTTTCTAGAGTCCGTAATTTCTTATTCATGCGGGTAGAATCCTTTTTCTGTACAAATAACTTTCGAAACGATCAATCGTCCCTCGTGATCGACATAATCTCTATGACACGGGACATTAAATGGGAAATAGACAAATGTATCACAAAGAGGTTATCTTTCTAGAATCCAGTAAGTCCGAATGATAAAAGGAACCCTGATAGGAAAACTCGTGTGTCTATCTCTCTGTCTGTTTGTCTGTCTGTAACAGCAAATTTGCTCCGAATCTATCGGACCGATTAAATTTAAATTTGGTATTTATATTAATTTATGTGACCCAAACACGGTCTTGTAAAGTAATTGGGGGTAAATTAGAAAATTAAAATAAAAAGTTAAGAAAACTATACCTTGTGAGATATCAAACAATAAAGTATAATAAAAATAAGCTTTTATGTGCAGTTTTTTGTTTGTTGTTTTTTTGTTTTGTTTTAAATGCCTTGTCGTCGTTGTCATCGAAGATATCTGTGCTTGTCATCGATTTGTGAGCTACCTTGAAAGTTTCAGCCGGATAGCTAATGGGGAAGAGCTCGAAATTTGAGTTCCAATTCCTGGAGTTTGAATTCCATGACAGAAAGAAATACATAGATAGATAGATACATACATTCATACATACAAGAGAACCTAAATAAAAGCTTTTGATTAAAAAAAAGATTGTGTCTCCAAAAAAAATTTATAACATATTAAAATTAAATGTTTATAAAGTTATTTTAGGAAATACAACCATTGGACTTGCACATCAAGGGTTCCGTATTTGTATTGAGACTCCCTTACTTATTCTGTTTTTTTTATATATTTTTTAAGATGTCCACCAAAATTACAAATACTTTTTGTACCCATTATGGTTCAAAATATTCCTTAAAAAGTGGTCTAACCGACGAACGGACGGTGCGGGCTTTGTAATATATGGAGGGCTGCGTAGGGCATTGGGAACTCTTTGGGTATGGAAACCTAAAAACAGAGAGTTTATAATTTACTGTAGTACTCAGAGTTATACATTAACGCAAATCCAGGTTTTAACTATCCATATCAATATAAACTCATGTTTATCTCTAAAAACAATGAATGCTACAACAGGAAAAATATATTTCTAGTACGTAATTTTAGCAATATGTTTCAGGCTTAATAAGATCATCCATTCTCATTCCATAGGTGATGGGAGAACCAGCCATGGAAATTAAGAACAAAGACATTTTCCAGAGTATTTAGGAAAGTCATAGGCCTTTTCTGCAAGAGTCCACCCGTTGGGAGGTATCTTACAATAACACATATTCAGCAGTCAAGCAGCAATGTACTCGTATACATACGAGCATGTCTCTGGTTTGAAGGCCAGACACTCTATCCAGCAAAATTACTGGGATGCGCAAAAATAAATGACTCACAGCGACGATCGCAGTGCAGTGACGCCCAAGATTATGAACAGCAACGTTATGGGTGGCACTGCATGGGCAAGCATGACGCTTGCCATAAGGCGAGCGACCTGCTCATCACGTCACATAAATTAATGATGAAAAAACAATACCGTTTAAATGTAAGAACAAGGCAATAAAAAATATATTTAACCCCCGATCCCCCTCACCCCTCATTTGTATAAAAAGCATCTCGATCACATCAGCTTTCAAACATAAAAAACTGTTCATTCGTTTGTAAGCTACGATCCTAACCCCACTAAGAACCATCTCGATCACATCAGCTTTCAAACATAAAAAACTGTTCATTCGTTTGGAAGCTACGATCCTAACCCCACTAAGAACCATCTCGATCACATCAGCTTTCAAACTTAAAAAACTGTTCATTCGTTTGGAAGCTACGATCCTAACCCCACTGAGAACCATCTCGATCACATCAGCTTTCAAACATAAAAAAAATACATCATAATCGGTCCATTTGTTTGGGAGATACGATCCTCAGCCCTCCTACCCTCGTCCCCTCCCCCTATTAAAGCTAAGAACCATATCGGTCACGTCAGCTTTCAAACAGAAAAACCACATCAAAATAAGTCCATTCGTTTGGGAGCTACGATGCCACAGACAGACATACTCACACCCTAAGCTTATAACACCCCTCTCTTTCGAGTTCGGGGGTTAAAAATACAAAAAATACGTTTATGAACGACAAAAAAAGGCGAGGGTTATACATTTTTTAATATTCAGTTACTAACGACACAACCCATAAAAAAGTCAAGACTTAAAAAGTTAGAGTGCCATCAAACTCTAAAAGAAAATTTCCGGCAAATTGCACAGTGAGACAAAAGCCCTCGTCGGGCACCGGAAACAATTCCGTACTCAGGCAATAATTAATTTTTAATTGCTCTTTGCTCAATACGGCAAGTTTTCATTGTTACAAGTTTCAAGCAACAAGAGGAAAAATTTGTAACAATGCTAATTCAACCCACGGAGCTTTCACGGAGCTTGTCAATTGGATTACGGGGTGAACTTATTGTTCAACTTTTGGTCTTATATGGTAGTTTTATGGAAAAGATTTAAATGTATGTTCCTTATAATCAACCAGACTCGGGCGGGATCACGTTTTAATTGGTCGAAACTTTTTTGTAACTGTAGTTATACTCTCGAAACTGAAATAATAGACTCGTTAATATATTCTTTTAAATTCATTACACTAATTTGGATAATATTAGACAAGCGAACGTGTGTTTGTTGTTGATTTGTTAATGCTTCTTTCACGCAGCAACTAAATTCAAGTTCAATTTTTTATTTCAGACCGTATTCCACATTTTTGTTAGTATTTGCGAAGCAACGGATTGAAGTGATAATATGTTACATATATACTTCAATTACTGGAGAGTGACATAAGATCATCATCATCATTAAACATGCCGGCCCCTCCGTATACGCTCTAGAGACATCTTGAGCAATCTGGACGATGAAATCGCTGCCGCAGTGCAGGCAGTGATAGATTCGTCCAACCCTTCCTTACCATCTGTCAACAGACACAGACACCGACCTTGCCAGCGAGGTCAAAGGTCCCGTAATTAAAGTCGATTTTATTCTCCTTCGAGTTTCTTGCCGATTCTTCTCGAAGGTGTATTCAGAATTGATAGTCAAATATCCAAATAATTCAAAGGGCTTCAGCCATTTCATCAGGGATCACTGATAAAACTAGCGATCCAGGGGTATTTAGTCAGACCCCCGTAATCAATGGCAACTGTCCAAGCCGAGGTTCGTACCCCCTGGGTGCCCTTGAGCAAAACGGCCAACTTTAACTTTGGCGTGCGCCTTCTGCGACAAACAAATAGCGGCGAGGGCGACGCTATGATGGAACATCCACATATATAAATACAAACATAAATGTGCTGTTAAACTCAATTACCCTTCCCGTGCAACACCGTAGTCAGGTAAACAATCTTACTTCAAACAAAACTATCCAACATTTTGTCATCTGAAATTACGTACTAACTCCCCGTTATAGTGCAACAAATTTGGCGAGAAGCCATTTTCATTAATACCCCTCTCAGACTTGTTTGACTGTTAGCTACTTTCTGAATTAATTGCTCTATGTTGCGACTAGAGTGCGACGCAAGTGAGAAACCACGTCAAGGTGTCGTTTGCTGCTAGAACTACAGTCGCGAGCAATGAAATCGACTCAGATCCTAGGCGCGTAATCAAAGGTGTTTTTTTTTCTATTTTGTTACATCGATTAATTGAAAGCTTTATTAATTAGGTCTTCATGAAAAAAAAACATTAAAATCTGATATTTATTACTGAAAATACGTACAGCTAGAATTAATGCATGAAAAAATTGCTCTCCTCGTTACGGCATGTTTTGCGGCACGAATGCATATAAAAACTCTGGATTTAATTATTATTATTTATTACACGACTGCCAAAAATCGGAGTGTAATTATTTATCACACGACTGCCCAAAAAAGGAGTGTAATGTTTTTAGGATTCATGTATGATGTATGTATGTTCTGCGAACTATACGGCCTATATGTTCATATATAGTGTTAAAAATATTTTATTTATTTTTTTAGATTTTCTAATCTGTTGCCTTAATTAAACTGTTTTTCACTTGATTATTTTATGCTTAAATCATAGCTTATAATCAGTTCTACCAAACAATACTCAATTTAAAGTTCTCAAAATATTAGTTTAGGAGCCATTTAATTGACAAAAATGGAAAATACAAAGATAGAGATTTTCACGTCGTCTGTATGTCTGTATGCTCTTAAAAACTAATTTAATTTGGATAATTCCTTCTTTATTTACAAGGATGGACCTCGGTGTAAGCCCAAATGATTATTATCAAAATTGGTTTAGTTTTTTTTAATAAATCCATTTTAAGCTAATTTATGGTTTAAAAGAATTATTGTTAGAAAACACCCTTACATGAGCGTCACAAACAATGAAAACAAACCTAAATGAACGTAATTTCACAGTACATATATAGTCTATGTACTATGGTAATGTTATCAAACATATATTCTTTTATTATTACTGCTTTAAGCAATAAATATCTTTTTTTAAAAGGTAGGTAGGTTTATTAACGGTGCGCACAGGATTATCTATTTTCATTGATATGACGCTCGCGCAAAGGTTATGTTCAAACCAGAATAGTTCCTAAGCTAACATTTTTAAAACTCTAAAATTTCAAAATCGTTTGGTTGAACAGACCATAAGCTAATATTTAAGCACAAAATAATTAAGAGTTTACGGTTTAGTTTATGTAGTAGAGCAGAAAATATGAAAAATACGTTAATATTGACACCAATTTTCACATGTACCATTGATTTGCCATGATGTGTAAACATTTTTAATAGAAACTTATTATTATCTAGAAAAATATTACTTTCACTCTTAGAAAAATCTAGTAATTTGACTTGGGAGCCTTTACTTCAGTAGTTTTTTTTTGTTTTAATTAAATATGTTTCCTGGCATGGCTCCTGGCAGTCATGTCATTTTTTACATTTTCAAAATGATTTGTCTTAAATGTGGATGGTCCATGACATGAGTTTCACTAGATGGCGCTTAATGACAATATATGAATAATCATTATGTTTTGGCTTTTAATTGCAATCAGATCCGATTTAAAAATTTATTGGCGGTTATATTACCGTATAATGATAATAATTTAATCTTAAATTTCAATTGTAAATATAACATTTTAACCATATTCATTCCTTATAAATTTGGGTTCAGATCGTGAATCTAGTATTAAACGCAAATTTTAGGGAACGAATACGGTAAAATATTAGTTTCATCATCAAACATTAACACCTTATAGTGTTTTAACTACGAATAAAGTTTTAAATCTAACCTGACTGCAATTTAAGGCCTAAAGAAATAAATTAAGCTTATATTGGCATTAGCACCATCTAGTGAAACTCATGTCGTGGACCAACCACTTTAATGGAATTTCCCGTAGATTTCTTTCAAACTTGTTTAATTTAATACAATCTCAATAAATACTCTACTGATTTTCACTAAAAAAAAAGTTATTGAAAAGGTGGATGGTAGATTTCCTTAAAATCTATTTATTTGTCACTTTCTCGATCCCTAGGCTCTAATTTTACTCTCACTCTTAAGGTTTCACTCAAACCCCAATTTCTAAATTTAATCCAAAACTTTTCATTATAATTGCCAACACAACATAAACTTATCCTACACATATTTTGCACTCTCTTGAACAAATGTTATCTAATAATTTTCAAGCAAGCAACTGTACACGCACACTTACTGGAAATGATTAGGACACCTAGAATGTTCATTTAAAATAATAGTAATCGATCGTTTCGTTTCGATCGATGTTTCCAGCCGCTGTTCTATATTTTTTGGCTATCGTAATTTTGTTATTTTGTTGTTCTCAACCATGTATTTTCACAAGGTATCATTTGAAAAGTGTTTAATGGAAATAAACATTTATTATTTTTGTATTGAGTATTATATTTTTAGTTGTTTATTTGTTCCATTTACAGTTGTCGGATAATATTATGTCAACAGCGATGACGAATTCTATAAATGTATGTACCTATACACCTTACAGAAATTAATTATAACAAATCAAATTTAACCAACTATGATGATGACGATGATAATGACGAGTCTATGCTTGAAATATGCAAAAAAAACGTCAATCCGTCACTTAGTTGCTGCGTGAAAGAGTTGTAGTGTGATGATGGACCTTAGCCTTAATTTGCCCAATGCTAATTTATCAACGCCCTTTCTCGTAAAGAGCCACCGAAACGCTCAAAACTACCTACGAAAACGGACGGATGCAACTTGAATCCAGTATCCTGTAGACACATAAATTGCATAATTGCATAGCAGTACGCATTGTACTGCTGCGTTCCATCGCACTCGCTTTGCATCGCACTGCTTCGAAAAATACGGTTCACGTTGGGCGTGTAGTACTTTGTAGGATCTTTTTACAATTGCCCGAGTATTGATTGCAGTAGCCGCTGTAATTTACAGCTTGGGATAAAGGTCGTTAGTTACAACGGTTTTGTTAATTTAAAGGCAACAAGCAATTTATTCTCTTTGTAGTCTTGAAAACGACAGCAATATAATATACTTTAATTTATAGAAGGAAATAACGGTATTCATAATAATAGGTGAATTAATTACGATATCTGACAGAATAAATTCTCATCTGACGTAAAAGCAAAAACAATACTGCTTTCCGCAAGGATTTTCCTTCAGGTGACTGACATTTATAAAGTTATTTTTCTACGAATATCAATGAGCTGGTTTCTTCTAAATCATTTTCTGTGAGCAAAATTCTGCGAAATGGGAGATAACAAGCGCTGAAATTTCCTTACTTTTACCACAGAATAAATAATAATAATATTAGATAGTACAAGTACAGAAGGATAACTGAGTGAAGTCATATAAATACATAGCGACTCTCGCTACAACGCAATAAAGTGCAATTTAACTCGCACAGCGCTGCAAGCTTTCAATTATATTTACCTAGAAGGCGCTCGCCCATCGCGTGCAGGCTAGAATGTACCGTATCGCAACGCGCGAGAACTTCCATTGCTATCTACTACTACCGTTTCAGAATCGCTCTGTCTCTTTTTCGCTCGGTATGGTTGTATTAAGTAAGATATGACTAGGTACTTGTACTACTAATTATTCTGTGATATGTTATGACTTAGATGTTGTAACAGAATAAATAAGTAATAATATATTACGTTATTACTCATTACTATAAATTATAATAGTTCTATTACATACAATGACATTCTTATCAGAATAGACCAACTACCTAATTTTTACTACCTACCTATCCCGTTTTCAGAATGCCGATAAGTTTAGTGAGATAGGTACCTACCTACTTATTAAGTGTCGTTCGTTGATTATGATTATATCCTACTAGTATTCCCGCCCGCCATTACGTCCGCACGGACTACTGTATAACGCGAAAAAAAAAACATCCTGTGTTCTTCTAGGATATGCAAAAGTTGGTATAGTATTACTCTTGATGTTTTTTGATATACTTGTTATTTCGTTTCCATGGCAACCGTTTCTAACAGCAAGTAATCAACATTTTTTCCAGTTTTCCAGTTTTCCCGTGGAATCTTATAATTTTCCGGGTTAAAAAGTATCCTATGTTTTATTACAGAGTATAAGCTATCTCCATTCTAAATTTCATCAAAATCCGTTCAGCCGTTATCGCGTGAATCCTCCCCAAACAAACAAACAAACAAACAGACAACATTTCACTTTTATATATTGGTAAGGATTAGGTATTGCACTTTGATGAATAAAGGTGTCTGAATTCCTTGCTTTATAATGAGTGAAAGTCGTCATTTCTATCACTATTCAAACAGCCGAATGCTAAGCAGTACCTTTTAGGTTACTTCTTGGTATCTACTCACAATGAAAACACGAATAAAATTTGTCAATAACTTTACGTAAGTAGGTACTTTATCGCTAAGCACATGGCGCGCGACTCATCGAGCGCACGCTTGCCACTCTACTGAACTGACCCGAATATTGCGCCCTCGAAGTGTAGGTATAACATTTGTACTTGTTGCGGAGTGCGACCGGCCTGTTTTTACTAAAAAGTCTGGCCAAGTAGCTCGTAGGTATTTACGAAGTGGGTAGTTTGTTTATACGTCTTTACTTATAATAAAGCTGTAGGTACCAAAAAGTCTGTACAAGGAAGATATTGAAAAAACATAGGGACTTAAAATAAGCTACTGAACAAGAATATAACTTATTTTTAAATCGTGACTGCCTTTTGTCTGGTTGTCTGTTCATGCACATAAAAACTACTGAATCTGAATTACGATGCAGCTCGTTGGTTTCACTGTTGAATAGCTTAGGGTTTGACTTTTTTACCAAACTTTTTACCAGTTTGTAACTGGTGAAATTGCTATCTAAATCCGATGAGTAGAAGCCGAGCAATCGATAAAAAACTATCTGACAGTTGAACGAAATTTGGAATATTGTACTAAGGGTACTTTTTATCCCGGAATAAAACATAGATTAATTTTAATCCAGAGAAATTACCACGCGGCCAAAGCTGCGGGCACTGCTAGTGCTATATATTATGTGCTCATAGTATTCAGTGATAGTTAAAATAAATAAATAGGTATATTACCTATACATTCGACATCATCATCCACAGCTTTTTACATCACACTGCTAAGTATATGCACAGACTAAATGATTGTTAGTAAAGGCCTCACTTGTACTATACGATTTGCGAGGTTCTACCCGCTACCATCGACCCATCTTGCGCCAAACGACCAAAACAGAGCTTTCCCTGACTTAGCTACCTCTCATGTAATACCTTCCTCTCCAGTAATCACCTCGCCTAGCCATATTATTCTGCCCAACTATACCTCGAGTCCCTTAAAGCTTTTTCAGCATTAAGAACTTTTGCCTTGTGCAATTAGAAATTTATGCACAGCTGCATGTGGGAGCGTTGATTCTCGGCACATAATTAGGTTATATCTAATTATTCCATAAAATTATATCCTCCGGACACAAGACCAGTTTGCGAGTCAATTCAGTCACTCAGCCTTTCCCTGGCCTCGAGTATGAATAGTAAAGTGAGTCATTTCCGTCACTGGCCTTTCACTGGCTTCGTATACGAATACATTTGAAAACAGTTCAATGATTAGGTAAGTGTCTTTAAATGTATTTGTACAAGATGCCTATGACAACTGACTCGCAAACTGGCCTCGTGTCCGGAAGGCATGAATGATAACACAATGTTATACATGGCGTTTGCATTCACGAAGTTCCTCCCGGTTGGAAGTAGGTACATTTGGATGTTAACTATAAGAATGGGCAAAGGTTTATTTACACCATATTGTGCAATTCACTTGTGCAAAGGTTCACGTGGGCTGCGAATGCATCGCGTTTGCAGCGCGTCTGAGTTCGCGTTAACAGCGCATGAAGAAAACGTTGTCTGCATAGTCACTAAGCTATGTCATTAACCTTCTAACAACTGTGAGTTAGTTTAATACATGGTATACTTAGGGAAAAGTCCAAGGAAGCATAGAAAAAAATGACGCACCTCATGGCTCAAAAATCTCCAAACATGGTTCAAGCTAAGCAACAGATCCCGATACTTTGATCAGCAGCATACAAAGTCAGGAAAGCCCTAATGGTAGCCAACCTCTGGTAGTCTCTCTTCTGGAAGATTTTATTTAACTTGCAATGTATATGTTAGCTTGTAAAGGCGGAATCTTGCAAACTCAATTAGAACCACTTCCTCCTATACTGCGGAGTTGAATTTTTACATGTTTGTTCAGTTCCAATGACAATGCATTTTTATGGTAAGCATGACCTGAATCGACATCCAGGATTATCTCCAGATAAAGAAACTCTTTATCGGTCAATAGGACAACACGAAATGTTGTGTATGCATTTAGTTATGATAGACAGTGTTAAGTTTAACCATGACATGGTTGCTGCATTTAGGTTTGGGTCCTGACTAGGGGACTACTTAATGGCTAGCAGCATAGACACGATAAGTTGTATACGCATTTAATTGAGATAGCCCGTTTTAAGTTTCACATTGAAATGGCTACGGCCAAAAACAAAATTTAAACGTGGTTTAATTGGAATTATTCAAATCAATTTAACTCATCCTCACCGTCATAACCAGACTGTTTGACGCTGCTTCAAATTCAATTCAACACAAAATCACTCGGACCTATCCTATTTATATCCTAAAAATAAAGATAGGATAACACCATAGCAGGCTGGCCACGTGCCAGACACAATGGAGTCAACACGCGCCAGAGTATTTGCTTTATTGTAACTAGACAGATACACGCCGGATACAGTTATGTTACCTTATTTTGCCTGAAGTGTGATTTAAAATATAGGGGATGAGATTTTGGGTGGAGACGTCGCAGTAAAATCTTCAGATCAGTACAAGAGAACATTATCGTTGGATGGGGGATAATTCGAATGATTGGGTTTCTTCTTCGATACTATCAGTTGTAATTCTCCCCAAACTGAGACATCGGGATTACATCGTCTTTTTACACAATTTGGCTTATATCTCCAAAATTGCCAAGCCTTATGCCTATTGTAACACCTCCACCAGTTTCTTTAGCCATCCAGATGACAGTCTCAAATTTAGGCGTCTTGCTCTCTTGTCTTGTCTTCATCTCGTACGACTATCGCATTGGATATATCAATCAGTTTAGAAAAACGTCTCACCTTCCAGCAGCATATTAACTATATTAATTTAGGATTTATATAAATGAACTAGCGACTCGCTCCGGCGCACAGGTAGCACTCACACCGTGTCATTTTTCTTACTTTCCGCATTTTTATACCCTTCGTAACTCCTAAATGAAAGGTCCGATTCGAATTACTTATAGAGGAATTTACATAAACATCAGTTTTTTTTAGTTTTTTTTACGGACTAGGCAATCGTTTGACCAAGATCTCACCTGGTCAAAGGTTTAGCACGCTTGCCTAGTAGATACTTATTCACTCTTGACTTGAACACACTTGGATTATAATTTACCGGAAACACTGACGAAGGCAAGGCATTCCACTCCTTTGCAGTTCTTTTAATATATGAAGAAGCGTAACGATTCGACTTCGTCCACGTGGACTTCAGTTTATCTCGAAAAAAGCATCCTATGTTCTTCTAGGATATTCAAAACGAATGCACCAATGTTGGTGCTATACCTACATAAACGTAGGTATAGCACCAACGCTCTTGAATTATTATTTCATTTCCATGGCAACCATTCCTTACAGGGAATAATCAAAATTTTCCCGTTTTCCCGTGAAAACTTACAATTTTCCTGAATAAAAATTATCCTATGTTTTATTCCAGGGTATAAGCTATCTCCATTCCAAATTTCATCAAAATCCGTACAGCCATTATCGCGTGAAAGCTCCCCGAACAAACAAGAAACAAACAACGTTTCACTTTTATATATATTGTTGTTTCATTTTATATATTGGTATGGATATGGTATAATTGTAAAGAAATAAGCCCCGTATGTTTTCAAACTCTACACAGTGGCACGTCACTCACAAAGTAGACAGACACATTTGAACACGTTTTGCGTTGAATACAGCGCAAAATGTTATATAATTATTCAATCTAGCTGGAGCCTGCTTTACTTGTAACAATGGCCTTCTAATTGGATGGAGAAACAAGTTGGTTATAACAAAGTTAGTCTTGTGAAGTGTATAATTTGAATTGTTATAACCTGGTTTATGTTTCTTGTAGTGATGTAGTTTATTTAAATACATGTTTACGGTAGGTAACATAGTAAGTTCAATACTCCAATTCAAATACGTCTTACTTGTATCTAGCTACCTTCTAATTAAGGTATTCTATTAATTTTTAACAGTTGACCCTCACAGCATCCGTCATTATATCATGGAAATGTATCACTAGAGTACATCAATTTTGTTCGCATAATAAATGCTTGTTATTTATAGACCTGGATGAGGAAGCCAGTAGAAATGACAAGCTCGTTCGTATTCTTACGCCTATCTCTATCACACTTCTTGATCTTTTTAACAGCTTTTAACTAACTTTGAATGTATGTACGAGTATGTTTGTTTAGGTCAAATCTTGCAAGCTAATTTAAAATTAGAAAACTTCCTCTTATCCTAAAGAGTTGAATTTTTGCATGTTGGTTCAGTTCTGATAACAATGCATTTATATGGTAAGCATGATCTGAATCGACATCTAGGAACAACTCCAGATAAAGGAACTCTTCAACGGTCAACAGCACTGTCACGAAATATTGTGTACACATTCTATTATGATAGCCGGTTTGAAGTTTCAACATGACATGGCTGCAGCCTTCTGGGTTGGCTCCTGACTAGGAAACCCCGCAACGGTTAACATCACAGACACGAAATTTTGTGTACGCATTATATTATGATAGCTGGTTTGAAGTTTTACCATGACAAGGTAGCTGCACTCTGGGTTGGCTCCTGACTAGGTAATCCCCAACGGTTAAAAGCACAGACAAGAAATTTTGTGTACGCATTATATTATGCTAGCCGGCTTAAAGTTTTACCATGACATGGTTGCTGTTTTCTGGGTTGGCTCCTGATTAGGGAACTCCTCAACGGTTAACATCATATATACGAAATATTGTTTACGCATTTAGTTGTGATAGCCTGTTCTAAGTTTCATGATGACATGGCTACTGCATAAAAGTTTTTTTTAGTTTTTTAATTAACTTGATTTATTTTACTAAAAGACAAGTTTAAATTAAAAATGGATATAACTCCCTAAATCCCTCCTCCAATTATAGCTAATAACCATGTCGATCATATCAGCTTTCAAACAGAAAAAATAACGCATCAATATCGGTCTATTCGTTTGGGAGCTATGACGCTACAGACAGGCACACACCCATACACACCCTACACTTTAACACCTCTCTATTCACGTTCGCGGGTTATAAAATAACCACGATCTTTCATCCCAAGCTCTACGCCATCCAAGCATTTTGGCACCACGCGTCTTGGCTACAGAAACAAGATATAAATACTACTTACCACAAACCGAACCAGCAGTTCAATAGTGAACCAGACATTGCAGACCAGCTCAATATAAAAGAAAGCCACATGAGGCTTCTTGTTATCTCTCCAGGCTTCCAGAATCTCCATATCTGCAAATTTATCCATGGCCGTGGTATTCTCCAAATCTGTAGGCGGCGTGGCGACGACCACTCGAAGGTCGGGGTGCGTCTTGAGGCAGAAGCACAAGACTGAGATGCAGATGAAGAAGACTGACATGGCTGATATCACCTGGGGGAGAAAAGGATTAGGTCAGCTTTCAATTGGAAAACCAAGGCATAGAAAAGCACATAGCAAGTGTCTTTAAATATTTTATCTACACACAATCGTAAAATCCGGATTATGAACTCAAAAAAGGTGGCATAATGACATAATTTAGGCACGGCATGTCTCTCATAATTGAGATTTGAGGATGACATCGTCGTTATGGCAGAATTATTGAAGAACTTACATCAGGTGTTGAATGGCCTAGCTGATTCATCTCAAATCATCTCCGGATAAATTTGGATAAAACAAAGATTATGTTCCATTAACATATCTTTCCGGAACTGATTGATGTTCACGGATCTCTTTTTAAAGTTGTACAAGAGTATGTATACCTTGGGCATACGCTGAAGTTGGGTAAAAACAACTTTGAGAGAGAGGCCTGTAGAAGAACAAAGCTGGGCTGGGCAGCGTTTGGTAAACTTCGTAGAGCCTTTTCGTCACAAATTCCCCAATGCCTGAAAACTAAAGTCTTAAACTAACGCGTCCTACCTGTTATGACTTAAGGACCTGAGACGTGAAATCTCACGGTATGACGAGTTTACCAAATCAAAGTCGCTCAGCGGGCTATGAAAGGGCTATGCTCGGAGTTCCTTTGAGAGATCGAATCCGGAACGAGGTGATCCGACAGAGAACCAAAGTTATTGACATAGCCCATAAGATTAGCAGGCTGTAGTGGCAGTGGCAGGTCATATTTACCGAAGGACCGATGGCCGTTGAGGTGGACGTGTTTTTGAGTGGAGACCGCGACTCGGCAAACGTAATTTAGAACGCCCTCCAGATAAGTGGAGCGACGACACACGCAAGATGGCTTGCTTTGGGATCTCCCAAAGCACGCCACTGAGCCCGATCTTCAAGTCACTTCAAGTCACACTACTGGGCATAGGCATCTGCCTATGCTCAGTAGTGGACTGATGCGGTCAGATAATGATGATCTGATGATGAATTTACTGTGGACTGGATTTTGGCTCCATAATTTACTTTCATTAGTACCTAACCAATTTAATATGTTTTTGATGATCAAAAGTGTATCCTGACTAAAAATTTTCGATAGCAGTGTTAGTGAGGAGAGTTTGACTCCACCTAACGTCATGGACACAGCAACGAATATGATGAACCAGCAGCTTTTACCAGCAAAATCAAGAAAATATTACGACATATTTTTATTATTAAAAATTAGTTCATATTGCATGGGTGTAGATAAAGTAGATAAAGTGGCACAAACTAGGTATTAAAACACTCGAGTGATATGTTAAAAAACTCACTATCATGTTTTAATAACCCTCGTTATGCAACTGTTTCATAAACTACTATAACGTTACTGGTTCGCATCATTTCTGATTCGAGCAGCGCAGTAATGGAATACCACGTGGCTGCGACATACAGGCGGACATCGAGAAACTAAAAAGTTTCCTTGTCCAACTACGAAACCCAAGACAAATACACTTCTAGTTAAGGCACATAAATCATTTTTCCATCTCAATGATTCCAAAAAGAATATATAAGAACTAACTCGTGCATTTATCACGAGTCCCATAAAACAATACTTTAGCCCGCGACCAAAAACCATTTATAAAAACCACTTCCTGTTTTTATTTGGCGAGGATTTTTATGATTTATGATACAGGTTTGGGTAGATTTTGTAAATTGAGCTGGTGACGACTTTCAGGGTTTCAATGTGACCAAACGAAACTTATTTTGGTACCTATTCGTACGGTAAAAAAACCCTTTTTCTATGGTACTATTAGACTATAAAACAAGTCGTTTTAGCTATGTAGCAGGTACTCTGTGCGGACTGAAGTTTCATTGACACTACGGTTTATTTTATTCGTAGCATGGACAAGACATGCAGGCTTACCTAGATGTTTTTTTTACAGTCGTCGGGGAATCAAATGGTTTGGCTACTTCACAATTTATCTCATCAAAACAATAGGCATTTATAAAGACATATAATTATATATTCTTTTCTTACTTCAGTTATGCGTTTTCCTGTTATTTCCAAAGGTTCAACATTATTTCAAAGTTAATTGTTCAAACTGAATTCTATTTACAAGCATGGTCCGCACATAATTATTTATGTAAACTTTAATAGAATAAACTTTAAAAGGGTTTAACAATTGTTATTTTTCGAAATATGCAGACATATTAGATGCACTTTATGTAAATTTACTACATTGCATACTGTTCTTTTCCAGAAAACGCACTTACACCATATCTTATAGTATTTTAAAATGCTTGAAATGTTCCACTTTATTCGGAATTAGACTTTCCATGCGCAAAGTATTTACGCGAAGTGAAATATTGAGCGAGAATTCGAAATCAACTTTTTCCAGCCAAGCTAAATAGACTTTTTTTTCGCGAGAACTGAAAACCCTGCTCTGGACAAAAAGGTCTGCTATCAATCATCGTATTAAACCACGTATTTAAACCACTACACCGGCGCTGGCGAGAATCTGCGGGTAGTTTAAGAATTATTTGCTGTCCCAAGAGATTTATTAATACTGAAACTTAGTTTATAACATATTTCGTATTACTTATTTATAGTAAAATTAAAAGTCCTGGCGGTTGCAATACATATAAACTAAATTTTATTAATGTCACGTCTTCAGGCTTGTTTCTTCTTTCTTGTTTAAACGATTATGAGGATAGACAACCTGACAAGTTGACAGTACATTCAAGCTACCAAAACAGCGCCACTGGACGAGTTGAAAACCTTGATGAGGTTCATGTACTTGTACACTTCGGTGATGATATTGCACCCTATCATCGGTTTACTTTGTGGAAAAAGTTTGGTAGGCCAACTTCTTCTTGCAAAGCTCAGGAACAATTTCTAGGCTATTTTGTAAATCAAAATGGAAATCACGAACAAAATCAAGTGTTTTATACTATTGCTAAAACATGACGGATAGTCATACTAAAAAAACTAGTGGTTGTACAAGCAATTCATCAAATAAATACCGGGTTGACTTGTCACTATAAGGTTCAAAAGACCTTTTTAGATCCCTTTAAGCAGGCTTATTCAAGATGACCCATAATAAAAACATGAGGCTTTTCAGCGCAGGTACTTTGGACGTAAGCTTCAGATGTGGTGGTGCCAGATTGATATATCGAGAAACCCTTTAGAAATTTCTTAAAATGTGGGTTGAGTATATAAGCATTATAGTTATTGCTTTATCCCTGTGCTATTTTAGCAGTGTCATAAATAATACAGTTTATTTCACTCTTTTACTATTAATTGGGCCCAATGTACGCCACTGAGCCCAACCTTCAACTCGGTGATGATGTCAGTAATTAATTTAATTAAAAAGACAAAAACGGAAGTTACTCAAGTATAGCAGTTGGATTATACCAATACTGTAATTTCAAACAAGATCCGGTGGTCTTTCTCAAGGGGAGTGCGGAACGCTCGCGAACGTGTCTTGCCTAGCTTGAGAAATACCACTGATTTGGTTGAAACTATAGTTGAAATAATACAACTGCTAATAAGTAACTTCTGCTTTTGTCTTTTAAAAAGAAATAAAATGTTGTGCGTAAAAAATAAAAAAAAATCTTGTGATGACCACATACTGGAGAAGGAGATTATACAAGGTAGACTGATGAGTCGCTGGATGCGACCTCTTGAACAACGTAGGTCACGCATATTAATTTCTATGAAGCGATTAATATGTGAGAGCTATGTTCTTCCGTCTGAAATATGTATAATGCCGAAACAGCCCGAAATAATAATTCAAGTTGATTAGATTTGACCTGGCAACGACCTGGTGAGTGTTGCGGGGAATGCTTGGTGCAAATACAGAGCAATCATAATGAATCAAAGTTATCCTTCCAAGAAAAACCATAACTAACATATAAAAAGACCTCAATTTTAGAGAAAAGCTTACAATCTGAGCTCTGGCAATACTAGCTGTGAGCCAACGTAAACACTTGCTATCTTTTCATTCGAGCGAGTCCAAAACCAACGCTGCTGTATCAATAAAAATGAATAGAGACCCTCGTCACATTCACTATATAAAAATAGACTTGTTTGTTCTGTATGAGCGTCGAAGATCACAGTTTGAAGAGTAGTGTGTGTTTAAATTGTTCTATGTTACGCGTATAATGAGAAATCTTGGCAAGTCAATTTTTTTACTGTAAGTGTTTCTAATTTCTGCAACTGCCTGTTTCCTGGGCAATCGTGCTACGCTTGACACTTTCACTTTCCATCAGATAAAATATGGTTAGCCCTTATAAAGTTAAGATTTCATGACAACGATGATGATGATAACAATGATGATAATGACAATGATAGTAAAATGTCGTATCAGTCATGATTATCCGTCGATATACCTACTTCACTGAAAAACAAGGTGCATAAACCGCCCCAAGCCAAGCACAATAAAAATGAAATAAGACGCACTTAACAACCAAATACGTTTCATTCATGATCATGACTGATATAATACATTTTAGAAAATAAAGATTCTCGGCGTGAAAGCGTACCGTTTTTGCATAATGTTAAATTGCCCAACTTTCCCTAAAGACACCATTTCAAAACACCAACTATTATCAACTCTGTTCTTATTATACTAAGGTTCAATATTTAAAAGTACCCAGAGAGCTTACCTATGTCATATGCGCGAATGAAAACAATTTTTCATGTCCCTTACACACAATACGAGCGGTATGCGTTGTGTATGATAAAAAATTGCCGTAAATATGGCCCATAACTTGGGACCAAATGGGAATCGGGATGGGTTGGGAAACAGTCTAAATTTATATCGATTCAAATTTCAGCTGGATTTTATGGGGCCATGGTGTAATGGCAATTAAATTGATACTTTGTGGTTTTATAATGAGAAGCCAGTAAGTAGAGAAATTTGCCATTCAAATGGTGGTGTAGTAATGATTTTTACATATGTTGTTTAGGTCTAGACTCTGATGAAAATTCCAAGTTTTCGACCTTGGGGGGGGGAGCTTTAGCCACCATATTTAACTGAAGGGGCCAAAATTAGTTTTTTTTCTTAATAGTTCTTTAACAGTTAGCTTTATTGCAAAAAAGACAATGAAAAGTATAAAGAAGACAATATTTGCAACATTTTTGGCATTCATAAAGAGAAAAAATCATTTTTGCTAAAAATGGTCCAATGCCGGAACAACGTATATTCTTAACCGCTAAATCAATTTAGAGATTTGATATTCGGAGAGAATGTTTATAAAGAGGTAACAACGTACACCAAGTGAAGCATTTTGAAAAAAAAAACACATTTCAATGGGTTTAAAAGGGAGTCAAAGTTAAACCAAAATACCTCTATTTTGAAGATACTGTTAACACATTACAGTCAAAATTTTGAATGTGAGCTCCCGAAATAAAATAAACTTCCATGTGAATCAGGAATTTTCTAAATGTTTGAAAATAAAAGTTCAGGCTCAGTTTTTCATCAAAAATCACAATTTTCCAATTTTTTATTTACGTTTTTTTTTAAATTTCCAACATGTTAACAATCAAAGGGAAAACCAGTTATTTTTACCCGACTACGGCGAAGCAAGGGAAGGGTTATGTGTTCAAATTACAAACATATGAATAGTAAAACTTATTAAAAACAATGAGCTTAACAGTATAAGTACGCTATATGCGTAAAAGCAAGCAAGCATGCAAAAAAAAGCAATAATAATTGCAATTATATTGTATGCATGTATGCATGTATGCATATAAGTATGCATCCAAAGGTTGACTGGAAGAGATCGCTTTTAGCGATAAGTCCGCTCGTTGTACTTTAGTTATAAGATTGTTTCTATTTGTTGTAAATTTTTGAAAACTGGTGTACAATAAAGTATTATCTATCTATCTATCTATAAGCATGTGGATTTTCCAACATAGCGTCGCCCCTATTGGTCTTATATCGACAATCAGGGTATCAATCGATTATTCTTCAGGTATAGAGTGTCATGTACTAATTTTTACCTGACTTCGCGAAGCAAAGGAAGGGTTATGTGTTCAAACTAAAAACTAGTTTCGGATTTTGACAAGTGAGGTATCAATGGATTTGTCTTTATCGCAAGAGTGCCATAGATTTTTACCCAACCGTAGCCGGGTTTTAGTTATTGAACTTATTTCTTGTTAAGTCAAAAGACATAAAAATTTAATCTATACTGATACAAGGGTAATAAAAATCTATTAATCCACGTATCTATAAAAAGTTCAAGTTACAGATTTCAAAATTATTGTATAGACTTTCCATTGCAAACAAAGAAGAGAGATATAAGAGTTTTCCAAAAAAAAGTTGGGTGAAAAAAGCAGTCGATTATTTTACAGCAAACATCTATTAACTCCTCGCGGGCCATTTGGGTCTTTAAGCCCGAACATCGCATATACGCCCCGTACGGCAGCAAAGCGGTGGCTGTCGAAAAGTTAAAGATTCATCATTAGCCTATTTTCGTCCACTGCTGGACGAAGGCCTCTCTTAGTGAACGCCACTGAGCCCGATCTTTGGCTCTTCTCATCCAGTTCCTGCTAGCCGTTTTTCGCAAGTCCTCTATCCACATGGCCGGCGGGCGCCCTACACTACGTTTGCCTACACGCGGTCTTCGTTATAGAACTCGTATACCCCAACGGTTGTCAGTTCTTCGAGAGATGTGACCAGCCCATTGCCACTTCAGCTTGCTAATTCTCTGAGCTATTTCGTAACTTTGGTTCTTTGTCGTATTACCTCATTGCGGATTTTGTCCCTCCGAGAAACTCTGAGCATGGAGAGCCATAGCTCACTGAGCGTCCTTGAACTTATGGACCAGTCTCACCGTGAGTGACTACGGTTCAGCTCCGTAGGTCATGACTGATAGGAGGCACGCATTAAGGTCGACTTGAGGCACTGTGGTATAAACGACGAGAAGACTTGACGAAGTTTACCAAATGCTGCCCATCCCAGCTAAATTCTCCTGTAGGCTTCCTTCTCGAAGTTGTTACTATCTAATTGCACAGTTTGCCCGAGGTAGACATATTCCTGAACAACTTCAAGAGGTACACTATTAATTCTAACTGGTCTCGGGGTAATAAGGTTGTTGAACATAACCTTGGTTTTGTCCATGTTCATCCCGAGATCGACATGTCTGGGGGAGTCAGTTAGGTCGGTTACCATTCGTTCGAGAGCCGGTGAAGACTCTGCCATAAGGACAATGTCATGCAAATCGTATGGACTATGACATGTCATGGATAATCGTATACTGGTCATTAACGTTTATGCACGTTATTTTTCAGACCAGCGTCTTAAACATATCTTCCAGGGCGTTAGTGAACAGTTTCGGGATATAACATCTCCCTGTCTCACTCTCATGCGCAGCTGGATTTGCTTAGTCTGCTGGTTTTGTACTTGAATGGACATAGTCGCGGCATCTTCCAAGCATCTCATCACCTCGATGTATCACCAGTTGATCTGGCATCGCTGCAGAGACTCGAGAATAGCCTAGGTTTTGATGGAGCTAAAAGCTTTCTCATAGTCCTCGAAAGCAAGAAACAGGGACTCTTCGGTCTTCTGTGTAACTTGCCGCACTGTGTGGATGTGATCTATAGTCCCGTAACCCCCCCAAAATTCAGCCTGCTCGCTAAACGATTCGAGACTACCCTCGAAAACAGCTTGTAGACGTGGCTCAGAAGCGAGATGGATCTGAAGTTTTTAAGAAGAGTTTTATCTCCTTTTTTGAAAAATAAAAACTACCCTGCTTCTGCTCTACGCCTATGTAGTTCTCCCATCGTTCAGAGCAGAGTTGAAAATTATATGGAACTTTTGAAACACAGGTTTTCCTACTGCTTTCAAGAACTCCAAAGTAACTCCGTCTGCTCCTGGGGTTTACCGTTTTATAAGCTGTTTGAGAGCTATCTCGATCTCATCTAGACTGACTTCCGGTAGATCATCGGTATAGTGGCGATTAGAGTGGCTCTGAAATCTTCCGTAAATTTCCGGCTTCGAGGTGACGGTATTGCCGGATGATTTTTCAGTTTCGTCAGATAGGGCCTCTTCAATTGCTGGGCAAAGACGATTTGACTGTTTTGATTGAGGGCCCGCTTCTCTGACGAAGTGGCCTGTATATTATCTCGTTTCTCATCCATAAGCTGAAGAGTCTCTGCCGAGAGTTTTGACTTTGTACCAGTACGCTGCAGATGACAGAACCTAAACTCTTCTTCCCTTAGCATTAGCCTGGTTGACGTTCTTTGTGGTTCCAAAGCAGCAAATCGATTTTTCAGGTGAATTGTCACAAAAAAAAAAGTTTTGGAATGTTGATTTTTTGTCTGATCCCACTACCGTTTGGAGCTGGTTAGGTAGGAGCATAGACTTTATCAGACGGGTTTTTTCGAGCTTGAAATTAATATTTAGAATAGTCAGTGATCACTTCTAGTATTGAACTTATTGATCACGGAGACGTCTCTGAATATATGCCTATTATCCGCCATGATGAAGTTTATCTCGTTTTTTGACACATTATCAGGGCTTATCCACTTTCTTTGGGTAGTCCCAAAGTTTTCAAATAACGAGTTCATTAAGAAGAACCCCTCTTACTTCAAAATGTTGACAAACATTTGCCCCCGTGTGATTCCTGCACCCATTACCATGTGGACCAACTCTCGATTCACTGCCACTCTGGATGCCCACCTTGGCGTTAAAGTCTTCCATAACAAAGTTGTAGTGCGTCTTCGTGGTGTTATGAAGAGCTGGATAAACGTTTTCATACATTTCTTCTTCTGTGTCATCCGATAATACGGTCTGCCCCCACAAACTGCCACCGCGTGGGGGCAGACGATCCGAGTGTGCCTACGTCGCGGTTGGTGCATATACCAGTATGATCTTAAGGCTATACCTATCAGTCAGCTCAATTATGAGGTACGCTACCCTGGTCGACACACTGGAGATCTCCACCCTACGCCACCTTGGGATTGCTCCGGCTAATACATAAGGTAACCCGATTCAAGACTAATGGTGTCTTCCCCCACTCTTCAAACTTCACACAACCCCAGAATGTACCACCTTATCCTTTCCAGGTCCGTTTCGAGCTGCATCTTGGGGTCATTAAGCATGAGCGTTCGTCCGTTGTACGTTGCTTAAGTCAGTTGTTCGTGGTGGCCTACGTAACCCGGGGATTCTTCCCATCCCTCGCCTTGTCATTATAATGACTGCCACCTTAGTCAGGAATAGCAGGGCTTTCGGGAACTAGGGGACATTTTTTTGTTGCAATATTGATTCATGGAGGGATTTGCCCATAGTCACCACACTGGGCATGCGGGTTGGCGACCGTAAGACGTAGCTTCTCACACCAGTGACGCTGCTGCCTGTCACTGATCTGTGGAATTTAGCTACGCCATTGTCATGATGGTTATACCGTGATTGATCGGTCGTCAGAGCCTCATTTGTTGTTCGGCAGGATGCACCGCGGGAAGGTGAGGTTGAATTGGATGGAGCTTTTAGGCGGTAGTTCGACTTCTTACATCCCTTAAAGATTAAGACGTCAAAATTAAAGAATTTCCTCTTTATTACAAACAATGAAAACAAGTTTCAGGAATATTCAAACAAAACAACGAGGGTTAAAAAATAACATTGAAATTGGAATGATGTTTTTTTTATTAAATAACATATTTTACATCGGTTAAACAAATTATAATGTATTATTTTACTATTTTAGCGGTTAGCGCCTGCTTAGCGTATACATCTATATTATTTATATTTATTTTCCTTTATTTAATTCATCATCATCATGTCAGCCTTTAGAAGTCCACTGCTAAACATATGCCTCCCCAAAGAGTGGCATGACGATCTTGTGCTTATTAAATTATTAAATGATAATGTGTATTTTTTTAAGTTTTCCTCCAGGTTTAGAGGCAGAGGTCATCCACAGTTTTGAATTAAATCAATAAGTGAGTTGACTGATATTGTTGACAAGATGGCACCGTCCATTCGTCAAGTCGATGAAAAATATCAAAAAAAAAAAAAAAACAATTCCGTTGATAAATTTGCCATCGCCAAGTGGTAAGTGGATATATAAGGTAGCGTACTTGTAAGGTTCTTTAGGAACAATCATAGTCAAATAAGTATAATTCATGATTTCTTATTTTTGACAATATCTGTGCTTTGCAGTTCCTTAAATGAGCATAACCAAGATTCAAGCTATCTCCACACCTAATTTCATGAAGATCGGTTTAGCCGTTTCGTCGCGTAGAGGTAACAAACAGACAAGAGTTACTTTCGCTTATATAATATAAGTATGGATTTTTATCCCTAATCAGTAACGATTCTTTATTAGTTATGATCAATGCACAATGGATCGTAACTTTTAAACTTTCATGGTTCTAACACATAGTTGAAACGCGTTGAAAACGTTATTATTATTTACCTCGATGTTTTGATCAAGTTGCATTGATCGTGGTCATGAGAAGACTGAAGTAGCGGGTGTCGGAGTCGAGAAGGGCCAGCGTTGTCTACAACTACACGCATAGGTTTTGTAAAATGATCACGAGCTACAACACTAACAACATCTATAGTGATTTCTTCTGCCTTAAACACGAAACGAACACTTGCTTTTCACGGTATTCCACGACGCAGCCAATTTGAAAATATTCTCCCGATTGAAATAGCCATATATTTTTTTGTGCCCTTTGAACTTTTCTGCTATAGATAATAATCTCGTAGTACGCTTGGTTTGTCTAATGTAGGAATTACCGCAGCTGCAATCTATCTTATATCCGCCAGGTTTTCTGAAATGCCTTACAAGCTTGGATAAAGGAGTATACACGGTCTTGATAAAGTGTTTTTTGCAATGCACTGACTTTATCCGTCACTTTTTTTACATACGGAATGAAAACCGGCTGTCTATCCGGAAAAAAAAAACCATAGATTTTTTGAAGTCCGTGCGGATGAAGTCGGAGACGAAAGCAAGTATAACGAAATGGTTCAAAACAGAAGGAATCAGGACATACTCGTAATTAATCAAGTCATTCGTTTGTCGAGCGCGCGGGGTAAAATGCAACCGTTTCAAATGTAAATTCAAACATTTGAGTCTAATAAAATCTTAATGCAAATGGAGAATCAAACAGTTATCTACTTTTGTTTTATCAAACAGAATTGAATTTTAAAATAAAATCTGTATTATTTGAGTTAGCTGTTTAAAACTCAAACTCATTTTTGGTTATCAATCATTTTAATTGTTATATATTTGTACAATTTAATTATTATGTCTTCACGACCTCTCTCGCGGACATAAACATTATTTATAATTCTCTGGCTTTCGCCCGCGACTTCATTCGCGTGGACTACAGTTTATCGCGAAAAAAAGCATCCTATGTTCTTCTAGGATATTAAAAACCAATGTAAAAGTATAGCACCAACGCTCTTGATGTTTTTTGACAGACTTGTTAGTATTTATTTTCTATGGCAACCATGCCATACAGCGAGTAATCAACATTGTTCAGTTTTCCCGTGCAAACTTAAAAAACATTTTCCGGGATAAAAAGTATCCCATGATTTATTTCAGGGTATAAGCTGTCTCCAATTCAAATTTCATTAAAATCCGTCCAGCCGGTATTGCTTGAAAGCTTCCCAAACAAACAAACAGACAACGTTTCCATTTTATATGTTGGTGTTGATTTCTTAACCCCCGAACTCGAAAAGAGGGGTGTTATAAGTTTAGGAAGTGTTTGTATGTAAGTATCCGTTTCTGTCTGTGGCATCGTAGCCCTCAAACGAATGGACCTATTTTGATGCGGGTTTTTATATCTGTTTGAAGCTGATGTGATCGAGATTGTTCTTTGCTGTAATGTCAGAGGTTATATACATTTTTAATTTATGCATATTAGCTACAGTTTTTTTAATTAAACCTGTCGAGCAGGTCGCTCGCCTGATGGTAAGCGCTATTATGAGCAGGCGTGCCTGCTCATAATAGTTGCAGTGCCACCCAGAACTTAGGTTGTATAATTTTGCGCGTCACTGCAGAGCTCTCGTCACCCTGATCAACATTGGTTTTGAAGTGAAACGTCTAAAAAAATCACACCGAGACATAATTATGCGGGCAGAAAAGTGAACCGTAACAAAAAGATCTATATCATTTCGCTTTTAGAACTCTGTAACTATAAGCATCAGAGGTTTTGGTGTACATTTTTAGCTTAGTGTATATTCAGCTAGATGATGTCATGTTTAATTTTTGTCAAAAGACGAGAGAAAGGGGGCAGGATACACAGATCAAAATCAGCAATATTCATATTTTGTGATCTTGAATTCGTTTTAACTTGCGATTAAGATAGGGTAGCGTATTGATACGGCTGTTGTTAAAAAGATCTCGTTGAGATTAGATGTTTTCACATCAAAAGTTTACAAAAAGTCTACATAAGACTTAGTAAATTTAAAAAAGTAGCTAATATTACAAAAGTGGCTGGTTGCAGCGCCCGGAAAGTCCTTATACTAAAATATATATTAGGCACATCGTTAGAAAAAACGTTCTGGACGTCACAACGGTACCCTAAACTCCAGCAGAGAGCGAACGAGAGCGTTTCAGGACCAGATGAAATTGTAAACGGCCGTGGGCCCCAACACAGCCCCACACTGTTTTTTAATTTCCATGAATAGTAATTTCGCTGGAAACATTGTCCTTCAAACCGAAACACAGATCTGCGTACACACTACTGCTTGACTGTTGAATGTCTGACAATGGTGTGGTACTCCAGAAGGACACTTGCGTAAGAGCCCTACCACAAAAAAACTGGCCAAGTGCGAGTCGGACTCGCGCACCGAGGGTTCCTTACAAACTTGTTTTTTTTTGTTATGTTATTACAAATCTACGGTTTTCAGATTTTTCCCTTACTTGTGCTACTCGTATAATACATTGCTTCTTGCCAAATGTCATGATTCTAGATAAGCGGGAAGTACCTTATAGATTTTGATTCCCTTTAGAGTTTCAGAATATGCAAAATAAACGGCCGTACCCTTTGATCATATCTTCTCGTCGCAGATACCGCAGAGCCTCAAGACGAAAGTTTATAATCAGTGCGTGTTGCCAGTGATGACATACGGCACTGAGACGTGGTCGCTAACTATTGGTCTCATACACAAGCTCAGAGTTGCGCAGCGTGCAATGGAGAGAGCTATGTTCGGTGTTTCACTACGTGATAGAATCCGAAATGAGAAAGTCCGTAGAAGAACCGGTTACCGACATAGCTCTCAGAGTTTGCAAGTTGAAGTGGCAATGGGCAGGCCATATAGTTTGCAGAACCGACAACCGCTGGGGAATAAAGGTTCTCGAATGGCAGCCACGATCAAGCAAGCGAAGTGTGGGTAGACTCCCCACACGTTGGACCGACGACATTGTAGCCATCGCAGGAAGTCGGTGGATGGAGGTGGCACAAGATCGCTCGTCATGGCGCTCTTTGGGGGAGGCCTATGTTCAGCAGTGGACTTCTAAAGGCTGACATGATGATGATGATGATGACCTTTAGATTGCGTTGACTTAGATGTTTGTCTTTTTCACAGCTCCAAAAGATTGCAGACTTGAGTATTTGATATTAATTTCAACTTGATACCTCCATGCGTTCCTGAAAAAAAGGGTCTTGACAGACAGACTGACAGATGGACAATGAAGTGATCTTGTAAGGGTTCCTTTTTTACTTTTGAGGTACGGAACCCTAAAAACCAACTATGTATTAAGTCATTGTCATGGAGTGTAAGTTGTGCGTCGCAGTCGTCGGACGCTGTTCGTACGAAATGCTGCGATTAGGTCAAAATAAAACTGACACGTCCGTTAACCTAATTTTAAGATGACTCAACACCGATTCATTAAAACCGTATTTAAACGGTATTGAAACTTTACGTGGCGCGTTAAGGTTACCGGGTTAATTGCGGTTACAGCCCGCCAAAATCGACAATCCAACCTCCTTTACGAGGACGTAAAAATTTGCAGACTGAAAAACGTAGCACATTTCTTTGGCGTGCTACATTGTTGTCTTTTTTTATTGTTACGATGTTTTAACCCTACATTAGGGTTAAAAAAGGGGAGTGTTCAAACTTTGAAGTCTCTCTCTATAAACCATTATTTCAGAATACATAAGTATAATTATTAGAAAACGAGCAGTGCCCGCGGCGTTGCCCGCGTTGTCATTTCTCTGGGTTAAATGTTACCTATACGTTATTCCAGGACAAAAAGTACCTCTAAAGTACATAATACTAAGTATTTATAAGTAAGTGTAAGTAGTTTTGGTGAACAATAAAGAATTATCTATCTATTTATCTAATACCAAATTTCGTTCAGCCGTCAAATAGTTTTTTATCGATTTCTCGGTTTCTACTCATAGGATTTAGATACCAAGACCACCAGTTTTTAAGTCAAAACCTAAGCTATCCAACAATAAAAACCGCTTCGCAATCGAATGCAGAAGCTTTTACATGATGTATTTTTTTTATTTATCTTCTTTGTAAAGACTTTTTAGAACTTATTGCAAAAAAAACTATAAGTATAGATACTCACATAATAAGTATAGATACTCACTACTCACATAGATACGTTCTTCTAAGTTGCTCAGAAAAGTGTAAGTTCTTACGCGTATTCAACTACTCAAACAAATAGTCGACTGAACAAATTTAACAAACTAATTAATATTAAACACAAAAAGCTGGTTTTAATAACATTCTGGCCTCTTAATAGGAGAGCTTCACAATTATTAATTCACACTGCAGAGCAACGTTCTGCAGGAATGGTTTGCTAGAAATATTAAAGAAAACACAATTCATGTTATTTGATATATAAACTCAATTCTTTGCTTGGTTGGATTGCGGATGAATTAAAGCTATTAATTATCAATTAATATGTGTAGCACAGCATGCATGACTTATATTAAATAAAAAATTTGAATGGCATTTTTGAGTTTCATATGACGTCAATAGACTACTATTTATGTATCTTGCATGAAAACAAAACAAATTATCTAGTTGGGTAGTCCAAAAATTATTGTTATATCTTTCGCGCTACTGTCTGCGTATGTATTTCTATCCTACTTGTCTTAAATTTTTAGCCCAGACTAGACACTAGCCCGGGGTTAAGACAGCTGTGCACGTGGGCCTTATTTGTTTAAAACAACAAACGAGATACAAATACTTATTTCGATCTCCGGAGTTTATAATTAAAGAGTTATAAAAGCGAGACGATATAACCCTTTTCGTACCAGTCGCTCTTTAAGTCAGGGTACCCTTATGTATCGGATCGGAGTGATTTTAAAGACGTTTCACGTAAAAAAAAAAAATTAAGCTATAAGCTAGGCAAGAGCCTACAATATCCGCTATTTCTAAAGATTAGGTAGGTATATATCTACAAATACTACTTGCTATTGTAATTCTTAAGAATTTCCTTCCTCTATGTATTTCTTACAAAATAGTTATCGATACACGTTCAGCACTATGTGTTACAATCAAGCGTCGTATACAATGTTAGCTAACAAAACGTACTCAAAACTGTCATATTTGTTGGTTTTCAAACATAGGCTGATTGCAAAAGTAATAGCGTTCAGTAGTCGCAGTGGAAGTATGTGTCTCGGAAGTTATCTGCTATCGCTGCGCAAACTGCTATTTTTCAGGCGTAATCCCAATGTTGAAGCTGAAGACAGCATTGTATAACTGCCCCGCTCACCCGCTTGCGTTTTTCGCATATTCTATCTCGCTCTTACTTGATGCTGTTTTGTTCCCACAGCAGTACAGTACAATTGTTCACTACTATAATAGCACTGCTGGCGTCGGAGTTAGTCAGGCCTCCCATGAGCGTCTGCCGTAGCTTAACGACTATTATCAATTGTTAGCAATCCGAATATAACTTGTTGAGTCATTAGTCTGGAGCCGAGTATCGAACCATAATTCTTTTTATCTTATATTCTTATTATAAACAAGTTAAAAAACTTCGCCATCGAGTTCCTTACAGGTTATTCTCGAATGAATATAACATTTTTTTTAAACGCTGTCTATCTGTTTGCCTGTTCGCACATCACGTAAAAACTAATGGACGGATTGCAATGCGGTTTTCATTGTTAGATAGCCTAGTATTTGACCCAAGAACTGCTGTATTTGGTATTTTAATCCGATGATTAGAAACCGAGCAATCAATAAAAAACTATCCGATGGGTTATCAAAATTTTGTATATATACTTTTTAGGGACTATTGGTCCTGGAATAACACAGGTATTTATTTTATTACTTTGAGTGACAATACTTGCTGGTCGCTTGCCTGATGGTTAGCGTCACGTCTGCCCATAACAGTTGCAGGGCTACCCAGAACTTTGGTTGCAAAATCTTACGAGTCACTACACTGCAATCGTCACCCTGAGACATTGGTTGCATCTCATTGCCCAGTAATTTCACTGGAAACATTGCCCTTCAAACCGAAACACAGGAATGCTTACACACTACTGCTTGGCGGTTGAATATCCTGACAAAGAAGTGGTATTTCCCCAAGCGGCCTCTTGCGTAAGAGAGCACTTTTAACCCAAAGAAATTACCACGCGTAATATAAATTCCGAATCTAGTGTTTAAGCTACTTAACTGTTATGGGTGCCATCTTGAGGGGTCCAACCTCATGGGGCCCAGGCAAATCAAAGATTTTTGATTTGTTTTGATCAAGATTTCCTCTAAAATCTCTCTAAATCTAACAAAAATAAACAACTCCGATTAAAAGTTTAAATGCCTACCGCTAGACTACAACTTTGATATAACTTTTGATCTAATACGATCACTTTGACCTATCACCTCGATCAAAGTTTCCCAAACTTCGGATCCTAGGGGCCCAAATTTCCCTCAAACAGCAATTTGTTGGATCAAACCTAATATTTTAAGTGTCACTTTTTATGGAAATTATTCTCAAGTATCAATTTCGGATTTGTGCTTTTATTATTAAGATCGGCGTTTAGGCAAATTAAGTCTTACATATTTTAAGATATAATCTATCTTCAATACTTATTTAAAAAGCACTAAGTTAGTAAAAGTTTGTACAATAAAGATTGTTTAAATATTTACGACATTGTCATAGTACACTGTAGCGCAGTTTGTAATGCCGCTGCCTACTGAGCTTAGTGTCCCAGGTTCGAATTCTGGCCGGGGCAAACAATTGTGTGATGAGCATGAATAACTGTTTGTTTTTCAATGTTAGTGGTGCATTTATAATAATAATAATAAACACTTTATTAAACCATATAAGGAACAAATACAATAACCTATAACTTATTTATGTGTGTCAAAACATGCCTTCCCTGACACAGGGAATCATAGTACGGGGGTAGGAGTCTACATTAACATTACTATTAACTTTTTTTTATTACTTTCTTCTGGTCTGATCGAGATAGGTCCTGGAAAATATCCGAGAAAAATATTATGTCCACACCTTATATTATTTGTAAGTCCACACTAGCAAAGCTGCAGAGCAGAGCGGCAGAGCGCCGCATCTACGAGTAGTTCTGCTACAAACTACAACCAATTAAAAATACCTTTCCGACGATATACCTAGTGGTACCTCTAAGCAACCTCGTATTGTATGTACATGTTTTCCTTCACCTTACTGTGTGCGATTCTTGTAAGCGCAATTTGCAGCATAACATTGTAGGTTATGCTGGAAAACCAAGCACAAATTATATAAATTAAAAAATTATAGCTAAGAAGCATCTCAATCAGATTTCCAACTTAAATAAGTATAATTTAAAAATAAAACAATAAGGAAGTTTTAATTTAAAAAAAAATGTTTGTTGGCGTTTTTAAGTTGCATTATCTTCGATTTTGTGAGCTATCCAGATAGCTAATCGGGAAGTGCTTGAAATTTGAGTTGCAAGATTTCAGGACAGACAGAAATACATAGATACGACGACCGGTTGGTCTAGTGGCTAGAGACCTAGGGTCCAACCGGTCGTCGTATGAAATCAAACGGTCGCAGGTTCGAATCCTGCAAGGCAATCATTTTTGTGATTAGCAGAAATGTTTGTTTCCGAGTCAAGGATATAATATTCTTATCTATGTATGTTTATCCATTATCTATTGCCCATAGTACAGGGTATCCTAGTTTGGGACTAGGTAATTGGTGTGGAATTATCCCGAATATGTCATGATTTCCAATTTTATGTTTAAATTGAAGAGTTTTTGCAGTAGATTTCCAACTCAATTTGACTAATACCTACTTCAGGAATATTTCAAACACATGACTACCGGAACTTCACATGAAGGTGGTGCTACCTGGCAATCGTTGCATGATTCTACAGGAAACTTAGTCTCACGACGATGGCGCCATTTTTTTCTAGTAGGGTAAAAAATTGTGAGGGGGTAGTTTATTCAATTCTTGTTGAGCATCGGAACGGAGAAGTCAACTGTAAAGTAGAATATAAGTGACCATTGAAAATACATATGTATTATATCTGAAGAAGTTATTTACTAGAAATGTTAAGTAGAATATAAGCGACCAGTGGAAAATACAAGCATTTTATACCTGATGGACGAATTTTACTACATCTCAGAAGAGGCGATACACCCAAAAGGTAATATGTTATACTTTTTAACGTTTCGTTTTCCTTTTCACTTGCTTATACGCCCACTAATGATGAAATTATCACGTGTTACGTAAGTTTACATGGCGTTATTTTCTAATCGTAGATTAATTTTTAATTTTGTTTTCACTGAGCACCATATTGCGCGGTATCATAAAGTTATCTTGGCTGGGTCTATGCAATAGCAGTTTAACACATATTTTTATGCGCTTTAGTTGAGAGTATGGGTGCTGACGATCAAATGTCTTGACTTGTGCTTATTTTTCATGATTATGCATATTCGTAACACTTTTTCAAATAGTTTCTCATTACCGGGATAAATTTGCGTAAAGAGTTAGGTAGGGGCAACTCCCTGATAGGGTTATGCGTAAATTATTTGTTTATGGAACAGTGTGTACTAAACGCGCGTTCCGTACACCTTGGTTGTGCCTATTTGGAGTGAGAAAACAGAGAAAATTGTTTATTGGCACAAAACACATTTATCGAACAAAACAATAATTAGATATCTGCGTAATTTACTTGTCTATTACGCTCAGGTTTTATGATGATTTTATGTACAGTGATGGTGTAGCAGAGCACTGTTAAAGGAAACTGTCACAAATGTAAATTTCAGGTTCGAATTAATAATCCATACCGATATATCAAAGTTAAATGTTGTTTGTTTATTTGTTTGTTGTTTGTTTGGTGAGCTTTCACGCAATAACGGCTGGACGTATTTTGATGAAAATTGGAATGGAGATAGCTTATACCCTGAAATAAAATATAGAAAACTTATTATCCCGGAAAATTTAAAGTTTTCACGGGAATACTAGGAAATGTATAATAAGGATTTTGAGAATGTTTAGTTTGAAGCTACCCAATGAAATTTAAAGAACAAAACAACAAGAGGGTCTATATAATAATGTTTTTTTTTCTGTGACACAATGTTAAGTCATAATGTGTGATAAAATGTTAATAGGATGGTCTTGTCCAATATATCTTTTTCTAGTAATGGTTAACGTTCCTACTTCAACCATAACGTTGGTTGTACTGAATTAACATGATTTATCTTATTTTTTTTAAATTAAGTTTAATGGTTTTTATTTGACATGGTTTTTATGTACCACAATAATAAATGTAGGAATAAAGTATGAATATACTAGAGCAATATTATATTTACCACTAATACGATCAGAATTTTAGAGATTGTTGAAAATACATCAGTATTATAATTTTGATACTATTACAGAAATATTTTAAATTGTAAATATTTTAGGCCAGTTCTTTTTGTGCACTTAATTACTTAATGTATTTTATAACTTAACAGGCTCAAAATTAATTCCCATGCAGGAAATATTTGAGATATTACCCGTTTTTTTGTCAATATTTGACTAAGCAAAGTAAGCTAATTAAAAAAGTAAGAGATTCAGATTAGATGTTTGAATTCAGTATTAGGGTAAAGATTTCACTAGGGAGGTTAATAAAGTACACAATTAATATTCACACAAAAATAAATTAGGCTACCCATAGGGAACACATAATAGACGCTAGACGGCTAGATAAGCAAGATTTAGTTGGCTAAAGGTCGGTTAAAGAAACAAAATTGAATTAGTCGGGTTTTATTTTGGTTTAGATATTGATTTTTGTGAAAGTTATCTGTGAAGGAGAACACGAGCACTCTGTGATGGTTATTATTACTATTTGAATATTTATGTAGTAAAGAAATTAAAATGAAGAATTTTTATTATGTACAGACGTCACTTAAGACCGTTCACATCAGTCTTGATAAATTTTAGATTGTTGTGTATATAAAGAACCAGTTTCTGCTTAGACTGTAAGGTTAAGCTTCGCAGCGCTGAGTTTAAACGTGCCTTATTTAGTCATTTTAGTTGAATATTTTATTTGGTATCTGATAATGTTTAAATGTTAGCCCTTGGATGATTAAATCCTTAGTTAACAATTACTTTGATATCTGATAATGTTATTAAGTTACCCGGTATTATTATACAACATATTTAATTGAATGTTAACTCCTCTATAATGAATAATCTAATGATAATTGTTAATGATAAATTATATATAAAAAAAAAATTATGATAGATGATAAAGATAAATGATATGTTAAATAATATAGATAAAATAAATTGATAATGCCAATTATAATGACATTGATAAATTAAAAAAGATAAGATTAATAATGATAAAATGATAAAGTTTTACTGATGAAATGATATAATTTAAATGATAAAGGTTAAATGATAGAGATTATAATGAAAGAGGATACTATAATGATGAAGCTTAAATGATAAATCTTAAATGATAAAGCTTATATGATAAATCTGAAATGATCAAGTTTAAATGATAAAATGTTAAAGTTTAATTGATGAAATGATATAATTTAAATGACAGAGATTATAATGATAGAGGATACTATAGTTATAAAGCTTAAATGATAAAGCTTATATGATAAATCTGAAATGATCCAGTTTAAATAATAAAGTTAAAATGGTAAAGTTTAAATGATACAGTTTCAAAGACAACGTTTCGTCAAATGATAAATGATAAAGTAAAAAAGAACAAAAATTTATGATAGTGTTAGAATGATTAAAGCTTATGTGATAAATCTTAAATGATCAAGTTTATATAATAAAGTTAGAATGATAACGTTTCAATGATAAAGTTAAAATGATGCAATGACTAACATTATAATGATAAATTTTAAATAATAAAATTATATCTATTTAGATAGCTTAAATGTTTAAAAAAAAACCACAAAAGTGATACATCCGCGGCCTTACCGCTAAATGATAAAGTTGTTGATGGCATTAAAATACTGTATCGATTTAATATGGTTAGATAGCTACCACTTTTCGGTATTTTCTCTTGTAACTATGCTAAAAGTGTTAAATGGTCTTGTAAATAAAATAAAAATAAGATAGTTTAAATACCTAATGGTACAGTTGAAAAATGATACAGATATATAAACTGAAAGTTAAATGATAGTTTAAGTAATAGTTCAAATGACAAAGTTTAAGTCATAGTTTAAATCACAAAGTTTAAATCGTATTGTAAGAGGTGATGGAGTTTGTTTATTATATATTCTAAATTACATCAAAATGGTAAAATTTATGTATAGTCAAACTTATATGATCAATTTTAAATCGTTAAGTTTAAGTAGTAAACTTCAAATGGTTATTTTTAAACAGTAATATTTTAATGGTAAATTATAAATGGTAAATTTATATGGTAAATTTTGTATGGTACAATTTAAATGGTAAAATTTTAAGTGGTATTATTTTAATGTTAATATTTAAATGATAAATGTATTGATGGTAAGTTTTACATGGGTAATATACAATGGTAAATTTTAAAGGGTACATTTTATCGGTAAATTTAAATGACTAATTTCAAATATTAAATTTGAAATGGTTACACATCAAATATGATTAACTTTAAATGATAAGCTTTAGAGGATAAACTTTAAATGACCATTATTAAGTGATAAATTTCAAATGATAAATATCTAATATGTTAAATTTAAAAAGATAAACTTTAACTGATAAACTTCAAATGATAAACTAAATTTTAATTGATAAACTTTAAATGATAAACTTTAATTATAAGGAATATTGTTGTAGCCCCTAGATAAATATTGTGAGAACTATTTTTATGATGGATGTTATGTTTCCATGTTACCTCCTGGATTAGTGAACTATGTTTGTTCATAGGTGCTCACAGGATTATGAATATGAATTCCAAGGTTGTTGCGTGAGCTCATAGGTGTTAAGCTCACAGGATTTTTGCGTGGATTGGTTTCCACAGGTTATAGCGTGAGCTAGTAGGTGTTAAGCTCACAGGATGGTTGCGTGGATATGTTTTCCACAGGAAGTTGCATGAGCTCGTGGCTCGCAGGACTATATACATGATGTTGCGCGAGCTACTAGGTGTTAAGCTCATATGATTATTGAGCGGGAATGTTATCCGCAGGGTGTTGCATGAGCTGTTAGGTGTTAAGTTCACAGGTTTATCATATCATATGGATATGCTTTCCGCAGGTAGCTGCGTGAACCCCTATGAATTATTGAGCAAGCTCATTAATGTGTGCATACCAGATTTCCATGTTTTCCATGTTGTTGTTAGTTCTTCATGATATTAAAACTATGTAAAAATAAGATAAGACATAATATTCTGTTAGAAATTATTTAATGAAGATAAATTACAATGTTAATTAAAAATAAATCTGATAAACTATCATTATTAGTATGCTTATAATTTTAGGAATTGAGGATAAATTAACATACTAAAAAAAATATGGTTACATTATTGTTAAAATGTTGAGTAAACTATGTTTTCTTACTGGATTGAGTGAGCTTTATTTGCCTACTGCTATTTTATGTTAATCTTTAAATAGTTATAACTACATAAAAATTTACTATGATTTATACTACTCTCAATCTGCTCAATTATTATTGAAATGTTGAATGGTCTTCTAGTAGTCGTTTTGTTGAGTAAATAATGTTTACTAAACGCATTGAGCTGACTTGATAGATAACGTAATTTGTTATTTTATTTTAAACGATTAAACAAATAATGATTTCTGAACTCTACTATTTAGCATTTGTTTATTTACCAAAATAACATTATTATAAAATGGTTACCATTAATTATAGAAGGGTAACATTGAAATGTCAAGTTAGGATAAAACCTTATAATTTGTTATGAATGGATTATGGCACAGAAAATGTTTGTTTCAGAGAGGTGAAGCGATGCCGTCAGATGACAAAGCTGAATATGAATTCAAGGCGATGACGGCAGACCAAGAAATCTAACGAGAAGAAGAGAAAAGGTTCGTTGTTTGTCCAGGTGCAATGATGTAGCTGCACTTCGGAAGACTCATCGAGCTTTTCCACTACAAGTTGCTTTTCTTCAGTTCGGACTGAAACTTTTCACTTGCAGCCAAGTCAGCAGGATTATTACTGGATTCAAGATGATAGCAATGGTTTATTCAGGACTTTTCTTTAGGTTACTTTGTTTTTCGTTTGTGCGTACGGCGTAGCGATGGTAGCTGCTGCAGGTATTCATTTGTGTTGAATGCCTGCAGCAGTATAAATCAGTATGTAATTATCATAATTAGTCATAAATTACGAGTTGTACATGCACTACTTAAAGTTATATACCTATAAAAAATATATTATGTTATTAATGATCAAATTGTAGGAGTTGATTAAATATTATATCAATGAATAAGCAATATTGCAAAGTAATATTTTAATATTAAGTAACGTATACTATTGATATAAAACAAAAGTTAATTAATGCAGATATCATAAAATAGATGCTGTCTAAGGCATTAGAAAATAATATTTAGTACTATTAATTTTGTCAGTATTTACGATAAATGATTATGAATGACAATTTTGGTTAAGATTTAATCAAAAATAATGAAATATCTAAAATTTGTGTAAAGTATTCATGTTGGTAAGTTACCTATGTATTTTTCGAGTGTAATATTTAACCCATTGAGCATTATTTTTGTATAATGTCATGTTTAGGTTAAGCACTTACATTATATCTATGTTTTAATTAATTGTGATATGATATGTTGCCGGGAGGCAACACGTTTCCGGATGGCCGAATGTCATGATTTCCAATTTTATGTTTAAATTGAAGAGTTTTTGCAGTAGATTTTGAACTCAACTTGACTAATACTTCAGGAATATTTCAAAAACATGACTACCTGAACGTCACATGAAGGTGGTGCCACCTGGCAATCGTTGCATGATTCTACAGGAAACTTAGTCTCACGACGATGGCGCCATTTTTTTCTAGTAGGGTAAAATATTGTGAGGAGGTAGTTTATTCAATTCTTGTTGAGCATCGGAACGGAGAAGTCAACTGTAAAGTAGAATATAAGTGACCATTGAAAATACATATGTATTATGTCTGAAGAAGTTATTTACTACAACTGTAAAGTAGAATATAAGCGACCAGTGGAAAATACAAGCATTTTATACCTATACCTAGCATATCGTCGTGTATCTACCTATGTATCTATAAATAATATATATATATATATATATATATATATATATATATATATATATATATATTATTTATAGATACATAGGTAGATACATAGATAGATACATACAAGTGAAGTTAAAAGCTATTAATTTAAAAACCGCATTAAATCGGTCCATCCGTTTGGGAACTACGAGTACGATCCCGACCCCCCATTATAGCTAAGAAACATCGCGCTCACATCAGCATTCAAACAGATAAAAAACGCATCAAAATCGATCCATTCATTTGGGAACTACGAAACCACAGACAGATACACGGATACACACCTTAAACTTATAAAACCCCACTCTTTTCGAGTTTGGGGGTCAATAAATACGTGCAACGTGACACATAATACATAAGAGAGATACTAAAGCCCGGCTGCGATAGACAAATAAATTCATACAGTGACCCCTTACTACTCATCTCTGTCGCTCGCGCATAAATGTGTATTGCCGTCCCTCTCCCACATATGTGCGATATATATGCGCTTGATATCATGACCTTGCTTTAGTAAGTAACCAAATTCATACGTAAGTTAATTTTTACGGTCATTTGTCACATCATCGCCACACTATCAGATATCACACTAATTAAATATAACATATGCAAAAGTTTGTAATTGAGTGAGAGGTTATAGTGTACAGGTCTGTGTGTGTGTGTGTGTGCTAGTTACTTCTTTACGCTGAAACTTGACATATGGATGGAAATGTTGTATATTATAGATACTTTAGATCCTGAAATAACACTTATTATACTTTTAATCACCGTAACTTTATCATCATCCGCGCAGCTGAAACCGCGGGGCCTGCAATAATAATTAATGCAGGTCACTTCTTTGCTATGTTGCATAAAAACCGTGGTACATTTTATGATACTTAAATAAACATTGATTTTTCCGTCGCCAGCTCTTAAGCTAAGAATTTTCTTTGCGTCAATTTTCTATTCCTTTGTGATTCTCAAGAAATGATGTTAACTTAAGAAATGTAGTCGGAGAAATGTTTTTTTACGTAGAAATGGACTCTTTGACGGTATGGAAATGGGTAAAAGAATTGCTTTCTCAATGGAGATGACAAAAGGGGGTAATGATATAAATAATATACTTTTGAAAGAATATGCCAATATAAATTTACCATTACTCAAAAAAAATGTATTGAAAGGCCGCAGTCAAGCATGTCGAATGCCTGATGGTAAGTGCCATGCCTATCAATTATAGTCTTGATTATTGCCTGAGACATTTTAACAAGTTTTATTTAACTTACTGTGTTAAATTGTTTGGAACAAATCTTGCAAGTCTATTTTGAACCCACGGAAATGTCGACTGAAGCTGAAAAATTGCATAAACTTTTATAGTTCTGATGACAATACAATATTAAGGTACCGTTGAGTTGATCTAATGATGGAGACGGAGGGTAATCACAGGAAACCAATAATCTTACATAGATACCAATTTTACATCCATGACTCGGAAACAAATATTTCTGCTCATCACACAAATGATTGCACCTAGCGGGATTCGAACCCGCGACAGTTTGTTGACTAGTCAAGGTCAACCGGTCGTTCTGTTGCAAGTGCCATGATCACGGATAACTGAAGTAATTGCGGGTGGAATAGTTTTTACTAGCAAACAAAATGGTCTACCCTCTTTCTCACTCTTTGATTAAGCGCGACACCAGTACCACTGTTCACCCTTTCATTAGTAACTCGATCATGACGCACAACACTTACAGTATCACCTCGTGTATTTATAACGACATTTCTTCGATTTTCACACATAGACGTTTTAACATTCAAAATAAGGTTTGAAAGAAAAGTTAGGTACGAAGGTAAAAAAAAAATATAATAAAAAAAAAGATTTTTGAACTTTAATTAAAGTGTCCAAAAATAGAGGTTCTGGGTTCTGGGGATAATGGGACAGGTGTCTAGAAGGTTAGGAGTTAATTTTGTAATCAAAAGAGGCGAGTGGGAAAAAATTGAGCACGTCGAGATTTCGACATTATTTGATAGGATTAGACGTGACGAGGCCCTATATAAATTTGAGAAAAAGTTCTAAAAGTTAAATTAACGTTACTTGATTGAATTTACTTAAATTTACCAAGAAGTATTTCTTGCCTTGAGGATTGAACTATTAGATCAAAGGGCGTGCTGTTTTGAACGAGCTGATAGATAGGAGGCTGTAGGTACCAATCAATAAATGATTTAGGTCATCAATACTAAGTTTGTTTATTGATTTAACTATGCTTTAATATTATGATTTGCCGTGCTGTGAGAGGAAAATTAAGGATCAAAATTAAGTGGTCATGCACCAGGTCAACGTATAGGTTTCAATTACAAATCAACTGTGGTGCTACAGATTATGAATACAAACTACACAATCATATACTAACTTCATCATGCAATAAGTTCCTATTTTATTACATAAGAATCCTGGTGAAGCAGCTTGGCTTATTTATTTCACTTATAGAACTTAAAATTAGGTTATGTTCTACCCGAGGGACGACTTAGGCAAACTTTAAAATGTTGTCAATTTGCCCTGATTTTATTTGCTAATAACTATATTATTTATTACAGGAAGCAATGTGCTGGGTGAACGCAAGCTTTTGACAATAGATTATTGATGATTGATTATTGATTTTAGATTGGCTTTTTTACTCCGGGCGGAGATTGAATCTACACTTGTTATTTATCATAAAGAAGAAGGGGAACTAAGTCATACAAGAGGGTCTAGGTATGAGTACTTCGGGCATCAGGCTGCCTTATATGGGTTTCTTGTGCAGAACCAGTGGATATGAAATACTGCTTGAGGAAGTCAATGGGTTAATGACTGCCCAGATTCAGACTAACTGGACTTAAAAGACATGCAAAAATTGGTATCATTTATTCGTGATCCTTTGCCCTTTGGCGACGATGCCACTATTCCTGCAGAAACGTAATAGCTTCCCATGTGCCATGTGCTGTTGTAGACTGCATGACGACAAAAAAGAGAATGAAGGCTCGATTACCGTTTACAAAACCGCATTCAGTGTGGGTTTGTCCCAGTCCGTATCCATGCGGGATAATCGGAAAACCACTATGCAGCTATTTAGAATATCAAATGTAACAACACAGAGACTTCTTTCAAAATGGCGTTGCAATTTAGGAATTCAACATTCCTTTACGATGTGCAATTATCGATAGACGCAACTCCATTCCGAAAAGACTCCGTTTTTCTTGCGGAAAATACGACCAAAAGCAGGCAGTTCGCTCCGAACACGTGCAACGTCGCTGTTCACAGCTGAAAACAAGGCACGCCAGTTCCACCTTCCAACAAGGAAAATGGTCCGTCATATCTGGAGACGGAAATCCCAACCATTTACCAATCGCCGAACACCTTCCGTTCCACCGAGATACCATACGCGTCGCTCGCACGTATTTTTTCATTCAAATTTTTCTTCTTCTTTTATTTTGATGGCTTCTGCGGAGGCACTAGCCTGCTAGCAATTTTGCCAATGTCAAGTTTAGTTTATTTTTAGTATTGTCAAGTCACAGTCAATAAATGTCAAAGTCACGAATCAGCAAAATGGTGTACGTTTTACTGAAACTTCCCGGAGAGTTTTGAAAATATCACAAATAGTCACGTTGTTTGATTATTTATCCTTTGCCCACATTTGTGCACGTTAACAAACACCTAATGATTAATATTACACCAATATTACTCATTAACACTCGAAAAAACACTAATATGAATAAAAAATAAAAAATAACAATATGACAGCTTGAATACTTTCAAAAAACTCCCGATTCATATTTTTATTCTAGTTTAAAAAGTTTATCGCTTTTGAAAACAAGTTTTGTTTTTTTGACGTTTTTTAACAACTCTGACAGCCGACTAGTTGACAAATAATCAGTATTTTTTTATACAATCCATTCGCCGTTCCGTTTTATTCTGTCAATTTCATGTGTTCCTTTGAGTGTAACTAGAAACTTCATACGTCCTTTTCGACAGCCACCGCTTCGCTGCCGTACGGCGCTTTCCTGCAATGGTCGGGCTTATATTCTTTTTATAACTATGACAAAAACTGCAGCGCATACACAATACTTACAAACACAATACTTAGAAACTACTTACTTTCGGTTTGCATTAATTATTGTCAGTCAGAAAAGAATGCCAGATGTATTTAATATTATGAGTCGATTATTTTTGGAGTTATTTGAAAGTCAAACCTCACTACAAACGCAACAGGTTCAAAACGAACGCCTCAAAAATTGCGAGTCTGTTGACCGATAGCTTTACTTGTAAACAAGTTTTAGTCTTGCATTATTTTTTCTGTTTATTTTCTTTTTTCTCAATGATTTTGTGAACCTTTTGTTCGTGCTAGACTATTATAAATAAAATAACTAAATAAATATATTTGGGACATTTCCACACCAATTATCTAGCCCCAAACTAGGATACCCTGTGCTATGGGCACTAGATAACGGATAAACATACATAGATAAGAATATTACATCCATGACTCGGAAACAAACATTTCTGCTCATCACACAAATGATTGCACCTTGCAGGATTCGAACCCGCGACCGTACGATTTCGTACCTAGGATCTCTAGCCACGAGACCAACCAGTCGTCAATTATAACTATATGGAATCTTATATGAAATCCTGAGTTACTTATAAATAGCAAGACAATCAACCGATTGTCACTTGGATGTGTTTTGCCTATTTTCTACTAATTTGACGAGAATCTCCAACTTGTTAGTTTCTACGCTTATATGGTATGTTTTATAATATCTTACTATAATGTACAAGTGTTATTGGAGGATGAATGCAGCCTACCAATATTTTTATTTACTGAATTGTCGTTCCATCGTATTCTTAGGTAAAAAACGCTACTACGTTTGAAGTTTCTTTATTTGGTCATTTCAATCACTTTCATAGCCAATCTTTGTATGCAGTGGCGTTCTATAGAAAAAAATTCCATCGCTGAATATCTTTTGGAGTTGGGGACAAATTACTGGATCGTGATACATAACGTTCTGCCTGTAATTTTTTCTATAGTGCGCCACTACATACCTAGATTCGTAAGAGAAGCGATTGAAATTACCAAATATAATAACTTCAATGGTGAGGATGGGTCAACTATCTGGAATCCAGTGGTACGTCTTTGTGAAAACTGAAGAAATGTAGTCCCAAATGTGAGGTGATATTGTTAGTGTTGTGCGTCACGATCGAGTGAACAATGATGCTGTTGTCGCGCGCAATAAAAGAGTGAGAAAATAGGTAGACCATTTTGTCTGCTCGTAAAAATGTATCCACCCACAGTGAGATTTTGTGTTGAGTTTGTGGTCAAAGCTTTAGTATATAAATTCATTGGGTCAAACGATTGCATAGTACGTAATAAAATATAATAAACGTTATTTGCGTTATCCGTGACCATAACGCAAATAACTTTTGACCGTGACCGCTTGCAACAGTGGCAATATCGGGAATTCATTAAAAATAGTAACCATGGGAAATATTCTGTTACTAGTAAAATATAGCATTTAAAAGTATTTTTGTAATAAAGCTTCTTATGTTGATGGACATGCTAGGAGGATAATCCTTACAAACTTTGTGGTAACTCCATCAACTTTTTTCAACTTTTATTTTTAATCTTTCCGTGCTGGTATTTACGATCTTAATTGGTTTGATCGACTAAATTACGCTGTGTCGAGTCAGTTCTGGTCTCAAGAGATCATAATCTTTTTAAACCTTTGTTTCGCACTTAAAAATGTAAAGAAATAGTCGTTTCAAACAACATTTTATGCTTTGTTTCTTACCTTTGCGGCATGTGAACTAGAAGGCTCATCGAACAGGGCCCACACTTTAGGCTTGAGTCTTTGCCATATACCAACGTGACCCTTGAGGTATGCCTCTTCATAACCGAAGATCCTTGCGATCTCTTCTTCTGAAGGCTTCTCGCTATCGATGTCCAGCTTATCAAGGATGGCCAGTGTATTCTGGGGACAAAGAGAATTTGAGGTTAGTTAGAGGGTTAAGACATTTTGAAGTTTTAGAAAGTTCTCCGTATTAGATTTGGCGCTAAACGTTAATCGGCGGAAGGTTCAATACTTTTAGAATTAAAATTAACTATCCTAAAAGGTTACATCCACACTGCAAGATTGTAATTGCTTCAGTGAACAACAATGCCACTGTTTTATTCGATTTTCGATATACATGAAAATATAGCCGTGTAAATTGTGGCCTAACTAATCGAACATAATCTTTTTTTAAGAGGATAGGGCACACACGCGGCTTCTACAGGTTTTGCCATACATTTGCGTTTTGGGAGAAAACGATTCTACCTTACTACACCATAACCAAATCCAATTATTGTGGTCTCTTTTTATTAACCACAGAATAAACTATGTTTGTAATTTTATATTTTTATCATAATTTGTAAACAATTTGAATTAATGAGTGATTTAAAATCGATATTTTATCTCAAGTTTGTGCACTGTTTAAATGAAAAATAATAATAAATTAAGAAAAAAATAAAAACTACAAGCGTAGCTTATTCTGTGGTTAATAAAAAAAGACCTGAATTATTGGATTTGGTTATGTTTCAGTATGGTAGAAACGTTTTCTCCCAAAACGCAAATTTCACGGAAATGTAAGGCAAAACCTGTAGAAGCTGCGTGGGTGACGTTCGGTCTTAAAGTTCAATTGTATTAATTTCCTTGGTAATCCGCCTGTCTTTTATTTGGTTCTATCAGTAAGTTATCATTACCGCATTATCATTACCGCTATAAAAGACCGTGCGATTAAATAAATAAAAATGATGTCCCAGTCATAACAGATATTAGACAATTGTGAATGCAAGTTTTACTAACACTTATATGGACAATATTGTTCCATACAACAATTTTCTCTATTTCTGATATTATTTCACACTAACCCATTGAACTTGATCCATAGAGATCAATGTAGAAAGAAGAGCCAAAACGTAAAGGTGAATATTCTAAAAAGATGTTTATATAAAAGCTTTTTGTTTGTGTAATCCTTTGAATAGGTAGTCTCGGACCGCCATTACTTCTGATGAAAATAGACGATGCGGTCGTGACCGGAAACTGACCGCCTGACTCCACAAAATAAGCACTTTAGGAAAAGAAAATTCGTTATATAATATGTTCTATACATTTTGTTGGCTGCAAATCAATTCAGCTAGAATTATCATTACAAACTGTTTACGGTTTTATTTAGCTGGCCCTGTTTGTTGTTCATTATACCCGATAACCCGACTACAGCAAAGGACCAAAGAAAAGACAAGAAGGGAAGGGTTATGAGTTTAACAGTATATGTATGTAGGTATGTATGTTTCTATGTATGTGGTTATGTGGGATGTTTTTAATTCAATGCACTGACTTCAAAAACCCTTTCTATATTTTGTTGTATTTTTGTATTAGTATAACAGAAAATTTTCAAAAAAAAAAACTTGTTTCATTTGTAATAATTTTATTATTTTTAGTGTTTGTTTACAAAAGAACGTTTTGAATATGAATGTTTTTTTTTAATGAAAATATTTTTGTTTATTGATTTTTAGTTAGCAAACATCGGAAGGTAAACCCGCCACCTAAAATATTATAGTTCAACTCACTTTAAGAAGACGATGGCAATACCAAAGATGAATAAGGTACCTAGCGATTTAGATATTGATTCTTTAAATAATCATTTTTCTTCTTGGTCCAGTATTAATGGGATAATTAAAGCAAACACACTCCAATCTCTTTCATCTATACCAAGTCCCGACTATTTGCCTTTCTTCTTTAGTACATTCAAGGCATGTGATGTTAAAAAGAGCGTAGTATCAATCCTTTCCAACGTAGTAGGAAGCGATAGTATTAGTCCTAATATGATCATTCCCATACTTGATATCATCCTCCCCATCCTGTGCCACATCTTAAATCATTCCATTACAGGCGGTAATTTTCCTTCAATGTGGAAGGAAGCACAAGTTGTTCCCTTGCCCAAAAAACTGAATCCTAAATCTTTTTCTGAATATCGACCTATCTCTATACTTCCATTCCTATCCAAAGTCCTTGAATGTGGCCTTGTCCACAATCAATTTAGCTCATTCCTCACCATTAACAATCTCCTTAATCCTTATCAATCTGGCTTTCGTCCAGGCCACAGCACAGTTATAGCTTTAGTAAAAATAACTGATAATATCTGTCTAGGTATGGAAAAAGGTCTGTTAACTGTACTGACTTTGCTGGACTTTAGTAATGCGTTTAATGCTGTTGACTTCGACATACTTCTTGGAATAACTATGCTCTCTTAACATATCTCCAACTGCGAATGACTGGTTTTATACTTATATAGACGACGGCAGTGGATACGCCTTGAAGAGAAGTTCTCTTTATGGTGTGATACGTTAGCCAGAGTCCATGTCGTACTGTCATACTGTGGTGGCGTACTGTCTCCTCTTCTCTTTGCTATATTTATTAATTCAATCTTCCAAAAATTAACTTCTTCCTTCCACTTATATGCAGATGATCTCCAAATTTATTCTCAATCTCCTCTTACTAATTTACCGGATGCTATTGCAACCATCAATGGCGACTTACGATACATAACCGATTGGAGCGCTACTTATGGTCTCAGTGTAAACCAAGTCAAAACTCAAGTTATAATAGTAGGTAGTTCTCGTACGATTTCTAGGATTGACTGGGTTAATCTTCCATCTGTTATTTTTGATGGAATCTTGATTCCTTACAGCGATGTAGTTCAAAACTTTGGAGTCATGATCAATCGACAGTTATCATGGTGTCCACAGGTCGAGGCAGTAAGCCGCAAGATGTTCGCATCTGCTGGTTTGCTTAGAAGGCTCTGTAACTTTTTACCTACGGCTACTAAAATTGCGCTTGTACAATCTCTTCTGCATCCTAGTCTTGATTATGCTGACGCCTGCTATCTTGATCTCACTGAGGACCACCTGAAAAAGCTTGAGCGACTTAAAAATTTTTGTATCAGGTTTATATTTGGCTTACGCATATCACTCAATTTCATGTTAAGCTAAAGTGGCTCCCAATTCGCTTTCGTCGGAATACTCACATCCTTTCTTCTCTCTATACTATACTGTTTAATCCTTCCTCTCCGTGCTATCTTAAGGAATGTTTTCAATTTCTTCATTGCTCCCACATCTTAAATCTTAGGTCATCAGATAATCTTCTCCAGCAGACTCCTCTACACAAGAGCTCCTATTATGAAGTTTATTGCTGTACAAGCGGTAAAACTATGGAACTCGTTGCCAGTAACCATAAGGCAAGCGACATCGCTTCAATGTTTCAAAGATCGGGTCAGAAACTTTTATCATTCAACGCTTTGACATGTTGCTGTATTTACATATTTTAATGTTTAATTTGCTTATGTAGTATTTTGTGTGTAGGTTCCTATTTATTTTAGTATGTAAAATTATTAATAGTATATAGGTTTATATGTATGTATTTTTATATTATGTATATATATATATATATATATATATATATATATATATATTTTATATATTGTACTTATGGTATTTAAAAGTAATATTTTATCGTATTTATATCCTAAAATATAAATTTATTCATTTCAGTAAGTGTATACTTGCATATGCACACTATCGTTCATTAATGTTCATTTTCTCGCTTTCTAATCTAAGGTTGCCTGGAAGAGATCGCTGCTTAGTGATAAGGTCGCCGATTGTACTATTTAAGGTAATTGTTGACGTGCCATAATTTAAGTTTCTTTAGTGCAATAAAGAGTTATCTATCTATCTACTTTTTATATAAAAACTACTGAGTCAGTTGTGATGCAAATTAACTGTAAATTAAACAGAAAACTTAAAACTAAAAATATGTTATAATGTTCATAGATACAAGGGGGATCAAAGTAAAAAACAAATAGATTTCGTATAAGCTTTGTATAAAAAATATTTTTAATACAACCTTTTACAAGTAAGATCACTCATCGATACTAATCAAATAAGCCTAAGCCCGAAGGGGTTATAATACTTGATAGTTGAGTTCTTGTGACTACCTTCCGACTCCATCATCAGTCCTTGGATACCACATAGGAACAGAGAACTCATCAAGACAAACCAAATGAGCCCAAATTTAAAGGCGTTCCATCACTTGATTGTTGAGTTCCTGTAAATTACTTCCGGCTCCACCATCAGACTCTGGATACCACATGAAACCAGAGAACTCATTTGGAAATGTTGTAACCAAATGAGCCCAAGCTCGAAGGGGTTCCGTCATTTGTTTGTTGAGTTGTTGTGACTACCTTCCCGCTCCATCATCAGACCACCTCCATAGTACCATCGTATTGTATTGTCATCTGAATTGACATCCAGGAACAGATCCAGATTAAAAATATATTGTAATAACAAAAATATACGAAAATATATATATATAATATATTGTTTACGCATAATATTATGCTAGTTTTGACATGATATGGCTGCTGCACTCCGAGTTGGTTCCTGACTCGGGAACTCCTCAACGGTTAACAGCACAGACACGAAATTTTGTGTACGGCTTTATATTATGCTAGCCGGTTTGAAGTTTTACCATGACATGGTGGCTGCACTCCGGGGTGACTCCTGATTAGGGAACGCCTCAAAGGTTAACAACATAGACACGAAATGTTGTATTTGAATTTAATTATGATAGCCCGTTTTAAGTTTCATCATGACATGGCCACTGTTTTTTTAAATGTTTTTAATTAATTAATTTAGTCATTAGTACATTACTGCAACATTCATAAGTTTTTACTATAAAACTGAAAAATATTTTTACATTTTTTTATTTATTTGCACGCTTTTGTATTAGCCGGAAGAGAGTACTCGAGGTGGGGGCTGATACCCTTAGTGTTCTGTGTCCAGTACAATTTCTAGTTTCAAAGGACTGTGAGAACGACGGTACTATAATAGACCGTAAAATCCTGTGAGAAAGGGGGTAGACCGATATATCTGCCCGTAATACTACAAGCCCACAAGAAATTTTTCTCATTAGCACAGAATAAATAGTAGTTACAAGTCATTAGCAACGGAACCAAAATAACAAAAACTCAGAACAAATGAATTATTTGGTAAATATATCGTTTCTAATAATAATTCTACAGTGATGGTAGCCTAACGGTTTAAATAGTGTATCTTAGAATCTAAAGGTACCGGGTTCGGCCCTAGGCTCCTCACCAAAGACTTTTCTATGTTATGTGCGGTTTTTCGTCACTCCGTGCTTTGGAGGGCATGCTAGTCTGTCGGTTCAAGCTGTTATCAATTATTAGCAGTCGTTAAGGCCAGGCTCCAAGGTTACATTTTCCCAATCTGCACTTCCCGCCACCCACTACCCGCAATAAGTGCCTGCGTAACAAGGTTGAATATCGCGAGCGCTGTTTGAACACACAATTTAGCTCGGAACTAAATGACGTATGTCTCAAAAGTTATTTATTTTATTGGCAGGCTAATAATGTAGTTAAGTAAATTTTGTCTTAGCCTTACATAATAAACTATATTTTCTTGCTGTGAGATTTATTTTAGAGATAAAAATTAACCCGTTGAGTAGAAAAATGTAAACATTACCGAAAATAACGTAATTTTTGATAAGAAAATGTATCGAATGAAATTTTGTTAATCGTGTTTTTGTCTTAGTCTTAGAGAGATAAAGATCTCAAAGTTAAGTTTCACATTTATCAGGTTTGTGGTTGACCCAGCATATTTATTCAAAAAACCCTTAAAAAGCAAATCCTGGTCTTAAGCAATGTCAGAGGCCCTCGGGCGGCCTGACAAACTCTGACAGCAGAGGCCAGCAAGCACTACCTCATATGACAAACAAACAAAATGACAATAATTCTAAATTATATTAAATTCCGTCCTATTATTGGTTCCGTCATAGTAAACACGTAGAACGGGTGTTTTACGACATTAGTAGAGTTACCAGGGTCCTCTTTTTCTGATTAATATAATCTGGGAGTCTTCAAGGCAAGCATGTTCCAACACCGACCGCATCATCACTTTCCATCAGGTGATACTTTCTAATGCGGTCTATCCGGCATAATAATATCGTTCATTCCAGTAAATTTAAAGGATTCGCGAAATGTTAATAGTCTTAAACAATTCTATTGGCACGGTGGCATTTTATTAAACTTCAACGCAAAAATGAGGTATTATACGTTAGGATTCTTTGTCTGTCTGTGTCTGTTAGTTTGTCACAGACACAGACAGACTGTGGCAATTTTCTCATAGCAATTTTATTGCAGTCTTGCACCGTAATACATTAAGCTTAGCATAAAGTTGGTACAGAGCAGAAGTTACTTTTACAGAAAATTAAGTTGAAGCGCCAAAGTGCAATTCTGGGTCTTTTTTATTACCGACTAACTTTCATGTTATCATTTTCCAACCCAGTTCTATCCCAGCGAGGAATAATGATGCTTGTATGTAATTTTATTTAAGTTTGGAATTTAAATGTCGACCTATTTAGAAAATCCAAAATCATAAATTACCACGCACATAGAGAGACCAAAAGAATGGACCTACCTTTACGTAGTATTTGTTTACTTGTTGCCTACTTACGTGATAGCTACAATTGATTATTGAACTCAAGATCAATGACCTTGAGGTTGTGCTAAATGACCTTGAGGTCAAGATAAATTAATTACCTTGACGTTAAGTGAAATTGAGCTACTAATCTATTCAAGCTTTATTTCTACGCGACAAAACAACATATTAACAAGTATCAAAGTTGCTAAGGCATAGATCCATACCAATATATAAAAGTGAAACGTTGTCTGTTTGTTAGTTTGTTTGTTTGGGGAGCTTTCATGTAATAACGGCTGGACGGATTTTGATGAAATTTGGAATGGGGTAGCTTATACCCTGGAACAAATAATAAATAATAATATAATTGGATAATAGGATACTTTTTATCCACGAAACTTATAAATTTCTACGGGAAAACGGGAAAATGTTGATTACTCGCTGTAAGGAACGGTTGCTATGGAAACAAAATAACAAGTCTTTCTAAAAACATCAAGAGCGTTGGTGCTGTACCTACTATTGCATTGGATTTTAATATCTTAGAAGAACATAGGATGCTTTTATTCGCGGTAAAATGTAGTCTGCGCGGATGAAGTCGCGGGCGGGAAAGCTAGTCCATACCAATACGTAAAAGTGAAACGTTGTCAGTTTGTTTGTTTGTTTGAGGAGCTTTCACGCGATAACGGCTGGATGGATTTTGATTAAACTTGAAATAGAGATAGCTTATACCCTGGAATAAAACATACTACTACTTACGATACGATACTTTTTATCCCGGAAAATTGTAAGTGTCCATGGGAAAACTGACTTGACTTGACTCGCTACAGCGAGTAATCATTTCACGAAAAAGTGAAACGTTGTCAGTTTGTTTGTTTGTTTGAGGAGCTTTCACGCGATAACGGCTGGATGGATTTTGATTAAACTTGAAATAGAGATAGCTTATACCCTGGAATAAAACATACTACTACTTACGATACGATACTTTTTATCCCGGAAAATTGTAAGTGTCCATGGGAAAACTGACTTGACTTGACTCGCTACAGCGAGTAATCATTTCAACTGTAGTCTGCGCGGACGAAGTCGCGGGCGGGAAAGCTAGTATTTAATCAATAATACGTTAGAGAGCTTCGAAAATATTGTTGGAGCCCGTAGAGCACGACAATTTCAATAAAGTAATCCACCATTCAAAAGTTATTAATCAGAACACAGAAAAGTTCAAGAACTAGTACCTTCATCCAGAATATAGAAATAAACTTGATCTTTTTGGTTCCACAGAACAACAGAACTTTTACAATATTTTTCTTAATTAACTCAAACACAATTTGCGGCATAATTTACAAGGTAGCGATAGGCATAAGTTCCGAATTCCCTAAAATAAACTTTTCGTAACGAAGCATCGATGACTCTGTGCAATAGAGGCGTAATAAGGGTAAATGGTTTTTTTTAAATTCAATTGAGTATCAAGACGAGCATGTCGCTTGTCTTACAATATAACAGGCTTGCACATAAAAAAAACAGTGCTTCCTTTTAATTCTGTACCCAGGATTTTGGATGCAAAATTTTGCACGTCACTGCACTACACCCTTCACCATGAAAATTGGTCTAAATTATCAGAATATTAACAGTATTTCACCAGTCAAATTCTGCAGTAACTTGTCCGTAACGAACCAATTTTATAGTATTTTCTTCATGCTGCCTCTACACGGATTTGAGTGTTTTCTGTTTTTGAATCAAACCTTTATTCTCCGGTTATTTGTGGCAACTAATCACTTTCACTTTTTTTAAGCATGTATTGGAAGAGATAGGTGTAAGCAATAAGGCCATCATTGTTACACTTCCACTACTATTATTCCTAAAAAAATGTTTGTTGTATATACGCACAATGTATTTAACCATCTATAAGTCTATCTATCAAGTCAAGAACAGATCGCAGTAGTAGTTTGAAATTTACTGGTTAAATCCGGTTTCGCAGTACATTTTTGGCGCTATAGCTACCAGTTACATTCAGGTACTACACACACACACCACATTTCTCCTCTGTTGGACTGTACTCCGCGGTCCTTACTTTCTCGTTAAAATAGCAAAGTTAGGCAGTTAATAATATCAAATGTAAGACGTTTTATTCCATTTCAGAAATTAACATCATTTTCGTTTCTTATGAAAGTGAATTAGGTCTGATGTGATTATTAAATTTTAATTATTTTTTAGCTAATCCAACCTATTCAAAACGGCCTTAATAGTTACGATTGTCTCTCAATCTTTTCTTGATTCGTTGCGATAATACATATTTCTTTGATTTTCGACAATTCGTTGTCAAGTAAAGATGAAGATGAAATAATATTCGATAAAAATGACGACGCGACACGAGACACGTCATACTTCTATCGCTTCTGGTAGAATAATTAAGGAGTTTTTTTGCACCTACCCCATATAGGTACGTACCAGGATTGTACGTGAAGCGGTTGAAATTTAAAAGTATCACAATTTCAACCGAGAGGATGGTTTCAAGTTGGCTGCGTCCTGGAATCCCGTAATAAGCAAGTGTTCGCGTCACGGTTTATGTCAGAAGAAATCTGCAGATGTCATTAGTGTTGTATGTCTTGATAATTCAGAATTTTTATAAAACCAAATGCGGGTAGTTGGAGACAATGCTCGCCATTCTCGACGCTGAGTAGCGGGTGCTACTTCAGTTTTCTCGTGACCATGATCAATGCAACTAAATATAAATTAAGTTTTCAGCGCGATTAAGTCCCGTTTAAATATATAACTAAATATTTTGTTTGTTGAAAAACATTATCATCATCAACCCGAAGAAATCCACTGCTATAACGTGGGCCACACACGAAGAAATCCACTGCTATAACGTGGGCCACACACGAGGAAATCCACTGCTATAACGTGGGCCACACACGAGGAATTTCGTTATAATCACCACGCTAAATATATTGATATTAAGCAGCTGCCCATTTCCTGAATTCCCTTAGCTTGTTCTCATGTGTAAAAGTGTCATGAAAAAAAACATACATACATTCGAACATATAACCGTCTCCTTTTCCTGAAGTTTAACCGAAGTCGCTAAAAAAAATAAAAAAATAAAAACTATTACAAACGTTTTTTTTAATTAACGACACATTTTTTTAATGTTTTGTGAGTTTTTACATTTTAAGTTTTTTTTTGTCTTGTCACTTTTATCGTTTTAAAGTTTTAAGGTGTTTTATTTTATTTTATCTTATTTTTTTCATTACATTTTTGACTTTTCATTTTTAACGCTTTTAAGTTTTTTTTCTTATTTTCTTCTTTTTTTGCCTTTTCACTTTTAACATTTTAAAGTTTTTTTTCATTTGATTAACATTTTATTTTATTAATTTGTCATCGGTTGGTGAGCTACCCTAAAAGTTTCAGCTGGATAGCTAATCGTGAAATTAATTAAAAGCTTATAAAAATATTAATAAGATTTTGTTTAATATTGAGCTTGACAACGGCTTAGTATATGCCACGAGTATGATGCATAATCGTCCTCGTAACGACTAATGAAAAAAGGGCGTTAATTTACATCCTAAGTTTATCACATATCCTAATTTACCCTATATTACATTCCGTCACATTTCCATCCCCTCTACTCGATTTATTCTTTTGGAACAAACAAAATGAAAAAGACCGGCCCCAGAGACCACCTGGCGATATTATTCCCGAATTCCCGGAGACTTTTTTACGACTTCTCGTATTGAGGCCAATGTTTTATTCAACGGGAATAACTTCACGTTAATTTTGTTTAATGCACATGGCCTCAGATATTGTAACGGAAAATAAAAAAAACTGGTGGTAGTCCGTTATAATAGAATTTGACTTATTCATAGTGAATCCCAAAGTTTTTTTTTTCCATTAGATAGGCTCTGTAATAGGATAGATTTATATTGGATTGTGCGAAGAAGACTGTTTCAATAAAAATAAATTATTATAAAAACAATAAACATGACTGCGAACAAAACTAAAAATTAAATCTCACACAGAAAACTGGTCCCCTAACATCTGGAGATCTCTAAGCCCCACTTGTTCTTCTTGTCGGAGACGCAGATAGGATGTCCAGATGATACAGCATACTTGAATTAGCATACTATATCTTGGAGCACCTTTTTAAACCAAACGCCGGCGTTTGTGTATACGCCCGTGATGATATATGCTATCTGCGTCTCCAACATTTTGATCACATTGAACTTCTCGGTGATTTGGGTGCTGGTGGACACGAGAATAGAGAAAATTCTTTGTCTGTGTATACCACTCTCACAGCGGAGATCGGGGGACGACTTTGTTGGTGGGCTATCTCTGTGAGGCGGCAGGTGAGGCCCAACAGCGTTACCCGCCTGCTCAATTGATGTTTTTGGGGGATTTTAACGCCCACCACAAAGAGTGGCTTCTCCCATACTAGAAAACCGACCACACTGGTAGAAAAACGCAAAAACTTGCTACAGCGTTGGATCTCGCTCAGCTGGTGCAGGAACCGACAAGGATACCTGACCGTGACGGTAACACTACAAACTGTCTCGACCTGCTGATGACGACTGAACCAGACCGATACTAGGTAGTATCCCCACCTTTTGGTTGTTCTGATCACTGTCTGGTTATGTCCGTCGTTATGCATTCCCCACCTGATCCTAGCCTTAGGGGTAATAGACGCGTGTGCAGATACAACTTAGCAGATTGGGACGACATGCGGCAACTCTTTGCATCGTACCCTTGACGGCAAACATGTCTTACTTCCCAGGGCCCGTCGACTTGCGCGTCTGCTGTTACAGAGGTAATATGTCCGGCAATGGAATATTTCATTCCATTCAGTGATAAGCTTATTTTCAGCTAAGTTCAGCCTTGGTTTGGATTTGGCTGTGGTCGTGCTGTGGCTCCAAATCATGCGGAGTATCTAAACTGAGCTTATTTCCAAGAGCGCAAACCCTCTGATATTCAAGCTAAGAAACGGAAATACAATGTTGCCGCTAAAACCTGCAAGAAGATTCTTAGGAAGGCTCATTTTGATCACATTTTGGCCAAACTGGCTTCATACCCTGCGGGTAGCAATGTTTTTTGGTCCCTGGCCAAGTCTGTCGAAGTAAACTTCTGCCGCCTCTCACTGCCACCATTGCTGAAACCAGACGGATTACTGGCTCACACTGCTGCAGAGAAAGCGAATTTATTTGCTTCTCTTTTTGCAGAATCTTTGCATCTAGACGCTACTGGCAAGATAACTTCCTGCCTTCCTCATTCCAGGGGTTTTATGCCCGAATTACGCATTCGCCTGAAGGTGGTTCTCAGGACTCTTCCAGTACTAGATGTGAACAAGTCCAGTGGTCCTTATGACATTCCAGCGATAATGTTGAAAAATTGTGCACCCGAATTATCACCCACTTTAACGCGTTTGATCCGCCTCTCTCTTCACTCCGGTAAAGTTCCAAAGAGCTGGAACCGACAAGGGTTTTTAGGGTTTCTTAACTGTATTACTGTAGTAGTCAGCCAGATCCGTATAATTATCGCCCCATAACCTCCTTACTCTGGATGTGTATGGAGTGTGTCATAAACATTAGGCTCTTGGCATACCTTGACCGGCTATACGGATTTCACGGAAACCAGTCTACTGGGGATCTTCTCGCGTATGCCACTCACATACTGAGCGAAGCAATCGAGATCGCTTGCTGTTTCCTTTGATATATCGAAGGTTTTTGATCGGATCTGCAGTGCGAGAATGGATCTTACCGATCGATAAATTTATCGAATTTATCGATCGGTAGGATCCATTCTCAGTTCTTTTTTTTATTAATTTTATCAAAATGCGGTAGCATGGATCTAGCCTCTCGGTAAATTTTATTGATTCGATAACACGTCGTGAGTTTATCGATTTAAAAAATGGCAACTCGTGGACTATACCATATATCAGCTAGACGACTAATAGTCTAAAAAATATTTTTTGACACAAATTGGCAGATTTTTATTATTTTGAGTTGTTACGGAGCTTCTGTTATTTGAAATTCTACCTAACTACCATAAAGTAGTATATTCCTTGAACCTAACCTAAAGTATAACTAGCCATAACTCGTTGCACAATTGCTTGAGACACCTCCCTGACAAGTCTGACAGTGCGCTGTCCTAGTGCTATATTATATTCCTGGCCGATGCATCGTTTATGCAACTACCCTCAACATCTTGAATGAAGGCGAGGGCAATTTCCTTATAAATTCTAAAAAAAATCTTAAAATGCTGTTCTTCCAGATCAAAAGATCATTGGCATCCCTGCAACTTGCCTCACGATGTTCTGACACCTTCACGTTTTGGCTTATAATCCGAAAAGGAATTTACAAAAAAAAAGTTAACGTGTAACTTTGGAAAGCCGTTAAAATTCGATAAATTCGGTAAAATTACTGACATTATAATGACAACAATTGTCAAAAATAAGATTCATGCTTCCTTTTGTCGATAAAAATCTATATATTAAATATGATTTATTGAATTTATGTCATTGTCGATAAAGTACGTTCCGTGCTACCGAACTCGTATTAACGAATATTAACGTCAAACATGATTAAAAAAAATCGGTAAATTTATCGATCGATAAGATCCATGCTCGCACTGCTGGCACGATGGCCTTTGAATCATGGTTCCCTCAAATGGATTATCTGATGGTTTATGCAATTGGATAGCAGATTTTTTGAAGGAACGATCTATTCGAGTAGTCCTATCAAATGGCTATCAACGCCGGTGTACCTTAGGGATAAGTTCTCTCAGCTACACTGTTTTAATTGCACATTTATGCCTTTTTAAGCCCGGTACCTTTGGGTATGCAGATGACAGTACTTTAGTTGAGAGATACATTTCCAATGCTCAAGCCAGCTGCGACGCTGTCCAGCTTCAGAGAGAGGCTATGGTATACCGTTTGAATTTAGCCTTAGAAGCCGTGTCTGATTGGGGCAATAGCATTGCCTGGTTACGTTTAATGCTACTAAAACGCAGGCGTGTTTGTATTCTGCTAAACAGAGTCCTCTAAACCGATCTCTATCTTTCCGTGGTGTAACTTAACCTTTAGGCGAAAATCTGGAGCTTTTAGGTGTCGAACTCACATCGAACAAGCAGGCAAAGCTGCAGGGCACATCTAATTAGTTATATATGTACTACCCGAGGTAGTACCCGTATTACCAACCTGTGATCTGAAGCGACTTAATGACTTAACCGTCACCAACAAACATGCCTTCCGAAGTACAGAGCGATGGCAAATATGCACATAAAGGACTATGCCAGATCTCCAAAGTGACTTAGGCTCGATGTAAAATGATCGCGGACACAACTGAATAGTATTTTTATTTTTAAAGCATTATGTTTAAAGCTTTTGTGTGTTATTAGTTTTTTCTGGGAACTTTTCAAAAATAAGTTATGAGGAAATAAAGTTAACTTTTGTTGTTATGTGACTTTCGTTACATTATGACACGGTCTATGGTCAAATGAATAATATAACTAAGATAATTATTGAAATCTAATATTAAACTGATATATTATGTAGGTACCTACACTTTACGATCATGTTTAATATCATTTATAAAGTATTATTACCTACCTATTAAGTGCCTACTACTATACCTGCTATAGTAGTAGGCACTTAGGTATTCAATCTGAGAATCGAACCCTGGGCCTTCTCCGCTCTTGTCATGAGCTTGGTACTTAAACCACTAAAAAATTAACGAAATTAACGAATAATTAATTAACGTTTAAGCAGAATAAAAAAAATACGAATGCGTTTATTGTTGTTTATTTCCAATATCCTAAAATAATATACTGAAAGGATTCCTATTAGAATAAACTAAGATGGCCTGTAGTTTTTTTTATTGATTTTGTTTATCGATTTATTAATAGTTTATTTGCTCTAATTACGAGTTATGGTGTCAACACTATAATTCGTAATTAGTATCAATTCACAGCAATTTCCGTTCATTTCTATTCATTTTAATTCTTATTTTTTTCATAACTGTTTCCGAAAGTTATTATTTTACTAATAATTAATTACATTAATTTATATGGTCAATAATGTAGATAGATTTCGTGTCCGCAGCATTTAACTTTAAAAAGTCTTGCACAGCTATTTCCGGTCATTTATATTCAAATTAATTGTTTTTATTTTAATAACAGTTCCAGAATGTTATTGTTTTAATAAGAATGAATTAAATTATTTTAAATAGTCAATAATGTAGATAGATTTCGTGTCCGCGGCATTTAACATTAAAAGTCTTGGAAGCCGAAAGCTGGCATCCTCCTTTATTTTGAAAAACCGGTTGATGATCGAACCCGGTGTAAACAGTGCATATACCACCCAGCCAATATTACTGTAGTAGTTTATTTCTTTACAGAACAGAGCATATTTGAAGATAGTATAACTACTGAACGTCCGTGGGTACCGTGGTGCGTGGATTACAGATACAAAATCTAATGGCCATAGTTATTTTTTTTTGGAAATAGCTTACATATATTTTTTCTCACTAAGCTTTTTTTCTTAACTTCAATTCCACAAAAACATTGAAATAATGGATAGTAATATTTAAATTGACAGATTAGATTAATTAAAATTTTGATATAGAAGGATTAAGTGAAGTCTTACTTAAGTCAAATCACTGGACTTAAAGGTTATGGTGTTTCCAAAAATAGTACGTACATATAATAAAAAGATTATATTGACCAAACCATAGACAAAGAAACTCTCTAACAGGCGGAGTTGATAGTGCATAAAGTCCCTAAGTGGATTAAGGGATTTCTTGAACCGGACCATTCGTTTCGTCGTATGTAAAAGCTTCTTCCTGTTATATCGCAATAGTTTCACCAGAGATCGCTTCTCTACACCTTATTTGAATTCAGCGTGCATGTATATCTCAGGAGGAATGGTTGACCGTAATCGCCCCGATTTTGTTATTAGGGTTGCCTACTAAAAGTTATGTGCCATGTGTGGGTAATAAATCGTGGCGACCTTGGACTGCTTTGATATGATTAGTTTTGTTATTTTAGGTGTTTAATTTAACTGTATTAGTTAGCGATATTAAGGGAATTAAGCTTGAAAACTAAAAGAACTATGTTTCTAGCGTTTAACGAACTGCGTAAAAACTAACCGACTGAATTGAAACCGACTTCAAATCGTTTAAAAATTAACTAATAAAAATAATTCATTTGATAGTAAGAAAGAAGGCACACAAAAATAAAAAATAAAATCTTTTTAGGCTCATACGATTTGAAGTCGGTTAATTTGTCTTTACCCGACTGCACGGAGGTTTGTGTTTGGGTTGTACTATGCTTCTTTGTTTGTTTGTTTGTTTGTACATTTCTTAGGCGCATCCTACAGCTTAAACGGCTTGACGGATTTTGATAAATCAGGTATCATTGTATTTGTCTTGATCACGAGAATGCTATAAGATATATTATTATGAAGTGTCAAAAAAACTAATATGTCGCAGTACAGCTGACATATTGTATTTCAGTCGGAACAAACAATGAGCAAAACCTATCGAATGATGTATCAAAATGAAGATCTTTGTGAGACAATCCACACCAATATATAAAAGTGAAAACGTTTGTTTGGGGCGTTTAAATGCGAAACGCTGTTCGGAATTTGATGAAATTTGGAATGAAAATGGAGATAGCTTATAATAAAATATATAATGGAATAAAACATAGCATACTTTAATACCGGAAAATGGTAAGTTTCTATGGGAAAACTGGAAAATGTTGATTACTCGCTGTAAGGAACGGTTGCCATGGAAACTTAATAACAAGTCTGTCAAAAAACACTAAGAGCGTTGGTGCTATACCTACTTTTGCATTGGTTTTTAATATCTTAGAAGAACTTAGGATACTTTTTTTCACGATATACTGTAGTCCGCGTGGACGAAGTCGCGGGCGAAAGCTAGTTTCAAATATATATAATATATTGTATTTATATAACAATTTTACTTGTTAAATTAGTTTATATATACTGTATAGTCTCGTTAGAATAGACCTAAGAAAATGAAGTACTTAGTCCGATCGCTCAGAAAAGCTACACTAGAAACAGTTAACAGTCCATATCATTTAAACTATCGAACCGATATCGATGAAATTTTAACTATTCTCTAAGTTTAAAGATAATAAAACTATTCCAAAACAACTATAGTAGTCAGATTTCTAATTTCCAAGAAATACGACGACAAATATACATTCATACATACGCGAAATTTGGTATATTTCTTCATATACTCATATATTATTATACTATACGTATATGAATATAATGTACTTCAACAATATTACATACATATAAAGGTTCATACATACTTACACACACGAAAATTTCTTACAAATGCTTAGACACCCATTTAATCATGAGCCTATATCTGTCCACTACTGGACGTAAGCCTATCCTAATGCAAGCCACTGAGCTCAGTCTTCAGCTCCCCTCATCCATTATCTTCCGCCACTTTTTGCAGATTTGTCACTCCACTTGGCCACACTACGTTTGCCTAAACGTGGTCTCCACTCGAGAACTCGTCTACCCCAATGGTTATCGGTTCTTCTGGAAATGTGACCAGCCCACTGCCACTTTAGCTTGCTTATCCTAAAGCAAGCTACAGCAAGCCAAAGTGAGCCTTATCCTAAGAGCTATGTCGGTTACCTTGGTTTTCCGACGGATATCTTCATTAGGAATCTTGTCCTTCTGAGAAATTCCAAGCATAGCTGTCTCCATAGCTCGTTAAGCGACCTTAAATTTGTGGACTAGTTTGACCGTGAATGACCACGTTTTGGCTCCGTAGGTCATGACTGGTAGGATGCACTGATTGAAGTCTTTTGCTTTCAGGCACTGTGGTATGGAAGACGAGAAGACTTGATGAAACTTGCCGAAGGCTGCCCAACCCAGCTGTATTCTTTTGTTGGCTTCCTTCTCAAAGTTGTTCCTTCCTAATTGCAATATTTGCCCAAGGTAAATATTTTGTTAGACAACTTCAAAAGGTACACCATTGACTGCAATTGGTTGTCAACAAGATCTTTAAACATAATCTTGGTCTTATCTATATTCATTCCGAAACCACTGCGTCCAGAAGCATCATCTAGGTTGGTCGTCATACTGTGTAAGTCTTGCAGCGACTCCGCTATTAAGACAATATCATCGGCAAATAGTAAGTGTGAGATACTCTCGCCATTGATATTAAAGCCTATTCCTTTCCAATCCAGCGTCTAAACCATATCTTCCAGGACATTACTGAACAGTTTCAAGATATAAAATCCCCCTATCTCACTCCCCTGCGCAGTTGGATATGTTTAAACTTCTCTTTTTATACTTGGACTCTCATAGTGACGGCGTCATACAAAAACCTCAGCACTTCGGATACATCGAAGTGCTGAGGCCAGTCCACTTGACAACGCTGCAAAGACTCCAGAACCGCCCAGGATTCAACGGAGTTAAAAGCCTTCTCATATTCCACAAAAATAAGACACAGAGGTTGGTTATACTCTTCAGACTTCTGTATAACCTGCATCAAATATATATGTGGTCTATGAAGCTCCCGAAGCATGGGTTATCCCCCTGCTTTTGAGACCTACGAAATTATACCATCCTCACTGGGGGCCTTTTCATTCTTAAATTGTTTGATCTCAATCTCATCGAGGTTGACGTCAGGCAGTTCATCAGTGTAGTGGCAGTTTGAGCTTCCTTTTTTCGACGGTGCGGCTTGCTGTTGCTCCCGTCGCTCGTCTATAAGCCGAAGAGCCTTATCCGAGATTAAAGACTTCGTGCCCGTACGCTGCAGTTGACAAAAACGAGTGCCTTCGTCCCTAAAGATTCCCACAACTTATTGGAGTTTCTCATCCACGTCATTTGTGGTTTGCAAGACAGCGAGACGATTTTACTACTTGAGTTGGAACTTTTCTGATCCAACGGCGGCCTGGAGCAGGTTGGGTTGGAGCGTAGACTTCACCAGACGGCATCTTTCAAGCTCGTGGTCGATACACAAGGAGTCTCGGACAAGTCAGTGATCACTACCGGTATTAAACCAGCTGATCCTTAAAACATCACTGAATATGAGCTTATTGTCCGCCATGAAGTCAATCTCATTTTTAGTCACAGTGTTGGGGCTTTGCCAAGTTCACTTCCTCTGGGGTTGCTTTTTGAAGAAATAATTCATCAAAAAGAACCCCCCTTTTTCCAAAAAATATACCAGCATTTGCCCCATTTTTATTCTTGTCTCCATAGCCGTGTGAACCTATTTTCAATTTACTGCAAGCCTGTACTCCCACTTTGGCGTTAAAGTCTCCCATGATAACATTGTAGTGGGCCCTTGTGATGTTATGTAGGGTTGAAGATATGTCATCAAACATATCTTCTACCTCATCATCCGTTTTTGCCGAGGTTGGAGCGTAAACCTGCACGACCTTAAGGCTATACTTTTCGGTCAGGTTAAGAATCAGGTATGCTTCCCTGTCCGACACACTGGATATTTCTAAAACATTATCAATACCTTATTGATGACGAACCCCATGACATCCTGAGACTGTTGATCGCCCTCTCGGAAGTAGAACAGGTGGCCCGATTCCAGGGCCATTGTGTGCTCATCCTCTCTTCGGACTTCACTTAACCCTAGAATATGCCACCTGATCTTTTTGAGCACCGTCTTGAGTTGCGCCATATGCTCGTCTAGCCTTATCGTTCGTCCATTTTACGCCAGGGTCATTAGTTATTGTTTTGGGTGGCTTATGGTAGCCTGGAGATTCTTTGCACCCCCTGCCCTGCCATTTCCTTGAACTCCATCTTGATCAGGACTAGCACAGCGACTCGGAACTGGGAGCCATTTTTTTGTTGTCCTTAATTTTAGGAGTTATTGTCCATAATCGCCACGCTGAGCATGCGGATAAGCGTAGGACGTAGTTATCCAGCAGGTGTGTATCCGCGTGCAGGTGCTGTGAGATTTTTTTTCGCTCCCATACATCCCAGTAGACACTCATTTAGAATTTTACGCATTTTCAACAATATTAGATACATACATATCAATTTGAGATTCTCTGTTTTTTAAGTCGGTTAAAAAGGGATATTGGCTTAATGATGTGGAAAAATACCTTTATTACAAATTGCATTTGTTGTACTATGAAAATATAATCTCTTCTCTAAGAGATAATTATTTTCGTACCACTGCTAGCGTTTCCTTTTCCTAGATCAGATTCAGCTCTGAATGAGCACTGTGTAATTAGTTTAATTTATTGTTTTTGTATATATTGCAAAAAGAAATGTTTAATACTATAAATGTTTTTCCTCAGTATTATAATTTATCATAATATTTATGCAAATCCATGGCCTTCTTCATCAGCAATAAATCAAGTTTCATATTTTATGAAAATCCTTGACACCCCTAACTACATTACCTTTTTTATGATCGGGACGTGTAATGTAGCCTTTTTTTAAAAACGAGGTGCTTCAGACCGTGCGGACACCCTAATAGTTCTTTTACGGCCCTGATTTGTCCGCATTGTGTAAATTTATATATTTTTGCATACGGCTTAGCTTACACCGAACAAAGAAAATCAATACTATTTTGTTATTTTTTATGCATAGATAAGTAGATATAATAGTACATTACTGCCGTGGTCTGTAATGACTGCGTTGCTGGCAGCGATGATGATGGTCGAGAACTTAACTAAGCAAAGCTCGAGGCCATCATAGCGTGGCCAGCAGGGCAGTCATTGCAGACCAAGTCAGTAATGTACTATTATATCTACCTATCTATGCAGAAAAAATAACAAAATAGTATTGATTTTCTTTGTTCGGTGTGCTTTACTCAAACAATGCGAGGAATTTAAATAAATCCAGCTTAGTATAATAAGAATTTACTCAAACAATGTAACAACAACGAAAACAACAACGACAACGACAAAGACAACTACAAAGACAACTACAAAGACAACTACAATGACCACAACAACAGAAACAGAAACAGAAGCAGAAGCAGAAGCAGAAGCAGAAGCAGAAGCAGACGCAGAAGCAGAAGCAGAAGCAGATGCAGATGCAGAAGCAGAAGCAGAAGCAGAAGCAGAAGCAGAAACAGAAACAGAAACAGAAACAACAACAACAATCACGATCACATCAGCTATCAAACAGAAAAAAAAACATTAAAATCGGTCCATTCGTCTGGGAGCTACAACGCCTCTCTTTTCGCGTTCGGGGTTAACGAACCCACGGAATAAATAATAGTGCAACGACAAAAGACGACAATAATAGTTTTTCAAAGGAAATTGCTGGCCGCAAAACACGACAATAATGAAATTCCATACAACTTTGCTGGCGCCTATTCAAGCAGCGCGGCAAGGTCGACTTTGCCCAAAGAAGGTTGTCGAAATAATGACCACATTACTAGTATTGTTTGAGTAAAACTCATTATTGCACTAAAAACCACAATACTAAAATTACAGCATATCAGATATTTAGCTTAACAATTAGAAACCCAAAATTAAACATTGATTTAAAACCACCTTCAAAGTTTGTTGGTGACACAAATCCCTTCAATTTAGGTCATAAAATACAAACTCAATTTTGCTAGCTTCAATTAGTGCCCGAGTTCCCTTCAGAATTAGTAATCAGAGCTAACATCTTGAATATATGTACTGACATAGAGGCCTATGTCCAGCATTAGACTGTTTTTGATGATGATGATGACCACCTCAGACAAATATAGACAAGTGATACGCAAACGACACGATTATGAACGCCGCAATATGCTAGCAGGTACAATACAACCTTCGTTTTCATCAGGGTTAAAAAAATAGGATCTATCCTACAAATCCGCAACTTTATACAGACCAGCTTTTACCTAGAACAGCAATATTACCAGTACCTGCTAATTATTCCCATAGTAGCCAGTTTTTACACGTGCCAGAGCATATTTCTAGTTATTATCATTCTGCGATATCGACCGGTGAAATATCTAGTAATCCCGGGTAACGGACCAAGTATCCTTTGTGTATTTGCCCGGGTTTTACCAGGCTTGGGTCCAGTTACTGGTAGTTAACGGATATGAGTGTTATTTTCATGTTTACAGGTGACGGGCTAGGTAGATAAGATGATTAAAGTGAATTAGGCGTCTGATTTGGTTGGGGTTCAGTTAATTTTAAGAATTTGAGGAGCAACTGATGCGGTTGTAGTAGTCAAACAGTGACGGCAAACATCAATACTCGTTTTTCGTTGCTTATATGCTATAATCGAGTTCGCTTAAGTGATTTTATAATAACAAATTTGTTACTACATTATATTATTTAAAAAAAAACGTATATCCTTAAAAATTGTTGTTCTAAATCACTACATTTATTTATATTCTTACCTTTACACCCGTGACGATGTCAAACTTCTTTCATCATAATGATTCTCATTTGATAGTTTATCTACATTAATTCTAAATTCAAATAACCTGTCATTCCTAGTTTGTGATTCATGCATTTGGCTCATGTCGATGTTTACAAAATATCTGATAAAAAGTGGTAAATAAATTATTATTTTATCTACATAAATCTGGCAGTTTTAGTTACCTACTCCGTAAATACCGTAAATATCTAACTAAAATAGCGCCCAGTAGAATGCCCACCAAAATGCTGATATCTAGCTTGGGGCGTGTTCGTGTTCAGTAAGGAAGGACCAGCTCGACTAGCAGAGTCCTGCAAGCATTGCTGATAGGCCAGCTATCTCTGTACATGGTCATCTTCTGCTACAAAAAGTCCATGAAGGTGAAGCCATTGTTTATGAACATCTCCAAGTGCTCCTAATTGTTCCTGTATTTTTATGTTGTCCGCTGAGGTTTGGTCCCTGGGCTAGTGGAACAAACCCTAGGACCGCCTTGTGACACACCAAGCGCTCCTACTAAACTTCAACTCGACTAAGCATTCCTATTTCTATGACTGAAATGCTTGCACGTGTTAATTTTTCTCGTGACGCCATGTAGTCAGATGTGTAATACATCGAATCAAACTGGAAGGCGCCCTAGTGCGCGGTGCTATTTCATTATTTAATATTTTGTCAGCAGCCTTTTACATGACTACAAAAATCTTGACTAAACGTCTCAAGTAGAAATTCCATAACAATTTCTATAAAAATTGCATTTGCTTGTCGTATGTGGTAGTGCTGGCCTTTGATGTCAGGCCGCCCAAGGACCTCTGACATGGCTTTACGACAAAACAGCAGGATTACAGAGATTTATTACACGAAAAACATGCGTGTATTAAAAGTTATTGGTATTAATCTGTTAATTTTTCCATACATTATTGATTAATACAATAGTCTTTTCTCAATTCGTAAAAAACTAAGAAAATTGCTCTCCACATTGCAATAGACACAATGAAGCACTGTCTCGCTCGATATTTGTAACACATTTAGCTGCTAATCTAGCAAATAACCAGCCGTAAGTACACATACAACCCTTTTACACGCGGTTTTTAGCTGAAACCGTGAAATAAGGGTTGGTGGTTCCCTGAAAACACTGTGTTAATTGATGCTTGAAAAGAACGGTGGACTGTCCAAAGCCATTTACTTGCTCGTGGGTTCGTGAAACCAATTTATACAGCAGTAAATCCTTTAATTACCGCGGATCAGTTTTATTTCGAATTTTGCGCGTGGTGTAAAATGTAAAAGAAGAGCGAATTTATTTTAGGTTACTGACATATTATTCAGTCAACTTTGGACGCAGATCTTCAGCCTCTTACGTTCCCACTGCTGCGACTTCTCATCCACCTCAATGGCTCAGTGACGGTAGGCTATCCAGGTGAGTATAAGCTATCCACCTCAATGATCCAACGATACCTGGTTCGATCCTAGGCTCCACACCAATTACTTTTCTAAGTTATGTGCAGTTTTTCATCGCTCCGTACTTCGGAGGGTACGTTAAGCTGTACGTCCAGGCTGTTATTGATAAATAGCAGTCGTTAAACCATGTCAGAGGCCCTTGGGTGGCCTGACAAACTCTGACACCAGAGGCCAGCACTACCTCATACGACAAAAAAAAACAAACAAACCTATTTAGCGCCAATATGGATGCCATATTTCTTTGACTTTTGAGCTTCTTAAAAGTCTAGGAAGTCTCTTCGGCTCCGTACATAAAAGTCTCCGTTTTATGTACGGAGCCGAAACGTGGACACTCACGGTCAGACTAGTCCACAAATCGCAGCGAGCTATAGAGAGACCTATGATTGGAGTTTCTATAAATGACATATGAATGACTCCCTTTATATATCGAAGGCTTTTAATCGGGTCTGGCTCGATGGCCTTTTAAACAAGTTTCCCTCATATGGATTACCTGTTAGCTTATGCAATTGGATAGCAATTTTTTTGAGGCAACGATCTATTCGATTATTCTTAGAGGGCTGCTCGTTTATCAAATGGCTATCAAGGTACACCGGACCTCAGGGATTGTTTCTCTCGGCTACACTGTTTTTACTACATATTAATGACCTTCTGAAGCCCGGTACCTTTGGGTATGCAGACGACAGTACTGTAGTTGAGAGATACATTTCCAATGCTCAAACCAGCTGCGTCGCTGTCCAGCTTTAGAGAGAGGATATCGTAAACCGTTTGAATTTAACCTTAGAAGCCGTGTCCGATTGGGGCAATGCTATCTTAGTTAAGTTTAATGCTACTAAAACGCAGACGTGTTTGTTCTCAGCTAAAAAGAGCCCGTTAAACCGATTTCCGTCTTTCCGTAGTGTAACAATACTATTAGGCGACCATTTGGAGCTTTTGGGTGTTGAACTCACATCTAACCTAATTTTTGAATCTTACATTGAATCAAAAGCCAAGGTAGCAAAGAAACTTTGTATTTTGTCTAAAGTTAGGCGGTACTTCACGCTGGGACAACTTTTGAATCTTTATCAAGCACAGGTCCGATCTTGCATGGAGTTCTGCGGTCACCTCTTGGACCGTTCTGTCAAGTATCAGTTCGAGGCTTTGGATTTAATTGAGAGACATGCTATGAAACTCCTTGGGATGACACTCTGGTAAAGAGTAAGCTTCAATGTCTGGCACATCGATGTGAGGTCGCAAGCCTGTCGGTATTCTACAGATTGCACTATGGAGAGTGTTCACAAGAACTGCACAACCTGATTCCCCTATCACCTTTCCATCACCGTATGACTAGACGATCGGCAAAGTGCCGCCTTTTTATGGTTGAAATACCTCGCACAGGAACGAAACGTTACGCTTCTTCATTATTATAGGAACTGCAAAGGAGCGGAATGCCCTTGTCAGTGTTTACGGTTAGATATAACCCAGGTATGTTAGAGTGAATAGGTACCTACTAGGCAAGCGTGCTATAACTTAGACCATATCATCGCTTTCCATCAGGTGAGATCGTGGCCAAACGATTGCGTAGTCAGTAATAAAAAAAGAAGAAGTAGTTATCCGACAGAACCAAGGTAACTGACATAGCTCTAAGGATATGCAAGCTAAAGTGGCAGTGGACAGTGGGTCACATTTGCCGAAGAACTGATATCCGTTGGGGCAGACGAGTTCTTATGTGGAGACCACGTTTAGACAAATGTATCCTAAGACGCCCTGTGGCCAGGTGACGACCTGCGAAAAGAAAGGAAGAAAATTGATGAGGAGAGCTGAAGTCCGAGCTCAGTGGCGTGCATTAGGAGAGGCCTTCGTCCAGCAGTGGACAAATATAAGCTGATGGTGATGATGAGCTTTTTGGATTGGCACCGGCTTAAAGATTTAAGTAACAATAAACATACATACAAAACAACATGAAGATAAAATGCGTTAAGACAGTTATAGGTAAAGGGTGACCGCGGGGAAGTCATTTTTAGATGACTGCTCAAAAAAGGAGTGTTATATTTTTAGCATGCATGTATGTATGTATGTATGTATGTATGTATGTGTAATCCTCTCCATCCAAAGGTTGCCTGGACGAGATCGCTTTTAGCGATAAGGCCGCCCATTGTACACTTCTTCTGCTATTGTTCCTTTATTTTTTGTTGATTTTGTTTGTGGTGTGTGCAATAAAGAATTTATCTATCTATCTATCTATCTATGTATGTATTTATGTATGTATGTATGTATGTATGTATGTATGTATGTTTGTAAGTGAGTTTCTTAATTCCACCATAACTTTTGAATGACTGAAAAACTTTAGACGTATGGGCTATCGTTAGAATCCTTACATCCCCCCGAGTAACATAGACTATTTTTTTTTGAAAACATTAAGTATGGTGGCAGTATGCCACGATTTACAAACACGAAAAAAAGTTACTAATTTATAATATGGGTATCTAATTGAAGGTCTTGATAAGCTCATAACAACAATATATAATTTATTGGCAAAAGCTCTTTTATGGCAGGGCAGGTGTGTTTTTTAGCTTTTAAGCTAGATTTTCCATATTTGTTAATTCATTACAATTTTTCAAAATTATATTAAAACTTATGTATAAAACAAATATAAAAGATAAAAGTGATAAGGAACAATTAATCTAGTTATCTACACAATAAAATAAAAAAAATGGTACTCGGCACTCTTGGACCAATGACACGGCACTCAACACTACAGATGGTCCGGCAACTAAACAAGTTTAAAGCGAATATTTTTAGGATAAAATGATTGTACAGATTCTCTCGTTGAATTCTTGTTCCTGCTAAATAAGTATATTTTTTGCTCGAATTGCAAAAATATTTTTACCAGATTTTCCCTTCCGTTACATTTACCTATTAGCCAATTATTTGTATAATGGAATTGTACGCCAGCGTACAATTATATTATAAAAATATGTTAAACATTGCAAGTTAAATAAAAGCTTTTATCTACACTCATATCGTAAAATCTGGATAATGAACTCAAAAATGGTGGCATAATGATATACATTACACACGGCACATCTCTAATACGAACAATAAATAAATTATAACACTGTTTTTTGAACTAAAAGATGTCATAATATATTATTTTTACCATTAAAGCACCATTAAGGCTTCGCAACTAAGAGAGTATTCGTCATTTATTATCTATGGTGGCGCGTGTTAGATCGTATGCGCGTGAATTCGCTGTGGACTGGATTTGGCGCCATAATTTACTTAACATTAGTAGGTACCTAACCAATTTAATGTGATTTATTATGTTGATCAAATGTTTTATCCTGATTGTGACAAAGATGTGTTAAACATGTGAAAACAGTGTTCTTGAGGAGAATTTGACTCCACCTGACATCACAAAGTAGCAACGAACATGACGAACGAGCTTTTTTTACCAGTAAAACCAAGAAAAAATTACGACGTCATTTTTTTCATTAAAAGTAATGCATGTATTGCATGAGTGTAGATAAAGTAGTGTATGAAACGGCACATAACTAGGTATTAAAATTCTCGAGTGATACTATAAAAAACTCGCCTTATAATTCACTTCGTTATGCAACTTTTCTAAAAACTACTATTAATATATTATGTTTTTACAGGGTTATAATACTTTTCAACTTGTTAATAACTGTAGTATAATGAGCGCAACGTATCTTTGCCAATTTGAAGTAAGTGCACAAGTTTAATCCACACCAATCTAGAACACCAATGTATAAAAGGGAATGTTTGTTTGTTTTTTTGTTTGGGGAGCTTTCACCCCAAAACGTCTGATCCGAATTTGATGAAACTTTGGAAATAGGTATTGTACAATATAGAGACCAACAAAGGATACTTGTTATCCCGAAAAATTGTAAGTTTCCACGAACAAAACTGATTTCGATTTCAAAACTGGAAAATGACGATTACTCGCTGACGATGGGAACGAAATAATAACAAGTCTGTCAAAAAGCATCAAGAGTGTTGGTGCTATACTTTTGCATTGGTTTTTAATATCCTAAAAGAACATATGATGCTTTTTTTCGCGATAAACAATAGTCGCGCGGACGAAGTCGCGGGCGATAGCTAGTTGCAATACATATTACGAGAGTTTGTTACTGTTAAAGTCTAATACACACGTAGTTTTGTTTTCATTCAAAAATCACAAGTTGGAACTTATAGTAGATTGTTCAACAAGTGCATAAAACAAGCCATTTTAACCGAGACATTTATCCACCCGAACCGTAAGTGACGGTAGAATATTGAAGTCGAGTACAAAATGCCATATTTTATGAACGAGTTATAAACTCTGCTTTTTACTTCGATTGCAAGGAAATGAAACCGATATTATAAGTAACCAAACATTTAAGTACTGCTAAGAAAAGACGCGGGTTTTTCACGCCTCATTTTTTTTTAAACTTTCTTCTTGGTATATTAGGCTCGGGTCGGAGACCATAAATAATTAGAGAAGTAAACTCGTTTATACACTAGAGCATAAAATGCAGTTTTATGTCGCCTACACTCAGCGTAAACAAAAACCAACTTTAGTAGTATGAGAAGTGAACTAGAACATATTCAAAGTAAGAGAAAAATACGACTGCCCTGCCAAAAACGAATATAATCGTTTTTATGGCAATAAATTTTATATTATTGAAATGTACTCACCAAGGCTTTTAATTTGATACACATATCGTCGGCGTAACTCGTTAACATGCTAATTCCATTCTTGCCTAGTTTACAGGGCAAGGAAAAAACTGAATAATATCGTTATTAATTTAATAACCGAAATTCTGAAAATCCCGTTGGTACCTTCGTTGGTCAAGGAAAGTTATACTTCCCTTGATATTTTAATACTATAAACACTTAACCATATCTTAAATACGTCTCAGAAAATTTAGAATAATAATAAATTTGCAGCTTTACATGACCAAGTTTCAATTTGGTTAAGGATTTAGCAGTTTAATACTCAAGTAACAGAAAATAAAAAAAATGATATTTTATAATCAAACGAGTTTAATAAATTATTCAGTTTATGTTTTTGTCAAAGACTAAACTATTTGTTTTCTTTAATAGGAAACACACACATCTAATAAACTTTTTCATATACAATCTGTAATACCTAGTGAACAAACATTATTAGGTACCTACATACACGTATAGTTCAACTTTTTATTAATATTAATGATAGCCATTTTTATGTTATCATTTTATGTATTACAATTAATAATTAGGATCAAATTTACAAAAAAAAATATAAACGATAAAAATCTGCTAAAAACTTAAAAAATAACCGAAATAAATCGTAGCCAATGTGAAACTTTGGTGCCTGCTTAAAAATTTAATTTCTATTTAATTCCTACTCATGAGGCAAATTATCATAATACTAATTACGATAGTCAGCCTTCAAATTTTCGTGTAGTAATTTTACGTCTGTTCAGGTGCAATTGCGTGAGTTCAGTAATCTTGCAAGGAATATATTGCAAAGATCTCATTTGTAGCAAACTTTGCCATTCATCATTACAGCAAGTTTTAGAGAGAATTGATTCATTGCTTTCGTAACGAGTACGTGAATGTCAGTCATCTTAAGATCTCCTTTGGATATTCCTGGATGATTACTTTATAAAACTGAACTTTGTCAATTTTTTTGTAGTAAGTGTGGTTCTATTCTAGCAAGAAATAAAATATTTGGGATGATACTCGACAATAATGGGATTCCATTATAGGGAGAGACTCCTGAAATTGAATAATCGATTGTTGTTGCTCCGAAACAGATCCCGAAGATGGTGTTGAACGTCTCAGTGAACGACGTACTGAAAACTCCTGCTTCCAATTCTTTACAGTCCATCTCCCTAAATCTAAAGTGTTCAAAACCATTTTTCGACACACTTTCATACTTTCATCATTCGTTTCGATTTTGTAGCCGGACAGTCAGGGTCGTTGTTTTGTTACCCATTCGTTAACGAGGGTATTTTTTACACTTCAAGTAAGACTCCAAAATCGATAAAAAATATATTTTCTTACGTTTTTTTCTACTGTTTGGCATTATAAAGTCAAGCATCTCACAAGAATATTTTTATTTAATGGAAAGTGCCATTAAATCGAGTGTATTAAGTCAAGTGTAGTCAAAGTCAGAATAAGGCACGAGTTTTTTGTCTGTGTCACTATCATCTGATATCGGCGGATTGGTATAACATGATGTGTGGTTTCAACATGAGGTATAATGTTTTTGTCGGTGTCACTATCATCTGATATCGGCGGATTGGGTATAACATGATGTGTGGTTTCAACATGAGGTATGTTTTTTTTGTCTGTGTCACTATCATGTGATATCGGCGGATTGGGTATAACATGATGTGTGGTTTCAACATGAGGTATAATTTTTTTGTCGGTGTCACTATCATCTGATATCGGCGGATTGGGTATAACATGATGTGTGGTTTCAACATGAGGTATGTTTTTTTTGTCTGTGTCACTATCATGTGATATCGGCGGATTGGGTATAACATGATGTGTGGTTTCAACATGAGGTATAATTTTTTTGTCTGTGTCACTATCATCTGATATCGGCGGATTGGGTATAACATGATGTGTGGTTTCAACATGAGGTATGATTTTTTTTGTCTGGGTCACTATCATCTGATATCGGCGGATTGGGTATAACATGATGTGTGGTTTCAACATGAGGTATAATTTTTTTGTCTGTGTCACTATCATCTGATATCGGCGGATTGGGTATAACATGATGTGTGGTTTCAACATGAGGTATAATTTTTTTGTCTGTGTCACTATCATCTGATATCGGCGGATTGGGTATAACATGATGTGTGGTTTCAACATGAGGTATGATTTTTTTGTCTGTGTCACTATCATCTGATATCGGCGGATTGGGTATAACATGATGTGTGGTTTCAACATGAGGTATAATTTTTTTGTCTGTGTCACTATCATCTGATATCGGCGGATTGGGTATAACATGATGTGTGGTTTCAACATGAGGTATAATTTTTTTGTCTGTGTCACTAACATCTGATATCGGCGGATTGGGTATAACATGATGTGTGGTTTCAACATGAGGTATAATTTTTTTGTCTGTGTCATTATCATCTGATATCGGCGGATTGGGTATAACATGATGTGTGGTTTCAACCTGAGGTATATTTTTTTTGTCTGGGTCACTATCATCTGATATCGGCGGATTGGGTATAACATGATGTGTGGTTTCAACATGAGGTATATTTTTTTTGTCTGTGTCACTATCATCTGATATCGGCGGATTGGGTATAACATGATGTGTGGTTTCAACATGAGGTATAATTTTTTTGTCTGTGTCACTATCATCTGATATCGGCGGATTGGGTATAATATGATGTGTGGTTTCAACATGAGGTATAATTTTTTTGACTGTGTCACTATCATCTGATATCGGCGGATTGGGTATAACATGATGTGTGGTTTCAACATGAGGTATAATTTTTTTGTCTGTGTCACTATCATCTGATATCGGCGGATTGGGTATAACATGATGTGTGGTTTCAACATGAGGTATAATTTCTGTAGGACTGGGATCAATGCTTGGCATTGCATCTAGGTTATTGCAAGAAGCTTGAAATGCACTTATACTTTTTGCAGGAGATACTATAATATCAAATGTTTGAATGGTATGCGCATAGGAACTGTTTTTGTGGTCTGAGGTCAATATATTTGTTGCGTATGATTCTCTTTCAATTTGTGATGGTACTATGATAACATTCTCGTTTGTGATATGAGGATTGTAGACATTATAAACCTAGGACATTGTTGTATCATCTAAAAGCATGTAATTGAATTTAGTGCTGGGAAATGTAATATCAAAACAAATTGTATATGGAGTTTTTTGCTATCAAAGTATTTGATAGATCAATCAGTGGTGATGTTATGTTGATATAGTCATTAATCTCATAGTAAATTTTGTTAGCATTAACATCTGAAGATCTAAGCTGCCTAAATACTGCACATTGTAACCGAATATATTTTAAAACAAGGATCAGTTTATTTGGATCATAACCTTTCTTCGGAACCACATTTTTAGATCTAACGAGTATCTTGTAAATCACAACCTTCATTAGCCAAAGCTACTAATTTTTTTCCTTGATACATCCTGAAAATAATAAAAAAATGTAACCATAACGAACTTATACCTAAACAGACCTAAAATCATGTTTTAACTTGAATTTTCTATTTGTATATGCATAGTAATATAGTTCATTTAATGAAATACATTCAAGAATAAATTTAATCAATAAATTAATGAAAAATGTTTAATTGATAAACTGCTTAATTCCTTTCCAAACAAGATAATATAGTGCGTAATCCTACCAAGTCCCTAATGTTTAGGTCAGAAATTAAATGTGATTAAAAAAAAATAATTTGTATTGGGTACTATTAAAAATTTACTGATAAAACAAAATAAACTTACCTTGTATAGAGTTTGTTATTTACATATCCAAATAAAACCATATAATCGACAAAATGTAGCGCCACGCAACATGCACGTGGGTTGGCGAACATTGTCAGTGCAAAAATGAGGCTCTGACAGTATTAAGCAGGTTTTCGTTGTGGGGATTGGCTGTTGGTAAGAAAGCAGTTTTTCGGGCAGAGCATTTTTCACCTTTTGAAGCTTCTTTTCGACCTTATTCCTTTATCACACGGTAGATAATTGTCTGAACTTTAAGAGTGGTATAAAAAGTAAATTAGGTCCAAAAATGGACTTAGCAGGTTAACGAGTCAGGCCGATGATATTGTAAAATTCGAAGATATTTTTTTTCGTATTTGAATATGGATACAAGCTGAAGAAACAAAAAAAAAAAAAAAAAAAAATGTTACTCGAGGGGATGTATGTATTCTAAAGATACCCCATACATCTTAATTTGTTCAGGCATTTAATAATTATGGTGGAATAAAGAAACTTACATACATACACACATACATACATACACACATACATACATACACACATACATACATACATACATACACACATACATACATACATACACACATACAGACGTACATACATACATCAACCCTGAAAACATTCCACTACTTTTTTGGGCACTCGTGCAAAAATATGTGTTGTATAATAAGCCATGGCGTATAGATATTTAAAATGTTTATTCAAGGTAAGTTTGAATTTAAGCCTAACATCCTGACGCCTTCTGTCTCAATCGCCCATGTCTCTTTATTCAACTGAATGATAATATGGCTAAAAACCGGGAGCCTATTTTCAGGATGACCATCTGATGCGCGTTTGAATTGAGATAAGAAAGATCCATTGTAAGTCCTACTTTTTACACGACTGCCCAAAATAGGTGTGTAATGTTTTCAGGGTTCCTGTATGTTTGTATGTATGTTATGTATGTATGTGAGTTACTTTATTCCACCATTACTTTGAATGTCTGAACAGTTTTGGATTTATGGGGTATCGTTAGAAGCTTTACATCATCCGGAGTAACATAGGCTATCCTTTGGTTTGAAAAAATTAGATATTGATACTCGTATTGGTGCAATATTATGGCTCCATTTACAAAGGCGAATAACATAATGTTCTTCGTATATATCAAATTGAAGGCCTCGATGAGCACATTCCAACAGTATATAAATATTGGTGTAACTTATTTTTTGGGCAGGGCAGGGGATTTTAATTTTTTAGTAGCGCCCGCGACTTAGCACGCGCGGACTACAGTTTATCGCGAAAAAAACATATAACCTATTTTCTTCTACGATATTAAAAACCAATGAAAAAGTAGGTATAGCACCATAACTCTTGATGTATTTTGTAGATTTGTTATTTCGTTTCTATGGCAACCACAGACCATTCTGTGATGACAACCGTTCCTTACAGTGAGTAATCAACATTTTCCAGTTTTCCCGTGGAATCTTAAAATTTTCCGGGATAATAAGTATCCCATGTTTTATTCCAGGGTATAAGCAATCTCAATTACTAAATTTAATCAAAATCCATCCAGTCGTTATCGCGTGAAAGCTCCCCAAACAAACAAACAGACAAAATTTCACTTTTATATATTGGTATGGATTTACAGTACGCTATAATCTGAGATACTGTAAAATCTGCGGCGGCATTGTTCCTTTAGTTTCCTTGAGACTTTGACGATGACAATGCGTGAACAACGTTTCAGGAATTCCAAACCTTGAGAAGTGGTACATTATTTACCATCCAACTCGATGACAGCGGTCTAAAATATCGAACTGTGCCACATCTGCTGCATCAATAGCAACCCTTTCATTTAAACGATCCTTGGACCTTTGACAACCCGACACGTGACCTCCCCCCACCCCCTTTCAATTGAAATTGGACCTAAAATCGGAGACACAAAGGGCTGAGCGGGGTCTTGTTAAAGTGGTTTTCAGAATGTGTTCTGTAGTTACATGTTGGGACAGAGTTGAATGAGCAAAATTTTGTACACGTGAATTGAAAAGGGTTTTTTATCCGCGTTTATTTGAGGACTCCTGTATTTTGGAAGTCAGGTCAGGTCCATTGTATGTATTTACTTTAATCCTCTCTATAGATAAGATAATAGATATTTACTACGTATTTTGAGCACAAGGATAAAGCTAACAGAATCTATACATATAACTAAGCAAAATGTACATAAAATAAGCTACTAATATAGTTTTTTTTTTTTTTAAATCGTGTCTGTCTATTTGTATGTTTGTATGTTGGTTCATGCATAACGTAAAAACTACAGTACCAATTGCGATGCGGTTTTCATTGTGAGATAGCTTAGGATTTCCCTTAAACTGGGGTATTTGTTATCTCAATCCCATGAGTAAAAGCTGAGCAATCGTTAAAAGCTTATTGAGGGCTGAAGGAATTTTGATCAAATGTTGGTATATTGGTAGAGGAAAGTAACCAAATATGGAATACTGTTTTGTTTTAGCTTAAAGAAAACTAATTTTAATAATCAAAGACTTTTAATCGTATGTATCGACAGACATACATTTGCGCATTAGATAGTAACAGTCTTGTATTTTATTTATTCATTATTAGTAATATAAAATCTCTTAAACATTATCAACACAGGGATAGATAGATAGATAGATAGATTAACTCTTTATTGACACAAAGAAAATAAAACGATACAGACAGGAAAACACTTAGATTATAGGTACAATGGGTAGTCTTATCGCTAAAAGCGATCCCTTTCAGCAACAGAGGTATCTAATTATGGAATAGGTACCCCAAATATGGAACACTACAAAAATATTTTCTAAGAGATACTTTAGGAACTTTGGTCAAATGTAAAATGTAACTTAAACTGAGTCAGGAGCTTCAATTCCTGTCAAGGCATCCGGCTCACTGTCTGTATCAAACAGTACTATCTCATCGTTATCTGGATCCGCAGGATTATTCTAAGTCGTGGTTTTCAGTTATGGTTGTTGCCTTTCGTTTTATTTTCTTTTTGTTTTTTATTCTTAGCCTTACTCAATCTATTTTATTTTTCTTCTTATTTTTTTGAAGAAATCGTTTTTGTAAGGTGAAGTCAAAATATGGAATAGTCCATATTTGGACACCACGAACTGTCCATATTGGAATTTCTAACTAATTTAAAACTAGATTCATATTATTAAACTAAACAAAACAATACAAAGAATACCCTCTAAACTTTGAAATAAACATTTAAACAATGCATACCTAGATGTAATAATTACAATACTAGTTGTTACATAATGTAAAAAGATTTCTGACAGCGACGAAACAAAACAGTCTCACCGCGACTATAGCACTGTACGCGCGTATAGTGTTAGAAAGAGGTAGATGATCACTCTTTATTGCGTTTAGCTGTATTTATTTCCGAGAAATGCCGGTATTCCATATTTTGTTACTTTCCTCTATATTAGGTCTTGGAATAGCACAAAGAGTACTTTTAACCTAGAGAAATGACCACGCGTGATTCCACGGCTACAACTAGTAACTAAATAAAAATTGAAATTGAAAACTCGGACGATTCGGCCTCTGGCGTCGAGCAAACTACCAACTTCATTTGGTTGCCTCGAAGGCCTCTGGTGAATTGCTACTCGTATGAAAATAGATTTAGTAAATCCTGCCAACTAATAAAAAAATCCTGAATATAAAGTCATATGAATATCTGTCCTGTAGTTTTAATAAGGAAAATTAAATTTTAATGAACAAAGGAAAAAAAACCTTATACCCCAGACGTCATAAAAACACTTTCTACGTATAGGAACAGTTCCAAAATTAGTTCCAATCCACACAAAGTGCAATCAACATCTACATAATATTAGAAAAAGCAAATATTTGTTTTTTTTGCATGTTTGTACGTTTGTTTGTTTGTGTGTGTTTGTTTTTAATTATAAAAGATAAACTCAAAAAATACAGAGCTGATTTAAAAAAGTATTTAATAGAGAATGCTACATTAACAGAGATTAACATGGGCAGAAAGTTATTTTTCAGAAAATAGCAGTAATGTAACTTGGGTCACAGAATACCTAATAATACTACCAAGATATGAAAAATGTGCCTCTAAAAATGTCTACTAGTCACTGTAAGGAAGGGATAGCATGTTGCCGTGGAAACTAAATAATAAAAAGTCTGTCCAAAAGCACCATAAGCGTAGCCGCCAAAGATTTTGAATGAATTTTATTCCATTTTTTGCTCAAATAAGCCCATTAAAACACGGGTAGAGTTGTGTACAAATAAAGAGAAACCCTTAGCTATCTGCGCAAAGCCGGGGTGAGTCACAAGTCTTATATAAAGTTACCGCTTTGATGTCTTTATTCCTAAGCAAAAACTCACATAAATATATCAGTATCTCATAATAGATTAGCATAATTTGTCATTACCTCCGGTCCCTTCAATCACCGAAACTCTGAACAAACTTTAATAACAGAACAGCAGCGAACTCTGTTGTGAACATTAATGAACAAACAAAAAGTTCGTCTTCGCTTGGAAAAACTCTCTTGCCTCAATCATTTGGATTTAAAAGTTTTTTAATACAAAAACTAAAGTTATATACGAGTAATACGCAAAAGATTATGCCAATGTCTCTTAGCAGTGCGTGATTTTGTAGATGAGTATTTTGGAAACTGGTTCTATACAGAATGGTGCGTGATTTTGTAGATGATTATTTTGGAAAGTGATAATTTACAGTATGGTGCGTGATTTTGTAGATGATTATTTTGGAAACTGGTACTATACAGAATGGTGCGTGATTTTGTAGATGATTATTTTGGAAAGTGGTACTTTACAGTATGGTGCGTGATTTTGTAGATGATTATTTTGGAAAGTGGTACTTTACAGTATGGTGCGTGATTTTGTAGATGATTATTTTGGAAACTGGTACTATACAGAATGGTGCGTGATTTTGTAGATGATTATTCAGGAAAGTGGTACTATACAGTATGGTGCGTGATTTTGTAGATGATTATTTTGGAAACTGGTACTATACAGTATAGTGCGTGATTTTGTACATGACTATTTTGGAAAGTGGTACTATACAGTATGGTACGTGATTTTGTAGATGATTATTTTGGAAACTGGTACTATACAGTATGGTGCGTGATTTTGTATGTGATTATTTTGGAAACATTTACTATACAGAATGGTGCTTGATATTGTACATGATTATTTTGGAAAATGGTACTATACAGTATAGTACGTGATTTTATAGATGATTATTTTGGAAAGTGGTACTATACAGTATGGTGCGTGATTTTGCATAAAAAATACAAATGTTGTTACCATCCTTCCATTTTATTTTTTATTTTTTTTACGGACTAGGCAATCGTTTGACCACGATCTCACCTGATGGAAAGCGATGATGTGGTCGAAGGTGTAGCAGGCTTGCCTAGTAGATACCTATTCACTCTTGACTTGAACACACCGGGGTTATATTTTATTAACAAAAAATAAATAAAAAAATATGTAAAGATGTGTTACCAAGCTAACACTAACCTACTCTAATAAGCCGTTACAAAAAAAAGGAAAATCTAAATTAATTATTTTAATCGGTTTTAGTGGGCAAAGCATTTAATTTAAAAATAATAGTCTATTTATATTCGATTCTGCTACTAATAACGTATGAAAAGTTGAACCAACTTTGTTTCTAAAGTTTCTACAACTTTTTGATAATCATTTCTTGGCTTTTTTCTTTCCTATCATAATGTATGCAAATGAAAAAGTTTAATTTCATAAAACTTTTTCTTTTGTATATGCAGCAGAATCCAACACCGTGAAAAAAAACACATTTAAACAATTTTAGGTCGAAAATATAGATATTGCAAATATACATAAATGCCCTCTTTCGAGCCATACCATGCCGTATCGGTTGCATATATTGCTGTACAAACTAACTTGAGCGTGATTCATTATTCAAATAACGTTTGAAACTTCTAGATGGATTTCTAATGATACATCTTGTAACGTTTGTGTTTCTAACGATTATTATTTGTAGTTGCCATAGAGAATTCTGTTAAAAATCTCTTTGGATATTTTACTCTCCATATTCACTTCAATCAGAGGTTTTTCTCCCAAGTAATTATTCTTTAATGAAACAAGTGAAATATGGCAACTTCATCATTATTCACTCAAATTCTAGCAAATACAGAAGCTTAATCAACCTTGATTCCAAGACGGAAACTAAGTAATTAATATTGAGAATTATTTTCTCTCTAACATACAATTTTAACTATAACATCAAAATTTTCCTGTTAAAAAAAACATGTTCATATATACCAAATACTATGAAGGTTGGCAACAATATCAAAAAAGATGAATGTGTTTCGCCACAAACTCATCTTGACTATAATTATAATAGTCAGTTTATTATTTTGAGTCAATCTAAAGGTGTAGATATCTAAATACAAGCAAAAATTAAACATTTATATAACCCCTGACCCCCACCCCCATTATAGATAAGAAGCATTTCAAACACATCAGTTTTCAAACAAAAACCACATCAAAATCGGTCCATTCGTTTGGGAGCTACGATGCCATAGACAGACACACACACACACACACACACATACACAAACAGTGACACAGTGACACACACCCTAAACTTATAACACCCGTCTCTTTGTTCAGTGGTTAAAAAATGCGTATGTTAATCCTGGACTATAAGCTAATAATAATATGGCTAGTAACTTGTCTAGCTAAGAATAATGATAAAGTTAATCTTTAATACACAAAAATTGCATTAGTTTTAATGGAACAATAAAAGTTCTAAAATATATCTTGAAGAATAGGTTAATAGTGTAAATAAGAAAAAAAAAAACATTTCAAAAAAATCGTGGGGTGCATGGGTCAATAGTTATAAATATTTCATTGACAGATATGAGAAGAAGGATTATCATTTCGATGATATCTTAAAAAGCACCCCACGTTTTTTTTTTTTTTTTTTTTTTTTTCTTATTTACTCTATTAAAATTTATTTTCAATTTTTTAGTTTGGTTTTCTATATAAAGCGTGTTTTTTAGTTTTTTTAAACTATTATTTATTTTCTACTTTTTTTTCGAATTATTGCATTGTCATCGGTCTTTGACAGGTGTGCAAAATTTGAATGAAATCTGACCGTTTAAAGTGGGTCAAAATAGCGTCCAAAGGAGTCGGTTACAAACATACAAACATACAAATATACAAACATACAAGTGAAGCTAATAGCGTATAAATAGGTCATTTTGTAATACGATCATCCGTGAATACAACATTTATTTCGCAGTGCTTTGCGGAATTATTGTAGAACTGGCATAACAGCCAAATGTTCTCAATAACGAAATGTTAGCAAAATATTGCGGAGATGAGAGAGATAAAGAATATGTGATGTCTGTAACAGTTCGACATTTACTAAAGACACGTGTTCAAAAACTCATCGTATAAATTTAAATCTGCACAAGTATTTTTCGTATCAAACACATCAATTGAATGATTAATACTAGAATCTACCTATCTATTCTTATAATAAAGCAGTAGGTAACGAAAAGTTGGTACAAAGAACATAATAAACACAAAATGGTCTTTGGAACTTTGTTGGATAGCTTAGGGTTAGACTTTAAAACTATAGTACCTACTATGTATCTGTTTTAAGAGTAAAAGTCGAGCAATCGTTAAACACTATTTGATGTCTGACCGAAATGTTATGACTTTTCGTTTTGGATAACACTTGTATCCCAGAAAAGTGACCACGCGAGCTAAGCTGGAATAGTATTCATAAATCATGTTCCACTCTTTAGCGGTAAACAGGATTTCGATTAGGGCTTTCTTTATATCCCGGAAAATGCCATGGGAATAAACAAACGGGTAATTTAACAAAACAAGCGCGAACTGCTCTGATCGCTAACATGAAAATTGAATATTGATCGCAAAACCTTTGTATTAGATTAAAATCAACAAATTTTCTCATAAAGCAGAAATAACATTATAGACTAAGAGCGACCAATAAAGAGAGTATTGTCATTTGTTCATTGATAAATCCAAATGTTGATAGTTTAGATAAAATAGAAAAAATATCATTTTTGAATTATTAATTATATTAAACTAGGTAGTTTTTAATCCTCAAAGTACAGATCGCGACCAATAATGTCAAAAAATTATTGAGTAAAAGCAGCCCTCTGGAAAAAAAACATTACTTTAATTAATAATATTTTGCGGTTGGTGTCCCTCGATAAAATGGTGCTAAAGTTCGAGTAGGCACTGTTCTTTAGTTATTTTTTTATCGACTCGTATCTTACGCAACCTTAATCTTTTTAGAACACACAGTTGGAATACTGTAGCTTTCTTATAACTGTAAAATAATGTTTTGTATTGGTTTAATCCAAACAACCAATAGGAAGGAGCTTTGCAGTTAAGCCCATAGAAGTTTTTCAAAAGTTCAAAAAATACTGCTAGTTTAATACGTAGTTAAATTTGATCTGCCTGGAGCTACTGAAAGTGGGCATTTAATCTATTTGCTTTGCTTGTAGTGAAACATTATTCCGTTTGAATAACTTTGAAACTTGGACTTGAACTTGGCTTACTTCAGTTGGTTAAGTTCTGTATCTTAAAGATTCAGCTTTATGTTCTCACCAGATTTCTCCCACAACTTCGTCCGCGCGGACTACAATTTATCGCGAAAAGAAGCATCCTGTGGTCTTATATAATATTAAAAACCAATGCAAAAGTGTAGCACCAACGCTTTTAATGCTTTTTGACTGACTTGTTATTATTTCGTTTCCACGGCAACCGTTCCTTACAGCGAGTAATCGACATAACCAGTTTTCTCCTGAAAACTTACCTTTTTTCGGGATAAAAAGTATCATATGTTGGCCAGTATACTATACAGTACCTATTTACAAAGTATCAAAATCGGATCAGCCGTTTTGATGTGAAAGCTCTCCAAACAAGCAAACAGACAACGTTTCACTTTTATAAATTGGTTGTAGCCAAAGTTAAGTTTTCGTATCCCTTCAATTTCCGCAGTCTATTGCAAGTGGAAAATTCTGTATCAAAATAATTCAACCGCACAAACTCCAAGTCAAACCCATAATGGCCTCGGGATACAAGGCCAGCTTGCGAGTCAGTTCAGTGAGTCGGTTCAGCCACTGGTCTTTCACTGGCCTCGTGTACGACTACGTTTGAAGACAGTTGTGTCAGGTTCTTCAATTGTTTTCGTACACGAGGCCAGTGAAAGGCATTGGCCTTGAACTGAACTGACTCACACTGGCTTCGTATCCGGAGCGCATAACACCCCTTGTTTTCATAAGTTAAGTACTAAAAAAATGAGGGGTGTTATGTTATAATTTGTCAGAGTGATACGCGTTACCAAAAATGGTAAGTTGCCATGGGAAAACTGGGAAATGACGATTATTGGCCGTAAGGAACGGAATGACGTTCCTTTGCCGTTGAAACGAAATAATAACATGTCTGTCAAAGAGCATCAAGAGGTTTGTGCTATACTTTTGCATTGGTTTTTAATATCCTGGAAAGGATGCTTTTTCGCAATAAACTGTAGTGCACGCGGTCGAAAGCTAGTTAGATATAATTTAACAAAGAACTTCGCCCGCTCTTAGACTACTACGTTTTCCTACGGATAAAATTGGATAACCTCTTTAACCTCGAGCAAACGTTCCCGCTTGTTTCCTTTCCATAAAAATATAAACAGGAAAGTATTTTTCAAAAACCATTTTGATTTGAATTTCATTTTAATACACTTTAATAACATATTTTCATGTGTGGTATATTTCTTTTTTGGTATCTCACTTTATGTTTTGTGTTTTATATATTAGTTACTAGCAACGCCCCACGGTTTCGCCCGCGCGTATGACGATGATGAACGTATCATAAGTGTTATTCCAGGAACTAATTATATTATTGACATTTATAATTTTTACATCACTATTTTTTTTCTCTGAATGGATATTGTAAAATAAGATATACATATTTTTTTATTTTTCCAATCATAACTATACTTTCCGAGAAATTAATTATTAAAAGTAGCTTATTCTAAAAAGACGTAATTTCAAGTGTTCGGTCAGGAAAGTTAATGAACAAGATTACCGTGGCCATATTCGAAAAAAACATTGATACCTGTCAAATTCAGGCTATAGCAAGAATATAGTTTATAATATTCTTGGGCTATAGCTTAGTTTTTTTTTACAGGCAACTGAATTTTTATTATTCCACCGAACTCTGCTTGGTTGAGAGTTATTACTTAATTTATTTGTAGTTACTGCACTTTTTTTTTGTAAAAATAAGAATTATTATTCGCATCGCAATATCTCTAAATTGTTTTCGAATTTCATTGCCTTATGAAATATGAAAACTTGTCAATTATACCAAACATCAAAATCCATCCAGCCGTATCAGCGCTGTATGTTTGTGTGTGGATGAGTGGCAACAAACATACTTACACACAAACTTTCGCATTTATAATATTACCAGCTGCGACATTTTTCTGGGATTAAAGTATCATAATGTGTTATTAAGAGCAAAAATACATATAAAGTACAATTAATACCAAATTTCATCACAGTTCGTTCAGCCGTCAAATAGTTCCTAACGATTGGTCGGTTTCTACTCGTCGCTGGCATAAGATTTCCGGCTTGAAATTGTGTGCAAAATATTTTGGGATCCTTACATTGGCTCAGAATATATTTATCTCTATTTTGAAATGATTTTATTTCGCTTGTTTTAGAAACAAACACACAAACACTTTTGTAGAAGCCACACCACAACTTGAATTAAGGAGTAAAGTTTGAAGGAACTCCCATCAAATTCCGTTTGATAACTCTTTAACAGTAACGAAGTGGAACGTTTGCGGCCATAAATTAATTAATTTTATTTGTTTGAATTGTTTCACTGGTATCTTTGTTATTATATATCTAACTTATATTATCTATGGTTGTATTTCAACAAATATGAACATGAAATGTGTTTTTTTTTCAAGTTTTTTTGTATACTAGGAAGTTTATACGTTAAGTATGCCAAATATGTTCAAGTTTGTTCATAAACACTCTCAGTAACGCCATAGCAAAGAATAACTATTGGACTACTATACCAAAGTTATAGTTAGCCAAACATTTGCTGAGATTAGAAAGATTTTAACGCTAGAAGGAATGCAATTTCGACGCATTCTGAAGTGCCTTAATCGTTATTTTTTCAACCGATTGAGTAGCTATAGGTAACTTACTGATAGTGAGTAGCTAAAGGACTGTAGTTCTTGCAGTATTTGCAGCGGTGTCAAGTGGACTCGTGATACATCGAAGTGCTGAAATTTTACATGCCGCTGCGACTAAAAGTGTCCAAGTACAAAACCAGCAATCTAAATCCATCTGCGCAGGGGAGTGAGAGAGGGGGATGTTGCATCCCAGAAACGGTCAAATAATGCCTTGGGAGATATGTTTAAGACGCTGTATTGGAAAGAAATGGGCATTTATATCAATGGCAAGAACTTACAATTTGCCGATGATATCGTCCTAATGGCGGAGTCGCTGCAAGACTTACAAAGTATGCACCATATGACTAATCTAGATGATGCTTCTCGACGCATCGGTCTTAAAATGAACATAGATAAGACCAAGATCATATTTAATGATCTTATTGAACCGGCATCTAATTGCAGCCAATGGTCTACCTCTTAAAGTTGTCCTACAATATGTTGACATTGGGAAAGTATAGCAATTAGGTAAGAACAACTTTGAGACGTAAGCCAAGAGAAGAATTCAACTGTGACGGGCATTATTCGGCAAGCTTCGTCAAGCTTTCTCGTCATCTATACCACTGTGCCTTATGACAAAAGTCTTTAATCAGTGCGCCCTACCAGTCATGACCTACTGAGCTGAAACGTGGACACTCACAGTCAAACTAGTCCACAAACTTAATGTCGCTCAGCGAGCTATGAAGATAGCTATGCTTGGGGTTTCTCTCAACGACAAGATTCGTAATGAAGATATCCGACAGAGAACCGAGGTAACCGACATAGCTCTAAGGATAAGCAAGCTAAAGTGGCAGGGGGCTGGTCATATTTCTAGAAGAACAGATGACCGTTGGTTAGGCGAGAGTTATCGTTATCGTACTCGGTTATCGGTATGTAAACAATTGCGACAATTAACTAATTAACAATTGTTATCTAGCCCGTTTCTGAGGACCTTATGGCATGGTGGTCAGCGCTTTTCTAAAATGATTCTAATTCATTATTTTTATTATTTAGAGTTGGTGCCATCCATTACTTTGCATGCCTTCGCTCCGTGCTTCGGATGACTTCTATTCAATAACAAGTCCGTTATTTATTCATTTTAGGTATTTATTTAGAGGCACACAAAACAGAACACTCTCAGTTATAAACATAAAAAAATGGTAGATAGTTACATATTAGTTTTGGACTAGACAGTGTCCCTGAAAATGTACACTCAGCATGAATATTTTTTTGTTAACCAGCAGTTAGGTACCTAAAGTCTAATGATAACTTATATATATATAAATAATAAAATAAAATTAGAGTATTAATACTTTCGCAGCAACATGCATTGCAGCGAGTGTATGCGCGAAAATATGCATTTAATTTTTTATTGTGTTCGGAGGGGATACCAAATCACAAGGTGTCCTTTCAGAAGAAAGAATGGGCAAAATCTGTTTCTTGAATTTCATCATCATCATGTCAGCCCTTAGAAGTCCACTGCTGAACATAGGCCTCCCCCAAAGAGCACCATGACGAGCGATTTTGTGGTACCTCTATCCACTGACTTCCTGCGATGGCTACAATGTTGTCGGCCCATCGTGTGAGGGGGTCTCCCCACACTTCGCTTGCTTATTCATGGCTGCTATTCGAAAACCTTTATTCCCCAGCCGCTGTTGGTTCTGAGAACTATATGGCCTGCCCATTGCTACTTCAACTTGCAAACTCTGAGAGCTATGTTGGTAACCTTGGTTCTTCTACGGATTTCCTCATTTCGGATTCTATCACGTAGTGAAACACCGAGCATAGCTCTCTTCCATTGCACGCTGCGCAACTCTGAGCTTGTGTATGAGACCCATAGTTAGCGACCACGTCTCAGTGCCGTATGTCATCACTGGCAACACGCACTGATTATAAACATTCGTCTTGAGGCTCCGCAGTATATGTGACGAGAAGATATGGCGTAATTTCGCGAACGCTGCCCATCCGAGTTGGATTCATTGGCTGACCTCTTTGTCGAAGTTGGATCTACCCAGTTGGATCGTCTAACCTAAGTATACATAGTGATCAACAGCTTAGATAATATCGTTCCCAATATAAAGCGACATAGATACGACATGGGCATTTGACATGATGTTCGTCTTACCCATGTTCATTTTAAGACCCATCTGTTGGGAAACAATATTGAGTTCACTGAGCATTGTGCTTAGGTCTTCCAGGGTTTCTGCCATGATGACTATATCATCTGTAAATTGAAGGGAAATGATGCATTCGCCATTGATGTTAACACCATATTCGTTCCAGTTCAGAAGCTTGAATATATCTTCCAGTGCAGTGGTTCAGTTACAGTTTCAGAGAAATAACGTCTCCCTGTCTCATCTTTTTTGCACCTGGATAGAATTCGTGCTCTGATCCTGAAGACGGATTGTCATGGTGGCCTTGCTGTACAAACACTTCAACACTTCGATGTTACCGGTAATCAATCTGGCACCGCTGTAATGACTGTAGCACTGCCCAGGTCTCGACTGAATCAAAGGCTTTCTCATAATCCACAAACGCTAGACATAGTGGACGATTATACTCTTCGGTCTTCTGTATAATCTGCCGGAGCGTATGGACGTGGTCTACGGTGCTGAAGGTTTTCCGAAATCCAGCTTGTTCAGGAGGCTAAAAGTCGTCAAACCTACGAGCGAGACGGTTTGTAAGACGGTTGACGGTAGTAACTACTCTCGAAAACAGCTTATAGACGTGGCTCAAAAGCAAAATTGGCCTATAATTCTTCAATAGGGTTTTATCACCTTTCTTAAAGAACAAAACCACAACGCTCCTGTGCCACGCCTCTGGCTTAGTGCCCTCGAGGATGACGGAGTTAAACAGCTTCTGAAGGACTTTAAGTACCGGTGTTCCACCCGCTTTCAGTAGCTCTGTCGTTATTCCGTCCTCGTCTGGTGCCTTATTGCTCTTAAGCTGTTTGAGAGCCATTCTGATCTCGTCTAGGCTGTCGTGCGGGATATTTTCGGTATAATGTCCGGTCAAATGGGCTCTTGTATCGCTAGTCGTGCTAGTAGGACTATGCAATGAAATCTATCTCGTGCTTATGACCGCCGAGGTGCATCCACATCCATTTCCTGGACGGGCGCTTCTTGAAAAAGGAGTTTATTATAAAGAGTTCCTCCTTCTCCATGAAGTCGGCCAATCGCTGACCCCTTTGGTTCCGCTGTCCAAATCCAAACCGCCCCACTCTCAGCTCATCGCCATTCCTCATGCCCAGTCGTTTGTTGAAGCATATCACCACTGTGAAGTGTGTTTTCGAGATATGCATGGCATTAGAAATGTCGTCATACATAACCTCCACTTCATCGTCCGGGCGCTTCGAGTGTGGGGCGTACACCTGTATGACCTTCAACGAATACCGTTCGGTAATTCTGAGTATAAGGTATACCACCATGCTCGAAATGCTTTCAAACTTCACAATGTTGTTGACGAGGGACTTGTGGACGAGAAACCCAACACCGTGGTGGGACTGCTGTTCGTCCTCCCGGTAATAGAGTAAGTTGCCGGAATTGAGGGTCATCGTATCCTCTCCCTCCCTTCGGACTTCTAATAACCCTATAATACCCCAGCGCAACTTACTTGAATGAAACAAAAACATCATGAATGAAAAAACTCGTAAAATCCGAGAAACCCGGGTTTTCAATCTTAAAAATCCGAGTTTCAAATCAGTCGGTTATTAGAGTATCCGGTTTGCATGCCCTACTATCAACTTCTCATTGGTCCTCAAGGTGCGTGCGTTATATGTTGCCAGGTCCAGAGATCGTGGGGTTTGGTAGCTGGTTCTCTGCCGGGGATTCTTAGCACCCCCTGCTCCACCGTTACCATGGCTGCTACCGGTGCCAGGAATAACGGAGCTGCCAGGGACTGGGGGCCGTCTTTGTGGTGTGTCTATCATAATGGGGAGGGAGGGGGGGGGGGTTTCCATAGTCACCACGCTTGGCAGGCGGATTGGTGACCGCACTGTTACAAATATGTGCTCTTCCGGTGTGTATTCCTTCAGTTGCCTCTTACGACATCCATGGGAGGATTGGTAGGGGTCTTATTCTAAGCCGAGACTACCACGGACTTCTTGAATTTATAAAGATTTTAATTAGAGATAATATCTACTTCATTGTTGTGTTTGACTAGAAGATTGTAGAACTGGCTATACATCCGTACAACGGGATTGTAGAACGATGTATTATTTTTATAAACCATTAATGAAACTATGTTTTGATGTGTATGACGTAATCTAGGTCTAGTATTGAAACTTATGACAGAAGAGAAGGCGAGTCTATCAATGAATGTTAAAGTTTGAAAAGAATGTAAGGTCAATAAACTTTCGCCTAGATAAACTTTCGTTATGATTAATAGCAATCGTTAAGCTATTTCAGAGGCCCTCGGACGGCTTGATAAACTCTGAAACCAAAGGACAGCACTACCTCGTACTCACGCGACAAGCAAGCAAGTACCCCTTGTTGACTTTAAGGAACGTCTTAACCCACATGGCTCTTGCAGCAGCAAAACTGCATATCTTATCTGTTGATCTGCTAAGGCTATCTTTGTTTTTTAATTGGTTTCTATATTAAAATAGAGAAACATTTCCAACCATAAACTTGAAGTGTGGTCTCGACATTCCCATAAGTTGAGGAATTTTCCCGACATGCCAGCTTCCCGTAATAGTTATACAGGAATGTGCTCATTTTACGCCTTAGGTGCTGGTCTATGTTAAACAAACATAAATGATGATGAAATAATATAATATTGTATTGTAAAAAATCTAACCTTCGCTAGGTTTTTTTAAATAGCTGAGAGGAACCAATATTTTTATATAACATACATGTAAAAGTGTATGACATATAACATACAGACACCTTAACCAGGATGGTTTTTTAAATTTTATTTGGACCTGTATAAACATTTAGGAACGTTTTTTTTTTTTAAACCATTTTAATGTTTTTTTGTTTAAAGGAGCTCATGCGTTACATAAAATAATAAAATAAAATGCAATGTGTGGAAGACACCACGAGTTGTTGAAAAATTTAACGATTTGATTTACTTACTAATTGTACTTTTGTTACTTTGGAAAATGATTTCATAGTAGGAAATAAATAGAGTTGATTGTGACGAATTTTGTTTTTTTTTTTTGGACCTTCTTTAAATTAAGTGAGGGAAAAAAACTTTTGGGTCTTTTTACCAGACTACGCAAAGCAAAAGACTGTAATGTGTTTATCAGCCTATATTGTGTATGTATGTATGTATGTCAACCGACGAACCCAACTCGGATGAGCAGCGTTCGGGAAATTACGCCACATCTTCCTCGTCACAGATACCGCAATGCCTCAAGACAAAAGTTTATAATCAGTGCGTTTCTAGTGATGACATACGGCATTGAGACGTGGTCGCTAACTATTGGTCTCTACATAAGCTGAAGTTACGCAGCGTGCAATGGAGAGAGCTATGCTTGGAGTTTCACTACGTGATAAGATCCGTAACAAGGAAATCCGTAGAAGAACCAAGGTTATCGACATAGCTCTCAGAATTTGCAAGTTGAAGTGGCATATGGGCAGGCCACATAGTTCGCTGAGTTGACAACCACTGGGGAATAAAGGTTCTGGAATTGCGACTTCATTTGAAAATCATCTTTTGGTTTTTCATATTATTATTTTATTTCGAATGATCCATAGGATCTGTAACTATTTAAAGTTAGCAACCATGCTCACTTAACTTTTTGCCCGTTAAGTTTTGTTAGCAGTCGGGTTTTTTAGCACATTCAATTATTTCTTTTAAATAAAACTCATGTTTATTATGAACAAAAGCTTTTATTGCACTTAAGCACTGTAATACCAGGAACACTTTCTATTTTTATGCTCTCAACTATACTTTAACGTATTTAAAATGAACAAAATAAAAATATGTAGCTTACTTCCGCCAAAACTGTAAGTCAGACAAATGATAAATGGTAAAATTAACACAAGTAAAACCCACGCTAAACAAACCCTACCCAAATTGAACTATTGTAAAATATAAATGAAAAGTTAAGGCCTGGAGGACAGAAAAAAAAACAGTACTTCAATATAATACACAATATAAAACCCCACGCTAAACAAACCCTACCCAAATTCAGAGAGTCCAGCACTCGACGAGCCAACATCACCCGAAGATGCCTCGTGCAGAGGCGAAACACGTGTCGTATTGATGTCAGACGTTTGGTATTTGGATTGAGGTACATGTTTTTTATTGTGTATTTATAATATATGTGTATATAAGTGTTACTATACTTATATTTGAGTAGGGTTTGTTTAGCGTGGGGTTTTATATTGTGTATTATATTGTAGTAGGTTTTTTTTTCTGGCCTCCAGGCCTTAGCTTTCATTTCATTTATATTTTACAATAGGTCAATTTGGGTAGGGTTTGTTTAGCGTGGGGTTTTACTTTTGTTAATTTTACCATTTATCATTTGTCTGACTTACAGTTTTGGCGGAAGTAAGCTACATATTTTTTATTTTGTTCATTTCAAATATGGATTTCCGCAAAGTAACGCCTGAATCTATCAACTACTTTAACGTATCTAAATTAAAATGAAAACACGATTGCGAAACTGTTTAAATCAATTTAAGATACTGAACGTTATCATAAACTCACCTGCCACTAGTTAAAGCCTTGAACGGAAACTCACGCTTCGTTACTTGAAGTATTTTGCATAAATTAGTCGTTCGATTTGGTAACCACTGGGTCGGTACAAGGATTTACGCGCGTGTTACGAGGTTAAAAGCATCTAATGAAAATACCTACCGCTAACGGTTGTCTGAGGAAATAGTAATAAAGATTTTTATGCCCTTAGCTACTTACAGCAGTAGCGCGCGACCGTAAATTTGTCCAGGTTTGTGGGGAACTGTGTATATTATTTCGACTTCAAATGAATTTAACTAAAATACCACTCAACCAATATTGATAAAATTTATAGTACTAGCCTTCTGCTATTCAAATAAGAAATCTGTTCAGAAATCCCGGAGCGATGAGATAACACGAACACAAAGAAAAACAAATGGATTTGCTAAATTAAAGTGTCGAACTAATTTTAATTAACTTTCTATGGAAGTACTCTGCAGATATATATATACCTAATATACCATACCAATAAAATATAAAAAAATATGCCTGAACACAAAAACAAAAATGTAGCCACTTGAAATCCTCCTCTTATTCGAAGTCGATTTAAAAGTAATTCATTTAATGCCTTTACCTACCTGTTTACATAATACGGACTAGGAAAGAAGACACAAGTTAAAAAATTAAAACCTGACCACAGTCGGGTAAAAATAGCCAATAAAAACACTATTGTGATTAAGACGAATAGATTGATATATACACTGCTTGGCAAAATTTGTCAAACTTTTTATTTTAAACACATAACCCTTCCTTTGCCTTGCAGTGGTCGAGTAAAACAATTTCCTATGACACTTTATACCTGAAGAAAAATCGATTTATACCTCGCTTGTCAAAATCGGACCAATAGGTGTGACGCTATGTTGGAACATCCACATACTCACATACATAGACTGTTGAACTCATTACCCGTCCCTTGCTTCGCCGTACCCGGGTAAATAGATACAGAACTAATTATGGCCTTAGGAAGGCGACAAGTGACGGACAAAGTTTGATAAAGCCTATGCGGGTAAGCTTATCCCGCGGCCATCCCAAAGCTCCGGTCACACGAAGCGAGATTACTCGCAGAGATCTAATCTTAGCGAAAAGATTGCGCCCTCTGTTTGTCACATGTAGCAACTGCTATTTGCGCGTTTCGCGAGAAAATCTACATACAGTACGTCGTCTATTGACGTCTATTGTACACTTTTAACCGTTGATTGCGGAGAAAGCTAACAACTCGAAAGAAAAGAAAATGAATTCAGTAATAGATCGACTCCAGCCAGTTTGGGGCTTTTAATATTCTTTTAAAGTACTTATCTGATGAAGAACCAACACATAACAGAAATATTCTATGCAAATCTGAGGTAATCGCAGCGACGAGCGCGCTTGCTGCAATAATAATTGAACATGCCCAAATTGCCCAATACAACTCGCGGTGATTTCAATCGCGGCGAATGAATCTTAATCGCAGTGAGTAGGCTGTCACACTAAGCAAGTTTGCTTGCGGTGTTCGCATATGCAGCGAGTATTTTTGTGTGACATAAGCTTAATTCGCACTTAGCACATCCACTAAAGCAGAGTTGCACAGAGACAAATTTTTTGATGAAATGTATTTACCTATATTGTACTTTTGGGGTAATTTTGGTCCTGGAATAACACACATGTTATTTTTAATTTAGATAAATTTTCACGCGGGCAAAGCCGCGGGCACGTCTAGTACACAAGGTAACGGTGAAAAGTCACCGTTATTCTGAACGTCAGATAAAAAAGTGGGATTGCGGGGTTTAAATTATGTCATTCTAACGCACACTCGCCGAAATGCATCCGATAAAAAGAAATGATTTTGAAAACCTTACACGCAGTGGTTATATTCTCTTTGCTTGTACAATATTCTGCTAATGTTAAACTTCGTAAAGTCATGATATATACCCTTATTTCCTTTTGTGCATAAAATTTAATGCTAAAAAGCTTCAAAAATAAACTCGTTAAAAACCGTGCTGTGCTCTCATGATGTTTTCAATGGTGGGGAAAGTGAAGCAGGTGCGGTAGGCCCGCATCCGAGCTCTGTCAGCGTCAGGTGAGTACAACCTACAGCACCCATTTTGGAATAGAATTTATTTGTCGTTCTATCTTGTATTCTTTATTGAACGCTTTGTATAAAGACTATAGTCCTCATGTTAACAAATATTAACCTATTTATTTCAGACGTAGACATACACCACGCGTTACAAATGCGCAAATAGAGGCACTTCTGACGATGTTAGAAGCCTGCCCATTTTAGCACACAGGAAGATCCACCGGCTTTCTGGGCCGGGAAAACTACGAGACTGGCTGGAAGGAGGTTGCAGACGAGTCAAAATGCAAGCTGAGGCAGCCAAAGTGCAAGCTGAGTCATCGGTTATAATTGCGCAGGCTGCTAATCAAATAGGAGACGACGTGCTAATTTTGTTTGTGAATAAAAATAATGTATAATTTGTTTGTTGAATCTTTTATTTAAATCACAGAGATTTAGTCATAATTATTACGTAAAAGTAGTCTTCTTTGTATGCGCTCTGCAACAGCGCGCCCAGTGCCAGTTGCAAGTCCTATAATAAAAAATAAGATTGATTATACCTACCGATAATTCTCAGACAACTTAGTCTAATCTAATGTTAGCTAAACAACATTTGTTCTGTATCTGTACCTTCTAGGCCAGCATCATAAACTACATCATCGCCAATGATTTCTGTGGATGAGGTGACATCTGGTTCAGTCAACCTATATTTAATTCGCATGTTGTGTAGTACTGCACATGCATTGACTATTAGGCCAGCAGTGTGTGGCTCATAAATTAGCTGGCGTTGTTGAGACATACGCCTAAAAACAGACTTTAGCAGACCAAAGCATCGTTCAATGGTATTTCTGTCTGAACAATGAGCATCAGTGTATCTGCGCTCCGGTGTCTCAAGGCGTTGATTTTTCATTGGGGTCATCAACCATAGCTCTACAGGGTATCCATCATCCCCCAAAAGCATATATAAACTACATTTGGCGGCTTTATAAGCATTCTCTTCCAGACAACCTTGGCCTTGAACTTACCAAGTAACCAAGCACGGCGATCCCCATTATCAAAATGACGCTTCATAGTTGAGCGTACAGGTGAATTTGCCCATATATGAGCATCGTGTCTATCTCCTGGCCATCGAGCATTAATAGATAGATAGATAGATAACTCTTTATTGTACACCACATAGAACAAAATTACAAAAATAACTAAAACATTTATACAAAATATATGATACAATGGGTGGTCTTATCGCTAAAAAGCGATCTCTTCCAGACAACCCAACAATCTCTTTTTCTCTTCTCTTCTTCTCTTCTCTTAATTAATGTGCATTATTAAAAGTTCTGGATCACACATCTACACAACAAAATATAAGAGGATATGACCATGCCATAATTGGTAATTTAATATACTTTCTTATTAAATTTTCATTTATAGCCAAGGTCACATAATGTAATACTCGGCTAACCGATTTCTGGCTCATACTGCATCCCCACTGCGGGCCAATTGGTAGCTGATAGCACACAGTCGCATAAAACCAGCCATATCTGTCGATACTCTGTAAAGAGACAGAAATTGGCCATCCTCCATGGCCAATGGATTATCGCTTTCGAGCTGGCTTCTTGCTATTTTCCGTCGCCTAACTATGTCGTGGCTGTGTTCAAGTATGACCAAATCCCACGGTAAATATGCTTCCGCCATAATTTCTTGTTGATTTTTCCCTTAGACGATATCAAATTACAGCTTACGATCCTATCGAATACTTTGCGGGGTGTCAAAAATGGCCGCAAAGTTTTTACGTGAAATTTTAATGTTTGCGATATAATTCGCTTAGATACCGATAGCAGTCGATAGTTTTGACAGGAGTTGCAGTATCGACGTACATAGCGACGCCATTGCACACTACTGATCGATAAATAATAACGAAAAGCAGACGTTTACCATAACGACGCTCACAACACAAGCTAGTCTCTACAGCCGAGATACCGAGCAAAATCGTAAATTATCTTTACGATATTGCCAAGCTAACAGAAAACCTATTCATAGTTCGGTCCCAGCAGTAAGCGTAATTCAACTTTTTTGTTTCGGTCACAGAACATTAGTTTATCTTTGAAAATTGTGCAGAAGTTACCTATAAATCTAGTCACGGAAATAAAATTATTTATTATCTTCCAACTCAATAAAATCAATAAAAATACACATATAATTTTGTTATACTATTTAAAGCTTAACGCACACTGTCATCTATGCTGAACCCTTAACTTCTAACTATTTTGTTTAAAGTGGTACTTATGAAACTAAAAAAGTTTTTCTTGGTCGCCTTACATATTGTATACATTTACTTTTTTTTAAATACTTTTATGTATCGGTAATAAATATTTCGGAGCGTTAGAATAATTAATACTGCAATTGACTTTAGGAGACAAAGTGCGCTTCTCGCCCGCCAATGCAGAAAATGTAGCATAAATGAATTGTTGCGTCGCAACCGACTAGTAGTTGCCTTCGTCGCACTCTTGAAAGTGCGATTCCTCGACGCCTTGAAGGTCGAGGAATCGCACCAATCCTTTATGGATTTTATAACTAATTATTTAGTTACATTGAAAACCAATTTGTATACTCTTTGATGTAAACTATTGATCGGGCTGTCAAAAATTGTAGCAAAGTTATTCGCAAGCATTAGGAGAGAGAAAGTTTCCAAAAAAGACGTTACGGTACCGATGACTATCGTTAGCTTTTGACAGTTACTCTCAGAAGCTACCAGTATCTATACAGTAGAGACTACAAAATATCGTTATAATTGGAACGTTAGGACTTTGCCACCGATTTTGATTGTTAAACAATAGCTATCTATGTCGAGACTGTAGGTTGAAAGATCGCATTCTTGCAGCAATGCATTTTGGGGCCATACTGTCAAAAAGATGAGAGCTACAGTACTCCATATACGACCGAACGCATGCTTGGTACAAATAGAGCAGCTTTTCTGGTCTCCTAAGTTAGTTTTACCACTAAGCCACTGGTCTCGCGCGGTGACGTCTGGAATTCTGGACAAGTAACTTTTATAGAGGTCAGAATCTATATTGGATCATCGGGACTTATTTATAGATAGAAAATATCGAGGAAATGCCACATTTTGCCACCGTCTAAAATTGAAGGCTTGACCGGCTACAGCCATAAATAATGCTGACCTTTTTCATGTGCGATATTTGGTTTTACCTATATTTGCAAAACTTGTTTTTCGGGGGACTCGTAAATCTGGCTGTGATAGATGTTACTGTGGGAATTTTTTCGTTAAAAATGATTTGTGCGACTGATCGCTCTGCGGACTTTTTCGATGATTCGTGTAACCATTAGAATGAATATACCTACTAGCTTTACCAAATATTTATGCTTGGAATCTAGAACTGTGAGAGAAACACGGCGTAATATGCAGTTGTATATGGGGAGAAAGCAGAACGACGCAAAATTTCATTTATAGCGAGATTTATCACAAATTGAAACTTACAATAACAGACTACCCACATCTTTGTGTTAAACTAGAGGCAAGTATAAATCGTGCGTCGGCAGGAGTAGATTCTGTGGGTTTTACTTTACCTAAAATATGACCTAAACCTCGTAAGTATGATAGATATACAATACAATACAAAAATCTTTATACGGGTTTTGGTTGTTCTGTTTGGTTTTCTTTAGAGGGTGGCAATGGCGTCAATCAATCCAGTTTCTTGTAAGAATCAAAAGACTATGGAACCAACTAAAGTATCAAATAGAATACTTAGAATAGCTGATTAAACCTACATGCAAAGAAAACGCATTGAAATCGGTTTCTTCATTTGGGAGCTTGCTGCTTGCTTGTAGTATAAAGTAGTGCTGGCCTCTGGTGTCAGTGTTTGTCAGGCCGCTTGAGAGCCTCTGAAATGGCTCAACGACTAAAATTAATAACAGCCGGGCCTAAAAGCTTAACGTTCCCTCCGAAGCACGGAGCGGTGGAAACTGTAGATAACTTAGAAAAGTCATTGGCTGAGTCGAGGACTGAACCCACAGTATTGTTGGATTCTAACTCGCATAAGTATATCACTAGGATAGGCACACAGAGTTTTTTTTTTAAAATAGTGCTACTATACCACAGACAGATAAGGGCTATAAAAACACTCCTCTTTTGCGTCCGGGTTAAAAATATATAAAATGTCAGTGTGGAAAATTATGTCGTATTTCTCTAGGATGTCCGCTTTTCTCTGAATGAACCGGTAGTATTCCACAGCTAGACATTATAATACGCCTTTTTCGATTCATATGCTAAAAATCTCGTCCCATTATTCAGGGTTGCCCTTTTGCTCGGACACTGTCCCATTCAAAGAGGCCCCAGAGACTTGTTAATGTTTCCGGGGTCTAAAATATATGAAAAGCTCCGTCAAGCGTTTTTGTATAAATTGCATTTGGACATGGCCTTTTATGATTGGCTGCTTATATTTTTTATGTAACGGAAAATCGTTACGAAATCTTGCTGATAGGTACTTTCTAGTGTCTGGCTGGTTACCCAAAACCCTCGAGCAGAATGTTGACAAGTCCTATTTGGGGTGTATACTGTACACAGTTATTGAAAAGGCAGATCCATATTAGGTTAAAGAAAGAAAGAAAGAAAAAATATTTGTTCAACACACAACATTAGAAAAAAATACATAGATTAAAACATAAATAAAATGTGCTTAAGAGTGTGTTGAAAGGGGCTACAAATGCCCAGTGCATCACGAAGTATATGCCGTGGGTCCCCACGGCTTATACATCTTCGACCTTCATAATCACTTAACAAGTATTCATTGTACTCGATTTAAGTTAAATGTATATTCTTGTGTTTGTTTGCTATAGTGTGCAATAAACCGTTTATCTATATATCTATATATCAACACATTATCGAGAGTGCTAAAAAACTCCACTGCGAACAAAACAACAAAGAGGGGAAAATTTAAGAGAAAATGATTGCAACCAACTTTAAATAAGCGGTCATTCGAAATGAAAAATTATAAAAGAAACCTAAAGATGATTTTAAAATATCTATTCAATGTTACCTCATTTAATATAGTTCGTCGACTTTCATTTTATTTTCATTCAGACATCTGCCTGCAATATTGAATTTTGATTACTGTCATGTTTTTAGTAGCGCTCGCCAGATTACTTGTAAGACAAATCGATTGACTTAAGAATCATTCAAATCGGTCTACCCATTTGGTTTATTTATGCCACAAAGGAACAAAGACACATAGGATGATAAACAGAATACCCTCCACGCAGTCGGATAAAAACAGTCGTGGGAGTGACTAAACGCTAGAAAATACATAAAGAATAGCCTTCACAAGTAACAGAACTCTAAAATACATAAAGAATAGCCTTCACAAGTAACAGAACTCTAAAATACATAAAGAATAGCCTTCACAAGTAACAGAACTCTAAAATACATAAAGAATAGCCTTCACAAGTTACAGAACTCTAAAATACATAAAAAATAGCCTTCACAAGTAACAAAACTCTAAAATACATAAAGAATAGCCTTCACAAGTAACAGAACTCTAAAATACATAAAGAATAGCCTTCACAAGTAACAGAACTCTAAAATACATAAAGAATAGCCTTCACAAGTTACAGAACTCTAAAACCAAACTGACTAGAAGTCGTTACGATTATTTGTTGTTCTCAAAAGTTCAGCATTTCATTTTTATGACTGAAACCGATTTTATTATCTTTCCTGGTTGTAAATCACATGTTTTGTTGCTGAATGGGCAGTTATTTATGAACGGTTCTATGTTATTTAAAGGTATCTGTGATATATGGTATCTAAAATGGGAGTTGTCACTAAATTTAGACATGGTACAATTACTAATTTACGCTGCTATTTATTGTTCCATTTTTAGCCTGTACTCTACCAAACCTGATAGCCTTGATAGCAATGTCTCTATTCAGCCTATACTTTGCCTAGAAGAGATCACTTCTTAGTGATTTCATCAAAATTTCTCTTGATAAGTTGTTTGTTTTTGTTCAGTCATTTTCATAATTTGCAATAAATTGTTATCTATCTTCTAAAATACACTCTCACACACACACACACACATACATACACACACACGCACACACACATCATACCCCTCAAATTATTTAAATAATCTTGGTAATTACTCAAAATAAATATTTTATCTGGAAAATTTACATAAATTTTCTTATTCTTTTAAAATTCACCAGTTATCTCGAAAAGTATGGCATTGAGCTAGAAAATTAACGAACTATTCCAAAAGTTATTAATAAATCCAACAAGCACAAATTAATCGTTTGGGAGCTACGATCCCGACCCCCATTATATCTAAGAACCATGTCGATCACATAAGCTTACAAAACGAAAAAAACGCATTAAAATAGGTCCATTCATTTAGTAGCTATTATTATCCTGACCATCCATTATAGCTGAGAACCATCTTAATCACAACAGAATTCAAACAGAAAAAAAGGCATTACAATAGATCCATTCCTTTGGGAGCTACGATGCCTCAAACAGACAGTCTGATACAATAATACATTCATACACACCCTAAACTTATAGCACCCCTCTCTTTTGAGTTCGGGAGTTAAAAAGCGCCCTCGTTGTCTTTTCGGAGGGCGGTGGTTGTACCTAAAGTTTTTACATTACTTGAGGCATCAACATTCCAACAAGAAAAAGTACATTTTGTCACATAACTAGTGCAAAGATTTAAATGTATGTTAAATTAGGACAGTAAAAAATAAACATTTATTTTGTTCCATCACTGAATTTTTACCCTAATTTGTGACCTTTAAGTTTGATACACCACCAATATTTCACATTGTGAATATAGATTTCGGTGACAACTTAACAGCTAACATCTCGCAATATCTGCAATTGAAATTCCGTAACTTCTGAAACTATTGTCCGAGATGTTGCTAAGATTTACGCCTCTACTATTGTTGTGCCGTCCATTTTGGACCATAACCTGTTTACGTGCCGTTAACGCCGTAGATACTCCGTAGATTTATATAATAGCAGTATGAAGAATTCTCTCATATTGATGCTTTTGTGAGACATTCCTTTCATAGGTTTATGACTTTGTATTGTTCAGGAAATACAGTCATAAGTCTTCACACACGGAGACGTTTACAGCGTGGATGTTGTGTGTGTGATGTGGTTTTTAAATTAGCACTTAAGTGTTACAGCTTTCTGTATATAAAGGCTTTATTCCTGTGGCAGCACTGTCTGCATATCTGTCTCGGGACTTTCAGGTTTGTTTCGAAAATTAAAATTTATTGCAATTGGTATGATGGTGCAATCAGTATGACGAACCCGTTATTTAAATTTCAATATATTTTTCAATTTATTTTCAATTGAGTTGACAAACACTGAGTTGGTTTCAACTTTTTGGTCTAGTCACCACTAGTAAGTCTAGACTAAATGTTTTTGTTACAGATAACAAATTATAATCAAAACATAATTTTAACTTACCTCCACGTTAATAATCTGAATAAGATTGATTGGTTGGTTAGTTAGTTGAGGTTGTTTACGTGATTGAAACTTTAAGAAGTCCACAAGATCTTTTTTTTTTATTATCCTCATTGTACAGACTTAATTATTAGTATAGAAGAGAGATATGTATAGCTGTATCCTGTAAGTAGATAGCTTCATATTAATGGCTTTTATTTAACTTGCAATGTTCGTATGTCTGTATGTTTGTTTAGCTCAAATCTTGCAAACTGAATTAGAACCACTTCCTGTTATCCTACGGAGTTGAATTATTACACGTTCGCGTTGGTTCAATTTAGATGAAAATGCATTTTTATGGGAAGCATGACCTGAATCGTCATCCAGAATCAGCTCCAGATAAAGGAACTCTTCAACAGTTAACAGCTTAGACCCGAAATTATGTGTACGCATTTTATTATGATAGCCATTTTTAAGTTTTACCATGACATGGTTGCTGCAGTCAGGATTTGCTCCTGACTAGGGAAATCCTCAACGGTTAACAGCACAGACCCATTTTTTGTACGCATTTTATTATGATAGCCGGTTTTAAACTTTACCATGACATGGTTGCTGCACTCAGGGTCTTACTAGAGAATATTTCAATGGTTAACAGCTCAGACATGAAATGTTTTATTCGCATTTAATTGTGATAGCCCTTTCTAAGTTTCAACGTGAAAACTGCATTGAACCTTTTTTTTGTGGGTTTTTATTTGACCGTATCTCACCTAAAATATATTCGTCATACATCAAAACTGTCTAGTGAAATTTTGTATAAAGTTTTTCAACACAAAAAATACTAGCCGATTTTTAAAAAAATTGACGAATTTTGTAGGCTTTTTTGGATGAGACCAAATTTGAATTTGTAAAAATAAATTAAAAACAAAAGATTTGCGCGGTATAACTTTAGCGAAGTTCGAAGGATCCAATTTACCTACCAAAATTTTTGTTAATTTTTGTGTCATAAATTGGTGTCATATTTAAGTTTTAAAATAAGTCTTCGTCCACGATCGAATTTATGCCACTGTATGCATCATTCAGCGGCACCATTTAACGAGAGAGGAAATGTTAAGGGCAGTAGACATGCTGGGGCTACTCAAAAGTGTATTGCTGAGGAGATTGGAACAACACAAAACGTGATATCAAGGTTATAGTCACGTTGTCGTGCTACTGGTGAAGTGGCTGAAGGATATACAGGATACCCATGCGGGAAGCGCATTACAACTTTACGAAAAGACCGATTTTTACAAGTTGCCGTGAGAAGACAACCTAATGTCACGGCGATGCAGTTGGTTCAAAGGCTCCAGTCACAGCACCATTTGCTTATTGTGAGTGACCAAACTATCAGGATAAGACTGCATGGTTTAACTTTCATGCTCGTAGACCATTTTGTACTCCAGCACTACGCTGAGGAAAAGATTACAGTGGGCTCGTGAACCCTTGCTCTGGGGAGATAACCAGCGCTATGTAGTACTGTTTACCAATGAGTTCCGATTCTTTTTCCATCCCGATTCGTGAAGAGTACGCGTATGGCGTGATATTGGTCGTAAGAACCGTCTGCAACAACCTCAGGAAGTCCATCCATACCAAGGCGGGATAATTATGGTTTGGGCGGGAATTAGTGTTTGTGGCAGAACAGACCTCGTTTGGATTAGAAACACCAGGACCGCTGAAAAATACAGTAACCAGGTGCTAGTAACAATAGTCTACCCCCATCCACTACAAATGGGCCAAGAATTCACGCTCATGCACGACAATGCCCGTCCACACACAGCGCGAATGGTGACCAGCTGGCTGCAGGAGACGACGTATCGATCTTAGAACGGCCCGCTCACGAGACCTAAACCCCATAGAGTACGCGTGGGACATGCTCCAATGAAGGGCTTTGAAGTATTTTCCTGCAAACATTACGATCGAAGAGCAACTGTTTTGGCATCGTAGCAGTATCTACCTGGGACTATATCCCGCAGCAAAACTTTGATAACATGATTCAAAGCATGAAAAACCGTTGCAAGACCGTCGTTATCGTAATGGGTGGTTTTACTGACTACTGATTTTTCGCATAATTGCAAAAAAATAAATAAAAAAAAAACGCTATATTTTTCATTTTTTCTTGAAAAATACATTCATCGTTAGTTTTACGATTATTTCACTCTTCGTCTTTATTTAAATAAAATTTTACTAACTAGTATTCAGAATAAAATTATTATTTTTTGGTTATTCTGAATTCTAGTCTCATAAATGGGCTTTACAAAAATATATTTTATACATGTTGTAATCTCCAAATGAAAATTCCCGCACACTTTTTTTCTTGCGTTTTCCCAGTCTATCATCGGGTGGCAATTTATCTAACATTGCGCACGACCACGCGCATACTGCGCGTGCGAGTCGCGGTAAGCAACTGGATAGTAAGTTTTTTACTACACAATCAGTCCGGCTTTGAAACTCTCTGCTCTGCCAGTCTCTATTAGGAAAGCGACATCACTGCACATTTTTAAAGACCGTGTCAAGAATCTGTACTTGTCAAGTTGTTAATCTGTTGAATGTATTATTATATTTATATATCTATATATGTATTTTTAATTAATGTAGGTGTATTAATTTGTTTGTATTATAATATATATGGTATTCAATATTTGTGTAATTTGTATCATTCATTTTATATGTAATTTTTTATAGTTCTGCACACTACCTCCTTTGTCTTTTTCCTCTTTCTCTTTTTTTTTTTGTGACAGCCTATGTGTCTCTAATCAGCCTACAGTTGTCTGGAAGAGATGGCTGCTTAGTGATAAGGTCGCCGATTGTTCTAAGTTAAGACTTGTTGATTATAAAATCAGTTCCTTTCTTGTGCAATAAATAGTTATATATATATCTATGTTATTTATAACAAATTTTGAGTAAATTGAGAAAATTCCTCTAGACGGTGGTAAAGTGTGATTTAAAAAATCTATCTATACATTTTGTCAGTATTATTTGTATCTTATTCGATGACAATAAAGAGTTTATCTACTTTTAATACCTGCCAGAAGACAGAAAACGGCACTAATAAGCATGAAGTCATAATGAAACATGAAACTAACTCTAAGAAGAAACTCACGGCTGTTCCTACCACTCAAGTACCATAGATCAAAAGCTAAAGCAAACAAACATGTGCACAGACGACGGGCAGACATATTATAAGCTTAACCTATCACTCAAATCAAATGCATCAAAGTGGGATCAAATATATGTATCGTGCGGGTTTATTTGTCAGTAGGGTTACCATGTCGTATCGATAAAAGCAGATTTATTTCGAGCCCGCTCTTATCGACACGGAAAAAGTTCGGGAAGTAGATTGGTTCTTCAAATTTCTGAGACACTAGCAGAGAAGTATCCCCAAAACCAGCCGGGTCTGGTTCTTTAAAGATCCAAAAAACATCGGTCTGAGAGACCTTTCGCTGTGCTTTCCACGTTTAGTTCAGAGGATACGTAACCATGGTATGCCGCTAGAACTGTTGAACGAGCTGAAATTTTAAGTAACCTATAAAGTATATAGACAAATGACAATATGCGCCTTCCAATTCAAATATTTATCAAGCGTGATTCCCAAAAATGTTGTTTTAGCTACCTCCGATATCTTGATTTCCTCTTAAGAAATTTTGAGCTCACGATTTCGACTACCATATGTACTGAAATGAATAAAATTTGTTTTAAGCAGGTTAACTTGAAGGTTGTTGTCATTTAAACAATTAATTATAGTTTCTTTTGAATTATTTATATCAATTATATAATATTTTTATTGCGTCCTTAATTAAAGAAATATCGTCAGCAAACAAAGTACAAGGAGTCACAGTTATGTCCGGAAGATAATTAATGTACAACAAAAACAAGAGCGGTCCCAAAATCGATCGATCCCGGTTATAGGATCACTTATTTGTCCGTCTGTATGTCTGTCAAGACCTTCGATCAAAGAAACAAGTATTGATCGAAGGTCAAGAATCTTTATCTCAGGAACGCGCGGACGTATCAAGTTGAAATTAATATCAAATATTAAAATCTGCAATCCCTTGGAGCTGTGAAAAAACAAACTTTGAAATAAACGCAATCCATAGATATGGCCATTTTTGCCGTATATTTTGACACTCGCAAGGGAATCAAAACCCGTACTTCACGATGACCTAGAATCATGAAGTTTGATAATAGTTAAAGTACAGGGAAAAATCCGAAAACCGTTAATTTTCAGTTAAAACAAGAATAAAAAGTTTTCTTCGAGACTCGATTCCCGTGATGGACGAACATTTACATAGATACCTACAAGTTTGTACGGAACCCTCGATGCACAAGTGCAACTCACACTTGGCCTTTTTATTTAAGTCTGATTATCCATAAAAAACAAGATGGCTGGCAATCCTACTCCCATCTAAAATAGAATCACAAATATATCAGATCAAAGTGTATCAATCCGGCTCATATTTTGTTTGGATTCGAGGCGTGAAACCGACGAGATTTTGTCGAGAACTTTACTTATCACGATATTTTCTGCCATGATGTTGGTTCGGTAGTGCTAGTAGAATATATTTTATAGAAATTTCCTTGCATTTATATACGGAAATATAAATAGTGTAAGCTACACTTGATTTCCAGGCCAGCCCAATGGGAGATGGTTATTGCATGTCCTTCATTTCGTGTCTTGGAATCTAGGTTGTATTAATGTTTTATTAATAACCAATTAGATGTAGATTTGATCCTTATTTTTGAAATTTCGTATATGTCAAGGTATATAAGATAGGTTAAATATTTTGTCTGTCAGGCTAGTATACCTAGACAAATTGGACTGAGCCAAGATTTTAATAAAATAAACCGCAAATTAAATTTCAAGTTAATTTTATCGGTCTTACTTTTGACCGTATAATTCAAGCGAAGATAAAATAATGACCATTTGTACTTAATTACTTCCATAGATAAGTTTTTTTAAATGCTTAGGCCTAGTACATTCTACATTTGTAGTAAATGACTAAGTAGTTTAATTTTTCGTACAATATCGAGAAAAACATCTATGTACATAAATGCTAATTCAGCTATGCGCAATTAAATCAAATCAACAAGTAAAGTACATGAACTGCGCATTATACATAGAAAAACATCATGAGTACAAAAGTGCATCGGCACTTCACAATCAATGGTAGTACTAGTATGATTAAATATATCGGTAAACAAAGCAGGATTTGTGGCACCTATACGGCGGAATTGCCTTCGGTGTTTATATGCATGCAAGGCTCAAAGTTTAGAAAATACATTACAATACTTGAAAATTATCAAACGATGACATAGTTGATGTGAGCCAAGAAATTCAGCAATTAAGACTTCATCAAGAAAATTACCTAATCGCCAGTAGAACGGAGAGAAATGATACTAATTACACATTTATTAAGAGAAAGAAAAGTTAGCGTAAGCACCGGTAAAGAATCATATTTAAATCAGTAATTGTACAAAGATTTAGGCGCCTTTAAATTTTACAGAGTTGCGGACCGAGGTTAATCCTCGACCACAACTATATAGATCTGGGGGTGAGATATGAGTCCGGCCTACACTGTCCTGCCTTGCAACCAAGTTATAGCGTTATCCTTATGGTGGGTGTGTACGCCATATAATAATAAAAAAGTAGTCCTGGGTGTTCTCAGACTACAGTACCACTGGTGTATTTAATGCGACGTTATGGATTTGGACCTTCGTCTTTTTGCCAATACATTAAAATGAAAGTTATAAAAATCAGGGGTTACAAATCGAATTTTCTTACAATGAACTCCAAAGGGCGGCAATGGAGAAGTTATTTCAAGACCAAAGTCTTCTTAGAAAGAAAGAGAGAGAGAGAAATAGTATGAGCCATAATCTCCACGCCGGCGCGCTACCAACCAGTTCTATGTTTTTGAGATTTTGGAAAGGCAAGACTTTTCCAAAAAAATATTTTCAGTATGTTTTACTATGAGAGAAAACGCTGACAAATAATGGATATCGAAGGATGACTGCAAACCGGAAGACGGAGTGGAAGTTGGCTCCCACAAGCTGGACCGACGACCTGGTGAGGATTGCCAGAAGTGCTGGATGAAAATAGCTATCATTTTCTTGTTGTGGCGTTGCATGGTAAAGTTTTTGTTCAGCTGTGGACCTCTTCCAGCTGGTGATGGTGATGATGATGGTGAGGAAGAGGAAAGAAAACACAAAACATCATTTCACACAATCACAAATTAAAAAAAAAGCACGGCCCCCTCAACCCCATTCTAACTAGAATGCATCTTGATTACATCAGTTTTCATGCATTAGAAACTGAATCAAAATAAGTCCATTCGTTTGGGAGCTAAGATCCCCCCCTATTAAAGCTAGCAACCATCTCGATCAAAACAGCCGTCAAACAGAAAAACTTGCATCAAAATCGGATCTTTTGAGAGCTACGACGCCACAGACAAACACAATGATACAATGATACATACATACACTCTTTAACCCCCTCTTTTTTGAGTTTAGGGGTTAGAAATACATTGGGAAAACAAAACATAATTCATTTATACTTCCATCATCCCGAAAAACACCCCAAAAGAAGATATCAATCAAAATAATGAAATCAGTCTAAAAGCCATTTCCACCCCAATCGATAAAAAACCATAACACTACCCTCTTAGCACACCGCTTTTACGATTTCATATGTCTTGAGTGGGGCAATAAAATATCACTCGGAGTAAATGCAATATTTGCGAAGCCTTCATAAAAATAATATTATTATGAGTATCGTCTTCATACGCTGTCAGTCACGTCAGTGACGTGGTAAGGGCGCATACATAGCCAAGCGTAGACGCAGTATAGGCAATAATATACATCTATCTATATCTATCAATAAGCAACATAAAGATTTACAGTAGCCATGAATATCACTAGGACCAAACGTGTGTGCCAAATTTGAGCCCGATAGCTTCATGGAAGTGGGTGAAATATTGATTGCAAATTTCCAGGATATACATACATACATACATACATACGTGAAGTTAAATAAAATCTTTTAATTTTAAAATATTCTTGTTCTTATTCTTGTAATGAACAAAAATATAAAATATTGTGATTTCGTGGATAAAACGTACATAAAAGAAAAACATTTTAAAATATAAATAAAAAAAATTAACTAGTGACACAAAACTATCTAAAAGCCCTTCGGAGGAAGTGAAAGAAGTGCCCAGACTGCTGGCTGCATTGCTACGCTGTATTGCAATACTTTTTTTTTTGGCCATCTCGATCAAAACAGCCTTCAAACAGAAAAACTTGCATCAAAATCGGATCTTTTGAGAGCTACGACGCCACAGACAAACACAATGATACAATGATACATACATACACTCTTTAACCCCCTCTTTTTTGAGTTTAGGTGTTAGAAAAATACATTGGGAAAACAAAACATAATTCATTTATACTTAGGAGCCATAATTCTGGTCACATGTCACCTCCACCAAACGTTTTGCCAAGTCCCTGTAAATTTCGTGGCCGCCTGGCCCCCACGGACCCAAAGTTTCAACCCCAAACGGCACAAACATGTAACCCCTGTCAAGGTTCCCATATTTGCGCCGCTTGAGGTTTCTGCTTTGGTTGCAGCGCTGCCAGCCCGAATTGTTGTCTCTGGAACATGAGAAAGCGCCAAGGTATCAAGATGCATCCCAAACTAAAGGTCATCCCATCTTCCAAGGAATTAAAGTCATACCATCAGGCCGCTTGCCATCGTCCCGCATCAGGCCGTTTGGTTCTAAGAATGACGGAACGCCGGCACTGACAGAAGCCTGACGGATGACTTCATCCAAACTGGCGTGTCGTGTAATCCACCCTGCGCTTCTGTAGCAAGATAGTCCGTGAATATATTCCACTTGTTCATATTTTTTTATCGTGTCTCAGTTTGTATGAACTGATTCTAATGAGATTTTTGTTGTTTGGTAGCTTAAGTTTTGAGGTAAAATCTGATGAACTTTTAATCTCGATGCGACGAGTAACAGCAGAGCAATCGATAAAAAACAATTTGACTAATGAACTATTTTGATAAAAATGTGTATATTGTACATTAAATGTACTTTTATCTCAGGAAAATGTCCACGTAGGCAAAGTCGCGGGCACAGCTAATAAGTACATATGTATTTAAAAATTCACGGTAATTTGATTTTGAAAACACTGGAATGTCAAAACTTTAAAATATTTTATGTATGAATAAATATTTTTGTATTTTTGTAAATTGTTAAATGTTTTTTTTAAACTTACGTCCCGGTTACTAGCAATCGGTAGCAGTCGTTACGCCACGTTATATGCCTTTGGGCGACCTAACAAACTAACACCAGAGGTTAGCACTACCTCATTCGACATCCATACATGCATACATACATACATACATAAATACATACATACATACATGCGTATGTATTACTGTTACGCGTCGATGCGACGAGTAACAGCAGAGCAATCGATAAAAAACAATTTGACTAATGAACTATTTTGATAAAAATGTGTATATTGTACATTAAATGTACTTTTATCTCAGGAAAATGTCCACGTAGGCAAAGTCGCGGGCACAGCTAATAAGTACATATGTATTTAAAAATTCACGGTAATTTGATTTTGAAAACACTGGAATGTCAAAACTTTAAAATATTTTATGTATGAATAAATATTTTTGTATTTTTGTAAATTGTTAAATGTTTTTTTTAAACTTACGTCCCGGTTACTAGCAATCGGTAGCAGTCGTTACGCCACGTTATATGCCTTTGGGCGACCTAACAAACTAACACCAGAGGTTAGCACTACCTCATTCGACATCCATACATGCATACATACATACATACATAAATACATACATACATACATACATGCATACATACATACATACATACATACATACATACATACATACATACATACATACATACATCCATACGTACATACAGTGGTGGTGTGGTCAAAGAGCATCCAGAACATTATCCGTAATAATACCTATAAAACATCTACTGCAGAAAGTCATAAACTCAAGATACTTCCATGTGAAAGGTAATTGTTAGTCCTGAAATGAGCTGCGCATCTCACGTACCTACCTAGATACCTACCCGTTTATGTATATTTCTCAAATTAATATACTTAGCTTATCCTCCAGTAACGCATTAAACCATAGTTGCGATTGAATTCTAATTATTATTAGTGCAGCCTGATCCTCTAATAATAAAGCTTTTAAGCTTTGATAGAGCTTATTTGATCGGCACAGTGGATAATAATTCGAAGTAATCATTGTTAATACATTTTACTATAGGATAATAGTTTAGTACTAGAGCATTTGCAAAAAATCGTTTAATATTTATTTAAATCAAATTTATGTAAGCAATTCTTTACTTAATTGCAAAGAATTTAAACAGATCGATTAATTGAAATACTATTGACAAGTTTTCATATTTCATACGGCAATGAAATTCGAAAACCATTTCGAGATATTGCGACGCTGATAATTATTCTTATTTTTCCAAAATTTTTAGTGCAGTAACTACAAAGATATTAAGTAATAACTCTCAACTAAGCAGAGTTCGGTGGAATAATAAAATACATGTGCCGGTAAAGAAAAAAAAAATTTTGCTCTAGAGCCTGACTTTGACTGATCGATAAATGTTTTTTTTTTTTTTTAATGTGGCTTCGGTAATGTTGTTCATTCCACCGAACTGTGGCAGTTACGTCCTTTTAGAATAAGCTACTTTTTAATAATTATTTTCTCGGAAAATATAGCTTAGGTTGGAAAAAGAAAAAATATGTGTATATTATTTTTCAATATTCTTTCAGAGAAAAAAATCAAATAGTAATGTTCAAAATTTGAAATGTTGTCAATTATGAAAATTCCGAGCTACATAATATTATTTTTCAAACATGTTAGAGTTACTTCTTTTTTCTTTTTGAGTTTGTTCTTACTGTTTCATAAAACCGCATTAATTTCAAGAAAATATTTGTTAAGTTAATTTTCGTATTCATTAATTGACGAGAGGACCAATAACTGCGGTTCTGATGTGTAACTTAATTTTTATTTCTTACTTTTTAGTTTTGTTAAATAGGCCTTTCAGTTTTTGCGTTTTAAATTCACCTGATATATTTAAGCTTGCTGAAAAAGAGAATTTAATTTTTATTTCTCACTTTTTAGTTTCGTTAAATAGGCCTTTCAGTTTTTGCGTTTTAATTTCACCTGATAAATTTAAGCTTGCTGAAAAAGATAATTTAATTTTTATTTCTCACTTTTTAGTTTCGTTAAATAGGCCTTTCAGTTTTTGCGTTTTAAATTCACCTGATATATTTAAGCTTGCTGAAAAAGAGAATTTAATTTTTATTTCTCACTTTTTAGTTTCGTTAAATAGGCCTTTCAGTTTTTGCGTTTTAAATTCACCTGATATATTTAAGATTGCTGAAAAAGAGAATTTAAAGGAGTTGGATGCTTTGTCAAAGTGATGGTTTGCCTCATTTGTGATGTATTAGGATAGTGTTGCTAGCATAAAATTACTGATTTCCAATCACTGATTTGTATAAGTCGTCTCATAATGTGTGTGCATAGTTGTACAACTTTGTAGTGTGTTTCCGTGCGTGACGTCACCTGCCGTTCCCAACGGAAGACCATTGTTTTGCAACCAGCATTATTCGGAGTTGGGGCCGGCTTGTGGCAAAAAAACGTTATTGGTAGGTAATACCTATTTTTAGTCTTATATATCATTGGTTAGCCTGATTGTTTATTATTTTTTTGTCACAATAAAGACTATGTCTATGTCTAAGAAAATTAAATAGCATAGTTTTTTTTAGGAAGGATATTTGGTGTTGGTCTCTAACTGACCTCTACAGCGTCACCGCGATGGGGCGGGCGCGAAAGCGCTCCTCCGCGAAATACCTATGTACCTACCTACTTAGGATTATTCATTTTTGTCGCTAAGAACGCCATACTGGAAACAGTTAACAGTATATCTTTAAAACTACTGAACCGATTTTGATAAAACTTGGCTATTCCCTAACTGAAATGAACCTTAAGCTATTAAAAAAAGAATTATTGGTATCGAATTTGTAGTTTTCGAGAAATACGTGGACAAAGAAACATACACACATTCTTTCGGGAATTTGTTCATATAGACTAACATTATGAATATTACGCATTTTTGTCCAAATTACATACATACATGAAATTTGGTACATATTTTAAGATACCATCACAGTCTAACATAATTATATAATATGAATATTACGCATTTCCACAATATTACATACATCAACTTGAAAACCTTCAATTTTTTTAAGTCGGTCAAAAATAATGAAATCCATTTCCATAATTTTACAACTGTGGATCCATAGTACCATCCCCACAAATACTTGCGTATTTTTAGGGTACTGCAGGCATTTTCCGCCGATTTACATATAAATGCCGGGGACGCTAACAATATTACCTAGGCAGGCAGTTATTTGACTCCGCGTTACGCAGGTATCGGTTTTAGGGTCTAATATTGAGGGAGCAAAAGCGGATCGTATTTCAGTTCTTATCGGGTATGAGGCTGGAATAAGAATAAGAAGGTAAATAAATGGAAATACTGTGGAGCTCGGACATATATACGCCCACTATTCAACATACACGTTCATCTCTAACAAATTGTATAACGATCTATATATCGAATCCATACCTGTGTCCATACCAATATATAAAAGTGAAACGTTGTCTGTTTGTTTATTTGTTTGGGGGAGCTTTCACGTGATAACGGCTGGATGGATTTTGATGAAATTTGGAATGGAGATAGCTTATACCCTAGATGAAAACATAGGATACTTTTATCCTGGAAAATGTTAAGTTTCCTAGGAAAAACTAGAAAATGACGATTACTCGCTGTAAGGAACGAAATAATAACAATTAATAACAAGACATAATAATAACATGGAAACGAAATAATAACAGGTCTCACTGGCGTTGGTGCTATACTTTTGCATTGGTTTTTAATATCCTATAATAACATAGGATGCTTTTTTTTTCAATAAACTGTAGTCCGCGTGGACGAAGTCGCGGGCGAAAGCTAGTAATGCAACAAATACGTAAAAGTCTTTGCAAAAAATAGTAATAATAAAATGGTGTAGGGTACTTAACCTGTTGGCTATCGGTATCCCGTACGGGATATATGAGACAAGTTTTAATATTTTTAATGTTTTTTTGTTCATTTAACTTCCTCTATACAGATTTTGTGTATGGCAAACCTTTTAATCATTCTCTTTTTAAAAAATAGCCCAATAACTCCAAAACTCCACAGGCTAAACTACGAGTAAATTAATGACCAAGTTTTTTTTTTAAATCGTGCCTGTCTGTCTGTTTGTCTGTATGTTTGTTTGCACATCAAATAAAAACCACTAGACCGATTGTAATGTGATCATTGTAAAATAGCTTAGCGTTTGACTTAAAAACTGGGGTACTTGGTATCTTAATCCCATGATTAGATGCCGAACAATTGATAAAAAATATTTACCTAATTTTGAAGATATGTAGTACGAGTATATTGTACTTTAAAGACACTTTTGGTCCTGGAATAACACGTATGGGGTGCTTGAAAATGAAATTACCGAGCTCAGCTAGTCTCTCATAAAGGAAACAGTCTAAAGTTCACCTAAAACCTTTCACGTTAAATAAAATAAGAAAAACTTTTCTCTGCAGTAATAATTCTCACTGCTACGGAACCCTCCCACTTTGTTCCCTCTCGTTCTCACCTTCCCTTATTAGTTGAATCTCTTTTCTTTATGAGTCCCAATAACCATCGTCCATTCAATTTTTAACTTTAATAACATTCTGTTAACAAACTTTGTTAGCTGCTTCTCGGGCAACGGACACAATTGACCTTCGGAGAGGCGTTTGTATAGCACGTGTTAGCAGTGACTCTCATTCACGCTACAGTCTGCGTATGTATCTCTATGTTGTTGCACATGAAGCTCGCCGGTGGGAATGTAGCCGTGTATTTGCCTGTAGTTGTATCAACTCTAGTTTTTGTTAGCGTGATATTAAAGTGTGCCGTATCTTCCCCCCTTTAACTATATTAATGATGTTAATGTTAGAACGCACTTCAGCAAAACTGGCTCGCTCCGGACACGAGGCCAGTTTGCGTGTCAGTTCAGTTACTGGCTTTTCACTGGCTTCGTGCATGAATATATTTGAAAACACTCAATTAACTGTCTTGAAATGTATTAGTGCGAGCGGCCAGTGAAAGTCTAGTGACAGAACTGATTCACTGATTTGTAAAGTGTCCTCGTGTTCAACTGGCAGAACGGCAGCCGGTCTGTAGAAAATTTCCGTCTTATGTTCCCATAGTACCAAGTAGCAAGACAAGTGGAGAAAAATACTCAGTAGTTCATTTAAAACTGCGGGTGATCACGATCAGTAGACCCTCCTGCAGTCATCCTACATGCACCTTGTATGCAAGATTAGTCTCATTTGTACAACATGAAACATCATTGTTTATTCATTAAAGATTAAATTCACAAATCAACCTCTCTCCATGTAAATTGAGAAGGTAATGAGAAACAAATTGAAGACTTGCTCGAGATTATTTTGAACCTTAAGTCTGTGTGTTGAGAGTAAGTTTCCAGCAAGATTTGTCTTAAGAAAGCAATATTGGAATGTTTCAAAATGTGCGAAAATTGTATTCACACTTTATTGTAAAAGTAGGAACTTAAGTTTCTAAGTTTACTTTGTAAGTAGCATTTTTTTTCAATATAGTTTTACAAATTCTATCTAGTAGTGATCCACTGACCATATTTATGCTCAATCATCACACCCTAGTATATATGGGATCAAACTGCTTATGAAGAAATAATAAGAATACCCAAAATTGACTAACTCTTATATTTTGGATGTAGTCGTCCACAAGACTATCACAATTTTTAACATTGCAGTGTCATTGGAAAGTGAACTGTGTGTGCAAAATTTAACTCATCATCATCAGCCTAAAACTTGTCCACTGCTGGACGTAGGCCTCTCCTAATGCACGCAACCAAGCTCGGTCCTCAGCTCTCCTCATCCATTTTCTGCCAGCCGCTTTTCGCAGGTCGTCACTCTACCTGGCCACAGGGCGTCTTACACTACGTTTGCCTGAACCGTTGGGGTAGACGAGTTCTCGAGTGGAGACAAGCGAACGCTCCACTCGAAAACTTACCTACCCCAGCGGTTATCGGTTCTTCGGGAAATGTGACCAGCCCGCTGCCACTTTAGGTCGCTTATCGTCGTGGCGCCCCCGCTCAAATAGCCTCTGTTCTTGAAACAAAAAGAATTCTCCATTCCTAGAGCTATGGCGGTTACCTTAAAATAATAATAGGAAATAATAGGTTTACAAGAAAAAATAAGTCTTGTAAAAGTCCCAATAAACCATTTGCTATGCGCAGCATACTACTACTTGAAAGCTAGAGGTAAGAAAAGCTGATCCAATTTCGATCAAACTTATAGTATGACAGCATCTGTTTAAAAGCTACAAGTTTAGTTCAGAATAATTTTAAGAATCTAAAAATTTGACTACAAATCAGAAGTAACTTACATTAAAAAATGTAGTCTAAATGAGACGTTTTACTTTTTGAATTTGGTTAATAATGTTCACTATGAAATGGGGGGTCCCCCTACCTATAAAAATTTAACGAGTCGTTTTTTCAACGTCTCATTAGTTTTACCTTTTTTTTATGTCGTTTATGTCAAAAGCTGACGGACAGTAAGCGAAAACGTTTCGTTTTAAGATATAGGAACCGGCCAGAATAGATCTAGTTAAACGGGGTAATATACGGCATGCGTTAATATAATATCAAACAAAACTGGACTAGATATAACTTCACGCAAACAAACCACACAGCTACATTCACATAGCACCTAATCTTCATATTTTTAGTTATATCTATGACTAATGCCCAGTTTCTGAAGTTTTTATCGAGAATTTATCTATTCAATAAATATGATTAATGTCAATAAGGGTCAAAAACGTGTGACGTTATTGTTTGTAATGTAGGGACAAAGCTCCAAAATCATTTGAAAGGTGTCACACGATTTTGACCCTTATCATATTTATTGAATAGATAAACTCGATAAAAACCTCAGAAACCGGGCATAAGACGAATGGCAAGAAACTCGGGGCCTATATAATAAACATGTTAACATTAAACAAAATAAAGCAACAAAAATCCAAACATTGAAGATAAATCTCTTATAACGTATGAGGTACTTAGAAAAGTGACACTCCTCCTCTCAAAAACAATAAAAACAATCCCCTTTCATCCCTTTACCAATACTCTCTAAGCCGCATTTACATAACGAAATTCCAAAACCCCGGCGAACTGTGATTTTTACCGACTAATCCAGGAAAAAAGTTCCATTACGAGTAAAAAGTTCTAATCCGGAAAGCGCGTTTACAAATAATACTGATTGAGACCCGACCAGGTCTAAAATAGAACGTAGGTTTGATACGTGCATACAAACCACAAGCCTGTCTATTATTGATAATTATAATGGATGGACCGAATTCAGAAAGGTTTTAAACAATGTGCCGACAAATGACAACTCAAAAACGGTACAGTCCATCTCCTGACTGTAACAGATTGATATGCTTTAGGGCTATAAAGCGCGTAATAATAAAACCCACAAAAGTTACGAAACTACATATGAGACGAAATGCATCTATGAGGTTTAACTTAATCTACTCTATTTTATTTATATTATGTCGTTCTGACTATTCTAGACCTCGTTGAGCAAAGAGTACTAACTTATTCAATGTTGTATTAGGCCTTTTCTGGCAGCACTGTACATGGCAGCGATCTTTGTACTTAGGTGCTTAGTTGCTTGTTTCTGGCAGCACTGTACATGGCAGCGATCTTTGTATACAGGTGCTTAGTTGCTTGTTTCTGGCAGCACTGTACATGGCAGCGATCTTTGTACACAGGTGCTTAGTTGCTTGTTTCTGGCAGCACTGTACATGGCAGCGATCTTTGTACACAGGTGCTTAGTTGCTTGTTTCTGGCAGCACTGTACATGGCAGCGATCTTTGTACACAGGTGCTTAGTTGCTTGTTTCTGGCAGCACTGTACATGGCAGCGATCTTTGTACACAGGTGCTTAGTTGCTTTTTTCTGGCAGCACTGTACATGGTAGCGATCTTTGTACACAGGTGCTTAGTTGCTTGTTTCTGGCAGCACTGTACATGGCAGCGATCTTTGTACACAGGTGCTTAGTTGCTTGTTTCTGGTTAAGTTTCTCTGTTGATTTATGTGTTGCTGTGTACAGTTTGTGAGAATAAATTATTTCTTATCTTATCTTATCTTATCTTATCTAAACTTTAAAGTATCAAAAATGGTTTGTAAAGTCGCAACAGGGATAAAAGTGTATAACACGACCGGCCTATTGTTTGCTTGATAGATCATTCAATTACAGGGTATTGATGTGAAGAGATATCGAAAGATAATATATTGACATATGTTTTTTTTATAAATAATGACATCTGAAAAATTTATAAAACATTAACATATATGAAAAAAAAACCCGAAGAGTTTCTTGGTACTCTCTTCTCTAACGGGCGTATTTCCGAACCACCGGTAGAGTCAGAAGGATATTTCCTTTTCCTGTGAGAGATATAACTCTGTTGGCACATGCAAGGGAAATTTCCTTTTCAAACTCAAAGCATACTTAGTTTACCTAAATTTTATTGATTTGATCTTATTATAATATTTTATGTATTTCTCTTTGTTCATGAGATGTTAATTTTGACTTGTAAAAGTGCCTATTTACAATAAAATCTTTGACTTTGACTTTGAAAGCTTTTGCACTACCTCATTCCACACACGTACATACATACATAAAGTTATTTTATGTAGGTATGGTATTTATTATATATTTATTTTATTGTATTGGTATTTATTCTTATTAGTTATATAATTTAGTTTAGTTTAATTAGCATATTTTTATGATACCTATGAGTACACCTTGTCATATTGATTTCCTCTCCATCTAAAGGTTGTCAGGAAGAGATCGCTTTTAACAATAAGACCGCCCATTGTACAATAATATTTCTTAAGTTTTAGTTCATTTGTATTTGTAAATTTTTGGTGTACAATACAGAGTTATTTATCTATGTATCCATAAAGAGTCAATACCTATTCATTTAGTCAGCTTCATCCTGTTGTATACGATTTTTATTGTTCTCGCATCAAACTCTGGGCCTTATTCTTCGATATATCAAAATGTCTACTACATATTCATACTAGGTATATATTTTAGTGGGCTTTATTCTATCCCATTGAGGCCCACACAAAACATACAAAGCCGTAACCACAACCAAAATAGTTATAAAGGAAACAATTATCGCTCCAATACACAATAAACACCAAATTTCGTGGAGTGTGTTGCGGGGAGGAGTGATAACTGCTCAGAGCGAGCGATATGAGCAAAGTTGAGCAATTGTATGAGCATTTACGATGACAGTAACTCGTTCGAGCGGTGAGTTCACACTGCGGCTCTTGCAATCGCGTTTTATAGTTAGGTACTGTGGGAGTGCTTAGATTTAAAAAGTGCTGCAGATAATTAATATTAGGATCTATATAGTAAGAATTGTGACTGGGGCTCGAGTTTAGGCTCAAAAACACTTCTTAACGTAATCATAAGACTTAAATTCATTGTATGTACTTGAAGAGCGCTGTGCAGAGCCACAGAACGCAGAAAATTGCAATGCAAAATTTCAAGTGGCACTGCAATTGTTATAAACAGGCGAGTAGCGTGTCAATTGGCGCCTACCACTTGGTAATTGATCTGTCCGGGATCGTCACTCAGTTAAAAAAACTGAAAATGACGCTAAGGACTTCCTAAGCATAATTTTCAGTTTTTTACGTGACCGCTTTCCGGGTCCAACATCAGACCCTCGTAAAATATGTAATGAATAGGCTACATCAAATAAATCAAATTGAGCCCATGGTTGGGGTTTAATAGAAGGCATTTAATCGTTTCAGTACCCACTTTCCTGCCCTATTATCAGAACAGCTACCATGTTAGTGTACTTACATAAGTTTACTAACCAACTAATTTCAAAACTATTTGAAACTTTGCTATGTTAGCAATCTCATAAAGCGCTTTACACCTATTTTTTGAGCAGTGTGTGAAAAGTTGTTTGACAAATTTACAAATCAAAATTGCATTTCATTTTCTGGACGTTGCCTCACCTTATTTATATTATTTATATTTATTTAATATTTCTATTATAGTTATATTATAGTTCTAATTGTAAGACGAGAAAAGAGGTGACAGTGTGACAACACTTTGATCGGTTTTTTTTTAAATTCATCCAGCATTAATTTAAAAAATTAGACATATAAATATAAACAAAAGTAGGTCAGTTGTATTAAAGGTAGTCTAAAAATCATGAAAAGGTGAAAACTACATCGTAAAGTTCGTACGACGCTATATTTAGTGGCCCAACATTTTATGGCGCAAACGATGAGTCGAACCACGGCTGTCGAATGTTTCACAAATAATATCACTTCCGTCTGAATAGTTGATTTCAAATAAATAACATGTAGGAAATGCTAAAATAACTTCTATGTGTTAAAATATTTAAATGTACAGTAAAACAGGAATTGTATTCGTAGTACGCCCTTGGTTGTACGTGTTGCTAGTTATTCTAATGGTGGAAAGAAAGTATTTATAAACTCAAACTTTTGATGCATTGATCTCATAAGTCGTCAAAGTGCTGCTACGAGTAGTTGAAAATCTGGGCTTTTTACGATACAATTTTTTAAAATCTTCGAGATAATTTGATTTGTTTTTTTTTTTACAAAACGAAATGCGGAGTTGGAGACAACGCTCGCCCTTCTCGACGCTGACACCCGCTGCATCAGTCTTCTCGTGACCACAATCAATGCAACTTGATGGAAACGTCGAGGTAAATAAATATTAGATTTCAGCGCGATTCAGTCCTGTTTAAATATATAACTATAATTTGAGATGCCAAAGTTTGTGAAAGTCATTATTTGGTTTTCAAACATTACGACATGGTAATATTATTTATTCTGTGCTACGACTACATGTAGATACTACATTTCCCTCCTCATACATTCATCATTTTACCTGAGTATCCCTATGTATGCTGTAGGTAGACCAGCAGCACGGCTCCACCTGGTTGGAGTCCAGCCCCCAGAACTCCAGCTCCTCTTCAAACAGCGGCCCGCACACATTTGTGGGGTAGTGAAGCTTGCCGGTTCTGGGAACAAGAGGGTTACCGTTAGCGGTATCGATGGTGGAATTGTTTCATAGCTGAATAGCTCCTCAAAATGCAGTAAATTTCTCACTTTTAGGTTTCTACCAGTGGAATCGGCCCTTTACCTACTAGGTAGGGATTGATGGAGCAGCTTGGTTATTAATGTTAGTTTTACAATAAGGTAACTAGATGGTGCTACTGTGCACCGCTAGATTGTTTGCAAAAAAGTTTGTACGCGCGAGGTCTGCAGCTCACAGATCGACTAGTTGTTATGTAGCTTATTTTAAGGTCCCTACAATTTTTTTTAACATCTTCATTGTATAGACTTTTTCGTATAGATGTAGGTATATGTATGTATGTTTAGTTCCCCCAAAATGTAGCTTATTTTGGCGGAAGTAAGCTACATATTTTTACTTCATTCATTATGTTTTTACCTTTATAGGATATTACTGTTAATTATACTGATAGTACTTACTGTTAGTACGCTATTTCATTAACGGCGCATAATTACAATTCTAGCTCTAAATCTGTGTAGGATCGTAATCTAGTTTCAAAAATGTGATCGATCGAAAGCTCGATCTGATGCAAGAGATAAATTTCCAAAATAAACGGATCGCAGAGAGATTCCGTTGATTTACGACCAGGGAAATAGTCGTTACTATAACGTTTTGGCAGTAAGGACTATTCGCGAAATAGTTTTGATTTGAGGCTGGACGTATGGGTCGATTATCTTTTAGTGTTACAACACTCAAGATATCTACAAAAGTGCTATAAACCGTGACTGTTAACAAAACTGAAAAAGAGGCAAATATAAATTGTGAGAATGATTGCTAACCAACTTTGAATCGATAAAGAGCCTAAACGGTTATTCCATATGAAAAGAAATATAAGATACTTAAAATAGATTTTTATATACTTATTCAATGATACTTCATTGACCATAGTTCGTCGACTTAATTTTTTTTCGTTATCATAATTTGGCGTCTGGTTGTCGCCATATTGAATTTTGATTACTGTCATGACTTTAGTAGTACTCGCAAGATTAAGACAAATCGATTGAAGTAAGACCACAAAGGAACAAATATACGTACATACATACATAGGCTGATAAACACATTACCCTCTGAGTAGTCAGGTAAAAAATAGAGCAACTTTGACTTTTTAGTACAACCACAGAATAAATAATAATAGTACGTACAACTTAAATTTACCTTTTTCTGATTGTTTCAAAACATAAATGTTTTCCTAACATCGATAAAGCAAAGCTCAATCTATCTACAAAGTTTGGTATAATGGTTTTTTTAATGAAAACAAAATTATGATTGTAAGAAAGGATGCAATTCCGTGACCTTACACAATATGTACCTCAAGGTACGGTAACTAGCAAAGTTAAAGTTATACAAACTATTTAGTTTCACGATGACAAGCGCAGTCCCTGAACCGCTGTGTTACTCTGAACCGCTAAAAGAATTAAAAAAAAACTTACGAAATATAACCACGAAATAACTGAGATTTAAAATGTTTGGTTGACTATGAGTAAGAATAGGTAATCCATCGCGCGAAATATCGACTGACATAAATTAAAGATAAATATACAATATATATATATATATATATATAAATATATAAAGATAAACGATACATATACGATTCAGCTATTGGAATAAAATTTATATGTATAAGCACTCAGTCTCCATACTGTAACGTATCTGTACTGTACCGTAACAGAAATAAAATTTACTGTAGGCTTGGTAGCAGTGCGCCAATATCAATCATTACGACTTTGATATTGAACTTGATTTTGATGAAAGCAATGACGAATCTTGAATTCGTCATAATATTTTTAATAAAAAACAATTGTCAAACAAGCTAATTATTGTAAAAAAAACATCAGATGTGCATGCTAACATGACGCGCGGCACGGTAAATTTATTTGTTTGCAATAAATACATTTTATTATTATTATTATTATTATTATTATTATTAATAATCATTGAATCACGATGAAATGAAAATACATCATTACATTTGCAAGTTTATGGATAAACCTCGAGAACTATCTGTTAAAATATGGAAATACACAAAATGACTTGCGCTACCCACACTCTATACGCCTACAGGAATGTAGAATAAACACTTGGATTCAAATAGACAAATTGACTCCTGTTTACTCCCTATAAATAATGTAACATCTTGAAAAATGACACGTGTCTTGGCTCTATCAATAAAACACTACCAAAGGTCGTAGATTACATTATGTACATATGTAAGCATGTTTGTAACCACTCAAAGCTGAGAGGAATGTAAAAAACACAGGATAATTTTCATCATCATCATCATCATCATCATCATTGTCCATGCTGTTCAAACCTCGGGGCGTAACATAATATAAATAAAATAAAACATATGTTCAAAAACAAAAATCCGACTACGTTCGGGTAAAATAGCATATGACACTATATATGTCGAATCGATTGATACCTCGCTTAGAATCGGGCCAATAGGGGCGACACTATGTTGGAACATCCACATACTCACATACATACACACATACTTAATTACAGACATAAATACAACTGTTTTTTTCATTACTACGGCGAAGCAAGGGAAGGGTAATGAGGTTACCAGTCCATGTATGTATGTGGATGTTCCACTATTGCTTCGCCCGATTGCTCCGATTTGACAAGCAAGGTATCAATCGATTCATCTTCATTGATAGACTGTCATAGGTTTTTATTACCCGACTACGGCGAATCAAAGAAAGGGATTAGTGTTCAAATTTCAAACTAAAACTTCGTTTGTATTCATCGCAAGAGTGTCATAGGTTTTACCCAACCTTAGTCTGGTTTTAGTTTCTGAAGATACGAGTAAGTCTTGTTGGAAGACAATCGTCAGTTTGTCTTAAAATATTAAACTTTTTTGTTATTTTCGTGTCGATGTTTCAACCGATAAGTTTTTTTTTTTTTTTCAAAATATTGTAGTGAAAGTCTCAAGTCTCGTATAAAATTCATGGAAATTTGTTTTGGCCCAGCGTTTTGAATTATGGCCCAAACCCTCTCTAAGAGAATTGCATGGGCTGATGACTGGCTTTGTCATAGCAACGACAAATAATTTTTGAATGAAAAATAATAACTGCATTGCCGTCCCCAAAAGATGGATTTAGAAACTGAGGTGAAAATTTGGAGTGGTCCAGGTAGCCCAAATAGTTAAAGGAACGTGCTGCGCAGAAGCATGGATGATGCAGGTTTGAATCCCGTCCTTGATCCAAATCGCTAAGCAAGCGTTAATGCTAAATCATTTAACAATAGTAAATAAAGTAAGTATACTTTTCTCTTTAGTGTTTTTCATGATCTCAGAGTAAATTTAGACTCTCTCTAGAATAAATCCCACACGTCCAATCCATCTTCAAAATTTCACGTCTAAACAGAAATAAAATTTAATATAATGCAGAAACTTAATAAAAATGATTTATAATGTTAGCCGTTTCTAAAATGAATATTTTTTGATGAATTCTACTTGCTGAGTAAACCAGCCGAAAGAATATCGGACGGAAATGAAAGTAAGGATACTATGTCTGTTTGTCCATGGTGATTGATATGGCAGCATATATCTATGTATAAAAAGTCTGTACAAAGAACAAAAAATAGTCTAGGGTACTTAAAATAACATACTGAACAAGAATATAACATTTTTAAAATTCATGTTGTACATTTTTTATCTGTTTGTCTCTTTGTTTGTATGCTTGTTCATGCATCACGTAAATACTACTGGACCGATTGAGTTGCGGTTTATTTTCCAGGATACAAAGTATCTTATGTTTTATTCCAGGGTATAAGCTATCTCCATTCCAAATATCATCAAAATCCGTTCCGCCGTTATCGCGTGAAAGCTCCCCAAACAAACAAACAAACCAACAGACAACGTTTCACTTTAATATATATTGGTGTGGATCTATTAGTGGCATTTTCATTGGTGTATATATTTTTGTTAAGTATGTTTATTTTAAGTTTATAGTAAACTGTTTGTGCCATAAAATAAAATAAACACAAAAACCTGCGGCCTCCGGAAATCATTTAATAGAAAATAATCAGTATATCTCCCTAGAATAAAAACGCCCACCAAGCGTTGTAACAAGGTAATTTCTTGCTTAATAAGTCGAGAGACAAAGATGTAGACGACCTAATTAGGCTGACATCATACGTGCTCAAATTTAATTTAGCGAACGTCATAACATAAAATTTATTCAGCCTGAAAAAATTTGAGATGAAATTGCGTGACACACGAATGAAAATTAAGACGAGCCTAAGGACGAAGGATTCTTTGTGATGAAATTGATGACGCCTAAGTAGAGATGATCCCGACTCGAATGTGTTATTTTATGGAAAGAGTCAATGGTTGGAAGGGTCGAGTGGTTGGTCTGGAACTCGAGACACCCTTGGCTTAACGATAAAGCTGCCTATCGGGTGGATGATTTGAAACCAGTTTTTCCATTCAGCCATGACCCATTTCCTTGACGTATTGCTTGCTAACTGTCGAATTTATCTCTGTCTCTGTGGTTGGTACTTTATGACTGAAGATCGTGATCACTAGGATTTACTAGACTGTACTGGAGTGGACGGCTTGTCTTACTGTTGCAGGCATTTGCACCACATTGTAAAACAACATTTTCCCTTCTCAGAGCTGGTTAGGCCATCTAGTTGGAGATCTGCCGCGTGTTCTCTTCCCCTCCACGTTTCCCATGATGACCAGCATTTCAAGGTTTTCGTAGCCGCGTCTCGCTATATTGGGATGTAGGAGAGTATACGGTGGTGACAAATCGTAAAAAGTTTGTCTTTCACGTTTAGTTGCGTAAGAATTGAAACATTAGTGCGTTTCGCAGTTCACAGTATTCGAAGCATTCAACTCCAGCACCACATCTCGAATGCATCAATCCTTTTCCTCTCTCTTGCTAAGATGGTCCATGTCTCCACACCGTATAAGAATATAGGGAAAACCAAAGCTCGAACTAAGCGCATCTTAGTCTTCCATGATATTTCTCAGTCCTTCCAAATGCTCCCCAAGCAAGTCATTGCGCCCCTTTCCATGGTCAGACTTATCAGCAACTACGAAAAGTAAAGCAATGTCACTTTGCTTGGTTTAGGAGTATCGTCATTCATTGCCGATACGCCCAAAAACAAAAAAACAAATGCAGCGTAAAGTTGGTGAGGTGTGATGGACAGCAAACATAACGTGAGGATGTAGTCATTTTAGTAACCAACCAACAAATTTCTACAGAAATGATGGGTCTGCGAAAGCAAATCAGTGTTTGCGTTGTAGTTTATAGTCAGAAAAAACTGCAGATGTTGTTATGGTTGTGTACCGTACCGTTATTATTCTGTATGCTTACAAGAGCAAATGCGTGTAATTGGAGACAATTCTCGTTCTTTTCGACACTGAAACCCTTCTCGTGATCACATTCAATGCAGCTTGATCGAAATGTCGAGGTAAATCTATACTTATAATAAAACAGTAACAGGTCCAATTCTGCACATTGAAGATATTTTGTAATATTTTTTGGAGGCTTTTCTTTTTTTGGTGCTGAAGTCAAAACTTTTTTTTTTTTATTTTTGTCTTTCTGTCTGTACCTTGACCGTGCATTACGCCGAAAATATTGAATGAATTCAACTGAAACTTGGTATGATTTGAGTTTATACTACGAGGTAAGACATTGGATACTTTTCATCCCGAAAAATTAAAGTGTTCCCACAGGATATTGGTTGAATTGGTTTAGGGTAACTTAAAATAAGATACTGAACAAGAATATATCATTTATTTAAAATATGTCTATCTGTCTGTATGTTTATTTGTTCGCACATCACGTAAAAACTACTAGACCGATTGCGATGAAGTTTTCATTGTTGGATAGCTTAGAGTAAAACTTAAAAACTGGTATAGTTGATATTTCAATCCAATGACTAACAAGAAGAAAATACGAGCCTACTAGAATTATGGTAGATCAACTGAAAAATAGTCTATATATAAAAGTTAAATCTATGAATACCATATCTTTCATAGAACAAAAGATTATTAAAAAATTCGATAAAATAAATTAGATTATTAAAAGATTATTCATTTGACCGACATCGTAGTATTTATTTTAGAAATATATATTTCACCAATACCTACACAAGATGTGCAGCAAATAGTAGATGAACAAATTGTAAAGCCTGCCATAGATGTGACGACGAGTGTACAAGTTTCAAGCTTAATATCTGACAACCCTTTATCTATTGATGAAGAGAGCGATAAGATTTTTGTATATTCTGATAAATATGGCCTCGGTATGGGTAGTCGTCTCAAACACCATACCACGAAGGGAGTCCTAAATTCCTGTCATGCTGGTATGTCTTTGAAAGAACTTTTTAAGAATGTCATGTCTTGGTAAGAAGTGATGACATCAATAAATCGCCAAAGAGTATAAGGTATACTCTTTGGCGTATATTAATAATTGGCGAAAAAACAAATATGACGCGTAAAGAATTTCAGGCTTGTATCGATTTATTAAATAAGATGAGTGATACTATAAGAATAATAATTTGTACGTTACCTTATGGTAGAAATAAGAGATACAATAATTTCTTGTATAGATTAAACACTGATCTGTAAAATATGACATGCCAAAATGATAATATACACGTAGTGGATATTAATTCAAATTCTGACATCTTTAATTGTGAAAGCATATTTTATAATACGTGTAATGAAACTTTATCTTGTTTATTGATTTATAATATTGACACGCTTACTGGCACGACTAGAACCGTTAAAGTACATACTAGTACTCCTATTGAAAATAACTGTGTTGCCAGCACTATTTCTGATGGCAAAGTGATGCTGGTACATGTTTTAGACAAGGCACAATTTCTTCAAGCATTACGATAGTACACCAAAATATACAGGGTTGTGAGAAGAAAGAATTGGGGATCTCTGTCTTTTTAGAAAAAAATAAAACTGATGTACTTCGTTTGACTGAGAGCTGGCTTAAAGTTGACGATGTATTAATTCAATCCCCAGGCTGGTAGGAAGTTTTTTGGTAGAAGAAAAGCCTTAAGAGGTGGCACATTAATTTTAGTGAAAAATTCTATTCAATTTAAAAATAGAGCTGATATTTTTGATTTCACAATTAAACGTAACATTGAATTAGCTTGGGTTGAATTAAATAATTTCATTATAGTAAGTGTATATAGGCCTCCTTCATGCAATTTTAGTACTTTTGAAAGAACAATGGAAGGTGTTCTCAGGCAAACAGCCAAGCAAGGTAAAGATGTTATAGTCGTTGGAGATTTCAACATTGACGCATTAGTTGCCTCCACCTTAAGGACAAATTTAATCAAGTTGTTTCTCGGTTTTGATCTGACGCACCAGTTTAATGAACCAACAAGAAATACATAATGTTTTCCATAAACTGAGCTCAGACCGCTCGGGACAATTCATTCAGCTTCCACTAGATAAACAAACAAAGACTGAACTAATAAAGAAAAGGATTGTTACTAAAAAGAAAGTTGAGTTGTTTAATGGAAATGTAGTCCTTGAAATGGTAAATTTAATAGCTGGAGATTCAAATCGTTCTTATGAAAACATATTTAGAATTCTTAAGGATGACGTTGACTTATTGTTTCCGATTAAATCATCGAAAATAAGTCAAAACTAAATGTTAATGAATGGGCTACTAGAGGGATAAGAATAAATAGGTATAAACTGTATGATTTAAATAATCAAAAAGTTTATAAAACTGGTGAAATATTTGCAAATCAAGTCAAACTATACAGCAAAACTTTCATAAAAGTGTGTAAACAGGCAAAGTCTATGTATATAGCCAATAAAATAACTCTTTCTTCAAATAAAATTAAAACAGTGTGGAGTGTAATCAAATCTGAGACCGGAAAAACTTCTTGTAGAAATCCTGACTTTCAACTTCAACTTGGAGATAAATTTGTATCCGAAAAACAGGAAGTCGCTAATAAATTTGATGTTTTTTTTGTAAAAGTGCCGTTTGAGACAACAAAATACCTAAAAACTAATCAAGTAGCGGCAAATATTTTACTGAAGGCTAGTGTCGGAACTGTTCACCCTAACTTTAATTTCTCAGCGGTAACTGAAACAACTGTTTTAAAAGCTTTTAGAGCACTGAAGCCTAAAAAATCGGAGGACTTATGGGAAATGTCAGTAAATGTACTGAGCTCTATTATTGTTGAATTAGCTCCATATCTTGCATTTATATTTAATAACTGTTTAAAGGAGAAAGTATTGCCAGATCTCATGAAGCTTTGAAAACCGGAAGTGCCACTGACCTTGGGAATTTTAGGCCTATCTCAGTTTTACCTGTGCTCAGTAAGATATTCGAAAAAAAACTCCTTTCACAATTGTCTGTGTTTTTTAATTGTAATGGTCTTTTATATGACAAGCAGTTTGGCTTCTCCAAAAGACGTTCAACAATTGACGCAGCTACTACCTTTGTAGACAGAATCTTTGAGGCTTTGCAGGGTTTCAAAGGCTTTCGACTGCGTGCATATGGTGGACGTGACGAAGCTCTTCTAATTATGCGGTCATATTTAAGTACCAGAGCTATGAATGTTGACGTAAATGGTGTGCTATCAGAAGGTTTTGATGTGAACGTGGGAGTTACTTAAGGATCTATCTTGGGACCTTTTCTGTTTCTTGTTTATATAAACGACTTACCATTTTTTTGCAGAAAGCTTTGCTCAAACTGTTTTGTTTGCAAACGACACTTCATTGTTGTTTAATATTGACAGAATAACAGCAAATACTGATCTTATTAATTTGGCACTTGATAGCATATTTAATTGGTTTAGTGTAAATAACTTAGCATTGAATGCGAGTAAGACGAAGAGTGTTAGATTTTCTTTAGCAAATTTAAAAACAACTAGAGTAAGCCTTAATAAGAATATACTAAAAATAATACAGTCCACGAAGTTTTTGTGATTGACTGTTGATAGCAAGCTGCAATGGGGATCCCATATAGATATACTATCGGGTAAATTAAGTTCGGCTGCCTATGAGCAGACGGCAAAACTGGTATACTTTGCATATTTTCATTCTCGCATGTCGTATGGAATCGTACTATGGAGAAATGCAGCCGATTCAAAAATTGTATTCATATTGCAGAAAAGGGCGCTCCGCGCAATTTACAGACATGGTGCTAGGGAGTCCTTGAGAGAACGTTTTAAGTCCATTAATATCTTGACGATGCTTTGCTAGTATATTCTTTCAAATATATTATATGCCCGTAAAAACCTACACAGTTACAAAAAACACAGTGATAACCATAGTTATTTTACAAAAAACAGAGGAAAACTTGTCCTTCAGTCAGCAAGTGAGCAAATCTTTTCATGTTAATCGTGTAAAATTTTATAACATATTACCAGATTGTGTAACTAATATAAATCAAAAGACTTTCAAATTGTATATCAAAAGTACACAGAGCTTATTATTCAATTAATGACTTCATAAATGATAAAAAGGCATGGAAAAATATCAATTTGGACGAAAAATTATGACTTTTCTTAAAATTATTTGTAATTATCAAACATTTGAATGTATTGTGATATTTTTAATAGATTTTTTTTATATTGACATTTTATATGTATTTGATTTTTTGGAATTGCATATTATTTTTATCTTTTAAATATTATTGCAACTGTGTAGTATGTTGATAATTTATTTTTAGAAATGATTGAATGTTATTTGACTATTCAAAAGTGTACATTATATTGTGCCTAATTGATATAAATATTTTGAATTGAATTGAATTAAGCCAAGCACTAGATAACATGTTGATCAAATGTTGGTATATTGGTATTCTAGGTCAAGGGTACGTTTTATTTTTATTTAGCTGTGTTTAAAAGCACTCTATGTGCTATTACAAGTAATAACACATAGAGTGCTTTTAATTTAGAGAAATAATCCACGGACACAGCTAAATAAAAATAAAACGTTGTTAGCGTAATAAAGTCCCGTTTAAATAATTTATTAAAGTTTAGTAACCACTTCTAATATTCCACAAGCATATCACCTGAAGTTGGAGATCTTTTTAGCTCGTGTGTCACGGTATTAAGCAGGTTTTTTTCCAAGGCATGTTGTTGTTGAAAGAAATGTACTACTTGCTCGTGCTTAGTTCTTACAAATGATGTCCAATGAGTGGAGACGTTTTGTTAGAGGTCCAGTGCTTAATGCTGACACTGAGGGAGACATAAATGAGCATAATTTGTTAGTATATTTTTAATACAAAGGGTTTTTACGATGTTTTAGACTTTTACATAGTTTTGTAATTAATATCATATTAAAATATCTTCAGATTGATGGGTCTTACTGGGATTATACTATTTCTCTCTCACTATTTATCTCTTGGAGGGCAACTTTATCAGTTAAAGATATTATGATATTAAAGAAGATGATATAATTTGAGTGCTGAATTTTGATTATTGAAGGCGTTTGAGATATTAGCATTAGCCATAATGTTAACAAGATATAAGTTCAAAAACTGAAACCCAACTACGGTCGGCTAAATAATAGCCTATGACACTCTTGCGATGAGGACGAATCGATTGATACCTCGCTTTTCAAAATCGGACAACAAATTTTAGTTTGATCACATAACCCTTTCTATGCTTTGCAGTAGTCGGGTAAAAAAAAAACTATGACACTCTTTAAATGAATATGAATCGATTGACACCTCGTTTGTCTAAACAGGACCTAATTTTTTGTTATTTACACATAACCCTCCATTTGCTTCGCCGTAGTCAGATAAAATAGCCTATGACACTTTGTACTTGAAGCCAAATTGATTGACACCTCGTTTTTCAAAATTGGACCAAAAGGAGCGACGCTATGGTGGAATATCCACATAAACACATACATAGATACCTACATACATACAATCATACATACATAGACTGTTAAACTCATTACCCTTCCCATGCTTTGAGGTAACCGGAAAAACAAATCGGGACTTTCCTAGCCTGCCCTAACTTCAACGCCAAAACACCGAGGGAGGCTAATCACTATATATAAAATACCGCATTAGAAGAGGTTTCGCAGTCTACAAAACTTAATATGTTAAAAAAACTCCCACCAATGCTAATCCTTTTAACACCCAAAAGAGCTCATACGCAAGTAAAGTGAATATAGAAATTGGTAAACATTCTCCCCAGTAGAACACTAAGAAACGCGGTTAATATGTCAGGCCTCAGCCACTCGTTGAATAAATATTCGTCGAAACGTTAATCAGAAGTAAACATAAACAAAGCCGGCGCAAATACGCGTTATATTTCTAAGAAGGATGATGGAACATGTGGCAATAGAAGATGAGTAAAATATTAGATTAGTTCCAGTATATAATGTTTCTTATAAATACTGATTTGTTCAAGAAGGTTTAAAAATATACGTAGTCTACACCACCAAACAAACGAGTGAAACATAGCAAACTGCTATGTTAGATATGCTGCTCGTACGCACAAGCCTGACGCACACTCATACCGTGATAAGCTGATCGGCCGCTACATCGCAACAAATCTCGTCCATGGTCGTGTTAGTTCAGTCGCGTAAATGTTTGTAAGTGAAACATAGCAGTTTGCTATGTTTCACTTACAAACATTTACGCGCATTTGCGCGGGAGTGGATAATTTGTGGTGTTTTGTTGGTGATCAATTTCATCACAAAATACTGTTTTTTTTTATTTTATTTCATGTGAATTTGACTGATGTACTATTATTTATTCTGTGACTGAACTAACACGACCATGGACGAGATTTGTTGCGATGTAGCGGCCGATCAGCTTATCACGGTATGAGTGTGCGTCAGGCTTGTGCGTACGAGCAGCATATCTTGGGTGCTTTACTTCCGATATGGTCGTGTGGACTTAGTCTTTTTTAAACCTTCTTGGTTTCATTATGCTGTTTTAATTTGACTTATGGACCCGACACATCATGAACACTCACAGTAAGACTGGTAAAAAAGTCGCTCAGCGAGCAATGGTTGAGAGTTATGCTCGGGATTTCTGATTGATAAGGATCAAAAACGAGGTGATCTGACAAAGAATCAAAGTCACTGACATAGCTTAAAGGATCTGATTCTAATTAGCAAGCTGAAGGGGCATGGCCTAATAGCTCGAAGGACGAGCAAACGTTGGGATAGACGCGTCCTGGAGCAGAGACCACGACTTGGCAAACGCAGTATAAGGTAATCGCAGCTATACGCAGTATAGTATAAGATAACCGGATGATAATAGTCGAAGACCATCATTAGCATTCATTGGGAGAGTCCTATGTACAGCAGTGGACGAATACAGACTGATGATGCTGATCATGTTATGCAAAGAAGATTTAGTCGGAAGTATTTTTCGTTCATTGTATTTTCCGACCTTCTTGTGCCTTTACTTTCATTTTTTCTCAAACTTATGAATGACTTTAGATTTAAGTGGCTCTCCTATCTCCACGTTTTCATACATTTTTAAGCTTTGTCTAAGCTACGATGTGTGTTATCTTTGTTAAAGTGTTACCATTCAATTAGTTCTTACAAATGATGTCCATTTGAGAGTGGAGACGTTTTGTTAGAGGTCCAGTGCTTAATGCTGACACTGAGGGAGACATAAAGAGCATAATTTGTTAGTATATTTTTAATACAAAGGGTTTTCACGATGTTTTAGACTTTTACGTAGTTTTGTAATTAAATATCATATTAAAATATCTTCAGATTGATGGGTCTTACTGGGAGTATACTATTTCTCTCTCACTATTTATCTCTTGGAGGGCAACTTTATCAGTTAAAGATATTATGATATTAAAGAAGATGATATAATTTGAGTGCTGAATTTTGATTATTGTAGGCGTTTGAGATATTAGCATTAGCCATAATGTTAACAAGATATAAGTTCAAAAACTGAAACCCAACTACGGTCGGGTAAATAATAGCCTATGACACTCTTGCGATGAGGACGAATCGATTGATACCTCGCTTTTCAAAATCGGACAACAAATTTTAGTTTGATCACATAACCCTTTCTATGCATTGCAGTAGCCGGGTAAAAAAAAACTATGAAACTCCTTAAATGAATATGAATCGATTGACACCTCGTTTTTCAAAATCGGGCCAAAAGAAGCGACGCTATGGTGGAATATCCACATAAACACATACATAGATACCTACATACATACAATCATACATACATAGACTGTTAAACTCATTACCCTTCCCATGCTTTGAGGTAACCGGAAAAACAAATCGGGACTTTCCTAGCCTGCCCTAACTTCAACGCCAAAACACTGAGAGAGGCCAATCACTATATACAAAACACAGCATTAGAAGAGGTTTCGCAGTCTACAAAACTAAATATGTTAAAAAAACTCCCACCAATGCTAATCCTTTTAACACCCAAAAGAGCTCATACGCAAGTAAAGTGAATACAGAAATTGGTAAACATTCTCCCCAGTAGAACACTAAGAAACGCGGTTATTATGTCAGGCCTCAGCCACTCGTTGAATAAATATTCGTCGAAACGTTAATCAGAAGTAAACATAAACAAAGCCGGCGCAAATACGCGTTATATTTCTAAGAAGGATGATGGAACATGTGGCAATAGAAGATGAGTAAAATATTAGATTAGTTCCAGTATATAATGTTTCTTATAAATACTGATTTGTTCAAGAAGGTTTAAAAATATACGTGGTCTACACCACCAAACAAACGAGTGAAACATAACAAATTGCTATGTTTCACTTACAAACATTTACGCGCATTTGCGCGTGAGTGGATAATTTGTGGTGTTTTGTGGGTGATCAATTTCATCACAAAATACTGCATTTTTTTTTCATGTGAACTTGACTGATGTACTATTATTTATTCTGTGACTGAACTAACACGACCATGGACGAGATTTGTTGCGATGTAGCGGCCGATCAGCTTATCACGGTATGAGTGTGCGTCAGGCTTGTGCGTACGAGCAGCATATCTTGGGTGCTTTACTTCCGATATGGTCGTGTGGACTTAGTCTTTTTTAAACCTTCTTGGTTTCATTATGCTGTTTTAATTTGACTTATGGACCCGACACATCATGAACACTCACAGTAAGACTGGTAAAAAAGTCGCTCAGCGAGCAATGGTTGAGAGTTATGCTCGGGATTTCTGATTGATAGGATCAAAAACGAGGTGATCTGACAAAGAATCAAAGTCACTGACATAGCTTAAAGGATTAGCAAGCTGACGGGGCATGGCCAAATAGCTCGAAGGACGAGCAAACGTTGGGATAGACGCGTCCTGGAGCAGAGACCACGACTTGGCAAACGCAGTATAAGGTAATCACAGCTATACGCAGTATAGTATAAGATAACCGGATGAGAATAGTCGAAGACCATCATTAGCATTCATTGGGAGAGTCCTATGTACAGCAGTGGACAGACAGACTGATGATGCTGATCATGTTATGCAAAGAAGATTTAGTCGGAAGTATTTTTCGTCTATTGTATTTTCCGACCTTCTTGTGCCTTTACTTTAATTTTTTCTCAAACTTATGAATGACTTTAGATTTAAGTGGCTCTCCTATCTCCATGTTTTCATACATTTTTAAGCTTTGTCTAAGCTACGATGTGTGTTATTTTTGTTAAAGTGTTACCATTAAATTAGTTCTACTAGATGGTTTGTTTGCATTTTAATGAACTGAGACTATATTAGAAAGCTTCTATTATTGCTTACTAGCTGCGCCCCGCGGTTTCACACTCGAGGATTTTGATGATGATGATGATGACGATGATGATGATGATAAAAAGTACGCATATCCGTCAATCGAGACTTTTTTACCCCCCAACTCAAAAAGAGAGGGGGTGGTATAAGTTTAGGGTGTGTATCCGTGAGTCTGTCTGTCGAAGCTCCCAAACGAATGGACCGATTTTGATGTTGTTTTTTTCTGTTTGAAAGCTAAGATCATTCCAGATTAAGTATAAGTTGTTTCAATACAAGGATGATTTCGGTAAGCTGCATGCCTGCTTGTGTATCAAGTAATTAGAAAGTTGAACTAATATTTATAGTTGAACTTAGAAATAGTTCCCCGTTTGCATACGATTTTTGCCCGTCCAGATGTTCAGCGCTGTGGTGTGGTTGTGGTTGTAAAGCGTTAATTAAAGCGTTAGTTGATTTAAGCAAGCTGAAGTGACAATGGGCTGATCACATCTCTCGAATAACCGTAACACATTGCAAAAAAAGAGTACTTGAGAGCGGGGACCGCGTTTAATTAAACGTGGTGTAGGACAACCACCGGCAAGGTGGAGAAGATATACGAAAACTGCTGGCAGTAACTGCATGAGAGCATATGATAGCGCTTAGTGGCGTTCACTGGGAGAGGCGACACAAAGTTAATCTCAAACAAACATACCACAGGCAATGCTATTATACTGTAAACGACTAAAACAGGTGAAAAATTCCGTAATATCTGGAGAAATGAGGAAAAATTCTAGTATACCTGCTTACTCATCCTGATATTAGGTTAAAACACATATACATAAACATATAGCTAACGCACATAAAACGTGCCAACACACAATAATGTACCTGCCTAATCCTTACTAGGGGATTTACAAAAACTGGGTACTACTTGTTACCAAGTCATGTCAAACTCACAGTTCTATAGAAGACCTCAAACCAAAATAACTGACTATAACAAGACATGTTCATAAACTAAAACACAAATAAGGTCGGGTAAAAAATAACCAGTGACACTCTTGCGATGAAGACGAATCGATTGATACCTCGCTTGTCAAAATCAGACTATTAGGGGCGACGGCGACGCTATGGCCGCACATCCGCATACCCACATACATATACACATACATACGTACATATTTTGCATACATATAAAGACTGTTAAACTCATTACACTTCCCTTGCTTCGCCGTAGTCGGGTAAAAACCATAATTTGTTCTTCCCGAGGGTTCAAACTATCTTTTACTTTGACACCTGTCACTTTGGCATCAAAGTGGTAATTCCCATACAAAATTAAACATTTTTTTCCCTAAATTGGAATGAAGTGTACCCTATGTCCTTTTCTGTGCCCCTGACAACATGTGTGCAAAATTTCATGAACATTGATTGCGTAGTTGAGGCGTGAAAGCGTAACAAACAAAATCACTTTCGCATTTATAATATTACTAGCTTTCACCCGCGACTTCGTTCACGCGGACTTCAGTTTATCGCGAAAAAAGCATCATATGTTATTCTAGGATATTAAAAACCAATGAAAAAGTTTAGCACCAATGGTCTTGATGCTTTTTGACAGACTTGTTATTATTTTGTTTCCTTGGCAACCTTTCCTAACAGCGAGTAATCAGCACTTTCCAGTTTTCACAATATTCCGGGACAAAAAGTATCCTATGTTAGTCTTAATATTTGACAGTACCTATTAACAAAGTTTCTTAAAATTTTGATCAGCCGTTTTAGCGTGAAAGCTCCCAAACAAACATACAACATTTCACTTTTATATATTGGTGTGGATTTGGTTTATATCTAGATTTTCAACCCATAGTAGGGATGACATCGTAAAAATAAATTTACCCACGACAAGGCAATCCCGCAAGGGTTAGAGCAGACCTTGAGTGCCAACCCTAAAACAAAAAACACTACACGGGAGTTCTCGAACCTATACGTTTTTTTTTACTATATGTAATTAGGCCCCAGTTTGATAAGTTTTTTTTTTTAATTATGTATTTTTGCTCAAAGTACATGTTTCTAGGGTTACCAAAAGGTTGAGTTCGCTAGGGATGCACTAAGGAAGGACTTTTTGAAATTCCTTCCATATGTGGCAAACACATTTTCATCACTGTGCGACTAGATGTTCGGCGATGCGCCACCCTTTCATGGTTGAATTACCTCACACAAGAACGAAGCGTTACGTTTCTTCATTTATTATAAGAACTGCAAAGGAGTGGAATGCCCTTCCCTCGTCAATGTTTCCAGTACATAAAATAAAATATATATATACCAGATCTGTAAAGTATATATATCAGGTGTAAGAGTGAATATCTACTAGGCAAGCGTGTTACACCTTCGACCACATCATCGCTTTCCGTCAGGTGAGATTAAAAATGTACGCAAATCGAGCGAGTACGAGCGTTTCAAGGGACACTCTGTGAACTTTTGTACGTACCGCATCTTAAACAAAGTTTCCTAAACGTTGGACGTGCGTCCAATGTCCATATTATTCTACAAACACGAAACAAAAAAGAACAACATTAGTGCTCTGAGTTTGGTTAGAATTACTAAATAAAATCTAGAGTTGGGCTAACAAAAACTCCTAAACTATTGCAAATCGCTGCAAATATATGGAGCTAAATCGAAAGGCTGGGGGGGTTCTCTAGCTCACCCTCCTTTTTGATCCATAAGTTGTAAGTCTCTCTTTAATATAATAACACTAGCTGCCCCCTTGGTTTTACCCACGTGGGCAATGATGATGATGAAAGTATCTATGTACAAAATTTCATCAAAATTCGTTCAGTCATTAACAAAATCTTTGGACCACCTTTGAGATGGACCTTGTCGAAAAATAGCTTATTGCGGTATTTATTTATTTTTCAATGTATGTCCGGATATCTGTCCGGCTGTTCCCCTTTACAGGTCGCATATCTCAACAGATCTAGACGAATCTTGATATACAGGTAAGGCGAATGTTGAGTTTTTTTGTCGGTGTTTTTTGATTGATTCTTTCCCAAAAAAGGGTAAAAGGGGGCTTTTTTTATTTGACAGGTAGTAACTTAAAATTTGTCTCAATGAATTTGGGGAAGATCTGATGAGGATCTTCAGCGTGATGAGCAGAATAGCTCCTCAAAATGCAGTAAATTTCTCACATTTAGGTTTCTTCCAGTGGAATCAGCCCATTACCTACTAGGTAGGGATTGATGGAGCACCTTGGTTATTAATGTTAGTGTTACAATAAGGTAACTAGATGGCGCCACTGTGCACCGCTAGATTGTTTGCAAAAAAGTTTGTAAGCGCGAGGTCTACGAGTATAGCTCCTAGAGCCACTAGTTATTGAGATACTTGATTATACTTTACGTCATCTATTGATTAAAAAACATTCAGGTTTTCTACGAGCATGATCCAAACAATGTGTTAAAAAGATTTTATTTATAACTAGCAGTACCCACGGTTTCGCACGCGTGGTCATTTCTCAACGTTAAAAGTCTCTATGTACTATTCCTAGACCTAAAATACGAGTACCAATTGATCATTTGATCAAAATTTCTTCACCCATAAAAAAGTTTTTATATATTGCTTGGTTTCTACTCAACGGATTGAGATACCAAGTACACATGTTTTTAAGACATACCATACGCAAACCCATTTCCAACAGTGAAAACCGCTTTTTTACTTCATGCGCAAAACAGACACTATAGTTTATCGGGAAATAAAGCATCATATGTTCTTCTAGAATATTAAAGACCAATGCAAAAGTATAGCACTCTGGATGCTTTTTGATAAACTTGTCATTATGTCGTTTCCATTGCAGCCGTTCCTTACAGCGAGTAATCAACATTTTCCAATTTTCTCTTGAAAACTCACCATTTTACGGGATAAAATGTACCCTATGTTTTTCTATATATTGTACAGTACCTATTTACAAAGTTTTATCAAAATTGGATTAGACGTTTTGCTGTTAAAATTCCCCAAACAAACAAACGGACAACGTTTTACTGTTATATATTGGTGTGGAATATACTTGTGAATTTGTCATTTAAAATCGCTTAACCCCATAACAAATTTCACTCGATTTACTCTAACCGGTAAAGCGCTTCCGTTGTACGCGGTTTGAATCAAATATTCATTAGGGAAAATCAAGCGCTTAAAATGCTAGCACTTATGCATGAGTGCGTAGACTCGCAATTCAAAATCTTAAGTGGAGACTGTTTCAAACAGTTTCCATTTAAATAAAGGCTATGTAAGTGTCTACAAGTATTTCTGTATAATATCAAGTAATTTTCCAGATTGAAAAAATGTAAAAAATAAAAAAAAATACCTAATCAGTAATCATGATCATCATCACCGTAAACAAGTATACGGTGATGATGATCATGTCCACTGCTGGGCGTAGGCCTCTCTTATGCACGCCACTGAGCTTGGTCTTCAGCTCTGCATCCAGTTTCTGCCGCTTTTCGCAGGTCATCACTCACCTGGCCACAGGGCGTCCTGTGCTACGTAGGTATTTCCAAAATGAGATATCCACTCGAGAAGTCTTCTACCCCAACGGTTATCGGTTGTTACACGACTTGTGGTTCGCTAGCTCAGCGGAGACGGGTGGTGCCTTCGGGTCGTGGATTTGTTGACAGGTCTATTATTCATTGGTGGATTGCTAAGGAGGTCAGGTTCTTATTGGACGCCACCAGTCATGCGACTGGTTCTAAATGAAAATTGTAATTAGGCACAATTAAATTCTGTATTGGATAACAGTTGAGGTTACACGATTTAACAATTAAGTGACACCGTTGCTTACTTCTAGGTCATTTGTCATTGTATGATTTTTGTGCGGCACCATGTTCTAAATGTTCTGAGTTCAGAGTTATGTGGCAGCGCTAGTACATTTAATTATTCTTTCCTTAATGATTATGGTTAATAGCAAGTGTTAGCTTTATTCTTACACTAAACTCCAATGTACAAGTTTTGGTGTATTTCAGGTGGCCAAACCACGAAACTCTTTTAATTTAAGATTAATCCTATTTGATTAATCCTATTTGAGCAGCACACACTTACCATCCAATGGTCTAGTGCCGGTGCCGAGGTCTCATCACAACAGTACAATATCTGGATAGGTGCTCCTAGCGACCGTCTCACTGGAGCATGTCTTTGACCAGGAGGGGCGAGGAGGGACACTCACCGAGACATCGGAACGAGCTCGTGTACCTGTTCTTTCTGCCTTTCTTTCTCAAATTCTTAACCCTAACATGGGAACGGCTTCCTGTGAACAAATAGGAGTCCGTCAAAACACAATTCTGCGACAGGGGAAGGGTCGCGCAAAAGCCAAGGCTCACTTACCTGCCACACTTTCACAAACTATTTCCTTATTTGTGAGCTGGGTAGAGGAGCGAGGACAACTATCTCGACCCTTAGGTGTCGTGACGCGTAGCGGATATCACCGAAAGTCGGGTCGTCACGCATGAGTTCTGAATTTCGATATCTGGTACGAACAGTCATGAGTTGTGCTTTAACCTTGAAGGAAGCACTAAACCACAGACTAGGTAGTGATACTACACTAGAAGATCTGATGGCACAGAAAAACTTACTAACGTCTTGATTATTTCCGGTTCCCTCTGGTTGAAATGTCGATGACCTAGTGACAAGTCCTGCTGATCTGCCTTTATATTAGTCTATGTCTGCCTTGGCACAGAGGAAACAAAGGTAGTTTTCTTTATAAGAAATGAATATATTACTGAAAATAACGTAGATTATTTAAAAGAAAATGTAACTAATGAAACTCTGTTAAACTCGCCTCTGTCTTGTTCACGGAAAGATAAAGATCTCTAAAACATATATGTTATGCTTCATATATATCAGGTTTGTGGTTGACCCAGCATATTTATGTAAAACCCTTAAATATTGGAGCCCGGTCTACGTATGAGTCACTTCAGTTTATGCATACGGCTTTGATACGAGTATCCTTCAGTGTGAACGTGCGGGCGCACTAAAGAGCGCAAAAACCGAATGCAATTAATCGTACGTATGATCCGAGAACCGAACAAATCAGATACCTTATGAGTGCGGAGTGGCCAAATTATAATTTGTTCTTAAACATTCTAATATCCCTCGTAAAGTTAACAATTGCTAGTAAAGCCATAACACGTTTTACAATCGGTCATAACAATACATAGGTATAGTAAACAGTTCTCTACTTTGAAGTCGTAACTTTCGAACACCATGGCTTTATCGCTTCGATAAGATCAACGAACTATCAACTGTCAGAGTTAGAGGCAGTTAGAGAAACTTGGAACGGTCCTTATTGAAGTAATTGTAAATTATTACTATCGCTAGCAGAGGGTAGTATTACCAAGGACCACCTGTTTGGGATCCTGTCCTTTTCATAATAATTATTCTATGAATCAAACTATTTACTCCAACACTATTTATCAATATTATTAGCGCCACATTATACATATTGCATTTTTCTATCTTCTCACTCTGTCTAACATTGGGAAGTATTACAGATTCATGGTTCGCCATGAATCTGTAATACTTCCGTGGGTTGAACTGGTTTACAAGTTGCTGCATCCCGCTTCCTCGACCTATCCAGAACCTTGCATCACGCGCCTCGCGCCGTCTGACAAATCCGTCAGGAGTCTTCATTGAAACTTGCCTTGCCGTAAGTAGGTCCTTTCACGCACCCGCCGTGATATCAACAAATAATTCAACCGCGACGCATCTAATTAATATAACGATCACTTTATAAGCACGTTGAGGTCCCCAAGATACAGGTTAACCTAGTTTAAGGACCGACGATTGATATGTTTTATGTAACTGGAGCTTATATCAATAAAAACTTGTTATTATTATAAACCAGAGTGTTAATAGTGGAACACCCAGTGGAAGTGAATATCTACCAGCTGAAGAAGTCAGCATCTAAGGACGTACGGCCCGCAAGCTGATTGACAGGTGAATCCCATTTTCTTATACCTATACCTATATAGCTCTTATATTTTGTAACACCACCTTGTAATCAACTACCGAACTATTTAAAAATACAGTCCACTAATTCTCATGTATCCCGTTGCTGTCTAGATTATTAGTATTTTGGGCCACAACAACTACAAATAAAAAATTGTGGATTATTTTCATAAACCAATTTGGATGAAAGTCCTTTGTGCAGCTACAAGTGAAAGAAACGAAAAATCGCGGCCAAATTTTCATAAATCGATTAGAGGATTCTCAAATCAAATTTATAGTTAGCCGCTTATACTATACAAGTATCTTTGAATTCGTCTCAATAAAACTGACCGCGTAACATTTTTTTTTTATAAAATCCAATATGGCCATCAAGTTATAATAAAAATCATCGGATTCCTTGATGATGATAATAAAACTTGAATCATGAGGCAACAAAGTATGATTCTGATAATTTTCATTTCAGGAAGTAATCTCATACAGATGCGCGCGTTCTTGAAGTAATCTCATACAGATGCGCGCGTTCTTGAAGTAATCTCATACAGATGCGCGCGTTCTTGTTCACAAAACTTGCAATTATTTTGTCATAGTTGGGTTTTAATTAATTTATGTTATTTGTGTTTTTGTGTTTGATTCAAGCCACGCGCTGTCACTTTTCTCATAGAACTTGTTTTGGATGGCCAGGCTATGTTATCTATGTATATTACATACAAATAAAATGCCTAATTATAAAATCCATTTAGGACAAAATAAAACTGAATTTATAGATCTCAAGAGCACGATAGAAAATCGACTGATTTCAGCTTGTCCTAAAAACATTTGAACTGTCACAACCTCACTCTTGGGAGCTGTTAGGATAAAATCTAAATTAGGTTTCTGTCTGTCTGAGATTTTCGCACTAATCTAGGGCACTTTATCAACTGCCAAACCACTGCTGGACATAGCCCTCTCCTAATCTGCGTCGCTGAGACCAATCTTCGGCTCTTCTCATGTAATTACTGCCTGCTAATAAGCGCAGGTCGTCGCGCCTTCTTTCCGGAGGGCTTCTTACACTACGTTTGCCTACACGTAGTTTCCACTCAAAAATTCGTTCAAATGCTAGTGCAAGTTCTGCTTATTAATCACCCTTTATATTTCGAAAAGTAACCCAGTTAAATGGGAAATGTCTCCGAGTGTCTGTTTTAGCGCTGGCCATCTGAAAGCCAAATTCAATTAATAACTGAAATGGCCTGCCTTTGTGCCTGTTAAGCCTTTTTGCCTTTGTCAGTTCAACACAGGGGGTTTTAACCCAATAATATTAATCAAAGAGTCATATGGTAGAACAGGTATTTCAGATGTAGCTCTAAAAGCCGCCAGGCTGATGTGGAACTGGGCCGGCCACGTCTGCTGCATGCCCGAGGTGCTATGGGCCAAAGAATCTGCTTCAGAGAGAAGGTGACGCATCTCTTTAAATGGCAATCTGAAATGCTATTGAGGAACATCCCTATGAGGTTTTGATTACTTATATTTACCTAGAACTAGTTTTATGATTTATGAAAAAAGTACCTATTTAGCGCTATTGGAATTAATAGTTCAATACCAATTAATATTACGGTCATGTCCAATACGAAATATTCAACTAAAACAAATGCATTTTATAACATAAAATAATTTATGAATAGGGATAAATCAACTAAAATTTGTTGGTGATCTTAGTAATTGACAATTTTGACTAAGAATATTATTCAATTTTCTACACTCATAACGTGAAATCCGGATTATGAACTCAAAAATTGTGGCATAATGACATACAAAACGCACGGCACGTCTCTATTAAAAAACCCCATTATAACACTGTTTTTTGAAATAATCAATGTTATAATATATATTTGTCCCATAAAAGCACCAGTTTGGCTCCGCACTATGAGGGTTTTCGCCATTTCGTCACCTGAGTGCTTTTTTGTTCTATCTACCAAATTTTTCGAAAATTAACTTCAAATGCAGTATTGTTTAGACTTAAATTTCACTCCTGTTGGTTAAAGAAGATTGAAAACTTTTGTCTTTCAACACAACAAAATATTTTTTTTAAATTTTGTTAGTCACACGATATCGTAATGAAAATTTGTGCTTTTTTGTACCTACAATGTCCAGTTTTTGTTTTATATCCTACACTGCAAAAGATGTTAAGTGATTGAGTGATCTATGTCTACAAAATTAAACAATCACAGTCCACGACGTCATGTCATCTGGAACATAGAACAAATAAGCACGCTAAAATGAAACAGTCACTTTGTCTTATGTCTAATGAGGTATGTTCTAAGTCCACATTCGTAATTTTATTTATGCTATCTCTGTTCTATCTTCACATTAAAACCTGTGAAATAAGATTTCATTAATAACCATCTCATATGAAAATTATAACTGTCAATTCATAGATAACTCATGTATTAAGAAATACCTTCATATCTAGACACTAAACCTCTTTTATTAAATAGACCAAAATACTCTTCTACTGTAATATTCAACTAATGGTAGATAAGACAAATAAGCAATGGGGCGACAATTTATTATCTATGACGGCGCGTGTTAAACCGTATGCGCGCAAATTCGCTGTGGACTGGATTATGTCGCCATAATTTACTGTGAAAAGTACCTAACCAATTTAATGTGTTTTTTGTTGATTTAATGTTTTGTCCTGATGAAAAAGGGACAAAAATTTGTTAAACTTGTGAAAACCGTGTTTGAGAGGAGAATTTGACTCCACATGACGTCACGGAACTGCGCCGAACATCGCGAACGAGCTTTTACCAGCAAAATCAAGAAAATATTACGACATATTTTTTTCATTAATAGTAATTTTCTATTGCATGAGTGTAGATAAAGTAGTGTATAAAACGGAACATATTATATCTAGGTATTAAAACACTGGAGTGATACTATTAAAAAACTCGCCTACGGCACGTTTTCTAAGATCTCTTATTTTAATTCCTCTCATAACGCAACTGTTTCATAAACTGCTATTCAGGTATCCAATTCATTATCATTTATTATTGATATTATTATTATCTTAAATTCTTTAATTGTCATTTTTTCATTTTATACTCATCGGATTGAGATACCAAGTACACCAGTTCTTAAGTCAAACTATCCAACCGTGAAAGCCGCATCGCATTTGTTCCAGTAGTTTTACGAGATGCGTGAACAGACAAACCAAGACAAGATTAAAACAGAAACTTGTTCAGTAGCTTATTTTAAGTCCCCTAGATGATTTTTATTATTTATCTTTATTGTACCGACTTTTTGTTAATGCTTTGTTCTATGTATACATGTCTCATTCTCTGCATTACATCTGACCATTATCAAATTAAAAACCATCAAGAAAAAATAGCATTCCCCAAGCACTACACAGAAATTGTTAACTCCGTACCTATATACCTAGACTTATAGATATATATGTTTATCACAATAGATTAATAGATTCCGAGCCAGCATTCTGCTATGACAGAAATATCAGAGCTGGCCTTTATCGATGCGAATTAATATCAGAGTAAAAGCCAACATACTTTGTTAGGCAGACTACCACAGCTAGGTCTTTTGTCTTCCTACAGGTTCGCTCATTGTAACTAATCAATTCAACCTTTGTGGTTGAATTCAGTATAGTTGTGCGAAAAGGCTGTCGCACACTGTGACGACTCAATACCAACTCATTTTACAATTTTTTTTTATTGAGAACCCAAGTGATATATCAAAATCAATAATCTAAAGTTTGTTTGCCTCCTTTTAGTTTTGATTGTAGTCTTTTTTTAATCGTTTTTTTAGTTTATTTATTTTCGCACAGGGGTAATTTAGAAAAAAAAAAGAGGTGAAAATGTAGTTCTCGCATACTTGATGTTCACTCTACTTCGGTGGACGGCGGCAGCTCACTTCACTCGCCGTCTCCCCTCTCGCTTCGCTCGCCATCTCTCCACTCGCTTCGCTCGACACCTCCCCCCTTGCTTCGCTCGTCACCTTCGCCTCGCTACGTTCAGGTCTCGTATGCTCGTATTATCCATATCCATCATAATAATAAAATTCTAAATGGCTGGACCAATTTTGACAGAACTTTCACTGGCACATAGCTGATGTTATAAAGTAACTAAGGCTACTTTTATTTTTGAAAATAAATAGGGTTGTGCACAAAAAATATATTACCCATGAATTTTGACTACGCGGACAAAGCACAGCATACATGTAAAACTTTATACTTTATACATATAAATTAATGGTGAAAACCGCATCAATATCCGTTGCGTAGTTTAAAAGATTAACCGTTACAGACAGACGGCGGAAAGCGACTTTGTTTTATACGGATTATTACCGAAATCCCCACCAGACCGTCCCTACCAGGGGGGATTTTGGGAAAAAGCTAAAAAAAGTTTACTATGTATTGATATTGAAATGGTTTTTTAAAGACCTTCATTTTGATACCTCACTCCAGGTCCAGATAGCTCTTGATATTTTTTTGTTCCATCGTAAACACAACATGGCAGTGTCCATATCAGTTTTCTTGATACTTCAATATATCCTTTGTCACTCTCGTGATTAAGACAAATCCAATAATACCTCATTTATCTAAATCCATCAAGCCATTTAGGCTGTAGGACGCGCCAAAGAAACATACAAACAAACCAAAAACATAACCCTCCGCTGTCAGGTAAAAATTAGGCAAAGAGTTGGGTCGCGAGTAGAGGGTTTGATCCCGGGATCCCGAATACCGGGATCCTGGCATCCCAACCTCTTTTAAATCCCAAAATTTTCGTGATTGACATCATTTTAAAAAGTATGCAAATTAGACTGCGTGAAGTTAAACGCTCAGTGCGTTTTATCCGTCAACATATCAGCCATCTCGTTTTGTCACTGACATTAGCCATCTTGTTTTGCCATCTGATTTTATGCATATACCCAAAAGCAACAAATTGAGAAGCAGACTTGATGATGAGATACTGGACGCGTTGTTATTTCGAAGATCTAATTTCCCAATTCAAATTAAAACGTCCTTTTTAAATTGGTTTTCTATCATCATCATCAGCCCGTATTCAATCACTACTAGATGTAGGCCTCTCCTTGTGATCTTTAGATCTCCTCTATTCTTTTATACCGTAAAATAATTTAATTTTAAATTTTGATTTTTAGGGAGCTGTTTTTTGAAAGATTTTTCTTTTTGTTTTATTTGTAACCCTCAATCCTGTGATTTTCCTGGGATCCCAAGATTGACTAAGTATAATCCCGAAATCCCGGGATCAGATATAAGGATCGGGACTACTTTTGTTATTGTAAAATGTGCTTATACGTAACACTCTTAAAGCTCATATTACTACGCTTCACTTAAATTCTGGTTGTCTAATTAGATGTAGGTTAGCACTGGGCCACATAATCTCACGTGTTGTAACGATGTGGTCGAAGTAGGTAAGACTTGGGTAAGCCCACACGTTGCGCGTCATCGTTTGGAATAGACCGTTGTTCATCAACCGCTATGCGCATGCGTGAACTCCATGTTGAATTCAATTGTTTCGAACCGTTTAGCTGTTTACATAGAAACTATTAAATGTACGAACTGGAAATCTGATTTGCAATATTTTTGTAGTCATAACGTAGGTAAACCATTTTTTAACAAACCTAAATGATTACAATTACACTAAAATAATTATAAATAAACTATATATTTAATGTTGGCTACGAAAGCGCGTGCGTGATCGCGCGTAAAGTGGAAATAAAAAGGTCTATTACGATTATTTTGGTTCAATTTTAAATAATTAATTTGGAAAATATGCAAATCAGCAATTACTTGAAACAGAATTCCGATTCGTAAATGTACTAGTGTCTTTAAAAACTCCCACAACTGTTCGATGCCTTTGAATTCAGAATGGCACTCATGAGGAACCCAATCGTAAATTAAAAGGTCTTTGGGACTGGCTTCCAATAACTGCTGCTGGAACAGCCTTAACGAGGCTTCACGACAGATTTGAATAGGAAATGAGAACATTGGGCTACTTCATTTGTATTCTAAAAAAGGTAGCTAAATTAATGTTAATATTATACGTCTGACTGATTACTGGAGTCTCTTATGTTTTTTTATAAGAGACGAGACAATGTTTTCCTTACGGCAGAGAAAAGACAAATTATTAAAATAGAAATTATTTATTAAGTAGCATACAGTTGCATAGAATCCACACCAATATATAAAAGTGAAACATTGTCTGTTTCGGGAGTTTTAACGCAAAAACAGCTGATCCGATTTTGATGAAGCCTTATAAATAGGTACTGTATAATATAGAGACCAATAAAGGATACTTTTTATCGCGGAAAATTGTAAGTTTCCACGGGGAAACTGGAAAATGTCAATTGCTCGCTGCATGGAACGGTTGCCATGGAAACGAAATAATAACAAGTCTGTCAAAAAGCATCAAGAGCGTTGGTGCTATACTTTTGCATCGGTTTTTAAAGCTTTTATTTAACTTGCAATGTTTGTACGTATGTTTGTAGAATTCTAATCTTGCAAGCTGAATTAGAACCACTTCCTCTTATCCTCTATACCTACGGAGTTGAATATTTGCATGTTGGTTTGTGGAGGTAGCTAGCTTCAACGGTGGAGATCTGTTGAAGCTCCTCCATCGGTACGGGAGGTACTTCTGACCGAGCCAAGTGTTGTTGGCCCGGAGACAGCTGCCAAACTGTTCCTCGTTGGAAGTTCCACTACTGGACTAGATGGCGCTGATTACAATGTAGCGGTTGTGGTCACCACAGGTTCAGTTCCAATGACAATGCATTTTTAAGGTAAGCATGACCTGAACAGCCAGCTGACATCCAGGAACAGCTCCAGATAAAGGAACTCTTCAAAGATAAACATTACTTTCACGAAATTTTGTGTACACATTCTATTATGATAACCAGTTCGAAGTTGTACAATGAAATGGCTGCAGCACTCCGCGTTGGCTCTTGACTTGGGAACTCCTCAACGGTTAACAGCACAGACATGAAATTTTGTGTACGCATTATAATATGATAGTCGGTTTGAACTTTTACCATGACATGGCTGCTGCACTACAGGGCGGCTTCTGATTAGGGAACTCCTCAACGGTTAACAGCATAGACACGAAATGTCGTATACGCATTTAATTGTGATAGCCCGTTTTAAGTTTCATCATGACATTGCTACAGCGTAAAAGATTTTTTAAAATGTTTTAACTTATTAATATCCTAGAAAACATAGGATGCTTTATTTCGCGATAAACTGTAGTCCGCAAGAACGAAGTCGCAGGCGGAAGCTAGTGTTTATAAAGGGGTAAAAGTTTTATAAACGTACACGCCAGAAACATTTGTCTTACTAAAGACAGAGTGGCCCAATTAGTCTCGTGTCAAACTCTCAACACTCACTGCGAGCGTTATACTCGTACTTCGTACGATTTTCTTCAGTTTTAACCAGTTTTCTCAGTATTCTATTTATTTTATCCGCTATTTTTCAGCGCAAAATCAATATCTATACATATAATGAAACCGTAGATAAACCCGTGAAACCTGTCAATGGAAGAGAATTTAGAAAAATTGCATTTTTATTTTAGTAGGTACTAGCTACCCGGCCGCGACTTCGTCCACGCGGACTACTGTTTATCCCAAAAACAGCATCCTACGTTTTTCTAGGATATTAAAAACCAATGCAAAAGTAGACTTAGACTTCTTGGTTATGGCCTCTGTGGCTTGTTGTTGGTATCAATGGCGAAGGAAATGTGTTGGTATAGCATCAACTACTTACTCTGTGGCACCAACGCTCTTGATGATTTTTGACACACTTGTTATTTCGTTTCCATGGCAACCGTTCCTTACAGCGAGTATTCAAAATGTTCCAGTTTTCCCGTGGAAACTTCCACGGAATTCATGGAATTTTCCGGGATAAAAAGGATTCTATAATTTATTCTAGGGTATAAGCTATCTCCATTCCAAATTTCATCAAAATCCGTCCAGCGGTTATCGCGTGAAAGCTCCCCAAACAAACAAACAAATAAACAAACAAACAAACAGACAACGTTTTACTTTTATATATTGGTATGGATATATGAAAGAAAACCAAATATATAAAAGTAGTAGAATACAAAACATATTTTTTTAAACTTTTGTCTGTCTGTCTGTGTGTGACTTCATCATGCAAAAGCTACTGGATGTATTTTTATGCAGTTTGCTATTAGTATTTCTTGCACAGGTTGTTATTTTTGTTTCATCAAAATGGTTCATCCAAAAAGGAGTTAAAGACATTTGTTTAGTTGCGCAAAGAATTTGCAAATACTAACAACGTAGTAAGACAGTAAGTAAATTAAATAATTATGTCTTATTAATATTTTTATTTTTGTGCAAACGCTACCTCTCTCACTATAAAGGAGCACAATGTAGTTCCGGTGTTTATTAATGCGAGAAATAGCGACACAAAAAGTAGTCTCTGTCATGCTTATAAGCGTGCCTACGCGCGAGGGAGAGAGAGACAGGTTTTATTTTCATAATGCGTTTTCAGTATGAAGTCATGCCGATAGGAGCCGTGCGCGTATTCACAGACACTGCCCAGTAACCGACCTGTACAAGATTTTCACCGATATTTTCAGTAACCCAGTCACCCAAAAAGTATCCCCCGGGAATACACGTTGTATTTTCAAGGTCGAACCTCAGGGGGTAGGCAAACTGAATATAAATAAGCATCCACTGTGATTTGGAATTCATAATTCCCTCACGTTTCATAAAGGAGGGGTTTTCTATACATCGATGTGTTGGCTTATTGTATTTTTTTCATTCAAGAGCAAAGCTTCTGTGAATGTGTTTAATTTTAGATGTTTACGAGGGGATATATTTGTGCCACTTTAGGGATTATTATCGTAAAATAAATTTGCTGGTGAATATGTATTCTATTGTATCTTTAAAACAGCTGTATTGAACAAATGTGCCCGCAGCTTCGCACGCGTGGTCATTTATCTAAGTTAAAAGTACTCCATGTGCTATTCCAAGACCTAATATACCAATATACCAACATTTTATCAAAATTCCTTCAGCCAACAAAACGTTTTTTATCGGCTTATACTCAATCAGATTGAGATACCAAGTAACCCATATATTAAGTCAAGCCCTAAGCTATCCAACAGTGAAAACCGCATCGCAATCGGTCCAGTAGTTTTTGCGTATCTTTGTATTAAAATACTAAAAGACGTGGAAAAAGACATAAGATATATATTTCTTATGTCGGAGAACTGCCCACGCAGGTAAAGCTGCAGGGAGTAACTAGTAAACAATAAATAATTAATACTTTGCCTGGCGAAGTAAATAACTAGGGTGACCCGCTCCAACTAAAATTAGGTGATCAAAAATTTTCAATGAGGGGATGGCACGCTGCGTTGCGTATCCACGAAAGTGGATAGGGTGACCACGTTAATGTTAATTAATAAGTTAAACTAAAAACATTCAAAAAAGCTTTTATGCAGTATCCATGTCATAATAAAATTTAGACCGGGCTAACACAATTAAATGCATATACTTCATTTCGTGTCAATGCTATTAACCGTTGAGAAGTTCCCTAATCAGAAGAAAACCTGGAGAGCAGCAACCATGTCATGGTAAAACTTCTAACCAGCTGGCATAATATAATACGTACACAAAATTTCGTGTCAGTGCTGTTTACCGTTGAGGAGTTCCTAAGTCAGGAACCAACCTGGAGTGCTGCAGCCATGTCATGGTGAAACATGTTCATGGGAATTATAACAGAATTTGTACACACAATTTCATGACAGTGCTATTGACTGTTGAAGAGTTTCTTTATCTGGAGCTGTTTGCATGTCGATGCAGGTCATGCTTACCATAAAAATGCATTGTTACCGGAACTGAACTAACATGCAATAATTTATTTTTACAAAAAAAAAACTACTTCATATTAAAAATGTTATTTTGTAAAAAACACTAAAATGAGTTTGAAATTGCAATTGAGCCAGAAAAAACAATTACAATTAAGCCAGAAAAAAAAATACAATTGAGCCAGAAAAAAAAATTACAATTGAGCCAGAAAAAAAAATACAATTGAGCCAGAAAAATAATTTACAATTGAGCCAGAACAGCAGTGCCGTAACTAGGGCGGTGCCAGCGGTGCCCAGGCACATGGCGCAGATAGGCACAGGGCGCAGAATCCATGGAACCGGTTATGATTCGAAAATATTTATAGCAGCTCGCACCGGGCGCATAAAAGGCTAATTACGGCTGCGCAGAACGGTATCACTTTTTCGAAATTACCAACGTAGTAATAATGCAAAAATACAACATAAGATAAGAAAGAGTTTAATGAAGGCGGTGCCAAGCCCGCGTTCCATCATTTTGTTGTTGAGTACCTGTGACTACCTTTCGAAGCCCGCGTTCCATCATTTTGTTGTTGAGTACCTGTGACTACCTTTCGGCTCCATCATGACACCCTGGATATAACATAACACCAGAGAACTCATCAAGACAAACCAAATGAGCCCAAACTCGAAGGGGTTCCATCGTTTTGTTGTTGAGTTCCTGTGACTGACTACCTTCCGGCTCCATCATCAGACCTTGGATACCCTTTTAAAACTAGAGACCTCATCAAGAAAAACCAAATGAGCCCAAACTCGAAAGGGTTCCATCACTTTGTTGTTGACTTCCTGTGACTACCTTCCGGCTCCATCATGAAACCCTGGATATCACATAACACCAGATAACTCATCAAGACAAACCAAATGAGCCCAAACTCGAAAGGGTTCCATCGTTTTGTTGTTGAGTTCCTGTGACTGACTACTTTCCGGCTCCATCATTAGACCTTGGATACCCTTTTAAAACTAGAGACCTCATCAAGAAAAACCAAATGAGCCCAAACTCGAAAGGGTTCCATCATTTTGTTGTTGACTTCCTGTGACTACCTTCCGGCTCCATCATGAAACCCTGGATATCACATAACACCAGAGAACTCATCAGGACAAACCAAATGAGCCTAAACTCGAAGGGGTTGCATCTTTTTGTTGTTGAGTTCCTGTGACTACCTTCCGGCTCCATCATCAGACCCTGTATACCATTTAATACTAGAGATTATATTGCACATACGTATTTTCTAATATTATACCGTCGCTTTATCTGATTGGTTGGAAAGTAAATAAACAAGTAAAAAAAAGAAGATGGTTTTCCGATATATTTTTTAATGAATGTCACTTTTAAGTTTTTTTATGAAATTCACTTTAAATGTTATTTTTTAATTTTTTCGCTCTGTTAGCGAATTGTGAGCTACCCTGAAAGTTTCAGCAAGATAGCAAATTGGAAAGTGCTTGAAATTGGAGTCGCAAGATTCCAGGACAGACAGAAATACATAGATACATAGATAGATACATACATACATAAAAGTAAAGTTAAATAATAAAAATAGCCTGTGTCCTTCCTCTTGTCTTGTGTTTGAACAGAGATAGAGTATTATTACAATATACAAAACAACAAGAAAAAACTGCCCCCTTACTCTCGAACACCATTCCGATTCAATCACGATCCCAACAGTGCGATTCAGCTAGAAAACTTTACCTGCAACGTGATCGTTACCTTTCGGTGTGGCAACATGTCCGCCATCTTGGTTTAAAAAAATTATGTCCTTCCCCACATCCCAACCTTTCTCCTACTTGCTCCCACCCTTCCCCCTTTCTTCCTACCCTTCCCTTATTTCTTCCTACCCTTCCCTTATTTCTTCCCAACTCTCTCATTCCCCACTTCCCTTACCCCTTTTTAATTTCAACCATTTCTCCCACTCTGCCCCACCCTTCCCTTCAGTTTTCCTCCACTTCCCGTACCTTTCCCTAACATCCAGCATCATTCGTCCACTTCCCCCTACCCTCCCCTTACTTTTCCCCACCTTCCCTCACTTTCCCAAACCTTCCCCCACATCCTCCCACGTTGCAGTGTTGTTAGGTGCAGTTACGTTTTCTAGCTGAATCGCACTGTTGGGATCATGATTGAATCACAATGGTGTTCGAGTGTAAGCCAGCTAGCTAGTTCAGCGGTTTGAATGTTAAAGCCGCACAAATAAACACAATGGTCAATGATTCTGTCGAAGTTTTCTATTAGAGTCACTCTCATGTCTCCCCCACACAGTCTGATGCCTCTACAATTAAATCTTCTCCATTTTCCAAAGCCTAAAATCCCTCAATATCCCTTAAATGTGTGCACATTACAGAATACATCATCCACGTGGCTTCGGAGCATAATGTAGGATAATGGCATTTAGCTACGTAAATCAATGTGGATTTGCAGGGTTGGCGTGGCTTAACCCGTGTGTAGTGTGCTTTAATACTAAATTCAGTATCACACGTGGCTGTGTGACTGGAGGTTATACCACAGAATAAATAATTATACTTTAAGCTGAATTTAAATCGTCACCGTGTGGTGTCCGGCATAAATAATAAAACCACACCTTAACATCCCGCGAGTGCTTCGAGTACTATACTGGCCTTCAAAACTAAGTACCACGATTTTAAAATTAATAGTTTTTTTATTAAATTACTCATCGGATTGAGATGCCAAGTACACCAATTTTTGAAGTCAAAACATAAGCTATCCAACACTAAAAATCGCATCGCAATTGGTCCAGTAGTTTTAACGTGATGTGCGAACAGACATTGAATGTGTGGACTAAGTTTTGTAGGCCAGCATTTCTCTGTGTATTATAAACTGAAAACTGCAAGACGCCTGCCCAGCGCTGAGATTACAGCATATGGTAAAACAGCGAGCAACAAACAGCTCGTTGTGGTGTTCTGGGGGGATACCTATGTTAATCATCGGCCTATGTTCAGCTATGGACTTCTTCTTGCTGAGTATGATGATGGTGTCCTAAGGTTGTCTGAAAGAGGTCGCTATGAGCGATAAGACCGCCCATTGTAACAATTATAACAAATAAATAAAATAACAATTATATTATTTACATTATAACTATATTCTGTAAAAGAAAAGTGTTATTGTGTCGTATTGTATGTTGATGATAAATCCAGTTCAATAAGGCTAGTTTGTTGGCTTCGTGTACTTAGCTCCCTCTTAGCTCTCCTCCACAAGGAGATATGCTTGTGGTCTTGGCTCTCCGGGCGGGGAGATCAAAACTGTCGTGGACTTGGCTCCCCCGGTATCTCTATTAGGAGCGATAAGGAGATTCTGGTTAGACCCAGAGGATCCACTACTCTATTGCTGTGGTAACATTGTTTGTCTGTCAGTCCATCCGTCCGTCCCTTACGTATGTGTGACTTTTAAACCAGACAATGGTCAATTATTAATAGGTTACAGTAATTTTAGATTAGGAATGTCTCCTATACTTACATAGGTACAAATAATACATCCATGACTCGGAAACAAATATTTCTGCTCTCACACAAATTAATGCATATTGCGGGATTAGCATTCGCGACCGTTTGTTTTCGTAGTTAGGGTCACTAGCCACTAGACCATCTAGTCGTCATGTCTCAAAGAAGAATTGATTTGAACACGGTCAGAAGTATCTAGAGCTCTTTCACATGTTGCCGGGTATTAGCCGGGCGTCGAAATGTGTAATAACACTGTCATAAAGATCGAATTTCAGAACGTTTCATAGACCCGGCAAACGCAAACCGAACCAAGAGACATAATATTTTGATGTACAAATTTCGTGGTTTCTACTGCAAACACGCCTAATCCAATATAGGCATTGAATTTGTATATTATCTTTACATTACGCCCAAATATTTGATTTAAGTCTAGACTGGAGTTTAAAGCAATCCTTGATGGGAAAAAGTAACAGTGAATCATGCAAATTTAATGAAATGGTTCAACACTTTATGTAGATCTTGGGAATAAACGAGTTGTGTATAAATCATGCTCTTGATTCATTATCCTCACGATGTCTTCTCCACCGTTTTGACACAGACTCACAAGACACATTTTTGCATCGCTTATCTTTATTGGAATTGTAAAAGAAAGATATTTTTCCGCAATAAAACATCGGATTACATTCAAATAGGCGCGAATAAAATGTAAAAAGCGTTGTTAAACAACGCATAAAATAGCGGATGGTTGGCGTTAAATTTTATTTCTCGTCGTAATATTTACAAGTTTGTGACTGGAACAACACATTAAAATGCGTTATCTGTGGTGACTGGTGATGCCATTTGCGCAGTGAACTTCAGCTTTATTTTACCCAACTTTCAAAGACGATAATGCGTAGAGCAACGCAGCCATGTATACGTTTGAGGGCATGTCGCCGATGGATAGCTTAATCTTAACTGTAGTCATGGGTCCAGTGGACCCACGTTCAATCATTGAACGCGCGTAAAAAAGGCGTGTGCCACGGTACCTTTCGCTTCTCCAATATAATAAACAAAAAAAAAACGTATACAATGGTGATTTTGTTTAATGCTACGATTCTTGATGAATCAATGTAAAGTTAAACAAAAAGAAAGTGTAATATTGTAATTTGTTTTAGTTTAATTTTATAGCAAAAATAGGTGGGTCCCTTGGACCCACGACTAATAGAAGTGTGACTATTTTTCACCACTACAGTTAAGGGTTAAATGCGGCCTAAGATGAAGCGCACCTACCCATGAGGTATCCTTTAAACCCAGATCATAACAACAGACACAGATATCGGACACAGTACAACTTTTTGCTGCTTTGCCGTTTGAGTGATAAAAGTATCGGCAATCGCTTTGTGCGGTCATGAGCAATGTTTAAAAAGACAATAAATAGTTTAAACGTGTTCGCGGCGCAGTTGGCAGAATGTGCTTGCTGCGCTTAGTAGGTATTCCATTTTCGAATCCCGGCAGTGGCAAACATTTCTATGATTGCTTTCATATCATGGCAAAGAGAATCCTAGTGCAGGAATATATGTGTCTTACATAAATAACCAGTATAATATTCACCAAAACCATCCTTCCCGTACGAGCATGTGTCATGTTAGTTAGGTTTATTGTCATTAATATGGCAGACATAAAAATTAAAATTTACGCATACCAAGGGAACAAACAAAATTTTAATTGAAAACTCTGTCTGGACCGTCTTCGGGTGATAAAATATTGAAGTAATAGATTAGACCCCAAACAAAAAAAAACAACAACCAAGTCAAGTTAAATATTACCTAAGTTAATTTAAAAAAACATTAAAATCATACTATGGAATAGCCATGCAATGGTGAAACTTAGAACGGGATATCACAATTTAAAGCGTATATACAACATTGTGTCTGTGACGTCAACCGTTGAGGAGTTCCCTAGTTAGGAGCCAACCCTGACGTCTGCAACAATTTCACGGTAAAATTTAATACCGGATATCATAATAAAATACGTATACAAAATTTCGTGTCTGTGCCGTTGACCGTTGAAGAGTTATTTTATCTGGAGCTAATCTGGGATGCTAATTCAGGTCATGCTTAGAATAAAATGCTTTGTCATCGGAACTGAACCAACACAAAAATTCAATTCTGTCGGAAGAGGAAGTGGGTATTGCAAGATTTGAGCTGAACAAACATACATACAAACATAGTAAGCTAAATAAAAGCTTTAAACAAAAACCTATACGCGATACTGAATTTTCATTTAAATGCACTCCTCTTTCTTATTCTTTGGTCTAAGGCAGTATTTATGGTAAGTGAGTCTTACGCAAGTGGAATTTTAAATAGCTCAGCTCCATTTTCAGTCCGGAATATTTTGAGCTTTCCATCGTAAACCGTCAGGGAAACGTCAAACTCACGCTTTCTTATCTTGAAGGAAAATATGCAGATGGGAGGTAATTTCCCTAACATGAAGTAAAGCAGGGGTAAGTTACGAAATGAAGGGGTGTTTTTTTAAAAGATTTATGATAGAGTCGTGCCTGCCCTGAAATTATTGTGTGAAAAGGACGGACAGTCGGAAAAGGCAAATGCGGGTAGTGAAATGCTTAAAAAGCTCAGAGCCCTTTTGATGTGGCTATGCTGTCTGTATGTCTGTCTGCTCAGGGTTTGTCACACTAGATGCCGAGCAATCGATAAAAAGTCAATTGACGGCTGAACGAATGTTGAAAAAACGTTGGTATATGTTGCTCGCGTGGTTATTTCATTTAAAGTAGCCCATACGTGTTATTCCAGGACCAAAAACTACATTTCCTTAAAATTCGTTCAGCCGTCAAATCGTTTCTTATCGATTGCTCGGCATTTAATCATCAGATTAAGATACCAAGCACCCCAGTTTTTAAGTCAAACCCTAAACTATCGAACAGTGAAAACCACGTCGCAATTGATCCAGTATTTTTTACGCAATGTGCGAACAAACATACAGACAAACAAACAAACAAACAGACAAACACGATTTAAAAAAAGGTTACATCCTTGTTCAGTAGCTTATTTTAAGTACGCTAGACCATTTTTTTAAATTATCTTTGTACAGAGTTTATCGTTCTTCAAAAAAAGTTTGTAAGATACAGAATATTTTAAACAAAGGTATAACGAGCACAGTCGTGTGGGTCAACCTTAGAAAATAACCTTAGAAGAAAATAATGTATATAAATGTATACATTTATACTTTTTCTAAGGTTGACCCGCAGACTTGATATACCTTTGTTTGAAACTCTCTGAATCATCGACCGTATGCTTGAAATAGCTTGACAATTCTCAATTCAGCATACGATAAATTAATTGAGCTCCTATTTCAACAATAGATGAAGGTGACTTTAATCGACAAAGTTTTGTTGGTGATTAGTCAAAAACTGACCAGATTTCTTTAAGAAGGTTAAATTTATAATTTTGTGAGTAACCTTGGTTGCGATCTTGTTTTGAAGGGTTTAAAACAGATGTATTCGTTTGTTTTCAGTTAGTAGGTAGGTCTCTCTTAATTTAGTTTAGAAAGCTAGCAATCTGCAGAATCTCAAGTTTCAAAAAGCTCTATTCTCTTTTAATACAGTCAAACTGAATAAAAGTTACAGTTACAAGTATTTTTTCAACACAGTTATGGAAAGTACAAAGTTCTCAAGAGTAAATAGGTCACCCAGATACAAACTTAAAGACAAACATGGATATAACATTAATCCACAAGTTTTGTCTTGCAGTAAATAATGTTCGGCTGGGTGCTCGTGGCATTGTGCGGTACATTTGCTGTGTTGCGGTACATTTGCTGTGTTTTGACCGAACGGTGTTTCTTCGAGTGACTGTGTCGCTGCCTTGTTTCTTTATTATGATTCATATAGTCTCTACAAGTTTAGTCTTACATTAAAATAATGTTTGGCTGTGTGCTCGTGGCATTGTGCGGTACATTTGCGGTGTTTTTAGCAAATGGTGTTTCTTCGAGTGACTTTGTCGGTGCCTTTTTTCGTTATTATGATTCTCGGTGTATAAGATAGTCTCTCCAAGTTTAGTCTTACAGTAAAATAATGTCAAGATGGGTTCATACTGCACTTGGCACCCTTGATACATTGATTATCCGGCTGCACTAATCTATATCTATCCTAATATTATAAAGAGAAAAGATTAGACTATTTGTACGTTTGTTTGTGTGTAATGGATAAATTCAAAAAATAATCAACCGATTTAAATCATTATTTCACCTATACAAAGCTAGATTATCGGCAAGCAACATGGAATAAAAGTTATAAAAAAAGTATATCGCCACTAAAATTTAATTAATGTAACCCAGGGTATAAAAATTTGCCTATAAAGTACATTAATTGCCGTGCTCGGCGAAAACTATTGATGATACATAAAATAATGTCAATTTTTTTCTAACCTATACTGTCCCACTGCTGGGCAAAGTTCTCCCCCATATCCTTCCCAGATTCTCTTTACTGAGCCGCCTCGTACCAGCCCTCTTGGTAGGCGTCTAGGTCATCTCGCCACCTCTTTCTGGGCCGGCCTCGGCGGCGTCGTCCATCTTCAGGCGTCCACTGTGTCATGACCTTTGCCCACCGGTCAGGATGCATACGGCTAAGATGACCCGCCCAATCCCATTTGAGCTTGGCCTTGTAGCCTACGTCCTAAAATAATGTTACAGTACTATATAGTACTTATCAATACCCGCAAAATAAAAAGAAAGAAAGAAAGAAAGAAAAATCATTTATTCAACACTTATAAAAAACAAGTAGTAACCGAAGTCTATATGTCTAACTTTTAAAGTTATGTCACATTAACCGTTTTTTGTTCGAATTAATCAATCAAAACACGGGTACAATCGTGTACAAAATAAAAAGAAACCCTTAGCTACCCATGCGAAGCCGGATCACAAGTTTTTCCTAATCTGCAGGATAATCCCGTGTGTACCGTCATTTTGAACATAACAAAGCGTTTGGGATCCAATAGCTACAAAGTTTAGTTTAGTTAATTGCTATTTGACGGCTGGCAACAACGGGATCTGATATGGAATCGCGTCATGGCTTAGTATCTCTGTTAGTCTGAGCAGTACGTGACATCATTTGGCTTTAACATTGTAATGGTGGTGAATGTTAATTTATCTACACTAGTAATATAAACATGAAATATTTGTTTTTTTGTATGTTTGTTTGTTTGTTTGTAACGGATAAACTAAATATATACAGAACCGATTATAAAAAATATTTCTTTTATAGAAAGACACATTATCAGCGAGTAACATGGGCTGTATTTTTTTATTTTTTTAATCTAGCTGATGCCCGCGGCTTCGCACGCGTTGTCATTTTTGTAAGTTAAAAGTACTCTTTGTGCTATTCCAAGACTTAAAATACCAATATACCAATATTTCATCAAAATTCCTTCAGCCGTCAAAAATGTTTTTATCGATTGCTCGTCTTCTTCTCATCGGATTGAGATATAAAGAACCCCAGTTTTTAAATCAAAACATAAGCTATCCGACAGTGAAAACCACCTCGCAATCGTTCCAGTAGTTTTTACGTGATGCGATACAAAAACATACAGACAGACAATCAGACAAACAGACAGACACGAATTTTTAAAATGTTATATTCTTGTTCAGTAGCTTATTTTATGTTTCCTAGACTATTTATTTTTTAATTATTTCGTCCTTATTGCTTTATTATATGTATAGATAGATAGATTGGAGATCCCTACCAAAATAGCAATAATGTAACCCAAAGTATCAAACATTTGCCTATTAAAATGTCAATTACTCGCTATAAGGAACGGAATGATATGTTACCGTGGAAACGAAACAATAACAAGTCTCACAAAAAGCAGCACGAGCGATGCTGCCAATGATTTTGAATTAAAGCACCACGAGCGTTGCTGCCAATGATTTTGAATTAAAGCACCACGAGCGTTGCTGCCAATGATTTTGAATTAAAGCACCACGAGCGTTGCTGCCAATGATTTTGAATTAAAGCACCACGAGCGTTGCTGCCAATTATTTTGAATTAAAGCACCACGAGCGTTGCTGCCAATGATTTTGAATTAAAGTTACTGGCGTATTTTTTTTAGAATTTCTGACAGTTATAAAGATACTAAAAGTAAGAAAAATGCTGAAGTGTGAGCGCTATCCGTGAGCGGGGACGAGTTAGTTTATTCGTGTTTTTTTTTTATTAGGAGTCCGCATGGAAGTGAGATGTCTGCAAACGTTACTGTATTTCGGATTGAAGACCACTGAGGAGGAAGTAGCTCGCAAAAAAAAACATCCCCATGTTACATATCTATATCTATCCTATACCTACATATAATAAAACTAACCATAGCGAAATCTGTACATGGAAGTGAATTTAGAAAAAAAATATGTAGTATCCATATACATTATTTTTAGATTTTTTGTGTTTCTGTCTTACTTCATCTCGCAACAACCACTGGATGGATTTTGATGCCGTTTACTTTTCATCATATTTTATGAGCGATGGTGGCCTAACAGTTCTATAGTGCAATTCAGAATCCAACAATACCGGGTTCAAAACCTAGGCTCCGCACCAATGACTTTTCTGATTTATGTGCGGTTATCCATCCCTCAGTGCTTCGGAGGGCACGTTAAGCTGTCGGTCCCGGCTGTTATTGATTAATAGCAGTCGTTAAGCCATGTCAGAGGCCCTCGGGCGGCTTGACAAACTCTGACATCAGAGGCCAGCACTACCTCATACGACAAACAAACAAACAAACTTCATATTTTATTCGTTGTTATTGTTATGTACTGTTCATATTATCGTGTTGGTCTTGCAGAATCTCTTATTCGTTTGGTTTGGGCTTTCAGTAGGTAAATAAATTGCGGATATAGATGTGTTGATGGTTGGATCAGTTAAATGCAGACGTAGCACGGTGTATTCTATTTCATTCGCTTCTCCATAGATAAAACTATTTATCTATGGCTTCACGTAGAGATGGGTTGTATTAGGTAAATTTGAGATAAGTTCCAACTAATCCCAATCCCTACAAATTTCTAATCCATTGAATCCACCTAATCCAAACTACTCGGATAATACTTACTTTTTTACTCGGCATGAAATCTACAAAGACGGAGCGTACGGAACCTAATACCTTTGCGGTCCTTTAACCTAAGCTATTAGGTATATCACGAACTCTGTTCTGCCAGCCAGCCAATACGGTTTTGCCCACTAATTTCAAAATACTAATAATTCCCTTGCGTATAAATTGGATCTTTCCTTCATACTATATTACAGGCTTAAGACTGTATACATTAAAATAATAGGTAGGTAAGCATATTAAAATCAATTCATTGTGTATTACTTTATACAGTTTTTTTTAAATTATTTTATCCTCATTACGTTAGTATTTACAATAGTTATTTATAAGTGCTGATTTTGTAACCCGTTTCTTCTTACGGTAGTATATTCTATTATTTATTTTTTAAACCTTGTGTACTTTTTTTTTATAATATACCGCGTGAATAGAAAACCGATTGAATCATGCATTCCGCGTTCCGTTACCTATTATATTTTGGTGTGGATTCGGATCGTACTGTAGTCTGTGGAACTGGGATTATATGGAACTGGAGGAATGAAAATCTGATATTTGTGGATTAGGCATGGCCTAATCTCCCGAAATACCTAATCTCTGGACCTAACCCAATATATATATATCTAGCTTAACGAAATATACCGTTATTAAATGGTAATAACAGGCCAAGTGCATGTCGGACTCATAGTGTAGAGTTCCTCAGCTACCATTTTTCTATATCGCTATAGTAATTTCCAATAAAATGTGACGAATCAGTACATTTTATTATACACTGGCCTCCAAATTTAGTACTACACTTTTAATGTCTATCTGTATGTTCACGCATCACGTTAAAACTACAGGATTGTTTGCGATGCAATTTTCACTAATGGATAGCTTAAGTTTTGGCTTAAAAACTGGTCTACTTTGTATCTCATTGCGATAAGTAAGAGCCAAGCAGTAATAAATAATCTAAATCTATATTTTAAAAGGGTGGTACTAAGCTTTGAATAAAACTGCTAGACTGATTGCGATGCGATTTTCACTGTTGGATAGACTAGGTTTTGACTTAAGCACTGGTGTACTTGGTATCTCAATCCAATGAGTAGGAGCCAAGCAATTGAATATAAACTCTTTTAATGTTACTAGTGTGGTACTAAGTGTTGAAGGCCAGTGTATATAGAGGTAAGTTTGTAAGTTAGTTTTCAGCTAATCTCTGAAACTACTGATCTTATTTTGAAAATGATTTCACTGATAGGAAGCTACATTTTCTCCAAGTACATAGTACCAAGCCATAGGCTACGAGAAATAATGATAAAAAAATATAGTTTATTAGAGGAAATCACAATATCTCTAATACAATTCTGAAAAGAAGAAGCCGTTTGCCGTTGAAACGGCTTCTTAAACGAAGCGACTAACGGAGCGACTAACGGAAGCGACTAACGGAAGCGACTAACGGTTTAATGTTTTCGTTAGGACGACGTTTGCGCTAAGCGGATTTCCATTAATTCTGCCTTACCCGTTGTTTATATCTTCTTTTACTGTATTATGTTGTGTAAAAGTGCAAAGACGCGGGTTTTGCGGGTGGTCAGTATCCATACTAATAATAAAAGTGAAACGTTGTCTGTTTGTTTGTTTGTTTAGGGAGCTTTCACGCGATAACGGCTGGACGGATTTTGTTGAAACTTGGAATGGAGATAGCTTATACCCCGGAATAAAACATAGAATACTTTTATCTCGGTAAATTGAAAGTTTTCTCGGAAAAACTGGAAAATGATGTTTTTTCACTGTAAGAAACGGTTGCCATGAAAACGAAATAACAATTATGTCAAAAAACATCAAGAGTGGTGCCATACCTACTTTTGCATTGGTTTTTAATATCCTAGAAGAACATAGCATGTTTTTTTTCGCGATAAACTTTAGTCCGCGCGGACGAAGTCGCGGGCGGGAATACTAATACCTAATATTTTGTACATAGAAATATTTAAGATAATACTTAGCTACCCGAGCAAAGCCAGGGCGGGCAGTTAGTCTAGAAATAAACCCCTAAAAAATTGGGTCCAGCAACGGGTTGACACTTTCCCTAATTTAAATATAAATATTTAATAAATAAAAAAAAATACAATTTTAATCAACATTGGTAAGTTTTATTTTTAGTTTCAGTAAAATAAATAAATTCAGCTGTTTAGTTTTTCCTTTTATTTATTTTTATCAATACGATACCAAAGTATCGTATCCAATAAGAAATGTGCCGAATTCAAGAAAATGTTGAAAAAGGGAAAGTAGCGAACGAACCAAAGTGTCGAATTAGGGAAAGTGCCGTTGCTGGACCCAAAAAAGTAAGCAATGGTCGTGTTTTTTTTTTGTTATTTGGTCTTACATTTAAGTAAGTAGCCTAGAATCAAATTTCATGCATTTCTGTTCATAACATTAAATGTTACAATGCTGTAACAGATTGGGAAGGATCGTACAAGATCGTCCTTGTTCGACTACGGAACTATAAAAGGACACCGAAGCTAAGTTACATTGTGATGTACCTCATGTATTTGAAAGTGAATGCTGTCCACCGTTTGACATAATCTTGTTTGCGGTGGACCCACGTCAGTTGTCATCAATTTAGGTCGTCCTGTCAATATCGTTTGGCGGTTGGTGGTTTAATCGATGGCTCCAATAAATTTTTACTTATTTCCTACATTTTCCTTTTAAAAGCTAAAAAACAGCAAAAGTTCACCTTTTAAAAAACTATGTGATGAAATTTGTCTAGGAAATTAGTGAGCATTATGAGGAAGGTCTAGGGTTTATTCCTGGGAATTCTCATTCCGAAAATTACCGAGAAACCCGTTGTTCTCGTTCCCTGGAAATTAAGTTCAAAAAAAGTCGAGAAGTAGAGAAATTATTAATGAACAAATATATCCAGTTATCGGCTATTTGCACTTTGAATCTTTGTACTTTTCCGCGCAGTGGCTTTCTTTTACTGGTTGGCAGATGGCGATCGATATTCTCTGTCTTGTTAACTACAAACTAAACACAAGTTTTAATAGCCCTGGATCTTATTTCTCTTTTGCTTTAAACTGTTTAATACACTGTAATATTCAGAATATACTAATACGCCGTGGCTGTCTCTGCTTAGAATAAGACCCCTCCCAATCTTCCCATGGATGTCGTAAGAGATGACTAAGGAATACACACCGGAAGATGGGCAACAGCGTCCTCCGAGTACATATTTGTAACACTGCGGTCACCAATCCGCCTGCCAAGCGTGGTGACTGTGACAAACATTCGAAACGCCCGGACGATGAAGTGGAGGCTATGCACGACGACATCTTTGATGCCATATATGCCCCAAAAACACACTTCACAGTGGTGATGGGGGACTTCAACGCACGTCTGGGCATGAAAAATGGCGATGAACTGAGAGTGGGGCAGTTTGGATTTAGACAGCGGAACCAAAGGAGCCAGCAATTGGCCGACTTCATGGAGAAGAAGGGATTCTTTATGATGAACTCCTGTTTCAAAAAACGCCCGTCAACATAGTGTGGACAAACATAGACAGACAAACAGACAAACAGACAGACACGAATTTTTAAAATGTTATATACTTGTTCAGTAGCTCATTTTATGTACCCTAGACCATTTCTTTTTTAATTATCTTCTTTGTACCGACGTTTTCGTTCCTATTGCTTTATTATAAGGAAAGATATAGATAAAGCAGTAAGTAACTAGAAGTCTGTACAAAAAAGATATATTAGAAATTACAGGCTTGAGTACTTAAAACAAGCTACGGAATAAGAAACAAAAATTTAAAGTCTGTTTGGTTGTTCGCGCATCACGTAAAAACTACTGGACCTATTGAAATGTGGTTGAGACTGTTGTGTAGCTTAGGTTTTGATTTCAAACTTGGATGCGGTACTTCGTATCCCAATCCTATGAATAGAGAAGCCAACGCGTTAAAAATATTTTAGATGGCGGGAGGAATTTTCACGAATTTCGGTGTTTTTACTACTGAAATAACACAGGATAGATTATTTTTTCTAGAAAAAGACCACGAGGGCAAAGCCGTCGGCAGGCAGTGACTTACTTAAGCTAAAAAAACTATGTTTGGTGTTTTTATTTTGTTCAACTCGGTATTGTCACAAATACCGGCTTTATCACACTAAAATATAATAAAATGGAGAAGTGTTGCCACTGTCGTAAACAGGCCAATCAGAGCTTTTGAGCGGAAAACTTCGTATGCCCGATACAAAACTCCATACATTACAGCTTACCATCAATACAAAACGTCATAAAATGTATCAATACCGGTTAGCGCCATCTATCTTTTATCTTTAGAAGTGTGTATGTTTTTGTTACTCCTTCACGCTCAAACGCCCGGATATGGATGAAATTTAGTATCAGTATAGCTTATATTCTGGATTATCATAACTACATTTCATCATCATCATTTTCCATCATCGGGTGAAAACGCGGGGAGCAGCTATTATGAACATAATTATTTTTTTAAGTCGCATCTCATATGTGATCTTTGCCTAACTATACATTGCATTACATCGCAATACAAGACTAAAGCCGGCCTTACATTAGCTCTTTAAAATTCATCCCGCACCACCTTGCTAAGTGTGATGTGGTACTACTGCAATGTGAGATTGAGGAATATTTATAGAAATAGTCCAAAATAACAGTTAAGGAGGTGCGAGTATTTAATTATTATTTTAATGTTTTTTCTCGATATTGAGTGCATGGACGTCCAGCGCTCATGAACGGTGATTAGAGATTTAAACAGCTCAAAACAACATTCCTCTTACTATCTTTTTTTTATTCCATAAAAGCGTGAGTGAGCATTATATTAATCGGTGGGAGCATCGAGTATGCGTCTTGCCGACGCCGCCTGTCCGCAGTTGAATCAAATGCAGTGCGATATGCAGCAAAGCAAGCTCTGGTGCTTGATGCTGACATTATTCAATTAGGTGGTACCTTGAGCAAACTTTAGGAAATTATAAATCAATACAAAACTCTTAATTGCATACCACTTAAAAGTTAATAGTACATTGTACATAATATAACATAAAATAAATAAATTGTGTTAACTCAATCGTCCGTCTTATCACTTATAGCAATCTCTTACAGACATCCATTGGATGAACTAATAAATATTGAAAATGAGTAGACGGTGGTGACAACAAATTAAACAACTTAAAAGTAATAATAATATCAGAAAAAAATGTATGAAAAAAAATATAATAAAACAGCACTTAATAATAATATAAATGATTATACAATGTGTCTGGTCACCGGTGTCGGAGACTTAAGGGGGGTTAAATATGGGGATTTTTATCGACAAATCACTATCTCGATTTTCTCTTGGCCTCTCCACACTAAAATGGCAGCCATTTTGTTTTTTTTACTTCGCAGCTCAGACGCCTACACTGATTTAATCATTGCTATCGATGTAGACGTCTTAGGAAGACGAAAGAGGTATCATTTGAAAGCTAACAATGAAGACAATCAATTTATGATACATTTTATTCAATATCTTTTTCACAAAATAACATAACAATATTAACAAAATAAAAATCGTATTTATTTATTGCATTTTTTTTAGTTTTTTAAATTTTTTATGAAAACTAACCTGTCAAGCTATTTTTTTTAATTGTATTATCATAGTACAAGATATTTCCATTAAAATAAATCTTACATCAAGGTCCTAAGTTAAATATTTTCGAAGCTATGATGGTTTAAATATGACCCTTAAAAACTCTATTAATAGCACACGTCAAACAATAGACTCAAGACCCCACATTCAATTGGCGTGTCGTAAGACAGGCAGCTGTTCTTTGACAACATGTTAGAAAGAGACATGTATAGGGTGTGAATGAGACAAAATTGCGGCTCTACTCAGGTCAGGATACAATTACAGGTAGTCGTCCCTCGCCTAGCGTTGTGATTACATTCTTATCTGCCGAAGTACTGTGCGTTGCTATTTTCTAACCTCTGCTTTGTGTTTTGGACTCGTTTTGTTATTTTAGTTAACTTTCGTTAACTGAAATGGAAGAGCGTCGTTTTTCAAGCCGCGACGTGGCCAACATCCATTTTGTGTATGGATTTTGCGACGGGAACGCGAATGCTGCTGTAACAGAGTATGCGAGAAGATTCCCTGATAGACCTACGCCGAATGCTCGCACGTTCATCAGATTGCACTCGAATCTCTCCGAATATGGAATAAGAAGACCCGCTAAAGAACGTACTCGTTTGGTGTCTCCGCGAGAGGAAGAAGAGGTGTTGGATTTAATAACGCAAGACCCAAAACTGAGTGTCCGTTGCATTGCGATTAGACTCGGTCTATCGAAATGGACATTTGGCAGATTTTAAAACGGCAAGGATTGCATCCATTCCATTTTAGAAGAGTCCAGGATTTAATTGGACCTGACGTCGCCCGAAGGACAGTTTTTTCTTCGTGGATATTACGAGAAGCGCGATCCAATCCCAATTTTTTAAAGAGGATTATGTGGACCGATGAAGCAACTTTTACAAGATCTGGATACACAAATCATCGGAACGAGCACCTGTGGCTCCAAGAAAACCCGCATGCAGTGAGACCCAGTAGCTTTCAGCACAAGTTTTCGGTAAATGTTTGGGCTGGAATGATAGACGATATCCTTATTGGGCCTCTTATTTTGCCCGCTACATTAAATGGCCCAAGATTTTTGGAATTCCTGCAGAATGACTATCAAGACGCATTAAGCGAATTGCCATTGACGTATAGGGCAAAAATGATACTCCAATTAGATGGAGCTCCGGCACACTTTGCGGTAAATGTGAGAAATTACTTAAACAACACATATCCAACATGGATTGGACGAGGTGGGACGATTGCTTGGCCGCCGCGTTCCCCGGATTTGACACCCCTAGATTATTTTTTATGGGGCACAATAAAGCAGAAAGTGTACGTTAACGTGCCCAACACAAGAGAAGAACTAATTGAAAAAATATTACAAGTCGGGGATGTAATGAGGGCGGACAAAGCCATGATAAAAAGAGCTACACAACATGTGTCAATTAGGGCAACTGCTTGTCTACAACAAAACGGAGGACATTTTGAATCGTGGCTGTAGTACCTAGTTTAGATGGTATTAAATTAATAAATGATAATTAATGGTTTTACTTTGTTCTTTTCTTGCCTTTTCCCATCGCAATCATCATAGCTTTGACGTGTGCTATTAATAGAGTTTTTAAGGGTCATATTTAAACCATCATAGCTTCGAAAATATTTAACTTAGGACCTTGATGTAAGATTTATTTTAATGGAAATATCTTGTACTATGATAATACAATTAAAAAAAATAGCTTGACAGGTTAGTTTTCATCAAAAATTTAAAAAACTAAAAAAAATGCAATAAATAAATACGATTTTTATTTTGTTAATATTGTTATGTTATTTTGTGAAAAAGATATTGAATAAAATGTATCATAAATTGATTGTCTTCATTGTTAGCTTTCAAATGATACCTCTTTCGTCTTCCTAAGACGTCTACATCGATAGCAATGATTAAATCAGTGTAGGCGTCTGAGCTGCGAAGTAAAAAAAAACAAAATGGCTGCCATTTTAGTATGGAGAGGCCAAGAGAAAATCGAGATAGTGATATGTCAATAAAAATCCCCATATTTAACCCCCCTTAAGTCTCCGACACCGGTGACCAGACACATTGTATATAAATATTTATAAATTTTACTAAAATACATAAAAATCAATAATAAACAACAAACTAAATATATTAATATATAATTATATACAATGTACTACTATATATATATTGCCGCCACATCGCAGCAAGATTTGTTTTAATTGTTTACAACGCCATCCTCTCTCACTCCATTATTTCTTTCCATCCAAAGGTTGAATGGAAGAGGTCGCTTTTAGCGATAAGTCCGTCTGTTGTACTTTAGTTATAAGGTTGTTCCTTTTAGCTGTAATTTTTTTTGAAAACTGGTGTACAATAAAGTATTATATATCTATCTATCTTTATATCAAGATCTCGACCATGTTAGTCGTGTTAATTCTGTTAAGTTCTCACGTTAGATAAAAAACAAAGCAGTGTTTTGTGATATAATTGTGTATCAACTACAAAATATTCACTCACGCACTCACGAAGCAGCCATTTGCTAAGCTTCACTCGCTTGTTTGGCAGTGTAGACTCCGATTTTTTTAAACCTTTTGCTGTATTATTTTATTCTGTGCTCTTAGGTATATTTGTGTTATTTATTCGTGTTCTTAGGTCTATTTGAATTATTTTTTCTGTGCTCTTAGGTCTATTTGTGTTATTTATTCGTATTCTTAGGTCTATTTGGATTATTTATTCTGTGCTCTTAGATCTATTTGTTATTTATTCTGTGTTCTTAGATCTATTTGTACAAAACCGTTAGTTCAAGGGTAGCACAGAGCGGGCGCGAGGCCGCAGTGAATCCAAGTGCGGTAGGAGCTCTGGCTTTGTTTATTTTGCTTTAGCGTTTGCCGAGCCTTGAACCAATTAGCAATAACAGAGGCAGGATTGAATTGAACTACGAACTAGGTCGGAACATTTCTGTGACTTTGATTTCCTGTGTAATATCTACAACTAGCTGTGCCCCGCGGTTTCTCCCGCGTGCCTCAGGAACCCTGCATTTTTTTTTCGGGGTAAGAAGTAATCTATGTGTTAATCCAGGGTATAAGCTACCTTCATACCAAATTTCATGCAAATCAGTTCAGTAGTTTTTTGCGTGAAAGAGTAACAAACATCCATCCATATATCCATCCACCTAGCTGCACCCCGCAGCTTCGCCCGCGGTCAATCTTTGCCACACCCACCACATTAGAAAACACAAATGTGTTTTCTAATAAAATCCCTCCTTTTTGCATCCCTATGGTGTCACTTTGACACCTGTCACGTTTACACCTGTCACGTTTACACCTGTCACGTTTACACCTGTCACGTTTACACCTGTCACGTTTACACCTGTCACGTTTACACCTGTCACGTTTACACCTGTCACGTTTACACCTGTCACGTTTACACCTGTCACGTTTACACCTGTCACGTTTACACCTGTCACGTTTACACCTGTCACGTTTGCACCTGTCACTTTGCCACCTGTCACTTTGCCACCTGTCACTTTGACACCTGTCACTTTGACACCTGTCACTTTGACACCTGTCACTTTGACACTTATCATTTTGAAAATTCCTTCAAAGCTTCCGTTTTCTTCCTTATTTTGGTCCCATACTCCTCCCACTGGCCCCATCCCTTTTAAAACCTCTACCAACAACACCCAACATCCACCCCCGCCATGTCACTTAAAAAAATTGCAAAAATATGTTAATGATGATAAAACTTCTGTTTCTGCTTTCTTGGTACTTTGAAATAATTTTTTTTAAATATAATCATACTATTTAACGTTCATGGGGAGGTATCATCATCATCATCAGACCGTGTCAGTCCACTGCTCGACATAGGCCTCTCTCAAAGCACGCCACTGAGCCCGAACTTCGGCTACTACACTCTCGAGTACCACTTCACTTTTAATAACTTTATTTTTAAATTATTCAATTTTTTATTTCTGCTCTCCTGGTACTTTTTTTTTTTTTTAAATATAATCACAATAATTGAATGTTCACGGGGAGGTATACTCACTTCTAATAACATTTATTTGTCAATGTAATATCTCCAACTTCTTAAGTATTTCTACTCTCATGGTACTTTTTTTTAATAATTTAAATATATATTAGTTTTTCTGCGCTCTTGGTACCTAAAAAACATTATTTAAATATAATCACACTATTTAATGTTCATGGGGGGGAGGTTATATTCCCTCTCAATAACTTTTTTTTAAAAGAAAACGATATTTAATATTTTTCCCTATTTCTTGATCAAAAGTCGGCTATGTGTTAATCCAGGATATAAGCTACCTCCATACCAAATTTCAGCCAAATCAGTTCAGCCGTTCTTGAGTTATAAATAGTGTAACTAACACGACTTTCTTTTATATATATATATATATATATATGTATATATATATATATATATATAGATTTTGTATCTCCAACTTCTTAAGTGTTTCTACTCTCCTGGTACTTAGAAATACTTTTTTTAAAATATAATCACACTATTTAATGTTCATGGGGAGGTATACCTTACTACCTTACTACGATCGTATAATAAATAGCTTATCACAATAGTAATCAAGAGTGTCATAACACTCTTGTGATGATTGCGAATCGTTTGATACCTCGCTTGTCAAAATCGGACCAAGTTTTTAGTTGTAACATATAACCCTTCCTTTGTTTCACCGTAATCAGGTAAAAACAAATACACTCCATACCTGAAGACGAATAGATTGACACCTCTCTTGTCAAAATCGGACCAATTGGTGCGCCCCCATGGTGGAACACCCACATACCCACATACATAGATACATACATACATACATACATACATAGACTGTTAAACTCATTACTCTTCTCTTACTTTGCCGTAGTCAGGTAATAAACACATGACTGAAAAAATGCATGGCAGTGTTCTCGAACCTACCGATTTTGCAGTATTTCTTCTGATATGGGGACTGTCCTACCGAAATTTAACGTTTTTTTACCGATTTTGGAAAGTTGGTTTTTCAGATTGTGTTACCATATTTTAACGAAGAAATGCAAGCAGAATACACGAAAATTCATATTTAATATGAAAAAGTAAGCAAAACATTAATAAAGCTAGTTGATTGCTTTTTTTAAATTAATGATTTAACATGGCTTACAATCGAAAATGTCGACTTGTTTAAATTCTAGAAATGTTTAGACTGAGATGTCCTATAATTCCTCTGCAGCATCTATAACGCTTTATACTTTACGTTTTTTTTTATATGACTGAAAAACCGGTTTTTAAAAATAGTAGAAATCTAAGGTTAGTTAAAATTAATTTGATCTGTATGTACAATTTTTTTTACAAACATATATCTATTTATTTTTTATAATTTATTGAATTTTTAACATATGTACCGTTTTTCATACAAATTTATAGATTTTTAAGGGCAGTTCTACCGATTTAAAATTTTGACGTTCGGTATCACTGTTCATGCAAAGCCTTAAAATATCAATAGAAAGCTGAGAAATTTTTGTGAGGGTAGGAAAATCAAAAATATTGTAGTATTGTGTTGAAGACGTAGACAGAGATACTAATAGACAACTAGATAGCTTCCATCGCACTCATACAAGAAAGAGAACAACATATGCATAGGTCTTGTAAAGAAATGAGACAGGACGATATGATCTTTTGTTACAGGTCGCGTGCCGGTTTTATCAAGGTCTAGGTCAATTTTGACAGTTCGCCATAGTTATGGTTTGTGAGAAAAAATATTCAGCTTGGTGTGTTGCCTGTATTCGAAATGAATGTTCCCTAGACCCTTTTGGTAGTATGTGCCCAAACTACACATTATTTATTAATGAAATGATTCAATTGCATTGGTTCTCATTTGTATCAATAGTAAATTTAATGTAATATCGTACGATGTTGTTAATATGTATACAGAATAGGAAGTTTATTCGAGAGCGAGGGCACCTACAACTGCTTAAATGCCTTAACTATTAGAGTTACATACATAAAAACTGTGTGAGCCATGTCAGAGGCCCTCGGGCGGCCGTACAATCTTTGACACCAGAGGCCCTGCATTACCTCATACGAAAAACAAACAAACAAACAAACTGACTTCCGTGGATTTTGGAGACAGTTTGATTAAAGAATCATACCCACGTTCCATACATGCGATGACCTGTCACATATCTTTTTCAGGTGGTGTATAATGATGTTTATTGGTTTAAATTACAAATTAGTGTTCCTAAAAACGACTGTGTGAATGTGTATCGATTTGGCAATCAGAAAAAAAAGTTTTAATTAAAATAGAGGTCGGCCATAGGTAAAATATTTGTAGAGAGATATCCACAAACTAAGAAGGAGATACTGCAGACATCGTAGTATCTCTAAGTAGTCTGTGACAGACATATAACTCTGTATAATATACTCATTGACGTAGGAAATGTGTATCTAAATCAAGGAAGGTATTATATAATTACGTACAACTGCTATATCTCCGCCTTATTAAATCCGATTTCGATGGTTCTTTTTTTATTTAAAAGGAACTAACATTAAGTCTCATAAAAATTTGGAGAAGATCTGATGAGGATCTTCGGCGTGATGAGCAGAATAGCTCCTCAAAATGCAGTAAATTTCTCACTTTTAGGTTTCTACCAGTGGAATCAGCTCTTTGCCCACTAGGTAGGGATTGATGGAGCACCTTGGTTATTAATGTTAGTTTTACAATAAGTAACTAGATGGAACTACTGTGCTAGATTGTTTGCAAAAAGTTTGTGCGCGCGAGATCTACAGCTCACAGAGCCACTAGTGTAGGTACTTATAGTTTTATAATTTTACACTCTACCAACTTTAGTAACATCCTATGTGTCTCTATTCAGCCTACGGTTGCCTGGAAGAGATAACCGCTTAGTGATAAGGCCGCCTATTGTTCTAAGTTAAGACGTGTTTAATGTAAAATCAGTTTATTTCTTGTGCAATACAGAGTTATGTATCTATCTAGCTCTGCATTCATTGATATAGAATGTCTGCAATCATTTACATTTTCAATGACACTCAAATATGATAGAGGTGAGTATTTAGTTTAAAGCCATTCATTCATATAAATGCTTATATAAGTTTTTTTTTTATATTCTAAAGTTTTAGCAGGATAGCTAATCGGGAAGTGCTCTAAATTTGAATTGCAAGATTCCAGGACAGACTGAAATACATAGATACATAGTACATACATACAAGTGAAGTTAAATAAAAGCTTTTAGAAAGAAACTGTTACCTATTACCGCAGTGTCACAGGTTACTTTAAGTGCTAGGCTACTAAACCAGGTATTATATATTGACTTTTAAAGCCCTGTCTTTTAGGCTTCCGTACGTCCGAAAGAAAAAGGAACCCTTATATCATGTGCTTCTCTGTCTGTCAGTCTGTCTGCCACAGAATTTGCTATTGGATCGATTAAATTGAAATTTGGTACACAAATGAATTTCTGCGACCCAAAAACGGATTTTTAACGAAAATTAATTAATTTTGAATATACGAGTATCTTCGAGTGATGTGGACTCGTCGAGTGCTGGACTGAGAGTGACTAAGCAATGGTGATAAATTCCCTTATATAGGCTACGCGCCTGAGCTAGTGCGACTGCACTACTGCATCGCCGCGAACCAGGTTGAGCCAGAATGAATCACTATGATTTCGCAAGGTCATGCCACTATTGCACCATATTTACGATAACGTCTATATAGGTACAAAGGAAGAGATTTCATCTAGAAATACATTTCTAAATCGCATATATATATATATATATATATATATTTCTTCGTTTTTTTGGCGTTCTTTATTTATTGATTTAATTGTTTTGCACAATAGTAGTGTACAAGGAATGAAATGTTTTCATTCGCAGCATTTTTACTCGACGGCAGATTATGTGGGTCACTTTTGAGGCGGAAATTAGAAAAATAAAAAGTTTTGCAAACTGTACCGTGTGTACGTACACATATCAAATGAAAGGGCTTATTGTGAGGCCTTGTGAGGTTCTCAAATATATATAATTTTATAATCCAAAATAGTTTTAAGGTTATTTAAGAAAATATTTGAAATTTAACCATTGATCGTGCTGCCGTGCATTTTTCGTGCACAGTTGAATCAGAAAAGATTTCATTGATATTCTAGATAAGAAAAGCCTTCTAGATAAGTTTTTTTTTATTTCGCTCTAGGTAATCGTTTGACCACAATCTCATATCGATGTGGTCGAAGGTGTAGCACCTATTCACTCTAGGTGGGTTTCTAGGTGTAGCTTAGTAGATACCTATTCACTCTTGACTTGAACACAACACACCTGAGTTATATTTAATTTTAGATAGGAATAGCCTACAAATAAATACAAAGTCATAAATTTTAAACGTGTCTATAAGTATGCACTCCACTCCGATATATTAAACAATCAATGATATTACGAAACAGAACTGGGGCGAGGCCATTTAGAACACAATAGGTTGGTTGAATTTAAAGCCCATATCCACGGATGCTTTGCAATAATATTAGTCCACAGCTATATCTTTTATACATATATTAAAGTAGTAAGTACCTATAAAACTCATCAAAGTTTATTTTAAATTTGTTTCAAGGACTTGGAATGAGCTTCAAAACAAGAATATAACATTTTTTAAATCGTGTACGTCTTTTAGATGATTGTTCGCGCATCACGTAAATACTAATAAACCGATTCAATCAGTTTTCATTGTTAAATTTTGGTTAAAAAATTTGGTGTACATTTTATATCAAAACGAAAAATAGGGAAATAAAATAAACTTCAACAAAAAAGGAAACCCGACTACAAAATGAATAAAATAATCTTATTTGGGAAACAGTTATGCAAGTCGGTGCCCAATTTTCTTAAATCTAACCAAATCAACGGCACAGTCTTCCTTAACGTATATTTGGGTATTACCCATACATGCACCCGACAAGGTTTCTCCTAGGCAGCCTAAACTATAACTCATTAGAGGTTAGAAGAGCAAATTGCCAACTTATTACCATGTGTAAGATTCTCCGTGGGAAAATAGACACGCCCGATCTCCACAATGAGCTGTCGCGTTTTTTCGCTCCGAATAATTACCGACGTAACAGGAGACATAAATTGTTCGCAGTGCCATCATGCCGAACTAAAGCGCATGCTCATTCTCCTATTCCCCGAACTCTCGCTGCGCTCAATGCCCTCCTGTGCACAAACCCTGAGATTGATGTGTTTGCTGATGAATGGAAGGTGATTATTTCTGAATGCTTGGAGTATTGTGAGAAGAATTTATGAAAATGTGTTTATTGATTTTAATTTTAATTTATTTTGACTGATTTATTTGACTTCTATTATTATTATTATTAATTTTCTAATCTGTGTTTGACATAGTTTCTTATTATTATCTAATTTAATATTTTTGTAATGTAATTAATTATAATAATTGGCCAAGGCCGTGTAATTAATTGAATAAATAAATAAATTAAATGTTTCCCTTTCACATAAGATTATTTGATTCATTTTGTAGTCGGGTTTCCTTTTTTTTTTGAAGTTTATTTTATTTCCCTATTTTTCGTTTTGATATAAAATGTACACCAAATTTTTTAACCAAAATTTAACAATGAAAACTGTGATTGAATCGGTTCATTAGTATTTACGTGATGCGCGAACAATCATCTAAAAGACGTACGAAGACGTTTTGAAGTCGGGTTTCACTTTTTTTTTAAGTTTATTTTATTTCCCTATTTATCGTATTGATATAAAATGTATTCGGTTTTAGTGTATTTCACTTGTAGTTATACCAATTTTGATATTGTTAAGAGCAAACACCACTTGCTCTCGTCACTCAGTTGGAAAGAAAAGAACACATATATCTAAATTCCTACTCAACATCTGGGTGAGGATGAGGATCGAATAAGACACATTTATAATGCAGAGGGAAAGACTTGTTAACTTCTGACTCCTTAAAGTCTTCTTCTTTCGAGTAGGAAAAATGGTGCAATACCTGTAGTAGTTCAAGACCTGGGCAAACACTCCCGGATGACGGTCAAAGAAGTACTCGTTGAGCACTGGGTCGTAGTTGGCGAGTGCCTCCGTCAGCCGCGAAAGGCGAGTCGCCGGGATTTTCTTCAACGTCGCCTTGTAAGTCTCGTATCTGTAACAAAGAGGAACAAGCTGTAATATTATTCCACTGCTAGACGTTGATCTCATTAGTGGAAGCCATTGAGCCCAATCTTTCGCTCTCCTCATCCAGTCACTAATATTTATCTTAAGCAAATCACAACAACTGGTTTTGCGGGTGTCCTAAACTACACTTGTCTAAACGTGGTCTCCACATAACCAGCCTACTTGTCTACTGTTGGATGTAGGCCTCTCTTGATGCACGCCACTGTCTGCACACTACACACTCAGTCTCCAGCACTCTGCATCCAGTTTCTACCAGACACTTTTCGCAGGTCGTCACTCCACCTGACCACAGGGCATCCTACGAGTGGTCTCCATGAGTTTGTTAAATTGAGACAGCTAGATATCTGCGAACTGTAAGGAAATTTTCAACATTTTGGTACCATGGCTATGCATTAATGACTGATATAGGAAGCTAAGGGCGTAACTTTCACTATTTTTGAGTGAATGCATCGAGCATTTACTCAAAAATAGTGAAGGAAAACGTAGTTACTAAATCGGCATGTCCAAGAATGTCTAAATTCAAAGATATGTCACTTACACCAACCAGCAGGCTGATTCCTTAAGGAGTGAGGTTGAGTGATTGCCATCGCGCACCCATTGCGGGTGCTCTTGAAGGTCGTGAAGGATTTGGAATTCACTAAACAGTTAATTAGTGTTTGCGGGTGCTTGTCGCACCCGTCAAGCACCCGCAAACACTAATACCGGGAAACCGGTAACTATGCGGCAGAATTAAACTAAACCTAGCCTACAAATACTTCTACCAGAAATAAGACTTTTCAAATTTTGCCGGGTTTTATGTTCGAGTGATTGTCTATGGGTGGTGCGCCAGCCAATTAATGGCGACAATCGCCCTCCAACAATCATCGTCTGAATTTATTTTCTGTTTTTTTTTCTCTCACTTTTAATCTACCTAAAATTTTGTTTCCGTGTAGATATTAAGTAGATACTATTAAAAGATAATTAGCATCGTAAGTATTTTAGTGATCTAATAGTATGCCAATAATTATGATTGTATGTACGTCTGTGAAAGAAAATCTAAACATTGATATTATTTCTCAGCAATAATGTACTTACCTGCTTCAAATAATTATTACGACTGCATAATTAAAAATACCATGTTCCTACAGGTATAGTGACTATAGTGCTTCTCAGGTAAAGTTAAATTTCAAATGTAATTAAGCTGCCGTCGAGTAAAAATGCTGCGAATGAAAACATTTCATTCCTTGTACACTACTATTGTGCAAAACAATTAAATCAATAAATAAAGAACGCCAAAAAAACGAAGAAATAAATATATATATATGTATGCGATTTAGAAATGTATTTCTAGATGAAATCTCTTCCTTTGTAAATATATAGAAGTCTTATGTATCGTAGTAGATTCCAGTGGACAAAAATGATCGTCTTGGAGAGACGGACAAAATAATGGGAGCTCGCTCGACAGTTGATAATTATAGCTTAGGACTTGACAGACAAGGACCTAACTATATTGAATGTTGAATCTACTTGATTATGTCGAGCGATGGTGGCCTAACGGTTCTATAGTGCAATTCAGAATCCAACGATACCGGGTTCAAATTCTAGGCTCCGCACCAATGACTTTTCTGAGTTATGTGCGGTTATCCATCGCTCCGTGCTTCGGAGGGCACGTTAAGCTGTCGGTCCCGGCTGTTATAGATTAATAGCAGTCGTTAAGCCATGTCAGAGGCCCTCGGGCGGCTTGACAAACTCTGACACCAGAGGCCAGCACTACCTCATACGATAAACAAACAACTTGATTATACTAAAAATATAATACATTTGTTTCAGGTAGATGTACACAGAACTGCAGTTCATATGAATGTATAGATAGAATGTATAGAAATAAAAAGGTAGGTTCTATGAAATACCTCATACATGTCATTAAACCTACCTTAAACAAAAACAACACAATTTCATGGCACGATAAAACATGAAACAAAGTGTACGAACTGTAAGTTTCATAGTAACTATGCATTATCTTTCTTATTGCCTTATTATAAGTATAGTAGATAGATTTATACATAGATTTTATTCTAATATGTGTATTTTTTAGACTAATGTAATGGCTCTGAGAGGTAAGTATATAGAACAATAAGTAGACAGTCAATCGTCTCCTTTTGGTTTGATCACGATTCATTTCCGTTCGCCTGTAATTGCGCACTTTTTGCGAGAGTCTAGGCAGAAATGTTTCAGTTTCTATACCTGAAATTATTAATAATTCCAATTCAGTCGGGAACTTTCTAAAAGCATTCCTACAGACTTATCAATTCATCGAGAATCCTTTCCCTAACTTTTTGGCATCCAATTCCGCCAGTCATCTCCTTACGGTATAAAGTGGCAGACTGATTGATGACCTGTCTAGTGGAAGTTAGGAAACTGTGTATCGTTGAGGGCATATTGGGTCCCTTGTGAGTTTTAATCTGTCCAGTTCGACGTGTTACGATTGTCACTAAAATTAACCGTTTTTCTATTGTTTCAAAAATTAGTGGAACTTGATTGTTTGCTAAGCCTGGGAAAGTTGTAGTTGTAGGGACGTAAGGGAAATCCACATTATCTAAAGAATACGTTAAAGATAGAGAAAAGTAGAAAAGACACAGAATGCTGACACTACCACAACGTACGACACATTGTCAGGGAGAGGTATAGAAAGAAAAGCCCTCAAGTTATCCAAATCCAAAGAAAATATATGCTAAACACCGCAACTTCAGTTCAGAAAATGCAGTTCGGGTGTAATTTAAAATGTTTCTCAAACATACAGCAGCGTAGAATTTTCTTCAACCTAGAACCCACCTATGTCATTATTATTTCCCGCTTGTATTGATGATTACTTGATGAGATAAAAAAAGGGTGGATACCCTTAAATCAGGCTGATATCCGAAACCTCCTAGAGGGATGAGTCAATGCTGCGATGTTTTGGCTACTTCTTGACATGTTACTCGAATTTTACGTATAAAAAAGTCACCATTGTTTTGCTTACTGTAACAAAATGTTTCAATATAAGCTCGAAAAACCCTGCTTTTAACTCCCGAATGCAAAAAGAGAGGGGTGTTATAATTTTAGGGTGTATATATGTATGGGATGTATGGAAGCGAAACGCCAACTGACCGCTTCAAGCCAACCTCACCTGCCCGTGGTGCATCCTGCTAATTTACTAACGAGGGTCTGGCAGCCGACAGATGGAGGTGTAGCCATCTAAAACTGGTGTAGTGAAATGTCTCAGGCTGGTGACGGGCAGCAGTTTCACTGGTAAAAATGCTACATACTGCGATCACCAACCCGCATGCCCAGCATGGCGATTATGGGCAAGAAAGGTTTTGCCCGACAAAAATAAAAAATGGCGCCTAGTTCCCGGTCGCTCTGCTAGTCCAAACCACGGTGGTGGTCTTGGAAATGGCAGGGCAGGGGGTGCAAAGAATTCCCGGGCGACGGTAGGCCACCAAAAACAACTTGACTTGGCAACGTACAATGGACGATCGCTTAGGCTGGATGAGCATTTGGCACAGTTGGAATCGGAATTGCATAGTATACGTTGGCAGATCCTGGGACTAAGTGAAGTCCGAAGAGAGGGAGAGGACACCTTAACCATGGAATCAGGCCACATAATGTATTTCCGAGAGGGGGATCCACAATCCCAGGGTGGCGTGTGTCGACCAGGATAGCGTACCTAGTGATGAAACTAACCGACAGATATAGTCTCAAAATTGTAAAGGTTTACGCACCGACCTTGGCACACTCGGACGACGAAGTGGAAGATATGTATGAAGACATATCTTCAGCATAACACCACTAAACTCAAACATAACTACAACATTGTCAAAGTGGGAGTAAAGGCATGTGGTGAAACGAAGATAGGCCCACACGGTTACGGAAGTAGGAATCACAGGGGGAAAATGCTCATCAATTTCTTCAGAGATGAGGATCAGAGCAGTTTCAGTTCCATCTACAAAATCGATTCGCTGCTTTGGAAACCACAGAGGGCGTAGACGAGGGTCTCTAGCAAGTAGTAGGGATCCTTAGGACAGACGGTGTGAAGTTTTGCCAGCTACAATATACGGGTACAAAGTCCAAACTCTCAGCTGAGACCCTCCTGCTTATGGAAAACAGGCGGGAAGATACTCCGTCAGAAATGCGAGCGCTCAATTGTCAAATAAGTAAAATGGTGCGACGTGACCTCCGATGCTCCAACACACTCAGAATCGAAAAGGTGATTGAGCAAAATCGGGGTCAAAAAGTGTTTGCCCAGCAGTTGAAGCGTTTGCATCTGACAAAGCTTAAGAGTTCAAGTGGCCAACATATAACTTCAAGGCCTGAGATCTTAGCTGAGATAGAAAACTTCTATGCCCAATTGTACGAATCGCATGCTTCACAACCCACCACTATTACGGAGGATGCCAGAGCCACACGCCACTACACAGAAGACCTGCCAAGATGAGATTGGGATGGCGCTCGGACAGCTTAAAAGTGGATAAGCCCCTAAGGCAAAGGCGGAGTCACTTTGGAGCTCTTGAAAGCAGGTGGTAAACCTGTACTTCGAGAGCTTCAGAAGTTGTTCAACTCTGTTCTGAATACTGGGAGAACTCCAAAGGCGTGGAACAGGAGTCTTATAGTATTATTTTTCAAAAAGGGTGATAAAACCCTTCTGAAAAACTACCGCCCTATCTCACTCCTGAGCCACGTCTATAAGTTGTTTTCGAGGGTCAACACAAATCGACTCGCAAGAAGACTTGACGAGTTTCAGCCTCCGGAGCAGGCCGATTTTCGCAGAGGATTTGGTACCATAGACCACACACCATACACACAGTGAGGCAGATTATACAGAAGTTCGAAGAGTATAATCAGCCCCTGTGCCTTGCTTTTGTGGACTATGAAAAGGCCTTTGATTCTATTGAGACCTGGGCTCTTTTGGAGTCACTGCAGCGATACCAAGCGGACTGGCGGTATATCGAAGTGCTGAGATGTCTTTATGAAGCAGCGACTATGAGTGTTACAGTACAGAACCAGCAGTCTAAACATATCCAGTTGCGCAGGGGAGTGAGACAGAGGGACGTTATATCCCCGAAACTGTTTACCAACGCCTTGGAAGATATGTTTAAGACTGTGGACTGAAAAGGGAAGGGCATAAAATATAAACGGCGAGTACATCTCACACTTACGATATGCCGATGACATAGTCCTTATGGCGGAATCAGTGCAGGAGATCGAACAAATGCTAAACGGCCTGGCTGATGCTTTCAAACAGATCGGTCTCGGGATGAAATTAGATAAGACCAAGATCATGTATAACGATCTTATTACCCCAAGACCTGTAGCTGTCAATGGTGAGCCCCTCGAAGTTGTTAATGAATATGTCTATCCGGGAAAACTTTGTAGTTGGGTAGACACAATTTCAAGAGGGAAGCCAACAGAAGGATTCAGTTGGGCTAGGCAGCGTTCGGGAAACTTCATCAGGTCTTCTAGTCGTCCATTCCACAGTGCCTGAAGACGAAAGTCTTCAATGCGTGCGTCCTACCAGTGCCTATACGGACCTGAGACGTGGACACTCACAGTGGGACTAGTCCATAAATTTAAGGTCGCTCAGCGAGCTATGGAGAGAGCTATGGTTGGAGTTTCTCTGAAAGTTAGGATCCGGAACGAGGAAATCCGACGGAGAACCAAAGTAACCGACATAGCTCAGAGGATTAGCAGGCTGAAGTGGCAGTGGGCTAGTCACATTTGTCGAAGAACGGACAACCGCTGGGGTAAACGGGTTCTTGAGTGGAGACCACGGCTTGGCAAACATAGTGTAGGACGCCCACCGGCCAGGTGGAGTGACGACCTGCAAAAGGTGGCCGGCAAAAACTGGATGAGAAGAGCTGAAGACCGGGCTCTGTGGCGTTCATTGGGAGAGGCCTATGTCCAGCAGTGGACGGATACAGGCTGATGATAATGATGATGATGATGTATGTCTGTCTGTGGCATCTTAGCTCCCAAACAAATGGATCGATTTTGATGCGGGGTATTCCGTTTGAAAGCTTATGTGATCAAAATGGTTCTTCATGGGGTGGTCGGGATCGTAGCTCCCAAACGAATGGACCGATTTTAATGCGTTTTTTTATGTTTGAAAGGTGATAAAATTGAAATGGTTCTTAGCTATAAAACAAGGGGGTCGAACGTTATATATATTTTAATTTGTGCTAATTTCATAACTTTTTTGCCAAACAAAGGCCTCATGTTGTTATTTAACGCGGTACTCTAACTGGATACACTTAGGTATCATTTAACAATCTTTATCGCAAGCGTATTGCGAGCAAACTTAATGGCTAATCTTCCTAAACATACAAATCCTCCAAAAGATCTTCAATTTAAATGTAACCAAGAAGTGTTTGAAGGTTCGTCTGCACACAACCTTCTGACCATTAATTTGGAACCCAAAGACATCTCTCCTGACCCTTCGCCACTTTACGGAACACAATAAACTTAATGTCAGAATAAGGGAAGTGCAATTGGCATTAAATCGATTTTTATCGATAAAAAACTAATCACAGTACAACGTGAAAAATATTTAGTGTTCCATTTTCACAAGTGTTCCCAAATTAGATATTGATTTCAAAATTTCACAGCATACGAATTACTAACTTCCAAAATATGAAATATCATATACATCCATCATGTTACATACACATTCAGAGAGAATGAAAAAGCGCAGTTAACTGAAACTAACGGCCCTTCGAGCATCGAGCGTGCGGTATTGCACATTAACGTAATGGGCGCATGTAGGTACTATGTGTATCTCGAATGTATAAAACGTGTTCAATTCAAACATTTTAACCCACTAATTCGATTCACAAAGCATACTCGTACCTCCAACTCGATCTTCAATAAAATCGAATACGTGCATCCCTATCAAACCCATAAATTACCCCGAACAAGTCGAAATCAATCAACATATTTGAAGCGCCCCGAGAGACGATTCAGTAATAATTGCCAGTGGCGGCGGAGTAATCCCGGGCAAATACCTTTGCCAGTGAGTGCTTTGGGCGGGAAGTGATTCTGGGCAATTCCAAATAAGTGGTGGACTGGTAGGATGATTTCAAGTGGTAAATAAGCGTCTCCCACCTGCTGGTCATTATAAACTGGGTTATTTCTATGTAACCGACATAGCTCAGAGGATTAGCAGGCTGAAGTGGCAGTGGGCTAGTCACATTTGTCGAAGAACGGACAACCGCTGGGGTAAACGGGTTCTTGAGTGGAGACCACGGCTTGGCAAACATAGTGTAGGACGCCCACCGGCCAGGTGGAGTGACGACCTGCAAAAGGTGGCCGGCAAAAACTGGATGAGAAGAGCTGAAGACCGGGCTCTGTGGCGTTCATTGGGAGAGGCCTATGTCCAGCAGTGGACGGATACAGGCTGATGATAATGATGATGATGATGTATGTCTGTCTGTGGCATCTTAGCTCCCAAACAAATGGATCGATTTTGATGCGGGGTATTCCGTTTGAAAGCTTATGTGATCAAAATGGTTCTTCATGGGGTGGTCGGGATCGTAGCTCCCAAACGAATGGACCGATTTTAATGCGTTTTTTTATGTTTGAAAGGTGATAAAATTGAAATGGTTCTTAGCTATAAAACAAGGGGGTCGAACGTTATATATATTTTAATTTGTGCTAATTTCATAACTTTTTTGCCAAACAAAGGCCTCATGTTGTTATTTAACGCGGTACTCTAACTGGATACACTTAGGTATCATTTAACAATCTTTATCGCAAGCGTATTGCGAGCAAACTTAATGGCTAATCTTCCTAAACATACAAATCCTCCAAAAGATCTTCAATTTAAATGTAACCAAGAAGTGTTTGAAGGTTCGTCTGCACACAACCTTCTGACCATTAATTTGGAACCCAAAGACATCTCTCCTGACCCTTCGCCACTTTACGGAACACAATAAACTTAATGTCAGAATAAGGGAAGTGCAATTGGCATTAAATCGATTTTTATCGATAAAAAACTAATCACAGTACAACGTGAAAAATATTTAGTGTTCCATTTTCACAAGTGTTCCCAAATTAGATATTGATTTCAAAATTTCACAGCATACGAATTACTAACTTCCAAAATATGAAATATCATATACATCCATCATGTTACATACACATTCAGAGAGAATGAAAAAGCGCAGTTAACTGAAACTAACGGCCCTTCGAGCATCGAGCGTGCGGTATTGCACATTAACGTAATGGGCGCATGTAGGTACTATGTGTATCTCGAATGTATAAAACGTGTTCAATTCAAACATTTTAACCCACTAATTCGATTCACAAAGCATACTCGTACCTCCAACTCGATCTTCAATAAAATCGAATACGTGCATCCCTATCAAACCCATAAATTACCCCGAACAAGTCGAAATCAATCAACATATTTGAAGCGCCCCGAGAGACGATTCAGTAATAATTGCCAGTGGCGGCGGAGTAATCCCGGGCAAATACCTTTGCCAGTGAGTGCTTTGGGCGGGAAGTGATTCTGGGCAATTCCAAATAAGTGGTGGACTGGTAGGATGATTTCAAGTGGTAAATAAGCGTCTCCCACCTGCTGGTCATTATAAACTGGGTTATTTCTATGTACATTTATGCACTAGAAAAGTTCATTTCCGCTTCGTTCGTTTGGATTAAAAAGAAGGACGTTTCTATGTATTTAGTGTCTGTGCTCAGCTGCATATACGTCACTATGAACTGTGTGGATTTGCGGTACTTTATTCCGCTTCCGTTTTTTTCTTGCTTCAGACAAATTTCATAATTTAGTTCAATGTTGATAAAATATTGGTTATCGTGGTTTATTTATGTATATATTACTTTAATTTTTCTATTTATCATTAGTTTTACTTACAGTTTGGCGTAAGTAACCGAAATAGATTTTCTTCGTTTATTCCCAAAGTAACGCCTGAGTGTATATTCTTTGTTTGGAATCTTTTCTTAATATTTTTTTTCATTCGAATTTTGCCGACATTATTTGATTGACAACTTTTTGTGATTATGCAAAGTTGATTGATTACTCATACTATTGTAGTCTCATGCTGACTTTGTATAATTATCGACAAAATGGTCCTGGCATTTGATGTCAAACTTAATGTTCGTGAATTTCATAGAGCCTCAAAATTGTTGCAAGATAGTATAATGAGTCAAATTCCGTACTGGTAAGGCCACCGTTATTCGTAGCCTGACAAATTATAACAGTCTTGACGCTTGTAACTTTAATTCATAATTAATTTGCGCATCCCGCGATGTGAAATCAAGATCTAAATTCTTAATCCGAGCTAACACTTATTGATTCCAAGTCTGGTGTTTTATACTTTGAAGCACATTCGTGTTCCGATACCGGTTCCGTTCCGATAAAACGTTGATTTCCCGTGAGAACGTGCCGGATTTACTGTAATATGTTTTGTTTTTTTCTAAATAATACTTCAGAATGATCGAGTCCTATCTACCTATCTACCTATCGTGAAAACAATTGTTGTTTTTTATTAGCCTTTGCAGGGGCAGCAGTCTCAACATAGATAGTGATTGCTTTACAAGCGAATTCGGTACATATACCGATGACAATCATTAGCTTTGACAGATAATGTCAAAAGCTATCGACTATCATCCGTAACTCTACTGTCATTGATCATGATTGACATCGTAATTTTGGTAGAGACTACCAAAATTGTTATAATCAGACTTTGCGACCAATTTCGGTTCTAAGCCAATCTCTATCGATGTAGATACTGCAGGCCCAGGTGACATTATTATCGTGAGGCTTAAAACCTAGTCTCAGGGTTAAAGACTAGTCTCTTCTCTAACGGGCGTATTTCCGAAGCACCGGTAGAGTCAGAAGGGTATTTCCTTTTCCAGTGTGAGATTTAACTCTGTTGGCACATGAAAGGGAAATTTCCTTTATCTAAATTTTAATTGATTTGATCAAAATTTATGTTGATATTTTATGTATTTCTCCTTGTTCATGAGATGTTAATTTTGACTTGTAAAAGTGCTATTATTTTTGCCTATTTATAATAAAATAGTTTGACTTTGACTTTGATGACGAGCGCAGTGCGTGTCGCGTAATACTTTGTATTAAAAAATTGTGACTGCATCCTGATACATTTTTTTTTATTCCGTTGAGTGACGAGTTGGAAAGGTCACTCGCCTGATGGTAAGCGTCACGCCTGCCCATAACAGTTGCAATGCTAGCCAGAACTTTGGTTCACACCCTGAGACGTTAGTTTTAAGTCTCATAACCCAGTAATTTCGCTGGAAACATTGCCCTTCAATCCAAAACAAAGAAATGTTTACACACTACTGCTTGGTGGTTGAATATCTGACAAAGGTGTGGTGACTTACCAGAAGGTTGATGACCCGCACTACTCGTCAAAACAGTAATTTCGACACCGGGCGACCTTTTGAAGTTTAATTCAGCATAGATGATAATTTTTATCAACTAATCATCATTTTTAACCCAAGAAGAGGAGGATGTTCTCAATTGGACTGTATTTTGTTGTGTATATCATATACTTATAATATCTTCGGGATTTCTAAACCTATCTATATGATTCCTTTTTTAATTAATTTTAATTGGTCTTTCCGGTTACTCCCCCCGCGTTAAAACAGCCATTTAGGCTTTGAGCAACTTGACCACGTGACCATGACATCACTGCGGCAAGACGGCAAAATGGCGCGAAAATATTGTTGTGCCGTCGTACTCTAATATCATTCATTCCTCAGTGGCTTGGCGCAATATTACAAAACTCGACCTGTGATTGGCTGAATATATGTAGCCACAGACGATCCGAACCAAAGAGTTATGAAATTATTATGTAAGGAGACATCACCGTGGAAAAATGGCAAAGCAAAAAAGGGAATTGTTTCGGGAATACAAATGAATTTTGGAAAATAAAGCAATGACACACTTATTTTGTTTTATTTAAATACTACATGAACCTATCTATCTGTTAACATTGAAACATAAATACCGTAAAGGAAAAAAACACATTCGATAATAAATGCGGGATTACATATAAATCGGTAAAGATGTACAATTTCACTATGATGTTTTATTTTGGCTGCTGTGGCAGCCAAGGGGGATCGGGCGTTAGGAGATTTGGCTGCCACAGCCATAATAATTGTTTGAATATATCAAACAATTATTATGTTCATCACCTTCATGAAGCTTTACTTCACTTTAACTTAACGTACACTCTGACAATGAAGTCGATTAAAAACGGTGACTATGATCCTGATGACAGCTTGTACAATGATAACAGACTTGCCTAGAAAGTATTTCGACATAAATGTTGATTTCCCGAGAGTGTACGTCTGATATATTGCAGATGTTTGAGATATTCCAAATTTTCTTAGCATTTATGAAAAATATAATGAAATTTCTGTTCAAGAATTTGTCAATATTCAGAATTGAGTAGCAAGCACTTGCAAAGAAAATCAATATATTAAATTAATAACATAATAATATGATGACACACAAAACTTCAGAGCGATAAAAAAACGGATGGTTCCTATCAGGAGTTTAAGATGGTCATAAAATGTTTAATTTGATATGAACGAGGCGATCCAATTTTTATCGGTTCAACATTCATGACTTTGTAGAAGTGGCTCCGAACTATAAAATGTAATATATCAAGTGGACTTGCGTCATCCGCACCTATAATAGCAACGATTTAATCTGTAGTGCTGGAAGATGAACTTCAGACAGTTTCTGTTTAGTTTGGAGTTATTTAACAAATCCTTAATGGGTCTAAAATATCTCGCTGTGGAATCGTTTGAAAAAGTACGGCAATTCTCGAACATGCACAAACAATTCCACGCAGATATCTTAACGCAGCGCGTTACGTGGCCGAGTGGCAATAGAGAATAAGGTCCCAGTTCTAGTTAACAAAAGATAAACCCTGCCTACGTTGTAACTAAAATTCAAAAGATTTTGTAAACTGTACCTACATACTGTATTTCTTTGTGAAAGTGAAATAAATTTCTTATATTTATCGGAAAACTTTTTATTGTAACTAAAATTTACAGAAGATGTTCAAATTGCCGCCCTTCTTACTCTTGCTTACTCTTACACTCGGATTACTCACGCTCGGATATCCCTTCCTTTGCACCGCGCAGTCTGGTAAAAAGTAACACTAGATATCAATCTTTATTACAATAAAATGAAAATCATTTTCAATGTATACCTAAACCATAATGATACCGGCTTTTAATAAAGCTACCGTAAAATGTGTATACAATAAGAAGTTGAAAAATTAAAGCCATTCCTCAGCTTTGCCGTTCCGATGGCTATATTTAAAACGACCGTGTTATACTGACTGCAAAAATGCAGTACATGTTCATTAATTTCGCATTTCTGTTGTTGGGCTGAGCAAACTAATCTAATTTCTTAGTGCTTTGCGCATTCCACCTGCGGTTGCGCAACCGCCAAGCAAACCAAACACTCAAACGGCAAGGTATTCCTATCGAACACTGCTGCATCCAAAGTACCTAGGGGTTATTTTGGACAGAACTTTGAGCTTTAAAACCCACTGCCTAAAAACCAAATCCAAAGTTGGCACGCGAAACAAGTTACTCTGCCGCCGCACCACTTCAAAATGGGGAGTTGAACCAGACGTACTACGTACGCCCAGCATGGCTATGTATTTTTCTGCATGCAAATTTGTGTGCCCTGTTTGGCACCGCTCCGCTCACGCCAAGCATGTTGACGTCACCACAGAATAAATAATAGTACGTCACTTGCCGCACGATAAATGGCTGCCTCAAACCGATGACCCCTTTTGACATGATTTATCCATTAGCTGGCATTTCTCCACCGTCCGTAAGACGAGATGTTGCTTGTGCAATACAGAAGTCTAAGCAAGAACGGGACCACCGACATCCTCTCTAATGACAAAAGCCTCCACGAAGAGCCCAGTTAAAAAGCCCTAAAACCATATGCGCATGACAACAGCCACCAAGGACCATCCAGACGTACTTAAGATCTCTCTTTGGTAGGAGAAACACCCAGAACCACTAGGTTTCAAAATGCAAGAACACCTTCCCCTAGATAATGATCTTCCGTGGCCTGTCTAGAAGTCATCAACTGACTCCAGACCCAGGCCGGTCACTGTAGATACAGTATGTGCAAATGGGGCTATCGTGACCCTAGTGAAAAGCAATGCGACTAAGGGGTCCCCATCCAAAAGATGTCCTACGTGCTCACCTGTCCTTTGTGCCTTAACTCCTGCACAAGTAAAGAACTTAGTGATGCCATGGATGACGAGGTGAAGGTGGCAAGTTTTCATTCCAACCTTATTTAACATACATATAATAATATTTATTTCTGGTTGTTGTGCCACTGACACGCAATAAGAACAAGTGCTATGCGATTTTGTGGTGTATATTTATCTTGAAAGGGTTGACGGGGATTGCCAACCAGTCCAGAAGCCTACTTTTCTAATATCACCAAGAGTTGAGCTTAATTATGGTGGCTTCAGACTATCTTCCAAACCTCCAATCCAATCCAACTGATTGTCCAACCTTCGATATGTGGAAGGGGTATGAGGAACTGAATGAGGTAGACAAACCCGTTTGTCACGGTATTAATTCAGTTTTTTTGGTCCTTACAGGTTACAGGAATCCTTTCTGGGGCTTATAGTGGGGATATCAGTACAAATTTTTTTTTTCGAAATCAAGCGGTACGGCCTGATGGGCATTTCAATAAATAATCCTAGTAAAAGAGAGTAAAAGAGTATCAAATAGATCTAACTCTTAAAAAAAACACATTTTTGTTAAGTGAATGATTGCCAAATAGGTTATATATAGGTTATATATATAGGTTATATATATATAGGATATCTTATTCCGAAAAAAAAAACAAACATCATCAAAGTAAGAAAAAAAACAAGACTACCCTGCCTAAAAACGAACTAAAACGTTTTTTATATCATTAAATTATATATTGTTGGAATGTGCTCATCAAGGCCTTTAATTTGACATCCATATTGTAAAATCCGAAAGTCTTTTTCGCATTTGAAAATGGAGACACAAAATTGAATACTTCTCAACAAAAAAAAAACTTATGTTTCTCGGAATGATGTAAGGATTCTAACGACACCCCATATATATAAATCTGTTCAGGAATTTATAAGTTATGGTGGAATAAATAAATCTAAGGTTGCCTGGAAGAGATCGCTACTTAGTGATAAGGCCGGTTGATTGTACTATTTTAAGGTAAATATTGTTGTGCTATAATTTAAGTTTTTTTATGCAATAAAGAGTTATCTATCTATCTCATTATTGGTCTCATGGCTAGTGATCCTTGGTACGTAATCAAACGGTCGCGGGTTCGAATCCTGCAAGGTGCAATCATTTGTGTGATGAGCAGAAATGTTTGTTTCTGAGTCATGGATGTTATAATATTCGTATATATGTATGTATGTATATATGTATGTTGTACCAAAATAGTAAGGTGTTCTGCAAGAATCATAGCTCCGGTTCTTAGTCACATAATTAATAAAAGTATCGAGGGTGGGATTTTTCCTGACAAATTAAAAACTTCCGTCGTTATCCCTGTGTTTAAAAAACTAAACAAAGAGGATATGCGTAACTACAGACCAATTGCCTTAGTACCGGTATTTTCCAAAATATTTGAAAAAGTAATTTACAATTGTCTGTATAATTATTTTGAAAATATAACATATATTTGCAATAGAGCAAGCTGGCTTTCGTAAAGAAAAATCAATAGAAATGGCTATTTTGAGTTTTCTCGACAAAATTTTAAACGGCCTGAATGCGAAAAAGTCACTCACCGCTCTCTTTATGGACATCACCAAAGCGTTTGACCATGTAGATCACGGGATATTATTTAGAAAATTAGAATCATATGGTGCTCGAGGCATGGCTCTCAACCTCATAAAATCCTACCTTTCAAATAGCCAGCGTACAGAAATTATCAGGATAAACATTGACACAAAAACTGAGAACATCAATTCATCGGATTTCAGGATAGTAAACTACGGAGTTCCTCAGGGTAGCATATTACGGCTTTTATTGTTTCTGATTAATATAAACTATCTTCCCAACGCTATCAACCATCCTAAGGTCTTATATGCTGATGATAGTACTGCAATATTTACGGACAGTAATACTAGTACATTCGAGAATTACATTAATGATTCTTTAGTATGTATAATTGACTGGTTGCACAATAACAACCTCAAAATTAATCTTGATAAAACTCACATTACGACATTTCAAAATCAAAATTCCAATTTTGACATTCTGAATATTAATTATCTAGGCAAACAAATTGATGAGATCCAATGTACAAAAATTTTAGGTATACACATCGATGCAAGCTTCTCATGGAAACAGCATATCGAGCATGTATGCACAAAACTTTTCATACGCACTATATATGTTAAGGAAAGTCGCTAATGAAACTGCACTTTTAAGTGCATATCACGCATAGGTAGGATCCACACTTAGATACGGAGTTATATTTTGGGCAAACTCCACTAATAAAGAGATTGCATTTAAAGCCCAAAAAAAAATGCATCAGGTCAATGTGCAATTTACAACAGATGGATTCCTGCAAGCCATATTTCCAAAAACTTAAAATTTTAACTCTCCCTTCTTTATATATTTACGAATCAACGTTACTCGTTAAAAAGAATATTAATAATTATGTTAAAATAGACTGAAATTGACGAGTTGCAAATCAGCTATGTTAAAAAACAGTAAAAAAAACTGGGAGCCAAAATTTATAACATAATTCCAGAAAATTTAAAAGTAACAGAATGTATTCACATTTTCGAAAGTAATTTAAAAAAGCTGTTATTCGATAAGGCATATTATTCAATAAATGAATTTATTAATGACAAGACATTGTAATAAATAAAACTTGTAATATATAATCATGTAACATATTATGCTTAATTTTGACATTGTTATTTACCTATTGCTATTTCTTGACTTTAATTTTGTTCAATTTTTTTTTATTTACTAAAAATATTGTTTTAATGACATTGTAACAAATTTAGAATTTAAGAATTTATTATTAAGAGGTTTTGTTCTATGTTTACATTTAAATATATTTGCACACCTTACGGTAAAAATGTGGCGTTCTGCTTATAATTACTGAAACATCTTTCCACCCATATTTATGCAAATAAACAATTTGATTTGATTTGATTTGATGTTTATCCGTTATCTAATACCCATAGTACATGGTATCCTAGTTTGGGGCTAGGTAATTGGTGTGGAATTGTCCCAAATATATTTATTTATTTCATTTATTTATTTATCTATCTATCTCACATACATGAACCCTGAAAATATTACACCTTTTCCAAGGCAGTCGTGCAAAAAATTAAGCACCTTTTAAAACGCGCGTTTGATTTTTTGACGCCAAATTAACTGAATTACTAATTTTGCTTGCTATATCATTTGACCGTGTGTCAGAGCAAGCAAACGAGCCGAAATTCTCCCTCGATAATTCAGCTAAAACCTTACTATGCCACAAATATCTACATTATGATTTCCAATTTTAGAAGTGTTATGTTTCAGATTATTTCATCAATCTGAAACATAACAATATAACATAGATTTGAAAATTTTGCCATAGTGGTCAGTCCGCCATTATGTTTTCACTTTCAAGTTTCCGTCGCACAGTGGAACCTATCTATACTTATATTAAAACTGTAACGGGTCCAATTCTGTACATTGAAGATATTTTGAGATTTTCTTTTGGAGGGTACTCTATATTCGATACTGAAGCCAAACCTGTACTTTTTTTCATTTTTGTCTGTCTGTATCTTGGCTAGGCATCACGCCGAAACTACTGAATGAATTTAAATTAAACCTGGTATGATTTGAGTTCATACTACGAGGTAGGACATAGGATACTTTTAATCCCGAAAAATTAAAGGGTTTCCGTAATATAAGGGATAAAATTTATTAAAAAGAACACGTATCACGCTGAAACTACGAGACGGTTTTTTTTAAGCAAATTGACACAGTCATATTTCTACACTTATAATAAAGCAATAGGTACGAAAAAGGCTGTAAAAATAAGATAAATAAAAAATGCTCTTGGGTGCTTAAAAAGGGTATTGAACACGAATATAAAAAAACGTGTCGTTCTGTCTGTCTGTTTGTCTGTATGTTTGTTTGTTCACGCATCACGTAAAAACTATTGGACCAATTGCAATGCGGTTTTCATTGTTAGATAGCTTAGGCTTTGATTTAAAATTTGGTGTAATTGGTATCTCAATCTGGTGAGTCAACGACGTAGAAGCCAACCAATTGATTAAAGTATTATTGACGGCTAAAGAAATGTTGATCAAATGTTGGTATATTGGTCCTGGTATAGCACATAATGGTACTTTGAACCTAAAAAAAAGACAGACGCGTGCGAAGCCGCGGGTATAGCCTAGTATTATATATGGATAGAGGACACATCTATATACTTATAATAAAACTGTAACGGGTCCAATTCTGTACATTGAAGATATTTTGAATTTTTCTTTTGGAGGGTACTCTATATTCGATGCTGAAGCCAAAACTGTATATATTTTTTTCATTTTTGTCTGTCTGTCTGTCTGTATCTTGGCTAGGCATCACGCCGAAACTACTGAATTAATTTAAATGAAATTTGGTATGATTTAAGTTCATACTACGAGGTAGGACATAGGATACATTTAATCCCGAAAAATTAAAGGGTTCTCGCAGGATAGGCGTTGAAAGTTATTTAAAAGAATACATATCACGCTGGAACTACTAGACAGATTTTGTTGCAACTTGGCACAGTCATAGTTTATATAATGGGTAAAAATTTAAATTATTTTTTATCCTGAAAAAATAAAGAGTTAATAGTGTCCCAAATTCTGTAAATTGAAGATATATTGTAATTTTTTTTGGAGGCCGTTCTATGTTCATACTACGAGGTAGGACATTGGATACTGTTCATCCAGAAAAATTAAAGGGTTCCGCAATATAGGGGTTGAAAGTTATTAAAAAGAACACGTGTATCACGCTGAAACTACGAGACGGATTATTTGATGCAAATTGACAAAGTCATATTTCTATAATAAAGCAATAGGTACGAAAAAATCTTTAAAAATAACATACATTAAAAAAAAGGCTCTTGGGTGCCTAAAAAGGGTATTGAAAACTTTTTTTTTAATCGTGTTTTTCTGTCTGTTTGTCTGTATGTATGTTTGTTTGTTCACGCATCACGTTAAAACTATTGGACCGATTGCAATGCGGTTTTCATTGTTAGATAGCTTAGGGTTTGATTTAAAAACTTGTGGTGAGTTAGAAGCCGAGCAATTGATAAAAGTATTTTGACCGTCAAATGTTGGTATATTGGTCCTGGAATAGCACATTACGGTACTTTGAACCTAAAGAAAAAAGCCGCGGGTACAGTATTAACTAAAATCGGCTTCCGAAATGTATCACTTTTACTGCTTACTATGCACCATAACGAGCAGGACAAATTTGGAAACCATAGTGCCTTAAGTTTGGTTCGTACCAAGCTTTCACAGAAAGAGTCAAATTCAAATTCAAATTGTTTATTGCATTCCATAATGTACAAATAAGGTGGTAAACATAACTAATAAAGTAACAGATCATTATGGACCCTGTTGGGCACAGCAACCAGAAGAGAGCAGGAGTTACAAACCTACATTAGTTTCTTTACCTATAACAGTTCAATTAAAATTAAAATAAATTTAGATTCCTACTTTAATTAAGTAAATGTTTAATATTGTTTGTTATCTTTGAAGAAATCGTGCAAAGAATAATAACATTTTTTAATTAGAAAAAGTTTTAATTTAGCGACAAATACATTTTGTTTTTCAATTTCTTGTATGCTTTTAGGGATTTGGTTATAAATTTTAATCGACATAACATATGTGCTTGAGCTGTGCATTTTTAGTTTGTAGTTAGGAAGCGCTAATCTTTCCTTGTGCCTCAGATTAAATGGGCAAGTAGATATGTCGTTAAGTTTTGTAAAAAAGTGTGGGTACTTTTTTACAAATTTACAAAGTTCTAAGATGTATATCGAAGTAAATGTCAAAATTTTGTGCTCAATAAAGTATGGTCTGCAGCTATCAGTCGTAACAATATTCACCAAAATCCTAACGCATTTTTTTTGCAGCATAAAAAGATCGTCTATATCTGTGCTATTTCCCCACAGTATAATGCCATACTGTAGCCAGGCATGAGCATAGGCATAGTATGCAGAAAGAGCTGTCGCAAGGTCTGTAGTTTTTTCAATTCTCTTAAAGCATATGTAAAGCTACTAAGCTTTGATTTAACTCTTTGTATATGTGCTTTCCAATTAACGTTTGTATCTATGTCCAGTCCAAGTAATGTAAAAGAACTTACGCATTCTAAGTTATTGTTTTGGAAGTCAAAATTTATATCTAATTGTTTTCTTTGGTATGGTCGAAATTGCATAATTTTTGTTTTTGAAAAATTTATTTTTAAGTTATGGTCGTCAAGCCAGTTCAAAACTTTAATCAAAATACTATTTAACTCATTATTTAATTTAGTTAAATTGTCAGGACATGGTAGCAAAATTGAGATGTCATCAGCGAATAAGACACATAATTCATTTAACGTTTTTGGTAAGTCATTTATATATATAATAAATAATAAACATCCCAGGACACTTCCTTGAGGAATTGAGCTATTCATTTTTTTTTATCAGATCGATATTTTTTTATAATGCCGCTTTGATAATCGTAATTTTCAATTTCAACATATTGTTCACGATCTTTTAGGTATGAAGAAAACCATTTATGAGCATGGCCCCTCACACCTATACCGTACAATTTGTTCAACAATATCTGATATGAAACTTTGTCATAGGCTTTGCTCATATCGAGTAATACACCGATCGCGTAGTTTTTTGTATTGAGAATATTAAGAACTTCTTGCATGTACTTATACACTGCAAGTGTTGTAGATCGCTTCTTACGAAACCCGTTTTGGCTCTCATCAAAAATTGAATATTTTTCACAAAAAGAATATACCCGTTTACACATCGCAGTTTCAAATATTTTGGATGATGTTGGAAGTAGCGCAATTGGTCTATACTGACCTGGGTCAGTCTTATCGCCTTTTTTGAAAATCGGGTTTATTCGAGTATTTCAATCGCAACAAGTTTAAAACCGAAAACACATAAAGATAATAATATACACATAAAAATATTCTGGTGTAATCAGTGTCAATGGAGCTCAAACGTTATATAGACGTTTTGTTACTTACTGCTTTATTTTAGGTATAATATAATAACAGTAATATTTTGTAATTTCCCTTGAAATAAAATTGTTTATTGCGGCAAAGTGTCAAAGTGTCCTTTGTAGTAAAGTTCACAAGGCTCAAGCAAGGTAGAGTTCATAAGGGAGTAGGAGTAAATACTCTGTTAATTAATAATTGAGTGCTTAATATTAGCTTTTAACATTATAGCAGCTTTGAAGAGAAAGTAAGGGTATTATTTCGGTAGTAGAAATGTTTCCCTCGGCCTTTATTTTAGAGGTAGTTTAATGAATTTGTAAATATAACTACCTACCTACTTATTATTTAATTTCCTCTAGACGATCACATTATTGTTGGAAACGCCATATACCGGCTTAACATCGGGTGTTTTTTCTTTATTGGTTTAAGGCTAGATAGAGATAACTAAGAGAGAATCAGCAACGACCACTTGCGTGGAAGGGAACGGCGTACAAGACATCGCCGACTGGATGCAGGAGAGTAGAAGTGATGGTATGTATACGAGAAGGGGAGGCCACCGATTACGAACTTGCACATTATTCAACCCTCTGTCGAAGATCCAAAAGCAGACCCAAAACAAGATGAAAAGATGTAGTGCATGAGGACAATAAGTAAATGCCAGCTGTAAGATCAGAGAGATCTGATCTTACTCGTACCTGGTGTTTTGTAACGAAGGTAGTAAATAAGCAAAGCCTGGATGCCTTTGAGGGGATGATGCCAAAACACCTCGATTTGGAGACAGATGCTTGAGGGTGGTATTTAGCCAGATCCTCTTAATATCATCCTCGCTTTATACTTGACTACACTCAATCTCTCTGACCTTACAGCTGGCATTTACTTATTGTCCTTATTGCAATACATCTTTTCATCTTGTTTTGGGTCTGTCTTTAGATCTTCGACAGGGTGTTGAATGCTGTGCAAGTTCCCTACGTAAAAACACCCCGATTTGGAGATAGATGCTTGAGGGTGGTATTTAGCCAGATGGACACTTCTTCTTCTTAGTCGCTACACTCTTGGTAGAGTGGTCGTGGTTGTCACGTCAGGGGTTAGGGCTTCCATGTTGCTGATGCTTATTGCAAACAAGGTAGTATCATCCGCATATCGCAAATTTGAGATTTTGAGACCTCCTATCGCAATGCCGTCCATCCAGTTGTCAAGCGCAATTATCATAATGAGTTCTGTATATATGTTAAACAGTAGGGGAGTAATAATACACGCTTGACGAAAACACCTGCATCCGGTCGAAAGTTGCTCGATAACACATCATCCGCTTTCACGGAAGCAGTTCCGTCCTCGTAAAGACGCCTGAGGAGGTGTACTAGGTGAGTTGGGCCACCCATCTCCAAAAGGGTCCTTCAAAGCTTGGGCCATTTGACTGAATCGAACGCCTTGGAAAATTCAACAAAACATATGTAGGTAGGCTTGTTGAACTCGCGAGCTTTTTCGATAATCTGGCATATGATTAGTATTTGTTCACGTGTATCTTTTCCTCTCACAAACCCAGCCTGTTCCGGGGCAATCTCTTTGGATAAGTATGACTTAAGTCGCTCGTTGAGGATGTGCTGTAAAATTTTACTTGCATGTGATATGAGGGCAATAAGGCGATAGTTACTGCTCTTTCTAGTTGAACCCTTTTTGTGAAGCGAAACAAAAACAGTGTGAGCCCATGAAGCTCAATCTCTTCGTTGCTCGGTTCCGTAGAGACGAAGCAATGTGATTGTGGGTCTTGGAATAGTGATTGGCAGTATTCTTTCCAGTTTTCACAGATCGCGTCTATTTCGGTCACTGTTTCGACACGAGAGTTCTCAATAGCCCAGGTTTTCGAGGTGAGAGATTTGGTTATAGACCGGATTTTCTGAAGAATTCCCTAAATTCATGTTTGACAGCATGAAATTCAACTTCCTCACAAACACTTCTTAGTTGGGCGTTCAAGGCTTGCAAGTGTGTAGTGTACACTAGACAGACACTAGTTACCATTAAATATGTAAGAGCAATGGTGGTACAATAGTGCGCGTTAGAATCCAACGATAACGGGTTCAGTCCTCAGCTCTGTACCTATGACTTTTCTAAGTTATGTGTGGATTTCCATCGCTCCGTGCTTTGGAGGGCACGTTAAACTGTCTGCCCCGGCTGTTATAAATTAAGGAGTCGTTAAGCCATATAAGAGACTTTCAGGTGATCTGGTAAACTCGGACACCCAAGGCCATTACGTCATACGAAAAGCAAGGTTTTGAACTAATTTACCTTTATCAAAGCCCATGCTCATTTTGCACGATTACTTCTTTTATTGGACCACGATCTGCGGCGTGGCATCCAACCACACAACGAACTGTTAAAGTTGTAAAATTTTAAGTATTATTTTTATTTCATACTTTCGAATAAAACGTTCAAATATTAAAAGGGGTCTCAAAGCAAATAGTTCACGAAACTGTCAAGCACGTTGAAAAGATTGATAAATGTGTTTTGATGAAAGCGAGCGCTGTGTCATGACCTGTGATAGATTCGCCTAGGTCGCCCGGTAATTTTAAAAAGATTTCTGGGAAAGTAATGAGTGATTTATTACTTTTAATATACTAGACTAGCTGATGCCCGCGGCTTGGCACGCGTTGTCATTTCTGTAGGTAAAAAGTACTCTTTGTGCTATTCCAGTACCTAAAATACAATAAATACAACAATTGATCAAAATTCCTTCAGCCGTCAAAAGTATTTTTATCGATTGCTCGGCTTCTACTCATCGGATTGAGATATAAAGTCCCCATTAAAAAAAAAACTTAAGCTATCCAACTGTGAAAACCGCATTGCAATCGGTCTAGTAGTTTTTTCGTAATGCGCGAACAAACATACAGACAGACAAACAGACAGACAGGAATTTTTAAAATGTTATATTCTTGTTTAGTAGCTTATTTGATGTACCCTAGACCATTTCATTTTTAATTATCTTCTATGTACAGACTTTTTCGTTACTCGTATTATAAGTATAGATTTAGGTTTCATTTATAGTTGTTTCTTTTAGATTTGGCGGCCTAACGCACTTCAGTAAAATATTTAACAAGTACATCATCAAAGTAAGAGGAAAACATGACTGCCCTGACTAAAACAATTTTTTTTAATCTACTTTTGTTACTCGGGATGATGTAACGATTCTAACGATACCCCATACATCTTTCTAACGATACCTAAATCGGTTCAGGATTTTTCAGAAGACTAAAAAATCAATAAATTTTTCACGGTTGAGACGTTAGGGCTACTGATGGCTAGCGTGGTGGATCGACCATCCTCTCTCTTTGAGAGAAGGCCTGTGGTGTGGTGTTGATGATGATGAAGCAAAAAACAATTAATTTGTGAACCTACACTATTACACTAGTAAGCGCGAGTTGCGCGAGTTCTACAGCTCTCAAAGCCACTAGGGTTTGTGCGCGCGAGTTCTGTAGAACTCGCGCGCACAAACTTAACTTTTTTGCAAGCAATCTAGCGGTGCACAGTAACACTACTTATTGTAAAACTAACATTAATAACCAAGGTGCACCATCAATCCCTACCTAAAGAGCTGATTCCACTGGTAGAAACCTAAAAGTGAGAAATTTACTTCATTTTGAGGAGCTATTCTGCTCATCACGCCGAAGATCCTCATCAGATCTTCACCAAATTTTAATGAGACCAATTTAAAGTTACTACCTTTCAAATAAAAAAGAAGCATAAAATACCGAACTAATAAGGCGTAGATATTCAGTAGCCCCCTTTTTTCCCTTTTTGGGGGAAGTACCCCCTTAATCAAAACTACCAAACAAATAAAAATTTTGGAAATTTATTTAAGTTTATCTAGATCGGTTGAGAAATGCGACCTGTAGATTACACCTGTAGTGTAGTGATGTAGAGGAGAACAGAGATCCGGACAGGCGGACAGGCGAAAAGCATTTTTGCCCAAGCTGAAACGGAGACGCTTCGCTCGCGCTTTGCGCTCACTCGGTCAATTATAGCACTATCACTACTGCGCAATCAGTGTACAGTCCATTTGCCGGTCTGACTGTTTCAATTACACTGTGACCAGCTAAGCGTGCCGTCCGGCTATATTGTAATTAATTTACATATTAATTGCGATGCAGGCTGACAGCCCTATGGAATACTGAATGATTAGAGCGGCAAATTCTCGCCCTTCAGAGATATTTAACAGCTGTTGATGTCAAACTCTGGATAGGCGTTTCACAGTTTAATTATTCGTCATGCAACCCATTGATCTACATTTTGAAATAAAAATCATGGAAATATGAGTGGAAATACAAACAAGAACATGAAATGAGTTCGAAAAACTAAAACTCGACTACGGTCGGGTAAAAAATAGCCTCTGACACTCTTCCAATGAAGAGGAATCGATTGATATCTCGCTTGTCAAAATCGAACCAATAGGGACGACGCTAATATGGTGGAACATCCACATAACCACATACGTAGATGCATACATACATAAATAGACTGTTAAACTCATTACTCTTGCCTTGTTTTGCTGTAGTCGGGTAAAAAATAGGTACGCTCAAATTGAGCTCCTTTTAGAAGTCGATTCAAGAAGTGTAACAATGTGCAGTGATATCTCCAAAAGCGATCTTTTCCAACAAAATGAATTGTTACGTCACTCTCAGCAGTATTTCAGCTGTCACATTTTACTCTGACACAACTCTATACTCCGCATCAATCTCGGAAACACATACACGCTATGCACACATGCACGCATACACATACATAATGGGTACACTCACATTTGCGAGATGAATGACACTAGATTTGAGCAGATTTTAATGTTACTTGCTTGTCTTACGAGGTAGTGCTGGCCTCTGGAGTTAGTCAGGCCGGCCGGGCCTCTGGCATCTTAGCGACTGCTATACATCAATAACAGCCGGGGCCGACAGCTTAACGTGCCCTCCGAAGCATATTTGCTTCGATAGAAAACCGCACATAGCTCAGAAAAATCATTAATGTGGAGCCCAGGACCGAACTGGGTATTGATAAGTCGCACTAGTAAACCGCTAGGCTACCATCGATAGTTTATAGTTATGTGACACTCTTTTTAATTGGTGAAATATTAATATAGTTGAGCGTCCACGCGCAATTTTTTCCATCTTACTCGTAGATAGTTTGCAAGAGATGTTTGCACCAATAAGAACACTTTTATCTTCCACTATACGAGTTTTTTTGGCATTTCTTCAATTCAAGAGAGAATTTGATTAGTGTTATTTAGAATGTCTAATGTCCGTAAGGTCATGCCAATTATTATTAGTGCCAATATTCACTAACCTGAAGCTTACATAAGATAATACAAGCGCAACGTACGTAATGCGTTAATTCATACTTGAACAAGCACAAATTAAAAATGTATATTACCCCCGACTTCTCACCCCCCATTATAGCTAGGAAGCATCTCGATCACATCAGCTTTGAAACATGAAAAACCGCGGCTAAATTGGTCCATTTGTTTAGAAAAATACGATTTTCACCCCCCTTTTCTCAAATCCCCCCCTTTTCTCAAATCCCCCCCCCCTCCCCACACCATATAGCTAAATACCATCTCGGTCACATCAGTTTACAAACACCAAAATCGGTCCTTTCATTTGGGAGCTATGATCCTCACCCCATTCCCCCCCCCCTTTTTCCCCTCCCCCATTAGAGCTAAGAACCATCTCGTTTACCTCAGCTTTAATAAAAAACCGCAGCTAAATCGGTCCATTCGTTTGAAAGATACGATTCTCACCCCCCTTTTATTAAATCCCAAGCCACCCTCTCAATCCCCACTGTTATAGCTTTGAACCATCTTGTTTACCCTAGGTTTCAAACATAAAAAATCACAGCAAAATCAGTACATTTGTTTGAAAGCTACGTTTTTCACCGGTTCTCCCCCCTCCCCCCTCCCCCCCTCTCCATTTATCTAAGAACCATCTTGATCACATCAGCTTTCGAACAGAAAAAACCGCAACCAAATCGGTCCATTCATTTGGGAGCTACGATGCCACAGACAGACACACACACATTCACACACACACACACACACACACACACACACACACACACACACACACACACACACACACACACACACACACCCTAAACTTATAACACCCGTCTCTTTGTTCGGGGGTTAAAAATAAGACTGCTACCTCAATACAGTATTTCACCAAAGAATATTTGTTCGTCAGTATGCTAACTTTATATATTTTTTTGTTTGATCTTTTCTGGCATATTTGCTGACTAAATATCTTTACTCGTTGATCTAAGAAACGAGTGCTTAAAGTGACTAAGCACAAAATTCTGTGACCCATGAATATTGTCTCACGACATGCCGAGCAAATGTTCAAAGCGTATACTTTCCGGAGCTCTTCCGACAAACGTTCCAGAACTCTAGTTAGGTAACTTGGAAACCACAAATGTATGTACAGTTCCTGTCTATCTTTATGGTACACCAGGGATGAGAGATGTTCGGCCAAGATCAACTGCGTTCGACTTGTTATAGCGTTTTCTCAGCAACGTTGCACGATTGAGATCCACCGACCACAGAACACTTCTTTTTTTCTTAAGAAAAGTAAAAAAGTAAAAGTTTTAGTAGTAGTAAGTTTTCTGTGACATCGATTGTGTATAATGATGTTCGTAAATTAACTATGCTACACATTACATAATCTGAGAGTGACTTGTTTATTTAATCTCAAAACGAAGTACCAACATTCGAGGTTCTTCATCGCAAAGGTATGGTTAGAGTAAATACGCTCATAATGAAAACCCAGTTAAAATGGTTTTTCTTTTATCTCTGTCTAGGCAATCAAAAGTGGTGGTTGTGGTTTCCAAGTCTCCCGTATGGGAGAAAATAGACTGCGCAGCGCAGTCGATTTCTATTCGGAATTAGGAGATGGTAAACATAGGTCAGGTGGACTGCACTTCCGCTACAAAGACGTGTTTAAAGTACATTTGTACGCTTGTGGTTTTGACGAAGATGTGTTGTGGTTGTGGTTTAAGATCTCGACGTAAAGCACCTAAACCGTAAAGCTCGACTCAAGCCCTCCTACATTTATACATAAACAGCGCTGGTCAACTCTACTGCAGTAGCTGCGATCTCAAAATTAAAACTAGGTTCGGCCTGGCAAGCCATATCAGCGCGCAAGCTAGGAACTAAAATAAATAGGTCACCGTTGTCGGATACGACTAGGAGGCCATCATCATCATCATCATCGTCATCACTTTCACCAAAATGACCTACCGACGTGAAAGTGGAAATGACGGAGGCATGTCAGGATGCGTTAGTCATAAATAGAGATAGTATGTTGTCATTATAGTCTCCAGCAGCCAATGACGGTATTCAAACTACAAAACAAAATGAATCTAAAAAAACAGTGTGCCATAATACCAGCCCGGTCTTGTACAGTGTATGACGCAGGAGCGAGAGCAATGGGGCGTGATGTTCATAGTGCACAATCTCTTGCACATCAAGCAAGCGAAGTCGACAGAAAAGGTTGACTAGACTGACTTCAGCGAAATCTTTGGACTGCATCGGCCGTTTATTGCTGAAAAAGCTGCACCGAGTTGTAAAGTTTGTCAATTTGAAAAATATATAATATTAAAAAACCTAATATCTTATGCTGGTAATAGGATATTATTGTTTTTGATATCTGCATCTGGTAGAGAGGAGTGAATGCCGCTAAAATAGTAGGTAGGTTTGTCATTGTGTACCTACAGTAAGTTAGTCTAATTGTGTATGGATTTGATAGTGATCACAGCAATCAAGCCACAGTTTAGCTAATAGTTTTAAATTTAAAGAAACTGAACAAAACCAAACCGCACTCCATTTCTTCACTAATGTTTGCGGTAAGCTCCAATTCATGAACGCAACATTTCAAACAAAGGCAAATGTTTCCCTTCAATCTTTTTTCTCCATCTACCCTCAATCTTCTCTTATTTTCCTTGGCTGACCTGTAGTGCGTTGGACCGGCACGTGATCGAGTCGAGAGCTCCGTAATCTCCTTGAAATAATAGGCAAACCGACGGAATTACACCATCAACTGCGATCTTCGCGCATGACAATCATCATTTAACAAGAAAATCACCTCCGAGTGGAAAAGGACAAAAGTGCGACGCGTCATATAAAATCCAGCACGCGGGCGTGATGAACCTTGAAGTAGAACAGCGAGAACATTAAGGAAATTATGAATTACCTTGATGTTCCAGCTTTTCTACTTATTTATTTACCTCTCTCTCTGAAATTAGCATTTTTCCGGGGGAAAAGTAGTCTATGCCCGTCTGAAATACTGTACCTTTCTATTAGTGATAGAATTTTCAGATTCAGCTCAGTTAATTTCAATCCTACAAAAACAAATATTTCTTCATAATTATTACTACAGAAATGTAAATTTAATACATTATTGCAATAAAAATGTACAAAAGGAGAACTAATGCAATGATTAATATTTAATGTTAGGGCTGCAGAAATCAATTCTTCATTTATTTCTAAGGCACGGGGCATCATCACAACAGACCAAATACCAACTGACAGTGCCGGATTAACCACATAGCAATAGTAGCAATTGCTACGGACCCCACGCGAATTGGGGCCCCGCATATTTAAACTTCTGAAAATCTAATCAATCAATCATTTCTGCCTGAGCGTTTTTTTTTTTTGTGAAACTAATTAAGATGTGGTATATTGAATTTGAACGATGAAGTGGAGGCTATGTATGACGATATTTCTAATGTCATACATACCCCGAAAACACACTTCACAGTGGTGATGGGGGACTTCAACGCACGGCTGGGAATAAGGAATGGTGATGAACTGAGAGTGGGCCAGTTTGGATTTGGACAGCGGAACCAAAGGGGTCAGCGATTGACCGACTTCATAGAGAAGGAGGGACTCTTCATGATGAACTCGGTTTTCAAGAAGCGCCCGTCCAGGAAATGGACGTGGCTGCACCCCGGCGATCATAAGCATGAGATAGATTTCATTTTGACGACCAATAAGCATATATTCAATGATGTATCTGTGATCAACAAGGTTAAGACCAGCAGTGATCACCGCATGGTAAGAGGCTCATTGAATATCAACGTAAACCTGGAGAGGTTTCGTTTGATGAGATCTGACTCTTCGTCCAAGTCCTGCCCAAATCCATAACCCCGAGAGCTTTCAGTTGGAGCTCCAAAATCACTTCCAAATCCTTACCGAATGCGATATAGTGGACGAACTATACAACGGGCTGGTGGAAATTGTACGTGAACAATTTCCAGGTTGGGTCGGAGTTCTTTAAGACCTCCCGGAAAAATAGAACACAAACTCTCTGAGCATACACTCAAACTTATGGCAGAAAGAGGCGAGATGAGGCTGCAGTCTTCAGTGGATATGTCGAGTTACGGCTTGCTTAATAAACAGATCTCCAAGTCAATGCGAAACGATTTGCGATCCTATAATACTACTTGTATTAAGAACGCAATAAAGCGGAACAAGGGCTCCAAAGTGTTCGCAAGAGATCTGTCTATTGGGCAAAGCCTGTTGTCGAAGCTGAAAATCGACAGTGGCAGCATCGCTTCGTCGAAGCCAGAGATTTTGAGTGGGTTCGAGAAGTTCTATGGACAATTATACCCTCATCGCGTAGTCCTCCTAGCACGACTAGCGATGCAAGAGCCCTCAAACAGCTCAATCAGCTCAAACAGCTTAAGAGCAACAAGGCACCAGGGGAGGACGGAATAATGACAGAGCTACTGAAAGCGGGTGGAACACCAGTACTTAAAGTCCTTCAGAAGCTGTTTAACTCCGTCATCCACTAGGGTACTACGCCAGAGGCGTGGCGCAGGAGCGTAGTGGTTTTGTTCTTTAAGACAGATTATAAAACCCTTTTGAAGAATGATAGGCCCATTTCGCTGCTGAGCTACGTGTATAAGCTGTTTTCGAGAGTAGTTACAAACCGTCTCGCTCGTAGGTTTGACGACTTTCAGCCTCCCGAACAAGCTGGATTACGGAAAGGCTTTAGCACCGTAGACCTCATCCATACGCTCCGGCAGATTATACAGAAGACCGAAGAGTATAATCGGCCACTATGTCAAGCGTTTGTGGACGAAAAAGCCTTTGATTCAGTCGAGACCTGGGCAGTGCTACAGTCATTACAGTGGTGCCAGATTGATTACCGGTACATCAAAGTGTTTGTACAGCAAGTCCACCATGACAGTCCGTCTTCAGGATCAGAGTACGAATTCTATCCACGTGCAAAAAGGGGTGAGACAGGGAGACGTTATTTCTCCGAAACTGTTCACTCTGCACTGGAAGATATATTCAAGCTTCTGAACTGGAACGGATATGGTATGGCGAATACATCACCTATCATCAATACTCACCTTCAATTTGCTGATGATATAGTCATCATGGCAGAAACCCTGGAAGACCTAACCACAATGCTCAGTAACCTCAATATTGTTTCCCAACAGGTGGGTCTTAAAATGAACATGGGCAAGAATGAATGCATAAAGAGTAATGCATAAAAAATAATATTTCCAGAACCAAAGAAGTTTCAATTCCAAGGCGCGAGAGTCTCACGCGTGTTTTTTTTAAACTGATGATAAGTATCCGATAGGTACCTATCGTAACAAACAATCCACCTATTAAAATAAAGTTCTGTTAGCAACTAGCCAATTAGAAATTAATGCATATTTTATTTTGTAAGTTTTAATCTTTCTATGTGTAAACACGATGTGAGCCAGTTATGAAAGTAGTTTGGATTAGTTCTGTGTTAATTATTGATTTTTGCCGATCGCAGTGTTGTGGATAATTCAATAAAATACTTAATTCTAAAACCTCAAGAGATAGGAGAGTCATTCTGAGAATTAGTGTCGTTTAAGGTTATCTTACCTTAAACGTCACTAATTCTCGGAATCACTTTTACTAGATTATATCTTTCCACAGGGAGATAAAAGAATAGTTTTAATTGTACAATAGTAATCATTACTACGTTACATTGTACTCGTACATAACCCTCATGTTGTTTTTTTAAATACTGTATGTTAAAATCTAAAAAATAATAATTTTAGTATAAAAAAAAAAAAAAAAAAAAACTTTTGGTCAATTTTTTAGCGAGGAGAGCCACGAGTCGTCTAATCGAAAAGTGAGTTTTTGAGAAAAATTGTTAGAATTGTGGCAAAATTATATTGGCATTTGATGCGAAATCTAATTTTGAGACAGACATTTTTTTTCTGGTTTTCAAAATTTTTATTTGTTATTAACAATAAACAGAAACAAAAAATGGGTCTCATTTTTTTGATAATAACTCAATAACCATGAGCGATATCGAAAATCGGAAAAAAATGCCACGGGCCCCGCGCTTGCTTAATCCGGCATTGCAACTGACAAGGTAATAAAAAAAGAGTCTAGTCTACACCACCCAACAAACGAGAGAAGCATTGCAAATGGCGCCTGCATATGTATGCGTGAGTGAATAATTTGTGGCGTTTTGTGGTTGATACACAATTTCATCACAAAAGACTTGACAGATTTAACAAGATTAACAAGGTGGAGATCTTGCTGCGATGGCTGCTGTTCAGCATAACATGGTGTAAATGTGTGCTTGAGGCTTTTGCGTACGAGCGGATCTGCATATCTTGGGTGCTTCACTTTCGATTTGGCAGTGAGGCATCAGTTTTTTTTTTAAAACGTTTATCTTTTACTTTCATATTCGTTGGCGTAATATTCACCCCCGTACCGCTCACAATCCGTAGGTGTGCTAACAGTCCGTTATCTGACTAATAATACAGATAGGACCACCAATTTGCGTCCCATATCGATATAACCCAACGAACGCCCGCCCATCATCACATAAGTGCCCGCATCCTTTCCATCCCTCAATTTGCAGGGTAGGGTCCCGTGAGCAATGTTAGGCAGTTCCGTTCAGCCCGCCTTTCGTGTGAAAAATGTTGTTTATGCATGTAGGATGCCTCCAGAGGCTGTGAAAAAGGGCACGAGTTGTATTGTTTTATGTGGCCGTATTTTTGAGGTCTATTACTGAAAAGGTAGGGTAAGGTGTGTGGGTTCTTGATTAGAGTTTTTGTGCTGTAAGATTTAATTTGTAAGTACCTACCGACAGTTGACGCACAAATTGCACATAATTATATATTATTAGGTACTAGCTGTGCCCGCGGCTTCGCACGATTGGGCATAAATTGTACATAATTATATATTATTAGGTACTAGCTGTGCCCGCGGCTTCGCACGATTGGGCATAAATTGTACATAATTATATATTATTAGGTACTAGCTATGCCCGCGGCTTCGCACGCTTGTGCATAAATTGCACATAATTATATATTATTAGGTACTAGCTGTGCCCGCGGCTTCGCACGATTGGGCATAAATTGTACATAATTATATATTATTAGGTACTAGCTGTGCCCGCGGCTTCGCACGCTTGGGCATAAATTGCACATAATTATATATTATTAGGTACTAGCTGTGCCCGCGGCATCACACGCGTGGTCAATTCTCTAGGATAAAAGTACTTTATGTACTACTAGCTGCACCCGTGGATTCGCACGCGTGGTCATTTCTCTAGGTTAAAAGTAATATTCCAAGACCTAAAACATCCACCATTTGATAATTCCTTCAGCCGTGAAAAAGGTTTATCGATTGCTCGGCTTCTACTAATCAGTTTGAGATACCAAGTACATAAGTTTTTAAGTCAAACCCTAAGCTATCCAACAGTTAAAACCGCATCGCAATTATGTTTATTGTACAGACATTTTCGTACCTATTGCTTTATTATAAGTACAGATAGAAGATTCTACAGGTTGCACTATGGAGAAGAAGAAGAAGAAGAAGAAGAAAGTTTTTATTGGGACAACAAATAAAATATACAAAAATTCATACAATTTAACATGTAAATTATAAGCTACGCGAGTGTACCAAAAGGGCCAGTGCTCAGCAAAAATGTCCAGTGAGAGAGAGTGTAAACAAGAACCGCACAATTTGATCACCTTTCCACCACTGTATACTACTATGCGATCGGCAAAGCGCTACATTTTATGGTTGATTTACCTTGCACAAGAACTTGACACTTGACTTTATAAGAAGAGCAAAGTAGTGGAATGCTCGGGCAGACCATCCGTAAAATATCGCCAGTGTTTCAAGTAAAATATAATCCAAGTGTGTTTAAGTCGGGTGAATTAGGTATCTACAAGGCAAGTCGAAGGTGTACCTTTGACCACATCATCGCTTTCCATCAGGTGAGATAGTGGTAAAACCATTGCACAGAGAGTAAAAAAAAACCTCTCCCATTCGTTGCTATTATTACTATTTTATAAACTTCGGTTACTACGGTTCGGTTATTTTATACTATTTTAAAAAGGACGGTCGCTGGTTTCTTTGCACATTTGAAGATATGTACATTCAGGCATAGTTGCGACACACCCTCCACGCTAATATTGCCACTATATATTAAACAACAAAAAAAACCTCTATTCTGGCAACAATTACTTGTGAACATATATAATAATTTTCTGATGGATCACGGATGAGATTCGAACTCGCATACTGTGCCTCTGCGCGGCACATGCCTCTACCAATTCGACTATAGTGACCTATGCATCGGCATCCAAATTTTTCCACTAGCTTCTTGAACCCGTCTTATGGGGACGATAACGCCATCTATTGGTAGTATTTTGAACTAACCAACCAAACATGGCTAATATTGATTAACTTCGTATCTGAAAGATAAAGCCTCCCAAATCTTGAGAACACCTGAAATTTGGACTAAGTTGCACTTGGCAGGAGCACACTGGATGCGTGCGCGTCACGTTACCGTGCATTCAGCGGTTGTAATTGTGCATTCACGTCACGCGCACTCCACGCGCAAGCATCAGGTGAACTCCAGCCTTTTTAACCGAGTACGGCGAAGCAAAGGAAGTGTAATAAGGTTAACATGTATGTGTGTAGATTTGTGGATGTTCCACCATAGCGTCGCCCCTATTGGTCCGATTATGACAAGAGAGGTATCAATCGATTCGACTTCATGTATAGAGTGTGCTATTTTTTTACCAGCTACGGTGTAGCAAAGAAAGGTTTATGTGTTCAAACTAAAAAATTCTTGCGACCTTGCTTGTGCAAATGTGTCATTTATTTTAGTTCGAACACATAACCCTTCGTTTACTTCGCCATAAGCCGCCATGACACGCCTGTGACACTATATCTTATATCTTTAAACGAGAAATTCTTGTATATATAAAATCTGAATCTCGAAAACGGCTCCAACGATTTTCATGAAATTTAGTATACAGGGGGTTTCGGGGGCAATAAATCGATCTAGCTAGGATTCATTTTTAGAAAATGTTGTTTTATTCGTGTTTTCAACAATCAACTTTATCGATAATCATCTTAAACATCAACTTTTTTTTTCTATGCTTACGTAGTAGGATAAAACTGTAAAAAATTAAGTATTTATTTCTAATATAATATTAAACTAATTGCACTCGTGATTTTTTATTTAAATAATCAGTTCATATTTTTTTATTATTATGTCGGTAAGATCGAAAAATATTATTCATACTTCATCATTTCATCAGTATGTAATTCGTATTTAAATATAATTTCTAAAAAACACAATTTCGAAAAAAAAAAAGCCGTAGTTCTACCACTGGTCATCCAGGTACTACTTACCTAAAACCAAATCGATTGATATCTCGCTTGTCAAATTTGATCAATAGGGGCGACGCTATAGTGGAACGTCCACATAACATACCCACATACATACATACATACATACATAGACTGTTAAACTCATTGCCCTTCCCTTGATTCGCTGTACTCGAGTAACAAGACAGAGTCGCAGTGTCTTTGGCAGCGTTCCGTTCTGCCCTACTTTGTGAGAGCAAGCCTTAAAATAGTTTGGGAGAGCGCCGCCCGCCCAGGCCAGGTCAGGTTTATAATAGCGTATATGCTTCAACTTTTCACTTTTCAGCTGAAATGGTGGATCGCAGAGTAAAATGTTTCAAGTAAGTATTTTGCTTCATTAAGTTGCCTGGTTTACTACTTTAATAACTGGTATCTTATTTTGTTGTTTATTTTTAACCCTCGAACTCTAAGATAGGGATGTTATAATGTAACTTTATTATGTCTCTATTTATATGTGTCTGTCAGTGGCATTGTAGCTCCCAAACGAATGGACCTATTTACATGACTGCCCACAAAAAGGAGTGTTATGTTTTTAGAATTCATGTATGTGAGTTTCTTTATTCCACCATAACTTTAAAATGCCTGAACAGATGTAGACGTATGGGGTATCGTTAGAATATTTCCAACCCCCCAAGTAACATAGGCTAAATTTTATTTTGCAAAAAATCAATATATTGAAAATGTAGCCGTACTGCCAGTACGGCTACATTTTCAACTACAAAAAAATATATCTTTGAATTCTACAATATGGGTATCAAATTAAAGGCCTTGCTAGGCACATTCCAACAGTATATAATTTATTAGTATAAGTTAATTTTTGGCAGGGCAGGCGTGTTTTTTTAGCTTTTAAGCTATTTGATGCGGTTTTTTTCTGATTGAAAACTGATGTGATCGAGATGGTTCTTAGCTATAATAGTGAAAGGGAGGGAGTAGGGGGTGAGGATAGTACACCAAACGAATGGACCTATTTTGATGCAGGTTTTTTTTTATTTGAAAGCTGATGTTATCAAGATGGTTCTTAGCTATAATGGAAGGGAGGAATCGTAGCTTCCAAACGAATGGACCGATTTTGATTTAGTATTTATGTTTGATAGCTGATGTGATCGAGATGCTTCTTAGCTACGAGTATAATGGGGGTGAGGGGGTTGTATGAGCTAGTAATGAGAAAATTTACGCACAATAAAAAAACTGATGCAATCTTTAAACCGTTATAGATCCTAAATGTTCGAAATTAAAAATGATTACAGATAATTTTCAAGTAACTATATAATGATAGCCCACTTAACATATGTAGTTCGTAGTCTTTATTTTTTTATTTTTCAATATGTTATCTGGCTGCCGCCATATTAAATTTTGATAAATGTCATGTCTTTACTGGCACTCGCGAGATTAAGACAAATCGATTGATGAAAGAATCATAAAAATCGGTCCATGCGTTTGGTCTATATAGTGCCACAAAGGAACAGACATACATACATATATACATACTTAGGCTGATGAACATACTACCCTCCTTTGCGTTGCGCTGCACAACATGCGCACTTGAATTTAGTAAAAAACTAAAACCCGACTACGGTCGTGTAAAAAATTGCCTATGACACTCTTGCGATGAAGACGAACCGATTGATACCTCGCTTGTCCAAATCGGACCAAGTTTTTAGTTTGAAAACATAACCCTTCCTTTGTTTCGCCGTAGTCAGATAAAAATAGCCTTTGACACTCTTTTCCTGAAGATAATCGATTGATACATCGCTTGTCAAAATCTGACCAATAGTGGCGACGCTATGGTGTAACGTCCACATCCACACCAATATATTAAAGTGAAAAGTTGTCTGTTTGTTTGTTTATTTGGGGAGCTTTCACGCGATAACAGCTGGACGTATTTTGATGAAATTTTGAATGCAGATAGCTTATACTCTGGAATAAAACATAAAAATCTTTTTATCCTGGAAAATGGTAAGTTTCTACGGGAAAACTAGAAAAGGTTGATTACTCGCTGTAAGTAACGGTCGCCATAGAAAAGAAATAATAACAAATCTGTCAAAAAACATCAAGAGCGTTGGTGCTATACTTTTGCATTGGTTTTATCCTAGAAGAACATAGGATGCTTGTTTCGCGATAAACTGTAGTCCGCGCAGACGAAGTCACGGGCAAAAGCTAGTATATTATATACTACCGTCCGTATATCGTATATCATCGTATCGTCCACGCGGACTACAGGTTATCGCGATAAAAAGCATCATAAGTGTTCAACTAGGATACAACGCTCTTGATGCTTTTTAACAGACTTCTTATTAGCGAGTTTTCATGTACATTTTCCAGTTTTCCTGTGGAAACTTAACATTTTCCGGGATAGAAAGAATGCTATGTTTTATTCCAGAGTATAAGCATCTCCATTCAAAATTTCATCAAAATACGTCCAGCCATTATCGCGTGAAAGCTCACCAAACAGGCAATTAAACAAACAAACAAACAGACAACGTTTCACTTTTATATATTGGTGTGGACTTACATAGACTGTTAATCTCACTACCCTTCCCTTGCTTCCTCATACTCGGGTAAAAAGCAAGTCGAGCAGTCCGTTCACCTACCTAACGAGAAATAACACTTGCCTTAACCCGGCGAGGGTGTGGTAAAAAAATTAATTCGAGTATGAGGCTAATTCTAAATAAAAACTAATTCATTTTTATTTTATCATTATATTTTGGAATGTTTCTACATAATAATCAAGGTAAATAATATAAATTGGATATTTAACAAAGGATTTAATAAAAATAAAACATAGTTAATAATTCTATAAATTTTTCAAATGTTTTAAATTGATCAGCTTTAGCAGGATATCACCTTTCATAATTAAATTTTGTATTTACAGTACGAAATGTCATAATTATATTGATTTCATCAAAGGTTTTACAATAATCAAATTTGAGTTCTTTGCATTTTCTAACATAGACCGCTTTTTATTGAGTTTAAGTCGGGGCCATAATTTATTCTATTCGACTTTTGCGCACGTGTAACTTCTACCCTGAACTCTAATTGACCAATTAGCGATATTTAAATGGCAGAGGGGGTTGAATAGCTCTAGCTACTGAGAAGTTTAGCAGCGTATGACTGCGGGACAAAAAACTGTACATAAAAGAAAATGATCAGGGTCAAATTGACCCCTCCTCGTGCTCGCCGGGTTAAAAATTAAAACCAGAACATTGGATTTTAAAATACTGGTCTAAAAAACTGACTGCATGTTTTTTTAGTTACTAAAATAATATTGTACCATATTTTTTCAAAATTATGGGGACATTTAAAAAAAATGCCTTTTAAAAGGGTTAAGAAATTTCTAAGATTTGAGGAATATTATTAATCTGAACCGGCGCCCGCGTCTTTGCCCCTGTCCAATTTTCTAGGGGAAAAGTATCTTGTAGGACCAAAAGTAAAATAAAGTATCTTGTAGGACCAAAAGTATCTTGTAGGACCAAAAGTAAAATAAAATTACCCATAAAAATATATAAAAACATGCAGTATCCATGTAATCTCACGAGAACCAAAAGTGTGTGCCAGATCTCAGCCCGATAGCTTCAGTGGAAGTGGGTGAAACATTGGTTGCAACCTTCTTTCCTTTTTTCTTTCATATTAATTTTCATCGATTTGTGAGATACCCAGAAAGTTTCAACTGGATAGGTAATCTGGAAGTGGGTGAAATATTGAAATATTAGTTCCAGGAATACATACATACATACATTATACAAGTGAAGACAAATAAAAGCTTTTTAATATACGAAATTATGTTCAGTTGTCAAATAGTTTTTATCGATTGCTCGGCTTCTACACATCCGATTTAGGTACACAGTACACAAAATTAAGGTATTCAACAATGAAAACCTCATTTCAATCGGTCGAGTAGTTTTTATGTGATGCGCGAACAGACAAACAGACAGAAACCATTTTAAAAAAACTTTTTCAAATCCTTGCTCTCCTAGGTCCTTCTAGCCCTTTTTGAACCAACTTGATTTAGTGCTCAAAGCATTACATAGATCCCGGTCCCTGTATCAAGTAATCAGGAATTAACACGGTCCTACAATAACCAGAATTAAACAATTTCTTGCGCTCTGTCACAGTAATAATTATATCCCTATCCTAAATTAAAACATGCCAGTCTAAACGCGTTTTTCTCCTACTGGGCGGCCCTGGCACTGCAACCGTTAACCGGGGCATATACGTATGAATGAACACATATAATGACTGCGATTTTCCACTGGCTGGCTGCCATTTTCATACAAGACTGCCGTCACCAGAGCCTTATTATTAAAAAAACCCCCCCTAGTTTCCACACGTGACTTCCACGCTCTAACGTTAGTGCGCTTTACACGCGTAAAGCGCACTAACGTTAGAGCGTCTGACATTTGGGGGAACATTCCGAGCCGCAAATATGAGCAAATAGACAAAATTCTTTGACGTAATCGGAAGGAGTCACGATCCTTAACAATGCAAGGATGACTGATCGGTGAATCTCCTCGAACAACAGTCAGAACAACTCCGTCATTCCAAACAACTAATCCGAAATGATTCTACGCCGTAATCGCCCGTATTGTACAAAATGACGGCGCCAAATTGATTTATTAATTCAACTTAATAACTTAATTGAATACATCAATCAACTGCCCGGAGAGGGAAATAAATGGTACCATTAGCGAGTAGCTGGAAGGGAAAAGCAGTGATGAAGGTTTGTACTAATTGGATTCAGTGTAAATGAGTTTTTTGTATCGTTTAGCACTATCTTTACTGGCCTAATTAGGTTTATCTAGTTTAAGCCCGATGTTTTTGGTACTATTATTTATTCCATGATGTAGCTGTGAGCCGTTGCTTTTTGTATTAGCTATTATTTCAACGCGAACGCACCAAACGTCAAATGTGCATTGTCAATGTCGCGTCCATCTGACAGACGTTGACAACCTGATGATTACGTAACTTCACGCCAGATTCAATGACACCAAAGTTCAGAGTGTACATTTTACAAACTAAATAGGAGGTACGGACACAGAACACTATTACTCCTAGCAGAGAGGTAGGGTACATTTCTATAAATAGCAATAACGACTGGTCAACTGGTCACCCGTCTCTTGCCTTCTTGCCTCCAAGCACTTCGCTAGCATCTCTGAACTACTGTCGCGGGTCAGGGTGAGTACCAACACACGCAGCCAACCTTTTATAATGGTATTTCATTACCTTAATTAAATTATTTGGGTATTTCTTATATGTGTTGTGATTGTGACACCAATAAACAAACATAGTAGTTAACGGGGACCAGTCCCCGTAACCACTATAGCTGTACTGTGGTTACGGTTACCCAAAGGGTCCAAACGGAGCCCTGTTCTAAGCCTACGCTGTCCGTCTAATCTGTCTGTTCTATCTTTTGAACCGTAATAGGTTCGGTTGAAATTTTCACAGTATATGTCTTAATAAGGCGGACCATATCCAATCCAAACACATAAAAAATGGGGAAGTGGTGATACCTACGGAGCTCTTGGTGCTTGAGTCCGACTCGCACTTGGCCGTTTTTTTTACACAACTGGGTCACGAGACGAGCAGATCGTTTGCATGTTGGAAAGTGCCTCGCCTGGTAATATCGCCTTTCTCCAATACGCGTAGGGTACAAATTGTCTTGCGCTGAATAGATTTTACTATTGTAGGTATATTTAAGTACATTACCTACTAGAGTTTTCTAAGAGAGTGAGTCTTCTGTACGCAGTACTATTATTTGACGACCGGTTGGTCTACTGGCTAGAGACCCTAGGTACGAAATCGAACGGTCGCGGGTTCGAATCCTGCAAGGTGCAATCATTTGTGTGATGAGCAGAAATGTTAGTTTCCGAGTCATGGATGTAATATTCTTATCTGTGTATGTTTATCTGTTATCTAGTGCCCATAGTACAGGGTATCCTAGTTTGGGGCTAGGTAATTGGTGTGGAAATGTCCCGAATATATATATTATATATTTATTTATTTACTATTATTTATTCGATGCTAAAACTTTAGATTTATAATTCTTGCGCGGCACTGCACTGCCATAATAATTATGTGCTATGAATATGTTGATAACACTCTTACTTCGGCACCACATTTTTATTTCTTTGCTCTTTAATTTATCTGTATAGAGTGTCCAAACCAATATAAATAAAGGATAAATACGAGCGGTAACTCTGGTTACCGTTACACAAAACAAAAACTGGTTCAGCTCAAGAGCGAAATAGAAGCTGTTAACAAATTAAAAATACATTTAAGTGCATATAGCTATTTAAGTGCAACATGAGGTGTTTAAAGGGATTTATAACTTTTTTCTTCATGTCGGCATGCACGATATTACTAATTAATTAGGTATATTATTACTACATTATTAAATGTATCGTTAAAATAAATGATTAATTTTAAATGAATTCATTATTATAAAATAATAATATCATAGTGAACTGTACTTTAAACTCAGTGGTCCAATAATTACTCGTAGTAAAGTAGTATAGGTCGTGGCGGTCTCGGCTTAGAATAAGACCCCTCCCAATCCTACCGTTAAGTAAGGTGATAACACCCTCTTGAAGAATTATAGGCCCATTTTGCTGCTGAGCCACGTCTATAAGCTGTTTTTGAGAGTAGTTACAAACCGTCTCGCTCGTAGGTTCGACGACTTTCAGTCTACCGAACAAGCTGGATTCCAGAATGGCTTTAGCACCGTAGACCACATCCATACGTTCCGGTAGATTATACAGAAGGCCGCAGAATATAATCGACTACTCGATTTCGACTCTCGTTTGTAGACAACGAGAAACCCTTTGATTCAGTCGAGACCTGGGCAGTGCTACAGTCATTTCAGCGGTACCAGATTTACTACCGGTACATAGAAGTGTTAAAGTGTTTGTACAGCAAGGCCATCATGACTGTCCGTCTCCAAAATCGGATCACGAATTCTATCGAATTGCAAAAACGGGTGAGAGAGGGAGACTTTATTTCTCCGAAACTGTTCACCTCTGCACTGGAAGATATATTCAAGCTTCTGAACTGGAAAGGATATAGAGTTAACAACAATGCCATCATGGCGAATGCATCACTCACCTTAGATTTGCTGATGATATAGTCATCATGGCAGAAACCCTGGAAGATCTAAGGACAATGCTCAGTGACCTTAATATTGTTTTCCAACAGGTGAATCTTGCAATGAACATAAGATGAACATCATGTCTAATGCCTATGTCGCTCCAACTCTGGTCTATGTTGGGAACGATATTATCGAAGCTGTTAATCACTATGTCTGCTTAGGTCAGATGATCCAACTGGGTAGAACTTCGACAACTTCGACAAAGAGGTCAACCGATGAATACAACTCGAATAGGCAGCGTTCGGCAAATTACGCCATATCTTTTCGTCACAGATACCGCGTTGCCTCAAGAGTAAAGTTTATAATTATTGCATGTTGCCAGTGATGACATACGGCACTGAGACGTGGTCGCTAACTATTGGTCTCATACACAAGCTCAAAGTCACGCAGCGTGCAATCAATAGAGCTATGCTCGGTGTTTCACTATGTGATAAGATCCGTAACGAGGAAATCCGTAAAAGTACCAAGGTTACCGACATGACTCTCAGAGTTTGCAAGTTTAAGTGGCAATGGGCAGGCCATATAGTTCACAGAGTCGACAACCGCTGGGGAAAAGTTCTCGAATGGCGACCACGAACAAGAAAGCGAAGTGTAAGGAGCCTATGTTCAGCAGTGGACTTCTAAGGCTGACATGATGATGATGATGATGAAACAGTATAGAAAACAAACGCGAGCACAGAGCACAGGTAAATTCAAGAAGAGACCGCCCGTTAGTATCTCGGTTCACCAGTTAAAATAAAATGAAAAAAGAAAATAGACAACGGGGCCTTTTTAACTAATTAATAAACATGGCAACTAAATACTACAAAATAAACCTAGATAACTGTTATCGCCGTATAATACTGAAGGTATTTTAAAAACACGCGCTATAATCTACGCAGAATGATTGGTGAATTTGGTGTTCAGTTTGACAGCCAAATACCTTTTTATTCCACATCCTTGGCTTTTTCCCCTCCCATTTGCACGCACGCCTACGATGTACATCGCGTGAGAGGTGCATAAGAAAAACGAAACCAGTGACGCTCCAACCGCTGCTCGAGTTACGCGAGTAATGCCTGCACGCTGCAGCCGTGCCGCATATATATCAAAGATGTCTGAAGATGATGACCAAATAATATCTCCGCTTCGCTAAATAAATATATAAATCGATTATTACGGTGAGAAAAAAGACTATAAAACGAACGCACAAAATAGTGGTGATTAATAGTGAATAATCAGTGTTTTAGTGACATTATTAGAACACGTGTTTCGCGCTATACCAGCGCGCCAGCTGCACTCTTGAAGGACAGGATTTTACATCGCTGCAGGCCTGGATTAGGCCTTCTCTACAACATCGGAGACTTGGGCAGAGGAAAAGTTCATTGAAAGGTACGAGTGCATAGATGGTGGAAAAGAACGTGGAAAGGAAGTCATCCTTTCCACGTTCTTTTCCACCATCTACCCTTGGCTGCTAACCTGTCACCAATCTGTCAACACAACGCATTTCGCCCTATGAATAATATAATATAGTCCACAAAACGTGAAAGTCACATAATTTTATAATTCGATCCTTCCGCACCAGGATTATATTCCTGGAACATTGGGATTTCCTCTGATCTCAATTTCCGCAAAACCGCATCCCGTGGAGACGTTCCTCGGCGCCTCCACTAACAGCTACATGAAACAGTTGGCAACCTACGTGCCATAACAGGCTTATAGTAGTAAATGAAATGAAATTAAACATTTTGCCAGAATGAACGCGCACGAGTTATGTATGACGGAAAATATAAATATAATGATAGTATTTATTTTAAAAACATGAATTTTATCGATAACATAACCAATGAAACTAAAATTGCTGCTCCGTTGAATTGCAATGGTAATTCGATGAGCCAAATAAGTACCAGATTTTGGTCACGGTTCGCATCAATCAGGCGCTCAGGGGCCGTATTCAGCAAACAAAATCGCTGCGCGATCGTTATTCTTCGGTGTGGCCATACTCAGAAAAATAAAAAACCGGGTAAATGTGGTAAATGGTGGGGGAAAGTGAGGGGAAGGTATTGTGGGACGTGGACGAATGGTGGGGAATGTCAGGGAAGGGTGTGGGAAGTGGGGAAGGTAGAGCAGGTGGTGCGACGTAGGGGAAGAATAGATAGATAGATTTTAATAAATACGACTAGCTATACCCGCGGCTTCGCAAGCTTGGACTTTTTTTAGGTTCAAAGTACCATAATGTGCCATTCCAGGACAATATACCAACATTTGATCAAAATTTCTTCAGCCGTCAAAAATACTTTTGTCAATTGCTCGGCCTCGAACTCACCGGATTGAGATACCAATTACGCCAGTTTTTAAATCAAACCCTAAGCTATCTAACAATGAAAACCACATTGCAATCGGTCTAGTAGTTTTTACGTGATGAGTGATCAAACAAACATACAGACAGACAGAAAGACACGATAAAAAAACCCCTTTTAACCCCTATCTTTCGGAAACCTTTTCGGGATGAAAAGTATCCAATGTCCTACCTCGTAGTATGAAATCAAATCATACCAAGTTTCATTTGAATTCATTCAGTAGTTTCGGTGCGATACGCGGTCAAGATACCGATAAGCAGACAGACAAAAATAAAAAGTAAAACAGTTTTGGCTTCAGTATCGAATATAGAGAGCCATCCAAAAAAATGTTATTTATTACTTCAATATTAACTCTACTTTGGACCCATATCCCGCAGAAACCCTTTATTTTTTCGGGATAAAACTTGTCTTTAATTTTAACTCATCATATAACTTAAGACGGTGCCAAGTTGCATCAAAACCTGTCCATTAGTTTCAGCGTGGTACGTGATTTTTTAAATAAGTTTAAACCCCTATCCTGCGAGAATCCATTAATTTTTCGGGTTGTAAACGCTTCCTATGTCCTACCTTACGAGGACATAGGAAGCGTTGAGCGTGATTTGAGTTCATACCGTAGTATGTATATATACCAAGTTTCATTTGAATTCATCAAGTAGTTCCGGCGGCGTGATGCGCGTCCAAGATATAGACAGACAGACATACAGACAAAAATAAAAAAGCTACAGTTTAGGCTTCATTATTGAACATAGAGTAAATACAAAAAAAAACACAATTTCTTTAATGTACCGAATTTGGACCCATATCCCGCAGGAACCCTTTATTTTTTCGGGATAAAAGTATCCATAATTTTCACCCATCTTATATACCATGACTGTGCCGAGTTGCATCAACATCCGTTCAATAATTTCAGCATACGACGTGTTCTTTTAAATAATTTTCCACCCCTATCCTTCAGGAACCCTTTAATTTTTCGGGATGAAACGTATTCTCATTTTTAACCCATCATATAACATAAGACGGTGCAAAGTTTCATCGACACCCGTCCATTAGTTTCAGCGTGGTACGTTTTTTTTTAAATAAGTTTCAACTCCTATCCTGAAAGAACCCATAAATTTTGCGGGATGTAAAGTATCCTATGTCCTACCTCGTAGTATGAACTCAAATCATACTAAGTTTCATTTGAATTCATCCAGTAGTTCCAGCGGCGTGATGCGCAGCCAAGATACAGACAGACAGACATACAGACAGATATGAAAAACCATACAGATTAGGCTTTATTATAGAATACAGAGGAACATCCAAAAAAAAAACACTATATCTTTAATGTACAGAATTTGTACCCATATCCCGCAGGGACCCTATATTTTTTTGGGACAAAAAGTACCCATAAGTTTCACACAAATTATAAACTATGTCGGTGCCAAGTTGCATCAACATCCATCCAATAGTTTCAGCGTGCTACGTGTTCTTCTAAATAATTTTCCACCCCTATCCTGCAGGAACCCTTTAATTTTTCGGGACGAAAAGTATTCAATATCCTACCTCGAAGTATGATCTCAAATCATAACAAATTTCATTTGAATTCATTGAGTATTTTCGGCGTGATGCGCTGCCAAGGTACAGACAGACAGACAGACGGATAGAGAGACAAAAATGAATTAAATTACAGTTTTGGCTTCAGTATCCAATATAGACTACCCTCCAATAAGAAAATTCTAAATATCTTCAATGTACAGAATTGGACCCGTTACAGATTTATTATAAGTATAGATGAGTTCCCGGTCCCAATGTTTTAACACCAGACGGGTCAAATATGTTAACACTACCGAGGTTAAAAAATTATATGATTATTAACAGGACCCTCACAAAACAAAACGCTATGGGCTCCAAAATTTTTGTGCTGCTCGTCAAGGTACAGATTAAGCAAGAGATGTGATGCATCTCGGGAGCCGACTTTAGTTAATATTTTCAATGTTATTTTACAGTTTTTAACAATCTTACGATTTTACAAAAACTGATTTCACAGAAGTATTTGAATGTTTGTTGGGATTACACACATATTTTTTTGGAAAAATATCTTCTGGTATATTAGTTATATACTGAATGAACTTGATTCATTCCATCGACGAGAAAATCAAAACGGGTGTTTTTTTAGGAAAATTTACGTTTTTTTTCCATCGAGGCAAATTTATTTATATCCGGATAAAGAACTCGTATTATGTGTACATTAATTACACAAAAAAAATGGCAATTAACCGTTTTTAAAGGTCTAGTTTTAAATATTCGTGAGGCGCGACAATTTTGAAGCCCATTTCACCTTAACTGATTCTGCCACCAAAGACAAGGAGGATTATGACTTTGCGCAATAACCCAACCAGAGTTTTTGTACGAAGATCAGTCACTGTGTTTTACTTTCATTTTAGTTAAGACAGCGTTTAATGTTAATATTATACCGAGTACACTGTTTGTCAATATTGTTAGAAAATTAGGGTTCGGATGCTGGACACGAAAATAGGTCAATATCGAAGTATTTACCTATTTGCAATGAGATTTTAACTATGCATGAATGTATGGCAAGACAAGTTGTGTAATTCCAATACAAACAATAGTAATCCAAATAAACTACTTAACTTGGATTGAAATTGTAGGTTCAAAGTTACGGAATACGGGCACCGGTTATTTTTATTATACTTGTACTAAAATCATTTAATGTAAATGGCTGATATCATTTAATGTAAATGGCTGATATCATTTAATGTAAATGGCTGATATCATTTAATGTAAATGGCTGATATCCTAGTTAATCGCGCGGCAAATACTTTTTTCCCTAGTTACGTAATCCACTTATATTTAATAAGAATCCTCTCTGGCGCTTTGGGAACCAATGGATAAATCTGAATCATCTCTGGAGCTTCGGGATCCGATGGATAAATATTATTATAGCTTATCTATAAAATCTTTATCGCCAGCATGAATAGGTATTAAAACGTGCGGTGTATTTCATTAGTCTTTTCAATGTTGCCGGCTTTCTTAAGATTGTTTTGTGAGAATTTATTTGGGTTTAATAAATTACATAGTACCTACCAAAAATAGTATCGAACATTATCGTTTTATTTCGTCAGTGGCTCCCCAAGCTCTAAAAGTTATGGACACTGAAAACATAACATGTCAATTTTTAAACACCGCTAAGTGGTTTCATAGAACAAGACAACTTCAATAACTAAAAAACCTGACTCGTACTTACGAAGACGGTCGGATAAAAAATAGCCTATGCGATAGCTACGTCCGTGAGGGTAATCACGGACGCATCGTGATCGGTTGCAGGAACCATGAGATCCTGGTCATGCTGGAGACATTGCCGACCAACAAAAATCTGGGAACCAACGTAGGGAGGGTTAAATTGCATACAAAAAAGAATTTCGATCATTAAAACGTTTATTTTTTCGATTTGTTCTATTTTTATTTTGGTTCTATTCAAGTAAATATAAGATACTGTTTTGACTTCCAATCATTTTGTAAAAAAAAAGACAAGTTCAAAATTAAAACCCGACTGCACTCGGGTAAAAAATTGCCTGACACTCTTGCGATGAAGACGAATCGATTGACACCTTGCTTGTCAAATTGGAACAAGTTTTTAGTTTGCACACATAACCCTATGTATGTGTTTCGGGAGCGAAATAACGTCTTACTGCTCTAAACCAACCTCACCTGCACGCGGTCATTCTGCTAGATAACGAACGAGGCTCTGGCGACCGACAGATGGCGGTATAAACATCTCAACACAAGCGTAGCCAAATGACACAAGCCGGTGACGGGCAGCAGCGTCACTGGTGCGACAAGCTACGCCCTGCGATCGCCAACTCGCATGCCCAGAGTGGCGATTATGGGCAAAACCTCCAATGAACGGCACAACCAAAAAATGGCCCCCATTTCCCGGTCACCCTGCTAGTCCCGATCAAGATGGCAGTCATGGAAATGGCAGGACAGGGGTTGCGAAGAATCCCAGGGCTGCCGTGGGCCACCCAAAATTGAAACAAATGACCCTGGCTATGTACGACGGACGAACGATTAGCTTGACGAGCACATGGCGCAACTAGAGACGGAACTTACGAAGATCATCAACAACCTATACTAGTCCACTGCTGAACATAGGCCTCTCCCAAGGCGCGCCACTGAGCCCGATCTTCGGCTCTTCTCTTCCAATGACTGCCAGCTACATTGCTCAGATCGTCGCTCCATCAAGCCGGAGGGCGTCCTACACTTCGTTTGCCGATTCGCGGTCTCCACACTAGAACCCGTCTACCCCAACGGTTATCGGTTCTATGACAAATGTGACCAGCCCTTCAGCTTGCTTATTCTCTGGGCTATGTCAGTTACCTTAGTTTTCTGTCGAATCACCTCATTTCGGATTCGATCTCTCAAAGAAACTCCAAGCATAGCTCGTTCCATAGCTCGCTGAGCATATGACCTTGAGCCTGTAGATCAGTCGCACCGTCAGTGTCCACGTTTCGGCTCCGTATGTAATTATGGGTAGGACGCACTGGTTGAAGACTTTTGTCTTCAGGCATGTGGAATGGGTGACGACAAGACTTACGAAGTTTTCCAAAAGCTGCCCAGCCCTGCTGAATCCTCCTACTGGCTTCCTTCTCAAAATTATTCCTACCCAGTTTAACAATTTGTCCGAGGTTAATATACTGCTGTACAATTTGTCCGAGGTTAATATACTGCTGTACAATTTGTCCGAGGTTAATATACTGCTGTACAATTTGTCCGAGGTTAATATACTGCTGTACAATTTGTCCGAGGTTAATATACTGCTGTACAATTTGTCCGAGGTTAATATACTGCTGTACAATTTGTCCGAGGTTAATATACTGCTGTACAATTTCGAGAGACATGCCACTGACTACTATTGGTTCCGGTATAATATTGTCATTGATCATGATTTTTGTTTTGTCTATGTTCATGCGGAGACCAAGTCGTCGTGAGGCTTCAGCCAGGCTAGCCAGCATATGACGCAGCTCGTGCAGCGAATAAGTACGATATCATCTGCGAATCGCAAGTGTGAGATGTACTCGCCGTTAATGTTGAACCACCCCTAATAACCCACCCCTTTCCAGTCCAGCGTCCTAAACATGTCCTCCATTGCGATCGTAAACAGTTTCGAGGATATAACATCCCCCTGTCTTACTTCTCTGAGCAATGGGATAGGCTCAATACTCCGGTCCTGTACTTGCACTGACATCGTAGCAGCGTCATACAGACATCTCAGCACTTCAATATATCGCCAATCCAGTTGGCATCGCTGCAAGGAATCCATAACAGACCAGGTCTGGATTGAGTCATAGGCTTTTTCGTAGACCGCAAACGCTAAGCACAGTGGCCGATTATACTCTTCGGTTTTCTGTATAATCTGGCGCACTAAGTGGATGTGGTCTACAGTGCCATATCCTCCTTGAAACCCAGCCTGCTCGGGAGGCTGAAACTCGTCAAGTTTTCGCGCGAGACGGCTTGTGATGACCCTCGAGAACAATTTATAGACATGGCTCAGAAGTGAGATGGGTCTATCACGAAGATCAGGTGGCACATTTTAGGGTTACGTGAGGTCTGAAGATAGGGGAAGGACAAAGTAACCCTGGAATTGGGTTAACTATTCTATTTTTGAGAGGGTAATCAGCAGTCTCAACGTGGCGTGGGGTTCCTCGTCAATAAAGTCCTCATTGATAATGTTGTAGAAGTATCAAGTGTATCGACCAGGATAGCGTACCTGGTTTTTAAGCTGACCGAAAGGTATAGCCTGAAGGTCGTACAGGCTTACGCACCGACACCGGCACACTTTGATGATGAAATAGAAGATATGTTTGATGACATATCTTCGGCCCTACGTAACACCACAATGGCCCACTACAATGATATCATGGGAGATTTTGTAGTGAATCGAAAAACTATGGTGAATCGAAAATCTATGGAGAGAGCTATGCTTGGAGTTTCACTGAAGGACAAGATTCTTAATGAAGATATCCGACGGAGAACCAAGGTAACCGACATAGCTCAAAGGATGAGCAAGCTAAAGTGGCAGTGGGCTGGTCACATCTCCCCAAAGAACCGATATCCAATGGGGTAGATGAGTTCTTGAATGGAGAACACGTTTGGCAAACGTACCTAGTGTAGGAAGGCATGTGGCCAGGTGGAGTGACGACCTGCGAAAGGCGGCCGGAAGTGAATGGATGAGGGAAGCTGAAGACCGATCTCAGTGGCTTGCATTAGGAGAGGCCTACGTCCCGCAGTGGACAGATATAGGCTGATGATGATAATATATAATATGATGATGATGACACATAACCCATCCTTTGCTTCAATGAAGTCGGGTAAAAATACATATGACACTCGGACCAATAGGACGACGCTATGGTGGAACATCCACATAACCACATACGAACATAGATTGTTAAATTCATTACCCTTCCCTTGCTTCTCCGTACTCGGGTAAAAAGAGCCGTGAGATTGAGTTGCAAAGTACCTACACCAGATTTTAAGTCATACCTAAGCTATCCATAAGTGAACCATAAAAAAACAATACCATAACATACAAAGAATAATGATACCATTAAAAACCATTTAAAACAATGATCAATTCTTGTTCAGTAGCTTACTTTAAGTCACCAAAACAATTTTATTATGATGTTCGTAAATACTTTTTGTTACTGTTTTATTATAAGTTGCTATAGATAGATAGATATAATAGCGATGGTACTGAGAATAATACAAGGACAAATGATCAAAACATAGAATAAGAGTTTAAAATAAATAAGCTTACATTAAACCAATAAACAATCTAAAACAGTTTTAGCCTCGACTATATTTAAAGCGTTGTAGAAGGAAACTGTATAAACAGTTTATTTCTATTTCTGTTTAGTTTATTTATATAACATTTATTTAATTTTGCGCAAAATTATTAATGTTCTTGACGTTTTTATTAAACAAATGAAGCAATTAATTTATTTGCTAACATCATTCACTGAATCTTTCTCGGCAACTTTTCCTGTAAAATAATTATACTCGTAGGTAGTGCACTTTGTTAGTCCCCCGTGCTGAACCCGTGCCTTTGCACGCTCTTTGTTAGTCCCCCGTGCTGAACCCGTGCCTTTGCACGCACTTTGTTAGTCCCCCGTGCTGAACCCGTGCCTTTGCACGCACTTTGTTAGTCCCCCGTGCTGAACCCGTGCCTTTGCACGCACTTTGTTAGTCCCCCGTGCTGAACCCGTGCCTTTGCACGCTCTTTACCCGTTTTTCGGTGGAAACTGTTTTTTTCTGGGTTGAAAAGTATCCATGAGATATTTCTATCTTATAATAATAAAATTACATTTCGATAAAATCAAATCGACTTCATTTAAAATAGTGTTTTCTAAGCAAACATTGTTAATAATAAAACAGAACAATATAACTTTTTCATTAATATAATACCAATAAATAAATGCAACATAACCTGATTAGAAAGAGTTTTTTAAGTGAGTTAACTCACTTAGAAATCTCTTAGATGTGAGAAAACATAAACACAGAAACAAATATTTCCTAATATGTGTATAATTTTTATTAAAACACTTTTTAAAACAAGATTTTACAAGTAAGATATGAGAACTCATCGAGACCAATCAAATAAGCCTAAACTCGAAAGGGTTAATTCATTTGATTGCTGCATAATGGGTATATGTGTGTCTTTTGGATGCAAAATCAGACTCTGGATACCACATAAGACAAGAAAACTCATCAAGACAAACCAAATGAGCCCATACTCGAAGGGGTTCCGTCACTTGATTATTGAGTTCCTGTAACTACCTTCCAGCTCCATCATCGGATCCTGGATACCAAATAAAATCAGAGAACTCAAGACAAACCAAATGAGCCTAAACTCAAAGGGGTTCTTTCATTTGATTGTTGAGTTTCTGTGACTACCTTCCGACTCTATCATCAGACCAGCTCAATAGGATCATAATATTCTATATTCATCAGAACTGCTCCCGTGTACAAAACTTCAGCTTCATTGAACTTCTTTAAGTATTTCATAATACACTTGCAAGATTGTTCTCAAACATACTAAAACAGTGGGTTAAATAAATACTTGTAATGAACAAACTACTAGTCGATGATCGGGTGGCGATATATCGCCAACATGCCTCATTGCGCGCATACTGCGCGTGCGCACGCGGCAATGTAGTAATTAACCAATTCTGATGAATTTCTTACAGTCCCACACAGTAAGTTTATTCTTTCAAGTAAAAGAAATAAACATCTAATTCGGTTCATTAATCCCGAAAATATGAGAAAAAATAGACACAAAACAAATCCATTTACTATTAAAAAAAACTAAACCATCTTTTATGAAACTTATATAAGACTACAATGAAAGTCTACCCTTTTAAATCAAACAATTATCATATAAATCGTTCAGAAATCCTGCATCTTAATCCTCCTAGAAAAACTACTGAACCAATTTCGATAAAAAATATGTGGAAAAGAAACTGTTCAAAAATGCTAGTGATATAAATAGTAGTTTTTAGTATGTAAATTTCACTCCGTCCTTCGAAGGGCACGTTAAGATGTCGGTCCCAGCTGTTATTGATTAATAGCAGTCGTTAAGCCATGTCAGAGGATCTCGAGCGGCCCGACAAACTCTGACACCAGGGGTCAGCACTACCTCATACGACAAACGAAAGTAAGTAAATCCATTAGTCGTCGAATTACTCAGTACCACAGCCTGTTTTAAAATCCTATAGACTAACCTTTAAAGCGTATCTACATATAACGCTTTGCACATAACTAACCGTATGACGTCGCTTAAATATTCTGGCGCAGTGGCGTTGCTCGACATCCTGTATTTACATAAGGCAGTTCATTTTATGTGGACGGGTGGCAATTGTTTTAAGACGGGTGTCGATATCACCCTCAGTTTATATTTATAGAAGTTTGAATATAACACGTTCTGTGTTATATGAGAGAGTGACGATATTGCATTTGACCGAAACCTTTCGTGGTATTCTGGTTAAACCAATTATCTGAACTTTTATAGGCTGTAAGAGATGCAGGTTTTCAGTCCCTGCAATCACAGGACAAAATATATGAGCACAGGAAATGGAAAGCGCAATTATTTTGTATGATGAGATCATTGTTCTCGTATTCCCGTATCTATATATCTACTCAGCCCGTATCCACCCACTGCTGAGTATAGGCCTCTTTTCGTTCACGCTAGTCTTTCCAGTCCCTCTATTGGCCTCCAACGTACCGCACAATATCATCTGACCATCGGGTGGTAGGTCTGCCTCGAGAAGCCCATCGCTTGGATACCATTAGGTGACTGCCTTGGTTTACCTGTTTTCATGCTTTCTGGCCAAATGTTCTGTCCATTTCCACTTAATCCTAGCATCCGCATACAATATACGTGTATGTTCGACTATGCTACGACGTAGAATTTCGACGTTTGGTATTGCGATCTACCAGGATGATGTCAAGCATGGCGCGCTCTTTGGCGTGTATGATCTTTAGTGAGCGGCCACATTTCGGCACCGTATGTGAGATATATTTAATGAATCCTACTTAGAGGTGGTGAAGGTATACAATAACTCTTTATTACACTGCATGTAGAATAATAGTAGTTTATGAAACGGTTGCATAATGATGGGTATTAAAACACGAGAATGAGTTTTATAAACGAGCCGTAGGCGGATTTTTTGTATCATTTGAATGTTTTAATACATAGTTATGTGCTGTCTCATACACTACTTTATCTACTCATGCAATAGGAACTTACTTTTAATGAAAAAATAAATGTCGTAATATTTTCTTGTATTTACACGCTTTATATTAGCTTCACTTGTATGTTTGTTTCTGGTAAAAGCTCGTTCGTCATGTTTATAGAAACCTGTTCCCTGTTTGTCGCGTCGTTGTGTACAATTTACAGGCAGTTGAATGTATTTCTTATGATTTGCGTAAATTTACAGGACTTGAAAAGTGGTGAAGTTTCTAAGTGAGTGAGGGTATAGTACCCTAAATAAATACGTGCTATTTCAGTCATACATAGCAATTAGGCGGGCGGCTATATTGTACCTTTCAGTTTATATTATCTACACTCATATCGTAAAATCTGGATTATGAACTCAAAAATGGTGGCATAATGACGTAATTTACGCACGACACGTCTCTAATAAGAAAAAAAACATTATAACACTGTTTTTTGAACTAAACTATGTTATAATATATGTATTTTATATATAGTTACGTTTACGAACGTAGCCCTGCAGTGGAAGTAATCCGGTTTATGACGATGCCACTGCTACTGCAGATTTTATAGCGCCGATGCTGTTTCCTAAACTAGAGCGATGTTCCCGTCGAGCAAGCATAACTAGCTGCGCCCCACGGTTTCACCTGCGTGTGGTTGAAGACGATCATGAAAAGTATCTTAAAGTGTTCTTCCAGGAACTAAAGTATCTTTGTACTACATCAGAATCCGTTCAGAAGTTTCAACGCTAAGTAGTAACAGTCATACAAAAAATATTTCACATACATAATATTAGTAGGAAGCAGAATTGTAGAACAAAAATTATATCAATACTAGCTGCGCCCCGCGGTTTTACCAGCGTGGATGTTGATTATGATAAAAAGTATCCTCGTATTCTTCCAGGGTTTAATATATTTCGAAATTACGAAGTAAAAATATGTAGTTTACTTCCGCTAAACTGTAAGTCAGACAGACAGACAGTCAGTTAGTTCTGAGTAGGGTTTCATATATTGAGTAGGAAGTAAAATAGATAGGTAAGGCCTACTGGTCATATCTTTTATTTGACGTAATCTTATTATGCATAAGGATTGGTTAGCGTGGGTTGTTTATATATATATATATATATATATATATATTATTTTTTCATTTATCAGTTGTCTGACTTACAGTTTGGCGGAAGTAAGTTACATATTTTTCTTCGTTCATTTAAAATATGGATTTCCGCTAACGCCTGAATCTGTCAACTATCTTCAATCTAAATTTCTTCAAAATCCGTTCATCCATTGCAGCGTGAAGAAGTAACAAAAACACACACATACATAACTTCTCAAACTTTCACATTTATAATATTTGAAGGATAGAGCATGCCTAGAGTAGGTACCTACAAAGACCGTGATTTCAGAAGCACGCTTTATTATCTTTGTTTATTTTGGCCACTCTGGTTTAATATTCTTATCTCGAGCATTGGGACCCTGGAGTGTAGTCAACTCTGTAATATTCAGTTTCAGCAAGGAAATGCCTTGGAAGTTCAAGGATTTTTACAAGGAATGTACAACAGTTTTGCCATAACTCAAAACGGAAACATTTTAGAGAAACAAAATTTTCCCAAAAACTACTAAGGATTTCGACAGGAAAACGAAATCAAAGCGTCGTTTTGCTCTGTTTTTTTTCGAATTTCTTCGAGTGTTAATGTGTAATATTGTTGGAATATTAACAATTAGGTGTTCGTTAACGTGCACGAGTGTAGGCAAATGATACAAACGTAATAACTTACCTTTTCCCGTTCTAGAAAGTTTCAGTAAAGCTCCACCATTTTACTGAATCGTGATTTTGACTGTGACTTGACTAGACTTTTTACTATTTAGTGAAAAAAATATTCAACTTGTAATACCTCTTTACTTGAAGCTGGCTACATGCAATAGCCGTGCGTAGCCAATTTAAACGTAACTCTACTAAATTTAAAAGCATACATGGTCACACTGGACCAGCAGTACCTGTTCTTTAAAAAGTTTATATTTTAGAATATAGGTGGACAATAGTGGTACAGGTCGCGTCATGTAAAAATAACGCTGGCGGTTAGGTTGTGCATTAGGTGATTTATCGGTCTATTTGTCCATTTGGTTGCGAACAGCTAATTAATAATTATTTAATACAATAGGCCTAGTACTTTTGTGCGCGAGTGTACCCATTTGCAAAGACACTCACTCCACTTTCTTCGGGCGTACCTATAACATGACGTGACCTATAACATGACGTGACCTATAACAAGAATAAGTTCAAAAACTAAAACCCATGTACGGTCTAGTAAAAAATAGCCTATGACTCTCTATACCTATAGACTTATCAATTGATACCTCGCTTGTCAAAATTGGACCAATAGGGGCGACGACGCTATGGTGGAACATCCACATACCCATACATAAATACATACATACATAGACTGTTAAACTTATTACCCTTCTCTTGCTTCACCGTCCTCAGTTATAAATAAATTATAATTAATAGTTCACTACATTCGATTTAATAATGAAACATAAAATCTAAAATTAAAAATGAAATTCAAAAAACAACATAGTACAGATTTAAATTACAATAAAAATTAAAACATTAATACCTAGTATTCTAATTCTGTAAATCAGATCTTAAAGAAACGTCAAAAAACAGTAAATTGTCATCTAAAATAACAATTAATAAAATGGTCATGTTTACTAAATAAAAAAGTGATTAGATAATATCAGAAATAAAATAAAAGAGTAAAGATTGCTAAAGTCCAATCAATATAAAATGTTAATAATGTATGTATCAAACTGTCATCTAAATAGTCCTTCACACTATATGTCTTTTCTATTAATAAACTTTTAAATATAAATTTAAAAATATTTACATTCGTACCCTCTTTATTGTTTTCGGTAAGTGGTTATACGAGTATATACGTGGCGTGGGGCCGATACTGCCGATATACCTAGTATTAACAATATTATTTAGCATAAAAAATGCGAGAACTGATTAAGTCTTGGACATAGATTGTCAACATGCCCCTCCCTGTATAGTTTGGAATCGATAAAGAGCCACAAAAATTTTGTAATTTCTTCTTCTTGAATTTTATGGTCAGCATAATTAATTTCAAAATATCTGATTGGGTACGAACATATTCGCAAATGTCATGTTGGTTTTGTCAAGGTTTATGAGGAAGTTATTGGATTGCAGCCATTCAATAATAGTTCCCGTTTACCTGATGGTAAGAGCCATGCCTGCCCAAGTAGCAGTCTCTGCGTCAGCAAGTGTAGTCTGTGTAGTGCTTAAATATGAGAGGAAATACGAAAAAGCATAAATTCAGTTCCTTTGAAATTTTGCATTTATTACTTGACGATCAATATAGTGGTTGATGTCAACTTATAAACCCAAAATCGCTAAACTTTTCATATATATTTTTCCTTCACCTCTGCTCTCGCAACTCTCTCCTGCCTGGAACTGTGATTGAGGACTTGGAACTTAAACTCTATAGATTTTGTAAAAGTCTATCTAAAACATTATCAAAATTTTGTCCACATTCACTACTTCTTATGTCTTACTAAAAGCTAGATAGTCAGTATGTAAAAAGCAATAGGGAATGCTTGAAGCAAGTTGGTATTCAAATGACGAAAATAAAAGGGAACAAAACTCATTCTACCTTCAGTTATGTATAGAGAAGCATAGAGGAAGGCAAAATTCACCGTTAACCGAAGCACAAAGGCGTTCAATAGCCTGAGAACAATTATCGCATAATAATAGCTGATATTTCAGCTCAAAGTTCGTATCGGTCTTTCATTAAACTCCTACAACAAAGGCGCTTACAATTTCCCTTTTTACAAAGAACGTTTTCCGATAGAAAACACCCGGGAACATGGAAGGGTCCCGCATTCTCTTAGTTAATTGACGACCCTCTACGTACCTTATGCCGCCAACGTTCAAAATGATCCTGTTCTCGCCATCCATTCCTGCCCACTAAAAATCACTTTAGCAACATTTGAGTCAAAAACTAAACACACCACTGAACCAATCACAGTCTCGATTTTTGAACGCGGAATTAAAATTTCAACTTTTAAATTTTACTGACACTTTGCAATCGGAACCAGCTGTCGACACTTTCCGAAATTCGAATGCGGATTTGTTTATTTTTTCGCGGGCTCGTTTAGAGCTGGGATCGGGACGGCCGATCGAGTCGCCGGTCGGGTCGGCACTGGGAATACTGAGATGAGATGAGATGAGGGGGTGGAACACACCCCCACCTGTAGCCTGCACGCACTGCAGTCGACCCCTTTGCGCCTTTTAAGCTATGATAGAGCGGCGGCTTTGAGCGGTTTCTCATTCATTACTCGTTACGTACCCATGTGTTTTCGAGATTGCAATATTTATGTTATTTTTTTGACGTGAAACATCATTAAAATCACTCCGATACAATAAGTGGTACCATGATTAAAAAGTGAACCGTCACGAAAAGGGTTCAATCGTCAAGCTTTTATAACTCTGTTACCATAAGGTTCAAAGATCTATTTTGTTGTAATTTTTTAGTTTATACAGTATGTTCAATGATGTAATATATATATTCAGAGGTTTTTGTGATGTTTAATTCGGTATAACTCGCATATTTAGAAAGAGTAGCATGTTTATGTGTTGTTGTGTTGCTGTTGTTGTAAAGATCTTGTTGAATACATTCGATTCAATGTGAAAAAGTTTACATAAAGTCTTCTTACGACTAAGTAAATTGTACATAAACGGGGTGGAAAAAGGTAAAAATCACAAAAGTCGCTGCAGCGCCCGGAAAGTCCGTACTATAATTGTAGGAAAGAAGTTTTGGAGCTCACAACGGTACCCTAAACTCCAGCACAGAGTGAGCGACTGGGTTCCAGAACCGGATCAAATTGTACGTGGCGTTTCAAGACACACATACACACGACCGTGCGCCCTGACACAGCCCCAACCATTATATTTTTTCTTTGATGTATAACAAATTCATATACTGTATCATATGCTGATATTATGTTGATTCATTTGTTCTTATCGGTATCTAAGAAATTTTCAGCCTGGAGTTTTTAATACATTAGCTACTCGTATTTATTACTTTAACTACGAGTTCATTTCTCTGTATTGTGATCGCAGTTATTCGAATGGTAGTGTTTTATTTATAGCTCAATATTAGGCGACAGTGTAGAGGGCTAGAGGGGTGAAAATCTATTTCATTGCTTGTTGATTTGAATATGGTACTCATTACCTATGAGGCTATGGTTTATGATCTTGGGAGTCTTGCCAAAATAAAACTTCTGCATCTTATCTTGACAGTGGAAGTAAAGTTTTCACAGAGATTTTCTAATAATATGGTGAAACAATTCTAAAAATCTATTTAAGTATAATATAAAACTCAAAGTGCTGACTGGCATATCAAAGCCGTTGAGAGAGACATAAAATTTGCAGAGTATGTTTCGAAAATGTAACTACAGGGCGTGCAGTCTCGACATAGATAGCAATTGTATCTACAGGGCGTGCAGTCTCGACATAGATAGTAATTGCTTTACAAACTAAATCGATCACAAAGTATAGATACCAATGACAAGCGACAGCTTCTGTTATTAACTGTTTTCGTTTTTGTAGTGGTAGGCTTCTTACCCAAGAGTCCGCCAGGGCAAATCTTTGTCAAATCTTTGTCAGATATTCAACCACCAAGCAGTAGTGTGTAAACATTTCTGTGTTTCGGTTTGAAGGGCAATGATTCCAGCGAAATTACTCGGCAATGAGACTTAACAACCAATGTCTCAGGGTGACGAGTACAGTGCGGTGACGCGCAAGATTTTACAACCAAAGTTCTGGGTAACACTGCAATGTTATGGGCAGGCGTGACACGTACCATCAGGCGAGCGACCTGCCCGTCTCGTCACTAAAAGTAATTAAAAAATTGTGGGAAGCTAATGATGGTCATCGGTACCTGTGAGAGTATGTTAGGGATGTGTTGAGAGTGGGGGTGCTAATTGGAAACACATGGTTATGCTATAATACCTTTTATTAGGTAACCACAATTACAATAATTAACCGACAAGTGATATGCGCGTGTGAGATTTATAAACATATGTATAATAATTATACGTACTGTAAGATTATGTTAGCCTTCGATTGGTCAGGTTTCACGAGTAGGAAATAAAACTTATCTGCACCTAGTAATAAAAGAAAGTTGCTTTATCCTATAGTTGGTATCTACAGTACCTAGTAGCTACAGCTACAGAATAAATAACCTAAGGAATATTTAATAAAAACAAGGAAATAGATTTGCAATTCTGTATATTGTTTACTTATTTGAACACCGGATTCGGAATACACCACTATAGAAAAAAACTGGCAAGACACTACGTGGCGAATATGTTTTGTAATATTATTAAACCAATAACTATTTAGATACATAGTTATTAACAATTTAAATGTGATAATTGGTCACAGACAAACAGTTATATTTGCCTTAGTTACACTAGGCATAATAACTTCGAAAACAGCATTTAAACATAATCAAATAGATGATAATCCCGTTAACTATAATCTTATAGGTTATTTCATCACCCCACAATGAAGTGATACACAGTAATAATTACACGGTTCCAAATAAACAGCATAACAGAGTAATATAAAAAACACTAAACTTGCCAAGGTCCTCTCGGTGCGGCGGTCACAAGAACACTGAACATAGCAAATTTTTTTTTTTAGGAATGTATAATGCTTTTGGCCTTATTGGCCCCTACAGCTTGAACCGGGCTTGGGGGCGGGCGCTAACAAGCACTCCGCCGCAATGCGTGACGCAGACGGCGCACGCCAAAATTAAATTTGGACGACCCGCACGAGGGTACCCAGGGGGTACGGCTCTCGGCTTGGACGGCCGTCTGATTACAGGGGTATCGAACTAAACACCCCTGGATCTCTGCCGTTAGGTAGTGATCTAGGGGGCCCTGAACAATGGCTAGGTGCCCTTTGATTGACTTTTATAACTGACCGCCGATGCGTAATACACCTTCGAGAAGAATCGGCAAGAAACTCGAAGGCGAATAATATCTGACTATGTGTTATGGGACCTTCGACCTCGCCGGCGAGGTCGGTGTCGTGTCTAAGTGTGTTGATACCCTCTGGTGGGTTGCCAGGGGTGGTCGGATTGGGCGAGGCCATCGCTGCCAGTACTTTGACTGCGATGGCGTCGTCCGGATCATCCAGGACATCGCGGGGACGTCTACGGAGGGCAAGGGTTCCTTCCTAAACCTATTCTACAGTAGCTTTTTTAAAACAAAAACACTCCAAATTAAATCAAATTAGGGTTCGAGAGAGCCTTTATATAGCATTTTCGAACATCCGACGCTGTCAGAAGTCATCCTACTACCGACCGAGCTATTTGAGTCGTTTGAAAACAGATCAACGAATATATACCATTAACTTTATTAATTACATGTCTGATAGTTTTATTTAATTACTGGAATACATTATAACATCCTTCTAATAATTATGACATAATAATACAGATGTTTCATAGTGATGGATGACATACATCGTAAGTTTACACGTGGTACTTTACTTTTCTTTAAAGTAGCCAATACTTCGTTTCAGAACGAATACTTCCTGAAAACGAAACGAGTTCTGAAATCTGTACATCTAACATTTACATGTACCAAGTATTATTTTTATTACATTTCTATATTTACAATAAGTAGTAATCTAAGACGCGAGAGTTGGGAGAAGACTGTCGGTGCGGTGGGCGGCGTCACTGCCGCACACGATATATGCTTATTTAGCGTTTCCGACAATCGCCTACAGTACCTTTTACGGTACTATTGTTATACGTGTTGATTTAGCGATCCATAGCTTGCAATGGCATTGCTGTGTCGAGAATGCAGCCACTGTCAAAGATATTGATTAATATCGTTATCATAACGAACTTTTATGCAAACTTTATAATTTCTCATAATGTTTGCGAATAACGTTGCGTCCATTATTGACAAAGGCAAAGATTTTGATACACTGACATCTAATACTCAAAGAGGTTAAACTACTCTAGTAAGTGTAATGCAACCTCTTTGTTTAACCTATGTAGTACTTTTATGCCAATAAGCGTCGTGGACTAGTACGCGTATAATAGACGTCAGAAGATATTTTTTACCATTTTAATATAAACCTACCTATTTGTATTCTCTTTGCCCATGATCAGGGCCTTGATACTCCTACGATCAGGGCACAGGCAGGATTATTTTAAGGGCTACGTTCGTAAACGTCACTCGATGACGCTCGATAAAGAAGTAGGTACGCGTATTAGGTATGTCATGGAGCGTCGTCGAGCGAAATTTACGAACGTAACGCAGTGGGTGCATACATAACACGAGATATTTCTGTCAGCGTAAAAGTAAAATATAATTCCAAATCCTAAAGAACATTTTAAACCCCCGAACAAAGAGACGGGTGTTATAAGTTTAGTGTGTGTGTGTGTGTGTGTGTGTGTGTGTGTGTGTGTGTCTGTGGCATCGTAGCTCCCAAAAATATGGACCGATTTTGATGCGTTTTTTTCTGTTTAAAAGCTGATGTGATCGAAATGGTCCTTAGATATATGGGGGATGGCGGGGGCGATGGGGGAGGTGAGGAAATGGGGTGAGAATCGTAGCTTCCAAACGAATGGACCGATTTAGCTGCAGTTTTTTATGTTTGTAAGCTGGGGTAAACAAGATGGGTTTTAGCTATGATGGCGGGAAGGAGGGAAAGGGGGAGGGTGAGAATCATAGCTCCCAAACGAATGGACCGATTTAGCTGCGGTTTTTTATGTTTGAAAACTGGGGTAAACGAGATGGTTCTTAGCTTAAAGAAAGAAGGAGGAAAGGGGGGGTGACAATTTAGTTAAATTTAGTAGCTTCTAAACGAATAGCCCCATTTTGATGTGGTTTTTTATGTTTGAAATCTGATGTGATCGAGATGGTTCTTAGCTAATAATAGGGGTGGGGGATCGCGGGTTATATACATTTTTAATTAGTGCTTGTAATTAATATAACCAAATTTGCGCAACCAAGCAGCACAAATAGTCTTAGTTGTTTCTCTCTTTCATTGTAGAAAATTATAGGAGATACACAGAAAGTGTTCTTGAAAGGAAATGAAAGGGTAATGGGAACACTGAATTTAATTATAGGAGATACACAGAAAGTGTTCTTGAAAGGAAATGAAAGGGTAATGGGAACACTGAATTTAATTATAGGAGATACACAGAAAGTGTTCTTGAAAGGAAATGAAAGGGTAATGGGAACACTGAATTTAATTATAGGAGATACACAGAAAGTGTTCTTGAAAGGAAATGAAAGGGTAATGGGAACACTGAATTTAATTATAGGAGATACACAGAAAGTGTTCTTGAAAGGAAATGAAAGGGTAATGGGAACACTGAATTTAATTATAGGAGATACACAGAAAGTGTTCTTGAAAGGAAATGAAAGGGTAATGGGAACACTGAATTTAATTATAGGAGATACACAGAAAGTGTTCTTGAAAGGAAATGAAAGGGTAATGGGTACACTGAATTTAATTATAGGAGATACACAGAAAGTGTTCTTGAAAAGAAATGAAAGGGTAATGGGAACACTGAATTTAATAATTATAGGAGATACACAGAAAGTGTTCTTGAAAGGAAATGAAAGGGTAATGGGAACACTGAATTTAATTATAGGAGATACACAGAAATTGTTCTTGAAAGGAAATGAAAGGGTAATGGGAACACTGAATTTAATTATAGGAGATACACAGAAAGTGTTCTTGAAAAGAAATGAAAGGGTAATGGGAACACTGAATTTAATTATAGGAGATACACAGAAAGTGTTCTTGAAAGGAAATGAAAGGGTAATGGGACCACTGAATTTAATTATAGGAGATACACAGAAAGTGTTCTTGAAAGGAAATGAAAGGGTAATGGGAACACTGAATTTAATTATAGGAGATACACAGAAAGTGTTCTTGAAAGAAAATGAAAGGGTAATGGGAACACTGAATTTAATCGACAATTAGGTAATCTATTTCAGACAACAACCTAGACGCCTCCATTTTTTTTCATACCATATTTTTTTCTAAAATTTACTTAAATTTAACCAACCTTTTTTAGATAAACTAGGTACATTATGTACCTACTAATGTGTAACAAAAATAATAATAATTAATGTAACAGCTTCATACAATAATTAAATTGTGTGAAGCCAGGGGGCGCAACTGCATCCCCTTGCACCCCCCTCCCGACACCCACGACGCTCACTAATAGATAATAGTCGATCTTGCTCGGTATCTCGGTTGTAGAGACTTGCTATTCGAGGGTCTAAGCTAACTCCATTCCAAATTTCATCAAAATACGTTCAGCTGTTTGAGAGTGAAGTATGATGATAAAAATGATAAAAAATAACCTATGTGTTATTCCAGGGTATAAACTATCTAGGAGCGATGGTGGCCTAAAGGTTCTATAGTGCAATTTAGAATCCAACGATACCGGGTTCAAAACCTAATCTCCGCGCCAATGACTTTTCTGAGTCATGTGCGCTTTTCCATCGCTCCGTGCTTCGGAGGGCACGTTAAGCTGTCGGTCCCGGCTGTTATTGATTAATAGCAGCCGTTAAGCCATGTCAGAGGCCCTCGGGCGGCTTGATAAACTCTGACACCAGAGGCCAGCACTACCTCATACTACAAACAAACAATAAACTATCTCTATTACAAATTTCATCAAAATCCGTTCAGCCGTTTGAGCCTGTAGGATGGTGATGATGATAATGAAAATTCTATGTGTAATTCTAGGGTATAAGCTATCTCCATTTCAGATTTTACAAAATTCGTCCAGCGTTATCGCGTGAAAGCTCCCCAAACAAACAGACAACATGGATAAAAGTCCGAAATAAGAACAACACTTTGTATGAACAACATAGTGAGGACATATTTTGGTTAAATTCACAAACAGAAAACAGGTAAGTACTTTAGGTACAAAATAAAGTTTTCAGCAATCGCTTCAATGATACTGAGAGCTTTTCCGTATAGACGTTTTGTACCTATGATTGTTTATAAGTAATATCGATGCTATGTACAGCGAAAATGTCCAATGCTCTGCAGAACTAAATACCTAAGACTTCTCGTTTGAGCCCAGCGTAGGAGCTCAAATGAAGCCACATCATTAGCCCGCGGGTGACGGCACATAAATTAATTAGTTACCTCCGAGGTGCCTGAACTATTACGTATTCTGTGCTGAAGTGCGGATTTCGTACCCGTGTCTACTTCTGGTTTGCAGGATTATAAATATTAGATGCATCCGCAGTTTCACACGCGCTTTATCTGTTTTCCAAAGGAAATTTCATTCTGCCAGATTCAAGGTCTTCCAAATTTAAGGTCAGCATTGCACTTATTGCGGGCAGTAGTGGTGTTCATCGTCTCGTCAGTAGGTAGAATATTATGGGGTCTATTGATAAAAATAAAAATCTTATTGATTACTCATGACGACCGGTTGGTCTAGTGGCTAGAGACCCTAGGTACGAAATCAAACGGTCGCAGTCCCGAATCCTGCATGGTGCAATCATTTGTGTGACGATCAGAATTGTTTATTTCCCAGTTATGGACGTAACATTCGTATATGTATGTTTATCACAAATTCACATTTAATTAATATTAGGTATAAAAAGAATATTCAAATATCCGTAAAAGCAGTTCTTAAAAGTTTAAAAACATCTAGATGGATTTCTAAGAGCATATCTTCCTATCTGTTCCTATCCTATCATACGTACCATAGAGATCCCTTTTTCTCGACGTGCACGACGACCAAAGTGCCTACAGTCAAAAGTTTTCAATCAGTGCGTCCTACCAGCCATGATCCACGGAGCCGAAACGTGGACACTCACGGTCAATCTAGTCCACAAATTTAAGGTCTCCATAGCTCGCTGAGTGCAGCGAGGTATGGAGAGAGCTATGCTTGGAGTTTCTCTGAAGGACAAGATTTGTAATGAAGTATTCGACGGAGAACCAAGGTAACCGACATAGCTCTAAGGATAAGCAAGCTAAAGTGGCAATGGGCTGGTCACATTTCCAGAAGAACCGATAACCGTTGGGTAGACGAGTTCTTGAGTGGATACCACGTTTAGGCAAATGTAGTGTAGGACGCCCTGTGGCCAGGTGGAGTGACGACCTTCGAAAAAAGGCTGGAAGAAAGTGGATGAAGAGAGCTGAAGACTGAGCTCAGTGGCGTGCATTAAGAGAGGCCTACGTCCAGCAGTGGACAGAAATAAGCTGATCATCAGCTTATATCTGTCCACTGCTGGATGATAGAGATGATAGAGATCCCTAATAAAAATATTCCTTCAAAGCTAGGCTAGTTAGATCTAGGGCGCTGGATGGCTAGTTAGATCTAGGGCGCTGGATGGCTAGTTAGATCTAGGGCGCTGGATGGCTAGTTAGATCTAGGGCGCTGGATGGCTAGTTAGATCTAGGGCGCTGGATGGCTAGTTAGATCTAGGGCGCTGGATGGCTAGTTAGATCTAGGGCGCTGGATGGCTAGTTAGATCTAGGGCGCTGGATGGCTAGTTAGATCTAGGGCGCTGGATGGCTAGTTAGATCTAGGGCGCTGGATGGCTAATTAGATCTAGGGCGCTGGGTGGCTAGTTAGATCTAGGGCGCTGGGTGGCTAGTTAGATCTAGGGCGCTGGATGGCTAGTTAGATCTAGGGCGCTGGATGGCTAGTTAGATCTAGAGCGCTGGATGGCTAGTTAAGATCTAGGGCGCTGTATGGCTAGTTAGATCTAGGGCGCTGGATGGCTAGTTAGATCTAGGGCGCTGGATGGCTAGGTTGGTCTATTAGCTATAGTTTTTTTTAGGTTAATACAGAACTTGTTTTTTTAAACACTTTATTGTCTTTCAGTGAATAAAAAAGTTAAACCTATGAATCTACAGCAATATTATAAAAAAAAAAGATTTGGTTGTTTGTTTGTTTGTTTGTAATGGATAAACTCAAAAAATACAGAACCGATTTAAAAAATTCTTTCGCCTGTTGAGAGTTACATTATCACTGAGTAACATGGGCAGTATTTTATTTATCAAAAAATTAGAGATCCCTATGAAATATGTAATAATGTAACCCAAGGTACCAAAAAGAAAGAACGGAAATCACGTTGCCTTGGAAACGAAATAATAACAAGTCTGTCAAGTAGGTAACAAGTATGCAATTGTTTATGGTCAAGAAGCACTGCTGCCAATGATTTTGAATAACGGTTCATTTTTAGCCCGAACAAAGAGACGGGTGCTATAAGTCTAGGGTGTGTATCACTGACCGATTTTGATGCGGTTTTTTCGGTTTGAAAGCTGATGTGATTGAGATGGTTCTTAGCTACGAGTATAGTAGGGGGGGTTTAGAAAAAGGGGAGGGGGGGTTAAAATCGTAGCTTCCAAACGAATGAACTGATTTAGCTGCGGTTTTTTACATTTGTAAACTGATGTAATCTAGATGGTTCTTAGCTAAATGGGGAGAGTTGAGAAAAGGGGGGTGAGAATCGCAGTTCACAAACGAATTTTCCGATTTTTATGCGTTTTTTTCGGTTTGAAAGCTGATGTGATCGAGAAGCTTCTAAGCTATAATGAGGGGTGGGGGGTCGGGGGTTATCTAACATTTTCATCATCATCATCATCATCGTCGTCATCTTACTTCACTCACAAACAGCTAAACTATTGATTTCTAAGAGATTTATCTCTCTTAGAAATCAATAGGCTCACAGCTGACTAGGCTTGAAGATCTTGTACTGGGTAACTCAGTTTTCTCTCGATTTAATATTCTTTACTAAATATCTAGAACAACTTTACAATACACTTCGTTCAGCTGTTGGAAAATGTGCGAGTCCAGCCTGATAAAATGATGGTGAGTTTTGACGTCGTTTCTCTGTTCACGAGTGTTCCGGTAGACGAGACTATACAATGAATTAGCACCATTATTCAAGATTCCGATATACCTACTGAGTACATCGAATGGACAGAGCTGTGCCTGAAAAGCGGATATTTCTTGTGGAAAGGAGAGTACTACCTACAGGTTGATGGAGTAGGTATGGGTTCTCCTGTAGCTCCGGTTGTGGCCAACATATTTATGGAATGGTTTGAAGGCGTGGCGTTAACAATAGCTTGTGTGAAACCACGACACTGGTGGCGATATGTCGATGATATCTTTGCGATAATTACCAAGGAAGGATTGCCTGGATTTACAGATTTCTTAAACTCGCTGCATCGCAATATTAGCTTCACGGTGGAGGAGGAGAGTGAACCAGATGGCAGTCTGATGCACACTGTCTATCGTAAGCCAACTCACTCAGACCGGTATCTGCAGGCAGATTCGCACCACCATCTTGCGCATTTAGCCTCGGTACCCAGGTCACTTATTAACGGAGTTTTCAAGTTGTGTGACCCTGAATATGTGGAGACTGAACTGAGGCATGTAAGGGAAGTACTTGAAAATAATGGTTATGTTTGGCGCCAGTGTGCTCGGTTGGTAAATCCTAGTGAACGTGGAAGGTCCCCTAGGGTGGAACGGTCTCCGATGTATCTACCGTCCGTAAGAGGAGTAACGGACAAATTGGATATCTTTTACGGCGGAAGTACAGTATCAAGACGTTTTTCCGTCCTCCGGGTTTGCTGAGACAGCATTTACGTTCACCAAATAGATAGAGACCCATTAAACGTGCCCGGTGTATATAAAATACCTTGCGATTGTGGCAAGAGTTATATTGGTGGAACTAGACGCAACATCACAACTAGACTTTCCGAGCACCTATGGAGCATTAAGAATCTGGCACAGCTGGGTCGGCCATTGCAGAGCATGCGTGAATTTCCGGTTCGAATCATTACATAAGGTTCGACAAAGCCTCGGTACTAGCTCGAGAGAAGTTCTTTGTACCTCGAAAAGTGCGTGAGGCGATAGAGATCTCTCGATTGCCTAATTTCAACCGGGACCGTGGGTGGACTCTGCCTTCAGCTTGGAAAACCGTGCTTAATGTTTCCTCGACGCAGCAAGTGGTAGGTAGTCTGGAGTGTGACACGGTCAACATTGTGTGTGGCAGCACGGTTTGGTGATGATGCAATGGATAGCGATGGAGTTCCATCGCCACCACCAGCAGGAGTTCTATCTCCGTCGACGGCGGTGAAGAGCAGTACGAGCACCGAGCGTCCCCGTTCCCAGTCGCCGCAGCATCTCACGCGCCGCTCGCAGCGGGCCGCAGCCCGCAGTGCGCGTCAGGATCTCGCGGCATGAACTCCTGAAGAAGAGCGTCGGATACGCTCGAAATCTAGGTCGATGTTTTTGACCATATACACGTGAGTCATAGACGGTAGTAATATTTAAAACTTTACAATATATACAAAAGTGTTCGGAAAGTTATTTATTCCAGAGTTTTCTTTTCCAACAATACGGTTCAACACGTATGAAATTATTATCAAGTATTTAAGGATATAATAAAGTTATTTACGCATTTTTAAAACATTATTTCGTAAAATATACAGTTTTTTAAATCCATTGACAATGTAAGAATGACAGGTGAATATTTGAATTTTAGAATTTTCCATTAAATATGAAACTAATATTAGTTTCATATTGAATAAATGCATTCGTCCTATACAGATTTAAAAATAGAAAGTACTTCTTACATTTAGGTGAACAATTATTATTGTGATATTACTATGTAGTGGAAAGAAAAGCAGATTACTGACACTCGCTCAGGTGACTTCTTGCTGCACTCGTGTTTTTAGAGCCCTCGCTAAAGCTAGAGTCGAGCTCAAGCTTTAGCTATCTATCTATTATAATATATATTTATATATATATATATATATTTATATATATATATATATATACTATATATATATATATATATTATATATACTCGTATCTATTCACTCTTCACTCGGTGCAGCAACAAGTCACTTTCCGCTCGATGCAGTAATCTATTATTACTTGTTGAGAGACAATGCATATCCCTATCTTTAACTTTTTTAACATTGAGTAACAAATGGTTGTATTTTAAGTAATAAAAGAAGATCAAGTGGAATACTGTTTATTAATAGTCCTCGTCGCATCACATTTCCCAACATTACTTCTTACCCCGGAAAATGGAAAACATAAATACAGGTACCACCCATAATTACCTTCTAATCTCCACTTTAACAAGATATACGTACACACAATATGGAGACCCACCTTGAGGGTTAATGGAATCTGTTAAACTCAAATAGGTACTTGGAAGTTCTCAAAGGCTCAGTCAGTTATAACAGTAGACTACCTTAATAGGATAAGTGAACCTATTACTAGTGGCTCTGTGAGCTGTAGACCTTGCGCGTATAAACTTTTTTGCAAACAAGCTAGAGGTGCACAGTAGCGCCATCTACCTAGTCTACAATTTTTTTTGAAGGTCCTCCATAAATTCCTACCTAATAGGTAAAGGGCTGCGTTTATCCTGTATACCAAGTTTCGTCTAGATCGATTGAGAAATGTGACCTGTAGAGGAGAGAGCCGGACAGACATCCGGACATACTCGTACGAAAGAATTTTTGCCCAAGCTGAGACAGAGTCGCTCGGTCAATTATTCAATATCCCCATATGATAATACTAGCTATGCCCTCGTGGATATTTTTCTGCGTTCTTCCGCCAAATCGTTTTTATCTAGTTTTTAGCTCAGCTTCTGTACTCATTGGATTGAGATACAAAAAATACCAGATTTTAAGTGAAAACCTAAGATATCCAACTGTGAAAACCGCATCGCAATCGTTCCAGTAGTTTTTACGTGATGCGCGAACACACATACCGACATTCAGACAGACAGGCAGACATAATTTATTAAAATTATGGATTTTTGTTTAGTAGTTTATTTTAAGTCTGTTAACCAATTATCTTTATTTGTATATATTTAATTTCAGATAAAACATCCATTTTTGTTAGTAGTGTCCTTAAAATTATGTTAGTTAAAATTATTATTCTTATTATGTTTACATGTCAATAAAAAAATAAATGAATACAGTCTAAATTACAACAATTAAACAAATGTTATTTAGCGGCTCTGCTTGATGGCAGTACTTGCGTCTTGGTCCAGTGGCGGAGTATCAGGCCATCCACCCACTCCACCACCGTCACCAAGAGGCTGTAGGAGCTTCCCCGCACCCTTCGCATCAGGGAGGCAATACACTTCCGCATGATGGCGTAAAAATCATCTACATGTGCTTCCGCGAACATCCCTGAAGCACTACAGCAGCGAGGCAGCCCCAACAGCGCCCTGAACGCATTATTGAACTGGATACGCAGGGCACTGTACGCTTTTTGAGTGTAGTCAGTCGATCCATAGGCTGCAAATGTAAAAAGATTGGCAGTAAGCCCGAAATAAAGTTGTTTTTACATCTATAGAACGTTGTTGGCGTTGTACCTAAGGCCAGGGGCCCCTGCGTATCGCTCACAAATGGAAAGAAGCTTCCTAAGGGCACTGATCGATGGAGCCAGTAGCACCATGTCGTCAGAGTAACTTGTGTTGTTGACAAAAGTTCCATCAACAGAACATTCCACCATAGTGCCGTGCCACTGAGCTCACGAATCAGCCGATCTACATATAAACTGAAGAGCCTGGGCGAGGTGAGCCTACCTTCCCTCACCCTGCACTCATGTCCATACGGCTCGGATAGCGAACCTGCCCACCTCACCACATTACTCTGATGGCCGTACCAGTACTTAAACATTTCAAGAAGCTCACCAGGCAGTGTGTGTCATCATATAACTTCCTCCACAAAACACCATAGGACACCAAATCGTGAAAAAATCTTTTGAAAGGTCAAGAAAACACGCATATACGGGTGTTCTCCTATCCGTATAGTATCGGAGAGTATGCTTGAGACAAAGAACAGCAGTCTCTGTTGAAAGGCCAGACCTGAAGCCGAACATGAGCATCGTGTAAGGTGAGATGCTCACTGAGCTGTTTGTCAAGCACTCTGTCCAACACTTTAGCCATAATCGTGGCCAAGGAATTTATTGTACAGACTTTCTATTACTTACTGCTTTATTAAAAGTAATAGAAGTTAAATATAGATGAGTGTTATTTTGGGAACTGACAAGTAAGTTTCCAAAAAGTAAAAGTACCCACTTCGTCGATATCTTTATGAATATATTTCTATTTATTTACTGGTAACATGCTGCTAACGGTTCTTCAGTTTAGATTTATCAAAGAAAATTTTGTATTCAAAATGTATATTCCTATAATGTAACTTTAAATTAATTTGTATCTATTATTTAAATTTATCGGTGGCTGGTAACACCGACCGACCACGCAACGCCTACGAGCATACGGCGGGATTAAGTTAAACAATGGGCCGAGTAAATATTAATATTATTAATTAATCTGTAATCTTGAATATGAAGGAAATTATTTAGAAGGAAGTGAAATTACATATATCCATACCAATACATAAAAGTGAAACGTTGTCTGTTAGCTTGTGTTTGTTTGTTTGGGGAGGTTTCACGCGATAACGGCCTGACGGATTTTGATGAAATTTGGAATGAAGGTAGCTTTTACCTTGGAATAATACATAGGATACATTTTATCCCGGAAAACTGTAAGTTTCCACGGGAAAACTGGAAAAATTGATTACTCGCTGTAAGAAACGGTTGCCATGGAAACGAAATAACAAGTATGTCAAAAAACAGCAAGAGCATTGGTGCTATACCTACTTTTGCATTGGTTTTTATCCTAGAAGAACATAGGATGCTTTTTTCGCGATAAACTGTAGTCCACACGTACGAAGTGAAGCAATAAAAGAGAAATGTCTGTACAAAGGAGATAATTTAAAAAAAATGGTATATGGTACTTAAAATAAGCTACTGAACAAGAAGATAACATTTGTGTTTGTCTGTTTGTCTGTATGTTTGTTCGCGCATCAAGTACAACTACAGGAGCGATTACTTTTTTTTTTATTACGGACTAGGCAATCGTTTGACCACGATCTCACCTGATGGAAAGCGATGATGTGGTCGAAGGTGTAGCACGCTTGCCTAGTAGATACCTACTCTAGATATTCACTCTTGACTTGAACACACCGGGGTTATAATTTACCGGAAACACTGACGAGGGCAGGGCAACTTGGTATTGCAATCCAATAAGTAGAAGTCGAGCAATCGACAAAAACTTGACGGCTGAAGGAATTTTGATCAAATGTTGGTATATTGGTATTTTAGGTCTTGGGATAGCACATACAGTACTTTTAACCTGGAGAAATGACCACGCGTGCGAAGCTTCGGATACAGTTAGTCAATTTATATAAGTTAGGCTTTGGCACACAATAAATGTTGGTGATGTGGAGCAATTCTCTCTTTGTATGTACAACTAATCTCTACAACAAAACATAAGTTCAAAAACTAAAACCAGAGTATGGTCGGGTAAACAATAGCCTACGACACTTGTGATGAAGAAGCATCGATTGATACCTACCTACCTTGCCAAAATCAAACCAAGTTTTCAGTTTGAACATATAAACCTTCCTTTGATTAGCCGTAGTCGGGTAAAAAAGAAGCCTTTGAACTATATTTGAAGATGAAACGATTGACACCTCGATGGTCAAAATCGGACCAAACGGGGCAAAGATATGTTGGAACATCAACATATACACATACATAGATACCCTTCCCTTGCTTTGCTGTAGTCAGGTCAAAATAGTCTATTTACGATGTCTGCTATAGCCTAAATTGCCTCCCAGGTTGTTTACTTTAAGGCAAATGCCAGGCACTATCAGCATAAGAAACACTGCATGTAAAACAATTCTAGTGCCTGTTGTAGAGATCAAAACAAGTAAATCGTCAAGGTAACAGAAAGAACACGACTGGACACGAAGGATTCTAACGACATACAAAATACAAATACATACATACAAATCTGTTCAGGATTTTATAAGTTATCGGGAATAAAAAAACTCACATAATACAAGACTCACATACACGAACCCTAAAAAAAATACACTCCTTTTTTGGGCATTCGTGTAATAAGACCTCTACATATTTAGTCGTAACAACAGCCAGCGCCTTGCCATGTTCCAAGTGTTGCCCTGTGGCAACAACAGCCAGCGCCTTGCCATGTTCCAAGTGTTGCCCTGTGGCAACAACAGCCAGCGCCTTGCCATGTTCCAAGTGTTGCCCTGTGGCAACAACAGCCAGCGCCTTGCCATGTTCCAAGTGTTGCCCTGTGGCAACAACAGCCAGCGCCTTGCCATGTTCCAAGTGTTGCCCTGGGGCAACAACAGCTACTAACAACTACCCTTTTCAGAAAACATCCCGCTTTTGACAAAGGGCACAGAGAGCCTGAAACTTTGCGACGGGTGTAAATAAATTGAAATCCGGAGATTCAAATTGAATTCATGTCATTTATATGTGAAAACTTTCAGACACTTCAGTATTTAGTATCCTTTGCATTCATCTGCTAAAACTCAGTTACATTGCTTATTAGGCACTAGATCAAGGTTGTGATGATCTTCTCACCAGAAATTGGAATCGATATAGCGTCATTTTGAGTACATACATAGTAGATTCATCAGTCAGGAAACTAACTTGAAAAGTTACTTCTCATCTCTGGTTTAGGCTGTGCAAGTGTCAGTCAGTCAATCAGTGACCCGAGACGGTTTTATATACCAGACTGCGCAACGCAAAGGACGGGTAATGTGTTTATAAGCCTATGTAGGTCTGTTCTGGTCTGTTTTATTTATTTTGTGGCACCGCCACAAATATAGTGCCACAAAGGAAATCAATATCAGTCCACGCTGACTGATTTTGGACTGATTTTGATAATTCTTACGTCCATTGATTTGTTTTTATCTTGTGAGTGCTACTAAAAACACGACAGTAATCAAAATTCAATATTTTGACATCCAGATGCCATTTTTTTTAGAGTTAATACAAACAAAAAAAATGTTACTATAATCATCTACAAACGAAACTCTATAAGAATAAATAAAAAAAATAATAAAAAAAAAACGCATGCCAAGTTCACAAAGCCCGATGTCCGTCTACAAATATTTTACCTATGGGTCGATGGCTGACCATTATTTTAATTAAAACTATGTTTCCTGATTGGCAAATCGATACATATTCACATAGTCGTTTTTAAGAACACTAATTTGTAATTTAAGTTAATAATCATAATTATACACCGCCTGAAAAAAAAAAAGTCATCGCAAGTATGGGACGTGGGCATGATTCTTTCGTTGCTATATTGTATAGGTACTTTTGGTCCGGGAATATTACCACGCGAGCACAGATAGTTATTAGATACAAGGTATTAAACGTGTTTAAATTATTTTCAGCTGATTTCTTAGACACTATCCTGGTTACGACTCAATTCTCGGGCATTATTCCTGTAAGGCTTAATTTTGCCTTTTCGGTAGTTGAAAGGCTCTCAAATGAAGAGGTTCCTGAAACGCTAAGTAACTAAATAACGAGCTGCTTAAGCCGTACTTAAGCAGGTTTTAATAAACAGCGATTAGAGATGTAATCCAGGCTTATTGTTACGCGGGTTCCAAAAATGGGAACATTGTATTATTTAATTAGGTTATTTCCTTTATGTTTAGGTATATCGTCCAATGTCTAAGGTGCACGACATTAGGGTAGCCGTATTACACCGCTAAGCAAACGAGTGAAGCATAGCAAACGGCGGCTAAAAAAATATAAATAAAAAAAAAAGTAAAAAAATAGTTTTTTTTTGTGGTTTATACACAATTTCATCACAAAAGACTGTTTTGTTTTTGATTTTTCGTAAGAATTAATACGACTAACAAGGTCGAGCTCTTGCTGCGATGACTGCTGATCGGCATAACATGGTCTAAGTGTGTGTGTGTGTGTGTGTGTGTGTAAGGCTTGTGCGTACGAGCGGATTGGCATATACAGTTATTACAAATTTATTTTCTGCAATTCCTTATTTAGGAACTATATTAGTAAATTGAATCTGAGGAGGATTTGCTGTTGATAATGCAACATTAACGCGATTTTTTAAAAGTCGAATTAAACAAATAATTAAAAATATAGTGTCAATTATTACATGTAATCCATCATTAATGTGTGTGTTGCTTCACCTTTAATTTGCCGATGTGGAATCAGTCTTTCTTTAAACATTCATGTGTGAAACATTGTCTTTCATATTTCTATTACTTTTACGCCCTATGAGTAATGTATTTATTTTAAACTATTGTTCTTGCAACAAAGTCTGTAATCTAAAAGGAAGACGTCCAGCCTTCTCCATAGAACACCATACCGAGCGTTGCTCATTGCTCGCTTCTTGCGAATCATAACGGGAGTTTTGCAATAAACTCCGTGCTTGGAAGGCAACTACGAGTATCGCCAAGCCAAATTTAATGCGATCAGGTGATCGCTTGGCGATAATACATAGGACAACAAGCGCTTGTTACAGGTCACTGAAACTTAATTTATCATATGCACAAGATTGGAGCCACAGATAGTGCTGTGTAGTGGCTGCATGGAGGAGAACGAGACTGTGGAGCACGTGCTACTGCACTATCCGGCCACGGAACAAATCAGAATCACAACTGGAATACATGATTTGTCTCAGCGACCTATCCCAAACTCACTATTGCCATCTTCATCTTCATCATCTTCACTTTCATGGCCACCATCACCATCGCCACTGGAGCAGTTGTGCCAGCGACCCAAAGCTACACTTCGTTATTCACTTCGTTATTCATCTTCACTTTCATTGCCACCATCGCCATCGCCACTGGAGCAGTTGTGCCAGCGACCCAAAGCTACACTTCGTTATTTTTACCACGTTTTTATTAAGTCACTTTCTTGAAAAACTTTTTAATAAGACTTTCCGGGTGGAATCTTGCAACTCAAACTTCAAGCACTTGCCGATTAGCTAACCGTTTAAAATTTTCAGGGTAGCTCACAACTCGATTAAAATGTATTTTGAAAAAGAAAATAGGAAAAACTAATAATTTTAATCAACTTTTGCTGCATTTTGAGGAGCTTGTTGTCCCAAGCGGGACGTCAGTGCAGGCCTACCATCTCGAATAAGGAGCTTGTTGTCCCAAGCGGGACGTCAGTGCAGGCCTACCATCTCGAATAAGGAGCTTGTTGTCCCAAGCGGGACGTCAGTGCAGGCCTACCATCTCGAATAAGGAGCTTGTTGCCCCAAGCGGGACGTCAGTGCAGGCCTACCATCTCGAATAAGGAGCTTGTTGTCCCAAGCGGGACGTCAGTGCAGGCCTACCATCTCGAATAAGGAGCTTGTTGCCCCAAGCGGGACGTCAGTGCAGGCCTACCATCTCGAATAAGGAGCTTGTTGTCCCAAGCGGGACGTCAGTGCAGGCCTACCATCTCAAATAAGGAGCTTGTTGCCCCAAGCGGGACGTCAGTGCAGGCCTACCATCTCGAATAAGAATGCACAGGTGCATGTTGCTGGCCATTTCCTGAAGTCCCTGCTGGATCTCACAGAAGTACATGAGAAGGGGTATGCTGGACACCAAACGGCAAGATTACATACACTCTAAAAAAATATAATCGAAATGAGAGCTTCCTTAATAAAGGCAATTAACAAGCACATATTAAAAAAAACCCTGACTCCATCGCAATTATAGCTGCTATGAACTATGTCTATCACGTCAGCTTTCAAACAGAAAAAAAAAACACATCAAAATCGGCCTATTCGTTTGGGAGCTACGATCCCGATCCTATTATAGCTTAGAACCATCTCTATCACGTCAGCTTTCAAACAGAAAATACCGCATCAAAATCGGTCCATTCGTTTGGGAGCTACGATCCCGAACTTATTACAGCTAAGAACCATCTCTATCACATCAACTTTCAAACAGAAAATACCGCATCAAAATCGATCCATTCGTTTGGGAACTACAATGCCATAAACATACACACACGCCCACACACAGAAAACACACACACACCTCTTTTCTTGTTCGGGGGTTAAAATTGAGCGTATCAGCTTAATAGTTCCTATTAGAATTACAAAGTAACGATTAATACCTACTACCCCAATAATTAAAGCGCCGACAAAACGAAGATCCGCTTGACCACTTGACGAGGGTGCAAACTACCACTTACAACGTACAGACAGACGGACGGAAGGCTTATCTAATTTGGGGTGGCTTTTCACCCCGGGCTGTAAAGGGTATCGTTAACGGGAAGTTTTACATTTATATATAACGGATTTGAAACGTATGTTTCTGGCAGTTTTGAAACAAAATAAGTACATTCTGGGTTTTTCTAAAAAAAAACTAAATGTTATGTTTGTAGTTGTAGAGTTTGATTTTATTCTCAATCTTGTGCTTTTTCAAGTGTTCAAGTGAAGTAATATTGGTGGAATATTACCCATTAGGTGTTCGTTAACGTGCTCGTGTGTGGGCAAAAGAACCATACGCAGAAATAAATGGCATTTAGATTTTTTCCGAAACTCGCTTGGGTAGAGCTTACAGAGCGGCATTTTTCTTAGTTTTAGAACTTCTATACCCGTCGTAACTTCTACAAAAAAGAAGCCAGTAAGCGTAATTCAAAATCTTTGACAGCATCGCAACGCCAATGAGGTTGAATCACGCTTACATGAGGAACGCTCGTGGTGCTTTTTGGCACACTTGTTATATTTCGTTTCTACGGCAACGTCAGACCGGTCCGTTGTTTGATTCCTTGTGGAACCCAAGTGATGAATGCAGAACATATTTTTATTTTGCAATTCGGCATCGTTTGAATAAGCAAAAGGCAACACTGAATTTCATACAAAATTTCAATAGTGCCACTTAGAATCCAACGATACCGGGTTCGGTCCTAGGCTCCGCACCAATGACTTTTCTAAGTTATGTGCGGTCGTTAAACTGTCGGTCCCATCTGTTAGTGATTAATAGCAGTCATTATGTCAGAGGCCCACGGGCGGCCTGACAAACTCTGACACCAGAAGTCAGCACTACCTCATACGACAAACAACATAGAAAATTTGATTCACAGCCTTTCGATCCTATATACACTTCGATATTTCAGACCGACACGGCAGAGTGAACTGCTATCTCCTATGCAGAACAACATAAAATTAGGTTAGTGCCATACAGTCATCTCCACGGTTGCAAAGATAAGATATCTTCGTAAAAATTGAGAAAGAAACAAAATTTTCAATGCTGCATCAGAAATGCCCTTATCAAACACCGAGATGAAGTAGATACCTGATTGATAAGCTGCAGATAATATGACATTCTTAGGTTCATATCAGTGTACGATTGACTCCCGTTAAACAGTGGTTTTTAAGCATAATGTTACAAATCAGTTGGCTATGTTTTTTGTTGACCGTGGCCGGTGCAGTGCTCGGCTATCCTAATTTGTATGAGACGCAGAAATTCAAAGTTGGCATCGAATATGATAGTGAGTGTTTTGAATTTAACTAAATTACCAGAGAGTTTCCTTTCCTTGATGTTTGTTCATAAACATAGCAGTGCTACCTGGTTTCAAATGCAATGTCTTGTTCGTAGGGTTACCATAAATCAGACTTTGACTGGACATATCTGTTTTTTTTTTTGGCGTCCCGTTCGTATTTAGACCTGATTTATTTTTAAAACTCTATCCGGACTATTCAATAGTATGCATTTTCATAGAAATGAAGAGAAAAGATCTTCAAAATATTAGTATTACAATTTACTGTTCCAAACATACACGGAGAAACTTTTTCTTCGGCTCCAAAATAATTTGATTTTGAAAATAGTTATGTGTTAAAAAACGGCTTCCGTAGACGATGATGATGCTGGCGATCTTTATGCTTTAACTCTTGGAGTGGCCTCCGTCCACTTGGCTCCCCTAACATTGATCCCCTGGGGGATTCATTTGGATTATTTGTCCACACGGATCCCCTGGCCAAGAAGAACCATTGTAAGATCCCCTGGAGGATTTATTTGGACTGGGACATATATGAAAAACCTTTTTAGACTTTTTTTTTAAATATATATTTTGGCTTCTTATTTAATTATAAACATCGCCCTAAATATCTACGATTTTTATGGGGTCTTTTTTCTATCATTCCGATTTTAAGTCCGGCCTTTTCAGATTTCGATATGGTTATCTTACAACTTGTGTGCCAGAGCATTAATAATAGTGGTTCAAGTGATGAGGCGAAGATGTTGTCAGCTTAATTGAAAGTGCATTGTGTGCTCTTAAAAATTGCACTGGCATCTGATAACCTGCAGTATGTGCCAGAGCACTGCAGTAATATACTGGCTCACTCAGCCTGGAGTTCAAATGATTACACTGGTATCACAAACACTTTATGGAAGTAAATAAATGGCTCGCAATTTAATTACTTGGCCTGCAAAAGAATACAGTTGTTAAATAATTTGGGCAGTGAACCTACTATGTTTTTTCGGCAGTAAAATCAATTCAGGCATAAACCTTGGTTAGCAAATAAAGTAAACTTGATCAGCAAGTGAATTCTGAAGTGTATTCAAAATAAGTAGTTGGTTAACAAAATGCGTACTTGGACGACAGAATTATAAAATTGATCATGTAATTATCAATGACATCATGAAATAGTTTGCCCAGATGAATGAATGATTAGCGGACGATATATACAGATCAGCGTGCGGCTACTTCATGTTATGGTCAAATATTAGTGATCATATCGTAAAATACACCGGTAGAGGCGGTAGGCGGAAGCCCGACTTGGCCGTGATAGGTTAGAAGGCGAAGGGTAGCGAGCTCTCGCCTTTGTCTTCGGGTATTTTTAGCCTAGAAAACCTATGTGTTTGGACCACCTTTGGTATCATGGAAACCTTACATTAGTGATATTTCATGACATGGCTAAACGTGGATTGAAATATCATTACATGTTGATTTTTCAACGTTTAGTTTTAGCTGGTCATTTCGTGAAATTAGCGACCATTTCATTAAATGATCAACTCTGCGATATCGCCACGGCATATCCACTACCTGATAATTTTTTATTTAAATCATAATTCATAAATATCATCATAAATAACTTTCAGCCTATTTATATATCTGTTTGTTTATTCAAACGTCTGGTTCTTTACAGATTCGCTGCCAATGTACGGGGGCTCAGATCGGTTCAGGCACCGGAATAACTACGACCCGTTCTTTGTCACCGTCTCCGCTACTGCCAAGGTAAACACACTGTTATGGAGTTCTTTACTGGTGAAGTCTCATACAACCGTAGTACGAAACTACAAAGCACACGAAATCATTGTTGTGTATGGAATGAGCTACTAAATTACTGAATGGCCTCAGGGCGCGGGTAATTGTAGGTACTTATTACTAATTGTAGTTTCAATAAATCCCGAAACGCGTACGTACCTCCCTCCCCCCTTAGTGACATTTAGCGACTTTTGTCTTGAGCAATTAAAAATTATTTAATTTAATAACTTAGAACTCAAAAATCAAATATCAGTAGGAACACGCAATTTCTCATTTATGAATAACAGCTTGAAAACAGAAAAATTACACGTGACATTTGTCTAATCCTCTAGGTGATGCTAGTCTAGTGCTACTCTAGTGACACTCATCGACCACCCCTGAAAAACTAAAAAAAAGAAAAGAAAAAAAAAAAGTGCTTGGCCCTAATTACGGTTACCTGAAAATATACTCTCCATTTTTATTATAAGCTTTTATTTAACTTCACTTGTATGAATGTATCATATTTTTCTGTCTGTCCTGGATTCTTTCAATTCAAATTACGAGCTCTTCCCGATTAGCTATCTTACAGCTATCTTACAGAGCTTCAAAGAAAATAAATAAATAAAAAATATGTTAAAAAGGTGATATTCATTAAAAACAAGCTCGTAATAGCTTTTCTAACATTTTTTTTTTTAATTATTTATATTCAGAGTGGCTTCGTGATCTCTTACCTCGAAGTGTCAGCCACGGTGGACGCATCAGGAGAGGTGGACTTCCACCTCATCCGCGGGCAGACCGGCTCCAGGACCATGACCTTCCAGCTGGTCTCCAACCACTCAGACTTCCTGTCGTACAACTACCTGGCGTACGGGATCCGGGAGGAGGAGTACAGAAAGGTGACCCAGGTTTCACAACTTAATCTTTAGGTTAGTTTTACGAGTACATCATTGCGTGTTTATGTGGAAAGTTACACCATTTATGGCGAATTAGTTTCACCCCGCGGTTTTACCCGTGTGGTTTATGTGGATGATGATTTTGAAATGTATCTTATGTGTTAGCCTAGGATCTAAAGTATCGTAAAACCAAATTTCATCAAAATCCGATCAGCCGTTTCATTGTGAAGAATAAACAAACATACACTCACTCACAAACTTTCGCATTTATAATTTAGTGTGCATGTGGTCGTGTGATATATCTTCCAAATGATCGATAGTGGCCTAGCGGTATACCAGTCTTAGAATCCAACGATATATGCGATTTTCCATCGCTCCGTGCTTCGGAGGGCACGTTAAGGTGTCGGCCCCGACTGTTATTAATTAACAGCAGTCGTTAAGCCATGTCAGAGGCCCTCGGGCGGCCTGACAAACTCTGACACTAGAGACCAGCACTACCTCATACGACAAGCAAGCATCACCCAAATGAGAGTATCTGGACTTGACTTTAGAACCTTTTTCGTAATAAATATTGCTAAGTACCTATCGACAAATCTCGAGCAACTTAGGTATAATGTCCGGAAATGTAATTAAGGGTGTGTAATTGGATTTGTTACGGACTGGGGGGATATTTCTGGTATAATTAGAACTCTTTTGATTAAGGTATAATCCAACCAAAGCTAGGATTTGATTGGTAATAGTAAGCCAAAATGAAATAACTTTTATTGTTAGATCTTAGTACCTTCTTAATAATAAAAAAGTATTTTTCCTAATACCTAATACCTTATTCGTTTTGGTTATACTATTATTGTATTGACAACATTTCCTCATGTAGACAACACAACCAAAAATTAAATAAAAATATTTTAGGTGATATGAGGATAACTGAGTAAAACGCCATCTGTGGGCACCAACTGAAACAAGCTTGACTTTGTCTCTGATTGAAAACTGCACAGAGCTGCATATGTTACAGCTGCTAACATTTATAAAAGTTAGGTGGCCAAGAACTAGATGTCACTAGTAGTATTTTATATATTTTCACTCAGTTTTTGGAATAATAATAAAACCATACAATTTTCGTCAATCTTGTTTATTGTATTTCAGATCTCAAATATAATAACACTACCGATGGCAAATGACGGAAAACAGCTACAGCACAACGGTCCTACGATTATTTTGTTTCTAATATTTTATTTACCTTACATTATTCTATAAATTATACTTGCTAATCGATATAGTCCTTATTGTTAATAATATTGCTTACTATTTTAAGTTATTCTTAACATATTCTAATAATAAATAAGTTATTCGTTATAGTCATTCACGCCTCTAAGCTCGATTTACACTTTGTTAAGTGATAGTGCGAGTGAAAAGAGTCATGTTGATGCTGTCAAGTTTTAAGTGATGAGTAGGTAGGTATTACTCCCACTTTTCACCGTCGGTCCACACGGTCTAACCAACTATCACTTGCGACTTGCACTTGTCACTCGCACTTTCCACTAATCAATGCGTAAATCGGGGCTTTACTTGAAAACTTCCTACAAATTTTTAATAACCTATACACAGGAAAACAGTTGATCCAGTCTAGTGACAAGACACACTTTTGTAAAAAGAGAGTTCGGTTTACTAATTTAACTTTACTAATTTTAAGCAAATTTCTTGGAACGTGTGTTTTTTTTATAACTTACTATAATTATACATATCTTTATTCAATTCATGATAATAGAAATCTTCTACAGAAACATGACTCGTGACTACAAGTCAAAAACCTAAGGAAAAAGCGAAAAGGACACAAAAGTTTCGAAATGTCTCCAAATATGTCTGAATCTTGTTCGAAACCCTCTGCGAATCGTTTGATCAGTTGGAAGTACTGAATGATGTGATAAAATATTTTAAACTGTCGCGGACACTAAACATTAGTATTATCATTAGAAACGTGATATTTACCATGTAGGTATTTTATTTGTTTTGAGTTCTTGTGATTTCGTATCCGTTGCAGGCGCCATGTTGTTCTTGCAAGCTGGTAATCTAACTTTGGATTTGGACTTTGGATCTACCCCATTTCTCACACTTTTTTACCTTTGACACTAGTACCACCTTTAACAGGGTTTAGTCCAAAGGGTTAGTCCCATAAATAGTCAAGTCACTGGAACTCGAAATCACATCATCGAACATAACAAGTTTTTTCTCGTGATCATGGCACTTCCAATAGAGCCGAAATCTCGAGAACTCAAATAAATAAAATAAATGATAAATATCCCGTCTCTAATGATAATACTGTTGTGATAAATAGACCACCATTTTAACAATACCTATTATTTAAAATAGGTATAACTAGGTTGAACTCATTCATGACAGTTTCTTTTTAGCCGAGTAGGGCGAAGCAAGGGAAAATTTAATATGTATTTATTACACGACTGCCCAAAAAAAGATGTATTGTTTTTAGCATTTATGTATGCATATATGTGTGTATGTTTGTATGTTTGTGTGTATGTGAGTTTCTTTATTCCATCATAACCTTTAAATGCCTGAACAGATTTAGACATATGGGGTATCGTTAGAATCCTTACATCCCCCCGAGTAACATAAGCCATATTAAATATGAAAAAAAACGGCGGCATGGCACCATTTTCATAACAGAGAAAAAATGAATATGGGTATCTAATTTAAGAAATGAATGGGAATCACATTCCAACAGCCTATAATTTATTTGCATCAGTTCTTTTTTGGCAGTGCAGGCGTATTTTTTTACCTTTGAAGCTAGTGTACGTTTTATGTGTATGTATGTGGGTATGTGGATGTTCCACCGGCGTGGGTCAGATTTTGACAAGCGAGGTATCAATCAATTCGGCTTCATCGCAAGAGTGTCATAGGCTATTTTTTACCCAACCGCAGTCGGTGTTTTGTTTTCGAACTTATGTCTTGTTTACAGGACCTTGTGATATTATAGTGGAATAACTTATTGAACTCCTTTATTTCACTTCCGTATTATTATAGAATTATACTCATCGCTATCCACTAAAATTGATAAATTCTACTCCAAATCAAAGATACAATATTTTATTGATAGCATTCAAGTACTTCGCCAGCAGGTCCACATCGGTGCCGTTCTTGGGGCACTTGTCCACACTGACGCACTCCCCGGAGTCGTTCCTGAGGAGTCCAGGTGCGCACACGCAACCTCCCATGCAGATCTTGTTGCAGATCGGCTCAGGGTCTGAGCATGAAGACTCGCAGCCGCCGTTGCAGCTGTCGTAGACTTCGTTCTCGTTGAGGCATGGTTCTGGAGAACAGTGATAATTGGTGATGGGGGAAAATTTAGTTGAAGAAATAATCTTATTTTTTCGTATGGAAGTTTTAAGCACAGACTAAATAAATGGGCTGAATTTACAAAATTCTACTTGGAGAGGCAGGGAGGAAGATCTTGCACCCCGAAATTTAATTATAGTAATATCAACCATAAGAATGAGTAATCAAATTACCTTCCTATTACCTTGGTGTAGGTGAATCTTAGTCGATTCTGATCTACTTACTAGTTGTACCCGCGGCTTCGCACGCGTGGACATTTCTCTAGGTTAAAAGTACTGTATGTACTAGTCCAACATTTGATCAAAATTCGTTCAACCGTCAAAAAGTTTTTATCGATTGCTCGGCTTCTACTCATCGGATTGAGATACTTGATATCTACACCAGTTTTTATGTCAAACTCTAAACTATCCAACAGGAAACTGCATCGCAATCGGTCCAGTAGTTTTTACGTGATGTGCGAACAAACATAAAGACAATCAGACAAACAAACAGACAGACACGAATTTTAAAAATATTATATTCTTGTTCACTATACCATTTTTTTAAATTATCTTCTTTGTAAAGACGTTTATAGTAGTATATTATACTTAAAATAATGCAGTAAGTACCGAACAGTCTGTACAAATAATGCAGTAAGTACCGAACAGTCTGTACAAATAATGCAGTAAGTACCGAACAGTCTGTACAAATAATGCAGTAAGTACCGAACAGTCTGTACAAATAATGCAGTAAGTACCGAACAGTCTGTACAAATAATGCAGTAAGTACCGAACAGTCTGTACAAATAATGCAGTAAGTACCGAACAGTCTGTACAAATAATGCAGTAAGTACCGAACAGTCTGTACAAATAATGCAGTAAGTACCGAACAGTCTGTACAAATAATGCAGTAAGTACCGAACAGTCTGTACAAATAATGCAGTAAGTACCGAACAGTCTGTACAAATAATGCAGTAAGTACCGAACAATCTGTACAAATAATGCAGTAAGTACCGAACAATCTGTACAAATAATGCAGTAAGTACCGAACAGTCTGTACAAAACAATTAATTTTTAATACATATGAGGTAACGAACAAAAAACTAATCTAAAAACCAAGTTTTTTACTCGACTACAGCAAAACAAGGGAAGGGTAATGAGTTTAATAGTCTATGTATCTATGTATGTGTGTATGTGGTTATGTGGATGTTCTACCACAGCGTCGCCCCTATTGGTACTTCTACTATTATTTATTCTGTGCTATTGGTCCGGCGATTTTGACAAGCGAGGTGTCAATCGATTTGTCTTCAGGTGCAGTGTCAAAGGCTATATTTTTTTACCCGACTACGGTGAAGCAAATGAAGGGTTAAGTGTTCAAACTAAAAACATGGTCAAATTTTGACAATCAATCGATTCGTCTTCATTTATAGAGTTTGATAGACCTTTTTTTAACCGACTACGCGTAAGTAATGGTAATGAAGGGTAATGTGCTCAAACTAAAAATTTGGTCTGATTTTTACAAGCGAGGTATCAGTCGATTCTTCTTCATCGCAAGAGTGTCAGGCTATTATTTACCTGACCGTAACGGGGTTTTAGTTTTTGAACTTAGATCTCGTTTTAGAATGCATTGTCGAGTTGTAAGCTACCCTGAAAGTTGCAAATGGATAGCTAATCGGAAAGTGCTCGAAATTTGAGTTTCCGAGATTCCGGAACAACAGACAGACAAACAAGAAAGTGACTTAATAAAAACGCGGTAAAAAATATAACGGTATTAAAATTCATGTCTGTCTGTCTGAATGTCATTCGCGCAACGCATAAAAATAAAACTTCTGGTAAGACACAAAAGAATATTTGATTTTGAATCTGGTATATTCAATTATCTCTGTCTGCTAAGAAGAAGCCAAGCAATCGTTAACAGCTCAAGGAATTTTGACCTAATTTGGTGTAATGTATTAATTGTATTTTAGCTCCTGGAATAACACATAGAGTACTTTTAACCCAGAGAAATGACCACGCGGGCAATGCCGCGGGCACTGCAAGTTTCTCTATACAACAAAGTTCGCTAAAAATATAGTAATTCTATGCTCATACGGTAGTACTAAGTATCATACACTCTGTACTTAGGAGGAAAGGAGACCAGTAGATTTGTAAGGGGCTGTGGTCTCGTCGATAAACACACATGAGACAATTATGGCGTTTTAGAATGAGGATAAAGCATATTTAACTCTAGAAATTGGGAATAAAGAGATATATTGATTTCAAGAATTTCACTTCATTTAATGTAGGTAGGTTAGGAAGCTAGGATAGTATAGGATGGATGGAGGTGGCACAAGATCGCTCGTCATGGCGCTCTTTGGGCGAGGCCTATGTTCAGCAGTGGACTTCTAAGGGCTGACATGATGATGATGATGATGATGAAGTTAGGTAGGTATTTGCCTTTAAGCATGCAGGAGAACTTTACCTACTAAATCTAAAGTAGATAGGTAAATAGGTATATAAAGCACAATATTGCCAAAGAGTATGGAGGTTACAGAAAGTAATATGGATTATTTTTTACATAAAATGAATGCGTTACCGCCATTTCGCACCATTTGATAAAATGATGAGTAGAAAATAATAATGAATAGTTTAGATATAGCTTGTAGCTTATTCCGTGATTGAACTGACCAGCTGGACAACTCTCCGCCGCCACACACTTCCCAGTGCTCTCGTCCTTGACGAAAATACCCTTGCAGAAGCACCCAACGCTGCAGGCCAGGTCGCAGGCCTCTGGAACCGGCTGCGCACAGGTGGCAGGGCAGGCTGGTCCACAGGTCAGAAACTCCTCGTTTTCTTGGCATATTGGGGGTGTTCCTGAAAATTGTACGTTTTTATGTCGCATGAGGTAGTTAGTGCTGACTTCTGGTGGAGGAGAAGGTGGAGTTTCTCAGGCCGCCAAGGAGCATATGAAGTAATCCGACAGAGAACCAAAGTCAAAGACATAGATTAGAGGATTATCAAGCTAAAGTTGCAGTGGGCTGGTCACATTTGTCGAAGAACGTACAGCCGCTAGGCTAAACGAGTCCTTGAGTGGAGACCACGACTTGGCAAACGTAGTGTAAGACGCCCATTGGCCAGGGCGGGTGAGAAATTGGATGAGAAGAGCCGAAGACCGGGCTCTGCGGTGTTTATTGGGCGAAGCCTATGTCCAACAGTGGACAAACACAGGCTGATGATGATGACGACTATCTCATCTGATGTTAAATGATGATGTGTTCGACGTCGGTACGTCGATCGGCCGCCACATAGAAGCCAGATCTCGTCCTGTTAGTCTTGTTAAATCTTTCAAGTTCTCACGAAAAACCAAAAACAATGAAGTATTTTGTGATGAAATTGTATCAACCACAAATTATCCACTCTGTCCACTAACACACACACACATACACGGCCGCCATTTGCTTTGCTTCACTCGTTTGTTTAGTGGTGTGGAATCCACTTTTATGCCAAAATCAATGGAATTAATTACTTACTTTCAGCCTAACAGATAAAAGTCCACTTACCACACTGATCTGGTCTGACACAGGTGCCGTTCTCGTCCCTCACCAGCCCAGCTGTACAGAAGCATCCTTCCACACACTCCTCAGTGCAAGTAACGGCTGCTGCCAGGTCGGAGCAGTTGACAGGGCAGGTTGTGCCGCAGAGGAGGTACTCTTCGCTTGCAGGGCATTCGTCTGAGAAAAGGAAATAAATAGGAATCATACCATATATGGAGCGGTAGAAAGCCGCAAGTCAATTAGAAACCCCATTGATGCGGAGCCAAGGACCGAAGCCGGTATCGTTGGTTTCTTACTCGCACTAATATACCGCTCGCCTACCATTGAATGCCATCGCTCTAACCCACACATATTATTCATGTCTATAAAAAAACCCAGCCAAGTACGAGTCGGACTCGCGCAATGAGAGAGACGTTTTGTTTTTTGCTACAAATTTACAGGTTTCGGCTGTTTTCCCTAACTTGTGCCGTAAGTGCTTCTCGCCAAATTTCATGATTCTAGGCTAGTTACATCAATGATTCTAGGTAACCGGGAAGTACTCTATAGGTTTAGATTCCCTTGCGAGTGTCAAAATATGCGGCATAAACGGCCGTATCTTTTGATTGCAGTGACGTTGTAGAAGATTTATTTTTTCATTGTTCGGAGGGATTGCAGACCTGAGCATTTGATATCAATTTCAACTTGATACCTCCATGCGTTCCTGTGAAAAAATGGTCTTGACTGACAGACAGACAGACAGACAGACAGACGGTCAACGAAGTGATCCTATAAGGGTTCCTTTTTTCCTTTTGATGTACGGAACCCTAAAAATAGATAATCCCTAATCCTGAACCAGAATTTCTGCATCCCTGTCCCAACTCTTCGTCATATATACCGAACAAACATAGAAACACACATACACATACACATACCTACCAACGCTAATTTGCCCAAGTTGATTTAAATGTTTCACTTATCTGGGGCAGTTACTTACATTTCGCTCAATTATTTCTTGTTAGTCGACGGAAACGGAACACCTATTAAATACAGAGAAGTCTACAAAGCTAATGAAAATACGTTTCCACGAGAAAAAAACATCACAAAAACGTTTATTTCTTGTTGCCCTCTGTTTTTTCTCGTGATTAAACGCTCAATCAATTTTACAGACGATAAATTAGCTCTCTTAATTTCGGTAAACGATATTGGACAGCTGAAGCTAAGTATTTCCAATTTAGGAGGTTTGATGTAAGACGTTTTATTTTCAAATAAGTTACGCCATGGTGACGCCATGAGCTGTTATGTACTTAGTAATAAAATTAAAATTACGCATAAATATTTGAGTGGTAATAGACAAAATACAGCTTAATTTAATGGATTGTAAAATACCTTACGCAAAATACCAAACGCGCATGCCAACAACGCGAAATGACAAAATCAAGTCTGATATTTTGACTAGGGAATGCAGACGCGGCCCATATCTGAGACGTGGATCCGACCCGGTTCTGGAAATAGAGAACCGGGTACTTGGATCTAGATCCGGTTCCAGTAAAAATATAAATATTTTCTTATAAACTTGAGCATAAAAAGCAGTACTAACCGGTATCCCAGTAGTAGCTACGTTACTTTAGTGTAGTTTTATGCGCAGGTGGAAAATACGGATTCTTATCCAATAAATAAGAAGCATATGATAAAATAAACTTTTCAACACTTACTGTCGCATTCATAACCGTCAATTTACGCTATTATAGCATAAAATTGGTCAAACTCTATACTAAGCAAGCAATTTAATGTTTGGTTACCGTTAATTGACGAATATGAGTGCAGTTAGACACAGAATTACACAATGAGATTTTACCAATAGAGACGTCATACCCATTATAAAACACTAAAAACACGGCGAAATTGTACTATAACTACTTACATAGAACTTAAGCAACTATATTTGCATCACTGAAGAGGCTAAAAGATCACAGAGATATACAGATCGTCAGAAAGAGATACACATATATGTTCTCAGTTACAGAGAGTTGCAGTAAGCGGCCGATCGCCAATCACCGCCGATGACGGCCTGTGTACGTGCGCTAGCAGCTAGAGTAAACTGGGGCAAAATGGATGGAAGGGTTTATTCAAGATGAAAATATAATGATATATTTGAAAAACAAATACTTTCATAATAATCCATACCAATATATAAAAGTGAAAAGTTGTCTGTTTATTTGTTTGTTTGTTTGGGTAGCTTTCACGCAATTACGGCTGGACGGATTTTGATGAAACTTGGAATAAAGATAGCTTATACCCTGGAATAAAACATAGGATACTTTTTATCCCGGAAAATTAAAAAGTTTCTACGGAAAAACTGAAAAAAATTGATTACTTGCTGTAAGAAGCGGTTGCCATGGAAACGAAATAACAAGTATGTCAAAAAACATCACGAATGGTGCTATAAGTACCTACTTTTGCATTGGTTTTTAATAGATATAACAAGTACACAGGATCCTTTTTTTCGCGATAAACAGTAGTCCGCGCGGACGAAGTCGCATGTGGAAAAACTAGTAGTTCTATATATCCCGGAGAACACCCGTATATTCGCCGGACACTTTAGAAACGCGCGTAAAACTTTTTATTCTTCTAATTGCTTATAGAATAAATTACATATTGTTATATACCATTTCATAGCTAAAACAATGAATAACATCGAAAAAGATACTATTAAACTATCAAAAATATACTTACGTTAACATTTTCCCGCCAAAAGTGACGAAAGGCACTTGAAGCACTTGGTGGCAATCGCCACTCGCGGGACACTAAACACAAAATTATTTTGCAAAAAACAAATATCTATAAATTAGACGGCCATTTGACGGCCGGTTGCTCTAGTGGCTACAGATCCTAGGAACGAAATCAAACAGTCGCTGGTTCGAGTCCTGAAAGGTGCAATCATTTGTGTGATGATCAGAAATGTTTATTTCCGAGTCATGGGTATTGATATTCGTATTTATGTATGTTTATCCGTTTTCTAGTGCCCATAGTACAGGGTATCCTAGTTTGGGGCTAGGTGTGGTGTGGAGTTGTCCCGAATATTTTTATTATTATTATTATTATACAATTTCGTCTTTTGCATTGCCACTGTATACTTTCCTTATAATTATTTTCTTTTAGTTTAGTTAGGTGATACAAACTTATCAGGTAAATTTGCACTCGAGCCCCAAGATACACGCCTCGTGCTAGTTTGGGGTCGCCGACAATCTTGTTTGATGTTTCACCGTTTGTTTTTTCTTATTTGTTTTTACTTTTATTAATCTCCTTTTGGCAATAAAAAACATTTATCATTATCATTTTAATATGTTCCTTACAGTATTATTAGACGTAATATCACAAAATACAAGATATAAATTACTAAAAATTACACAAATAAAAAATCACAATCACTCACTACGCGGTCGATGAACCACGCTAGGATAACCTGAACTCACAAAAAAAAACGATTAGGACCGAACCATTTTATTATCCAATAAAATCGATCTTTTCAAGCTGTTTTCAAATAATTATGTAACACAAATACTCTATCCTAATCCAATACAAATAGGGTTGCAACTCCGCTATACTGCCCGGCTGAAGATCTTCAGCCGTGGCCATTACGAGTCGGAGCGCTGACTGACGATTATCAGGCGTTGGTAAGCCCCAACATCCCCTATAATCATACGAACTATAAACGCTACTCGCCATTATCGCGTTCTCTCTGTCGCTCTTACACGTAACCCGCTAATTGTCTCGTTCGTGTAGGTGGCGAAGGGGCAACTTAGCAACAGTTGATTTAGGGTAAAATGAAATTAATTATTTTCCATTTTCAATACCGTAAACAGTACTTAAAAATGAAAAGACACGTCCTTGCTGCCTTTAACAGTCGTCCCAGTGTATGTAGTGCGCTTTCTAAACACACAAGATGGCATTTTTGATTAATTTTTCATGTTTCGGGAGTCGCTTGTACTTACGTGTTGCGTCGTTTCCACTCTGTTTGGGACTAAGTCGACACAGGCTGATTAGCTTGTGTTTACTTTGCCACGCAGAGCGGGGTACAACGTATCTACCTCAGTTTATATATAACATCATTGGAATTACATGCCTGTATTTCTGCTTGCGCATAAAATTATCTAAATGATTTGATATTAAATTTCTTTAAATTTTAACATGTTACATAAATTGATATAATGTGTACGCTATGAAAACTTGCATTTCTCGGAATAAAATTAAATGACTTACAATTTCTCTCTACCCTCAAAATAACCGTGGAATTTATGTGCTGTTTCATGCAATGTACCTAAGTTTAAAAATACATGGATGACATTAACATCCGATCGAAAGGCGTGGAGGGCATTTTATAGCAATGTAAGGTGTGGAACAGAAGCTTTAGATACAGTATTATTTTTAAAAAAGGAGATTTAGGGGCCCTTAAAAACAACAGGCCAAGTCACGTCTACAAGCGAGAGACTTGATGAGTTTCAGCCTCCAGAGCAGACTGGGTTTCGGCGAGGGCGAGCTACTGGACCATTGACCGACATCCACACAGTAGACCGAAAAGTAAAACCAGCTCCTGTGTCTTGCTTTTGTGGAGTATAAGAAAGCTTTTGAATGTGACGAGACCTGTTTGGTCTGTTCTCAAGTCCAGTGTGGTGCAGCTATACCAGGTGGACTAACGATACATCGAGGTGATGAGATGCTTGTATGGCGCCACTATTATGTCCATACCAGTACAAAACTAAGCATATCCAGCTTTGCAGGTGAGTGAGGACAGGGGGATGTTATATCCCTGAAATTGTTCATCAACGCTCTGTAATATATGAATGGTCACTGGACTGGACAAGCACGAACATAAACATAAATGGCAAGTGAATTTCGCACCTACGATTTGCAGATGATTATTATTGTGATCCTTGCAGGATCTTGAACTGACCGATCTAGCTAGCACCTCTCTACGTGTCAGTTTCGGCATGAATTTAGAAAAACCCAAGGTAATATTGAACGACCTCATTAACCTAAGACCTGTTGATATGAATGGTGTACCTCTTGATATTCTTCAAGAGGTACAGCGTTCGAGTAATATGTGTACCTCGCTGCCTGATTGTACAATTAGGTGGAAACAATTTCGAGAGCGAAGCCGATAGGAGGATTCAGCTGGGACGAGCAGCGTTCGGTAAACTTCGTCAAGTCTTCTAACAAAACATGGACTTGAGTTGACAAACTCACTTTGAGACTTGTCCATAAGTTTAAAATAGCTGAGAGAGCTATGGAGAGAGCAATGCTTTGTTTCTCTGAAGGGCAGGATCCGTGATGAGGTGATCCGACAGAGAACCAAAGTTACCGCATATAACTCAAGGAATTAGCAAGCTGAAGTGGCTATGGGCTGGACAAATCTCTCGAAGAACTCACAACCGTTGAGGTCTAGAGTGGAGACCGCGTATAGGCAAATGTAGCGCCGGCCAGGTGAAGTGACGTCATGCGATAAACGGCTGACAGGGAAAATAATGAAGGAAGGTTCTCTTGCTTGCGTAACATATTTACGCTGTTATCCTCCATTCAGTATGTTATCCTTTAGACAATATTACTATAAACCTTAAGCAAATAGAGCGCAAAAAATGTTCCATTCTTTTTAACTTTTATCTTTAGGAGTATAACAAACCATAAACCACTTACTAAATACTTCGTATCTTTATTTCTATTACTTTAAAACAACTATGGTTTTATATTTCCTTTCGGTAATATCAATGTTTAAATAAGAATTAGACATTTACATATATAAAAAGTTCTTTTTAATATTTTTAGCGGTACAAATAGAACCGAAGACCCGGGTAATTTTTTTGAGAGAACCGGTTCTGAGAACCGGCCCGGGTACCCAGTTCTGCATTCCCTAATTTTTACCTAATGAAACTATCGTTCGATGTATACTTAGCGGAGCCCTACCGGAGGCCTAACACATCGCGTCTAAAGCCCTTCGCCAAAATGGCTGTCGTGTAAAATCTTTATATCGCCATATCGTCAAGGCTTTCATAGACACATATAGTAGGAACCAATCTTTATGGCGGGTGTGAAGCGCGCTGCGAGTGTGACTTCGCGCTGGTACAGTAAGGTTCGCAAATATTAGAGTCATTTTTTACTACCTACTTGTAGAACATGCTAATAATAAGAAACACTTTATTAAACCAGAATTATGGAACAAATATACAATAATTTAATTTATAAATAGGCAAAATGGGTGGCCTTATCGCTAAAAGCGATCTCTTCCAGACAACCTTTGGATGGACAGAAATTACGAATTAAAGAAGGACAGTGGTGCAAAACAATATAATAAATCATGCAAAATAAAAATGAATATACCTACATAAATATTTAATAAACTACATAAACCATACTTACTTACATGTCACATGCAAATAATGTTATAATTGAAAAAATATTATGTGTTAAGTACAGAATAGAATAGAATAGAATATTTTATTGGCCTTATAACAGATAGTGTCACAATAGGTAAGTCAATTTTCACATCTAGTGAAATCACATTACAATTAGTTATATAATAAAAAACAGAAAAAACTTATGAAATCTGAATAAGTATTTTCTCTGAATCGTACAAAAATGAAGATTCCGTCAGACGCATATCGTTGTATTCTTTTAAAGAATTGATTGATACAAATAATGGAATGATAAAAAAATGTTATACCTATAGCTATGTTTCTAGTAGCTAAATTAGCGTCAATACTTAACGCCTAAAACCTATTCATTATTTTTTAACCAATCATGAAATTATGTTGACATACGTCAACACAATAATATTAATATCGGAATATATGCTGACATCGTGTTGGTGGATTGTATTGGTTGGTAACAAACAACTTAAATAGAACTAACTAGACTGTATTTGAACAGAAACGCATGCATGTGTGCAGCGTACGGATGTAGCGTGCACACAAGCATAAATGCGAATGGCGCGCGTGGGATGCGGTGGGCTAGCGGGACGGTGTGCCCCGGCCTCTCACCTCTACAAAGCCCGCTTACACCTAAAATTTGCTATTGCGCAGCGCCTTGCGCCTAACTTCTCAGCTGCCATAAAGATTGGTTCCTATTCTACACTATTAAAACAAAAAATACTTCGTGTTATAGTACTAACCAAACTTAATGGCGGCTGTAAAGTGCGCTGCTAGCGCGGCATCGCGCATCCCCTCACTCCTCCAACGCCCGCGCATACCTAATATTTGCTATTGCGCAGCGCTCCGCGCCAACTTCACAGCCGCCATTAAGTTTGGTTCGTACTTATACATGACTGAATTCGTTTAATGAAACACATTAACATAACACAACTAAACTTATACCTAATAAATATGTTTATGGTGCAGTATAGTTTATGGTTATCATAATTCAAATTCTTATGTATTTACATGAATCTACTCATGCGCCATGCCCCCTCCCCCTGTTCTGTCCTGCCCTCTATCTTTTGGCAAAAATTTCATGTTACACCATCTAGCTGACTATGTAAGCGAAACAATTACACATGATCTTATAGTTATAGCCGCTCGATTGATTCTATGCGCTACAGTCACTTTTTTTGTTTTCATTGATCATCGCAACTAGCGCTACAGTCACATTTTTTGTTTTCATCGATCATCAGACCACTCGATAGCGACGTAAATTTTGCCACTCGATTTTGAACATTATTGACCTCAATAATCATTCAAATCTAAGCGTGTTTATATAATTATTTTGCTTCGAAACCCACAACATAAACACTTGAAATATGTGCCGTACCTATTTAGCTCCATAAATCACCAGTTTGTTTATCTAAGCGCTCAATGAAGTGATCATAAAAACTGTTTGTTTACGTAAAGTCGGCGCGGCCAGATGTGTCGCGTAGACCTTCTTTTTTTTTGTGGGTTGACAATCAGATACCTGTGATCTCGGCACGTACCCAATAAATCCCCAGTTTGCGGCCAGATGTGTCGCGTCGACCTTCTTTTTTTTGTGGGTTGACAATCAGATACCTGTGATCTCGGCACGTACCCAATAAATCCCCAGTTTGCGGCCAGATGTGTCGCGTCGACCTTCTTTTTTTTGTGGGTTGACCATCAAGTACCTGTAGTCTCAACGCATATACAATCAATTACCAGTTTGAGGTTAGATGTGTCGCGTCGGCCATTTTTTATTTGGGTTATCAGTTTGGTCCTGCGGTCTTCAGCGCGTGAACAACCGAGCGGCTATAGTTATAAAAGAGAGACGATAACCCTTTTCGTAACATTCGCTCTTTTAGTCATGGTACCCAAGTGATTTTAAAGACGTTTCACATCAAAAACTGGTTGAACAAATACGTAGACGCGAGTATTTACCTACATCAAATATGTTTGTTGTGACAGCACAGAATAACTACGTAACAGTTAGCTAGGTACGATCAAGGAATTTATATACTAACGTAACCGGAAGGATCACTGGTATAAGAAACGCGGTCCGACAGAGACCAAATACTAAGGTGCTGTGTCTCGTTTTAAAAGGGCGACCATAATTTATGCACTAAACAGGACAACAGTTTTCATGCTTCAGGTTTTAGCCTCTCGTTAGAAAGTCTTCGTCTATAAAATGTAATCTGCATACAACAAAGGGAAAAGGCTAAAAACGTTTTCCCGAAATCCCCAATAATTGTCAGCAGAGCTTTCGGTCAACACAAAAAAAAAACTTTATACCGTTTTCCCCACAGAAAAAAGTTTTATACCGTTTGTTTTTTTTTAACGAAAAAACACTGTACATTTTTAATGACTTGTTTTTTTTTCTGTTTAATTATTTTTAAACTTGTATTTATTTACAGTAGTGATAGATCTCATCGATATCTTCGTCTTGGATGACAGCTGTTAAACTTAAAAGGTCTATTAACTCTGAAACTATTGATCCTAGTCTAGTAGTTTATTTACAGAAGTGATAGATCTCATCGATATCTTCGTTTTGGATGACAGCTGTTAAACTTAAAAGGTCTATTAACTCTGAAACTATTGATCCTAGTCTAGTAGTTTCTTTACAGAAGTGATAGATCTCATCGATATCTTCGTTTTGGATGACAGCTGTCAAACTTAATAGGTCTATTAACTCTAAAAACTATTGATCCTAGTCTAGTAGCTTCTTTACAGAAGTGATAGATCTCATCGATATCTTCGTGGGTAAAACTGTAAAAAGTTTTTTTTGTTTTATCGATTTCTCCACTGCTAATAATTAGTGGAGATTTCGGGAAAACTATTTAGCTTTCTACCAAAATCTCTACTGGTAGAAACGGTCTGGTGGGGAGTTCAGGAATATTCCCCATAGTGCTTAGACGAATTTCCAGAAATTTGCAATGCCTCCATCCATTTATTTTTCTTATCTTCGTTAACAGGCAATCAGTAACATAATTGAATAAGGTAGAAATGAGTTGAAACATATGAACGTTACGTAATGAAATACATAGTGACAATCCTGAAATTTAATAATGAAATAGGCACACTACTGATAATTATATGTTAACAACTGTGTGAAAGAGACACAGCGACTGAAAAGTAAGTCTCTCTCGAGACCGTTTTTCTTTATAACTACATTCAATTAAAAAATAACGTTATTCAGTTGTAATAAGGTTCAAATTCATTTTTACATTAGATGACGAGTGATCCTTCCGGTTACGTTAGTATATAAATTCCTTGGGTACGATTTAGGGTACTAAAAAAGATTGAAGAAGTAACAGCTTGATGATTCCAGATTCCAAGAAGTTTTAATACTATTTAAATGAAACGATTGAAAATTTTGAAATTTAAGCGACGTCGATGCGTTAAGTATGCAACTTACACGACAAACATACAAAAAAATTACTTACATAATCAGTAATCAGTGAATGTGTTTTTTTCCGAGTTTAATAGTTAGTACCTAGAGTTTAATAGATTTCCAATCTCTGACGGTCAACATGGTAGAAATAATCAAACAGAATTTAATTTTCATTGTACTCTGTGGCACTCTGATTGTTACAACTGTCGGGACTATGATAAGCAAGTTTTATTTTGTTCGCTATCTCACCTTGTTTAACTGTCTGCTGAAGTTAGTGTTCCAGGTTCGAATCCTGGCCGGGCAAACATTATGTGATGAGCACGAGTAAGTACAGTGTCCGACCACAGTAAAAAAACAAACAACAACCACTAACTAGACTGACCTTGAATTCCTATTTATTGTGTATTAATAACAAAATCCCTGTCATTTTCAAAGAATTTTTGCTTTTTAAATTTAAGAAAAGATTGGTGCGAGTGCTTGAAGAAAAAAGTTTTTACTCTATTCAATTTTTTTTATATTATAAACTGTGAAATGCTGGTATTATTTTTAATTTGACATTCAATCTAAATTGGCATTAAATTATTTTATTTTATTATATTTTAAACACAATTTATTTGTAATTATATTGACATTTCACAAAGCATATATTTATTTGTAATATTTTGAAATAGTTAAAAGTTTTCATAGATCTTTTGAATTGTTTTTAATTTTGATATTATTGCCTATTTAATTTTGAATTGTACTTGATTATAATTTTGTACAAATTTCTTACGCCTGTAAAGGCAAGTTTTGGCAGGTCTCAACATGTGTGTCTTTTCCATCTGTTGTACCTAAAACTTATGAAATAAATAATATGAATATGAATAATGTTTTCGAGTCTTCAATTTTTGTTGTGTTGATGTGTGTGTAAATGCCACCTGCGACACATCCAATCCTTGTGCGGGGTTATGAGTGTGTAATCACTTAAATATACGTACCTAACATAAAATAAAATCGTGGGGCGTATGTAAACTGGGGTGCGATTTTTGAATATCACCAAGTGATTAAATATCAGCGAAATGATAAAAAGTCACCGATTTCCCAAAAGTCGTATTTTTTAATTTCACTGGGTGATAAAAAATATCATACGTATGATTTCGTTTACGAGTGCCACTCGTTTTGAAATCACCTGGTGATATTTTTGACATTTCGTTCATAGTTTCAAAAATTAACCAACTTTTCGTGTGTTGTTTTTCCTAAAATACGAACAACGAATGAGATTATACAGGTATGATATTCAAAAATACCACTTTTGCGAATAGCTGATTTCGAAATCACCGGTGATCTTTTTATCATTTCGAAATCACCGGTGATCTTTTTATCACCGGTGATTTCGAAATCACCGGTGACACTCAAAAATCGCACCCCAGAGTAATAGAAATTCGACTCTCTTCACGATTTTATTTTATTTTGTAGCTCTTACTACATTATCTTACTTACAATATAACCGTTTAAACCATATTTTGTTTACTTATATTATTTTATGGTTGGTAGTACCACGGGAGTCACGAATCATTTGATTTTGTTTTGAAGAAAAGTAAGATGCACATCCGTAAAGTCGTTCAAGCGAAAATTTCTAATGAAGATATTTTAACTGTTTACAGAGAAAGAATGCCCAATCGACGAGATTCACAAATCATGCACTTTTTTTGAAGAATACGTCTGCTGGCTGTCAGAAACCCGCCTGGACAGACTAAAGTCTGCGCCCAAAAGACTGCCTCACTGCAGTTCTGGCTGCTTTTGCAAGTTGGTGACAGACTTGCTATTTGGTAACCAGCATAATAGGACCATACCTCATCCCACGGGTGCTGTGAGAACCAACTAATTTAAGGAAATTGAACAACATTATCCTGTGTAAAATCTAGTCACACATATTTAAACCCACAACAATTTTCTAAGCTTGAGTTAGTACCGGAGAAATCCACTAGATGGACGCGTGTCGCCCGATGCACTTTTTTTGCATCGCGGTGACAAGACCTAACGTTTCGTTACATTTTTCTTGACGCTTGGATGTGCTACAATTTGCCATGTCTGGAACAAAATCAGTCACGGCGTTCGATTCAAAAGGAAATCCATGACTATTTTTAAGAAATCATCATTACTGTATCTCATAATACGGTAATTGGATCTAGGTGAAATGAAACTATATTTTCACGCAACGAAACACAGCTGGGGAAATCGCGTGTACAAATACATTGTTGTAGTATCGAGCCATCCCTTTCCATTCCACTTTATTAGAAATGACCAATGATGCCACTGACCCAAAAATTACCACCAAAGGTGAAAACTGAAAATGATCTCCAAAAAATTGATGATGAATGGAGATTTTTACACGATGTTAACAAATCGACACATAAAATCGGCACCTAAAAAGCTCAATTTTTGGAAAAAAACCATGATCTGTTGTAGACTGCAAAACTCTTGCTATTTTTTTTTTTGATATTGCATGTCTTCCAGACAGTAATGCAGATTGTGAAATAATTTCAGTCAATTTAACAACAAGAACACGTCTACCCCAACGATTATCAGTTCTTTGACAGATATGGCCAGTCCAGTGCCACTTCAACTTACTAATCCTAAGCGCTATGTCGACAACTGTGGTTCTCTGCCGGATCACCTCATTGCAGATACGATCTTTCAGAGTAACTCCGAGCATAGCCCTTTCTGGTTATACTGGTGGACTAATCGTACCGTGAGTAACCACAATTCGACTCCGTATGTCATAACAGGTAAGACTCACTAGTTGAAGTCTTCAATTACACTCATATCGTAAAATCCAGATTATGAACTCAAAAATGGGGACATAGCACGCATACATTACGCACGGCACGTCTCTAATAAGTTTTTTTTTACATAATAACACTGTTTTTTGAACTAAACGATGTTATAATATATATTTTTTCCCAGAAAAGCACCGGTTGGCTCCGCACCTACGAGAGTTTTCGTCATTTATTATGTATGGCGGTGCGTGCTAGACCGTAGGGGCGCGAATTCGCTGTGAACTGGATTTTAATTAATAATTAACTTAACACCAAAAAAAAAAACTTGATCTGTTGAAAGTTGTATTCTGATTACAAATGTCCGATAGCAGTGTTAGTGAGGGGAATTTGACTGCACCTGACATCACGGAATCAGCAACGAGCATGACGAACGAGCGTTTACCAGAAAAATCAAACGGTGGACGGCTGGTTAGTCTGGTGGCTAGAGACCCTAGGAACGAAACCAAACGGTCGCGGGCTCGAATCCTGCAAGGTGCAATCATTTGTATGATGAGCAGAAATGTTTGTTTCCGAGTCATGGATGTGTTATACCCACATTACAATGTATCCTAGTTTGTAATTGGTGTGGAATTGCCCAAATTAAAAAAAAAAAAAAACATAAAAATATTACGAATAGATTGTATGAAACGGCATATTAAAACACTCGAGTGATACTATCAACAAATTCGCGTACGGCTCGTTTTTTAAACGCACTCTCGTGTTTTAACACCCTTTATTATGCAACCGTTTCATAAACTATTTGTCTTCAAACTTTGCCAGTTTATTAATACTTTATAACATTAATATTGATATTGTTTATTAATATTGTTTCAGAAAAGGCTACGTCCGTGAGTACCCGCACGGCGGGTGCATCGTGACTGCGGGTTGCAGGAACCATGAGATCCTGGTCATGCTGGAGAAATTGCCGATCAACAAAAATCTATGAACCAACGTAGGGAGATAAATAGCAAACAAAAAATAATATATTATGTTATGCGTTTTTTATTTTCATTCTATTCAAATAAATAGAAGATACTGCTTTGACTTCCAATCATGTGAAAATAAAAATTATCAGCCAAAGATTTTGAATTACGCTTACTTTCTATGCTGCAAGCACACGCTTGCTAACAATGGGATCTACTATTATTTATTCTGTGGCAAAGTGAGTCCTAACTTTCATGGCTAAGCGAACTTCGTGTTATTGCTTTGAAAGGTACCCCGCCTTAGAGGGACATGTTTAGCTTCGACAGAGGTCGGACATATATTTAGTACTAGCTTTCGCCCGCGACTTCATCCGCGCGGGCTACTGTTTATCGCGAAAAAGGCATCCTATGTTCTTCTAGGATACAAAAGTATAGCACCAACGCTCTTGATGCTTTTTGACAGACTTGTTATTATTTCGTTTTCTTGGCAATATGTCAATCCGTTCCTTACAACAAGTAATCGTCATTTTCCAGTTATCCCTAAAAAGTACCCTATGTTGGTCTCTATATTGTACAGTACCAATTTACAAAGTTTCATCAAAATCGGATCAGCCGTTTTGGCGTGAAAACTCCCTAGTTTTATATATTGGTGTGGTAGTCTACACTAATATTATATGAAGGAATGATAGATAGATAGATAACTCTTTATTGAACCACACAAATAAAAATCTTACAACTAAAAAAACAATATTAATAATAAAGTGTCACAATGGGCGGTATTATCGCTCAGAGCGATCTCTTCCAGACAACCGTGCATGGAAAGGAATAACGGAGGTAATAGGGACGGTGGTTTCAACCAATAAATAAATACATAAACCATAAATAAGCACTTAAAAATTACAAAATAATAATGAAATTAATTGGAAAAACACAATAGGAATTTGGAATAAAAGATATAAACCTGGTTGTTACATACAATTATATAAAATAATAAACATACGTACTTACATACTACTATATATATATATATATATATATAAATACATACCTACATACATAATAATAATAACAGGATTAAGATGTAGCAGCTCAGCTAGAGTGATAAATAGAGCATTTGTTTTTTTAATGTGTGTTTGTTTGTAATCCATATCAATATATAAAAGTGAAACGTTGTCTGTTTGTTTGTTTGGGGAGTTTCAACGCAATAACGGCTGGATGGATTTTGATAAAATTTGGGATGGAGATAGCTTATACCCTGGAATAAAACATAGGATACAGTTTATCCCGTAAAATGGTAATTTTCACGGGAAAACTGGATCACTGCGATAAATTGTAATACGCGCGGATGAAGTCGTGGGCGGGAAAGCTTGTAATGGATAAACTCAAAAAATACTGAACCGATTTTAAAACATCAAAACTACTGCACCGCAATCGGTCCAGTAGTTTTCACATGATGCGCGAACAAACATACAAACAGATAAAAAGACAACAGACAGACACGATTTAAAATTGTTACATTCATGTTCAGTAGCTTATTTTAAGTACCCTTGACCAATTTTGTTTTATCATCTTCATGGTACAGACTTTTTGGTACTTACCGCTTTATTATACGTATAAATATACAAGATGGATTTTTGAGACGGGACAGTGAGGTCGGTTACAGGAAAACATTCTTAGGAGATCATCCATAACATTTTGAGATTTTCTGAACTGCATTCACAGATTTTCGAGAAATATGCTGTCAGCAGAAAAAGGTCATTTTACACAAAAACTTTTTTTGAAGCCAATCGATCCTGTTTCTTAAAAGAATCAAAAGTCTGTAGTGGACTGACTGAGGTTTGAGTACTAGAAATGTCAGAAATTGCGAAAAGCTTTTCCCAGACATTTTGTACGAAATTACCTTAACCATTGTAGCTATAGAAAATGTTCTTTGTAGACTATCCTTAACTGTTGGATATATTTTGACCATATTTTGGAAAAAAATATGACATCAAGTAAATAGGAATTTCACAAAAAAAATAGCAGGAGGATCTGTTTCTTAAAAGGATCAAAAGTCTCTATCGGACGAACTGAGGTTAGAGCCGCCAGTATTTTTTGAAAGGTATTCGGGCAATGTTTGAAATTAATTTTATTCATTTCGTACAAAAAGTATGGAAAAATATTTGTTGCTTGTTTTGACTTTTCTAACCTCAGTTGATCCGGTGGAGACTTTTGATCATTATAAGAAACAGGATCGATTGAAAAATATATGTTTGTGTCAATTGCCGACTTTCTCGATGACTGAACATTTTTAACAATATCTGGGATTGCAGGTCAAAATATGTCCAAAAATTGAAGACAGTCTCTTAAGAACGTTTTTCTGTACCTACAACGGTTAAGGTAATTTCGTACAAAATGAATGGGAAACCTTTTTCATAATTTCTGTCATTTTTAGTACTTAAACCTCAGTTGGTCCAGTAAATACTTTTGATCCTTATAGGAGACAGGATCGATAGGGATCAAAAAAAGTTTTGGTGTAAAATTACTATTTTCATGCTGACTGTACATTTTTTCCAAAATCTGTGAATGCAGTATAGCATATCAAAAAATGTTATGTATGGTCTCCTAGGAACGTTTTCATGTTCCTAGGTAACATATAACTGTTAAGGTACCTGCCCTTACTGTCCCGTCTCAAAAATCCAACTGTACATAGATACGAGTAGATACGGTACTCTTAGCCTTTTTCTTCGTTATTTTCGAAGATAATTATTTTTTGCTCTTACAAGATCCATAATATTGTCTAGAATAGCGTGTTTCACAACATTCTTCACAATATTCATATATGTCTACTGAGCTTTTCTGGATTTAAAATCACTTGTGCTTTGACGCTATCTTCCGTTGAAGGAAACGGAAGGGGACTGCGTCTTGGATTGAACGTCTCAACTATTTTGACAATCTCTATGCAAGGGAATTTCAGTTTTATTCCGTAGTAAAACAAGAAACCTTCACAGTTTCGTCATGTCCGTCTGTCCGTCCGTCTATCTGTATGTCACAGGCATTTTATTCGGCATTTTATTCTTCAATGTATATATAAATCATTTGCCGCGCATTAGTCTCGCGAAAACTCGAGAATGGCTCGACAGATATGTATGTTATTTTTTGTGTACGAATGAAGGTTGAAAACAAAAAAAAAAAAGCTTGTGATGTGTGTGTATCATTGTATGTTTGTTACATCTTCAGGCTGAAAAGGCTCAACGGATTTTGATGAAATTTGGTAAGGAGATAGCTTTATATCCTGTACACATAGGAAACGCGGGTGAAACCGCGGGGCTCAACTAGTAGATGTATAAAGTAATAATGTAAACACGTATACATTTAAAGTGAATAAGAAAATATATTTTTCCTTTCAAGTACATAGTCTCTTTGAATAATTATTCTAAAATTATATTTTTGTTAAATTGGATTTTTTCTATTTGGTTCCGTTTACAAAATATTTGGCCTTAGTTCCGTGTGATTTGCGATATGTAGAAGCCGAGCAATCTTTAAAAAAAGGGTATTAGGAAATTTTGGATCTGAAATAACACCTAGGCCTAGGATACTTCTTTCGTAGAAAAATGACCATGCAGACAAGAAATTTGCAGGCAAAGCCGCGGGGCGTAGCTAGCCAATTATAAAATACACATACCTTTCACAACGTAAATACCTCGACCAACCGCCAAAACACCAAGGAATATCAGCAGAAGATTTTCTCCAGACATTCTCAACATTTTCAATTATTTTCTGGAACAACTGACACTGTTGACAATCGAACACGATCTGTTTGTCCGTTTGCCTAACATCGGGGTTACCACCTGACCTTTATCGCCGATTGAATTACCATTGTACTTTTTGTACGGGTAAAAAATTAGTGTCATCCTTGAATGCAACAGAGCGTAATTCAATGGAGAATAATTGATAAAAAATGTAGCGTTCTGGAAATAATTGGCCGTGATGCAATATTATGTTTTGGTAGTTTGTGGTTTGAAATAAAAACCAAACCTCAAAATTAGCCTTTAAGGCCCGGTTCTAGCAGTTTTAGCAATTTTCGATTGTTTTTGAACGTCTGTATCTTGTTTCATAATTAACCCAGAACTATGAAATTGGTATCACATCAAAATTTTACATAATGTACTTTGTAAACACAGAAACATGATTAGTATGAATTCACTCGATAGAAAATATAATCAAAGGTGCTACTTTATGCTTAGAACATTGATTGTAAAGAGACCCCGTCACTAAATGATATCAAAGATATACCAAGAGAAAGAGCTTATTATGATTGAGAAAATGGCTAGACACTTTTTAATTCAAAGCTTTAGTTTTCTTACAAATAAATGAAACCCTTAAATTTTACTCCCGAGACGTATCATCTTTCCCGCTCTATTTGATCACGGATGAGAGGGACATAAAACTCACTGACACCCGGCCTTAAGGGCAGGCGTGACGACTACATTGCTCAAACATAATGAATCTAGAATAGTTTAGTTTCCTATTTCATTAAAGTTTTGTTTCATAATGTGATATTTAAATCGCGTCTTTATTTTGTAATGAATAATATGCCAGTTCCTTCCTTTATAATACTACGATGATACGATGTTTGAAATGGTTCAAAAAAATCGTGATATTACATGGGAAAACTAAGGATAAGAAACTTGCTATACATACATATATATATACTGGATAAATATGTATAGTATATATCTGATTTCGAAAATTAACGCGAGTGTTATGTGTTATTCATATTAAAAGTTTGTTAAACGGCTAAAAACACTGAAGACAAACATAATATAGGATATATCTTCTCATTATTCTTTTGAAGTCCGTTTTATTTTTGAAGTTTTTTTTTATTTATCCCATTTTTAAGGCCTCAAAAAAACTCTTGCTACAATTTATTCTACGAAGCGTTGGTAACCATAACTAGTAGGCACCTTTAAATTATATTTTGGAGCTTTGTATCTGTTTCCTAATCCTTATAAATCATTAATCCTTCAAGAAAACAATTAGTAAAAGCTTTAAACCTAATTGTTCTCGGTTTTGTGTGCATAAATCAGATTCAGCTGAATTTATAGTTTCCCCTTTCAAAACCCTTAAACTCTCTACACAATCTCAAACCCTATGCAGCAGGAATAAAGTATGCTTTTCAATAGGCGGCGTAACAAAGGAGGGAACCAAAAGTGATAATTTTTCATTTAGACAAAGCTTTGTCAACAAAACAGTGGATTTTGCGGAAATGTTGTGGTTATGCTAATAACGTCATTGGCGGGGCTTTACGGGGTTTTATATCGGTATAGGATGAAAAAGGCTTGCGGTGAAACATGAAAACGACGGGGTGTCGACAAAAATAGCCGCGGCCAAGCGTTAAGGGTATGGTTCCGTGATCGTAACTTTCCCTTTATTGCTCGCAAAGTTTCCACCACATGATACCCGCTATCGGTTGCGCGTTGTTTGGTTCCAATGACAAAAAAACTGGTATAGTACATACTAACAACCAGTACTGGTACTAACAACCAGTTCAGCAACTCGTTTCACAATACACTTGTCCCAATGGGACCAGTGTATTGTGAAAGGATTGGGAATTTACAGGCCACCTTTGAATGGACAGGAATACAAATTATACTGAAGTAATGTGCGGATTTTCACCATTCCATGCTTCGGAGGGCACGTTAAGCTGTCGTTCCCGGCTGTTAATGATTAATAGCAGTCGTTAAGCCATATCAGAGGCCCTCGGGCGGCCTGACAAACTTAGCACTGTCTCATATGACAAACAAACATAGTACTAACGTCTAGTGGCCCTCCGCGAATCTCACTAGGTTGTCGTGCATTTCGTGGAATGCCGATTTCGTGTGGTTCTACGCTCCGTCTCTCAGCCCGTGGTCGCGACTCCAGAACCTTTCTGCCCCAAATGTTATTGGTTCTTCGTGCTATATGGCCATTGCTACTTCAATTTGCTAATTCTAAGAGCTATGTCGGCTGAGTGTTAGGTTCTTTAGTTTTCATGGTCCATGACCTACAGCATGGTTAATTACAGGTTTTCAACTTCCAAGAGTTTACAAATAATTGTTAAACCACTGTAAACTAAAACGGGTATAAAGTAATGTTGCAAGAACACTATTCAATGAAAGAAATAGTACTCGAGGAAAAGCTTCATCAAATTCCTCCACTAATAATTCGTATGGGGAGTACCCTACAAGTGCCTAAGTTTATGATGTACTCTCGGCTTTGCCCGCTTGGACATTTGGACAATACCCGTACGAAGCTTATCCCTAAATACTTAAAAATATGAAAAATCGCAATTCAATAGCAATACGTTAACGGGCCGCCCGCGCTGTTTGCTGTCCCAATTCAATCAGTAATACGAGCCTTTTGAGGTACTGGCTTGAATAAAATATTGTAACATTTAATTCTTTTAGGTTTCGTGTATATATATATATATTCGGGACAATTCCACACCAAATAACTAGCCCCAAACTAGGATACCCTGTACTATGGGTACTAGATAACGGAAAAACATACATATATACGAATATTATAACATCCATGACTCGGAAACAAACATTTCTGCTCATCACACAAATGATTGCACCTTGCAGGATTCGAACCCGCAACCTTTTGATTACGTACCTAGGATCACTAGCCACGAGACTATGACTATGACTATGTACTCATACTTTATGAAATCGTTTGAAAAATATATTTTTACTCTTTTTAAAAGCTTTCATTTAACTTCACTTGTATGTATCTATGTATGTATGTATCTATGTATTTCTGTCTGTCCTGGAATCTTGAAATTCTAATTTCGAGCACTTCCCGATTAGCTATCCGGCTGAAACCTTCAGGGTAGATCACAAACTGACGAAAAAACAATTATAAATAAAAGGAAAATAAACTTAAAAACGTAAGAAGTGTAAATGAAATGAAATTATCCAAAAAAATATTAATTCATACAAACTTTGCTATTATTATTTTGCTATATTATTTTCCTATAAGGATGGAATTTAATAAATGCCTAATTACTTCACCCATAGGATACTCAAGGTATATTTCGTCCAAACAAATATCTAGTCCCACCGGTTCAGTCTGTGCGTTGTCTGTCAGTCAGTCAGTATGACACGGTACTACTTTACAGGTGCGTAATGAAATTTTATAGACCCACGAACTCTATCAGAGGTAAATCATCACAGAATTGGATGCGACCTAGATTGGAACTTGCTATTCAAAGTGTAGAGCATGATTTGTATAACTATAGCGTCTGTCAGTCCATCAATATGGTCAACAGTGTTGGCGTACCTATAATACCTATAAGATTACGCATTTTTAACAATATACGAAATCTCTTTTTCATTAAAAGCTTATATTTAACTTCACTTATGTGTATGTGTGTGCTGTAATTTTGTAATCAATATTTCACCTACTTTATTGGGCTGATATTTGGTTTTCGTGAAATTACATGGTTACTGCAAAAAAACCTTGTTATTTTTAATTATATTTATTTTCAGTCGGTTAATTAAAAAATCCAATTAAAGTCGATTTGCCACAAGGAGTTATTTCATCTCAAATTTCGCAAAAGATTAACTATCAGCTATAAAAAAACTGGACAGCTGATGGTACGAGTAAATCTTTTGCGACTTTTTTAGTGACCAAATCAATGAGTCTCAACTAAACACAAAATCCTGTTCATTATCTGTAAACTGAAGAACATTACAAAGACAAGAAGCTTTAATGGCCCGTTCCTTCCGACTCAGACACGACAAAGGCGTTCCAGTAATTGGAACGAGGGGCTTTGTCGTAAGGACCTACTTGGTTCTAGTTAAGTAAGTAGTTCCTTACTTTTGGTCTGTGAACGAACGTCTAGGAATGGTCCAAGTATTTGACAAGTGCCTGCGAATTCCAATGTAAGTTAAAACACTTTTGTGCCCAAGCAATTTTTACCCGACTATGGCAAAGCAAGGGAAGGGTAATGAGTTTAACAGTCTATGTATATTTGTGTGCGTTGCATCAAATACGTGGTTATGTGGATTTTCCACCACAGCGTCGCTCCTATTGGTGCGATTTTGACAAGCGAGGTGACAATCGATTCGTCTTCATCGCAAGAGTGTAATGGGCTATTTTACCCGACCGTAGTCGGGTTTTAGTTTTTGAATTTATATCTTGCCCATATACTCGTCTATATACCATCCTTACTAACATAGTAACATTTTATAGTGGTAGGCCTCTTACGCAAGAGTTCGCCTGGGGAAGTACCAAACCTTTGTCAGATATTCAACCGCCAAGCAGTAGTGTGTAAACATTTCTGTGTTTCGGTTTGAAGGGCAATGTTTCCTGCGAAATTACTGGGCAATGAGACTTAACAACCAATGTATTAGGGTGGCGAGCGCAGTGCAGTGACGCGCAAGATTTTTCAACCAAAGTTCTGGGTGGCACTGCAACTGTTATGGACAGGCGTGACGCTTACCATGAGGCAAACGACCTGCACGACTCGTCACAAACAGTAATAGAAGAAAAAAGAAAGAAAAGTGGACCGTTGTCTGTTTGTTGGTTTGTTTGTTTGATTGGGGCATTTTCACGCAAAAAAGGTTGTACCGCTTTTGATGAATATTTGTATGTAGATACTTTATACAACAGAAACCAACATAGAGAACTTTTATCCTGGAAAAATAAAGTCAAAAGAGGAAAGTTACCACGGGAAAACGGGCAAATGTCGATTACTTGCTTTCACGCCAAAACATCGATAATGAAGTTTAGAATATAGGTACCTAGGTAGGTACTGAAATAAATGTAATTTGTACTATAGAAGCTACGCCGCATATTTCAGTACCTTTAATCGAAATAAGATGCGCCAATTGAATCGAAACTGCTTCCCCAAATTAGATTCACGTCCAACACCCCATATCCTTTCAAATCTGAACTTTATTTTTCAGCAATACGGTTGGTATTAGCATGATGAAATGTTGTAGCTTCTAAATTAAAGACAAGTAGAATGGAAGGCTGTATGTCGAAATGTGTAGGCTCTGAAGTGCATCGTCTGTCAACGGCTTTAAGTAGGTCGGGTGCGATTTGTAGGCAATGGCAGGCTTTTTGAATTCGTTTGGATTAAACCCAGGAAAACTCGTGTCGCTTGGTCATATATCAAGTTAAAAGAGGGAGATATGGCATGCTTTAATATCTCGTAAACCAAAACTAGACTAGATACAGGCAAACATACTTCAGCTTCATTTCTATTGTCATGCTTAATGTGCATCAACAACATAGATAGACAGACTATAGCGCGAATGAGATATGAATAGAAAATTGACGCTGCTAACACATGGTACACAAACACCACTCCCATTGAGACTAAGTCCTGTTGTGTGCATTGCACCAAATTTTACGTTACAGGCCTATGAATAATAAGAGTACCGAAGTTTCTTTAAATCAAATAGTGAAATACATGAAAGTAACAATAGCCTATATAAAAATTAACTTATCCTACCATCATCAAATTTACACAAGTTTGGAAAAAGAAAAAGCCAGCCCGGAGTTAATGGGAAAGCTCTCGATCTTTTATCCTCGTATCTTAGCAATAGAATCCAAAAAGTAGATGTAAATGGTGCGAGGTCATCAGGATCTCTCATTACAATGGGAGTCCCACAGGGTTCAATACTTGGGCCATTCTTGTTCTTGGTTTACATTAACGATCTTCCCTTTTTCATAAAGAACTTATGTGATATTGTTTTGTTTGCAAATGATACTTCTCTAATTTTGAAGATTGACAGAACCTTGAATAATTTTGACGACGTTAACAAGGCAATCGCGCTAGTTCTTAGTTGGTTTACAACTAACAATTTAATGTTAAATCCTAAGAAAACTAAATGTATCAAATTTTCACTACCCAATGTCAGAGGGGTTCCTACGAATTCAAGTATTTTAATAAATAGTGAGCCTGTAGACCTTGTGCAGTCAACCACATTTTTGGGTATTACTGTAGATTCAAAATTACAGTGGGGTCCTCACATATCGTTGTTAGCTGGTAGATTGAGCTCTGCAGCCTATTCAGTACGTAAAATTAGACAGTTTACCGATATAGCTACTGCAAGATTAGTATATTTTAGTTACTTTCACAGTATTATGAAATTGGCATATGGCATTTTGCTGTGGGGTAAGGCCGCGGAAATTCAATCAATATTTGTGCTACAGAAGAGAGCAATTCGTTCCATTTACAATATGAAATCCCGAGATTCTCTTAGGGAACGTTTTAAAGAGATCAATATTCTTACAGTGGCTTGTCAATATATATATATGAAAATATAATGTATGTTCGGAAGAATATCAATACCTTTGTTAAAAATAGGGATGTTCATAATTTTAATACAAGAAATAAAAATAAACTAAAAGTGTCTGGATTTCGGTTAAAGAAAGTTAGTGGTTCATATATGGGGAACTGTATACGATTTTTTAATAAGTTACCTGACGGCATTGCATAGGTTTAAAACTTTTGTTAAAGTAAATCTCATAAAGAAAGCGTATTACAATGTAAATGATTATATTAATGACAGAAATGCATGGCCTGATGTCTCCAAGCTCCATGATAATAATAAGTGATAGCTTCGATGTTAACGTTAAGTGTATGAAATGTTCAAAGTACTTTGTGAGATGTCTCAAACATACCATGAGATCACGTTGTTTTATACAACATAATTATCGAGTTAGAAGTTTTTACCCTATTTTTTTCCAGTATGATTGTTTAATGTTTGTGGGATATCTCATTGTCACTTTTACCTTTTATATTTGTAGTTTACATGTTTTGTTGTGACATTTGAAAAAAACATAAAGAATGAACAAATATGAAAAAAATACATCCCGTAGTTTCTTGGTGCTCTCTTCTCTAACGGGCGTATTTCCGAAGCACCGGTAGAGTCAGAAGGGTATTTCCTTTTCCAGTGTGAGATTTAACTCTGTCGGCACATGAAAGGGAAATTTCCTTTTCAAACTCAAAGAATACTTAGTTTATCTAAATTTGGATTGATTTGATCTTTTTATAATATTTTATGTATATCTCTTTGTTCGGGAGATGTTAATTTTGACTTGTAAAAGTGCTATTATTTTTGCCTATTTACAATAAAATACTTTGACTTTGACTTTGACTTTGACCCATTCTGTAGATCAATATCAATCCATACCAATATATAAAAGTGAAACGTCGTCTGTTTCTTTGTTTGTATGTGGAGTTTTAACGCGTTAACGGCTGGACGGATATTGATAAAATTTGGAATAGAGATAGCTGTTACTCTGGAATAAAACAGGATACCTGCTTTTTAATCCGTTTTTTATGTTTCTACGGGAAAACTGGAAAATGTTGATTACTCGCTGTAAGCAACGGTTGCCATGGAAACGAAATAACAAGTCTGTAAAAAACATCAAGAGCGTTGGTGCTATACCTAATTTTGCATTGGTTTCTATTATCCTAGAAGAACATAGGATGCTTTTTTCACGATAAACTTTAGTCCCCGCGGACGAAGTCGCGGGCGAGAAAGCTAGTGTTAAATAAAAATTAATAATTGACATGAGTAATAGAAATTAGCTTTTTTTTTATTATATATTAATAAGCTGACTGGAAATGAAATTAATAATAATGAATTTTGCTAGAATTAATTATATGTAGAACTAGCTTACCCGCCCGCGACTTCGTCCGCGCGGACTACAATTTATCGCGAAAAAAATCGGTCTGTGCGGCGCTTGCCCCCTTTCTGATTTTGTCTATTATTTCTAGCATCCATAGAAATTGAGGACCTTTGCCCCCTTTTTGAAATCCTGTACTTTTTATTAGCTCATCGCCCACTTTCGTTATTTGCCCCCTTTACTAAACATTGATCAATAGATTAGTGTTTGGTACAAAACTGGAACTATAACAATCATCTTTAGCTGTTTGTACACTATTTGTATAGTCAAGTACAAAATACTAAGTACCTACCTATAGTCATTAGGTGTTCTGTGCTATAGTTGCATTTGTTACATAGTGATAAGGTTTACATCCGTAGATGACATCCTCTTTGGATAACTCTAACTAGAAAACGGAATAATGACATTATTTGCCAATCAACTAATTTATATTGAAAAATTGTTTTGGCGATCACAAAATAATAAAAAAGCTGTTTGTAGCGACTATCGACCTATCCCAACGATATATGATGAACTCATGATAAAAAAAGGCAAATTCTGAGTATGACGGTGTAATACCCAGCTTTTTGTCTGTCAAAGACGCATTATACAAGGCAAGAAAAGATCATTTGCATCCTATGTTCATCTAGGATAATAAAAACCAATGCAAAAAAGAAAATATAGCACCAACACACTCGATGTTTATTGACAGACTTGTTATTTCGTTTCCATGGCAACCGTTCCTTACAGCGAGTAATCAACATTTCTCAGTTTTCCCGTGAAAACTTTCAATTTTCCGGGCTGAAAAGTCTAATCTAAATAAAATTCTATGTTTTATTCCAGGGTATAAGCTATCTCCATCCCAAATTTCATCAAAATCGGTCCGTTATCGCGTGCAAGCTCCCCAAACAAACAATCAAACAGACAACGTTTCACTTTTATATATTGGTACGGATAATAGTTGGCATGCAATAGCCTTACCGGTGCATGTACATACTAATGCTAGTTCTAAGGTATTATAATCAATTTAATGTACGTACATGTACATGTATGCAATACATCAATAAATATAGAATTAGTCCCATGTCGTCCCACTTTTAATGAGATCTGTGCACTCGGTAGACCGAAAGCTTTCACAATCCGACAGCAGTCGTTTCCAATCTCAAGCCCAGCTCTATTGTAGCACATACCAATATATACAACTGGTCTGTGATTGTAGTATTGAAAGAAAATACGTTTTCCTATAGGGTTTCCTTTTCTCAAAAAAAGAAGCAAAAGCAAGAACTTCAAAATTAAATTTCGGCGGGAAATGAAATCGAGACAGGAAGTTGCTGTGTTTTATCTCTCAAACATGTGTTTCTTCGAGTGTTAAGTGTAATATTAGTGGAATATTAACCCTTAGGTGTTCGATAACGTGTAGAAGTGTGGGCAAATGATCCAAACGCGGAAAAAATTGCATTTCGTGTTCTCTCCGGAACTCCCTAGGAAGTTTCAGAGCTCCACCACTTACTGAACCGTGACTTGCCTCGACTTTTGACTACCTGACTGACTGGGACACGACATTTTGACTATCTGTTCAAAAAACATACAACTTGTAATATCTCTTTACTTGACACTGGCGAAATGTGAACTTCAAAATTTGAACACCTCTTTCTCAAAGTAGGCTCAGTCTCAGCAGTGGAGTCGTATCACAGTGATGATAATGATCAGGATGATGATGATGATGATGTCCAAGATAAAGTTATAGGTAAGCTAAAAAAGAAACAAGCAAAAGAGAGCAAGCAACAACACTCTTTTGACATTTCTACAGCACTTACAAATTACGGCCCCCACATTTAGCGACGCCTACGTTTTATGGCGCCCCCACATGACACTCATAAAACTATGATAATTTTAAAGCCACTAATTTATACGGACAATTCATTCGCTTCGTGTTGACATGAATACTGCATTAGGGGTTTATGCGCGTGTCATGGTGACAGTTTTGTACTGCATCGTTTTAGCGTGTTTTGATAGAATGAGTGAGCGTTCAAAAAACGTGTAGCTGTAGGCTCTTCTCCGCTAGTATTATCAGCACTCAGTATATCTTCTATCTATAGATCTGTTTGTTTGTCGAATGTCTGTGCATCGAAGATAATGAATAACAAGTCTTTTTTTAATATTGCATGCTTGGATGTTTACTCGCGTATCACGTAAAAAATCTCTACCGATTGAAATGCGGTATTTACCGTTGCGTTGCTTAGGTTTTGACTTAAAATCAGGTGTATCACTTTGTATCTCAGTCCAGTAGGTAGAAGCCGAGCAAACTATTTGGAAGCAGGACTAATCCTGTTGAAATGAAGGCTTGTGCACGATTCGTACTTTTGGTTCAGGAATAACACATACTGTGCTATTACATTCCCTCTGCTGGGATACGGCCTTTTTCTCAGATTCTCAGAGAGAGTTAGAGAGAATGGGCCATAATCACCTACCACGCTAGCCAAGTGCATTCTGGTGGATGTCACTTTTCTTGTAAATTTGAGGTTCTGGAAGTAAGTTTCCTCATGATGCTTCCCGCCAACTTTTCATTTTCCTTGGATGAACCTTTGAAAAACTAATTGATTTTGAATTAAATGACTTTCACGTGTATAATGATTGAATTCCTGTTATATCCGGCTCCAAGAGGTTGTAACTAAACACAGTCTCAAGTTAGCGTCCATTGAACCGTCTGCATCTAGAAGGAACGCTCTGTGGGTTCTTGGATTCCCCGTGGCTAAACCAATTAGAAAGAAACTTTATTGACAATCACACAGATCTATACCGGCCTACAAAACAGTACCACACATTTAATGTCCGTCTGTTAGCACATCACGTTAAAACTACTGGACCGATTGTGATTCGATTTTAACTGTTGGATAGCTTAGGTTTTGACTTAAAAACTTGTGTACTTGGTATCTCAATCGGATGAATAAGAATCAAACAATTTAATAAAAAAACTAAATTTATTAATTTTAAAAGTGAGGTACTAAATTTTGAATAAAACTACTGGACCTATTGCGATGCAATTTGTCACTGCTGGGTAGTTTAAGATTCGTCTTAAAATCTGGTGTATAATAGTTTTACAGGCCAGTGTAGTTAAAGGGGGAAAGACACGGCTTGCTTTAATTTCACGGAAACAAAAACTGGACTAGATACAACTACAGGCAAACACACCCACACGACTACATTTCCACCGTTGTACTTCATGTGCGGCAACAACAAAGATGGAGAGTCATACCTACGCAGACTATAGCACGAATGAGACTCACTGCTAATACGTGCTATACAAACGCTACTCCGAAAAAGGCAAATTGGGAGCGTTGCATTGCACCTAATTGTCGCGGTCCAAGCCCGAGGAACTAGTACCTAATCTGCCCACTTTTAATAAGATCTATGATTACATAAAAAAACACTGCTCTGCTCGCATTGCTGCATCAGACGAGATCTCGTTTACTTGTCTGACGAATATTTCCCCTATTTCAAGAAATAATCTTCCTAGAAAATCCTAAGAGCAAGTCAGTCTCTAGGTAATTTCAGACTATACGTAAAATCAGCAGACTTCTCCTATTTCATTTTTCAGAGCGCACGCGATGCGACGGAATATAATTCTTTCTCATACAAAACTAAGTTATCGCCCTTCTAAATCGCATTACTGTCTATGCTTCAGGTCTGTGTTACAAGTTTTAAGATGCAAACACTTCCGAATCTTTTGGTGATATTAGAATTTTCCGGAACTAATTCTGAATCTATTTCTATGCCAGCATCAAAAACAGTAGAGTAAAACATGAATCCACATTTAGGTCCAATACTTCGGAAAAAAAGACTACCAAATCCACGATTCAGATCAAGGTAGGTAATCCGAGATCACAACATCATGGATGTTGAAAGGATTTCAGTGTTTTTGTGATATCACGCTCAGTCTGGATCTTGGTCGGCTCCGTCCTAGACGAAACCTATCTAAGCCTATCCTATCGCAATCCATATCACCGTGTAGTTTTGGCCTTACTTTGGTTTCAATGTCGATATCAACCTACGCCAAAAATCGCTGGTAGCTTCGCTCAACGCTGCCTCTTGTCACTTGGAGCTGTTCTTATTTATACCAGAGTGAGCTGCACCGAATTGAACGAACACATGTAGTCCGCAATGCTGCGTTATTAGATCTGCTGCCGAACAAACAACTGAGCACACAGTATATACTCGTACACATACGTTATACTGAGCAAGTAGAATGGAAACTTGGAAGGTAAGCGGATGAACGGAAATGCAATATGAACGTTCGGCTGCAGAATGCATGATACATTGGTGACATGGTGTCCAGACACAGGGACGCTATGCTGGTATATTTTGTAATTTATAGGCGGTTGGTTGAGGGAAAGTACCTTAAATATTCATATGAGTTTAATGCTACTAAAATGCAGGCGTGTTTGTTTTGTGCTAAAACCTCCTCTAGTCCTAAGTCCTCTAAATCGTTCTCCGTCTTTCTAAAGTGTAACAATACCAATAGGCGGCCATCTGGAGCTTTTGGGTGTCAAACTCACATCAAACCTGAATTTTGTGTCTTATATTGAATCCAAAGCCAAGGTAGCTGCAAAAAAACTTAGTATTTTGTCTAAGGTTAGGCGGTACTTCACACCGGGACAGCTTTTGAATCTTTATCAAGCACAGGTCCGATTTTGTATGGAGTACTGCTGCCACCTCTGGGACGGCTCTGCCAAGTATCAGCTCGAGTCTTTGGATTCAATTGAGAGACGTGCTATCAGGCTCATTGGGGATGACACTCTGGTAAAGAGTAAGCTTCAAAGTCTGGCGCATCGACATGAGGTAGCAAGCCTGTCGGTATTCTACAGATTGCACTATGTAGAGTGTGCACAAGAACTGCACAATCTGATTCCGCCATCACCTTTCCATCACCGTACGAATAGACGATCGGCAAAGCGCCACCCGTTTATGGTAGAAATACCTCACACAAGAACGAAGCGTTACGCAAAATATAACCCAGGTGTGTTCAAGTCAAGAGTGAATAGTTATCTACTAGGCAAGCGTGCTACACCTTCGACCACATAATCGCTTTCCATCAGATGAGATCGTGGTCAAACGATTGCCTAGTCCGTAATAAAAAAAAAACTCTCAGAAAACATTCCTTTATTTACAAAATTAATTATAACTGTATTCAAAGTTTTTTAAACTTGCTTGTCTCGGCCAGGAATCGAACCGACAAAAACTTAAAATTCACTATCATCAATATTTAAGGTACTTTACCCTCCTTTCAATTCCAACCTGTATACTCGGACATACTAGTATTTCATCTTGCAGGGTATGAAAGTTTAAAAACAATGTAGCTGGGAATATAAATACCTATATCTTGCAGTGGTTATTGTTGTGTGTAGTCAGCAATGATATTGCACATTTTTAAAAGTTTTTATTTAACTTTACTTGTATGTATGTATGTATGTATGTATCTATGTATTTATGTATTTTGTCCTGGAATCTTGCAATTAAAATTTCGGGCACTTCCCGATTAGCTATCCGGCTGGCTCAAACCCATAAAAAGAAATAAATAAAATAAGGAAAAAATTAGTAAACAAAACTTAAAAACATATAAACGTAAAAAGTGAATGTACAAAAAATAAAATAAAAAAGTGACATTAATTAAAAAAAAAACGTTTTTTATTTTTATTTTACTATTATTACGTTTCAGATGTAATGTAAGATACCTGTGTACTAGGCAAGCATAAGCTTATCTGTTTCAATGCAAGAATCAAAACTGTCCTAAACTCGTAGTTACCCATTGAATTATGTGTACTCGTCATATACCTACATCTCTGTATAATCTAATCACTATGTAGTTACCATAGTGATTAGGGACATATTAAGAACCACATATTTCCGATTTCAGTGAAGGATCACTCAAGCGAAACTTTTTCAATAAATACGGCCATATATCACGGAACAACACCATATACGTTCTACACACAAACATACATCTTCCTGGACTGTAGTTCAACAGCTTTATGGAAGCAGTAACTCTCAGCCCAAATACTGACGAAGATTGTTATTGCGTGATGGATTGCATGTTGTTTTATTTGACGTGATGTTTTTATTGGATCTCTGTCATGTCATGTTTGGCTTAGAAATCGTTGGATTGATGCCGGTGTTTCGAATATAATGAAAAAAACCTGATTATGACCATAGAGAAGTTTTTTTGTTTAATGTTAAGAGGCTATGGCTATGCTAGCGTTAGGCACGGGCGCGCCGCGACTAAGTCTCAATGTACATAATCATGCAAAGCGGCAAGCGACTAGCGACTGTTCGTAAAGACGCGTAGGTATAACCCAAAATAAAGTATATTTCAAGAGTTACGAATGGTCTTTCTAACTTTTAATAAGTTTAACATATGTTTTTTTTATTTCTTATTTTTCTCTTTTTTTATTGCTTTTTCATCGGTTTGTGAGCTACCCAAAGTTTCAGCCGAATAGCTAATCGGGAAGTGCTCTAAATTTGAATTGCAAGATTTCGGACAGATAAAATTAGTACATAGTTACATTCATACATACAAGTGAAGTTAAATATAAGCCTTTAAAATAGTAATATACGTGACGAATAGGAGAATTGTATGTTTATCCAATTTGTGCGACAACTAAGACAATATATCGTGTGAATATGCAACAGACGATACTAGGTTTCATAAAAAGATTGGTTCGCAGTTTTTCGGTCCTTTCCCACTTCGGTGATTATGACAGACATAAACAACGTATAACAACGGAAAAGATTCATTCAGATGGATCGACGAGGTCTAATGTCGACCAGAAACACTTTACATGACCTTTTATGTCGTAATATCTCTAATTAATTCTCAAATAAGCTACGATGAAAAAATAGTGGATGGTGAAGATTCATGAAATTCCCACTTATATTAAACTAGCTGTACCCGTGGCTTTGCCCGCGTGATCATTTCATTTAAAAGTAGCCCACAAATGGTATTCCAGGACCAACAGTACCTATAAAGTACAATATACTACATTTCTTCAAAATTCGTTCAGCCGTCAAATGGTTTTTTATTGATTGCTCGGCACCTATTCATTGGATTAAGATACAGTTTTTAAGTCAAACCCTAAGCTATCCAACAGTGAAAACCGCATCGCAACCGGTCCAGTTGTTATAACGTGATGCGCGAACCAACATACAGACAAACAAACTGACAAACAGACACGATTTAAAATAAACTTATATTCTTGTTTAGCAGCTTATTTTTATTTTAAGTACCCTAGACCATTTTTTAATTTATCTTGTTTGTACAGACTTTTCCGTTGTTATTGCTTTATTATCAGTATAGATAGATAGATAGATAGATAGATATACCTACCTAACCTTAGAGTCTCTTTAAAACTTTAAAGGCGCTATCTCAAAAGAATTTAATAAACCACTCCACAATAACTTAAAGGCGTACTTAGACAATGGACCCAACAATCCCTAGATTCCGTGAACAATACGGTCTGCATAGCCGAGCCGTCTACCGCGACCGCGAGCGCAGCCGGGAAGGTATTTCCCACTTAGAATTCTGGAATAAAGATCGCTTTAAGTACGAGTACCTTAAGCGGAATTCTCGGATTGGTATTTTTATTGTTTTTTTTAATCTTTCTCCTTCCTTAGTCAAGTCGTAGATCGGCGAAGTATGACCTGAGTACATTGTAGACATATTATAGGACTAGCGGTGCCAGCGGCTTTATACGCATGGTCATTTCTCTGGGTTAAAAGTACTCTATGTACTATTCCAAGACCTAAAATACCATTATACCAACATTTGATCAACATTCCTCCCCTTTTTTCATTTGAAAAAAGTTTTCATTAATTGCTCGGTTTCTACTCATTAGATTGAGTACCCCAGTTTTTAAGTTCAAACCCTAAGATATCCAACAGACTTATAGTCGTTAGACTTATAGTCGTTAGACTTATAGTCGTTAGACTTATAGTCGTTAGACTTATAGTCGTTAGACTTATAGTCGTTAGACTTATAGTCGTTAGACTTATAGTCGTTAGACTTATAGTCGTTAGACTTATAGTCGTTAGACTTATAGTCGTTAGACTTATAGTCGTTAGACTAAGGCATGGAAATTGATGCCATATTTCTTGTTTCTACAACCTGTATCTTCTCAATGCTTAGGTACATTCCGGCAAGATAGTTCTCATCCATCCATACCATAATAATATATAAAAGTGAAACGTTGCTTGTTTGTTTGGGGAGATTTCACGCAACAACGGCTGGACGGATTTTAATGAAATTTGGAATGTAGATAGCTAATACACAGGAATAAAACATAGGATACATTTTATCCCGGAAAATTGTAAGTTTCCACGGAAAAACTGGTCAATATTGATTACTCGCTGTAAGGAACGGTTGCCATGGAAACGAAATAACAAGTCTGTCAAAAAAATCAAGAGCATTGGTGCTATACCTACTTTTGCATTGGTTTTTAATATCCTAGAAGAACATAGGATGATTTTTTTCACGATAAACTGTAGTCCGCACGGACGAAGTGGGCGGGAAAGCTAGTATATTAATAAAACTGTTGTATTTTGGTGCCGGAGATCTCAAGGGCTTAAAACGCTTACTTATGTAACAGTGTAACAGGAAAATCCGTTTTCAGCATAGTACTATTGTATATTATGTTTTTAGGTTAGAACGAATCGTCTTGTAGTCAAGACGAGCCTTTGGTCCAACAGTGCTAGATGCCAGGATAACAAATAAAAAATAATAATAAAGAAAACAAAGGTAATCACACTAATATTATAAATGCGAAAGTTTATATGTGTGTGTGTGTGTGTGTGTGCGTGTGGGTTGTGTGTGTGTGTGTTTGTTGCTCCTTCACGCTCGAATGGCTGGACGGATTTAGATAAAATTTGGTACCAGGATAGCTTATATCCTGGATTAACACATAGACTACTTTTTATATCGAAATAGGAGAAAAAAAATATTATCGTTTTCTATAAAACTTGAAAAAAAAAACGAAAAAAATAAATGAAAAAAAATATTCAAATACCAGTTGAGCATAAGCACTTAAGAAGTTGGAGATATAAAATTGACAAATAATGTTATTAAAAGTGAGTATACTTAGCTCCTAATGATAGAACATTAAATGGTGTGATTATATTAAAATTTGTATTTAATATATTATAGTTTGTAAGTTTTTGTGTGCGGTGTGTGCTAGGAGAGTTGAAAAACTTAAAAAATTGGAGATACAAAATTGACAATTATAGTTATTAAAAGTGAGTATACTTATCTCCCCATGAACATGAAATGGTGTGATTATATTTAAAAAAAAACTAAGAACCAGGAGAGCAGAAACATTTAAGAATTTGGATATATAACATCTATATATATATAACAGAAAGTCAGAAATTCGTGTTACTAACACTATTTATAACTCAAGAACTGCTGGACAGATTTTTATTATCTTTGATTTTTTGAATTTGTATCCGTCCCGAATAAATAATAAATATAGATGCAAAAAGGAGGGAATTTTTAAGATTAATTTTCTAAACTTGTGGGAGTGGCAAAGTTTGACCGCGGGCGAAGCTGCGGGGCGCAGCTAGTAAATAAATAAATAAGGTAAATATTTCACGATGACAGTATACAGTTAGGTAACAGTATCGGGAAACAAACCCTCCGGTAGGGAGTTCCAACTTTATGACAATTACTGCAAATGCAAGACACCTTCTTCAAGATCTTCAGACAAGATCTTTTAGTTAACTATAACTAAGTCTGGACCTTGTCTGCGATAACCAAGTTAAGGCTATGTTACTGACGGAACTAAGTCTGGACCTTGTCTGCGATAACCAAGTTAAGGCTATGTTACTGACGGAACTAAGTCTGGACCTTGTCTGCGATAACCAAGTTAAGGCTATGTTACTGACGGAACTAAGTCTGGACCTTGTCTGCGATAACCAAGTTAAGGCTATGTTACTGACGGAACTAAGTCTGGACCTTGTCTGCGATAACCAAGTTAAGGCTATGTTACTGACGGAACTAAGTCTGGACCTTGTCTGCGATAACCAAGTTAAGGCTATGTACTGACGGAACTAAGTTCAACAGTTTGTATGTCAATTGAAAACGGTGGACTGACTTGAGATAACTTAATCTGGAGAAATAACGTTTAGTTACAACACAGAAGTGTTATTTTTCACCAAACAATGTATTTTCTGTCATATTCCTTTTTCAACAATGAGAGGAACAGATCGTTCGGCTGAAGTTAACTGCTACTCCTGCCCATTACAAAAGCGGTGACACCTAGTGGCGCAAGCTAGACTATCAATTGGATCGCTATCCCAAACCACGGACGTGATATTTATGAATAGTGTAGTGTATTGATGACTCGCGATACAGATCATGTCTAGACAGGATTCAGTTTTTTATTTTTATTTGGCTTGTTAGGATTGTCCACTATCAATCAATGTAAGGATAGAAATTGCCGCAAGATTCGCAAATCTTGCTCGGCAACTGCACTTTGTCACCTTTTTGTATAATTCTGCTGGCTCCATACTCCGCACAATAGGCATACAATAGTGCACTTGACGTTCGTACTACAGATTATTCTGTACCAATAGCACACCTAGCAACACTATTAGTTATTCTGTGATAGTAACACAATAGTTTTCACCTAATCTAATTGTAAAACTGTTACTTTAAACGCTCGTTTTGTCAGTTTAACCATCTGTGAAACGGGAAATCGTCTGCCGCGCCGCTTCAGTCGAAGCGTGAAGCATTGTTCCTTTAATTGAAATGCATTAGTTCTGTTTTGTGGCTGCGCTTGGAATTTAGATGTTTCAATTTCCGGAACCGGCATTTTGGATAACTATTTTTACGTGAAAGCTAAACGGGCTGTATCCCGCGTAGACGCTGCGTATAGCCTGTTTTGTTGAAGTTAAAAGTTACTGGAAACATTGTGGCAGTGTCTCAATGTTAACGTTATTGTTTTATTTTTAAAACTGAGTGATGAGACAAGCAGGTTGTTTATGTGGTGGTAAGCGCCACGTCTGTAAAAATTGCAGTACCGACCAGATTATTGCACTGCAAAATGTTGCGTAGCACTGCACTGTGCTAATCAGCCTCATACTCACAGCACTACGAATCGCTGTCAGACAATACCTTAAGATTTACTTATTTGTCAAATTTTTTTCATCATTAGCCTATTACTTATCCACTGCTGCAGGCCTCTCTATTACTTATCCACTGCTGCAGGCCTCTCTATTACTTATCCACTGCAGCAGGCCTCTCTATTACTTATCCACTGCAGCAGGCCTCTCTATTACTTATCCACTGCAGCAGGCCTCTCTATTACTTATCCACTGCTGCAGGACTCTCTATTACTTATCCACTGCAGCAGGCCTCTCTATTACTTATCCACTGCTGCAGGACTCTCTATTACTTATCCACTGCTGCAGGACTCTCTATTACTTATCCACTGCTGCAGGCCTCTCTATTACTTATCCACTGCTGCAGGCCTCTCTATTACTTATCCACTGCTGCAGGCCTCTCTATTACTTATCCACTGCTGCAGGCCTCTCTATTACTTATCCACTGCAGCAGGCCTCTCTATTACTTATCCACTGCTGCAGGACTCTCTATTACTTATCCACTGCAGCAGGCCTCTCAATTACTTATCCACTGCTGCAGGACTCTCTATTACTTATCCACTGCTGCAGGACTCTCTATTACTTATCCACTGCTGCAGGCCTCTCTATTACTTATCCACTGCTGCAGGCCTCTCTATTACTTATCCACTGCTGCAGGCCTCTCTATTACTTATCCACTGCTGCAGGACTCTCTATTACTTATCCACTGCTGCAGGCCTCTCTATTACTTATCCACTGCTGCAGGACTCTCTATTACTTATCCACTGCTGCAGGACTCTCTATTACTTATCCACTGCTGCAGGCCTCTCTATTACTTATCCACTGCTGCAGGACTCTCTATTACTTATCCACTGCTGCAGGCCTCTCTATTACTTATCCACTGCAGCAGGCCTCTCTATTACTTATCCACTGCAGCAGGCCTCTCTATTACTTATCCACTGCAGCAGGCCTCTCTATTACTTATCCACTGCTGCAGGACTCTCTATTACTTATCCACTGCAGCAGGCCTCTCTATTACTTATCCACTGCTGCAGGACTCTCTATTACTTATCCACTGCTGCAGGACTCTCTATTACTTATCCACTGCTGCAGGCCTCTCTATTACTTATCCACTGCTGCAGGCCTCTCTATTACTTATCCACTGCTGCAGGCCTCTCTATTACTTATCCACTGCTGCAGGCCTCTCTATTACTTATCCACTGCTGCAGGACTCTCTATTACTTATCCACTGCTGCAGGCCTCTCTATTACTTATCCACTGCTGCAGGACTCTCTATTACTTATCCATTGCTGCAGGCCTCTCTATTACTTATCCACTGCTGCAGGCCTCTCTATTACTTATCCACTGCTGCAGGACTCTCTATTACTTATCCACTGCTGCAGGACTCTCTATTACTTATCCACTGCTGCAGGCCTCTCTATTACTTATCCACTGCTGCAGGCCTCTCTATTACTTATCCACTGCTGCAGGACTCTCTATTACTTATCCACTGCTGCAGGCCTCTCTATTACTTATCCACTGCTGCAGGCCTCTCTATTACTTATCCACTGCTGCAGACCTCTCTATTACTTATCTACTGCTGCAGGCCTCTCTATTACTTATCCACTGCTGCAGGCCTCTCTATTACTTATCTACTGCTGCAGGCCTCTCTATTACTTATCTACTGCTGCAGGCCTCTCTATTACTTATCCACTGCTGCAGGCCTCTCTATTACTTATCTACTGCTGCAGGCCTCTCTATTACTTATCCACTGCTGCAGGCCTCTCTATTACTTATCTACTGCTGCAAGCCTCTCCTAATGCACACTGAGCTCGATCTTCAGCTCTCTGCATCCGGTTTCTGCCAGCCGCGTTTCGCAGGCAGTCACCCCACCTGGTCACTACACTACGTTTGCCTAAACGTAGTCTCCACTCGAGAACTCGTCTACCCCAACGGTTATAGGAAATTGTCGGATCACATCCTTACGAATCCTGTCGTTTAGAGCAACTCCAAGCATAGCTCTCTCCGCGACTCTGCTGAACGACCTTAAAGCTAATTATAGTTATTTGTGGTCTAATCTGATCGTGCGCGACCACGTTTCGGCTCCGTAGGTCATGACTGGAAACTGTATTGGAGCCGAAATATTTGGAATTCAATATAAATATAAAATATGCACAAAAAAAAACAAAGAGTTAACGGTAAACTACCTATAAACTTTGAGCCAATAAATTACAAGTGATTATGTATTTGTGAATATACGTATCCGGTTTTAAATCTCACTTCAGTCAAACAAAGCTGTAAATCAATTTTAACACGAACAGAACTCGTAAACAACAGCAACACGCAAACTCCCACAGGTTACCCCACAAGACGAATAGCGTGCAAATACGAAGGCAAGCTTATATTTGACATACGGCTTTGCCCGCACCTTAGTCAAAGAAACTATACACTACCTTAGTCGTACGTAGCATCGGTGTACCCGTGAGGCCAAGCCTTCATCAACCTAACATCATTTTTCATTATAATAGCGTGCATTTGACCACTATCTCGCCTGACGGTATTCAATGATGCGGTCCAAAGACAATATTAACAGATGTGGCAAGCTTATCTAGACGATGCCTGTTCACTTTCGCTTTGAAGATTCTCAGATCATAGTTATCGAGAAAGCCTCTTACGCAAGAGGCCGCCTGGGGAAGTACTACACCTTTGCCAGATATTCAACCGCCAGGCAGTAGTGTGTAAACATTTCTGTATTTCGGTTTGAAGGACAATGTTTGCAGCGAAATTACTGGGCAATGAGACTTAACAACCAATGTCTCAGGTTGTCTAGCCAGTCCCCAAACAACACACTTATAATCAGACAATGACCCCGCCGACGGGGTCGACGACCCCGTAATTAGTCAGTTTTTATTCGTCTCTCAGTTTCTTACCATTTCTTCTCAGAGATTTATTCCGAAATGGTGGTCAGTTACTAAATCACTTTAAAGGCTCTTAGCCATAGTTCAGGGCCCCTGGATCACTTTAAACACTTATACTGACCCAGGGGAGTTTAGACAGATATCCGTCCGTAGTCTAAGACGGCCTAAGCCGAGGTTCGTACCCCCTGGAAGCCCTTGAGCAAGTCGCTAAAATGTTAACTTTGGCGTGTGACTTCTACTTCCTATGTTCCTTCCCTGTTATGGGCATTCGTGACGCTTACAATCAGGCGAGCGACCTGCTCGTCTCGTCACTAAAAGTAATAAAATAAATATATATATATATATATATATATATATATATATATAAAGACATCATAATTTTAAGCATTGCGTTTCTTCATTTACCTACTATAAAAAAGAAAAAAAAAAGGAAAGAAAAGTAAAGAAGTGGAATGATCTGCCTTCTGACGAGGTTTCGTCAGTGTTTCTGGTAAATTATAACCGCGTGTCCAAGTATAGGGTGAATAGATATTTACTAGGCAAGCTTGCTAGGCCTTCGGCCCAGTGGCGGCGTAAAGGGGGGTTTTTTGTAACTATTTATGTTTCGGTGGCTTTGTGTGAACTAAGCTTTTCAACAATTGAAAACAAACTCAACAACAACTCAGCTTGATCGAAACGTCGAGGTAAATAAACATTAAGTTTTCAGCGCGATTAAGTCCCGTTTAAATATTTAACTAAGCTTTTCAACATTTACGAGTTTACTGAAAAAAATTAGTTTATTTTGGGAGTGCTCAATAGAAAAACTGCCCGGGATGCCAATCTTTCTCTTTCCATCAGGTAAGATGATGGTCAAATGATGGCCTAGTCCGTCTGAAATTGGTCGGCTCTCTGAGACAAACGAGCATGAACGCTGTATACGAGTACTAGCACTTCAATGCTAGGAGTTTCCATGGTGTACTGTCACTTCTGACTCCTGAGTGCATGATCAGTCATAACTATTGTCAAAATATTGCGGTCTCCCTATTGTGTATAAAGTTAAATTTCTTGCATATATAAAATGTCGTATGTAAATAGGTTGCAAGATTTGACCTAAATCTCACATTCTAACTAGACCAATAATAATTGTACTACATAATATATTCTTATAAACTTTTATTTATTTAATTAAAAAAAAAGAAAATATCACAAACTAATTATTTAATTATTTACAACGATTGACAACGATTTTGCAAAGAATTATTGAAAACAATGACACAGAGAACAAGTCTCGACATGACCGTCTTCCTCGAGCGCACGCCAGCAAAGAGACCGGCGCGGTTTTTTTTTTTTAGAAAGGATATTTGCTGTTGGTCTATAAATGACCTCTACAGCGTCACCGGGCGGGCGCAAAAGCGCTCCGCCGCAATGCGTGACGCAGAAGGGGCACGCCAAAGTTAAGTTTTGGCCACTTGCTCAAGGGCACCCAGGGGGTACGAACCTCGGCTTGGACAGTTGCCATTGATTACTTGGGGAGTATCGATTGGCGACTGCTCGCTCCTTTTATAGGCGAGCGGTGGGGTGGCTGTCTCGAAGAAATTCTTCTCCTAACAATATTATTAATCATCGTCATCATCATCATCATCATCATCCTCATCGGGAAGACGTACACAGTTGAACACATCATCATCTTCAGCCTATATCAGTCCACTGCTAGACGTAAGTAAACCTCTCCTAATGCATGCCACTGAGCTCGGTCATCCGCTGTCCTCATCCATTTTCTTTCAGTCTCGTTTCGTAGGTCACTCCACTCCTAATTTAAGTTACTATCTATCTATCTTTCTATAGGTACTTATAATACAGCAGTAAGTACCAAAATATCTGTACAGTGAAGATAATCTAGGATAATCTAGGTAGGGTCTAGGGTACTTCAAATTATTGCTAAACAAGAAAATTACATTTAAAACAAGGGCTGTACAAAATACCATGGTACAAAAAACGACTTCAAATGGTTTAACTCATTATCTAAAAAAACTACTGTTGATGCCAACTCTCGCAGTGGGTGCGGGGTACCAGTTGAGAGATAATGAGACTTCTTCGAGCACAGGACGTTCGTCCAGGAGTCAGATGAAGAGAAACACAGTTCGGTAACACTTTATAAATGATTTATTGTCTTCAACAATAAAACATACAACAAGAAATTCAAATAACCTGTCATTCCTAGATTATCATCCATGCATTGGCCCAACTCTATGGCGAGGAGTTGCGATTTTGTAAAACAAGATTTAGTGATAATATAATAATAATTGTGCACCTGCATATATTGTAGTACTATGTTTTTATTATTACCTCACGCCGATTCCTGAAGGTGAAATTACTTTAATTGGAAATACCATAGTACCAAAACTGTGGGTTCGAAGAAGTGTACCTCAAAGTTATGTCAGCTGTGAACCTATTATCTTCCATATGAGATAAATCTACTACCCATAGCCAAAAGGATGGCTCGCACTACGAAGTTTCGTCTGCACCTACTTTATATTATTGTGAGCAAGGAGTCCCTTTGAGCTGGTTGACACCCTCGGGGGGGGGGGGGGGGGGCTAATTTTCCCACGCTCGAAGTTAGGCATAAAAAATTGTCCCAGAACATCCCTGCAGTTGTAAAAAATTGTCCCAGAACTTCCCTGCAGTTGTACCTCGAATCCTCACTACGAAAAAAGCCTAATTTTTATGGCTTTGCTATGGGTGCGAGGAGAACTTCCGATCTTATGTTCTGCTCGCATCCGTACGAGGACGGTACCTAAACTTTAGGTATGTTCCTAAAATTTGACCAGTTTTTAAACATTCCTATGTGTGACTCATCGAAAGTCAACACACTTTGCCGAATCTAGAAACGTTACTTTTGTTACCCAGTTATCCAGTGAGCTTTTTCTCGCTCTTACCATCTACGTTTTATATTTTTCTAACTGATACCTTATTTATTTTACCTTAGGCTGGCGCAGTACTTTGCTTGTAAATAAGTTCTTTTTACAGAGCGCGGCTTTCCTGAGCACACCTGTTCCTATAATCCCATGCATCCACATAAAGTTTCAGTCTGTCTGTGGCTGCATGTTCATAACTTTTCCTAAAGAGGTACGCGGCCATCCCGTATGCTTTAGATGTCATACGTGATGGCACGTAGATTCTACACTACGTTTTCTTATTGTCTAGGCCCAAACAAAATAATATTTAGTTATATATATAAACGGGACTTAATCGCGCTGAAAACTTAATATTTATTTACCTCGACGTTTCAATCAAGTTGCATTGATCGTGGTCACGAGAAGACTGAAGTAGCGGGTGTCAGCGTCGAGTAGGGCGAGCGTTTTTATACATATATACACATATTTTAAATCATTACATAATTTAAAATAACAAATTATGTACTCTTGAATCATGAAATTGGTGAAAATACAAAAAAAAACAACTGTACAGTCGAACATAGAACCTCCTTCATTTGTAAAGTCGATTGAAAATCGTGTCAATCTGTATGTTCGCGCGTCACTTAAAAACTACTCGACCGATGGTGATGCGGTTTTCATTGTTGTATAGCTTAGATATTGATTTAAGAACTGGGGTACTTGATATCTCAATCAGATGAGTAGAAGCCAAGGTATCGATAATGAACGGCTGAACGAAATTTGGTATTTTGTACATTTTATCCTGGAATAACTTATAGGTTAATTTTAACCCAGATAAATTAAATGCCCATGCGGGTGTTACATTACTACTTATTGTAAATATAGAAATGTATAAAAATAATACTTGGTACATGTAAATGTTATGTATCCAGCTTTCAGAACGAAGTATTGACTACTTTAAAGAAAAGTAAAGTACCACGTGTAAACTTACGATGTATGTCATCCATCACTATTAAACATCTGTATTATTATGCCATAATTATTATAATGTATTCCAATACAACTATCAGACATGACTAATGTAATTAATAAAGTAAATGGTAGATATTCATTTATCTATTTTCAAACGACTCAAATAGCTCGGACGATGTCGGTAGTCTTCGTCTCGGATGACTTCTGACAGCGTCGGATGTTCGAAAATGTTATATAAAGGCTCTCTCGACTTGGCAATGCTTTGCCCTCCGTAGACGTCCCCGCGATGTCCTGGACGATCCGGACGACGCCATCGCCGTCAAAGTATTGGCAGCGATGGCCTCGCCCAAGTCGACCACCTCTGGCAACCCGCCAGGGGGTATCAACACACTTAGACACAGACACCGACCTCGCCGGCGAGGTCGAAGGTCCCATAACACATAGTCAGATTTTATTCGCCTTCGAATTTCTTGCCGATTCTTCTCGAAGGTGTATTACGAATCGGCAGTCAGTTATAAAAGTCAATCAAAGGGCACCTAGCCATTGTTCAGGGCCCCCTCGATCACTACTTAACGGTAGCGATCCAGGGGTGTTTAGCGCACCGAGAGGACCTTGGCAAGTTAAGTACTATTTATATTACTTTATTGTTCTGCTACTGTTTCCTTGTCTCATATTTACTGTGTGTAACGGAGTATTTTGCAAATAGGTACCAAAGGAGTATACAAATACTACATAAGTACTGTCGGTTCAATGTGATGTTATTATAACCAATATGGTCAATGTGATTGTATCCGAAATGATTAGGTCAGGATCACATAGTTTAAATGCTATTATTGTGCCAGGTGTAACTGTGGTGATTGTAAAATGATAATAAAAGATCACTATGACCAAGTATCACTTATAGGTTGTTAGTATGATAATAATAATGTGTTAATTATAATTGTAAATAATGATGATAAAAATATATTTGCTACATAGTTTCTTGCCAGTTCTTCTATGTAGTGTATTCCGAATCTGGTGGTAGAATCAATAAAAATATAACAATTACATTTCTTTGTTTCTATGAATACTCCTTAAGTTATTTATTCTGTAGCTGTGTACTATAGTTGGTGCAGATAAGTTTTATCTCCTACTCGACAAACCTAACCAACTGAAGGCTAACATTACAAAACTTAGGTTTTGATAAATAACCTTACAGTACGTATAATTATTATACATATGTTTATAGATCTCACACGGGCAAAGCCACGGGCGTAGTTAGTTTTATTGATAAAAATAAAAACCTCCGTCTCTCCCTATTGCCTTGACCGACAGGGTCCATTCATGGCGCCACCCTTTCATGGTTGAAATACCTCGTACAAGAACGAAGCGTTACGCTTCTTTATTTATTATAAGAACTGCAAAGGAGTGGAATGCCCTGCCCTCGTCAGTGTTTCCGGTAAAATATAACCCCGGTGTGTTCAAGTCAAGAGTGAAAAGGTATCTACTAGGCAAGCGTGCTACACCTTCGACCACATCATCGCTTTCCATCAGGTGAGATCGTGGTCAAACGATTGCATAGTCCGTAATAAAAAAAGAATAAAAAAAAGAAATTATATCCATAATTTTCGTTTAATTTAAGCTCCGAGAAAACATCCAACTCCTTTTATTTTTCAAAACATTTCACCATTTAATAAGTAATAATATTATAATAAGTAATAATAATAGAGAACGGAATACACATTTGAATTGTACATGTTCATTCGGTGCTAGTTTGTGCAACCTCCAGTCGTGCAGTACTAAATGTCAATCGTAGCGGATTGAATGCTAATCGTAGAAAGCTAGGCTTCCTAGGTTCCTAGGGCCTCGAGCATGTTCTAAATGGTGTCTAGTATTGCATGCTCGCGTGACATTTCCGAGGTTTGGTTTATGGTGAGCGTTAGATATTGATTTCATCGTTTGTTAGCTTAAGGCCAACGCTTTCGTGAAAGTGAAGTATTTCCTAAGATAATAAGCATCTTAACATTAACAAACGTATGTACGTATGTATCTATCTATTACTTAAGTATATAAGTAACAAAGAGTCTGTACAGCAAGATAATTAAACAAAAGTTTAGCTTAAAATAAACACTAAGATAACCTAACTTTCTTTTTAGATATATGTATGTTTGTGTATTTTCGCATCACGCGATTACTACTGGACTAATTTAAATGCTGTTTTCTTTAACTTTCGGATAGCTTAGGTTTGACTTACAATCTGATGTCCATTTCAATCACAATACGACCAATAGAAGCCAAGCAATCGATAACTGTTTGGCAGCTGGACGTATTTTGATGAAATTTAGTATATAGGTACTTTATACTAAACTTGGTATTTTAGGTTCTTGAATAACACATATACTAAGACGTCGGGTGCAGGTATTTTACAAAAACAGCCAGCCAGCTAACCAGCTGTGCCCGCGGCTTTGCTCGCGTGGATATTTTTCTGAGAAAGAAGTATCTTTTGCTATCCCAAGACAAAAAATACCGCAGTATTCTAGTGTATGTATAATATATCTATCTATACTATAGTAAAACTGTAACTGGGCTAAGTCTGTACATTAAATATTTTTTGAAAATTATAATTGAGATAAACTTCAAAATCGATATGGAGCGCAAAAAGGTTTTTTTTTTATTTTTGTCTGTCTGTCTGTCTGTCTGTCTGTCTCTTTGAACACGCAAAACGCTGAAACTACCAGACGGATTTTGATGCAACTGGGCACAATCACAGCTGATGTTATGGATTAACATTTATAATACTTTTTATCCCGAAAAAATTAAGAGTTCCCGCAGGATAAGGGTTGAAAGTTATTTAAAGAACACGTATCACGCTGAAACTACTGGACGGATTTTAATGTAACTGGGCATAGTCAAAGTTTATATAATCTGTTAAAATTTAGAATACTTCCCCCCCCCCCCCCCCCCCGAATCCCGAAAAAAATAAAGGTTTTTTAAAGGACAGGGTCTAAAGTTTATGTTAAACTAAAGTAATAATACATCCGTTACATCCACTAAGCAAAGTGGCGAAGCGGTAACATGCGTGGAAACGTAATCCAGACGTCCGTGGATCGAAACCACGAGCTTCTAGTTTTTTTTGCTCCATAATTAGCAGCATTTACATATGTTATGCGTTATTTTTATATTTTTTAACCCCCAAACAAAGAGACGGGTGTTATAAGTTTAGGGTGTGTATCACTGTGTGTGTATGTGTGTGTGTGTGTGTGTGTGTGTTTGTGAGTGTGTGTGTATTTACGGCTTTAACATTATGCGGACTTTACCGTGACAGGAACCACGATTGTGCGGACTTACCCGGTTGTGCGGACGTCCGCATAATAATTTGACGAGATCTCAAATATATCTTTGAATTCGTCGCAATGAGATTGGTTGACTGGTGAAAATCTTAGCAAAATATGAAAAATGACCGCATATTAGGCATCTTTGACAACTTTAGTTAACATCCGTTAGTGTTTTAGTTCAGTGTGTAACCACCACGTGGCACCACCAGTCTTAGTTGTGTAAGAGTTAGTACGTTATTATAATTCGGACCTCGTGGTGTGTATGTTAGTCTGCAATTGATTATGCGCTCGTCCTGTGTTAAAGTATGTATGTGATGTAAAATGCGGACCTTAATCTGTGTATGATAGTCTGCAATTGATTATGCGTTCGCCCTGTGTTAAATTACGTATGTGATGCAAAATGCGGACTTGATTCTGTGTAATTAAAATACGTACGTTTCATTTATAAAATGCGCCCTTTACGTGTAACGTTTGTTGAAGCGTATACTCTGTTGCAGCGGGATGAGCGCAGGCAGCGCGGAGAGCTACTGACAGTTGTGACAACGCCATTTGCACCGCGCATTGCTTGTTGCCAGTGATGAAACGGCACTGAGACGTGGTCGCTAACTATTGGTCTCATACACAAGCTCAGAGTTGCGCAGCGTACAATGGAGAGAGCTATGCTTAGTGTTTCACTACGTGCTAGAATTCGAAATGAGAAAATCCGTAGAAGAACCAAGGTTACCGACATAGCTCTCAGAGTTTGCAAGTTGAAGTGGCAATGGGCAGGCCATATAGTTCGCAGAACCGACAACCACTGGGGAATAAAGGTTCTCGAATGGCGGCCCGTAATAAGCAAGCGAAGTGACCCCCCACACGATGGACCGACGACATTGTAGTAGACATCACAGGAAGTCGGTGGATGGAGGTGGCACAAGATCGCTCATCATGGCGCTCTTTAGGGAGGCCTAGGTTCAGAAGTGGACTTCTAAGGGCTGACATGATGATGATGATGTCCTCTTTTCTCAAGTAACAATTATCATCTAGTTCAGAAATCCCGAACAAAAAATTTAAAACAAATAGATGTTCTAATAAAAAAATCTACGTAACCAATTTTGATGAAGTTTATATGAGACTTCACTGAAATTCTACCCTAATGAATAAAATCTTGGAGGTTAAAGGCAATATAAACACAATTTACGAAAAATCTATTTAATTTCAAAAAACTACTTAACCAATTTTGATGCAATTTATATGAGACCACCTCGTGAGTATACCTTTTCAAAAAATAATAATTTTCAAAATCAGTCCGTAATTGACGGAGAAATCGGAGAACATACACAAAAAAAACATACAATCGAACATCATTATAACTTATAACCGTCTCCTTTTGTGAAGTCGATTACTAATTTAAAAGCTGACGATAGTCAGTTGCGGTACGGGACGGGTCGGAAAAGTAGCAGGCGATTTGAATCTTGCGTTTTGTCAGTGCATGACCAAAATAACGCGCAACGTATGACTTTGAAAAATATTATTGTCGCTAAGGACGATTTTGTGTCAGCAAATTCATCTATAGTACTAGAATTATTCAGAAAGTGTTAAAAAGAGTCTGATTTTACAATATTATGAACGCATAATGTGTTCAGAGCGTTCGAGCTTTTTTCAAAAGCGGTAGGTCCGCATAATCGGGATTTAAGGTTTTACTGTGTAATAGAACATGGCAGAATAAAAAATCGAGGCCACCAAACGAATAGACCAATTTCTGACGACTGGATGCGTTTATTATATATTGGGATATTGATAATATTATTATAACACAGATACCGTGTTGGCGTCGGGCATGTTTTTAAAGAAGCTAAAACCCAACGTTTATGGCCGAGCTGACATCGGGTATACTTTCTAATTTAGGATTTTGCGTAGCGTATTTTGAAAATATACCTCCACACAATGCTACTGTAACACAGATTTCTGGCAACAGCCTTCAGTGGCGATCCGACATGGTCGTGATAGGTTAGAAGACGAAGGCGGGTGCTCACTACGCTTCGCTCCCGCTTCGTCTTCTAATCTATCACGACCATATCGGATCGCCACTGAAAGTTGTTAACACAGGTAGGTGGGTATCTATATTGGTACTTTTGCTACTGGAATAACTCAAAGGACCCTTATATCCCAGAAAAACTAACACGCGAGCAACGCCGCGGGCACAGCTAGTTTTATATAAAATTATACCAAATTTCTTTCAGCTGTCAAATAGTTTTTATCGATTGCTCAGCTGAGTCGTAATATCAAGTACACCAGTTTTTAAGTGAAACCCTAAGCTATCTAACAGTGAAAACCGAATCGCAATCCGTCCAATAGTATTTACGTGATGCGCAAACAGGCAGACAAACAGAAAGACACCACCTAAAAAAAAATTGTTAGTCATAAATATAATCTATCAAATAAATATAATATATCTATTCAAAGAACCCAGACCAGTTTCTTTATAAATTAGCTTCATTTTAATGACTTTTGTTAACTAGTGCTTTATTATAAGTACTAGCTGTGCCCGCGGCTTCGCTTGCGTGGTCATTTCTCGAGGTTAAGAGTACTCTATGTGCTATTCCAAGATCTAAAATAAACATTTGATCAAAATTCCTTCCGCCGTTACAAAGTTTTTTATCGATTGCTCGACTTCTAACCATTGGATTAAGATACCAAGTAACCCAGTTTTTAGGTCAAATCCTAAGCTACCCAACACTGAAAACTGCATCGCAATCGGTCTAATACGTTTTTACGTGATGCGCGAACAAACATACAGACAAACAAACAGACAGACACGAATTTAAAAAATGATCTATTCATAGACCATTTTTTTTTAAATTATCTTTTTCTATTCTATCTTATTCTTATTGCCTTATAGCTGTGCCCGCAGCGTTGCTCGCGTGGTAGTTTTTCTGGGATATAAGGATCTTATGAGTTATTCCAGTACCAAAAGTACAAATATAGGTACCTACCTACCTGTGCAAACAACCTTCAGTGGCGATCCGACATGGTCGTGATAGGTTAGAAGACGAAGGCGGGAGCGAAGCGTAGCGAGCAATTGGTCCATTCGTTTGAAAGATACGATTTTCAAAAAAGGGGGGGGGTCCCCTTTTTCATTTCCTCCCCCCCTCCCATATAGCTAAGAACCATGATGAACTATCTCGATCTCATTAGTTTTCAAACATAAAAAACTGCATCAAAATCAGTCCATTCGTTTGGGAGCTACAATCTTCACTTCCCCGCAAAATTATAGCAGAACCATCTTGTTTACCTCAGCTTTGAAACATAAAAAACAGCAGCTAAATTGGTCGATTCGTTTGAAAGGTACGATTCTCTCCTCCTTTTTCTGGAAACTCCCCCTTATATAGATATAGAAAATATAGAATATAGATAATAATAATATCTAATAACTATTAATAAAATAAACAAACATAATTCAAAACAATCTACCAAATCAACCAACGAATCTAATTAGAAACCGCAAATACTTTCAAACACATTCCTGTTTTTTTTTTCCTTTATGAGAGACGACTGTCAACAACGCCTGCCTTCGGGTCAATCAAATACTTAGCGATGTTCCGATTCCCGCCACACCGCACGTTTATTCCCCCGGGGCCCCTGCCTTGGCGCTCGGCCGGGCGGCGCGGGCGGCGGCACGCAGAAAGTACAGAATAAATAATAATAGCACCCTGATACAGTAGTTAGGTACATCGCGCGAAAACGAATGTATTATAATAGCTTTGAGCTGTTTTATTTCATTTTATTACGTTATATTTATTACTTCATAATTTAATATAACTTTCGACCCCTATCCCGCAGGAGCCCTTTAGTTTTTTAGTATGTTCCTATTCTGAATTTTAACCCTTATTATAAGTTACAACTGTGCTTAATTGCATCAAAATCCGTCCGATAGTTTCAGCGTGGTGCGTGCCTTTTACCATAACTTTATTAAAAATATCAAGGAAAATGTAAAAAATAACGCAAAAATAATGTAAAAATCCTTTAATTATGGAGCAAAACATTTCTACGGCGGGTGATTTCGATCCACGTACGTCTGGATTACGCACCCATGCATCTGTCCAACTGGGCCAGTGAGCCTAGTAGCAGAATGACGAAATTCGGTACCAGTCTATAAACGGATGTATGATTACTTTAAATCTAACACAACTTTGTACCCATAGGCTGCAGGAACCTTTTAATTTTTCGGGATAAAAAGTATTCAACATTTTAATACATTATTCTATCAATAAACACAAAAAAATCTAAATACGTTTTAAGAGCCTTTAGGGACCATAAGGTAAAAAAAAAGAAGAAAACGTGTTGTTGGAGTTCATTCAACGTTCAAACCACTTCGTAACAAACCGCTTGCGTGTTTTAAGGGTAGACAACGCCATCTAGTTTAAACGAAGTAACTTGTTATCATGAACGTCTTGTTATTGAGTAGAGAAAATTATCTCCGAAGGTAACGTGGCACAGATTAGAGAGTAATTAAGGTGTTGAGGTAAATTGGATGGGGCATCAAGGGTAGGTCATTATTATGAGGTCCATACGAAAAAATTTTAATGCAACGAAACATTGTGTTCTTAGTACAAATTATTTTTTATGATGTTTCACAGAACGACGTACTTACTGGCACTTTAACTGGCTCTTAATATTTACCTACCCTACCTACCTACTTTTTGAGCTTTTTCAACACCATATGAGGATTGATTTGAAAAAATAAAAGTTTTCTGTACTTACTTTCTCATTGAAGAGCAATACATGTATGTACCTACCTCTGTATGTGCACATTTCAATACCGACAACTTACCATTTTCCCAGTAAGACATTATGAAGAAACCTCCGATATAACTATATAATTAGGTAGGTACGTAGGTAGTACATTATAATATCTCAATGGAAGAAACAATCGATTTTGAAGTTCATCTCAATTAAAATTTTCATAAAATATTTAATGTACAGATTTAGCCCAGTTACAGTTTTATTATAGTATAGATAGATATCAAGGAAAATGTAAAAAATAACGCATAAATAATGTAAAAATCTTTTAATTATGGAGCAAAACATTTCTACAGCGCGAGATTTCGATTCACGTACGTCTGGATTACGCACCCATGCATCAGTCCAACTGGGCCATTGAGGCTCGTAGCAGAATGACGAAATTCGGTACCAGTCTAGTCGTAAACGGATGTATGATCACTTTAAATTTAACACAACTTTGGACCCATAGGCTGCAGGAACCTTTTAATTTTTCGTGATAAAAAGCATTCAACATTTTAACACATTATATAAACTTTGACTGTGCCAAGTTACATCAAAATCCGTCCAGTAGTTTTAACTTGATACGTGTTATTTTAAATAACTTTCTACTCCTATCCTGCGGGAACCGTTGATTTTTCCGGGATAAAAAGTATCCTAAATGTTAATCCATCAGCTATGATTCTGCCAAGTTGCATCAAAATCAGTCTGGTAGTTTCAGCGTGATGCGTGTTCAAAGAGACAGACAGACAGACAGACAGACAGACAAACAGATAAAAAATAAAAAAATACCTTTTTGCACTCCATATCGATTTTGAAGTTTATCTCAATCAAAATTTTCAAAAAATATTTTATGTACAGATTTAGCCCAGTTACAGTTTTATTATAGTATAAATAGATAGATAGAGATATATATAGATAAATAAATCACTCGCATAGTCAAAAGTTCCTTTCAGCATTTCTGTAAGTTCCTCACGAGTTCCTCTTTCTATGAAACCATAAACTATGTTGCCTAAATGGCCAGAATTGAATGCGTTTGCAAGGTATCAAGGTGCGGAAATTTACGTACTTAGGCACTATAGGATCTAGGTTGCCCTGAATTTAGGAAATAAGAAGACTAAGATCACACAAACACAAAAAAAAATGGGGGCTTGTACCCGCCGCCTCACGCTTCACCTCCGTTTTTTTTACCAACTAGGTACGCCACTGAGGCTGTACTAGTTATCCCGCCCGCGACTTCATCGGCGCGGACTGCTGTTTATCGCGAAAAAGAAGCATCCTATGTTCTTCTATTATATTAAAAACCAATGCAATAGTAGATAAAACACCAATGCTTTTGACAGACTTGTTATTTCGTTTCCATGCAACCGTTCCTTACAGCGAGTAATCAACATTTTCCAGTTTTCCAGTTTTTGATAGTCAATCTTATGCCCTACGCTATTATAGCCTACAACAGCTCAATACATAGCTTTACTCGATGCAGGCCATTTGACTTATTCACTGGACATTTTGATCCCAGAGACTGCCTTGACATTGACATAACGCAACAGTTATTAGAACAATATGTACAAGCGTAGGTACAAGCCCATAAGCACCAGATGAGTAAAGTCTATGACATAGTAAATTCTTCATCCCTTGCTAATCGCACCTCACTAATCGAGCTCAGAAATAAGAACCGGGAACCTGAGAAGGAATACGCATCCCAACAACTAATTTTTATAAATAATCCTCTTGCAAGTCGACAAAAGGTAGCTCCACGCTACACACAGGACACTGTCCTAGCTGACTTACCAATCCACACATACACTTCCAAAAAACGTAGCCCCGTAGCTAAAGCGAGACTAAAGCGTGTCCCTAAAAAAAAACAATTTGTTACAGGATCCTGCTAGTAACAATCCTCCCAATGATTCGACCTCAAGAGATAATACTTGAGAGCCTAGATGACGGACCGGGACTTGCAAACCGGACCTTATAAACTCGGGCTGATGAAACTTACTACTCACCACCATACATTCCTACATTCCTGTCATACAATTGAATGACATCGAAAATAATGTCCACACATTACGAACTCAATTACATAGCTATCAAGAAAAAATGACAAACGATACTTACTCCCTATAAAAGATTCAAATAAATTATCTTACTGACAAGCATGGCAAAGTTTTAGATCAATTACAATCTTTAGAACCTAATCGTGTTAAAAGACTGGGACGGACTGGGTTCCATTATAAAAAGTATAACAGGAAACCTAGATCACACTGATGCGTTAAAGTATAATGAGGCAATTATAACCTTGGAAAATAATCAAAATAGAATAGTAACTGAATTCAATGACCACATAAGTATGAGTAAAGAGTGGATGTTCAAACATAGTGACGTACTGGCACAGTTAGTTGACAGTCAAAATAGAGTTAATAATACTATAGATTTAATATTAAGAAGTAACGCATTAAGAGAAAATAGTTTAAGTTTGCCCAGCTCCTAGAAGTAATAGGCGAAAATGTAGAAGATCTCAAGAGCTACTTAGAATAGAAAATAGTTTAGCTTTCATTCGTGATTCTAGTACGCAACACTCCATGATAGACATAGAGGTACTAGAGTCAATGGTTAATAAGCTAAGAAATATATATGGTAATGAGCAAATTTTAGATTTAGAACTTAGAGAATATTACGACATTATAATACCAGGATCATACTATGCCGATAAAATGATAGTTTTAATTTTTAAGTTTCCGATAATCTCTAAAGATAGTTATGACTTATATAGATTATCGATAGTACCTAACAAACACGCACAGGCTCTTATCCTATCCTTTCACTTCATAGCAACTAACGAGATGTCGTTCGTGTACATAGGCCCCTATGTACACGAATATATGTGGCATAGTATGATCCTGGTATTATAATGTCGTAATATTCTCTAAGAATGCCCGAAGTTGAAAAACTGGTATCTCTGTGGGAAGGGAATCACTCATCAGATTCGCACCAAATCTGACTGCATTCAAGAATTAATCACTAATCAAGTCCTTCAGGAATCCTGCCAACTCACGACAGTCACCTTCACAAAGTAAGCCATGGGGAAACTAGACGACCAGCACTACATCCTGTCCTTCCCCCAACATACGAAGGTCCAACTCATCTGCAGCCGAAAGGAATACAAATCGCTTCAAGGAAGCTACCTCACCATGATACCCGTTGGATGTCGCCTGAAATCTGAAGAATTCACTATCGCAAACGATAATGATGAAATCAAAGGTCAACCTCTCAAACTGACGAAGGTACCTTACGACGTTGAGAAACAAGCTACAGTAGCGACTCACATCAGGCTAAACTCCATCGATCTCCAAAGACTACACAGCATCCAAGATAAAATCATGCTCCAGGCCCCTCTACAAATGAATAACCTGAAAACAGATTTATTTTATCTTACGACAGTTCCATTCTATGCTGTACTATCCAGTGCAGTCGCACTCATTATCATTCTAATGTACACATAGCACTACATAGAAAGATGTTACAGAAACACGAAGGATGACCAGCAGCCTCCAATCACTATCCAGGAGAGGAAAGAAGATCCTGACAATGTCCCGGCAACATTTTCACTGAACGTGCTAAAATAGTCGCCGTTCTAAGGGTGGACGAATTACGTAGCGCTACCATATGAAGATCGCCGACGGTGCAGTTGCACTTTGCACTTATTATTAGGGAAACATCAAATAGCCGATGCAGCATGTCGTCGACCGACGGAACTTGTTATTTGATTATTGTAATGATAGGCATTCCATATTCCTACTTCGATGTGGAAACATTCATTTATAACTTAAGTAATTAATTGTAATTTTGATTTTAATTAAATTAGTAAACCACATTTCAGTTTTTTTCGATCCTCTTTTTGCTGCTAACGTATTTCGCGTGAAAGCTCCCCAAACAAACAAACACACAAACAGACAACGTTTCACTTTTATATGTTGGTATGGATGGATTAAAGCAGTAACAAAAAGTCTGTACAATAAAGATAATTTTAAAAAAAAGCTCTCGAGGTCTTAAAATGAACAGCTGCTGAATACGTTTTTTTTTAAATCGTGTCGTTCTATCTGACTGAATGTTTGTTCGCGCATAACCTGAAATCTACTGCACCGTTTTAAATGAGATTTTTACTGTTGGATAGATTAGTATTTGACTTTGACGAACTTGAATTTCGATGAGATGAGTAGAAGCCGCGAAATCGATTAAAAAGGATCTGAACAAATTTTAATGTTGATGAAATTTGATAATTTATACTTTATAGGTAATTTTATCTGAGATAAATTACCACGAGGGCAAAGGTAATTTATAAATTAAATATGCTAATACCGTAACAGCAAAAATCAACACTTATTAATTCAGGAAAAGCCACCGCGAGAAAATAAGAAAAATTCCATATTTTAACTTTTTTGGCTCTATTTTTGCATTTGTCGCCCCAAATTGTTCAACGACAAAAGGGAAGAAAGTTTCTACATAAAGTACGACTAACTTCAGAACCATGGGTACGAAATGGGTACAAAACCCTTCGCTAACTTTTTGATAGGGTGTATCTTTATGATATCGGTGTTTCAAAAACTTTGAAATATACGTAAGTTTTGGTACATTCTTAACCAAATGAAAAAAAAGTATGTTCTCAAGTTGATGTGTATGTACATATGTAATATTGTTGAAAATGCGTAATATTCATGTAGTATATGTGGATGTGGGTATCTAAACAATATGTACCAAATTGTATGTGTGTATGTAACTATGTTTGTTCACGTATTTCTCGGATATTACAAGTCCCATTGCAGTAATTCTTTTTTAATAACATTGGTTTCTGTCAACTTAGGGAATAGTTAAATTTAAATCAAAATCGGTGCAGTAGTTTAAGAGATATGGACAGTTAACTGTTTCCATGGCTATTTTCATAGCAACCGGAATTAGTACTTCATTTTCTTAGGCCCACTTAATGAAAGTAAAAAGTAAGAAATAATATAATAAAAATTAAACCGACTTCAAATCGTATAAAACTTCATCATAGCATCATAACTTCATCGTCAGCCCGTATTCGTCCACTGCTGGACGTAGGCCTCTTTTTGTGAACGCCACTGAGCCTTTCACAGCTGCCTTTCACAAGTCGTCACTCCACCTGCACTGAAAAAAATCTTGGCTAATCAAGTTCAAAAAATTGCTTGATTGAAAAAAATATAATTAAAACATTCAAAAAAGTATCAGAAATGATAAACGGCCAATTGTTGCATCAACAAAGCTAAAATGATCAAATGTTTAACAAGTTGAACATATTTAATGTTATTATTCTGTTTATTAATTTTGAGAACATAGTAATTACTATCATTCACCTCATACACTCCAATCAAGAAACAAGATAGAGGCACGGTAACAATTGCACTTGATAGTTTTAGTCAAGTTGTATTATCGATGCTATAATTACTAAATTATTTATTCAATAATTCGCCTGCATAATACAAGTCGAAACAAGTCCAACGAACGTCCATTTTGTTTGAGTTGTGGATCTCGCACGCATTCTATTTCGTTAAAATTTAATAAAATAGACTTCATCGTTTTCTGTGCCTCTAATGGTTTTCGCCGCGTTTTATGTAATAAGTATTCTAAGTTTTCCTATGAAGTTGTGGTTATCTATGGTTTAGTGTATATGTATTGTGTAGTGTAGACCAGTGAAGTTCTATGAAGGAAATAAAGTTAACTTATCACAACAAATATATGAAGTGTTCGATCTACGCCAGCTTTGGGGGTTGCTATAGTGGGCACTTGTATCAGTAAGTATAGACCTACCTAACGTTACAGAAAAAAACAAAAATAACATCATACCTATCTACTTTTATTTCACAACTATAACTACTGTCATGGCTATAATTTTGCATATAATGGAATAAACATACAAGCACTGGCTGCTCTTTCCCATGAGGATATTAATGAGTAAATTCCTTAACTAGAGCCTAGAGCCCTTTTCCTAATGTTGGAAGCTTTGGCAGGCTGATTTCTCAGATTGTAGCTGCAGTATATCAGCTGCTGCCGACTTGACTAGCCATAAGTGTTAGGACCTAGTAAATAAGTATAGGTACATAATCAAGATCTCTCAAAAGCAGCCTGCGGCTTCAGCCCATCTGCAGCAGCGCGCCTGCAGGCTGCAGAACTTCATTATGATGAGTACCAGGGCCACCATGAGAGCCACCCAGGGCTTTTCAGGCAGTAGTCTAAGTTTTTATCATTAGCTAGTAATTGAATAAGTGAGATATTTGACTCTGGTATCGATTATCAAATCAATAAAGTTACATAAATAAAATAATCAGGTGCTTTGTTAAATTACTATATTAACTTGTAAGATACAATCAGTTATCTATGTTTTTTTAATAGAAACTTTCATTCATCGAAAAAAGTAGTATTGTGAATTTTAATATACTAATGTTTGATTCTGATATCGAACATATTTAAATCAATCAAGTTACTTGTTTAAAGGCATATGGTGCTTTTTTAACGATATAAATTAACTTATTATAATTGAACACGTGGCATCATTAGAATCACTAATATACTTGTTAAATATTATAAAGCTCTTGGTGGCATCAATAAAGCAGCAGATTATCGGCACAATAACTTGACTTGACAGAGTTGACAAAGTCTTATTTGGTTTTGATATGTCTGCTTGTTACATCGCTTAATCAACGTAACTTTATTGCTGAAATCATATTACTTTATGCGCTCGTATATAAACAAGTTGCTTGATGGCCGATAACATTTTTTTTATTAATTTTATCAAGTATTTTTTTAAGTGTGGCTGGCGGGCGCCCTACACTACGTTTGCCTAAACGCGGTCTCCACTCTAGAACTTGTTTACCCCAACCGTTATCGCTTCTTTGAGTTATTTGACCGGCCCACTTCAGCTTGCTAATTCTTTGAGCTATGTCGGTTACCTTAGTTCTCTTGCGGATCTCCTCATTTTAGATTATATCCTTTAGAGAAATTCCGAGCATAGCTCTATAGCTCGATGAGCTTAAATTTGAGAAACAGCCTCATTGTAAGTGTCCACGTTTCGTCTCCGATTGTCGTTAACGGTGTCCCCGTTAACGACGATCGGTTGCGGGGTAATAAGGTCGTTAAACATAACCTTCATTTTATCCATGTTTATCCCGAGATCGATATGACTAGAGGCGTGAGCTAGGTTGGTCAGCATTTGCTCGAGATCCTGCAGCAACTCCGCCATAAGGACAATGTCACCAGCGAAACAGAGATGAGAGATGTAATCGCCATTTATGTTAATGCCCTTTCCTGTCCTGTCCAGAGTTTTAAACATATCTTAGAGGGCGTAAGTGGTCAATTTGGGGGATATGACATCACCCATGATAGGTTTAGTGTGCTGGTTCTGGACATAAACGGACATAGTTGCGGCATCATTCAAGCACCTCATCACTTCGATGTATCTCCAGTCCACTTGGCATCGGATTCAAAAACAACCCAGATGAGATTAGATTTTGACAGAGTCAAAGGCTTATTCATAGTCCACAAAAGCATGACAAAGAGGCTGTTTATACTCTTCAGTCTTCTGTATAACATGCCACACTGTGTGGATGTGTTCCATGATCCCGTAAACCCCTCAAAACCCAGCCTGCTCCGGAGTCTGAAACTCATCAAGTCATCTCGCTAGACAATTCGAGAATACCCTCAAAAACAGCTTATAGACGTGGCTCAGAAGCGAGATGGGCCTGTAGTTTTTAAGGAGCGCTGTATCTTCTTATTTGAAAAATAAAGCTACCATGCTTCTATTCTACGCCTTTGGAGTTCTCCCATCGTTCAACGCAGAGTTAAACAACTACTGGAACTCTTGAAGTACAGTTCCAGTAGTCGTTTAAGTCTCTTCCTGCCGCTTTCAAAAGTTCCGAAGTAACTCCGTCTTCTCCTGGGGCTTTTCCATTTTTAAGCTTCTTGAGGAATATATCGACCTCGTCTAGGCTGATTTCCGGCAGGTCACCGGTGTAGTAGTGGGTCAATGTGGCTGGGGAATCCTTACATCTGAGTTCGGGTCGTAGAGCGTGAGAGTCGTACAGTTGGCCATAGATGTCCACTATCTCGGCGAGAATCTCCGCGTGGCTGTGAGGTGACGGTATTGCTAGATACTGTTTTTGCTTCGTCAGATGGGGCTTTCTCAATTGCTTGGTGAAGACTTTGGACCCCTGATTTTGCTATATAGCTTTCTCGATACGGCCCGTGTTGGAGCAACGGAGGTCCCGTTGCACCAGCTTGCTGATATTTCGATTGAAGGGCCACTTCTCTGATGAAGTGGCCTGTACATCACCCTATCTCACTGTCTGTCACTCATCTATTAACTGAAAAGTCTCTGACGAGAGTATGGAATTCGTACCTGTACGCTGCATCTGGCAGAACTTTGACCCTACTTCCCTTAGGATACCCACCACTTTCTAGGGCCTCGTCAACGTCATTTGCCAACGTTTCCAGAGCAGCAAATCGTGTTTTAGATAAAGTTGGAACTGTTCTGATCCCACGATGGTTTGGATCTGGCTTGGTCTGAGCATAGACTTCATGAGACGGAATCTTTCCAGCTTAAAGTTGATACTCATGGACAACTACAGAGACATCTCTGAATATGTGGTTTTAATCCGATTTCGATAAATTCAATTTCGTTTTTCGTCACAGTATCGGGGCTATGCCACGTCAACTTCCTTTGGGGCTGCTTCTTAATGAACGAATTCATTAAGAAGAGCCCCTCTTTCTCTAAAAAGTTAACAAGCATTTGCCCCCTGTGGTTCCTGTTCCCATAACAGTGTGGACCAACCCTCGATTCACTGCTGTTCGATCCACTTTAGCGTTGAAATCCCCCATGACAACGTTGTAAAGCGTCTTCGTGGTTTTGTGAAGTGCTGAAGAGATGTCTTCATATATCTCTTCTATTGCGTCATCCGAGTGTGCCGACGTTGGTGCGTATACCTGCGCGGCCTTAAGACTATACCTCTCAGTCAGCTTAATTATGAGGTACGCTACCCTGGTCGACACACATGAGATCTCTACAACGTTGTCAGCGAGGACTTTATGTACGAGGAACCCACCTTGCCACCTTGGGATTACTGGTCACCCTCCCGGTAGTACATCAGGTGACCCCATTCTGGAGTAATGGTGTCCTCGCCCTCTCTTCGGAATTCACATAGCCCCAAAATGTGCCACCTTATCATTGCGAGTTCCGTTTCGAGGACGGTCGTCAAGCCTGAGCGTTCGTCCGTTGTAAGTTGACAAAGTAAATTGTTGGTGGTGGCCTACGGAAGCCCGGAGATTTTTCGCACCCCCACCCTACCGTCACCATGACCGCCACCTTGGCCAGGAATAGCAGGGCTGCCGGGAACTAGAGACCGTTTATGTTTTTTGTTCATCATGGAGGTATTTGCCCATAGTCGCCACGCTGGGCATGCGGATTGGCGACCGCAGAGCGTAGTTTCTTGCACCGGTGACGCTGCTGCCTGTCACCGACCTGTACGATTTAACTACGCCATTATACCGTCATCCGTTGGTCGTCAGAGCCTCGTTCACTGTTCTGCTGAATGCACCACGGGCAGGTAAGGTTGACTTGGAGCATTAAGATGGTAAGCGCTCCCTCACACCTCATATTTTTTTAATATATCTTTTTTTATACAATTTGATAGAGAACACATAATATAAACAAAAAACTAAAATATTCTGGAGTAAAATGTTCTAAACTGTCACTTTACAGTGATAATCCACACCAATATATAAAAGTGAATCGTTCTTTTTTTTTTTGGGGAGCTTCCACGCAATAACGGCTGGACGGATGTTGATGAAATTTGGAATGGAGATAGCTTCTACCCTGGAACAAAACATAGTATACTTTTATCCCGGAAAATGGTAATTTTTCCACGGGAAATCAGGAAAATTATGATTACTCACTTTAAGGAACGTTTGCTATGGAAATGAAATATTAAAAAGTCTGTCAAAAAACTTCAAGAGCGTTGGTGCTATACTTTTGCAATGGTTTTAAATATCCTAGAAGAACATAGGATGCTTTTTTTCGCGATAAGCTGTAGTCCGCATGGATGCAGTGGCGGGCGAAAGTTGTAAGAGATAAAGATAGCCAACGACAATCATTTTAAGTTAACTACGATCATGTTTCTACGCATTTAATATTGCTCAAATAACAGATTATTTTGCAATCCAACTATTTACTACAAAAAAATATAAACTGGCTGGAAGAAATCTAATTAAAGTTTTAATAATGTACTAGCTGTACCTGCGGCTTCGCACGCGTGGTCAATTTCTCTAGGTTAAAAGTACTCTATGTGATATTGGCGATGAACTATATTCCAAGACCTAAAATACCAATATACCACAAATGATAAAAATTCCTTCAGACGTCAAAAGATTTTATCGATAACTCGGCTTTACTAATAGGATTGAGATACCAAGTACACCAGTTTTTAAGTCAAACAATAAGCTATCCAACAGTGAAACTGCATCGCAATCGGTCGAGTAGTTTTTACGTGATACGCGAACAAACAAACATACTGACAAACAGACAGACATTATTTAAAAATATATTGTATTCTTGTTCAGTAGCTTATTTTAAGTACCCTACATCTTTTATTAAATTATCTTTGTACAGATATATGATCTGTATAATAAACTACTACTGCTATAAACTACTGCTTCAAAATAAACATAACTATGCACCCTATCCCGCAAGAACCCTTTATTTTTTCGGAATAAAAAGTATTCTCAATTTTAATCCATTATATAAACTATGACTGCTAAGTTTCATCAAAATCCATCCAGTAGTTACAGCGTGTTCTTTTAAATAATTTTTATCCCCTATCCTGCGGGAACCTTTTAATTTTTCGGGATGATAAGTATCCATTGTAGGACAATGGATACTCTTTACTCGTAGTATGAACTCAACTCTCACCAAGTTTCATTTGAATTCATTCAGTAGTATCAGCGTTATGCGCCGCCAACATACAGACAGACAGACAAATGACAGAAAGACAGACAGAAAAATAGAAAAAAAACAGTTTTGGCTTCAGTACCGAATAAAGAAAACCCTCTAATTTTTTTTTCTAAATATCTTCAATGTACAGAATAGGACCTGTAACAGTTTTATTATAGTATAGACTGTGGTACCGAAATGGTGGTTCTTTATCGTTTTAGTAAAAAAAACATGAACGAGATTTACTTTCTCGTTGAAAATAATTAAATTTAACTGGGAACTAGCAATATCTAATCCGTAGCAACCTTTAATTAAATAGCCGTTATAATATTGTTGTGTAAGTTTTCATATTACGTAGTTACTCGTATCTATACCTCTAATTGTCTCTATAACGTGACAGAGACTGTAAAATGATTATTACGATCTAAAACTAAGGCATTTAATAAATCTGTCTTCAAAGCATAACTAATAATAAAAAAATAAAAAATGACAGCAGTAGATCCCCAGATAGCCGGCGATCATCAATCATCGACATTAACAGTGCATCTGATTTGAACGCAGTCATTTGTACGGTAGCTCCTATTCTAAAAATAAATAGCTTGAACTTTGGAGTTGAAAAATAGGTTTCAAATCATAGATCTAATTAATAGTGAGAAGATTAATGCACAGGCGTGTACTGCATAAATTAGGTGCAATGCGCACAGTTGGCCTTCTTTGGCCATAGTTACAATCGGAGTAGCATATGTGTAGCACGTGTTAGCAGTGACTCTCATTCGCGCTACAGTCTGAAGAAGAAGAAGAAGAAGAAGAAGAAAATACATTTATTGATGACAACACACAACATTACACAGAAAAACAAAGAACAATAATTACAAACAAAAATAAAAGGTACGAAATTAATGCTGTGTGTTGTCACAAACAGGCCCCGACTCAGCAAACGCTAAGGCCATAAAGCCTTGGCACTGTTTTTTTCTGCGTATGACTCTGTATACATTTTGTTGTTGTTGCACATGAAGCACGAAGGTGGGAATGCAGCTGTGTGGGTGAGAGTGTGACAGGAAAACTGCCAGTAGTTGTATCTAGTCCAGTTTTTGTGTGATATCAAAGCATGCCGTATTTTACCTACTTTAAGTATCTATGTTCAAAATGGTACAAGTAATGTTAGATTTCAAATGAATTGTACTCGTACCTACTTTGGACAGATGTTTTTGAAGGGTGAAGAATATTATAACTAGCTTTACACCACGTCTTTGCTCACACAGTAAGTTTTCCGGGGAAGTAAAAAAGTTGCTTAATAATATGTCCTTAATTCCTATACACTATTTCCTTGTCAAATGTCATCAAGATCGGATCAGCCGTTGGTGTGGAGTTTCATGAGAATTGGTTTATTTAAAAACCCTTTACAGCAGTAAAAATGTAAGATCTCAAAAAAGTTTCAGTTTTGGTCTAAATAACATATTGTATCTTCTGGCTCCTTGAATATTAGGTCAACTTTTGTTATATTTTCACATTAGGTAACTATTATGAGCTTCTAAGTCAATACCTCCTTCATAGAATCAGATAATAATTAATCAATGCTTATTATCCATCTGTCTCATCACAGAAATCATGTTCCTTATTCTAATTACTCCTTCTTTTTCTTGTGTTCATCTCGCTCCCTCATTACACATCCATCACACGTTACGTTTGATGGACATCTTCCGGGAGGTTAGTCTTATTGCGTTATTTAATCTTATTGGTACAGTTATAAGTAGATTAATACATTTTAATGTAATTATAGAGATCCGTCTTTAAGAGAGCTCTGCAGCTTTAATTTACACATAGGCAGTCACACACATATTTTATGCATTTATGAAAATACTGGTACGCATGTTCCACATAGCGAGATGCTCTCTAGTCCTATCCAACTAAATGCGAAAGTTAGTGTATATATATGTAATACCACTAATATCCTTAACGGCGAATAGTTATTTTTTTAAATCTTGTTTGAAAGATACTTTAAGTTCTGAACCACACAGATATTTATCCAGGAAATATGTCCAATCACTGTTCACTGTGTGGCCATAAGACTTGTACATAATCGAATGTAACTTTATTTTTTAAATGGCAAAAACGGGAGTTTATTAGTTGAAATTATTCCAACTAAAGTTTCGACCACATCCGATGGTCTTTCTCAAGGCGAGTGCGGGACGCTTGCGGACGTGTCTGCAGCCTCGCACAAACATAACCATATGTCTTAACTCTCATATTCACAGCATCAGATATAAAACAATTAGATCTACCATTGGTCACCTGTCGTCCTACAGCGATACTCAAAATAATCTACAGCGAATAGGTAACGAGTCTAGTTAAGACAATATTCCGCTGCGAATCTCGGACGAAGACGCGAACCAGCCGCGAAACATGAGTGTAGAAAAGTTTCATGTATTGTTCGCGGCTTCGCGCCTTGTCGGTTTTTTGCTCCGCGACAAAAGGTCCGTAAAGCGCGTACTTGGCGCGAACGCGACTGTGCTCCACATTCGAGTGCGTCTCGGTCGCCAAGAACCATAATTTTTAGAATAATTCCTTGCTGAACCCGGGCTACTACGTTGAAAGCTTGCCCCGCACCTGCAGTAGCAACTTTGGCGTCCATCTTTGTCAAGTGCGTTAACTATAGTGTAAACCACACGCGGGCTTTAAGCTCAAAGTCTATGGGATTACTAATAGTGATTCAAGGTTCCGTTGCCCATTTTCCAGGTTCATAGTCAGACCAGCTCAATGTTACCATACTATAGTACAAGCTGTGCCCGCGGCTTTGCCCGGGTGGTACTTTTTCTGGGATATGTTATTCTATTAACATATTATCTTATATGTTATAGGATTTGTTATTCCAGAACCAAAAGTACCAACAGGGGTGGCCTTTGGGGGTAGCAAGGCAGGGCAACCGAATGGGGCCTCGCTCTTGCAGGGTCCTCGCGCAATCGCGCAACAAAAATGTTGAAAAAACAAAATTAATAAATAATAATATCTGTTATGATTATATGAATAATATCTGTTATGAGCTCATACGATTATTGGCAAGTCACATGAAGACTAAAATTGTTGACAAAATAATCCACACCAATATATAAAAATGAAACGTTGTCTGTTTGTTTGTTTGTGTGTTTGGGGAGCTTTCACGCGATAACGGCTGGACGGATTTTGATGAAACTTGGAATGGAGATAGCTTAAGCCATGTATTCACTAGGGGACAACGACTCCCCTACGGCTCCGCCTGTAGTTTTCCTGATACCCCACCTGCATTAAAAAAATATTAGTAAAATTAAGTAAAACGTAGACTATGTCCATCTGGAATAGTGCTAGGTAGCTTTCTATCAATGTTCTTTTGACCAAGCGAGCGCGAAGCGCAAGCAAAGCGACTCGAAAGCAAAACTTGGTCCGATTTTGACAAGCGAAGTTTCAACCGATTCGTTATCATCGCAAGAGTGTCGAAGGCTATTTCGTATCAGCTTGGGCAAAAATGCTTTCGTATATCCGGTGCATGTCCGGCTGTTCTCCTCTATAGGCCCCATTTTTTAACCGATTCTCGTGTATTTTTGTAAGCAGGTTCGATAATTATATGTTTTTTTTGACGATGAGTTTCTTTTTTAGTTTGCCCGTTGAACATTTATTCAGTTTTAAGGTATGCAAAGACAGACTTGCGAGGTCTACAGCTCACCGAGCCACTATTTTAAAATGGGTTAAGTATTTTTTGGGTTTATCCATTACACACAAACAAATAAAAATACGTACGAACATACAAAAAAAAACAAATCTTTTCTCTTTATAACTGGCAAAAATTCTTTCGTATGTCCGGCTGTTCTCCTCTACAGGTCGCATTTTTCAAATGATCTAGGCGATACTTGGTATAACGTGTATAACGAACTTTTTTTTTTTTAGTTTACGGGGATTTTTTATTATACTTGTTTAAGAAAAAAAATAGGTAGGTTGATGGTAGGTAAACTTCCTCCAAAAAGGGGCAAAAAGGGGGCTACTTTATTCAGTACATCCGTATAGTCATTATATTAGTCATTAGATCCGATTTCAATGGTTCTTTTTTTATTTGAAAGGTAGTGACTTTAAGTTGGTCTCATAAACATTTGGTGAAGATGTGATGAGGATTTTCGGCATGATAAGCAGAACAGCTCCTCAAAATGCAGTAAATTGCTCACTTTTAGGTTTCTACCAATGGAATCAGCTCTTTACTTACTAGGTTTACTAGGTACTAGGAGATTGATGTAAAGCACCTTGGTTATTAATGTTAGTTTCACAATAAGGTAACTAGATGGCGCTACTGTGCAACGTTAGATTGTTTGCAAAAAAATTGTGCTGGCGAGGTCTACTGTTCATAGAACTACTAGTATTAGTATAGATAGATAACTCTGCATTTCTCGCATACCGAGATTTCCGAATTCTCCATTTCCTGATTTTGCATTTCTTTGTCAAGCATCATAATTAAAACTAATTCCACAAAGAATAGGGCCTCGCAAAGGTCTACCCGCTCAGAGCCTCGCATTGGTTAAGGCCGCCCCTGAGTACCAATATCATCAATCTTCGTTCAGACGTCAAATGTTTATTTAACGACTGCTCGACTTCTACTCATCGGATTGAGATACCAAGTTTTCAAGTCAATCCCTAAGCTATCCAACAGTCCGCAAACCGCAAACAAACCGCAAAAAAAAACAAAAAAAACAAAAAGCAAAACCAAAAAGCTATCAAACCGCATTGCAATCGTTTGTGATGCGATGCGGTTTTGATGATCCTGTCTTTTAAAAAAACAGGACAGACAGGATTTAAAAAAAAACACTTATTCAGTAGCTTATTTTAAGTAAGATAGATAGATAGATATATTGTCACAGGAATGTTTTTTTTCTATAGGATGACAGACGTGGTTTTAATTTATTAACCTTATTCGTTGTCATAGTCAACTATATTATGACAAAATAATGGGCTAACAATAACCTTTTATATTTTATTAGCATTTTAAATAATAGAAATGTTTTTGCATCACGGGTAGAAGCTGCATAAAGAATTTGTGTGCTTTAAATTAAAAGCGCCAGTGTGTATCTGCGGGGCTCTAATATCGCAAAACGGGTGTTATCTTACAGTCATCATCGGTTGCAATCTATCTTGTAGTATTCGCAAGGTTTTTCCTCCAAAACATCAATAGAAGATGGCACCGGATTTTTACCATGAGGTACAAATTTCTGCGAGTCTCCGTTGAATCGCTATGCCCTTTGATCATTCAACCACTCAAAAAGGTAAATTGAAAATATGCTTTATGGCTTAGTGGAAGAAGGAGTGTTTTCCAGGTATCTCGAACTGCATAGTGCTGCAGAGAGATTTGTTTTTTTAGGCATATATTATAGACCTGGCCTGACGTAAAACGATCGCAACATCGTTATAGGATGAGAAAATCTTGAACAGAAGTTAAGTACCTAATAATTTTGAAAAAATTGGATCACGGACGGTTTTATAATACGCATAGGCACATGCCTGTAACCAATTCGGCCACCGTGACATCATCAGCATCATCATCCAAATTTTTCTCTTAGTTTCTAATCCCATCTTACGGGGACGGTAACGCCATCTATTGCTGGTATTTTACTAGACGTGTTCTCGCTAAGCAGGCATTAACTGCTAAACTCAAAACTGAAGATACATAGTCACAATCTCGCTTAAAGATCGAAACGAATTCAAATTATGTTACACAACCACGATTTTTTCCACGATTATCTAAAAGCTTTCTTTTATACTTTTTCCATCATAAATAAACTGTCCCATAATTGTAATTTTTCGCTGATGGTTTGCAATATCTTGCTTTCTTCGTAGCAGTTTCTCGTATATTAAAGTAAAAGATTAATTTACTTTAATATACGATACTTCATTTTTGGCTATTGTTTAATTGTTTTCATAAGTACTGTGAGAGAGAGAACGGGCGAAGTGGAAAAAAAATTGGTGTCATTTGAATATTTTATGGTGGTTAAATAGCTAATCTATTTAAATAATTTACTATAAACATTTTCCAAATCAGCAACCTTAAACCGATATCCAAATTTTATTTTATGGTAGTTAAATAGCTAATATATTTAAATAATTTACAAGAAACATTTTCCAAATCAGCAACCTTAAACCGATATCCAAATTTTATTTTATGCTAGTTAAATAGCTAATCTATTTAAATAATTTACTATAAACATTTTCCAAATCAGCAACCTTAAACCGATATCCAAATTTTATTTTATGCTAGTTAAATAGCTAATCTATTTAAATAATTTACTATAAATATTTTCCAAATCAGCAACCTTAAACCGATATCCAAATTTTATTGTGTGGTAGTTAAATAGCTAATCTATTTAAATAATTTACTATAAACATTTTCCAAATCAGCAACCTTAAACCGATATCCAAATTTTATTTTATGGTAGTTAAATAGCTAATCTATTTAAATAATTTACTATAAACATTTTCCAAATCAGCAACCTTAAACCGATATCCAAATTTTATTTTATGGTAGTTAAATAACTAATCTATTTAAATAATTTACTATACACATTTTCCAAATCAGCAACCTTAAACCGATATACAAATTTTATTTTATGGTAGTTAAATAGCTAATCTATTTAAATAATTTACTATAAACATTTTCCAAATCAGCAACCTTAAACCGATATCCAAATTTTATTTTATGGTAGTTAAATAACTAATCTATTTAAATAATTTACTATACATATTTTCCAAATCAGCAACCTTAAACCGATATCCAAATTTTATTTTATGGTAGTTAAATAACTAATCTATTTAAATAATTTACTATACACATTTTCCAAATCAGCAATCTTAAACCGATATCCAAATTTTATTTTATGGTAGTTAAATAGCTAATCTATTTAAATAATTTACTATAAACATTTTCCAAATCAGCAACCTTAAACCGATATCCAAATTTTATTTTATGGTAGTTAAATAGCTAATCTATTTAAATAATTTACTATACACATTTTCCAAATCAGCAACCTTAAACCGATATCCAAATTTTAAATGTACTATTTTTTCTTAAAAAGTCTCACACTGTTCCAAGTAATATATAACACTAGTTTTCCCGCCCGCGACTTCGTCCGCGCGGACTACTGTTTATCGCGACAAAAAACATCGTATGTTCTTCTAGGATATTACAAACCAATGCAAAAGTAGGTATAGCACCAATGCTCTTGATGTTTTTTAACAGACTTGTTATTTCGTTTCCTTGGCAACCGTTCCTTACAGCGAGTAATCAACATTTTCCAGTTTTCCCGTGGAAACTTATAATTTTCCGGGATAATTTTTTTCCTATGTTTTGTTCCAGGGATATAAGATATCTCCATTCCAAATTTCATCAATATCCGTCCAGCCGTTAACGGCGTCTCAGGCAGCCTGACAAACTCTGACACCAGAGACCAGCACTACCTCATACGACAAACAAACAGTACTAAAATGAAATAAGCAGTTTTAATTTGAAATATAATAATTTATTTATTTACTGACTCTTAAGTTCACAACCAACCTTTATAAGTAACCTGTTTCATTTAATGCAGATAAAAGTTCCAATTAATAGCAAAAAGCAAAATTTAAAGCGTAGCGAGTTATCCGAGCATCGACTTGATCCTCATAAACGTCCGCTGTGAATAGTCCATTTGAGCCGGTGACCAACCCTCGGGGACCTTACGTTGACAAGTTATTTATTAAATACCTATTTACATTTAAAGCCTTTGAGATTTTTTTAAATGTCTATTTTTGTACTTATAAATCGAAGCAAAAGTGGAATAAAAATATAAGTATATTAATAAAAATCACTTCAATGTACTCATTAGTATAGGTATATATCGGGAGACTCCGTACCTTTTTTATATCTAATCAATTTGTGTTTACGAAAACTCTATTTTATGGTTGAGTGATTGATTACAGATTACAGACACTGTACTAACCAGTAAATTTTTCACTACTTCCATTAAAAAGCAAGTTATAAAACCTGTAATAAAATTCAGGAGGCCCATTACTGGCTGGCTTGCCCTACTCATTTAGAGCTAGTACGTTCCCAGTTAACAATAGCGGGTGCATAAAAACGTTTATAAATATTTTTTGATGTTCATTACGTCTATGTTAGACGTAACAATAATAATAATAAACTTATTGTTATTATTACGTCTATTTTTGCAACCTAGTCTATCTTTGGATATGTATGTATGTCAAATGACGTAATGCCGACCTCTGGTGTCCGAGTTTGTCACGCCACCCAAGGGCTTCCTGGGACCGACGACGGCTAGCGTATCCTCCGAAGCAAGGAGCAATGGCAAATCTGCACACAACTATACAGCATGGGTTTTTGAGACGGGACAGTAAGGGCAGGTACGTTAACCGTTATAGTTACAGGAAAACGTCCCTTCCGATCGACGATCCATAACATTTTTAGGTATTCTGAACTGCATTCATAGATTTTGGAATAAATATTATAGTCAGCAAGAAAATGGCAACTTTACTTATAAACTTTTTTTGATGCCAATTAGTCCTGTTTCAAATAAGGATCAAAAGTCTCTATTGGACCGACTGAGGTTTGATACTAGAAATGTCAGAAATTGCGAAAAACTTTTGCCATAAATTGTACACGAAATTATGTAGCTACAGGAAATCGTTCTTATGAGACTCTCCTTAACTTTTGGAGATATTTTGACCTGCATTCACAAATTTTGTAAAAAAATACAGTCATGAAGAAAATGGGCATTTCACGAAAAAAATATGCCAATCGATACTGTTTCTTATGAGGATCAAAAGTCTCTATCAGATCAACTGAGGTTAGAGCCTCCAGTATTTTTGAAACGAACGTTTGTTTGCTAGAATTTTATTTTATTCATTTCGTACAAAATGTACGGAATGTGTTTTTTTGCCGTTTCTGACTTTACTAGTACTCTAACCTCAGTTGATCCGGTAAAACTTTTGATCCTTACAAGATACAGGATGGATAAGCATACAAAAAAAGCGTTTGTGTATTGGATATTTTCTCGATGACTGAATTTTTTTAACAAAATCTGTGAATGCATGTCAGAATATTATCTACAAAAGTTAAGGAGAGTCTCTTATAAACATTTTCCTGTAGCTACAACGGTTAAGGCGCTATGGGAGCCATTATTTTTGTCCTTCTCTTCAAGGTGCAGATTAAGCAGGACGTGATGCATCTCAGGATCTTAGTTAACATTTTCAATGTAATTTTAGTTTTTTCAATAATATTACGATTTTTCATGAAACTGATTTCACAGTATTATTTGAATGTTTATTGGGATTACACACATATTTTGTGAATATCAGTTTTCATTCAGTATATGAAAAGTAACATTATCATATACTGAATGAAGTTGATTCATTCCAACAACGTGAACGTCAAAACAGGTGTTTTTTAGGAAACTTTACGATGTTTTTCCATCGAGCCAAATTTATTTAATTGTGTTTCGGTGACCACATCCGGATTAAGTATTTTGTGACCTTTTATTACACATAAAAAAAAGTCAATTAACTTTTACAAAGGTCTAGTTTTAAATATGGAGCCCATTTCGCGTTAAGGTAATTTCGTACAAAATGTATGGAAAAGGTTTTTTCCAATTTATGTCATTTTTAGTACTCAAACCTCAGTCAGTTCTATAGAGACTTCTGATCCTCATAAAAAACAGGATCGATTGCATTGAGAAAAATTATCATTTTCTTGCTGACTGTACATTTTTTCCATAATCTGTGAATGCAGTTTAGAATATTACTATCTTAAATGGTCTCCTAGGAACGTTTTCCTGTAACCGTATAGGTTAAGGTACCTGCCTTTACTGTCCCGTCTCAAAATTACTATTAATAAATAATAATTAGAATAATATTAATAAAAAAACTATTTAAAATACTAATAAAATACTCTGTATACTTAGGTACCAATAGGAATTCTTGCGAAACTGAGGCTCAAACCCGATACCAGCGTATTGTAAGACGCACATATTACCGATCGGCTACAATTGCTAGTTGATGCTAGAGAATACGACCCAGGTCATTTGCTGATGGTAAATGCCAATCCAGAAATACAGTAGTAGGTATGTATAATAACAATCTCATTTTTAATCGACTTCACAAAGGGAGTTACCGTTAACCAATAAACATCGCAATACCACCAATATTTCTAAAATAAAACGACATTTCGTAAGTTTTCCGTTCTAAATTCAGCCGTAAAACATCTGCCCACAACGTGGGCGTATCAAGGACGTTGTTACAAGGGGTTGTACCGCAAAAGCGAGTGATGGTTGCAGAGTGTAAATATTTGTTCACCAGAGAATAAACAACAGTACTAAAGCCCTAGCTTTACAATCATACAGGAAACGATTTAAACATCGGCCCTGCACCAATGACTTACTTGATAAATGTAGCTGATTTTAATCTGAAAATCGTAAAAGAAAACATCTCGATAAGTTAAATTTTGTCTTATAATTATTTTTATCATTTGTTTTTCTGTTATTATTGTTACGAGCTGGGGTTCGGATAAAATTAATGTACGCTAATTACACCAAAAATTAACACCTTTATTCGAAAAACCACAAAAATAAATTAATCCAACAAATAATGCTCAAACACTCTTTAACTTGACTGTACACTCTTATCAATTATCACTGAATACTCGCTTCGAATCACTTTGATCGTTTCGTTTCGTCAGCCAAATCAGTACTGTCCCAGGCAGTCGATGTGCGCCCTATTTATACCGCGACGTAAGTTTCCAGAATGTACTCATAACTACTCGTATGTACTAGTGGTAGTCGGTAGGGCTTTGAACTTTCAAGGTCGGTGGCGCCTTTGAGTTGCCGCGCCGCGCCTGTAGGTACTTAAGGCCGGCGGCACCTTTGATGTCGCCGCGCCCGTAGGTATATATAGGTATATACCTACCGCGCGCTCTGGAAACTTCTGTAGGTACCTACGCTCTACTAGTGTGTTCCAGAATGTTCCTTTAATTGTAGGTATTGCGTCATTTTAGTACCTACTGTTTTTCTAAGAATCGACCGGCGTAACATTATTATTACTTTTATGTTTTTGACTACTCATTTTCAATATTTTTACTTCATCCAAAGGTTGTCTGTAAGATATTGCTGTAAGCGATAAGACCGCTAATTGTGTTATAGCAATTTGTTTATTTTAGGTTATATTATGTACAGTGTACAATTTACTTTTAAGTGGTATGCAATAAAGAGTTATCTGTCCATCTATCTATTTCGACATACGCCAAGTAATCGCTAAACCGGTTATAATTGGTTTCTGTGGCTCAAGAAACCCGCATATCTAAGAACTCTGACAATTGTGGCCCTTTCTCTATAAATCATTGAGAGAAAGCGTATCTCAGCATTGGAAGCTGCTGATGATGATCCAATACAGCCTCCACAGTTTGCAACCCGAACAATTAAAAAACATTCAACTTTACACAAGGTTTCCAAAATTCAATACTTTAGGGAAAAGAAGGTAATTGGGATAGACCCCCTACCTCCTTCAAAACCAAATCCTAGCTGCGGCCCCTGCACACGCTTGCTGTTCCGCCCATACGCTATAAAGTTTCTCGATCAAAATCCAATGAAAACTAACTTAGGTTTAAGAACTTAAAGTCTACGGTATCGTAAATCAATGTTTAAGCCTAGTTTAAGCGCTGAAAGTTTTTTGTTAGTCTGTAAAGTTGGGGTTTTAATGTTAATGCACAAGTGAACTGAGGTTTCATTTTGAACTAGATGTGAGGATAAGTTCCTTTTCGTTTTTAAGGTCCATGCGTCCAAACGGAACCCTAATGTTCTGTTTGGGAGCTGGCAGTCTTACGCTGATGTGAGATGTGATCAAGCGTCATCTTACCGTTTGTAACATTTCATCAGAGGAATAGGAAGAGCTGGCGCAACAGAGACAAGAGTGGTGAAATTCTGTTAACAAGGCCGTGACTTATTATGAACAAAATCGGTTAAAAGATCTCGATGCTAAACGCCTTCATAAAAAGAACCGTCCCAAGCCTTCCTACTTCTACACGTACAACTCTACTGGTCAATTGTACTGTGCGCCCTGCAACAGGACCTTTAAAACAAAATTTGGTTTTGCGATCCATTTACGCTCTCACCTCCGGAGCTAACAAGGTTTGCCGTTGACGGATACGTCAAGGAGGACATCATCATCTACAGCTCATTTCCGCACACTGCAAGCCCAAAGCCTCCTCCGGTTCGGTTTGGAGCCAATCTTGGCCAGGTCTTTCCTACCAATTTATGGATTTCATCGACCCATCGTGTCATCTGCGAGTCTTCTCGACTGGAATCAAATACTCTAGCAAATTATTCAACTACTTGGCGGATTTTAAGGTCAACGTCAACCATTTAGCTAAATTGTTCAGAAATCCACTGCCCTACGTTTGCTTTCAACAAACAACAAGACAAACACTCTTGGATTCAAAACTTAAGCAGCATTTCGGTAACAAAATATTCCCGAGACAAACAGTTCGCAGATACATTAAATCCGGGTTCCGCGTAATACAAACACAACGTTGGAACTACAGCACGGTTCCGTACACGAATGAGGGCAAAACAAACAGAGTTAATAACTATATAGTGTAAATATGCTTTGTTTAAACGCCTATGTTTGCTGTTTTACAATTAAGTCGAAAATTGCGTTTCTGATAACATCCTTGTTCTGTTCGAAGTAGCTTTCGATGTTATTCATCATCATCATCATTATCAGCCTGTGTTCATCCACTGCTGGACATAGAATGCTCCCAATGCACGCCACAGAGCCCGATCTTCGACTCATCTCATCCAGATTGTGCCGGCCGCCTTTCGGCATTGCCTGCGCTCGTAAGCTTTTCATTCTTAAGTCTCATCATGTCCTGTAATTTCGCTAGAAACATTGCCAGAATAGCACTGTTTGTACTCTACGGCTTAGCAGATGAAGATCTGGTTAAAGGTCTGGTACTTTCCCAGGCGGATTCTTGTAGGAGATGTACAGCATTACAAGCGGGACTGACAGTCCTAGGACAAAATTCTGCTTACATAATTATGTAATTATCATTACTTCAATTAATTTAAGTTCAAGTAACAGTAGGTACCTACTGGAAGCAACCGGTACTTTATCGGAAACAGTTTGTAGGTCAATCTTATGGTTGTAATACCTCGCACAAAAACTAATCGTTACGCTTCTTCGTTTACCTATTATAAGAACTGCAAAGGAGAGGAATGCTCTGCCCTCTTCAGTGTTTCCGGTAAAATATAACCCAGGTGTGTTAAAGTCAAGATAGATAGGTATCTACTATGCAAGAGAGCTACACATTCGACCACATCATCGCTCTCCATCACATGAGATCGTGGTCAAACGATTGCTTAACACGTAACTAAAAAAATATGTATTTTTTTGCCTTCTTTTCTTTTATCTTCCTCAAATGATTGTGTGCAAAAAGTCATTTTTCCAAAGATTATGTAAACTCAAACACTGAATAAACCTATAATACCAAAGATTCAAAAATCCATTTGAATCCCCCGGGGAACTCTTCTAGGGGGAGCAAAGTGGATGGAAGGGATGTTTTCACATGGATAAGTTGTTTTATTTTTAGGGATCTAAGTACTTTACTATTATCAAGGTCACCATAGAGGAACATGACCCATTCGTTTGCTTTGACTTTGCCAACATAGATTTTCATTTTATTTCAATATTCCTGTTCCCACAGCAAAATACTGTGGTAAATAAGATGAATTGACCAATTTCTCAGGTGAATCCGTATAAAAATAGTCTCTTGGTAAATCCATCTTTCATTTAGATATGCGTTTGAGACAAGATCAAACGATTACAGGGCGCGCCCCGATGTCAAAGGGCGTAGCAAAACATTATGATGGATGACCGACGGGAAAAGCACAGATATTTAATACATATAAGTAGGTAAAGAAATGCATTGAGAGTAGGTCATAGAATGAGTAGGTACCTAAATTATCTATACTTATAATAAAGCAATGAGTACGAAAAAGTCTGTACAAAGAAGATAATAAAAAAATATATGTCTAGGGTACTTAAAATAAGCTACTGAACAAGAATATAACATTTTTTAAATCATGTCTGTGTGGTGTGTCTGTATGAATGAAAATAGAATGAATGATTAAAATATATGTTAATATTTTTACAACCAAATACATACTTATTAATTTGTACAATTATAATACAAGAGTTATAATTGTACACATTAATTAATTAATAACAACAATATTTATTTATACTGTATTGCACAATTAAAAGTGTACAAATGGCGGACTTAATACTAAAAGCATTATCTACCAGTCAACCAACCAATGCAATGAGAGAGAGTTATAATAAAATAATTAATATGTTGTTTTTATTATGTTTGCTTGTTCGAGCTTCACGTAAAAACTACTACACCGATTACGATGCGGTTTTCAATTTTGCATAGCTTAGGGTTTGACTTAAAAACTGGTGTACTTTATATCTCAATGCGATTAGTAAAAGCCGAGTAATCGATAAAAACTCTCTGACAGCTGAAACAATTGTGATCAAATGTTGGTATATTGGTACTCGTATTTGGTCTTGGAATAGTACATATAGTAATTTTAACCTGAACTGAACAGAAACAACCACGTGCGGAGCCGTGGGCACATCTAATACTTATAATAAAGCAATGAGTACGAAAACGTCTGTACAAAATAATAATATAAAAACAGGTCTAGGGCACTTAAAATAAGCTTCTGAAAAAGAATATAACATTTTTTTAAACATGTCTGTGTGTCTATATGTTTGTTTGTTCGCGCATCGCGTAAAAACCACTGGACCGATTGCGATGCGGCTTTCACTATTGGATAGCTTATGGCTTGAGTTAAAAACTGGTGTACTTGGTATCTCAAAACTTTTTACGGCTGAAGGAATTTTGATCAAATGTTGGTATAATGGTATTTTAGGTCTTGGAATAGTACATAGAGTTCTTTTAACCTAGAGAAATAACCACGCATGCGAAGCCGCGGGTACAGCTAGTATTTTATATTATGCCTGTGCTAGCATTAATGTAAGTGTGAAAATGAAGCCTTGGGTACACTTGGAAACAAAATGTTTGTGTTTTTATTTTTACTACTAGGACTAGGGAATCGTTTGACCACAATCTCACCTGATGAAAAGCGATGATGTGGTCGAAGGTGTAGCACGCTTGCTTAGTAGATACCTATTCACTCTTGACTTGCACACACCTGGGTTATATTTTACCGGAAACACTGACGAGGGCTGAGCATGCCACTCCTTTGCAGTTCTTATAATAAATAAAGAAGCGTAACGCTTCGTTCTTGTGCGAGGTATTTGAACCATAAAAGGGTGGCGCTTTGCCAATCCACTAGTCGTACGGTGATAGAAGGGTGATGGGGAAAACAGATTGTGCAGTTCTTGTGCACACTCTCCACAGTGCAATTTGTAGAATGCCGATAGGCTTGCGACCTCTCGTCGATGCGGTAGACTTTGAAGCTTACTCTTTACCAGAGCGTCATCCCCAATGAGCCTCATAGCACTTCTCTCAATTGAATCCAAAGCCTCGAGACTTCGATACTTGGCAGAACTGCCCAGAGGTGGCAGCAGTACTCCATACAAGATCAGAACTGTGCTTGACAAAGATTCAAAGGCTGTCCCTGTGTGAAGTACCGCCTAAACTTAGATAAAATACCAAGTTTATTTGCAGCTACTGTGGCTTTGGATTCAATGTAAGAACCAAAATTCAGGTTCGAAGTGAGTTCGACACCCAAAAGTCAACTGGTCGCCTATTGGTATTGTTACTATTCGGAACGACGGAGATCGGTTTAGAGGACTCTTTTTAGCAGAAAACAAACACGCCTGCGTTTTAGTAGCATTAAACTTAACCAGGTTAGCATCGCCCCAATCGGACACGGCTTCTAAAGCTAAATTCAAACGGTCTACAACAGCCTCTCTCTGAAGCTGGTCAGCTACAAGCTGGCTTGAGCATTAGAAATATATCACTCAACTGCAAACAGTACTGTCATCTGCATACCCAGAGGTAGCGTGCTTCAAAAGGTCATTAATGTGCAGTAAAAACAATGTAGCCGAGAGAACCGATCCCTGAGGTACACAGATCCCTGAGGTACACAGATCCCTGAGGTACACAGACCATGTCACGCAACATTGATTCTACGTGAAGCTGCAACTTTGAGCACCCACAACACTTCGGGGCATTTCGTGGGTCATGTTGCAAGCTCCCGCTGCGCAAGCAGGCGCTCAAAAACATTTCCGCGACATTGTCGATCCTTGGGGTATTCACGTACTTATCGAGAGATATGTTCCGCGACATGTCGCTCCATTTGACCCATCATCTTCATCATCATCATGGAAGCATTCTCGAGATCCACTCTTGGAAATAGTGTGTTATCCTTCGTCTAAAATCCAGGCAATTAATAAGCTTAAAAACTGAGGGCACACTAAGCCAGCGTAATTAGTAGGACCTTCTGGTCCTACTTCGATACATCGTGTCAGACTTTCGGGGTGATGTTCTGTAACTTGGTACTGTTTTGCAAGCCTATAATTCAAAGGTCTAGATGAGACTGCAGGCTTGGGTGAGATTATCATCACGCGGAACTATTACCATAACGTAATTTCTATTTACTTCCGAGTAAGCGATGATGGACGAAGAGTTAATTTTTACTGTTTGGTTGTTGTGTGAGGTAGTGCTGGCATCTGGTGTCAGAGTTTGTCAGGCCACCCTACGGCCTCTGACATGGCTTAACAACTGCTATTAATCAATAATAGCTGGGACCGATGCCCTCAGACAACAAATTTTAAACTTTATTTCCCAAGCACCTTCTTATTTCTAAAGATCTAAACCAAATCAACTTTTTTTTTATTAGCTAAACAGTTGCGTATTCCGTTTGAAAACGCAATATTTTACGTGAAATGCTGTAAATGTTTCATTCCAATTTTGTTTTCATTAAATGTTTGACGATCTCGTAAATTTTGTAATGTCTGTCTTATTGCAATCGTAGGAGTGGAAATACTGACATATTTATTTTACTAGCTGCGCCCTACTGCTGCCACCCATTTTTAGGGTCCCGTCGTCAACAAGGAACCCTCATAAGATCGTCAAGTCCCGTCTGTCTGTCTGTCCATATTTTCGTTGCAGTATGTGCACTCATAACTATACTTCTCATTATGAACCATATTTGCTATAAGGATAATTCAAAATGTTAATTTAAAAACATTTAAACCGATTTTTTTTACGCAGTAGCCATGTCACGGTGAAACTTAAAACTGGCTACCACAATTAAATGCGTATACAACGTTTCGTGTCTGTGCTGTTAAACGTTAAGGAGTTACTTTATCTGGAGCTAATCCTGGATGTCGATGCAGGTCATGCTTACCATAAAAATGCATTGTCGTCGTAAGTGAACCAACATGTAAACATTAAACTCTGTAGGATAAGAGGAAGTGGTTATATTTCAGCTGGCAAGACTCCACCTAAACAAACTAACATACCTACATTGCAAGTTAAATAAAAGCTTCTAATAAGACTTCAGATGGCGTTTCACTAAAACCACAGAATAATTAATAGTATAAGAGTAAACTTTTTTCATAATAATGCCACAGATTCTTACCAAATTGTATCGAAAACTAAAAATTACTATATATTTGTAAATATTTTGCTTGGTTTAAAATAATGCATAAAACGAAGCATGCCTGGAGGCATGCATAGGAGTATAGGTTAATATATGTTCAAATTATGATTTCAAAGTATTATTTTATTTAAACGGAAACTTATGTTAAGTCAAAATTCTACTCTGTTTCAACCTTAAATTCTCACTGGCTGTTGACAGGTAAATGTAATAATATATACATAGACTATAGTCGGTACCTGTTTGTAATAAAATCAACAAGCAACCGAGAAAAAGCTCAATTACGTAAACCTAGCAATAAATTCGAATTTGGAACGACACGCCGTGTGTGGTCGTCTACACCACGTATTTAACCGACGGGCGGGCGGTTAGTTAATCCGCGTTACGCTAGGGCTGCCACAACCATGATTAATAAATTAAATAAATATTTGGATAGAAACATTTTTCTTTCGTTTTGTATTTATCTAGTGAGGTCTGATGTTGTTAGTTTTGGCTTAAGATGCAGGGCATTGAGAAGTTGAGATTGTATTTTGTCTAAAATTGATCAGGGTCCAGACAAGCGTAATAGAATAAAAAGAATCATGGTGCTCTTTTTTTTTAATATCTAATCTCAAAATCAAATACATTTATTCAAATAGAAACAGAGCAGTCAAGAAAACTAAGTAGATGACTTTTACTACCGGAAAATCAATAAGAGACAGTATACTTTCAGGTTCACGTTTAATCTCAATCGGGTGAAAACACAAAACATCTATGTATGTTTATCCGTTATCTAGTGCCCATAGCACAGGGTATCCTAGTTTGGGGCTAGATAATTGGTGTGGAAATGTCCCGAATATATTATTTATTTATTTATTTTAACAGCAAAATACAGAGAACAAGATATATAAAAATCGCCTATGTCATCGACGAAATAATGAACAAAGTCGTTGACACCCATGCATTTCAAATATATGTGGTCTCTACCAAAACCACACAATATAAAGAGACAACCCTATCAGTGTCAGGTGATAAGCCGCCTCAAGTGTCATGCGCCATTGTTCTAACAGAATAGATAATTCAGGTGACGACGTACCGAGCAGGATTACCCGTTGCGTAAACGTAACCAGAGAATGGAAATATTCTGGTATTCCTAGAATACCCAAGCCAGTACTCTGTGTATAGCGGTCCATGCAGCATTCTTCTGTGATGTGCAAGATTATTTTGTCAATCAATTAACGATCGAGAAATTACGCTCTTTAATTCTCTCTAAATTACGTCCATACCACAGTGCCTAAGATGAAAGTCTTCAACGCGTGCGTTATACCAGTTATGACCTACAGAACCGAAACGTGGGCGCTCACAGTGAGGCTAGCCCACAAGTTTAAAGTCATGTATGGATGGAGATGGTATGGAGAGATATAGGCTCGGACTTTCTCTAAAGAACAGAATCCGTAATGTGGTGATCCACCAAAGAACCAAGGTGAAAGATATAGCTCTGGGAATTAGCAAGCCGAAATGGCAATAGGCCGGTCACACGAAAACAACCGTTTAGTTTGCGTTGTGTAGGGTATCGGCCGGCCATGTGGAGTGACGAAATGCGACTGCATGAGGAGAGCCGAAAATTGGGCTTAGTAGCGTTCACAAGGAGAGTTCTACGTCCAGCAGTGGACGAATGCGGGCAGATGATGATGATGATGAATGTAAAGATAACCTTGACCTGGTGGTTCGGGGTTGGGTTCCAATAATCCATTTGTGTTAGGCTCGTTTCCTGACTTAACAAGGCGCAGAGTCCTTAAATTTCACTCCATCACTGGGAGTAGACAAATCTGTATACTGAAATGACTTCACCATTTTGTTTGGACATGATATCTATTAGGCGTTAGAAGCTATGAAGAAGAATGAGGTACACAAAACTATAAAGTAGCGTTAAAACTGAAACAACAAAGGTACTTAGAATTTAAGTTTCACAAGCTATAAGAATCGGTTTGATCGAAAACGAAATTGCGTTAAGTTCACATTTTGACGCAAAACAGAAGCTGCTCGAGGCAAAGTTTATCTTTGGCTATTTGTTACAGGGTGGCGTTTGACCACTAACTCTGCTGTTGTTAAGTGATTAGGTCGAAGGTGGTAAACACTCCAAGCATGGAATGGGACTGGCTCTCAAGTTGAGAGATAATGGTAAAATGCTAGACTCTGACGGAACTATTCCGGACCCAAGGCACCCCTGGAGGACACTCCTGGGGGTGCCACGGGAACTGGATTTGGACCCTTTGGAACCCCAAGTCAAATAGAGCAGTGCTTTTGAATGTATATACTTGGTATTAAAACTATGTACACCTACTTAGAGATAAAAATGAAATCATATATTAGTATATATGATTTCATTTCTATCATTTCAATTTTATCTCTAACTATCTGTCACCCACGACTTCCACCGCGCGGACTACAGTTTATCGCGGAAAAAAGCATCCTATGTTCTTCTAGAACATTAAAAACCAATGCAAAGGTATAGCACCAACGCTCTTGATGCTTTTTGACAGACTTGTTATTATTTATTTTCCATGGCAACCATTCCATAAAGCGAGTAATCAACTTTTTCCATTTTTCCCGCGGAAACTGTCAATTTTACGTGATAAAAAGTATCTTATGTTATATTCCAGGGTATAAGCTATCTCCATTCCAAATTTTATGAAAATCCGTCCAGCCGTTATCGCGTAAAAGCTCTGGAAACAAAAAACCAAACAGACAACGATTCACTTTTATATACTGGTGTAGATGTGAAGCTAATGTGACCTAAATTGTAGGTATGTATTTATCATTTGATAATGTACCTAACCTAGTCAGATCTCCTTGTTGAAGGCGTAATATTGTAATGAAGATTACAATACATACATAGTGCACATTCAATTGCAATTTCTGAACAGAAAAATAATTGCGTTAAGTAAATATTAAAATTAGACTATTGAAATTATTTTGTCACTATTGTCCTTCTGTCCCATCACCATTCGATTGGTGGATTCATGGGAACTAGTAAATAGAACCCGTGATACCACTGCTACACCGTTGTATGGATTTGAGGACTTGGGGGTGCCATGGGTCCGAATTCAAGTGCCCGTGGCACCCCCAGGGGTTTCTTCCAGGAGTGCCATGGGTCCGGAATGAAAAAAAAACTAAGGTAACTAACGAAATTTTTAAAAAAAGGTCTTCCTTCAGTGAAACTCATGCTCATTTTTCAGAAGTTTCAGCTATCAATGTCGCCGTGTTGGTTTCTTCTGCGACAGATTTAAAGCATTTAACTTTTTTACGAGCGCCGAGCCCATTCGATGTATTCAATCAAATCAAGATGGATAGATCGATTATCTGCGATAGATGGAAATTACGGCTTTGTTTCCGCAATTTAGATTTACAGACATGCCTTTTTTGTTACTTATTTGATACAACTCTGCCAAGGTCTTCCGATCTCATTTCATTGGTCTCTGTTGCTATCTGAGGCTCTGAGGCCAAACATTCCGGAAGGCATCGTCCACCACAACAATACATACATTATCTCTAACATAGAAATGTTTGGTATACCTATTGGTTTAATAGTTTAAATTAGTTTAAAACATGTATAAAAGAATATATTAAATCCCTGAGCCCTCACTCCCCATTATAGCTAAGAAGCATCTCAATCACATCAGCTTTCAAACATAAAAACTCCATCAAAATTAATCCATTCGTTTGGGAGCTACGATCCCGTCCCCCTCACGTAAAAAAACGCATCATAACAGGTCCTTTCGTTTGGGAGCTATGGTCCTCCCACACATGACGACGGCTTTATAGATGTGCTCAATATTTGAAACCAAAAGATATACGTAATGTCTATTTGGATGCTCCTGGTGAGCTCCTCTGATTGGCTCTGATTATCATAATATTATGTCCAAAGTTCTTATTTCCTGTGTCTATAGATGATCATCCAATTTATCAGTGCAGATAGAAATGAGCAACCAATTTTGCCCAAAATTCACAAAATATAGCCTTGTTTCGTTCGATGCGATGTTTCACCGTCCACAGAAGCCCGTGTCCATAACAGCGATGGCGCGTTCGTCCGCCTTAACTGAATATGCTAATGACGAGTCGTGTTCCGACACGGGATAAATCATCGGAATATGAATTACCATACAGTTCGATAGAGGGTATCAATTGGCTTACATAAGTAGGTTGCTACTATTATTTATTCTGTGACAGTAACGAATACAAGGGATTTGTTCATAATTCATTCGGTTAAAGCAAAAATACGAATAAATGTGTCATTTTTATAAAAACGTCGGCAAAATGAAATCCAAAAAAAAAGTTTTACGCTCGTTAGTTTTCTAAGAGTTTTTAGCTCTAATTCAAAATCTAGAATTCTGATCATAAGTTTTAGTTGAACAAACACACTCTATGCCATGTGGTAGAGATATTTACGTAGTTTAGGTTCTAGAATAACCCTTATGATATTTTTAATCCCAGAAAAGTGTCCACACAGGTAAAGACGCGGGAGCAGCTAGTTAAAAAAAATTTGGAACTATGGTCATAAATGCTACACAGGTCATCCTAAAAACAAGATGGCGTCGACAAGCGCGGGAAAATAACTTAAATTAGAGTCGTTATTAAATATTGTGACACTAATAACCAAAATATTGACACAAGGCTTACATAAAGTATTCAATGCATACCTAATGCCTACTTTGATGTTCTTTAAAGCTTCATAAACGAAGGATTAAAGTAATAAAAATGTATTAGAAATTTGTCGAATGTCGACATAGTCTAGGTGTCAATGTAAATTGTATTTAACCTATAGAAATTGATTTAAATTACTTTATCCCTACATAATTTATTTTATGTGAAAAGTTTTACGGGCTATTTTAAGTTTTCGCTGAATTATATCCAATTTCTATAATCAACAATACGTTAATGTCACAGAAACCATTCGTAATCAACCTATTAATATCGAGGCGTCATTAGTGTTCCACAAGTTTTACACGGCGGCGACGAGTTTCCGTAGTTTGACCGAGTTATGCAATGTAACTTTGACAGTTCACTGATGCATTTATTTATAGGAACACCATAATTTCCATGCATATCGGAACGTAGCTTTGGTAACCCTCTCAAGCGTTAATAACAAACCTTAGTATTATAAGAACAGTTTCGGCTTACGTCACGTAGAAAATGAAACGGTTCGTTCGTACGGACCGGGCATTAGCTGTTGTGTAATTCCATATTATATGCCCCATGCTCATTTCCACACCTTCAAACGGAAATTAAAACAAAATTCGAATATACGTCCCAAATTCAAATTACAACATAACAAATCGCCAATGAAAACAAAACAATCGTATTTCTAGCGCCAAAACAAAACAGTCGGTAGTACGTAACGAAACAAGTCTCAACAAATATGTACAACTGAACTGAGGTGCTCTAAACTTTGCCAATAACTCAATTGGGTTGCGTTTGAAAACCGCCCCGCCTCTTCAATAACAGACGGAAATGTGCGCTTATGTTTTCGAACGCACCTGAAGAAGTTTTCATAGACTAGGAGCAGAATTTTGCGAGATTAATTTGAAATAGGAATATTTGAATCTGAATAGTACCTATACAATAAATTTATTGCGTAAATTCAGGAATTTATGATGGCTAGAGCATAAAAACTGTTTTCAGGAATAGTGACGTAAACAATGATACAATACATACTTTAAATCTACTTCTTTCTGTCTCAATAATTCTAAACACTAAAATTAATATGACAATTCAATTCGTTTGGCCCAGGACGTGGCGGTTTCAGCCACTCCGCTCCACGGCTATTGTTTGCAAATGAATAAATGTACATACTTTGACTCCACTAAGCTCCACAGAACTAATATTAAAATAATTTTTTGGGCGAAATCGCTCCATGGCAATTTGAGTACAGTTAGCAACGTAACTGGCAAATAAATAAAACGAAAAAAATAGTTGGGAACCAGTGGATATCATTATTTCTTTTTAAAAATCACAGCATCAGATTAGCTAATATAAGATTTACAAAAGAATAATAAAGTTATACCTAGTATGTAAAAATATCAAAAAGATTAGAAAATCTTCGTTTTTTTAGGGGTTTAGTAAGAAGACCTTTCCTTTTCTTTTTAAACTTATTTTTTTTAAATAGTTAAATATAATCCAAATTTTTGATAAATAAATAATTGTGTGTTTTTAAAAGCTTTTATTTTACTTCACTTGTATGTATGTATCTATGTATTTCTGTCTGTCCTGGAATCTTGCAATTCAAATTTCGAGCACTTTCCGATTAGCTATCCGGCTAAAACTTTCAGGGTAGCTCACGTACCGATGACAAAACAATACAAAAGAGAAGAAAAAATACCTTAAAATGCAATAAAAAATTGCAAAAGTTAAGTAAAAACGTAAAAAGTGACAAAGCAATAAAAATAATTAATTTCATTAAAAAATGCCGTAAAAGATATATTTTTATTTTATATGTTTTAAATTGTACATTTTTATGTTCGTTTGGATGAAACCTACGAAACCTCAAAACGACATTTTTGTACTAATTTTTGTTTAAGCTTTACTTGCTGAACTATTGAGTTTGTTTGTTTGTTTGTCGTATGAGGTAGTGCTGGCCTCTGGTGTCAGAGTTTATCAAGCCGCCCGAGGGCCTCTGACATGGCTTAACGACTGGTATTAATCAATAACAGCCGGGACCGACAGCTTAACGTGCCCTCCGAAGCACGGAGTGAAGTGGAACAAATGTGCAGGCTTATATTTTTTCATTTATAATCAGAATAAATGCTCGTGGAGCAGAGTGGCTGAAGCCGACGTAGCTACATTTAACACAGGTTGATTGAGCTATGTAATTTTTTATATTTCATTATGTGACGAGACGAGCAGGTCGCTCGCCTGATGGTAAGCGTAACGCCTGCCCATAACAGTTGTATGCCACCCAGAACTTTGCCTTATTTGCATGCTTACAGCGTTTAATTTTTCAAAACAACAAATCTTAGTGCAAAACGGAACTTTTGGCCCCAAGTCTCTTATATAGGCCCCTTGACTATAGACTAAGTTTTATAAGTTTTCCACTATGCATCTTCAATCAAACTTAATAATATTGAATGACTGTGCATAAAAACTGAAATTACCGCCGTACTGCCAGATACTTAACTGCCACTAGGTTTGTTTGCTTGTCTTCCCGAATGGGCTGGGGTAATTGCAGAGTTTATCAGGCCACCGCCCGAATGCCGAGGCCGCACCGGTAAGGCGACTGCGACTCGATAAAACAGTCTGTCGGGTTTAGAACCGCGATAACGCAAGTCGATAGCACGAAAATCGCCGATTTTGACAGTTTTCGTAGTCTGCTCGCTACTTAGGCCCGATTGCAGGCCGAAAACAGCTATCGACTTTGACTAGAAAACCAAATTAATGATGTTTTGAGGCTGATGCTTTAATTGATACCTATTATCTAGTTTATTTCAGTGGCAACACTCAAAGGATTCGGAAGCCAAAGCACAAGCAATACCCAATTTGTCTATAGACAGTTTGACAGTCCAATCGCAGAGGTATTGCAGTGGTAAGGGTTTTTATGAATAGCTAACAGACTTGGCGCCCAGGGCCAGGCCAGTCCGCACTGCAGTTGCTGCAGTGGTGATCAACCAGCGAATCATATGTCGCGTAATGGGTCGCCGCATCGGTTAGGTCGGGCGATGTGATAGTAGCGATTGGTGTCCGCAGTGAATGAGGGGTGGTTTATGGGGATGAAGGATAATGAGACAAACTATTTTTTTTTTTTATTATCATAGGTCCTTTATTAGTGCGCAAAGTTTCAGTTCAATCTGAAGTTTTGAAGTGCGGTGAAATCACGTTCAAAAACTCCTTTACAAACAGTCATACTTACAGGTGGAACTAAGCGTGATACAAAAATACTTATTCATAAGCTCTGCTCTGTCCGACAATTTGTCTTACGTACAAGCGCTTTTTCATTTTAGAAAGAACAAAGCTATGTGAAGGATACACAGAGAAACCTTCTTTACCAAGTAGTAAAATAGGAGGGGGCGCGGCACCCCCGTTTGATTTTAGGGGGGCATTTGGCCCCCTCTTAACCCCACTTCCGCAGTCCTTGGAAGTGAAGCACTTTCATTTGATAACGAGCGACATATACATTTCGCGCGTCGCCTATACGTGACCGCCATCAGCCTTATTATGGTTGATGGTTTAAGGCATAGAAGTACTAGGAGTTCCTAGTACTTCTACTAGGAGTTCCTAGTATTTCTACTAGGAGTTCCTGGTACTTCTACTAGGAGTTCCTGGTACTTCTACTAGGAGTTCCTGGTACTTCTTCTAGGAGTTCCTAGTACTTCTACTATGAGTTCCTAGTACTTCTACTAGGAGTTCCTAGTACTTCTATGGTTTAAGGTAAAATTTGCATTTTCATCTAATGGGAGGTTGTTTTTCATTTTTAGTTTCACTTTTCATATATCAAACATTATTGGATTATTTAGATAGATTTTATTTTACTCTGTAAACTTATAGTAACCCTTTATTATAATTTTTCATTGTGACCAGTATTTTTGCGGCACTTTGCGAACTTGTGTTATCAAAGGGCTTGTGGCTGAACTAGAGGATTGTACTGATCCAGCTCCCCGATTCAGAACACTTTGATAACTCGGTTGTCGATCTATATAGTATTATTTATTATTCTGTGGATTCGGTTTAAATTACTCAATTCAATATATTTTTCATTCACCATTTCGAATCGAATCGATTCGGTTCGCTATCGAAAGGTTCTGAATCGGGGGGCAGGAGAGAGGTGTGTACTATCATATCATACACCCAAAACTGATTGAGGAAATTTCAGAAGGAGACTATAAAGAGGAGAAAATATTTTTTAAATTACTTATATAACCAGTTTTGCCTGTACTGTTTGATTTAGCCAACAACTTCTAAGCGAACAACAGTAATTCTCAACATTATACTGACTACTACATATATGATACTTAAAAGTGTTTCTTGATATTAAATTAAAACTAAATTTATTTTCATGTTTTATTTATGACTAACTAGCTGCACCCCGCAGTTTTGCCCTCGTGGACAATGATGATGATAATGAAAAGTATTCTGTATTCATGACCTATCTATATACCAAATTTTATTAAAATATATTCAGCCGTTTCATATATGTTGTCCTTGGATAATCCATACCTACTAATATTATTTAACCGAAAGTAACTCTTTGTCATTTTGTGACCTTTTCACGACTAAATAGTTTAACTGATTTATTATATAGATAGTTTTGGCCTTTCCCAGTAGTCTTACTAAGTAATACTATTTGGTAATTTTCTTCCCAATAGTCTTACTGGTAAGACAACTTGGAATTTATGTAGACGTTAAGGTAAGACCATTGAAAATGTTCTTCCAAATACTGCCTGTTCTTCTGAAAAGGCATAAGCCATATTTTTTTATCTTATGGCATAGCTTACGGTAAGGCCGAAATTAAAAATCCAATGTGTAAGACTACTAGAGAACGAAATTCTCCTATTTTTTTTATTTTTTTTAACTATAATCTACTTGAAATCCACTAGATTCTAGATATATTATGATCTAGTGAGTTCCAAGAATACCTAACTGATTTCATATTATGAAGTCGCGTAAGTAGTAAACATTTTCTTCGAATTAGTTGTTTAGGAGTTAATTACTGCAGTATGGAATTTTGCATTATATTGAATTTTTTGCGCTTGCATCGCCCCGGTGGAAACGGATTACTAAGCAGATATGAAAATTCGTCATATAAGGTATCATATTTTTTATATTTTAGGATGGTATGAAACATAATTCCTAGGGGTCTTACCAGTAAGTCTAGGAAGAAAATTCTGAATAGTCTTACTAGTAAAACTAGTGGGAAGAAAATTTCCAATAGGTAGTTTTACTAGTAAAACTACTGGGAATGGAAGGATAGTTTTAACCCTATGGAAGGACGCGCAGACAAAGTCACTGACAAAAGCTAGTAGCCAATATAAACAATTTAGGATATAAGGTATTCAATCATATTACTTACTCAGACTTTAATAATAAAATATTTGATTTTATGTCTTACTAGCTATTGCTCGCGATTTCGCCTGCGCGGACTACAGTTACAGTAAAAAGTATCCCATACCATGTCCTTCCCCAGTCTCCATACCAAATTTCATCAAGATGAGCCGTTTAGTTGTGAAAAATAAAACAGAGTCAAGTATGGATTAGAACTTATCAAACTGAAAAGCTCCTGCGGGGCAATTACGTATCTTTTTGCAATTAGCTTTTAATAGAGGTTCGTGGGTACAGTAGCGATCCGCTCCGTTATATTTACAGATTGGAACGTTTTGAATGAACAGTTTTGTTCAATGAATGAAGGTTACATATTATCTGTGGTTGGTCTGGAGTTTGCTTGGGATCGTCTCGGGACCATCCAATCTTTCTGTAGTCCCGCGACCATAATACCAACGTTTTCAGTCTAAACCTGGTCAAAACCAAAACTTTCCTTAGTCCTGAACTTCGTGAACCTAGGTTTAAACCTTCAACCATAATAAATGTTTATAGGGTTTGGTTTAACGAAATCGCTGCCGCGTCACATTACGGTGCGGCCTCGGCCTAACATGGCTTAACGAATCGGGATCGACACCTTAACGTGCCCTTAGAAGTACTTAGAGATGAAAATCCGCACATAACTGGGAAAAGTCATTGGAGCCGAGGATCGATCCCGTTATCGTTGGATTCTAACGCACACAACTACTATCGATCGATAGACCTCAAGCAGTGAAGAGGTGTCACTTCGACAAAATTACCTGCTTACTCTGAAAAAAGTGCATCTACCAATGAGTACATGTTCGTCAAAATACTTGTAAAATTCCGCCAAGCCTCACATCACATTCATGTGCACAGATTTAGATAAAATAGAGGAAGATCTATACATAAAAACAAACAATTTTAATTTATCTGCCATTAAATAGTATAATCTGTTTCCACTAGACAATAATAACTACACATACTACGAGTACATATTAACTCACAAGTACATACTAACAAATACCTTCAGTGCATTTATCGCTAACATTGAATACCTTTTTTTAAAGACGAGTTGTTATTGATCTAAAACTTACTTACAATATATACCCACAATATGCATCCCATCCGTCACTCAAACTGTCAGTTTTTACGTAATTGTGTCTGCCAGGGGCGTGCTATTAATTTCCATACAGGCGATGCGTTTCAGCCAATAAAATTGGTAAAGAGGAGAAATGAAAATTGATAGTAACATTTCGTTTTGAGTCTTGTAATACTTTATCTTATATTTATTTAATACATTATTGCACTAAGAAATTACTAAAGGAGGACAAGCTAAAGCATTTTCTACCAGTCACCCCGGTTGTAAAGGAAACATTTTGATTACTCGATAGGACTCGAAACCGTACCATTCATGTCTCTGTGTGGCATATGTTCTTTGCCAATTAAGCCATCGTAACCACAGAATATATAATAATTAAAGCCGTAACCACTACACTGCACTAACTCTTCCTTCAATTTCTTTATCTGACTTATGGGGAAGGTGCAGATATCTATTAGAATAAGTAAATTTAAAAAAACCGTTAAATAATATACTTTTATGCATGGATACTCCATGTCATGGTAAAACTCAAAACGTGCAGTTAACCGTTGACGAATTCCCTAGTCAGGACCCAACCATGAGTGCAGCAACCATGTCAAGGTAAAACTTAAAACCAGGGCCCTGTTTCATAAAACTTACAATTGTAGTTTACTATTACAATTTAGTGTGCACTGAAGTTTATCTTCTAGCAAAATTCATATTTAAACGTAACACTCTAACATATGCATCAATGTACACTAAATTGTAATTGTAAACTATAATTGTAAGTTTTATGAAACAGGGGCCAGCTGTCATAATAAAATGCGTACAGAAATATTCGTGTCTGTGCTGTTAACCGTTAAAGAGTTCCTCTATCTGGAGCTAATCCTGGATGTCGATTCAGGTCACGCTTACCATAAAAATGCATTGTCATTGGAACCGAACCAAGAAGTACAAATTCAACTCCGTAGGATAAGAGCAAGTGATTCTAATTCTGCTTGTAAGAATCTAAACATATATACACATACATACAAACATTGCAAGAACAATAAAAGCTTTTAAAAATTAAAGCTTTTGTCCGCGCGGTTTACAGTTAATCGTGATAAAAACTATCCTGTCCTTAGCCAGGGTTCAAAGTATATAAGTACCAAATTACATCAGGATCGGTGTTAAGTAGTGATAAAGTAACAAACAGACAGATTTTTGTATTAGTACCTTTGGTTGGATGGTTGCTTTACTTCTGGTTGTTGCTGCTGATGGTTACTGCTTTGTACTAAAATCATAAAGGAGGTTGCCAGCTTTCGGCTTCCAAGACTTTTAAATGTTAAATGCCGCGGACACGAAATCTATCCACATTATTGACTATATAAAATAATTTAATTCATTCTTATTAAAACAATAACATTCTGGAACGTTATTAAAATAAAAACAATCAATATGAATAGAAATGACCGGAAATAGCTGTGCAAGACTTTTAAAAGTTAAATGCTGCGAACACGAAATCTATCCACATTATTGACCATATAAAATAATGTAATTAATTCTTATTTAAACAATAACTTTCGGGAACGGTTATTAAAAAAAAGGAATTAAAATGGATAGAAATGACCGGAAATTGCTGTGAATTGATACTAATTACGAATCATAGTCGTCACTGTAACTCGTAATTAGTGCAAATAAACTATTAATAAATCGATAAACTAAATCGATTTAAAAATAATCTACAGGCTATCTTAGTTTATTCTAATAGAAATCATTTCAGTATATTATTTTATGATATTAGAAATAAACAACAATAGACCCATACGTATTTTTTATTCTGCTTATAAGTTAATTCATTATTTGTTGTATAAACGTTTCAGTGGTTTAGGTACCAAGCTCATGACAAGAGCCGAGAAGGCCCAGGGTTCGATTCTCAGATTGAATACCTAAGTGCCTACTACTATAGCAGGTATAGGTAGGTAAACATACTTTATAAATGATATTAAACATGATCGATTATGTACCTACATAATATATCAGTTTAATATTAGATTTCAATAATTATCTTGGCTATATTATTTTCTTGACCATAAACAGTGTCATAGTCTAACGAAAGTCACATAACCACAAAAGTTAACTTTATTTTCTCATAACTTATTTTGGAATAGTTCCCAAAAAAAACTAATAACACACAAAAGCTTTTAACATAATGCTTTAAAAATAAAAATACTTTTCAGTTGTGTCCGCGATAATTTTACATCGAGCCTAAGTCACTTCGGAGATCTGGCATAGTCCTTTGTTGATAAACTGAATCAACATTAAATGACAAAATTAATGTTTAGTCGTTCATTTGTTATTGCTAGTGTTTGTCCAATATCTTATCTGTGTCACAGAATAAATAATAGTACTTCATTCAGTAAACAAGCAACAGAGGTAGATTAAAAGATTAATCTAATAAACAATTTTATTTTATGCTTTGTCATCCAGTTGTGAATTTCAGCCGGTTAGCTAATCGGGAAGTGCTAGAAATTTGAGTTGCAAGATTCCACCCGCAACGACAAACATTAAGAAAGTGACATATTTTATTGGCAGGCTAATAATTTAGTTAGATAAATTTTGTCTTGGCAATGGATAATAAACTGTATTTTCTTGCTGTGAGATTTATTATAGCGATGAAACTTTAACCGTTGAGTAGAAAAATGAAAATATTACTGAAAACAACGTAAGAAAATGTATCGAATGAGATTCAGTTAATCACGTTTTGTCTTGATCGTGGAGAGATAAAAATCTCAAAAACATGTATGTTAAGTTTCACACTTATCAGGTTTGTGGTTGACTCAGCATATTTATGGAAAAACCCGTAAATGTAGGATCCTGGGATAAAAACGTGGTAAAATGGGGCAATGACCCGTCCACCCACCAGCTTCACCCATTAGTGGTGTGGTTGACAATCTTAAGGTAAACAAAACACGCCTAAAACGTTAGGTCTGTGTTGGAAAACCCATCATCATCAGCCTATGTTCGTCCACTGCTGGACGTAGGCCTCTCCTAATGAACGCCGCTGAAGCCGATCTTTGGCTCTCTTCATCCAGTCCCTGCCAGCTGTTGTTTTCGCAAGTCGTCACTCCACCTGGCTGGCGGACGCCCTACACTACGTTTGGTCTCCACTCTAGAACTCGTTTACTCCAACGGTTGACGGTTCTTTGAGAGATGTGACCAGCCCATGGTCACTTCAGGTTGCTAATTCTTTGAACGAAGTAGGTAATCCAAGTGGTTCTCTGTCGGATTACTTCGTTACGAATCATGTCGTTACGAAACACCGAGCATAGCTCTCCAAAACCCTTTGGAAAACCTGTGGGGCTAAAATCATAACCTTTTGGGCGGCAGTTTTATAGACTCACTGAGGATTTATCGCCACTGTTTGCGTTCTGTCTCATCTCTGTATACCCATCTATAAAGATAACATGTGTCATCATTACTGACACTTCAATTTAATTGCATTTCCTCTACCATGCTTTAGATACCACTCTTCTGGCCTTTATTTATAAGAGGCTAAAGTTCAATTTGATTGGTTCGATGTGGACTATCTTTTCCTAAGATATTCCACATTTGATAACATCTAACCCTTATCCTTTAAAGGTTAATTTGCCTTGAACCTACTATGCGAAGGAGTAAGGTTGTAAATATTGACGGTTGGATCGTACAGTTTGATGCAACATAGGTCACAGTGAGATAGGTTCAGACATTTTCTTGAACGAAACGCTTTAATGCTAGTTTAGATATTATCTGTTCTACGTAAATATGGTGCACGCAAAAAAAAAACACATCTACTTATACCAAGTTGCAAATGCAAGTAGTGTTTAATGTTCCCAAGCCTATTCCATCTACGAATGATCAGACAGAGAGGGATGCACTACCTTTCCTGTTATGGAAATATGTTTAATCTGTGGTGCCTGGTGCCTTCATCTATTTCTAAATGTATTTTTTCCATGAAAGAAAGTTTCTCACATTCATTCATTCATTGGAATTTTCGAATATTTTTTGGATCTGTGGGACACTGCACTGGGCTACGTTCGTAAACGTCACTCGACGAAGCTTGACGACATCTTACATACATACAATACAAATAAATAGAATTGAAGTGTCTGTTTGTAATGTCAAAATAACAGCTTTTTACTAAATGCATATGAAAGTATACACAGTACTCATAACAAACCCTTTTTTTGCCTTTCTGTCTGTATGACTGTCTGTCTGTTCCCGTTTGTTCTCTGAAACGGCTGGACTGAATTTGACGGTACTTTCACTGGAAGATAGCTGATGTAACATAGGCTACTTTTATTTGCGAAAATAATTAGGATTCCGCGCATAAAAAAAACATAAATTTTGACCACACGGGCAAAGCCGCGGGCACAGCTAGTAAGAAATATAAAACGCAGTACGCATATTATCACAGATTACTTAATAGTTACGCCATGTATTATTTCTTCGAGCGTCGTCGAGCGACGTTTACGAACGTAGCTCAGCATTTGTTTTGTGGAGGGGCGCAACATGTTTTAGTAGAAGATCTATACATAATACATGCTTGCAATCACATTGTTAGTTCACTTTCACTTAATTAACAATCGACTTAATAGTTTATCTATCTAGTTTAGCTGATATCTAGCACGCAATTAACTTGATACTTAGATCCACGCGATCAAAACACGCCTCACGATAACCAGTCGAGAAACCTCAGACTAAAGTGAACGTAAAATATACATATATCTAAATCTATACTTATAATAAATCATTAAGTACCAAAAAAACTATACAGAGAAGACAATTTAAAAAAAAAATAGTGTACTAAGCTATTGATTAATTTTATCTTAAACTAGCTTTCCGCCCGCGACTTCATCCGCACGGACTACTGTTTATCGCGAAAAAAAGCATCCTATGTTCTTCTAGGCTATTTAAAACCTATGCAAAAGTAGGTATAGCATCAATGCTCTTAATATTTTTTGACATACTTGTTATTTGGTTTCAATGGCAACCGTTTCCTACAGAGAATAATCATCAATTTTCCAGTTTTCTCGTAGAAACGTGCAATTTTCCGTGATAAAGGGAATAAGCTATCTCCATTCCAAATTTCATCAAAATCCATCCAGCCGTTTTCGCGTGAAAGCTCCCCAAAGAAACAAACAAACAATCAAACAAATAGACAGACAACGTTTCAATTTTATATATTGGTATGGATAATGTCTATTTATTCGCTCATCACTTAAAGCTACTGGACCGACTTTGACTTTGAAGTTTCGACTTAAAAACTGGTGTACTTGGTATCTCAATCCGATGAGTAGAAGCCGAAATTTGGTATTTTGTTCTATATACGAACTTTTGGTCCTGGAATAACACATAGGCAACTTTAACCCAAAGAAATTACCACGTGGGCAAAGCCGCCGTTCGTTCACATGAGTCCAACTTTCTCATGATTCCAACTTTTCAAACTGTCATATATAAATTGGCATTTGTTTACGTATAGGTTTCATGCATGTAGTACGTAAAGTCAAAAGTTTTTCGCATTGTAAAATTTACTCATGATTCCAACTTTCCGAACTGACTTATAAAAGCTAGAACAAAGGAAAATTCTTCCTTACATATGTAATAATATAACTATTTTGCTTTAATTATAAACTCATCGAAGTTTCATCTATGGAACTCAATATAAAGAGGAAAATAAACTAACAATGTCATGTCAAGTAGAAGACAATTTTATTTTCCCAAGAATTATTTCATTTTCGAAATGGATGTAACTAGTTTTGTATTTATCAATACGGTAGAGGCGGCAGAATATTTTTATAGAAACATCATCGTTATTATTATTCAAAAACTAACAAAAACGAGTCAAAAATTTGGACTTGTCATAGCTTGCAGAGCTTCGAGTACAACGAGGAACATACTAAGTATTACTTACGCGTGAAAATATATATTGAAGGTTCAAACAGATTTGAGTACAATCCCACAAATTTATGAAAATGTAATGAATTAATTTACTTGTATTGATTATTACTTGTATTAATTATAACCTATACGAAATTGTCCGTACCATTCAGTTGGAATAGTTCGAAAGAAAGTACATGGATAAAAAAAAGTTGGATTCATGCGAAGATTTGTAAGGACAGTATCAAAAGTTGTAATAGTGAGAAAGTTGGACTTATGCGAAAAAAGCCAGGCCGCAGGCATAGCAAGTAATAATAATGATCGTTGTCGTGTGTGCAGAATCTGCACACATAAATGCATGTGTGTACAGGTGTGCACTTTATAAAACATGTCACAAACATGTTGATGATAGCATTTTTTAGGAACACCCAATACATTTTTAGAACAAGTACATCATCAAAGTAAGAGAAAAAACACGACCACCCGCCAAAACATTACACTCTTTTTTTGGACAGTCGTGTAATAACGAAACGAATTATTAAAACTCCAATTGAAGGGCTCGTGTAGGCTAGTTACACAAGATATTATGTCAAAATTACTTCATTTGAAATTACATAGGTAGCTTTAGAAAGCCATAAACAACTTGAAACTAATCCTTAACCAAGTTAGGCGCCCTCATGTCGTGGTAACCGGTCGTTTAGATAGTACATTACTGAATTAACTGCTGATAATGGTTAATGAACTAACCGAGACGTTCGTCATTGAGTTCAATGATATACTGTGTATGCATCGATGGGAACTAGAGGAAAGCCTCATGATGGAGTTTGGATGCGCTGCTGGTTCAGTTTAAACAGAAGATGTGGTCAAATCTGTTAAAATATTTTATACTCTATAATTTAGGTACCTACACCATATACCTAATTAAAAGGGGGTAGATACGGCACGCTATAATATCGCGTAAACAAAAACAGGACTAGGTAAACAACACAAACACATCCACACAGCTACATTCCCACCGTGCGTTCATGTGCAACATACGCAGACTGTAGCTCGAATGAGAATCGCTGCTAACACGTGCTACACATACGCCTCTTCGATTATGTCCAAGGTTAGAGAAGGCCAATTGTGTATACGTTGCACCTTACTTATGCGGTCCACGCCTAAGGAGCTAGTACCTAATCTTCACTTTGTTCTAAAAAATGAAACTCGTAAATAACGGCGCGGAAAGATTAAAAACAGTACTAGCACTGCTGCGTTAAGCTTAATTTTAAAACAATTAAACGGCTCTCTAAAAAAAAACTCAAGTCCGAAGCAACTTGCGAGGTAATTCTCGACACACTTGAGATTTTGGAAAAAAACAGTTCACAGGTGATAATTCCTCTATTCAACTCATCCGTCGTCGTAGAGTTTATCTGCTAAAGAACTCTGTCCCATTATCTCTCGACACTTCATGGCGGTGCATGTTGCGACACTTAACACTTTGGGAGTAAAGATCATTAAAATAGGGTAAAACTAAAATAGTTATTGCGTGTGAAGTGATCAGGGTATGACAAAGGCTTATGTATGAACTTATTCTTTAAAAAAACATTATTTCTGAAAGAAAATATAGATCCTGGAGCAGGGGATAAAGGAAGGTTATCTGGTTCCAAAACTTATTCATTGCATTATGATATCGCTACTTACTTCTACTATTATTTAATTTTATTATGTGATATATCGCGTTGAAGAACCAAGAAGAACCAAGGTGGAACTCAAGTGGCGATGGGCAGGACACTTGGCAAGATGTGGTGACGGCAGGTGGAGTAGTCCCTGTCAGAGTGGTGGCCATGTGACGGTAAGCGTAGCCAAGGAAGACCGATCCAACGTTGGATCGATGACATGGAGAAGCACGCTGGTAGGACCTGGACCAGATTGGCTCAAACTAGATATGAATGACGTAAGAGGGAGGAGGCTTCTGGCCTGCAGTGGGCGGAATAAGCTGCAAATTATAATGATCATGATGATATCGCGTTGCGTCCCGTCATTCTTTTATTGGTGGTACAGCCCGTCCTACCACCCTCAAGCAGAAACTTTTATTGGTGGTTCAGTCCGTCCTACCACACTCAAGCAGAAAGTTTTATTGGTGGTACAGTTCGTCCTACCACCCTCAAGCAGAAACTTTTATTGGTGGTACAGTCTATCCTATCACCCTCAAGCAGAAACTTTTATTGGTGGTACAGTCCGTCCTACCACCCTCAAGCAGAAACTTTTATTGATGGTACAGTCCGTCCTACCGACCTCAAGCAGAAACTTTTATTGGTGGTTCAGTCAAGCAAGCAGAAAGTCGAGCATCTTTTGTGTTGTACCGTGGAAGATGAATTATGTCCATACCATAGAAAAGTTTAATCTTTCTTAAACCTAATTCCTAAATCATTTATAATTGAACCTATTACCACCATCTAACTATACTTACTTATAATAGAGCAGTAAGTTACAAAAAATGGTAATTTTTACCATATTTTTCTTGTTTTCTTTCTGTCTTGTTGTCTCTTTGATCGCGCATCACGTAAAAAATACTGAGCCGATTGCGATGCGGTTCTTACTGTTGTATAACTTAGGAATTGATTTAAAAACTGATGTACTTGGTATCTCAATCCGATGAGTAGAAATTGAGCAATCGATAAAAAACGATTTGAAGTCTGAATTATGTTTGATGTTTTGTATATTGGTACTTTTGCTTCTCGAATAACTTCAGAGGATCCATATATCCCAGAAAAATAAGTACGCGGGCAACGCCGAGGGCACAACTATTATTATAATATTATTCGGATTCGGATAGCATTTCTCTAGATTCCGGGCACTAATCACAGCTAGAAAAGTTGGGTTCGTGCTCCAATGTTTTTTGGCGGCATTATGTTTATCAGCTCATATAATGAGGAAAGGTGATGAGAATCGTACGAAGACCTAAATCAAGGGGATCCGTGGCATCAAGAATCATACAAATAGAATTTTCTATTTTACATGTCGGTTACAATGTTTGGTTGGGGGTTTTAATTTAAAAACTGTCTACACTAATATTTTAATGAAAAAATGATTCGAGTGTTTGTTTGTTTGTTTTATTTAAATGAAAAAATTCAAAAAATATTTGATTGGTAAAAATTACTGGTTTTAAAAAGAACACTGGTAGAAAGCTTCATTATCAGCGAGTACCACGGGCGGCATTTTATATTTCAAAAAAATTAGAGATCCCTTTGAAATTTTCAATAATGTAACCCAAGGTATCAAAAATATAGAACGGAATGTCATGTTGCCATAGAAACGAAATAATAACAAGTCTGTCAAGTACGTGAGTTATAATGCAATTTTATATGGTCAATAAACACACCGGTCATTGCTGCCAAAGATTTTGAATTACGCATGCTGCATTTTTTTTTTAGAAGTTACGAGTTAAAAATGTTAGTTTAATAATGCTAAAAGTAAAAAAAACTGCTGCGGTGCGAAGCCGGGGCGAGTCACTAGGCAATTACATTTTGCTCCCTTATGTATCTATTTCATTCGTTTCTATAGAAAACTCTATCTCATTTTTAATTACTACCTACCCCCCTTCATTACTCCCTAATCACTGCAACAGCAAGATTTACTTACAGGAGTCGTTAAACAACGTCATTGGAGACGTCATTTGTCCAAGACGTACATTTTTTCTAAGAGGAACCCTCTTTGGGGTATTTTTTGCCTCCACCGAGGCGAGGGGTAGAAATGTGAGGGTTGATCGCAGATGGCATAGTTAAATGGGAACATTAGACGGGTATAATTGTACTTTGTCTGTTATTTTCGGATTTGTTTGAGTTTTTTCTGAGTTATAGAGCCATGGAGACGGATTGAAGGGTTTTGATTGATTTCTCTTTTGGATAATATAATATTTTACTCCAGTTTGGCTCTGCTATTGACCGGCTCGGTCACCACGGCTAATCCTGTTGCAGAAGCGCAGGAAGGATTCCTCGCCACTCCAGCCTTAATAATGTCATCCGTCGGGCTTTTACCAACTGTGCTGCTATTTTAGAACCTAACGGCTTCATACGTGACGATGGTAAAAGACCTGATGGAATGACTCTTATTCCATGCAAGATGGGGCGGCCTTTGGTGTGGGACGCTACTTGCGTAGACACCCTTGCGTCGTCTCATCTTCAAGGAACTCAAAACAAGGCTGGAGCGGCGGCTGAATCAGCTAAGAGCCTCAAACGGCGCATATATAGTACCCTCAACAGCGGATATATATTTGAGCCTTTTGGGGTAGAGACACTGGGGCCGTGGGGACCAGGAGCACACAAAATATATAAAGATCTATCAGGGAGTCTGGTCAAAGCAACACGTGACCAAAATGCTGGCCTTTACTTTGCCCAAAGACTAAGCATTGCCATACAACGTAGCATTGCCATACAACGTAGCATTGCCATACAACGTAGCATTGCCATACAACGTAGCATTGCCATACATCGTGGCAATGCTGCCAGCATTTTGGGAACGTTGTCCACTGGCAGCGGCTTGATAGACTATTTCTAGTTTTATTTAACTGCGTGTTTTTTTATTTTTCATCTTGTTAAGTAAATATATCGTATAAGGTTTATATTTTACTTTTAAGTAAAATGATAATTTCTAATTTATCGGATTAGTCGTCGGTCCAATTATATGACGACTTACGATAAATCTATGGTTATATTTTACTGAAACCTTATTCTGAAATATGAAGTTTCGTAAAAACCTTCGATCAAAATAAAATGAAACAAATGGATTAACTGAGCAATTCTTTTAACGAATTATATATTGCTTTCACGAAAAGAGCTCTTCCTCACGATCTCTATGAAAGGCGGAGAAAAGCATTTACTAAAAAAAAACTCGATTTAAACAATATTGTTCAACAATGCGGTATATCCTCGACACGGGCGCCATTGTTCGAACGCGGTTGATGGGCGTGTGCCGAAGGCTGCCATCCTATACACATATGTACCGTTAGCAAAAACCGAGATTTTACAAGTAAGGTGCGAATTCCTCATCGCTTAAAACAATGGGGAAGAAAAATCATAGGAAAGCGGCATGTTTAAGGGTCTCCTGAAAATTGAGACTTGTGATGTGATATCGACCAACCCGCACTGGATTATAGCCCACTCTCTCTCTCTCTCACTCTATCTCACTCTTTCTCTCCCCAAGAGAAAACCTGTGTACAAACCATAGACATAGTTAAAAGGGGGAAGATACGGCGAGCTGATGTGGTGACCTCAGCCGCCACATTGAAATCAGCGCCATCTAGTCTCATAATTAGCATAATTAGAATCTATAGAATTTCTCCGCGGACCAACTACACCTGGCTCGGTCGGAAGTACTTCCCGGAATGATGGAGGAGCTTCAACAGTGGATACCTATACCTACCTATCCACTTCCACACCTTTACCTCCACACTATAATCTTCATCGTCATCATCATCAGCCTATGTTTGTCCACTGCTGGACGTAGGCCTCTCCTAGTGAACGCCACTGAGCCCGATCTTCGGCTCTCCTTGTCCGTTTCCTGCCTGCCACTTTTCGCAAGTCATCACTCCATCTGACCGGCGGGTGCCCTACACTACGTTTGCCTAAGCGTGGTCTCCACTCTAGAACTCGTTTACCCCAACGGTTGTCGATTCTTCGAGAGATGTGACCAGCCCATTACCATTTTAGCTTGCTAATTCTTAGAGCTATATCGATAACTTTGGTTACCAACATGTAAATAAAAACTGGACTAGATACTACAGGCAAATACACCCACACATATAATTTTCCAATATCCTGCTTCATTATTATGCATAAACAACAAAGATGGAGAAATACGTAGACTGTAGGGCGAATGAGAGTCACTGCTTACACGAACTACACAAACTTCAAGACGTTTGTGACGGCCAATGCAGGCCAATTGTATGTGTTGCACCTATTTATACGGTCCACGTCCGAGGAGCTTGTACCTTATCCTCTCACTTTTAATTAGATCTATGATCCATTAGCTGAACGTATAGATCGATTGAACAAGACTTGTTGATGTATGCTGACCACGGCAAATATATGCCCTTGAGATAACCGCCCCATTAGACATACCTATCTATACATATGTAAGTACTTACTTTAGAGTTCAACGAAACTATAAATGTAAACATTTTTAAATATTGTCCTAAAAATTACATATATTTTTTCCTAACGCTACTCTCAAAAGGGTTTAACGGGCGCCCAAAGCCATATTAAATGATTTATAAAAGGGCTACTCATTTGAATCCGAATGGCTAGTGTCAGGTTACAGACCTAACAGCGGGTTACCGGATCATTCAACGCCGTAACCCACCGTAACTCTCCGTAACTCGGTGCTAAAAAGGGTTATTATCATGTAAATTGAGGGGAAATTGAAAGAATTTGAGGGAATGCGGGGGTAAATGCTTGAATCGAAGGTTGGGAACAGAATGAATGTGTAAAAAAGGACCATCTTCGGTTAGGAAAATGAAAATGTGCCTTCACACCTTGCAAGGAGATGAAAGTCAGGACTGACAAGCACTGTAAAATCAATCTGTACTGCAGAATGGATATTTACGATACAATTAATTAAGGAATTATAGATCATCGTCGTTCGCAGCTTATTTCGCCCACTGCAGAGCATATCTATCCTCCCTCTTACGCCATTCGTCTCTGGTTTGAGCCAAAAAGGTCTCTATCATAAACTAGTGACTCGCCCCGGCTTTGCACGGTTAGCGCTCACACCGCGGCATTTGTCTTACTTTTAGAATTTTCACACCGTGAATTTTTCCTTTAAGCGTAATTCGAAATCTTTGGCAGCAAAGATCTGCATCTTGGTGCATTATTACTCACGTACTTGACAGACTTGTTATTATTTCATTTCCAAGGCAACATGTCATCCCGTTCCTTACAGGGAATATCAATATTTTTACCAATTTTTGATACCTTGGGTTACATTATTACAATTTTCGAAGGGATCTCTAATTTTTAGAAAAATAAAATACTGCCCATGTTACTCGCTGATAATGTTCTTTCTATAGGTGAAAGAAGTTTCAAAATCGGTTCAGTATTTTTAGAGTTTATCCATTACAAACAAACTTACAAAAATACAAACACAAAAATTATATCTTTCCTCTTTATAATATTAGTGTAGATGCAGATAAATTTTGCAAAATACTGAGGCCTAACAGTTTTTTTTTTACGGTGGGTTAGACAATCGTGTGATCATGATCTGGCCAGATATAAAGCGACGATGTCGCTGAAGGTGTAGGTATTGACTTGAATACAGCTGGTTCCCTGGATGAGCAATAATCCATCACAATGGTCTCTTTAAATTTTGAGGTACTTTTATATGCAGGTTTCCTGACGCTGTTTTCCTTCGCCGTTTTTGAGCAATGAGATTGAAATCCGTACATAACTTAACTTACTGTACGTCAATAGTGCGGGTCCAAGGTTTTGATGCTGATGCTGGTGATCACTTGTATTTATTTTCTTCAATGGCATAGATCTAATTTGTTTGTTTGTCGTATGAGGTAGTGCTGGCCTCTGGTGTCAGAGTTTTTCACGCCGCCCGAGGGCCTATAGGCCCTAACCCACCCTATTATCTATAGATAATGGCTCGGTCTGCTTGCTACTTTTTGCTATACCCTGTGAGGGTCATGTTGACAATTACACTTTAATGCCTGTGTTTTTTGTTATGTACATATGTTTTGCAATAAATAAATTGATAATGCCTCTGACATGGATTAACGCCTGCTATCAATCTATAACAGCTGGGACCGACAGCGTAGCGTGCCCTCCGAAGCACGGAGCAATGGAAAACCACATCACTTAGAAACGTCATTGGTCTAGGATCGAACCCGGTAACGTTGGATTCTAAGTTGCACTACTGAACCGTTAGGCTACCATCGCTCTATAAATCTAGTTTAAGGGCACGGCATGCTTTAATATCACGTAAATAATAACTGGATTAGATACAACTTCATTGGAGATGACACTCTGGTAAAGTGTAAACTTCAAAGTCTGGCGCATCGACGCGACGTGTGGTCGCAAGCCTGTCGGTATTCTACAAATTGCACTATGGAGAGTGTGCACAACAACTGCACAAACGTACGACTAGTGGATCGGCAAAGCGCCACCCTTTTATGGTGGAACGAAGCTTTACGCTTCTTTATTTATTATAAGAACTGCAAAGGAGTGGCATGCTCAGCCCTCGTCAGTGTTTCCGGTTAAATATAACCCACGTGTGTTCAAGTCAAGAGTGAATAGGTATCTACTAGGCAAGTGTGCTACATTTTCGACCACATCATCGCTTTCCATCAGGTGAGATTGTGGTCAAACGATTACATAGTCCGTAATAAAAAAAACACAACTACATTCCCATCATCGTACATCATTTGCAACGACAAAGATAGAGAGACATATACGCAGTCGGTCCGCGCCCGTGCAGCTAGTAACTAATCCTCCCACTTTTGATCAGATCTATGATCAAATGTGATATCTCCGATTATTTCACATTCTCATGAAACACAAAACTCACACGAATCACACGAACTTACTCTCCATGACAATACAATATTAACTAAAGTTTTTTTGTCGCGATTGACATTGTTCTATCATTTATAAAACAAATCTATCTCTGACAGGCTGATAAAGGATAACAAACAAGTCGAAAGCAAATATATATTGCACGTGATTAAACACACGTGCTTCTGTCCATCTGTATGTGGTCAAACAGTGTTCATGTTACACACTGAGTTACAGTCCAAGCAAACCAGGAGAACAATTCTCTCTTTTTCTATATAATCTCTACTACAGACATTTGTCTATAGAATTTACAGGATCATTTTTCTGTGTAAAAGCATCAACGTCTACTGTGCGATCACTGAGCCGCCTGCCAGGCGTGTTTAGGCAAAGTCAAAGTATTTTATTATAAATAGGCAAAATAATAGCACTTTTACAAGTCAAAATTAACATGTCATGAACAAGGAGAAATACATAAAATATAAAATATTATAAAAAGATCAAGATTTATTAATGACATGTTCAGAAGTGGACTTCTCAGGGCTAATGATCCCGGTGTAATGTGATGTGATGCACCAATTAACTAGATCGAAATATACAAATGTCAGAAAAGGAGATTTTGTCGTACAAAGCTGAATTGGACCCGTGTTCACATGTGAGCTCACAGATCTGTTTAGAGCTGTGATTGATTGGTTTCTGTAATGTTTCTGTGTATGTTGTTAGAATTTGATCCATTTGAATGTCTGTCTCTATATTATTCTGATTGTAGTGTATGCACTATAGCATACATAAGCTGCCTCGTGGGTTCCCGTGCAAACGTCACTGTCACGAGAGCCACGGGCGAGAGTGCACGGTGAAGCTAGTATCAAGGACGTGGGTATTTTCTAGCCAGTGAAGAGATAAAGGACATGATGTTTTTAAGCAACTGCCCAAAAAAGAAGTGTAATGTTTTAGGATGCATGTATGTTTGTATGTATGTAGTTTATTTATTTTGTTTGTTTATTTGTAGTTTTTTTTTTTGTTTTTTTTTATTAGTGTGGAATACCACCATAACTTTAAAATGCCTCAACAGATTTAGACGTATGGGGTATCGTTAGAATCCTTACATCACCCCAAGTAAAATAAGCTATATTATTTTTGAAAAAAAAAAACGATATAGTAGCAGTATGGCTCCATTTTCGAATGCGAAAAAAAATACGAATTTTACAATACGCGTATTCAATTGATAAGCACATTCCAACAGTATATAATTTATTGGCAAAAGCTAGTTTGGCTTTTAAGCTAGTTATTGTATAAAACTTTACGTATAACAGATATAATTTATTGTATGTAGTTATTTGAATGGTCCCTGCCGTCAGAGTAAGTATATTTACTTTACCCTACAGGGTAATGACCCTATTTTACCTATTTACCAATATTTTATGTGAGATTAGATTCCCACAATAAGTACTAGCAAGCAGAAAATCGGTGCGGTCCCTCGGGTTACATCCGGAGCCGTTACAAGTCAACTGTGCCACAGAATAAATAATAGTACAAGTTAGTTCCCACTGCTGGGACAGGCCTTCTCTCAGAGAGAGCGGGGAAGAAAGGAAGTATTACGTAACCAACTCAATGAGATTCTAAAAAAATGCGCAAATGTAAGTATGACGCCCTTCTCGTGTCTTATAGTGTATAATGTCTGTCTGTCTTTCTGTGGAAACGTAACGCCCAAATGAATGCACGGATTTCAATTTTGTTTTTCTTATTCGTCGTGTATGTCGAAGCATGAATATTTCGAAATTCAGTAAAACTAGGAAAACACTTGTGAAATGCAATATGACGCCTCGTTATTAGTAGGTTGATTACGAATGGTTGCTGTGACCAATGTCACAATATAATCATTACAGCAATAAAAACGAAAATGTCTCTACAAAGAAGATAATAAAAAAAAATAGGATACTTAAAATAAACTACTGAAGTGTAATATACCATTTTTTTAAATCATGGTATCTTAATCCAATGATTAGATGCCGAGCAATGGATAGAAAACTATTTGACGGCTGAACGAATTTTAAAGAAATGTAGTTATTGTTCCTGTGGTAACACGTATGGGCTTCTGTAAATGAAATGACCACGCGGGCAAAGCCGCGGGCACAGCTAGTTGGATATAAAATAGTTAACACTTGTTTAGTATGTAAAATTGTAACCTTCAGCAAACGAGGCTCAAGACAAGAAGGTTTAAAAAGACGGATACCTCTTCGCCAAACAAACGAACAAATGGTATGTAGGCGTGAGTGGATAATTTCTGGTGTTTTGTAGTTGATATACAATTTCACACAATTTCATTACAAAAGACTGCATTGTTTTGATTTTCCGTGAGTACTTGACAAAATTAACTTGGCCATCAAGATCGAGATCTTGCTGCGCCGTGGCGGTCGATCGGCATAGCACGGTGTAAATGTGTGCATGAGGCTTGTGCATACGAGTGCATCGGCATATCTTGGGTACTTCACTTTCGATTTGGCTTTGTGGAATCCGTATATTTTGAAACATTCTTGGCTCAGGGCTGATGACCGTTTTCCCTGCGCACCGTCGTACCTATATACGAGCAGGTTAAGGGTCCTTTGGTACCAGCTTTGTGTTCAAGAGCTCGTGATAGTAGTTCTGATAATTGGGACGGATGAGACATACCTACTCGTAATTATATACAGTCGTACAAGTGGCTCTGTGAGCTGTAGACCTCGCGAACAACACACAGGTGCACAGTTATTGTAAAACTAACATTAATAACCAAGGTGCTCCATCAATCCCTACCTAGTAGGTAAAGGGCTGATTCCACTGGTAGAAACATAAAAGTGAGAAAATTACTGCATTTTGAGGAGCTATTCTGCTCATCACGCCGAAGATAATCATATCTTCACCAAGTTTGTATGAGACCAATTTCATGTTTCAAATAAATAAAGAACAATTGAAATTGGATCTAATAAAGCGGAGATATTCAGTAGCCCCCTTTTTGAACCTTTTTGGGGGAAGTACCAACCCAATCAAAAATCCCCCACAACTAGAAAATTCTAGAAATTCGTTTATCCTGTATTCCAAGATTCGTCTAGATTGGTTGAGAAATGCAACCTGTAGAGGAGAATAGAGATCCACCCGGACATACATCCGCACATACGAAAGCATTTTTGGCCAAGCTGAAACGGAGACGCTTCGCTCGCGCTTTGCGCTCGCTCAGTCCATAAATAACTACTACTACTTAGATTATCTTGAAAACTGTTGTGAGACAATGCACATCCCTATCTTTAGTCGAGTCCATAACTTTATTATTCAAGCCCTATGCATAGCGTTTAGATTGTCTAGGTCTAGTCAGTGATGGCTTCCTTGCTACGCGTCCTTGCATTGAAGTTAAATGTTTGTTTTTTATTTAATAAAAGAAGATCAAGTGGAACACTGTTTATTAATCCTCGTCGCATTACATTTCCCAACAGTGGTAGCAGAGCGTGGTTGAAAAATGAATCAAAGGGAACAATATCCAGTAACGCAATTTGCCGGCGTCAACTTTAGCACATGGGCGTTCCGCATCAAATCTATTCTAAAAGAAAATGGAGTATTGGCTTGGTAAATTTCACCTTGTCGAAGGAAATGCCAACACCGAGGCGAAGGCTCAGGCTATCATCATCGCAGGAGTGGCCGATAGCCATGTCGAATACATCAAAAAAGAATCTGCGTTCGCCATGTTTGAAAATTTGCAAAACAGCTTCAAGAAGAGAGGCGTACAAAGTCGCTTGTTTATACGAAGAAAATTGTCTAAAGCTAAATACTTTGAAAACAGTTCTTTGTCCCAGCATATAACGAAAATGGAGGAAATGTATACTGAGCTGAAGGAAGCTGACTCCGAGTTGAGTGAGGAGGAGAAAATAAATTATTTGCTTTTGTCAATGCCACAATCATATGATGGAATAATAACAGCACTAGAGACAGTGTCGGATCTCAAACTAGATTTTATCAAAACCAGATTATTAAGCGAGGAAGAGAAGAAGAAGAAGAAGTATTCTACAGGAGACTACTCAGCAAAGCAATGCATTTTTATGTAGTACGTGTGGCAAGCCTGGGCACAAAAAATATCAGTGCAGGCAGCGTGTAATTATCCAAGTACAAGGCAGGAGCGTTCATCAGAGCTACGACAGAAGCTACAATAATAGAGGAAATGGACGAATTTTGAATCACAGATCAGGACGAGGATACTACCAATGATCAGGACGAGGATACAACCAAGGATCAGGACGAGGACTTGATCAAGGGAGAGGACAGCAGGCGCATTGTGTGGATGACTACTTATCGGGTAATGTTGAATTTCATTGTGAAAGTGATAATAGCGTTGTGAATAATTGTAACAAAGAGTATGTAGTATGGTGTGTGGATTCTGGGTGCTCCGATCATTTAATAAATAATAAAGACTTTTTTAAGAACTATTTACAACGAAATAAACCTAAAAATATAGCGGCGGCCAAAAATGGAGTAATGCTACAGGCCATAGGGATTGGGAATATTGAAGTTAAATGTTTTGTAGGGAAGAAAGAAACGTTATGTACCATTAAAATGTATATTATGTACCAGACTTAAGAAAAAAAATATTATCTGTATCAAAAATGGAATCAAGCGGTTTAGAAGTGTGTCATTTTGTAGAGGAAAGGTAAGAATATATAATAAAAAGAATATAATAATGTTTGGAAATGCCAATGGTAACTTGTATTCTATTGAAATGGAAATTGTCCTTCAAAAGTGTAACTATTCTGCAATAAATATCAGTAACAGTACAGTGGATTTATGGCATAGACGTTTTGGCCATTTGGGCATGAAAATATAAATATTTTGGACCAGAAGAGTTTAGTTAACGGGTTAGGTGAACTGAAAAATAATAAAATTGAATACACTCTTTGTGAACCATGTCTTTTGAGCAAAATGACAAGACAACCTTTTAACAAGACTGGGTATAGGGCAAGTAAACCTTTAGAGCTTGTACACACTGATGTTTGTGGGCCTATCACCCCCACAACTAGAGAGGTTCAGAAATACTTCCTAACATTTATCTATGATTACACCCATTTTGTAATTGTGTACCTAATAAAAAACAAGTCTGAAGTATTTGACAAATTTAAAGATTATTATTACTATGCAACAAAACATTTCAACTCAAACATGCTAAAAATTCACTCGGATAATGGCCGTGAATATGTATCACATGAGTACCAAAATTTTTGTGCTCGAGAGGGAATAAGAATGCATTATACAGTACCTTACAATCCTGAAATGAACGGAGTAGCAGAGAGAATGAACCGGACACTAATAGAAAAATCCGGAACAATTTTATTAGAATCAGGGTTGGACAAAGAGTTTTGGGGACACGCTGTCTTATATTCAGCATATGTTACAAATAGAAGTCCATCAGCGGGAAGAGATTATACTGCCAGTGAAATGTGGACCGGCAGGAAACCAGACGTTTCAAATATGAGCGTTTTTGAGAACAAAGGAGGAAACTAGATAATACAGGTAAAAATATGTTAATGATTGGATATACTATGTCAGGATATAGACTTTATGAGGCGTGAATGGTAGACATGTAGTGTTCGATGAAAGACTCAAAGAAGACCGGACAGTTTACCTACCTGCAGAAAGGGAAGTAGACTTTACTGAAGATAACAGAAGAACCGATAAGGAAAGTATTGAAGAAGGAGAACATGAAAAGGAAGAGAGTAAAAGTAATGAAGAAAGAAACCAGATATTACAAGAGCAAGACAGTTACAATCGCGAGTTAGACAAAAGAGAAAATACTGTGAAAGAACAGCGGGAAGAAGGGAGAGCTAAAAGGAGAACTCGGAAACCAAAATGGCAAGAAGATTATGTAACAAATCTAAATTATGATGATGAAGAAGCATTATATGCACTACTTTCAGCAAATCAAGAAAATGTACCTTTCAGTTATCAAGAAATAGAAAAAAAACAGACAGAGAAGATTGGAAGAATACAATTAAAGAAGAATTTAAAGTCTTAGATGAAAGCAAAACGTGGAAAATTGTACCTAAACCAGAAAAAGTGAAACTATTAGATAGTAAGTGGGTTTTCACAATGAAGAATATAGGAGATAAAGAAATATGTAAAGCTAGACTTGTAGTCCGTGGCTTTCAACAGAAAGAACACTTTGAAGATATTTACTCACCTGTTTTGAAGTTACAAACCTTAAGAATATTATATAATAATTTTCTAATGGGAAAAATTTTGTCACGGAAGAGATTCGAACTCGCACACTGTGCCTCAGCGCAGCACATACCTTTACCAATTCGGCCACCGAGACCTATGCGTCGTCATCCAAAAAAGAAAGAGAATAAGAAAAAAAATAAGAAAGAATAAGAAGAAAGAAATTAAGAATAAAGAAAAAAAATGAATATTGAAGAATAAGAAGAAATAAGAAAGTAAAGAAGAATAAAAAGAAGAAAGACAAGAAGAAAGAAATAAGAAAAAGAAAAAATAAAATGTAAGAAAGATAATAAGAAAGAAATAAGAAGAAAGAAGAAAATTGAATAAGAAAGAAAATTAAGAATATTGTTGTCAGTTGCTGCTTGTAGATAATACCAAGTGCATCAAATGGATGTAAAAGGAGCATTCTTATACGGAGACACAAATGAAGATGTGTATTTAAAACCACCAAAAGGATTAGACTTACCAAAAGGGCATGTTTTGAAGTTAACTAAATCATTACATGGCTTGAAAAAATCACCTAAGGATTGGTATGAGAAGTTCAATAAAACTATAACTGGATATGGATTTAAACGATCAGAATATGACTATTGCTTATACAGTATGGGGGATATCTACTTAACAATGTATTTCGATGACCTTTTAATATTTGAAAGTAATAGAAATCAAATAGAAAAGTTAAAAGGTTTTCTTGGCACAATATTTAGAATGAAAGATATGGGCTCTAATAACTTAAATTATTTAGGAATTTCAATAAAAGTTAAGTCAGGACAAATACTAATAAATTAAACTAATTATTTAACCAGTATACTTGAAAAATATGAGATGGAGAATTGTAAAGGCAATAACACACCAATGGATGCAAACTTTAAATATGATGAGGGTTCTGACGTTGATATGAGCTATGAGTTACAATGTAGATCATTGATAGGATCATTAATGTATGCAACAGTAGGTTCACGACCAAATTTAGCTACAGCAGTATGTTATTTGAGTAGATTTCAATCAAAACCAAGCGAAAATTTATGGAAAGCTTTGAAAAGAGTACTAAGATATGTAAAACAGACTGTAAACTACACTCTTGTATATACTAAAAGTAATTGTAATACTTTTACACCTCTTATTGGTTTCGCTGATGTAGACTTTGCAAGAGATAGGGATAGGAAGTCCACAAGTGGATACATATTTAAATTGTATCATAATACTGTAATTTGGAGATGTAAGAAGCAAACAACTGTAGCGCTCAGTACAGCTGAAGCAGAATTAGTATCTTTATGTGAAGCAGTAGTAGAAGCATGTTGGCTTGTAAAATTATTGTCGGATTTAGATGTGAAGTTTGAAAATGTTTTAGTGTATGAAGATAATCAAAGTACAATGAAAACTGTAAAGAATCCTGATCAAAAGCATTTGAAGCATATGGATATTAAATATAATATTGTGAAACAAAAATTTGAAGAAGGTTTAATTATTGTTGAATACATAAATATTAAATTTCAATTAGCAGATGTGTTAACTAAGCCATTACTTAAAAATCAGTTTGTAAAGTTTGTGCTTGAGTTAGGTATGAAGATGTGCATTGAGGGAGAGTGTTGAGAGACAATGCACATCCCTATCTTTAGTCGAGTCCATTACTTTGTTATTCAAGCCCTATGCATAGCGTTTAGATTGTCTAGGATACTCTGTGGTCAGTGGTGGCTTCCTTGCTGCGCGTCCTTGCATAGAAGTTAAATGTTTGTTTTTTATTTAATAAAAGAAGATTAAGTGGAACACTGTTTATTAATCCTCGTCGCATCACATTTCCCAACAGTGGAACACTGTTTATTAATCCTCGTTGCATCACATTTCCCAACAGTGGAACACTGTTTATTAATCCTCGTCGCATCACATTTCCCAACAGTGGAACACTGTTTATTAATCCTCGTTGCATCACATTTCCCAACTAAAACATAATCTAAGTAGTACTTACCTTACATTGTATAATAATAAATTCAATATTAACTAGCTTTGCTAGCTTTACTAGCTGTGTCCGTGGCTTTGCCCGCTAAGCTAAGCTATCCAACAGCTGAAACCGCATCGTTCTCGGTTCAGTAATTTATATGTAGTGCGCGAACAAAAAAATCAGACAAACAAACAGATCATTTTCTTAAATGTTATAGTTTTGATCAGTAGCTTATTTTAAGTTCCCTAGACCATATTTTTTAATTATTTTCTTTGTACAGACTTTTTGTTACTGCTTTATTATAAGTATATATTATTAAATTACCTACAAACTTCACTGGTTGTCTAAAGGAAATAACTCAGCACTTCGAACACTATCCGAGCATCTGGCAGCACCTTCATATCAAAGGGCTCGTTATTAGTCTGTCTATACTACTCTGTACTACTCAGTATAGTGTCTATCAATATACACATTTTAGTACCCTGTCTCAGTACGTTTGACACAATTTCCCTTGCAATCACTCGGAGAATTATAATCTTATGCAGCGAGAAGGAGCTATCTGTTGTGTCTTTTATTTGTGTAACACATTGAAGCCTAGTCACAGTGACTCTTAGCTCACTCCCTTATAATTGTAAGAAGGGGTTTATTATGCTTAAAGCGACAAGGTGTTATAATGTGTATTTGAATGCAGTTGACTGTACACTGTCACTGTATTAATATCTTCCCTTGATGCGTTCCCCTTGGCTCCGTTATTTGTTCCCGTGACGTCACAATATTGCCATGTCAAAATGGCATATTAATTTTGTCTTGAGAGTGATTGGAAACTGGAATGAAGGGGTGAGCCGAATCATTAAATTTGACAATGTTTGGCCAATGCATGTAACATATAATTATTATAAACTAGCAGTGCCCGCGGCTTCGCACACGTGGTCATTTCTGTAGGTTAAAACTACTCTATGTGCTATTCCAGGACCTAAAATACCAATATACCAACATTTGATCAAAACTCCTTCGGCCGTCAAAATTATTTTTATCGATTGCTCGGCTTCTACGCATCGGATTGAGATACCAAGTACCGGGTAGGTACTTACAGTTTTAAGTCAAAACCTACCAAGTCAATTTTAAATCAATGTTCTTAAGAATAAGTAGAGACTGAACCAATGTTCATGTTTATATTGGCCCAATAATAATAATAATCTTTTATATACAAATCTCTATAAATCGTTATACTTGCATAAACAAGACCAAACGATTAAATCCAATTGAGAAACTCTTGCCATTATGTAGTGGGTAAAAAAAATAGCAGCTTAGTGAAATAATTCCACCAAGAAACAAACATTCTACACCTAAATAACTTAACGACAGCGAGCATTGAAACACATACCAAACAAGTCATTTTTCCGGTGATTTTCTTCGCGGCTCGCCGTCTATCTTAAAATGCGGTCTAGCCTGGTATGGTGCCATAAATATGCCGACTGTTTTCACCCATGGCGCCGACGGTGTGGGAAAACTGATATTTATTACAACCTGTGTCCGCGGCTTCGCACGCGTCTTCATTTCTCCAGGCTAAAATTACTCTATGTGCCAAGAACAATATACCAACATTTGATCAAAATTTCTTCAGCCGTCAAACAGACTTTTATCGATTGCTCGGCTTCTACTCATCGGATTTAAACATCAATTACACCAGTTTTTAAGTTAAGCCCGAAGCTATCCAACAGTGTAAACTGCATCGCAATTGGTCCAGAAGTTTTACGTGCAAACAAACATATATACAAACGCTTCTTCATTTATTATAAGAACTGCAAAGGAGTGGAATGCCCCGCCCTCGTCAGTGTTTCCGGTAAATTATAACCCCGGTGTGTTCAAGTTAAGAGTGAATAGGTATCTACTAGGCAACCGAGCTACACCTTCGACCACATCATGGCTTTCCATCAGGTGAGATCGTGGTCAAACGATTGCATAGACAGTAAGAAAAAAAAAGGAAAAATAAACATACACTATTTAAAAAAATACTTGTTCAGTAGCTTATTTGGAATACCCTAGCCCTAGACTATTTTGTTTTTAATTTTCTGCTTTGTACAGACTTTTTCAAACATATTGCTTTATTATAAGTCCAGGTATTTATTACTAATACTTATAACTTTGGATTATCCCGCAGGAACTCTTTATTTTTTCGGGATAAAAAGAATCCTCAATTTTAACCCATCATATAAACTAAGACGGTGTCAAGTTGCGTCAAAATCTGTTGAGTAGTTTCAGCATGATAACTTTTAAATAACTTTCAACAAATATCCTGTGGGAACCCTTTAACTTTTCGGGAAAAAAAGTATCCTATGTCCTACCTCGTAGTACGAGTATGAAATCAAATCATACCAAGTTTCATTTGAATTCATTCAGTAGTTCCGGCGTGATGCGTGGCTAAGGTACAGACAGAAAAAATATATGAAAAAAAACGAAAGATACGGCACGCTTTAAAATCAGGTTAACAAAAACTGAACTAGATAAAAACCCAGGCAATAACACCCGCACCGCTACATTCCCACCGTAGCTCATGTGCATCAACAACAAAGAGAGATATATACGCAGACTATCGCGAATGAGAGTCACTGCTCACACGTGCTACACAAACGCCACTCCGATTGTGACCAAGGCTAAATAACGTCAATTGTGTGCGTTGCTCCTATTTTGTGCGGTCCACACTTGAGGAGCTAGTACCGAATCTCCCCACTTTTAATTAGATCTATGCTCCAAAGGAAGTTTTATTGCAAAGAGAAACGTTTGGAGATCTTTGCTTCGCTTCATTGACTGCGTCAGGCGAGAACCTTACGTTTTTTTATTAAGAAGCTGGGGTGTCAGAATTGTTCTTGTTTGGAACAATGTGGTGCAGCCGATCCCAAGATATTGAGCAAAAGAAGCCATGTCATAATGAAAATTAGAACGAGTTATCACAATTAAATGCGTATTCAAAATTTTGTGACTATGCTGTTAACCATTGAGGAGTTTCCTAACCAGGAGCCAACCCGAAGTGCAGCAACCATGTCATGGTAAAACTTCAAACCGGCTAGCATAATATAATACGTACACAAAATTTCGTGTCTGAGCTGTAAACCGTTGAGGAGCTGCCAAGTCTGGAGCCAACCCGGAGTGCTGCAGCCATTTCATGGTAAAACATCAAACTACCTATCATAATATAATGTGTATACAAAATTTCGTGACAGTGCGTTGACCGTTGAAGAGTTCCTTTATCTGGAGCTGTTCCTGGATGTCGATTCCTGCCATGCTTACCATAAAAATCATTGAAACTGAACAAAGGAAATGCAAAAATTCAACTATGTAGGATAAGAGGAAGTTGTTCTAATTCAGCTTGCAAGCTTTGACCTAAACAAACATACATACATACAAACATTGCAAGTTAAATAAAAGCTTTTAAAAACGTGACCAGTCCTCCCATTAAACAAGGTACTTACTTCATTCACTTTGTGAACTAGAAGCCACATTATGGTAGCTGGCTCACGCCAACGTTAGTGATAAGAATACGGTATGAGGCAACATTCTTTCGCGTAGTGAGATGGTCAGTGAGATAGTTGGGGGACTGGCGGAATGGTGGAATTTTGCGCAGTTTCACATGACGTAAAGATCAGTCGAAAAGCCTTAAAAATAAAGCCTTAAATACAAGGCTTTATTTTTACATACCCACAAACATACATACATATGTACCTACATAAGTGTGTAGTATGTATGATTGCGAGTATGTGGATGATCCACCACAGAGTTATTGGTCCAGTTTTGACAAGCGTGGTAACCATCGCTTTATCTTCAGGTATAGAGTGTCATAGGCTATTTTTATTATCCGAATACGGCGAAGCAAAGAAAGGGTTATGTGTTCAAACTAAAAACTTAGTCCGATTTTTACTAGCCAAGTATCAATCGATTCGTCTTCATTGCATGAGTGTCATGGGCTAATTTTACCCGATCGTAGTCAGATTTTAGTTTTTGAAGTTATGTCTTGTTCACATCTACACTTATACTATAAAGAGAAAATAAATGTTTTTTTTATGCTTGTATGTGTTGTTTGTTTGTAATGGATAAACCCATAAAATACATAACTTAACTTAACATAAATTATTTCACCTATAGAAATCTACATTATTACCAAGTAACATGGATTGTATTTTATTTGTCAAAAAATTTGAGATCTCTACGAAAATTGCAATAAAGTAACCCAAGTTGTCAAAAAATTGCCTATAAAAATATTTTTTGGTGTGCGCTGCGAAAACTATTGATGAGACATAATGTACTACAAGTTTATAGTACGTACTCTACCCATCATGCCAAAAGTCCGCGAGGCTATATTATGCCTACATCTATAACCGTTTTTTGTTCAAATTAGTCAATCAAAACACGGGTATAATCGAAAGATATTACATTCGTATTATTATATTAATCCTTAGCTAACTAAATATGTAGTTTCATAATCAAGGTTATTATGTGTACGTGTAAATTCCACTTCAAATTATACGAATCGGTAATTTCATTCAGAAGTTAATATTAGTTAAGTTAATTCAGAATAAAAATGCTAAATGTAAGAAAAATGCCGCTACCCGTGCGAAGCCGGCGCAAGTCGCTAGTTACATAGAAAGTTTTAAAACAAGGCAGCAATCGTTACCCAAAATGTCGGCCACTTCCTTCGCTACATGTAATAACACGCGCGTCTTACGAAGAGCAAACGTCTCCGTAGCTATGTCGGCCACTTCCTTCGCTACATGTAATAACACGCGCGTCTTACGAAGAGCAAACGTCTCCGTAGCTATGTCGGCCACTTCCTTCGCTACATGTAATAACACGCGCGTCTTACGAAGAGCAAACGTCTCCGTAGCTATGTCGGCCACTTCCTTCGCTACATGTAATAACACGCGCGTCTTACGAAGAGCAAACGTCTCCGTAGCTATGTCGCCCACTTCCTTCGCTACATGTAATAACACGCGCGTCTTACGAAGAGCAAACGTCTCCGTAGCTATGCGACGTAAATTACAACCGGCAATAGCAAGATACTACAGGGTGCTGTGACGATGTCATCCTTTTTCATCATCATTAAAACCACATTACTTTTTATCACCGTACTTTCCACACATATTCTTAATTCAGATATTTTTATCGCCGCCTCCATTGAACCTGTCGTTCTGTAATTTTTTAATTGATTCGCTCAATTTCGCTAAACTCTATGGTTACGAGATATGTTTTCAAAAGATGTAAATATTTTTTTTTCGATCTCCGGCGATTTCCTCATGTTTAAACACTGGTAAAGTTTAATAAACATCTAAGTACTAGTGGTTCTGTGAGCTGTAGCCCTCGCGCGTACAAACCTTTTTGCATACAATCTACCGGTGCACATTAGCGCCATCTAGTTACCTTATTTTAAAACTAACATTAATAACCAAGGTGCTCCATCAATCCCTACCTAGTACGTAAAGGGCTGATTACACTGGTAGAAACCTAAAAGTGAGAAATTTATTACCTTTCAAATGAAAAAGAACCATCGAAATTGGATTTGATATGCGGATTTTTACCCATTTTTGGGGGAAGTAAAAAATCCCCGACGACAAAAAAAAACTAAAAATTCGCATAACCTGTATACCAAGTTTCGTCTAGATCGGTTGAGAAATGCGACCTGTAGAGGATAACTGCCGGAAATTCGGACAGACATCCGGAAATATGAAATAATTTTCGCCGAAGCTGAAACAGAGACGCTTCGCGCTCGCTCGGCCAATTAAAATAAAATAAATAAAATAAATAAAATCTTTTATTTGGGATAAAGGCAAAAGGTACATTTATGGTTCAATGGAGCACCTGGGTCCTAAACTAGATTCGAAACCCGTACGATAGGTCCCAGGCCTCTTTCATCGGAGCACAACACATAATTGCCTACTTATACACAAAAATAAGATACCTAAATTCTATGAATTTATACATAAAAAGAAATCTTTTAGATGTGTGTGTGTGAATGTATTAAATCGTATTTTCCATTAAAACTTAAAGATTTGATGTAGAAAGGCATGTAAAGGCATCCGTCGACTACTATATTCTACTGTTCGGCTTCCTCCTCCTCCTCCTCCTCCTCCTCCTCCTCCTCCTCCTCCTCCTCCTCCTCCTCCTCCTTGTTCCTTTACTATATTATTGTCCGCTGAGAGTCGCCCCTTGAGCTAGTGTACACTCTCGGGAGACCACCTCACGACAGTGCTGCAAAAACTTGGAACCAAAACAACACCCAAAGACGATATACGTAACTTGCGTAAAAGACGTGTGTGTGCCGTGCCTCTGACTACTATTATTTAATTGTTCTGTACGTGCGTTTGTACGGTTCGAAAGATACATCCCTAGAAAGGTAGGACAGACAGACAGACGGACGGCAGGCGCGTAGACTTAGTACTTAAAAGAACTAGCATTATTTAAAATCACTGTTGTGAATCGCTTTCGTGTCCTTTACTTTATTTTATCCTGATATAAGATTAATAATCGCTAAATAACGGCAAAACTTCCCCACACCCCGTACTGATACTGTTCTGTTATACCTATAATACATAACTTACCCATTTGTATTTTTAGTCAAACATTGTTAAGTTTTTGTTTTGTAAATCTCTTAAACTCTAATTTATATTTTTTGCGCTTGCTGACTGCATAAGATAATTTAAACGCAAGCTGCTTTGTCGAAGAGAATAGGTATAAACACTAACGCTATGGTTTGCCTCGTTTGCCTTGATTTAGGATAGTGTTGCCAGCATAAAATTACTGAGTGATTTGTGTAATGTCGTCTCATAATGTGTGTGCGTTGTTGAACAACTTGCAATTTATTTCCATGCGTGACGTCACCTGCCGTTCCCAAAGGAAAACCAGCGCTGGTACCTATGCTGAGTTAGGGCCGGCTTGTGGCAATAGTAAGATGAATGTAATATCTATTTTACCAAGTTACCACGTTTTTGTTAAGTCACTTTCTTATTTGTCTGTTTGTCTATCGTTCCGGGTGGTAACTTGTACCTCAAATTTAGAGCAATTCCCGTTTAGCTATCCGGTAGATACTTTCAGGGTAAATCACAACTTGATGAACAATGAATGGATTTAAAAGATACATGGTTTTTAAGATTAGTTTTCTACATTTTCTGCTTCATCATCATCAACCCGTGTCAGTCCACTGCTGGACATAGGCCCCTCGCAAAGCATGCCACTGAGCCCGATCTTCGGCTCTTCTCTTCAAACTGCTGCCAGCCACTTGTATTGCGTATTGGTTACTACTGGTTGAAGACTTTTGTCTTCAACCAGTAGTTTTGTCTTCAAACTTTGTGGTATTTGCGACGAGAAGACTCAACGAAGTATCGCAAATGCTGCCCAGCCCAGTTGTATTCCTCTGCGAGTCACTGTCTCGAAGTTGTTTTTACCTAGTTGCAAACTTTGCCCCAGATAATCATACTCCTGAACAACTTCAAGAGCAGTTCCGTTAACAGCAATTGGTTCCAGACTAAAATGTTCGTTGAACATAACCTTGGTTTTGTCCAAGTTCATCCAGGGACAAATGCGTTGACGAATCAGCTAGACTGTCCAACATCTGTTGCAAGTCCTGCAATGTTTCTGCCACAATGTCGATGTCACCCGTGAATCTTAAGTGTGAGATGTACTTACCGTTAATGTTAATGACACGTCTTTTCCAATCCAGAGTCTTAAACATATCCTCCAATGCATTTGAGAACAATTTTGGAGAAATAACGTCCCCTTATCTCGCACCTAGATGCAGGGGGATATGCTTAGGCTGCTGGTTCTGGTTTGGACGGTCATTTTTGTGGCGTCATACAGACATCTCAACACTTGGATATACCGCCAGTCGAGTTGGCATCGTTGCAGGGACTCCAAAACCGACCAAATCTCGATAGAGTCATTCTCATAGTCCACAAACACTAGGCACAGGGGCTGATTATACTCTTCAGTCTTCTGTATAATCTGCCGCACTGTATGGATGTGGACTATGGTGCCGTATGCTCCCCGAAACCTAGCCTGCTTTGTTGGCTGGAATTCGTCGAATCTCCGCGCAAGACGATTCGTGATGACTCGAAAACAGCTTGTAGACATGGCTCAGGAGGGAAATGGGCCAATAGTTTTTCACAAGGGTCTTGTCACCCGTTTTGAAAAACAGGTCAACCACATTCCTGTTCCATGCCTTTGGAGTTCTCCCAGTTTGGAGTTCTCTGAGAGAAGAGGACAGAATTAAACATACGCTGAAGCTCTTTAAGCGTGGGAGTACCTCCTGCCTTCAGGAGCTCCGTAGTAATACCATCCTCACCTGGGACTTTCACCATTTTTGAGCTGTTTCAGAGCCATCTCGATTTCGTCAAGGCTGACTTCTGGCAGCTCTTCGGTATAGTGGCGGGTCAGAAAAGCCCTGGAATCCTCGATATCGGGTTCGGGTTGCGACGCGTGTGACACATAGAGTTGCTGCTTTTAATTTCTAATTTGGTTTACCTGTTTTTTTCCCACAATAAAGCTATGTCTATGTCTATGTCTATGTCTATGTACTCTTTACTAAAGGGAATCCCAAAAAAACTTGACAGACTAAGAAAAAAATACTACAGGCTTACAATGCTTAAAACTTACACACTCTGTATGTTCACTTAGGGCTACCCCCAGCAGTAAATTCTGCGCCTAGCTAATATTGACGCAGGGATAATTTATTGGCCTCGGTTTTGCGTGTTGCCGCCTTTTTGCAAGAAATGGCTTTTATTACGGACGCAAGTTTGTTTGCAGATGTAGAAACGGAAGATGAAAAAAGGGTTTGAGCTGTGGTAGAGAAAAACCTATAAGAGAAAATAGTGGGTTACCATTTTGAACGTTTAGAAGTATCTTTATTTAAATAGACTTTCAAACGAATTATATGTACAAAGAGGACTTAACGCATTAAGAAGTTTAGCATTCACTACCAGTCATTGTACTGTGTCCTGGTAGATGCAATAAATGTGGTGTTTCGTTTAGGGTGTTCCGACAGCAGTCATTCAGAGTTAGTCCAAATTTAGACTTGGCGTGTTTACCCACAGAACAGATTTTTGTTCTAAGTGTCATCATTTACCTGATCATAACATCAAACCAGGTGGATCTACTCTTATTATCATCATCAGGGGGCCTATTTGTTCCATCCTTGTATGTAGGCCTCACCCCTCAATCTCCACTCCCCTTTGATCTTGTACTCGGTGCAGGATGCACTGACTGACTGACAAGACTAAATATCTGGACCTCCGCCACAGAATATATATAGTACTCGGTGTCGCTCTGTGGTGTCGCTAATGTCGTTACCACAGTGTGGTGGTCAGCCTTTAGGTATTTGCCCTGGATCTGCTACTAAGATTCGTCTCGTCTTACGGTTTGCATCCATCCAGTTTTCTTTGCTAATGAAGCCTTCATTCATTTTGTAATATCTATATTATATTTATCAATAATTTTATTTATTTATATCTACTAACTGTGCCCGCGGCTTTGTCTGCGTGAAAAATTTATTTAAAAGTAGCCCATACGTGTTATTCCAGGACCAAAAGTACAAATCTATACTTGTAATTAAGCAATAGGTACGAAAAAGTCTGTACAAAGAAGATAATTAAAAAAGATTGATTGATTGATTGATTGAAGAAATGGTCTATGGTACATAAAATAAGCTACTGAACAAGAATATAACATTTTAAAAATTCGTGTCTTTCTGTATGTTTGTTCGAGTATCACGTAAAAACTACTGGACCGATTGCGATGCGGTTTATCGGATATTTCATTCCGATGAGTAGTAACCGAGCAATCGATAAAAATGTTTTAGATGGCAGAAGTAATTTTGATCAAATGTTGGTACTGTGGTATTTTAGGTCCTGGAATAGCACAAAGGATACTTTTAACCTACAAAAATTACCACGCGCGCAATGCCGCGGGCATCAGCTAGTAAAGTATAGTATACCACAATTCTTCAAAATTCGCTCTGCCGTCAAATACCTCATCGCAATCGGTCTAGTAGTTTTTACGTGATGCGTGAACAAACATACCGACAAACAGAAGACACGATTTAAAAAAGTATATGTTCTTGTTTAATAGCATTATAAAAAAAAAGATTTAAATTACAAGCACGTTCAAGAACCTTCACAAAAACCCGACTGCGAACAAAACTAAAAAGAGGCATAAATTTCGGTGAGTATGGTTGCTGACCAACTAAATCGATATAGATCCTAAATAGTCATTCGAAATGTAAATTATAAGAGAAACCTAAGATGATTTTCAAATATGTATTCAATTATTTTTACTTTTTCACAATATGGCGTCTGTTGGTCGCCATATTGAATTTTGATTACTGTCATCATTATTGCGAGTATTTAGTAGCACTCACAAGATTAAGACAAATCGATTGACGAATGAATCATCAAAATCGATCAACGGGATTAGACTATATAGCGCCACAAAGGGACAGACATACATACATACATACATAGGCTGATAAACACAATATTCTCCGCTCAGTCGGGTAAAAAGATCAGATGTTAGTTGTATTCTGTTTATTGTTGTATGCTAATTTTGCCACCAGATACGGAATACACAAGCTTTTAATCATTAATTTACAACATGAGAACATTATTACAATTATATTTAACACTAGCTGTACCCGCGGCTTCGCACGCGTGTCTTTTCTTTAGGTTCAAAGTACCATAATGTGCTATTCCAGGACCAATATACCAACACTTGATCAAAATTTCTTCATAATTTTAAACATCACTACCGGCTATGACTCACGTGTCGAAAGCCGAAAACATCGACCTAGGTTTCGAGCGTATCCGACGCTCTTCTTCAGGAGTTCACGCCGCGAGATCTCGCGGCGTGAACTCCTGAAGAAGAGCGTGTAAGGTCCAAAAATATATTCTTAATATCTTCAATGTACAGAATTGGACCCGTTACAGTTTTATTATAAGTATAGATTAATACGTATATATTTTACTTTTTACAATTTTCAATAGATTATAATTCATTCATAATTCATGGCACAGTAAAATGTTAAAACCCCTTTATGCAACATGAAAATACCATTAGAAGTTTACTCATGACAATTGCCAATAACGAAATACATCGCACTGCTCTATCGATTATGCCAGTAATATTAATTAAATACGAATTATTATTTCATTAATAGCCTATTTAATGACAGTATCTTCAATAAGAAAGTTCAATCAACTATTTATAGTTAAAATGACACCTTTTTTCCTTTTGACTGTAATTCTTATTAATCTCCGAAATATTAACTTCAAAACATACATATGTGAAACCCCATCACTAAGAGATAACATTTTAATCGAATACCTACTTAGCTCTTAATATTACAATGGATTTTCTCCCCTCTTTCTACTTGTTTCGTCCACACCGATCGTTACACCAGCGAGAGGTAAGTCTATCTACCAGGTAAATTATTTTTTATCCGACTCAGGAGGGCTATGTGTTTGGGTTGTATGTATGTTTGTGTGTGTGTTTGTATGTTTGTACGTTTCTTAGGCGCATCCTTCAGCTTAAACGGCTTTGGATTTTGATAAATGAGATATCATTGGATTCTTGTCTTGATCACGAGAGTGCTTTAGAATATACACGTTTGAAGTGTCAAGAAAACCAATATGGCGGATTACAGCTGCCGTATTGCATTTGCCATATGGTCTTTACCTTTCTAATATTAGTGTGTTCATTTTTGTCTGGCAGTCAGTTCGTATTCAATAATTTTATGTCCCTCTGGAACCATACATTTTTCCGGAATAAAAATTTGCCTATGTGTTAATCCAGGTTATAAGCTACCCCCGTACCAAATTTCATCCAAATCCAATCAGCTGATTAAGCGTGAAGAAGTAACAAACATACACACAAACACCCTTATACATACAAACTTTCGCCTATATAATATTATTGTTGTTATTTTTCTCATGGTCAGCTCGAATTCAATAATTTTGTTCACAGTCGTGTTTATTGTATTTATATTAAAAGCTTTTATTTAAATCCCCTTGTATGTATGTATTTCTGTCTGTCCGGGAATCTTGTAATTCAAATTTTTAGAACTTCTAAAAAATACTAAAAGGTGAAAATGCAATGAATAAAATAAATTTAAAAAAAACTAAAGACTTAAAAAGTGACAATGCAATACAAAAAAAGACAAAATATGAATTAAAAAAATATATATAAAAATGTTTACTTGTTTACATAAATGCCTTTTACAGAACTTTGACAGTTTATCACTGTGTCAGTTTTATTTTTATGACTGCGGGCTGAGGTGTATGTATTTGGGTTGTATGTATGTTTGTTTGTTTGGCGCGTCCTACAGCTTAAACGGCTTGATGGATTTTGATAAATGAGGTATCATTGGATTCTTCTTAATCACGAGAGTGCCCTAAGATACATGAAGTGTCAAGAAAACTAATTAGGCGGCTTACAGCTGCCATATTGTATTTCCGACGAAACAAAACATTACCAAAACCTATCGAGTGAGGTTTCAAAATGAAGCTCCAAAAAAACAAAAAAAAACCGACTGCGAACAAAATTAAAATGAGGTTAACAAACTTTAGATTCTTGATTTTGAAAAATAAAGTACTGTCGGAGGCATCATGCATTTCATTTCTCCGTTGACGTGATCAGCTAGAACCTGGCGAGCTCATGCCTCCGACTGTATATTTCAACATCAAGAATCCAAACCTTGTTTACGTCACTTTAGTTTTGTTCGTAGTCGGACAGTTGTTGTTTCATAATAATTTAATTTTAATTTTGCCACTTGCAACTTATTTTAAATAAATCGAATACAGTGAATGTGAATATGATAATTTTGACGACCAGTTGGTCTAGTGGCTATAGAGACCCTGGGTGCCCTGGGTACGAAATCAAACGGTCGCGGGTTCGAATCCTGCAAGGTGCAATCATTTGAGTAATGAGCAGTTTTTTTTTATTCTTAGTCATGGATGTAATATTGGTATCTATGTTTATCCGTTATCTAGTGCCTATAGTACAGGGTATTCTAGTAGGTATTCTAGGTAATTGGTCTGGAATTGTCCCGAATATTTAAATATTAATTGAACAATCGATGTAAACTAGAGCATTAAGTATTAAAAAAAGAGTTAATCAGTCAGGTTCGAGTCGACAATAAGGTACCAAACAGTTTTTTTTTCTGATTTTCTTTTGTTTGTCTGTTCACGCATCACTTATAAACTACTGGACTGGTTACGATGCGATCACTGTTAGATAGCTTAGGGATGCCTTAAAGTCTGGTTACTTTGTGTCTTAATCCGTTAAGTAGTAGCCGAGCAATTGATTAAAAACTATTTGACGTCTGACCGAAGTGTGATGACAGTTTGTACATTGGTACGTTGGTAATGGAATAACTCATTGGATCCTTATATCCCAGAAAATTTTCCGCGCGGGCAAAGCCGCGAGCACTCCTAGTATAAAATTAATATATAATATTCTACCACTTTTACTTTTCAATTATGCTAACCGTAACCAGATGAGTCCGCACAAGGAGCTCATAATCCCGACTTCCGGTTTGTTGTTAGCTAATGCGGTTGCCATGTTGGCCCCACGCTTGCGGCCCTTTGTCCAGTGCTGTCAACACTGCCAACATAACGGGACGCGCGCTTCCTGTTTCTGTAAGTATGGTAATGTAGGTTTGGGATAGGTATGTATGTAGTTTGTAGGTTTGTAGACGGTCTTCCGTGATCTAAAGTTAAATAAGTAATTACTCGTACACTAATTGACCGAGCGAGCGCGAAGCGTCTCTCTTTCAGCTTCGCAAAATTATTTCTTATGTCCGGATGTCTGTCCAGCTGTTCTCCTCTACAGGTCGCATTACTCAACCAATCTAAATGAAACTTGGTATACAGGTTAAGCGAATTTTCAGTTTTTTTTGTCGTTAGGGTTTTTTTTTATTGTGGGCGTACTTCCCCCAAAAAAGGGTAAAAAGGGGGCTACTGAATATCTCCGCCTTATTAGATCCGATTTCGATGGTTCTTTTTTTATTTGAAAGTTAGTAACTTTAAGTTGGTCTCATAAAAAATTGTTGAAGATCTGATGAAGACCTTTGGCGTGATGAGCAGAATAGCTCCTCAAAATGCAGTAAATTTCTCACTTTTAGGTTTCTACCAGTGAAATCAGCCCTTTACCTACTAGGTAGGGATTGATGGAGCAACTTGGTTATTAATGTTAGTTAACTAGATAGAGGCACTACTGTGCACCGCTAGTTTGTTTGCAAAAAAGTTTGTACGGGCGAGGTCTACTGCTCACAGAGCCACTAGTCTGATACTATGTATAAAAAAACAGGCCAAGTGCGACTCGGACTCGCGCACCGAGGTTTCCGTACAAACTTGTAGGTATGTTCATTCATCATCGTTATGCTGTAGTTTGTCCATCACGGGAATCGAGTCTCGAAGTTTATTTTGAAATATTGTATTTTTTGTGATGTATCTTTACGGTTTTCGGGTTTTCCCTTTCCTTGTGCTATATATAAGTCAATGCTTCTTGCCAAATTTCATGATTCTAGGTCAACGGGAAGTATCCTATAGGTTTAGATTCCCTTGCGATTATCAAAATATGCGCCATAATCAAACTTCTGTCAACGCAATCAAAAGTGATTGCGTTGACAGAAGTTTGATTATGGCGCAGCTCCAAGGAAGTGCAGACCTGAGTATTCGATATCGATTTCAACGTGATACCTCCCTCCACGCGTTCCTGAGAAAAAGAGTCTTGAAAGACGGACGGACAACAAAGTGATCTTATGAGGGTTCTATTTTTCCTTTTGAGGCACAGAACCCTAAAAACGAGTACGTAGGTCATGCAGTGCTTGAGGCCCAAGTGATGTCGTGTAGTCATTGCTGCCTAAGAACATCTGTAACATTAATTGCCTACCCTTCTCAAAAACAACTCTCTTCGTTTCTGAAGCCCTCTGCAAATCTCATTGGGAAAGGCCTCTTGAGCAAGCTCATTCCAGATTTCGCAAGTACAAGACAGAACAGGGGTAAAATTGATACGAGACTTCCACAATATGCCTCTACAATGTATAAATATCTAAGCATTTTTACAGTGGCAGGGTCAAATACTTGTTTTATAAAGGTTTCAAACCCAAAAATCTCAAAACGGAACTCTACTGTTATGGCAACGCTGTCTGTCTGTCTGTCTGTCCGTCCATTATTTTAATGTTTAGGCCTGTATTTAACCAATTTCTCACCTGGTTTTGTGTGAAGATGCGTACGAAGAATTCGAGGATGGTAAAAACATGAATTCTAATGGTACTTACTACTAAAGCTATCAATAACTGCTACTGGTACTACTACCTAAAGCTATCAAGAACTGCTAATAGTACCAATACCTAAAGCTATCAAGAACTGCTAACGGTACTACTACCTAAAAGCTATCAAGAACTGCTAATGATACTACTACTTAAAGCTATCAAGAACTGCTAATGATACAACTACTTAAATCTATCAATAACTGCTAATGATACTAATACCTAAAGCTATCAAGAACTGCTAATGATACTACTACTTAAAGCTATCAAAAACTGCTAATGATACTACTACTTAAAGCTATCAAGAACTACTAACGACACTACTACTTAAAGATATCAAGAACTGCTAATAATACTAATACTTAAAGCTACCAAAAACTGCTAATGATACTACTACTTAAATCTATCAATAACTGCTAATGATACTAATACCTAAAGCTATCAAGAACTGCTAATGATACTACTACTTAAAGCTATCAAGAACTGCTAATGATACTACTACTTAAAGCTATCAAGAACTACTAACAACACTACTATTTAAAGATATCAAGAACTGCTAATGATACTACTACTTAAATCTATCAAGAACTGCTAATGATACTACTACTTAAAGCTAACAAGAACTGCTAATGGTAGTACTACCTAAAGCTATCAAGAACTGCTAATGGTACTACTACCTAAAGCTATCAAGAACTGCTAATTATACTACTACTTAAAGCTATCAAGAACTGCTAATGATACTAATACTTAAAGCTACCAAAAACTGCTAATGATACTACTACTTAAATCTATCAATAACTGCTAATGATACTACTACTTAAAGCTATCAAGAACTGCTAATGATACTACTACTTAAAGCTATCAAGAACTACTAACAACACTACTATTTAAAGATATCAAGAACTGCTAATGATACTACTACTTAAATCTATCAAGAACTGCTAATGATACTACTACTTAAAGCTAACAAGAACTGCTAATGGTAGTACTACCTAAATCTATCAATAACTGCTAATGATACTACTACTTAAAGCTATCAAGAACTGCTAATGATACTACTACTTAAAGCTATCAAGAACTACTAACAACACTACTATTTAAAGATATCAAGAACTGCTAATGATACTACTACTTAAATCTATCAAGAACTGCTAATGATACTACTACTTAAAGCTAACAAGAACTGCTAATGGTAGTACTACCTAAAGCTATCAAGAACTGCTAATGGTACTACTACCTAAAGCTATCAAGAACTGCTAATTATACTACTACTTAAAGCTATCAAGAACTGCTAATGATACTACTACTTAAAGCTATCAAGAACTGCTAATGATACTAATACTTAAAGCTACCAAAAACTGCTAATGATACTACTACTTAAATCTATCAAGAACTGCTAATGGTACTAATACCACAGAATAAATAATAGTACAAGTACAGAAGGATAACTGAGTAAAGGCATTTAAATACATAGCAACTCTCGCTACAAAGCAATAAAGTGCAATTTAACTCGCACAGCGCTGCGATCTTTCAATTATATTTACCTAGAAGGCGCTCACCCATTGCGTGCAGAGACAGCAGAGACTAGAATGTACCGTATCACAACGCGCGAGAGCTTCCATTGCTCTAACCGTTTCAGAATCTCTCTGTCACTTTTTCGCTCGGCAGGGTTGTATCAAGATATGACTAGGTAACTGTACTAGTAATTATTCTGTGATATGATACGACTTAGATATTGTAACAATTGTTTTTTTTTTTTTACATAATATTATAAATATTGATAGTTCTATTAACTACATATAATGACATTCTTATCAGAATAGACCTAGTAGCACATTATTTGCTTATAACATAATAGGTTGATTGTCACTTTGATGAATAAAAGGTGCCTGTCTGAATTCCATGCTTAATAATGAATGAAAAAGAAATGGCTACCTACGTAATAAAATGTCAGTGTGTAAGTATTTTACAAGACTTGTCAGACCGAATGCTACGCAGTACATTCTAGGTTTGTTCTTAGTACTCACAATTAAGAAAAGAATAAAATTTGGATAAAACTTTACGTAAGTAGGTACTTTATCGTTAAGCACACGGCGCGCGACTCATCAAGCGCACGCTTGACACTCTACTGAATGAACCGCGATGTTGTGACTGCAAAGTGTAGGTATAATATTTGTACTTATTGCGGAGTACGAGTGGCCTGCTAATACCTAAAGCTATCAAGAACTGCTAATGATACTTCTACTTAAAGCTATCAAGAACTGCTAATGATACTACTACTTTAAGCTATCAAGAACTGCTAATGAAACAACTACTTATGTCTATCAATAACTTCTAATGATACTAATACCTAAATCTATCAAGAACTGCTAATAATACTACTACTTAAAGCTAACAAGAACTGCTAATGATACTACTACTTAAAGCTATCAAGAACTACTAATGACACTACTACTTAAAGTTATCAAGAACTGCTAATGATACTACTACTTAAATCTATCAAGAACTGCTAATGGTACTACTACTTAAAGCTATCAAGAACTACTAATGACACTACTACTTAAAGTTATCAAGAACTGCTAATGATACTACTACTTAAAGTTATCAAGAACTGCTAATGATACTACTACTTAAATCTATCAAGAACTGCTAATGGTACTACTACTTAAAGCTATCAAGAACTACTAATGACACTACTACTTAAAGTTATCAAGAACTGCTAATGATACTACTACTTAAAGTTATCAAGAACTGCTAATGATACTACTACTTAAATCTATCAAGAACTGCTAATGGTACTACTACTTAAAGCTATCAAGAACTGCTAATGATACTACTACTTAAAGCTATCAAGAACTGCTAATGACACTACTACTTAAAGTTATCAAGAACTGCTAATGATACTACTACTTAAATCTATCAAGAACTGCTAATGGTACTACTACTTAAAGCTATCAAGAACTGCTAATGATACTACTACTTAAAGCTATCAAGAACTACTAATGACACTACTACTTAAAGTTATCAAGAACTGCTAATGATACTACTACTTAAAGTTATCAAGAACTGCTAATGATACTACTACTTAAAGCTATCAAGAACTACTAATGACACTACTACTTAAAGTTATCAAGAACTGCTAATGATACTACTACTTAAATCTATCAAGAACTGCTAATGGTACTACTACTTAAAGCTATCAAGAACTGCTAATGGTACTACTACTTAAAGCTATCAAGAACTACTAATGACACTACTACTTAAAGTTATCAAGAACTGCTAATGACACTACTACTTAAAGTTATCAAGAACTGCTAATGATACTACTACTTAAATCTATCAAGAACTGCTAATGGTACTACTACTTAAAGCTATCAAGAACTACTAATGACACTACTACTTAAAGTTATCAAGAACTGCTAATGATACTACTACTTAAAGTTATCAAGAACTGCTAATGATACTACTACTTAAATCTATCAAGAACTGCTAATGGTACTACTACTTAAAGCTATCAAGAACTACTAATGATACTACTACTTAAAGTTATCAAGAACTGCTAATGACACTACTACTTAAATCTATCAAGAACTGCTAATGGTACTACTACTTAAAGCTATCAAGAACTACTAATGATACTACTACTTAAAGTTATCAAGAACTGCTAATGACACTACTACTTAAATCTATCAAGAACTGCTAATGATACTACTACTTAAAGTTATCAAGAACTGCTAATGATACTACTACTTAAATCTATCAAGAACTGCTAATGGTACTACTACTTAAAGCTATCAAGAACTACTAATGATACTACTACTTAAAGTTATCAAGAACTGCTAATGACACTACTACTTAAATCTATCAAGAACTGCTAATGATACTACTACTTAAAGTTATCAAGAACTGCTAATGATACTACTACTTAAATCTATCAAGAACTGCTAATGGCACTACTACCTAAAGCCATCAAGAACTGCTTTATGGTGATAGCTAAGCTAGACAGCCGAACATTGTAGTGCTCTGCCATTAATTTCATTTAGATTTTCCATAGTTTTGTCACAGAATAAATAATAGTACAATCTGTTTCGCATTACAAAGAGTTGCCAAAGGTTTCACATTCATATTCCACCCCCTAATAATGGTCCAACACCCTCGCTATACCAAGGGGTACACGTGGGGTCCACAAATTACAAACGCACGCGTCGACAATATCCTGTTTGTTTGTCTGTCCGTCACTATGATATGTGGAGTGACGCTTGACGGGCGCCCCTATTCTTTTGATCGATTTGTGGAGCCAAAGTACAATTTGTTGAAAGGTTAGTAGAGTTTTAGAGTGACGGTAGTCGAGCGGAATACTAGTGTTTAATAGAATGCTACAATACTGGGTTCAGTCCTAGGCTCCGCGCCAATACCGCCGTACGACTAGACAATCGCCAAAGCGCCACCCTTTTATGGTTTGAAATACCTCGCACAAGAACGAAGCGTTGCGCTTCTTCATTTATTATAAGAACTGCAAAGGAGTGGATACCCTGCCGTCGTCAGTATTTCCGGTAAAGTACAACCCAGGTGTGTTCAAGTCAAGAGTGAATAGGTATCTACTAGGCAAGCGTGCTACACCTTCGACCACATCATCGCTTTCCATCGGGTGAGATCGTGGTCCAATGATTGCCGAGTCAGTAATAAAAAAAAAAAGATCCAGGCTGTTATTTATTAATAGCAGTCGTTAAGAAATATCAGATGTCCTCGAATGGCCTGACAAAGTCTGAAACCAGAGACCTGCACTACCTCATACGAAAAGCAAGCAAGCAAGTCTTGATCTACATTCTTCAATGAATTAATCCCATATGAAAACGTAAATACTTTAGTGGCAAAATTTTCTATTATCAAGTAGGTAAAACTTGACTTATTAGGATTCAGTACATACGTTTGTACGTATGTATGTATATTTTTGTGTATGTATGTATGTATGTATGTATGTATGTATGTGAGTTTCTACTTTTAAATGCCTGAATAGATTTAGATGCATGGGGTATCGTTAGAATCCTTACATAATCCCGAGTAACACAGGCTATTATTTTTTTATTCAATTTTGTGGTAATGACTCCATTTCCAAGTGCGAATAAAATATGTTTTTTGAATTTTACAATGTGGGTATCAAAGTGTAGGCCTTGACACAGAATAAATAATAGTACATTCGGTGTAGATTTTACTGTTTCTGCTAATTATAATAAGATGCAATATATGTAATACATTACATACCATCTTTTCTTAAGTTTTGGTGTATTTATCAGTGAAAATAAAATAGTGATTTGTTCAGTTGTTTTTACGGTGAGGTTACACACAAACGTGGAAAAAATTGTAATTCTTAAATGTCATGTTCTTGTAAACAATACTGTACTATTTTTACCTGACTACGGAGCGCGCGACCTACAGCCTAAACGGCATGACGAATATTGATTAAAGAGGTGCATAAGATTCGCTTTAATCACTAGCGTAACATAGGATATATGCAGTCATGTCAACAATACTTTGTTTGTTTGTCGTATGAGGTAGTGCTGGCCTCTGAAGTCAGAGTTTGTCAAGCCGCCCGAGGGCCTCTGACATGGCTTAACGACTGCTATTAATCAATAACAGCCGGGACCGACAGCTTAACGTGCCCTCCGAGCACGGAGCGATGGAAAAGTATAAGATTAGGGTATAGGGGGTAGGGTAGGGGGGGAGCATCTACTCGTAGCTAGTCCCGTCTAAGGAGAAATGAAATGCATGTTACGATTATACGATACGATTAAATCAGATTTTTATTATTAGTAGGTATCTTCTTAGATTCACACAAAAACGAGTATAATTTCCGTAGAAATCGAGGCAGTTACAGTCGGTCGAACAATTTTCGTGATGTAAATATAGTTACATTCATTGAAGGAATTCAATTGTAGAGTTTTTTTTTTTTTAGTATGGACTAGGCAATCGTTTAACCACCATCTCACCTGATGGAAAGCGATGATGTGGTCGAAGGTGTAGCTCGCTTGTCTAGTAGATACCTATTCAATCTTGACTTGAACACACTGGGGTTATAATTTACCAGAAACACTGACGAGGGCAGGGCCTTCCACTCCTTTGCAGTTCTTATAATAAATGAAGAAGCGTCACCATCTGATCAGAACTGCGGTTTTTTTCCAAGCCTTTACTGTCCCACTGCTGGGCAAAGGCCTTCTCCATCTCTTTCCAAGCATCTCTTTCCATGGCCGCGTCAGACCAATCTCACAGAAAGTAGTCCAAGTCATCTCGCCATCGTTTGCTTGGTCTACCCCGCCGTCTACGACCATCTTCAGATGTCCACTGGGTGACAACTTGGGCCCACCTGTCTTTTGACCTCATCATCAGCCTATACTTGTCTACTTGTCCACAGCTGGTCGTAGGCCTCTCCTAATGCACGCCACTGAGCTCGGTCTTGAGCTTAATTTTCTGTCAGACGCTTTTCGCAGGACCTTTATTATTTTTCCTTATTCCATTTGGTTTTTAAATAAATAAGTTAAAAAAAAGATTTTTCATTTATATCATTCTGGAATTGTCTATCTTTCTGTGACTGACCAGTGAGAGAATGTTCAAAATCAGTTAATTATTTTTTGAGTTTATCCTTTACACACAAACATACAAATATCAAACCCCTTCTTTTTCTTTATAATATTAGTATAAATTATATGAACAGGTCGTATCTCTGATTGTAAGCGCCGTAATATTTCCTTCATCTGTACACAACAAATAAAGTAGGTTACTTTACACTATCCCTATTCTTCCATTAACAGACAGCAGTTGTAAATTGTTCTTATTTTGGAACCATTTTCTAGTTCTATATTTAAATCGATAATGTGTGGTGCGCGGGAGTCACAATTGTGCTCTATTTTGGAAGTAATTGTCTGCGCGCGCATATCCGTTGTTTACGGAGGGTTGGTTTAGTTTGAATTTGGAATACTTGTCAGTTTTAGGGTTCCGTGCATCAAAAGGAAAAAGGAAGCCCACTAAGATCACTTCGTTGTCAGTCTGTCTGTCAAGTCAAGACCCTTTTTCTCAGGAACGCGCGGAGGTATCAAGTTGAAATTAATAACAAACACTCAAGTCTGCAATCCCTTAGAGCTGTGAAAAACTCAAACTTCTGTCAACGCAACCAAAAAATATGTCCGTTTATCCCCCATATTATGAAACTCGCAATGGAATCAAACCCGTACTTCCCATTGACCTAGAATCATGAAACTTGGCAATAAGCAATGTGAAAACAAATAATTTGTAGTTACATCGTAAAAGCTTCTTCTTTTTTCTAGGATTATAATTTTATATAATAATTTTCTAATTTTGTAATGATTATAATTTTATTTGCAGTCGGTAAACTGACCGCGACCTATGTCGATGTATTGGGGCAACAGTTTTCCAACGGCAAAGTTAATATGTGTATGTTTTATAAGTTGCTATTTATTTACAACATGAAACAGTGTTCTAGCTCACTGCGTGTACCCAACATGCTAGCGGCATTGCCCCGCTGAATTGCAATGCTGATTCAATGAGCCAAATAAGTAACAGCAATTTTGGTCAAGTTCTCAAATAGTTTTTGTTGCTGTGTTCCAAAACAGAAATAAATTAAATTTGAATTTTATAAATCCACATTGTAGATTATTTGTTCTTCTGGATCTGTGATAGTCATAAAACTCACTGCTCATTGCTGTTATTATTGGCTGTTAATTTTTATACGATTTGTATAGTTTTGGACTCCAATATGTAATTATTTATTTTACAAAAATCCGCAGCTCTTAAGAACTAAAAATAGTGCAACTATTTTGGGCTACCAACTGCTAAAAACGGAATGGTCGTGTCAAACAAATTGTACATTTTCTTCGACCCAAGGCGGATCGCCTTGGGTCGAAGAAAATGTACAATTTGTTTGTACATTTGGGGGTGTTGTTGTTCAGACTCTGCACAAACATAACATTATGCATGTGAGGTTTGGTATTATTACGGGTAATATGATCTTAAATACCACAAAGTACAAAAACAACTTCAAAAACTAGCTTAAAAGTTGAAAAAACGCGCTTGCCCTGCCAAAAATGAACTTATGCCAATAAATTATATACTGTTGGAATTTGATTATTAAGGCCTTCAATTTGATACCTATATTGTAAAATCCAAAGAAAAAAAATATTTTTTGCATTTGAAAATGGAGCCATACAGCAGGAACATTGAAATTTAAACAACTATGTTACTCGGGGGGATGTAAGGATTCTAACTATACCCCATACGTCTAAATCTGTTCAGGCATTTGAAATTTATGGTGGAATAAAGAAACTCACTTACATACATACAAACATACATGAATCCTAAAAACTTTACACTCCTTTTTTGGGCAGTCGTATTATGCACGGTTTTATTTTATTCAATTAATTTCAAATTGTTTACTCGGAATTTCGGACTGCAGAAATCTATGGATTAGCAGTTAGCTTTAAAGGTAAGTGACATGTTTATTGTGGCAGGAATAATGAAAGTATTATTTAAAAAAAAGTACTTTCAATTGAAGATCTTATTACGGAACTAGGTGCGCCTCGCGGCTTTGTCTACTTGCATATTTTTCTGAGATATCAGTATGTTTAATCCAGGAACAAAACTACAGAATATATCAAACATTAAAAATCATTCAGCAATCAAATACCTAGTTTTTATCGATTGCTCGGCTGCTACAGCGAGAACTGCATTTTAATCGGTTCAGTAGTTTTTACGTGATGCGAGAACAAACAGACACGCAATACATAATTTTAAAAATGCTATATTCTTGTTCAGCATCTTATATTATGTTTTTAATTGACTTCTCAATACAAACATTTTGTTACTGCTTTATTATAAGTAAATTAATAATAATAATCGACCTCTCTTCTTCTGACATCCATAAATTAGGAAGTACATACGTACGTAGGCAGCGACCCCACACAGGCTCTAGGCCCGTGTCGTGGAAGCATGGTCTGAATTCCATACGTGGTCACACCAGTGTTATGCCGATCGGCCGCCACATCGCAGCAAGATCTCGACCTTGTTATTCATGTTAATAACGACAAGTAAAAAAAAAACTATAGCAATGCAGTCTTTGTATCAACCACAAACTATAAACACCACAAATTATCAACTCACATACGCAGCCACCATTTGTTCGCACATCCCTCGTTTGTTCGGCGTTTTTGACTCTGTCTTGTTTTACACTTTCTTGAGTTGGAGCTCTAAGCTCTGACCATATAGAGAGATTTTGGAAAATAAACAGTAGTCACGGTTGAACTGCCACGCCGATGGGGTCGAACGAGCTAATTACCAACAGTGCTACCCACCCCTATCATTACTTCCCTACTAATCATAACTAATCATACATTGCAATTTATCAGCGCCAGGTGCGCCCTCCAAGGGCTAATAAATTGTTTTTACCAATGTGGAACCCTAATTAGACGATATGAGGGTTCTTCACCCTTGATAGTGTAGCAGCGCGTGCGCATAGTTTAACATATGGTTGGAGTTAATGACTATTATTGGAGTATTTTTTTATGTATAGGGTAGAAAGTAATAGAGTGGAAAAATTGGCGTGTGGCGGATGGTGTGGCTCTATATACACCTTTTGTTATACTTTTTAATCTGTTAGCAACTTTTTAGGGTGCTTTAGTTGTAATCTTTGAAAATTAATCACATATTATCTTCTTCGAGCACATCCTCATCTAAAACTAGGTGAGATATTGGGGAAACTCTAGCACATAAAAAATTGATTAATACTTTAAATTAAATAAATCTACTTCTGGCCTTTTCCCAGCAGTGTGGCCGCAAGATTCGCAATAAGTGATCCGTCAGAGAACCAAAGTGACCGACATAGCTCTAAAGATAAGCGTTGGAGTAGTTGAGTTTTCGAGTAGAGACCGCACTTAGGCAATCGTAGCGTAGGATGCCCTGTGGCCAGGTGGAGAAAAGCCCGTGAAAAGCGGCAGGCAGAAACGATGCGGAGAGCTGAAGACCGGGCTCAGAGCGTGTATTAAAAGTGGTCTATGTCCAGCAATGGACAAGTATAGGCTGATGAAGGGGAAGCATTTACTACCAAAAAAAATATTTACAAAAAAGTACTATACCGAAGCAATTTGTTGAAATAAGACTACATATTTTACTCTTTCAAATAAAAAAATTACGCCTACATAAGTTTGATTTTAAAAACTATATAAAAATGTAATTAAAACACCAGTAAATTTACGGATATGAATGCGCACACTGACCAGGTTTCGGATAATTTTGATCTCTTTCTTCTGGGATATCGAGATAAGATTTTAGCGCTATAAAAGTGTTTTCATCGTAGAAAAACTACACACAAGAACGAATCATTACGCTCCTTCTAGGCAAGCAAGACCATGGATAATCGGTTGTCTAGTCCGTAATAATAATATAAAAAGTTACTTTATAGCCGTTTATCCTAAATCTTTGAAATGTATATCGACTGAACATATTATAAACCTTGAAGATATAAGAGGATATACACAAAAGTCGAATTTAGAACCTTCTCCTTGTGGTACGTGTTAAAAAATACAATCAAATGGCAAGTTCACATTCTTGAATTTTGATATCCAAGTTAACATTCTTGTTCAAACAGAAGAAAATCATAAAAACATTAACGCAAACGCATTTCCTACCATAGATTAACAAAGTGTATTCTTCCCCTTGGATGAAACACAGATAGCCATCAGCCATAAATCCAGAGGCCATGATAACGCCATCATCTAGGGGAGATAAACTGCTTATAGCTGTTTGATAGTTTTATTACTTGCACCCCGTGAAGGGCTTGTTTTGTTTCTCGGAGACTGGGAACATGATAGCATTGCTAGCCATCATGTCAATATTAATAAGAGCATAATTTTTAAGTTCTGACCAATTTGCGATGCTTGAAAAGGACTTTACAAATTTGTATAGTTTTTTCTATGTTTACATAACATAATACCTACAGTATTCTAAATATAGGATTTTAGTTAGATCACTCATGGTCTGCAAATATTTTCATCATAAACATATGACCTTAGCAAAGAATCATAGACTAATGAATAATGAAGCTACTGTGTAATATAGAGGGGTAGCTGTGCGACCTGTTCTTCGAGTGTTTAGACTTTCCTTCTGAATCGGAATTGGTGTGGTGATCTACGAATGTAGTAATTCTCCTATTCGTCACATTTATTACTATTGTAGAAGCTAATACCGAACCCAAATCTCAATCAGTTTGACGACGAGTTCAAAGAAAATACCTACTTAAGTGTATGTTCGTACATGCACATACACTCACTGAGAGTACAAATTATTCCACATTTTATTACACCACTTTATATCTCCTTTGAGAGCTATAAAAATATCCTCATGAAAATGCATCGCTACTGGCAGCCATCGAATCGAGTAGTCTACTGCATTGAATAGCTCTTGAACTCTTCCGAATACCGCTAACTACCTTTAAAATAAACTTTATCACGTCAGTTTAAGGTTCAATATATTCAAGCATTTGAAAACTTGGATCTGCTCTAGTGATGTAGTAAAAAGGACTCTGTTCCCTTGGGATATGGAACTAGGATTTTGAGAGGTTGGAGTAGAAAGATTTTCCAGCTTATCGCAACTTTTAAAATTGGCGGGAACTTTGTTGCGATATTGTTGATATTGGAATACGGAAGGTATAGTGAACTGCAATATAATGTATCCAAAAAATAACTTACACAAAGTTATATAAGTAAACGGGACTTTATCGCGCTGAAAACTTAATTTTTATTTACCTCGACGTTTCAGTCAAGTTGCATTGAACTGTTTGGCAATATTACTACATAGGTATATACTTTTTTTATTTGAGTGACTAGAGGAGGGTAAGCGGCTAGCCCACGCCCGCCCATAGCAGTTGCAGTATCGATATAGTGCCGCCCAGAACTTTGGCTGCAAAATCTTGCGCGTCACTACACTGCGCTCGCCACCCTTATTATTTATTACTAGCTGTACCCGTGGCTTTGCCCGTGTTGACATGTCTTTGGGTTAAAAGTTACCTATGTGTTATTCCAGGACAAAAATAAGGTTTGGTATAAAGAACAATACCAAGTTTCGTACAGCCGTCAAACAGTTTTTATTGATTGCTCGGCTTTTACTCATCGGATTGAGATTCCAAGCACACCAGTTTTTAAGTTAAGTTACTATCTAATTGTGAAAACCGCATTGTAATCGCTACAATAGTTTTTACGTGAACAAACGAACATACAGATAAACAGAGAGACAAGATATTAAAAGAAAACTTGTTAAGTAGCTATTTTCAGTATTTTTTTAATTGTCTTCATTGTACAGACGTACGACGACGTTTTTCGTAGATATTGCTTTATTATAAGTACGGATAGATAGATTATTGGGGCCTGGAAAGACAAAAATATTTGTTCCGTTACCTATAGTTATATTAGTTACTACTAATGTCTTAAAACTATTACGAAAACTGTTATTAAATTAATGTACTCAGAATCTAATAATCTATCTATATAATAAGTATTCATAACTCATATTCACAAAGTAAACTCTCTTTGAGTTGTGACGAGGTCATGATGTTTAATTAAATTTTGAGGATGTGCCGCCGACGGCACATTTAATTTACATTTTTTTAATAAAAAAGGCAAGCTAAATAGATTAAAGGTAAATATATTTTGCGGAAATTGCACTCGAAAAAAATGTTTAAACACATATCTAGCACATATCTTTTCTAAATTGTGAAAAAAACGTTTTAGAATAATTGCATGATTGAATTCAATTAGGTACATAGACAAGAAGGTTTAAAAAAAGAATTACCTATTTATACTAAGGTGCTAAAAGAATTCAGTTGAACTTATAGGTATATCTATCTATGTCTATACACATAATGATATATATAATAAAGAAATAAGTACTTAACTAAAGTCTGTGCAAAGAAGATTGTAAAAAAACTGGACTGGAACTGGAAAGGGGGTGAGAATCGTAGCGTCCAAACGAATGGTCCGATTTAGCTGCGAGTTTTTTATATCTGAAAGCTGAGGTAAACGAGATTGTTCATAGCTATAATGGGAGGGAGGAAGGGGGGATGGGGATGGGGTTTAGGATCGTTGATCTCCAACAAATGGACCGATTTTGATTCGGTTTTTTATGTTTGAAACTGATGTGATCGAGATGGTTCTTAACTATATGGGAGGGGGGAGGGGGAGTTTCGAGAAAAAAGGGGTGAGAATCGTACCTTTCAAACGAATCGACCAATTTAGCTGCGATTTTTTATGTTTCAAAGCTGAGGTAAACAAGATTTGTCTTAGCTATAATAAGGGGGGAGGGGGGGGGGGGATATGGCAAAGTTCATAGCTCCCAAATGAATAGACCAAACTTGATGCAGTTTTTATGTTTTAAAAAGGATGTGATCGAGATGGTTTATCATGTTCCTTTGCTATAAGGGGGGGGGGGGGGGGGTGGGAGGAGTTGAAAAGGGGGGGGGGGGTGGGAGGAGTTGAAAAAAGGGGGGGGTGGGAGGAGTTGAAAGGGGGGGGGAGGAGTTGACCAAACGAATGGACCAATTTAACTGCGGGTTTTTATGTTTCAAAGCTGAGGTAAACAAGATGGTTCTTAGCTATAATGGGGCTTTATGCTCGCTACGCTTCGCTCCCGCCTTCGTCTTCTAATCTATCATGACCATGACGGATCGCCACCGAAGGTTGTTAACACAGGTAGGTAGGTACCTATATTGGTACTTTTGGTACTGGAATAATTCATAGGATCATTATATTCCAGAAAAACTACCACGTGAGCAACGCTGCGGGCACAGCTATAGGCAATAATAACGTAAAAGTCTGTACAAAGAAGATAATTTTAAAAAATTGGTCTGAGCTACTGAACAAGAATAAAACATTTTTAAAATTCGTGTCTGTCTGTTTGTTTGTTTGTATGTATGCTTGTTCGCGCATCACGTAAAAACTATTAGACCGATTGCGATGCAGTTTTCAGTGTTGGATAGCTTAGGGTTTGACCAAGACCTACTTGGTATCGTAATCCAATGATTAGATGCCGAGCAATAACTTATAAAAAACTTTTAAACGGCTGAAGGAATTTTGATCAAATGTTTATTTTAGATCTTGGAATAGCACATAGAGTACTTTTTACCTAGAGAAATGACCACGCGAGCGAAGCCGCGGGCACAGCTAGTATTAAATAAATAAATGTTGTTTGTCTGTTTGTCTGGATGTCTGTTCGCCTATCACGTAAAATCTACTGGACTGATTGAAATGCGAATTTCACTGATGGGTAGCTATTTTTGATTTTACATCTAGTGTACTTTGTACATTAATCTAGTAGGTAGGTAGAAGCCGAGCTATCGATAAAAAAACTTTTACACGGCTGAAGTAATTTTGATGAAATGTGGCACTACGGGCGATGATTGTACTTTATATGTATTTTTGGTCCTGGATTAACACGTAGGTAACTTTTATTAAATCTAGAGAAATTACTACGCGAGCAAAGCCGCGTGCACAACTACTGCATAGTATAAACATATAAAGAAGAGTTAAAGGTTGTCTTTTAGCGATAAGACCGCCCACTGTGCCTATTGTTTTTAAAACGATTTCTTGTATATATATTTTTTCCCTTAATTCCGGTGCAATAAAGTGTTTATTATTATTATAGAACGAACCTTTTTAGTATGTTACGTCCACATTAATACACTTACGACTCTATATTAAAAAAAAAACTCTATGAGGTCTCGTTACATAAATATTGCATGAAAAAAGTTAAAGAAAAACGAACAAGGAAAGTAGTAGAATGGGGTTTCGCTGGTTCTGCAAAAAAGTGTTATGAAATAACAGAACAACAGAGGCTATTCAACCATGGGCGGAAAAAAACAGAGTTAGTTATAGACGATCAGACGACTGAGCCAGTAGACGCCATACCATTGATCCTATACTAACATACATATATTTTAAACCGTTGATTGAAAAATGAAGGGTTTCGCGTTTGATATGGAGTTTGTATGTGTGCTTGTCCGTTGCCAGCAATGATATTTTTAATTTAAAAAGTTTGCTTGCACTTTGCTCTAGTTAGGTACAGATCATCCTACCTAAGATTACGCGCATTTCTGTTTGTCAAAATTTGCATGAAATGATTATAGTATTCTAAATCCTATTAGGGCAAAGAAGTCGGAGAATCAATTTTCAAACTCAAGTAATGTTGGGAGGGACACGTGGCTAGGCAGAGTGGAAGCTGATGGAGCGAAACGTTGACCGAAAACGGGCAACAGAAGCGTCGGTCGTCCAGTGGCGAGATGGGTCGATGAAAAAAACTGACTTAGTAAAGATCGTGGGTCGGACATGGGTACGCACAGCACAGGATCGAGATGGGTGGCGTACAAAGAGAGAGGCCTGATGACTATGTCTTAATGAGATTTTAATGATTATCAGAAAGAAACAGCGAAGAATGTAGGAATACCTACTGCGAACCTAAACTCAGCTGCGAATGGACTAGGAAATTGAAACTTCTGTTCTGCCACAAACAGAACTTTACAAGCTAAAGCTATAGCTTTCATTATATATATTTTCTAGTATCAAATTGATACCCATATTGTAAATTTCGAAGTTTTTTTTTCGAGTTTGAAAATGGTGCCATACTGCCGCCATATTGAATGTTTTCAAAAAAATATATAGCCCTTGTTACACGGGGGGATATAAGGATTCTAACGATACCCCATACATCTAAATCTGTTCAGGCATTTCAAAGTTATGGTGGAATAAAGAAACTCACATACAAACATATATGAATGCTAAAAACATAACACTCCTTTTTTGAGCAGTCGTGTAAAAAAGGGGTTTTTTCATTTGTGTCTTTCTGCCTGTCTGTATCTTGGCCGCGCATCACGCCAAAACTACTGAATGAGTTCAAAAGAAACTTGTCTTGATTTGAGTTCATACTACACGATACGAGGTAGGACATTGGATATACGTTTTATTCCGATATGGTTCGCTTGGGAGAAGGGATTCATTTCAAGCCAAAATGTGTGCTTAGTTGTAATAAATTAACGCTTAATTCAATATTATTATTATTATTTTATTATATATATATATATATATATATATATATATATAAAAAAGAATAATAATAATAATGTTATATATTATATATATATATATATATATAATATATAGCATTATTATTATTATTCTTTTTTTATATGTTTTATATTATATATTTGTTAGAAAGGAGGTGCTTTTTCATGCAAATATTTCAAGGTTATCGTAGTCTTGTCGAAATTTTTTAAACTAAAAATTCTAAAAATTCTTTAAACCTGTAGAGTCGTTTAGATTTTGTTTAGTTTCGTCTAGATGGGTTGAGAAATGTGACTAGTAGAGGAGAACAACCGGACAGACATACGAAAGAATTTTTGGACAAGCTGAAAAGGGAGACGCTTCTGTCGCGCTTCGCGCTTGCTCGGTCAATAATAGGGAAAGATTTGATTGTTTGTATTGTATGTTTCTTTGTAAAGGATAAGATCAATAAATACAGAATCGATTTTTTAAATTGTATCTTCTATAGAAAGCTACGTTATCAGCGAGTAACATGGGCAGTATTTTATTTTTCAAGAAATTAGAGATCACAACGAAAATTGTAATTATGTAAACCAAGGTATGCAAAATTTGCAAGAAAGTCGATTACTCGCTGTATAAAGAACGGAATGACATGTTGCCGTGGAAACCAAGTCTGTCAATTACGCCCGTCCCGTAATAATGCATTTGTCTGTGGTCAAAAATCAAGGTTAGTCCAAACTGTTCTACTATTTGTTCGACTATCACTCCTCATGTCAGCCTCATCATGTGAGCGATCTTGTGCCACCTCCATCCACCGACTTCCTGCGATGACTAAAAAGTAAGAAAACTGCTGCTGTGTGAGCGCTACCCATGCGAAGCCGAGGTTAGTTACTAGTAATAAACAATGTAGGATTGTTAACTTTCATTGTTAATACTTGATCTACCAAATAGGGATAATCTTCCCCTGGTTATTATTCTACGGTTGGGTTGAAAATGAAAGGTGTCCATTGGCTCAGTAGTCCGTGACTGCAGACATAAAACATTTTCAACTGAGCCCCGCTGCCCTTCCCTTTATTATTCATGGCGAGAGTTTTGCACCTTTTTCTCGGCTTGTTTTTGCATAAAAGCTGTGATGTCTGTTTGCCAGTTTTGAGATTTTAAATTGCGTTTGGGCCTCACGTAAATAAATCTCGAACAGAATGAAATTTTTCATAGTAGCTACAAAGAAAAAATAATTAAAAATGAACAACTATGTAGCTTCCGTGAAACTGTAAGTCAAAGGAATAATATATGGAAATTTCAGACTACCCACGTTAACACGTTAAATTAACTTATTTTTGATAAAAGATGGTTATAAAAAAAAAGGTTTGTTGCAGTAGACATGTAATGTCAAGAGAACCAAACATGTGTGCCAAATTTCAGCCCGATAGCTTTAGTGGAAGTGGGTGAAATATAGATTACCATATTCCAGGACATATATACATACAACTAAATTTAAATAATAGTAGTTTATGAATCGGTTGCATAAGGAGGGGTATTAACACACGAATAGTATCACTCGAGTGTTTTAATCAGGATAAACAAAAAAATACGCATTAAACTGGTTAGGTAGGTACTAATACAAAGTAAATTATAATAAAAGTAATTATAATTCGGTTCAATAGATAATAAATGGTGAAATCCTCCTAATAATGGCGAATGTCCCGTAGTACGGAGCCAAACCGGTGCTTTTAAGGGAAAAAATATTTATTATTAGAGATATACCGTGCGTAATGTTTGTCATTATGCCATCATTTTTGAGTTCATAATCCGGATTTTACGATATGAGTGTAGATAAAAGCTTTAATGAATTAACGTAAAATAAAAAGATATGGCCAACACGCCTTATCTACCGATTTTACTTCCTACACAATATATAAAACCCAATTAAGTACATAAAGTTCAAGTATTAAGTATTTAGTTCCATATACCACTGTCTGACAGCAATACGACACGTGTTCCACCTCTGCACGATGTTGGCACTCGACGAATCAACATCTCCTTTGTCCAATAATTTCGCTAAAAACATAATTGAAACAGAAATGTTTACACACTACTGCTTGGCGGTTGAATACCTGACAAAGATTAAGTATTCTCTGACGGACTCGGACTAAGACCAGGCCAGGCTACCACTGAAAAAAAAACTTTCGTTTATGTAGCTTTTATTTTCAGGTAACTAGCTTACACCCGCGACTTCGTCCGCGCGGATTACAGATTATCCCGAAAAAAGCATCCTTTGTTCTTCTAGGATATTAAAAACCAATGCAAAAATATAGCACCAACGCTATTGATGTTTTTTGACACATTTGTTATTATTTCGTTTCCATAGCAACCGTTACTTACAGCGAGTAATCAACATTTTCCATTTTTCCCGTGGAAACTTACCATTTACCGGGATAAAAAGTATCCTTATGTTTTATTCCAAGGTATAAGCTATCTCCATTTCTAAGTTCATCAAAATCCGTCCAGCCGTTATCGCGTGAAAGCTCCCCAAAAAGACAAACAAACAAATATACAACGTTTAACTTATATAATTATATTGGTGTGGATTATTTTTATGAGCTGGTGTACAATACAGCATTTTCTATTTCTATCTAATGCAAAGTCGAACTAGAATAGAAACAAGTAAAGCCACATCACTACGGAATTAGTGACGTGACACAGTCAAAAGAACAATGTCTAACTACCGTCAAAGGCGAGCAGCCTTTTGCAACAAAGCCACCTCTTATACGCTGTTATACAGAGGATACCGTGGCGAGCGTAGCGGGAGCGGGAGCGTTTTAATTTAGACTGACTGACTGGTCATCCTCACAATAACGACTTGACACGACACGCTGCATTTCCTATAATTCTGGGCAGTGTTATTAACAGATCTGTTTATTTGGTCTCTATCTTGTATGTTTTTTTAACGATATCCGTCTGAGTTTTTACTGCTAAAATAATTAACAGATTTTAAATGTTCTGAATAATAATAATAATATTCACAACTAGTGACTCGCCCCGACTTCGCACGGGTAGCGCTCACATCGCAGCATTTTTCTTACTTTTAGGTTTTTTATACACGTCGTAACTTAAAAAAAAACTTTAACGCCAGTAAGCGTAATTCAAAATCTTTGGCAGCAACGATCGTAGTTTTTTTTGCCATAGACAACTGTTTTATTACTCACGTACTTAACAGACTTGTTATTATTACATTTCCATGGCAACGTCATTTTATTTCATTTCCATATCAACTTGTCGTTCCGTTCTGTATTTTTGATATCTTGGGTTATATTATTGCAATTTTCGTAGCGATCTCAAATGTTTTGAAAATAATGTACTGCCCATGTTACTCGCAGATAATGCATATTTCTATAGCTGAAAGAATTTTAAAAATCGGTTCAGGATTTTTTGAGTTTATCCATACAAACAAACATAAAAACAATCAAATCTTTCGTCATTATAATATTAGTAAAGATGTAGAGGTAGATAGATATTTAAAATAAACGATCTAACATGAGAAAAACTTCCTTTTTTCTGTTCAGGAGTTTGCTCTGAAATGCTTGGTTACGTCACACAATAAAAATAGTACAAGTCACGAGACAGGTTTAGGTGACGTCAGTACAGACTATCTGCGATAATAACTATTTATTTTATCAATGCCTGCATAAAAAAAACACAGACAGAACACGAAACTTAATTGTGACGATTGTCAAACGCGCGCCTATTTAATTTTTTGTTTTTTTTTCATGACTTAGGTATTAGTGAAATTAGTGAAAGTTAGGTTTGAGTAATAGTTAGTCGAATTAACGTAACCTCGAAGGCTTGCCTAGTGAGGTAACGAAAATATTAATTTAGCAATAGATTATCAGTAGCCTGCAAAATAGTTACAATCTATTTGTCATACTTTATTTTTTTTAGTTATTTAGTTTGTTTGGGATAGTGTGTTTGTGTCTTTGTCCATATGTATGTATAATCACAAGGATATCCGTAATGGATAAACTGATTTTGATTCGAGTTTTTGATGCACAGACTTAATAATGAGTCTGAATATAAAATCGCTTACTCCCTTAACAAAGTCACATCCTCACATGGTGCTCACATGTTTCAGGCAGCTTTTTGCGGGGGCTTTTGAACGCAGGACCTGCCTACCTACGTACTCAGGTCTAGTGCTACTAAAGTAGGCACGAGTACAAGCGTACTATACCTACTTATTTCTATGTATGTTCCTACTATAAGCTTACATTTGAGACGACAAGAGGGCTTCTTCTTTACCTGACTACGGCGAAGCAAGGGAAGGGTAATGAGTTTAACCGTCCCTGTATGTATATTAGTGGATATTCCACCGTAGCGTCGCGTCGCCCCTATTGGTCCGATTTTGACAAGCGAGGTGTCAATCGATTCGTCTTCATCGCAAGAGTGTCCTTTTTTTTAATACAAATATGTTAACGAAACTATAATTCAGACTTTTATTAATCCTGCAGATTCACTCGAATATGTCTTTTTCAGTATCAAATTCATCCAAATCCGTTAATGTTATCCATTAATGTTTGTCCCATCCCCCACTCAACCCTATTCAATTACGCCGTTACTTAAAAAAAAACTTAATAAAGTTTCCTACCCTTCCCTCCATAATAAACATTTAAATTATTTAATATTTTCACTTAATTTCAAATCTATAGGTTCATGAGTTTAGGTTGCGCGTTATGTGTCAGTTAGTCAGTATGTCATGGTACGTTTTATAGGTATAGAAGATTAATCATTTAAAGATTATGTTGTCGACTGTACTCCATCCAGATTTTTAGAATAAGACGAGTTACTGAACCGAAAAAATAATAAATTTAAATTCAGTAACTGGTCCCATTGGAACGAGTGTCTGTTGGGACGAGTCGCTAAAGTAGCGTTTTTTACGCGACCGCAGTCGGGTATGTCTTGTTTCTCTTTCTAAAGTACGAATTCTCCGTTTCCGTTGGACGGCTTATTTTTTTGGTATTTTTTATCACGTTCATGTATGTAGCCTGGACCTATTTCTATGCGGTTTTTATAAGACACTTCAGTGATACCTGACAATAAAATTGCAAGAAATATTTTAGGTTTTTTTAGACGAACTTTACATTCTTTGAAAATTAAAGAATGCTGTTATTTTTTTCTGTAAAACCGACCTAAAGTTTCTTAACCATAACGTAGACTATAACTGACGAATATGAATAGGTGTTTGTTTATGCATACATTGTTGTTCATCCATTTAGAAATTGTTAAATATTGTTAATTGTTATGCTTTTGCGTGATAGATCCTCATCAAATAGAATAGTGGTTCTGTGAGCTGTAGACCTCGCGAGCATAAACTTTTTTGCAAACAATCTAGCGGTGCACAGGTGCGCCATCTAGTTACCTTATTGTAAAACTAACATTAATAACCAAAGTGCTCCATCAATCCCTACCTAGCAGGTAAAGGGCTGAATCCACTGGAAGAAACCTAAAAGAGAGCAATTTACTGCATTTTGAGGAGCTGTACTGCTCATCACGCCGATGATCATCATCAGAACTTCACCAAATTTTTATGAGACCTAAAGTATGTCCGTTTGTCATAACAGGTAGGACACACTGGTTGAAGACTTTTGTCTTCAAACTTTGCGGTATTGGCGACGAGAAGATTCGACGAATGCTGCCCAGCCCAGCTGTATTCTACTGCAGGTCTCTCCCTCGAAGTTGTTTTTACCTAGTTGCAAAGTTTGCCCCAGATAAACATACTCCTGAACGACTACGAGAGCAGTTCCGATAACAGCAATTGGTTCCAAAATAACATGTTCGTTGAACATAGCATTATTAGCGGAGACTAATCCGTTGAGATGAACCAGGTAGGCTGTCCAACATCTGTTGCAAGTCCTGCAACATTTCTGCCACAATGACGATGTCTTCAGCGAATCTCAAGTGTGTGAGAAGTTCCAAATAAAAATAGAACTATCGAAATCGGATCTAATAAGGCGGATATATTCAGTAGCCCCCTTTTTGTCCCTTTTTGCGGGAAGTGACCCCGAAGACTGAAAAATTCTAAAAATTCGTTTGACCTGTATAGCAAGTTTCGCCTAGATCGTTTGAGAAATGCGACTTGTAAAGGCGAACAGCAGGACATCCGGAAAAACACACGAAAGATTTTTTGCCTAAGCAGCCTGCGAGCATGGATCTTATCGATCGATAAAATTCGATAAATTTATCGACCGGTAACCGGTAACCGTTTTTTTATCAATTTTATCAAAATGCGGTAGCATGGATCTAGCCTCTCGGTAAATTTTATTGATTCGATAACACGTCGTGAGTTTATCGTTTTAAAAAATGGCAACTCGTGGACTATACCATATATCAGATAGACGACTAATAGTCAAAAAAATATTTTTTGACACAATTTGGCAGATTTTTATTATTTTGAGTTGTTACGGAGCAACTTCTGTCATTTGGAATTCTACCTAACTACCATAAAGTAGTATATTCCTTGAACCTAACCTAAAGTATAACTAGCCATAACTCGTTGCACAATTGCTTGAGACACCTCCCTGACAAGTCTGACAGTGCGCTATCCTAGTGCTATATTATATTCCTGGCCGATGCATCGTTAGTGCAACTGCCCTCGGTGAAAAAGCGTACAGCTGATAGAACCTACAACAATGATTATACAGGTTGTTTTTTAGACTGAGTACCTACTAGGTACCATAATAATTAGAGCATTAGACAAAATCACAACAAAAGATAATTTCTGGAAATAGAAAAAACGTAACTAAGTATTTTGGTATTATTATGTAAAGTAGACACTACAAAATGCGCAGGCAGTCCATTAGATCGACTCCTTCTCAAACGCCCTCAACATCTTGAATGAGGGCGAGGGAAATTTCATTAGTTTTAATTGAAAACATTATTTGGTTAATACTTAATTTTACTTTCTCTCTTAATAAAATCACCAAACACATATAAATATAACAGAATTTTCATCTCGTTTCCAGTATACATTAAAAAAAAAATTAACTGCACTTTTACCAATAGTAAAAAATCATTATAAATTCAGTTTTCAGATTTTCCGTGTATAAAACGGTGAGGAATTTCGGGGGGGGTTTGAACCCCCAACCCCCCCCCCCCCCCCCTGCCTACGGCCTTGTCGGAAATGCCACACCACAGATCACTCCGTAAGACTCTTCCTTTGTTCATAACTTTTTATGATAATTTATTAATCTTAATTTATAGGTAAATAAAGCCATACAAATGCTGTTCTGTTACCTTCATATATTATAATATCATTGGATGTTACAATTAATCTGTAAACAGGTTGGTGCCAATATCCATAGTATGTACTTCTATGCTATTTACATCAAAGTTATGCATCTAACCTATCAACAGCTAGTGCAAGGTTTAAAAAAAGAATTAATGTTTCTTCGAATCTGATACATCATCGCGTCACCCTCCTAAAATAAATGAAAATATTAATACCTAGAAGTACCTCTACAACTACGTACAGAAAAGCAAGCTGTTCACATTCATATTGTGTTTCAATCAAAACAAAATACGAATAGCCCCTCAAATAGCCCCCACTAATGAAGACGCACTTGTTAAAACATACAAAAACAACGATCTTACTACTTAACAAAAAACTCTCCACAAAGTTGTTTATTTTTAAAACATATTTGTAACGTGGCCTGTCGAACAAAAACGCGGCAACTCTTAATTTGTGCAATAATGATTGTACAGAAATTCGAGCGAGTCGAGCCATGTGGTCATTCCCGTCCCGTCACGGCGCGCGGCCGACCGCCGACCGATCACAGCGGGACCGCTACTTCTGTTCATTCTTATCGATATCCCTATCTCTCTTCTACCCATACATCTTCATTCAAAATTCGGTTGACCTTTCTCTTTCGCGCGGCCGTCACGTCAGTCCGCGATTGCACTCCGTAAGTGGTGGTTGCGTCGCTACGCTCCGCGATAGTCGTGATAACTTTCGTAAAAAACATTCATTACTTTTACGGCTTTTATTTAACGTGTTTATTCGCGCGAGTGATAATAACGGTAACTGTGTGGTGTGTGAATTTTAAGTGGATCATTAAAGTGGCAAAGATTTTGTGCAATTTGGAATGTTGCTAAACTCAGGTAGTGGTGCCATTGCTATATCGAAGTGACCGGATTTTATTAACTTAACCGTAAGTTCTTGATTTTGATTTTGATATTCCATTGTTAGGTTACTGTAGTCAGAAAGACTCGTAGTTATCAGCGATAACGTATTTTTATCGTTATCTTGCCTTTATTGATTGAATTTGAGTGCAGGGAATTATTTGAACAGTTGTAAATAAAATTATTTTTATGATGCAAGGCAAAACAATATACCTACGTTCACCAAATACCTACTTAGGTAGGTACGGAATGAATAGGTACACAGGCTTCAAGGTTTCTAACCATTGACGCACTTATCTAAACATTTGTAACTTTAATATTGTGTTTAATATTTGAATTTAACTTTTCCGTGTTCTAAAGACATAATATTTCCATCTGAATAAAAACTTCAAGGTTATTTCTGTAATGAAAAGACGTGCATAAAGGTAAATAGACTCCTATCGTGAAATATAAAATTACTAGTAGAGAAAAAAGACAGCATCCATTCGTTTTGTACGGCACTAACGCATATTTTCATTTGTTGAGAGATATGTCGACGTCGTGGTAGCTAAACGTGGTATGTGCGATTTATTACTTTTTGTGACGGTTATTGCGCATTTTTTCGTTGATACAATTTCTGTGATATTAGACGTGCATTCTTTGCAGTCAATTATAGTTTGATTTCTTGCTGAATTTTATGATAGAACTATACGTTTAAAATAATGAGTTTGTTTGAAATAATAGGTATAAACAATAACACCTATGAAATTATTAATTTGCTGACCAATCTTAATAGTTATTTGTTATTTAATGTTTGTTTTAGGTATTTCTATTTTATAAACAATAACCATAATATAACTTACCCACATCATAAATTTGTATAAAAAAATAATAAAATATAAATATAGTTATTCGGGACATTTCCACACCAATTACCTAGCCCTAAACTAGGATACCCTGTACTATGGGCACTAGATAACGAATAAACATACATATAAGATAATAATATAAGAATATTACATCCATGACTCGTAAACAAACATTTCTGCTCACATCACAAAAATAATTGCACCTAGCAGGATTCGAACATGCAACCGTTCTATTTCGTACCTAGAATATCTAGCCACTAGACCAACCGATCGTCAAATAATAGATAGGTACACTAGGTATTAATAATTGTAATTATTTCACTTTTTTTTATTAACTAATATTAACCTTATTAACCTTAGCAATAGCATATTTACCACGGATAACATTTAAATTTAATTTACTGTTTTTTTTTTCTTTTTTATTGAGCATGTTTTTCCTTATTTTTAATTAAAAGCCAAATAATTTTAAAATTACATAATTTACAATTAAATCTTGTAAGGGAATTTGTGCCCAAGAATTTTTATAGGTATTCTATTGGATATTACTTTAAACACTATCCAGGTATGTAAGAAATTAAATGTATGTTTAACTGCCCTTAAATCTGTATACATTCAGTGGAAGATTGTTAAAACACGTCCATTAGCATGAGAACGCGAACATCATTGTTTAACAGTTAATTTACATTGTTTACCCTTCCTTGTTTCCTAACCTAAGTAATAAAGATAATGCATTCACAAATGAGGTCCGTTTGCATATCGCACATAATTTGTCGCAAATGACAACCGACAAAAAACTGGGAACCCAAGAGTTTAGTCCACTGTAGTCACAAATCTGATTATTAACAGAAGTTATATTGGAATATCCATAAAAGCGTTTGTTGCGTTATTTATATGTCTAATTATATAAAATTCCTGAATTTTCTTATAAAATAAATATTTTGGTATTTTTTATCTTCGGTTTTTTGCATGATTTAGTACTTAGTAGTGTCGATTCTTGCCAAGGCGCATGTTTTTTTGTAATCAGCTTAGAGATTACAACGTGACGAATTCCAATCGCATTAATCCTGATGGAGACAAACATTGCCTTTACTTATCGGTCGTAGGTAAGGTTGTAACAGCTAAGATAGTAATTTCTACAGTAAATTGATTATGAGAAACAACTTCTCTTACATACTTTTCTTTTATAGGAACTTATTTTTGTCGGTTTGATGGTCGATACCTTATATTTTGATACTGTTGTATTGATATCAGAAGCAATTACCAACTAAGCCAGTATGAGTTTTGTGTTTTGTCATACATGCCATGCCCTCCTACCCTTTATCAAGAGTGACAAATGGAGATGCCATATAGGTAATTTGTTTTCTCTCACCATAAATTGTCAGTCATTTCCGGATGTTAAATTCTCGACGCGATGATATCATAAGTTTCCGTCGTAGTCATTAGTTATTTAGGGAAGTACTTATCTAGGGGCATGAAGAAACCTCATATATCAAGATTATATCATATTTTTCTGTTATCTTATACAGTTTTATATCTAGTTAGTTACTTTACTACCCATTCCTCCAGAAGCCTTTTTATTTTACTTTCGGCTTGGGACAAGTAAAGCGGAACTTCCTCTCGGAAATGGCCCTTGATTTATCTCTAGGTTTCACAAATAGCAAAGAAATAGAATTCATAGAATCTTCTTCGTTGTGTGGATGGTATGATATACCTACCTACGTTCATTTTGCAAGAGTTATCGATAAACATTCATCAACTGCTTAAAATTTCGAATAGTTATAGAACAAGAAAGATCTCCAATTAAATCGGTCTCCAACAGTACCAATAATAAGTTCTTGAAATAAAAATATTAAATAAAAAAGATTTTGAAAAGCAGTTATCAAGTCATCCAGTTCAACTTAAACTCAAATTAAAATAATAGTTAAATAAAATATATCTAAAATGTTTGTCGCTTCAATTCATAGAACCAGACACTTGTGAATATCTAAATCTTTCGTAATATCTTTATTCCATTCGCGATTCCATGAATAACAAATTGATTTCTCTAGAAATAGACACTCAAAACCACAAAGGTTTTGCGGTTGGTTTGCAATCAACTCCACCTACGTTTTATAACTGCTACATGCTACTTTAAGTTTAAAATCTAGATAAAGTTTCTTTGAATATCCATCAAGAATAAATAGTTTAAAACAAAATGAGATATTTTCGACGGGCTTTCGACTTTACATATCTACCAAATTCCAGTTTAAAAGACAGTAAGCTATTTGATATAATTCCCTAATTTCAATTATGTTCTATAATATTTTTTAAACGTACTTAATGTTTATTGATTAACATGAATTTTAACGAATGTACAAATGTTACAAACATACATTCATAGTAATTTCAATAATATACATTCTACACCAACACTTTCTTGTGAACTGGTTTTTACTGCTTACCTCCAGGACATACGTTTGTTATTGTCTAGCTTCCTCGTAATTTCTATTGAAACAGACCTTTCTGAGAACTTCTCTCCGTGTACCTAAATTTATAATTATGGGCTATTCCGAGAATAAATCCTAAGGATCTCAGGTTTCCAATCGGTAATATTGTTAATGGTTCTTAGATATTTCAATATTTGCATCAATCATTCAAATAGTATATATATTATATACTCAATTAGTATTGAATGACAGTTTATTTGAAAGATTGTTTTGATTTGCTTTGCAGTGCTTATTTTGAAGGTTTATTTTGTTAGTTAAGTTATTGTCTGTAGATGTTTAGTTATTTCTGTCATTTACTTAATACTCATTTACCTTTATTTGGTCTCGAGTAGTCGACCAATTGTTAAGTTTATTGTCTGCTTGAAGTATCTTGTAATATTTCAGGGTTTTTTTTTATATGATAAAAAATTGTAAGTATCTCTAAAAACTTTAAGGTTGATTTAATTTTGTCACTGTGGATGCAGTTAACTTCACCTTTTTAATTAACGTCAGTAAGTACCTACGTATACGATACGTTATCTTGGATTAATTCATATCTTTCTTGGCTTATAACTATTATTTTCATTGTTTCAATTATTTTCCTTATAATTTAAGCAACGTCAGCTTGAAGCTAGTCCTATTAGTTAGGCAGTTACATTAATTGTGTGAGTAAGTATACCACTATTACTTCCTTGTTTTACTTTCATTTGCACCTGAATTAAAACTGCACACGAACAAGGTATCGCTTTCTTTCATCATGCGCACGAGGCGTTACTTCGTTACTTCACGTTCGCGTGAAAATTGGACCACAGATTACTTCGCAGGTACATGTTGAAGGTCATTACTCCATTGTGTGGAACTTTATAACAAAGGTAAACCGGAGCCCTTTGAATTAGAACTGTAACATGAGTAATTTTGACGGGCCTGTTGTTTTAGCGGGATTTTCTGGCTATAGTTGCGGCAGTGTTGAGATTTTAGCGGTAACCTTTTTGGTAATAACTTTTATTGGTTTATTAATGAAAATGAATGAAAAATTAAAATGAAAACTTAACTTTTCATGTGATTTATTTTGTTTTTAATTTGTCTAATCTCAGTTCAACTTCAAGCTGCTTCATGTCCAGAAGTTGCGCTTTCGCAAAGAAAAGTCTTTTGGTATCTGAGGTTTGGTTCATTGCACCATCCTAAGTAAGTCTCAGTACTTTTTTCTTCGCCTATTTAGTTACTTCGGTTTACTATAAATATTATGTTAGAAGACAAGACTCCGAAGATATAGTCCAAGTTATACTCCTAACAACGTAACACCAATTACTTATAGTTCAAGTCTAACATACTCACCGTAGGTACTATAATAACGAAAAACTAAACTTAGATTCGTATCTCTAGTTAAAAGTCGCAAACAAGGAAACAACTCTGCCAAATCTCGAACACGCTATGCATATTTGATGATTTGATCACATTCCAAGTTTTGAGATTCTCTGTATCGCGTGGAAACTCAATTTCTTTGAAGTAGCTATCAGCCTCCGCAAGCTAGATGCTTTTAGTAACAGATGTCGGCGATTTTGAGACTGCAGTGTAGATAATACACAGGGATCGCAGAAGTACTCGCGCGCGTCGCGTGATAAATAATATTATTATTAACAATACTCTATTCTCTCCGGCAATTTTTCTTACGTACAAGCGCTTAAAACTCGCCTTTGATTTGGGGGGGGGGGGAGGGGCATTTGGCCCCTTCTACTCCCCACTTCCGCGGTCCCTGATAATACTAGTGACTTTCAGCGTTATTTAGCAGAATTTACATTCGGGTGCTTTCTGCTGTGCTCAATTTGTGCACCAGTATAATCGCGAATATAAATTTTGTTTGATATTTCAACAGAGTTTAAGAGGTTACAGATTGCTTTTGTATAAGTTACAAGGCCTGTGCTGCATTATACCTACATTCCTTACCTCATCATATATATTGTTTCATATATACAGTTTCGTTAGTTGCAGGCCCTTGATACCAGAACAGTGTGATTTGGAGTAGGCTTGTCAATATAAAGTCTCGACTCTGCGGCGGCTTACCAACCTTAGAGATTGTACATTCAGTAGCGTTGCTGTCCTTAAAAGGCTTATCCGCTTGCTATTCATAAAGGAAAGGTCATGTGAAATCTTTGGAAGTAGCAGATCTAGCGATGTTGCCAACGAGAATTTTAAGATTATCCTCATTTTTGAAGGGCCTTGGAATTTTAACCTTGTATAAGTTTTCAACTTTGATACTATTGAAAACATTAAAAAAACTACTGAAATCATCAGTAGTTAGTTATCAGTAGAAGTCAGTTACGTCATTGTAAGGTCTCATCAATTTTGTAGTTTCTGACAACAGGAAAACTAATTGAACGTAAGTAAGCCAAAAGATGATAACTTATTATTTTTCAAATTACCCTCCAATCTTCAAATCATCGACGCGGAAAGATTTCACACAGTCATACGAGGTCTTGGAAAAAAAATCATTCAACAGTTCGGCTTGTGTATTCTGTCGCGATTGAGAAACGACATTTCACATGATGAACGATATCGCATTAATGGAATGCAGAAAAGTGTTAATTGATTGAAAATTTTAGGAGCTCTTTTACATGGTTCTTATTAGACTCCTTATTCATGAAGATAGCAACGGTGACCATTTTTGGAGTAGATATCAGGCAACTGTTTTTGCAACAATTTTAACAATTGTTATTTCATTTCCTTGTATTCAGCGAAAGCCTCATCAGCCATCATCATCAGCCTACATCTGTCCCCTGCTGGACAGATATAGGCTGATTTACAATTTCAATTTGCTGATTACAAATGTTTTCTTATAACCACTAATTTAATGTTAAAATAACACTTGTGGTAACACTGATGTGAGAACAACACTTGGCCGTACAAATAGACTTTAATTTTTAGCGGCATAAAGATTTGCGGTTTGTTTTAAACATTGGTCAGTTGATGTAAGACGGGTTCGGGAGCCAAGCGGAAAAAATTGAGTGACGATGAGTGATGTGCCACGTAAATGAAAGTACGAATCACGATCAATTTTTTTTCATTAGACAAATGATTTTTGCAGTGAACGTAAACAGCGTTAACTGCAAAAATCATAAAAATTAGATGTAATATGTACCATTAATATTATTTTAATTGACATCAGAGTACTCATGATGGTTTGAGTTTGAGACAGGGGTTTAAGAACTGGTTTGGACGGAAGAGGCAAAAACAACAGGCTGTGGCCGTCAGACTAGGTTTATGGCGATTAAAGATGAGACGCTCAAATTCCTGTCTACAGCTCAAGCGAAATAAGCTGCGTGCTGGTGCAGGATGTTTACCTAAATGAGCTTAAATGTTATAACAATTATTTACTCTGTGGTTATAAGTTCTATGGGTTGAAAGGACAGCTGCTCGAAATTTGCCTTACAACTATGTAATTATGAGTAAGTAGGTAATCCTGAGCTTAAATTCACTTTTGGAGGTGTTTTTTGTAAGTACATAAATTACTCGAGAATGTCAGTCGTGTTTCTACAGATAAATGTTCTAATACAGCTCTTGAATTAATGAAGTAGTTCGATAAAATAATAGCCAACGAAGGTAATTTTGGTTTGTAACCGCTCACATTGTTCAATCTAAATTAAGCAGGCTTACCTAAGTTGAAACTACTACTTAAGTTATTCTTCTCGTTTGATTGAAATTTAAGTATAGGAATATTTACGTATTTAAAATTGCCTTGAAACCAAGTTATCATAAAAAAACACGCTCACCATTAAGTCTAGCTTTGGCTTTCAAAATATTACCGACAAACTTTCCCTAAAGGCTCTAAATATCATAATGCTGAAAAGATTTACTTAAGTGTTTTCTTCAACTTCTCTTTGAATAACTTTTACATCGTCTTCGCTCTGTTTCTTTGTCCGAAATTACCTCATTAGAGTCATACTTACCTTTTAAACTACACTATATTTAAAGCCTTATTTATTCATTAATAAGTGAATGTTTCATGAGCAGTTATATCCTCAAAGAGAAGAGAGAAGGCTAGGTAAATATCATCAATTATTTACTGATTGTTTTCATAGTCTATTTCAATTTTCATTTGTAGAATGACATTTGCGTATCACCGCTGTTTTCTTTCCAAAAAAAACTACCTTTGTAACAGTCCGAACTATTGCAATTCCTAAGATTTACCTGTATAACCTAATATTTACCAACTTTTAATGGTAAAAGTCTGAGCAGTTCTGTGATAATTGTTCATTTCAAATTTTTACCTCCATTCACTTGGTAAATCTTAAGATTTACACAGAGACAAGGTAAATGTTAAAAAAGGCTAACCTAACCTTACCTAAAGCTTATCATAACTGCTTTCCCGCGGTATCCATGAGGATCACCCCATCCAGCCCTGGCAATAAATAAATTAAAAATATCTAACATAACCTAATCTAACCAAAACCAACATTTACCAGCCGTCACTGGTAAAATCTAGCATTTACTAACTGCAATTATCCTGCAAATTTATGGTAAATCCCATAAATTTGCATGATGTCATTAAACTTTTTTTTAAAACTAAGTTCTTCCTGATAAATCTTAGGACTTACCGTCATGACTTGGTAAAAGTTTTTTTTTTAATCTTAGCTAAATCCTAAGATTTACAGGACAAACCTAAGACAATGAACGGGCTTTTACAGTGACATACTTATACAGTCAGTAAAATACTTAGTTGATTACTGCTCAACGCCTAGCATTCAAGTAAAAGCTTCTTGAAATCTCACTGCAACCTGCTTTCTCACGAGGCGGCATAATGAGCGGGCCGTTTATTGCTCGTCTTGAGAACGGTTGTAAAAGAGAGGACCGGGAATTTATATTAGGGATACTTAGTATGATAATATTCGTATTACTAAAGCCGAGTAAAATGTCTCGCACAAAACTGATGATATTAATTAAGGAGTATAATGGTGTATTAATTACCAGGAAAACGACCAGCTTTTCAAAACCATCATCATCAGCCTATATCTGTCCACTGCTGGACATATGCCACTCCTAATGCACGCCACTGAGCTCGTCTTCAGCTCTCCTCATCCATTTTCTTCCAGCCGCTTTTCTACACTACGTTTGCCTAAACGTGGTCTCCGCTCGAGAACTCGGCTACCCAACGGTTATCGGTTCTTCGGGAAATGTTACCAGACCACTGCCATTTTAGCTTCCTTATCCTTTGAGCTATGTCGGTTACCTTGATATATTTATTACCAATATCATAAACCTTTCGGAAATGTTTATAGATATTTAATTACATATATAATTCCTGTATTTTTTTTAGCGTTCTTATTCGTACCCAAAGGGACCAAACAGAACCCTACTGCTGTAATAAAGCCGTCTGTCTATGTATGTCAGTCTTTCTGTACGTCTGTCACGGGCTTGTAGAGTCTAAACGATATAAGATATACTTGCCATTTAAAAAAACGCAATTTCAAGTACTGTCAATAATCCGATTTCTTCCGTTACAAATTATAAAATATTCATATTTTCTGAGAACCGTAAGATAATAAATATTAATAGGTACATATACCTGAAAAATACTATATGCTGCATACCTGTAAATATATATATAATATTTTCTTTGATACGAATTTTATGTATGTCTGGCTATAACGCACTGCATTATATACAACTTCCCCAATCAGGTGTCATTTTTTCTCACACCAAATACCAAACACGTATTAGACTAATCCGTCAAGTTTGAGGTATAATAAATTACCTCAAGACCACATCACGTCATTCTAATGTACCTGATCAATCATTCAAATTGATCAATGACGAAACACACCTGTCTCGAATCATAAATAAAAGTAACTCACATTAAGTACATCACAGTACCTCGCTGTACTTGGAATTACATAATATGCTATGATTTACATCCGGCAGTGTTCAGATGCAATTAAGATTGGCAATTTTGCCTTTTGTAACTGTAGTTACAATGCTTTCAAATTTGACATGTAATTTTATATGCAACTTCCTTATTAGTTTATGGAGAATCTAGTCTAGCTTCAATTTTATTAAACGAAGTTCTGTAAATTGCATTGTCTATCTAGAAGAAGTCTTGAGAGTTTCGTACGGCTTCAACTAAATATCTTTTTAGAATGTGTTTCTACATTTAATTAATGTAAAATTCACATAGGTTTTCCACACATATGCAGGTAAACCCTTGGATGCATTACCAATAATAAAATCCACTTATTTGTGATGACCCGACAACTAGTGATAATCATAAGTGATGCAATGTATGATTTATGTAAATAAATATTATTGCCGACACTTTAAACGCTTGTTAAAAACATCATCGAAATCCTAGTTTCCTGTTTTGTTTACTTAAAAATAAAATTAACTAAGTATGCATTTAATTACGTGCCAAGCATCGCTAATTAGGAAACCTTGTTAAAAATATATTACCTGTTATAAAATGCTAATAACGCTTACACTGTTGCTCGGGCAAGGCTGAGGCGAAATAATGTACAAATTGATTTCTTAGAGCTTTGTGCCAATTATTGCTAGAATGGTAATTATGATGACAAGGATAACTGGGCAATAATTTAATTCAAATGCCATTCGATACAGGTCTTTGTTTAGTTATATGTGGAGGAATCTAAGATCTGTCTAAGTTTTTAATAGCAGTCACGATTGTGAAATACTACTTGTCATTGTCATAAAATCGACGAAACTTTTAGTCACTGTAGAAAAAATTGTGCACTATGAAATTAAGGACTTACTGCCGCACTCAGAGAGAGTCTGTCAAAATCCATACAAAAAGAGCGATTTAATGCTTGATTAGGGTTAACTGACGTGACTTTGCCTAAGCGACATAACTTCAAATTTATCATTTTCAACAATTTAATTAAACTTACGTCAATAAGTGCATTATCTTTTTTACCTACTGCATTTTATTTACAAAGCCGACGAAGTCTCTGACACAACTTTGTCTGAAGTACAACAAAAGTTGAGTTCATTAGACTTAAAATTACTGAAAATAAAACAAGACAATCGTAAATGACCAAAAACTGTGTGTGTAATTAGACAGATTGTAAAAAAATGGTAATTCAATACCAAAAATAGCTCCCTCACGCCTCGTCTTAATGGATGTAAGCAAAAACGAATGTAAAATTTAACAAGGAATAGGTTCTTTAGTTACTGGACATAGAGCTGAAAATCCTGCAATGAATTTTATTTCGGTAACAACAGTGAAACCATCAAGAAAATGTTTCCCTAACGTTACGCCGCAGAAAATAGATTGTTTGAGTTTAATGTCTGACTTTGGATCTAATTTTACGAATGGCAGACTGGCAAAAGCACAGTTTTTTTTAGTAGTTACAAAAAAATTACAAACCACGCTTAGGAAGTTAGCTCCATCTTCAGATCTTGTCATCATGTCAAACCAAATTAGCCCAAACTCGATAGTTTAACTAAAACCCTCCATGGTGGTTTTTGCTACCACCTTCCTGCTCCATCATTAGTACAGTTGTGTACTCGTTGCTACTTTAATTATTATTGTACTAGCCGTGCCCGTGGTTTTGCCCGGGTGGTGATTTATCTGGGTTAAAATTAACCTATGTGTTATTCCAGGATCAAAAATACCTATAAAGAACAAAATACCCAATTTCGAACAGACGTCGCCGCGTCTGATAGTTTGTTTATCGATTGCTCAGCTTCTTATCTTCGGGTTAAGATACTATGTACGCTAGTTTTAAAGTCAAACCATGACCTATCTAAAACCGCATCGCAATCGGTCAAGTAGTTTTCACGTGATGCGCGAACAGACATACACGTTTTTTAAATCTTAGATTTGTGTTCAGTAGGTTATTTTAAGTAACATAAACCATTTTTATCTAAATTATCTTCATTGTACAGACTTTTTGGTACCGACTGCTTTATTATAAAAAGTACATATATATTATATATAGATAGATATACCTAGCTCGTTATCGGAAGTGTACAAGTTTGCAATTAGACTATGACAATTAGAATAGACTGAAAATGAGTTTTATTTGCTTACAAGTTTACATTACAAGCCTACAAAACCATAAATGTTTCGGCTGAAATGTTTTCCAAGCCCCTACACAATAATATTGACTGGCTACAGAAAGTCCATGGGAACAGCCAAAGTCAAGGTGCCCCATAGAGTCCTCCGCTCGGGTCCTAAGTCAACAGGGTCGGCCTTGCGTCATAAGTTGACCAAACATGTTGGGCAAACAGGTGCAGCGAGCGTTGACGTAGGGTTTATAGCTCTATTGGACAAGTTGTAGTACAAGATGTGTAGGAATCACTGAAGTGGGAAGGAAACGCGAGAATGCGAACCAAATGTTGTATGAAATCTAGTGACGTTTGTTGCATATACGAACTATTTACAATCTTAGTTGACCCACAAATTGCACAAGTATATAAAGCAGCTAGCTCCACGGCTTCGCTCGCGTGGTATTTCTTGTTTGTGGTTTCCTTAGATATATCTACTGTACATTGAACTAACTGACAGCCGCCAGAAGGTGAATGACAAACATAGGTTAGGGACTATGTAGACGACGTTGTCCTCTCGCTTCTAACAAATCTAAGACTCAGCCCATTGTAGGCTTAATAACAGGGCTCTGTTTGGAAAATTACCTAGATATATGTTTGTTTTTGTATGATATTTCTTCTTAAGGTTTGATCTGTGTCGCCAATACAATCGATTGGTGCAATAATACTGTTACTTAACTTTTAACCCCTAACCTGCGGAAACCCTTTAGCTTTTCGGGATAAAAAGTATCCTTAGTGTTAATCCATAATATGAAGTATAATTGTGCCAAGTTTCATAAAAATCCGTCCGGTAGTTTCAGCCTGATGCGTGTTCAAAGAGGCACATAGACAGAAAGACAATTTTTTTTTACAACAAACACAAACTTTCAATTATAATATTCAAAAATATATGTACTTAATGTACAGATTTGGCCCAGCTACAGTTTTATTATAGAAGGTATAGAAGATTTATCAAAATCCATTAAGCCGTTTAGGCTGTAGGACGCGCCAAAGGAACATACATACAGCCCAAAAATATAACCCACCGCAGTCGGGTAAAAAGAATACCTACATTGCCTGAAACTGCAATTACGATATTACATATCAACATTCTTCAGAGTGGTTTTAATTGCAAGTAATCAAAGTAATCATTCATAAGTAACTTGAATGAAATTCGCTTTCACGTATCGTCACGTAACCACACATGATAATAACTGCCAAAAAAATGTTCAGGTATTCGAAAGTTAACAATTTAATTTTATCTTTGAACAAAAAATATTGTTTTAGTTGGTTCTAAGCAATAACGTTTATTTAAATCTTCTTGTTTCGCTTGGTGTAGATCTAAAAAAGGGGAGATTTGGTACAGCTCCTCGGGCGTGGACCGCATAAATAAGGTGCAACGCACACTATTTGTATTCTTTGGGCTTAGTCAGAATCAGAGTGGCGTTTGTGTAGCACGTGTTAACAGTGTCTCATTCGCGTTACAGTCTGCGTATGTCTCTCTATCTTTGTTGTTGATGCACATGAAGCACCGGCGGGAACGTTGTGTGTTTACCTGTAGTTGTATCTGGTCCAGATTTTGTTTAAAAAATATTAAAGTGTGCTGTGTCTACCCCCCTTTAACTAGAACTAGATCTATGTCTCCGGTCGTCTATCTTGTATTAAGAAAAGACTTTCATGTAGGTGGTTCTCAATTCGTCTGTTTTAACATTCATCATATGAGGCTCTACAGCCGGGATGGGCCTTGGCCAGGTCCAGAATATCTCTCCAAAAGGGTCTGATTCTTGCTCCGTTTTCGTCCGATAACAAAAGAGATGTCTTTGCTTAAAAACAAGGTACACTTCAAGTTCCACTAATTATTGAAACAATAGAAATAAAATTAATGTATGTGCCGATCAAATCAAATAAAAATATTTATTCGCTAAAACATGGTTTGTTTATAAAACATAAGATGCCAATATTGTAATTAGTACCTACAGCATGTTTTATGCTGTGTCAGCACGCAAATATTATACACACGGTTATAATTATTATTCTCATGTCAAAATGCAATATTTAAGTCATAATTACAATCTAATTTAATAATAATATTGTCAACATTACCTATAAAGTGCTTTTGGTTAATTGTATGTTTACATTTTTATGTCAAAAATTAATTCATTACTGTAGTAACATTTAATAGTCAAAATTTTATGTAATTTTATTTTGAATAAATTCAAGTTTAGCTATTTAATGACATTAGGAATTTTATTATAAATTTTAGGATCTTACTCGGGGAACGCGCGGGTGACCCGGCCGCGTCGTTCTAAGCTTTATGCTGTATAGTGTATACGAAGGGCATCAAAAGGGAATGTATTTCAAGGAAAAAGAAAAGCAAGGACATCGAGAAGAGGAAACAGCACTCAAAGGCCAGGAAAACAAGCTCGCAAGATAGCGCCATTTTGCTGTAATGACGTCACGAACAGTGTTCACAACATTATGTGCATAATTTGTTCATGTTGTTTTATTCATGGTTCATGTCTGATCGTGATGATCCGCTAGAAATCCTAGAATGGGGTTTGTTTACAAACTTTAGGTAAGTTTGTACAAGATATACTTGTACTTCGTCACTACGATAAACAGATTGCGAATAACGATAATGCTACTGTACGCCATCGCGGAGGAACGAACTTCGAAAAACGAGCACATTATTTAGAGTCCTCATTCGCAGTTACTATACTGTGACAGTAGGTTAAGGTGCTAGGTTGAGAAAGCCGTGAACATGTTATTTTTTTTATATCGTTTATTATATGTTTATAGTATGCTACTAAATAACGCTTGTTTTTCGCAGTTCCGTTCCTTCGCGGTTGCGTACAGTAGCATTATCGTTATTCGCAATCTGATTATCGCAGTTACGAAATACAGTGCTACTTATGCTATACTATCTTACTGGCTTAAGTGACTGACCACTGCTTACGTAGGCCTCTTCTAATGCACGCCACTGCCACATTTGTTGATTATGGTCCAAAATGTATTAAAAATAGCCTTTTTTAGGGGTCCGTAGTCAAACAAGGAACCCTTATAGATATGTCTTGTCTGTCTGTATGCCACAGCCATTTTGTTTGTCGCCACTTCTAATGTGGTTGTCCCGAATGTCGACCTCGCGCGTTATTACAACAGTGATAAGGCAAGACTTATTTTGATTGTTGCTTGTTATCTATATAGTTTTACTTCACGCAGCTAGTCAACTAAGTTGTTAAATCTAGGTTATCTCTAGGCTAGACGTAAGCTCTGACTATAAAGTCAAAACAATCTACTAGTTTTCAACGGGAAACTGGCCCACACATTCGGCCAGTTTACCACTATTGTGTCCAGAGTGGCCTGACTGGACCCTGGCCCAGAGGCGAGTTTCCCCCCCATGCCAGAGTGGTAAAATCGCCGGTTCTTATCTAAAACAATATCTTCATTTATTATACCAATAAACTGATAGGAATTTATTGAGTACGTATCGATCAATGTAATAAAATATTTATGTATGTACACTAACTTAAATTGTTTCTGAAAACCGCTTCATTTTAACTTTGATTACTTTTGAGTATCTTAACAGATGTCGGAGTTCAATTAACTCAATTAAACAATTTTAAACCGTTATAGAAGTTTTTGTGCTTTCAGACAAGTTTAAGCAAAGACGTTTTAAAAAAGTATGGCATATTTTAAAGTACGAGAGTACAAGGAGTTATCTAGCATTCATTATCATTATTTTGTTATTATCAATGATAATGAATGCCTCTTACTATCCGTATCCTGGTCATCATCAATCCATTTTAATGTGGGACCATAATCCATACTTCCTATGGTTCATCATCTTCATCATCAGCTTATACTTGTCCACTGCTGGACGTAAGCCTCACGCCACTGAACTCGGTGTTTAGTTCTCCACATCCAGTTTCTGCCAGACACTTTTCGCAGAACGTCACTCCACCTGAGCCCAAGTCTGTTAGCAATGGACAAAAGGCCTTGCTACTGCGATACCTATGCGATTAGAATGTCTATACTCTATAGCATTGAAATACTACAAAAGGTATGTCAATAATATGATAATGGTACGTCAATGATATGTCAATGGTATGTCAATGGTATGATAATGGTATGTCAATGATATGTCAATGGTATGTCAATGGTATGTCAATTATCTGTAGTGTCAAATTTAGTAGTCTGCTAAATCAAGTACACTCATAGTTTTCTAGCAAAAGTAACGCACTAGCTCGGACGTGATGCAGCCTACAGCGTCCGAAAATCCCTTGAGTGTTGCCACTGAAATAAATTGATAATAGCTATCAATCAAACATCAGTCACAGAATAAATACTAGTACGTTTGCCTAAACGTGGCCTCAACTCGAAAACTCGTCTACCCCAACGGTTATCGGTTCTTCGGGAAATGTGACCACCACTTTAGCTTGCTTATCCTAAGAGCTAAGTCGGTTACCTTGGTTCCTATGGTTAGTTTGCTTTAAGTATTTATGTTGTTTGTGAAAGGTTCGTTTTACGCACTAGCACGCTTAACTAAGTTTAAATGAGCTCTCAAAATAATCGCATTACATACCATACCACATTTCCTCTGAACATAGCATGATAGCACATAATCGATCGAAAGTTGTAAAAAGTGACTCTTTAGACCGGTTCTGTAATAAATGTACGCCAATTGATATTGTCAGACACTGTTTCCAATGCAATACGGCTTTTGAAGGGGTTCTTCAAAGGTGAATTTAGTAATTCGACTGTGAGAGTTGTTAGCAGTTTCCAACTGTCGTATAGTTTGAAACTCAAATGTTTGTTAGTCGTTTGAAGTAGCGCTCGCCTCTGTCAGGCCGCCTGCGGGTCTCTGACATGACTTAACGACTGAATACCAGCAGGTACCGACAACTTAACGTGTCCTCCGAAGCACGGACTGATGAAAAACTGCACATAACTTAGAAAATTAATTGGTCTAGAACCGAACCCGGAAGTCTAGAACCGAACCCGGAATCGTTGGATTCTAAATTAAGAAGCAACCATCGCTCTTATACTGAAATAAATTGAGATACAAAATCTTACAAAAGATGGCCTCATAGGCATGTACCTGACGATATAAGCAGTGTATGTACTTACTGCGAAAGGCTCTTTCATCAATCTGTGCTTTCATCAGTAACTAAACAGACCACCACGAGAGCGACTACACCTTGTATAAATGTGACTTACAACCATACCTACCTACATGTTCGAAATAAATATTAATCTTCGTTTTGTTTATCAAAGCGTTGTCGGGTGGTTTTGTCACTCACCCCTGAAGTAGGTAGAGGTAGGTTTCAAAAGTTGTCCGAAGAGATCGCTTTTAGCGATAAGTGCCTATTTTGAGAATAAATTCTTGTATATTTTTCCATAATTCTGGTGTAATAAAATGTTTTTCTTTATTTAATTTATTATTATTACCTCCTTAAGTTTAACGTTCAGGCCTATTTTCAGCAGTGGACTTTTAGAGGCTGACATGATGAAGTTTTAACGTTTAAAACAGTACAAGAACTATTCTAATAACTATCCACACCAATATATAAAAGTGAAACGTTGTCTGTATGTTTGTTTGGGGAGATTTCACGCCAAAACGGCTACACTGATTTTGATGAAACTTTGTAAATAGGTACTGTAAATTATAGATACCAACATAGGATACTTTTTATCTCGGGAAAAGATAAGTTTCCGCGGGAAAACTGGTAAATGACGATTACTCGCTTTAAGGAACGGTTGCCATGGAAACGAAATAATAAGGAGTCTGTCAAAAAGCATCAAGAGCGTTGGTGCTATACTTTTGCTGTGGTTTTAAATATCCTAGAAGAACATAGGATGCTATTTATCGCGATTAAAAAAAACTGTAAACACATAGTAAAAACTGTAGTCTAGTCCGCGCGGACGAAAGCTAGTAAGATATGCTCGTGTTTATGAAATATTTTGACGTCAATAGACAGCTTATTAAACTGTAGTCCGCGCGGACGAAAGCTAGTAAGATATGCTCGTATTGATGAAATATTTTGACGTCAATAGACAGCTTATTAAACTGTAGTCCGCGCGGACGAAAGCTAGTAAGATATGCTCGTATTTATGAAATATTTTGACGTCAATAGACATCTTATTAAACTGTAGTCCGCGCGGACGAAAGCTAGTAAGATATGCTCGTATTTATGAAATATTTTGACGTCAATAGACAGCTTATTAAACTGTAGTCCGCGCGGACGAAAGCTAGTAAGATATGCTCGTATTTATGAAATATTTTGACGTCAATAGATAGCTTATTAAACTGTAGTCCGCGCGGACGATATATCCAGAATCCACCCGCCGGTGTGGTACAATGGGAACGCGCACACTTTCGCGCCAAAAATAAATAAAATTGAGGCGCCCCGTAATTGCGTGTATGGTCGTCAATTGACGTATTGCGTTACAAATGATGCTGTCATACAAAAACGGAGAGATGCCCAATAGCAAAGAATGTCTGTGCCCAATAGAGATGTTTTTGTGGATGTAGTGGAGAGTGGTCATTCTTGATGTTTCTATTGCTGGGATAGATTGGAAACTAAGTTTAATATCATGTTTGGAGGCTTGTACACAGACTTTGTACTTACTATTAATTCTGTGACATGTTAGTATGTCACGAAGCGCCTTTCGAGCAAAGCCTTTTTTTTGGTTTATTTTTTATGGCGATATAAAAAAAAACAATTTAAAAAGCTCATATATTTTATACTACTTTTTACATATTTAGATTCGTGATACAATTTTGTTGGATACTAGACACAGAATGCAGCCCTATTAATATTATTATAGGTATTCTGTGGTGAAATCTCCAATCTCAATATTTTGGTGGGTATATCATAGAGAAGTTTTTTTGGTGTTTGTATCTAGGTACGTTCCCATTAATCAAGGTCATTCAAAGTTGTGCCAGTTTTTTATTGTTAGTAACTTGAAATTGATTTCACATCATGATGTGAACACATCATCGAATCTGTAATGGTTATCATAGCCGCTATTATATTTGCCTGTTAAAAACTCACCCTGTATACCTTTATGCTATTATTGTAATTAGTGGAGGGCACAGAACAAAAGCTACTGTCCATCAAATCTTAGTACCACACTTTTAAAATAAATAGAGCTTTTATTAAATTGCTTGGCTCCTACTCATCGGATTGAGATACCAAATACACCAGTTTTTAAGTCAAAACCTAAGCTATCCAACAGTGAAAACGACTCGCAATCGGACCTGAAGTTTTTACCTGATGCGCGAACAAACATACAGACAAACTAACAAACAAACAAACAGACGGACACGAATTTTAAAAATGTTCTATTCTTGTTCAGTAGCTTATTTTAGGTATCCTATACCATTTTTTTCTTAATTATCTACAATATACAGACTTTTTCGTTTGTGAACATGTGACATTAAAAGTGTGTTACTAATTGTAACTTTTAAACTTTCGCGATTCGAACACATAGTTATATATTTAAACGGGACTTATCGCGCTGAAAACTTAAATATTTATTTACCTCGACGTTTCGATCAAGTTGCATTGATCGTGGTCACGAGAAGACTGAAGTAGCGGGTGTCAGCGTCGAGAAGGGCGAGCGTTGTCTCCAACGTCGACGTAAATAAATATTAAGTTTTCAGCGCGATTAAGTCCCGTTTAAATATATACCTGTGTGTTACTAAGTTTAGGAAGGCCAGTGTAATATTGTTCTGTAGTGGAGGGGCTTGTACTATTATTTATCCTGTGGTAGGATCTTGAACTGGGTGCCGTTTCATAACCAATGGTTATATCGTCATTGAGTTTCAAAGTAAAGCAGTAGCGCGCATATTCTTACCACCGCCACTTATGATGGAATTTCAGAAATGGTCTCGAATTCTGCTACGTGGTCTTATTCCTCTTCCAACTTATAATTAGATTAAGTATTAACTGGGCAGGAACTGGTCTTTTAATAGGGAGGGTACCGCTTAACATCAGCTTGGCCACTTGCCAATTCACCACAGTATCATAAAAACATCAGTACTGCGTGCCCCAGGCCCATTGCGCTTAATTTTACAACCCAATAAAATAGTTGCAAAATGGACTGGACGTTTGTGTGTCGGTGTGTCTGTGTACTGTGGGGTGTAAAACTTATGAAACAACTATTGTTGCATCCCTAAGTCAAAATAAAGCAAATTACATTTGTTGTTTTTGGTTATTTTTACACGACTGCCCAAAAAAAGTTGTGAAATGTTTTCATGTATGTTTGTATGTATGTGAGTTTCTTTATTCCACCATAACTTTTAAATGCCTGAACAAATTTTGACTTATAGGGTATCGTTAGAATCCTTACATCCCCTCGAGTAACATAGGCCAACATATTTGAAAAAAAAAAAAACAATCTTGCTTCAGTATGGCTCCATATGCGAAAAAAATATTTTTTCTTTGAATTTTACAATACGGGTATCAAATTGAATGCCTTGACAAACACATTCCAACAGTATATAATTTCGTGGCATAAGTTCATTTTTGGCAGGCGTGTTTTTTTATCTTTTAAGCTAGTTATTTCTTGATAGTTTTTAGCAAACACTCAACGAGCCCTTACGAAGTGAGGACAGAGAAGGAAGCCTCTAGTCTGGCTGTAGACGAAGCAATTATCTGCGCGAGGTAACTGGTACCAAGCCGATGCATAACCTAGCACCCATTGGATGAGAACAGTCAACGAAAATCAAGCTCGGCTCGTTGGCGCGTCTTCGATGAAACTGATATGAAAGAGCTATTCTTGGAGTTTCTCTGAAGGACAAGATACCTAATGCAGTGATCCGACAGAGAATCAAGAAGAAGCCGAAGAGCCGATAACCGTTGGGTTAGGTGTGTTCTCGAGTGGAGACCACGTTTAGGCAAACGTGGTATAGGACGCCTTGTGGCTAACTGGAGTGACGACCTCCGAAAAACGGCTGGCAAAAACTGGATGCAGAGTGCTGAAGACTGAGTTCAGTGGCGTGCATTATAGTCCAATCGTATTAGGGGTTTCACTTCGGAATGAGAGATAGCTCACTGAACTCACGGTTGACCTTGCATTACATATGTATAACTGAGCGCAGCGCATTCTCTGCGCTCTGTTTAAAAAACGATTAAGCGCATGAAACTATAGTTTTTGTAATAAATGTCATCATCATTGGAGCCATAGAAACCGAGATATTTGCAAAGCCCTGATTTTGCGTCTTTTAACCTTGAATAACTTAAGCCGCAGACTCGAGATTTTTTGAGACTTGTGAGACAACTTTTAGAATGCCAAAATAAAGGTTTATACAATTTTACAGCTTATTATCTCTCTTATTAGCTTGTTGACCCTTTTTTTGGCTCAAGTGACTGGGTTATTATGAGAGACCTACGACCAGCAGTGGACAAGTAAGGCTGATTATGATGATAGAACATAAACAGCGGTTTCTTGTTGTGCATCCCCGCGACCTACGCTACGTCTTCCGGTCCGTGGTTGCTATTCGAGAACCTTTCTTCCCAACCACATCTTTGAGGTTAACCTCACGGGAATAGTACCAATTAATCCAGTTGTTGTGATGATGATGAGCCAACGCAAACGGAGTCAGAGCAATAAACTAGTGCAAAAGATCTCATGTCCGTCAATCTCCGTGCAAAATAGTTGTTACGTTGATTACCTTTCGTGTGTGAGTACCATTGGTATCTAGTTTAGCTATTTTTTGCGCCATTAAGTTTGCAAGCAAGTGTGAACGAGTCAAGTTCACTAAACCGGTTGTTTTAGTGTCGGAAGATGGATGGGAGATTTACCATTGCTTTGCATTGATGTAACATTCTATTTTGCGAATGTTTTATTAGTTACTCAGATTGTTTTAAATGCTCGTTGGTGTACTGTCTATAATTATAATAAAGCCATAAGTACGAAAAAGTCTGTACCAAGAATATAATCTAAAAAATGGTCTAGGGTACTTAATATAAGCTACCGAACAAGTTTTTTTTTTTTAAATGGTGTTTATCTGTTTGTTTGTCTATGTGTTTGTTTGCGCATCACGTAAAATCAACTGGACCCATTGCGATGCGGTTTTCACTGTTGGATAGCTTAGAAACTTAAAAAGCTTATAAGGGGCACTTGGTATCTCAATCCGATGAGTAGAAGCCGAGCAATTGATAAAAACTTTGACGGCTGAAGGAATTTTGATCAAAATATGTTGGTAATATAATCCTGGAATATCACTTATAGTACTTTTAACATAAAGAAATGAACACGCGTGCGAAGCCGCGGGTACAGCTAGTGTAAGAATGAGAACTATCTGTTCTTTCTTTCTTTGAGATAGTCTGGTCTTAGCAGCTAATGGAAATTAAACTGATGAAGAACATAGAGAAGAGAAGGCAGTTGATCGGATAGCAAGCGCCCATAACATTCTCGACGCGATCCAAACATGACTTCTAAAAGAAGGCGGTTAACTAATTGACTGCTTTTTTGTACTTTCGGGATGTCTGAACTAATTTATATAATTCTTATTTTATTTGAAACAGTAGACCTCCACAGTTGATAACAATTTTATCAGAATTCATTTCTTTTTAGGCAATCCATTTCAGACCAATTTTTCATTTCCAATAATTATTTATATATTTTACCGAAATTACGTTAACTGTAGGTACACAATATTCTGTGCCGAAATTAAACCTTGTTTACCGTTCACAACGGCGTACATTTCGTGGTTTGATGTAGAAATGAAGGCAATCATTTGAGCAATCTTCAGACTTTCAAAACCTGAATTACAAACAATACAACGATTTCACCATGGTTTTAACATCGACTAATGTTTTATAGGGGTTTTCAAACGGTTCGCGCGCCTCACCTGGGGGGGGCGTAGAGTGATCAAAAGGGGGTCGGTCGAGCGTCTCCAAAAATAAACTGTATTTATAGGGGTTCTCAAACGGTTCGCGCGCCTCACCGGGGGGCGTAGAGTGATCAAAAGGGGGTCGGTCGAGCGTCTCCAAAAATAAACTGTATTTATAGGGGTTCTCAAACGGTTCGCGCGCCTCACCGGGGGGCGTAGAGTGATCAAAAGGGGGTCGGTCGAGCGTCTCCAAAAATAAACTGTATTTATAGGGGTTCTCAAACGGTTCGCGCGCCTCACCGGGGGGCGTAGAGTGATCAAAAGGGGGTCGGTCGAGCGTCTCCAAAAATAAACTGTATTTATAGGGGTTCTCAAACGGTTCGCGCGCCTCACCGGGGGGCGTAGAGTGATCAAAAGGGGGTCGGTCGAGCGTCTCCAAAAATAAACTGTATTTATAGGGGTTCTCAAACGGTTCGCGCGCCTCACCGGAGGGCGTAGAGTGATCAAAAGGGGGTCGGTCGAGCGTCTCCAAAAATAAACTGTATTTATAGGGGTTCTCAAACGGTTCGCGCGCCTCACCGGGGGGCGTAGAGTGATCAAAAGGGGGTCGGTCGAGCGTCTCCAAAAATAAACTGTATTTATAGGGGTTCTCAAACGGTTCGCGCGCCTCACCGGGGGGCGTAGAGTGATCAAAAGGGGGTCGGTCGAGCGTCTCCAAAAATAAACTGTATTTTATTTAGTTTCACTCTAAAACGCAACATACATAGACTGTTAAACTCATTACCCTTGCTTCGACGTAATCGGGTAAAACGGGAATTAGGTACTACTAGTATTTCTGAATGATCGTAATCTGCACAAACACTAACTGATGTTAGTGAAATCTATCTATCTCAAAGAAAGAAAGATCTGATATTTCTTATTCTTACACTAGCTGTACCCGCGGCTTCGCACGCGTGATCATTTCTGTAGGTTAAAAGTACTCTTTGTGCTATTCCAGGATCTAAATACCAATATATCAACATTTGATCAAAATTCCTTCAGCCGTCAAAAATATTTTTTATCGATTGCTCGGCTTCTACTCATCGGATTGTAATATACAGTACCTACCCCAGTTTTTAAGTCAAAACTTAAGCTATCCAACAGTGAACCATCGCAATTGGTCCAGTAGTTTTTACGTGATGCGCGAACAAACATACAGACAGACACGAATTTTTAAAATGTTGTATTCTTGTTCAGTAGCTTATTTTATGTACCTACCTTAGACTTTTTTTTAATTATCTTCTTTGTACAGACTTTTTCGTTCCTATTACTTTATGATAAGTATGGATGTCATTCCTGTTTGTTTGTTGTATGAGGTAGTGCTGGCCTTTGGTATCAGTGTTTGACAGGCCGCCCGAGGGCCTCTGTCAGGGCTTAACGATCAATAACAGCCGGGACCGACAGCTTAAGGTACCCTCCGAAGAACGTAGGTTCGAAGCGTGTGTTTCAGATTGTGAAGCTGTGTGCTTCACAATAAAAGCTTTTAATTAACTTCACTTTTATGTTTTATCTATGTATGTATGGATGTATCTATGTATTGAGTCTGTCCTGGAACCTTGCAATTCAAATTTCGAGCACTTCTCGATTAGCTATCCAGCTGAAACTTTCAGGGTAGCTCACAAACCGACGACAAAGCAATAAAAAAGAGAAAATAATGCAACAAAAAAAGTTATACTTGTTACACCTAAACCTAAGTAGAAAGCACCTCATTACTGCTCATCATAAAAACAGTGCGGTAAGTACGTATGGAAATCCATTAAGTACATTTTGTTTTTATAATAACTGTGCAGTAAGTAAGAATAGACATCCATTACTGTCTGGTTTCTTTTTTGAATTTTCGTTTGTATCCCAGTTCTGTTTTTACACGACTGCCCAAAAAAAAGGAGTGTAATGTTTTAGAATTCATGTATATTTGTTTGTTTGTATGTATGTGAGTTTCTTTATTCCACCATAACTTTTAAATGCCTGAACAGATTTAGACGTATGGGGTATCGTTAGAATCCTGACATCCCCCGACTACAATAGGTTTTTGTTGTTGAAAAATATCAATTTTTCATCAGCATGGCATCATTTCTAAAAGCGAAAAAAGAACTTTAATTTTACAATATGGTTATCAAGTTGAAGAAGGCCTTGATAAGCACATTCCAACAGTATATAATTTTACAATATGGTTATCAAGTTGAAGAAGGCTTTGATAAGCACATTCCAACAGTATATAATTTTACAATATAGTTATCAAGTTGAAGAAGGCCTTGATAAGCACATTCCAACAGTATATAATTTTACAATATGGTTATCAAGTTGAAGAAGGCCTTGATAAGCACATTCCAACAGTATATAATTTTACAATACGGTTATCAAGTTGAAGAAGGCCTTGATAAGCGCATTCCAACAGTATATAATTTTACAATATGGTTATCAAGTTGAAGAAGGCCTTGATAAGCGCATTCCAACAGTATATAATTTTACAATACGGTTATCAAGTTGAAGAAGGCCTTGATAAGCACATTCCAACAGTATATAATTTTACAATATGGTTATCAAGTTGAAGAAGGCCTTGATAAGCACATTCCAACAGTATATAATTTTACAGTATGGTTATCAAGTTGAAGAAGGCCTTGATAAGCACATTCCAACAGTATATAATTTATTGGCATAATTTTTTTTTAGCAGTTAGGTTAGTTTTTTATTTTTTAAACTCAGCAAGAGTATAGAGAAAAGGATTTTTAAGGATTTATTAGTTTCATATCGAATGAATGTATTCGCCTTATAGATATTTAATAACTAGCTTAAAAGCTAGCTAGTCGTGTAAAAATAGAATGTACTATATTTTTTTAAATATGAGTGCGACAGGATTGGCGCGAATTTAAAAGTCAATGTGACTAGATTGTACTGCTTACATTTAGGTAAACAATTGTGATATTACTTTGTAGTGGAAAGAAAAGCAGATTACTTTCACTCGCTCAAGTGACTCCTTGCTGCACTCAAGTTTTTAGAGTCCTCGCTATAACTCGGGCTCCAATCTAACACTCGGTGCAGCAATAATTCACTTTCCGCTCGATGCAGTAATCTACTATTGCTGATGTTATTTTACCAGTAAAGTGATGTAACACTATGTAACAAACCATTAGCCTCGCATCTTTCAACAAAACGTGTAGAATAGGCAGAACAAACTCGCAGTGGGAAAATCCATTAAAATTAACTTTGTACGACCGGATGACGTGTAGGACTGATTCACTTTCTAAAGGTCATTTAACTTCTACGATTGTGGCGTTAATCGTTGGGGAAAAAGTGCGAACTGCGACCACTGGAAGATGAAGCGTAGGACGGCCATTACGAGGTGGACAAACGACCTAGGTCTGTTATTGAACCGCGATAACGCAAGTCGATTGCCTGAAAATCGCCGATTTTAATAGGTTTCGTAGTCTGTTGTTGGCTCGTTTTTTTAGCTCGATCGCGGTCCGATAGTTGCTATATAGATTTGGCTATAAACCCACAATAATGATGTTTTGACGCTGATGCTTGATGGATAGCTATTATCTATTTTATTTCAGTGGCAATACTCAAGGGATTTTCGGAAGCCGTAGCACATCCGTGCGCTGCATTAATTTTGCTATAAAAGTGCGATAGTGTACTTTATTTAGCAGACTAACCAAAGATACTATAGACAGTTCAATCGCAGAGGTATCGAAGTGGCAAGGCTTTTTGTCGATAGCTTACAGTCTTGGAAACCTGGTGAGAGACGCGGGGACCCGCCGAACAGCGAGCAAGCGATCGTAGTGTGGCGATAAAAGTATTTATTAGGAATTTCGTTATTAATAGGTATCGTTTATGTCTCTGCAATGTGTGATTTTGTTTTTGTACGATTTGTAACAATGATACGCTTGCCCACTTGCTTTAGTGAAGGTTATCTTAATAAACTCGCAGTTATCAGTTAACTTCAATAACTCTCTAATCTACGCAACCAAAATACAGACTACACGTGGATCAAATCAGAATATTTTTTTGCCAGAAATCTTCCTTTTCAAATTATTTTTTATCTAAAAACTCTTAATCTGCTTAAAAATCAGGGAAATATTCGTGTAAGGAGTAGGTAACTCATTTTTAACGCGCGACGCAAAAGAGGTTAATTTGAATTGTTTTTTTCGGAGGCCAATATTCTAAATATTTAATCCAGATTTTTCATGACTACCTTCTAGATACCTACTGCGCAAAACTAAATCAAGTTTAATTTTCAAGATAACAAAGATGCATCAACCAAAAATAACCACTTACAATTTAAATGCCTCCAACTATTCTCAACGCTCAAAAATATAGCTGTCAATTAAGACCTAACTAGATTTCCGTTTGACAGTGAGTGCATCCGGTGATTGACTGCCGCAGTAGCTGCCAAATTGCGGCAGTTACTGCGGCCACAATAATAACCTTGCATAGAATATCACATTTTATCTAGATAGTAGTTATTTCTTTGTTTTTAGTTACAGTTCTTTCTTTTGTGTAGCTTGTTCAGTGTCTGGAGATATTATCGAAGTGGTTTAGCTGTAAGCTTTCATTGTACCAACCTAGTTAGACTGTGGGTTAGTCAACTACTTTCGTCATAAGAAGTTAAGAAAAAAGACGGAATCTACAAAGCTTAATCGAAAGTGAAACAGCACACGGTGGCTGCGTATGTTTGTGTGTGTGTTTTTTTTTTGTTTATAATACATTTTTTCATCACAAAAGACTGCATTGCTTTTGATTTTTCGTGACTTAACAGAACTAGGTCGTTGCGGCGGCTGCCGGGGCAGCCAAAACTCAGTACCAAAACCGATTTATGCGCGCGAGTGAACGTACTGATTAGTGCTAAATTGACTTGCAATAAACCAAACTTACCTCAATCCACAGTAAGTTAAATAAAAACTGGTAAACACTACAATAAATTAATTTGTCTCCTATTTATTTTATTATATTCGTTATTGATTTTGAAACAAGATGACCACTCTTCTCGTGCCCGCAGTCAATGCTACTTAAAAAGTAGACGTTAGTCAAAAAGCTATTGCTATTCTGTTGAAAAATGCTTAAAACTCCACACACCACTGGAACCACTGAGTGGACTGGAGTGGTCTTAAACATCCATTTTGCTTCCAAAATCACAAAACTTACCTAGATTTTATGATAAAAAAATAAATTATCCATAAAAATCATAATGTCATTAAAAGTCTAGATCTATGATAAAAACTCGAAGAACCGGACCACAGACAGCAATTATTAATCTACACGAGAACTGGCTACACTAGCTCCTTTAATGTCACGTACGAACGAACACCACCAAAAAGAAGTAATTTTTCACAGTCAAATGATGATGATGAGGGAGTCGAACGGTGCTTTGGTTGCATTAAAACTGGAAGCGCTGTAATACTCTGTATTATGGTGGATCGTAGTACTCTAATTTCTCCCTGACTTGGCTCAGTTGCCAAATCTAGCTGTTTCGTGAGTGGTACAAGTTGTAAAATTTAATAAGTTTTTTGATGTAAACATCTAATAGTACAGTACGGGGCTAACGCCGACTCTTGGTACCGCTCCGCTCGTGGCTCGTCGGCTCTTTCTGCCTCAGCTCGGCCATATTCGATGTTTACACAATATCTGCCAAGCGCCCCGCGACAGTTAACTGTTTCCTTTAACTTTTTGTATTGTAAGTACCTTCCTACAGTATACAACTAAATATAATATCATAGTCATTAGGCTTATTTAACGAATAGTGCACCGCTATATTTTAATTAGGATAAAAACAATCCTGCGTCACCTAAAGTTGACAAGAAAAATTAAAACATTGACAAAACAAAATTGTACATAGTTACGGAAGGGGCAGTTATTTTTTAACGAACACGATTACTTATATTAAGTAAGACAAATCGTTTCAAAATATTTCTATCTTTTCAAGAACACACCACAAGCTTACAAAATCAAATAGCGCAGCGTTTCCAGAGCCAGTTACGTATTTTGGATCTCATTAATAAATTGTTCATAATACCAAATACAATTATGAAACCTCTCACTATCTACTGCAGTTCCAGTTAGTAAATATTCGGTTTCTATTCGCTTTTACCGCAGACCAAACAATATAAGCAGTCTGTTTTTGCAATGTCGGGCTGTTAATGAAGTGTAGCACGAATCGCCGAAACGCCGACATTCTGCAGGGCCGGACTTGTTTGTCAATGCTTACCATTATTATGTAGAACCACATCAAAATGTTACACATGATGCATTCAGCAACACTCTTGCTTAATTTTTGTTAGGTACACAAAATAAGGTATATTGTGGTTTTAGGTTTTAACTTACGAACATTTTTTACCACGTTTTTATGAAGTCACTTTCTTGTTTATCTATCTGTCTGTCGTTCAGGGTGGAATCATACAACTCAAATTTCCCGATTAGCTATTTGGCTGAAACTTTCAGGGTAGCTCACAATTCGATGACAAAGAAACAAAAAAATGCAATTACTTTTAAAAAGGACACCTTTTTAAAAGTAATTGCATTTGTAAGATTAAAAACCGGTAATTTTCTCTATCAGTAATTGGTTTCGATTGGTTTGATTGTTTTTTTTGGTTGAAACTCCCAAACTGTTATTATTGTCACTTAATAGTCCTTTCAATAGTCATTAAAATATGTGCCCGCCAAGATTAACACATAAACCCTGTCAAATTACCCCCGCAATAGTTAACCCTACCGTTGCCAAATATACCCCGTGATTTGGCTTCTGTAGTATCGCCATGAGATTTGTTTCCGTAGGAAAGGAAAAACTGGTTTATTTTTAGGTTATAGTTGACGGTTTTGTAATTCTATTAACACATATAATTAATAATAATTAGAGATGAATGGATAGCTGTTTAGCCGGATACCGAATACCGAATATCCGGGCAACCCGGAAGCCGGATAGCCGGATATCCGGCGAACATTGTCAATTGGCGCATCGTAACAAGCAAGCGGGCTCGAATGAATTCGGGTCTTTTCGTTCATGAGCGAAGTTAGCAAGTGTTTCATGGACTTGTTGAATTAATTGCAAACACGATCACTTGAGATTATTGTAAACTTGCTATTGTAGTTTGGCGTTTATCTACGGCAAACGGCATTTATCTATCCCTCTATTTAATTTTTATTCCAAAACAAAAAGTTTTATAATAAATGTTAAATTTTCTTCATTCTCTAATTAATTTGGTGTGCAAATGTGCATTAAAGAGTTTTCATAGCTACAACTTATTTGTAGTTCATTAATACTTAGGAAAACACTATTACACTATATTATTCTCTCAATCAAAAATGATTTAAGTAAAACTTAGCTCTATTTTGGTCGTTATCTGTTATTAGTTTTCAGTTTTTTATGACATTTCACTTAAATATTTGATTTTTCAAACTAACGCTAGCGAAATTCATATTAAATATAAATAAAACGGCTATAAACTCACGAAATAGAAAATCGGAAATAGTCCGACCAGTTAAGGACTCCTCGACGGACAACGAAGTGACTGTGCAAGCCGAGCGCCGCAGTCGCCGCCCACTGGGCCACCCGCGCCACGCACGCGTCGCCAGTTGCGTGCTGATGTTCGTAGCGCTCGTCGCGGTTTGTCGGCATAACACTCCCAGATGAAGGACTTTCAAAATAGTCCGAAACTGGTCGGAGTATATCTGATCTTTTATTTCGTGAATTTTTAGCCGTTTTATTTATATTTAATATGAATTTCGCTAGCGTTAGTTTTAAAAAATCAAATATTTAAGTGAAATGTCATAAAAACTATATTATACTCGTACAAATCGACCTGTGCTTTGTAAGATTTTTAAAGATTCTTTTTGCCTAGTAATTTTTCTATACATCCATATATCTAACCCACTCCTCTCTGAGCTGCATCACCTCTCCCGCTCTAAGTGAACCTGGACGAGCAGGACACAAATTTGAGAGCGTACAGCACTCGAAGGAATACATCATGCATGAATATTGGATGACTAAAATAAGATAAAATGCATGCAATACGAAACGACTCATAGTCCACAGTGCATGTTAAAATTAAATGACAAAGGGCGTGTTTTGTTTTTATCAAGAATGACCAATTAACCTATGAGCATTGAGCATGACACACATGATAATAGTTAATTTTAGTGTTGGACGTAATTAAATAAATTAAAACATTGTATGTATACTTATTTATTGAGTGGAAGTTTTGTTTCAGTTATTATGATCAAGTAAACACCACTATTATTAGTTGGTGGGTTTCATTTGGAGTTTTTTTATTATTATTTTCTGTTATTAGATTGTTTTTGTATTTTTTGATAAGTGGAGTAAGCTACATTATTTTCTCATTAATTCCACAATATAACGCCTGAGTCTATCAAATAATAACTTCTTTTTTTTTAAATATTTATTTATGTAAATATTTACTTTGAAACCTGGATAACTATTGTATTTGTTATATTTCGGGCCCAAATTTATCTCGATTTTAAAGTTAATTCAAAAGTTAAATATCGTAGTTAAAAAATGAAGTTTTTCCCTAAACCCTGGCCACCCTGTATTCCAAACCCATCCAGCGGGTAGTTCGGCACGGTTAACCCTCAACCGCACGCGTTTAATCGACGCCGTCCGGGGTCCAAATTACCATGCGTTTTGGCTTAGCTGTGGCTTAGCTTCACGGAGGACAGTGAGCTTGGACATTTACTGGAGAGGGTTAAAAATTGCGAGCTTTTGAAATTTTCGTCCTACAGTTTATAAAAGTTGGTCTCTTGTTTTGGAGTCGCGTATCTATGCTTAATATAATATAATTGAGATTAAAAAGGTATAATTAAACTATTAGTTTTAGACATTTCGTTAGTTAGGTTAGGTTATTCGATCCTCAAAGAAAAAGTGCCAGTACTTATCTAGTTTCATATTCAATCTTTATTAGTTTTATTAGTTTTAGACATTTCGTTAGTTAGGTTAGGTTATTCGATCCTCAAAGAAAAAGTGCCAGTACTTATCTAGTTTCATATTCAATCTTTATTAGTTTTATTAGTTTTAGACATTTCGTTAGTTAGGTTAGGTTATTCGATCCTCAAAGAAAAAGTGCCAGTACTTATCTAGTTTCATATTCAATCTTTATTAGTTTTATTAGTTTTAGACATTTCGTTAGTTAGGTTAGGTCATTCGATCCTCAAAGAAAAGTGCCAGTACTTATCTAATTTCATATTCAATCTTTCCAGTTGACAAGTTTTGATATTTCTTATGGCAATGAAATGAAATGAAAAGCATTTTGAGATATTGCGACGCTGATCATTATTCTTATTTTTCCAAAAGTTTTTAGTGCAGTATTTAAAACAAAAAAAAAGTAATAACTCTCAACCAATTTCGGCGGAATAATAAAAATGCAGATGCCTGAAAAGAAAAAAAAATACGCTAGAGCTTGACAGATATCAATGTTATTTTTTTCGAATGTGGCTTCTGTAATCTTGTTCATAACACCGAACTTTTGAATTTACGTCCTTTTAGAAAAAGATACTTTTTAATAATTAACTTAATTTCTCGGAAAATATAGCTTATACAGGAATAATAAAAAAAAAAACTTATTTTACATTATTTCCTCAAAGAAAAAAAATTATAATAGTAACGTAAAAAAATAATGTTGCTAATTAAAACTTCAAATACAACCTTTCCAGTAAAAAACGATATATTTGAGCTTACATAATAGAAACATAAACTAAAATCATAACACTTGACAAAATCTTCTGATCTCATACAAAATCATTTCAGAACTCACACGAATTTCACCGTAACACGAATGGCACCGTAAACTCAGACAAAAATAAACCTTAGAACTGTTCAAAATAAATTCCATTTTCAATGAAAAGTTATGAGAGCGTGTATAATTCGTTCCGAACGAACAGCATGTGGCACGCTATGTTTTGTATGGGTTTTTGGTACATTCAATCTCTGTGTGAAATTAAATTAAGGGCTCTTGATATGTCTAAGAAGGTTTTGGCGTATGGCTCGATACAAGAAATTTTGGACTTAGCCAAACGTTTGTTTGAGGCGACATGTATTATGCAATTTGTGAATGCTGACTCCTATTTTGATATTTGGCCGAAAAATTAGTATCCGGCATTCTCGACTCTTTTCCCCCTACCAAATGTCTTTTAGTTTTTTTTAATACTTTAGCCTTATAGAGCGATGGTAACCTAACGGTTCAATAGTGCAACTTAGATTCCAACGATACCGGGTTCGTACCAATGACTTCTAAGTTATGTGCGCTCCATGCTTTGGAGGGCACGTTAAGCTGTCGGTCCCGGCTGTTATTGATTAATAGCAGTCGTTAAGCCATGTCTGAGCCCCTCGGGCGGTCTGAGAAACTCTGACACCAGAAGCCAGCTCTACCTCATACGACAAACAATATTTTTTTTTAGGGTTCCGTACCTCTAATGGAAAAAGGAACCCTTATATGATCATTTCGTTTTCCGTCTGTCTGTCTGTTAATACCCTTTTTCTCAGGAACGCGTGGAGCTAGAAATTAATATCAAACACTTACCACTTTCACTTACGAATTACATGCAATCACTTTGAGCTGAGAAAAAAAAACGCAATCAAAAGATACGGCTGTTTATGCCGCGTATTTTGACACTCGCAAGAGAATCAAAACTTATAGGGCACTTCCCGTTGACAGAATCATGAAATTTGCCAAGAAGCAATGTCATAAAACACAAGTAAAGGCAAAATCCGAGAACCGTAAATTTGTAGTTCATCATCATCATCAGCCCGTATTCGTCCACTGCTGGACGTAGGCCTCTCTTTTTTTTACTATAATTGTTTATTTTGCTTGATGTGCATGACGACATCAATGACTTATAAGTTATAATGTATTATTTTCAATTTTTTAATTTTGTTCAATTTATTTCCATGTATTTGTATTTCAATATACCTATTTGTATGCCAGCAATGGTGAGGCACGATGATCTAATGTTTACGAACACCTGTAATTGTTTTAATGTGACCGTGTTTCGTACAAATAAATCATTTCATTTCATTTCTCCTTGTAAACGCCACTGACCCCGTCTCGGCTCTCCTCATCCAGTCGCTACCAGACGCCTTTTGCAAGTCGTCACTCCAACTGGCCGACGGACGCCCTACACTACGCTTGCCCAGACGCGGTCTCCACTCTAGAACTCCTCAAAGATTGTCGGTTATTCGAGTTATGTCACTGGCCCATTGCCACTTCAGCTTGCTAATTCGTTGAGCTATGTCGTTACATAAATTTGTAGATCATCATCATCATCATCATGTCAGCCTTTAGAAGTCCACTGCAGATACATAATTTGTACATACATCATGTATTTTTTTTTGCGTTTGTGCTAATTTGCAGTTGGTAAACTGACCGCGACCTATGTCGATGTATCAGGACAACAGTTTTCCAACGACAAAATTAAGTTTGAACGGAACCCTCGATTCGCGTGTCCATCTCGCACTTGGCCGTTTTTTGTAGTTCCGATGACTATGTTTTGTAGTATTAGTGTATTTAAGTTTTAAATATACTTTAAAATTAATATCTCTTTTTATACGCTTTTTTCTCTAGTAAAATTGTAGCCTAGAAATATTGGTATAATAAAATATAATATATTATATATATATATATATATTATATATTGGTATAATATGCGTCGAATAGAAAATAAAAAGAATATCCTACCAATCTTGTTTTTATTAAATACTCGTAGTTAGTTATAATGTGTTTTTTTAAATAAACATACCTAAAGTTTGTAAGCCAAGTCTAAATCTTCAAGGTTCATTTCTTGGGAAAACTTTTTGGTAGACAAGAGATACCTTTCCCTAATTGTACGTTATCTTTCTCCGGCTGGCTAGCAACTGCCAAATTGTTGTTGACAAGGTGTGAAGCTCGCTCCCTAAGGACAAACAAAATATTGTCAAACCCTAGAGACTCGTTCGCTTCAGAAATGCTAATGGATGTATATTTATATATAAAGTTATGTGTATTCAGAGCTTTGTACAAGGCGAACTGATTCCTTACTTTGTTATGTAAAGTAGGTTGGTTTTAGGGCTTAGTCTTGTCTACTATTCATCGTCAGCCTATGTCCACTGCTGGACGTAGGCCTCTCCTAGTGCACGCCACTGAGCTCGGTCTTCAACTCTTTGCATCCAGTTAATGCCAACCTCGCAGGTCGTCACTCCACCTGGCCAAAGGGCTTCCTACGCTACGTGATCTCCATTCGAGAACTTGTCTACCCCAACGGTCAATGTGTCCAGCCCACTGCCACTTCAGCTTGCTGATCCTTAGAGCTATGTCGGTTACCTTGGTGTGCTGTTGCGTGTATATTACTTTACCATAAAGATCTACAGCTTAGTAGTTGTAATCATTGAGAGCCAGTCCTTTATTTGTGTTTTTTTACCACTTTCTAGCCTGTAGCGTTTTTACCACTTTCTAAGCTTAGCGTTTTTACCACTTTCCAGCCTTAGCGTTTTAACCACTATCTAGCTTTAGCCTTTTTACCGCATCCTAGCAGTAGCGTTTTTACCAATTTCTAGCCTGTATCGTTTTTACCACTTTCTAAGCTTAGCGTTTTTACCACTTTCTAGCTTTAGCGTTTTTACCACTTTCTAGCTTTAGCGTTTTTACCACTTTCTAGCTTTAGCGTTTTTACCACTTTCTGTTCTTAGCGTTTTTACCACTTTCTAGCCTTAGCGTTTTTACCAATTTCGGCCACATCGTCATATAACACTTAAGTAAGTGGGTCCTTTAAGCAATCGAAAAATGCTAAGCGTCAATGAAAATATATTTGAAGTTGTATCACGCTCGCCTAGTAGCCGCCTACTAACTTCGGATTAAATTAAAGTTTGACGCCAGGCATCCAAGTGGTAAGTTGTTTCTAAGCTAAATAGCTTTATTAATTGCGTCTAGACGGTCAATATCTGCTCGACTGCTTAATCAGGGATATCTGGATTAAGGAAACGGGTAACTTGAATCTAACTCCAGTCAGTGGAACAAGTTTAGCTCGCTTGAATAAAGTTTGAATTGCTGATATTCCACAGTAAATAAAAAAAAAGTGGCTTCGTTTTGATTTAATTCAGGCAAATTATTTATTTTTAGTATTTGTAATGTATTTTATTGATTTTAGTGTTTATATTAAACAAGATAACGACGAATCGATTGATACCTCGCTTGTCAAAATAGGACCAATAGGGGCGACGCTATCGTAGAACATCCACATACTTACATAGACTGATAGTTAAACTCATTACCCTTCTCTTGCTTCGCCGTAGTCGGGTAAATTAAAAGCAATTACGGTTTATAAAATTCAATTAAAATCCACTTAAAGACGTTTCAGAGCGTGGTTATGAACAAAAATCTAGAAATAAAAATCCTCATAAGTAGCAGACCGTGGTTATGAACAAAAATCTAGAAATAAAAATCCTCATAAGTAGCAGAGCGTGGTTATGAACAAAAATCTAGAAATAAAAATCCTCATAAGTAGCAGACCGTGGTTATGAACAAAAATCTAGAAATAAAAATCCTCATAAGTAGCAGAGCGTGGTTATGAACAAAAATCTAGAAATAAAAATCCTCATAAGTAGCATTTCCTCTCGAAAGAGTTATTGTTTTATTTAAACCCTTGCACGTATTTCTTTTATTTATTCAGCTTTATGTTAACAAACGCGGCACCACACTTCCTTAACAAAAAAATATTACGATTGTCGGTGCAAAATGCTATGACCGTTGTTCATTTACTGATTTTTAAAGTCATATGAGATAACGTAATTAATAAGTTCTAGGATGGATTTATCTTGTTCATAAACCTTGTAAAAATACAAATAAATGAAGACATTGAAAGTAGTAAAAGCCTAGACAGACAGACCCGCCACGCGACCGGCAGGTGTGTTGGTGGGCAGGACAATACAAAGTATTATACAGAGATGGTATTGTGTATCTGTTACAGATTATATCTGAGGGCTGGCATCAGCAGGAAAAAAATGGTTTCAGAAATAAATATTGAGACTTGAATTTCGGAAAAAATATATATTATGTATGTAATATATGTAAATATTCAAACTGACGTAGCACTGTTTAATAATTACGCTGCAGCAACAACATCAAGAAATTCTAATCAACATTACTGCAATGATATTATCGAGACACTGGCTTGATCAAAGGAAAATGTAATTAAACTTTATTTTAAAACTAAATTATCAGCATAATTAGGCCAACACACACACACTCCCGTTCCGTTCCGTTTTAATTAACCTTAAAATGAGCCTCCAAATTGCAAACGCCGAGTATCTAATAACGTAACATTAATTAAATCCTATACGCTCTAGTAACCACGTTATTTATAGCTGTTATCGTTAATGGAGCAATACCTTGTGTTATAAAAAAAACTGTGGCGTGACAGCCCTAGGCCATCTGCTAATGCTGACGTCACAGAGGTACCTTTGTGTGCGTGCAGATGCAAGCTGTTAAAAACGTCTGCGGAATGGATCTATCTGTTTCGTTTCTATGGTTATTTTGTTAAAGTGGGTGCGAAGACTGCAAAGTGTATTTTTTTGCACTATCTCGGTTTCAAGCAGATGTTTCTTTCATACGATACAATGCTACCTTTTTGTTGTTTCGTTACTATAAAGTAACTACAGTTACTTTGAGATCTCGCTTTTACGACTGTTATTAGGAAACTCCGACCAAGGTCTTAAAGCCACTCTTGAGTACAAAAACGTGTTTTTATAAACAAAGATTGTTGTAAGTTCTTTGTTGATGTTAAACGGAGGTATTAAAGATTGTGTCCGTAACCTTCACCAACTTAGTCAATACTTAAAACCGATAAATAATTAAAAATAATAATACTATTGAATACAGCTATAGCAGTTGAATCACAACATAGATACATCACTTTTGCGTGAAGAAGATGCATGTCTTATCACTAAGAGCGATCTCTTTTATTTAACCTTTGGACGAAAATGCTTTGTATGTGGTTGAGGAGTATAGTAGAAAGGACGAGCTGTATAAAAAAAACTGATCGGCAAATTGGGCATAGCACTCCATTAATGTAATTTTGGAAACATTTGTAGCTAGTAAAAATAACTAATTTTATAAAGTACTTCGGATATAACATTAAAAATAATAATATGGAGTAAACAGCAGTTAGCGAAGCGAAGGGGAGTGAATATTACAATTACAGGGAAATATATTCGGCAAATATGAATTTATGGCGGCATTGTTATACTATACAGCGTGTTTTTATGATCGAACTTTAATAATTTAGCATTATTTAATTAGTTTGTAACCAAAAAGTCGAGTTTAGTAAAACATTCAGTATTGCCACTACTTAAAATATTAAAATATAAATATTATTGCATCAAATAATTATACTACAACTGATCGAAGGTAAGTAAATAAAGGATTTTTCAATAGTTACGCTCGAACTTAGACAGTGCATAGCGGCCAACTTGGTTAAGCTACAGCTGGGAAATTTGGTTGGAATACTCATTAAGTCTGACATTTAACCATGCAATGCTACACGATTCAACAACGCGTTAAAAATTTTAAAAATCAGTGTTCTGTTCTCCTAACATTCCGTGCGCTGCTTCCAATTTATGGTATTCAGTGATGAGGCTCATGTTAAGTGGCTTCGTAAACAAGCAACATTTCCGGATTTGAAACTAAAATCCACGGGCTACGTGACATTTCTGGTCTATGCAGACAAACCACAGACGACCACCGTCCGGAAGACCAACATAACTCGCGTTCTTCATGAAATTGGCCCTCATTTATGCGAAGATGTCATCCAAAATTGGTACACTAGAGCAGGGCGAGGTGGCCGTTTGCCCGAAATTATATTCCACACTAATGTCATATAATGCACATTAAAATAATAAATAATAGTTTAAAAAAACTAAAAAACACGCTTTATATAGAAAACCAAACTAAAAAATAGAAAATAAATTTTATTAATTTTGAATTAAGAATAGTGTAAAAAAAACTAATAAATATAAATGAATAATAGTGTAAATAAGAAAAAAATGATTTATTTCAAAAAATCGTGGGGTGCATGGGTCAATAGTTATAAATATTTAATTGACAGATATGAGAAGAAGAATTATCATTTCGATAATATCTTAAAAAGCACCCCACGCTTTTTTTTAAATAAAACATTTTTTACTTATTTACACTATAAAATAATAAAAAAATTATATTTGATATAAATATCTCAATCCGATGAGATATTATATTGAAAATATTTTTGACGGTTGAAGGAATTTTGAACTAATGTTGGTACTCGTATATTGGTATTTTAGGTCTTGGAATAACACAGAGTACTTTTAACCTACAGAAATGACCACACGTGCTAAACCGCGGGCATGAGCTAGTATCACATAAACTGTCTGTTTTATATATTTAATTTGAAAGTTCGAGCGGTCTTAATGAAAAACCCTTTATAAATATTTTGCAATTTTGCGTGTATCACGCCATATCAACTCGCATTGTATTTGTATGTTCTTCCTCTAAATGGTAAAAAAGTAAACATGGATAAGCATGCATGTTATTAGGCAATTCAATTTTGCAATATTTCCGATGGATGATATCTTTTTTCTTGTTGGAAATAGACAAGGAAAATCATATACGTCTGTCGGAAATACTTTTTAATAAGTGTTTGTATAACGTCTTCCTAGTTTCAGCTAATTACATGTATTTGTAAGATGGATGTAAAACAAAATAATACCTACCTATAAAAATATGAATGTGTAATGCCATGAATTTATTTGAGTTAATATCATAGTTACTTAGACAGAAATTATTCTGTATTAAAAAAAAACAGAAAACTGAAGTTAGAATGTCACAATGGCGGTAAAACGATTTCATAATGCCGTTACTCTAATTATTACACAACTTACAATATACATACCTATATGAACTACTAAGTACGTGAACATACTAAGTACTGACGGAAACCCGAAAAGCAAAACAAACGAAGCTTTGCATAATCGAAATAACCAACCCCCTGTACAACACCCGATCAATACCCAAACGATATACGAAAAGGTATTAATCACCCGAAGTCCGTGGGCCCAATCTGCAATCCTCTTTATTGACCTCCGGGGGGCTGTTCTGTATTTATTGAATTTTGCGCAATTGTGGCCACATGGGTAGGCTTAAAAGGTTTTTTTTGGGCTTTTAGGGGCCGTGGCCATTTTGCGGACGCATGCTGTGTAGAAACCTTACTATTTTTGAGTGTTAGTTTTATGTTACTCGTTAGTAGGTAAACTCAGCGCATTTGAATAATGCAGACTTCGTTTGTGATGATTTCGTTATACTAATATATTGATTTGATATATTATGTCATAAGTTTATATGATATAATTCTTTGTCAAAGAAATCTACTTCAACAAGATTACCACAAATATACAATACCACAATTTAGGTGATATTTATAATGGGCCACTGAAACTGAAAGTATTTGCTTCAAATAAAAATCATCCGAATTGAGTCAGTAAACAAAAACCAGATAATTGACAAGTTTTCATATTTTCTAAGGCAATGAAATTCGAAAACCATTGTAGCTTTGGTAATCTTGTTCATACCACCGATCTCTGGCAGTCACTTCCTTTTAGAATAAGCTACTTTTTAATAAAATATAGCTTAAATTGGAAAAATAAAAAATACCTTCAGAGAAAAATTAAAATAGTAATGTTAAAGATTTGAAATGTTGTCAATTGTGAGTTGAAATCTCGCGGAGAACGTTCCGTACGATGAATATATTATTTCACAATATTGAGAGATTTACCATTGACAATTAATAACAAAACACTAACAAGAGGGTACACCGTTTTGTCTGCTTATATAAATTAACACGCACCCACCCGCAGTTTCTTCAGTTGCAGTGTGATCATGGCGCTTGCAACCGTGCCGTAATATCGGCAACTTAAAACAAAGGATATACATGTTAAATATCCCGTTTATAATGTTAATCCTGCATTTTATAATCACAAAATCGTATTTTCCCATAAAACTTTTTTAATTTTAAATCTGGCCGCGCCGACCAATCTGTTTAATGCAAATAAGTCTATAACTTGGTTTGTTTAGGACGAGAACAAGGCTCCAATGAGAAAACTTGGGATTAGCTCGCAAAAGGTCTTGGGTATATTTGCATTTAGTCCATTTTGTTAACGTTTCATTTTTATGTTTGAACACGAAATGTCCGTAAATCTCAACGATAATTTGCCACCCCCCTATTTTACAGCAACAGAGTACTTTTTCTAGTTTACGAAATATGCTGATCCATTTATGAAATATTCTGATCTATAGCGCTGTAGATCAGAATATTTCGTAAAAGGAACTAAAAAAAAGTTTCAAAGTAACATAATTATAATTTTAAAATAACTATGCCATGAGAAGACTCGATGGGGTAAACACAAATACATTGGCCGCAAAGGAAGCGGGTCGGTAACAATAACCTCAATTACTTCCAAAATATTGGAACTAGTTTTATGAAATAAACACTGTACTATAGATAAATTTAATAAAATTAAATAAAAGTTATAAAAGTTCAAGATTATTGAATTAAAGTAGGTTAAGTAAATTACAATATTACACTAGATTTCTAAAAATGTGCAATTTGTCACGACTTTAATACAGATGCTTTTCACCAGATTTCTGAGCCGATGCTAAATTATAATCATCCTGTGTTCTTCTAAAATATTTAAAACCACTAGGTATAGCACCAATGCTCTTAAAGTTTTTGATAGATTAGTTATTTCGTTTCCATGGCAACCGTTCCTTACAGCGAGTAATCTACGTTTTCCAGTTTCCCCGTGGAAAATAGTATCCTATGTTTTATTCTAGGGTATAACCTATCTCCATTCCAATTTTCAACAAAATCCGTCCTGCCGTTATCGCGTGAAAACTCCCCAGACAAACAGACAACGTTTCACTTTTATATATTGGTATGGATTACCGGGCCCAGGCAATATACACTTTATCGCAGAAGAGTTGTCTTTGCAGCATGTAAGCTCAGGTAAGCTGGCCAGAGAGCTCGTAACTCACTACGCCACGACGGCAGTTACCACTAAGGATAAGGCCTTGGAATTTTGGTAAGTAACACAAACAAAAGACCCCCCCCCCCCCCCCTAGATGATAAATGTACAGATAACAAAATTTCTTTTAATTTACATTTTGATTCAATACAAAATTGCCATAACTTGTTATTTCACGAATGGAATTAGAGTTATTTAGACTTCTCTCGGCTTTCTTAGTTTCAGAGAAATCTATTTATTTCGACATTTACTATAATTGGCTTAGAGATAAATCTTCTTGAACGTACCTAACAAAAGTGAAATATCTTAAAAAAATGTTTTAAGTTAAACGGTTTTATATGTACTAAAAGCTAAAAAATAAAATAAAATCGTGTGGCGAGTTGAATTTATATTGCTCAGGTCAAGCGACGCCCCACGATTTTATTTTATAACCCGTTTAAATAAAAACTTTTTTAGCCATTTTATTTTCAAGCTGTTAGTTTTTTTTTATTTAGTTTTTTTAAGTTTACTGTGTTCTACTTGTCAAGCCCTTTCATTTGATACCCATATTGGGGGGTGAAAAAAATATATTAGCCGCCGTTTTGTGGCGGTGGCCATCTTTGATTTACAATGATATTGACTATATATAATTGTATTGTCATCAGCACTAGGTGTGTACCAAACTACAGATCAATCGGTCGGAAGAGGTTTCAATTACTAGATTTGAACCAAAAAACAAACAAAATCAACAAACAGGTGAAGCTAAATAAAACCGTTTATAAACATCCTCGCCTTCAAGGGATTTTTGTGTAGCAATATAGTATAATACCATTATAGCCAGACTGTGCCAAGATCCCCGCCACGTTCAGTTCATCGCCAGACTTACGTGCCGCTAGGTATACCATTGTACTTTTTCCATTCCATCCACGGGGAATTAATCGCGTTAAAACATCCCGTTTGAAGTTTAAAATAACGTTGGAATAGTTTTATGTATTTGTTTTAACTAATATTTAAAACAATTGATAAACATCAGTTAGATATTTTCTACAAAAAGGTGCACATGAACGAAACGCGATAACGCGAGCCGAGCCAAGCCGTCCGTTTACGCGAGCACGCTACAGTGCGACCAACTTATCTGAGAACTGAAGGGTGGCGTGAGTGTTGCAAATGAGAACACGGCTGTAGTTCCTGTTTTTGCCACTTCACAGATAAGCTGGTCGCACAGGGCCTATTCTCTATTGCCACTAAGACACGTTACGCTTGATTAGATATCTTCGTGGAATTGTCGTGTAACGTAAAATACTAAGCCACAGTCAAATTTGACAATCTATATGATCTATGGAACTTGCTAGGGATGTTACTAAATAGTACTAAAATCGATATTTCGCATAGTCAATTTCAAATCCCTTCAACATCGATTATGCAAAAATCGATAAATTTTACGAACAAACGATTTTTCTTCTTTTTTTTTAATTATGATACCTGCAAAATCGATTATGCAAAAATCGATTGAATTCCAGAGACAATCGATAATTATGAAAAAAAAGTTTTGTTACTTTAAAGAAATCTAAATGATAATGGTTGAAAAAAATAGATGAAGAAATAATCGATTAATTTAAAATCAATAATCGGTCTATTTTTTCACATCCCTAGATCAGTCAAAATTCAACGAAATGACGCATGCCTATTAAAACACCACGTGAAATCAAATCAAATAAAAACATCGGGCGCAGACAACTTTTCTTATGGCATACAGAAATCCGTTTCTCGATTCCACACCATGGTGCGTTTACGTTAAAAGCACATTATGACGTTTTCTGCATGGAATTTCGTGTGGCAATAGAGAATAATGGCCCTGCAAGTTACACGGCGCGTGGAACACAATAGGCTCAGTCAGTATCTATATCGACGCGTGCTACAGGCACGCTGCGAGCCGCGGGTCCGGCTCGGCTCGCGTTAACACGCGTCGTTTATCTGCACCTTAATCTACATGTCGTGGCGATATCGTAAAATTAATGATTTTATGAAATGCTTGGCCACATCGTGACAAAATTGTTATTTCATGAAATTATCTGAGACATCATGAAAGGGTTTGGCCAGATCAATGAATGATTAGCGTTTGACGATATGAACAACTAAACGCACGGCTACTTCATGATGATGTTTCAGTTCAACAATATGTTCAGTTTTAGCTGGGCATTTCATGAAATGGGTAGCGCCCGCACCGCGGCATTTTTTCTTACTTTTAGCATTTAAAAAGGAGTCGTAAATTCAAAAAAATTACAGCTTTATGCAAAACCTTTGGTAGCAACTATCGTGGTTTTTTGACCATAGACAACTGCAATATTATTCACGTACTTGACTTGTTATTATTTCGTTTCCACGGTAACATCTCATTTTGTTTCGCTACTCGCTGATAATGTAGCTTTCTATAGGTGAAATATTTTTTGAAATCTGTTTAGTATATTTTGAGTTTATCCATGACAAACAAACAAACAAAAATACAAACATACTAAAAATCAAATCTTTCCTGTTTATAATATTACTTAGTGTAGAAGTATAGATAATGTACATGTACATTTCAAATTTCGCTATTGGATAGCGACTCGGGCCCATCCCAACCTAGATATAATATGTTCATTTGAAACTTATTTTGATCCTCGTACAATATATTCCTTTTCCTGCGCATAAATAACTAAAATTAAGTAGCCTTATTTAAAGACTATGTAGGTACAGTACAATGTATTTCGAAAAGGTAGTGCTGACCTCTGGTGTCAGAGTTTTTCAATCCGAGGACCAACCACTCTGACGTGGCTTTACGACTTCTATTAATTATTTACCAATGTCTTAACGCGCTCTCCGAAATTAAAAGTAATCGCTGCAGTGCGGCCACTTTGTTTGTTACAGGTGCAAGTGGAAATTGTGGTACAGTGCAAGAAAAAAGTGTTAGCCATGATGTATGTGCAATAATGTGTTAGTGCACGATGTCGCCGCGGCGGCGCTGCGGGCGGGTCACGTGACGTCACACATCCAAGATGGCAGAGAGTAGTCCCGCCACTTCAATCATAGAGGGCACTGTCAAGTTCCGCGATGGGAAAAAGGTAAGACTCAACTTTATATTGATGTGGTTTGTTTTTGACCGTGTAAAAAAAACCATAACTTAGGTATTTAAATGTGCCTGAATCCTCTTTATTTTATTAAGAACTATGAATATTCGTTACAAATATTCCCAGACTTCTACTACTGTTTACGTGGGTACAGTCTACAGTTATCGATCGACACATTTCCCGATATCGATAACGTTATCTTGCGATACGCAAACATCACTATCGCGGGAGCTGGCACTTCAGGTGCCCCTAATGTGTAGGTGTTGTGAATATTTGGGTAAATGTGATAGTGTCTTTGTAGACCCAAACACAACTAGCTAATAAATAAGACATTCATTCAAAAACAAAAACCCGACTACGGTCGGGTAAAAAAATAGCCTATGACATTCATGCATTGAAGATGAATCTATTGATACCTCTCTTGTCAAAATCAGACCAATAGAGGCCACACGCTATGTTGCAACATCCACATACATACATACATACATACATAGACAGTTAAACTTATTACCCTTCCCTTGCAGTCGGGTAAAAATAACTCTAATGTATCCATTTTGGGCCAAGTGTTAATAGGACATCACTCGTAATGTCGTACGTAATAAACTAATTGCCCAAGTAACCATTGCTGTGCTTTGTATCAATAATTGACGTTCTGCAACTTGGCTAGAAATTGTCAAAAATATGTTTATCTGGATTACACAATAAAAGATTATTAGGAAAATATAATAAATTGAATAAAAATCAGTAGGTAATAAAAAAAACACGATTACTGTGCCAAAAACGAATGAAAAATCCAAAAAACATGAGTTAAATAAAAAAATGACATTGCAGTCGGGGGACCGTTCTGTGGAACACTTTAAAGTAAGAGAATAATAAGATGTTTTGGAAATATTGTTTTTATTGTTTATTGTATTATTATTTTTATCTTTATTCCTGATGATGGATAATAATGGAGAATCCATCCTGATGATGGATAATAATGGAGAATCCATCCTGATGAATGGAGGATAATGTGACAAATTTTTTAAATTATTGTATTGTCACCGGGCCCACATAAGTACGCAAAATTTTGAATTAATCTTATCTTTAAATTGGATAAAAAGCGATTTCAAAGATTCTGTTACATACAAACATACATACAGGTGAAGCTAATTAAAGCGTGTTAAAAACATTACACTCGAGTTTTTTTGGTAGTCGTGCAAAAACGGCTTGTGCTCAGTAACAATGACGTTGTTTTTCTGACAAACCCCGCGGTTCATCTGTTTCACCTTTATGTAAGTATTAAACCATTATCTTCTACTAAACTAGATGATCCTGTCAACATGGAATTACATTACCAACAACAGCATGTACTTCATTAGGCATTCAGCGAACAGGGCGTGTTTTGATAACACGATTAGCTGCTAGCGGGTTACTCAGCTACATACATAGAATGTGCACTTAGCTGCACCCGCAAATGCAGTGCAATACACAATTTGGAATTGCAATGTATTTTGCGGCAGTGCACTGTGCTCGTCAGTCTATCTGTGCTCGTAGATATATAGACCACTGTATTGACTGTAGTAATTATGTTTTAAGTATTGCTGACTGTACTAATTGTGTAATGTAATATACAGTATAGAGTTCGAGAAAATGCTTTTATTTTTTTTAAACTCTTTCTTTCTTGGCTCTATGTTTTATTCACAACTAGCTGCATCCGCGGCTTCGCACGCGTGGTCTTTTCTCTAGGTTAAAAGTACTATTCGAACACTACTAATATACCAACATTTGATCAAAATTCCTTCAGCCGTCAAATTTTTTTGATCGCTTGCTCGACTTCTACTCATCGGATTGAGATACCAGGTACTCGAGTTTTTAAGTCAAACCCTAAGCTATCCAATAGTGAAAACCGCATCGCAATGGGTCCAGTAGTATTTACGCGATGCGCGAACAAACATACAAACAAAGTAACAAACAAGCAGACACGAATTTGAAACATGATCTTCTTGTTCAGAACCTTACTAGTATTTTAAGTACCCTAGACTATTTTTTTCTTAATTATCTTCAATGTACAGACTTTTTCGTTCCTATTGCTTTATTATAAGTATAGATGAAGAATTTAAACAACACTCCTGCCCTGCCAAAAAAATAAACTTATGCCAATAAACTAGACTGTTGGATTGTGCTTATCAAGGCCTTCAATTTGACATACATATTGTAAAAATCTAAAAAAAAAAAAAAAACGCATTTGAAATTTTGCCATACTGAAGCCAAATAATACTTAATCTAACTAGCCGTACCCGTGGGCAACGTTCCCAAAATGTTGGCGGCATTGCCTCGTTGTATGGCAATGCTTAGTCTTTGGGCAACATAAAGGCATAACGAATAAAATAAAGACTAAAAGAAATTTAAATAAAACCGTAAAATAAAGATGTATAGGGGCGGGCGACCGGTCAAGTAACACGTAACTAAGATGATGGCCTTTTTTACCAAATAACTATATTACACTCCTATCATATACATACCTAAAGTACTAAACGTTTGATACTATTTTATGGCTAGTTAGTTTGCATGAGTAGTCATGTCGGGTTTGTTCCAATCTATGCAAACAAAGTGACTCATACACATTTCCTCCTTATTTGATAGGAATTTAAATGCAGTGTCATAAGTTTCAACATGTAGCCGCATTCGCAAACTTCATCAAGTCTTCTCGTCGTCCATACCACAGTGCCTGAAGACCAAAGTCTTAAATCAGTGCGTCCTACCAATCCAGTGCCAGCGGAGAGAACTATGCTTGGAGTTTCTCTAAACGACATGATTAGTAATTAAAATTTCCGACAGAAAACTACTGTAACCGACATAGCTTAAAGAATAAGCAAGCTAAAGTGGCAGTAGGCTGGTCACATTTCCCGAAGAACCGTTAACCGTTGGGGTAGACGAGTTCTCGAATGGAGACCACGCTAAGCAAACGTAGGCTGTGTAGGACGCCCTGTGGCCAGGGCCCCGATTCTGTAAGCTATTGAACCGCGATAACGCAAGTCGATCGCTTGAAATTTTTTGAGAAATTTTCTTATTTACCACTTAAAAGTGCTGGAAGCGAAAGTTTTCCTAAAATTTTCGCTTATTGTTTTTTTTTGTTTTTTTATTTTCCATTTTTTTTTTTTTTAATATTTCTTTTTTTTTAAAAACAATTCTAGCACTTTTAAGTGGTAAATAAGAAAATTTCTCAAAAAAATTCAAGCGATCGACTTGCGTTATCGCGGTTCAATAGCTTACAGAATCGGGGCCCTGGTGTAGTGACGACTTACGAAAAGCGGCTGAATGAAAATGGATGAGGAGAGCTGAAGACCGAGCTCAGTGGCGTGTATTAGGAGAGGCCTACGTCCAGCAGTGAACAAACATAAGCTGATGATGATGGTGATGTAGCCAGTATTTGTTATAATATAATACTTTTCTTGTTATTAAAGTCATCATATTGTTGTCAGATTACATTACCAAGATAACCATTTCTTTCTAAAATACGAGTATGAAGCCTAGCCCGGCCCATCGACTTTATTGTCACTGCTAAAAAGTGCTCATAAAATCAGTCCGACAGTTAGAAATATTGCAAAAAGCGTATCCCGACACGGTCATATCGGCACGCTTATTGAAATCCATCGATACGTACGAATCGCTGACGAAGATTTAGCGCGACTGGTGATGACAGTTTGTACTATTATTAATTCTATGGCGGCAGTGAGTGAGGACGCTGATCCATCATTACTTTCTACTGCTGGACATTAGGAGAGTATATTGAGAATAAGTTGAGCTTGGTGTTCAGCTCTCTCTGCATCCAGTTTCTGCCAGCTACACTTTACTCAGTTCGTCAATCCACCTGGTTACAGGGAGTCCTACACTACGTTTGCTTAACGTGGTGTAAACTCGTGAACTCGTCTATTCAAATTTCAACGGATATCGCATAGTAAAGTAAATAAAATGCAAAGTGCAAGTGTAACATGCAAGTGGTTGTCTATTATGAATGAAGGCCCTATGTCCAACAGTGGACTAATGCAGGCGTTTGATGATTGTTCAATAGCACTTCCTTTGTCGTGAATGTGTGGCAAGTAATCTCAATGAGCCAACAAAATTGTCTGATAGTTTTATAAACAGGCACATTCCCACCAGTGCGATGCTGATGACCATCCGTAATTTATAGCTGTCGTTGGACTTTTTTTCATATAAGCAGTCGCCAACAAGTAGTTGGATGTAGTGTACGACAACAACTCAATACAAAAATACAAAGTTTTTAGGATAATCGAATTATCTATCCATTTAGCACCATGATGCTCAGTTAGCTGGCTAACTCTCTATCCATTTAGCACCATGATGCCCAGCTAGCTGGTGAACTCCCTATCCATTTAGCACCATAATGCCCATCTAGTTGGCAATCTGTCTATCCATTTAGCACCATAATGGCCAGCTAGTTGGCGAACTGTCTATCCATTTAGCACCATGATATCCAGCTAGCTTGCGAACTATCTATCCATTTAGCACCCTGATACCGAGCTAGCTGGCGAACTGTCCATCCATTTAGCACCATGATGCCCAGGTTGCTGGCGAACTGTCTATTCATTTAGCACTATGATGCCCAACTAGTTGGTGAACTGTCTATCCATTTAGCTCCATTATGCCCAGCTAGCTGGCGATTAGCGAAAAGAAACATGATTCATAATCTAGGTCAACATTTTAGTCTTGTCTATTCCAGTAGTCTGTATCCTTTTCTCTTTTTAATTAAAAATATCTACAGTTTCTTTTTTCCACATCCCTCGCTAAGGGTCGGAAGGATCGGCTTAATTAAATACTAACATTGACTTTCACATAAAATGATGGGGTTATTAAGAAAACTCTTCGGAGCTGATTTCAAATTAAAATTTCAATTTATTAACAGCAAAGTAAATTAAACTTATACTAAAAGTATTTATACAGAAAAGCTTAGCTTATTTAAACAATCATTTGAAGAAAACTTTTCTGTAACAACAATTAAACGAATCGCCTCGAAACTTCAAAAGTAACTAACGCAATTTAGAAATTAATTTGAACCAACACATTTTAAGTTTAATATCAAGTTAAATTCGCAATTGTCTATGCTCCTCTCCCTCATAATAACACTTATCTATTTGTTATGTATTTTTTTTATTGAATAGAAAAATACACTTCAAATAAAAATTTACAAAAAAAACTTAACCAATTGTAAAGAAATTTAAAAGAAAATCTTTCAAACAAAAAACACATCCAAATTATTACACATACTTTTATCTATGATCCAAATCTGTTCACTAATCTCGGAGATAAAAATAAATAAATCCTCTTTTTGGAAGTGGTTTAAAAATTACGATACCATCACGTACATTGTTCATTGTTCTACCATTACTGGTCACTAAAGCTAGCTAGAGCCAGCCTCATGCCTGAAGCTTATTTCTTTCAACACCTTCAATATCTCTATCCTCGCTTCGAACTTCTGCTTATCATTAAACTTCCTAAAAGTCGGTATCAGGGACATCAGGAACTGCTTGTCCTCGTCGTCTTCATCCTTTTTCACATCTTTGAGGTAATCTAAGATTTTACCGTCGGAGGTCTGGTTGCTTTCGATTATGTGTTGGAATGTGTCTGGTTCTAGCATTATGGCTTCATGTCGTGAAGTTCCTTCGAAGACCGATTCATTTTTTATGACGCTGTCCAGAGGATCTTCGTCCATGCAGTCATCGTCATGTTCGTTTGAATCGTCATTGTCGGATTCCTTCGTCACTGGTCTGCAGCCCATGTTATAAGAGGGAAGGAGGAAGCTCATCATGTTAAAGTATCCGTAAACCTTTCGCCTCCGAACTGAGAGATTTTTCTTTCGTCTCTGTTCTTCTTTTCTCTGTTCAGAGACTTCTCTTCCGAAGCATGTTCGGAGACTCTTCCAGCGCTTTTGTAGTTCGTGGCCTGTCAAATTAAATCCGTTTTAATGTACTATTTTAAGGCAGCGTGTAATAATAGTAGTAATCAAATTTACCGCTAAAAGAATTTGTGTAATTATTGTGGAAACCATAGCTAACGACTTCTAACTCTTCAAGGTATTTGTGTAATTATTGTGGAAGCCATAGCTAACGACTTCTAACTCCTAAAGGTATTTGTGTAATTATTCTGGAAACCATAGCTAACGACTTCTAACTCTTCAAGGTATTTGTGTAATTATTGTGGAAGCCATAGCTAACGACTTCTAACTCCTAAAGGTATTTGTGTAATTATTGTGGAAACCATAGCTAACGACTTCTAACTCCTAAAGGTTCAAGGTAAATGAGAAATGCTTAATATTCAGGGCTACAGCTCTTCGCGCAGCTTGCTTTATTGCACCAGCTATTGTTTATTCGCCCATTCCTTTATATCATCATCAGCCTATATCTGTCCACTGCTGGACGTAGGCCTCCTCTCCTAATTCACGCCACTGAGCTCGGTCCTCAGCTCTCCTCATCCATTTTGTTCCGGCCGCTTTTCGCTGGTCGTCACTCCACCTGGCTCAGGGCGTCCTACACTTGTTTGCCTAAACGTGGTCTCCACTCGTCGAACCTCAACGGTTATTGATTCATGTGACCATTCCTTTAATATGACTTCCTAATAAAACCCACTGAAAACATTACAATAGTTAATAAGTTGGAAAGCCAACAATTCCCGGTCCCTGTAGTCCGCCTTCCGCAGTTCATTGTTTTTCAATTAAACATTGATTATTCAAACTTTTCGAATTGTGAAAAGGGCAAAAGGCCGAAACGGTCCGATTAGCGCAAATAAATTGTAAATTCAATAACTAACTTTGCTCGTTAAACCAAAGAACTAGAAAAGGGCAGAACGGTTTCGGAGCAACCCAGCACCCTCGTCAGTTTGTTTGTTTGACAGATAACTTTGTGGGAACATGTAACTAATGATTCTGGCATACCTCAGCCTTAGGCCGTACTATTGGTCTTTTTGATTTATTGTTCGTGTCTGCTTCTGCGATGGTTTTATCGGCCATTATTAATATATATATTATTAATTATATTGCATGAATACGTTATTACGGCAATAAAACTTCAATAACTTATAGAATACCTAGATATGATCTATTAAATTAACCGTTGGTTAATTTAATATATCATATCATATCTATTATTTATAACTAACTGTGCCCGCAGCTTTGCCCGCGCGTTAATTTTTCAGGGATATAAGGATCTTATGTGTTACATTATCCAGAATCAAAACTACCAACATCATCATACTTTGTTCAGACGACAAATGGCGTTTTATTGATTGCTCTATTTCCACTCATTGGATTGCGAAACCGCATCGCAATTGGTCCAGTCGTTTTATCGTGATGCGCGAACAACAAGACACCATTTAAAAAATGTTATATTCTTGTTCAGTAGCTTATTTCAAGTTCCTAGACTATTAAAAAAAGAGTATTTTTTTTACTTACTGTATTTTTATAAGAAAATAGTACTACATAGATAAGTACTTATTCCTATTGCAAATCTAATAATTATGTCTATCTTTCCTAATCTCATAATTGTTATCCGGGGAATATGTAAACAATCAGCTGACAAGCACAAAATAAAAATTTATATAACCCCTGACCAGTTATAATTATAGCTAAGAACAATAGGTAAAATAACAACTTTTTATTGCACACCAAGAAAAACAAAACAGTAGATAAGAAACTTAAAAACTAAAATGTACAATCGGCGGCCTTATTGCTAAGAACCATCTCGATAACACCAGCTTTCAAACAGAAAAAACGCATCAAATTCGGTCCATTCGTTTGGGAGCTACGATGCCACAGACAGACATACGGATATATGTATACCTACATTATATACATAAACTTAGAACAGCCCTCTCTTTTCGAGTTCAGGGATTAAAACTATGTCTAAATTTATTAAATCTAGCGGTAAGAAGGAATACGACTGTTGAAGTAAAACGGTAAAACCAAAGTAAAACAAAAACAAATCGGAAATAGGTCTATTCGTTTGGGACCATAAATGATATCGCTCATTTTGCGTAGCGGATTAAAAAAAAAAACAACAAGAGAGTAGTTACCTACTCTGTTTTTTACGCTATAACCTATTTAAGCACCTAATAGCTTATTGCCTAATACGTAATAGCTTAAAACAGAGTAGGAACCTAGTAGAAAGAAGGTTTAAAAAAGACGGAGTCTTCACCGCCCAACAAACGAATGAAGCATAGCGAATGGCGGCTGGGTATGTGTGCGTAAGCGGATAATTTGTGGCTAATACTAATTTCATCACAAAAGACAACATTGGTTTTGCTTGTCCGTGTGAACCAAGGTCGAGATCCTGCTGCGATGTGACGGCCGATCGGCATTGAGGCTTGTGGGTACGAGTGGATTGGCATATCTTAGGTGTTTTACACTACTGCTTAAGAAAAGGAGTGTAATGTTTTTAGTATTCATGTATGTTTGTATGTTAAGACATATATTTTTTTTAGTTTGTTTTGTGTACAACGTACGATTTACTTTTAAGTGGTATGCAATAAAAGTTATATATCTATCTATGTTTGTATGTATGTATGTGAGTTTCTTAATTCCACCATAACTTTTAAATACCTGAACAGATTTAGACGTATGGGGTATCGTTAGAATCCTTACATCCCCCCGAGTAACATAGGCCATTTTTTTTAAATGCAATTTTGCTGCAAATAAAATATATTTTTCTTCGAATTTTACTTTAAACATTCTTGCCTAGTTGGTTATAGCGTAAAATGAGAGGTGGAGATTCTTACAGCATTCGACTCGGTCCTGCGGCCGCATGGACTCCCAGCCCGGGATGACGTCCTTGCAGACTGCTTGCCAGCACAAAGACTTCGCCTTCTTGTTGTGGTAGTACTGCGGGTCTTCCTTGTCGTACAGCATCGTGCGCTTCTTCACAGCCTTTATCAGCTGTTCTGGGTCCAACTGCACCCGTTTCCATGTCTCTTCCATGGCTGAAGTTGTCTGAGTAAAGAAAATGTGACGTTTAGGTGTCCAGCGATTTGATTTTCGTCCAATCTTCTACTCTACGACATCATCCTAAAATTTAAGTGAGAATTGTTGTTAACCAACTTTAAATCTTTATAGATCCTAAATGTTCATTCGAAATGAAATATTATAAGAGAAACCTAAATATGCTTTTCAAATATCTATTCAATGATACCCCATTTAACATAGCGCGCCGCCTTAAATTTTTGTTTTTTTTTGTTTAATTTGCTACGTTTCGCATGTAGCGCAAAATTCATTTTTTTTGTCGTCATAGCTCTGCAACACTTCTTCAGATAGCGCAAGTTGATTTTGCGCAAACTTAACTAACACACATGTTTTAATGGATAGTATCACATAAATATCATTAGTGTAGCTACTAATATCCGGTAACTAAGAAAACACTACAAAAATCATTGACGGATATTCGTAGCTACACTTATGATATTTATGCGATACTTTCCATTAAAACATGTGTTTCTTCAGATAGCGCAAGTTGACGACAAAAAACATCAACAGTTTTGAATTTCGCGCCATTAGCGGAACGTTCCACCTTAATAATGTCGTCGTTAATGACACTCGCGAGATTAAGACAAATCGGTTGACGTAAGATTCATCAAAATCGGTCCATTCGTTTAGTCTATATGTGTAGTGCCACAAACGAACGACATACATATATAATAATTATATACATAAATAAATAGGCTGTTAAACACATATACGGCCTTGCGTGGCGCAGTCTGGTTAAAATAAAACCTGAAACCATCTTGCTTGCAGAATTCAATTACTTGAAGGTATACTATTCTATGTAGGTCAATCTTACATTGCAAATACCTATAATATACCTATTGCAAAGTGCAAACCAAGTCACCTTCATAACTCACTTTTTACAAGTTTATTTTGATCAAATTGACACCACTTCATTGTGCCGAAACTTCACTAGTTAGATACTAATGTTGCTATTAAATACCTACCTTCTTGTAGGAAGTTTTTCTCGGTCCAGTTTACAATTATTTGAAAAAACACTAAAACAAACCTGTATGTATTAAAACTGTTCAAAGATTTTTAATTGTTTTGGCGGTGTCACTTTGCTGTCAATCTCCAGACACGAAAATTGGACGTCACACACAACTATTGTCTTCGAGTTGATCCAATTATCAGTAGTACTATTATTTATTGCGTGTCAGAATGAAGTAATTATTAGGTACGGATATATTTTCATGAAAACATCAAGTTTCACAGAAAAAAACTGAATAAAAGTGGCGTGCGGTCTCACTTGAACTCGCCGGGCAACTAATGATGGCGCAGCCGCGGCGCTGCCGTCGCGCAACTGTGTTCGAGCCGCTCTTTATGGGCAACTGTGGCCACGAGTTATAATTTCTTCGTCCATTGCATTTATTTTAATGAATGAAAAAATACTGATTCAAGAAATATTTCACTTACTTTTCAATTGAACTTGCTTTTTATAGCTGTATTTTTAGGGTTTGAAAACAAGGAATCCTTAGTCCATCTCTCCGTACATCTTTCCATCACAGGCATTATTAACACTACAAGGTTTACATGTATTCATAATAACCACAACACAGGTGTTTAAAGACATAGCTTTTTTTTCTTTTGTAATGGACAGACATGAAAAAATAACTTTTTGGTACTCCATCGAGGGGGTCTCGTTGAAAAAGTATTTTAAAATTATTATGGCAGTTTTTTTATTTGGTTCTTTTTACGAAATATTAGCCTAAAGTAGTAACCTTTCTTTTTAGTTGCATATCACTCTTAAAGTGCAGTTTAAAAAAACTAGAGTATTTTTACTATATTTTTTAATGATTATTCAATATACAATACAACTCTTTAATGCAAATCAAGCAAAATAAACTATTTACTTTTAATATCGATTACTATAAAAACAACAAAATATACGTGCCAAAGTTATTATTTTTTAATTAAGTCTGGTTTGGGACACTAAGATTTTGTATGAAAAATTAAAATGGATTTAGTATTTTCGTTAACTTAAAATTTAACTAGTAAAATAAATCATTGTATCGGTTTTCTTCTGGGTGCAGAATAAGTTAAGCTTTACTAATTATATCCGATAATTAACGTAGAGGGAACTCATTTTTTATTATGATATCAAAGTAAGTGGCCACCTACGCCCTCCCTCGCATGAAATGCAAAGAATTTGGTCCTATCCCACAAACAAATCGTAACTTATGTTTTCTCTATTTATTAGTATCTTACGTTATATTTTTATATTATAAATCTTTATTTTCTTATCAAATTGTCTCAAATTCAAAAACAGTATGGTAACCCTACATTACATAAACCGCAACTCAATAATCGCCAGCGAGTGAGCGAGGCAGACGAACGGCAACGTCGCAGGTCGAGCAGTCTGGCAACGCGCGGTCGACTTATCGCGCGATGAGCCAACTGTCAACCACAGAGCGACCACAGAACAGCTGATGTGAGCCTCAACCACAGAATAAATAATTGTAGCTACTAGCCTTAACAAGCTTGTGTAATGTTATAGTATGTAGTTGAAATCGAATGGCACTGCAATCCAATCTAGGACACATTTTATTGTTTGTTTTGCATTCTACCTAGATTAGGATAATGTAACTTTAAGTAAAGTATATACAACAGGTAGTAGGTAGTATGATTGGTTCTCTATCGATACGCATAAAATATAATGTCATAATTTCACTTATTTTTACCTATCCTAATGGGACTATAAAAATCTATAAAAATGTAGTTAATGTAGCAAGCATAATAATAATTACGCATAATTCTTAAGGCATAATCGTGTTTACCATATCTAAAGTTAGCATAACGATAAACAAGCTTTTTATTTAGTAGCATAAAAACTATACATTTATTAACCGTGAGTGAAATAATTTTAAAATAAATTATTTTACGTATGTAAAACAAACATGTTCACGGCTTACTGGTGGCCTAAGGGCTACCCCGCCGCGCCTTAAACTACTGTCACAGTATATTATATTTATATTATATTTTATGCGACCACATAGAAGTCCCAAATAATATAGCCCAAAAGATCATTATGCCTACCTTAACAGGTTACCAAATATTGTTTATGTAAAATTTATATTATGACATTATAAGTTAGTTATGCCCAACTCATTATGCCAAAGTAAATTATTATTAAAAATGTTATGCAATACAAAGGGATACCAGTAAGTTTTTAACCCCCGAACTCAAAAAGAGAAGGGTGTTATAAGTTTAGAGTGTGTATGTGTGTATCATTGCGTCTGCTATGGCATCGTATCTCCCAAACGAATTTTGATGCGTTTTGTTCTGTTTGATGGCTGATGTGATCGAGATGTTTCTTAGCTATAACGGGGGGAGTCGGCATCGTAGCTCTCAAAGGAATGGACCGATTTTGATGCGGTTTTTTATGTTTGAAAGTTGATCTGATCGAGATGATTTTAGCTGCACATTATATTATTTTCATTTTTAATTTGTTCTTGTTCTCAACTAATTTAATATTTTGATTGTTTCAGTGGAAATCGCGTTGGTGCGTCATGCGGAAACTGTCTCCGGTTGCAGGTAACAACTTCTTTACTTTTTTTAGGGTTCCGTAAACAAAGTGTCCAGACGGAGCCCTACTAAGCTTACTTTAGCTTTTGTCAGAATAAGCTAAGGGAATTTTCAGGAAATGGATCGCAGAATTTTCCTGTATATTATCAGATTATCACCAACTAGTAACTCGCCGCGGCTTCGAACGGGTAGAGCTGACACCGCGGCATTTTTCTTATCTATAGGCTTTAGCATTTATACCCGTTGCTCGTAACTTATCAACTAGTGGCTCTGTGAGCTGTAGACCTCGACAAACTTTTTTGCTAACAATCTAGCGGTTCACAGTAGCGCCATCTAGTTAACTTAATGTACAACTAACATTCATAACCAAGGTGCTCCATCAATCCCTACCTAGTGGGCATAGGGGTGATTCCACCTAAAAGTGAGAAATTTACTGCATTTTGAGGAGCTATTCTGCCCATCACGCCGAAGATCCTCATCAGATCTTCACCAAATTTTTATGAGACCAATTTAAAGTTACTACCTTTCATATAAAAAAGAACAAGTTCTAAATCGAAATCGAAATCGGATCTAATAAGGCGGAGATATAGAGTAGCTCCCTTTTTTACATCTTTTTGGGGGAAGTACCCTCAACTTGACTGTTTTGGGGGAAGTACCCTCAACTTGACTGTTTTGGGGGAAGTACCCTCAACTTGACTGTTTTGGGGGAAGTACCCTCAACTTGACTGATTTGGGGGAAGTACCCTCAACTTGACTGATTTGGGGGAAGTACCCTCAACTTGACTGTTTTGGGGGAAGTACCCTCAACTTGACTGTTTTGGGGGAAGTACCCTCAACTTGACTGATTTGGGGGAAGTACCCTCAACTTGACTGATTTGGGGGAAGTACCCTCAACTTGACTGTTTTGGGGGAAGTACCCTCAACTTGACTGTTTTGGGGGAAGTACCCTCAACTTGACTGTTTTGAAGTTACATTATAGCAAATTTTGGTAAGTAGCTCTAATTTTGCAGGCTGAATACTATGACATACAAATTTAACAAGAAATTGAAATATTATGAATTGAATTTGTAATTATGTATTCTTGCAAATAAATGATTTGATTTGATTTGCAAATCGCACAAGTTACCGCTCTGCCATCGTAGCTCTCTAACTAAAGCGTAGTAGCGTAGTAGCTCCCAAAATCCTCTAAATTTTGAATAATATTATTCAGCCCGTGTACTCGCTTTATAATTTAGTGAAAGATTTTTTAAATTGGTTTAATATTTTTTGAGTTTATCCTTTACAAACAAACTCTTAAAAAATAATACAAATCATTTTTCTTTATTATATTAGTGTAGGCTACTGTGATTACCATGTCATGCTTATTTAGTGAAAGATTTTTTAAATTGGTTTAATATTTTTTGAGTTTATCCTTTACAAACAAACTCTTAAAAATAATTCAAATCATTTTTCTTTATTATATTAGTGTAGGCTACTGTGATTACCATGTCATGCTTATTTAGTGAAAGATTTTTTAAATTGGTTTAATATTTTTTGAGTTTATCCTTTACAAACAAACTCTTAAAAATAATTCAAATCATTTTTCTTTATTATATTAGTGTAGGCTACTGTGATTACCATGTCATGCTTATTTAGTGAAAGATTTTTTAAATAGGTTTAATATTTTTTGAGTTTATCCTTTACAAACAAACTCTTAAAAATAATTCAAATCATTTTTCTTTATTATATTAGTGTAGGCTACTGTGATTACCATGTCATGCTTATTTAGTGAAAGATTTTTTAAATTGGTTTAATATTTTTTGAGTTTATCCTTTACAAACAAACTCTTAAAAATAATTCAAATCATTTTTCTTTATTATATTAGTGTAGGCTACTGTGATTACCATGTCATGCTTATTTAGTGAAAGATTTTTTAAATTGGTTTAATATTTTTTGAGTTTATCCTTTACAAACAAACTCTTAAAAATAATTCAAATCATTTTTCTTTATTATATTAGTGTAGGCTACTGTGATTACCATGTCATGCTTATTTAGTGAAAGATTTTTTAAATTGGCTTAATATTTTTTGAGTTTATCCTTTACAAACAAACTCTTAAAAATAATTCAAATCATTTTTCTTTATTATATTAGTGTAGGCTACTGTGATTACCATGTCATGCTTATTTAGTGAAAGATTTTTTAAATTGGCTTAATATTTTTTGAGTTTATCCTTTACAAACAAACTCTTAAAAATAATTCAAATCATTTTTCTTTATTATATTAGTGTAGGCTACTGTGATTACCATGTCATGCTTATTTAGTGAAAGATTTTTTAAATTGGCTTAATATTTTTTGAGTTTATCCTTTACAAACAAACTCTTAAAAATAATTCAAATCATTTTTCTTTATTATATTAGTGTAGGCTACTGTGATTACCATGTCATGCTTATTTAGTGAAAGATTTTTTAAATTGGCTTAATATTTTTTGAGTTTATCCTTTACAAACAAACTCTTAAAAATAATTCAAATCATTTTTCTTTATTATATTAGTGTAGGCTACTGTGATTACCATGACCTGCCTGCAAGCGGTTCTATAAACAAAAACCTTAGCGGGCCCTAGGGTGTTTGTTATTCTGTGGTGTGACTTAAGTTAAACCCATAACCTCTATAAAGACTACACATACTTTCCTCAGCGTTACTTATGACACCAGAGGGCAGCACTACCTCATACGACCAACAGAAATAGGTGCCTACTCCACGATAAGCCTCCAAAGTTGGAGAGTTCTGAAACTTTACGATACATCCCCGACGTTGATGGCTCCATTCTACATATGTGAGATGAATAATGGATCTTTTAAAATGTGCTGGAGATATCAACACTTTTTTCTAAGAAGCAGCTAAGATTGTTTAAAAAAGAGGGATTCCACACCGCCACATCGAAAGTGAAGCATCCAAGATATGCCGATCCGCTCGTCACACCTCACGCACACACGCCATGTTATGCCGATTGGATGCCATATCGCAGCAAGATCTCAACAACAATGCAGTTTTGTGATGAAATTGTGTATCAAATCAATCACAAATTATCCACTCACGCATACTTACGCAGCTGGCATTTGCTAAGCTTCGCTCGTTTGTTGGTCCGTTTAGTCTCCGTCTTTTATTAAACCTTCTCAATGGCAGCATGTGTTTACCTTTGGCTTCTTCTAGGCCTTTGACTAAAAACTTACAAAGCCCTACACTTTGTAGGTCGGGTCGGGAATAAGCTTACCGACAACACTTAGTGAGAGGTAGAGTAGTCAGGCCTCCCAAGGCGGCTGCTATTAATTGTTCGGTAATGTAATTTATGCCCAGGATTGAACCCGGTGTTGTTGGATTATGTTCAATATGTGTACCCTAGCTTATAATAAACTACCGGAGGATATAAACTATTGCAGGGCAATGTATTTAAAATTAAGTTTACAAACCGGTTGATTGATAAATGTTAATATATTGTCAAAGAGTTTATTAATGTTAATTACTGCTTCTTTTTTAACCGACTGCACGGAGAGTTATGTGTTTCGGTTGTATGTTTGTTTGTACGTTTACTAGGCGCGTCCTACAATCTAAACGGCTTGATTGATTTTTATATTGAATTCGTCTGGATCACGTGATTGCTATAGGATATATGAAGTGTCAAGAAAACTAATATGTCGGCTTACAGCTGCCATATTGTATATCCGACGTTTTTTTACGAAAACCTATCGAGTGAGGTATCAAAATGAAGGTATTTAAAATACCATTTCAAAAATATATAATTTTTATAACTAAACAATAGCAATTTGTCTTTTAAAGATTCTTACAAAATTTTCAAGTTTAGGTTATTCAAGTTTATGTAAATATACTAGCTGGGTCCCGCGGTTTCACCCGCCACCCTCAGGAAGCGTGCATTTGTCCGGGATCAAATGTAGCTTATGTGTTAATCCAGAGTATAAGCTATCTCCATACCTAATTTAATCCAAATCCGTTCGCCGTTTACGCGTGATGAAGTAACAAACACACACCCTGAAATACATACATACTTTCGCCTTTATACTAGTTTGATTATTTTTGCGGGCGGTCAGCTCGTATTCAATAATTTCGTCGGGTTTTTGTATTTTTATAGTAATTTCACTTGTTATCTTTTTATTTTGACATATACTTTGTTATTTTGACATATATTTTGTTATTTCTGCACACTGTAAAGATTATTTGATATTTCATGTGAATGACGTTTTATTTTTAACTTAATGTAATATTATAAATTGTTTGTTTTGTTTTTCAATTAAATTTTTTTTTTTATGTTTTTAGTGTTCTAAATTTAATGATTTACTCTAAATATGGTCGCTTGCTTGCAGGCTGAATACAAATACCAAAAACAAGAGAAAAAAAGGAAAATTATTAATTGAATTTAAAATTATTATTAATTTATTGAAATTGATAGATAGATAGATAATACTTTATTGTACACCTGTTTTCAAAAAAAAATTACAGCAAATAGAAACAATCTTATAACTACAGAAAAATAAAATAATCCTTACAGTGTGCATAACAAAATATATGTCAAAATAAAAAGATAATTCCATGTGAAATTGATTTGTAATTATGTATTCTTGCAAATAAATGATTTGGTTTGATTTGCAAATCGCACAAGTTACCGCTCTGCCATCGTAGCTCTCTAACTAAAGCGTACTATTATTTATTCTGTGCTAAAGCTTAGTACCACTAATTTTTACTGTGCACAGAATACATAAAAGTATGGCTATAGTCCCGAAGTCGTAGAAGATAAACCTGAATCGGGTAGATAAACTACAAGAATGGTCTTTATAGGAGTTCTGCACAATGGTCGATATTGCAAAGTTTTGTGGGGCTTGCCTACCTACCTATCTCAATATTTGATGATCTTTCATTCAATACCAAACTGACAAAGTTTCTGTACAGTCAATAGGCACAATGGAATTATGCGACAGAAATTGACCGAAACCTTTCCATTCACTTCAATAACTATTCTTACCTTTTATACTAAGTATTATATTGTAATACTATTCTCAAGGTCCTCATTTAACATGTTACCTGCTTAACAACCACACCTTGTCCGATTCTAACCTCTAAACTTAGCCACCGAAGGCTTTTATAACCGCAAGTTTAAGCTTTGTACAATTTTTACCTAGAAATGACGAGTCATCACTTCACAGGGAAATCAACTTTAGCTGTTAATTTTTATCTCGAGGAAGAGGAAGGTCGAATAATAATGATTTGATAAAAATATAATTTAAGAGGAAAATTCGTAAGAAATTCAGTATAAAAAGTATCTGTCAAAACAAAATGCCCATACCTGCCTTGGTTTACATAGATATGTCCTGCCTAGTTCCACTTGAAGCTAGCAGCTTATTCCGTAGTACTATTATTAATTTTGTACTTTTTCTATTCTATTGTCTATGACTCACGTTCTGGATCGCTGTATCGAATCTCGAACGTGATCCTTAAGTATAACTCCCAAGGTACTGCATTCCATAACTCGTTGGCAAACTCCAACTCTAAAGAAATACATGTACTGTACGCGAACCAAAACTTTAAAAAACAGGCAATGACATGCGACACCAAATGTCTACTAGCTTCTAGACGAGTATAATAGTGTATTATCTGTGTTCTAGACATGAATTCAATATAGTGTAGTGTTAATAACTTAACCTTTTTATAAATGAAATCTATACGATCTCCATACTCAGTGACGAAGTATTGCGGTTTGTACAGTATAGATAGATAGATAGATAGATAGATAACTCTTTATTGTACACCACATAGAACAAAAATACAATAATAACTAAAACATTTATACAAAATATATATGGGACAATGGGCGGTCTTATCGGTAAAAAGCGATCTCTTCCAGACAACCTTTGGATGGAAAGGAATTAATATACGGAAAAGACGGTGGTGCATTATAATATAATAAATAAATAATAAAAACTGAATACAATGAATAAACATATATACACATATATTCCAATATACCTACACATAAATATGTAAATATATAGTACAGTATATATATATCCACATACATAGTATATACATTATAATAAATTACATTTACTACATATACATTTACAAAATATATTTAGTATATACTCGTGTCTACGATTGCAGCGGACGAGCAGGTCGCTCGCCTGATGGTAAGCGTCACGCCTGCTCATAACAGTTGCAGTGCCACCCAGAACTTTGGTTGCAATATCTTGTGTGTCCCTGCACTGCGCTCGCCACCCTGTGGCATTGGTTGTTAAGTCTCATTGCCCAGTGATCTTGCTGGACACATTGTCCTTCAAACCGAAACTCAGAAATGTTTACACACTACTGCTTGGCGGTTGAATATCTGATAGAGGTGTGGTACTTCCTCAGGCGGACTCTTGCGTAAGTGGCCTACCACTACAAAAGAAGTGGGTTTTACCGCGCTTTTGATTTTTCAATGACACTATGGGGGCAGAAGCGAAATAAAAAATGGATCTGGTAAGATTTAAAAGAAAACAGGGAATTTGCATATAACTTGTGCTGTACTGTCATTCGAAGGTGTGGTGTACCTTAGTCGTCGATGGAATAAATATTTGTAAAATTGGGCAAGGAAGTATCATTACCCGACTACAGCTAAGCAAGCGAAGGCTAGTGTTTAGCAGTATATGTATGTATGTATGTGGATGTTCCACCATAGCGTCGCCCCTATTGGTTCAATTTTGACAAACGAGGTATCAATCAATTCGTCTTCATCGCAAGAGTGTCATTTAGGCTATTTTTTACCTGGCCGTAGTGTTTTTTGAACTTATGTCTTATGTTCTTTCTGTAGTAATCCAATACTCACAAAAAACTTGCACACTAGTTGCACACACTTCAGTTATTCATATTTCATGTCTACACTAAGCTTACAAAAAGTACTGTAATGCCATTGATAGACGAGACGTGCCGTTAAGCAAACAATCATGATTGATGCGAATGTTTACCAATTTCATTAGCATAAATTATTCTCTCGAGTCCGTCTTGAATGACAGGTTGGCAAAAACAGGCACCTGTGTCATCACATCTCCAATGTAACCCACACACATGAGTATCATTTTGGTAATGTAGGTAAAGCTACACTAGCTGTTACCGCTGATTTGCCTGCGTGGTCTCTAGGTTAAAAGTAACCTATGTGTTATTCCAGGAACAAAAAGTACAATATATACTACATTTCATCAAAATTTGTTTAGCCGTCTAATAGTTTTACCGATTGCTCGGCTTCTACTCATCGGATTGAGATACGAAGTGTCAAAACCATCAGAGAAAACCGCATTTTTAATCAGGTCTCTTTTTACGTAATGCGCGAACAAACAAACAGACACCATTTTTTCAAAGTTATATTCTAAGTCAGTAGCTTATTCTAAGTACACTAGAACATATTTTTTTATTATCTGCATTGTACAGACTTTTTGTTACTAACTGCTTTATTTTATAGATAAAGAAAGAGTAAGAGATACACAGATAATGAACGTGAATCAGTTTGATGGTTCATTTCTACTGCCGAATGTTGAAACGATGAATATTGGCTGCAAAGATACTTAACTAGGCTAGACCGAATTAAATTCGCATCTACACAATACTGCACGACACAAATTAGTTTTAAATCGACATTCAAGTATTCTATACTAGGTCGAAACAGTAGAAATAGCCGCTAGACTCATGCCACAGACATAAACTTAAGTTGGCCTTTGTATTTTGCACTCAGGCTTATCTCAAACCACAAATAACATAAGTTAATGTAAATCATGCATAGCATGATGTCACTCCACAGAATAGCAAACTTCTAGTGCTCAGTCCAGTCCCACAGTAAGCTGTCAAGGCGAACCGCTCTGCTAACTTAGCACAACTTTAAGTTAGAACAAAGTTAGGTGAGATAGCAGTGTGGATTTCAAGTTTTTGGGCCGAAACTGGCGAAGTTAGTTAATTAATTGTCTTGCCATTGTTTACAATTTATTTATAATTTATTTTATTTACGTAAATAACTAATAGGCTTCAAACACAACTTTTAAACAACTTCAAATTACGAAGTATTTAAACACTTCTGCACTCAAAAATATTTTAAACACTAAGATTTATATCATTACTAGCTGATGCCCGCGGTTCACACTCTGGTCATTTCTCTAGGTTAAAAGTACTCTATGTACTATTTCAAGACCTAAAATACGAGTACACCAACATTTGATCAAAATCCCTTCAGCCGTCAATAAGTTTTTATCGATTGCTCGGCTTCTACTGATCGGATTAAGATACCAAGTACACCAGTTTTTAAGTCAAATCCTAAACTATTCAACGGCATCTATTCATTCGGTCTAGTAGTTTTTACGTGATGCGCGAACAAACCTACAGACAAACTAACAAACAAACAGAAAGACATTTTTTTAAAACATATAGTATTCTTGTTCAGTAGCTTATTTTAAGTACTCTAGACCATTTTTATATTTATATATAGATATAGATAGAAGATAGATAGATCATCAGGCTGTTACGTTCTCACAGCTGGACTCCCACTCTGAGGGAAGGTCTGGGACACAGACCTCTCAGAGTGAGAGAGAGGAGAGATGTTTTCCATCATACTAGGAAAACTGCCCTAAATCCTACAACACACACATGCCCTATTAGTAATGAATTGTCAACAGATGCGGTACCAAACAATAAATTGGTGTTTTTATTGAAGCTCTTTCAAACACTTTTAGAATATATAATATTCGTAGACCCCATTAAAACTAACTCTTCTTTTAGATCGTGTAAGAAGTCAAAACTAACGTGTAGAAGTTCTTGTGGGGATTAAAGTGCTGCGAAAATGCTAATGAATATATTTTATTAAACGACTTCAAAAAAAGGAGGTTCTCATGTTGATGAGTACCTATCTATGTAATATTGTGGAAAATGCGTAATATTCATATATGATAGTCTATAATGAGTATTTGAACAAAATTATACAAAATTTCACAATTGTATGTAGTTATGTATACATATATGTCCGTCCACGTATTTCTCGTAAACTAAACGTCTGATTGCAATAATTTTAGTAATATATATAGTAATTTCGGTATGTTTGAAATTAGGGAATAGTTTAAGTTTCATCGAAATCGGTCCAGTAGTTAAAAATATATGGACTGTTAACTGTTTCGAGTATGGCTTATTTCTTAGCGAACGGAATAAGTAGGTACTTCATTTTCATAGGCATACTTGAACAAAACTAAAAAGTATGAAATAATTCAAACCGACAAACCTCGACTTTCAAAAACCTCGAAAAAAAATAATTATTTCTTTCTTTTAAGTTTTATACTAATTGAAGTCGGTTTAATTTTTTACAATTAGTTTTTAATTATATTACTTTTTATTAGAGATGAAACGGATAGCTGTTTAGCCGGATACCGGATCTCGGATACCGTATATCCGGTCAACCTTTAATCTGGATAGCCGGAAATCCGGCCCCAGATATCCGGTCGAACATTGCCGATTAGCGAATCGTAACGAGCAAGCTCGCGTAGGTGGCGCACGAACGACCGAGCGGGCTCGGGTGAATTTCGGTCTTTTCGTTCATGACCAAAGTTAGCAAAGTTAGCATGGACTTGTTGAATTGATTGCAAACTTGATCACTTGAGGTTGTTGCAAATTTGCTATTGTAGTTTGGGGTTATTATAAAAAAATAAAAAAATACCACAGTTTTCCCTTAGTGCAGAACTATTACTATATTTATGTTGAAAAATTAAAATTTGGTGATTAAATTTTGTTAGTTGATTAAATAAAATACCAAAATTTTATATTTCATACTTTTTCTTAATTTCGGTATCTGGCTAAATACTCGCTTTTTATTCGGTATCCGGCCGGATAGTAAATTTAGGGCGGATAGGCTGGATACCGGATAGTTACCGGATAGTTACCGGATATCCGTTTCATATCTAGTTTTAAAAATCTAAAATCGTTCTTTGGTGGTAATAAAAAATCTAACTGAGCCCGATCTTTGGCTCTCTCTTTTAGCCTCATCCAGTTGCTACCAACCGCCTTCCGCAAGTCGTCACTCCAACTGGCCGGCAGGCGCCCTACACTACGTTTGCCTAAACGCGATCTCCACTCTAGAACTCGTTTAACCCAAACTTGATTGAAGACCCTCAAAATTGTGGGTTCTTCTAGTTATGTGAACGGCCCATTGCCACTTCAGCTGTTAATTCTTTGAGCTATCTCGGTTACCTTAGTTCTCTTGCGAATCTCCTCATTTCGGATGCACACAGAATAATAACCTAATCTATCTATTAACAAAAAGTACAGTGAAGTTATACAAAAAAGACAATAAAAAATAATTGGGATAAGAATACAAAAAAAATAAAAAATAAGTCCATTTTTGTCAGTTTGTTTTTGTTTTTGCGCTTACTTAAAAAATACTGGACCGATTGCGATGCGGATTCCATTGTTGGATAGCTTAGGTTTTATCTTAAAAACTGGGTTAGGTACTTGGTATCTCAATCCGATGAGTAGAAACCAAGCAATAGATAAAAAACTATTGGACGGCTAAAATAACTTGCATGAAATGTAATACTATTGAGACACTTGCAAAAACGACATTCGAAATTTCGTACGTGTCCCATTGTACAGTAGGTACTTTGATCTTGGAATAACACGCAGGCCAAGTAGGTTACTTTAACCAATGATGTTATATATAAACAGAGGTAGATACGTTGTACTCCGCTCTGCATGGCAAAGCAAACACAAGCTAATTAGCTTGTGTCGACTTAGTCCCAAACAGAGTGGCAACGACGCAACACGTAAATACACGCGACTTCCGAAACATAAAAATTAATCAAAAATGCCATCTTGTGTATTTAGAAAGCGTACTACATACACTGGGACTACTTTGAAAGGCAGGAAGGATGTGTTTTTTCATTTTTAGGTACTGTTTACGATATTGAGAATGGAAAATAATAAATTTCATTTTACTCAAATCAACTGTTGCGTTGCTGCCGCTGCGTCACCTACACGAACGAGACAAGTAGCGGGTTACGTGTAAGAGCGACAGAGAAAACGCGGTAATGGCGCGCAGCGTATGATGCTAGGGGATGTTGGGGCTTACCAACGGCTGGCGATCTTCAGTCTGCGCTCCGACCCGTAAAGGCCACGGCTGAAGATCTTCAGTCGGGAAATCTAGCGGAGTTATTTGTATTGGATTAGGATAGAGTATAGTATTTGTGTTAAATATATTTGAAAACAGCTTGATACGAGCGATTTTATTGGATAATAAAGTGGTTAAGTCCCAATCGTTTTTTTTTGTGAGTTAAGTTTGTCCTAGCGAGTTCATCGACCGCGTAGTGAGTCATTTTTTGTCATTTTTTGTGTTGTTTTTAGTGATTTATGGTTTGTAATTTTGTTTTATTACGTCTAATAATACTGTAAGCTCCTTACAGTTAAAATTCCTAATATTAAAATAATTTAGTGTTTAGTGTCCCGCGAGTGACGACTGTCACAAAGTGCCTTTTGTCACTTTGGCTGGAAAATGTTAACGTGAGTAAAGAGTATATTTTTGATAGTTTAATAGTATTTTTTTCGATGTTTATTGTTTTACCTATAAAATGGTAATGTAATTTATTCTAGCAATTCACAAAAAAATAAAGTTTTACGCGCGGCTCTCAAGTGTCCGGCGAACATACGGGTGTTCTCTGGGATATATATATAGAACTATTATTACGAAACTATAATATGTTTTATCAAAAAAAAAACATTTTATTCTCATCTTGAATAAACCCTTGTATCTATTTTGCCCCAAATTACTCTAGCTGCTAGCCGACGTGAAGTCACAGGCCGTCATCGGCGGTGATTGGCGATCGGCCGCACACTGCAACCCACTGTAACTGAGAATATATGTTTATATCTATCTGACGACGCGGTTCTGTATATATCTGTTATCTTTTAGCCTCTTCAGTGTTGCAAATATAGTTCCTAAACTTGTATGTAAGTAGCAGTAAAATTACGCCGTATTTTTAGTGTTTTATAATGGGTATGACGTCTCTATTGGTAAAATCTCATTGACTTTAACTAAATTGTTATTCGTAGCTTGTAACACATAGAAATGACTGCGCGGTTAAGGCGCTGTTTGTTGTGAAAAGCCCTAATGTAATACATCGAATCATATCACAACGCTAATATTTTTATATTATTTTTTCTAGTCATTAACTAGATTTTCACCTGAGAAAAACACGATTACACTATAATTTCTCGATCAAAGGATTTTTTGAAACTTTCCTCTGTTTCGGTCTTTAAGCGAAGTATCAAAAAATAATATGATTATCGACCCGGAATTTGCTTTGTGAGATAGTTTTTAAGTGGATCTAGATTCTTTCTAGGGATTGCATCCGGGATGTATCGAAAAATCAATGGGCAAAAATCTAGATCAACATCCCGTGTATCGTTAAAAATCAAACCTGCTCCCGAGCTGCATCATCTCTCCCGCTCAACCTGGAGCAGGAAAAACCTGTGACAAAAATTGGCACACAACAGCAAGGGAACGTAAAGAAAGGAAAATTGAGAGGAGCTCTTTGCACAGCAGTGGGACAGTATAGGTATTTGTACTATTATTTATTCTGTGGTATAGGCTAAGCACAACACAACGAGCTACTACCCAGAAGAGTAGCAATGACATTTGGTTTGTACGAACTCAATACCGCCAATTTCCGTGTTGAAATAAAGCGCTCTGATTGGCTAAGCCATCACCACGTGGTTTATTAAGGTGTATTTATTAGTGTAAAATCATTAACATGTTGGCGGAATCCGACGCACTAACAATTCATCTCTTCTGGGTTGTTTCTCGATGGCACAACACAACAACGCACAGGGCCCCAATTCTACTAAAAAAATTGTACTGACAATTGTCAACAATTTTCGCAAAATTTTCGCTTTTACCTCTTAAAAGTAGTCGAAGCGAAAAATTTGTGAAAATTTTAGAATTTTGAGTTTTACTTTTTTGGAAATATTTTATTTTGTTTTTTTTTCTTTTCTACCACTTTTAAGAGGTAAAAGCGAAAAGGAGGATGCCAGCTTTCGGCTTCCAAGACTTTTAAATGTTAAATGCGGCGGACACGAAATCTAACTACATTATTGACTATTTAAAATAATTTCATTCATTGTTATTAAAACAATAATATTCTGGAACTGTTTTTAAAATAAAAACAATTAATATGAATAGAAATGACCGGAGATAGCTGTGCAAGACTTTTAAAAGTTAAATGCTGCGGACACGAAATCTATCCACATTATTGACCATTTAAAATAATGTAATTATTTCTTAGTAAAATAATAACTTTCGGAAACAGTTATTTAAAAAATAAGAATTAAAATGAATAGAAATGACCGGAAATCGCTGTGAAATGATACTAATTACGAATAATTATAGTGTTAACACTATAACTCGTAATTAGTGTAAATAAACTATTAATAAATCGATAAACAAAATCAATTAAAAAAAACTACAGGCCATCTTAGTTTATTCTAATAGAAATCATTTCAGTATATTATTTTATGATATTAGAAATAAACAACAATAAACGTATTCGTATTTTTTTATCCTGCTTATACGTTAATTCATTATTTGTTTTATAAACGTTTTAGTGGTTTAAGTACCAAGCTCATGCCAAGAGCGAAGAAGGCCCAGGGTTCGATTCTCAGATTGAGTACCTATGTTCCAACTACTATAGCAGGTATAGGTAGGTAATAATACTTTATAAATTATATTAAACATGATCGTAAAGTGTAGGTACCTACATAATGTATCAGTTTTATATTAGATTTCAGTAATTATCTTGGCTATATTATTCCTTTGACCATAGACCGTGTCATAATGTAACGAAAGTCACATAACCACAAAAGTTAACTTTATTTCCTCATAACTTATTTTTGAAAAGTTCCCATAAAAAACTAATAACACACAAAAGCTTTAAACATAATGCTTTAAAAATAAAAATACTATTCTGTTGTGTCCGCGATAATTTAACATCGAGCCTAAGTCACTTCGGAGATCTGGCATAGTCCTTTTGCGAAAATTGTTGACAATTGTCATTACAATTGTTTTAGTAGAATTGGGGCCCAGGTAGTAGTACTAATAGTTTAGCTGCCACGAACTGCGTCATGTTTGCGCACAAAATCCACGCAATTCGTGTAACTAAAAGTACAGTCTGTTAAATAGCCGTCTGATATTATCAACAAACGAGACAATAGTTTTCATTGCACAACATTCGCAAGAAACAAGACGAAAATAACACTCGGATCGTTCTTGACACAATTTACATTGTCTCCGAATAGACTCAAAGATCAGAAAAAATAGCCAGCGCAGACACGACAATCTAATTTTAGCAAAAATTTTTTTACCTTGAATTGAGTTTTAAATAAAGAACAGAAATGTGAAATAGATTTGACAATATTACTGTCTGGAATAACTGTTAATGAAAAAAAATATATAATATAATTTTTTAGCGCTGTGCTTAGCAAAACCTCGAGTAGGTTTCGCAGTTCTAAGTTCTGGTTGGCACTGCAGTTGTTACGGGCAAGTGTGGTGCTTACTATCAGGCCAACGACCTATTCTCGCCCCTGTTTTATAAAAATATGACCAAGTGCAAATCGGACTCGCACACCGAGGGTTCCGTGTCAAACTTGTAGATATGTAAATAGTTCGTCCATCACGGGAATCGAGTCTGGGAAAGTTTTTTTTGTGATGAACTGTTTTCGGATTTTACCCTATACTTTTAGTTTTGTTAGGAGTCGGGTTTGTTAGCACTTTCAATTATCCCCCTCAAAAAATAACCACACGGGCAAAGCCTTTTTATTTTGCGCTGTAGGAAGCAACCAGACAACGATGTCCGTTCTCTGGCTGATACGGGAGTTTGGACCTCGCAGCTTCTGATTTCCTAGGTACAGAGAATCCTGTTCAGGGTTCGGACAGGATCTAAATTTGTGATCGTTGTTCTTGGTCCTAAATACACTGAGAAAATGAAGTTGCCATTTTGTTTGTTGGCAATCTCGATGGCTCTTCTCTAACATAATCTATGCCAGATTAGATCTGCGTAATACCACAGAATAAATAATAATACTACAGTTATACCGAGAATCGTTTCTGTGATCAGCTTCTCAGAACTCTTGAGCCTTCTTGTAGGAGTGTTAGGTTATCAGAATGAAACAAGTAGCTAATGTAGCTAGAACTAATCTAAATAATGTTTTATTTTTTAAATGCTTTGTCATCGAGGTGTGAGCTACTCTGAAAGTTTCTGCCGGATAGCTAATCGGGATAGCTCGAAATTTGAATTGCAAGATTCCACCCAGGGCCCCGATTCTGTAAGCTATTGAACCGCGATAACGCAAGTCGATCGCTTGAAATTTTTTGAGAAATTTTCTTATTTACCACTTAAAAGTGCTGGCAGCGAATTTTTTGAATATTTCCAAAAAAATAACACTTCTAGTACTTTTAAGTGGTAAATAAGAAAATTTCTCAAAAAAATTCAAGCGATCGACTTGCGTTATCGCGGTTCAATAGCCCTGAACGACAGACAAACAAGAATAATACGTGTTACCTTTGCTCGGTGCCCTGATATCTTGTTGTTGAGAACTACTATAGAATACCACTAGTTAACTACTACGTAAAACAGTTGGACTTCCCACAATATTAAGATAACTACTATCATCATTCGTTGTAGTTACAAAACAAATTGATTAGCAACCGCTAAGTACTCGTACTTACTTGATATCTATAATGCAGTATTTTAACAATGCGTAATGTCCTACAAAACAAATATAACATTAAAACATACTACTGATGGATTTACTAAAAGTATTGAAACAATGTGGATGAAATTTTAATTAATGAACGTCACTGAACTCGGTCTTCAGAAGTCCTCCATTGTAGTTCCTTAAAAATTTAATTCACCACTGCTGGACGTAGCCTTCTCATAAGAGGGCTACCATAAGAGGCCTACGTCCAGCAGTGGTCAAGTTTAGTATAGGCTGATGATGAATGGAGGACTACCGTAAAAAAAATAACCGACTTCATTCGGTACAAAACTTCCCGGAACAAGACACCCACAAACCAAATCGGACAAGTGCAAGTTGAACTCTCCTTGAGAGGGTTCCGTATATTTTATATTACAATATTGATTTACCATGCTATTTTAAAGCGCTCGGCACACGTATCAACTTTGAGCTACAACCGGCAACTCGCAACTAGCTGTTTTCATGATTTTCTTATAATGTTGAGAAACGGCGCAGACGTAGCAACTCTAGTTGCGAGTTGCGGTCATCGCAACAGTTCTCGGTTGCTGCAATCGGTGACAAAATCAATTCTAAATTGCCGCAACTAGCAACTGACGGACCAGTTTTGTCAAGTTGCTAGTTTCCGGAACCGGCAACTGCAACGCGTAAAACAACTCTTCACCCCTCACCATCCCCCGCAGCGCAGCGTCATTCTTGTTCTACGTACCGTTGTGTCCACACATGTCTCATGCGAAAGTTTATTTAAAATTGCGCAACCTGGCAACTGGGCATTTTGTTACTGCAATTGTCAACCGTTAATGGAAACTTCTGCCTATGATCACCGACTTCTTATAGGTTTTCCTGTAATCTATAAGTAACTATTATCAATGTCTCTTTTCAAAATTGAAGGTTCAGTAGATTCGGAGATAAGGGTGGGAGGGAATGGTAATTTTCATCTATTTACTGAAATTACTTTCAAACTATTTATTTTATAACAAAAAAAATTGAGCTTCTTACAACTAGCCATTTGATTTGATATGTCACACGGTACTCGTACAGAACGCAAAACTTTTTGTTTCTAATTTATGATAAAAAAATTTAATAGAAAAATTTGGATCACGGACGAGATTCGAACCCGCATACATCCACGGCACATCATCATCATCATCAGTCCGTATTCGTCCACTGCTGGACGTAAGCTTCTCCTTGTGAACGCCACTGAGCCCGATCTTCGGCTCTCCTCATCCAGTCACTACCGACCGCCTTCCGCAAGTCGTCACTCCACCTAGCCGCCCTACACTACGTATGCCTAAAAGCGGTCTCAACTCTAGAACTCGTTTACACCAACGGTTGTCGGTTCTTCGAGCTATGTGAACGGCCCATTGCCACTTCAGCGTGCTAATTCGTTGAGCTATTTTGGTTACCTTAGTTCACTTGCGGATCTCCTCATTTTGGATTCTGTCCTTTAGAGAAACTCATATAGCATAGCATAGCTCTCTCCGTAGCTCGCTGAGCGACTTTAAATTTGTGGACCAGCCCCACCGTGAGTGTCCACGTTTCGGCTCCGTATTTCATAACTGGCAGAACTCTCAGATGTGCGCGGCACATGCCTCTAACCACAGACTAACCAAATCGGCTACCGTGACCTATGCATCGTCAGCCATTTTTTTCTGCTTAGCTTCTGAACCTGTCTTACGGGGACGGTAACGCCATCTATTGGTAGTATTTTGAACTGACCAACAAACACGGCAAATATTGATTAGCATCGTGTCTGAAAAATAACGCCTCCAAATATTATTTTTATGATTGTTTTCATTTACTCACAATAGTGATTCATAATTCATTTATTTACGTTACACGTCCGTGTTTGGGTCACAGAATTTGATATGTGTATCAAATTTCAATTTAATCGGTCCAGCAGATTCGGAGCTAATTCGCAGTGACAGACGGACACACAAGGGTATATAAGGGTTCCGGTTTTTTCACCCTAAAAACTAATTATTCATTCTTCTTTCATAGGTCGATAAAAGTTTTGTTTTGCTATCTATGGCATCAGTTCATTGCACATTATAATCTGTGGTAAAGCTGAAACTGTTTTACAGAACTGAATGTAGTGTAGAAGTGTAGATAAGTTAAGTACGTTTATTTCTGGCACAACAGAGTTAAGAACCTGTTACGCAATCTGTGGCAGTGCAGCGACCGCCCATGAATGCGATCATTGTTTATTCCTACATAATATGCGTATATTTAGGACTGTTCAGTGAAACTAAACTCTGAACGTCAATGCTTCCTTGGTCGATCAAAAATGTTGCTTAAATCCGTTGTAATCTAGCTAGATTAAAACTTTAAAGGTATCTATGTGGGTGTGTATTGAAATCTTAGATCTACATTGCTTTTACAAAATAAAACGTAAAGCTTAAAACCTACAAAAGAACCATTTGACTTCAACTTCAAAATTCCGCTTACGAAGGAACCGCTAACAATGAAAATAAAACCAAAACCTCAAATTAAGTTTATCTTTCACGTTATCAAATTATCCTGAGTTCCGCGGAACAAGATTCCTCGAAAATTATTGTGTTGTACCTTCTACAACAAGGTGCGTCCTCTTTCAAATTATACTCATCCCTATGTTCTTTGCAATAAAGTCTTAAATAAACTGTAATAAGCCACATTATAACTAATTGTACAAAGCGTAGAACACTGAACATTTTATATTTTATTCTCATATCAATAAAAGGCAAATCATCACGAAATCTCCGAAACTATAAGACCTCCCAATTTTCACATGGCTTATAGATGCCCACAGAAAAAGGTATTTTTTTTAACTGCGGGCCTTAATGGTCCGGAAAAGAAAGTGTTGAGATTCTAAATTTGATTTTTTGCTTGCTTATAAAGTATTATAAACACAAAAAATACTGAACACATTACGATAGCTCTATTTTCAAATTAATACTTATTATTATTTTTACTTTATGACTATATTTGAATTTCAATAACATTGGTTTTTAATTATCAGGATGATGATCATATACTGTCTTCCGACATGAAATGGACTTCCCCTTTTTATCAGATCTACATCCGACACAGTGGAAACAAGCCTTAGCTTTGTTAGTGACGCATATTTGTGCGGAAACCAAAAAAGGAGAAGAATTCCTTTGTTGTAGGGACGGGACACAGACACAGAAATTCATCTATATCGATAATCTGACTACTGTTGTACTGTTCCGAGTACGACAAAGCAAGGGAAGGATAATGAGTTTAACAGTCTATGTACGTATGTGGGTATGTGGGTCTTCCACCATAGCGTCGCTCCTATTGGTCCAAGCGAGATATCAAACGATTTTTCTTCAGGTATAGAGTGTCATAAGAAATTTTTGTTTACCCGACTACTGCAAAGCAAAGGAATGGTTAGGAGTTAGTGTTCAAACTAAAACCTTGGTCCGATTTTGACAAGCGAGCTATCAATCGATTCGTCTTCATCGCAAGAGTATGTCATAGGGTATTTTTTAACGTAGTCGGGTTTTAGTTTTTGAACTTATGTCTTGTTAAACTATCATAGTCACTGGAGCTATAAACTTATGTCTTGTTAAACTATCATAGTCACTGGAGCTATAAACTTATGTCTTGTTAAACTATCATAGTCACTGGAGCTATAAACTTATGTCTTGTTAAACTATCATAGTCACTGGAGCTATAAACTTATGTCTTGTTAAACTATCATAGTCACTGGAGCTATAAACTTACGTCTTGTTAAACTATCATAGTCACTGGAGCTATAAACATTAGAACCGTTATATTTACCGAGTTTTTTTTGTAATGTCAATGTGAACAATGGTTCTTGTGCCGGGCGTTTTAAAAGTGTTAGAAAGAGAGTATACTTTTAGTCTTCTCGTAAAGAATATATCCACTCACAGATACTTTAGTTTATCCGTGATCATGGCGCTTGCAACGGTGCCGAAATAATAACGGGGACTCATTTCAAATATTTTGCATGGTAAATATCTCTTGGTTACCATGCAAAATGTAACCAATATTACCTCTCATGGTTTCTGTTTCTAGTGTTTCTGACCATGTTGGTTTTAAATCATTATAAAACATAAGAAACAGGATATTTCCCATGTTCCACATTCCTTGAAATAGACCAACTGAAATGGTTAAAACTATAGTTTGAGCGATCCAACTTTTATACGTGAGTAATTCTCGTGTTTGTCATTTTATATACATCAATTTACTAAGTATTCGTTTCGTTTTTTTTCATATTTCGGCACTATTGCAACCTCCGTGTGTGTTAGTGTTCACGTCGGTGACACTTTTTGTACGTAGTACTATTATTTATTTTGTGGTTGTACCAAATATGCTCTACCTACTCCATAGTTCAATCAGCTGCCTGCTAACGTAAAAAAAAACATCCTTTACACCCGAATATTGATTAAATAATTTGCAATTCCAGATGTTTATTGACAAACAGAAATTCTAAGGGACGGGATATATATCTATAGCACAACATTTACGATGCATGGAATTAAAACAGCTATTTTTATACCATATTAGCGTATTAACAAAAACCTAATTTATCGAAATATTTTTACCCCATCACTAATAACAAACGAGCTCTTACCGAGTCGGCGACAGGTGGACACTTTGTTTTTTATCTTGTTTGCATACAGACGTACGGATTACATCACTGTTTGTGTTACATGTTTTAAATATTTTGTCCCACGCTGCTGTATTCATTTCACAGAATAACTAATATTAGGCAGGTACCATACTACTGTCACATAATCACTTATTTCTAATCACGTGTACTACACTCATTTCCAAGAATCTTGCCAAGACATTACTGTAGTACTGAAACTGACACAGTACCTACTATGATGATTGTACTTATAGCAATAATTATGTATCTGTTGTAGCCATATTACAGAATTGATCATTTCATGAAATGGTTGGCAACATCATGAAATAGTTATAATTTTCTGAAATTATCGGTGTCATCATGAAATTATCGGTGACATCATGGAATTATCGGTGACATCATGGAATGGTTTGGCCAGGTGAATGAACGATCAGCGTTTGACGATATCATCAGCTAACCGCACGGCCAGTTCATTATGTGGTCAAACATTAGTGATCATATCGCAAAATAGAAGGCGAGGGCGGAAGCGAAACGTAGCGAGCCCTTCGTCTTTTTTAGCCTTGAAAGCTTATTTGTTTGAACACCTTTGGTATCATGAAAACTCTACATTGATATTTAATTATATGGCCTAACGTGGATTGAAATATAATTAAACGTTGCTGTTTCCACCTTAAGGTCAGTTTTAGCTGTCCATTTCATGAAATTATCGATCACATCATAAAGTTATCAATTCTATGATATCGCCACGACATATCTACTCACTGCGCGACAGTATAGAATAGAATGTTATATATATGAGAGTACAGAGTCGCTTATTCGTTGAACTTATGCCTATTATGTATGTCAGCTGTTATCTATAACGCAAATATGAAGCGTTGTTTTCAGGATCTAAACTTATCTATACTTACTGCATTATTATAAGTATAGAATAGTACTTATAATAAAGCATTAAGTAACAAAAAGTATGTACTATGAAGATTATTAAAAATATATGTTCTTACAACTTAAAATAAGCTATTGATCAAGTTTTTTTTTATGGTGTCTGTCTGCTTTTGTGTTTGTCTGTCTGTTCGTGCATCTGCTGTATGTTTGCCTAAACGTGGTCTCCACTCGAGAACTTGTCTACCCCAACGGTTATCGGTTCTTCTGGAAATGTTACCAGCCCACTGCCACTTCAGCTTGCTTATCCTTTTTTTTTTTTTTTTTTAGAAAGGATATGTGCTGTTGGTCTATAACTGACCTCTACAGCGTCACCGGACGGTGGGGCGGGCGCAAAAGCGCTCCGCCGCAATGCGTGACGCAGAAGGCGCACGCCAAAGTTAAGTTTTTGGCCACTTGCTCAAGGGCACCCAGGGGGTACGAACCTCGGCTTGGACAGTTGCCATTGATTACTTGGGGAGTATCGAACTAAACACCCCTCGATCTCTACTGTTAGGTAGTGATCGAGAGGGCCCTCATGAAATGGCTGGAGCCCTTTAAATGAATTGCATAACTGACCACCGATTCGGAATACACCTTCGAGAAGAATCGGCAAGAAACTCGAAGGCGAATAAAGTCGACATTAATTACGGGACCTTCGACCTCGCATCCGGCGAGGTCGGTGTCTGTGACTTGCTTATCCGTTGAGCTATGTCAGTTACCTTGGTTCTCCGTTGGATATCTTCATTAAGAATCTTGTCCTTCAGAGAAACTCCAAGCATAACTACCCATAGCTCGCTGAGCGACCGTAAATTTGCCATAGGCACAGCTGGTCACAAAAAAATAATAGTTAAAAAAACTAAAAAACACGCTTTATATAGAAAAGCAAACTAAAAAATAGAATATAAATTTTAATAGTACACTATTAAAATTTATTATCTATTTTTAAAATAATAATTTAAATTAATATTTTTTTTTTTTTTTTTTTTTTTTTCTTATTTACAAATAAGAAAAAAATGATTTATATCAAAAAAAAAACGTGGGGTACATGGGTCAATAGTTATAAATATTTCATTGACAGATATGAGAAGAAGGATTATCATTTCGATAATATCTTAAAAAGCACCCCACGCTTTTTTTTCTTATTTAAAATTTATTTTCTATTTTTTAGTTTGGTTTTCTATATAAAGCGTGTTTTTTAGTTTTTTTAAACTATTATTTATTTTCTACTTTTTTTTTTTTTTTTTTTTCTTCGAATTATTTCATTGTCATCGGTCTTTGACAGGTGTGCAAAATTTGAATGAAATCTGACCGTTTAAAGTGGGTCAAAATAGCGTCCAAAGGAGTCGGTTACAAATATACAAACAAACATACAAGTGAAGCTAATATAAAGCGTATAAAAATGACCGCATGGATACATTTTCTATGAAGGGGTTTTAACATTGTTATATGGAGCAAGTTTGTTATTGCTCGCGTTTAGGGTTTTATTTCACATCTACTTTTATTTCCCATGACTTTCATATAACCATAAAATAATGTTGTACCTATCGATATTGTAACATAATCTATGAAAATCGAACCGTAACACAAAACAACTAAAACAGAACCCGAGGCGTTACATAACTATTGCTAGTGATTGTAACTAGTTAAATAAGTGTTACTCTTATCTGCAAGTATACAAGGTTCATAATGGTATATTCCTATAACGATAGAGTTATATGGCGTTAACTATGGCAGACGTGTTTTTAAAAGGTGTTCAGTAGTATTTTGTTACAATAGATGTTTTTTGTGCGGGTATATTCCGATTTGGTAAAGTAAGTTACTAAAATGTAATTTTAAAAGTTATTGTACTAACATCAGGTAGGCTTATCTGAAGGGCGAACAAGTTTAGCAATTTGGTTTTGTAATTTTGCGTGATTCTGGTACATATTTGCATAATTGAATCAGCATTGCAATTCAACGGGGCAATGCCAATGCAGGTAAGAATACTTTGGCTACTTTTGCTGTAATGGCATTATTGACCGATCGAGCGCGAAGCGCGAGCGAAGCGTCTCCGTTTCAGCTTGGCCAAAAATGCTTTCGTATGTCCGGATGTCTCTCCGGTTGGATCTCTGTTCTCCTCTACAGGTCGCATTTCTCAACCAATCTAGACCAAACTTGGTATGCAGATTAAACGATTTTTTAAAATTTTTTAGTCGTCGTGTATTTTGGACTGGGGAGGTAGGGGCAATTTTTGGCGTGATGAGCAGAATAGTTCCTCAAAATGCAGTAAATTTCTCACTTTTAGGTTTCTACCAGTGGAATCAGCCCTTTACCTACTAGGTAGGGATTGATGGAGCACCTTGGTTATTAATGTTAGTTTTACAATAAAGTAACTAGATGGCGCCACTGTGCACCGCTAGATTGTTTGCAAAAAGTTTGTACGTGCGATGTCTACAACAGCTCCTGAGCCAATAGTATAGTAGTTACATATTTTCTCTCTATGAAGGTATTACTGTAACTTGGAAAAATCTTAACAACTTAATACGGCTGTATTACGGCTTAAACTAAAATAAATACGTTTAAGCGCAAACCATCCATCATTTCAGCAGCATTTTCCACAACCTGATAAGCATATCGCTGATACGGTGCGCTCCAAATTGCATCGTTATCGGTCCAGCGCTTGATGCATCTGTCATGTCATTTTCAAGTGTTTTGACGTCATTGTCACCTGTCCTGCTGATGTGATGTGGCCTTGATTTATTTTTAACCTACTACGGCGAAGCAAGGAAAGGGTAATGAGTTTAACAGTCTATGTATGTATGTGGATGTTCCACCATACCGTCGCCCCTATTGGTCCGATTTCGCCGTCAGAGATGTGTACTGAGGCAAAATTCAAAATTCAAAACTTGATTTCTTAACAAGACATAATAGGTATAAGTTGTTATATATTATGTCAGAAGAAATAAAAACGCTGTAAATTAAATAAATAAATAATTTTTTTTTTCTTTTGTAGTTATTACTGTTGTGTGTGTTCGCCAAGCAACAAATTCCAAAACAAAAAATATTAAAACTTGGTATGTAAATAACTGGACAGAGTAGTCTAAATGCAAATATACCGTTTGCACTCGGAGTAGTCGACACGGAACTATAATCTCGGATGTAAGATCCGCACGGTCTAGTGATAGGTTCATAGCGACAGGTTGTTTGTCAGGCCACAGCGAAATCGCGCTAGAGGTTTGTGTGCACGTGGAAAATTGCCGTTTTTGTGGATGCGTTATTATGACATTTTTTTTTTTTTATTACGGACTAGGCAATCGTTTGACCACAATCTCACCTGATGGAAAGCGATGATGTGGTCGAAGGTGTAGCACGCTTGCCTAGTAGATACCTATTCACTCTTGACTTGAACACACCGGGGTTATAATTTACCGGAAACACTGACGAGGGCAGGGCATTCCACTCCTTTGCAGTTCTTATAATAAATGAAGAAGCGTAACGCTTCGTTCTTGTGCGAGGTATTTCAACCATAAAAGGGTGGCGCTTTGCTGATCGTCTAGTCGTTTATTTAAGCTGCGTCACCAAAAAGGTCTAACCACAGAATAATAAGGCCATATTCCGATTTCTTTGCTTCTAACCTTTATGGCACAGCTACAAGTGAAAAAGCCCGCCAATTCGCGGCCACTGATCATACTTTCATAAATCGATAGAGGACTTCAATGCAAACAAAACATTTTGCGATCCTACCTCCTCTGACAACCTTCCAGGGGATCACACACTTAGACACAGACACCGACTTCGCCGGCGAGGTCGAAGGTCCCGTTATTATTAAATAATCAGTTATTCGCCTTCGAGTTTTTTGCCGAATTATTCTCGAAGGTTGTGTTCCGATTCGGAGGTCAAGTTTAATTAAACGAAGGGCTCCTAGCAATTTTAAAAACTAACACAAGCGATCCAGGGGTGTTTAATCCGATCCCCGTAATCTAGGTGACCGCTCAAGCCGAGGTTCGTACCCTCTCGGTGTCCTTGAACAGGTAGCCAGTAATTAAACATTGGCGTGTGCCTTCACACAACACACTTTAAAAAAAATGTTGTCACTCTAGTACCCTAAAGTTTCGCGTTTCAGAGATAATTGGCCCTCAAATATAGCATAATGACTAAAATGCTATCTTTGAGGTCCAATATCTTAGAAACGATACCAACAGTACTAACAGTAGTGTTCTAACATTTTTACCTGACTGAGGGGAGGGTATTGTGTCTATCAGCCAATGTATGTATGTATGTCTGTTCCGTTATGGCACTATATAGACCAAACGCGTGGACCGATTTTAATGATTGCTACTAAAGACATGACAGTAATTCAACATGGCGACAACCAGACGCTATATCGTGAAAAAGAAAAAAACCGATGAACTATATTGAGTAAGGTATCATTGAATAGGTATTTGAAAATCATCTTTAAGTTTCTCTTATCATTTTTCATTTCGAATTATTAAAGTTGGTTAGCAACCATTCAATTTTTGTCTCATTTTAGTTTTGTTCGCAGTCGGGTTTTCTTGAAGGTGCTTGACTGTGATTGTTATTACAGTTAGTATGTCGGGAGCTCAATTTTTGTCTCATTTTAGTTTTGTTCGCAGTCGGGTTTTCTTGAAGGTGCTTGACTGTGATTGTTATTACAGTTAGTATGTTGGGAGCTCAATTTTTGTCTCATTTTAGTTTTGTTCGCAGTCGGGTTTTCTTGAAGGTGCTTGACTGTGATTGTTATTACAGTTAGTATGTTGGGAGCTCAATTTTCTTGTTCTTGTTTGTTTGGCCGCGACTCTTCAGGTTTTTCATTTGTACCTGTACCAGGTTTCTAAAATGTACTATCCCCTTTCTGTGTTTGACTTCACGTGGCTGAAATATCTTCCTCGGCAGAGGCAAGTTTGCCCATACAAAGGAATCTGCTTTATTTTCCATGATCACAGAGCCTGAGTACTCAAAGATCAATGCGATAGCGGCCGCGGTGACGACGTCGAATACTTTTCGGATCTAGTGATAATGCGGCATACTCCTCGCGACAGGTTCTTTATCAGGCGGTCGTGAGATCGCACAAAAGATTTGTTGAAAGTGGGCTTTCTAAGTTTAGTCTTATAACGGCTTACAGTACAAGTTTAGTATCGAATTAGATCAAACAGCGGCTCAAATAAATAATAATGATCAGACAATATTGTTGTCTAGAATTGGACGTCCTTGATGTATGCTTAATTTGTATTTATTTTTGTCAAAACCATTGATAGACCAACAGTCTTCTCATAAAATTATTTTATTCTCTACTAGCTGTACTGGCTTTGCCCACTTGGTCATTTTATTTAAAAGTAACGCATACGTGTTATTCTGCATTTCTTCAAAATTCGTTCAGCCGTCAAATAGTTTTTTATCGATTGCTCGGTATCTTATCATCGGATTAAGATACCAAGTACCCCAGTTTGTAAGTCAAACCCCAAGATGGCCTGATTCTATTGTTATTGCCCCCTCCCCCTCTCTCCAGACTTCATTAAACCCTAGAATGTGCCACCTGATCTTTGTAAGCTCCGTCTCAAGTTGCGCCATGTGCTCGTCTAGCCTATTCGTTCATCTGTTGTACGTAGCCAGGGTCATTTGTTTTTGTTTGGAGAGGCCTATTGTAGCCACAGATTCTTCGCACCTCCTGCCCTGCCATTTCCGTGACCTTCACCTTGGTCAAGACTAGCTGGGCAACTGAGATATGGAGGCCATTTTTTACTTTGCCGTTCATAAGAATATTATGCTCATAATCGCCACGCTGGTGCAATCGCAGGGTGTAGCTTCTTGCACCGGCGTGGCTGCTGCCCGTCACAGGCCTGTATCATTTGCACCGGCGAGGCTGCTGCCCGTCACAGGCCTGTATCATTTGCACCGGCGAGGCTGCTGCCCGTCACAGGCCTGTATCATTTGCACCGGCGAGGCTGCTGCCCGTCACAGGCCTGTATCATTTGCACCGGCGAGGCTGCTGCCCGTCACAGGCCTGTATCATTTGCACCGGCGAGGCTGCTGCCCGTCACAGGCCTGTATCATTTGGCTACATTAGTTTTTGGGATAGTTATATCGCCATATTTTGATCGCCAGAGCCTCGCTTGTCATCCAGAAGGATGACCATGTGCAGGGCCTACAGTTTTGACACAGATAACGAGGCTACCGATCGCTAAATATAATCGAAAACAATGGATTAGTTTACAACAAATGCAAGTCTCTACAACTGAGGTACTGAGCAAAATCATCTATTATATATTACTGCCCCCGATAGTTGAAAAGGCGCATCTAACATTTTTTCCAGATTTGAATTACATATATTACCGGAATCAGGAAAAAAGCGCATCTGCCTATATTTTTAATATTTTTCTACCTTGATTCGTTGCGATTTTAGCACAACAAAATAAGCAGCTTCTGCAAACATATTCAGACCATACTGAAGATAAAAAGACGATATATTTTATTTGAGTTCGGTAATTTAAAAGACGTATGTTTGACCCTATTTCTAAAAGAAAATCAATAAGGCACAAAGTAACCATTTGCGCCTAACGCACAATATGGAAACTATGTAGACAAAGAAAAAAATACTACATCTGCCCACTTGCGCCCTTTCTACTTCGTAAAGTTTGTTTTGGTCCAGGCCCATTAGTCATATTATATGTCTTAATACATTATGTTGCGAAAAAATAGTACCGATGCTACATGATTAAAAAGGCGCAAGTAAGCAGAAACGTCCTTTTCACTTAATATCTTGAATCCTGAGGAGAGGTGCGCGGGGTTTGATTAGTACGGCGGCTGACCATTTCCTGTGCTCAGATGCGCAATTTTTTGTTGCGTGATTTATCACAAGGTAAGCATCCAGTTTTTATTGCCTTATTTTTTATCGTAATCTTTAGTTTTCGTTTAAGATGAGTAAAATAAAGTGTCATGTCATGAATAATGTATTATTATTTATTGGTAGAATAAGAAAAGTTTATAAAATGACTTGCAGTTAAAGTGAATTACATCGCTTGCAAATCCAACTGTAAAAACCGCATCGCAATCGGACCAGTAGTTTTTAAGTGTTGCGCTAAAATTAAAAAGACTAAAACCCGACTACGGTCGGGTGAAAATAGCCTATGATACTCTTGCGATGAAGACAAATTGTCTGGTACCTCGCTTTTCAAATCAGACCAAGTTTTTAGTTTTAACACTTAACCCTTCCTTTGCTTCGCCGTAGTCGGGTAAAAAATATCCTATGACACTATATACCTGAAGACGAATCAATTGATATTTAGTTTGTTAAAATAGAACCAATAGGGGCGAAGCTATTGTGGAACATCCACATACTCGTCTTAACAGACTGTTAAACTCATTACATTACCCTTCCCTTGTTTTGCCGTACTCGGGTAAAAACAGACAACATACTGAACAATTCTCATAAAATTGATAATTATATGACCACACCGAGCTAAAAGATAAATCATCCCAAACTTGCTTGCAACTACGCTGTCCAATCCTAAATCTCCGAGAAATCAGTGTGAAGACACAAACTTGCTTGCAACTACGCTGCCCAATCCTAAATCTCCGAGAAATCAGTGTGAAGACACAAACTTGCTTGCTACTACGCTGCCCAATCCTAAATCTCCGAGAAATCAGTGTGAAGACACAAACTTGCTTGCAACTACGCTGCCCAATCCTAAATCTCCGAGAAATCAGTGTGAAGACACAAACTTGCTTGCAACTACGCTGCCCAATCCTAAATCTCCGAGAAATCAGTGTGAAGACACAAACTTGCTTGCTACTACGCTGCCCAATCCTAAATCTCCGAGAAATCAGTGTGAAGACACAAACTTGCTTGCAACTACGCTGCCCAATCCTAAATCTCCGAGAAATCAGTGTGAAGACACAAACTTGCTTGCTACTACGCTGCCCAATCCTAAATCTCCGAGAAATCAGTGTGAAGACACAAACTTGCTTGCAACTACGCTGCCCAATCCTAAATCTCCGAGAAATCAGTGTGAAGACACAAACTTGCTTGCTACTACGCTGCCCAATCCTAAATCTCCGAGAAATCAGTGTGAAGACACAAACTTGCTTACAACTACGCTGCCCAATCCTAAATCTCCGAGAAATCAGTGTGAAGACACAAACTTGCTTGCAACTACGCTGCCCAATCCTAAATCTCCGAGAAATCAGTGTGAAGACACAAACTTGCTTGCAACTACGCTGCCCAATCCTAAATCTCCGAGAAATCAGTGTGAAGACACAAACTTGCTTTCAACTACGCTGCCCAATCCTAAATCTCCGAGAAATCAGTGTGAAGACACAAACTTGCTTGCAACTACGCTGCCCAATCCTAAATCTCCGAGAAATCAGTGTGAAGACACAAACTTGCTTGCAACTACGCTGCCCAATCCTAAATCTCCGAGAAATCAGTGTGAAGACACAAAAAAGTGACGCATTTGTTACTTATTAGTCAATAGGTTTTGTGCAAGAAGGCTTTTATAGTATCGTTTTGTTCAATCTCTTTTGTAATATTTTTTTTCTTTCTCTTATACTTATTTCGGTCGTATAGACATTTCTTACTGTCGTTGGTATTTCGCCTGTCACTTGTTTCTCTGCTTGTATTATTAATAACGTCGTTTTATTTGGAAACTAGCTTTCCCGCCCGCGACATCGTCCGAAATCGCGAAAAAAAGCATTCTATGTTCATCTAGGATTATTAATTAAAAACCAAAGCAAAATAACTAGCTTAAAAGCTAAATAAAACACGCCTGCCGCCAAAAAATTGCTTTTGCCAATAAATAATATACGGTTGGAACGTGCTTATCAAGACCTTCAATATGATACCCATATTGTAAATTCAGAAGTTTTTTTTTCGATTTTGATAATGTTGCCAAACTGCCGCCATATTAAACGTTTACAAAAGAATATATAGCCTAATATGTTACTCGGGGGATATAAAGATTCTAACAATACCCCGTACTTCTAAATCTGTTATGGCATTTAAAAGTTATGGTGGAATAAAGAAACTCACATACATACATCAATGCTAAAAACATAACCACTCCTTTTTTTGGGTAGTCGTGTAATTAGGTATAGCACCAACGCTCTTGTTTTTTTTTTTTACAGACTTGTTATTTCGTTTCCATGGCAACCGTTCCTTTCAGCGAGTAATCAACAGTTTCCAGTTTTCCCGTGGAAACTTACAATTTTCCGGGATAAAACGTCCATTCCAAATTTCATCAAAATCCGTACATCCGTTATCGTCTGAAAGCTCCCCAAATAAACAAACAAACACATAGACAACCTTTCACTTTTATATATGGATATGGATGGATATAATAGCATTGAATTCAGAAACTCCTATATAGGTCTGAAAGTAAATAAATATTTAGATCAGAGCAATTCCAACCAGATTCAGAAAACTTATCGAAAACAACAATAACTTAATATATTGCTTTAAAAGAGACTTGTTCTCGAGTTTCACATATTATTAACCTGGATTCACAAGAATGGCATAACTTGACGCAAAAGTGAACCAACAAGCCGTAAAACCGTGAGCTTAGCATTGTTAGTGTTGTCAAGTTCCTTTTAAAATACAGTTTTAAGTAGATATTCGTTTGCGGCTTCATCTAGGTACTTATTAGGTAATATTCGTTTCTGAAACTACCGGACAATTATGCTTTCAATATTTGCCCAGCCCATACATATAAAGACGGTTAATTTTTCCTCCTAAAATATATACGATTTTCCATTTCGGATCACGGATCTATATGCATTTGTCTAGGCTTTTACAATAAAGTTCCGTTAAGTTAGATCTTAGAGGCCAGGCCCAGAAGGCTTTAAAAATTCGGAGTCCAAACCGCCAAACAAACGAGAGAAGTACTGCAAATGACGGCTACGTATGTGTGCATTAGTGGATAATTTGTGGTGTGTATTGGTGGTGTTATAGTTGTTATACAATTTCATCACAAAAGACTGCATTGTTTTTGATTTTCCGTGAGAACTTAACAGAGTTAACACGACTAACAAGGTCGAGATCTTGCTGCGATGTGGCGGCCGATTGGCATAACATGGTGTAAGTGTGAGCGTGAGGCTTGCGCTTTAGAGCGGATCGGCATATCTTGGGCTCATTACTTTCGGTTGGCGGTGTGGACTCTTCTCTTTTTAACATTCTTGCTTAGAGGTATGAAATCCTAAATATATATGCAAATTTAATATTCTCTCTATCTTACTACTACTAATACTCCACTAATAGAGTATCTTAATACTTTATCTACGTTACTACTACCACAGATTAAATAATAGTACAAGTACAGAAGGCTAACTGAGTAAAGTCATTTAAATAAATAGCGACTCTCGCTACAACGCTATAAAGTGCAATTTAACTCGCACGGCGCTGCGAGCTTTCAATTATATTTACATAGAAGGCGCTCGCCGACCGCGTGCAGGCTAGAATGCACCGTATCACAACGCGCGAGAACTTCCATTGCTCTAACCGTTTCAGAATCGCTCTGTCCCTTTTCGCTCGGTAGGGTTGTATTAAGATATGACTAGGTACTTGTACTACTAATTATTCTGTGATATGTTATGACTTAGATATTGTAACAGAATAAATAAGTAATAATGTATTATGTTATTACTTATTATTATAAATTAAAATAGTTCTATTACATACAATGACATTCTTATCAGAATAGACCGACTACCTCATTTTTACTACCTACCTATCCCGTTTTCAGAACGCCGATAAGTTTAGTGAGATACCTACCTACGTGTCGTTGGTTGATTATGATTATATCCTATAGGTATTGCACTTTGATGAATAAAGGTGCCTGTCTGAATTCCATGCTTTTTAATGAGTGAAAAATAAATTGCTACCTACGTAATAAAAGGTATTAAAAGTAGGTAGGTATTATACGAGACATATATTATATAAATTCCTAATTAGTTGTAGGCTACTTACAAAGTCAGCACAGTAATTCATTTTCCGATGAACAATACCTACTATAATCAATTATAAAATTACTATGATCGATTTAATAAACGACTTTATTTCTGCGCGGAATAACCTTAAATATGCGTAGCTTCGGTATGGAACACAAATTAAATAACATAAAACTATAGGAATCTACGTAATAAAAAAATATCAATATCTAACTACATAACTAGGACCTATTATAGGTATTACAATTTATTACCTTTCAATATCCTTTGGAAACATAAAGAATGACAATTCGTCATTTCTATCACTATTCAAACAGCCGAATGCTGTGCAGTACTTTCTAGCTTTCTTCTTGGTACTCATAATTAAAACACGAATAAAGTTTGTCAATAACTTTACTTAAATATGTGCTCTATCGCTAAGTACAAGGCGCGCGACTCATCGAGCGCACGCTTGACACTCGACTGAACGGACCCGAATATTGGGTCCTCGAATTAATTTGTACTTGTTGCGGAGTGCGACCGCCCTGCTACTACTAATACTGTACTAATAGAGTATCTTAATACTCTCTCTACGTTTAGTGCCCTTTGTATTTCTCCACGTGGCTTCAGTTTCGCGCCAGGCTATATCGTTTAGCCTGGTTGTGTCCTAGTCTAGACTGAAACATGTTTATTGTCTCATATGAATTTCAGGTCATCCATTCCGTTTTCTCTTTCCCAGCTTTGTTTGTTTAAATAAAACACTTTCTCTTAATATGAAATAATTTAAGTAGGTATGTATATGAATTACTTCGTGAATAACGGTTTATATTGTCTATAACTATTCATATATAAGGAAAAGATTTTTTTTGTATGTCAACAACCCGACTACGGCGAAGCAAAGGAAGGGTTACGTGTTCAAACTTAAAACTTGGTCCGAGTTTAACAAGCGTGGTATCAACCGATTCGTCTTCATCGCAAGAGTGTCTTAGGCTATTTATTACCCAACCGTAGGTTTAAGTTTTTGAACTTATGTCTTCTATACATATATACAAATAAATTGAAGTATCTGTTTGTAATGTCAAAATAACGGCTTTTTACTAAATGCATAATTATGAAAGTATACACGGCACTCGTGACAAAAAAAGCCATTTTTATTTTTTTGTTTCTCTCTCAGTCTGTCTGTTTTTTCCCGCTAATCTCCGAAACGGCGGGACCCATTTTTGACAGGACTTTCACTGAAAGATTAACATAGACTACTTTTATATTCGAATAATAATTAGGGTTCCGCAAAAAATAAACCCATAAATTTTGACCACGCGGGCAAAGCTTCGGACACAGCTTGTGTATAATATTAGTATATTAGGAGTAAGGATTAATATATATAGTATGGACTAGCAAAGTTCAGAGTCTTGGCTCGCATATACAAGATTCCATAGTTCAAAGACCTTATTACAATAGTGGTAAGAATCATTTCATGAACTGCAAAACTTTCAGATCGTTTTTTATATACTCTACTAGCTGCGCCCCGGGGCTTAGCACGCGTACAAATTTTGCCCTTCCCCTCATCATCAAATCATATAACCATAGGGAAATGCAGACTTCGGCAAGGAGTTCACCATATCCGCCATAATATAACGCTAGCGCATCTCCGTTTGACGCACACAGGCGGAAATGTATCCGATAAATACCTTCTTATAACATTCGTCCTTAACCAAACCTGTCATGGAAATCTGGACCCAACCTGGTTGGCGACTGCCCAAGTGCCCACCTGTCAGATCAGAACATCTGCGCGTGCAATCTGCTATCCTAATGAGATAAAAAGTAATAAAAAAATATGAAACCGACTTCAAATCGTATAAAACTTATTAAAAGGCATTTATCTGGCACAGACCTCATAAAATTTTAATTATTTCTTTCTTTTAAGTTTTATACGAGTTGAAGTCGGTTTAATTTTTTTAAATGTTTTTTTATTTTCTACTTTTTAATTTCGTTAAAGTAGGCCTGATAAAATGAAGTACTTATTCCGTTCGATAAGAAAAAAAAGATACTGGAAGTAGTTAACATTCCATAACTTTTAAACTACTGGACCGATTTTGATCAATCTTAAATACTGAAACTATTACAAAAAGAACTATTGCAATCAGACTTGTAGTTTCCGAGAAATACGTGGACAAACACACATACATAAATACAGTCTCAAATTTAGTATATATGTTCAGGTACTCATATAGACATATAAAAATATTAAGAACTTTGACAATATCACATACATACATACATACAAACACATACATTCATACACGAACTTTGTTACATATGCTTAGACCATATATACTAACATATATGAATACTAAGAACTTTGACAATATCACATACGTACATACAAACACATACATTCATACAAGAACTTTGGTACATATGCTTAGACCATATATACTAACATATATGAATATAACGCATTTTCAACAATATTACATATATACACACCAACTTGAGGACCTCCTTTTTTAAGTCTGTTAAGAACTGCGCAAGGGTTTTCTTCTGAAGAAAGTGTACAATGTTGTAACGATGGTGATCCACTTCCTATTAAAACTAATTGAAGACTTGTCTTCAGGCACTATGGTATGGACGACGAGAAGACTTGAAGAAGCTTGCCGAATGCTGCCCAACCCTGCTGAATTCTTCTGTTAGCTTCCTTCTCAAAGTTGTTCTTACCTAATTGCAATATTTGTCCAAGGTAAACATATTTTTGGACAACTTCAAGAGGCACACCATTGACTACAATCAGCAATGCTTAGTCTTTGGGCTAAGTAAAGGCAAGCATTTCGGTCACGTCTTGCTTCGACCAGACGCCCGGATAGATGTTTATATATTTTGTGTACGAATGGTGATAGCATTTATAAATTGATTGTTTTGTTTTTGTAAGTTTGTTTGTGTTATCAGGTTGGCCTCTTGTATCAGTGTTTGTCAGGCTGCCCGAGGGTCTTTGACATGGCTTATTGCTATTAATCAATAGCAGCCGGGAGCGACAACTTAACATGCACCGAGCGATGGAAAACCTCACTTAGATTAATCATTGGTGAGGAGCATACAGGTTTCGTTGGATTCTAAGTTGCACTATTGAACCGTTAGGCTACCATTGCTCATTATGTAAATGGTTTATGGCTGTAAGAAATATTTTAACTTCGATTGAAATTAATGAAAGATGGTCGCCGAGCGGTAATATGTTCACTTCGCAATCCAAAAACACGGGTGTGATCCTCACCTAAAACTACTATACCTACTGTCTGCAAGATCACAAAATAAATAATAGTCCTAGATACATAACACCATATTAAATTAATATTAGTAATAAATAATACGTTCTTTAGTGAACACCAACTATTGCCATTAATTAAGTCTAAACTAGGGCCAAGAATGAAGATAAACTACTCTTTCACAACTGGTTGCGCAACTCAGTTGACGACGCGGCCGAAGGATCATGTTCATATAAAATCAAATAATCGAAAACGAACAATAAATTAATCAAATAAACGTCAATAATTTTTGTTGCTGACATAACTTCTTACAGTTTTTTTTTAAATGAAGCAAGAAAGCAATGGACGAATTAATGAATGAAATGTTTTTATTTATTCAAATTTAGTGTTTCGTCACAACGGGACACAAGTGTCGTGAACTAGCCTTAACAAGATGCAATTTGTCTCTCAAAGCAATCTTATCCAAACAACCTTTTATTAGAATAGACGAAAAATAATAACTAAACTAACTAAACCAACTAAACTCCCGACATACTGCCCAAAACTTATGCCGTCTACACATCACCGCGCAACAATTAATCCACCCGCCGAACTTAAAATAGAACTTTAAACGGACAATTCCATTCTCCAGCACTCAACTCCTAAACTCCTCAACAAGTTTACAAGTTGTACGTCTCAAAGGAGCGACGTAATGGAATAACAAACTTCTCTGTTCACCCCTAGGGGCGCTGTCGAGAATGTACAGGAACAGATTATAGGCTTAAAATAAGCTGGACGAGGTGACAATTTATGGTAAACATTTTGAAGTGTGTATCCTGCCTTGTAATTTAGGGTTGTCAAAGCATTATGTGGAAAGATCTACCTTTGACGAAACGGAGGGACAATGTCGTGGAAATTACGATAGTGATGCTTCCCGAAGACTGACTTAAAGCGAAAAGAGAAGACACTGAAAGCTGACCAAAAAAAATTATAATTAATTTTGAAAAAGTTTTATGTTGCCATATATAAAAACAAACTAAAAAAACTTCAAAGAGTTCAAGTTGTGCTCATCTGTGGTTACTGAACTGGTGTATCACCTTAACTTTTGGACGATGTTTTTGAAGCATTGTATATAAGTAACTACGTCTTTTTTTCGTTATGATATAATTACACTATTATAGCTAGCAGCACGTAAGTCTAGCGGTGAACGAAACGTGGCGGGGATCTTGGCACAGTCAGTTTTCGGGATAAAAAGTTTTCAACATTTTAACACATTATATAAACTTTGACTGTGCCAAGATCCCCGCCACGTTTCGCTAGACTTACGTGCCGCTAGAGATACATTACACTATTACACTAATATTATAAATCTGAGATGTGTAGCCATTGTCCTAAACAGACCAATCAGAGCTTAGTTTTAAAAATGAATACGATCTTATCGAGCGGAACTTCGTATGAGCTATGCAGAACTCCATACATTACAACTGACAGTTCATACAAAAAGTCATAACTGGCATTATGCTGAGGCATGACTCATTCAACACTGACTGATATTCTCTTTACTGTTATTTAAGTTTATCTATTGTTTTGTTAATTTAATTCTATGTAAGCAGTTCTTCATATAGTATATACATAGAGTTGAATAAACGATTTTTCTTTCTTTTTCGAAACGATTTTTCTTTCATAAAATGCATAAAAACCGATTAGCGCCATCTATCTTTTATCTTTAGAAGTGTGTTTGTGTGTGTACGTTTGTTACTCCTTTACGCTCAAATGGCTTGGATGAAATTTTGTACCAGTATAGCTTATATCCTGGATTAACATAAAGGCTTTTCATCATTGTAATAAAAAAGCTAGTAATGTAATATAACAGAGCGATCGTAGCCTAGCGGATCAATAGTGCAACTTAGAATCCAACGATACCGGGTTCGGTCCTAGGATCAGCACTAGTTACTTTTAAAAGTTACTAGTGACCCGCCCCGGCTTCACACGGGTGTAATTAAGAAAAAAAAAGAGGTGAAAATGTAGTTCTCGCATACTCGTCCTTCACTTCGCTTCGGGGAACGGCGGCTTGCTTCGCTCGCCACCTCCCCTCTCGCTATGTTCAGGTCTATGCTCGTATTATATATATAAAAACCTTCCGTGAAAAATAGTACTATATATATATGTATATATATATATATATATATATATATATACTGATGGTGAAAACCGCATTTAAATCTGTAGCGTAGTTTAAAAGATCTAAGGGTACAGACGGCGGGAAGCGACCTTGTTTTATGTATTGATTTCTTCCGACATCTTGAACATTTATCCTCATATTTCAACAAATTAACACAAAACAACATCAAACTATACGTATAAACCATCCCCTTGAATCAGTCTATCTATTGATGAAAACCGCATTAAAATCTGTTGCGTAGTTTTAAAGATTATGCGTAAACAAACAGTAATGTGTCTGTATACAATTTGCTTTGTTCATGAAAAATAAATCAGTACACAATTATCTTTACTCGTATTATAATGTTATTTTACTATTTAAAATATTATTATGGTTATTATTTCACTACTCACACTGATTGTCAACCCTGATTTAATATAGTAAAAAGGCAGCATGCGCCTACGCTGGCCTCAGGGCTGCCGTCATTACACCTGTCAACTGCTGCGTTATACCGTGTATACTTAGCTTTATTTGTTGTTCTGTGAACAGTACTCGTTGTTATAATTAATATTCTGTTACTAAAATAGACTTTTCTTGGTTGTTACAGGTATGTTGAAGTTTCGAGTAAATATTCAGTGTGTTTTGGGTATGTATGTTGCTGTATATTGGGAAAAATATAAACTAATTCTGCAAACATCGATAGATGGCGCTGACGAGACATGGTTCTATTTTTTTTCGTTATTGATCAATGAAAAAGCAATTTTATAGCACGGCTAGGCAAGGCACACTTATTTACTTACCTACTAATTTGTATTGTGTTGTGGATAAATAAAAGTACTTTGATTGTTATCAAACAATAACCACAAAAACCAAAGAGAATAAAATACTATACTACGTAATAAAATAACAAAAACAAGCATGACAGACAGATATACATTTGTCTATAAGATTAAGCAAGGTTTTTATTATTGACCTTGCTTCGTGTGTACGTATAAACCATCCCCTTGAATCAGTCTATCTATTGATGAAAACCGCATTAAAATCTGTTGCGTAGTTTTAAAGATTATGCGTAAACAAACAGTAATGTGTCTGTATACAATTTGCTTTGTTCATGAAAAATAAATCAGTACACAATTATCTTTACTCGTATTATAATGTTATTTTACTATTTAAAATATTATTATGGTTATTATTTCACTACTCACACTGATTGTCAACCCTGATTTAATATAGTAAAAAGGCAGCATGCGCCTACGCTGGCCTCAGGGCTGCCGTCATTACACCTGTCAACTGCTGCGTTATACCGTGTATACTTAGCTTTATTTGTTGTTCTGTGAACAGTACTCGTTGTTATAATTAATATTCTGTTACTAAAATAGACTTTTCTTGGTTGTTACAGGTATGTTGAAGTTTCGAGTAAATATTCAGTGTGTTTTGGGTATGTATGTTGCTGTATATTGGGAAAAATATAAACTAATTCTGCAAACATCGATAGATGGCGCTGACGAGACATGGTTCTATTTTTTTTCGTTATTGATCAATGAAAAAGCAATTTTATAGCACGGCTAGGCAAGGCACACTTATTTACTTACCTACTAATTTGTATTGTGTTGTGGATAAATAAAAGTACTTTGATTGTTATCAAACAATAACCACAAAAACCAAAGAGAATAAAATACTATACTACGTAATAAAATAACAAAAACAAGCATGACAGACAGATATACATTTGTCTATAAGATTAAGCAAGGTTTTTATTATTGACCTTGCTTCGTGTGGTTGTGCAAAATCTTCAGATTCATGTCTAGTCAACGCCATCTATCGCATTTTTATGAAATATTTTTAGTTTTTAATTGTCTTACGGAAAACTTACCATTAGGTATATTACTATCGCTCGTACTAGCCTAGCAGTAACATCCGACAGTTGCTCGTGATGTTTACAGTCAGGTTAACACTGAAAAAATAATATATGTAAATTATTTGTTGAACCAGAAACTAACTCCAAAAGGATTAGTGAAAAACTACTGAACTTTTGGGTATGTACGTATGATAGTATACTTAGAAAAAAAACACGTGAGTAAAAAATCAAATAAAAAAAAAAAACAATCGTTAAATTTGAGATACAAATGAAAATCAAATCTGCCACAAAAAAAAACTAATAATAATTAAATACATAAATAAGTTAAGTAAAAAACATAAAAAAAGATTATGCAGTATTCATTTCATGGTGAAACTTAGAACGGCTAACACAATTAAATGCGTATACAAAAGATTTCGTGTCTGTGCTGTTGCGGAGTTCCCTCAGGATCAAACCCTGAGTGCAGCAACCATGTTATGGTAAAACTTAAAAACGGATGTCATAATGATTTCCTTTATCTGGAGCTTATCCTGCATAACGATCATGCTTACTTTAAAAATGCATTGTCATCAGAACTGAACCAACATGTAAAAATTCAACTCCGTAGGATAAGAGGAAGTAGTTCTAATTCAGCTTGCAAAATTTGACTTAAACAAACATACATATTTACATACAAACATTGCCAGTTAAATAAAAGCTTTTAAAATTAATAAGTCACTGATACCAATTGATAACGAAACAAATACTCAATAGCATTCAAACCAACAAATCAACTCTAGCCCTCAACCCAACAAACGCCGATAAATATTTACGTGTATAACTCACGCATCGTTTTATTACAGACACGCATAATAAAACTTAGCTTTACATCCCGGCCAACCTCGTTCCCATTTGTGAAATATACTTACATTCTATCGTAAAAGTTATTTAGTATATCTGGTCACGGTACAAATTAATCGCCGATTTATTAATTAAAAGGTTGAGGTAGGTGGCCCTTCTACTTGTAAGGTTTTGTAATAATTTATAGAACAAGTGTGCATTCCGTAGTCGTTTTAAGATACAACCTCTGTTAGATTTTGTAAAGACGGCATTGTTGGTTAAGAGTATAGACGCTTGACGTGATTTTCGCAAAGTAGGTATTTAGTAAATGTATTGCTATCTCACCTCCTCCCCCCGATCTCTCCGAGTGTCAGCGCAAAAAACCGCCAGTTAAGGCGCTAATAACTTTGAAGTTATTGAAAAATTTAGTAAAACGAAGACGTCTATAGCCCCATTCCTATAAAAAATAAACGAGTCGTTTTTCCAGCTTCTCGTTACATTTTGTGGTTTTTTGTGTTGTAATTTTGTAAAAGCCTACAGACAGTCATCAGTATCGACTATAAATCCAAATTGGTTTTAAGATATATAGGAACCGGCCATAAGAAATCGGAAAATATTTAGTGGTAGGTAAATCACTGTTTTTTCTTTTTTAATGGATAAGAACGCTATAGACTCTGTAACTTTTAAACTTTCGCGATTCGAACACATAGTTAAATATTTAAACAGGACTTAATCGCGCTGAAAACTTAATATTTATTTACATCGACGTTTCGATCAAGTTGCATTGATCGTGGTCACGAGAAGACTGAAGTAGCGGGTGTCAGCGTCGAGAAGGGCGAGCGTTGTCTCCAACTACCCGCATTTGGTTTTGTAAAAATTCAGAATTGTCACGAAACACTACACTAACGACATCTGCAGATATCTTCTGACATAAACCGCGACACGAAGAACACTTGCTTATCACGGGATTCCAGGACGCAGCCAACTTGAAACCATCCTCTCGGTTGAAATTGGGATACTTTTTAATTTCAACCGCTTCACGTACAATCCTGGAGTAGTAGTGACGTTCCGTGGAGAGGATCTTCGGGTCATGGAGTTCAATCCTGTGATTAGGGCCCGATTCGAGCAAATGCTCAGTTTCCTGACTCTGTAGATTACGACCTCATTACGGCACCCTTTTCAAATAATTGCGGACATCCTAACTGGCATGCCGATCAGTATAAGCATCCGTGTCCATCCCTTTAATTAGATCAATCAACATCTGCCTAATTTGTTCAAAACACGACACAATTCAACTCTTACGGCTGTTGGAATAAAGCTTAATAATATTCGCCGAAATTGTAACGGCACAGCCAAATTAATACTCTTTCGCTGGCGCGGTAAAAATTGCAGATGTCCAAAACACCGGGCGTGTTGGTTTTGCACCTGTGGCACTGGTCCCGACGTGTTCCAACCTGTTGGAAATTCTCTGACTTAATTTGATACCGTAATCGTATGCAAGGGAGCTGATTAGGGAGTAGTTAGTATGCAGGCTAGGGCTTGAAATAGCTTGTTGCGTCGAGCTAATTTTCTATTTGCAAATGCGAGTATGTCTTATGAGATCAGCTACCAGTTTGTGCAAGTTCATATCAATTCACTTGCAGTTTCTATTTGCGATTCTTCTGAGGCGTTCGATTGCATTGACCTTCGCAATATAGATAGTGTGCATTCGTTTTGTCTAATCAAAATCCGTTTTTGTTTATCAAGCTCTTTATTGTTATAATTATTTAAGAACCAGGCATCGAGTAAAAAGTTTTAAATACGTCAAGGTTATATTCTAAGTCATTGATTTCTGTAAATTAATAAGTTGTGGTTAATATATCGTTACGATGTTTATTACTATTTATAGTAGTTTCATTTCAAGAATAAATTACGAAGAAAAATATCCACACTAATATAAAGAAGTGAAACGACTTATAGTAGTTTCATTTCAAGAATGAATTACGAAGGAAAATATCCACACTAATATAAAGAAGTGAAACGACTGTTGTGTGTTCTTATTTTGATGAAACTTTATTAATAGGTACTGTACAATATAGAGACCAACATGATACCTTATATCCCGGAAAATATTAATTTGCCATGGGAAAACTCGTAATTGACGATTACTCGCTGTAAATAAATGACTTTGAAAATAATAACAAGTCTGTCAAAAAGCATCAAGAGCGTTGGTGCTATACTGTTGCATTGTGTTTTAATATCCTAGATGAACGTAAGATGCTTTTTTCGAGATAAACTGTAATCCGCGTGAACAAAGTCGCGGGCGAAAGCTAGTATTTCTATAAATATAATTAATTACCTAACACTCTTATTTTGAAGGCATCTTACATGAGCCACTTCATTTATTCCACTATAATTGAATTTAAATTTATCTTTCAATATTATCGATACCACAAGAAATAAAATTAAGTATATAAATTACTGTCGCTAACCAAATACTTGTGATAACACCTTTCCAGCTTGCGATCATTTATTATCATAACCAGATTCTCAAGGTTGGACGTTATGTAAGCCAAATAATTTTATTTGAATAACATTATTAGGTTGTTTACAAAAACCATTATTGAGGTTAGCGGCTTTTACATTCACCTTAATAAAAACGTTCCTTGTCATAATAAAAAAAAACAGTTATCCGTTTATCATACATTATTGATGTATACAATGCATACTGTGATAGGATACTAAAATGGTTAAAAGAATATTGATAAAGTTATTGGAAGTGTGACACGGATTCCCTCAAGGGCCTCACTTTGGTATTTTCAGTTTGTAGATATTTTATCTTAAGTATTTCGTCTCATTGCGTAAAATGCTTGGGTAATCCATCACAAAGAACACAGCCTTGGTAAGTACTGAACAAATGTTAGATATTATTTTAAACATTAAAATTGCGTACATTGTGTATCACGTGCCACCAACGTTTTTATGTATTTTAAAAGCTTTTATTTAACTTGCAATGTTTGTGTCTGTATGTATGTATGTACTTATGTTTGCTTAAGTCAAATCTTGCAAAAATAATTAGAACCACTTCCTCTTATCCTACGGATTTGAATTTTTACACGATGGTTCAATTCCGATGACATTGCATTTTGATGGTAAGCATGACCTGAATCAACATCCAGGATTAGCTCCAGATAAAAGTCTTCAACGGTCTATAGTACAGGCACGAAATTAGGTGTACGCATTTTATTATGATAGCCCGTTCTAAGTTTCACCATGACATGGCTACTGCATTAAAGCTTTTTTTAAATGTTTTTAACTTGTACACACAATATTTAAACTTAAATTTTTAGAAAAAAATAAAAATCTTTTATTGCCACAAAACACTACAACATAATACAAAAAAATATATTTAATAAAACATTATTTTTAGGATAACTATATTCTACTAGCTTTGCCCGCGGCTTTGCCCGGGTGTCATTTCTCTAGGTTAAAAGTAACCTATGTTGCCTATGTGTAATTCCAGGATCAAAAGTACCTACAGTGCAATAATACTACATTTCAGCCGTCAAATAGTTTTTTTATCGATTGCTCTGCGGATTCAGATACCAAGTACACCTCAAAACCTAAGCTATCCAACGGTACCGCATTTCAATCGATCCAGCAGTTTTTACGTGATGCGCCAACATACAAACAGACAATAATCAAGATTTGTTTGTTTGTCGTATGAGGCAGTGCTGGCCTCCGGTGTCAGAGTTTGTCAGGCTGCCCGTGGGCTTCTGACATGGCTTAACGACTGCTATTAATCAGTAACAGCCGGGACCGACAGCTTAACGTGCCCTTCGAAGCACGGAGCGGTGGAAAACCGCACATAACTTTCGGTACCCGGTATCGTTGAATACTAAGTTGCTCTATTGAACCGTGAGGCTACCATCGCTTGATTAAGATGAGGAAGTGCTGCAAATGAATAGTGGTAGAAAATAAGCAAGTAATCTCTCGCTCGGCTAAAGGGGTTATCAATTACAATGGCTTCCTCCATCTCCCCCATCCTATCGAACCACATGCATAGTATCACGAACGAAGTTTGAAAATTTACCTAGATTTACAAACTAACTTGACTACCACTTCTCTCATATCCTTATCGGCCAGTAATCGTGACCGGCGGTAGTTCTGTTCGGAGAACAGCGAAAACGTGATAAACGTGATGTAATTAAATCGAGATAACTGCTTATAAATGATTTTAGGTGGAGATGCTGAAGGTTGCATTAATTTAACGTGGATTAATTTTAAGGCTCCGAGACTATAGAGCACCAAAACATCACGTTTTTACCCGAGTACGGCGAAGCAAGGGAAAGGTAATGAGTTTAACAGTCTATGTATGTATGTATGTATGTATGTATGTATGTATGTATGTATGTATGTGGATGTTCCTCCATAGCGTCGCCCCATTGGTCCGATTTTGACAAGCGAGGTATCAATCGATTCGTCTTCAGGCATAGACTGTCGTAGGCATATTTTTACCCGACTACGGAGAAGCAAAGGCAGGGTTATGTGGTCAACCCAAAACTTGGTCCGATTTTGACAAGCGAGGTTACCTATCAATAGATTCGACTCCATCGCAAGAGTGTCATCTTATTTTTTATCCGACCGTAGTCGAGTTTAGTTTTTGACCTTATGTCTTGTTAAGTAAGTAATAATTCTTCTACTCAGGTTACCTTACATTCTAATCTAGTTCATTTATATGTTTACTAGTTGCGCCCCGCAGCTCCGCCCGCGCAAACTTTGACACCCGGTTCATACACTTAAAGATGGAATTTCAAAAAATCCTTACTTAGTGCATGCACCTCTAGGATACTCAAGGAATATTTCCTCAAAATTTCATATCTCTAGGTCCACCAGATTACACTGTGCGTAGTCTTTCCGTCAGTATGTATGTCACTGTACTGTTTTATAGGTATAGATTAGAAAATATAGTAAATAACCAATGCATTTTGTTATGGATGGACTGTCAAATACACAGTACGATAATTAACTCGTTTTTATTAAGTCACTTTCTTGTTTGTCGATCCGGGTGGAATCTTGCAACTCAAATTTCGAGCACTTCCCGATTAGCTAACCGGCTGAAACTTTCAGGGTAGCTCACAACTCGATAAAAAATAATTAAAAAAATGTTTTTTTTTGGAATGTTTTATAATCATTGTTTATTGTTTGTTCATATTTTTCATATCTCGTTATGTAATAGCCTTCGGTTGGCAGGAAGGGAACGCTGTTTAGCGATAAAGCCGCCGATTATACAATTTATAAACACAATGTCTGACATGCTGCAGTTCAGTGTTTGGTGCAATAAATAATTACTTATCTATCAAAGTCTTCTGCAGCACCCACCTACACAAATAGCAGTACTAAGTAGTAACCCTCACTTCTGCAGCACCCACCTACACAAATAGCAGTACTAAGTAGTAACCCACACTTCTGCAGCACCCACCTACACAAATAGCAGTACTAAGTAGTAACCCATACTTCTGCAGCACCCACCTACACAAATAGCAGTACTAAGTAGTAACCCACACTTCTGCAGCACCCACCTACACAAATAGCAGTACTAAGTAGTAACCCACACTTCTGCAGCACCCACCTACACAAATAGCAGTACTAAGTAGTAACCCACACTTCTGCAGCACCCACGTACACAAATAGCAGTACTAAGTAGTAACCCACACTTCTGCAGCACCCACCTACACAAATAGCAGTACTAAGTAGTAACCCACACTTCTGCAGCACCCACCTACACAAATAGCAGTACTAAGTAGTAACCCACACTTCTGCAGCACCCACCTACACAAATAGCAGTACTAAGAAGTAACCCTCACTTCAGCAGCAGCCACCTACACAAATAGCAGTAGTAAGTAGTAGCCCACACTTCTGCAGCACCCACCTACACAAATAGCAGTAGTAAATAGTAACCCACACTTCTGTCCAACACAGAACACAGAATAAATAATAGTACTATGTAAATACTCGTAACCAAAAACACGGAGTCTACACCGCGTGCGTGAGAGAATAATTTGTGGTTAATACACAATTTCATTGCAAAAGTCTGCATTTTCTGTAAGAACTTGACACAGTTAACACGACTAACAAGGTCGAGCCCTTGCTGCGATGTGGCGGCCGATCGGCATAACATGGTGGAAGTGTGTGCGTCAGGATTGTGCGTACGAGCGGAGCGGTGTATTATTTTAAAGTTTAAAATATTTTATTTAACCTACAATGTTTGTATGTAGTATGTATGTATGTTCGTTTAGGTCAAATTTTGCAAGCTTTCTTAGAACTACTTCCTCTTATCCGACGGAGTTGAATTTTTTACAGTTAGTTATATTCCGATGACAATGCATTTTTATGGTAAGCATGACCGTGAATCGACATCCAGGATTAGCTACAAATACAGGAACTCACGAGCCAACCCTGAGTGCAGCAACCGTGTCACGGTAAAACTTAAAACCGGCTATCATAATAAAATGCGTACACAAAATAACGGTTAACAGCACAGACACAATTTTTTTAATTTTACCATGACATGATCTCCAGATAAAGAAACTTCAACGGTCATCAGCAAAGAAACGAAATGTTGTATACGTATTTAATTGTGACAGCCCGTTCAAAGTAGCACTATGACATGCATAGACATATTTACTCCGTAATGACATGGCTACTCCATGAAAGCTTTTTTTTATTTACTTATTTAAACCTTCCTCGTAACATGATTAAAAATTTGTAGTAACTTCATAGGAGGTATTAATATCGTTGTATTTATTTATCCATCCATGCTCCTACAGACATTATTCTTGTGAACTTGTCTAAAAAACGAAACAGATGTCCCATTACGAACGCGTCCATTTTAACACCTCCATGCATTCCTGCTCATGCCGCGGAGATAAACACTTCATCAAACGAAAACATCGCGTTCGGATCTTCACTTAGTTGTTTATGTAGCACCCACTTTGTTGTGGCTTGACTATTTTTGGTAGGCCTTTGATGCTTAGTGGAGTGATCATTGGGAAAAGTGTGACCGATAGTACTTAGTAATAGCACAGAATAAATAATAGTACAAGTAGTAATAGTGAACATAATGTAATGAAGTAAATAGAAAAGTATAGGAACATGGAGAAATACATAAAATATTATAAATAGATCCAATCAAAAATATCAGGTAAACTAATATGCTTTGAGTTTGAAAACGAAAATTTCCCTTTAATGTGCCAACAGAGTTAAATCTCACACTGGAAAGGAAATACCCTTCTGACTCTACTGGTGCTTCGGAAATACGCCTGTTAGATAAGTCCGACAGCGTACGACTGCGGAACTAAAAACGGTATACACAAGCACAAATTAAAAATGTATATAACCCCCGATCTCCCACCCCCCCATTATAACTAAGAAGCATCTCGATCACATCAGTTTTCAAACATCAATATCGGTCCGTTCCTTTGGGAGCTACAATTCTCAACCCCATCCCCCTTTCAAAACTCCCCTCTCTCATATAGCTAAGAATCATCTCGATCACATTAGTTTTCAAACATAAAAAAACCCCTTCCAAATCGGTCCATTAGTTTAGGAACTCCGATCCTCACCGCCATCCCCTAAACTTACTAGCTAAGAACCATCTCGTTTACCCCAGCTTTCAAACATAGAAAACCGCAGATAAATCGGTCCATTTGTTTGGAAGCTACGATTCTCACCCCCCCTTTTCTCAACACTAGAAAACCGAAGCTAAATCGGTCCATTTGGTTGGAAGCTACGATTCTCACCCCCATGGGGGGGGGGGGGGGGGCATATACCTAAGAACCATCTCGATCACAACAGCTTTGAAAAATAAAAAATCGCATCGAATCCCAAGCACGGAGCGATGTATGTCCGAACATAACTTAAGAAAGTCATTGGTAGCGCACCCGGTTTTGTTACATTCTAACTTGCTATAATATACTCCTCGGCTACCACCACCTCATTATCTTCATTACTAAAATTATAATTTTAGGTTTATTGGGTATGAAGCGCAAGCTAATAATTCTAAAAGTGTTGTCACAGATTAAATAATAGTCGTGTTATTTCGAAACCAATTGTACCAATATATCAAATTTCATAAAACTTCGTTCAGACGACGTCAAATAGTTTTTCGTCGATTGCTCAGCTTCTTCTTATCGGATCGCGATACAAAGTACATTAGTCTAATAGTAACATTCTAAGCTATCTATCACTGAAAACCGCATCGCAATCGATAAAGTAGTTTTTGCGTGAAGCGCAAACTAACTTCTTCACTAGCAGTAGTTTTAAAGTAAACTTTGCCATTTTTTTAAATTATTTTCTTTGTACAGATGTTTTCTTACTTACTGTTGATATAGATTCGATGGATGGCGTTCCGTCGTTCAGACTGTTATTAAGAAACTGAAATAAGCATTCGGAAAGCATGGACGATTTGAGTCCTATTCATTACAGAACGGACTCTTCATAACATCTTTGGTTAAATAGAACTGATGCCAGAATATACTGTGGAATGTCCTCTAGAGCTCCCCCACCTCCATCTGACCTACTGCAGAATGTTCCACATGATAAGGAATTTAATCTCTTCTACCTATGCAATTCAAGTTCCCAGCCGACAAAACTATTCTGCCTTGATTCTGACAAAGTGAGCCCCAATTCACAAACTTCCCAGACAGGCCCTTCGACTCTGCTTTGATACACTACCCCGTCCCTTTAATGTTAGAAGTGGTTCCGTACATTACTTCCGACAAAGGAGACTTGGGGACTGCGGTCTCTTTCACCCGGGACTTTTAGAGTTCCCCTTGGAGCAAGTGATAGTCTTTTAGTCAAGTTTAAAATAGTATTTTATTGATGTTTCCCTTAGTTGTTAGTGGTAAAGCTTTACTGTTTCTGTTCAAGTTTTGAAGTCTGTTTTTGATTAAACTTTTACTACCACGGCTAAAAATCCTAGTAGTACTGGTTTTCAAGTCTTTCATCATCACAAAAAAAACTACGTAAATATGGCATTTAACTAATTGAATTCAATTAACATTGTTTCAAATAAATTCTCAAAGACAATTTCATAAAAAAAAGCCTACGTTCCAAATTCAGAAAAAACACGAAGATAATCCTGGCGGGCATATTACATATTTTTGCTTATGAATTTAGGTATTCCAATTCTCTAGAGAAGAGGACATTTCCATAAGAATAAAAAGTATCTAGGTATAGAAGTGAAACTCTGATTCGACGAAACTCAAAAGTCAAGATAAAACGCCTCTTTATTAACCAAATACTACTCAACCTGACCGAGTAATCGAGACGTTTGTGCCTTGGTGAGATAATTCTTAAGGCCATTAAAAAAATCTTTTGATTATAGTACTATGATGAAATTGAGTTATAAATTAGTGCAAAAAATAAACTCAATAAAATAAGACTGATTGTTTCACGTTTTCGACTATATATTTTTAAAGAGGCAGTGTTTCGCTCGCACCAATGAACCTGCTCGCTTTATGGTATTGTGTAAATAATACTTCAATAACTGTTCGTCCCTTCATCGATTGCTATCTTCATATTGAAGTTTGGAGTCTCAAAACTTCAATATTAAGATAGCAGGAGATCAGTCATCATTATATCTCACGTAGCGCCTTAAAGTTTTATATAGCTAAGTCCAGTCAGTAGATTAATGAAACAAGTATTGTTAGGTACGTCACTTTCAAAAACTGCGCCAACCGTGGCGTGTAGGTAAATAAGGACATTAAAAAAAAAAGCGGGTCGTCGTCCCGCGCAAATTGAAAGTTAGAAAGTTCCCATCTAAACGGAGTACCTACTATTTATTCTTCTTACTTTTTCATAAAATTCTTTTTTCCACTGCGAATACCGCGGTATTGTTTCTAGAAAATTGCCTTTTCGTTTCGTCTGTTACATATCTTCGAGGGACCTAGTTATCTGAGCCCATACAGGCGAAATAATGGCTACATTATTATACCTCTCTAGAGGCATTTGTATGTAAAATATCTATTCAGGCATGTAGGGCAAACTCTATACTGTGATTGTCTTGGTTCGTTCGTTAGGCAATGTACGAGTATAATGCCGTTCCAGATAAATCGTTATTTATTTGTACGTTGAAGCAAAGGAGAAGCAAAGTGAGCTCTTTATCTAGCAAGGAACCAAACAGTCATATTAAAACACAATACAAATAGATACAATTGGCGGTCTTACGAGTATCTCTAATAGCGATCTCTTCCACAAAACTTTTGGATGGACAGATTATGAACGGTCTGTGGTGTAGCAATTTATCCACACCAATATATAAAAGTGAAACGTTATCTGTTTGTTTGTTTGTTTGGGGAGCTTTCACGTGATAACGACTGGACGGATTTTGAAGATATTTGGAATAGAGATAGCTTATACCCTGGAATAAAACAGATACTTTTTATCCCGGAAAATTGAAAGTTTCCACAAGAAAACTGGAAAATGTTGATTACTCGCTTTAAGGAACGGTTGCTATGGAAAAGAAATAATAACAAGTATGTCAAAAAGCATCAATAGCGTTGGTGCTATACTTTTGCATTAGTTTTTAATATCCTAAAAGCACATAGGATGCTTTTTTTGCGCGATAAACTGTATAGTCCGCGCGGACGAAGGCGCGGGCAATAGCTAGTAAATTTATATATTTGAATTACTTACATGAAATAATAAAGAAGTGGGATCGGGGTGCATGGGTATCTTTGACAGCAGATGGCAGCAATGCTTAGCTTTTATGAAAATACAGTTGTACAGCGTATTATGCATTGAATGTATGAATCCGTCCAGCGTTCTTTATCCTCCATGGCGTAGTTTGTGGCGTAGTTGAGGAAGAGCCGACAACGAAACGTGAGGTCGCGGATTCCATTACCGCGCAGGGCAAATATATACGTGCCGCTGGTGTCTAGTCTCCAGTTTAGGGTGCTTATTTATGGTCCTCGTGGTTACTAATTTTCAAAATTCTAACAAAGGGTCAGACTTATGCAGGTGATCGTGACAAAACAAGAAATTTAAAAAAGTCTGTCAATAAAATTAAACGTTACTATTTTCTTGCTTAGAAGCTTAAGCCAGAAAAAATACGAAGCGTGGAGTTTACCAACATTAGAACCCTGGTTAAATCAAAGACCTAACATGACACAAGTTCAAGATCTAGAACCCTACGGTCTACGGACTACGGATAAAAATAGCCTATGACACTTTTGCGATGAAGACGAATCGATTGATACCTTGTCAAAATCGAACCAAGATTTTAGTTTGAACACATAACGCTTCATTTGCTTCGCCGTATTCGGGTAAAAAGAGTTGGGTCACTGTGGTTTAATTGTGTTTCAAGTTTTTGCGTTGATGAACCAAACACGAGATTGTTTATGAATTCTGAGCATAAGGGTGAAGAGGGAAAGTGCAATGCCGCAGGACTTGGTGATTCATAAACTCTGGGTAGCACATTATTGTTGTGGGTACAAATTCAGACGCTATTTCAATATAAATGCCTGGCGGCTTTGTCTACCCCGTCGCTTCTCACTTGCGTCAAAGTTATAGACGCAGATCTGAAATATCATCTCATATTTTTTCGTAGGAAAGTGACCGCGTATGTTTTTTTGTTGACAATCGTTTCAATGAACACCTTCAGTTTGTATATAACACTGAACTTACTTTATTATACTATCTGTTGGATATATCTATACATGCTGAGATCTTTCTGGCCTTATCTTACGTAACAGTTGTATCCAGGCTTCGTCAGATATTTTACCGTTTGCCCAAAAAATAAAGATTTCATCGATATCGGATAAGCTCACCCACGGTGGGGCATTTGCCCCACCCTGGTCCCTCAAACGAATCTAGAAAATTTGGTTTATTATAGGCTACATTAATTATTCATTTTTCTGAGAGCAACTTACCTACGTATTCAATACTTACATTGCACCCGCATATAATGCTTCAAAGATCTAAGAAGACTGAAAAAATTGAACCTTGTTATTATGACAATTGAAGTGGTTTTCTTGGTAAGGCTGAACTGCGGGAGCAAAAAAATGTGGCATCGAGCGAACTGAAGGAAATGGATTTACTTGCGCTAGTTAATGAAACACACTTGTTTTATCCCGCCATAAAACAGAGCTTTCTCATTCACTTGCACAGTACAGCCCTGCAAAATGCACTATCGAAAGGTCATTCAGTACTTTACGCAGAGGAAAAAACAAGTTGGTGAGGTGAGGTGTGAGGAGGTGAGGCTGTGTCGGGGCGCGCGGCCGTTTGTCGTGATGTCTATGCCACGTAAAATTGTATCCGGTCCTGGAACCCGCTGTTCGCTCTGCGCTGGAGTTCAGGGTACCGTTGTGATTTCCAGAACTTCTTCTTTCCAACAATGATTTTCTTTTTCTTTCTAATCATAATACTGCCTATACGCTGCAGACACTTTTGTGTTCTTTTCGCCGGTTTTTTATTTACTTAGTTTTAAGTATATTTATTGGAAACTTTACGTTTTGAATCGAGTTTTCTTTACGCAATTATTACAACAACACCCACATCAATATAAATGCGATAAGCTATCTAAATCGCAAGTTATACCGAATTAAAATCACAGAAATGTATTTTATGATGTTTCTCTGTGCGTCCTGACCCCTGCCCCTCTGTATTTTGGTAAAAAAATAATATTACATTAGGTTTTGGCAAAAAAAAAACGAGCTTACTATATATGCTAAAAACGGACACCAAAATTAGATCTCTGGAGCTTATAGTTACAGAGTTATAAAAGCGAGAAGATTTAGACCTTTTGTTACGTTTCACTTTCACATCTTTAAAATCACACCGAAACATACCGGTGACACCGTATGTTTCGGTGACACCATATGTTTCGGTGACACCGTATGTTTCGGTGACACCGTATGTTTCGGTGTGATTGTAAATATGTTTCACGTCAAATCTTAGTTGCAGTCTCTGCATGATGAGTGTGTATAGGAAGAGGGTTCTGGAAGCAAATTTGAAAACGAAATTATAGCTAGATTTAGCCAGATTCCCTTCCCCCCGACCCTCCCTACGAACCATATCGATCATATCAGCTTTCAAACGGAAAACACTGCTCTAAAATCGGTCCATTCCTTTAGGAGCTACGATGCCACAGACACATACACACCCTAAACTTATAACATCACTCTCTAAGCTTCAGTGGTTAAAAAGAATATCATTCAACTGAAACTAGCAATCAAGCTGGGAAAAATATAATGTTAAACGTTTTTCCTTAAAGTGGAAGTACAATTCAAGGAAAAACGTTGATAAGACGACAAAAATCCTCAAAAAGGTCATTTTATTCACTGAAGGCAAATCCTATTCAATCTTTTTTAGCAGTTCTTGATCGACCTCAACAATAAAATCAATTATACAGTCGAATAAAGAAGGTGATTACGTCGTAATTCCATAGAAGTGCTTTCGGATTTGCAGAGAAAAAATCGGGACCCTTTCCCGGGGACCCTTTTGTAGCGGCTTCATTGTTTTAGGCCCCAATGGTTCGGGAAAAACAATCTTGGATTGAAAAGAGTCATTTGGGAGTTTGGACAAAAGCTCGAATTGTAGCCGTTCATTCTAAGGATGTGGTTATTCGGACACAATTTTAGGACGGTTACGGGATTTTTGCCGTCTGAGTTATGACGATTCCATTAAATCTTTTTAATCCGCATTATATTCTCCGACAGAACATCGTTAGACCAAATGTTATATTTTTGTTTATATTTTTAAACAATTGATGATGATGTTGGGTGCAATGAAAACGTACCTTATGCAACATACTTATACAAAAGTTAAGTAACAGCTGAAAATCACTGATCTCAATTTTATTAACACTATTCACTACTCTTAGTTTATTAGATACATCTAGTGTTTTTTAAAAGCTTTTAATGAACTTTTAATGTTTGTATGTATGTTTGTTTTTTGTCAAATCTTGCAAGTTGAATAACTTACTCTTATCCTACGGAGTAGAATTTTTACATGTTGACAATGCATTTTTTATGGGAAGCATGACCTGAATCGACACCTAGGATTAGCTCCATATAAAGGAACTCTTCAACGGTCAACAGCACAGACTCGAATTTTTGTTTTTGCATTTTATTATCATAGCCGGTATTAAGTTTTACTATGACATGGATGCTGCACTCAGAGTTGGGTCCTGACTGGACCCGAAAATAATTAAAACGAAGATACGAAATGTCGTATACGCGTTTAATTGTGATAGCCCGTTCTAAGTTTCTCTAAGATACTTTTTTCACTTTTTTATTTTTTTAAATTAGCATATTATGTTATGCCAGCTATTCGATTGAGATGCCAGGATAATTCCTCTGCAGAGTCACGGTTAGCTTTCTTATGCAGGATTTGTCTTCTTGCTGTTGGTCTCTAGTCGACCTTTACAGCTTCTCTTCCGGTTATAGTCTTCCACAATTATTTGAACAATTTACGCCGGATAACCAACCGTTTCGCCACACCGTCTGCACACTTATCGGCCAAAATGAAATCTCCTGCATCACTGGCCCATTCCAGCTTGGCTGCGGCGCTGGGTAATGCGCATCCGATCGGAAAAAGATTACTTTTTGTGCTCCTCATTGAGGATTGGGAAGTAAATTATCGAGTAATGTGTTTGCCACACTAGAAATCGTATTTTCGCTTCATTCGCAGGTTGTTTAGGAGGGAAACTAGCATTGTTTTCCTGAATCGTAGAGGAAAAGGTTTTTCGAAATTCATGAAAATAACAAAGAAGTTGTTGAAGGATTGACGATTGTTTAATCAATGTTGAAACGCTGGGAAACTCTTGGCTTATTTTTACCCGACTGCGGCGAAGAAAGGGAAGGGTAATGAGTTTAATATTCTATTTATATATTTATGTACATCAGTCGCTATCATTGAACGTCTACAAAGAACAGATATAATTATTTAACTTATCGCAATTTGGAATAAATTAAGTTATTGTGTTACTTCGTTTATTGTATAAGATAATAAGTATGTCTATTTTTGTTTGTAAGTGTTTCATTTGGTGCAACAAAGTGTTATCTATCTATCTATAATATATATGGTAAATGTGAGTGTATGTATTTGTATATAAAAAAAACATAAATCCTGCCATAAATAATCGTCACGCCATCGGCGCCTGTCATACTAGAAAAAAAACGTGATTCGACCAGCCACTACATTTATCATGTGAGTTCCTACGTGATCCGAATAAGAATATCACAATCGATAATGTACTCGAGAAAACTCTGTTTAAGTTCACTCGACTCGATAACCTTTTGATGAATGTGGGTTCAAAAAATGAGGTTTATTGTCGTGTGAGGTAGTGCCGGCTTCTGGGTGTCAGTGTTTGTCAGGTCACCCGAGGCCCCGAGGGCCTGAGACATGCAATAACGACTGCTATTAACGAATAACATTCGGGACCCACAGCTTTTCGTGCGCTGGCACCGAGCGATGGGAAACCGCATATAACTTGGAAAAGTCATTGGTACGGAGCCTAGGACCGAACCCGGTAATAAGTTGCACTATTTAACCGTTAGGCTACCAACGCTCTTTCTAACTCGCCGAAACAAAGTCATCGCTGTGTGCTTTGGGCTAGCTCTAGATTTTCAGTTATTATTTTAACCACCGATCTCTAATAATAAGTTTAGGGTGTGTATGTATCACTGTATCCGTGTGTCTGTCTGTGCTGTGGCATAGTAGCTCCCAAACGAATGGACCGATTTTGATGCGGTTTTTTGTTTGGAAACTGATGTGATCGAGATGGTTCTTAGTAATCGGGGATAATACATTTTATTATTTTTTATTATTGCTATCTGAGAGAACTCCTGTGTCCAAGAAGTGGTTACCTAACAGGCTGGTGATGATGATAATATATATTCCTGTATTGTGCTGGCGTGCGCTTACTATCTAGCGAATAATCTGGTCTTCTCCTTATTGAGGAAATTTATCAACCTGTCCAAGATTTAGTGCGCTCACCTCATACCGGAGCCAGTGTTGGTTGCAAAACAAGCGGCCGCAGTTCTGTAAATAAATTTAAATGGTTATAAAAGTTGATTTTATAGTATTTATGTTTACATTTAGTTGGGTCGGAATTTCACCATATCCTTAACCGAGAGGCGAGGGTGGTATTATTGTTTCTGCGGTTAGGGTTGCTACATGTTTATAGAGTATTCGTTCACCTTTGGTCAATCGTTTGTAACTCACTTCACTTCTTCGAAAAGTCGAGGTTGTAGTTTATTACCCACTTACTATCCGCCCGGTTTTACCCGCTTGGATGATGTTGATGAAAAGTGTTATAATTTTAACACATAACATAAAGATCTAAAGTAGTAGGACCTAAGAACGTGAGTCAGGCCGAAATTTTTGCCACTTTTTCCACAAACGCAACGGACATTTGCACAAGAAGTTTATGCTTTTTAGGTATGTTTATCCTGTAGAATAATATTTATGGTTACTAATAGTAGTTAATGAAACGGTTGCATAACGAGGGTTAATAAAACACGAGAGTGAGTGTAGTAGTACCACACTAGTGTTTTAATGTCTAGTTATGTGCCGTTTCGTACACTGCTTTATTAACACTCATGCAATAGGAACATTCATTTAATGGAAAACAAGTCGTTACATTTTCTTGATGTTGCTGGTAAAAGCTCGTGCGTCATGTTCGTTGCTGTTCCGTGATGTCAGATGGAGTCAAATTCTCCTCACTAACACTGCTGTCGGACATTTGTAATCAGGTAAAAACTTTTGATCTACAGAAACATATAACACATTAAATTGGTTAGATAATAATGTAAAGTAAATTATGGCGCCAACATCCAGTCCACAGCGAATTCGCGCGCTTACGGTAGACCGTAGGCAAGCGCCGCCGCAGATAATAAATGACGAAAACCCTCGAAGTTCGGACGTACGGAGCCATATCGGTGCTTTTATGGGAAAATAGTAGATTGTATGACGAGGGAGAGCAGTATTTGGTATATAGCCAAATTGCATCTAACTCTGTTTAGCCGTTTCAGCACTAGTGGCGATTATATTATTAAGCTGGAGCAAAGAATGTTTAACAAAAGACAGATTCCGCACCGCCAAATCGAAAGTGAAGCGCCCAAGATATGCCGAACCACTCGTACGCACAAGCCTCACGCACACACACCATGTAATCCCGATCGGCCGCCATATCGCAGCAAGGTCTCGACCTTGTTAATTCTTTGTTAGTCCTGTTAATCCAGACAAGTACTCACGGAAAATAAAAAAACAAAGTCTTTTTTGATCAAATTGTGTGAAGTTGTGTATCAATCACAAAACACCAACAATTATCCACTCACGCACACATACGTAGCTGCCATTTGCTATAAGTAGTTTGTTTGGTGGTGTAGACACCGTCTGTTTTTCCTTCATGCCAGGAACCACACAACTATGTAAGTATTCTTTCTTAGTGTGTGTTCTGTGTTAGTATGTTATCTATAAGATCAGTGCGTGTTTGTATGTATGGGTGTGTGTGTGTGTGTGTTTGTGTCTTGTATTACACAGACACACATGTGTGTTGTGTGTTACTCTTTCACGCTCAAACGACTGAATGCATTTTGATTAAATTTGGAATGGAGATAGCTTACCCTTCAATAATACATAGTGCACTTTTCATCATCATCATCATCATCATCACTCACGCGGGTGAAAATGTCAAAGTGACAGGTGTCAACTCTAGGGGTGAAAAAGGGAATATTTTCAAATTTCATTCATATAGACGTGGAGTGGCAAAGTTTGCACGCGGGCGAAGCTGCGGGGCGCAACTAGTAAATAATGTAAATATATATTTTTAGGTCACTCGTCCAAATCGTCACAAAACATTAGTTGTACTCCAATACCGTCGAGTATGGCGTTGTTATTGTAAAGAAAGAAACAATACATGCTTTATAAGTATTGGGCCATTGTGACGATAATGAAAACGTGATGCTATGTTAAACATTACAGAGGTACTCTTAGAACGCTAAACAATTAGGTACATACTCGTACATCGTTCTGTTTGTTAATCTGTACATTAACTAAGAGAAGTCAACCAGCACAGCATCAGTGATGTAAAAAAATATAAGCATTAGAATAGAATAAGTAAAATTACAAATTAAAAATAAACGCTTTTATGTAATTTATTTTTTTACACGACTGCCCAAAAAAAGGAGTGTATAAACAATACACTTGGCATTCATGTATGTTTGTGAGTTTCTTAATTCAACCATAACTTTTAAATGCTTGAACAGATTTAGACGTATGGGGTATCGTAATTACAGAGTAATTACATCCCCCCGGCTATTTTATTTTTTTAAAACATTTAATATGGCGGCAGTATGGCACCATTTCCAAACACGAAGAACAATAAATTTAAAAATATGGTTATCAAATTGAAGGCATTGCTAAGCACATTCCAACAGTTTATAATTTATTGGCAATAGCTCTTTTTTGGCAGGGCAGGCGTGTTTTTATACGCTTTATATTAGCTTCACTTGTATGTTTGTATGTTTGTAACCGACTCCTTTGGATGCTTTTTTGACCCACTTTAAACGGTCTGATTTCATTTTAAAAAAAGCGTGGGGTGCTTTTTAAGATATTATCGAAATGATAATCCTTCTTCTCATATCTGTCAATGAAATATTTATAACTATTGACCCATGCACCCCACGATTTTTTTGAAATTTTTTTTCTTTCTTATTTACACTATTAAAATTTATTGAGTTTGGTTTTCTATATAAAGCATGTTTTTTAGTTTTTTTAAACTATTATTTATTTTAGCTTTAAGCTAGTTACTTCAGGTCTTTTTTATAAATTTTTTAATACTTTATCCTCGTGTTGTAAACTACCCTGAAAGTTTCAGCCTGATAGCTAATAGGGAAGAGGTCGTAATTTGAGTTGCAAGATTCCAGGACAGAAATGCATACTAGATATTTTAAATGTTGTCTTTCTGTCCGTGGTGCGGTATTCACTGTTGGGTAGCTTAAGGTTTGATTTAAAAACTGGTGTAGGTACTTGGTATCTCGATCCGATAAGAAGAACTGGTGTAGGTACTTGGTATCTCGATCCGATGAGAAGAACTGGTGTAGGTACTTGGTATCTCGATCCGATAAGAAGAACTGGTGTAGGTACTTGGTATCTCGATCCGATAAGAAGAACTGGTGTAGGTACTTGGTATCTCGATCCGATGAGAAGAACTGGTGTAGGTACTTGGTATCTTGATCCGATAAGAAGAACTGGTGTAGGTACTTGGTATCTCGATCCGATAAGAAGAACTGGTGTAGGTACTTGGTATCTCGATCCGATGAGAAGAACTGGTGTAGGTACTTGGTATCTCGATCCGATGAGAAGAACTGGTGTAGGTACTTGGTATCTCGATCCGATAAGAAGAACTGGTGTAGGTACTTGGTATCTCGATCCGATAAGAAGAACTGGTGTAGGTACTTGGTATCTCGATCCGATGAGAAGAACTGGTGTAGGTACTTGGTATCTTGATCCGATAAGAAGAACTGGTGTAGGTACTTGGTATCTCGATCCGATAAGAAGAACTGGTGTAGGTACTTGGTATCTCGATCCGATGAGAAGAACTGGTGTAGGTACTTGGTATCTCGATCCGATGAGAAGAACTGGTGTAGGTACTTGGTATCTCGATCCGATGAGAAGAACTGGTGTAGGTACTTGGTATCTCGATCCGATGAGAAGAACTGGTGTAGGTACTTGGTATCTCGATCCGATGAGAAGAACTGGTGTAGGTACTTGGTATCTCGATCCGATGAGAAGAACTGGTGTAGGTACTTGGTATCTCGATCCGATGAGAAGAACTGGTGTAGGTACTTGGTATCTCGATCCGATAAGAAGAACTGGTGTAGGTACTTGGTATCTCGATCCGATGAGAAGAACTGGTGTAGGTACTTGGTATCTCGATCCGATAAGAAGAACTGGTGTAGGTACTTGGTATCTCGATCCGATAAGAAGAACTGGTGTAGGTACTTGGTATCTCGATCCGATGAGAAGAACTGGTGTAGGTACTTGGTATCTTGATCCGATAAGAAGAACTGGTGTAGGTACTTGGTATCTCGATCCGATAAGAAGAACTGGTGTAGGTACTTGGTATCTCGATCCGATGAGAAGAACTGGTGTAGGTACTTGGTATCTCGATCCGATGAGAAGAACTGGTGTAGGTACTTGGTATCTCGATCCGATAAGAAGAACTGGTGTAGGTACTTGGTATCTCGATCCGATAAGAAGAACTGGTGTAGGTACTTGGTATCTCGATCCGATAAGAAGAACTGGTGTAGGTACTTGGTATCTCGATCCGATGAGAAGAACTGGTGTAGGTACTTGGTATCTTGATCCGATAAGAAGAACTGGTGTAGGTACTTGGTATCTCGATCCGATAAGAAGAACTGGTGTAGGTACTTGGTATCTCGATCCGATGAGAAGAACTGGTGTAGGTACTTGGTATCTCGATCCGATGAGAAGAACTGGTGTAGGTACTTGGTATCTCGATCCGATAAGAAGAACTGGTGTAGGTACTTGGTATCTCGATCCGATGAGAAGAACTGGTGTAGGTACTTGGTATCTCGATCCGATGAGAAGAACTGGTGTAGGTACTTGGTATCTCGATCCGATGAGAAGAACTGGTGTAGGTACTTGGTATCTCGATCCTATGAGAAGAACTGGTGTAGGTACTTGGTATCTCGATCCGATAAGAAGAACTGGTGTAGGTACTTGGTATCTCGATCCGATGAGAAGAACTGGTGTAGGTACTTGGTATCTCGATCCGATGAGAAGAACTGGTGTAGGTACTTGGTATCTCGATCCGATGAGAAGAACTGGTGTAGGTACTTGGTATCTCGATCCGATGAGAAGAACTGGTGTAGGTACTTGGTATCTCGATCCGATGAGAAGAACTGGTGTAGGTACTTGGTATCTCGATCCGATAAGAAGAACTGGTGTAGGTACTTGGTATCTCGATCCGATAAGAAGAACTGGTGTAGGTACTTGGTATCTCGATCCGATAAGAAGAACTGGTGTAGGTACTTGGTATCTCGATCCGATAAGAAGAACTGGTGTAGGTACTTGGTATCTCGATCCGATAAGAAGAACTGGTGTAGGTACTTGGTATCTCGATCCGATGAGAAGAACTGGTGTAGGTACTTGGTATCTCGATCCGATAAGAAGAACTGGTGTAGGTACTTGGTATCTCGATCTGATGAGAAGAACTGGTGTAGGTACTTGGTATCTCGATCCGATAAGAAGAACTGGTGTAGGTACTTGGTATCTCGATCCGATGAGAAGAACTGGTGTAGGTACTTGGTATCTCGATCCGATGAGAAGAAGGCAGCAATCGATAAAAACCCATTTGACAACTGAACTAATTTTGAAGAAATGTAGTAAGTATATTGTACTTTATAGGAATAACTAGGCTACTACTAAATTACATTACCATGCGGACAAAGCCGCGGGCACAGCTAGTACTTATAATAAAGCAGTCAAAAAATCTGAACACGAAGATAATTTAAAAAATAGCCTGGAGGATTTAAAAGCTCTATAAGTTGTATCAGCTGTATGTCTGTCGGTCTGGATGTTTGTTCGTGCATCACGTTAAAACTACTGTGTTTTATCAATATATATATATAGTAGCTTTCAATTATAGAAAGCTACATTATCAGCGAGTAACATGGGCAGTATTTATTTATTTATTTATATATATATATATATATATATATAAATACTATATATATATATATATATATATACTATATATATATATATATATATATATAATTTTTAATATATATAATTTTTGAAATCGGTTAATTATTTTTTGAGTTTATCCATTACAAACAAACATACAAACAATCAAATCTTTCCTTCTTATAATATTAGTGTAGATATTTTTTATTTAGACCAGGCTCTGCTTTTTAAGAGTTATTTCCTTAAATATGCTGGGTCAACCACAAACCTGATAAATGTGAAACTTATGATATATGTTTAAATATGGTGGGTCAACCACAAACCTGATAAATGTGAAACTTATGATATATGTTTTTGAGATCTTTATCTAAAACGTGATTAACAGAATTTCATCCGATACATTATCTTTTGAAAAATTACGTTATTTTCAGTAATAATTTCATTTCTCTACTCAATAGCTTAAGTTTTATCTCTAAAATAAATCTCACAGCAAGAAAATATAGTTTATTATCTACTGTCAAGACAAAATTTATCTAACCAAATTATTATCCTTCCAATAAAATAAATTACTTCTGAGACTTACGGCATTCAGTTCTTAGCTTAATTGTGTCGCGATATTCAACCTTGTTAGTTTGATATTCAACCGCAGGCACTTCAGTGCTTATTGCGGGTAGCGGGTGGCAGAGTGTAGGGGAGGTGGCAGTGGAGAGGGGAGTGGGGAAATGTAACCTTGGAGCCTGGCCTTAACTAGCGAAAATATATTCAAAGCCTTTAAAACATTTCACAGATTTGTTTTCAAGCTGGAAATTCCCTCAAATACCTATTAGGTAACCGGTTTATCAAGATTTTCGTAATAGTCTCAATCCGTATCAGCTTCAGCTTGATCGCTTGCAGACGCCTAACTCTCCATTTCGGTTCTCAACCCATTAATTACCTAATGTCTTGTAAAACATTGATAAACACGGAGCGGTCCATCTTATCAGATGATTTTGTGAGCAAATGGGCATTCGTTATGAAATTATTCTTATCTCTTCGTCTCACCTTACGTTTTGAAAGTTCCACTCAGTTGAAAATAGCTTTGCATATAATTACAAAAAATAGAATGAACCTGACCGATGGAAATAAGTTAACACTAATAAAAAAGGAAGCTTTTATGCAGTAGCCATGTCATGATGAAACTTAGAACGAGCTTAGATCACAATAAAATGCGTAGGTACACAAAATTGCGTGTCTGTGAAGAGTTCCTTTATCTGGAGCTAATCCTGGATATCGATTCAAGTCATGCTTCCCATAAAAATGAATTGTCATCGGAACTGAACCAACATGTCAAAATTCAACTGCGTAGGATAAGTGGAAGTGGTTCTAATGCAGCTTGCAAGATTTGACCTAAACAAACATACATACATTCATTGCAAGTATACACATTTTAGTGCTTTTAAAATTATTTTTGTGCATCGATACGTGATTTCATGTTAATATGGGTAGTGCTTTTAAGAAACACATAATTAATTTATGCAAAATTGAATCACTATTTGTTATTCATTACTCGTCCAGAAAACTTCATTATTATCAAAACGGACTCAGTCCCAAACATCAAAACAACCAATAACGCTGAGTTTATTTATCCAAACACGCAATAACGTTCATTTGGTTAGTTTCGGTTTAGCTACAATATAAAGGCAAACAGTAGCATACCTTACTTGAAAACTTTTAGGATATGGACAAAATAGAGGCAATGAGAAAAAAACTGTTACTAATATATAAAAGTGAAATATTATTTACCAACTCGGCTGAATTGATTCTGAAGAACAAAGAAAAATATGCACCACACACATACACACAGACTTAACTGACGTTAGAATTGAAGAGACAACTAATAATGGTATCGCCGCAAGACATAGCTAGTTCCATGAACATGTTTTCTACTGGTCTTCAATGTATAGGTACGTTTATTTTCAGGAGAATACCAAGTTTGCTAAGTAGTTATCAAAATGGAAAAACACCTGCTGGATCACCAGGCTATCTATAGAGATATAGCCTTCTCTTCCATTTTGTTTGGACATGGCTTAACGACTGCTATTAATCAATAACAGCCGGGACCGACAGCTTAACGTCGTACCCTCTGAATCAGGGAAGCGATGGAAAACCGTACCCGGTACCCGGTATCTTTGCATTCATTGTTGCACTTTTGATTCGTTAGGCTACCATCTCTTTCCTTCCAGTAAACGAAGTTTGATAACTGATCTTCAATGTATACAGTGCAGTTAATCGTTCGCACGCCGCAGCGAGCCGTTCCGACCGAGACGGCCGATGTCGGACTATTTCCGTACACAAAGAAACTGCATCAACTCAGAAATGCCGACACTGCTCGCCGCATCGCTGTGTAATACTGTACATGGCTAATAAATCTAAATCGGGCGCGCCGCTCAGATCCGAGGTTCGATCCAATCCTTCCTTGGTGCAGTTAGATCTTGCTGATTTGTATTTACCTAACTCCCTCCGCCCTGCAGCTTTGCCCGCGTGAACATTTTTCTGAGAAAGAAGTAACCTACATTTTGAAAAAAACATTGTTATTCCAGGAGCAAACGTACAATATACAACATTTCGTTCAGAGCACAGGTATTCTGGATAATGTTCTAAAGCTCTGCCCGCGTACGATAAACAGTAAACACTTCAAAAATACCTTATATCCTTTATTATACCTGCATCTAAATCGCCACACAAACACATAACCAAATTATGTGAAATTATCCGTTTGAGTTCCGTCGGATAGGATACGACAGAGCAAATGCGTTTGTCTTGTATCCGAATTAAAACAGCTCCGACAGATCCACAGCGCGAAACTTCCTAGACGAGGGTTATGTCTCCCTGTAGGGTTGATGGGGGGAGAAAAGACGAAGAAAAAGATAAGTGTAGATAGTGTATTGAACCGATTAGAGATGAGACGATTAGGTTACACTTCCAGCGTAGACAAATTAATTTCATTAAAATTGGTTTAGGCGTATTTTAAAATCCATTTGAAGTCGATTATTATCGTAGGCTAGCTGCGCCCCGCGGTTTCACCTGCGTGGACGATGATGATGATTATGAATGTGAAAAATATCCTGTTTTATTTTAGGAACATATTTCACCAAAATCAGTTGAGCCGTTCAACGTGAAGATCGGACATACATACACATACAAACTATCGCATTTATAATATTGGTAGAAGACAAATAAAAATTATTGTGGTGTAGCAGACACCGTATCTTTCACCCCGCGTTGTCAACAAATGTGGAAGCTGGTTACAAAGTACAATCACACTTTGCATATTGCTTAGGCACGGTCCCCGACAGTGCCCACTAAAAAGTTTCAATCCTTATGTGTTAATTTTTCTACCAACTAATGAAATCGTGACCTATTCACTGACGAGGTATATACGACGACGACACGAACCACGACGAGGTAGGTTATAGGTTCCATTCCAACTAAAACCTCTAACCGCCTCTAACCACCCCATCATTACACAACAGAAAGATTAGGCATCAACACCACGGGTATGGAATGCATAAATTAGGTGCAACACACATAATTGGCCTTCTTTAGCCTTAGTAACAATTAGGGTGACGTTTGTGTAGCACGTGCTAGCAGTGGCTCATTCGCGCTACAATCTGCCTATGTCTGTCTATCTTTGTTGTTGATGCACATGAAGCACGACGATGGGAATGTGTCTGTGTGGCTTGCAGTTCTATCTAGTCCATTTTAAGCTTCCGCAACTCAAAAGGAAAAAGGTACGCTTATAGGATCACTTCGTTGTCCTTTTTCTCTGGAACGCGTTTCAAGTTGAAATTAATATCAAATACTTCAGGTCTGCAATCCCTTGGAGCTGTGAAAAAAACTAACTTCGAAGTCAACGCAATCAAAAGATACGGCCGTTGATGCCGCATATTTTGACACTCGCAAGTGAATCAAAGGTACTTCCCGTTCACCTAGAATCATGAAATTTGGCAAGAAGCAATGTCTTATAGCACAAGTAAAGGTAAAAATGCTAAAACCGGAAAAAGCGTAATCATCTTCGACACTCGATTCTCGTGATGGATGAACTATTTACATACAAGTTTGTACGGAACCCTCGGTGCGCAACGACAAATTGCACGGTTATTTTCCGTGATATAAAGAGTGAAATTAGGTTAATAATTCAGTTAGGGCCGGCGCTGCCACCGCTCAAGCCGAAAACCTCAAGCGGCGCAAATATGCGCACCTTGACCGGGTGTACATGTTCGCTCCATTTGGGGTGGAGACGATAGGTCCGTGGGGGCCGGCTGCTTTGGGGCTTTATCGGGACTTGGCCAGGCGATTGGTGGAGGCGTCGGGTGTCCAGAATGCTGGCTTTTATTTCGCACAGAAATTGAGCATTGCAATTGCAAATTATTCAACGTGGCAATGCCGCCACCATTCTGGGGACCTTTCCTTCCACTAATGGTCTTTTAGTTTAAGTTTTTATATAGTTATTTTAAGTTTTAGTTTTTTTTTTAATTTTTAGTCAGTATTTTAAGTTTTCATTAATTTCTGTTTTATAAATTGTGTGAAAATATAATATATAATCCGAAAAAAAAAGAGTGAAATATCTTCCCCCTTCAACTAGATCAATGAAAATAGACCAACTTCCAGGCACCTTAACTTCGACCGTTCTCTCCATTCCATTCCTCGGTGCCAACTTACAAAGACTGCATAATTAGTGCTTCGTATGATTAAAACCCCCGCTGTCTCGCGGCTGCGCTTTCTCTGTGAATTTTGATGACAAACTTTTAATAAAGAAGTTAAGAAGTAGTCTGAGAAGTTTTGCGTATTAGTTAGCACCGAATATAAACGCAAGATCCGGCTAGATGAAGCGAGGACCTGCGTAAAGTAGCTGGCAGCAATGAAATGAAAAGAGCCGAAGATCGGGCTCAGTGACAAGCTTAGGAGACCTTTGTGTCCAGCAGTGGACGAATACAGGCTGAAGATGATGATAGAGCGGTGGTAGCATAGCGGTATGTGCACTTCACAATCCAACGCCAGCCGGTTCAAAACACAGCACCAGGGGCCTAATTCACTAATTTTAAGACGCCGATTCCACGCCAATTCCACGCCGCCTGCATGGAATTTGTTCGTGATTCCACGCAGGCAGCGTGGAATCGGCGTGGAATTCGCATGGAATTGGCGTGAGTGGTCATACAGAATCCAGGCCCTGGTGTAGTAAAACATCGGAGGAATGTTAAGACATTCCTAAAACCCACATTTAAAGAGATGTGACATTCACCCCGCACTGGACCAGCGTGGTGGATTATGGCCCATCTTCTCACTGTCTTAGAGAGTGTACAATGTCCGGGCTGGGGCCTAATTCTCTAATTTTAAGACACCAATTCCACGCCAGTTCCACGCCGCCTGCGTGGAATTTGTTCGTGATTCCACGCAGGCAGCGTGGAATCGGCGTGGAATTCGCGTGGAATTGGCGTAAGTGGTCATACAGAATCGAGGCCCTGATGCTACATCGTCGTAAAGTCCACGCAGAGAGACTCGACGCAGCAGTAATAAACCATGTATCTTCTATCTATATATATAACAATACTTATTGCTTTATTATAGGTTAGTAGATATAGATAAGTAGGTGTTGCTAAAAACAAAAGAATACAAAATATTTTACATTATATTTCTATACTTATATTATAAAGAGAAAAGTTTTTTTGTATGTATGTTTGTTTGATTTGTAAAATTATTACCCAGTTAGAAAGCTACACTTATTGCAGATATACATAAGCAAATTTTTCACTACTTTCAAATTTAATTTTTAAAAAAAACTATTCTATAACGTCAAAACTATGGGCATAGCCGTAGGGCAGAGCAGCTAGTCCATACCAATATATAAAAGTGAAACGTTGTCTGTCTGTTTGATTGGGGAGCTTTCACGCGATAACGGCTGGAAGGATTTTAATGAAATTTGGAATGGAGATAGCTTATACCCTACCCTATACTTTTTATAACGGAAAATTGCAAGTTTCCTCAGGAAAACTGAGATAATCCTGATTACTCGCTGTAAGAAACGGTTGCCATGGAAACGAAATATCAAGTGTGTCAAAAACATCAAGAGTATTGTTGCTGTACCTACTTTTGCATTGGTTTTTAATATCCTAGAAGCACAGAATATTATAGCATGTTTTTTTTCGCGATAAACATTAGTCCACGCGGACGAAGTCGTGGGCGGGAAAGCTAGTAAACTGAATCACTAAGTTTTAGTTTATTACTATGGAGATTCTGATATTACCTGCACCAAAAAATGCCTCATAGTCTCCGGCTGGCGGGTGGGGCGCTCTGTCTGCGAATTTTGATTATAAACTTTTAGTCAAGTGAATTTTAAGTGAAACTTAGTGCTGAAAAGTTGAAGGAGTTAAATTAGTCTACAGAGAATTAGTAATCGACTTGCCGTGTACGTTAGCTATTGTGAGTCGTGTGGTTAATATCATTTAGTTAACTTCAAGCTGTACTAACAGCTGTGTTGTATTAGTAATAAACTTGCTGTGTACGTTAGCTATTGTGAGTCGTGTGGTTAATATCATTTAGTTAACTTCAAGCTGTACTAACAGCTGTGTTGTATTAGTAATAAACTTGCTGTGTACGTTAGCTATTGTGAGTCGTACGGTTAATATCATTTAGTTAACTTCAAGCTGTACTAACAGCTGTGTTGTATTAGTAATAAACTTGCTGTGTACGTTAGCTATTGTGAATCGTGTGGTTAATATCATTTAGTTAACTTCAAGCTGTACTAACAGCTGTGTTGTATTAGTAATATACTTGCTGTGTACGTTAGCTATTGTGAGTCGTGTGGTTAATATCATTTAGTTAACTTCAAGCTGTACTAACAGCTGTGTTGTATTAGTAATAAACTTGCTGTGTACGTTAGCTATTGTGAGTCGTGTGGTTAATATCATTTAGTTAACTTCAAGCTGTACTAACAGCTGTGTTGTATTAGTAATAAACTTGCTGTGTACGTTAGCTATTGTGAGTCGTGTGGTTAATATCATTTAGTTAACTTCAAGCTGTACTAACAGCTGTGTTGTATTAGTAATAAACTTGCTGTGTACGTTCGCTATTGTGAATCGTGTGGTTAATATCATTTAGTTAACTTCAAGCTGTACTAACAGCTGTGTTGTATTTTTAATTACACATTTTTGTCAGCACATACTGAAAAAAATATCTTGCATATTTTCTAATCTAAGAAATGTGATGATATATGTTTCTATTATTATATAAATGCAAAAGATTGTCTGTATGTATGTTTGTTACTACTCAGTGATGTAACGGCAGAACAATTTTCGATGAAATTTGGTAACTATTAGATAATTTAGATCCTGGTAAGTACACATTGGATACTTTTCATCATCATCCGTCATTGTTGTCCACGCGGGTAAAACCGCGGGCGCAGCTTATTGCATAATAGTTTAAAAAAAAGTTGTTGTTAGTATTTGTTACTAGCTTTCCCGCCGGCGCACACAGGGCCCGATTGCCAATTTACGAGGCCAATAATAAAAGTTTACGAAGACTAGAAACTTAACAAAAATACTTTATTTAGCTTCTCCGATAAACAAACAATAGAATCATAAAACAATAAAGCTCGCTAAAGCAACACCGAAGCCGGTGCGAGCGCGGAATGTGTCCCCTTGTATTATACGGCAAACGCGAGTCAGTTGCGCCCGATATCTTGACGGAGTAACTACGCTTGTTTTGTGCTACAGTGCTTATAAATTGTGAGTTTTTAACATGGAGAGTGCAGCGTCAGGTGTGTACTTATAATTAATATTGCATATTAGTTCATTGTTTCATAAATCGAGCAGTAGTAAAATTTTGCGTGGAAAACAAATTTTATACAAAAATATTTTAGATTCACTTGAGTTTGCAGACTTTCAAAAAAAGTTCCACATAGTTCTGTTATCTTTGATAATTTCTTAGAATCTACAACTCGTGACGATTCGAAAAAAGCGAAAAGCCCGTCCCCGTATCTCCCCCTTTGTTAAATAGAGCTCTTTATTTCCAGGTAGCCACGTCGACCCCGTTTCCCGGCAGAGGAAGTTGTATAGGAATGAACTGTTTATATTGTTAAGAGATGAACGTTTTTTTTCTTTTTCGTCATCCAAGTGTAATGAACGATTATTACAATACATAATGGACACGTTTAGTGTAGTTGATCCGTCTGAGACTTTGAAAAAACAGTTAAAAGTGTTTGTTGCAAAACTTTTAGCTAAATGGCGTGACTGTAAATATATGTTCGATCGCTTTAATGGTAAACACGCTAATTGGCTCAGTGAAGAATTTAAGCTCCCGGAACTTCAGCCAACGTCAGCTACACAACAGCCTACTTCTTCGGAAAAGAAGCGAGGTAGACCAAAAAAACTATTTGAAGACAGTTCTCAACGCAGCAGAAGAAGAAAACTGAAGTCGATAGTATCGCGTTTTACTCCAGAAAAGCTTTGTTCAGCTACTGGAGTGAGTCTGGTGAAATCTGGTAAAAGAAAAACAGCTCAAGTTCTAAAACTTGCGATAAATTCTACTCCGAAAAGGTTGAAGAAAATGGAACAGGCTCACTCATCGTGTTCTGTAAATGTTGTGCAGTACAGTGCTGAAGAAGCATTAGGTCTTATAGTAGACCTTAATTTGTCCAAAAATGAATATGGGATGATGCGTCTAGGTGCCAAGAAAAGAGGTGCTGATATATATCCCTCTTACCATGTGGTCGCAGATACAAAATCACAGTGTTATCCGCTCAATTTGAGAATTACTGAGACTGAAGCTGTGGTGCCGTTACAAGATCTTTTAGACCACACCATTCAGAGACTGGCACACGTACAGTCAGAAGTAATTCTATCAAACATGGACGGCAACAACGACACTCTGGAAGTATATTATAAGTGGGGCTTAGGTGGTAGTGGAGGTCACAGTATATACAAACAAAACTTTTCGAACAACTCAATCTACACTGATTCTAACATATTATTATGTACAATTGTGCCCCTGGAGTTGTCGGAATTGAAAGAAAGACGCAAATCTATTTATTGGAAAAACCAGACTCCATCTTCTACCAGATACTGTCGTCCAATTTCATTTAAATTGAAAAAAGAAAATGACCAAAATACTAAAGAGGAGTACAATGAGATTGAGCAGCAAATAAGGCAGTTGCAGCCAACAACCATTATTCTAGGAGACAGAACGATATACTTTAAACATATACCTATTTGCACAATGCTGGATGGTAAAACAGTGAATGTGTTAACAGAAACAAAAAGTACACAAGCGTGTAACGTCTGTAAAGCCACCCCCACACATATGAACGACTTAGAAAATGTCAAAAAAAGAGTATGTAACGAAAACACATATAAATATGGTATATCCATATTACACGCTCATCTCCGATGCTATGAATATTTATTGCATATATCCTATAAATTGGAGTTGCAGCAATGGCAAGCTAGAGGCAAAGAAGCACAAGAAATGGTGAAAGCACGAAAAAATAAAATCTGCAAAGATTTTTATAAAGAAATGGGACTTGTTGTTGACCAACCAAAACAAGGAGGGGGCAACAGTAACGACGGAAACACAGCAAGAAATTTTTTTAAAAACCCTTCTCTGGTTTCTCAAATAACAGGATTGTCAAAAGAATTGATTGAAAGATTCGCAAATATTTTGTGTGTCATTTCCTGCGGACATTACATAGATGAAGAGAAATTTAGGACATATAGTATCGCCACAGCTGAAATGGCGGTCAATCAATATGTTTGGTACAAAATGAGTGCAAGTGTACATAAACTTTTAATCCATGGTGCTGATATTATTAAATCGCTGCCATTGCCAGTAGGTCAATTATCAGAAGATGCGATAGAAGCAAGTCACAAAAATTACAAAAAATTGAGACAATATCACTCACGGAAAACGTCCAGATTAGACACAAATATAGACATTCTCCATTGGATGCTTGTATCTTCGGATCCTGTCGTGAATAGTCACAGGGAAAAACCCAAGAAACGAGGAGAGAAATATAATGACATTGTTATAGGAATGTTGCGGATGCCCACATATCTATGTGGCGAAGAGGTTGAAGACAGCGACCATGAAGACTAATGATGATGTGGACACATAGGATAGAAACTAACTTAAGGACTTTTGTACATATTGTACAAAAGTCCTTAAGTTACTACTACTACTACTACTACTATAAATAAAGTTCTGTATATATTTTATTTTTATTTTTTGTTGTTACTGTCCTCTCCAAACTGTATTTCTACCTTCTAACAGTAATAAATGTTATAATACTTAATTAACAAGTCAAAAAAATAAAATAAAACTATACATTATTTTTGGCCTCGTAAATTGGCAATCGGGCCCTGTGTGCGGCGACTCTACAGTTTCGAATAAAAGCATCCTATGTTCTTCTAGGATATTAAAAACCAATGCACTAACGCTCCTGATGTTTTTAACAGACTTGTTATTAGTTCGTTTCCATGGTAACCGTTCCTTACAGCGAGTAATCAACATTTTTCAGTGAAACTTACAATTATACGGGATAAAAAGTATCCCATGTTTTATTCCTTCCAGAGTATAAACTATCTCCATTCCACATTTCATCAAAATCCGTCCAGCCGTTATCGCGTTAAAACTCCCCAAACAAACAGATAACGTTTCACTTTTATATATTGGTATGGATGTGGTTGTTGGACTGAATTGTTAGACTATATGAAATGATCGGTCTTATTATTGATGCAATGTTTCCTCCGGAGAACTGATATCTACAATAGAAATATCATTAATTACACTTATTTCATAATGAATCTAAATCAAAGTAAAATGCAAATAATTAATTACGAATGTTATCGCTTATGTTTCCGACCGCAGTAATGTGACCTTCTGCGTGTCTTATAACACTGATAACGAACCCAGGCGCCATATCGATTACATAATAGTTACCAATAAACTATGATATTGATGTTGTACGTTACGTTAGGTAGGTATGTATATTAAATATTTACTGATTTATAATTTATACATAGTACTTAGATGTTTTTCTTAAGATACTGTATAATGTTTTTAACCCCCGACGCGAAACAGAGGAGTGTTATAAGTTTAGGGTGTATATCTCTGGGTGTATGTGTGTGTCTGTCTGTGGCATCGTAGCTCCCAAACGAATGGACCTATTTTGAAGCGTTTTTATTCTGTGTGATAGATGTTGTGTTCGAGAAGGTTACTAAGCTCTAAATCGGGAATATATAATTTTTTTATTTTTTTGCATAATAATTTGTTTACTCTGTATTAAAGGGGTTATTGTTTAGATATTTGTATTCGTCGATGTAAAGCTTGCAGAAGCAACCCTTTGCCCTTTGGCTGATCTTCTCAAGTCTTCGACAGCATTGGCACCGAAAGTGTGAATAGAATTTTAATGCCCACTGATGGCATAATGACTGAATACAGAGTAGAAGATTAGAAGTCTATTGACAATACCTACCCAAAGTCCGATTTCAAGAATTTGAGGTATATCACTTAGTATGCAGTCAGCTAATTATAATTCGAAGATTGAATCAAAACTTGGAAGAACTAAGTAAAGATTTTCACGTTCGTTTTCAGAAAGCTTATTGGAATGTTTTTTAGCATTAACGGCTGCTTGGTGAGAGCCGACAATATATCCAATAACTTTCTATCGCAGTCGGTACTAAAAAAACTCTCGCCGAATTGCATAAGGCCCTTGTTTAATTGGTTCTAGCATTTTTAGATCATTTTTGAACGTTTGTATCTTGTTTTATTATTAACCCAGAACTATGAAATTAGTATCACATCAAAATTTGTCATTTCATCTCGAACTTTGTGAACACAGAAACTACTTTATGCTTCGAACATTGATTGGAAATATCAAAGATATACCAAGAGAAAGAGCTTATTATTATTGAGAAAATAGTACGACACTTTATTATTATAAGCTTTACTTTTTTCTATAAATAAATAAAAACCTTAAATTTTACTCCCGAGATGTATCATCTGTCCCGATCTACTTGATCACGGCTGAGAGGGACAAAAACTTCACTGCAACCTGGCCTTAACCGCACAGAAACACGCATGGATTGAGTCCTGTCCGTGATCCAAATTTTTCCTTTATAAAATTCAGTCGCTGACTGCACCGGCGGTATATTCTACCTCAATGGCACGGGCCTATTTCTCGCTCATTTCGTGAAGCTGAAACTGTCACTGTCACACGGCAAGTCTGTAACTTGACAGATGACAGCAATGCTTCAAAGTGTGTCCTGGCGCGCTCCACTTGGGCCATAATAAATTGAACCCGACGTGTAACTTGAAGGGAGCTATTTTAGACTGCAATAAAAGCTCTATTTGTGGCGTATGACTTATTCCTCTGTGTAGTCAGGCAACAACGTCTAAGAACCTTGTCAAAGTAAAATGAGACGTAGCTTAAAAATAGTAATAAAACGTATGTAGGATTCCGCATTGTACTTAGGAAATGTTACTCTATGAGGATTCCGTCATGCCCAAGAACTTCAAAATTCAAAAATTCGCACTGATCCAGCTCATTAAGATTGAATTACGCTTACTGGCGCCCGCCAGAAGTAGTAGTATTGTTTTAATAAAAACAACGATTGCGAAGGCGGAGGCATAATTAGTAGCTCGCCAGGTTCTAGCTGATCCGGTCAAAGAAGAAAAAAAACGATTGCGAAGGCGGATTCATAATTAGTAGTAGCTCGCCAGGTTCTAGCTGATCCGGTCAAAGAAGAAAAAAAACGATTGCGAAGGCGGATTCATAATTAGTAGTAGCTCGCCAGGTTCTAGCTGATCCGGTCAAAGAAGAAAAACAACGATTGCGAAGGCGGATTCATAATTAGTAGTAGCTCGCCAGGTTCTAGCTGATCCGGTCAAAGAAGAAAAAAAACGATTGCGAAGGCGGATTCATAATTAGTAGTAGCTCGCCAGGTTCTAGCTGATCCGGTCAAAGAAGAAAAACAACGATTGCGAAGGCGGAGGCATAATTAGTAGCTCGCCAGGTTCTAGCTGATCCGGTCAAAGAAGAAAAACAACGATTGCGAAGGCGGATTCATAATTAGTAGTAGCTCGCCAGGTTCTAGCTGATCCGGTCAAAGAAGAAAAACAACGATTGCGAAGGCGGAGGCATAATTAGTAGCTCGCCAGGTTCTAGCTGATCCGGTCAAAGAAGAAAAACAACGATTGCGAAGGCGGAGGCATAATTAGTAGCTCGCCAGGTTCTAGCTGATCCGGTCAAAGAAGAAAAACAACGATTGCGAAGGCGGAGGCATAATTAGTAGCTCGCCAGGTTCTAGCTGATCCGGTCAAAGAAGAAAAACAACTATTGCGAAGGCGGAGGCATAATTAGTAGCTCGCCAGGTTCTAGCTGATCCGGTCAAAGAAGAAAAACAACGATTGTGAAGGCGGAGGCATAATTAGTAGCTCGCCAGGTTCTAGCTGATCCGGTCAAAGAAGAAAAACAACGATTGCGAAGGCGGAGGCATAATTAGTAGCTCGCCAGGTTCTAGCTGATCCGGTCAAAGAAGAAAAACAACGATTGCGAAGGCGGAGGCATAATTAGTAGCTCGCCAGGTTCTAGCTGATCCGGTCAAAGAAGAAAAACAACGATTGCGAAGGCGGAGGCATAATTAGTAGCTCGCCAGGTTCTAGCTGATCCGGTCAAAGAAGAAAAACAACGATTGCGAAGGCGGAGGCATAATTAGTAGCTCGCCAGGTTCTAGCTGATCCGGTCAAAGAAGAAAAACAACGATTGCGAAGGCGGAGGCATAATTAGTAGCTCGCCAGGTTCTAGCTGATCCGGTCAAAGAAGAAAAACAACGATTGCGAAGGCGGAGGCATAATTAGTAGCTCGCCAGGTTCTAGCTGATCCGGTCAAAGAAGAAAAACAACGATTGCGAAGGCGGAGGCATAATTAGTAGCTCGCCAGGTTCTAGCTGATCCGGTCAAAGAAGAAAAACAACGATTGCGAAGGCGGAGGCATAATTAGTAGCTCGCCAGGTGCTAGCTGATCCGGTCAAAGAAGAAAAACAACTATTGCGAAGGCGGAGGCATAATTAGTAGCTCGCCAGGTTCTAGCTGATCCGGTCAAAGAAGAAAAACAACGATAGCGAAGGCGGAGGCATAATTAGTAGCTCGCCAGGTTCTAGCTGATCCGGTCAAAGAAGAAAAACAACGATTGCGAAGGCGGAGGCATAATTAGTAGCTCGCCAGGTTCTAGCTGATCCGGTCAAAGAAGAAATACAATTATTGCGAAGACGGAGGCATAATTAGTAGCTCGCCAGGTTCTAGCTGATCCGGTCAAAGAAGAAAAACAACGATTGTGAAGGCGGAGGCATAATTAGTAGCTCGCCAGGTTCTAGCTGATCCGGTCAAAGAAGAAAAACAACGATTGCGAAGGCGGAGGCATAATTAGTAGCTCGCCAGGTTCTAGCTGATCCGGTCAAAGAAGAAAAACAACGATTGCGAAGGCGGAGGCATAATTAGTAGCTCGCCAGGTTCTAGCTGATCCGGTCAAAGAAGAAAAACAACGATTGCGAAGGCGGAGGCATAATTAGTAGCTCGCCAGGTTCTAGCTGATCCGGTCAAAGAAGAAAAACAACGATTGCGAAGGCGGAGGCATAATTAGTAGCTCGCCAGGTTCTAGCTGATCCGGTCAAAGAAGAAATCTTTGTTTTTTTTAGTGTTCTCAGCCGTTATTATTTTTTGTAGTATTTAGTTAATTTTAATTTAATAATCAATTTTTGGAATGTTATTTTAAAGACCTTCACATCAATATCTCACTCGATAGGTTTTGGTCGTTTTTGTTCCGTCAGAAATACAATATGGCAGCTGTATGCGGCCATATTAGTTTTCTTAACCCATCATAATATCCTATGTCACTCTCGTAATTAAGACGAATCCAATAATATCTCATCAAAATCCATCAAGCTGTTTAGGCTGTAGGACGCGCCAAAGGAACATACAAACATACATACATACGGCCCAAAAACACAACTCTCCGCATTCGCGTAAAAAAATAAACAGAATATTTATAACGACAAGGTACCAACCTCCTCAGCGAAGTTAACCATACTCCCTTGAGTGTAATAAGTACCTCAGTCCTCTGATGTGTGGACGATGATGTATTAGGTTCTTTATGGGATTTCAGAGAAGGTTAACTGACTAGACGAGGGGACTCTTAAAAGTAAAGCTTTGTCTTTTGAAGTCGCGTTTTACAAATATTTAATTTGACAGGGGTGTGTGGAGTGAGGTTTGTGAAATTTCTTTTGAAACTTGTGGTGAAGTTCACTTACATTTGAACTGTAGAGTCTGTGTATGAACAACAGTTGTTTCTTATATTATAAACTTCTAAAGACTCACGTTGTTGTTGCGACATCATCGAACAACATCATCATCGTAATATATAACTCGACATAATGTTCTTGAAAAAGTGCTATTGTATTGCCTATATATAGATATAATAAAGAAACTAGCAACAAAAAGTCTATACAGTTAAGATAACTAAGAAGAATGGTCTAGGGGACTAGAAAAAAGCTAAGAACAATGATGTAACCTTTTAAAAATTGGTGTGTCGGTCTGTATGATCCGCGCATCACGTTGAAACTACTGGACCGAGTACGATGCAGTTTTTAGCTTAGGTTTCTTTTGTATCTCAATGAGATGAGTAGTTCAATTTCAATTTATTTATTGCAAGACATATGTACGAGTACATTATTAAAATCACAGGCATTACGGTGATAGTGTCAACATATGACCCTCACAGGGTATAGCAACAAGTAGCAAGGAGACAGGGCCACAGTAGCCAAGCAATAGATAAACAGTATGACCACAAAGATATGTTTGCCATTTTAAAATTTTCATTTTTATTTCTGGTCCAGTTGCAGAGATGGAAGTTGCAATTTTTTATATACGATATTACTCGTCAATTTTACAGCAGGTATCCGGAAAAAACAAGTCAAGTTATTTAATTTCGAAAAAAGCGCCCCCCCAAGACCACTGACCACACTCGTATAACAGCGAAGGAAAGATTCTGCGAACGAGGTAGGACCACAGATCATAGCTTTATATTTGGAACAACGATGGAACAGCATTCCTTCGTTCGCAAATACATTTATCTAGATAAGTCGTTATAAAAGAGTATGATCAAACACTTGCTCGATTGGTCACGTTTTACGTGCGATACTGATTGCAAGTCTAATTAACTTAAAAATAAATTAATAGTTCCTTCACAAATAACATCAAATAAAGTCACTTGCAGTTGCAACCTCGGTCAGTTATTTATTCTGTGCCTCGGTGTTGCAACACAGATGCTAACGGGCTAACTGGCGTGGCACAAGTTATAAGCGAAAGAAAACAATGATTATTTATCTATTTCTGTTTAGCCATTGTTTTTTTGATGTGCAATATCTTACCGCTCGCATTCGCTTCGTGAAATGTGTTAGACAATCTGTAACCGGAAGTGTGTGGAAGCCGACGAAAGGCGCGCTATTTATTATAACCAATCTAGAAGACATCGCATTTTTTTTATAGTGTAAAACAAACATTTCAGTCGGGAATAGAACTCAGGTACTTCAGACTATCAGCCGAACGGTTCCCGGCTGAGCTACCAAGACATAAGATTTTCTGATAAAAAGTAAGATCAGATAGGTCAGATGGAGTAGTTGCTGATTCACAGTTGACCAATGAGCGCGCGCGGTGCTAGAGTACGTTAATGTTGCTTAATACCCAGGTGAGATGTCAGATATTACACATCAATGCGACTATGTGATCATATGTGACGAGCGCAGCGCAGTCTTATAATAATAGTACAAGACTGCACTGCGCTCGTCGCCCTGAAACATTGCTTTATAACTCTTATTATCTCTTTCGCTGGAAACTTTCCGCTACTGCCATACATATAACATTATTTATTTAGCTTCTAATATGTTATCCAACAATTTATTACCATATTTTCGCTTTCCGCTTACTTTTACACCAAAATAGTAACTTAATCCAAACATAATTCAAACTGGAGCGTTTCGTTGCGCATACGCAGCGCTGTAATTCGCCCGTGGCTGTCTTTGATCTCGCCGCCAACGAATTAGCGCGCCCGATTCGAATGCCGAACTATCGCGTTTCCGTTTCCTACAGTGATTGGTAGGTAATTATTTGTTCTTGTGATTGCGTCATTTCTACATGAATCTTTCATTAGAAAAACTAATTCATGACACTTTATCAGATTCGTATCATATAATAGTCATGGATTTATTTAAAACGAATTGAACAAATTTTGATGAATTGAAAATGTCACTAGAGGACAGGAGGTCTGAACTATGGACTGGACTTTACTTTTCTGTACAAAAATTGTAGAAGTCGATTAAAAATGTTACTTACTTTTAACAATAACGGCCTTATTTATAAAAAGTTAATAAACGTCAATTAGTACTGCGCAGTACAATATAGTAGTGCGCAGTATTACTAATCATTGCTTAACTTTTTATAAATAAGGCAGTTATAGTGTTGTCGATTCTGGGTACAAATAAAGTTTTTTTTGTTGGTGCATCCAGACCAGAATCGATATTGGTTTACCCAAACAAAAGTTACTTAAAAAGATCGCTCTTATCTTTACACCATGTAGCTACATAGTTGTAATATTTAATAAATATCTATCCTAACATCAAATCGGCCAACAACCTTTCACTTTCCACCACCGGAACCAAGCCGTCAATGTCACTGTCACTTTGCTCAGCACTTCCATTGCGCCCCTGTGCCTTTTTAAAGTGCAAATAAATTAAAAAGAAAACATCGCGCTGGTGATACTGGCATGTACACGCGAACGGGGTGAGGTTGCAGAATGGATTCTGTAGAAGATTTTACAATCGGTATTATCATTATCTATATACTTTTTGGTATAAGTACAAAATTGCTAAAAAACAATGGAATTACATTAATTTTAATATATTACTGAGCGCCGCCGCCACTGATAATAAATGGGTAAAACCAAACCGGTGGTTTTTTTTTTGTTTGTGGCAAAATACAGTGTGTTACTGTACATTTTTCTTATTAGAGACGTGCCGTGCGTATAGTATGTCATTATGCCACCTTCTTTGAGTTCATAATCCGGATTTTACGATATGAGTATACATAAAAATAAAAATGAATCAACAGGTCATCATTCAAAACACTTTAAGTATATAATTGGATACTTAACTTAGGGTATCAAGAATGTTCTACCAACATAACACACTAAACCCTAAACAGATTTCTCGATATCGCACCTCGATTTACATATCCGCTCTATTTTTAAAAAGTTTCCTCCTTCCGGTGGTGTCAGTGAGAAATGGCGGGAAGTCTTTGATTGACGTTTCGTTCGAAATCCAAACGAACGCGGGAACTTGCGAGGAAAAATCGCGCGTCACTCGGCGGTAAACACCATTACATCAAATGCAAAGCGGGCTTTATAGTAACAAAAGACCAATCAATCTGTGCTGTTTGCTCGGAATTGATAGGTAAAAATATTACGACAAACAATTTGACGTAAAATTTACGAGTTTTAATACAGTGTCAGCATTAATGTCAGCCAGGATATCACGTTTTAACCCCGCGCATTGTTTATTAAGCTGATATTCTGAACGCGTAACTTTTGACAGGTGACACTGACACTGACAGACGCAAGCAGAACAAACTTTATTCTCGACGTGTCGGATTTTTCACACAATGCAACGCGGCAAAATCTTTTGTACTCTGTATTATGTTTACGAAGAAGTATTTCGTTATTCTAATCTAAAATTTTATTTTATTTCAGGTAAGCTAATGGAGGACCGGTGCGATACTTATAAAAAACTTGAGCAGGTACTACTTATTTTGTTTCTACTTTCATTAGAAATGTATAAGTACTTTTCTTTTTCTTTTTTTTGTAGGCAGAAAAAACATTGTTCACCGAACGAGCAAATAGATATTTATCCGTAAAAATAAAAGCTAACCACAAAAAAACAAGTACCTAGGTATAAAACCCAAAGCAATACATAATATAATCTTTTTTTAAAATTTAAAACAAAGTTAATGTAAATGCTGAAGAACTTAAACATACTTACGAAGTACATACACAAAAAAAATGAGCGCAAAAACGTTAGCGCAAACGTAATATCACAATCACAACTAAAAATAAATTTCTACACAAGAATGCCAGCTTAAAACCACTTACCTGTCGTGAACTAATTAGTATTGGGGTAGTTCATCCCTAAAATTAATATCAAATCTGGGAGCATCCCCTTGCGAAACAGAGGGGTTGCGAAACGTGATTAGGCACAATCTGATGACGAATTTGATTTAATATTTCAATCGTTTAAGTCTCAAATAAGCTGGAGAACGAATCTGTGAGACAAAACACCTGGTTCGAGGGAGTCGCATTAATTACAGACATTACTTATGGGAGCTTAGTCTTACGACTTCCGGCCATAATGTTTAGATTTTAAGTAAGTATTATATGGGTACAACATTTCAAATTAATACCTAATAACTTAGTACACACTTTAAAAATTAATAGAGGTTTTATTTGATTGCTTGGCTCCTACTCATCGGTTTGAGATACCAAGTACACCAGTATTTAAGTCAAAACCTAAGCTATCCAACAGTGACAATCGGATTGCAATCGGTCCAGTAGTGTTAACGTGATGCGCGAATAGACATGGGTACATTCAAATTGTGGTACTAAGTTTTGAAGGCCAGTGTAGTATTATTTCTTTGGTCTTTCACACTAAAACTTGAAATCTCAAACTTATAATCCACTGAATTATTGCCAGAGACTAAATAATAGTACAAGGTACGGCGTAATTATTAGTTATATGGTACACAGAATCACACGATTCCATTTTTAGTAACTTTGCCTCAGCAGCCTGTGTTAAACAAGTAAACGTCATTAGTCCCATGGCAACAGAATAACTAACAAAATATTCCCGCGATCGTTTCAAAATTAATTCGCCAACGGGCATATTTCATAATATTACAGAAATAGACAATTGTTTGTAACGTCAGACGGGTCTCGAGAAAACTCACCCCGAAGCAGGTGGGGTTGGAAAATTCATGTTTAATGCTGTGAGCATTGCGTTTAGAACTCGATACACCTTTGAGCAGGGGACAAGTCATAAGAGCAGCGGGAAAGTACAAGACACAAATTAAATAAGTAATAGCACAGTAATAGCTATAATCAAAAGCAATGTAAGCACAATCAGAGCATTGCGTTGCGGACAAAAAAATGCTCTGATTGTAATAATTAACGATCCCATTATTTTTTCCGTTTATCCCACTTAAATATAATCCCAATGAGCGTATTTAGTTAGTTAATATCCCTCTACGCTTAATATATAGCTCTCTAGGGCATTCATAAAAGTAATCTATGTTACTTGAAATAAATGCATTTTATTTTATTCACTGGCTGTGCCCGTAGCGTTGCCCGCGTGATCATTTGACGACTGGTTGGTTCAGTGGCTAGAGACCCTAGGTAAAAAATCAAACGGTCGCGGGTTCTAATACTGCAAGGTGCAATGATTTGTTTGATGAGCAGAAATGTTTGTTTACGAGTCATGGATGTAATATTCGTATCTATATATGTTAACTGTTATCTAGTAACCATAGTAATCCTAGGGTAGTAATAGGGTATCCTAGTTTGGGGCTAGTTAATTAGTTTGGAATTGTCCCGAATATATTTCTCTGGGTTAAAAGTTACTTGTGTTATTCCATGACAAAAAGTACCTATAGCGTAGTAAATACCAAATTTCATTCAGCCCTCAAATAGTTTTTATCGATTGCTCGGCTTCTACAACAGTGCATCGAAATCGGTTTAGTAGTTTTTACGTGATGCGCGAACAAACATTCAAACACACACGATTAAAAAAATCAACTTCTTGTTCAGTAGCTTGTTTTAAATACCCTAGACCATTTTTTTGTGAATTATCTTCATTGTACAGACTTGTTGGTACTTACTGCTTTATTATAAGTATAGATTAAAAAGAAAATTGCAACAAAGTTGTATCTTGCAAACTTTTCAACTGTCTTTTATTTATTTATTTATTTAATACTTTATTCACAAAAACAGTGTACAGAGGAAGACTTAACGCTATGACAGCATTTTCTGCCAGCCATTCTGGTTGTGCAAGAAAGATGTGTATAGGCGTGCACTCGAGATATGGACAGTAAAATGGAAATAAAGATAAATTAATTGTCATTTCTCGATCTTTATTTTTTTTTCAACTGCTGCTTTGCCTGCTGCCATCATATAATCTGAAAGATGTAAATTACTTCAAGAACTTCACTGAAATTATTTCAAGTGTCCTTTCTCGCTCCTCACATATAATCTGAAACGCTTTCAACAGTCATATCACGCTCTACACTTATAACTTGCACCGTTCCTCACCCAGGGGTGAGGGCTGAGCCCTCCGCGCGCTCCCCACTTGGAAATATGGTTGTAACTGTAAAACGAGTGTCCAAATGGCTTGTCACTCAGGTGATACCATCAAAGCGCCTTTACTTATCTTTTGTAACAAAAAATGTATTTCATTGTGTTGTTGGAAGAAATATTGCTGCTGAAGCACTCGTAGCATTCGTCGCATTGTTGGGGGGAAATTCTGGGACAGGTTACTTGGTAAATATTGTTTAATTCTAAATATAAACCATGAAACGATTCATTCATTTAATCATCTGCACTTTATTTTATGACTTTTCTCAGCATTGTTCATTGTCGATCGGTAAACACAGTATGGCCCTATACTGCCAAAGATGCATTTTGTGTACCTTATTAATAAGCCAGGTATATGTATCCAGTACCAACTCATAATAAAGCACTAGTAATCAAAAATCTGTACAATTTTTGACTTAAACTATGGCGTACTTTGTATCTCAATCTGATTGGTAGAAGCCGTGCTATTCATAAAAATCTATTTGACGTCTGAACGAACTTTGACGAAATACAGTATATTGCCTTTTAGGTACTTTTGGTCCTGGAAAGACACATCGCAGAGAAATTACCATGCAGGCAAAGCCGCGGGCACGGCTGGTGCATGATATAACGGATGCCTGACAGGTGCAGAACGAGAGCGCTACATTTTAGACCAAATCTAATCTACACAATAACGACATTAATAAGTAATCTTAGAAACCTTTCGCCAATAATAATGTTGCATGCAAAGGATACGGAAACAGAATCATTTATAAGACGGATAATCTTATAACAAGCCTAAACTTAATCAAAAGTACAAAGTTTTCCTAAAGTCATTTCCCGAGGTTTTCTCACAAAACGTCACATCCAGTTAACCCTCGGCACACAGCGGGCCCGAACGGGCCTATTTACATATTTGCCCGACGGGTATTGAACCCGATATCGTATTGGAAAAATGTTTGAAGCACAAACACCTTTATTGGACTTTGTGCGTGATAATGCGCGATAAAACACGTTGGTAATGTCGTGTTGTAATTGCTTCACTTTTTTACAACGAATGAGTACAAAACAAAATGTTACATGTCAATTTCATTATTGGGAAGATTGGGGCAGTCGGTGTCAGATAAGATCTTGTTTTGGAAAGAAATATTCAGAAAAATATAGTTATGTCCGGTTTACAGAAACAATAAAAAAACAGTTTATTTTTTCCTGTGTGGTCACATATACGACATTTATTTTAGTATTTCCATTTGAAGTCGGTATAATCGATTCAAATAAATTTGAATACTGGCACAGTAACAATACTGTGACTACAAACGTCACAAATGATAACGTTCTGGGACCTATTTGGTACGACTAGATAACTATAACAATACCTTGGGGTAATCAACTTTCATTGCGCGTGCATTGATAAGGTTAATGTAATTAGTGATAGTACGGCACTTAAAGTACTTTAGTTCTATTCTGTTTATTAGTTCGGTTTTATGTATTTTCCTATTAAGTGCGTTTTGGTTATCATGGTAGAGAAAGAAAATGTTCTATTGTCTGAGTTTTTACGAGGTTGGTAAACGAACGTGAAATTAAAGAATTATTTTAAGGTTTACAGGTGAAATTTTGGATGATAAAATAAAAGCATTTATAGCTACGTGTAGCAATGTCAAGTTTTTTTTATTCCGTTGAATGAGCAAGTCGCTTGCCTAATGGTAAGCGTCACGCCCGCCCATAATAGATGCAACTCAGAACTTTGGTTACTAAATCTGGCGCGTCACTGCACTGCTTTCACAACTCAGAGACATTGTTTTTTACCTAGTAATTTCGCTGGAAACATTGCCCTTTAAACCGTTTACACACTACTGCTTGGCCATTCGTAACTCCTCTGACGGGTTGTCAGATGAGGTACGATTGGCCAAAAAGTAGTGTGTAAACGGTCGGGTCTGGCTACTCATCAGGGGATATCAACACATTTAGAGACAGATACCGACCTCGCCGGCGAGGTCGAAGGTCCCGTAACTAATCAGTTATTATTCGCCTTCGATTTTCTTGACGATTCTTCTAGAAGGTGTATTCAGAATCGGCGGCCACTTACTAAATTCATCAAAGGGCTCATAGCTATTTTGCAGGCCCCCCTGGATCATTACTAACACTAGCGACCTAGCGGTGTTTAGTCCGATCCCCGTAATCAAGGCGACCATTTAAGCAGAGGTTCGTACCCCCTGGGTGCCCTTGTGCCGGTCGCAATAATTTTAACTTTGACGTGCGCTTTCTGCGTCACGCATTGCGGTGGAGAGCTCTAGCGCCCGCCCCTCAGTCCGGTGAAGCTGTAGAGGCCGGTAGAGGAAACTATTGTTTGGCGGTTGAAGCAGACTCTTGCCTATGAGGCTTACCACAACAAAAGCCAAAATGCCAAAATGCTTATTAAAATATACCGAATTAAAGTACAGAAATTAGAAGACGGGCAAAGGTTGGTGTTAAGGAAACTCAAAACGATCATTTGTTTTGTTGTTAAAACTATTAAAAGCTTATTAAAAGTGACCATCGCATTGGTTTCTACGATCGGTGCAGAGACAACCAATGTGCTAGAGCTAGACTATAAAGTATGGAAATTACCCTAGTTTTGATTTTAAAATAGGTAATTCAATTTTTCTTACAAAAAAACGCATCTCTTTCCCTTGCCAGCCGATATTCACCAAAAAATAATATCCAATTTGCACATGAAATGTAAAGGAAATGATAAAGTTACCCAAAATATTCAGTGACGCGTGAACATCTTCCGCCCCACCCCCTCCCGGCCGTAAACCTTACCTTAAACTTTGCATTCAGTTAGTTTTGGGGTGAAACTTTTATTATACGACTTTCCTTTTATGTTTTTATTACCTTTTTTCGCCGCCCCATTTGTCGGGACACACCTTTGTATTTTGGTAGATATAAGCGGTTTTATTATTATCATCAGAACTTAGCTATGCATTCCTGGACATAAGCTTCTATATAATTTGCTAAACAATAAATTTGTATCGCGGACGGGATTCGAACCCGTACCATCCGTGCCTCAGTACGCCACATGCCTTTAAACGATTCGGCTACCGTGACCGCCATTTAATTTTTTCCCTCAGTCTCTAAATCCGATATACGGTTATTAGATATGTACTCGCTAAGAGGCGTTACTGCTAAGACATAAAATGCCTGACACCATTATATGTACTCAAAAAAACTATATAACTTCAAAAAAATAGCCTATGACACTCTAACAAATGAAGACGAATCGGTTGACAATGACACCTAGCTTGTCAAACTCGGACCAAATTTTTAGTTTGAATACATAACCCTTTCTATGATTCGTCGTAGTCGAGTAAAAATATATTTGTATAGGTCACTCTATACCTGACCAATCGACAATAAGACACCAATCGGGGCGACGCTATGGTGGAACATCCACATACCCTCATACAAACATAGCCCGTTAAACTCCATACCCTTACCTTGCCTCGCCTCACTCGAGTAAAAAATACACTTGCAAAATATAGTGCCGACGACATAGTACGAAAGGTGCGGGTCGGACACGCCATCCTACAATTAGTTCCAACAAGCGGATTTCGCACTTTGATCGCACATCGACCGACCGACAGCTTAACGTTCCCTCCGAAGCAAAGAGCGATGGAAAACCGCACATAACTAAGAAAAGTCGGCCTCCGAACACATATTTGTTACACTGCGGTTACCAATCCTCCTGCCAAGCGTGGTGACTATGGCAAACCCCCCCCCCCCCCCCCCCCAATATGATAGACACACCACAAAGACGGCCCCCATTCCCCGGGGCTCCGTTATTCCTGGCACAGAAATGATTTAAAAAAATGTTATATTCTTGTTCAGTAGCTTATTTTAAGTACCCGTGACCATGTTTTTAAATTATTTTCTTTGTACAGACTTTTTCGTTCTTATTGCTTTATTATAAGTATAGATAGATTTCTTGAAATATTCCATTCAGGACGGTATCACTCTGATACATGCATATTGTTTACACTCCTACCATTCAGGACGGTATCACTCTGATACATGCATATTGTTTACAGAATCAGAATCAGAATCAGAATCAGAATTATTTATTCACTCCTACCTATTCCGTTTCAGTTAAGAATAAAACCATTAGGTATGCTTATCATCACGTCTGAAGGTTGCTTTTCCGATGTATTTCACAACTGAATTCCTGACTTTCCCAATATTGGCACATTATCGGCTTATTTAATTTTAATGTTACACAATTTTGTTTGAGAATGCCATCTGCTTTAGGTACTAGTTAATAGCTTAAGAGCTGTCATCTATTTTGAGTGTAGTATAAATCTGCATTTTCGTTACATCGGAGACAAGCTTATTTGCTATGTCTATTGGGTTTTAAAACATGTTTATAATCTGATGTAGGTGATTTGGGTAATGATGCAGTGGTCACGGTAGCCGAATTGGTTAGAGGCATGTGCCGCGCAGAGTCATGGATGTATGCGGGTTCGAATCCCATCCGTGACCAAATGTTTCCTTTAGGAAGTTATTTGTTGTATGCTGCTTTATAATTAACTTATATTTACAACGTCATAGTTTTGATTGTACTAAAAAATGACAAAGTATTGTGACGAGGTCCTAACCTCTTTCATAATAATACTCATTTGATCTCTTAATTCTTTCATAATCCATTTCTTTTCATTTTTGATAGTTGGTCATCATTGATTCTTTCTAAATACAAATAACCTGTCATTCGAATATTGATTTTTGGAAAAACCGAAATAATATTATAAAATTCATAAATAAGTTTATAACAACTTGAATTACTCTTTTAAATATATATATATGATAATACCTACATAAGAGATTATTTTCATCCGTATTGTATCACCACGAAATTCTCAAAGTGCTCCCTATTGTTCCTGTTCCTGTAATTCTGTGTCACTGAGGTTTGGGTCCTGGGCTGGTGGGACAAACCCAAACCCTGGGACCGCCTCGTGACAGTATAATATTAGGAATTTAGGATATATCTACTTTACTCGAATTTACTTATGCACATTGTTATGTCTTAATTTTATTTTATTTCTAATACATTTATTTTTATTAGTTAAGTTTCTGTCAATGCACCTTACTTAAAATGACCTGGCAGCTCTCTTCGTTGACTGGTTAACGAATATTCAAACGGTCAATATTTAATAATGCAACGACCTCTCACCACGTGGCTATCTGTTGACTCAACGAAGGAAAGGTTTATCTGTGGTAATTTAGGTTAAGTTTTGTTGCCCTAATTAATACTATTTGAAAGTAGATAGGACGTCGGGTTTATTTGTAGACATTTTACATGCATAGCTCGAGCATCACATGAATAAACATTGAACTATGTCTGAAGACAATCAATTAACAAGCAGAAAATGTAGGATACAAATGTAAACTATCATTTTGTTTTATATAGTGCATTTTTTGAAAGCATTGTCATCAAGTTGTGAGCTACCCTAAAAGTTTCAGCCGCATAGCAGACAAACAAGAAAGTGACATAGTGAAAACGTGGTGTAGTGGTATACTCGTACCGAGTGTTAAGTTGTTAACGTAGCTTAGTAATGGCGAAAGACTAAGTAATTTTTAGGATTCCGTAGTCAAGTAAAGAACCGTTATAGTTTCGCCGTGTCCGTCTGTCTGTTTGTCACGGCCATTTTATTCAGAAACTAATAACACAACGAAGTTGTAATATGTCACATGTAACCGCTACATCTCTACATGGTATAAAACAAAGTCGCATTCCACGTCTCTCTGTCTGTCTGTGTATCCGCTAACTCCTCCTAAACTACGCTACGGATTTTGATGCGCTGTTCACCATCAGGTAGATATTTTTTCATGGAAGGTTTATTTATATAATACGAGCATACGAAAACTGAACATAGCGAGGGGGGGAGGAGGCGGCGAGCGAAGCGAAGTGAGCCGCCGCGCTGACACCCGAAGCGGAGTGAAGGTTTAGTGTGCGAGAACTTGCACATCTATCCTCTCTTTTTTTCTAAATTACACCCGTGCGTAGCCAGGACGCATAAAACGCAATGCATTTAATGTCGACCGAGCTGAACGTGTCTATAAAGAGTAAATTAAAAGAAGCAGAAATAAGTTTATTTGCTACAATCAGCAGGTACAACACAAATCATAACAAGAAATGAATAACTTAATTATTTTTTTTAGTTTTGCAGCAAAAAGTACCCAAGTCAGCGTAATGCTAGTTGTAAATCAACCAGCGCTGGTCTTCCGTTGGCGTCCGACAGTGACATCACGGCACGGACACGCTCACAAACATAAATGAACATAAAAATGCAACTTAAATTTTAACATTCCAAAGATTAATTACAGTGCTTGTAACAAAGTGAAAGTGACGGTAGGAAATCAAATAAAACATGGAGTAATACAATAATAATCTGTAAAATAAGCAATAAAACAAATTATTATTATTAATGTTATATTTGACGCCGCCGAGGCCGACGTAGAAATAGATGTGTGATGGCCTGGACACGTACCACAAGGGCTAGCCTGAGGTGGCGCAGGAAAGAGACGTTTGGAAAGTATTACCCTTTGCCCAAAAAAAGTATGCACTCCGTCAACATGTGACGATGTTAAAACCTCTTTCATAATAATACTCATTTGATCTCTTAATTCTTTCATAATCCATTTCATTCCATTTGATAGTTTGTCATTATTAATTCTAAATTCAAATAACCTGTCATTCTCATATTGGGGCATTGATTTTAGCAAAACCGAATTGCACAAAATAATATGTTATAAAAAACTTATTAAGTTTATTACAACTGGAGATTTTAAATATATATAATAATACCTTCGTAAGCCGCTGTTTATGATCATCTCCTCCTGTTCCTGTGCTCCTAATTGTTCCTGAATCCTGACCTTTTGTGTTGTCCACTGAGGCTTGGTCCCTGGGCTGGTGGAGCAAGCCCAAGCCCTGGACCGCCTCGTGACAAACTTTTTAAAACTATGGCACACAGATGCCAAGCTGCACTAAATCACCATATCACTAAATTGGCGTTAACGTATCCATCCGGCATGACTCCCGGCGGTGGCTGGCTATAACTTGTCGAGTCCTGCAGACGAACGGTATTGATTTGGCTCCTGTTTGTGGGAATGATTTCAAGCTTTGAGGATGAAGACCTGGCGCTGTGTGGCCGGCAGTCTTCATTTCCTTTTTAACCTTTGATTGATTGAGACCAAGCGAACGCGTCTGCTTATAATATAATTTCTTATTTATATCGACTCGACAGTATTTTATGTAATCTATACCTTTAAAACAGACCAGTACCGTGACATACATACTGAATGACAGACAAAAAACGCGTTGCGCTCATAAACTGGTGAGCCTAGAGATTTTTATTTGGAACTCAATATATTCCCCGAGTACTCTATGGGTGCACAAAGAACATTCCATCCCCAAGGGGGTGGATGGGGCTGGCAAAGTTTACACGCAGGCCAAGTCACGGGCCGTAGCTAGTATTCCATACATATCATCATCATAATCATGTCAGCCTTTAGAAGTCCACTGTTAAATATAGGCCTTACCTAAAGAGCGCCATGACGAGCGATCTTGTGCCACCTCCATCCACCGTCTTCTTGTGATGGCTACAATGTCGTCGGTCCATTGTGTGGGGGGTCTCCCTACAATTTGCTTGCTTGTTCGCGGTTGCCATTAGAGAACCTTTATTCCCCAGCGGTTTTCGGTTCTGCGAACTATATGGCCTGTCACTTCAACCACTTCAATTGCAAACTCTGAGAGCTATGTCGGTAACCTTGGTTCTTCGACGGATACATATAGCAGGGAGATAATATAATGTAAATAGACTAGAAAAAACATGAATTCATGATGCACTACGTGCATCATCTCGTCTCAATCTCGAATACGCATAATTGCAGAGGATAAAGAGTATGTTCTATTATTATTCATTCTGTGCTAAGAGCGCAAATATTCGCAGCGACCGAACCACAACAGAACACGATCAATTGAAATGATTTTATTGAACCATCTCAAACTACATAAATTAATTAGCAAACACTCTTGCAGCTGTTGTAAAATTAAATCGACGGATGTCATAAACATATTGCTGCGGGTTTACACATTGCGTTAATCATATCATATATGATTAATTAATTACGTTTAATGTTATAAATGCAATTATTTATCCCGTGAGATGTTCATCGCGCCAATTGCTCGATCAACGCAAATTAAAACGCTTAAATTAAGCACAAAGCACCTATCTACCAACCATTTATTATTCTCGAAGTTTATAGTGTCTGGCTGCTGCCAGGAACATTTTCATAATCTCATTCGTTAACCAAATTAGTTATTTAATATTTCAAATGAATTTAAACTTTTTTAAGGTACAGTCACACACGTTGGTAATAAACTGGGCTTTTTTACTAATTGGAACGCTGTGCTTTAGTTGAGAGTAGGGGAGGGCAAAAAACTATTAATTTATGGTATAGGGACAAAATAAACTACAATCTGTATCTCTAATTAGGTTTAGTTTTGTTTTATAGTAAAAATGTTATATTTCAATTATTCTTTGAATCAAAAAGAAATATTATCCTCTGGACGAATGCGTTTTTGGAGATCTAGGGCAATTTTTTTAAATATAGAATTATTAAAAGGTGTGCCATACACAAAATCTGTATTTTATTTAGGTAGGAGAATAAACCAAAAAAAATTTTTTTAGCCTTATTTTCCTTTAATTTTGCATTTGGGCTACTTATAACTGAAGTGTAAGCCAATTTTGATAAAATTTCTATGAGACCACCTCGGAGTACTAAATAAAAAAAGTATATCGAAAAATCGGTGTAAATACCCGCAAAAAAAAAACGAATAGAACGAATACAGTCGTACATAAAAATGTGAGCTGAAAATGTTGTACAGGCTAATATGTAATATTAAGATCTGTTTTGTGTAATAAAGCATTAGAACAAAAAACAAACCATATATTTCTATAATTATAAAAAAAAGATTCACAACGAAAAGCTCAGCTTCAAGCTTCTAAAGAAAAGGAATCTTCACGAATCCTAAAATATAAGCTCCCATAAAACATCGTACGATATTTATACACCCAATTAAAGGCCTAACTTCATTGTATGGCAACAAACAAGCACCAACACATTTATCATTGTACTCCCTAATTTTTGTCGAGAGCAACACTTTCGACTTTCAACCTTAGTGTTGCCAGCATAAAGATAAAAAGTATATGCAACGATTATACGATTATAATATGAGTTCAAAGCAGCAATTATCTTCAAATATATCATAAAGCGATATAATTTAACCCGTGGCTGTAATAATTCTATCGCAGGTTATTAATAACACCATATTTTTATGGGAGACACTTTTTATTGGACCATAGCTCATCGCTCGGTGGACATGGTGGTCGGGAAAAGTGGAGATTAGATAAATAATTATGAAATTTTCTTTATAACTGGCTTAACTACTGCTCGCGTTTTGTTTCCTGTGGGTGATTTCCAAGGATACACGCTGTCAGTTTCTGACGAGACGTTATTCGTCGTGATATGAGTTGATACTTATCAAACGCCAATATGTCCACCACACACTAAAACATATTTTTTTACTAAAATTAAGTTACGAAAATTATGTATTTTGCGAAATGATTCAATGTCTAATAAATCCACGTTTTTAAACTCTCTTTCGTTTCAATAGCTAGTTAGTCCCGAGGAAGTTTTACATCAAAATCCAATACGTAACATTAAAAAAACATAACGTCAGGCAAAACAGTCGTCGACACATGCAATTGAAAAACTCTAATACCGCCTCTTCACTTATCTAGGACAATATTGGCGGTTGATATTTATCAACTCATATCATTTCACCGAGACGGGCGATGCGTCCACACTTTGTAAAGCTATGTTTACACGACCGTGTGTGAGCAGCGTCTCCATTAAATCCAATCGCCTGCGAGTGGCCACTGGATGGGTTTATGCTGTAAGGAATCCATGAGTAATTTATATTGTAGCACATCATCATACTATCATACTAATATTATAAATGCGAAAGTTTGTGAGGATGGATGTATATCCATACATCCATCCTCACAAACTTTCGCATTTCGGATGGATGTTTGTTACTATTTCACGCAAAAACTACTGAACGGATTTGGATAAAATTTGGTATGGAGGTAGCTTATACCCTGGATTAACACATAGATTTTTACCCCGAAAAAATGCACGTGTCCTGAGGGACGCGGGTGAAACCGCGGGGCGCAGCTAGTAAATAATATAAGTTGTTTAGCAAGCGTAAAGTGTATTGGATACTTTAACAATTGAAACTTCGAAATTCACAATCGCCTGAACAACTTCAGATTTGCATTTTTATAAGTCGCTAAAGTAATTTACTTATATACATATATTTTACTTGTATTCTATTAGCCGACAGATCGATTAGCTGAAAGATCTATAAACATTTGATCTTTTAACAGTAATTTAAAAAATAATTACGTAGCCCATCACGAAGATACTTGAAAAAAATAAAGATCTTTTGAAAATATGGAATGAATGTATCTATACATCTAATAAACCGTCTACAGTTATAGACAATTCGTCTACAGTTACAACTTTAACAGCAATTAAAAAATAAATTACGTAGCTCATCATGAAGATACTTGAAAAATAAAAATATCTTTTGAAAATATGGAATACATCTAATAAACCGTCTACAGTTATAGACAATTCGTCTACAATTACAACTTTAACAGCAATTAAAAAATAAATTACGTAGCTCATCATGAAGATACTTGTAATATAAAAATATCTTTTGAAAATATGGAATGAATGTATCTATACATCTAATAAACCGTCTACAGTTATAGACAATTCGTCTACAATTACAACTTTAACAGCAATTAAAAAATAAATTACGTAGCTCATCATGAAGATACTTGAAAAATAAAAATATCTTTTGAAAATATGGAATGAATGTATCTATACATCTAATAAACCGTCTACAGTTATAGATAATTCGTCTACAATTACAACTTTAACAGCAATTAAAAAATAAATTACGTAGCTCATCATGAAGATACTTGAAAAATAAAAATATCTTTTGAAAATATGGAATGAATGTATCTATACATCTAATAAACCGTCTACAGTTATAGACAATTCGTCTACAATTACAACTTTAACAGCAATTAAAAAATAAATTACGTAGCTCATCATGAAGATACTTGAAAAATAAAAATATCTTTTGAAAATATGGAATGAATGTATCTATACATCTAATAAACCGTCTACAGTTATAGATAATTCGTCTACAATTACAATTTTAACAACAATTCATAAAATAAATTACGTAGCTCATCATGAAGATACTTGTAAAATAAAAATATCTTTTGAAAATATGGAATGAATGTATCTATACATCTAATAAACCGTCTACAGTTATAGACAATTTGTCTACAATTACAACTTTAACAGCAATTAAAAAATAAATTAAGTAGCTCATCATGAAGATACTTGAAAAATAAAAATATCTTTTGAAAATATGGAATGAATGTATCTATACATCTAATAAACCGTCTACAGTTATAGACAATTCGTCTACAATTACAACTTTAACAGCAATTAAAAAATAAATTACGTAGCTCATCATGAAGATACTTGTAAAATAAAAATATCTTTTGAAAATATGGAATGAATGTATCTATACATCTAATAAACCGTCTACAGTTATAGATAATTCGTCTACAATTACAATTTTAACAACAATTCATAAAATAAATTACGTAGCTCATCATGAAGATACTTGTAAAATAAAAATATCTTTTGAAAATATGGAATGAATGTATCTATACATCTAATAAACCGTCTACAGTTATAGATAATTCGTCTAAAATTACAATTTTAACAACAGTTCTTAAAATAAATTACGTAGCTCATCATGAAGATATTTGTAAAATAAAAATATCTTTTGAAAATATGGAATGAATGTATCTATACATCTAATAAACCGTCTACAGTTATAGATAATTCGTCTACAATTACAATTTTAACAACAGTTCTTAAAATAAATTACGTAGCTCATCATGAAGATACTTGTAAAATAAAAATATCTTTTTAAAATACTGAATGCATGTATCACTAGGAGTAATACTTGGTCTAAGATGTATGTATACTATATCCAGTGTCATACATATTATAAACTGTCTACAATCTATAATTACTTTATTGACTTTTTAATTCGTAATTGGGATGTAAGAAAATGGAGCCTTTCCGAGTGGCATTTTATTTATTTTATTTTAATAAATCAATCCATTGGAATTAAGAAAAATGTTTTTTTTTATCTAATGAATTACAAAAAACGACCGGCGCAGCTAATCATTTCACCACGATGTTTCAACCAAAGACTATCTCTGGGCTAAATCGTTGAAACGTTCGAATGAAAGAAGACCTTTACCTTCTTGCCCCTCGACCGCAGACCATCATCCCGTCGCAAGATCAAAGTGGCCAGTAAACATGTTGTCCCACGAGAATCGAGACAAACGGACAGAACGGCCCGTTCACCGCTCATAATTAATTTATGTACTGAGACTGACTACTGATTTTATGGACTCCACTGATTAGATAGTATGATTTGCTGAGTGGTTGTTTAATTTTACTGCTGCAAGTGTTCAAGAGCACGCAAGTAGTTTGTAAATGAGTGATTCTCGGTTGAGTATCGGTGCTAACATGGTGACGCAGCTGCGGTGGCGACTGGCGATCCAAAAAATTCAAAGTATTCTGTATTTTTTAGGGTTAGTCCTCATAATCAACGAAACTTTTGTAGACCTTATCTACATGGTTGTCGTTAAATAGGTATTTTAAAATGGAGAAGGGTTGTGCTTACAAAAATGTTGTCGGCCGTTCAGTTTGCGAGACCCGTTATATTTTATGTCACGTTTCGTTGGTAAAAATGTATAATTATATTTGTCACAATTGGATGATTAGGTACGTTATTCTGAACAGAATTTCGTACACTTAGGGCACAGATTAAATGATAGGTGTTGGAATATTCTAATGTTTACTTACATTATAAATTCTGTACTACTTGGCCAGTATTCTACGCGTGACCCGACACATACTTGGCCAGTATTCTACGCGTGACCCGACACATACTTGGCCAGTATTCTACGCGTGACCCAACACATACTTGGCCAGTATTCTACGCGTGACCCAACACATACTTGGCCAGTATTCTACGCGTGACCCGACACATACTTGGCCAGTATTCTACGCGTGACCTGACACATACTTGGCCAGTATTCTACGCGTGACCCGACACATACTTGGCCAGTATTCTACGCGTGACCCAACACATACTTGGCCAGTATTCTACGCGTGACCCGACACATACTTGGCCAGTATTCTACGCGTGACCCGACACATACTTGGCCAGTATTCTACTCGTGACCCGACACATACTTGGCCAGTATTCTACTCGTGACCCGACACATACTTGGCCAGTATTCTACGCGTGACCCGACACATACTTGGCCAGTATTTTTTCTAATTTGTACGTCCATAATATCAAAATTGATATGATATACTGGGGCTCCGTCCTTCCTATATAGGTAGAAACAGTCAAGCATATTTTTTAATCAAAAACCCCACATAAAAATACGGCTATACCCGTATCTCGAGTACATACAAAGTTGCAGTAAAACTGTAAACCCAGCGGTAAAAGTATCCACTCCATACATGACAAAACCACTTTGGGCGGGGATAGTAAAATATTGGAACGGACAGTCGGACGGTCTGTCGCATCTGTTGGGCGAATAAAAATACTTGTTAAGTCAAACTGCACTACTCACTGTTACCTAATATGCAACTTAGTTAAGTAGGTTACTTAGTTTAACAAGTAAATCGACAAATTAATAGAAACGAGTACCTACATCATCAAAGTAAGAGAAAAAATTCGACTGCCCTGCCAAGTACAAGATTTGTAATGAAGATATCCGAAAGAATCATTCATCTCATATCATTTCCCGAAGAATCGATAACCGTTGGGGTAGACGAGTTCTCGAGTGGAGACCAGGTTTAAGCAAATGTAGTGTAGGGAGCTGGCGCCTTGTGGCCAGATGGAGTGACGATCTGCGAAAAGCGGCTGAAAGAAAATGGAGCTGACCGTGCTCCATTAAGAGAGGCCTACGTCCATCAGTGAACAGATATAGGCTGATGATGATGACATAAAATAATATAGTACATGTTTATAGTTCTCATCATTACCCCCAAAAAAAACCGCGAGGCTGTATGTCTAACTGATTATAGTTAACCGAGCGAGCGCGAAGCGAGAGCTAAGCCTCTCCATTTCAGCTTGGGCAAAGCGAGGTTTACAGCGTACAGAGCCACTAGTTAAGTCACAATTACTGTTTTTAGTTCAAATTAGTGAATCAAAACAAAGGTAGAATCGTGTACAAATAAAGATAAATCCTACGCTACCAGTGCGAAGCCATCGCGAGTTACTAGTCTTACATAATTGACTGAGCGAGCGCGAAGTACGAGCGAAGCGTCTCCATTTCAGCTTGAGCAGATATGCTTACGTATGTCCTGCAGATGTCCGGCTGTTCTCCTCTACAGGTCGCATTTCTCCACCGATTCTCGTGAAATGAAACGTGTCGTTTTGTGAGCCGGTTCGATAATTATGTGTTAATTTATTTCGCTTCAGTTTTCGAAATTTTTCATAATGGCGGGTTGAAAAGATAAAAAAGAAATAGACATTTCCAAAAATGTTCAAAAATTACACAAAACTTATTTGTTAGACGCATAAACTTCCAGGGGTTTGAGGGTGTGAGGGGGCGGAAAATACTGAAAAAAAAACTCAAACAGACTCGCGAGGTCTACAGCTCACAGAGACACTAGTTAGATAAATATTTGATTCGTATGTTCCGGTTATCTAACAGTCGTAGTGATTTTAGACCTGCACATTTCGAGCCGGACAATAGGACCGGAAGAGTACCTAAAACTAAGCGCTCGCAGAAAACAAAATAAACAGCTGTATCTGAAAAACAGCGCTTTATTGACGGAGTGCGATGCGAGAGGCAAGTGGCTACTGGCAGTACTACTGGCTATGTGTATCATGCTTGCTTTTAGAGTGCTACTTTTGCCTACACGGTCGTTTGGCCTGCATTTTTCGTTTGTAAATGTGCCAAAGGTATACGAAATATCAACTAAGTAACGTCGTAGACACTTCATCCGACCATCAGAGGATAAAGTCTGACCGTATTACCACGGGCGTAAAGATTTAGAAAATAATAATGAATCACCATAACTTTGGGTCTAAAAAATAACTTCTGGCACCCTTATAATATGGGTATCAAATTAAAGCTCTTGATAAGAAGATTCCAATAATGCTCAGGGTCCTGGTGAAGTCAAAAGTAAGGTAAACATTTGGATGAGCTTTTCATGTTTGGCTCTACAGCAAAATAGCAGACTCCTCTAACGTGACTGGACGGAAATATTCGCTCGTCACGAACATTGCCAATTTTTCTCGACTCACGCTCTTCAGACTGATTGAGATTCACAGACAATACGATCAATTCCATCGCGGTTGTAGTAAAATAACAATAAAGCTACCAGATAGGTTCATTCAACTGTGTTCTCTGTTTTATTGCTTGTACGGAATGAGAACCGACGCGGATTTGCTTGCGAACTAAACTAGAAACAGTTGGCTATTTCCGTTTGAATCCTGGGGAATACGGATGGTGAAGGAATGGAGAAGCTAGCTTATAGTACTTAATCAATCGCTAACAAAGTATAAACAATGTAAAAACTACTTTGCGATAACAATGAAGAATGTTCAAAACCACAGATTAAAAGGTAATTAAATCGTATGAAAATATGCATACATGCGAAGCCGAGACATGGACACCCACGGTACGACTTTAAAGTCACTCAGAGGGCTATGGAAAGGGCCATGTTCGGAGTTTCTCTGAAAGATCGGATCCGGGACGATGTGATCCGACAGAGTACTAAAGTTATCGATATAGCCCTAATGATTAACAATCTGAAGCTATCTGAGCTGGTCATATTAACTAATAACTAATTGACCGAGTGAGCGCGAAGCGCGAGCGAAGCGTCTCTGTTTCAGCTTCGGCGAAAATTCTTTCGTATATCTGTCCGGATTTCTAGCTGTTCTCCTCTACAGGTCGCATTTCTCAACCGATCTAGACGAAACTTGGTATACAGGTTAAGCGAATTTTTAGAGTTTTTTGCTCGGCGGGGATTTTTGACTGGGGGGGTACTTCCTCCAATAAAGGGTAAAAAGGGGGCTACTAAATATCTCCGCCTTATTAAATGCGATTTCGATGGTTCTTTTTTTATTTGAAAGGTAACATTAAGTTAATCTCATAAAAATTTGGTGATGATCTGATGAGGCGTGGCTTCGGCGTGATGAGCAGAATAGCTCCTCAAAATGCAGTAAACTCACTTTTAGGTTTCTACCAGTGGAATCAGCCCTTTACTAGTAGGGATTGATGGAGCACCTTGGTTATTAATGTTATTGTTACAATAAGGTAACTAGATGGCGCTGCTGTGCAACGCTAGATTGTTGGCAAATAAGTTTGTACGCGCGAGGTCTGCAGCTCACAGAGCCACTAGTTCTAGATGGAGCGAACACGCAAAATGACTGGTAGCAGTTGGAAAAAAAGAGCTGAGGATCAGGCTTAGTGGCCTGTTTTGGGATGTCCAGCAGTTGACTGACACGGGCTGATGATGATGTTTTAACTATTGAACCGACTTACACTCCTCACCACCAGTTCGAGAGTGAAGTACCCAAGCTGTGACGATCCGCGTACGCGCAAGCCTCACGCACTACTTACACCATGTTATGCCGATTGGCCGCCTCATCGCAGCAAGACCTCGTCCTTGTTAGTCGTGTTAATGATGGCAATTTTTCAAGAAAAAACAGTAACAGTGCCTCCTTTTGATGAAATAGAATAATCACCCACGAATTATCCACTCACACACACACACACTTACGCATCCGCCATTCATCACGCATCAGCCACGAAACACTGCATGTTTCGTTTGTGCGGCGATGTAAATTATTTTATTCATTGCTAAACATCTCCCTTATGAATTCTTGTTACCGAGAGACTAAGGTCTTCGTATGATTTGAATCTCTCTCTTTCTATGCCTGTTCTTATATGAGACACCAGAGGCGATTTTACTGCGGAACAGAGGGTAAATTCCTCTGTTTTTACTGTGGACTTTTATGTCCTTGGCGAACGCCCCAAGTACTCCAAGTGAATAAGAGTCCATGCCAGAATTGGCCTGGTATCGTTTTTACTGGTTTTGTATTTATTTACATAGTAGATTTCGTAAAGCTTTGAAAAAAAAGTCATTGTTGTCCGCACCAATTACTTTTCTATGTTAGAATCCAGCGATACCGCGTTCGGTCCTAGGCTCCGGACTAAGACCGAAAACGGTATCATTGCATTCTAAGTTGTACTATTGAACCGTTAGGATACCATCTCTTGAATCCTGTTACGTTTTATTGTTTAAGACCAGGCTCTATTAATAATTTTCCCACGCTAGCTCCGCCTCTGCCACCCGCTACCCGCAACAAGCACTGTCTCTGTCGCGCGCGCGATCGAGAACGCGCGCGCGACTCAAGTACAGAGCGAACAGAGAAAGTACGGAGTCGTCCTAAGATCTTTATATTATTTGAAGACCAATATTATTTTATGTATCTATTGCAAAAATAATATATTATAATAATATAATATATTGTTTTATTTATATAATGTTATTTAATTGTTTTATACCTACTGGAATATTTTTTACATGTCTGCATCTTTTACTTTAGTAAAACTGAAACCGAATATGTACTTCATTGTGATTCTAATTATAAATAATACATTTACTATTTAAAGTTAAATAAAACTGCATTCAAAAATTTTACAAGTTTATTTAAAACAAATAAATAGGAATATTTTTATTTATTTTATAATTATTCTTTTGTTTTAACTAATTTATAATGTGGTTTAGCCTTTTCGATATACATGCCTAGACCCCGTATTGCCCGCACGGAATCGACGAAATTATTATGTACTACACATGGTAGATACGCTTCTCACCTACCTACATCAGTCAATACAATAAATCACTATCATTGTTGCGCTTGGAAAAGAAAAATAAATTATGCCACTTTGTGCTATGAATTGTCAGTCATCTTATACTATTTTTACGTAGTTGAGCACGTTGCGCAAGACGCACACAATAAGCCATTATCTTTGATAGACATATGATTGATTTTTTAAAACTGAGTAAAGTCCAACTTTCGTTTGAGAACTGGTGAAACTGATGAACTTGCAACTTCCGAGCAGTCTGACTGCAATTTACGTTTTTTGGCAGTTGTCAGATCTTTGGCAGTAGACACTGCTTGATTTGTGACATATACTGGATCCCGTATTATTTTTTTCCGTGTATGGCGTGGGTCTACTAACTCGGGCAGTAAACAGTCCATATAAAAACTTAATAATTTTGGCTCCATTTCTTTTCTCCAAAACTCGTCGTCTTTTTCTATGCATTCAACTTTTAATTTATCGTCTCCATACCATACCGCAAAAATGCATTTTGATTTCTTTGCAATATGCATCTGACCTCGGGCTTGGTAGTACCAGTCAGATTTTTTATTAAGGTATACCTGCAAAAAATTCATAATATTAGGTATGTAAGAAATTCTATAGTGTACAAAGTTTACATATTCATAAAATCAAATGCCATGACATGTGTGACTACGAGACGTTTCAAGTGCATGTCACCCTTTAAAAATAGCTTATACCCACTTGTCCTTTTTTGTTCTTTTTCCAAAAATTAACTTTGTTTTCATCAATTGCTGCATCAATACTTCCCATTTTGAAAGGAGCAATAGGGCATTTCACTTCTACTACCAAATCTTCAGTAATACCGTCAGGGGTGGCCCCTAAAAAATTATGTGTTTCGTCTATGAACAGACCACATTTAGTTATATTAATGTTATGTAATTTAGATAATTGATCCAGAGCTACTGCTTCATATTGTCTACCGTGCTGTATGGAGTTGACGTGGTCTATCGGAGTGGCGTAAAGCATGCTCTTTACCATGTTTCTACAGCTATGAGTCTTTCTTCGTTTTATGACTTTTCCACAATTAGAAGCTGTCAAAAGATTGCGTCTAAGCTCAAGCCATTCAGCACATTCACTTTGTAAAACTGTTTGTTTATTTATACGGTGACGTTCTTCTTCTGTCTTATGCAAATTATGCAGAAACGTTTTTTTGGCCATTTCAAAACTTTCCGGATCTAGGTCTGGTTGCTCCGCATTTTCTCCATAGTTCGTATCGTTTTTGTTAATATTCCTTTTTAAATAGCGCTTTCTTTTTGAATGTGTCACTAGTCGGTTTCTTTCTCTTTTTCGGCATATTCTATCTTCGTACTTTTTCAAGCTTTTCCTGGGTGTATTTTTGCTAACATTTCTGTGGACTGATGATAGAAGTTTTCCTGTGTTAAAAGATACGACAGCACCTGCGCATCTAGTTTGATAGCCACGTCGTTGTGAGTAATTGATACGTTTACCACCTACTAATTTTGCAATAACTCCGTTAAATTGTTCAACAACGTTGCTGTCAACATCCTCAATGAGACTTCTGGAATGTGAAGCAACATTGGCTGCAAGTATTTTTATTCTCTGCCAAAGGCTAGAAGTATTGAACTCCGTTCCGAAAAGTTTCATCAGTGTGCGAACATATCTGGTTATTACATTTTGCGTGATTTCCAAAGGCATGATAAACTGAATTATTAATGTCACTGTGCAAGTTCTCGTAGTTTTTGTCGGCTTTGTTTTGATGTTTAATGGCGTCACATATGTATTTGCGAGCGGATAAGATTTTCCCTTTTGTGATGAGCTTTCTATCTTTTACAGGGTATCGTGTGTCAGTTGTAAGTTTTTGCATGTTATTGCAGAATCGACGCATGATGTGGTTTCTGCAGTTAAGTTTCTCTACTGTTATGTTAGGGTATGGGCGTGATTCAATAATTTTGGCATAGGTGCTACTATCACCGTCTGCTATAAATCTTGCATATATAAGATTGTGCATTTGGATAGATCTTTTAAAACCTTCTGCTATTATCATTGCTTCCATTCCCGTAGATGGCCCCTCATAGTTTTTGTAGCACAGATGTTTCTTATAAATTTCTCCATTTTGTTGGCAGATGCAACAATATTTATTTTTCACTGCCATATACACAACCTTACCAGTGCGTCTGCCTATTATCGCTGCACATCCAGAATACGCAGCGTAGTTGGTTTGATACGACCTTTTGGACCAACAACCATCTACAATTACGTCGATCAGCGCTATGCCATCTTTGTTGACACGGCATTCCTTCAACGCAATTTCCCTTTCTATAGCACCAGCTTTGACCATTTCCTCCCACGCTGTACTCTCCCATTCATCGGCTACTTGATCTAGTAAGATAAGTATATATTTATTTGCTAAAACACGAGTAGGTAGTATAAACACATAAATAAGCATGCATTGATGAAGAAAGTTTTCAAAGATTAAAATTGTTTACTCATACCTTGTACTTTTAGATATTTTGTTTGTTTAATTTCGGGCAAGTCAATAGCGGCTGTGAGTTGCTGTAACTGAGCATATCCACTATCACTTGCCATAACTCCAGCTACAGCATCTTTATTTATATTTCGATTAGTAGTCTCAATCTGAAATTTTTTCTTGCACATCAAGCATTGCATGTTTAATCGAGAATAAAATCCAATTTGGTGTTCAGAAACAAGATCTATTGAGGTAAATCCACAATCAAAGAGAGACTTATGATTGGCGATGCTTTTCAATTTGTCAAAAAAGCTTTGTAAATCTATTATACGTCTGCCACTAAGTTTAGCGCATTCCTGAAATTATAATAAAAAATATAAATATATATATTTTTTACTAGGTACAAGTCATCTGACTTAAATATCGAGCACAATCAAAAACGTTAATCTTACAATTTGACCATAATCTTGCACTTCATAAGGACATTCCTCATCTGCATTTAGAGCATCTATTTCCTGAACTTCTAACTGAAACACAATATGGATATGGTCAATTAAATATTTGCGAAGTTAAAATAAATAAACTAATTATATAATTATTGTAAAAGTAGACGCACTAGTTCAGGTACGTTTGTGGACAACGGTGGCGAATTTGTACGACGCAAATTTATATTGTTCTCATGATTACCACAAGGAGACAAAAGTGCCGGGTCAATAGGACTTAAACTGAAAAAGTAAATAAATTATGTGGAGCCGTCTATTAGTACAAGACATTTAAAATAAAGTTTTTTTTTATTAATTTATGTTTTATGCATCAAATTTGACCAAACATCCTTATTGAAGCATTTGAAGCTATTGAAGCTGTTGAATCAAATTCGACCAAAAATCCTTAGAATTTTAAGCTTTTGAATCAATTTCGACCAAAAATATTTTTTGTCCAACCTGAAACGGAGACGCTCCGCTCGCACTTCGTGCTTGCTCGGTCAAAAATAAAGTATTAAAGTGGGAAAATTTGTATGGAGAAATCTAAATTATACACATAGACATACTTTTCATTAGCATCATTCCACGCGGGTGAACCCACAGGGCGCAGCTGGTATAATTATCTTACCCTTTAGTCTATTGCAAAAGTGATGAAAGGTATAGAATATTTTGTCATGCCAGATAGGTACGTGCAAAAAGAAAACCCGACCCCCATTATTATCTAAGAAGCATCTCGATCGAAGAACCATCTTGATCACATCAGCTTACAAACACAAAACAAAATCGGTCCATTCGTTTGGACTACGATTCTCACCCCCCCTCGCCTTTTCCTCCTTCCCCCATTATAGTTAAGACACATCTCGTTTACCCCAGCTTTCAAACATAAAAACCGCAGCTAAATCGGACCATTCATTTGGAAGCTACGATTCTCAACCCCCTTTCCCCCCACCCCTCTCCCCTTCCCCTACCCATATATCTAAGAACCATCTCGATCACATCAGCTTTCAAACAGAAAAAACAGCATCAAAATCGGTCCATTCGCTTCGGAGCTACGTTGCCACAGACAAACACACACACTCACACACATACACTAAACTTATAAACCCGTCTCTTTGTTCGGGGGTCAAAAACACCGACAAAGTGTGAGTAGCATGAGTGGTTGCTGAGTACAACAACATACATACATACGGACGGACGGATATACATATAGACAGACACTGAAGTCTCACCATAAGTTTACCAAGCATAGTATCCCAGTACGCGCTAGTGCAGCGAAGGGCCACCCGCCGCGCCTGCGCCGCGCCGTCCCACCTCGGCTAGATATGTATACCGCTTATATGTCTACATAATTATGTAGTTATTGTGTGCAGTTACAATAGAAATATGATGTAAGAGTAACTTACTTTTTTTCATAGATCTCGGGAAGCGAAACTATATTTAACTGTTCAAGTGGCGACTCCACTGGTTTTTCATGTTCCCGATACTCTAGCGAAGAATTTTTGTTCCTATGAAAGTAGGCAGGTAAAAATAATTATCAATGAATTCATTTTTAACAATCTAAATCTAAGTATAATTTTAGCTTATTTTACTCGGAAAATACTTACATCTTTGCTTCTCTCATTTTTCTTGCAAAATCTTTAAAACGATTTGCTTTCTTTCTTTTGCAAACATATTTGTAAATAGTTTTGTTTCCCATTGCGTAAATACGTCCGCTTGTCGTTGTGGCACAATCAATCACAGGTCCGTCTACTTCGGCGCACAGCGCTGCACTGGCAAGCCGCTCGTTTGAATAACTATTATAACGCGAGGTGCCTGCGTAATAAGGTTGAATATCGCGGGCGCTGTTTGTATACACTTTAGCTCGGAACTAAATGACGTATGTCTAAAAATTTATTTATTTTATTGGCAGGCTAATAATTTAGTTAGGTAATTTTTTTCTTAGTCTTAGATAATAAACTATATTTTCTTCCTGTGAGATTTATTTTAGAGATAAAACTTAAGCCGTTGAGTAGAAAAATGTAAACATTACCGAAAATAACGTAATTTTTGATAAGAAAATGTATCGAATGAAATTTTGTTAATCGTGTTTTTGACTTAGTCTTAGAGAGATAAAGATCTCAAAATCATATATGTTAAGTTTCACATTTATTAGGTTTGTGGTTCACCCAGCATATTTATGCAAAAAACCCTTAAAAAGCAGAGCCTGGTCTTAAACGACTTCAAAAAGAAGGAAGAAGTTTTCAATTCGATGTTTTTTTATGTATTTATTACCAATTCCTGACGTTTCTGGTCCGACCTTTGCGGTAGTCCCATATTAATTTCATGAAAATTGGTCCAGTAGATTTTAATCTATTTGAAGTCGAGTTTAAAATCCTACTGAAGTTGTCTTCATGTCCCTACCACTGCACGAAGGAGTAAACTGTTCCAGCATATATAGCTTTCCCGCCCGTGACTTCGTCTGCGCGTACTACTGTTTATCGCGAAAAAAGGCATCCTATGTTCTTCTAGGATATTAAAAAACCAATGCAAAAGTAGGTACAGCACTAACGCTCGTGATGTTTTTTGACATACTTGTTATTTCGTTTCCATGGTAACCGTTTCTTATAGCGAGTAATCAATATTTTTCCAGTTTTCCACTTTTCCCGTGGAAATTTTCAATTTTCCGGGATAAAATGTATATCATGTTTAATTCCAAGGTATAAAGCTATCTTGATTCCAAATTCCATCCAAATCAGTCCTGCCGTTATCGCGTGAAAGCTCCTCAAACAAACAAACAGACAACGTTTCACTTTTATATATTAGGAAGTATGGATATGGATTGGCAACGCTATATAGGATGCCAAATCGAAAGTGAAGCAGCCAAGATATGCCGATCGCAACAAGCCTCACGCACGCACCTACACCATGTTATGTCGGCTACCGTATCTCAGCAAGATCTCGTAGTTTTGTTAATTCTGTTAATTTCTCACTAACAATAAAAAACAATGCAGTCTTTTGTGATGAACTTGTGTATCAACCACAAAACACCACAAATTATCCATCCTCGCACACACACGTAGCCGCCATTAGCTCGTTTGATTGACTGCGTCTTTTTATACATTTTAATTTCCTATGTGTCTGTCCCCCGAGACCTCTCTTTTCGGTACTAGTTTCTTTGAAATCTTCCTCACTTGTCCGAAACATTATTAATTATTGTGGCTGATGAAAACTCTATTGGTTCAAGTGGATGTAATATTATTAAAAATGTACCATCGACTCGAAAAAGAAGAGAAATTGTCCAAAAAACAAATTTCCTTTCCTTTTCAAATAAGTATAGTTCCTTCAATAATATATTAAGTCCTTTTATAGAAATATATAAAATTACTCATCGAAACACCTTATCATAAAATGCGTTGGCAGTCATTGAACTAACTGTATTCCTATCAATTATAACAATTTGTCAAATTAGCGCCCGAATCGTAATGAATCATTATTTAATTCATTATTAAAATAATCATTAATTATCATGGTTTTATGAGAAGTTTTTCGTGTCATCGCCAAGCGGTGCTGTTGTGCCGTAAACGCGTCAATTTGATGGTTTAATGATTTGGGTATTTATTTTAATTGCGAATTAAAGAGTTAATATTACCATATTTTTTTTCAATCTGTCTTTTTTGTGTGAGTTTTCTGAATCAAAGTCATTGTTCCAAAGAAATCTTTTTGTTTTTGAAAAAAGCATTTTTTCAATTTGTCTTAGGTCCAGCGCAAAAAAAAACTGTCAGTTAAGGTGCTTTTAACTTTGAACTTATTGAAAAATTTATAAAAACGTAGCGTGTGATTAAGCGTAGTTAATTAATGAAAAAAACTTTAGGAAAAAAAATAACTCGGTTTATATATAGGGGTAGAAAAGTGTTTTTTCTCCTTGTATGCACAAGGGCGCTATTGGGATTGTGAAACACCTGATATGTTACTGTTTAGCCACCATAATGAATCCGCACACTGCGCTTTCTCATCAAAGCTCCCATTTTGGACTGTCGGTTGTTACACTTGTATGCGAGTTGTGGATGTGAGTGACAATGCAATGAGTCATACACTGCGTATGCAAAATACGTCTGTGTAGCCACCTGTCACGTGTGGGGTCGATGACCGCCATGTTATGGTCACCATTGATCGTGGTGCTCGCACCATGTTGTGAATACTACAGTCACTTGGGGATTGGTCGTTAGTTATGTCATAATCATAGTATTATTACGTCTTACCTATACTTACTTATATGGTAGGAAGTATAGTTAGATGTACGAGTATTGGGTTTGATGTAGTTTGTTGCTACTGAATAACTGCTGCTGGAATAGTTAATTTCATAATGTTTGTTTGTTTGTCGTATCAGGTAGTGCTGGCCTCTGGTTTCAGAGTTTTCAGGCAGCCCGAGGGTCTCTGACACGTCTTAATGACTGCTATTAATCAATAACAGCCTGGACCGACAGCCTCCGAAGCACGGAGCGATGGAAAACCGCACATAACTTAGAAATGTCATTGGTGCCGAGCCTAGGACCGACCCCAGTATTGTTGGATTCCAAGTTGCACTTTTGAACCGTTAGGCCACCATAGCAATTTCCTTAAAAAAATAACTAAAACAATTCTCATTAAATTTATATGAGACTTCCCAAAAGGTGTCTCTCCCTTTTCTAATACGAAAAGAAATATCCAAATCGGCTTAGAAATCTCGGAGATTTCAAACAACATACTTAAAAGCAATCATACTCAATAAAGCAATCAGTAACAAGAAGTCTGTACAATGAATATGATAAAATATTGCTATGAGGGACATAAAATAAGCTATTGTACAAGAATATATTAACATATTTTTAAATGGGTCTGGATGTCTGTCTGTTTGTCTGTACGCGCACTACTTAAAAACTATTGAACTAACATTAAAATTCGGTTTTCACTGTCAGATAGCTTATGTTTTTACTTAAAATCTGATTTACTTTGTATTTCAACGCGACGGACAGGAGCCGAGCAATGCGACGGACAGGAGCCGAGCAATGCGACGGACAGGAGCCGAGCAATGCGAAGGACAGGAGCCGAGCAATCGAAAAAAAAATTTGACGTCTGTTTTTTTTAATGAATTGTTTTACATCAATATTGTACTTTATAGGTATTTACTTTTGGTGTTAGAATAACACAGTTTACTTATAACCGAGACATCTTGAGAAATGACCACGCGGGCACAGTTAGTTAATTTAATATGATTATATTGCCCATTTAGTTTTGATTAGCTATGTTAAAATTCTAATTTTCCATTTTATTCGACGTCAGAAATGATTAATATGTTGGACGCTAAAAATTTAACTTATTTTGTACTACATTATAAATATACCATCAATATCGAATAAAATCATAATCAAAATAATTGATACATCTGTAGTGTAATATAAAATGTGCAAGGTGCTCCACCGAGCTACCAATATTAACCAGTGACGCAGCGGTATTGTCAGCATTACCCGGCGAATATGCGATGTGATCGAGCCCTCATTTGCCAGGGGAAGCTTATCGTTTGTTACTGGGTACGTACTCAGGAAAAGCGTTTTGGGGCTAAAGAATACGAAAAAAAGAATGTTAATGTTGATACATTTAGCTAATGACAATCGTGATTTTGAGTTTTCAGGGAAAATTTGTGTTTTGTGGTTGAATAAATTGTAACATAAAAAATAATCGAACGATTACACAAACATGTTTTTTTTAATGTTTTAGCCACTAGTACAATATTCTGGTAGTTGTTTTATATCGCTAACATAAAAAAAAACAAAGTTAACAAATGAAGTTCACGCCTCGGGACAAAGGGGGAGATACTTACTCTGGATGGGTGTTTCATCTACGTTGGTATGTGACGCCCCCAAGTTTGTATCTCCATCAAACCCTAGCTCCGTGCCTGCTCTGGCGTCATTGAGCTCTCATTTGGCACAAGATCTGGAAAAACAAAACGAATAATGCCGCGTAAGCAGCTTACCGTAATTACTGGTTTGTAGTCCAGGACCTGTTACACTATTCATAATGTTATTAGAGATGAGCATGAACGTGACAGTTTCATTAAACTTGCCTAAGCTTCTGAAGCAATCAGGTATAGAAACTATGAATGTATTGTGTAATAAACAAGTCCTTATAAGTCCACTTTCTCACCATAGTATTTTTTTCTTCGTATTCTTGATAGATCTCGATTTGACGGTTTGAATACGCATATCCTAGAAGACACTATTCACCTTATTTTTCGAAGGTATTCGTTATTATATACGCTGGGCCGCAAAGGAAGCGTGTCGGTTATAAAAAAAACGATAACTTAAAAAAAATTGAGCAATCCTTTTAAAATATGAACTTAATTTAAGTTTATTTCATTACAAATATAGGAAGAAGTAACACCTTTTTGCTTATTGTTGGTGAATGTATTAAAAAACCATAAATAAAAAATAAACATGATTTTTCTAATTTGGCGTCGTCTCAGAAACCTGGTGGAAAGCATGCCAAACCACTACGAAATGCCAAACACGCAAACAGCTGTACTAACAGCTCTTGGTGCCGTTACAAAATACTCAAATGTGTGAACATTGCATATTTAGCACATTTTTAGAAATCTAGTGAAAATGGTCATATTGCTATATAAACTAAATAAAAAGAATTAACTATTCCACGAAATAATTCGTGAGTGACAGTCGTAATATATATTTATATAAAAACGGTCATATTTACTTAACCTACTTTTATTCAAAACAAGTTTTCCCGCCCGCGACTTCGTCCGCGCGGACTACAGTTTATCGCGAAAAAAAGCATCCTATGTTCTTCTAGGATATTAAAAACCAATGCAAAAGTAGGTATAGCACCAATACTCTTGATGTTTTTGACGGACTTGTTATTTCGTGTCCATGGCAACCACAGACCATTCTGTGATGGCAACCGTTCCTTTCAGTGAGTAATCAACATTTTCCAGTTTCTCGCAGAAACTTTTAATTTTCCGGAATAAAAAGTATCCCATGTTTTATTACAATGTTTAAGCTATCTCCATTCTAAATTTCATAAAACAACGTCTAGCCGTTATCGCGTGAAAGCTCCCCAAACAAACAAACTAACAGACAACGTTTTACTTTTATATATTGGTATGGATAAACTTCATAATCTTGAACATATTAACTTTTATTAAATCTTGACTTTTATTTGAGCACTATAAAATAGACTATAATAGGTACAGTGTTTTATTTGAGCACTATAAAATAGACTATAATAGGTTCAGAGTTTTATTTGAGCACTATAAAATAGACTATAATAGGTTCAGAGTTTTATTTGAGCACTATAAAATAGACTATAATAGGTTCAGAGTTTTATTTGAGCACTATAAAATAGACTATAATTGGTTCAGAGTTTTATTTGAGCACTATAAAATAGACTATAATTGGTTCAGAGTTTTATTTGAGCACTATAAAATAGACTATAATAGGTTCAGAGTTTTATTTGAGCACTATAAAATAGACTATAATTGGTTCAGAGTTTTATTTGAGCACTATAAAATAGACTATAATTGGTAAAGTGTTTTGTCCATAAAGCTTCTTTTTTTATTCTTCTTTTAAAGCTCTTTTTTGTGTCCCAGTTTAGTTCTTAGAGAATAATGAAGATGGCTAGAAGTTCAATTCCAATAGTGCGAACTTTAAACTTGAGAGTTAACCAACATTTGATGACATCGTCAAAGCCAACTTGCATAAAGTAAACCAATTTCTGAAGTTAACCATTGTTTTAACCAAGGATTAAAATATTAGTAAACACCACACTTGATGGAATGTAAACAGACATATTTATAGTACTCCACCTAGGCAGCCTGTTCAACTTATCCCTAACATTACCCGGGCAATGTCAACATCGACAGAACTACACTGGCAGCCTGTTCAACTTATCCCTAACATTACCCGGGCAATGTCAACATCGACAGAACTACACTGGCAGCCTGTTCAACTTATCCCTAACATTACCCGGGCAATGTCAACATCGACAGAACTACACTGGCAGCCTGTTCAACTTATCCCTAACATTACCCGGGCAATGTCAACATCGACAGAACTACACTGGCAGCCTGTTCAACTTATCCCTAACATTACCCGGGCAATGTCAACATCGACAGAACTACACTGGCAGCCTGTTCAACTTATCCCTAACATTACCCGGGCAATGTCAACATCGACAGAACTACACTGGCAGCCTGTTCAACTTATCCCTAACATTACCCGGGCAATGTCAACATCGACAGAACTACACTGGCAGCCTGTTCAACTTATCCCTAACATTACCCGGGCAATGTCAACATCGACAGAACTACACTGGCAGCCTGTTCAACTTATCCCTAACATTACCCGGGCAATGTCAACATCGACAGAACTACACTGGCAGCCTGTTCAACTTATCCCTAACATTACCCGGGCAATGTCAACATCGACAGAACTACACTGGCAGCCTGTTCAACTTATCCCTAACATTACCCGGGAAATGTCAACATCGACAGAACTACACTGGCAGCCTGTTCAACTTATCCCTAACATTACCCGGGCAATGTCAACATCGACAGAACTACACTGGCAGCCTGTTCAACTTATCCCTAACATAACCCGGGCAATGTCAACATCGACAGAACTACACTGGCCTTCAAAACTTAGTACCCACTTATAAAATAGGTTTTTTAATAATTAATTTCTTGGCTCCTACCTACTCATCGGATCGAGATACCAAGAACACCAGTTTTTAAGTCAAAACCTAAACTATCCATCAGTGAAAATCGCACCGCAATCAGTCCAGGTTTTTACATTATGCGCGAACAGACAGGCACCTATTATTTGGTTTTTATATTTTTAAAGTTTAAAATGTTACTAATGTATAATAAACTATGATTTTAAAGAAAGCTGATGAAATTTGCTGTAAAAAGTTTTTTATTTCAAAACTCTGGCTTCTATAGTTTAGGAAAAAAAAAGAATTTTAAAAGTAAGTACTAAGTTTTGAAGTCAAGTGTATAGTTACTAGACGGAATGCCAACACTTGAAATAGTAAACACTACGAGACTCACTCAGTATGTATTTCCGAAGAAAATCCATCGGTGCACAAATCCTGCACTTTGATTTTAGACTTTATTGTCGTGCACTATAGCCTAAAATTTCAATAATAGATAGAAGATAGGCGAAGATTTTCGAATCGCATAGGAGTTTCTTCGTACTGTACATTGTAAAATGCATGTTAGTTACCTGCACAGCTCATTTCCTTTGACCGGGCAATGTTAACATCGCCACCATGAATAATTATATTTTCCCTGACAAATGAGGACTGACGTCTGGTTCAAGCTGGATATTTAGAAAGATTTGCCGTTTTGCATTGCTAATATGAGTTCGAGACCTGGCGGGGAAGTTTTAAAAGAGCTTTGAGCTTAGTGGTGGCATTTATTTTTGTCTAGGGCTGATATGTCTGATAAATTTCGTCATCTTTGTTCTCGATACGCTTTTAATTTGCAGATGAGGGGAGGCAATACACACCCACAGAATCCTAACTACACAGGTGGCGCTCTATTTTGGTGCATTCACATCCATTATTTTAAAATTAGACAGTTCTGTTCTTAGATCAATTTTGAAGATTTTAAAAACCACATTAATACTTTTAAAAAAGGTAGGTCAAAAAAATATACATTACTCTCAAATAATAATTCTGGTATGTTTCCCCTGTTGAATGAAATAGAGGAACAAACAGCACAAACTAAATCAAAAATCAGGTTTTTTTTTTTCAATTAAAATGTTTTTTTTTAAATGTATTATTACCCTGAAAGTTTCAGCCGGATAGCTAATCGAGAAGATCTCGAAATTTGGGTTGCAAGATTTCACCCAGAACAACAGACAGACAAACAAGAAAATGACTTAATAAAAATGTGTTAATATACAAAACTCTAAAAGAGATTTCTCATTGCTATTGTTGATTTATTAAATTTAAATACACAGCAAAAGCTATTATTATGACAAGGGACATAGAATCGTATCACGCACGAATGTTTGATTAGAACACGCGGGCGAAGTCGCGGCCAAAAGCTACATATTAGTGAATAAATTATTGCAAGCAAAATATATTCAAGAACAGTTTTTATATTGCACAACAATGTAACAGTTTAAACTGACGGCAGGTTTGCAAAATAAAGTCATTCACGTCGCCATTCACATTAAACACAATAAATTCTTAAAATTATTATACAAATGATTACGTCAATATTTCTTATTCTCGAATTCTCGCTGCTATCGTAAAATAAAATCGTGTTTCCGTCTCCAAATAAGTTAAAAACAGAAACCAAAGCGAGGTTCAAGCAATTTTAAAATCCTTTTCGAGAATACCTCCTTTATATTTCCTATATTTATTTTATTTTATTTTCCTATATATTTCCTTTTCAAGGATTAAATTAATGGAATTATACTAAAAGTTAATTATTATGTTAATGTCTACTTTGACCGGGCAATGTTTGCATCGGTAATGTGCATAATATCCGGACCTTGGCCTCTAAAATTTGCATACAATGCCTGCTGCAAAGAAGGTCACGTATTGAACACTTGAACATGAGCTAGTTTTTGTTACATAATTATTAGTGACTAGCAACCCGCCCCGGCTTCGCACGGGTAGATATATAGAAAGATAAAACTAGTAGATACTTTATTTGGAAAAATAGAACAACAACAATTTCATACACAAAATGTTTATGTTTATAGGTTTTATACTCACGTACCATTTCATCTATATTATTATTCTGTTCAACGCAAGGAGGTTGAATTACGGTTACTATTTCGTGTATTATTAGCGTAGAGCATTTCCTACGTCAATGATCATTAGATGTTCTGTGATTTCGTTTCCATGACAACGTTCCATATACAAAGACCCGTATCTCCTTCTTAGTTTGTGATCTTACGTAGTATTTATATACTCTTTGGTTTGTGATAATCAAAGTAATCAAGATTTTTTGCAAAATTTAATACCTCAGGTTTCATTATTGCAATTTTCGAAGGGAACTCTAATTTTTGAAAAATAAAATCCTGTTATTGTTACTCGCTGATAATTTAGCTTTCTTTATGTCACAGAATTTTTAAAATCGGGTCTATATTTTTTGAGTTTATCCATTACAAACAAACAAACGATAAAATCTTTCCTCTTTATAATATTATTGTAGATGGGTTTTTGTTGTCACTAGTATTTTATTGATCCATTACTTTTTCGTGTACAGTTTTATTGAATATACACATAATACAACACAAAACATACATACACAATACATATAGATCGCTCTGAGCGATAAGACCGCCCCTTGTGACACTCATTGTTATACATTATTTTTAGATATAATTTCTTGTTGTGCTTGTAGTGTCCAATAAAGAGCTAATCTATCTATCTATCTATAAAACATTTTAAATCGAAAATCTGATGACAAATTAAAAAGTATTTTCGTCTGAGCCACAGAATAAATACAAGCCTGAGCCTGACTATGTATTTCTTTATTTCGTGTATGGGTGCTGGATGAAGCATCACTTGTATTTCAGATCTAGATCTAAGGAATCCTGTTTATGGTTCAAAATCTGTATTACATCCCTATATAAATCATTGTATGATCTTATACTTAGTGGTTAAAATGCACGTCTAATTGCCTCTAAAAATCAGGTAGTACGATCACGGGAAGCTACTTTTGAAGCCCAAATCAATATGCATATCTCAAAAATATTCTATCAAAGTAAATCAATTTCAATTTCCCGAGCCACAAAGTTACCATCACCACAGCTATATTTAACCGGGGGCCGTGAATCTTAATTAATATTGCTAAAGTCTCTAATTTATACGCCTCGGACCCGGTGCCTTGAATTATCTCAATTTGTATCTGGGAGTAATGGGAAGGATTTGCTGGTCTGAGAGTTAATTTAAACCTTGTTCGAATTATCACGAGTACGATGTAATATTTGTTTAATTTTATGTGTCTAAGACCAGCGGCTTAGGCTGGGCGTTGATATGTTAGTCAGTAAGTTTGATGAAGGCAGCTGGGAGCAGCTGGAAAAGCCGAAGATCGGGCTCAGCGTTGTGCTTTGGGAGCGGCATAATCAATAATCACAGAAAACTGTCAGATATCAATAATAAGCAACGATAACTACACCCGCTTAGGACTGGACATAAGAGTTAAACATTCTGTCCTAATCCTAAACTTCTGTGATAATGAAATACTTTGTTGGAGCCTCCTAGATGTTTTAATAAATCGTTCCCTATAATTCTAAAAACACGTCGCACCCCATACTGTTAAAGGAACTACTGGTTGGAGGATGAAAAAGTGGACTGTATTAAATAGGTGTGGTATACTCAATAAACAAAATATGTACAAACGTTAATAATTAAGATATAAGAACAATACGAAAGGGTGGCGCAGGGGCAAGTGTGCGTGGGCGGCGTCGGATCCCTATACCTATATAATGTAAGTGCCGGCGTGGTGTGGCGGCTGGTTGTCCCCTCTCGGCCCTGCATCGGCGGAGTAGATGGGCTGATGCGCAGACAATACTGCTTCCTCGAAACCTAGCTGATAAATCCATTGAAGAAAACAGCCCATTTCAGGGCGCAATGGAACATCACCACGAAGACGATCAAGGTAGTTATCTGATTCTTCTTCTGGGCAATGGTCCGCTCCCAATCATCCAACAGAAACTTATATACATTGTAATGTTCCACTGCTTTTCTTCTCTTGACTGTTTGCACATGGCGTACTGGTTGTTTTAATTTCGACTCCAAAAAGAAGACGTAGATCAAAAACTTCGGGGAAAAATAGCCTATGACACTCTTGCGATGAAGACGAATCGATTGATGATACCTCGCTTGTCAAAATTGGACCATGTTTTTTAATTTGAACATATAACTAATTCCTTTGTTTCGCCGTAGTCGGGAAAATAATATAGCCTCTGTACATGAAGACGAATCGGTTGATACCTGCTCGATTGTCAAAATCGGACCATTAGAGGCGAAGCTATGGTAGAACATCCACATACATACACACATATATACATACATACATAGACTGTTAAACTCATTACCCTTCCCTTGCTTTGCCGTAGTTGAGTAATAAGTAGGCAAACGAAACCGCGCTCCTCACCGACGCAACACGACCCAAATCTGCAAATGCTAAGTTATATCCAAAATAAATAAATTAAGGTAGAACTTCCCCCGTTCGAGTCGCAACATCCTGAAGCGGCTGAAATGGCCTGAAACGAGGAGTTAATCTGCAAAGTTTCAGATTTATGGACACTTCTCCGGCGCAGTTATGGACAGGCCTTCCGCTCGCGTCTTCGCTTGCGGGAATTTTGAAATATACTAACATCTTTAGTTTCACGAACTAGGTGGAATATTGGATTTCTTAAATTTTGTCCCAAAGCTGATTTGAGCGCTTCCCCATCACCGGGAAAATTAATGAATAGAAAAACAAAAGAAAAATGAAAACTAAACGCGACGGTTTGTGTAGCAGGAGAATTGACTACGTATTTGTTTTTGAAGCGTTCTCACAGAGTTTCTCTTCATTACAAATCTACCATGAGTTGTCCTGAGGTGAGAAAATTGTAACAGGCCAAAGAATTGGTATTCTAGCACAAAAAAATTGCCGGAAGGGCAATGCTGCCAATATTTCGGCAACGTTACTTACGATTGTAAGTACCTAAGTTCATGTTTTAGATGACTGGTTTAAATTAGTTTCACTCAGCAGGTCTAATTTCAGCATTCATAAGTTTAGTTATAAAAAGTGAGTGAAATCTAGCGACAATCGGAATTTGGCGACTACTGTCGCTTCGTTCACTGTACTGTCCTGGTTACCTACAAAAATTTGCTGAGTTTTTTTTTCTTTTCTGGCCTCCAGGCCTTAGCTTTCATTTCATTTATATTTTTCATTAGTTCAATTTTGGGTAGGGTTTGTTTAGCGTGGGGTTTTACTTGTGTTAATTTTACCATTTATCATTTGTCTGACTTACAGTTTTGGCGGAAGTAAGCTACATATTTTTATTCTGTTCATTTTAATTATGGATTTGCTTCCGCAAAGTAACGCCTGAATCTATCAAATATATATTTTATGTTTTTATTAAATGTACAGAATTTTCCCCTATAGATAGACACTCCATCGTATTTATGGACACTTCTGCGCCTGGATGTTAGGGAATCATAATGTACTTTTTGGGAAATGTCCAAATTTTAGGAGTTCCTTTAAATATGACGGTCCGCTAATGTACTGGAATGTTTCAAGGGCTCTATAAACGGGTTGTTAGTCTGTGTTTTTTTAAAGTTTTTTCCTGGCACATAGACTTGAAAATCGAAGTGTTGGGGCGAACAAGCACCGAGTAAACTATTATTATCCATAAATCTGGTTTGCATTCCTGATTGTCTTGGGAGGGTTGGTGCTTTTTACGAGTAGAACGACCTGCATGTCTCGTGACGAAGCTGTAGCCAGTATTGGTTAATATACCCTCGAGAGGTGGTGGCCAGGAGTATTCACGTGCGCTAGAATCCAATGATACCGGATTCGGCTTGACACCTATGAATTTTCTAAGTTTTATGCGCATTTCCATCGCTTCATAGTTCGGAGGGCACGTTAAGCTATCAGTCCCGGCTGTTATTGATTGGTCGTTTAGCCATGTCAGAGACACTGGAATGTCCAGACAAACTCTGACACCAGCGGCCACTATCATTTATTCTGTGCCAGTACAAACAACAAGAGAAACTTACAACAATTATCATAAACACACAAACAACATGAAGGTGCAATTTAATATGACATTAACGACATTACGTTATCATCAATCTCCACGTCGTAACGTTCGTTACAATCGTTAAAACGATGCGCGATGACATAACGATAACGTTAAGTTTACGGCTCGTTAGCCGTTGACGTTATCGGAAAAAATATCGGCGGAGAACATTATTGCTTTTGTAGCTAAGATTATGAGTAGAAAATGGAGTTTTAGAAAGTTATTGTGTTCCAGCCCTTTGTCCGTGTGGACTTCAATATAAAGTAAATATTAGGGACGAACTTTTGGACGACCGGTTGGTCTAGTGGCTAGATCCTACTATGAAATCATACGGTCGTGGGTTTCGAATCCCGCAAGGTGCAATCATTTGTGTGATGAGCAGAAATGTTTGTTTCCGAGTCATGTATGTAATATTCGTATCTATGTATGTTTATCCGTTATCTAGTGCCCATAGCACAGGTTATCCTAGTTTGGGGCTAGGTCATTGGTGTAAATTGTCTCAAATATATTATTATTATTATTAAAGGAAACGAGCTTGGCTGGTATTGCGTTGGATGTTAAAATATATTAAAAAATGGTACTTATTAATACCTATAATAAAGCAGTACCTAAGTAACAAAAAGTCTGTACAAATAAGATAATTAAAAAAGTGATCTTGGGACCAAGAATATACTTTGTTTAAATGGTGGCTGTCTGTATGTCTATGTGTCTGTCTGTTCACGCATCACGTAAAAACTACTGGACCGATTGTTATGCGGTATGAGATTGGTGTACTTTGTATCTTAATTCTTAATCCGACGAGTAGAAGTTTTGCAATCCACAAAAAACTATTTGACAGCTAAACAAAATTTTGTATATAATATACTTTATTAGGTAAGAACTCTTGGTCTATTTTTTTTATGTTGGCCTATACCGGCCTCTACAGCGAGCGTCGCGTTTTCCGCGCATTCCCGAATTGCCCTACCAATAATAAATATCTTTTTGTGTCTGACTGCGCCTGTAGCCATAGCAACACATGAGTTCAATAACTTAAACTCGACTACGGTCAGGTAAAAATGACACTCGTGCCATGAAGACGAATCGATTGATACCTCTCTTTTCAAAATCGGACCAAGTTTTTAGTTTGAACACATAAACCTTCCTTTGCCTTAGTTGGTTAAATTGCCTATGACCCTATACCTAAGACGAATCGGTTGACACCTCACTTGGCAAAATCGGATCAATAGGGGCGACGCTATGGTGGAACATCCACATGTATACATACATAAATACATACATAGACTGTTAACTTTATTACCCTTCCCTTGCTTCGCCGTAGGCGGGTAACAATAACCTTAATTGTAACAACTTTCTAGTACTAAGCGCTTATCAGCTCAATGCTAGGTAGCCTTAAAACTGAGGCCTTTAACTAAGGCTATCTATCTTGCCTGTAACTTGGAACTTCTCTCTTGGTAGCTTAGCGCTAAGTAGGTATTATACTCTCAGCATTTCTTCTAGATCTGTACATATAATAAAACGGTAAGTAACCAAAAATCTGTACAATTAAGTTAATGAAAAATACTACCCGATGGGACTTAAAATAAAGTATAATTTATTTATTTTTTAATTTTGTCTATATGTCTGTCTGTATGTATCTTCTAATCTATGCCATTGAAGTATGACCGATTGAAATCCTATTTTCACTGATGGATATCTTAGGGTTTGACTTATAATCTGGTATACTTTGTATCTCAATCCGATAGAGATTTGTTTTTTTTTTTAATTTCTTGTAATTATTTCTGTTTGTAATTGTAGCAAATAAACTTATTTCTTCTTCTTCTTCTTCTTCTATAGGTAACTAGCTTAAAAGCTAAGAAAACACGGCTGCCCTGACAATAAATAACTTATGCCAATAAATTATATACTGTTGGAATGTGCTTATCAAGGCCTTCAATTTGATAACCATATTATATTTTTTCTTATTTGAAAATGGAGCCATTACGAAATATTTACAAAAAACACTATGTTACTTGGGGCATGTTACTAACGATACCCCATACGTCTATATCTGTTCAGGCATTTAAAAGTTATGGTGGAATAAATAAACTCACATACATACATACAAACATACATAAATACAAACATATACAAACATACATGAATCCTAAAAACATTACACTCTTTTTTTGGGCAATGTGTAAAAAAGGTGAGCAATCGATAAAAAAACTATGTGATGACGGAACAAATTTTGAGGAAATGTAGTTTATTGCACTTTGTTTGTACTTTTGGCACTGAAATAACACATAGGTTACTTTTAACCCAGAAAATGAGCACGCGGGCAAAGCCGCGGGCACAGCTAGTAGTAATAAGTTAGCATTGGCCTACTTATTTAGATAAGAATTTAATGAAACACCCACTCTGTATTTAAGTGAGATGGTAGACAACATGATTGACAGATTTCGACGCGTGCGCAACGTGGTGTGGATGGCCTACTTAAAATACTCATTTGGATACTTCCTTTTAGACAGGAAGTTGTTTTGGCTGTTTGAGAATAATAATAGCATTGAGAAAGTATATTACAAATTACAAACGCCACCGCTTTCGGTTCGCTAAAATGGCGTCTCGAAAAATGGATAAAAGGGATTTCACAATCGCAATCATTACTGCCGACGACACAAAAATACCAACAGAATCTCTCGCCTTTTTTTTACGGGTTTTATAATATGCAGGGAAAAAACTTGTCAGTCCTGCTAGGCTTTCCAGCACGAAAAGAACGGACATGTGTTTCGCCTCCATTGCCAGTTTTTTTCTGTCGCCGGATCTAGTATTTATTTTATTTAGCAAAATCTATCAGAATTACATTTCGTTTCACCAGGAAACCGATCAGCGCTTACACATGGGCTTTGGACAAGTAATATGGTTTTATTTTTATTTTCAAGATTTTCTCACCCTAGAAATCACATTTGTTTATTTATCGTTTCTTTAACTACTTTTGACAGCTAAACAACTGCCCAGTGACGTTTAGGAATTGTTATAAACTATAGTCTATAAAAACGTTCCGTACCAGACGAAAGGTACGGAACGCGGTTTCTTTGCTTCGCCACCGTTATATCATCATAAAACTATATACCGTAACTATTAAATTATGATATTGTATGGGTTTGCTTTGGAAAAAATCTACGTTCCTAAATTTAACATTTGTTGCATTTAATTGGTTTGTTTAATTTTATTTTCTATTTGCTGACATTGCGGGACCGTGCCGAACAACGGAACGCGCCCTTTTACTTTGACAGCTAATCGATGCAAAGATAAGTAAAATTTCCGGTAGATGTCACCACCCGTCTCCGTGTCTATCAATTTTACTTTAATTAATTATTTATTTATTGTCTGATTTCCAGTTATTCCTTGTTCCCTTTTGTATTTATTTCAATCAATTGATCTAATAAGTGTTATAAAGTCGTGATCCGTAGCATGGACGTGTTGTATTTATCGAAGTGTTTATAACCTCTGTTTTTGTTATGAAAATAACCGGCGATTGTTTTCGTGTTGTGTTGTGGTTATATCTCTATTGCTTATTTACTCCAAAAACGAAGATACACTCTAATATGTGAGTATATTGAACAATATGCAATTATAATTCTAGTTTTACTATTATAAAGATGCGTTTCTATTAGTTGTTTATGTGCTGTCTTGTTTATTCCTACTTTTACTTGTCGAATTGTTGTTTTTATAGGTTTATTGTTTTTTTATTTAAGTAGCGTTTTGTCAACGCTGCAATAGATAGAAGAATAACTGGTAGTTTTAAATACGGATGCATATCAATGACTCTCTAGTTATTAATAGTTGACAGAGCGATGGTAGCCTAAAGGTTCAATAATGCAACTTAGAATCCAACAATACAGGGTTCGGTTCTAGGCCACAGAATAAGTAATAGTACAATTCCCATCGCTCCGTGCTTCGGTGGGCACGTTAAGCTGTCGGTCTCGGCTGTTATTGATTAATAGCAGTCCTTAAGCCAAACGGTTTGACAAACTCTGACACCAGAGGCCAGCAATACCTCATACGACAAACAAAAACGAATATTTGACTTTAAAACCGAATTAGTCAAACTAGTAATCCAAGTAATCTTAGGGTTCGTTCACACAGCCCGGTTCCCACAGTAAACTGTTGATAGAGCCATTAACACATCGGACAAGCGCGAGTGCGCGCGAGGTATGTGCCTTATGATCGATGTCTGTTTGTCTTTTGACGGATATTTGTGACGGCTGCCGAATAAAAGTTACCATTTGTAGAAAGGATGTCTTCCTACTAAGTGTAAAATTAATATAGCCAGCCTCCTTGGCTAAGTAATTACTAAAATATGCGGGGCAAAATAAAATACGTTATTCTCGTTGGGATCAAATATTTGGTAAGAAAATGAACTATTCCTGGGTGTTAGAACTTGTTTCATATTAGGTATGTTATTTTAAAAGCTTTTATTTAGCTTCACTGGTGTCGTCCGTGTCGACAAACGGATTACACACCGGAAGATGGGCAGCAGCGTCCTCCGAGCACATATTTGTAACACTGCGGTCACCAATCCGCCTGCCAAGCGTGGTGACTATGGCAACCCCCCCCCCCCCCCTCCCCCTTCCCCTCCCCCCAATATGATATACACACCGCAAAGACGGCCCCCAGTCCCCGGCGGCTCCGTTATTCCTGGCACCGGTAGCAGCCATGGTAACGGCGGAGCAGGAGGTGCTAAGAATCCCCGGCAGAGACCTAGCTACCAAATCCCACGATATCTGGACCTGGCAACTTATAACGCGCGCACCTTGAGGACAATCCAACTCGGATGGGCAGTGTTCGGGAAATTACGCCATATCTTCTCGTCGCAGATACCGCAGAGCCTCAAGACGAAAGTTTATAATCAGTGCATGTTGCCAGTGATGACATACGACACTGAGACGTGGTCGCTAACTATTGGTCTCATACACAAGCTCAGAGTTGCGCAGCGTGCAATGGAGAGAGTTATGCTCGGTGTTTCACTACGTGATAGAATCCGAAATGAGGAAATCCGTAGAAGAACCAAGGTTACTGACATAGCTCTCAAAGTTTGAACTTGAAGTGGCAATGGGCAGGCCATATAGTTCGCAGAACTGACAACCGCTGGGGAATAAAGGTTCTCGAATGGCGACCACGAACAAGCATGCGAAGTGTGGGGACACGATGGACTGACGACATTGTAGCCATCACAGGAAGTCGGTGAATGGAGGTGGCACAAGATCACTGGTCATGGTGCTCTTTGGGGGAGGCCTTGTTCAGCAGTGGGCTTCTAAAGGCTGACATGATGATGATGATGTATGTATCTAAGTATGTATCTAGTATTTTATCTGTCCTGGAATCTTGCAATTCAAATTTCGAGCACTTACCGATTACCTATCCGGCTGAAACTTTCAGGGTAGCTCACAAACCGACGACAAGCAATAAAAAATATATATTAAAAAACTTTAATACATAAAAACGTAAAAAGTTACAAAGCAACAAAAAAAGTGACGTTCAAAAAAAAACTCGTATATTCTTTTAATTAACTACTTTTATTATTTCATAATTATGTGTAATTCCAGAACCAAAAGCACCGACATCATCAAACTTCGTTCAGACTTCAAATGGTTTTTGTCGATTGCTGGGCTTCTACTCATCAGATTGAGTAGAAGCCGAGTTTCATTTTAAAATCTAAGCTATCCAACAGTGAACCGCATCGCAATCGGTCTAGTTATTTATCTTATGCGTTATCAGATTATCAGTTTTTTTTTTTTTTTTTTTTTTTACTGCTCTATTATAAGTATAGATTATTTTTCTTATTTTTTTTTTTTCTTATTATTGTGTTGTATTATGTAGGAGTATATTACTTTTCTATGATTTTGTGTAAAGTGTAGTATAAGATCACACCACGTTTTCGAACGATTTTTTATTTATTTCAAAAGAGCTTAAATGTATGATGTTAAGTTTCATTATATCGGCTTAGCAATGGAATTTTCATCAAAATCGATTAAGTGGTGGTTGGTATTTATTATATTGAGATAATAAAAAAAAAGAGTAGAATATAGATATATAGATAAATGTTTATTGGAACACAAATAAAAAATCTTACAACAAAAAAACAAAATTAATAATAAAGTGTCACAATGGGTGGTCTTATCGCTCAGAGCGATCTCTTCCAGACAACCGTGCATGGAAAGGAATAACTGAGGTAATAGGGACGGTGGTTTCAACCAATAAATAAATACATAAACCATAAATAAGCACTTAAAAATTACAAAATAATAATGAAATTAATTGGGAAAACACAATAGGAAACTGGAATAAAAGATATAAACCTAGTAGATACATACAATTATATAAAATAATAATATAATATAATATAATATAATATAATATAATATAATATAATATAATATAATATAATATAATATAATATAATATAATATAATATAATATAATATAATATAATATAATATAATATAATATAATATAATATAATATAATATAATATAATATAATATAATATAATATAATATAATATAATATAATATAATATAATATAATATAATATAATATAATATAATATACATCACGCTGAGGGGATCGAACCGTCTGGTGTGGTCAAACTGACATGTTCGTATTTGGGTCAAGCGTGACTGCTCACTGGGAATGCCGGTTTGACTAGGGATAATATACAGTACAGCTATTGATCGATCATAGGCATCGACAAGCTACAATTTTGACTTTTTAATGGCCTTTTAGAAAGAGGAGGTTCTCAATGGTCCGTTTTGTTTTTATGTTTAGTATTTTTCATAATAATTCCTTGATTTCTGAGAATCGATTAGGATCATATTTTTTTATTTGAAAGTGTCATCCAAATTAGCTCAGTGTTTTCTTTTGCAGTGAGATCCAATAGAAATCGATTTTTAAAATGTACATGCAATGAATAAGGTAACTAGATGTATCAAAAAAGTTTGTACTCGAGAGGTCTGCAGCTCACAGAGCCACTAGCTGTAAAACTATTTATATTTGTAGTTTACATGTTTTGTTATAATTGTGACATTTGAAAAAATATAAAGAATGAACAAATATGGAAAAAATACATCCCCGTAGAGTTTCTTGGTGCTCTGTTCTCTAACGGGCGTATTTCCGAAGCACCGGTAGAGTCAGAAGGGTATTTCCTTTTCCAGTGTGAGATTCAACTCTGTTGGCACATGAAAGGGAAATTTCCTTTTCAAACTCAAAGAATACTTAAGTTTATCTAAATTTGGATTGATTTGATAATGAAAACATTATATTTTATGTATTTCTCTTTGTTCATGAGATGTTAATTTTGACTTGTTAAAGTGCGATTATTTTTGTCTATTTACAATAAAATACTTTGACTTTGCCTAACATTAATAACCAAGGTGCTCTATCGGATTGATGGAGCACCTTGGTTGTTAATGTTAGTTGTACAATAAGGTAACTAGATGGCGCTACTGTGCACCGCTAGATTGTTTGCAAAAAAGTTTGTACTCGCGAGGTCTACAGCTCACAGAGCCACATACATACAGATAAAGGGCTGATCCCACTGGTAGAAATCTAAAAGTGAGCAATTTACTGCATTTTGAGGACTAATTCTGCTCATCACGCCGAAGATCCTCATCAGATCTTCACTAAATTTTTGTGTGATCAACTTAAATTTTCAAATAAAAATAGAACCATGGAAATGGGATCTAATAAGGTTTTTTTTATTAATTTTTTTTATTCTTGTTTTTTTTTTATTGATGTTTTTTTTTATGAATAAAATAAATAAAAAAAACTTGAAACATGTATACCAAGTTTCATCCAGATCGGTTAGAAAAAAGACGGAAACACATAGGAAAGCATTTTTGGGCAAGCTGAAACGGAGACGCTTCGCTCGTGCTTTGCGCTCGCTCGGTCAATTAAATCAATAAATTTTTGACTTGAATTTAACCTGTCGGCTATCGACATCCCGTTAAACCTATGAATAAGTGACCTGTGTTTTGAACATTATTTTAATTGAATGATTTTCATACATAAAATCTGTAACGCCTGCTTATCAAAACTTTATGTTCCTATTAGCCTTTTAATAAAAAACTAAAGGAATAATTATTATTTCGAGTGCGTGGCAGTGATCACAAAATTAAAAACTGCCGCGCAAAGGCACAGGCATAAGTATGTATCATCAACTGCTGGTCGTAGACCTCTCCTAATGCACGCCACTGAGCTCGGTCTTCAGCTCTCCTCATCCATTTTCTTCCAGCCTCATTTCGCAGGTCGTCCACCTGGCCCCAGGGCGTCCTACACTACGTTTGCCTAAACGTGGTCTCCACTCGAGAACTCGTCTACCCCAACGGTTATCAGTTCTTCGGGAAATGTGACCAGCCCACTGCCACTTCAGCTTGCTTATCCTTTGAGCTATGTCGGTTACCTTGGTTCTCCGTCGGATACTTCATTACGAATCTTGTCCTTCAGAGAAACTCCAAGCATAGCTCTCTCCATAGCTCGCCGTGACCTTACATTTGTGGACTAGTTGGACCGTGAGTGTCCACGTTTCGGCTTCGTAGGTCATGACTGGTAGGACGCACTGATTGAAGACTTTTGTCTTCAGGCACTGTGGTATGTGTGGCCGTGGGTTTAAATCCTGTCAGTAATCGTAATTTTTCCTTTTAAAAATATATAAAATGACTATTTTGTCCAAATCTAATTACGTTAAATTTTCTCACATATTTTTACATATCTTAATAAAGCTTATACTAAAATTTATTCTGTGATAAAGTAAAGAAAAACTTCAATGGTTAATTGAGGGTTTCTCAGATTCCTTGCAGGTATTTTTATCTTCTATTTTCTTCGTCTGGCGCAAACGAGCGAAATAATTCAGGGTCTTTCTTTGAATAAACGACTCGAAATGTAAAGAAATTTCTTGAATAGTCGACTAAATACTTATAGAGTTGACTAAATAAAGGTCTTTTGTTGAAAATCGTTAACATTTACATCTTGTAAAACCTATAATAAAATTAAAATAAGCTTTAATTTAGTTTAAACAGCTGTTTGTCTGTCAACTATTTTACATAATTAAATTTATCCACACACTCGCAACAACTGGACCAATTTTCAAGCTGATGAATGAATAATAAAAAAAAAACTTTTGTTTAGAATAAAGAAAAAAAATGGTACATTTTTATGTTATGAAGCACCTGAATCATAAACTACATGTATTCGAAATCCGTCGAAAGGGTCCAGGCCTCTTTCGTTGGAGCACAACATACAATTGCCAATTTGTTTTAAAAATATTTTTGTTTGTTTTCGCACGTCTATAGTGTAGTCAGGTAGTCAAAAGTCTAGTCATGTCACGATTCAGTAAATGGTGAACCTTTACTCAAACTTTCTAGGGAGTTCCGGAGAGAACACAAAATGGTACGTGTTTCCGCGTTTGTATGATTTTCCCACACTCGTGCACATTAACGAACACCTAATGGTTAATATTATACCAATATTACACTGGACACTCGAAGAAACAAGTTTGAGTTTTTTTTTTAGCAAAACAGCCTTCTCCACTTCGTTTCCCGCCGAAACCCTATTTTACCTATTTAGGCAAAATAGGGTTTCGTTGGGTTTTATATTTATAAGGAAGGTACACAAAAAAAAAACTATAACTTTATACACAAAAAATATTTATGATGCTTTTTTAAATCTTATTGTGCTATAGTGAGTAGTATATAAGAGGAAGGGGGGGGGGGGGGGGGGTGCTCATGCGTATGCATAATTTTATCTTGTACTATTATTCATTCTGTGCTTTTAGTATACGCGAGTACCTGATGATGCAATCCAATATTAATTCAGTGAAATTATTCATTCTGTGCTTTTAGTATACGCGAGTACCTGATGATGCAATCCAATATTAAGTCAGTGAAATTAATTATAGTATAATACACTTAATTAGTTGAATAGTATTTTTTTAACTTAAAATTCAGTCAAATGGTAGGTGCAACTTATTGATATGTATTATACAAACTTTATACCGATCTGTACAGATGACTGATGATGGACTCAGGAGTAAAGCACCTACGCACAGCTTTAATTATTATTATCAACCTGACACAGAGAATATTATACGATTTGCCGATGTTAGTCCTGATGGCGGAGTTGCAAGACTTTCAAAGCATGCTGACCAACCTAGATGATGCTTCACGACTCATCGGTCAACGGTCTCGGAATGAACAGAGAATATTATCGTATACCTACATAGACAATTCTTAGTTACTAGGGCTCTCCTCACAAAACAGGGTTCGAAACTAGATCAAACTACGTTTGTGTACAGTAATTATTTATTATCTGTGTATGCTGAGCCGATCGTATATGTGACAGTATAAATCTCGTAAGGCTTAGATCAGTCATGGAATAAAACAAAACAAATGACGATCGTTAAACATAGCTGTTTGTGTAGGGTGACCTCGTGTTATCAATACAACTCGTTTGATGATCTGTTGTTCATAAACCTTGACATACCTTCAGTATAGAGATTAACGAGACTAAATTCACCAACTAACCTCAGAGAGTTTTTAAAACTCTTCACTAAGAGTTCTTAAGGCTCCTTAAATACGAAACAAGTATTAAGTATACAATAGTCAGGGTGCTATGACTATATGCCTATTACGGAATAATAGGTAGCCCAAAATGAGCTAGCCTTCTTCCAATAAGCAGCATACCAAACATACAGCATTGCCCAGCTGAATTACACCGCTAATTCGATGATCCAAACAATAACCATTTTTGTTCGCTCTCTCTTTCTCTTAAGTGTTTAAAAGGTCAATGAGCTCCCGTTAGAGTACGGTACTTTACTTTATACCTGAAGTCTCATTCTAGGTGACACTTCACATCATAAGCCATATTCGTTCTGTTGGACGTAGGCCTCTCCTAGTGAACGCCACTGACCCCGTCTCGATTCTCCTCATTCCAACTCTCAACAACAACTCTCTCAATTCCATTCTCTCCTGCCAACCGTTTTTCGCAAGCCGTCACTCCACCTGGCCAGGGCGGACGCGTTACACTACGTTTCCCTAAGCACGGTATCCACTCTTAAAGTACTGTAGCGACAATAGTGAACTTATAATCCAACGATACAGGGTCCTAGGCTCCGCACCAATTACTTTTCTAAGTTATGTACTGTTTTCAATCGTTCCGTGCTTCGGAGGGCACGTTAAGCGGTCCCGGCTGTAATTAATTAATAGCAGTCGTTAAACGATGTCAGAGACTTGACAAACTCTGACATCAGAGGCCAGCGCTACGTCATACGACAAACAATCCCCAACGGTTTTTGATTGTCGCGGTATATTTGATGACACGTATATCTATTACAAGTGACTCGCCCCGGTTTCGCACGGCTAGCGCTCACACCGTGTCATTTTTCTTACTTTTAGCACCAAGTCGAGACAAGTTTTAGTCGTAACTAACAAAAAAAAATACGCCAGAAAGTACAATTCAAAACCTTTGGCAGCAATGATCGTGGTGCTTTTGGACAGACTTGTTATCATTTCGTTTCCACGGCAACATGTCATTCCGTTCCTTATAGCAATCCGTTTCTATAAGTAATCGACATTTTTGTAAGCAACTTTTTAACCCAAGGTATTATGTGAAATAATGTGCAACCCCATGTTCTCGCTGATAATGTAGCTTTCTATAGCTGAAAGATTTTTTTAAATCGGTGTAGTATTTTTTGAGATTATCCATTACAAACAAACATACAATAACAAACATACAATAACTAGCTAAAAATATACGCCTACCCTACCAAAAAATAGTTTATGCCAATAAATTATATACTGTTAGAATGTCAAGGATGTGCTTATCAAGGATTTCAATTTAATACCCGTATTGAAAAATTCGCAGATTTTTTTCTCATTTGAAAATGGAGCCATACTGCGGCCATACAGGTTTTACTTTAAAAATATATAGCCTGTGTTACTCGGGGGATGTAAGGATTCTAACGTATATCCCATACGTCTAAATCTGATCAAGCATTTAAAAGTTATGGAGAAATAAAGAAACTCACATACATACAAACACACATACAAACATACATGAATCCTAAAAACATTACACTCCTTTTTTTGGGCAGTCGTGTAAAAATAACAAATCTATCCTTTTTTATAATATAAGTGTAATATGGTTGTAGATCATTCCCCGAACCCTTCTCAGAAAGGACACAGCCCACAAGTGGGACTGGGAACGCAAAAACCTGATGTTGTAATGCAAATGATCAAACCAAAACAGCAACAATAACAGTAGACTGTCGTGTCCACCGCTGGCCTTAGTTTTATCAGCACGTTCTAACGAGGTTACCCTGACATTACGGCACGACACTGCTGTAGTGTTTCTGATAGCGTGTCCTTTCTGTTTCTACACACGGTTTGATAATGACACTGACATCGTCTTTTTGATCTTTTAATACGTGTCTTGTGTCGATGTTTCAACCATTGTACTCTGAGCGGAACTGTTTTTACCCGACTGCGGAGGGTTGTGTTTGGTTTGTATGTGTGTTTGTACGTTTCTTTGCCCTGTCCTACAGCCTAAACGGCTTGATGGATTTTGATAACTTCATAAATTGATAATAATAAATATTAGAGAATTTAAAAAAAAAGATCACATAAGTTTTATAATTTTTTTCTTTCGTTGTTATTTTTCCGATACGGATCCAAAATAATGCACACTGTCCAGCGCTCTCACTTGTTTGGTCGAATTGTAGAAAAACGACAGTGGAAAGAAAACTCACGATCATTATAGCCCGCCAGTCTAGTCTACACTCAGCGCAGAAATGACCTTAGTTTTATGTACGTACGTTGTTGTAACGAGGCGACACTTGGCGCGACTGAAGCCGTTGCGATAACGGATCGTGTCATACGGGCGCGGTAACGACGTGGACGTAAACAGTTCGCGATCTGTCGATAAGAATAACAACTGCAGTGCAAGCATGGATCTTATCGATCGATAAATTTACCGACTTTTTTTAATTAAGTTTCACGTTAATATTCGATAATACGAGTTCAGTAGCACGGAACGTACTTATCGACAACGACATAAATTCGATAAATCATATTTAATATATAGATTTATATCAACAAAAGGAAGCATGAATCTTATTTTTGACAATTGCTGTCGATATAATGTCGGTAATTTTACCGAATTTATCGACTTTCCAAAGTTACACGACAAACTTTTTTTTTGTAAATTCCTTTTCGGATTTTAAGCCAAAACGTGGAGGTGTCAGAACATCGTGAGGCAAGTTTCAGGGATGCCAATGATCCTTTCGATCTGGAAGAACAGCATTTTAAGATTATTTTTAAATTTTAAATTTCCCTCGCCCTCATTCAAGATGTTGAGGGCGTTTGAGAAGGAGTCGATCTAATGGACTGCCTGCGCATGTTGTAGTATCTACTTTACATAATAATACCAAAATACTTAGTTACGTTTTTTCTATTTCCAGAAATTATCTTTTGTTGTGATTGTGTCTAATGCTCTAATTATTATGGTACCTAGTAGGTACTCAGTCTAAAAAACTACCTGTATAATCATTGTTGTAGGTTCTAAATATATTATATATTTATAAGTTCGTCCGAATATTTGTCATTTGTTTTATTGTTGAGCTAACCTGTACCCGAGGCTTCGTACGCGTGTAATTTCTCGCGCGAGGTTAAAAGTACTCTATGTACTATTCCAAGACCTAAAATACCAATATACCAACATTTAATGATGGGATGAGATACCAAGTACACCAGTTTTTAAGTCAAACCCTGAGCTATTCAACAGTGAAACCAAACCCACATCGCAATCGGCCCGTTAGTTTTTACGTGATGCGCGAACAAACAAACATACAGACAAACAAACAGACAGACACGAATTTTAAAAATGTTATATTCTTGTTCAGTACCTTATTTTAAGTACCCTAGACCCTTTTTTTATGATCTTCTTTGTCCAGACTTTTTCGTTCTTATTACTTTATTATAAGTATAGATAAATATAAATACCATATCTATTAATTTGGCCTCGTGTCACAAGAAATATGATTCAGTAATTCTTTGAACCAAAAGATTCCAATGAAACGGATTTAAGTACTAAAAAAATGCAATACCAATTTTCACTAAATTTATACTGGGCAATACCAAAAACACCGTTTTATAATTAAACAAAGAATCATACAAATCGGTTCAGAAATCCAGGAGATATAAAAGAACATACACAAAAAACATAAAAGAAGAACCACCTATACCTATGTCCTCGAACTATCAACTTTATAAAGTCAGTTAATAATAGACCCAAGTACCTTAAGTATCATTTCGACCAACTATATAAAATACTGCTTACAAATCAAACTGGCAAACATATAGTTTACTTTTTTAAGATTTCCATTTCCTGCGACACTCCTGTGACTATTCTATTTAAAAAACCCTCTACGGAAACAATACAACGATTTTTCGCCGAAAGAAGGTCGTGATAAAGTTTTCAACACAAAGGGAATTTGTGAAACTATACTCACTAAGAATTACGAACGACAACATCCTACGACAAAACAAGAGATAGGCAGCATATATTTCCGTTTCAGCCTGTTTTTGAGCATGCCGAATAATAAGCTAAAACATTGATGATAAAGTAATGAAGGAACAAATATAAACAACTAGCTGCGCCCCGCCCCGGCTTTGCTTGTGGATATTTCTCCGCGGTAAATAGTGAAAATCAGCATTTTATGACCTTACTCGTCGTGGTTTCCCGATGCACACTATTTCGTCGTCAAATTCAAACCTAGAAACGATAGGTTCTACCGAATATCGGTTCTACCGTTTATACAATTTTTCGGTTTTACCGTTCTGAATCAGGGATGAAAGGGACAAACTAACTTTAAAGCTAAAAAACACGCCTGCCCTGCTAAAAAAGAGGTTTTGCCAAAAAAAAAAATTGTTGGAATGGGCTTATAAAGACCTTCAATTTGGGTCATACAATTATATATTGTTGGAATGGGCTTATAAAGACCTTCAATTTGGGACATAAAATTATATATTGTTGGAATGGGCTTATAAAGACCTTCAATTTGGGTCATAAAATTATATATTGTTGGAATGGGCTTATAAAGACCTTCAATTTGGGACAAAAAAATATATATTGTTGGAATGGGCTTATAAAGACCTTCAATTTGGGACATAAAATTATATATTGTTGGAATGGGCTTATTAATACCTTCAATTTGGGACAAAAAAAAATATATTGTTGGAATGGGCTTATAAAGACCTTCAATTTGGGACAAAAAAAACTTTGAAATTTACAATATGGGGATCAACCCCAGATTTCAAAGTATTTTTTTTCTAGTTTGAAAATGGTGCCATACTGCCGCCATATTGAATGTTTTCAAAAAAAATATAGCCTATGTTACTCGGGGGGATGTAAGGATTCTAACGATACCCCATACATATAAATCTGTTCAGGCATTTAAAAGTTATGGTGGAATAAAGAAACTCACATACAAACATACATGAATGCTAAAAAAACATAACACTCATTTTTTTGGGCAGTCGTGTAAAAAGGTAATCATAATTTTAATAATCAAAGTTGCTAGTTGTTTTAATTTTATTTGCTAGAATACGAATACATTATTAAATTAAAATTACAAGTTTATATTATAGTAGCACAGATAGGTAATTTTTAGTTTGTCTATATACGACTGCCTAAAAAGAGGAGAGTAATGTTTTTAGGATTCATGTATGTTTGTAAGTGTGAGTTTCTTTATTCCACCATAAATTTAAATGCCTGAACAGATTTAGACGTATGGGGTATCGTTAGAATCCTTATATCCCCCGAGTAACATAGGCTAAAGTTTTTTTGAAAAATTTCAGTTTGGCTTCAGAATGGCAACATTTTCAAACGCGAAAAAACTTCGATTTTTACAAAATGGGTATCAAATAAATAAGCACATTCCAACAATATATCATTTATCGGCATGCGTTTGTTATTGGCAGGGCAGGCGTGTTATTTTAGCTTTTAGACTAGTTATTTTGTAAATTTGCTTTTACTATTGTACAACGGTACTACGAGTAAAATTTGTAATATTATAGCGAATTATTAATCGTTTGAGCACCGCGCATGCTGAGAGTGAGTGAGTGCTCGAAGAGTTAATACCATGATGTAAAAATATTCTTCTGGCGATTTAGTAGAAGACTCTGCCATACAAAACCTGCGATGGCTTTATTTCCATCTGATTCATTTACATTACCCATTTTATAACGGGTTTTTAAATCATTTTATATATTCCATAGATTTAAGTCTCAGTAGACAAAACTCCCATTTCAGAACCAATAAATCCCCGCCTCTGCCTTCAGCAAAAACCATGGCTTTCCATCAAAGAGTGAAAGCCTACCTTTTATGAATATCGCTTATAGTACACACGTACCTTAATTTCAAAAGGCAAAGCATAACCCCAACTTAACTCTTACTTGAAGTTATAGATTGTTTAATTGTATAAAGCACTAGTGATAATAGTCTGTACTAAGATCTCGTGCTTTGACGTTGATATGCTTACAAAATAATAATAAAAAAATATGGTCAAATGGCGTGCAGATAAATTCATGCAATAAAGAACAAATCTAGCAGTAGGTAGTGTCATAAAACTAAATATAATGTAACAAATGGAATAATATAATTTGAAAGAAATGAAGTAGGTCAAAAAATACATATTTACTTGATAATTTTCTTTTTAGAATAATGTTTACCTAACCTTTTTATTCAAATTAAATTCCTGATTCCATAAAAAACAGATTTTTATAATTTAACCCGACGACATACATGAATCTCATAATTCGTTGAACCAATCAATCGACTTAATAGGAATTGTTAAAAAACTACTTTGATAAAATTGATATGGATGACCTACCCTTTAAAATATAACATTCAAATCCCGGAGATAAAAGTAAAAATACGCATAACAAAAAGTACAGTCTCATTGAGGACTTCTTATTGAAAGTTGATTTAAAGCCCCTAAATCTAATAAAAACCTTGTAAAATAAAATATTTTCCTATGTGCATTATTTGTAATATTATTTATTACGTCTATGGTAATAAATAATATTACTACAGACGTATACCTTAAAGTCCTGATACCCCTGTCAATTCAACAACAGATTCCCAACGTGCTAATTCGTTGGCGAACTTGCTCGGCTCCCCTACAAACGAAGTTGTCATGTCATCATACACGTCTGTCACAAAATCAGACGGTTAAAGGTCGCCAGTACTTTCGCTTCGACAATATCCGTAAATGCTAACGGCTCTCCGTAAACGTATTGAGGCTTGTTACGTGTAACAGACAATTGATTTCCTGGCGATAAGTAATCATATCCTGAAGTTGATAGGTGCTTGATCGGCCGATTGTATCGGGTGCTTTCGTAACAAGATTTTGTATTGTTACGAAGAATGCTGAAGTGTTTCATTTACAACTGGAAGTAAAAAGAATAATAAATAAATATATTGGGACAATTCATACCAATTACCTAGCCCCAAACTAGGATATCCTGTATTATGGGCACTAGACAACGGATAATACATAGATTACATCCACGACTGATCTGATCATTTGTATGATGAGCAATCATTTTCTGCTCATCATACATATGATTGCACCTTGCAGGATTTAAACCAGCGAACGTTGGTTGACTTCGCAGTTCAGAGTCACTAACCAGTCGGTCAAGCGGTCGTCAAAAAGTCTGAAACTTATTCGTAACGTATCAATAACTTGTATATGGCTAATTTAAAAAAAAAACCCTTTGAGACGTAATTTCGAATGTCTGAATCAGGAGATGAGAGGGACATAAAATCTCCTTGCCAAAACTTAAAAATTAAAAAAAGAGCGAACGAAGTCTATAACGTACACTGAAAACTTAACCAAACCTGCCCAAAAAAATATTCAATTCTTCAGCACTTTGTGCTGAAATGTGAGTTACATATTCATGTGCTAGTTACCTGAAATCCCGAGGAAAATAGATTTCGTCCCGGGAAAAGCTTCTTTAGAATTACATTGGAAACATACGAGAGGATATAGCGCTGATAGCGGCGGCAATAAAACTGTACTGAGACAATCAGATCCAATAAATTCTTAAACCTTCTCACTATTGAAAGAAAGAAAGTAAGAAAACACGTGAAATAATGTAATACTATTCAAAAATAATACTATTACATTAATATTATGACTTTTATAGCTGCGATTGTACAGTCAGTGACGAAAGTCGCTAACCAAGCCCACTTTTTCAAAACGCCTGGTCAGCGATTGGTTCAAAAGTCGCTGATTTAACATTACAACATAATTATATGAGCATCGTTTTTTTACAAATCAGTGAACATCATCGAAACAAAATTACTTGAACACATTTTGAAACAAAATTTTGTGAACATTTATTAATTGAGAACATGAACAGACGAAGTGTTCATGGATTAATGGGAAAAAGTTTCTTCAATATATTTTATCGCTCATTGAGTTTTGTCAAAATAGATTTACAGGCAGGTGTGGGCCTCTGTTTGGAGTATATTTTTCTCTTTTAAAAATGTTTAAGTATCGCAAAAAAACATATCCTACACTACACGTTTAATGATATTTTACTATTATTTGGTTGGAATTGACGCTGGCGTTATATTTTACATAAAACGCATAAAACTGTTACATTATATTTTTCCTATTATATCATAAGTTTTATTCGTGATTACAAATAAAATAAAACTAATTTTATGTATATTTGTGTGTTCTTGTGTGCTATCTTAAAAATCCATGAACTCTTACTCTCTTCTCAATTTAGAAATGTTCACCGAATTTTGTATCAAAATAAGTTCAAGTAATTTTGTATCAAAATAAGTTCAAGTAATTTTGTATCAAAATAAGTTCAAGTAATTTTGTATCAAAATAAGTTCAAGTAATTTTGTTTCGATGACTTTCACCAATTTATGTAAAAAATGATGCTCATTTAATTATGTTGTAATGATAAATCAGTGACTTTTAAACAAATAAAAAACAAAACAAACTGGCGTTTTGATAAAGTACGAGCGAAGTGATGGTCAGCGACTTTTGTCGCTGACTGCACCAAAGGGCCCAAAATATAAGAACTATGAAGAACACGAAGAATTAATGAGCTTTGCTAAAGCTTAACTGGGGGAATCAAAAGGAGGCGGTTTTCAATTAAGACTCTGTTCTTTGTACATTTTTACACAATAATGTTCAATAATATCTGCGGAATTTCTACCGAGCTTAGAAAGGACATTTTCATCAAAATTGTTTCAATAGTTATTGTTTAAGTTGAATAAATCCATTTAAACTCGTTTTTTTGACTCAATTATATTTGCAGGGATTTCCGTTAAAATTTAACGAAATCTTCTAAACTATCCTCCCGTATGTCCTTTTAGGGATGCGTCGTGCAGTGTCAGGACGAGATTTAGGTAAATTGACACAGGCGCGAGGTTTTATTGTATTTTACGAAGATTTTATCGACAGGAAACGCAAGGTTAGCAACATGTTTAGGTTTGGGGGACGAATCTCAAAAGGACCGACCGTCATTCGGAACCCTTCGTGTGACCTCTGGTAGACGTTATTGACATCAAATCAAACTTAAATACAATAGCGCCCCGCGGTTTCACCCGCGGGAATTTATTATAAAACAACGCTCTAACAAACATACTAACATACACAAACTTTCGCATGTATAATGTAGCCCCTCCCGTCACCCCTTTAGGAATGTCATTTCATAAAATCCAATCTTATTGCACCCCTAGAGTTGACATCTGTCACTTAAAAACCTGTCACTTTGACAACGAAGTGGCAATTCCCATACAAAAAAATACTATATTACCAAACCTGGTAACAAATTTCATCCAAATCCGTTCAGGCTTTTGAGCGTGAAGGATTAACACATATAATAATAATAATATTTATTTATTCGCAGAAAGTTACATATTAAACTAAGAAAATTACATTGAGACATGTTCAAAATACTATAAATATTAGCGACGGGCCCCAAACTAGGCATCGCCTGTTTCTTGGGAACCCAGTGAAAAAGGTGTTTACAGATGAAATGAATCGCTGCGCTTGACAGTCTAAACATGTTTGCTTACTGCTTCAATTACAATAAAACAAAATAATACCTGTATATAAATTATTAAGGAAAATATTTCAATAATTTAGAAATAAAATTTATAGCAAAAAATTACTGAGAAATAAATTTAAACAAATAATTCAATTAATGAAAACAAATAATATCAATTCTTAATTATATACCCAATTAATTATTATGAAATTGGGAGCTATGAGGTCTCCGTGGCTAGACATATATATAATTCAATCGGTTGTAAACAGCGTAATTATATCAGATATTAAAATTAAAAGTTTCTAAGGCTATACACATATATACAATCTTTCGCCTTTATAACATTAGTGTGATTGATTTATCGCCGTTTTGTAAAAGGTGACGTCACGAGTCTGGTTTCTGTTCGACTTTTCACCGTCACGTATTTTAGGTTGCAAAACAACCAGGTTTGTGTAAATGTACCGAAATAAACTATTAAAGCTTTGTTATATCCTAAGACGAGGTGTCACAAAAGATTCTAGATAAAAAACTTAACAAACAATAAGTGAACATTTGGATTTGGCAAACTTACGTCATTTTTTAAAATAACTTTACCCAAAGAAGATGTCTAACGGAACAGCAAAATTTTGTGGAAATTCCCAATTTCGCCGCACGCGCTCCAGGCTTAATAAATAAAGCGGAACGAGCAACGCGAGCGAAAATTCGTCACGTCCTGGATTTAACTCCAGAATTTCCGACACAAAATTACCGGCGTACAAGTAATCAGGGAAATTGGCCCACGTAAAAACTCCTGAAGGAAATGCCACGTACTCGTACAGTGATGTCGGCTTGTTTTGGTGGAACTACCCGCGCAACTGATATTTTTGTAGCGAATACTGCCTCTGCGACATTCAGGGTCCCTGCTGACGCTTGTTTCCTCCAATGTTAAGTGTTCTGTAGGTTTAGTCATGTGCATGCTTCCGTCCGTCTGTCTGCATGTCACAATGACAACAATTTATTCATAAACTATTAACACTACAAAGTTGTTATTTGTGGCACAAATGTGAAAAAATATGAAAGAGGATGTAAGAGATTGAACTACCACTTGTACTATTATTTATTCTGTGATACCACCAAAAAGCCCCTAGTCAACCTCACCAGCCCGCGGTGCCTCCTGTGCAAACAACTGATGGCGGTATAACCATCACGGCAATGGCGTAGCTAAATTCCATAGACCAGTGACGGGCAGCAACGTCACTGGTGCGAGAAGCTACGCCCTGAGGTAGCCAGCCTGCATGCCCGCGTGGTGACTATGGGAAAATAGCTCCATGAAAACTACAAACCCCTAGTTCGCGGGGGGGTGCGAAGAATCCCCGGGTTACGGTAGGCCACCACGCACAGCCGACTCTAGCAACGTACTACGTACGAACACTCAGGCTTGATGACCACATGACGCAGCTCGAAACAGAACTGTAAAATAATAAAGTAGCACATTCTGGGGTAGTGTGAAGTTCAAAAAGAGGGAGAGGACACCATAACTCTAGAAACGGGTCCTACATCACCTTGGGATTGCTGGGTAATTATTATCAGCAATCCCAAGGTAGTGTAGGTAGGGTTCCTCGTGCATAAAGTCCTCGATGACAACGTTGTTGAGACCTCCAGTGTGTCGACCAGGGTAGATAACCTCATAATTAAGTTATCAGTCAACTTAATTATGGTATAGCCAAGGTCATACAGATATACGCACCGACGACGTTGGCACACTCGGAAGACACAGCAGAAGAAATGATGAACACGTTTCTTCAGCTCTTCATAAAACCACGAAGATGCACTACAACGTTGTCATGGGGGACTTTAACGCCAAAGTGGGTGTACCCAGAGTGGCAGTGAATCGAGATTTGGTCCACACGGTAACGAAAGCAGGAATCACAGGGGGCAAATGCCCGTCAACTTCTTGGAGAAAGAGGGGCTCTTCATAATGAACTCGTTCTTTAAGAGAGTATTAAGCCCGAATCAACTCTGAACAAATTCCATAGTGAGAGACCTAACATAATCCAACAATATCTTTCTATCTATCTCTCTATATTGAAATAAAACTGTAACTGGGCTAAATCTGTAAATTAAATATTATTTGAAAATTAAAATTGAGATAATCCTCAAAATCGATATGGAGTGCAAAAATGTATTTTTTTATTTTTTGTTTGTCTGTCTGTATGTCTCTTTGAACACGCATCACGCTGAAACTACCAGACGGATTCTGATGCAACTTGGCACAATCACAGATGATGTTATAGATTAACATTTAGAATACTTTTTATTCCGAAAAAATAAAGGGTTCCCGCAGGATAAAGGTTGAAAGTTATTTAAAAGAACACGTATCACGCTGAAACTACTGGACGGATTTTGATGTAACTAGGCACAGTCAAAGATCATATTATTTGTTAGAATTTAGAATACTTTTATCCCAAAAAAATAAAGGATTTTTAAAGGATTAGGGGTCCAAAGTTATGATAATTTTATAGTAATAATACATCCGTTTATAGAAAGGTACCGAATTTGTCATTCCCTCCTCATACATTTTCCTCGATATTTTTAAGGCTGCTGTAATTTTCTGAAGTGAACCTTCAAGTTTTATTTGAAAACATGCACATACATACAGACGACTGCGCGTTTATTATATCTTGGGATATTGATAATATATTATAACACAGAGACCGTGTTGGCGTCGGGTATGTTTTCAAAAAAGCGAAAACCCAACTTTTATAGCTGAGCTAAGATCCTATCTTAACACAGATTTCTGTCAACAACCTTCAGTGACGATGCGACATGGTCGTGATAGGTTAGAAAACGAAGGACTGGAATAACTCATAGGATCCTTATATCCCTGAATAACTACCACGTGAGCAACGCCGCAGGCCAGCTAGTATATTACTAAAAAGCCTCTTCTTGCGGCGGCGACATGTGGCTCTTCCCTAAATTATGGTTGAGGAGAGCGATGCTTGGCACACGCGTCTACTCGTGAACGGGTGCTGCTTGTGGGGGCTGGATTGCTCTTGTAGCTGCAGGGATCCCATTTATCTTAACTGTGTAATTACATGTAGACTGTAGTAATATAAGATGTTGAATTCGGTGGATAAAAAAAAAACAAAAAAAAAACATTTCTTCTAGAGTAAGTTTCCAAACATTGTAAATTTCTTCTAGAGTAAGTTTCCAAACATTGTAAATTTCTTCTAGAGTAAGTTTCCAAACATTGTAAATTTCTTCTAGAGTAAGTTTCCAAACATTATAAATTTCTTCTAGAGTAAGTTTCCAAACATTATAAATTTCTTCTAGAGTAAGTTTCCAAACATTGTAAATTTCTTCTAGAGTAAGTTTCCAAACATTGTAAATTTCTTCTAGACTAAGTTTCCAAACATTATAAATAAGAAAGAAAATGTCACAATTAACAAACTAAGCAACAAAAAAGTACGGATCCTGGTGACCGCAGAGTAAAAAAAAAGTTGAAATCCTGGTTGTCTGTAGGTTTATCAGTGGTTTAGCTAATTAATGCCCTTTGTCCTCCGGCGCTGTCCATCCGATACCCTCGGTAATGAGTCTTTATCTAATGAGTCGGCTTGCTCTGAGGCTCGATTGGGTCCGGGTTTCTTTTGTACGTTACTTTTAGAATTATTTTCTTTGAGGGATAGTTTGTTGTTAATTCCCTTACATATTACCGATCTGATTCCTAAATACTTATAATCTGAACTACTGATCTTCATAATTACGTAAAATGTACATTTACCTTCCCTCAAACGAATCTAGACATATAAATAAAATTGAAGTGTCTGTTTGTAATGTCAAAATAACAGCTTTTTACTAAATGTATATGAAAGTATATACGGTATTAATAACAAACACACGTTTTTTTTTTGTCTGTCTGTCTGTTTGTTCCCGCTAATCTCTGAAACGGCTGGACCGATTTTGATGGGACTTTCACTGGAAGATAGCTGATATTATAAGGACTAGGCTACTTTTATTTTAGATAAAGTATTAGGATCCCGCGCAAAAAAAAACATGAATTTTGACGACCATGCGGCCAAAGCCGCGGGCAAAGCTAGTTATACATAAACTAAAATTGAATCATTCACATTGATATACATTTCAGGATATTTCTTGTCCCAATGGCACTCCCTAATGACATTTCATAATTTCCCATTAAGCACAGTTTATTTTCCCTATTCTATACCTATAACATCTCCCTAAATTGGCGCCTGTCCTGGGACCTCTTCTTTATTGCTTCGCCATTCCAAACCGAAGTGAACTTTAACTAATGGGCAATACAATTCAAGTTTCTGCTCAAACCTTTGCTGAAAATATCACGCTGTCTTTCGTATTATGTATTCATATTTGCTAAGGAATTTTGAAGGTTATATTCCCCCTGAATACGGTTAAGTTTTGTCTGGAGTAGTCAGACAAAGGAATGACAGATGCCACTACATCAAAATCGAGTGTTCCATTTTCAAATTAATTCGCGCGCTATTTAGGCGCGTTCTCTAATTGGCGCGACGTGACTCCGTGTTCTAATCAGTGTGTGTTTGAATTTAGAATGTAACGTGAGAGAGACGATTGTTCGCGCTCGGTGCAAGCACAATACATATTGTATTAGTATTTCCAGAACTAATATATGTACTGTGGTGCAAGTATTGCCTGTTACTAAATATTGGTATTACCTGTTAATGGGAAAGCATTAGAAATTAAATAATTTGAAATTGTTTTACAGTGGCAATGTTGATTGTATGCAATATTGCGTTTGAATTCAATACTAACTTTTAGACGGGACTTCGTACACGTATTTTACTTTTATTGGTACTGGTTGGACGTAATAAACGAGTGAGAAAGAGGGAAGACCAAACTATCCACCTGCTGTTACTTGAGTTTCTTCAGTTGGTCTGTGATCATGGCGCTTGCAACAGTGCCGAAATATCTGGAACTCGATAAAAACAGTATCCATGGTAAATATCCCGTTTCTAATGTTTTAAATTCTAGTGTTTGTGTATAGTTTAAAACCATTACGTGAGCTTCAAACGTTATCTATACCTACTTCTAATAAAGCAGTAAGTAACATAAAGTCTGGACAAAGAAGATAATTTTAAAAACAAGTGCTTTTCTAAATAGCTTGGTATAAAAAATCGACTTTAAATGGATTAACCAAAAAAAAACCAAAGGTGCTTTGGGGTAATTTAGAATTATTTTTTGATTATTTGACACGATGCTTACATTATATTTTTTATTTAATAATGTCTGTAAGTTTACTACAAACTCTTGTTACTGTTATTTGTTGAAATGTATATTGTAACTCTTGCAATTACCTATTTAAATAAATGTAATTGCGTTCCGTAAATACTGCCATTTAAAAAATTGATTTGTTTTATTTTGTTCAGGTGTAATTTTGAAATACCACGGGATAATTCCGAATGAAACTTTAAATTTATCTGTTTGAGTTTGCACTTAAAGTTTAAATTTCCTTTTCATTCTACTTTACTCCTATATAAAAAACAATGTGATATCTTTTATAGTATAGCCAGAACACATATTAAAAAAAAACGGAATTACCCCCACACAACGTCCAGTAGTAAACCTCTGGAAACGACTATGAAAAAGCAGTTTTCATTCGAAATAAACCCTCTGGGGTATTTCCGAAAGAAACGATAGCTAGCGCATCCGTATGTACAAAATAAGCACCAAAACCTATTATCTATAGTTAAATCTTACAATTATTAATAACAGTCACCTAATTCCTGAGATGTAGAATGCGGGGTAATTCCGATAACGTACAAAAATTTGAAAAAACCCGTTTCCAACGAAAAATGGATTTGCACACGCACATTAATCACAAGCTAGCTAAAGTAACAGTCGCGAGGAAGAAAAATAAGATGGCGTCTAGATTTATGTTGCCAGAGCAAAAAACATTGCCTGGTATTCGTAATTTTCGGAATATCCCCATTTTCGAAATTACCCCAAAGCACCTTACATATCCAATACAATTTATATGTGGACCAATCCGGAGGTGAACAGTTACAAAATTTAAAAAAAACAGTGTCGGTCCACAATTGACAGCGAAATCGGTGAACATACATATACATAAAAAAAACTGTTGAACATAGAACCTCCTTCTTTTGTGAAGTCGATTACAAAATGGTCTAGGGCCTAGGGGACTTGAAATAATTAATTCAACAAGTTGTTTTTTAACCTACATTTTTAAAAATATGAAAAAAAAAAAACAAATATGTGTGGTCTTATGTTTTAGTTCAATTTACGTACCAATTTTCAAAGGTCTATCATTAATATTCAAGACATTCAATATATTTTGTTGTTTGACCCCAATTTTGAACCTCTCCGAGTGCGAATTTTCAAAATTCCTTTCTTAGTGCAACCCTTAACCAATCAAAGGAAGCTACCCTGAAAATTTCACGTCTCAATCAACTCTGGTTTAGGCTGTGCATTAGTCAGTCAGTCTGTCATCGACACGATCGTTTTATATATGTAGATGAAAATCTGTACTCGGACAATGCTGATAGCTATTTGGTTGTTTGTGGGATGTAGCTTTATTAATTAAATACTGTTCGTAGGGCTCATTTGGCCGTTCGGTCTCTTAGGAGTTGTCGTTAAGCCACGTCAGGTGTCCTTGGGTGGTCACCAGAGCACAGAATTAATAATAGCACTACTTAACCAGAGGAAGGCACTACCTTATTAGACTTAAAGAATGTTTAAGAAAAGAAGGATTCCACACCGTCAAATCTAAAGTGAAGCACCTAAGATATGCCGATCCGCTCGTTCGCACTAGCCTCACTGACACATTTACAACATGTTATGTCGATCAGCCGCCACATCACAGCAATATCGCGACCTTGTTAGTCGTGTCAGTTCTGTCAAGTTCTCACTGAAAATCAAAAACGATGTAGTCTTTTGTGATGAAATTGTGTATCAACGATAAAAACTCAAACTATTCTCTCACGCACACATTAGTAGCCGCCATTTGCTAGCGAAACTCGTTTGTTTGGTGATGTAGACTCCGTCTTTTGTTAAAACTTCTTGCTATTTAATATCATTTAAGGAGGTCAGATGTCGATCTACAAACATTACAACATCAATACATCTCACGAACACCAATGACATAACTATACACACAATCGCATTTGACTGTGTCGTTCGTGACCAACCGCAATAGAGAGCGACGACGTACTGTCGGTCTGTCACGACACGCCGCCATTCAGGTCAGTCGGGAGATAGGTGGTCGTGACTTCACCTGCGTATTTGGGGTCAAATCATTAGTCATTGTAACTCATTTGTTTTTTTCTAGCTGTGCCCGCGGCTTTGCCCGTGTGGTCATTTCTCTTGGTAGAAAGTAAACTATGTGTTATTCCAGTACCAAAAGAACGAATGAAATGAAGTATCTTTTTCAAAATAAATACATTAATTTATCATAACGATAACGAGGAAGAGTACCTCGAACTCAAATAAATAAAAACTAACTTTAAATAAAATAATAAAGTTATATTATAACCTCCTAAATAAATTAAACGACCGGTTGGTCTCGTGGCTAGTGATCCTAGGTACGTAATCAAACGGTCGCGGGTTCGAATCCTGCAAGGTGCAATCATTTGTGTGATGAGCAGAAATGTTTGTTTCCGAGTCATGGATGTTATAATATTCGTATATATGTATGTTTATCCGTTATCAAGTACCCATAGTACAGGGTATCTTAGTTTGGGGCTAGGTAGCCCCAAACTAAGATTGCGTGCGGAATTGTATTGGTGTGGAATTGACCCGGTTTTTTTTAATACACTTTATTTCATCAAAATTTGTTCAGCCGTAAAATTGTTTTTATCGATGCTCATCGGATTGAGGTTGAGATACAAAGTACACCAGATTTCAAGTCTAAACCTAAGCTATCCATATGAACCGCATTTCAATCGGTCCAGTAGTTTTTAAGTGATGCGTGAACTGACAGACAAACAGACACCATTTAAAATAAGTTGTTCAGTAGCTTATTTTAAGTCCCAATGAAAAACACAATGAATACAAGGAAACAAATTTTGTACAATGAATATAATTTAAAAAACATAAATAATAGTGGTCTCATATAAATTAGACCATTTGTTTTTTAAATTATATTCATTGTACAAACATTTTGTTACTTACTGCTTTATTATACTCGTAAGTATAAATAAATAAAAATAAATAGAGTATAGGTTCTACTCGATACTTATTTTCATCTAAATATCTTCCAGGTAATTTATTATGTAATATTTCCTTCCAAGTCCTCTTTGGACGTAGGTAGAGATAGGTACTCTCCTGTTAATATAATTACTGTACAAGTAGGTAGGTACTATCTCATCATCAATCATTGATGAAGGAAGAATGTATATAGTAGCTTAACTCAATGTCATTATAAATATAGTTTTTTTTTAAAACATTGTCATATATCTGTTTGTTGTTCTATGTGTTGAAATTATAATTCTTTGAAGCAAACATTCAACTTCAAATAAATTTATAAAACAACTGAACCAATTTATGTGAAATTTTTACGGCAACAGCCTTTTAAACAAAAATAATGCATCTTAAAATAATCATCTCACAAGAACCATTCTAATGTAACCTTCTCTTCTTCCCCAGACTGCGTGCACCTGCAGCTCTACAAAGACCTAAAAGAACGCCAGAAGAACGGACAGACCAAAGCCTCTCTGTCCCTGCAGCAGTACCTCGGCTTCGAGTCAGGGTTCACCCTTGACAAGGAATCCAATACCATCGCCATACTCTGCGAAGACGTGGTTCCTGTCCTGGCGTTTGATACCAGGGAGATACTAATCCAGTGGAGGGTCAAGGTATGATTTGTTTAGTTGAAGGTTCCTTCTGTCACTTTGACATCTGTCACTTTGACTTTAACTGATGATGATGGATGATAATGATGATGAAAAGTACCCTATGTGTTACCAGGACATAAAATATCTACACACCTAATTTCATCCAAATCCGTTAAGCCGTTTGAGCGTGTAAGAGTAACATACAATTTTTCGCCTTTATAATATTAGTGTGGTTTGTGTTGTTCCAGGTCCAGCACAACCTCGGCAGTAGTAAAGAATTCGCCGCGGTGATCATATCCGCTCCGTCCGCGACTGGGATCCGCGCGGGGCCCGTGCGGTTGCACGCATGCGGGCCGCGGCTCGCTCTGTGCGCGTCGAGACCTCCTGAAGTGCTGGCACTGTGGGACGTCAAGCTGCTTAGGTGAGTCAGTTCTATGCTTATAAGAAATATCTCTAGCATCATCAGCCTATAACGTTTTCGCTGCTGGAAATCTGGCATTCGGTCAACGAGACAGAGAGAGAGAGAGAGAGAGCCTGTGCCTTTGAATATGAAATATTATAAGAAGTTGTCCTGATATTGGACCCCGAAACTGATGTCTAATCTAGCGAGTGTAGTCACTAGATTAATCACGATGATATTGTGATCAGGGCAGGGTGATGAACTCGAGTAGCTGTTTAGTTCACGTGTGAATTTCGAAGGATTTCACAAATATAAGAAAAAGCTTTCCTAATAAACTTATTTCGCATTGAAGTCTACACGAACATAATGAAACTAAGAACTCCAATCAGATATTAATTTTGGGACTAATAAAGGACAATTCGTGTGTCTTGATGTCGCCGGATATTAATTTGGGGACTATATTACAGGACATCTTGCGGGATCTAATGAGACATGTTTCACAATAGTTGGAACGCGCGATTTTTGACTATGTATGTCTCACGTTTTGATGTGAACATGAAATCGAAGCTTTGTTCCCAGTGAACGCAACAACACGACTGCTAACAAAACTAAAATGCCGCAAACAAGGTTTAGATTTTTGATTTTGAAATATTAGATGCACTCGTAGGAATGAAGTGTTAGCTCGCTTTGCGTTCACTGTTTGTTCCCCAATTTAATACCCATTATCTCGCAACGGATCTTATTTAAATGTAAAATGATGCGTAAATTCCACTCGGATGTTTTCTCAACGTTTACAGCAATGGTTTCGAATACCTCTAATTCCTGAACTAATTAAGCTAATGCGCCCCAATTATACAAGCATCCAAGTGATTACACAATTATCCGGGATCCCAATCCTAATCCGGGTTACGCGGGTTTTTACACGGGAATAAGCGTAATCACATTTACCTTGAAACTTCGAAGAACTCTGTAATCTCAACAGAACTTTGAAAAATAGCCTCATTTTTCATCCGGTTCCGGACTCGCCCATTTGCGCTCGAGCCGGATAAGGATCGCTACCCACCATGCTATGCATAAAAAAAAAGTTCAACTTCACATCACAAGATATGAACGCTAGTAAGTCTACTGATGACAGGACGCGGAAATCTCCGTAAGACGGGTTTTGATCGTGCTCAGTCTTAGTGGGTTTTGGCCCGAACGGAGATAGCTCTTTTTGACCTAGTTTCCAGTGACGATTTAACTAGAGCGGACGTGGTTACGCTATGGAACTGTCAAAACAATCGTGGATTGTGTTTTTCCCACGTTTACCTTGCGGATTGCCAGGTTTTGGCAATGGTGTTGAAAACTTTTCGTACTCATTTTTTAGAAGTTGTTCTTTCAGTTTAAACAAATGACGCGCTTGTAATGGATTTTATTTATTTATCTTAATTTTTCTACATGATTGAATGTTGTGCCGTTACATTAATTTTATTAGTCCTCTGTACTCTGTTTTTATCTGTGAGATACACGGAGTTCCTAGTAGAGTCGTCTGCGCCTAATACGTAGGTCTACATTTTAACATTTTAAGATATCGGTGCTAAATTTAAAAAAAGTCGAGAAAAAAATTACAACAATCGAGAATCTAAAGCTTGTTTGCTTCTGTTTAGTCAAGACGTTTCTTTTTTCAGAAAAATATTTATTTTTTTAGTTTCCTTCTTATATACGTATTTTTGGAATGGTCTTTTAAATGCCATAATTTTGATGCCTTACTCGATAGGTTTTGGTCATTTTATGTTCCGTCGGAAATACAATATGGCAGCTGTAAGCCGCCATATTCGTTTTTTCACACTTCATATCGATTAAGATGAATCCAATGATACCTCGTTTATCACTATACATCAAGCCTTTTAGGCTGTAGGACGCGCCAAAGAAACGAACAAACATACATACAACCCAAATACATAACCCTCCGCAGTCAGGTAAAAACTATACGAACTCCAAAGAAACAATTCTTGGATATATTTTCTTGCCGCGCTTTTAAGCTGTCAAATTCAGATTAGAGGGGCTCATGAAAAATGACTGGTCTGAAGTTAGAAACTACTGAATTGGAAATATTATATGAAAAAGGCGAAATGCCTTCGAAGGGTTTTATAAAGGGTGTTAACTGAAGCATCGGCTATTGTTATACATACGACTTTAATGTAGTAATGCTTTTGTCTTGGTGGTGTTTTCTACACTAAAGAGGAAAGATTAGATTTTTTGTATGTTTGTTTGTAATGGATAAACTCAAAGATACAGAAACGATTTATAAAATTCTTTCACCGATAGAAAGTGAGCGAGCGGGCGAGAAACATGGGCTGTATATTATTTTTCAAACAATTAGAGATCCCTATGAAAATTTCATGATAGAATCCGTAACGAGGAAATCCGTAGAATAACCAAGGTTACGGACATAGCTCTCAGAGTTTGCAAGTTGAAGTGGCAATGGGCAGGCCATATAGTTCGCAGAACTGACAACCGCTGGGGAATAAAGGTACGAATGGCGACCACGAACAAGCAAGGAAGTGTGGGGAGACCCCCCACACGATGGACCGACGACATTATAGCCATTGCAGGAAGCGTTGGATGGAGATGGCACAACATCGCTCGTTATGGCGCTCTTTTGGGGAGGCCTATGTCCAGCAGTGGACTTCTAAAGGCTGAAATGAAGATGATTATGAAAATTGCAATAATGTTACCCAAGGTATCAAAAGTTTGCCTACGTAAGGTACTGAATGACACGTTGCCATGGGAACGAGTAATAACTGTCTGTCAAAAAATACGTGAGTAATAATGCCGTTGTCTTTGGTCAAAAAACACCAACAGGCGTTGCTGCCAAAGATTTTGATTAACGCTTACTGGCGTATATTTTTTTTTAAGTTACGACCGGTATAAATTTGCTAAAATGAAGAAAAATGCCGCGGAGTGAGCGCTACCCGTGCGAAGCCTGGGCGAGTCACTAGTATTTAATACATCTATCATAAAAAATGATAAGAGAAACCTAAAGATGATTTTCAAATACCTATTCAATGATACATAGTGAGTCGATTTTCAAATTTTTCTTTTTCACAATATGGCGTCTGCTTGTCGCTTTATTGAATTTTGATTACTGTCATGTCTTTAGTAGCACTCGCAAGGTTAAGACAAATCGATTGACGTAAGAATCATCAAAATCGGTTCACGCGTTTGGTCTATATAGTGCGACAAAGGAACAGACATACCTACATACATAGGCTGATAAACACATTACCGGGCCTTTGCACTGTGCAGACTCGTAAAAACAAACAGTAATCAACTGGCCTCTGGTGGTAGTATCTATTAAATAATATTGTTTATAGTACCTACGTGCTACGTGGTAGTTTATAGTTCGTTTGAATGTCTCCTCCGTCTATTCTCTCCAGTTCGTTAGCGGCAAGAACAAAAGAGCTGTGGAGTGTTCATCAGACAATGTTTGTACAGTAGGTATTCCCTGAACATTCAATTATGGTCTCTGTTCCGCGTCATGTTTTACCACGTTTTTATTAAGTCACTTGTTCAATCAATGGGAGTGATTTCGTGAAAAGTGTAACAGTGTTAACAATGTGGTAACAGATGTAACACAAATGTTAACAGATGTTACACATCATATGTGAATACTGTAAGACTCGCCCTTTTTTTGTACGTCTTGTCATCGAGCTGTGAGCTAAATTACAGCCGGATAGCTAATTGGGAAGAGCTTGAAATTGTAGATGCAAGATTCCACGGAACGACAGACAGACATACAGACAGGCAAACAGATTGACAAACATGAGACTGATTTAAAAAAACGTGGTATAAATAATCTGTGAGCAAAAATCGGGTTTCAAATCAACCCGAGTTTGAGTCACTTTAAATGTTAAACCTTCCTTTGTATTACTTTCTTCGAAATAGAATGGCAAAAAATAGGTTAGTAGAACTTCATCCACAGGCGAGCATACTATAAACGTAATGGCAAAAATCAAATAAGGAAAAACATGAAGGAAACACGCCTAATTTCGTTCGTTGAGCCAATTACGAGAATATCTTTTTTACATTTTAATAAGCTGTTAGTTAACTCATTAAAAGTCTTATTTACTTAAGTGTGTCAGGACCGGTTCTAGGCATAAGTTTCGGGGGAAACATTGGTTTGATTCATGAATAATGGCATAGCTTTTGTGTCCTGTCTATCTGCTATACGAGTATAACTATTGATGTACTTATTATGTTGGCAAATAACGTGTGTAATTTTTCATTCCTCGTTTTGTATCTCACTGGTTATTTAAGTATTCCTTAATGAACTGATAGTTTAATTAATCAATTAATCATTCTTATAAGCTTCACAATGTTTTTTTAAATAAATACATACAGATATAGGTTCTGATAGTATAAAATACTGAAAAATGTAATATATTACTTGAAATTGTAATTTAGGCCGAATTAAAATTTTATTTATGAAGTTATGACTTTTTCTTTTTTTAGTATCGTTAGGTTGCTCCTCTTGACTACAATCCTTGATCCCTCCCTGGACCACTTTATAAGAAGGTTCATTTTTATGAGAATTTTCGAGTATTTTTCGCGCCCTTTGGCGATTTCATTATAATATACAATTTTGGAAAATGAGGAAGACTCAAGTTTTTCTCCTCCTTTGTTGAAATTATATTAATATCTTGTAGTCGAGATTCTTTGTTAATTAGAACCGTTTGAGACAATCGCTTTAAGTTTTTTATAACAGTTGTAATGAGGTGACCCAAGTAACATTTTATAAGCATTTCGTCACACTCAAGTTCTGACGACGTTTTGGTATCGAGCTCGCGCGATGATTTAAATAATCGTTACTTTGTTAAGTCGACTCTACAATACTTGGTACATCAATAAATAATAACTTAGTAAGTACCTACTACTACAGTAGTCTATAAAATAGTACTGTTACGTACCTTCTGACTCACTGACTGACAACGCATAGCCCAAACCGGTGGGTGGACCTTGGTTACGCTCATATTTTTAATTTCACATAATGTCCATAATGTTATTACATTTTGACGTTGTTTAGATGAAATTCCGAGTGCCATACAAAGGAGAGTTACTTGCCTCTGTTTGGGGATGAAACCTGTTTCGTTGGTACTCGGGCGCATCGATAACGCATCCGCACCCGTACCACAGGAGTCGTCTGTGGGACCTTGAATGGAACGGACCCCGCGCGAGCAATAACACCTATTTTGTTTGTCGTTCCTACGTTCGTGAAATGCAAATTTAAACATATTAATTACCCCGCGTTTGATCCACCGCACTGTGAAGTGTGACTTCGGAATTTGGACATAACGGTGATGAGCTCCTGACCTGCGACTTCGACGAGACCAGCTATCCTGGACAGTACCTATCTCGAGACTTGGTGAATTCTTCTACAAAGGTTAGTAGCTCTCTATAATGGTTTCCCGGTCTTTTAGTCTAGCAACGTCAAATTCTACATAAATTCTATTCTTTGGAAACGCGAACCAGCATTATCCTGCCACAGCTTTAATTGTGGCAGGCGCGCATCATCCCCCGGTCAAAATTTATAAACTGCTGGAGGTTGTATGCAACAGACCTAGAGATTTGAAATTTGGTGGGAATATTCCTTGAGTGCTAGAAGGACTTGGGGTACAAAAAGGAGGGATTTTATGACATTCAATTCCTTAAGAGGATAAACGGGGGTGGCAATGTTTGACACCCCAAAGCAGCGAGGTGCAGCTAGTCTCGTATAAAGATTTTTAACCCCCGAACTTGAAAGCGTGTATAAATTTACAGAGTGTATGTACAAGTATGTTACTCTGTATCCGTGTGTCTGTCTATGGGTCCCAAACGAATGGACCGATTTGGATGCGGTTTTTTATATATGAAAGCTGATGTGATCAAGATGATTCTTTGCTATAATGGGGGAAGTGGGAGGGGGAGGGGGAGGATCGTAGTTCCTAAACGAATAGACCGATTTTGATGCGCTTTTTTTAATGTTTGAAAGCTGATGCTGTAATGAGGGCGGGAGGGGGGGGGGGGAAGGGGGGCTATTTGTGCTTGTACTATTTTCCTTTAGTTTTACAATCATACCTGTTTACATCACACCTGTCCATATACACACGAACACATTCCCAATATCCCCGCAATAGTATCGGAAAGCAATTTAAGTCGCCACTCGACACCGCGCCACAAAAGTATCGAGTGACGCCGGGGCGCGTAATAGTGACTTATTAATTTGTTGTTATTCCGCTCGCACTGTAGCTGTCAGCTAGGGGTGCCGATTTTGCGGGAATTTATTTCCCTTTGGGCGGTGACAGTTATGTTTTCCCATTTTCTGTGGGCGGTTAAGGGTCAAACGGCACTGATATTTTATTCACACTTTAAAAGGGCGAGGGTATGTCGAATGATGAAGTACCGATCTCTGGTGACAGAGTTTCTGGTGGCCACCCGAGGGTCTCTTTCGTGAGCGTATTTTTTTTAAGTTATTTATTCAATAGTTAAATTAAAACAAATTCCAGTGTTTGAAGTCCTTGAGGTTACGACGTTGTATTTATTGCTAAATACAAGATAAATTATTATAAAAAAACGAAAAACCCGTCTGTGAACAAAACTTCAAAGTGGCAAACTACCATTAGATTCTAGATTTTGATATAAGATGCAGTCGGAGCCATGAGGAGTTTGTGTTATGGAATTCAGACCAGGCTTCCACGACACGGGCCTAGAGCCTAGTGTGGGGCCGCTGCCTATCATTGTATATCCACCTTATTTGGTTAATAAACTTATTATTATTATTATTATTTATTATTAGTTGCTCGCCAGGTTCTAGCTGATCCCGTCAAAGGATCAATGAAATGCATGCTGCCTGTATTTCAAATCAAGAATCTGTTTTAAGTTTGTTCATAATATTTTGCTTTTTATAATAGTTTATTTTTATTTTCGACTTTTAGGTTCTCTACATATATTTTTGGAATGGTATTTTAAAGATCTTCATTTTGATACCTCACTCGATAGATTTTGGTTGTATTGTAAAATATACTAGTAAAATACACATTTTTGCACATTATATTAGTTTTCTTGACACCTTATATACCATAAGTCACTCTCGTGATTAAGACAAATCCAATGATACCTCATTTATCAAAATCCATCAAGCCGTTTAAGCTGTAGGACGTGCCAAAGGAACACATACATACAGCGCAACATAACCCTTCGCAGTCGGGTAAAAAAGACAGCCAGGGATCGAAACGCGGGATTGTTAATTAATTCTACAATGACAGGATACTATTGTAGTGCAAATGGATGCCGCGACGATCAAGACATTTACCTGGCTAAAACACGAGCCACTTCTTCCCAATTACCCATAAAAAATGCAGTGCCATTAGAACTATGTATTACAAACTCTTGCCACTTGTACTAAGTATTATATAATCTGTGCTCTTGTCAAACAGGCCTCTACTAATCTTAATTCCGTATTGTTGCGCACTAATGCTTGGCGGCTGATTTTCTAACAAAGGTGTATTTTCCTTGTATCCACCTATCCAATTATTTCCGAAACTATTTGATTAAATTACACCAATCCAATACAAAGCGTTCCAATTGAATCCAATTAAAGCACCCCCTGTAAATACAGCAAATGAATTACGCCAACAGCGTTAGGGTTGATTTCCACCAAACGCGACGCGATACGAGCTAATTTCATTACCCGGCCACGTCGTCGTCGTTTACGCTCGGGGCGTCGTGTCTACGACAACTCCTTGTGGATTAGGTACTGTGTGCAATGTTGGTTTGGTTTAAGTGAGTAGGTAAAATTTTGATACACCCTCCAGATATTTAATCATAAACTATGGAATATATAAAACACAGCATGTGAACACCGAGCATCAAAAAAACTTTTTCACTTTATAACCGGTTTTACTTCAACGATCGGGGCTCGAGAGTAATAAGTAAAGTAATAAATCGGCCAATAAAGTTAAATAAGCTGCAGCAAAAAAAACTATCATGTGTTCCTAAAATATATAATACAGTAAAAACTTACTGTTCATATTGCACAAGAAACAATAAAAAATACATTTAATAAAAAAATACGATAAATTGAAGTAAATATTCAAAAAAACTGACACCAAACTTACTTACTTTTCGTTACTGTCACCAAAATATCGATACTATATCAAAGCAAAATTATTTTCAAAAGAGTTAACATGCATATTTTACTCTGAAAGAAAATCGCTATCCGCTTATGACTCAAAACAGTCTAGCCTGGAGCTATCCTTTGTACAAACACAACCTCTAACAATGCCCCAGTGGGAAATACAACTCACGTAAGACGTCGCGATAGCTACGCTTAGCAAAATATTCTTCATGTGCCACAAGGTTTACGTTTAAAGCCGCGTATTCACTTAGGGACATTGTTGCGGGACAAACAATGTTGATTTGTAAACAGTTTTGGTGGCGAAATAAAATTATAAATTTAAAAAAAAGTTGCGATGCGCGTCGCGTGTGAATTTAATTGTATTTCATGTTGTGCGTGTTTGATACCTTCGATTCACAGGCTCGTGGTTGTTAAAACACATTCAAACCAATATACCTAAACAAAAAAGATATAATTGAAAGTGCTAAAAACCCGACTGCCAACAAATCTAAAAAGAGGCAAAAAATTAAGTGAGAATGGTTTCTTTCCAATTTTAAATCATTATAGATCCTAGTACCTACTCGTAAATGGTCATTTGAAATGAAAAATTATAAAGATAAAGATGATTTTCAAATACCTAATAATAATAATATTTTCAATAACAATATAATATAATAATATCTTTATTACAGCATAAATCGGGGTACATATTAAAATTGGGATGTTCTGCCTTTTGTGTTAGTTGTAAAACTGTGTTACAAGAGGCAGGTCCTCCCCAAATTTAGATGTAAAAGTAGTAATCTATACAATTTTTACAATTTTATATGCTTAAATTATAGTTAGACAGGGTAAAGATTACTTATTTATGCTAACATATGGTAAATGGTTAATGAGACCCCAAATACCATAGCTCGTCGCTTTTTTTTTGCTTTTTCACCTTATGTCGTCTGGTTGTCGTCATATTAAATTTTGATTACTTTCATGTCTTTAGTAACACTCGCAAGATTAAAACAAATCGATTGACGTAAGAATCATCAAAATCGGTCCACGCGTTTGGTCTATATAGTGCCACTATCGAACAAACATACATACATAGGACATTACCCTACGCGCAATTGGGTAAAAATATATCTCATGCTCCTCTGTCACCGAAGTATCTGCAAGAAACATTTTCATATATTATTTATTTTTATGTACCTATATTTAGGCACAAAAGTTGAGACAAGTTCTACGACTTGATTTCGCCATCTTTGGGAGATTTATTTAGGAACAATAATTGATCGACAATGTTCCCCGAATGGATAACCGGCGAAATCAAAGTTGCAAGCCTCCATGTCGCAGGACTTTTTGTTGTTTTATTTTACGCGACAAAGAACGACTTTACAAGAGAATACCACATGACATGTCATGAGATATTACATGTCGGGATGTCGCCGGTTATTTATTCGGGGACAATGTTTCGATGCATTTTGCACTTTTTGTCTAGTTCATGTTACAGAACAACGCAACATCACAAGACATCAGGTTTTGACGCTCGCTAACTTTTAACGATGTTGCGCAGCATCAGCCGGCAACACGCACAATATTGCCCGCAACATGACGCGCAACATGTTCCGTGAAACAGTTCCCAAATGAATACCCGGCCTAAACAATACGTAATCAATACGTATATAGCATACAATTAATTTGATCTATTGAATCGTATGTTAAGATTAATGTGGATTAAATGTAAACCAATTGAGATTCATTACTGAAGCAGTGGGATTATAGAATTAATTAAATTTAATTAGAATATTAACACAAAGACTAATTTAAGACGTCAGTTACACGGGGTGAGTCTTAGGACTAACAATATTTATCAGTCAAAAGTTAAAAAGGTTCCTCAGAGAAAAATCTCATCAAAAAAGATATCAGTGGGGACGAAGCGCCCAAAATCAACCTCGGCCTTCACCACGGACTACGCCACGGAACAAAAAAAAAACTAGTGGAAGTGGTACACTACACCACTTACGTTGGAACCGCTGTCAGAGCGGTCGCACTCCGCAACAAGTACAAATATTATACCTAAAATTCGGGGCCGTAATATTGGGGTTCATTCAGTAGTGTCAAGCTTGCGCTCGATGAGTCGCGCGCTGGGTGCTTAACGATAAAGTACCTACTTACGTAAACTTACGTAAAGTTGTTGTCATATTTTTTTCATTCATTATTAAGCATCGAAGTCAGACAGGCACCTTTTATTCATCAAAGTGTAACCTATTATGATATAATCAAATTATGAGGTACTAGTTCTATTCTGATAAGAATGTCATTATATGCAGTTAATAGAACTATCAACATTTATAACAATAAGTAATAATCATTACATAATTTTTTTTTTTTTTTTTTTAATTTTTTTTTTTTTTTTTTTTTAATTTTTTTTTTTTTTTTTAATGTATTTATAATAATACATTTTTACATAATTGTTTATTCGGTTACAATATCTAAGTCATATTATATCACAGAATAATTACTAGTACAAGTACCTAGTCATATCTTGATACAACCCTAACGAGCGTAAAAGTGACAGAGCGATTCTGAAACGATTAGAGCAATGGAAGCTCTCGCGCGTTGTGATACGGTACATTCTAGCCTGCACGCAATGGGTGAGCGCCTTCTAGGTAAATATAATTGAAAGATCGCAGCGCTGTGCGAGTTAAATTGCACTTTATTGCGTTGGAGCGAGAGTTGCTATGTATTTAAATGGCTTTACTCAGTTATCCTTCTGTACTTGTACTATTATTTATTCTGTGCCGCTGTCGCCAAACTCACACAAATAAAACTCAAGTCCTTTTCTGCACTACTAACAAACTCTTCTTGTAAATGCGTGTGTATTATTGAGACGATTTATAATTAGAATCAGAATAATTTATTGAATCCATAGCATATATATAAAAGTGAACCGTTGTCTGTTTGTTTGTTTGTTTGTGAAGCTTTCACGCGATAACGACTGGACGGATTTTGATGAAATTTGGAATGGAGATAATTTATACCCTGGAATAAAACAGAGGATACTATTAATCCCGGATAATTGTAAGTTATCACGGGGATACTGGAAAATGTTGATGATTCGCTTTAAGGAACGGTTGCCATGGAAACGAAATAACAAATGTGTCAAAAAACTTCTAGAGCATTGGTGCTATACTTACTTTTAGTTTTTATTATCCCAGAAGAACATAGGATGCTTTTTTTCGCGATAAACTGTAGTCGCGGAGACGAAGTCGCGGCGGGAAAGCTAGTAACTTATAAAATTAATAGTATGCTAGGTCATAGTGCAGTGCAGTTACATCAGTTTGCACCCATCGAGCATTCAACAATCGTGTTACTTCCTTCGAAACATAACAATTTTAGATACAAGTTACAACCCATCACAAAATATACATGTAATTACAAGCAGGTATTTAAAAACAAATCGATTTAAGCTTATGAATCAAATATGAAAATAATGCGTTAACAACTGCTTCATAGAGTTCATTTTACTTTTACCTACGAAATATTTTTACGCAAGTTATGATTTCCTGTGCATAACTGTGACACAGGTTCCTGCACACTTTGCACTTCCACTTGTTTATTCTATTCCGTGGTTTTAACAAGCCATTAGCCAACCTTGTATTGATTAATAAGGATCATCCGATCCCAATTATATTATTTTGGTTTTAGAACCGACTAAACCACACCACACTGTCCAATCAAGCGCTTGTTATAAATATTACAAATATAATAGGAGCAAAGACAAATGAAAGCATATTATGAAGTGCGTTTAGCTTTCAGTCAACAAACAGCACAATCAAATTAATTATAAAAGCTCACAGAAGTACATTGAACGACGAAAGAGCTTTGTTAACTTGATACTTTTTGATCACCTGATCGTCGTTGATCATTCTAGTTATAATACGAAGAAATACTAATAACGATAATTAATGTTATTTCTGAAACTCAAAAAGCTCTCTTTGTGAGAGAATTCTTAGAACGAGTTTTTTTTTTTTTAGTTTTTTTTTTGAGTTGTCTTAGAACGGTAAATTATAACCCCGGTGTGTTCAAGTTAAGAGTGAATAGGTATCTACTAGGCAAGCGTACTACACCTTCAACCACATCATCGCTTTCCGTCAGGTGAGATCGTGGTGAAACGATTGCCTAGTCAGTAATAAAAAAAAAAAAAAAAAAACAATATTAGTGACATTTTACTCAATTTAATCATTTTTATACCCGTCGTAACTTATAAAAAAGTACGCCAGTAAGTGGTGATTTTTGACCATAGACAACTGCATTATTACTCAAGTGCTTGACAGACTTGTCATTATTTCGTTTCCACGGCAACATGTCATTCCCATCCTTACAGCGATTCGACATTTATGCAAAATTTTGATACCCTGGGTTGGGTTACATTATTGTAATTTTCGTAGGAATCTCAAATTTATAGAAAAATAAAATTGTACCCGCGTTACTTGCCGATAATGTAGCTTTCTATAGGTGAAAGCATATTTAAAATCGATTTAGTATTATTTGAGTTTATCCATTATAAACAAACATACAAAAATACAAATCTTTCCTCTTTATAATATTAATGTAGAAACACAAATAGAATATTGATTATGTAGGTAGCGATTTTCAAACTTGTAAGTTCTATCTTTCTTCTTGGCTGATAAGTTAAGCCCTACTAATTAGGAAATTCAATGCCGATTTGAACCAATGTCTGATCGCCAAAATTATTCCCTTTCTAATCTTATTTTTTTTTTAAATATATTCCTAAACTTAAATATACTAAAATACCAAAACTTTTATTTACATTTTTCTGGTAAAAAATGTACTGTCTAATTTTTGTACGGAAAATAAGCGATCGATCGTCCCAAAATTTCAAATAGTACAGTTCCGCACATATTTATTACTGTCGCTTGAAGCGCCGTTGCCGCTGCCGATGCCGGGCCGTTTTCAATTTCCGTCGTTGAATTTATTGATGAGAATATAAATTTTAACGATACGTTTGTTTCGGGAATTTCACGAGGGATGGAAAGGATTTTTCTTTCTCTATTTAATGAATAATTTTTATTTATTATGCATATTTCTCTCTCTCTCTATATATATATATCTCTCTGAGAAAAAGCCTGTGTTCCAGCAGTGGTAATACGAATGCAATTAGGCTAATGATTATGAAGCGAAGATTACTGCACTAACTGAAATACCAGTGGTAGATTAATTAGTAAACAAGACTATTTGTTCATCTAATTGCAACATCTGTAGGTTATTTAATTTTGAATCAAAAAAAATAAAAGAAAATATTAAAAAAAAGTAATGGCAGAAAAACAAGTCTTAAAGCACTTTTCCCTGCACCAGTACAAACCTAATCCCACTAACAGCTTGCACTTGCAATAACTTGACTCAACGAGGGCAGCTTTAAGTTAACGCAACTTAACTAATAGCTGTTGACTAAACAGGCATTAAAGGATTACTTAGTTAAGTTGCTTAAGTGACACAACTTATGCGTGGGCGGACCTCGCCGACACGTTTACTGTTTAGTACCCTGTCGTATTAAGCAAAAGATTAAGATATTGCTGAGCTATAGAGTACCTATCTAGATATTTATAATAAAGCAGTAATTACCAAAAAAACTGTATAATGAAGATAAACATTAAAAAAATTACTAGGGTACTTAAAATATGCTACTGAACAAGAATATAGCATATTTTATTCGTGCCTGTTTGTCTGTAAGTTGTTCGCGCATCACGTAAAATTTACTTGACCGATTGCGATGCCGTTCACGGATTTCACTGTTGGATAGCTTAAGGTTTGACTTAAAAACTTGTGTAATTGGTATCTCAATCCGATGAATAGATGCCGAACAATCGATAAAAATATTTTTGACGGCTGAAGGAACTTTGATCAAATTTTGGTATATTGGTATTTTAGGTCCTGGAATAGCATATAATTATAGTACTTTAAACCTAGAAAAACGACCACGCGTGCGAAGCCGCGGGTACAGCTAGTGTAAAATAAACTACCTAATGATAGGAATTATTTATGCGTGACTTATCTATGTTCAAGTAATGAAGGTTTTCAACTGAAATTCGAATTACACACATATTTCGATATACATATGGCTCGATAAGTCATTTAACAAGACAAGTTCAAAGACTAAAACCCGACTGCGGTTGAATATAAAATAGTATAATACTCTTGCGATGAAGACGAATCGATTGATACCTCGCTTGTCAAAATCTGATCAAGTTTTTAGTTTGAACCTATAGTTCTTCATTTGCTTCGACGTAGTCGGGTAAAAAAATTGTTTAAAAAAACTAAAAAACACGCTTTATATAGAAAACCAAACCAAAAAAATAGAAAATAAATTTTAATTATTTAAAATAGATTTTCTATATAAAGCGTGTGTTTTAGTTATTTGAAACAATTTTTTTTTCGTATTATTGCATTGTCATCCGTCTTTGACAGGTGTGCAAAATTTGAATGAAATCTGACCGTTTGAAGTGGGTCAAAATAGCGTCCAAAGGAGTCGGTTACAAACATACAAGTGAAGCTAATATAAAGCGTATAAAAATAGCCTATATATTATAATAGACACTCTATACCTGAAGACGAATTGATTGATACCTTGTTTGTCAAAATCGGACAAATAGGAGCGACGCTATGGTGGAACATCTACATATATACATGCATACATAGGCTGTTAAAGTCATTACCCTTCCTTTGCTTCGCAGTAGTCGGGTAAAAAGGCAACAGATATACGTCAAAGTACTAATTTAATTTAAGCTAAGACAAAAAAAAAGTACTTACATTCTCGCCCAAAACAAACATAATCCAGAACAATCTGGATATCCAAAACAAACATAATCCAAAACCTTCCGAGAGTATGCGAGCAGATGAATAAAATATGGAGAACTTAACTCCTTTGTAGAAGCTCGTTTATTTATGTAAGGGATTCATCCCCGATAACTCTAAGCAACCCTAAGCGAGGGCTACAAACTATGCTTTCAAGTTGGTACCTTGTCGAATTATAAGTTTCCCGCTTTGTGGAAATAGCCGCAGGTTTTTAACCGATTTAAAAAAGGAAGGTTTCATGTTGATGTGTATATAACCGCATCGCAATCGGTCCAGTAGTTTTTACGTGATGCGCGAACAAACAAACAAACACACGATTTTTATAAATGTTATATTCTTGTCCAGCAGATTATTTTAAGTATCCTAGTTATTTTTTGATTGACTGAGCGAGCGCGAAGTTCGAGCGAAGTGTCTCCTTTTGAGCTTGAGCAAAAATGCTTTCGTACGTCCGGCTGTCCGGCTGTTCTCCTCTACAGGTCGCTATTCTCAACCGATTCTCGTGAAATTTTGTAAGCAGGTTCGATAATTATTTGGTTTTCTTTGTCAATTCATTTTATCGAAATGTTTCAAAATGGCTTTTTTGAACTTCTCCCTTGACTCGAAAAAATAAAAAATATATTAAAAAAAACATTTTTATATTCCTTACATGACTAGGGGGAAAAGAGGAGTAAAAAGACATTTTTTGCTCAACAAAAAATTATTTCACTCAGCGGGATTCGCTCCCGCGACTGCCGGCTTCAAGTCCAGTCCACTAACCATTCGGCCTACCGGTAATGTAGTTAATGTGTAAGTAATGTAATTTGGGGCTAGTTTATTGAATTGTCCGGAATATAAAAAACATAAATATGGGTTAGGTACATATTTTTACAGATAAATCAACAAGTCAACTTGGCCAAATGTAAACCTTTGTGAAGTCGGTAAGAGGACCAACAATCATTGGCTGTTCGTCCACTCTTGCGTGTATATGTCGTGGTTTCATGAAATGGTTAGCCATATCAAACAGTTATATTTCATGAATTTATCCGTCACATTATGAAACGGTGTGGCCATATGAACAAATAATCAGCATTTGACGACATGAACAGCTATACGCAAGGCTACTTCAAGATATATGGTGAAATAGTAGTGATCATATCGTAAAATAGAAAGCTAGGGCGGAAGCCCGACTTGGCCGTGATAGGTTAGAAGACCTTCATCTTTGAGTTTTTTTTTTAGCCTTGAATACCTGTTTGTGGTTTCAAACCTTTGGTATCATGAAAACCCTACATTAATATATTTAATTATATGGCCAAACGTGGATTGAAATATCATTAAACGTTGAAGTTTCGATAATATGCTCAGTTTGAGCTGGACATTTCACGAATTAGAACCATTTCATGAAATTATCGACCACATCATGAAGTTATGATATGGCTACGACACATACGTTAAATAGTACTAAGGCTTTACTATAACATATAGGTACTTACCTAATCGAAACCACGGAGTCTATAATCGTTTAATCGAGCGCGACACCCCGTCACTAACGTCTGACGTCTCTATTGCGTTCCATCCTTGGGAACATTAGTGTTGTTCCTGGTGGACCACTGTATAAATCCGGCTCGATGTTTTTGCCCGTATCGTATCGATCCCACATAATAGTTTGACCATGTAATCGTTTTACCACACATTAATACAAATGTAATTGGTTAGTGCCCCCTTAGGGAATTGTTTCAAAAACAGAATGGAAAATCATTTAAAAATATCCACGCATAAGCAGTGTATCTGAAATAATAATACCTCCTTTGTACCATAGTATTTTCAAGCACGAGCTTCTAGATAGAATGTATTCATACCGTAAACGTCACTAATGTCAGCCAAATTGTACGAGATTTGTACAGCGCCTCCTATCGTGCTTAAAAATAACTAATTTTACGTGAACTCACGTTAGTGTCCACTATCGTATAGTAACATAATTATCTTGAATTATTTCAATTACTGTTAACAAATAGAAAATATAATTTATCATTAAATTGTACACCTGTAATAGGTAGAATTTTGAACCTGTTTATATCCAAAGTTTTGACAAATAAATTATTCATTTCATTTCCATTATGGTGTCATTATTAAATATAATGTCAATTCGATGATTTCAATTGAAAGTGCTTCCAACTATCTAACGCCAACCTCCCTAAACTCGATACGCTTACTAATCGAAACTCGTTCGTGCTTGCCCTACGGTTAATTAACGCTTCTCTTCTCTTCACTAGTTTTCCTGGACGTAAGGCCCTTATAAATCGAATTCTCCGTTTCGAGTTACCCAACACAAACAAACATTTAAACATACTAGATAGACCTAGCGCAGGGACGCAACGTTGCGTAGAACCCTCTAAAATCCAAACTTTCAAAATCGTATCGGGTCGTTTAAAAAATACGGCGCTACCCGACGTGTACGGATTTGTCCGAATTCAGCCCATCACTACTGTCCTTTGATATTGCCCCATCTTTTTAATGGAAAGGGGACCGGAAGATAATCTCCTTCCTTCTAATGTCAGTCGTTATTTTAGATCGGATGCGCCGATCGGTCCTGATCCCTTTGTTGTGTTTTGTCTATAAAAATGTAACGCATGTTGTAGGCGCTGGATCGCAAGGTCTACACGATGTACTGGATGGAGACTTCGGTTCGTAGCTCCTAGTAGTTCAGGTTCCTGGTTCGATGTGGACTGTAGTTCAATTAAACACTGTTGCTTGTTCAAGTTCCGTTGATTGAATGGTCGGATCCAATCACTTTGACTATTTCAGTTCGACTACATTTATTTCAAAAAACTTATCGCTATATATACAGTTATACGATCTTACAACTAGTGCGGTATACACGCCGCAGTTAAAAGGGGCGTGGCCTATTTTGCATGTTGTCTGCGTTCATGCTGTCGCGGGCAGGCTCGGCGTCCACAACATCTCTCCCCCCGGCGCAGCTCGCGTAGCCTCTTCTTCCCTTAGCAGGACGGCGAGTTTGCTGGTAGGGCGTCGGAAGGTACCGCTCTTAGTTTTTACGTCGGCGACTCGGACGCCGCCATCTGGACCGGGATAGGTGCGCTCAACAATCCCGATTGGCCAGACGTTCCGGGGCAGCGTGTGGTCGACCACAACCACGATGTCGCCGGCTTGCAGTTGTCGTCGGAGGTTAGCTGGCTCCCCCCGTGGTACAAGCGTGGGGAGGTATTCCCGCAGCCAGCGCTTCCAGAAATGGTCAGCGAGCGCTTGGCTTGCTCGCCAAGTTCGTCGGTCAGCTTCATCGCAGGGGCCTGTGGTAGGTAGGCCGATCGATGATCCCAGCAGGAAATGGTTCGGTGTGAGTGCTTCTGGGTCGAGTGCACTCACGCTGACGTAGGTGATGGGGCGAGCATTGATCGAATGTTCGGCCTCGGTCAGGTGGGTCTGCAGGACCTCCTCGGATAGCACCTTTTCACGTAGCGTTGTGTGCAGAGCGGTCTTCACGGAGCGTACTTGCTGCTCCCTCGCTCCACCTGGGTCAGGTGGCCAACGCTCGCTTTGCTCTGTTTCCATGTGCGTTGTTCGATGCTGGCATATGTCGTTCAGTGCCAGCACATGCGCGGACACCCGTATCAACGTCTCGTGTTGCGAGAAGAGGGTGGGTTCAGGCAGCCATCGGTCGCCGTGTTCATCCCGCTCGTTCGTGTGCGGGATCTTTAAATGTTCGTCCTGCTCGCTCGTGTGCAGGACCTCTTGTTGGTCAGCGAACGCTTGGTGTGTGGGCCATTCTTCTTCGGGTTCGCGAAGGAAGCTGGGCCCCTGGAACCAGCGATGGCTAGCGGCTATGGGCGTGCGGCTCAGTCTCATCGCGTCGTTGGCGTTATGTTCGGTAGGCAGCCATCTCCACTCACGTCGGTGAGTTAACTCCGCTAACTCGCCCAGCCGGTGCGCTACAAAGGGCGTGTAGCGCTTCGCGTCGTTGTGCACCCAATGGACTACGGTCGCAGAGTCGGTCCAGTAGGTGGTTTTTGTTACTTGCACGCGATGCTCCTTTTTTATAACGTCCGCGAGCCTCGCGCCGATGACCGCTGCCTGAAGTTCTAGGCGCGGTATGCTCTGCGCGCGTCGCGGCGCTACCTTGGCTTTAGCAGCCACCAAGGCAATGGTCACGCTGCCGTCGTGGTGGATGGCCCTCCAAAAGGCCACCGTAGAGAATGCCTGCTCGCTCGCATCGCATAGTATGTGCAGGTCTACGCGCTTGTGTCCCTCTAGCGCGTAGCTACGGCGTAGGCGCAAGCGAGTTATCTCGCTCAGCTGGCGTAGCCATTCTGCGAAATGTTCGGCTTCTTCTGCAGGTATCGGCTCGTCCCATGGCATGTGAAGACGCCACAGGCTCTGCAGGATGATCTTCGCTCGAATGGTGTACTGACTGAGGAGACCAAGCGGGTCATAAATGGACATGACCGCGCTGAGGGCCTCTCTCTTCGTGGGTGCGCGGATCTGCGCGCGCACCTCAGCCGGTACGCGGTGCATTGCGGTGTTGAACCCCAGTTCGTCTCTGTTGGAGTCCCAGCAGAGCCCGAGTATCTTGCTCTCAGGGCTCCCTGCTCCCAACTGAGTGGGCGTAGTCGCTCGTAGCTCTGGCGGTACGTCTCGTAGCACGTTCGTGTTGCTAGCACTCCAACTGCGCAGAGTGAAGCCAGCGGCCGCGTGCACCTCGCGTAGCTCTTGTATGGTGCTACGGGCCTCCTCTTCATTGGCGTAGCTGTCTACTAGATCATCCATATAGTGGCTGTTCGTGATGGCCACTAGAGCGCGTGGGTGAGTCTGTGCATGTGCGCGCGCATTGTGGTTGCGCACGCTGTGCGCCATAAACGGTGAGCTGGCGGCGCCGAAAATCATGCTCGCCATCTTGTAGTGGCGAGGCGGGTTAGTTCGGTCCCGGCCTCGCCATAAGAACTGCTGTGCGGGCTGGTCTTCAGGTCGGATCTTCACTCGTAGAAACATCTCTTGTATGTCGGCGGTGACGGCGATCGGCCGTTCTCTGAATCTGAAGACGATTCCTTGTAGTGATAGTAGAAGGTCCGGGCCCTCCAGCAGCTGGTCGTTCAAGCTCACGCCGTGACATTGGTGAGCTGCGTCAAAAACAAGCCGTTGTTTACCAGGCTTGTTTGGGTTCTGTACTGCGAAGTGCGGGAGGTACCAGCAGATGGGGCTCCGTCGTTCAGTCCCGTCGCATGGCACCGCATAATTCTTAGCCAACAGATTTTCTATTTGCGCGGCGTATTGGTCCGCGAAATCTGGGTAGGCGTCCATCTTTCGTTCGATGCTTTGTAGACGCCGTAGAGCCGCGCCGTAGTTCGACGGCATGGTGACGTCATCTCGCCGCCAAGGCAAGCCCACTTCGTAGCCGCTGTCTGTTTTCTTTATTGTTTCTTCGAAGATCTTCGTAGCTCGTAGATCTGCGTCGCTCACTCTCGAATGGATAGCGACGCCGAGCGCGTCGATGCGGAAGTGCGCCTCCACAAGCTCGTGTAGGCGCTGGTCGTGCTCGTTCGTACGCTGGTCGGGCGCGTATACGTGCAGCACGCTCTCGTTTTCGTAGATCAGGCTGCGGGGTGCGGTTCCATGCATCACCCAGCCAAGTCGGGTCCTCGACGCGGCCGGTTCATTTGGCCCGCCAAGACGAAGCTCACGGGATACAATGAGCTCCCAGTGGTCGGCGCCTACTAAGATGAGGGGGTGTGCTAGGTCGTAGCACACCTCTGCCTCCATCAAGTCCCGCAGATGATTGTGTCGAAGAAGCGAGCTTGGGACGGACTGCCGGTGTAGCTTCAGATCGCGCACCGTGCGCGCTTTGATGTCGTGACGTGTCGCCTCCTTAGCTCCCCTTATAGAGAGAGAGACGGTTTGGCTGTCTCCCTCTCGCTGCGACATGTTCACGCCGTTCAGATGTAGGGGCTGCGTAGGGCCTTCTGCGCCGATCTTCTTCGCTAGTTCATGGTCGATGAGCGTGATGGTGGCGCCTTCGTCCAGCAGCGCGTAAGTGTCGACCTCCCCCCGTGGACCGGTGACGACCACGGGGCAGATCTTAAGCATCACGGTCTTCAGGCCAGTAGCATTGGTGGGTGCTACCGACAAGACCGCTGCGTTGTGGCTCGGTGAATGTTTGGGTTGCGCAGCAGATGGCTCGTTAGGTCGCGCAGCTGATCGCGTATTATGTCGCGTGTCTTCGTGCAGTGTTGAGTGGTGCGGGCGGTGGCATTGGTTAATGCCGCACAGCTTCGCCTTGCATTGGTACCGACGATGTTTCTTGTCGGCGCATCGGAAGCATACGCCTTTCTCTTTGACCAGCTCCCAGCGCTTATCGACGGTCAGTGCCCGGTAGGTTGGGCACTGATGTAGCGCATGGGCTTGGTTGCAGCTCTGGCATAGGTCAGTCTTTGTTTCTTGTTCCGCGCCCTCGTCGGTAGTGTACACGGCGTTCCCTTTCTTCTTAAATGCCGCTGGTCTCGTCTCACGGGCGGCAGAGGTCGCTGCCGGTGCGTATGTAAAACGCAGTGCCATGTCTGCTTCTCGCATGAGGAATCGAGACAGCATGACAATTTCTGGCTCCGAAAGTGACTGGTGTTCGTTGGCGTAGTGGCACCACTGCGTTTTGATGTGCGGGCTTAGCTTCTCCAGCACCTCACGCGCCAGCATCGGGTTATACAGGTACCCCCGCCGGTCGATGTTCTGTAGCACGCAGACGACGTTCTGAAGTTTGACAGCGAACGTGTTGAGGTCGGTCGCTGTCATCCCTGGCTTCGGGAACCTTCTTAGCTCTTCTAATGCTCGGTCGATGATGAGCTCCGGTCTCCCAAAGCTCTGTTCCAATGTTTTGATGATGACGTCAGGATCAGTGGCTGTGTGCAGTAATGCAGCCACGGCGTCACGTGCGTCGCCCTTGAGGCAACTTCTCAGCCGCTGTAAGTTCTCAGCGGCTGAGATGTGGTACAGGGCTGTGGAGTCCCGTACTGCTGCCTTGAATGGCAGCCACTCGTTTGGTGCCCCAGTGAAGACGGGCAGGTCGGAGTTGTAGCCGGAGTTGGTCTGGCCATTCGTTCAATGGCCTCGGCGAGTTGTTCGATCCCGGATCTGCGGTCAGATCGACCCGGGGTAGGTGATCTTGTAGAACGCTCAAAGCGTGCTCGTCGTGGTTCTTCTTGTTGCCTCTCGGTGTTGAGGCGCGGCACATCCCCGCTCTCCCCCCGTAGGGTGGAGGGGTTTGTGCGTTGCAACCAATCGTCCACCTTCTGGTGGTTGTCGTTGTTCCGCACGGTTGGCTCGTCGTGAAGGCTCTGATCTTCTTCAATATTCGCGATCTGAGCCGCCAATCGCTTCTTCACTAGGTCCGCTTCCATTTCCAACTCCTTTCTCTTCAATTCAGCAAGTTTCTCGGCCGCCTCTAACTCCGCCAGCCGCAGCCTTAGGGTGGAGTTCGCAGTTCGTTGCGAGTGCGCCGGTGACTTGCTTCGTTCGATGTTGCCGGACGGGCCGGCGGTCGTGCCAGCAGCCGTGCCAGCGGCCGGCACAGATGGTGATGCCGGCGGCTCTAGGGATAGCCTTCGAAGGCGCTCTTCGTCCAACCGCTTCCGCTCTTCCAGCTCTGCCAGGTCGCTTTGGCTCCTCGTGACCACCATGTTCGATGGGCGGCAGACGTTCACTGGATAAGCTGTTGGTCGCTTAAGTTCTTCTTGTTCTATCCGGCTCCGATGGACCAAAATGTAGGCGCTGGATCGCAAGGTCTACACGATGTACTGGATGGAGACTTCGGTTCGTAGCTCCTAGTAGTTCAGGTTCCTGGTTCGATGTGGACTGTAGTTCAATTAAACACTGTTGCTTGTTCAAGTTCCGTTGATTGAATGGTCGGATCCAATCACTTTGACTATTTCAGTTCGACTACATTTATTTCAAAAAACTTATCGCTATATATACAGTTATACGATCTTACAACTAGTGCGGTATACACGCCGTAGTTAAAAGGGGCGTGGCCTATTTTGCATGTTGTCTGCGTTCATGCTGTCGCGGGCAGGCTCGGCGTCCACAACACATGTTTTCGTGGCTGTGAGATAACGGTAAGCAATCGTTAATAACGAAAATGTTCTGTGGTATGTGAGTGACTTTGATTTCTTTTGTTTTCCATACACCTTTTAATTTTTGCTACGCACGGTCACGCATGAGCTTATTGTAAAAATCATTAATATCTTCAGCCTTGCAGCAATGTTCGAAAATGTTCCAATCATTTCAATTCAGAATGACGGTCACGCGGCAAGGATTTGGAAATGAAGTGGTCTATTGCACAGACTTCCAATTCTATTGTATAATAAAAGGCTGTGGTCTATTAGTATTTGGTCATATTCGGTATTCTATGATTTGGTTTAAATAATATTGTATATTTTCTTTGCTATATTGGCAAAGTACGCGTAGTGCATTCTGCCAGCGTCAAGTGACAACGAAATAATTATATCGCGATCATTTTACGTAGGAAATGTGCCACACCACAGAAAAAAATATTGTATCCATTTTACAAATCTTTTTATCGTTTTTTTAGGATGCGCCACATTAGAACTGCTAGTATAATATAAAACTCTCTTCTGAAGAGAGAAGCTACATAAACTAACGGACAACGCTTCAGTTTGATTTAATAGTAGGGAAATAGGAATCAATTATGCAGTCTACATAGTCCTCTTTTTATTACCTGCATTTTATAAAACTTAATTCAGTAAACAAGTGTTATTTTACTACAAAGTCATAATTTGTCGCTCTATTGGACTCTCCAACCTATTCCACATTCATACGGTGAAGCGCCTCTAGTAAAACGACTACGTGATCTGCCTTCGAATGTGAATACCAATAATACTAGTACTATTATTTATTCTGTGCCAATACTAACCGGCCGAATTGAAAACGTAGCTATACTCTGTCAATTAGCTCAATTCCTACCTACTCTAATATAAATGTGGAAGCACAGATATATTTAATAAACCAAGTTTGTGAATTTGTAAAACCGGTTGTTTGGATTTTGGATAAAAAAGATTCTACACCTGAAACGCTATTAATAACCGATTCTGTTGAAACTTGGACAAAAAGAAAAAAAAAGATCCTTGGTCTCGCACTCGCACCTTCCAAAATCAAGCGTCATACATTTAAAATTCGAATGCTTTTGAATTCGGAATATTTGGTTCCCGCGCATTCGGATTCTGACATTTTATTTTTCTTTTAATGAGGCAAGCACGTGCTATTATGCCAGGAAGTTGTGCGTTAGTTTTATGTGTTTTTAAAAACATATACGAGGGAGCGCTTTTGTTCGCTTTATTGCTGTTTCGGCTGAATTTGTGTCTGTAAAAACGAGATTAGCGCCTTGACACAGGTTTTTGTCACACTTGTGTTTATGGGACGAATGTCTGGCTGCGCTGGGATGTTGGTATTAAGCGATAATCACATGGTTTGTTTAGTGGTGATAATCGCAGTCATTTGTGGGGGGCAACGGGAATAGACGATACAGACTTACGCGCGCCGAAAACGTCCATGTTATTTTTTTGTACTTATTTATTTTGTTTGAACAAAACACAATTGTGTGTAATGTTAATGTTTAAAGTTTGAACTGTAGGTACTTCGAGTATAAAGACGGCAATTTCCTTTTTCTTGTTTCAAAGTCCATGTATTGCTATCCTATAACATATCGGTATCATTTTCAAACACACCCGTCCATATACAGCCTGTTTAATACGAATTCAAGGTGCTCAGGATCGACGGCGTTGCAGGCATCCATGGCCTGCCAGCGTGATTTGCCAGATGTATTTCACTGGCTCACTGGCTATTGCCAGAATTTCCCAATTGCCAGCGCTCACCAGTTATTGGCAGCCACGGTAGCCGCTGTTGAATTGAAATTCCTAAGGGTGAAAAGCTACCAGGGAAGGAGTGATGCAAACAAGAATTAGAAATTAACCTGTAAGTTTAAGGTGGCCTAACGGAGGGGATGGGGGGGGGGGGTTTGGTTATCTGAAAGATTCACTTTCAAGCCTAAGGTCGCTCATTAGAAAGCTAAATTATGTAACTTTCTGTGCACGTGTAAAATAATACCTACATCTTTCACTTTAGACCATGTTTTCTGAAATCCAATATATGGCTGTTGAGACGATGGTCAACAGACATCTGCCTGCATTGATAGTTTATATCGCTGACTGAGCCCACAATCATTTGGGTCGGTGGATTTCACCCTTATGCGGGCAGTCGGTACTACCGAATTCTCGGATCATACTATTTCAGAACTTACTGAAAACTTCTAGGAACGTGTTAATCTTAGGGTCTCATTTCAAGATTAAATTATGGTGAACTATCTAGGTTTGAAATCTGTATTAATTGAACCTGTTCCGTATGACAGTAATTTACTGTGTCAGTACTAGACACAGTAAATGTGCATAATTATCTAACATTTTTGTACAGAGCCTCGCGTACCAAACTTCCGCCATTTTGAAATAAACTCGACTTCTTGGCCATAAATAAAACTGGTGTCAATCGATGGAGAAAAGTATAAGAAACAAATAGTATTCGAAAATAAATCGCCTAAGTGATATACTGTCCGAGATGTTAGTGTTCAAAATCATTATTTTATAAGATAAAAGCTTTTATTTAACTTCACTTGAATGTATGGTGTGACGACCGGTTGGCCGAATTGTTAGTGACACTGACTAGTCAACCAACGGTCGCGGGCTCGAATCCCGCTAGGTGCAATCATTATTTTGTGTGATGAGCAGAAATGTTTGTTTCCGAGTCATGGATGTAATATTCGTATCTATGTATATTTATCTGTTGTCTAGAACCCATAGTACAGGGTATCCTAGTTTGGGGCTAGGTAATTGGTTTGAATTGTCCCGAATATTATTTATTTTATTTATTTATTATTTGTGTCCTGGAATTTTGCAATCAATATTTCACCCACTTCCACTGAAGCTGAAATTTGGCGCACACGTTTGGTTCTCGTGACAAGAGATGGCTGCTGCATAAAATCATGTTTTTTTTTATTTTTATTTTTTTAAATTCACTTATTTCCTCATACTTCACGATAATATTATTTTGTCGTGCAAGTATGGGATGGCGTAGGTATGAAAAACTGACTGTGAAATTAATTTCATCAGACAGCTATATTTAAGGTGGTTCCCTCACCACGACAGAAAAACAATATTGCAGCAATGTGTTTTTCGCGTGGAAACGACGAAAATAATAATTTTCAAATCCAAATATCACAAAAAACACTTTGTTGTTTTTTTAATTTTTCCTTTCGATTGACACTAGTTTCACTTACGGCCATGAAATCGAGCTTATTTCAAAATGGCGGAAGTTTTAGGGTATACCAATAAGGTTACATGCTCTTTAGAAAATAAGGTACAGGAATGTTGCATTTAGTTCTATAATTTATACTAAATAAATACTGGCATAGTATTATTATTTACGTAATATGTAGAGACACAGATTAGAGCTTTATTATTTCACACGAGAAACATTGGCTTTCTTGTGTTGATGTACTGCATATAATTCTTTAAGCGACTTTGTCATTATAACAACGAGCAAGCCGTGCCTCTATCAAATATAATTGTTTATGCGACTTTGTCATTATAACAACGAGCAAGCCGTGCCTCTATCAAACAAACTATTCAATATATACTCAACAACATTTTTATGAGATTATGGTACTTCATTAAAGATTGTCATCAACTTTTTGTTTACAATGGAAGATTGTAGGGCCACCCGTATGTACACAATTAACTAAATTGGTAATTATCCCGTAATTAATGTTTAATTTGCTGATGACGTGAAGTGCATGGCTTATGATGGATGGTGATTTGTTTTATTGCTCTGTTGTTGGGGGAAGGGGGACCATTAATATGGTATTAGATTCATTGATTTGAAAGTAATTCTTAAAAAATAATACTACAAGGTATGACGAGAATGTCTTGCTAGGCAAGTAGATTCCACGGGTTTGAGAAACTCTCTTTGTGTAAATTAACCTTTACTGAATCTCGTTGTTAGCTCCTCATGCCACGTATCTGAATTTAATTCTGAGGAAATTATTTTGGATTGTTTATTGACGAACATTTTCGAATAATTATATTCAACGAAGTGTCAGTCTGACGAACTGACGTTCGACGCATTGTCGTGAGCGCTACGCTTGCCTTCAACAATTGCAGTTAAACCACTGATCTGTATGGATTTGCTTTGCCGTACTTTCGTTTGTGCTGATTCAAAGCGCCCCCACCTGGAACTAAATTTGACATTTACGCACAGATTACATTAGCATAAGTAATTTAGTTCCGTGGACAGCCAAACTACTGCTAGCGCCAAAATGGCGATAAACAAATGCTCTCATTGCGACGTTCGTCAAAAGCCTGTCTAGACTACGGGGTAATAATGCAGTTGTCTATGAGTGAAACCCAGAACTTTGGATTGCACGCCACTTCAGACGGCTTGAACCTGAAACATTAAACAATATAGTTATTTTTTTAAAGTTTTATTAACTTCACTTGTATGTATGTATGTATCGATGTATCTATGTATTTTGTCCTGGAATCTTGCAATTCAAATTTCGAGGACTTCCCGATTAACTATCCGGATGAAACTTTCAGGGTAGCTCACAAACCGATGTAAAAGCAATTAAAAAAAAAAGGAAAAATAATACCAAGAAAAAGACGTATAACTGTATAAATTGAAAATGAAACAAAATAAAAATAATCATTAAAAAAAAAAGATCGTAAAGCTTCTATTTTTTATTTTTTTATTATTCTTATTGATTAATGATCTAACGATACTAATATTATAATATTTCTTGTTTTCAGACGGTACGGTGTAGTAGACAAGCGATTCTGCGTAGAAGGAGGCTCTCGCTGTGGCAAGGGGGAAGGCCTATTCGTATTCGCGGCAGAAGGGGGGAGGGAACTGACTGAGCTACTGAACGTGTACAGCCACGACGCCCATTCAAGGCTGAGCATCGCCTCTAGGAGCGGATCAGGTGAGATCCTGTTTTATGAGACAAGTTTTAGGTGTTATGAAATACGAGCGGTAACAGTTACACTCTAGTTACACTAGAGAAAAACGGTTCTGCACGCTCGCTCGATTTCATCCTGTATTTAACAAGTTGAGCTTTGTCAGTCTTTGCAAAATCAAGCGGAAGAGACCCTGTGCAGTCATGACTCTCAATCAAGGTCATCATAGTGACTAGAATCGAGAGGACCACAACATAATGAAGAATTATTAAAGAAATATACATGGAAGATGCCTGTCATTAAAGTTTGTCAGAAATCAGTTTAGTGCCCACACACACACACACACACACACACACACACACACACACACACACACACACACACCCAAACACACACACACATACACACACACACACACACACACACACACTAATGCAACACGCAGTTTACGTAGATTAAAACGATCTTTATTATTCTCTTAATTTGAGTACAAGTAGCTGCATACAAGTGAAGTTAAATAAAAGCTGTTAAAATAAGGAAACCTCTGGAAATACTGATCCGATTCTGAAAATTATTTCTCTGATAGGAAGCTACATTATTCCAGATGAACGTATATTATGTTCCTTTCACAACAGTTGCAGTACCACCCAAAATTTCAGTTGCTAATTCTTGCGCGTCACTTCACTGCGCTCTTCATCCTGAGACATTGCCCAGTAATTTCGCTGGAAACATTGCCAATAAACCGAAACCGAAATATTTACACACTACTGCTTGACGGTGGTATATCTTATCTGACAAAGGTGTGGTACTTCCCCAGGCGGACTCTTGCGTAAGAGGCCTTCCACTACAACTAAATCCCACAAATATACAAACAACTTTACCTGTTTATAATATGACTGTAGATATTTCCTGAGATAATACTGCCTGTATTTTAGATTGACCAATAAAATCACAGAATATATTTAAAAATAAAAGAATACTAACATTACTGCAATCTTCTTTCCAGTTCTAGAGAAGCGATTCTCCGACACCAGTTCCATGGACGACTGCTTCCACCCCTCGCTCCGGTCGGCGTCGCCATGCTGGGCCGCGCCGGCCTCCCAGACCATGCACTGCCTCTCAGACCTGGACTCCAGCATCGACAGCGGCGAGGACAAGTTCCGGAGACCCACGTCGCTGCCCAGGTGTTCCAGCTGTATCGGGAAGATTAGCCATTTGACCAGGTGGGAAGCTCTACTATTATAGGAGTCTTCTCTGATTAGAACATGCACTGCTCTGACCTAGTCTGTCACAGACCTGGACGTATAGACAAGTTCTGGAAACACACATCACTAGCCCAGTTATTCCAGATGTAGAACCACACCTGATAAGTAAGGATCTTGAAAGAACGCATAGGATGCACTAATTAAAATTGCTTGCTTGTCGTATGAGGTAGTGCTGGTCTCTGGTTTCAGAGTTTGTCAGGCCGCCCGAGGGCCTCTGACATGGCTACTATTAATATTAACAGCCGGGACCGACAACTTTGCGTGCCCTCCGAAGCACGGATATCATATAAAAATGTAAGTTCAATAACTAAATCTCAACTACGATCTTCGTTTGAAAATTCTGGTTTGGACTTTTTAGCTCACTAAGATCATAGTTGGTGTTTAGTATTTGAACTTATTTTTTACTGTGCCCGCGGCTTTGCCCGCTTGGTCAAATTTAATGGGTTTTTTTTGTGCGCGTAACGCTATTTATTTTTCGGAAAAAAGTAGCCTGTTACTTCTTATAAAATCATCTTCCTGTAAAAATGCCATCAAAATAGGTCCAGCTGTTTCGGAAATCAGCGGGGACAGACAGACAGACAGACAGACAGACAGACAGACATAGACACAAAAAAAAACTTTTTTGTTATGAGTACCGTGAATACTTTCATGCATGTAGTAAAAAGCTGTTATTTTGACATTACAAACAGACACTTCAATTTTATTTATTTGTATTGAAGATTTAATTGTTTTTAGTTTAACCATTCCTTTGCAGTTCTAGATATCGCCGTTGTCAGGTAACACAAAGCCACACTAGCGATGAACACGAATCGATTGATACCTCCCTTGACAAATTCGGACCAATAGGGTCGACGGTGGAACATCTATACAAACTTACATACATATACAGTTAAACACATTATTCTTCCCTTGCTTCGCCGTAGTCGGGTAAATAAGAAGAGTTCATGAGTCAGTAGTTATCCATAACATAAACACCAAGAGCAGCTACCTACTAATCAAAGAAGACTACTGGCCTTTCAAAGGCTTTTAACCCCATTGAGGAACACACTACCTTCAGAAGAACAGTTCATTCACGGACGGTTCCACATCGCCTCCCCTCGGATGATCCTCATTAAACTCTAATCAAGTGGCCTCGGCACTAAAAACAGAAACTGCAAATTGTAGTGTTAATTTGATACATTTATGTGCACGCGATTGACGCTAGCGACGTGCCACATGTCAGCACTTCCTTTTCAGGCGATTATACTACTTTATGATAAACAAGCTGCGCCCCGCAGTTTCACCCGCGTGGATTATGATGATGGATGATGATGATGATTAAAAGTACCCTATGTGTTAAGCAAGGTTGTAAGCTTTTTTCATCCAAATCCGTTCAGCCGTTTGAGCGTGAATGAGTAACAAACACACTGTATGGACTGTCAGTTCTAATGTATGGAGTTCTGCATCGCGCATACGAAGTTTTCCGCTCGATAAGACTGTAGGTATTCATATTTAAAACTCTAAGCTCTGATTGGCCTGTTACGACAGTAGCTACGCTTCTCAGATTTATATTATTAGGCGAGGTGATATTCTTTCTGGTTCAACAATCGTAAGAATATGGTAATAAATCTGATAATATGCCTGAGAGAAATATAATGCCCACGATCTCGTTTTCCATTCATCGCCAAAAGTATCAATGTAAAAGTTACATAATTAATTGATGACGTCAATTCCAAAAAGTACCGAAAGAACCGGGAATCAATTTTCCGATTATCAATCAAATAAAATTACCTAGATGTCAACTTTTAATGTGACCTTCAAAATCAGTTAACTCACAAACTACTGGAGATAACTGACTTTGTTTTTAGCCGAGTCATATTACGTCTAAAGAACCGGGAAATTCCGGTACCTACTTTCGAGAGCGGGATTTTACGGAACTCCATCATTGGGACAGTTATAGGCTGACGATGACGATTTTTAACCCCCAACGCGAAAGAGAGGGGTGTTATAAGTTTCGTGTGTGTGTGTGTGTGTGTGTGTGTGTGTGTGTGTGTGTGTGTGTGTGTATGTCTAGTATTAAAAGCATTACAATACACCGAGGTTCATCATCATCATCATCATCAGCCCGGTCAGTCCACTGTTGGAGAAAGGCCTCTCCCAAAGCGCGCCACTGAGCCCGATATTCAGCTCTTGTTTCTTACTGTTGCCAGCTATTTTTTGTATATCTTCGCCCCACCTAGCCGGAGGGCGCCCTAACCGAGGTTAACTGGAAGATAATGCTTGCTAGCATTAAGTTCGCCTATGTATGTAAACCCATCTTTTGTGTGCAATAACAAATTATCTCCTATGTCTATCTGTGGCATCGTAGCTACCAAACGAATGGACTGATTTTGATGCGGCTTTTTCTGTTTTAAAACTAATGTGATTGAGATGGTTATTAGCTATAATGAAGAGGGTTTGGGGACTGTCGGGATCGTAGCTTCCAAACGAATGGGCCGATTTTGATGAGATTTTTTCGGTTTGAAAACTGATGTTAGCTATAATGGAGGGGTTGGAAATTATATATTTTTTTAATCTGTGCTTGTCCCTCCTAACGCATTCGGTTCCTCCTTCCAGATCATCAACAATGAACACACCAGGCTCCATGATGTCTCCAGTGTGGACAATGGACAACATCCTCGAGAAGCGTTCCGACTCGGACCGAGCTTCCATCTACTCCAGGTCCAGCGGCAGCGCTTCCGAGTACAGTGTTCCGCGCACCTCCTGCATCCTGGACAAGAGCTTCGAGTCCAAGCGGGGCAGCCCCGTGGGGTGCTGCACGCCGACTGTACCGGTCAAGCAGGGTGCCTGCCAGTGCTGGCAGCAGAAGCCGTGCTGCTGTAGGAAGAAGGTCTTTAACGGACCGTATGAGAACTATGACGTGCCAAAGACGCCTATGCCTTTAATACAGGTAAATATTCTACTGGTGCACTATTATATTATTATTTTTTGCGATTTTTTATATACACCTTTGCCCGCGAGCAAACTTTGCCACCGCCGTTTACCCCCTTAAGAACATAATTTCAAAAGATCCATCCTTGGTGCACCTGAGAATGCTCAAGGAGTATTTCCTCCAAATGTCATATATCTAGATCCACCACGTTGCGAGTGGAAATCTTACACTATATTTTACTGAATATCTCATTCAGTAAAATATAGTGGAGTTCCTACAAAACTTCAGAGCTCTTGGTATTATCGATGTCCATAGTCGTACCGTGCCCTACTGGACAGTCTACTTATTTCCTGTTGTTAAAAAAACGAAAACTTTATAATATTTTAAACAGGCATAGTCATAAACATTAGTATTATTATTAGGAACGGGATATTTCGCCAAAATAATTATCGAGAACTCAAAGCAAATAAAATACATGGTAAATATCCCGTTTCTCATGATAATACAAACGACAAGTCATTTCGTAAATTTTGACTTTTTTTACTCGCCATAGTTTCCAAACAGATCCCACTTCTGATTACAGGAACATCCAATCGACGGCCACGCGCCGACGGACGCCGCAAGCTTATATGACACACCAAAGAAACTGAAATGTCTCATCAACGGACAAGCGTGCAGCTGCACACCCAAACCCGACCTCCCAACCACAGAGCAGGAAGAGCACGCAAACTACGTCAACGTAGAACCTGTTACCAAAAAACCAGAGATAGACTACGGAAACTACGCCAATATAGACTTAAATGCTACTTTAGAGAAATTCGAAAGTTCATTGCAGATTCTGCGAAGCGCTGGATTCAGCCAGGAGGAGCTTGAAGCGCTGGAAGACATTCCAGAGCACGAAGATGACATATCCACAGCTACGACAAACACGGTGCATCCATCCACGGAATGCTGCAACGACTACATGCCAGAAATGAGCTGCTCCAGTAGCAACAAGAACTGTGACAACATCAGTAGAATCAGCCACTTTTCTGATCCAACTCAACACTCTGATGCTGACAACACTTTGAGCACGAGACGGTCCAGTTCAGCAGATTTCACGAAGAGGCTTGATGACGAATTTGGAGTCCACAGTCAGATTTGCTTCACACCGACTGTTCTAAGAAAAGCGATGAAGAATGACAGAATAAACGACGTACCACTCCTGATTGTTGAGGATAAGGACTTCAAGGTACCAGAACCTAAAAAAGAGACTCTGGTCACGAAGTTAAGAGATGCTGTTAAAATAAGGCGGTCTTCAAGCGTGCCGAGTAAATCGGAAAAGAATAGAGATTCGTCCAGTTCCAACGATTCTGGTGTATCGACTGGATCTTTGAAGCATCACAAAGGTGACTTTGATTTTGAAATGCCGATCACGAATGCTAAATCTATGAAGAAGCATATGAAGAACAAGCAGATGAGGCGGTCCATGACCCCGGTGCATTGTTTTACGAAGTCTAATTCGTCGGATCCGTTGAAGAATCTGACATTTCAGTTTGAGGAAGTCGCGACCCTGACCAAGTCTAACTCTTGTGATGCTGATACCCTGACGAGGCGGAAAAAGCGAAATGGTAAGAATCCTTTCTTAAATTAATATAAGTCTTCTAAAATTTCACTGATACTATATTAATCATTATTGGTTCAGTAGTTTTTGAGTAAATCAAATTATTTTTGTATTGTGAAACAAACAATGGTTGATGTTTTTTTTTGGTTTTGTAAAATGCTGTTGAACTCCATTTTATGGGTTTCGTAGCCAAACAAGGATTCCCTCTCGTACGTCTCTGTCCGACTTACTCGCTCTTAATGTATAATATTCGGTATTTTAAAAAAATTATGAGGATTGTTTGACATATTTTTTTTCTATTTGATTCCGATTACGAAATATTTGGCTCTAAAGTAACCTTTTTGCTTGAGTTAATGCGGGATGCGCCCAATTCTCATAAATTATTAAATTAATGTTAACTGAATCGAGATTTAATTGTAAATTGAATAAAAATTGGAATTCTGAATCAATTTGTTGCGGCTCCAGACTATCTTCCAACCCAATGACTCCAAACGTTCGGTCACACATCGAATCGATAGGTGCAGCCGCGCTGTTACTGATAAGCGCCTAAAATTATTATATTCAAGCCTACAGATGAATAAAAATTAAAAAAACATGCGTAAACGAAGATGGTGGATGCTGACAATACGCGTAAATGTGGCTTACATTTAGAATGAGATGCGCACAAAATTCGCAAGGCCGTCCAACTGATCGTCCGACCTATGACGTGTGGAAAGCTGGTTCGAGAACTTTTTCAAACTATTTGATTTGTCGTCGATTAATCGCCGTCACTCCGATCTCGGGCCAATTCAACCAAACTATGTCAAACGTGCACGAGCCGTCCTTCTATATATCGAAGGTTGGACGATCAGTTGGAGTGGAGAATTGTAAGAAAGTCTGGAGCCACTATAAAATCAACACTCGGCGACATTACATTTTTTTTTTGTTTTTATTGAGATTGATGGTAGAGAATTAAGATTCAGGTGGTGCAGTTCTTGTGCACACACGTCATAGTGCATCTTTAGAATACCGACAGGCTTGATTTAATTTATTAACAAAATCTTTGTTTTTTTTTCAGTGGAAACAGATTCAACCGCCCGCCATAGCCAAATGACAAACAAAAGTACATCCAGCGGCACTTCCGACACGTCGGACTACATGGAGTCCCTGTCGGTCTCCTCGTTCAGCTCGTGCGACGCGTCGGCCGACCGACACGTCGCGCGGCCGCGCTCCGGCAAGGAGTACGCCAGCATAGACCGAGTCGCGCTGGTTTGCGACCGCTCTTAAAAACCGTTAAATCTTCTGGTCTTAAAAATAATAAGCGTACTTAGAAATCTTTAGAAACGGGCTAGTTTTTCGTCAATTGCCGTAATTTTATAGGCAGTTATGCCTATGCCTATGGTTATGCCGTGTACCCCAACTTTATTCCAGTGGCTTTTTGGCTAGCTGAACAATTGCGGCAATTAACTCCGGTTCCTTAGGACCGGTAGGTCACGAGACCGAAGTTCTAGCAAGGAATATGCGAGCACAGAACTCAACACGCTGGTTTGTGATTGCTCTTAAAACGTGCTATTACCTGACCATTCAACACACAATTCGGTATTCGTAGTGCCGATACACTGTGCGCTTCGGCATTTTCGTATTTCCAATTGCCAAATAAAATGTTGTTTTGATTTTTGATCTTATTGAGATGTTTAAAATAGGTAGAAGATAAAACGAAAAATGCCGAAACACATAGTACAGTAGTCACATCGAATCTTTGTGGTTGTGAAGTTAGGCTCTGTGAACGATTGCGCAAGTACAGCTCATACAGGTGTGAGGATAAAACAGCATAAAGTTAGCGAGTTTGATGACGTAAGTAAGGCAGTTATACAATGCTGTTTTAACCTTCAACATTGATTGGGATTGCGTCTGAAAAATAGCAGTTTGCGCAGCGACTAGCAGACAACTTCCGTGCCGCAAAGATTCGTTGTGACTACTGTAAAAGAGTATGTCTGGAAAGAGAACCGTCTTTGTAGGATTTGAGAGCATGACAGCGATTTATTAGCTTACCGTTTCTGTAGGGCGATATGAAACGTGAACAAGTTTGACATATATCTTGACAAAAACTTTGTCACTTTGGTTAAAATTAAATCTCTTTAAGCTAGTTCCCATTTATATAACGAAGGTTTTCTTTCTTCACAGACTTTAACAATATGAAAACGCAATACTTAGTCTGTAACTTTGACTGGATTCAAAACGAAATAAATATGTATTGACCGGTCTTAAAACACAGTACTTAAGTCTAGATGGCCAGTCTTAAAACACAGTTCGTATAGAAGGCCAGTCTTAAAACAGAGTACGTCTAGATGACCGGTCTTAAAAATAATACGTGTACCTATTATGTAGTTAGTGTATAGTAATATGTAAAGCTTTGTTTGTACTTACGTATTCTATAATAAAGGATAGAATGGCATTTTTGGTTTAATTTCAAAATATGATCCTGAAGGAGCACTACTATCTTGCTCGCGCGCCCCTCCCACTAATATGATCCTGAAGGAGCACTACTACCTTGCTCGCGCGCCCCTCCCACTAATATGATCCTGAAGGAGCACTACTACCTTGCTCGCGCGCACCTTTCACTAATATGATCCTGAAGGAGCACTACTACCTTGTTCGCGCGCCCATCCCACTAATATGATCCTGAAGGAGCACTACTACCTTGCTCGCGCGCCCCTCCCACTAATATGATCCTGAAGGAGCACTGCTACCTTGCTCGCGCGCCCCTCCCACTACTATGATCCTGAAGGAGCACTGCTACCTTGCTCGCGCGCCCCTCCCACTACTATGATCCTGAAGGAGCACTACTACCTTGCTCGCGCGCCCCTTTCACTTATATGATCCTGAAGGAGCACTACTACCTTGCTCGCGCGCCCCTCCCACTAATATGATTCTGAAGGAGCACTACTACCTTGCTCGCGCGCTTTTTCACTAATATGATCCTGAAGGAGCACTACTACCTTTCTCGCGCGCACCTTTCACTAATATGATCCTGAAGGAGCACTACTACCTTGCTCGCGCGCCCCTCCCACTAATATGATCCTGAAGGAGCACTACTACCTTGCTCGCGCGCATTTTTCACTAATATGATCCTGAAGGAGCACTACTACCTTGCTCGCGCGCCCCTCCCACTAATATGATCCTGAAGGAGCACTACTACCTTGCTCGCGCGCACCTTTCACTAATCTGATCCTGAAGGAGCACTACTACCTTGCTCGCGCGCCCCTCCCACTAATATGATTCTGAAGGAGCACTACTACCTTGCTCGCGCGCCCCTTTCACTTATATGATCCTGAAGGAGCACTACTACCTTGCTCGCGCGCCCCTCCCACTAATATGATCCTGAAGGAGCACTACTACCTTGCTCGCGCGCCCCTCCCACTAATATGATCCTGAAGGAGCACTACTACCTTGCTCGCGCGCCCCTCCCACTAATATGATCCTGAAGGAGCACTACTACCTTGCTCGCGCGCCCCTCCCACTAATATGATCCTGAAGGAGCACTACTACCTTGCTCGCGCATCCCTCCCACTAATATGATCCTGAAGGAGCACTACTACCTTGCTCGCGCGCCCCTCCCACTAATATGATCCTGAAGGAGCACTACTACCTTGCTCGCGCGCACCTCCCACTAATATGATCCTGAAGGAGCACTACTACCTTGCTCGCGCGCCCCTCCCACTAATAGACAATATTATCAAAAGGAAAGATTTGTTTTTTGTATGTGTTTTTTTGTAATGGATAAACTCAAAAAATCATAATAATCATCAGCCTGTATCCGGCCACTGCTGGTCTCTCCCAATGAACGCCACAGAGCCCGGTCTTCGGTATCTTATCCAGTTTCTGCTGGCCACCTTCCGCGGGTCGTCACTCCACCTGGCTGGTGGGTGCCCTACACAACATTTGCCAAGGCGTGTCTCCACTCAAGAACCCGTTTACCCCAGCGGCTGTCCGTTCTTACTAATGATAACTAATTACTGGAATAAAAAACCAACTAAACTGTCAACACAATGAGTGTCCGGGTTTTTCCCGGACACTTCTTGAGAAACCCCCCCCCCCCCCGGACGCCCCCCGGACGCCCTTCATACTAGGGGAAACCCGGGGAAACCCGGACGGATGGCAGCCCTTGTTATGTGCAACCAGGATTTGTGGTGAAGTTGTTGTTCCTCTTTAGATCGAAAGAAGTTGTTTGTTCTCAGTAGATCGTAGATAGTTCTTGAGGGTTTGTGAAACGATTTTCCGTGTAGAGATCCTCAAATTCGATGTACCTATGTATTTTATTGTTACACGGGCGGCAACGATTGCGCCGTGATGCCTCTGATGTGATATTATTTAATATCAGGTGATATTTTCAATTCAAGACAGTATAAATTGTAGCAAAATACTTCTATCAAACCAATCTTAACCTCAAACAAATTGCAACGTCAAAATAAACCAACCATAAACTAGGCCATTGGTAGGTTTAAAGATGTTACCATAGAAAAACCAAAAACCTAACATAAACCTCTAACGGTAATACCATTTCTTCTTGATTTGGGTCTAAACCTGAGTCCAACTCAAAAACCTACGTTAAACCATCAACCATAATAAGGCTGAATGTGTTCCCAAAGATCATAGAATGATCTTTGGTGTTCCTAAGTTACTCTTGGAGTAGTTAATTCCAGACTAACCAAGTCTTTCGTAAAGTGTTATTAATAAAAATGGAGTAACCTCGGACTACCAATATACTATTCTATACTATATTGTCAATACTTACTCTTTTGCCAATCTTTATTTTAGTTCGAACTTTCTGGGCGCTGCAGACACTTTCTCTTTCAGTCATAAGTAGATTTTTTGTAATTTCTTCATCGAGATATTTACATCAACACCTGAATTAATACGCTACCCTATGTACATCGCGAGTAATACTGAATTAAAGATCGCAAAACATCAATTTTGCTGATTTTTCTTTGTGCGTCCTGCTCCCTCCCCCTGTGTTTTGGCAAAAGTTAAACATTACATCATCGAGCTGACTATATAAGCTAAAAAACGGCATTAGAAATAGATCTCTGGACCTTATTTCGACCTTACATAGTAGCCGGAGGGTCCTAAATTATTAATGGCCTTGAAGAGTGGGTGAGTATCTTCAAATATACAGTATTAGTACACGAAACCAGTGAATGACCAGTGAAAACTGAATAATTATAACAATAGAGCCGTGGTATGGTAGCATAACGGTTCAATTAGTGCAACTTAGATTGGAGTCCTGGTGCGTTCCGAGGTAGGCTCCGCACCAAAGACTTTTCTAAATGATGTACGGTATTTCATCGCTCCGTGCTTAGGATGGCTCTTAAGCTGTCAGCCCGGCTGCTATTGAATAATAACAGTCGTTCAGACATTTCAGAGGCCCTCGGGAGGCCTGAAAAACTTTGACAGTAGAGACCAGCACTACCTCTTATGACAAAATAAAATACCTGAATCATCGAACTTACCCGCAAACTGACCTCGTGTCCGGAGCGCATAAGGATACAAAGTACAATTACTGCTGATCTAAGACTTGTATGTGTAGTGTAGGCGATGTCTTTGAAGGCATCATTCAAACTACTAAATATACGTCATCGGTAAATCTGATAATACCTACTGACATCATATACTGACCTCCTCTCATTATTTTTTACCTGCCTCGCGTGGAGACAGAACACATCATTCGGACTCCCCGTTCCCAGGTGTCTCCAACGGTGGCCGATGGAAAAAATAATTTGTTCGTCATGGTGAAGAAGCCTACTGATGATGATGATATCAAAATAATAAGATAGGTATCGTTTAACGGCTTCACTTTATAAAATGTTTCATGGATCGCAACCGCTACGACCACTTTGGTATTAGTGTTTTTTGACAATTATTTGTAGCTCTATCTTTAAGCTCGTATCTACTAAGTATGAGATAGGTTAGGCCTCTTCTCGTTCACGCCATGTTTGCCGTTCCTGTTTCCTGTGCAAGTCTGCATATTGACAACATCATCAGACAGTAGGGCTGGCGATCTGCTTCTTAAAAATTGTAAGCAGCAACCTGAAATATCTCCAATGAACACTGAAGAAAATCTACCTAACCCTTAGTTACGTTACCCAGCAGTCAGTACAACAGTGGATAGTGTTTAAGCTGCGCGTGAGCACATCGCAACACAGTTCGCTTGCAACACCGATATCAAGAGGCAAGGCACATTAGGATTACTAATGTAGATTACGTTATATATATTATATTCATGCAAAACCCTAGGTCTGAGGTTTGCCATCGACGAATTAGATAAGTCGTACCGTATTGAATTGTTCATTATTCTAATGCGGTATTTTTATGAAGTACTAGCTGTGCCCGCGGCGTTGCCCGCGTGGTATTTTTTCTGGGATGTAAGGATCCTATAAGTTATTTCACAACCAAGAGAAACCATTTCAAAAATGAAAAAAATAATTAAACATCGTTCAGGCGCCTAAACGATTTTTATCGATTGCTCGACTTCTGCTCATCAGATGTTGAGACCAAGTACACCAATTTTTAAGTCAAACCCTAAGCTATCCAACATTAAAAAGCACATCGCAATTGGTCCAGTAGTTTTTACGTGATGCTCGAACATACAAACTGTTATTTTTAGGTTAAATTTTTAACAAAAGTCTACAAGGATTTAATAATTAAAAATAAATTGGTATACTGTAAATAAGCTACTGAACAAGAATATAACATTTTTAAATTCGTGCCTGTCTGTTTGTCTGACTTTTCGTCTGTTCACGGATCACATAAAAATACTGGACCGATTGAAAATGCTTTTGGAGGATTTATCACGTCCGAGAAGTGCCCCAGCAGAACCAGAGCATAATCCTCAAAAAAAAACGATTTGTTCGTAAAATTAACACTAAATTAAAATTTTAACACCAGTCTTGACTCTCCCATTAATTTTTATTTTAACATTGTCGCGGTCAAGATGTTAATAACTCTTATTTTTGTTATTCACAAATTCGAAGAAATAAAAATTATGAGGTCTTGTTTATATGAAAAAAATATATGAGAAAATGCAATTCAAAGAGTGCAGACTTTTATATATTGGTATTCATGTCCAAGATTATGTTTTAGATCACCGAGAAGAGAGCTTATTACTTTTATATATTGGTATTCATGTCCAAGATTATGTTTTAGATCACCGAGAAGAGAGCTTATTACTTTTATATATTGGTATTCATGTCCAAGATTATGTTTTAGATCACCGAGAAGAGAGCTTATTACTTTTATATATTGGTATTCATGTCCAAGATTATGTTTTAGATCACCGAGAAGAGAGCTTATTACTTTTATATATTGGTATTCATGTCCAAGATTATGTTTTACATCACCAAGAAGAGAGCTTATTACTTTGGAAAAAATTAAATGAAATGTATTTATTGCAGAAACTGTGTTATAAAGCTTTGTGATATACAATACTAGCTTTCCCGCCCGCGACTTCGTACGCGCGGACTACTGTTTATCGCAAAAAACATTTTCTTCTAGGATATAAAAAAACCAATGCAAAAGTAGGTAACAGCAATGCTCTTGATGTTTTTTGACAGACTTGTTATTTCGTTTGCATGGCAACCGATCCTTACAGTGAGTAGTCAACATTTTCCAGTTTTCCCGCGGAAACTTTCAATTTTCCGGGATAAAAATTATCCTATGTTTTATTCCAGGGTATAAGCTATTGCCATTCCGAATTTCGTCAAAATCCTTCCAGCCGTTATCGCGTGAAAGCTCCCCAAACAAACAAACAGACAACGATTCACTTTTATATATTGGTATGGATTACTTGTATCCACAGTTTGTTCAACTAAGGACGTACCATATTTTATGATAATAACATGCACATAGTTAAATATTTAAACGAGAAGCCCCTCGTGACCACGATCAATGCAACTTGATCGAAACTTCTCGTGACCACGATCAATGCAACTTGATCGAAACGTCGAGGTAAATAAATATTTAAGTTTTCAGCGCGATTAAGTCCCGTTTAAATATATAACTATGTGTTCGAATCGCGAAAGTTTAAAAGTTACAATAACATACACATTCCTTAATATACAATTATAAAAAGGATTTTAATTACTACTTATATTTATTTGAATGATGAAATGTCTGTTAATGTTTTTACAAAGTTCCAAAAATACTTTGAAGCAATTTAACCATTAAAACATAATGAACCCCTTTATTACACACACAAATATATATTGTAGTCAAACACCCTCACATCATATATATTGTAGTCAAACACCCTCACATCATATATATTGTAGTCAAACACCCTCATATAATATATATTGTAGTCAAACACCCTCACATCATATATATTGTAGTCAAACACCGTCATATAATATATATTGTAGTCAAACACCCTCACATCATATATATTGTAGTCAAACACCCTCACATAATATATATTGTAGTCAAACACCCTCACATCATATATCTTTGTTTTTTCGCTTTAGTATAGATGGGCTTAGTACTGATCTCAAGCAATGAGGTGTGCTGAAAACGAGCTCTGCGCAGTACAGGCACAGTACATAATTATATAGTCTGCGGACTATATAATTATGTACTGTGGTACAGGGCTGAGCATACCGCAATTGCCACATAAGCCCATTACCACAAAGAAGATAACGCATTACTCCGATAACGTGACACGAGTTCGGGAAGGAATTCTATATACCGTAGCGTTACAAACCGATGTGTTCCTTAGATAGTTGAACTAGGTACGTAGTTGTCGCGAGATACGTTATCGTGAGGTTCCATGTACCTACTACATTTAATTGATTTGTTCGATGGCAATCAATACATTGTATTCTTCTTATCTGTTTGTAACCTATAAGCAGGTCTAATTAACTAAAAATCTATACGTATTATAAAGCAATAAGTACGAAAAAGTATGCACAACGATGATTAAAAAAATGTGGTCAAGGGTACTTTAAATACACTACTGAACAAGAATATAACATTATAAAAAGTCGTGTCTGTCTGTTTGTCTGTATGTTTATTTGTTCGCGCAACACATAAAAACTGCTAGGACGATTGCGATGCGGTTTTCACTGTTGGATAGATTAGGGTTTGACTTAAAACTGGGGTACTTGAAACAACTATTTGATGACTGAATATTGAAGAATTGTAGTATATTGTACTTTATGTGTACTTTTGGTCCTGGAATACCATGTCTGGGCAACTTTTAAATGAAATGACCACGCGGGCAAAGCCACGGGTACAGCTAGTTCTTATAATAAAGCAATAAGTACGAAAAAGTATGTAAAAGTATATTACCTAAACTAAAATTTAAAGCTGCAAGTTTGTATGTGTGTATGTTTGTTACTCCTTCCCGATCAAACGGCTTAACGGATTTTGATGAAAATTGGAATGGAGATAGCTTATACCCTGGAATAGCACATAGTATACTATTCATCATCAACATCATCAATAGTCAGGCGGGTGAAACCGCGGAAGCCAGCTAGTAGAATAATAAAAGCAAGAATTTTTAGTCACTGCCACTTCAATATTTTTTTTAAGGTGCCACCTGTCTCGAGCCAGTATGACATTAATCCCCGTACTCCTTGTCATGCTTTTAATAATTTCGACACTCCGCACATGATCTTCGGTAGTATAGTGGTAAGTATCCCCGCCTGTCACGCGGGAGACCGGGGTTCGATTCCCCGCCGGAGAGATCACATTTTGCATTTTTTAATGCCTTGCCTTTTCACATCTTTATTTAGCTTTATTCAAGACTAGTAACTTGGCCCGGTTTCGCACGGGTAGCGCTCACACTTCGGCATTTTTCTTACTTTTGGCATTTTTAAAAGATTTGCAACTACAAAAAAAAACTACTTTAAGCGTAATTAACATCTTTGGCAGCGACGATCGTGGTGTTTTTTGAATGGGTATAAACAACTGCATTATTTCTCACGTTCTTGACAGACTAGTTATTATTTCATTTCCACGGCAACTGTCATTGGGGTCCATCGCCATTATTGCACATTTTTTATAGGTACCCAGCCATCGGTACGCTCAGATTTGTTATTGAATGTTATGTATTAAAACTAGTAACTGGTGGCTCTGTGAGCTGTAGACCACGCGCGTACAAACTTTTTTGCTAACAATGTAGTGGTGCACAGTAGCACCATCTAGTTCACTTATTGTAAAACTAACATTAATAACCAATCCCTACCTAATAGGTAAAGGGCTGATTCCACTGGTAGAAACCTAAAAGTGAGAAATTTACTGCATTTTGAGGAGCTATTCTGCTCATCACGCCGAAGATCCTCATCAGATCTTCACCAAATTTTTATGAGACTAACTTAATGTTACTACCTTTTAAATAAAAAAAGAACCATCGAAATCGGATTTAGTAAGGCGGAGATATTCAGTAGCCCCCTTTTTAGCCTTATTTTTAACCCTTTTTTGGGGGAAGTACCCCCCAATCAAAAATCCCCGACGAAAAAATAAATCTAAAAGTTCGCATAACCTGTATACCAAGTTTCGTCTAGATCGGTTGAGAAATGCGACCTGTAGAGGAAAACAGAGATCCGGACATTCGGAAGGAATTCGGAAGGACATACGAAATAATTTTTGTCCAAGCTGAAACGAAGATGCTTCGCTCGTGGTAGTCACTCGCTCGGTCAATTAAAAAAAATGATTAACGACTACTATTTTTTAATGAATGTCACTTTTTATGTAAATACTTTTTTTGGCTATTTTTTCCCATAAAAAAAATATGTTTTTTTTGCCATTTCACTTCATACGTAGTTTTTTTTTTACTTTGCCATCGGTTTGTGAGCTACCCTGAAAGTTTCAGCCAGATAACAAATCGGGAAGTGCTCGAAATTTGAATTGCAAGATTCCAGGACAGACAGAAATACATAGATACATACACACATACAAGTGAAGTTAAATAAAAGCTTTTAATATTAAAAAATACGACGAGCTCCCGGTCCCCACGGTCCCAATGTCCTAAAGCTATTTAGGTAATACTAAATTAGACAATGTTACAAAAACAAATTCTTTACAAAACTACCCCTATCTTCGCACTCTAATCACTGTAAAGCGCGAACCGATAAGATTCTGGCACTTTCACGACCACTCCAAACGAGGGTCGTTAGATAGGACAGCATCGCAAACGTCCCTGCAACCCCTGCTGATAAGCCGGAGGGGTGCATTAGGAAAATTGCGCGATTGGAAATGTTTTTACAGGAATTCCATTGGATATTTTTATTTGGGAAACTAGCTGCACCCGCGCAAACTCGAGATCGGAAACAAAAAGCTATTCTCGAACACGATACCATGGAATCGAGTCGATTATTGATATCACTTGGCGATCGAATTTTAACGACGGCGTTATCTGTTTCCGGTTATGATGAAATAGCTTATGGCTGCGATCGCGTCGCTGTTTTCGTAAAATATTGATTACTGTCTGTTTAGTATTGACAAAACAACTTTGAAAATGAGGAATTTGACAAGAAAAGCCAATTATTTTTGCATTGAAATTTGCATTTTTAAATGAGCAAAAAATATGTATATAAAAATTTCATATCTAATAGGGCGGGAAGGCGGGTGTTGGGGTTCTATTTCCTCCCCCTACCCGTTCCCTGACTGTACAAACGGCCGCAAGAGGGGCAATGAGGGATTGTAAATGATAATTTATTTCTTTGATTCTTTGAAAACATTTTGAGGTTTTTTTTTTCTAAATAATCCGACATGAATTATTGTGACCTAGTTTGTTGTAACGATTTGGATAATTTTATAAATCATTGCCATCGTCGAGCATGTGTTTTAAATGATCAATATCCCATGATATAACAAACGCGCGATTGTCTGTAAATGTTTATATGCTGGTTTTCAAACAAAACTTGACGGCTCAGGAAACTACAGGAGCTTTAAAAATATCAAGGAAAATGTAAAAAACACATAAAATATGTAAATGCATATAAATATGGAGCAAAACGTTTCTAGAAGCGCGTGATTTCGATCCATGGACCTTTGGATTACGCAAGCCCAGGCATATTGTTATCAATTTATGCACACGTAATATCTTAAAAGACAATCGGCACAAGTATTTACTCAATACGTCACTATGTATTAGCTTTTAGAGTATTTTAAAACCTTTCATTCAACTTGACTTGTTGTATGTATCGATGTATCTATGTATTTTATCCTGGAATCTTGAAACTCAAATTTCGTGCACTTCCCGATTAGCTATCCAGCGGAAACTTTCAGGGTAGCTCACAAACCGATGAAAAATAATTATTATTTTTACGAAAAAAAAAAAAACAAAAAAAAAAATTGTAACGTTCATTAAAACTTAAAAGACGTAAAATCTTTTTTTTTAAGTTTAAATGATTAACTTATACTTATTTTATTTTTAGCACAATAATATTAACCTCTCGATCGCAAAAACGTTCCTCTCCGTGCACCGCTTAGGAATCGAAGATTTCACATAATGTTTCGAACGTAACTCGAGTTCCATGTGATACGATTGTGTCAAGAATGCCAAAATAACGGCATATTTCGATTCCATTTAGTTCACAATCCTCCCGTTCGAATCCCATCTGGGTGGCGCTATTAAATCATGTCGAAGAATGCCAAATTGCGTTTTCGAATGCCAGCCGATAACCGGCTGGCTGAAAATGGATTCAAGAATTGCCCTGCAGTTTTTAAGTCAAACTCTAAGCTATCCAACAGTGAAAACCGCCTCGCAATCGGACCAGAAGTTTTTACCTGATGCGCGAACAAACATACAGACAAACTCACAAACAAACAAACAGACGGACACGAATTTTAAAAATGTTCTATTCTTGTTGAGTAGCTTATTTTAGGTATCCTATACAAATTTTTTCTTAATTATCTTCAATGTACAGACTTTTTCGTTTGTATTGCTTCATAAGTATAGATAGTATAGATAAGGGCGAGTCAAAATCAGATCGAAAATCATGTAATTATAATTAGATAATTATAATTAAGTCAAGTTAATTATAATTAGATTGTATGGTCTAATAATACTAAAACTCACTTTTCTTTCCAATTGCACTTTTATCGGCGCGAGTTCGGGCAAGTCGAATCAGAGAGACTCGACGCTGCGGTAATAAACCAATTAGATCTATATAGGACAATATATTTTAATAACAGTCTTGCTTAATTAAAGATAATGTGTTAATTTGTTTTTCATATTACAGAATAGTTTTATCTGATAGTGACATTGTTCTCTGCTCTTCCGAGGAAATAAATAAAAGAAAATGTGTAACAAACTCTAAATTAAGGAGAGCAGCAAAAAACCAACATTACGTGGTGTTCCCAGGCGGTCACCCATCCAAGTACTGACCACGCCCGACGTTGCTTAACATCGGTGATCGGACGAGAACCGGTGTATTCAACGTGGTATGAACGTTAGCGACAGGTAGTTCCAAATAGAAACTCCTTTAACGCTTAAAGAAGACTGGAATTGGAATTTACTGGTGGTAGTACTATTATTTATTCTATGTTATTGTAGACCGGCACTACAATAACATTATTAATAAAAGCTTTTAAAAATAAATAACCAACCAAGGGCGTGTGGCACTCGCATAGACTTGTCGTCCGTCCGCACCGTATCCCGCGACGGAGGAGCTCACTGTAAACTGGTGATTTCTACAAAAATAGGCTTTTACCAGCGTAAGTTGACCTAAAGTATCTACGCGCGGCAACAACGTGCGGTCAGAGTTTCACTGGGCGGTGCCTATTTATTTTGTAAAAATCACCAGTTTACAGTGAGCTCCTCTGTCGCGGGAGCCAGAAAGAGATCAATATTCTTACAGTGGCTTGTCAATATATATATATATGAAAATATAATGTATGTTCGGAAGAATATCAATACCTTTGTTAAAAATAGGGATGTTCATAATTTTAATACTAGAAATAAAAATAAACAAAAACTGTCTGGATTTCGGTTAAAGAAAGTTAGTGGAACATATATACGCTTTTTTAATATTTTACCTGATGGCATTGATCAATGCATAGGTTTAAAACTTTTGTTAAAGTAAATCTCATAAAGAAAGCGTATTACAATGTAAATGATTATATTAATGACAGAAATGCATGGCCTGATGTCTCCAAGCTCCATGATAATAATAAGTGATAGCTTCGATGTTAACGTTAAGTGTATGAAATGTTCAAAGTACTTTGTGAGATGTCTCAAACATACCATACCATGTAATTATTTTTCCCAGTTTGATTTATTTGATGTTTGTGGGACATCTCATTGTCACTTTTATGTTTTATATTTGTAGTTTAGTAGGTTTTGTTATAATTGTGACATTTGAAAAAATATAAAGAATTAACAAATATGAAAAAAATACATCCCCTTAGAGTTTCTTGGTGCTCTCTTCTCTAACGGGCGTATTTCCGAAGCACCGGTAGAGTCAGAAGGGTATTTCCTTTTCCAGTGTGAGATTTAACTCTGTTGGCACATGAAAGGGAAATTTCCTTTTCAAACTCAAAGAATACTTAGTTTATCTACATTTTGATTGATTTGATCTTTTTATAATATTTTATGTATTTCTTCTTGTTCATGAGATGTTAATTTTGACTTGTAAAAGTGCTATTATTTTAACAAGTCAAAACTTCTTCTTTGACTTTGAGAGATAAAATGTTTATTGGCAGAAAACACACTATAACATTAAAAAATCTATTCAAAAAAACTCTACAGAGAGCACAGAATAAATATTAGTACTACGTACTGACTGGCCAACGCGGCGCGGCCGCGCGGGGTAGAGTGGTGGCGACCTAAATTGTTGTATTTCGGGTTTCGGGTACATATCAAAATATATAAATTTATAATATATATTTTTAGAATTATTTAAGTTCCAAATACATAATTTTAAAATATCGAAATTTAATATATATAAAGTCCACAACACATAACAGTTCAAATTAATAATGGATAAAAAGCATAATAATAGTTAAACTGTCTAAATTCAGAATATACAATGTATTTAGATTAAATAAATGTTTTTGTTAAATAATGTATGCATAATAACCATTGTTTTTATTATGCATAAATTATTTAACACAAACATTTATTTAATCTAATTACATTTGAAGTAATTTTCAATTACATTTGTACAATAAAACAAACATGTTCGCAGCCTCACCTTAACCAACTTAACCTAATCTACTGTTACTGTATAGTATCTAGATATTCCGACGATTATAAATACCGTTCTTTATGGATATTTAATTTATTCATTTGAACCATAAAGTATTATGATTTTCAGTATGTAAAACTTATGAATTGTAAAAATATGTAGGTATATTGATTTTTAGTATTTCTACCATTATAAATAATAAACTTGTACATTTTCACCAATGCAGGAAGTCGGTGGATGGAGGTGGCACAAGATCGCTCGTCATGGCGCTCTTTGGGGGAGCTGCCTATGTTCAGCAGTGGACTGCTAAAGGCTGAAATGAAGTTGATGATTTTGAATTTTTGAATTCTAAACATTTAAATTTTAAATTTATATATTTAGATCAGATCTGTTGTACCTTATTTCAATAGCCATAAGATTTATTTTATCAACCGCAAAGTTTAGTTGACTGCTTACATAAAATTTGAAAATCGAATGAAACTACATATCACATATTTGTTTTTAGTATTTGATCATCATCAGCCTACATTCGTCCACTGCTGGACGTAGGCCTCTGCTAGTGGACGCCACTGAACTGATCTTCAGCTCTCCTCATCCAGTTCCTACCAGCGGCTTTTCGCAGGTCGTCACTCCACCTGCCGGCGGGCGCCCAACACTACGTTTGCCTATACGTGGTCTTCACTCTAGAACTCGTTTACCCCAGCGACGGTTGTCGGTGTCGGTGGTCTTCGAAAGATATGACCAGTCCATTGCCACTTCAACTTATTAGGGATGTCACTGAACTATGTCGGTCACTTTGGATATCTGACGGGTCACCTCATTCCGGTTTCTTCTTCAGAGAAACTTCTATCATTTATTATGTTATTAAAACTAATGAAAAAAATATTAAACCAACTTCAAATCGTATAAATCTTTAAATGAATAAATAGTAAAAAAAAAATTGAGGTCTGTGCTGCGCTCAAATCGACTAACGTAAGTAGGTAAGTAGGCACTTAATTACCTGGCACCTTCGAGCATATTTCGGGCACAGACCTCAAAATAAATGAATTATTTATTTCTTTTAAGTTTTATACGTTTTGGAGTCGTTTTTCAAATTAGTTTTTATTTGAAGTCGGTTCAAAATTATATATTTATAAAATATAATTTAGTTTCTAACACGTTTTTAAATAGGTTTTAAGTTTCAAAGTCAACCCGTTATTGAGATAGAGCAGTAACAAAATTTGAGGAAAAAAATTTAGAGAGGCACTATTTATTTGTTTATTAAAATAATATATAAAACTTTAAGTCTATTTCATAAATAGGCAGTTAGCTGAGTGCCCGCGGCTTTGTCCGCTTAGCTATTGTTATTCTCAAAACTATCCTGTGTTATTGTAGGACCAAAAGTACACCTGTAAAGTACAATAAGAATGTACCAAATTTCATCAATCTTCGTTCAGCTATCTACATCTACTTTAATATTATAAAGAGGAAAGATTTGATTGTTTGTTTGTTTGTAATGGATAAACTCAATAAATACTGAATCGATTTAAAATATAGCCTATAGAAAGCTACATTATCAGCGAGTAACATGCGCAGTTTAATATTTTCCAAAAAAATTGAGGTCCCTACGAAAATAGCGATAATGTAACCCAAGGTATCAAGGTATCTTGGTAATACCCAAGGTGTTTTTTTAGAGGTATAGAACTTGAAATGGAATAAAACAAAGATGATTTTTTTAAATTGACATGAAATTTACTGTGTTCGAAAGATAATCTTCTGGAATTATAATTTAAATATGACTTCTGGCATATGACCGCCACAGCTGGCTCGGACGTAGTCCAATCTGGAGGTCCAATTTTCGATGACATTTTCCAAACATTTGTGGCCGTATATCGGCAATAACGCGGCGAATGTTGTCCTCCAAGTGGTCAATCGTTTCGGTCTTATTGGCGTAGACTAGCGACTTCACATATCCCCACAGAAAATAGTCAAGCGGCGTTAAATCGCAGGAGGCCAATTCACGGGTCCGAAACGTGAAACTATGCGGTTACCAAACGTTTCCTTCAATAAATCAATTGTGGCACGAGCTTTATAACAAGTTGCCCCGTCTTGTTGAAACCACAGCTCCTGCACATCATGATTGTTCAATTGATGAACGAAAAAGTCAGTAATCATGGCTCTATAGCGATCACCATTGACTGTGACGTTCTGGCCAGCATCGTTTTTAAAGAAGTACGGACCAATTATTCCACCAGTCCATAAAGTACACCAAACTGTCAGTTTTTCAGGATGTAATGGTGTCTCAACATAAGCTTGAGGATTATCATCACTCCAAATACGGCAGTTTTGTTTATTGAAGTATCCATTTAACCAAAAGTGAGCTTCATCGCTAAACTAAATTTGCTTATGAAAATCGGGATCAACGGCAATTTGGTTTTGCGCCCATTCACCGAATCTACGCCTTGCTAGTTGACCGTGTGGCTTCAATTCTTGCACGAGTTGGATTTTGTAAGTACGCAAACCAAGATCTTTCCGCAAAATCTTCCATAAAGTGGATGGACACATGTCCAACTCCTGTGCACGATGGCGGATAGACTGATTCGGGTCTTCCTCTACGCTACGCTCTACAGCAGCAATGACTTCTTCTGTACGCACTGTACGACGCAAAGAGTATATAAATACGTTGAAATGCCAAACCAAACTAAACATAAATCACTTGACAGCTGACAAAATGGCTGCCAGTTAAAATAGTTTTGCCAACTTAAAGTTCTATACCTTTAAAAAAAACACCCGTTATATGAGTAATAATGCAGTAATTATCTATGGTCAAAAAAATCACGATCGTTGCTGCCAAAGATTTTGAATTACGCTTACTGGCGTATTTTTTTTAGAAGTTACGTTAAGGCGGGTATAAAAATGCTAAAAGTAAATAAAACCGCCGCGGTGTGAGCGCTACCCGTGCGAAGCCGGGGCGAGTCACTAGTTAGTTATATAATCGATTGCTCGGCTTCTCTCATCGCATCGAGATACAAAGTACTTACACCAGATTTGAAAGCAGTATTTCAATCTGTCCAGATTTTCGTGATGCGCGAAAAGACATACAGACATACAGACATGCAGAAACGATTATTAAAACTTTATATTTTTATTCTGTTCATATTAGTTCCAAGAGTTTTATTTTTTATCTTCTTTTTGTATTGATTTATTATTTATTACAAGTTTAGATAGACTAGCTGTGCTCGAGGCTTTGCCCGCGTGGTAATTTCATTTAAAAGTAGCCCATACGTGTTATTGCAGGATCAAATGTACCTACTATAATGTGCATACTATATTTCTTCAAAATTATTTCAGCCGTGAAAAGTTTTTTATCAATTGCTCGGCATCTAAGTATCTTAAATAGTGAAAACCGAATCGCAATCAGTCCAGTAGTTTTTACGTGATGCGCGAACAAACATACAGATAGACACGATTTTTCATCATCATCATCAGCCTATATCTGTCCACTGCTGGACGTAGGCCTCTCCTAATGCCCGCCACTGAGCTCGGTCTTCAGCTCTCCTCATCCATTTTCTTCCAGCCTCATTTCGCAGGTCGTCACTCCACCTGGCCACAGGGAATCCTACACTACGTTTGCCTAAACGTGGTCTCTCGTTTAGGTAACGGTTATCGGGTCTTCAGGAAATGTGACCAGCCCACTGCCACTTTTAGCTTGCTTATCCTTTGAGCTATGTCGGTTACCTTGGTTCTCCGTCTGATATCTTCATTACGAATCTTGTCCTTCAGAGAAACACCAAGCCAAGAGAAACCTCTCTCCATAGCTCGCTGAGCGACCTTAAATTTATGGACTAGTTTGACCGTGAGTGTCCATGTTTCGGCTCCGTAGGTCCATGTTCATGACTAGCAGGGCGACCGGGAACTGGGGGCCATATTTTCGCCGTTCATGAGGAGGTTTTGCACATAATCGCCACGCTGGGCATGCGGGTTGGTGACCGCAGGGCGTAGCTTCTCGCACCGGCAGGGCGCTCGCACTCCGCAACAAGTACAAATAAATTCAAGGACCCAATATTCGGGTCCGTTCAGTCGAGTGTCAAGCGTGCGCTGGATGAGTCGCGCGCCTTGTACTTAGCGATAAAGTACCTACTTACGTAAACTTATTGACAAAATTTATTCGTGTTTTAATTATGAGTACCAAGAAGAAAGCTAGAAGGTACTGCATAGCATTCAGCTGTTTGAATAGTGATAGAAATGACGAATTGTTATTCTTTACGCTTCCAAAGGATATAGAAAGTAGGTAGTAGGTACGTAGGTAGGTAGTAAAAATGAGGTAGTAGGTCTATTCTGATAAGAATGTCATTGTATGTAATAGAACTATTTTAATTTATAATAATAATAAGTAACTAATAACATAATACATTATTACTTATTTATTCTGTTACAATATCTAAGTCATAACATATAACAGAATAATTAGTAGTACAAGTACCTATTCATATCTTAATACAACCATACCGAGCGAAAAAGGGACAGAGCGATTCTGAAACGGTTATAGTAATGGAAGGTCTCGCGCGTTCTGATACGGTGCATTCTAGCCTGCACGCGATGGGCGAGCGCCTTCTAGGTAAATATAATTGAAAGCTCGCAGCGCTGTGCGAGTTAAATTGCACTTTATAGCGTTGTAGTGAGAGTCGCTATTTATTTAAATGACTTTACTCAGTTATCCTTCTGTACTTGTACTATTATTTATTCTGTGGCACCGGTGACGCTGCTGCCCGTCACCGGCCTGTGTCATTTGGCTACGCTTGTTTTTGGGATGGTTATACTGCCATCTTGTAACGAAGCGTTACTGGTATATTTATTTTAAGAAAATAGTATAATAATATTAAATTATATATGTATATATATATATTAATTTAAAAGTTCATTTGAAAATGTTAAGTTCTTTGTATCTTTCATTGTTTTGCCTTTAAACATTGTTTAGCCCGAACGCATTGTGTGACTGTGTAATTATCACGCACACAGCCACTCAGCCTGCGGGACAAGATTCAAGGGAAGGGGAGGCAAAACGAAGCGAGCTGACGTCCGCGCATCGCACGCACTCTCAGCGAACTTAGCTCGAGTGAGGCTAGCGATTGTCGGCGTCCTAGCTGACAAGCGCGATCATTTTATAAACTTTTATTATCAGCGGTTTAGCTGGTGTACGACAAACGTCGACCTAAACTCCGTGTGAGTGTGAGTGTTTTCCCGATATAGGAAGCACCGCTATAACTGCGCCATTAAAACTGTACCATTCGAGTTGACTATACCACTCGGAAAACGCTGCAGTTCACGGATTTCAAGGAAAGGGGACGTGTGTCCCTAACACACGGGAATTCCGTGTACCGCCCTCGCTGTGCGACTTAGCACCGAGGACAGCCATCGCCGTTGCTGATCCTGGCTGCTTGACGTTAAAAGGGGAGACATTAAAAATCTTCAGGTCGAACCACGACCTCATAAATTTATGTGCCCTCCTTTAGAGACATTAGAGTCATTCGTTTTATTTTTTTTTGTTAATTTAAATTCACAATAATTTTTATTATAATAAAAAAATATTATAATAAACTTTTTTGTTATTATTTTTATTATTAAATCTTGTACTTTGATTATTAACACCTTAGTTTCATTTTTGTTTAACTACTACATTAGGTAGGTAGAAACTAAGGGTGGTTTAACGGCACTATCTGTCGGTCGCCAGAGCCTCGTTCGTTATCCAGCAGGATGACCGCGTGCAGGTGAGGTTGGCTTGGAACAGTGAGATACTATCTGTCGGTCGCCAGAGCCTCGTTCGTTATCCAGCATGATGACCGCGTGCAGGTAAGGTTGGCTTGGAACAGTGAGATACTATCTGTCAGTCGCCAGAGCCTCGTTCGTTATCCAGCAGGATGACCGCGTGCAGGTGAGGTTGGCTTGGAACAGTGAGATACTATCTGTCGGTCGCCAGAGCCTCGTTCGTTATCCAGCAGGATGACCTCGTGCAGGTGAGGTTGGCTTGGAACAGTGAGATACTATCTGTCGGTCGCCAGAGCCTCGTTCGTTATCCAGCATGATGACCGCGTGCAGGTGAGGTTGGCTTGGAACAGTGAGATACTATCTGTCGGTCGCCAGAGCCTCGTTCGTTATCCAGCATGATGACCGCGTGCAGGTGAGGTTGGCTTGGAACAGTGAGATACTATCTGTCAGTCGCCAGAGCCTCGTTCGTTATCCAGCAGGATGACCGCGTGCAGGTGAGGTTGGCTTGGAACAGTGAGATACTTTTTCGCTCCCTAAGATACCGATCACGACACGATTTTTAAAGATGTTATGTTATGATTCAGTAGCTTAAGCTTTTTAAGTAACCTAAACAGTTTTTATTGAAGTTTTTCATTATTAGTTAAACATTGAACTATGTCTGAAGAAAATAAATTAACAAGCAGAAAACTAAAACAATTATTTTATTTTATACTAGTTTCCCGCCGCGACTTCGTCCGCGCGGACTACTGTTTATCGTGATTTTAACGTCCTATGTTCTTCTAGGATATTAAAAACTAATGCAAAAGTAAGTATAGCACCACTCTCGATGTTTTTTGACATACTTGTTATTTCGTTTCCATGACAACCGTTTCTTACAGCAACTAATCAAAAAAATAACAGTTTTTCCAGTTTTCCCGTGGAAACTTACAATTTTCCGGACTCCCCAAACAAACAAACAAACAGACAACGTTTCACTTTTATATATTGGTATGGATTATAAATATTGACACCTAAATAGTTACCTGAGCTACTCTTAATTAAATTCTTAAAATTTAACTATAATTAGAAAAAACAAATAATTAAGTGTTTATATACAAAAGTAAACCCTAGGAGGCAACAGCAACACTGCCCTTGGGCCTAATTTCCCGGATCACAACCGGAAGCGAATTTCGCGAGTCGAGATGAATCTTCTACGATCTTGAATTTCATGGTCGCTCGTCACGGGTTTAACCAGTATTCGTATTGTATTGTACGTAGGCTTAGTCAGTATTGACTCAAGTTTATCTGCAACGATAACATGTCTCACTCCAAAAAATAACGCACATTTTCACCATCCCTAGAATGCCCAATGAGCATTGAACGTTTTTTTTTATTTGTGGTCTAGGGGACATAAAAATAAACTAATGAACTCGAATATAACTTTTTTATTTTATATCGTTTCTGTCTGTCTGTTTGTATGTATGTTTGTCTGGTTGCGCATCACACTACTGGACTGATTGCGATGCGGTTTACAGTTTACACTGTAGGATAGCTTTGTTAGGTTTCGACTTAAAAATCTGATGAGTAAAAGCGGAGCAATCGATTAAAATCTATTTGACGGATGAACAAATTTTGGTGAAATGTAGTAAATTGTACTTTATCTACCCTCATATCGTAAAATCTGGATTATCAATGGTGGCAAAATGACTAACATTACGCACGGCACGTCCCTAATAATAAGAAAAAAACCCATTAAAACACTGTTTTTTTGAACTAAACAATGTAATAATATTTATTTTTCCCATAAAAGTACCGGTTTGGCTCCGTACTACGAGTGTTTTCGTAATTTATTATCAACTAGCTGTGCCCGCGGCTTTGCCCGCGTGGTCATTTCATTTAAAAGTAGCCCACACGTTTTATTCCAGGACCAAAAGCCAAACCACCACCAGACCAGTTGTAGGTTTGGTCCAGGTCCAGAGGACCAGGAGGACCAGGACCAAACCTACAAAGTACAATATTATACTACATTTCTTCAAAATTCGTTCAGCCGTCAAATAGTTTTTTATCGATTGCTCGGCATCTAATCATCGGAATGAGGCACTGCCTTGCCTTTTTATACGGAGTGCCGTACTTCACAGACTATGCGTTATAACACACTTGCACTTCTATGACACTTGCAATTATTGCAATGAAATAAACGCATATCGCTCCGTGCTTCGGAGGGCACGTTAAGCTGTCGGTCCCTGCTGTTATTGATTAATAGCAGTCGTTAAGCCATGTCAGAGGCCCTCGGGCGGCTTGATAAACTCTGACATCAGAGGCCAGCACTACCTCATACGACAAACAAACAAACAAACGCATATAATAAAATTTAAAATAAACCCATATAATACAATGTGAAATAAACGCTAGAATAAACGCACCGCGTTCCACTGCAAGGCAGTGCGTGCAAGGCCTAAGATACCAAGTACCCCAGTTTTTAAATCAGTCGCAAGGGCTTGAGAGCAGGGCCTGGATTCTGTATGACCACTCACGCCAATTCCACGCCACCTGCGTGGAATTAGGGAAGGTGGGTATTTACGCGACCAGGTTTTTAAACCAGGTTTTGGCTTGTAAGTACGCCGCCCTGGTGCGGACCCGCAATACTTGCAAGACTTTCAAAGTTTTACTCACCAACTCGCTCTTTCGCCCTGTCCGCACCTACATACTCGGTGGCGTGTTCGGCATGGCTTCGGCTGAGTTCGGCCGCACTCGGCCAGCTGGGTCACAAGAAGCTAGGTGGCTGATACATCGCTCAAAAAACTTGCAAGGCTTCGAAGTTTTTTTAAACAAACGCAATTGTGCTCTTTAATAAATATTTAATAAATTGCCCAACAGTTACAAAGAGTTAAATTATAATATGTTTAAATACCAACTCTTAAAATTTTTGAAACAGAAATGCTATTATTCAGTTAGGGAATTCATAGATGATAAATTATAATGTATTTTTAAGTTGTCTGACATTTTACCCAATTTTATTCAAACATAATTAATTCAATTTTATTCATTATTTTATTTTCAATTGTATTTGTGACATTCTGTTTTTTTTTAATTGCATGATTAATCTTATTTCCATGTGTTTGTTATAAAATAATTATGAATATTTGTACGCCGGGAACGGTTGAATATTGATCTAATGAACTATAAACATCTGTATTTACAATATTCTTATAAATAAATTATTTGATTTGATTTGATTTGATTTATTTACATAAGCGCATGGGTCAATTTCCTATGCAAGTATTTTTTACTTTCAATTCCACGCTTCCAATTACTTTTTTCGCAAACACGATTGTGCTCCTTATTTATATGGACACGAAGATCAATTTCCTATGCAAGTATTTTCTACTTTCAAGGCTTCGGTTTACAAAGCACTTGAAAGTATTTTGAACCCTGGTTTTTATAATGAAAGATTCATGACATGAATGAGTTAAATTTATTTTTTTAATTAATAAATTACTATTTTACTATAAATAATTCGCTTAATTTCGCTGCGCGTTTTACAACTGAAGTCGACTTATTCTATCAAAAAACACAAAAAACATCTAAATACGTTTTAAGAGCCGTTAGGGACCATAACGTAAAAGAAAGAAGAAAACGTGCAGTTTGAGTTCATTCAACGTTCAAACCACTTCGTAACAAACCGCTTGCGTGTTTTAAGGGTAGACAACGCCATCTATTTTAAATGAAGTAACTTGTTATCATGAACGTCTTGTTATTGAGTAGAGAAAATTATCTTCGAAGATAAGGTGGCACAGATTAGAGAGTAATGAAGGTGGTGAGGTAAATTGGATGGGGCATCAACGGTAGGTCATTATTATGAGGTCCATACGAACAAATTTTAATGCAACGAAACAAAATAAAATAATAATAAATAATAATAATTAATTTGTAACAAAAAACAAAAAAGTTAGTACAAATTATTTTTTATGATGTTTCACAGAACGACGTACTTACTGGCACTTTAACTGGCTCTTAATAATTACCTACCCTACCTACCTACTTTTTGAGATTTTTCAACACGATATGAGGATTGAATTGAAAAAATAAAAGTTTTCTATACTTTCTCTGTGAAGAGCAATACATGTACCTACCTCTGTATGTGTTTTACACATTTCAATACCGACAACTAACCATTTTGCCAATAAGGCATTATGAAGAAACCTCCGATATAATTATGTAGGTACGTAGATAGTACATTATAATATCTCAATGGAAGAAACATAATAAAAAAACGTAGTACATATAATGTATATACATACTCAGAAAACTTGCAACGCTTCGAAGTATTTTTTACGCAAAAGCAATTGTGGTCTTTATTTATGCATACCCACGGATCAATTTCCTATGCAAGTATTTTTTACTTTCATTTCAAGGCTTCAGAGTACTTTTCCATACACACGATAGTGCTCCTTTTATATATAGAGACAAAGATCAATTTCCTATGCAAGTATTTTCTACTTTCAAGGCTTCCAAGTACTTTTATTTTGCAAACACGATTGTTCTCCTTATTTATATGACGGCAAAGATCAATTTCTTATGCAAGTATTTTCTACTTTAAAGGCTTTAATCTGGTTTTTCGCCCTGGTGTTTGAAGATGGACGTACTTGAAAGCCCTGGTGCTAGATATTGCGAGTATGACCCATGCCTACGTGGAATTTGTTCGTGATTCCAAATTCCAATATCCACGCAGGCAGCGAGGAATTGGCGTCTTAAAATTAGAGAATTAGGCCCCTGGAGGTCGTGCTAGTGCTAGTATGAGCCGAATCGCCAACACCTGATAAAATTGAATTTTTTCGGGACCCTTGGTTGCAGTAATGAACTGCTTGCGTGGTCAATCAGTGCCATCTAGTTAAATCGGAGGGAGAACTTTGATGCCTTTGGTTTATTCGCTTGAGTTTTTGATGCCATTGTGCTATCTATACTCGTACCAAACTCGTACTATACCATCTCGATTACCTCAGCTTGCAAACATAAAAAACCGCTCCTAAGTCGGTCTATTCGTTTGGATAGATCCCATTATTATATTAAGTTATTTATGTTTTCAAACAAAAGTTGACGGTTTACTTCAGGAAATTACATAAGCCTTAAACAAAACAAATAAAATGTAAAAAAAGGCACTAAATATGTAAATGCTTATAAATATTGAGGCAAAACATTCATAGCAGCGCGTGGATTCGATCCATGTGGCTCTGGGTTGCAGGCCATACACCGCTTCCACTGTGCCACTCTGACTTGTGGCGTAGGAGCCGAATTTACGTACCGTTTTATAAACGGATGTGCAATTATTATTCCTTTCAAATTAACATAACTTTAGACTCATATCCCGCAGGAATCCCGTATTTATTCGTGATTAAAAGTAGAATTCATTTTAACACATACTATAAACTTTGACTGTGCCAAGTTACTTCAAAATCCGTTCGGTAGTTTCAGCGTGATGTGTTTTTTTAAATAACTTTCAACCCCTATCCTGCGGGAACCATTGGTTTTTTCGGGATAAAAAGTATTCTAAATATTAATCCATAATATAAACTATGATTGTGCCAAGTTGCATCAAAGTCTGTCGGATAGTTTCAGCGTGATGCGTGTTCAAAGAGATAGACAGATAGACAGACAGACAGACAGAAAAAAATAAAAAATATTTTTTTTTGCACTCCATATCGATTTTGAAATTAAATTTTCAAAAAATATTTAATGGATAGATTTAGCCCAGTTACAGTTTTATTATAGTATAGATAGATAGATAGATGGCGGCGCGTTTTAGACCGTTTGCGAGCGGACTGGATTTTGGCGCCATAACTTACTTTACATTAGTACATAACCAATTTAATGTGTTTTTTTTTATCAAATGTTTTATCCTGATTAAAAATGTGACAAAGATGTGTTAAACATGTGAAAACACTGTTAGTGAGAAATTTTTTACTCCACCTTACATCACAGAACAGCAACGAACATGACGAACGAGCTATTACCAACAAAATCAAGTAAATATTACGACAACTTTTTTTTTCATTAAAAGTAGGTTCCTTTTGCATGAGATAAAGTCGCCTACAGTTCGTTTTTTAAACTCAATCGCGTGTTTTAATAACCCTCGTTATGCAACTGTTTCATAAACTACTATTATACGAGTAGATAATATACTTATGGTCGTGGAATAACACATAGGTTACTTTTAACCCAGAGAAATTATCACTCGGGTAATTATTAATAACAATGTCACAGTATGTTTTATTTTAGGCTCTGGTTATTCTTAGTTTTTTCTCTTTTTTTACACTAATTTGTCTACATTTGTACTTTTATTCTGTGCTGCGGTGTCTATGACATTGCCAGAGCTACATAGTTACTGCTAGAGAGATACAAATTCCAAAAATGAGGAGCTCATTGTTGTTTCTTTTTGTGCAGTCCTTTATTGCTCTATGGCACGTTCGCACCTCGCGCGCATGCATACAAATATTTTAGTGTTCCGTACATCCGAATGAAAAATAGGAACCCTTATAGGACCACTCGTGTGTCTGTCTGTCTATCTGTCGTCTGCTAATTTGCTCAGAAGTTACTGGACCGAATAAGTTTAAATTTGGTAAACATTACTAATTTCTGTGACCTAAATACGGACGCGTAACAATAAATGGATTTTGAATACGAGGGGTCACTTTTGGGGGACATATTAGAAAATTATAAAATAAGTTAAAAATTAAAAAAATACTAAATGTAGTTCTTTACTTATAGATTATAAAGGAAAACCTATAAAATGTCTATGGTTTTAAAATAACATGGTAAACGTCTCAATATTGCGAGATAATAATAGGTTTAGGTATTCATCGTACGGAACCCTCTCCGCGCGAGTTCAACTCACACTTGTGCGGCTTTTTGTTGATCGTCATACTACCTTATCAATCGCTCTATTTCGATCTAACAAAATCTGTCCATATTTTGAATGACAGCTCAGTTATTATTTTTAATCTGTACCTCAGTAGACTCTGCATGACCCGTGCGTAAGTCACCCATAATAATATTCATGGGTCATGTATCTCATATTGTCAAGTCGCAGAACATTAGATATTATGTTCCGTGGGTCATGCCCAAACGTAGGTGCATGAACTTCTACGATATTTATTTGAGATGAAACGGAGCACTTGATCCGATGGCAACGCCGAGTGTAATCAATGATCATTTAATGAAAAGTTCTGATCACGTGGTCCGTTGCGAAGTAGATATAAGTGCGAAAGTTAACAAAACCTTTCTGCATAATATCACAATCAGACCTCGTCCTACATACTCGTACTTCGATTTCTATATCATGACGCGACCATTGTACGGGATTTACCTTATAGCAGAGAAATTACCTTAGGGATTTACCTTACAGCTATTACGATCCCACGCCCAAATTTTAGGTTAAAAACCCGTAAAATGTAAACCCCGACAGAGTAGAACTAAATTGGGGTCACAATTCGTCGCTAAAACGCATTATTAATAGCTACAATAACTTGTACAAGAATAACACAAGCCTTGATGTCTATGATATATTTTAAATAACCAGCTTAAAAGCTTAAAAAACACGCCTGCCCTGCCAAAAAAAGAGCTTTTGCCAATAAATTATATACTGTTGGATTGTGCTTATCAAGGCCTTCAATTTGATTCCCATATTGTAAATCTCGTTTTTTTTTTTTTTTAATTTGATTATGGTGCCATACTGAATGTTTAAAAAAAATATAAATATACCCTATGTTACTCGGGAAGGTGTAAGGATTCTAACGATACCCCATACGTTTAAATCTGTTCAGACATTTAAATGTTATGGTAGAATAAATAAACTTGCACACATACATGATTGCTAAAAACAATACACTCCTTTTTTTGAGCAGTCGTGTAAAAAGAGGCTCATAGAGCCATTTCACAAGCATGATTGGTTCATATTGATGTTAACTTTTTTTAATATTTGGCGGAACTTGAGGTCGACAACCGGCATCAATAGTTTCGGACATGGTTATAGTTATTTTGTATAATACTACCTATATTAATAATACCCTAATATTATTTATAGGTAAGTTCTAAATTAACTTTTATTTTATTAGTTAATTCTTATATTTGTATTTAAGTATTATCCATACCAATATATAAAAGTGAAACGTTGTGACAGAAACGGCTTGACAGATTTTGATGAAAAATGAAATGGAGATACGTTATACCCTGGAATAAAACGTAGGATACTTTTTATCCTGAATATTGTAAGTTTCTACGGGAAAACTGGAATAACTGCAAAAATGTTGATTAGGTACTCGCTGTAAGAAACGGTTGCCATGGAAATGAAATAACAATTATGTCAAAAAACATCAAGAGCATTGGTGATATAGGTATCTACATTTGCATTGGTTTTTAATATCCTAGAAGAACATAGGATGCTTTTTTCGCGATAAACAGTAGTCCGCGCGGACGAAGTCACGGGCGGGAAAGCTAGTATTAACCAAATGTTGTTTTTCCAATACAGTGTTGTAATGATTGGTTCACATAGTCAGTGTTTTGTTTACCCTTATCCTAAGCAAAGTATTGATGTTTTGTGAGTTGTTCGTTTCTGTCAAAATAATTTATCTGAGAAATAAGGGATTTACCAACGCTGATGCACTTGTTAGTATCTGCGCATTAATTGCTCTACAAACAATACTATTGCAATTTTTCGACGAAATAACACGTAAGTGACAGTTACCGTATAAATGTAACCAGGATTCTAATTTTCTATCTGCCAACGTATTCAATATTAAACCTACCGTATGATCCGGACGGTCTGTCCGCCTGCGGGATGTCCGCACCCGTAGTCCGCAGCAGCGCTCTACGTGGAGCATTACGGAGCAATCCGCGTCGCTGTAAAACGATGTTCTAGCGCCACACCCGTCTCCGCTCTGCCCCCCTATTCAGAACCTTTCGATAGCGAACAGAATCGATTCGATTCGATAAAATTCGTCAAATTCATATTTAAAATGTATTGAATCGAACGATATCAAACCGAATCGATCGACAAAGCTCAGTTATCTGGCTAAAGGTTCTGAATCGTGGAGCTAAAGCTACTGCGGAGGGTCCGCATGTAAATACACACTGCTCTAAAACCAGCCTAAAACTAACTATAATATAAGAATAACATAAAAAAAAAAACTTTAACGGCTTTTTTTTTAATTAATGTCACTTTTTCTTCTTATTTTTTTTGCCTTTTTCTTTGTCTTTGATTTGTGAGCTGCCCTGAAAGTTTCAGCCGGATAGCTAATCAGAAAGTGCTCAAAATTTGAATTGCAAGATTCCAGGACTGACAAAATACATAGATATACAAGAGAAGTTAAAAAAAAGCTTTTATACTTTAATACCTTTCCATTTGCATCCTTTTTATTTTTGTTAGTTTTTATTAAGTTTTTCTTTTATTGGATTACCTCCTATCACATTCATCCTCCGATCCAAATTCCAAAACACTGCTATCTCGCATCATCTTCTTCATCATTTCGATGGTAAGTACAAGTAGAATATTTTGTCAGATCTACATACACGAGTACGGACACCGGCGAGTCGGGGAAAAAACCAAGCGGCAAGGCCGCGGGTCGCAGAAAATCTATACCAATATATAAAAGTGAAACGATGTCTGTTTGTTTGTTTGTTTGTTTGGGGAGCTTTCACGCGATAACGGCTGCACGGATTTTGATGAAATTTGGAATGGAGATAGCTTATACCCAGGAATAAATCATAGGATACTTTTTATCCCGGAAAATGGGCAAAAAGGAAAAACTGGAAAAATGATGATTACTCGCTGTAAGAAACGGTTGCCATGGAAACGAAATAACAAATATGTCAAAATACAATACGAGTATTGGTGCTGTAGGTACCTACTTTTGCATTGGTTTTTAAAATCCTAGAAGAACAGGATGCTTATATCCGCGACAAACAGTAGTCCGCGCGGATGGAGTCGCGGGCGGGAAAGCTAGTTTCGAATATTTACACAATTAGTTCCTAAGTAAGTATGTAGGTATTATGTTAATTATTGTGAATGCATCCTTATTCTGTTTATAGTCTGTATTTAAAAATTTCGGTTTCATTTATTTCTTCTTCGTCATTTCGTTAAGAATATTTTGTCAGATTTATGTACATATCACCAGTGTCAGAGAAAAAAAACACGCAGGCAAAGCCAACGGACGCATCCAATATTTACACCATTAAGTACCTACACCTAAGTAGATAGGTAGTAGAAATTATTTGAATTGTAAATACATCCTCATACCGTTTTGTAGTGCTGTATTTCAAGTTTCCGGTTTCATTTAATGCCTATAAACTTGTTCTACTTTCTTTCAACCCTAAGCCCAAAGATAAAGAATTGCGAGGACACACATCTTACCCCACAGCTTACACAGCAGTCACTACAACAACGGATTACGTATAAGGTGCATGCGCGCGCGCACCTCGCAACACAGTTCGCTTGCAACACCGATACAAGATGGTCGCCAAGTCAGTGCTCGTTTGTTTGTTCGTCTGCGTGTGTTTCGTCGGAGTTCTCAGTAAGTTAAAATAACTGGTTAATGTAGAAATAATTGTAGATACTAAAACATTAAACACTTTTATTTTTTAGTAAGTGTTTGTGTTAATTGAGAAATTGTGGTTACACTCGGATTACTCAACAAGCTATCGACCTGCATTATTATTGTTACAAAATACCTGCAGCTGTAAAGAAGAAATAAACAAATTGGATGCGTATCATCATCTTTTGAAGTCTTGCGCAAAAGGAAATAATATATACCTTTGTCAGATTTTAAGCCGCCAAGCAGTAGTGTGTAAGCATTTCTATGTTTCGGTTTGAAAGGCAATGTTTCCAGCGAAATAACTGGGCAATGAGAATTAAAAACCGAGCACAGTGCAGGTGTCGTGCTATATTTTGCAATTAATATTCTGGGTGGAACTGCAACTGTTTTGGGCAGGGGTCACGCTTACCACCAGGCGAGTGACCTGCTCATCGCGTCACACGTGGTAATAATGAAAAAACACATCAACCTATTAGAACGTTCCCACTGCTCAGGTTCTCTCAAAGAGAGAGGGTGGTCCACGCTGGCCCAGTGCTGGTGGATGTCACATCTTAAATTTTGATTCTAGAACATGCCGGTTTCCTCACGCCGTTTTCCTGTACCGTTTTTGAGCGATTCTATCGAAATTTGCACATAACTTACTATAAATTTAAGTCACTAGCAGTGGCCGCGAGGTCATTTTTTCAGCAAAAACATTTTAGTAAATAATAAAATATTGCCATTAATTTCTTGTAAAATTATAATAAGTAGGTTTAGTCGTAAAAATGTAACAACAGCGAATACTTTCATGTAATTTAAGCAGAATTGTGTACTTAGTGTACTCAACAAGGAAAAATTATTTTCCTGGTCTTGTCCTACTTCTTATAAAAAATATCCCATTTTTAGTTTAATTTTATATTAACCTATCGATTAGTGTATTTTTTGGTTCCGTTGTCAAACAAGGAACCATTATAGTTTCGGCTTGTGCGTCTATCCATCTATCTATCTATCTGTCTGTCCGACTTTATGTCACAGCCACACTACAAGCTTGTACTATAATTTATTCTGTGCTACAAGGGTTAAATTTGGCACATATGAGGTTTCTTTGGCAGTTTTTTTATATTTCGTTTCGTTTACGAAATATTCAGCTCTAAAGTGACCACTTTGTTTGTGTTCCCCTTCTATCTCATAAACTAACAAAACTATAAAAAGTGAAAAATGTAGGGTACTAGCGCTATAATAAAAATTTAGTAACTAAATTTAAACGGCTATCTAGGGTTTACTAGTTTACGAGGTATAGTAGCCCACCAAGACACATTCTATGCCCGCGTCAACTCTAAACAAATTCCATAGTGAGAGCCAACTGTAAAAAAAGCTTTGTTGGCGTACCTATAACATAAAAACTACTGGACTGATTGTTGTTGGGTAGCTTAAGATCCTGGCTACGGAACCCTAAGTCTATGCGTGTGCGACACGCACTAGGCCAGTTTTTCAGAGTTATAGCAAAGGATATATTGATGAAAAAAAATGTGAATGGACCGTAGTTTTGGCCCACTGATGGTCAGTTGTCACCCTTAGTCCCACTATGAACTATATACTAACTTAGAAATTTATGTAAATAACCATATTTTTCAGGATGATGTCATAAAATTCCTTCTTCAGATATGAATACTTAAATAAATGTATTTTCTGCCACATATTCTTCTTTACATTTGTAGTAAAATAACTTAAATTTACACTTAAATACTAAAATTACCACACACAATTATTTAATTATTATTTATACTTAAATTTACACATATTTCCATTGGTCACATAAGTGACTAATGGAAATAGTCACCTACTTTACATTTGTAGATTTATGTCCACTGGTCACTTGTATTCTACTATAAAGTTAATTTACACATATTTCCATTGGTCACATAAGTGACCAATGGAAATAGTCACCTACTTTACATTTGTAGATTTATGTCCACTGGTCACTTGTATTCTACTAAAAAATTAATTTCTCCATTCCGATGCTCAATAAGAAGAACTATGCTCTCTCCTCACAATCTTTTACCTCCAAGAAATATGGCGCCATCTAACATCTTCATGATACATAAGTATCCGGTAGAATCATGATAGATAAACTCTTTGTAACAGCACAGAATAATTAATAGATTAATCAGCTCAGATTATCTACTCCATGTAACTGAAGTCACGATAACAATAACCTATAACCTATTACTTGGAACGCATTCGTGAGTTTATCTCATGTTCTGTGAAATCATCCCGGAAAATCATAGAGTAATAAATAAAAAATAATGATATGACAGCGTACCTGTACTATAGGTACTAAGCAACGGATAAACATACATAAATATGAATAAATCCATGACTCGGTACAACATTTCTGCTCATCACATAAATTACTGCACCTTGTGGGATTCGAACCCGCGACCGTTGACTTCGCAGTCAGTCACTAGCCACTGCGCCAACCAGTCGATAATGATGCGGTGTGGTTGATTCATAAGCATTGAATTGAAAATATAAGTATGTAATGTAATGAGACATAGATAGCAAAAAGTAACTTGCGAAAAAAATACCTCTATGGATTTTATGGTCCATTTTTAAGCGTAATTAGCGTAATTAGCGTAGCTCTTTGTATATTTTAAATTAATCGGGTTATAGTCAATAGTGGAACCGAATTCACTGTTTTGTTGTTGAACTCGTTGTTTAAATGACAAAAAAAAGGATAATAGCAATGGCTGCGCTCCACTCGTAAATCAGATTGCCGCCCAGGAGCCCGAAGAGTATACAAATACTACGTGAGACAGGCCTACGAAACAACAATGTTTTGTACACAGATCTAAATTAAAACTGTAATCAATGAGCACGTGGAAACGTTATTGATGGTGAAGTTCGTCTGGAGCGAGTTGTCATCGACCTGTGGATCTTCATCTGAGCTTCCCTTTTTTATCGATAGGCTAAATCCATCGCGAATTGACCCGATATTGTCCAAAAATCTTGATTCAAATTCACGAATGTTTAAAAAGTACTAGTATGTTGGCCTCTGCCGATGTTAGGCCGTAGAGATGTCTGCCCACGACTGCCAAAAAAAGGACATGTTTTCAGGGTTCATGTATGTATGTGAGTTTCTTTATTATGAAAAGTTATGGTAACTTTTAAATGCCTGAACAGATTTAGATGCATGGGTTATCGTTACAATCTGTGCATCATCCCGAATAACATAGGGGTTCTGTTTTAGAATATTTTGTCGCTACTATGGCTCCATTTTCAAATGCGAAAAAAAAACTTCGAGTTTTACATTATGGTTATCAAATTGAAGGCCTTGATTAGCACATTCCAACAACTTATAATTTATTGGCATAAATACTTTTAAGTTCGTTTTTGGCAGGGCAGTGGTTTTTGTTTTCAGCTTTTAAGCCAGTTATTTATAAATTAGCAAGACTATTTATAATGTTAAAGCAGAAGTGGAATTTCGGTATATTTGGTATTAAATTTGAGCCGCTTTTTGTACAAAAATGTGGTTCTAATACAAGCCAAATGAAACCAATTCCTGTACGACAAGTAGATTACAGAGCAGCATACCTGACCGCGGAATTACTTTGTGTGTTATTGTATTTGACAAACTTAACTGATGCCACAGAATAAATAATATACCTAATTCAAACCAGTTACTGAGCCGTATCCGTGTATAAAAATAAATAAACATGTAATACATGTTTCGGTTTCATTTTATAGCTTGCAATTACAGTCATGTAGCAGTAATAGCAGTCGATAAGTCGTGTCAGGGGTATTCGGGCTCTCTCAAACTCTGACGTCAGGGCAGCCAGTACTACCTCATTACGAAAAACAAGCAAGCTACCTACCTACTGTCTACCTACTGGCTACCTACTGTCTACCTACTGGCTACCTACTGTCTACCTACTGGCTACCTACTGTCTACCTACTGGCTACCTACTGTCTACCTACTGGCTACCTACTGTCCTAAGTTCCTCGACTCAAAAAGAAGGATCGTTTCTTATTAAAAGTGAATAGATTAGGTACGACCTCCTCGGGCGTGGACCGCATAAATTAGGTGCAACGCACACAACTATTGTTCCTAATTTAGGAAGTCTTACTTTGCGAACAACCAGCAAGTTTCATAGTCAGGGATGTTCCCTGGCAGGGTTAATCGTTTTTACGAAATTATGAATGAAAATGTCGATGTTTCTGTGTGTTATTTGAGTTACAAAATAGGTCATATTTTGTGATTTCAGTTTTTGTTAGAAACTTGCGAGGGAAAGTATAATTTATTTCCCCATATATTTTGGTTGCTAGGGAAATAACGAACTGGCCACCCTAGTAAAGTAATAATTAAACCTCAGCTGTGAGTGTGTGTGTGTGTGTGTGTGTGCTATCAAGTTAGATCGTCGGATAGATGCTAGACCACTTTAATTAACGACTGGTTAATATAGTAGTTTCACTTTTTGTTCGATGTAATCTGTACACTGCGTTCACTGCAAGTCGGTACACTGTGCTGCATAATTAGGTATAACTACCGGTGCCCGTATTACGTTACTTTTAACCTAATATTACAAACCAAATTAATTACTTTTTTGGGAATAGTAATTAGTTTAATGGAATTACGCAACTTGTCTCGCCCCACTTTCACGCCTTTTCAATCGATTGTTAACAATTTAAAGTTGTCACTAAAATATATAAAGATAAAGAAAATGTATAATTAAAATTTCATTGCAACCGATAGCATCAAGACTTACGTGGTCCGGCCGCTGGACTACCACTTCTCTCTAAAGCCTCAACCCTTAAATATTTGAAAAATAAATGGATCACGGACGGGATTCGAACCCGCATCATTCGTGCCTCTGCAGTAACCACTACGCCACATCCCGAACTCTTTCTTCAGAATGATTTCTTTTAATATCTGTCTTATTGGCACACTAACGCAATCTAATGATTAGGTACTTACTTATTTAATTAGATCTTTATATTTCTTTTTCTCTTTGTTCTTCATCTCAGTTTTCCAAATGAATCGCTGTAGAACGTTTTTCGTATAACTGTGTGACAGGATAGGCATGTCGCTCGCCTGATGGTAAGCGTCACGCCTGCCTCAGTTGCAGTGCCACCCAGAACCTTGGTTGCAAAATCTTGCGCGTCACTGCACTGCGCTTGTCACCTTGAGACATGAGTTTTTAAGTCTTCTGCCATAGAGATATATTCTTCTGCCAGAATTTCGCTGGTCACATTGCCAGTCTAGCTGGTACTCATTAATCTTTACACTGTCAGAAACAAACATTAGCTCGGCCAAATTAGACAAATGTTTTTTTTTGGAAAGAGTTATTTTTGGAGAATTTCATAAACTGTGCTGATCAAAATGTATGCAGTACATTCTATTTTAGTACTTCAAAATATTTCAATTATTTATGAAGTGAACTGTACCAGTTGCTGTTAGTGTTTACTAACAGCAAGCTTGTAAGACGATACTTCTGTATGTCTATACGTCCCACTGAACAATTACTAATGGTTCCACGAACGTAGTTCTGTTGCAAAAGTTGTTGAGCGTGTGATGGACAGTAGGTTACACAAGAAGTCAAGACTCTTGCATACCTCTATGTAGTACTAATATGTATTATGTGCCTCTATCTAACATGTTGTCGAAGGCTGACTTTGATGGGTTTCGATTTCTAGTCTGAATCTAGATAAGATTAGATAGTATAGTTACAATTATACTTTAAAATTTCTAGGTCTGAGTTTTGATTTGCAATCGACGAGTTAAGCGAATCATTCTGAGGTTTTGTGGAAGGTACTATTATTATTCTGTGGTTTGGGCTCAAGCGAAAATAATCCAAAAATTGAAAATTATTCTAACGCGGTCTTTTTATTTAGGACTCCCAAATTGACTGTTGTTTGTCGTATGAGGTAGTGCTGGCCTCTGGTATCAAAGTTTGTCAGGCCGCTCTAAGGCCTCTGACATGTATGTACTATGTATGTATGTATGTATGTATGTATCTATCCCAAATAATATGTACATGTGTAAATAGATATAAGCGTAGTAAAAATATTCTGAATAAAATCTCGGGCATCGGGGGGCTCAGGCGGCGGACAAACAGGAAAGAGACTTAATAAAAACGTAAAAATGGTGTCCTAGGAAACCCTAAGCTATCCAACAGGACTGGGATATCTTAATCCGATGATTAGAAGCTGAACAATCGATAAAAAACTATCTGTGCCGCCTGAATAAAATTTTGTACAAGTAATTTTTTTGATCTTTGGTAACACAGGTTACTTTTAATTGCGGCCGCGGGCACAGATATTCCTCAATATTTTAGTTGTGATAAACTGGCATCCTTTTCTAGGCCAAGTCGGCTCCATGTGCCGCCCCAAAGAGAGGCTGCTATCTTGCGGCTGTCCCAAGTCTTGCAGAGACCCCGCGCCTGACTGCCAGGGGGTCTGCAAGGAAGGCTGCTTCTGCGAGGAAGGAGAGGTCAGGAATGACGAGGGATTGTGCGTGAAGCTGTCTGAATGTCCTACTTTACGTGAGTATATTTCTGTTATTTGTGAAGAACCTTCAGGGTCGTGTAGGAGGAAGACAATTAGTCAATCACACTAATATTACAAAAGTCTTCAACCAATATGTCCTACCTGTTATGACATACGGAGCCGAGTCGTGGATACTCACAGTACGACTAGTCCACCAATTAATAATCCACCGTATTCATAATCCACGCGGGTAAAACCACAGGGCGCAGCTAGTACATGCAGCTTGAAGAGGCCCACTGCCTCCTTCACAGAACACCACAACGCTTGCTTTTTCCAACCAGCGGCTCCCAGTGACTCTGACCAGGTCATTTGTCCACCGATCCAACGATACCGGGCTCGGTCCTAGGCTCCGCTCCGCACCAATGACTTTTAAGTTATGTGCGGTTTTCCATCGTTCCGTGCTTCGGAGGGCACGTTAAGCTGTCTCGGCTGTTGTTGATTAATAGCCATGTCAGAGGCCCTCAGGCGGCCTGACAAACTCTGAGAACAGAGGCCAGCACTACCTCATACGACAATCAAACATCGGTCTACATTGTCTCCGTCTTCTAATCAGTGGTCGTAACCTTTTACCCCAAAACAAACTAGTGGCTCTGTGAGCTATAGACCTCGCGTATACAAACTTTTTTGCAAACATCTAGCGGTGCTCAGTAGCGCCATCTAGTTACCTTATTGTAAAACTAATATTAATAACCAAGGTGCTCCATTAATCCCTACATAGTAGGTAAAGGGCTGATTCCACTGGTAGAAACCTAATAGTGAGACATTGACTGCATTTTGAGGAACTATTCTGCTCATCACGCCGAAAACTCATCAGATCTTCACCAATTTTTTATGATCCTAACTTAAAGTACCTACCAAATAAAAAAAGAACCAACGAAATCGGATTTAATAATGTGGATATATTCAGTAGCCCCCTTTTTACCCTTTTTGGGGGAAGTACCCCCTCAATCAAAAATCCCCAAAGACTAAAAAATTCTAATAATTTGCGGACGGTGCACGGTGATGCGCGGGAGTGTTGTGTATTATCATAAGAATAAATAGCACGGTATTATGATGGTTATGGCGATCCACACTTTGTGTTAACTACGTAGAGTTCCTGGGCTGATTGTACATAGTCAATTGTTTCTCAAAAATTATCATGGTGCAGTTATAATCGAACTCCTCGATACAACATCATGGTGAAGTTATAATCGAACTCCTCGATACAACATCATGGTGAAGTTATAATCGAACTCTTCGATACAACATCATCGTCAATACAATCCAGTTCACCTTCAGCCTAATCGCCACCCCCAATTCTTCTTCCAGTATCACCGTACAAACTCAAGGACACATCCGAGCCTCGTCCCCATGGGGGGAACTGCCCCAATGACGAAGAATACCGGTTCTGCGAGCCCTGTAACCGGACCTGCGACAACCCCAACCCCATGTGCCCTGCACAGTGCGGCAAGGGCTGCTTCTGCAAGGGAGACCTGCTGAGGGACAAGGATGGAAGATGTGTCAAGTACGAGAAGTGCTCTAACGTTATCGAGAGGGACAATGGTAAGTACAAGTTCCCTTTTATTTGTATCTAATCTTCTTTTCCTATCAAAAATTCAGCAGCGAAGAAGCGCAGGTGAATTATCATAGAAAATTGAATTAATGATGAAGTTAATGTATCCAATGAAAATTCATGAGTGTGATTCTGAAGAAAAATCAATGAATTTTAAGGTGACAAGGTTATTCTCCAAAAATTACAAAATGAGCTGTTATGAGCGCTAAATGGAATGTTAACGATAATGTTGTGTTTCTACGCCAGTAAGCTATGGTTGCCTAACAGTTCAATAGTGCAACTTAGAATCCAAGGATTCCGGACTCGGTACCAGGCTTTGCACCAATGACTTTTCTAAGTTATGTGCGGTTTTCCATCGCTCCGTGCTTCGGAGGGCACGGTCCCGGCTGTTATTGATTAATAGCAGTTGCTAAGCCATGTCAGAGGCCCTCGGGCGGCTTGACAAACTTTGTAACTAGAGGCCAGCTCTATCTCATACGACAAACAAACGCCAGTAAGCGTAATTCAAGTTTTTCTGTCGTTTCCTATCCATTTTTAAATTTGTCACTGTCGTGATGATCTGTTAGGTCCACCGTATAGGTCGTTTACAAATCGAGGAAATAAAAATAAAGAAGCTTGGTAATTAGCACCTTTTTAAGATCGGCTGTATGACCAACTGAGATAATAAAAAAATAAAACTTGTTAAACAGGTAAGAAATGCAAGAAAGTTTGCCACTGTCCTCCAAATTCTATGTCCTAAGGTGCCACACCAAATGCTTACGTAACATTTACCGAGCAATCGTCGCTCATATTATTATCAGTGCAATGATAACTACTTAAAAGCACAGCGCAACAAATCAAGTTAATAGAGAAAAAACACAGGAGTGCCCAAAAACGACCTTTCAAAAAAATGTTAGCCTACACTCGGTATGATTTCTATTCTAACGATACCCCATACATCCAAATCTGTTCAGTCATTTAAAAGTTATGGTTGAATAAAAAACTCACATACATACATACCTACATTACATATAAACATTTCAATCCTTTATTGGCCAGTCGTGTAAAAAAATAAGTGTATCTGTCTTGAAAATTATATTTTCCCTTGGAAATGCGTAAATATTGACAAAACACTATATACCTTTGCTGAATTCCGCAAACATAAGAAGGTCAGCAGTCAGCACCTCTAAATTTGATAATGTAGAATTTCTTTGAACCTTGCACTACTTTAACCTAATCTTTGCTTGTAGGTGATTCGCATACTAGGAACAAGTCAAGGTCAAGTTTGCGGTTATAGGTATTTCCTCTCGGTTTGTTCAATGAAGTTGTGACGCAAACAGCTGTTTGATTTATTGTTAGAAGTTGTATGACTAAGAGTACGGAGTAATAACATGCAGTTGTCTATGCTAAGGAGTAATGAGACTCATTCATTACCATCGTGATTCGACATTGACTTGTGTTTGTATTGAACTGCGAATGCACGAGCTCATCTGTCTATAGTCATCATTAGTCATATTTCTGGCAAATGAATAATGATGACTATATATAGAAGCGAAGCCAATAGCCAAGAGTTATTTTCTAAGTAACATTAACATTATTTATTGTTCACCTAATTAGATACCATTCTCTTAACAGAGGACAAATATTCAATCGATTATCCTCTTGACATCTTGCTATTAGCTTCTGATAATCACACAGTTTCACGGTTCTCAATGTAGTGCTTCTGTGCATACCTCACCTTGCAAGGCCTAAAATGAAGCATTTGCCGTTTCCCGTGATGAAAGAGATTACGCAATGCGGGCAACCCTATTTTCCGAGATTACGGAAAAGGCGCAATGCCGAATTAGTGATGTATAAATGTCATCTTGCAGGATAGTCTAGTATTGACATCAATACTAGGGATATTTACTATGTACATTACTTGTTTTGAGGTATCTCGATATTTCGTCACTATTGCAATCATCATCTTCAGGAATGAACTAAAAGTTTCTGACGTAAATTCTAGTTAGTAAATTAAGTTACTTAAAACACATAAATCGGAAGGTCCTCATTTCCAATTTAACTCGTTACAGCACACTTCGAGCCGATACCTTACCGCTTCTCCTGCGGCCCCAACAAACAGTACAAAGAGTGCCAGAAATGTACGAAGAGCTGCAGCGACCCTGAACCAGTCTGTGGGAAATGCAAGACTGGCTGCTTCTGCAGGGATGGTTTCGTGAAGGGACCTGATGGAAAGTGTATGAAGCAAGAGGACTGTCCCAAAGGTTTGTAGGATATTGTAGGTAGAAAATGTCGAGTCTATTCGCGCTTTAATAGCTAGGAATGAACGCCATGTTGTTATTATTAAAACAATGTCTTTTCTCAGAGAAACAGAGCCTATCAGCATTTTTGGCCCATGTATTTTGGTGGATGTAGTCTGACTATTGAATTTTGTAGATCTTTAACTTGTTGGTTTCCTTAACGTGTATTTTTCAACTTGTAAAACGATGGCGAAAATCTACGTGAATTCACTCGATATATTTATATTTATAATTTGCCATGGTTGTCGAAATGTATGTCAATTAGTGAGGGAGAAAGTGAGGAGTTGTGACTGTGAGTAGTGTTATGTTGTTACCAGTAAAGGCCGACTTATTTCTTGCCCCTTTGTGGCCCTGGGCAAATATGAAGGCACCTACGAACGGGTTTAGAATAATTGATCTTTAGAGATTTAAGTAAAATGTTTTTGTCGGTAAATGATAATAAATTATGTAAAGTTTAGTGTGTATGATCTCTATTCTCCGTCACAAAGTATTGTTTAGTTAATAAGGACACAGTCATATATAATTGGAATTTTTCAAATTAATGTTTCACATAGTTCTTATTATAATTATTTTCCTTAACACCTAACACTTGTTCTGTTAATAATAGATCTGTTATAAATATATTTTTAATTTTATGCACTTTTTTTAGTATATTATTGGGGCTTCTGGCTCACATTGCGTCTGGCAACTATAGGTGCCGGTCAATCTGACCGTTGCTATTACAAACTGTTGTGGTCTACGATAATTCCCTAGGTGCTCATAATTCCCTAGGTGCTCATAAATCAACTAGTAAATAAAAAAACTAAAATATAGCAAGAAATTAGAAAAAAGGGTTTTACTAAAAATGTGTGATCAACAGGTGTTTCTGAAAGAGAACGGCTAGTTAAATGTTATTCCATAAATCCCTTGTCTGGATTATTTGACCACCGCTATCACTATCTTTGCTAGCAATGGCTAGTTTGACCGGCACCTATAGTTGCCAGACGCAATGTGAGCCAGATGGCCCAATAATATACTACTCACAAACTATCACAAAGTATTGATATTAGTTTTAAGCTCTAATTATTTCACTAAGGCAACATCTTCACTAGCGTGTTTCTCGCGTCGACTATATCCGACATTCTTAAGAGAAATCTTGGAAAAACGCCTCTTGGTAATAGGCCTCAGAACTAATCGAATTTTTGCAGGACCAGCCGTGGCTGTATTCACGAGAAATTTGTCTGTGGAGATAGTGCTTTAGCTATTTATTAAAAAAAAATGCTAAAAGTACGTATATTAAACTGTTGAACCTATTAGAAGTTATTTTTCTTTCATTATTTTCCTGAAATTCCCAGTTTTTTTCTACATCTACTTAGAACTTAGTAAAGCTTTTGAGTATACACGGTTTACCTTGTTTACTTTTTATTTTACACAATCAAGTTTTCAACGCCGTTCATATATCTGTAATAGTGAACGTTCATATATCTGAATAACTCTTTAAATATTAGCAATATCCTTGAGATTCGTAAAATTAAAATACATCAAAATGCAAAGGTGGCGTACCTAAAGGAAGTGTCCTGGGTCGTTACTTTAAAAGTCGTTTTGACAGCCTGATGGTAAAAATAAACAGTAAAAAATGGTTAAGTGTCAGTCAATTCATTAATCAGTGTTACTTTTTTAAATACCTAACTACATACCCTGTTAAAGTTACCGAAATGTCATTGAACTATCCGTATCTAAATTTTCCTCAAAGCTAACACACCTACATTCAAATGTGTAAACTTAAGTAAACAATTGTTAGTGCACGAAACACTTCAGTTCCTTTCCGTCATGGTTTCCGACTTTCAAGTTTGGCTTCTGCTTTCTGGGTGCTTGAGAAGCAAGGGGGCATTCGCTATCTATTAGCTAAACTACACTAGAAAGCCAAGGTCAGTACGATCTTGAAAAAATGAAGGTGCTACTTTCATCATTGCGATATATGTATTAGAGTGGAGATCGCGTTTAAATTAAACCGCCCGCCTGCCAGGGCTCCAAGTCTGATAGAATGAAAAAAAAATAAGACTTTTAGTCTGTCTGTATAAAACTTTCCGATTTTTACAGTTTTTCGTAGTTGGCTCGCTATTGGCTCTCTATTTAGGCTCGATCAGCTATCAATAGATTTTGACTAGAAAGTCAAATTTTCGTTTTGACGCTAATGCTAATGGCTAGCTATTATCCACTTTATTTCAGTGTCAACACTCAGGGGATTTTCGGTAGCTACGGCTTCCGAATAGCAACGCAGTAGTTGCATTTCTATAAAACTTCGATAGTAAACTTGATTAGACTAGCAAATTTGACACTAAAGACAATCCAATCGCAGAAGTAACGCGGTTGGCTTTTTGTCAATAGCTAACATACTTGGGGCCCCGGTTGATTGACGACTCTCGAAAGGCGGCATGCATTGATTCAGTGATGAGGGCCAAAGATAGGGCTCAGTGGAGTTCACAAGGAGAGGCCTACGTCTAGCAGTATATGAATATGAGATGTTATGGATGATTATGATATCTGTACTTGGCTACCGCAGATGAATTCAGCTCTGACTGGTTCGGTTTCCTAATTTCTAAATCGGTTTCGAACCCGTCCAACCCGACCTCACCAAGTTTCAGGAACTGAAGCCGGAATTGCTTGCCTTCAATGTTTCATCAACAGCCGAGGTGACGTTCAGCGGTGAATTTTCCTCCATCGAGGACTGTTCATCTGGAGAAGAATACTTGTCATGCGGGTGGTGCGAGCCCACCTGTCATGACCCTACGCCGAGCTGCCCTGACGTCTGCACCCGGGGCTGCCTGTGCCGCCCGCCCTTGTTGAGGCACTCCAGTGGGCAGTGCGTCCCGAGGGAACAGTGTGCCCCACGTAGGTTTATTTCTAGATTCTGTGAATCGTGGCAGTATGACTAAAGTCCTATTATCTCAGGATATTATTGGGCTCACGTTGAGAAACTAAGCCTCATTATCTTGTAATTAAACGGTAGAGTTAAATGTTATTCTTGTAAGTTACAACAAGTTGTGAGTTATTACTTATTTAAAATTTGGATAAAGCACAGGTAACGATGGTGGATGACTCATTCTACCAGGATAGAAAGTGACGTTGAGGTATCATGTATTTATGTTAAAAGTACTCGATGTACTATTCCAAGAACTAAAATACCTGTATACCAATATTTTATCAAAATTTCTTTAGCCGTCTAAAAGATTTTTATCGATTGCTTGGCTTCTAGTCATCGGATTGAAATACCAAAACCACCAATTTTTAAGTTTAGTTATGTTTTACTTAAAAACTGCACCACAACGTGAACCGTATTCTGGAATTGGTCCAGTAGTTTTTACGTGATGCGCGAACAAACAAACATACAGACATGACTAAAAAAAAGTTCTGTAGCTTATTTTAGGTACCCTAAACCATTTTATTTTAATTATCTTCTTTGTACAGACTTTTTCGTATTTATTGCTTTTATATAAGTATAGATATTTATTACTTCAAAACTAACATAACTTTGGAACCCTATCCCGCAAGAACCCTTTATTTTTTCGGGATAAAAAGACCTATGATATCCTTAATTTTAACCCATCATATAAACAATGACTGTGCCAAGTTACATCAAAATCCGTCCAGAAGTTTCAGCGTGATCATGGGCGTTGCCAAGGGGGGGTAGCCGCATGCAGAAAAGCCAATGTATCTCCTAAGCAAGTCGTTTGACCGATTATATTCCACTTTCATTCCAAGTCCCATCCGCCCTGCTACAGTCTATTGACATCTAACCTTACAAGTTCAAGCTTACGCGCGCCTAAAGCGTGTGAGGTACACGGGTTAGCGTTAACCTGCAGTTATCCGGGTTGAACCGGGTTCCCACGCTATTTTTACGGATCTTCCTGCTGAATGCTTACCAGAAAAGCCATTGAAATTATCAATAAGGATATATGCACATAATATCACATAAATAATTATTTTATGAACTACAGCTGCTTAATTCGAAAAAAAATCCTTGAAAAACTGTGTCATTTTTGGAATATCATCATCATCATCACCATGGAGGCCTTCTCGTAATTCATTTTTGGATATAGGCGTCTCCATTCCCGGCGACCTTGTGCCTGCTGCATGCAATCCTGACTTACTCGTACGTGTCGTCTAATGTCATCGACCCATCGCTGAGGCAGTCGGCCTCGCCCTCTAGTATCGGCCCTGGGTCTCCACTCAAGAACTCGTCCAACAGCTCGTTCCATTCGTGCAATGTGTCCCGCCCATGCCCATTTCTTCTTTGCTATTGAAACCATTACGTCATTCACCTTCGCCTTACTCCGAATCCATTCATTTCGTTTACGGTCACGCAGAGTGATACCAAGCATAGCTCTCTCCATACCGCTCTGCGCGACTCTGAACTTTTCGACTGACTTTTGGTGAGCGCCATGGTTTCCGTGCCGTATGTGAACACGGGCATTATTACCTATACTTTAAATAAACTCAATTTTTTCAATTTTGATTATGTAACCTCGGTTTTTCTATAACATTTCCTTTCTAAAATAAGTTGAAAAAAAAAACCCAAAGATATTGGCGGAAACTCGCCGAACTGAACTTATTTTTTGTGAACATCTTCCCGCCAAAACAGCTCCGCTCAACATTTTCGCGATTTCTATCAGTAGATTTCTAGTAGTAGTTTTTTTAATTATTTTCCTATAATTATGCATTATGTTTCGTTTTGTAATTAAAAGAAAATATTTCAAAATTTTTCGCGCTCGCTGCGCTCGCGCTTTTTTGTTCTACTCATTTTCAGTGCATACATATTTTTTGTAATTGGAACTATATTTTAGTTAAAATATTGATATAAATAACTTAAATTTCGTGCTCGCTTCGCTCGCGTTTCTTTTTTTCACCTTATTTTCTTTAATTTGGAATTAAAGAAAATTAGGGGTGGCAAATTCCGTTCAGCCCCGGGTGGCAGAATCTAACGCTACGCCACTGGTAAAGCTTCATGTGTTCTTGACTTTGTAGGTACCTACAATTCATACTTTTCCCTTTCTTCATATAATATCAACAACAACAACAACTAACAGCTCCAGCTAAATAAAACCGTTGAAAAAAAAATAAAGATCGATAAAAAAAACAGTCTCAGTCAATCAAAGCACTAACACAAGTAATTATAAGTACCTATTTAACAAAAAAAACCGAGCGAGAGAACAGAATTCTGTGGTTGTGGTCGTTTGATTATTCATCGCTGGACTTTTGCATCTATAAAATATGATTAAAATAAGTATTGTAAGTAAGAAGCAACTTTCCCAGTAATTGGTCCCTGAACATCCTTTTCAGACAACTGCTCAAACCCCAACGAAGAGTACTCCTGCAGGCACGGCTGCGAGCGCCGCTGCTCATCCAAGAACTCGTGTCCAGTCAGCACGAGTCGGCGCTGCATCCTCGGGTGCCATTGTCGACGCGGCTTATTCAGGGATGACGCCAACCAGTGTGTGACGGAGGAAGAGTGCTTTAGTAACGATACTGTTATTGTTATGTAAGGCTTCATAAAATAAAATATTATTTTATTTATTTGTTTTTACAATTACATATAGCTAGCGGCACGTAAGTCTAGCGGTGAACGAAACGTGGCGGGGATCTTGGCAAAGTCAGTTTTCGGGCTAAAAAGTATAAACTTTGACTGTGCCAAGATCCCCGCCACGTTTCGCTCACTGCTAGACTTACGTGCCGCTAGGTATACCTACCTAGTTCCGATTAACTTTTCAACGCGGTCTATTTTTCATACTACTAACGCCATCTAATTAAATTTCAATGTACTAAAAACCGAATGAAATTCACTTTTTTACCCGACGAAGCAAGGGAAGGGTAATAAGTTTATTTATGTGTGTGGATGTTCCTCCATAGCGTCGCCCCTTTTGGTCCGATTTTGACGAGCGAGGTATCAATCGATTCGTCTTCAGGTATAGTGTCATAGGATTTTTTTACCTGACTACGGGTAAGCAAATGAAGGGATATCTTCAAACTTAGTCATATTTTGACAAGCGAAGTATCAATCGATTCGCCATCATCGCAAGAGTGTCATAGTTTACCCAAGTGTTTTTCACCCGACCGTAGTCGGGTACTAACTTTGGAACTTATGTCTTGTTAACGACCATGTGTTATAAACAGTGTCCGCCTTGAAGTTGTAAAGGAATATGTTAACCTCGGGCAGAATTAATTAAATAATAATAAACAATCTTACCTTACTAACTTTCTTCATAAAACAACCGAGGTATTGTAATTTCAACTAAGTAGGTATAACTTAAGAGATTTATTTGTCATAAAATAGAAAATTGATTAAAATTGAACTATATTGCTTCGAATGGTTCAGATATGATTTTTACCGTCAATAGCGATGGTCTAAAAAAATAAGTAACTATTGAGACAAATGTGAGACAAAATGAAAATAATGTGTCAATATTTAACCTACGAATGTGACATGAAAATCTCAAGAATAATTATTATGACCATATAACATACAAGTTGAATTGATCATCTTCAGCTAATAAAATCTTTTTACCAAGTTTTTCTATTATAACACTTGGAAAAAAAAAGATCTCTCCGGCGGGGAATCGAACCCCGGTCTCCCGCGTGACAGGCGGGGATACTTACCACTATACTACCGAAGATCATGACAGGAGAGCTGAAATATCTGTACAGTATAGGTAAAGCAAAGAATATACATGTACTTCGTTCTAAAACTATAGGGTATTAGCTAGAGTAAAAGTAATTTAACACATTGTATTTTACTGCCGACTGCCGCAATGAAAATAAAGTTTGTTAAATTTTCTAATACCAAATAAAAATTAATAGATTATTTAAGATACCTAGCCATCAAGTTTGTAAATTAGTTTGTATTTTACATAATTATGTATATAGTTTAGTTTTTTAGACGAATCAAAATCTGTCAAAGTCGGACGGATGAGTTGTTTGTTGTTTACGCGGACGCGAATCTCACGAATTTTCATGAAGTATTACTGCAAAATAAGGAAAAACAATGAGTGAGAAACTCAAGGAACTTCGAGAGAGATCCCAAAAGAGAAAGAAACTGCTTGCACAAACGGTTTGTTCAATGTTGTGTAACTCATAACCTCTATTTCAAATTGTTTGGCTTGTCCCCGATTCCCCGGTTTCCTACGCATCGCAAGAGACCTCCAAAACTAACATTGAAATGGAATTCTCCAGATTTATTAATTATTTATCATCCGTAGTGTTTTACTCATGACTTCTGTACATTTCTTGGAATGTACTTAAATCTTGCTTTATAACTTTATTTCGAGTTAGACTTGAATCCAAAGCTTCCTCATTACTTTTACTTTTACTCATTATTTCAGTTCCTATTAGCTAAAATCAATTTGTTCTATTGGTCTTCACTTTACAGCTGGGAGTATCCAGCGTAAGTGAACTCCGACATGCCCTTGGAGCCACTCTAGATGTTCCGGTCAAGAAACAGTCCAAATCAGGCAAGAACAGAGACTCTAACGTGAAGAAAACTGACAAAGAACAGCCAGATGAACTAGTTTACACCGACTCCTCTACTTTCTTGAAGGTTTGTGTGATATGATTTTTAGCAGAGTTAATATAAAATTTGGAAAGGACATCCTACCCAAATTCTACTGTAATCAAAACAAATTATTTATAAATAACCTTTGCTCGTGGCTTTGCTTGTTTGCCGTGTGGTGCTCTAGGTTTAAAGTAACCTATAAAGTACAATAATACTATATTTCATCAAAGTTTGTTCAGCTGTTAAATAGTTTTTTATTGATTGCTCAGCTTCTACTCTTTGGATTGAGATACTAAGTACACCAGTATTTAAGGGAAAATCAAATTCATAGTGGAACTGTAAATATCCAATATTTTTCTTTAAAAAGGTTGATCACCCTAGAAGATTTGTGACTAGGTATAGATATGATCTTGTTCTAGCTCCTTCCAAATTACTAGTGGTTCTGTGAGCTGTAGACCTCGTGAGCACAAACTTATTTTGCAAACAATCTAGCGGTGCACAGTAGCGCCATCTAGTTACCTTATTGTAAAACCTAAGACCACCTTACCTTTTTGTACCTTTAAAATAAAAAACAACCATTGAAATTGAATCTAATAAGACGGAGATATTCAGTAGCTCCCTTTTTGCCCCTATTTGTGGGAAGTGCCAATCAAAAATCCCCGAAGATAAAAATTTGTTTAACCTGTATACCGAGTTTTGTCTAGATCGGTTGAAAAATGCGACCTGTAGAGGAGAACAGAGATTCGGACAGACATCTGGACATACGAAAGCATTTATGCCCTAGCTGAAACGGAGACTCTTCATGCTCACTCAGTCAAAAAATCCACAGCTCAGATACAAATAAATAGGCAGTAAACATTGATAACAAACTACGTGATATAATAAAAAAATAAGAAAAACAAAATACTTTTGTTAATAACAAAAGGACCTTTCTAATTGGCAAGTGCTACTGTACCCTTGACGAGTTTTTACACGACTGCCCAAAAAAGGAGTGTTATTAAATGATAAAACTACCTAAACACAAATAATTGATATCATGGATGCTCGAGCTGGAGCTCGATCGGCTTACTACTTGTTGCTATACCCTGTGAGGGTCATATGTTAACACTAACACCCTAATGCCTGTGATTTTAACCATTTGCAAAATGTTTGCAATGAATAAATTGCATTGCTATCAGTCCAGAGTCCAGTAGATTTTACGTGATGTGCGAACAGAAAGATCGAAACCATTTAGTTTTTTCACAGCTCCAAGGGATTGCATACCCGAGTATTACATATTAATTTCAACTTGATACCTCCACGTGTTCCAGAGAAAAATGGTCTTGACAGACAGACATACGTCCGTACAGACAATAAAGTAAGGTCCTATAAGGGTTCCTTTTGAGATACAGATACCCTAATAATAATATAATTTTGTTCAGTGTATTTTATATAGACAAGACATTTTTTTTAAAGTTTTTTTCATTGGACATACTTTGTTACTTACTGCTTTATTATATGTATAGATAGATAACAAGAGAAACGAAACTCTACATTGTTGAGTGCCATGGTTTAAGACCGAATGGCACCCACGCAGCTTCTACAGGCTTTGCCTTACATTTCCGTGAACTTGCGTTTTGGGAGAAAATGTTTCTACCATACTAAACCGTAACCAAATCCAATAACTCAGGTTCAGGTTTAAGGTTAACCACAGAATATACTATGTTTGTAGTTTTAATTTTTTTTAATTTATTATTATTTTTCATTTAAATAGTGCACAAACTTGAGAGAAATTATCGGTTTTAAATCACTCATTAATTCAAATTGTTTATAAATCATGATAAAGATATACAAACATAGTTTATTCTGTGGTTAGTAAAAAGAGACCAGACCTATTGGATTTGGTTATGGTGTAGTAAGGTAGAAACGTTTTCTCCCAAAACGCAAATGTATGGCAAAACCTGTAGAAGCCGCGTGTGTGCCCTATTCTCTTAATATATTGAAGTATCTACAATTGGTTCCAAAATTGAGTCGAACTGTTTGTGATTGAGATGTTACAAAATAGCGAACTTGTTTAGTCTTTGTAACTAAAAATAACTCAACCCTTCACTTTTGATAACAAATTATAGCATATTCTTATTCCAAACGGCCGGTAAGGCCTGCACTGACGTCCCCCTCAGCAGGGAGACATGCGCAATGCACCTCTTTGGGTAAATTGTACAGATTATAAGTCAAACCTAAGTTGAAACCTAATCCAACAGTGATAGCTGCATCGCAATCGATCCAGTGGTTATTAAGTGACACGCGAACAGACCATATTTAAAAATGTTATATTCTTGTTTCAGTAGCTTATTTTAAGAACCCTAGACCATGTATATTTTAATTACTTTCTTTGTGCAGTCATATTGTTACTTATTGCTATATTGTACGAGTAACTGTACATTTCCCGCCAGCCTCAGCCTACAAATTCATACTTCTCTATGGAAATTTATACACTTAGAGTTTCATAGTTTTCATGAAATGAGACTTATTGCTATTAAGGTCTTTGAAGTATGGAACCCTGACTTTGTGTGGAACTCTCATTTGGCCGGTTACTTTGTAATCACACTAATAATATAAATCAGAAAAGTGTAGCCACTGCCGTAAACAGGCCAATCAGAGCTTAGAGTTTCAAAAATGAATACTCTCTTATCGAGCGGAAAGCTTATGCGCGAAACAGAACTCCATACATTAGAACTGACAGTCCGTACTGAACGTCATAAAATGCATAAAAACCGATTAGCGCCATCTATCTTTAGAAATGTGTATGTTTGTTTCTCCTTCACGCTCAAACGGCGAACGGATTTGGATGAAATTTGGTACCAAGGGTACCACATGCAAACAGTATATAATTTATTGGCATAAGTTCTTTTTTGGCAGGGCAGGCGTGTTTTTTAGCTTTTGAGCTATTTCCACATGGAATCCACTCAAGAACTCACCTACCCTACCAGTTATTGGTTCTTTTACATGTGATCAGCCATTTGCTAATTCCGTGATTCATTGTTAACCCCCGAACTCGAAAAGAGAAGGGTGCTATAAGTTTAAAGTGTGTATGTATCATTGTATCTGTCTATGGAATTTAGCTCCCAAACGAATGGACCAATTTTGATGCGGTTTTTTCTGTATGAATGCTCATGTAAACGAGATGGTTCTCAGCTTAATAGGGGTGGGAGTGAGGATCGTAGCTCCCAAACGAATGGACCTATGTTGATGCGTTTTTTTCAGTTTGAAAGCTGATGTCATCGAGATGCTTCTTATCTATAAGGGGATCTATAAATGAATGGACCGATTTTGATGCGGTTTTTTATGTTAGAAAGCTGATGTGATCGAGATGCTTCGTAGTTATAATGGGGGGAGAGTCGGGATCGTAGCTCCCAAACGAATGGACTGATTTTGATGCGTTTTTTTATGTTTGGAAGCTGATGTGATCGAGATGCTTGTTAGCTATAATGGGCGGTGGGGGGTTATATATTTTATTTACTTGTGCTTCTTAGATACTTACTCCTTTATTCAACACCTAGGGCACCCAGTCGTCAAACCCTCACAACGACTACTGCCAGCACTTCGTGGACACAGGGCAGCGCCCGCAGAACTTCATTCGCGACGTGGGGCTCGCGGACCGGTTCGAGGAGTACCCCAAACTGAGGGAGCTGATAAAGCTCAAGGATGACCTGATCGCGCAGACCGCCACTCCGCCTATGTATTTGAAGTGTGATTTGAAGGTAAGGACCTTCTGTTTTTGAGAAAAAATGTATTGATAAATTAATTCTTAAGAGCCATATGCTAAATTAGGAACACAATGCGAGTCGGTACAATTATATAATAGAAGGAAATACAATCAGCGCTCACTACATTTAATATGTATGTTTGTTTGCATGTCATATGAGTTAGTGCTGGCTCCCCCCGGTGTCAGACTTTGTCAAGCCCCCAAGTGCCTCTGACATGGCTTAACGACTGCTATTAAGACCAGGCTCCATTAATAATTTTCCCACGCTAGCTTCGCGTCTGCACCCGCTATCCGTAGCAAGCACTGTCTCTGTCGCGCGCGCGATCTCGAACAAGCACTGTCTCTATCGCGCGCGCGATCTCGAACAAGCACTGTCTCTGTCGCGCGCGCGATCTCGAACTCAAGCGCAGAGCGAACAAAGAAAGCACGGAGTCTCGAGTATATATATATCCAATAGATATATAAAATAATATAGGCCTATAGAATATATATATATATATATACTTAACTTTATGTTTAATTAATATATTATGTTGGTTGGTAGTTCATAGTTTTATGTTATTTAATTGTTTTATACCTACTGGAATATTTTTAACATGTCTGCATCTTTTACTTTAGTAAAATTAAAACCGAATACTTCATTGTGATTCTAATTAATCAACAATACATTTTATTTAAATAAAACTGCATTCAATAATTTTACAAGTATATTTAAAACAAATAGGAATATTTGTATTAATTTTATAATTCTTCTTTTGCTATAAGTAATTTATAATGAGGTTCAGCCCTTTCGTTATACATGGCTAGACCCCGGGTTGGCCGCACGGAATTGACGAAATTATTATCTACTACACATGGTAGATACGCTGCTCACCTACCTACATCAGTCAATGAATCACTATCTTTGTCTCGCCTTTCCCGATTTGTAGTCGTTCTGGTACAATCACGCAAGGGGCCGCCCAAAGCTGATTTAGTCTGGTCGATCCATCGCATGGGTGACCTACCACGCGGTCTGGTACCTTCCTCTTTGCCCTGAACGACAAGACGCTCTATGGATTCATTGTTCCGCCTCGAAACGTATCCAAAGAATTTAAGTATGCGAGCTTCTACTAGGTTCTTTGATTTTAGAGTAATTTTTTTCCGAAGCTCGGTCCAAGATATCCCAAGCATTCTTCTCCAGTACCACATCTCCAGAGCATCTATCTTTTTCTTTTCAATTTCTCGCAGCGTCCCGTCTCTGCAGCGTACACAAATGTGGGGAAAACCAGAGAAGTGCTGTGGAGAAATCAACAAAGCAAATATAAGTCGGCTTGTTGAATTCCCGAGCTTTCTCGATGATCTGGCGAACAATAAGAATCAGCACTCTAGTGCCCTTTCCGTTTACAAATCCTGCTTGCTCTAGCTGTGGTCGAAGGTGTATGTCATCATCATCAGCATCATCATGTCAGCCTTCAAAAGTCCAATGCTGAACATAGGCATCCCCCAAAGAGCGCCATGACGAGCGATCTTGTGCCACCTCCACCCATCAACTTCCTGCGATGGCTACAATGTCATCGGTCCATCGTGTAGGGGGCTCCCTACACTTCGCTTGCTTGTTCGTGGACGTCATTCGAGAACCTTTATTCCCCAGCGGTTGTCGTTTTTGAGAACTATATGGCCTACCCATTGCCACTTCAACATGCAAACTCTGGGAGCTATGTCGGTAACCTTGGTTCTTCTACGGATTTCCTCATTTCGGATTCTATCACGTAGTGAAATACCGAGCATAACTCTCTCTTGCACGCTGCGCGAGTTTGAGCCGCACTGATTATAAACTTATTGAGGCTCTGCGGTATCTGCGACGAGAAGATAAGGCGTAATTTTCTGAACGCTGCTTCCGGGTTGGATTCGTCGGTTGATCTCGAAGTTGGATCTACCCAGATGGATTGTCTGACCTAAGTAGACAACAGCTTCGATAATATCGTTCCCAACATCAACCAGCATGGGTGCGACATGGACATTTCAAGTGATGTTCGACTTATCCATGCTCATTTTAAGACCCACCTGTTGGTAAACAATATAGAGATCACTGAGCATTGTGCCTAGGTCATAAGGCGTTCCTGCCTGATGACTATATCTTCGAAGGTGAGTGATGCATTCACCATTGATATTAACACCATATCCGTTCCAGTTCGATAGCTTGAATATATCTTCCAATGCAGAGGTGAACAGTGGGAGAAATAACGTATCCCTGTCTCATCCCTTTTTGCAATTCGATAGAATTCGTCCTCTGATCTTGTAGTCTTTGTAGTCAATCTGGCACCGCTGTAATGACTGTAGCACTGCCCAGGTCTCGACTGAATCAAAGGCTTTCTCGTAGTCCACAAACGCTAGACATAGTGGCCGATTATACTCTTCGGTCTTCTGTATAATCTGCCGGAGCGTATGGATGTGGTCTACGGTGCTAAAGCCTTTCCGGGATCCAGCTTGTTCGGGAGGCTGAAAGTCGTCAAACCTACGAGCGAGACGGTTTGTAACTACTCTCAAAAACAGTGGCTCAGCAGCGAAATGGGCCTATAATTCTTCAAGAGACTATGGCAAACGCGATGAGGTGTATTGAGGTGTGTAATTGCCCATAGAACTTCTCGAGCTCACTCAAAATTCGACTCGGCTTTCGACGAAACGATGCTGCCACTGTCGGTGTTCAGCTTCGACATCAGACTTTGCCCAATAGACAGATCTCTTGCGAACACTTTGGAGCCCACATACTTTTTCCACTTCTTGCACTTTTTGCACTTTTTCCGCTCTATTGCGTTCTTAATACAAGTAGTATTATAGGAACGCAAATCGTGTCGCATCGACTTTGAGATCTGTACCACTATTACGAGTTGCAGTAGTAAACGCTCTTGACGTTACAACTCATGTAAAAGTATCCACGCGACTGACCGGTAAGACAAAACAGTGGGTAGAGACCGACTTATGAAAAGTCTCACAGACGCGGTGCTAGTTTCCTTGTAAAATGTTTAAGCGTTCAACGTTAGTTCCTCTTATCGCCGCTACTTCTTTCGTGAGACGGATTCTCAGTTTGCATGTTTTTGGTATTATGGGTCACTATTTCTACAATGACTATCGTCAGTTAACGCTGCTGCAGTAGTCACTGCCATTTATCATCGTGAGTGAGAGGAGCTGGGTTACATTATTACAATTATCGTAGGGATTGATATTTTTTTGTAAAATAAAATATAGACCATGTTACTCGCTGATAATGTAGCTAAAAATAGGTGAAAGAATGTTTAAAATCGGTTCAGTATTTTTTGAGTTTACCCATTATATTTTTGTCACTATAATCGTATTTTACTTTATTTAAACAGATTAGATATTTATTTTTGACAAATATTCAAAGAAACAAAAAAAAAAACAAATCTGTTTACTTTAAAATGGAAAACACAATCGCTTGCTCGATGAAGGTTCTTACAACGCCATCTATCTGGATTTGGGTGAACTAAAATGACAATGCGTTTGCATATATTTAGAAACAGACAAATGCTAAGAAGGCACCAGCATGACGGCGTAATAGCTACAGTCTCTCACGTATTGTATATTTCTATTGATGTAGAGTTAGCCAAACTCCTAATAGAGCTAAAGATTTATAGTGACAAATAGTTCCGCTAGTTGCGCTGCGCTGGTTTCTTACAAAAATGTTACGATACTCGATAGCGAGTACAGATTTGAGCGTTTAATTGAACTCATAATAGAGGTACTGTTATTAAGCAAGCTGTAACTCGACATATCTACTGAAGACTGCAGCCTCATCTCGCCTCGTTCTGCCATAAGTTTGAGTGTATGATCAGAGAGTATCTGTGTTCAATTTTTGCGGCGGGTCTTAAAGAACTCCGACCCAACCGCGTGAACAATTTCCACCAGCCCGTTATTTAGTTCGTCCACTGTATCGCATTCGGTAAGGATTTGGATGCGATTTTGGAGCTCCCAACTGGAAGCTCTCGGGGTTTTGGATTTGGGCAGGACTTGGGCGAAGAGTAGATCTCATCAATCGAGACCTCTCCAGCTTTACGTTGATATTCAATGAGCCTCTTTCCATGCGGTGATCACTGCTGGTTTTAACCCTGTTGATCACACAGACATCATTGAATATATGCTGAATGGTCGTCAAAATGAAATCTATCTCGTGCTTATGAACGCTGGGGTGCAGCCACGTCCATTTCCTGGAGGGACGCTTTTTGAAAAAGAAGTTCATCATAAGGAGTCCCTCCTTCTCCATGAAGTCGGCCAATCGCTGACCCCTTTGGTTCCGCCTCATCTCGCCTCGGTCTGCCATAAGTTTGAGTGTATGCTCAGAGAGTTTCTGTGTTCTATTTTTGCAGGTGTATGTGTATTCGGAAAAAGTAATCTATTCATACAATGAATCGTTTTTTTTTCGTTTATTGTTTATTTCCCAATTAAACGAAGGAGTGTTTAAGATGAAGATTGTTCGCAGACGTTCGACCTGAAGCAGATGAACAACAAGTTCGACGTGATCCTGGTGGAGCCCCCGCTGGGCGCCGGGTGGCGCTGGCAGGACGTGCTGGCGCTGGAGCTGCAGCACGTGGCGCAGGCGCGCAGCTTCGTGTTCCTCTGGTGCGGCAGCTCCGACGGTCAGTGACAACAAGTTTGACGTGATCCTGGTGGAGCCCCCGCTGGGCGCCGGGTGGCGCTGGCAGGACGTGCTAGCGCTGGAGTTGCAGCACGTGGTGCAGGCACGCAGCTTCGTGTTCCTTTGGTGCGGCAGCTCCGACGGTCAGTGACAACAAGTTCGACGTGATCCTGGTGGAGCCCCGGGTGGCGCCGGGTTGCCCTGGCAAGACGTGCTGGCGCTGGAGCTGAAGCACGTGGCGCAGGCGCGCAGCTTCGTGTTCCTCTGGTACGGCAGCTCCGACGGTCAGTGACAACAAGTTCGACGTGATCCTAGTGGAGCCCCGGATGGCGCTGGCAGGACGTACTGCCGCTAGTTTCTCTGGTGCGGCAGCTACTTCATTATTCTTTGTAGAAGGCGGTAATGCCATCGACCGTCCAAGCTATTCCAGCTGGCACGACTGTTTAAGTATAATATAAATATTTAAATTTAAAAAAAGCATTCAATTGTTTTTTTAATTTTTGAAATGACATTATTTACTTTTTTTGTTTGTTTTTTAATTAATTGTCATCTAGTTGTGAGCTACCATGAAAGATTCAGCCGGATAGCTAATCGGAAAGTTAAATAAAAGCTTTATAAAAAAAGAATATAATTTTGCTCGTAATTTCTTGATATTTTTCACTTTTATTATCATAATTTTCTAATATTTTTCTCGTATTTTTTCTGATATTGTACTCATGTTTTATTTTCCTCGTATTTTCCTGATATTGTACTCATATTTTTCTCGTAATTTCCTGATATTTTTCATGGATTTTTCTGATATTGTACTCATATTTTATTTTCCTCGTATATTCCTGATATCGGTCACCAATTCGCCTGCCAAGCATGGTGACTATGGCAAGTTGAGCCGATAAGAAGTTGATAGAGCTGAAAGAAGTAGTAAATAAGTTGCGCTGGGATATTATAGGGTTATCAGAAGTAAGAGGCTCATTGAATATCAACGTAAAGCTGGAGAGGTCTAGATTGATGAGATCTACTCTTCGCCCATGTCCTGCCCAAATCCAAAACCCCGAGAGTTTTCAGTTGGAGCTCCAAAACTCGCTTCCAAATCCTTCCTTTGTTCACGCGTTCGGGTCGGAGTTCTTTAAGACCCGCCGCAAAAATTGAACACAGAAACTCTCTGAGCATACACTCAAACTTATGGCTGAACCAGGCGAGATGTGGCTGCAGTCTTCAGTAGATATGTCGAGTTACAGCTTGCAGTTGTTTAAACGCTCAAATCTGTACTCGCTATCGAGTATCGTAACATTTTTGTAAGAAATCCAGCGCAGCGCAACTAGCGGAACTATTTGTCACTATAAATCTTTAGCTCTATTAGGAGTTTGGCTAACTCTACATCGATAGAAATATACAATACGTGAGAGACTGTAGCTATTACGCCGTCATGCTGGTGCCTTCTTAGCATTTGTCTGTTTCTAAATATATGCAAACGCATTGTCATTTTAGTTCACCCAAATCCAGATAGATGGCGTTGTAAGAACCTTCATCGAGCAAGCGATTGTGTTTTCCATTTTAAAGTAAACAGATTTGTTTTTTTTTGTTTCTTTGAATATTTGTCAAAAATAAAAAATCTAATCTGTTTAAATAAAGTAAAATACGATTATAATGACAAAAATATAATGGGTAAACTCAAAAAATACTGATCCGATTTTAAACATTCTTTCACCTATTTTTAGCTACATTATCAGCGAGTAACATGGTCTATATTTTATTTTACAAAAAAATATCTATCCCTACGATAATTGTAATAATGTAACCCAGCTTCTCTCACTCACGATGATAAATGGCAGTGAGTGACATAACTACTGCAGCAGCGTTAACTGACGATAGTCATTGTAGAAATAGTGACCCATAATACCAAAAACATGCAAACTGAGAATCCGTCTCACGAAAGAAGTAGCGGCGATAAGAGGAACTAACGTTGAACGCTTAAACATTTACAAGGAAACTAGCACCGCGTCTGTGAGACTTTTCATAAGTCGGACTCTACCCACTGTTTTGTCTTATAGGTCAGTCGCGTGGATACTTTTACATGAGTTGTAACGTCAATAGCATTTACTACTGCAACTCGTCATAGTGGTACAGATCTCAAAGTCGATGCGACACGATTTGCGTTCTTATAATACTACTTGTATTAAGAACGCAATAGAGCGGAACAAGGGCTCCAAAGTGTTCGCAAGAGATCTGTCTATTGGACAAAACCTGTTGACGAAGCTGAAAACTGACAGTGACGACAGAGAGACTTTTCACGTATTTTTCTGATATAGTACTCATATTTTATTTTCCTCGTATTTTCCTATTATTGTACTTATATTTTGTCTTATTTTTCTGACATTTTACTCATATTTTGCTCGTATTTTTCTGATTCTTTACTCGTTTTTTCTGGTTTTTTTTTTCATAATTTTCTGGTATTTTTACGCATTTTTCTGATATTGTACTCATGTTTTATTTTCCTCGTATTTTCCTATTATTGTACTTATATTTTGTCTTATTTTTCTGACATTTTACTCATATTTTGCTCGTATTTTTCTGATTCTTTACTCGTTTTTTCTGTTTTTTTTTCATAATTTTCTGGTATTTTTACGCATTTTCGTAATATTGTACTCATATTCTGCTCGTATTTTCCTGATTATTTGTCGTATTTTTCTGATATATTTAGCTGATCCTCCGTGAGGTCAAGATAACAAACGTCAGCATAGTCGAGAATAGGAAGTAAAAGTGCTTGCGCAAGAGACACTTTAGTGGCTTTAGGCAGGAGGCAGCAGAAGCAAAGACCTTGCGACTAACAGTTTCCATTTGAGGTCTCCATGATAGGTGGCTGTCGAGCAAACTCCTAAATTTTTAGCAATTACTTACCAAGCTCAACCATAAATATTCCCATTTCAGGTCTCGACATGGGCAGAGAGTGCCTCAAAAAGTGGGGCTTCCGCCGCTGCGAAGACATCTGCTGGATCAAGACGAACATTAAGAACCCGGGCCACTCCAAGAACCTGGAAACCAACGCGGTGTTCCAGCGCACCAAGGAGCACTGCCTCATGGGCATCAAAGGCACGGTCCGGAGGTCGGTGGACGGAGACTTCATCCACGCCAACGTGGACATCGATCTGATCATATCCGAGGACCAGGAGTTCGGCAGCACTGAGAAGCCGATTGAAATATTCCACATCATGGAGCATTTCTGTCTGGGACGGAGAAGGTGAGGGTTTTTGGAAATGAATCTTGTTCCAGATGAACAAATATGCACAAAGTTCTTTGTAAAATGACGTAACCATCAAATTGTGTCAATCCCTTCGTTTGGGGCGCTTTCACGCGATAACGGCTGGACCGAATTAAATTTTGTATAGGGATGCTGTATACCAAAGAGACCAATATATTTTTTATCCCGGAAAATTGTACACGCCGGCAAATCCGCGGGGCGCAGCTAGTATAAAATATAAGTATGTTCTGTTCTGTTTGTTGGGTTCTTTTGATAAAAATGTGTACCTAGCCTATTTTGACAATTTTTTATGGTTTCAATACTGTTAGGCCAATCGTTGGGGGAAAATATGAAGCGTTGCCCGACAAATGGTGGTGTTGAAGATATTTAGATTTATATTGCTTAGTTTAGTCTTTACGAAAAAGCAAATTTTTGACCTAGAGCGGGTTCCCACCCGCTCTAGGTCAAAAATTTGCTTTTTTGGCCGCCATCTTTAATTGAAGGGGCCAAAATTTTTCGGGCGCACTGCCGGTTTGATGCGAGAGAACGCGTCAGATATGCTTTGCGTGACGAGCTGCGAATTTATACAAATTAGTTTGATTTTGTCACTTGATCGTCTAAGTGTGTTTTAAGTAATACACTAAGAATTCGTAATGTCTATGGAAAATGCAGAGGAACTCGTATCTGCTGTTCAATCTAGCTCTTTTAAGTATAAGGAAAGAATCAGCAACACAAACTCGTCAGCACGGTGCTCCCGGGAGCTCCGGTTCTCGAGTCCCGAGGCCCGAGAGCACGGTGCTCCCGGGAGCTCCGGTTCTCGAGTCCCGTGGCCCGACAGATCGGTGCTCCCGGGACCTCCGGTTCTCGAGTCCCGACAGCACGGTGCTCCCGGGAGCTTTTCGAGTCCAGAGGCCCGACGCCGCCGCCGCCGGTCGCCGAGGCGTCAGTGCGGACTCTATATTGCGTCGCAGTTGCCTTACCGGTGAAGACTGTCTAAAATTCAGCAAAAAAAAAAACAAGTTTTTGTCAGTTTAACCATTGTTTAACTGTGATCACTCGTAAATTTTCAACAACTATGGAAAAATCTGAATTTCGTGCCGTTATAAAACATTTTTTTATGAAGGGAGCAGTGCTGCACAATAAAAACTGAACTTGATTCTGTTCATGGCACTAACGAACCAACGTTGCAGACTGTTTATAACTGGATAAATGATTTTAAACGTGGTCGGTCAAGTACATCTGATGCTCCACGCTCTGGTCGCCCAATCGAAGTCACTGCTGAGGATGTTGTTGAAGAAGTCCATAATATTGTACTCGACGACCGCCGAGTGAAGGTGCGTGAAATAGCTGAGAACACAGGTATCTCCACTGAGCGAGTACATAAAATCTTGCGAGAAGATTTGGGTATGACAAAGCTGTCTGCACGATGGGTGCCACGTTTGTTGACAATCGAACAAAAACGCGAACGAAAGCGAATTTCAAAACTGTGTTTGGATATGATGAAGCGTAATCCTCGGAATTTTTTGAGTCGATTTGTCACTGTGGACGAAACTTGGGTCCATCATTATACACCTGAATCAAAACAGCAATCAAAACAATGGATGGCGACTGGTGAACGTGCCCCAAAGAAGGCCAAGACTGTTTTGTCGGCTGGGAAGGTGGTGACAGTCTTCTGGGATGGCGAAGGAATCATTATGATTGATTACTTGGAAAAGGGAAAGACTGGCCGTTATTACGCAGAGTTATTGGACCGTTTTAATGCCGCATTGTTGGAAAAACGACCAAAATTGTCCCCCAAGAAAGTCCTCATTCATCAAGACAATGCCCCAGTGCACACGTCAGTTATTGCAATGGCCAAAATCCACGAGTTGGGCTTCGAGCTGGTTCCGCATGCTCCGTACTCGCTGGACCTAGCTCCGTGCGATTATTACCTATTCCCAAATCTGAAAATCTGCCCTCCAGGCAGTTTTTTTTGACTAGTGACTGCATCGCAGGTGTAAACGAATATTTTGAAGACCTCGACAAAACCAGAGCGGTCGCACTCCGCAACAAGTACAAATATTATACCTAAACTTCGGGGCCGCAATATTAGGGTTAATTCAGTAGTGTCAAGCGTGCGCTCGATGAGTCGCGCGCCGTGTGCTCAACGATAAAGTACCTACTTACGTAAAGTTTTGTCAGATTTTATTCTTTTTTTAATTAAGAATACCAAGGAGAAACCTAGAAGGTACTACATAGCATTCGGTATGACAAATCTCGTAAAATACCAACATACCGACATTTTATTACGTAGGTAGCCATTTCTTTTTCATTCATTATTAAGCATCGAAGTCAGACAGGCACCTTTTATTCATCAAAGTGTAACCTATTATGATATAATCAAATAATGAGGTACTAGGTCTATTCTGATAAGAATGTCATTATATGTAGTTAATAGAACTATCAACATTTATAACAATAAGTAATAAAATAATACATTTTTACATAATTGTTTATTCGGTTACAATATCTAAGTCATATCATATCACAGAATAATTACTAGTACAAGTACCTAGTCATATCTTGATACAACCCTACCGAGCGTAAAAGTGACAGAGCGATTCTGCAACGATTAGAGCAATGGAAGCTCTCGCGCGTTGTGATACGGTACATTCTAGCCTGCACGCGGTGGGTGAGCGCCTTCTAGGTAAATATAATTGAAAGCTCGCAGTGCTGTGCGAGTTAAATTGCACTTTATTGCGTTGTAGCGAGAGTTGCTATATGTATATTTAAATGACTCTACTCAGTTATCCTTCTGTACTTGTACTATTATTTATTCTGTGACAAAACGTTTTTTTGGAGGGCATAAAAAAATTTGAAACTCGCTGGAACAAGTGTTTGGCCCTCAAAGGAGACTATGTTGGCCTACTAAGGCATCTCTTCACAAAAAAAAAATTATTATTGTTACGTTTCGACATTACTAGCGAAAGTTCAAACAAGCGACACGGTAAGCGTCTGAATGCAAGCGCGCGGCGGCCGGCCTCGCCTGATTTGTAGCCCCGGGGCTCAGCAAGCTGTAGGTTATTAGCTCGCGTAAGTAGGTAGAGTGACAGATGCCTGCTATTGTCGTGAAACGTCTTTAAAACACCGATAAATGCTGGTACCAGGAAAAAATAACTGAAAAGAGAATTGTAACGAAAATTTCTATATCGTCTAGCTTTTATAACTCTGTAACACTAAGCTTCAGAGATCTAATTTCGATGTTATTTTTTACCTTATATAGTCAGCTCGATGATGTAATATTTATTTTTTGTCAAAAGATAGAGGGGGAGGGGGCAGGTCGCATAGAGCAAAATAGATGTTATTTGGATCTTTAATTCGGTATAACTCGCGATTTGTTCGTGGCGTAGAAGTTCCACGGCAGACAAACGGCCGTGCTTCCCGACACAGCCCACCGGTTTTTGTTACTTACTGCTTTATAAGAAATCTTCACTTTATTACATGATTACTTTATTCCATCTAACAAAAAGATCTGATTTAAAAAAAACGTCCATCTCCATTCCCAGAGTGCACCTGTTCGGGCGCGACTCGACCATCCGCCCCGGCTGGGTGACCCTCGGCCACGAGCTCACCAACTCCAACTTCAACGCGGAGCTGTACGCGTCCTACTTCAACGAGGGCCGCGAGAGCACTGGCTGCTCGGAGCGCATCGAGGCCTTGCGCCCCAAGAGTCCGCCCAACACCAGCAAGGGGGCGCGGCCCAGGGGCAGGGGAGGCTTCCGGGGCAGGGGGAGGGGCAGAGGAGGCACTATATAGGGGTTGATAGGGGAGGAGTCTGTACAGGTGTCGAGAAGTCGCTATTTAGCGGTCGATGATGCGCTATATAGAAATCGAGGAGGCACTGAAGATGACATTGCCGTGAAGTCTAGCAAGAATAGACAAAAATGAAGGGTAGATCAAAAGTTCCGTGAAAGTGATGCTGTAGTCAGCTAAATGAAGGGTAGATCAAAAGTTCCGTGAAAGTGATGCTGTAAACCCTAAAAAGAACCCTATCCAATAGACGTCGATGTAGACAATGCGGAGAACTCTGGACAGTTTAGCAATCTGAGGGTTAACCAAAAGATTTGGTTTATGAAGTGACTAGCTGTGCCCGCGGCTTTGTCCGCGCGGTCATTTATTTAGGTTACTTTGTATCTATAAAGTGCAAAATACCAAATTTCGTTCAGCCTTCAGATAGTTTTTATCGATTGCTCGGCTTCTTACCATAGGATTAAGGCACATCCCCAGTTGTTTTAATCAAAACCTAACAGTGAAAATCGCATCGCAATCGGTCCAGTAGTTTTTACGTGATGCGTGAACAAACCAAACAAACAGAGACCGACGCCATTATTTTTTTCTTCAGGTAGCTTATTTTAAGTCCTATGGTATTTTTTTAAAATTATCTTCATTGTACAGACTGTTTATGACTTACTGTTTTATTATAAGTATTGATTGCACTATATGGAAGGGATTAGATGCATAATTACCAATACACATAATGACTAATGAACAAAGAAATTATAAATACGTCAAAACCACCAAGTCAAATGATCAACACGAGAGTAACGAACCTCATACGCAAGGTCGCGCATAACTATTACATGCTTTAATCTTAGTCGATAATTATTATTAACTAGTGGCTCTGTGAGCTGCAGACCTCCACCTCCTCGCACCCCCGATCCCTTAAATGTTTATAGTTTTGTGTCAATTTTAGAAATGGCTGATATATGTTTTTTTACGTTTTCAACCCATAACGCCATTTAAAAAAATATCGTAAAACTGAATCGACAAAAAAATACATGTAATAGTCGAACCTGCTCACAATATTTCACGAGAATTGGTTGAGAAATGCGACCTGTAGAGGAGAACAGCCGCACACACGAAAGCATTTTTGCCCAAGCGGAAACGGAGACGCTCCTCTCAGTCAATAAGTATTCGGTACTCAATATGCGTTCGGCAAGCTTCGTAGACTTCTCGTCGTCCATAACACAAGTGCCTGAAAACAAAACTTCCATCAGTGCGTCCTACCAGTCATGTCCGGAGCCGAATCGTGGACACTCACGGTCAAACTAGTCCACAATTTTAAGGTCGCTCAGCGAGCTATGGAGAGAGCATGCTTGGAGTTTCTCTGAAGGACTAGATTCGTAATGAAGTTATCCGACGGAGAACCAAGGTAACCGACATAGGTCAAAGGATAAGCAAGCTTAAATGGCAGTGGACTGGTCACATTTCCCGAAGAACCGACGAGTTCTCGAGTGGAGACCACGTTTAGGCAAACGTAGTGTAGGACGCCCGGCGGCCAGGTGGAGTGACGACCTGCGGACTGCGGCTGACAGAAACCGGATGCAGAGAGCTGAAGACCGAGCCCAGTGGCGTGCATTAGGAGCATTATGTCCAGTCGTGGACAAGCTGGCTGATGACGAATATGCGTAACTAAAATTAATGCTTTTGCGAAGTTGAAATTGGTAATTTGCCGTATTGGTCATACTGCGTCTAAACCTAAGAGACATGTAAAATAGAATTCCTCGCAGTTCCTTTTCTTACTTTACTGTTGATGTGTGAGATTGTCCAATACACCCTATACTCAGCGGCAACACGGCAGGACTTTACTGTTGATGTGTGAGAATGTCCAATACACCCTATACTCAGCGGCAACACGGCAGGACTTTACTGTTGATGTGTGAGAATGTCCAATACACCCTATACTCAGCGGCAACACGACAGGACTTTACTGTTGATGTGTGAGAATGTCCAATATACCCTATACTCAGCGGCAACACGGCAGGACTTTACTGTTGATGTGTGAGAATGTCCAATACACCCTATACTCAGCGGCAACACGGCAGGACTTTAACTAACAGCCAAGTGAAGTGTTTTATAGAAATAAGCAAAATATTTTGTGTACTCATAATTTTATAATGTTTGAAGTGACTGGATCTGATGGGGTCCGTAAAAAATAAAACGAACGAATTATATACATCAATATATTTTATTTTACATTAGTTGTCTTTAAATCAACTCGACTATTCCGAAGTTCCTCAAAATATAAAAAAGACAAAACAAAAAATAAGACATATGAGATCTTTTAACTAATATAAGAAAAATGTACATATTTTTATTAATTATTGTGGAACTAAGAACTTACGATTTATTAAATGAAAACTATTACTTTTATTGCGGACGCGGCTTTACGGTTGTGAGCGACGCACCTTTGTACACAAAGGTATATGTATGTGTGCATCTGAAGTCACTGTTTTACCAGCGTGTTTTACTATATCAATATTGGCACCAAACATGCCAAAGAAAAGCAGAATCTTAGCAAGAAATGGTACCACTTCTCCCTTGTCTTCTAAAAGCAGAAATGTTTTTAAAAGTACGCTTTCCAACCAATAAAGCCGCCTCCTCTCAAATAATCCAATCAACGGTGATCCTTCGCACGTGTCAAGTCTAACTATATTACATAATTTAATTTGTTATCATTATACAAGGCATACATTCGTACAAGTTGTTAACGCAGAACTCTCGCCTTAAGACTGTGGCACCGACGATATTGCATGAAACATGAAGCGAGGTCAAAAGGTCTGCGTTAACAAAATACAGTGACACCCTTCAAGTATAATCGTCATAAGATCACATTTTCTTATAAGGCAAACAACAATTTTTAAAGCTAAACCTTTGATGGAAGGGGAGCGAATAACCGATAACGAATTTTCCGTGCAAATCAAAAACTAACTTCTGGAATGGGGTGATATTTAATACTAGAGGTTGCTGCTTTTTACAAACATCTTTTGGAGATAAAATTATAATGACTTAGTCCACTCCGCCGCGAGGCGAACATAAACACCTAAATATTTTGTACTTTATGTGATCGATACATACGCGTAAATTTAACTTCGGAGCCAAACTGATTGTGGCTCGCCATTTAGAAACAATCGAGCCAATACGTAACTAAAAAACATCATTTTAGAATTTTACCAACCTTATGTGTTCACATAATGGAAGTTAAAGTGACGCATAGAAAAATTTCAACAATTCAATTTATGTGCCACTACGATGCAATCAGAAGCGATATAATTAAAAAATCTTTACAAACTAATTAAAACAATGCATGACACTTAAAGAAACATCAGGGTGTTACCACCAAATCGATAGTCGATCGATGTTAGAATGAGATCAGTCGACGCTGATCGACAGTAAGAGTAGAAACTGATCGGTCGATTTATATCGATTCACAATCGATCGATCGATCGGTGTGGTAACACCCTCACACCGGAAGCTATCATGCGACTTCTCTTTAGCCGAAAGAAATATTAAAATAATAAAGTATAAACGAACCAAAACTTTTTTTATATTTTCCATCCTTTGCTCAACTTACATTTCGTTTCTATGACGTTAATATACCTATCTAACCTAACTACAGTAACCATTCCTTATCCTAAACATTCTGCGGAATTTATCCAAAATCTCAGAATTATTATTCACATGAAATATAATCCAATTCCACATATATGATATAAATCTTAGGAATTGGATAAACCCCAAGGATTACTCGATCATGGCTCAAATATCTTGGATATATGTTTAATTGACAGGTTCAGGACAGGGCTCATAGATTCTCAAATTAAAATGTATTCCCAACCCATCGTTAATGAAATAAAAAACATAAGTAATCGAGTAAAAGAACGAACAAATAAGCGCAGCTTGTGAGCGCGCATTTATAATTACAGCAGAATTTGTGTGGTCAATGGAAACACACCTTGTTGAGACCACCACCGCTTCGTGACATGTTTATTTTATAGTTAACAACATTTATCATCTTTCTGTATTGCGCTTCGAAGTGTATGCACATCTAAAGTTTATTTAACATATTACTTCACGTTATGAATAACAAATCTCTTTTGCACTGTTCGTATCAATAAATTTGAGCCATCAACGTCAACTATGAAGCCGCTATATCACAATAACCGTGGACACTCCTAAACGCCATAGAAACACATCAAATACAGACCAACAATTTTATTTTGACTGTGCTTGGTACCAACATTCTATATGTCACAGAATATGTAAGAATTGTTACCCAGCATCTTGTTTTAAAAATGTGTCCAAAAACATGGGCCAATCGCTTGTTTGTATGCATTTAAACAATTTAATGCTTAATTAACGTTAATTAACGATTATAAGCAGTAAGACATTTAGTTTTAATCTAATCATGAAAATTTAGTTCAGTAGCAAGAATTTTAAATAGGGATAGGATACATTATTGTGATAAGGTACTAAATCTTGCACAATTATAGTTACAAGATCTTGCTTAACTTGACTTGTTTTTGCATAATTCGGACATATTTTGCAGCACTGTGGTAATTTGCAGCCAAAACTAAATTGTCAGACCGACGTGGCTGTCCTGATTCTGATGAAAACCCTTTCACATTCGGTTGAGAGACAAAATATTCGAGTGAGAAATATTTGCAGTTTTTACCCGAAGTTGCATTGTTTCCGGTGAAATGTCTCAGTTATGTATTAAAGGGAGAAAAGAAAAATGGCCTGCGGTGATATACATGTAAGCCTAATCTCACCGATTTATTGGATAATATGCACACAATGAGCCGTTTCCCTGTAGATAAATAATTGTAGTTTCTATCTTGCAAAACATCTGTTTGACAAATCCATCTGGCGTTGACAATTTTATATTGACAAATGATAGTTTTGTTATTGCCTATGATTTTAGTGTTTACTAGATATAACAAGTCGTTGTTACACAATCAGAACTTTTGTCGATTAAAATTTGCAATAACAAAATTAAATACGGATTTGTACCGTCCTTTTTTGTAACTTTTTACACAATGAAAACTCATTTTTAATCGACTTCACAAAAGGAGACTGTTATATGTGCTGCTGTATGTATGTTTTTTTTTTTACCAGAGCTAAACAAGGATGCGAAGTGAATGGTTCTGTCTCTGTCTGATATCAACAAGGGTCGTCACTGCATTGATTCAGGCCTTTTTCAAACTCTGTGGTGTTATTACTTCCCAATAAGATCGATTTATTTTCCTATCACAGAAAAATGAAGCGGTATTTTCGGTGGTTTTTCTCTACGCTCTGGCAGCCAATGAATTAAGTTAATTCGAGAGATTATCACCTCAGGCCATCTCTGTGTACATGGAATCTGACTGTGCAGCTTTCTATGACAGAATGAAAATAACCATCTTAGATACAGTTACAAATACTCCTTTGATTCGCGCATGGACCCGCCATGCGCTACCTATTGTCAAAATGATATTAACAACGATCAGGCAAACGGTTGCGACAGGCAACCCACTTAAATATTTAAAGAAAAACACAGATCTCGTATAACCACTACGTATTGTAACAACAATATTATTTACAATTAATAAATGAAAACGTTTCATACACTCGAGTTTTTGGAGCACAGAACTTCTGATCTCTTTTGCTGCTAACGCTGGTACATAACCATTATGGTTTAGAACCTGCGCAAGCGCCGGTTATATGGAACCTAAACAGAAAAGTCCCAGCTGTAGAAGAATTTGACTGTACCTTCTCATGTATATTAACAATACCTTCAGTATTTGGTAGAAATTATGATGAAACAAAAGCCGGTCTATACAAACAGATCTCTCTGTATTTCAGACGCAAACTCGCATTTTATTTAAAGTACAGAGAGATGTTTGATGTAATTTTGTCTCTATACATTAACAGTCAAACTTTCCGTAAGGGCCGGTCGCGATAGACAGAGAAATTCGTACAAATACCCCACTCATTACTTATCTCTATTATCTCGCACATATGTGCGAGCAGGACAGCAATACACATTTATGCGCGAGCGACAGAGATAAGTAGTGAGAGGTCAATGTACGAATTTCTCTGTCTATCGCGGCCGGGCTTTAGTAACAAACATTTTCGGAGCACTCATTTGTACATAATGTATTTGAAATACAAAATATTAAATAGAACTATTAACAACTATTTCAAATCACAATTGATAACCGTTTCAATGTCATTTTAACACAGACTCAATGCCACTTTTACATGTTACAAACTTGATAGCAACATTCAATTTAGTAACATGTAAAAGTGGCCAAAACACTATATACTCGTAGGTTTTCCTCAAAGTTTGATAGAGATTAAAAAACGTAGCAATCTAATTAAAACAACACTAATACAACAATTTCAAAAAAAATAATGAAATAATAATAGTCGAGCCTGTCTGTAAGATTAATTTTGAAAAGAATACTTTTTTACTTGATACCACTTTTCAAAAGATATTTCTTAAAAAATTGTTAAATCAGCATTGAATCGGTTTCCATCACCAAACACTAAATAGTCATCTCTTTCGCACAAAGCGTATAATCAATCTACTGAAGACCTAGCATTTACGTACATCTCGCTCTTTCTATAGTCAGCGAAGTGTTTTTTACCAATTTATCAACGCATTTTGAATCGTAATGCATCGGAATAGATGCGGGTGTAAAGTACTCCTCTACATTTAGATTGGATGTTGCCATCGCTCCACTTACGCTAGAAATGGTGTAACTACTCGGTGTTGCAATAACTAGGACTCCAGAGCCGTTCAACAAATCGTTATAAAATAACAAATCCATATTCTTGGAAGGTTTTTTTTTTTACTTGTGAGTTACTGTGAGATTTATGGTTCATTTTATATCTTAATTTGGTAGACAATCGAACAAGGTCACGTGAACGCGCATTATGTTTTTATAACCTTGTTTTATTTTAATTTTTGATAGATAGGTCTATCCATTAGAGATTATCATTTGATTGGTTTAAAATCGCACAGTAACCACATCGCGCCTATAAAATTATAATACGACGGCTGTTTTTGAGATCTTTTAGAAAATATACAAAAAACTGTCCGTCTTTTGTGGACTTAGTGAATAAGCTGGTGGGAGAGACTGCCTCACGCATTCGGCAATGTAGTTCTTTTAAAAATATTATAAAAATATATTATAATCAAAACATCTAGAAGAATTCAAAGATGGTGCATAAGAATACAAGAACATCGTAAAAGCGGTCGAGTTTGTTTTCGTTGATTGTTCCACCCTAATGACACCGTCAGATACAGTTTCGTAACATCTAATGACACCGTCAGATACAGTTTCGTAACATAAGAGCACCGCCTATAAATAGGTTTCTTTTTTTTAATACCTTTTGACATTTTCTCAAATCAATTTCAGACACACCGACTACAGTTATATTTATTAGAGTCGGATTTCATTAAAATCGCTTGATATCTTCACGATTTACAGAAATGAACGCCACCTTTAAAGTTTTTCACATTGAATACCAAGGAAAGGAATAAGTAGATATGTACACCAAATGAATACGGCGTAACAATAATCACTTCGTTACTGCCAAATCAAATACTAGTCACTTTACAAATCAGAATACATCGAAGAGTCCTGACTAATCGATTAAATCGATTCCCTATTGACACTGGCCGGCACACATCTAGGCGATATTTAACAACTATCGGAAAAATTTCACATCACTACTTGAATTCGATTCTTATGAGAAATTATTATGGCCATACAACTGACTACTGAGAAAAATACTTTAAAACACGACTCAATATGTAGTTTAAGAAAACACGTATAAAACCAGTCCTAAGCTCAGCATCAATCGGTACAATGTACCGCCGCGTGTAAAACCAGTCCTAAGCTCGGCATCAATCGGTACAATGTACCACCGCGTGTAAATCCAGTCCTAAGCTCGGCATCAATCGGTATAATGTACCGCCGCGTGTAAAACCAGTCCTAAGCTCGGCATCAATCGGTACAATGTACCGCCGCGTGTAAAACCAGTCCTAAGCTCGGCATCAATCGGTACAATGTACCGCCGCGTGTAAAATTAAGATGTAAGTTGACAAAACAAAAACACACAATGTACTTATCAGTCGTAAGAATTACGTAATTTATGTGATTACATAGACCTTATACCTTGTGACCATGACATATCCGTCGACATACAAGTAGAGGAAAGGAACGAAACGACATCAAAGCGTCGATGTTTAGTACGAGAATTGTTTATATCGTCCTATACTCCAATCTGCACTCAAGTTTATCACAAATAGTTTTTTAACCGAACCGTATCGTGTTCGCAGAAATGGCACAACCCGCTTCCTTATTGTTTTAATTTAATATCTATACAAATTAGACACACATATAACACTACTAGTTCGTAACGTCACTAAGGTAAGGCGTCGGGTCTTAGGGCACCGTGAGAGAGTTAGCCTTCGCCACTGGTGGGGATAAAAGCGGGGACTATTTAAATAGTAGTGTAGAGGTCACCGAGCCCATCTCACAAGTACGTGGATTCACCTGAAAATGTAAGAAACCCATGTAAGCCTTAAACCACCACATATGCCACTGATAGATTGACGAGTTTGTGTCAATTTTTGGTATCGAAAATCTCAAGCTGTTTTTGTACTTATCGATAATTCAAATATATCATCTAGAAAACAAATTTACGAACAAAAATTATTCATTGGCATAAATATTTTAGATTTACAATCCAAAAGTATTTGACTGGTGATTAAAAATTATTAAAATCACTTTAAAAAAATGTCAATTCAAACCTAAACGGAATTTGCTTAAAACCGCGATATGGTTCAACTATCGTAAACAGTTGAACAATGAGACCAAAAATTCAAACAGTTTCAGAATGCTTCTAAACGCCTTACTATTGATAACTAGGGAAATAAAACATGCAAATAAAAATGAACTTCAGCATAGATAGGCGTTTAGAAACCTTGATGTGGCATGTGTTGTGCGTAGACTCTGTGCAAAGCGAGCAATGTATAGCGCAATGGAAATGTTAGAACGTAAATGAAGGGAACTATTAACACATAATATTTACACAAAACACAATTCACACAAACGGGACTGACGTGGAAAATTACGGTTGTGCGAAATTAGAACCGGACGAAAGTGAAGCAAATAAACTCAGTACAAATAAATCAAACATGAAAGAAGTTTAAAAAAATCCTTTAATTTTATGCATTGCCAAAAATATTATTTGCTATACTTATAGTCTTTCAGAATTTCGCCGGTGACCGTAAGTATGTGAGGTTAGTACATCAATTATAAACACTTGGTTTAGGGGTCAATGTTAAGTTTGCGATATTGGCGTATCTACCAAACAAACGTACAACTAAAACGATAAATACACCAATATTAGAATATTTTTTAAGGCATGCTAACGTGAATACCACTGTAAAACAAAATACACAGACACTGAAAAACGAACACAAAAACAATATGCCCAAATTAACCAACAACCAACCTCTCGTGAATAGCTGTTTAGAATTTTTATTAAAATTTATATTCGGTGAAGATAGGCCAGAAATAGTCATACAGAAAATATGCAAAGTTAAATTGAAAACCATATCTTTATAAGAATGACATCTTTTCTGTAGGGAAATGCAGATACACACTCGTCAACTTAATAAAACCTAAAATGTGAGGGAAATGCAGTGGAACATGAGACACATACACAAGCGATGAACGAACCGAAACGGCCGTGGTCGAGCGGGATTAATAACGAAAGCCGAGCTGTGAAATACGTAACGTGCCTATAGCAAAAAATACCATCGATGATGCAGTTTTTCGCAAAAACATAGAATAAAATAGTTAAATATTTAAACGGGACTTAATCGCGCTGAAAACTTAATATTTATTTACCTCGACGTTTCGATCAAGTTGCATTGATCGTGGTCACGAGAAGACACGGACCACGTGACCACGATCAATGCAACTTGATCGAAACGTCGAGGTAAATAAATATTAAGTTTTCAGCGCGATTAAGTCCCGTTTAAATATTTAACTATGTGTTCGAATCGCGAAAGTTTAAAAGTCACATAGAATAAAGTTATAAAATGTATAGACCTAAGGCATGATTTCATCTAAGTGATTTTTTAAGATTAACCGATTTGTTGGAATGCCTTTTTTGTGAAGCAAATGGTCAGATTACAAGTATTTTGATGAAACTGATTCTTTATTAGCAGCTTTACAAATTAATAGTGAGAGCGTTATTAGATCTCTATGAAAGAACTTTCACATAATTTGATTGATATTATGGTTGCTTTAAATACTAGTGTAAATAAAATTAAAGAGCTGACAGGCAACGCTTACACAGATAGCTAATATTTTTTGTTAGGCTCACAATAGATATAGTAATAGTGAATGGTTATCCAGTACTAAGTGTAATTGGTTACCAAGTTCTAAGTGTAAATAGTTACCAAGTGACAATTATAAATAGTTACAAGTACTAAATGTAAACGGTTGCCAAGTACTAACTGTAAATGTCTACCAACTGACAAGTGTATATGGTTACCAAGTGACAAGTGTATATGGATACCAAGTACTAAGTGTAAATTCTACCAAGTGACAACTGTATATGGTTACCAAGTGACAAGTGTATATGGTTACCAAGTGACAAGTGTATATGGTTACCAAGTGACAAGTGTATATGGTTACCAAGTGACAAGTGTATATGGTTACCAAGTACTAAGTGTAAATGGTTACCAAGTGACAAGTGTAAGTGGTTCGTAGTGAAAAGTAATCCAGTGACAAGTAACCTAACGGGACAAACTGCACCATCTGGTCGTGTAACAGTGATCGAGTAATATTTACGTGTGCGGAGCGTGGTCAGGGGACAGCTGGTGGTACAGGCCGACGCGTTCGCACACCGCCCCTATGCACCAAAATCACATCCTTTACTGTTTAGCAAAAAAAACATGTGATTTACTGTTTATCATTTGTAAACTCTCCATCTTACTCAATAGGGTTCCACTAATTTTTTAAACATAAACAAGGTATTATTGTGCGATTTGTCACACGTGGAACTTTACATATTTATCTTGCCCGTTGGAAAATATGGTATTTCAAATTATTATTGTTATTCGTGACTATCGAAATAGTTTAGAACGGAGCAAAATGACGCGGACGATTTCTCACAAAATTAGAACATTGATTGTTGAAACATGCAGCAGTATTTTAAAAAAAAACTGTCTATATCTGTGAAGTTTAAAGGACATGGAACGTGTATCTTTGTAATTCACCGCTACCCACAATACAACAAATAGGACAAACAAACAAAACAAACATGGTGGTACATGGAATATGCGGTGCAGTATAGATAACATATCAGTGGCTTATGTACAGATTGTTTCTATAGAGACTATGGTCTAAGACTTGACATCGACTTTTTAAATTACCCCTGTTTTATTAATCCTTGAACTCTCGACTATCGCTAATGAACATGTCGGCACGTATTTAGACACAAAACTATTAAATTACCTAAACGATAAAACCCCTTGCACAGATCTAACATTTTATCAAATGACCTAAAATAATTAATTTTAATTCGTTATCGGTCAAAGAGATCATGGCAACCGAGTAGACGCTCGCCTCCCCGGAAGGAAACAGTTACAATAAATTGATAACACAACGAAACAAATGGAAACTAACGTCGTTTTGATTCATGTTGTATTCACAAAAAGGTTACTCACGTATAAAAGTCGGACTGTTCCAATCCAACTCACTTATAAAACGTGGACTGCTCCAATCCGACGAATTATTCACTTAGAAAAAGTGGCCTGTTCCAATCCAACTAATTACTCACTTATTAAACGTGGACTGTTCCAATGCAACTAATTGATCACGCATAACAGTTGGACGGTTCCAATCCAACTAACTACTCACGTATAAAAGTCGGATTGTTACAACTATAGTTTAAACTACATCTGGTCGAGAGTAGGTGAATAAGACAACCGGATATGTTTGAAACTGAAATTGGAAAAGACCGACTTCAATACATGAGAAATTCCCGTGAGATATTCACAATAAAACATATGTTTTTTATCCCTAGGGTTGTCCCTCAGTGTTGATAAATAATTTATATACAATAGCTACCATTTTTTTGTTATTACTTATGTGTTTTTACTGGGCTGGCAACATATAGCTTAATTATCTTTCCCATGTGATCTGAGCTTTATACAATAACAATACGCAATACGGATTTAAGGATACCTTATAAATATTCGATCATAACTATAGACAGAAAAAACAGCAGTTTGTTCTAGCCTTCTTTTGGCAAACTGAGAATACTTCTGAAATAACCAGGTCGAGCGATTTAGATATGATGGTATAAATGAAAAAAATGTAATGGGATATACTGAGTCAATGTTGATGAAGTTGGGGACCACCCTGAACGTATATACACTTTAAAATAAAAGCGGAATCATCCAAATCGGTTCAGAAACCCCAGATATACTAGTGAACATACACAAAAAAAGAAAGCCATACAGAGGGCCTCCTCCTTTTGGAACACGTTGATATAGCTAGCGGCACGTAAGTGTAGCGGTGAACGAATCGTGGCGGGGATCTTGGCACAGTCAGTTTTCGGGATAAAAGTATTCAAAATTTTAACACATTATATAAACTTTGACTGTGCCAAGATCCCCGCCACGTTTCCTTCACCGCTAGACTTACGTGCCGCTAGGTATACAATGTAGCCTCCTAATTGATACAATGTAGTCTTAACATATTAAAAAAGTTTATGTTGCCGAATAAACCCATTTATAGAAGGTTCTTAGTCGTTTTTTCATATCTATATGTGAATATTACGACGTCTATAGTTATGACCAAATATATAATTAAATGACAACCTACCTAACGTTTACCTAAATTATCAAAACCCTACAAAGTTTCAAGAGACGTGGATCAACCGAGGTTCCGACATACTCCGTCTTATATTCGCACCAGCTCAAATTGAACCGTAGATTTTACAGAAAAATACCTTTGGAATCTGAGGGCAATTTGGAATCGATGAGACGAACTCATTTGAGCACTAACATTTGCAAGAAAAACATTACCGAGTCTATAATATACTTTATCGACTCGACACCAATCCAAAATGGTATCCCTATTTCTTGAGTGTTATCAATGATATCTCCAAATGATTTTACGGTATGTCGTAAAGGTAACCTCAAATAAGCACAATATCAATTCGATTTTAGAGGGATTCATTTCCCGTGTTACTTATTCGCAGCCCTTAGTCGAATCAACGACAAAACAGCATTTATAACGCGCGCGTTTCACGAATCGTCCTTCTTTTTTCTGCTATCGGGAGCGAATTTTCCGCTAAACTCCCGCCACGAGGCGCGAACGTCTCCCAAAGACAGCCTCGTCTTAGAAATTCCCTCAGTTTTTTTCCCATTCGTCGACAGCTTGTAGTAATTGTCCGATGCTTCCGTTTCCCTACTGCTCGCGGACAATTTGTAATAAGAATCTGACGTTTCAGTATCCGCGGGGAGATAGAACCCTCCCGATTCGGATCGCTTTCCGTCCTCGGATAGGAGGTAAGCACCAGAGTTGGAGCCGTTTGACCCGTAGAAAGGATCGGTTACGCTTGATAGGCGGTAGAAGTGTTCTGATGGTTCTGCGTCCTTGGGAAGGTCGAAGGTCATAGGATCGTCCATAGGTGTAGTAGGCGATCTACAGGCGCAAGAGACTAAACAGTCGGGGGGGATGGTGTCGGAAGGTGACCGACAGTCGGCGGAGTATGCCCGACAGTCGTCGGTCCGCGCCGAGTATTCCCGGCAGTCGCCTGCGACAGCGGGGCAGTCTCTACTCGCGTGGTCGCCGTCAGGCAGGCGTTCGTAAGGGATGAGCTCACCGGAGTCCCAGTGCGCGTCGGGCTCCGTGTCGGGCTCGGAGCCCGACGAGTCAGAGGAGGAGGGCGGGGAGGGGGCTCGCCCCACGTGGCCCCTGAATTTTGAGCTCTCCGGCATCTTCTGTATTATCAGCTCCACCTGGAAATGTTTAGTTCTCGATTGATGCTTTTTTTGGATATTGGTAGACGCAACAAAAATTGATCGCCGTGAACACAGATTACTAAATTACGTTTAAGTTCAATCGGGATGAAAATAAGAAAGAGCGAAAATAAGAGAAACACGACGGCGACCATTAGACGCTCAATCTGATTAATGTAATACTGAATAACTGACGTCTATGGTATGTATAATTTAGTTTAATTTGTAGATAATATTTGGTATTATTTATATTTGTTTTAATCCGCCGTTCAATTAACTGCCTAGCCTACGACGGCGTCGTTCAACTAACCACCTAAATGATAATGCCTGTCAATCAAATTTACAAATATTCTTCTGTTTGCAAACTACTATTTTTGATAGAATGGCGCCTAAAACACTAGGTAGGTTAGTTAGGTTGAACATGAAACTGTTTATAAACATAAGTCTGTTTGCAAACTACTATTTTTGATAGAATGGCGCCTAAAACACTAGGTAGGTTAGTTAGGTTGAACATGAAACTGTTTATAAACATAAGTCTGTTTGCAAACTACTATTTTTGATAGAATGGCGCCTAAAACACTAGGTAGGTTAGTTAGGTTGAATATGAAAACTGTTTATAAACATAAGTCTGTTTGCAAACTACTATTTTTGATAGAATGGCGCTTAATACACTAGGTGGTTGAATATGAAAACTGTTTATAAATATATGTGTTTGCAAACTACTATGTTTGATAGAATACTCTACTACGAAATCAAACGGTCGCGGGTTCGAATACCGCAAGGTGCAATTATTTGTGTGATGAGCAGAAATGGTTGTTTCCGAGTCTTGGGTGTAATATTCGTACCTATGTGTGTTTATCCATTGTTATAGATTTGCCGTTGTCTAGTGCCCATAGTACAGGGTATCCTAGTTTGGGGCTAGGTAATTGGGGTGGCCGGTCCCGAATATATTTATTTATTTATTCTTGTGTTTCTTTTCTTTGGTGTGCAATAAATCGTTTATCTATCTATCTATGTTTGATAGAATTGCGTCTTTTTTTTGTAACATGGTCAGCCTATTGTATGAATGGCCTAAGCAATCAGCCAGCCAGTTCATTAAACTTTGTCCAGCTGGATATCATTCAGGCCGTCGATAAATTTGTATGTTAATTTAACACTGCTCATCCAAAGGTTGCCTGGAATAGATTGCTATTTAGCAATAAGGCCGCCCACTCTACCTTTTAGTTATTAAGTTTGTAATCTGCTGTATTTTACTTGGTGTGCAATAAAGAGTTGTTGTACTATTGTATTTTATTGTAAGGTTGCAAGCCTGCTGGCTAGTCGTATGGTTGAAGTGAACTCTGCCTTATTCCATCTACAATAAAGTGTTTTTTCAATTGGCTGTATATATTTTTTCCTTTAGACAGGTTAATTGAGCTAGGGGTTCGTTATAAACAACATAGAAATTTACATCATTGATCTAATTTGGCGGTAGTAGACTACATACTTCCTCTACAATCCTTTTTTTATGCTAACAATACATTGTAGCATCCATATATTTTATGCTAACAATACATTGTAGCATCCATAGATTTTATGCTAACAATACATTGTAGCATCCATAGATTTTATGCTAACAATACATTGTAGCATCCATAGATTTTATGCTAACAATACATTGTAGCATACATAGATTTTATGCTAACAATACATTGTAGCATCCATAGATTTTATGCTAACATACATTGTAGCATCCATAGATTTTATGCTAACAATACATTGTAGCATCCATAGATTTTAAAATTTATTGTGAAATAATACCTGAAAGTCATGGCTGTAGTGTTTATTTTGTTTGTCCTTGTGCGCGTCATCCAACTGCCATTTGTTCAGAGTTAGTTTGAACGTTTCTAAATCGGGACCTGTAAAAAATAAAAAACTGTATCAGAAACCTCATTATAATATTAAATTACCTATTCAACGTGACCCCACAGGAAGGGGTACAAAGTTTTTTTTTTAATTATTTATAAATTATCTATATATGTGCCAAATTACAACCTTTTACTGTTATTGGTGTGTGCGTAAAATGCCTGTGATAGATATACAGACGAAACTATTGTCTATGGAACCCTAAAAACACAGACACACAGTTACAGTGAACTGTTTACCGTCGACAGTCGAGTACAAAAGACCAGGGTTGTTTTTATTTTTAATTTAAATCAGTGATTTAAATCAAATTAGTTTTTTTTTCGTAAAAGTTAATCGATTAATTAAAATCATAATGATAAGAGACTAAAAATGTATATTGCTTATTAAAATATGTAAGTATATATTTTTGTTTTTACAAAATTCGTTTCCCTAAAAGTTATGCAAAAATATTTTTTTTCCCTAAAATGGGGAAAAAACCCCTTAAACTGGGGCGAACAAAAATGAACGCATGTGGCGTTCGGTTTGGATGTTTGTGAGCGAAATTAGCGTTCTCAAATGTTTTCGATCAGCTTTTGTTTGCATGTTTAGTTGACATACTAATACTTATTTTGTGATGATAGTTCAATTACACATAGGAAAAGTAGGAATACATCGTAGGTAGTAGGTATCTGCTTCATTCCGTAGGGAATAGAGCAGATAAGTCATAACCACTGTTTACGGTAAAAAACTTTTATTAAAAATAAATATCAAAGAAGTCATGTTTTTTCGTCTATTAAAATAAAAAAAACATGATTTTTATCAACCCTGCAAAAGATACACATTCAAGCTTTAACCGATTTCAAAAAGGTTCGCAGGTTTTCATTTTGATACGTATTTTTTGTTTTTGTTTATTACTGCCCAGATTACTGGGCCGTCTTGTATTTTTTTTACGATGTAAACCGATTTTTGGAGATTACTGGGCCGTCTAGTATTTTTTTTACGTATGTAAACCGATTTTTGGAGATTACTGGGCCGTCTTGTATTTTTTTTACGTATGTAAACCGATTTTTGGAGATTACTGGGCCGTCTTGTATTTTTTTACGTATGTAAACCGATTTTTGGAGATTACTGGGCCGTCTTGTATTTTTTTTACGTATGTAAACCGATTTTTGGAGATTACTGGGCCGTCTTGTATTTTTTTTACGTATGTAAACCGATTTTTGGAGATTACTGGGCCGTCTTGTATTTTTTTTACGTATGTAAACCGATTTTTGGAGATTACTGGGCCGTCTTGTATTTTTTTACGTATGTAAACCGATTTTTGGAGATTACTGGGCCGTCTTGTATTTTTTTACGTATGTAAACCGATTTTTGGAGATTACTGGGCCGTCTTGTATTTTTTTACGTATGTAAACCGATTTTTGGAGATTACTGGGCCGTCTTGTATTTTTTTTACGTATGTAAACTGGTTTATGGAGATTACTGGGCCGTCTTGTATTTTTTTTTACGTATGTGAACCGACTGTGTACAGAATTTCATATTAATCGGTTTAGCCGTTTTGAAGTGACGGCTAATAAAACCAATCTACCAAAATTTTCTCGATTTCCCGTGTGAACTTTAAATTTTCCGAGATAAATGTATCTTATGTTGATGTTTGTATTGTACAGTACCACTATTATTTATACTGTGGCAGTACCTAGAATATCTACCTACCTATATTTATAACTTTATAATAGCTGTTTTGGTGTAAGCGAGTAATCGTAATTTTCCCTTTTTCCCGTAGCTGTCATAATCATGCGATAGTTTTTGTTTTCATGTTTGGCTGCGCACGACTAGTGCATATAGCTAGGAATAGGGTACATATGTCGTGGCGATATCGTAAAATTGATCATTTCATGAAATTATCGTTGATATCATGAAATGGCTAATGAATGATTAGCGTTTGACGATATAAACAGCTAAACGCACGGCTACTTCATGATATGGTCAAACATTACTGATCATATCGTAAAATAGTTCACCGTTAGAGACGCTAGGCGGAAGCCCTACTTTGGCCATGATAGGTTAGAAGATGAAGGCGGAAGCGAAGCGTAGCGAGCTGTCGCATTCGTCTTCGTTATTTTTTAGCCGAGTAAACCGATCTATTTGAACACATTCTACATTAATGATATGGCCAAACGTGGGTTGAAATATCATTAAACGTAAATGTTTCAACGATATGGTCAATTTTAGCTGGGCTGGGCATTTCATGAAATAGAAACATTTTATGAAATGATCAATTCTACGATATCGTCACGTTATTAGTTATATATATCTATCATACAAGTTATTCTATGGCCAGGGTCAAGTGTAAAGTAGTATGAACAGCATGTACTAACTGTCATTGAGGGGCGGCACGCGCTTCGCGCCGAGCTCGGCCGTCACGAAGAAGGTGTTGAACCAGAAGTGGAACAGCTTCTCCTTGCGCATCTTCATCTTGGGCTTGTTGTACACGTCGACGCGCACGTCCCCGCACAGCGGCGTGCACGCCGTCAGCTGCACGCTCACCAGCGCGCCGTCGCGCTGCGTCACGTGCGCGCCCGCCGGCGTCTGCGGGCGCCAGGGAACACTCTGTTTAGGAGATCATTACAACAACGAAGCGGTACGCTTCTTCATTGGAGTGTAACGCTCTGCCCTCGTCAGTATCATCATCATCATATTTATCCACTGCTGGACGTAGGAGGCCTTCTAATGCACGTCACTGAGCTCGCAGTAGTTGGAGGGCGCGTACGGGAGCCGCGAGTGCAGCAACCGCCGCGTAGTACTCCACGTAGCGTCACTGCGACGGGATCGTCACGTACCTTGAAGGAGGGCTTGGCCTGCGTGATGGTGAGCTCCGGCGTGCAGGGCAGCGCTGGCGGCGGCCTCATCAGCAGCTGCCGCACCTGCACCTTGGAGGGCGCGTACGGGAGCCGCGAGTGCAGCAGTGCCGCGTAGTACTCCACGTAGCGCCGCTGCGACGGGATCGTTACGCCTGCGCACACGCATGGACACAGTCAAGTCGGGTGTTGCTTGTGGGGACTGGGCCAGCCTAGTTTCTTAAAACACATCGTGTCTTAAATAGATCAATAGGGATCTCTATGGCAACTATGTAAATGACATGAATATTTGTTTTTGTTTGTGAATCCATCTAGAGGTAAAAACAATTTATTTTATGCCTCTATAAATTGGTTGAGACTTGAAAAAAATACTTTTGCGGATTTGGGTTTTGCAAACAACAAACAAAACTTTTTTTTTTTAATTTAAGGTATGAGGTGTTAAAATCCGATTAATGATTGTTTACAGGTACTTCAGTCTTGAAGTACATGTAAACAATCATTAAGGTATTACTGTCTACAACTTCTTCAAAATTGATAGAGATCATAGTCATATAAATAATTGTATCTACACTCATATAGTAAAATCCGGATTATGAACTCAAAAATGATGGCATAATGATATGCATTACGCACGGCACGTATCTAATAAGAAAAAAAACCACTGTTTTTTGAACTAAACAGTGTTATAATATATATTATTTCCCATTAAAGCACCGCGTTGACTCCGTACAACGAGAGTTTTCGCTATTTATTACCTATGGCGGCGCGTGTTAGACCACGCGTCTGCGCGCCAATTCGCTATGGACTGGATTATGGCGCCATAATTTACTTTACATTAGTACCTAATTTAATGTGTATTTCTTGATAAAAAAATTATCTTGATTAAAAATGTCCGACAGCAGTGTTAGTGAGCAGAATTTGACTCCACCTGACATCACGGAAACGGCAACGAACACTAACATGACGAACAAGCTTTTACCAGAAAAATCAAGAAATTGTTACGACATTTTTTTTCTTCATTAAATGTAAGTTCCTATTGCATAAATGTAGATAAAGTAGTGTATAAAACGGCACATAACTAGTTATTATAACACTCGAGTGATACTATTAAATAACTCGCCTACGGCTCGGTTTTTAAACTCACTCTCGTGTTTTAATGTCCCTTATTATGCAACCGTTTCATAAACTACTAAAACTTATCTAATAATATAATAATTAAAAAAACTGTCACCAAAGTGAAATCTATACACGGAAGAGAATTTAGAAAAACACTTTTTTATTAGAGTACATGAAATAAGTAGTACATATCCAAAAATATAGTTTTTAGAATCTTTGACTGTTTGTATGTCTTCATCACGCAAAAATCACTGGATGGATTTGGACGCCGTTTGCTGAAATTTATTCCTTAGGGTCTTGCGCATGGTTTCTATCTTTGTTCATCCAAAAAGGAGATACAGCCATTTTTACCTTAGTAGTTGAGCCACAGAATAAAGAATATAAAGCTACTACGTAGCCAGAATCAGAAAGTGGGTTAGAACCTCTAATCTTAAGTCCGTAGAGGCTGATGCTTAGTAGTAGGGAAGTGCAACCTGACGCTGAAGATGAGGAGGTAGCTTTGAGAGATTGAGAGCTTTCCTTACCTTTATCATCGTGCGTCCGCTTGTTGCCGTAGAATTTGAGCGCCTCGTCCGCCGATTCCTTCTGTCCGCTGTACAGCAAATAGCAGCAAACCATCGTTCCTGGAATATACAACAACAAGTATTATACTACTTTCGTAGCGATAGCCAAGTTGTCTAAAATTGGTAGGAGGTGGAGATAGCACTACATTTACTAAATACATACTATGCGACAAGCGACTATTAAGCTGTAGGTCCCGGCTGTTATTGATTAGTAGTAGTCGTTGAGTCATGTCAGAGGCCTTCAAGCGGCCTGACAAACTCTGACACCAGAGGCCAGCACTACACACCTCATACTATCAGCAAGGAACTTTCAGAATTCATGCTCATAGTAGCCACGCCCGCGGCTTTTCCCTCGTGGTCATATTTCTGGGATCAAAAATCTTAGGCCTTAAAGTACCTATATCATGTCCCATTATAGATTGACAAATTTCTATAAATTCGTTTAACCTGTATACCAAGTTTCGTCTAGATCGGTTGAGAAATGCGACCTGTAGAGGAAACAGAGATCCGGACATACGAAAGCATTTTTGCCAAAGCTGAAACGGATACGCTTCGTGCTCGCTCGGTCATTTGGATAAGTAATTTATTATGACAAAAATTTTCGACACGATATAAATGATATTCGACGATTTACGAGTTGTAGAGTGGGCGGCGTCTATGCAAACGTAGTTTAGGGCGCCCGCCAGGTAGAATGACGACATGCGATAGGCGGCTTGGCAGGAACTGGATGAGGAAAGCCTCGGGCTCAGGGCGGTCACTAGGAGAGGCGTACGTCCAGCAGTGGACTATTATAGCTGACGAAGATGAAATCTTTATTCGCGCAAAAGTGGTTCTAAGTGAAGGCCTCCATGGTAGCGTTAAACGTTTAACGCAACCTTGTTGGAAGTCGCATAAGAAGTTTCACTTCAATCATAATAATAATATATTCGGGACAATTCCACACCAATTACCTAGCCCCAAACTAGGATACCCTGTGCTATGGGCACTAGATAACGGATAAACATACATAGATACGAATACCAACATCCATGACTCGGCAACAAACATTTCTGCTTATCACACAAATGATTGCACCTTGCAGGATTCGAACCCGCGACCGTCTGATTTCGTTCCTAGAGTTAATAGCCACTAGGCCAACCAGCCGTCACGTCCAGCCAGATGCACCAAAAATATATAACATTGTGGGTCTGATCAAACAAAACAGCAACAATTTGTCAGTCTAAGGACAGTAGGTATAATATTATTTTATTTGAAAGTCGGAAGAAAAAAGGGACCCGTTAAAAAACAGCATTAAATATTAATAAAGAAAAAATATAATACAGGGTTCAAAATAATGTAACCGATTCTTCAATTATCTAGACAAAAGACTACAGTTACTTTGCAATAAAAAACCTTATTTAACCTCCAACAATACACTTCATGGGTACAGCCTAATTGCCCATTGATCTTTCCAACTGTCTATTGACTTCCGGTATTCGGAAAAGGGCCGGAATGAAAGGGCCAGCGGGTAATAAAAACTTTTTAATTACCTCGTTATCTGTTTATGTGGTCATTTGTAATGTTTCATTTGGACGTTATTACTCTATGGTCTCCGAGGACCGATCCATTGAAAAGGTTATACGCCGAATCCTCGATCCATCCGCTTGCGATCACCCATAGGTCGGGCTTACCCTATGGGAATTAGGTACTTCTTTTTGGGGGAAATTAAGAGTTCGAATGGTCTTGTCTATGGGCGTAAGTTTCCATAAAATGTTGCCACTTAGGGTTGCCAAGGACTGAAGCGGAAATTCGGATTATGAGTTTTGTCGAAACTGCAATTCGCGACTAAATTAGAGATCATTAAAAATATGCATGGAAACTAAAATTCGTTCCAATTTTGTCGTGATTTTTTGTTTCGAATTATTGTCCTGTACAATTTTGACTACAACTTCTTTGCTGAATAGCCACCGTAAATCCTCGAAGATTTCACATAAGCTTACAATGTCGAACATACCTTTTATTTTTTTGAAACTGAACAATATAACAGACCTTAGATTCTCTTCCGCATTTCGACGCTTGACAGCATCGGCCGAAAATTAATCATCAAAAAAAGCACGAAATTCTATCACAACAATATAACATTAACACGTTTGTAGAGAACTTTCTTTACCAACGTTAAAATCATAAATGGCGAGATGGCCGTAGTTTTTTGAGCAACCCTATTTTTACGTACCTACAGGACTGCCCACATAAAAGGCGGTTTGAAAAGGACCTTTTTTTAATTTACGAGTGCGATGAGAAAGCCGGCTGTGTAATGCGCCCAATTATGTGGCGTAAGGAAACTTCGCAATTACGCCTTTGGGCTTTCGTTTCCTTTTAGTCGGCGACAATACGTCCCGTGTTCTATAGGCAATAATTCCTATAGAACACGGTAATAATTGTAATTTGTAGCCTAAACCTTTGTTGGAGCGTTTCGGGGCCTATTATGTGTTTATGCAAAATTTTATGATCTCCATCTGGTGTGGGATAATTTATTCTTTTCATGAATCCTGTTCTGTCGATACAGTCGAAAAACATCATGGCTGTGTATGACAGTGTTGAGATGTAAATCCTTATAGACTTTCCCGTCACCTCAGCCTCGTTGACTACAATATTTTTTAAGCCATAGGGTTGATCCTGTTATTATTATAATACTAGCTGTGCCCGCGTGGCAATTTTAGTGAGTTAAAATTAACCTTTGTGTTTTTCTGGTACCCAAAGTACCTATAAAGAACTATATTATACTATATTTTTTATATCAGTTAACGCCTGCTTATCGTAAATATATATAATAATTTTCTAATGGAAAAATTTGGTTCACGGACGAGATTCGAACTGGCACACTGTGCCTCAGCGCAGCACATGCCTTTACCAATTCGGCCACCGAGACCTATGCGTCGTCATCCAAATCTCTTCACTAGCTTCTTTGAACCCGTTTTATGGGGACGGTAACGCTATTTATATTATACTACATTTAATCAAAATTTGTTCATCCGTCAAATACATTGGCTTTCAAAGCTTAGTACCACACTTTTAAAATAATAGTTTTTTTAAATTGCTTGTCTCCTACTCATTGGAATGAGATACCAATTACACCAGTTTTTAAGTCCTAAGTTTTCAAAACCTAAGCTATCTAACAGTGAAAATCGCTTCGAAATCAGTCCAGTAGTTTTGTTCAAAACTTAGTACCATACTTTTAAAATTAGTAGATTTTGTTTTTTATAAAATTGCTTGGCTCCTTCTCATCAGATTGAGATAACAAGTATACCATTTTTTTGTGTCAAAATCATAACTGTCCAACAGTGAACATCGCATCGCAATCGATCCAGTAGTTTTAACATGATGCGCGAACAGAAGACATTAAAAGTTTTGAAGTTTTGAAGGCCAGTGTATTTGCAGTGCAGACACATAAATATGATTAGTTTATGATGATAACTGGTTCACGAGGGTAAGCTTGCTTTTGTCAATTCCGTTACAACGGAGCGAGTTTGACATTGACATTACAGTCCTTTGTAAGCGAGATCTAAACTCAGCTAAGATTTTTAGCTGTGTGCGACCAACCTTCATAAATAAATACTATTATTAATTCTGTGACTATTTTTATCCAACTACGGCTAAGCAAGTGAAGGGTAATGAGTTTACCAGTCTATGTATGTATGTATCTTTAAGTGGATGTTCCAACATAGTGCAGCCCCTATTGGTTGACAAGCGAGGCATCAATCGATTCGTCTTTATGTACGAGTATAGTCTCTCATAGGCTTCTTGTTTTACCCGCCTTCGGCGAAACAAAGGAAGGATTATGTGTCCAAACTAAAAACTTGGTCGATTTTGACAAGTGAGATATCAATCGCGAGAAGTCTTCATCGCAAGAGTTTCATAGGCAACTTTTTACCCGACCGTAGTCGGGTATTAGTTTTTGAACTTATGTCCTGTGTATCACAAATAAGCCTACAAAGCTACTACGGACGTGACATACACTGACTGACAGACAGGGCAAAGTCAAAACTGGTGGACCTGAGATGTGGTATATTCCTGCGGTATACCCTAGGGAGCACAAATTTTTTTTTAAATTCCTTACTTAAGTTTCTGCTATACGCTTAGTTTTGTGGTTGTGTTTTGGTGGAATGGATATGGCGGAATAAGATTGTGTAACTCCAGTCAATGCACAAAATAAACTCTCTAAATTGTTCTCGCCTAAGTATTCGTATCAACCACAAGTCTGGCGCTATGAGACCAAGTCTGACATGTGACCAAGTCTGACATTATGTGACCAAGTCTAACACTATGAAACGAAGTGTGACCCTATGATACCAAGTTATTACTAAAAGTCTAAACCTGTTACTATAAGCCCACTATGAGAACAAGCTTGTAACCATAAGTTCAAGTCTGTTACTGTAATCCCAAGTCTGTAATAATGATCGGTTGGTCTAGTGGCTAGTGACCCTAACCATGAAATCAAACAGTTGCGGGTTCGAATCCCGCTAGGTGCAATCATTTGTGTGATGAGCAGAAATGTTCGTTTCCGAGTCATGGATGTAATATTCGTATCTATGTATGTTTATCCGTTTTCTACTAGTTCCCATAGGATAGGGTATTCTAGTTTGGGGCTAGGTAATTGATGTGAATTGTCCTTAATATATATTTATTTATTTTTAAAAGCTTTTATTTATCTTCACTTGTATGTATGTATCTATGTATTTGTCTGTCCTGGAATTTTGCAATTCAAATTTCGAGCACTTCTCGATCCTGCTGAAACTTTCTGGGTAGCTCAAAAATAGACGACAAAGCAAAAAAAAAGTGACAATGTATTAAAAAATAAGGAAAAATAGAAAGAAAAACTCGTAAAAGTTTTTTTTTACATTATGCTTATTATATGCTCAAGTCTCACCTGTCCGTCCTTTCCCCGCCTTGCAGTGCACGGCGGCTACGTTCTTGGGATCAGCGCTGAGCCACTTGTGGACGTCTTCGCAGAATGGCTGGATGATCTCGATCTTCGGCGGCGTGTGGTCTTCGAACGCGTATCTCACCACCTGGAAACAGCATGCTGGACTTTGAGCATTTGATCAACGGTAACTGTACTATTAAGTATTCTGTGTCAATAGGTTGAATATATCGACATTTTCTACTTTCTAGGTATTTCATATTTCAACCATAGTCACTATAGGTAGGAGGTAAAATCTACGTTTATTTGTAAGTAATAAGTTACCTTCTCTATTATACTTTTTTTTTAATTTCTTGTAAATGTACTTAATGCATCAGTGCAAACGTTTAACTAATGTGTGTTTGTGGGTATGAATGATCGAGAGACCTAATTATTCGACATTAACTCACAGATTCTGCGACTGGAAGACGCATACTGAGTATGCTGCGACAAGCTGAATCTATACTTAATAATAAAACAATAAGAACGAAAAAGTCTGTACAAAGAGAGATAAAAAAAATGGTCTAGGGTTCTTAAAATAATATAACATTTTTAAAATTCGTGTCTTTCTGTATATCTGTATGTTTGTTCGCGCATCACGTAAAAACTACTGGACCGATTGCGATGCGGTTTTCACTGTTGGATAGCTTAGGGTGTGACTTAAAAACTTGGTATCTGAATCCGATGAGTAGAAGCCGAGCAATCGATTAAAACATTTTGAAGGAAGGAATTTTGATCAAATGTTTTGATATTGGTATTTTAGGTCTTGCACATTAACCTAGAGAAATGACCACGCGTGCGAAGTCGCGTGTACACCCAGTCATTTATATGTGCTTTAAAAAGGTTACGGCAAATAGTATCCACAGAAGCAGCGCTAAGTGCATATTATGCGTACGTGTCTTCGGTGCTCTCTTACGGTCTATTGTTTTGTGGAACTCGGTTGAGATCGAGAAAGCATTTCGGGTTCAGAAGAAATGCATATCAGCTATTTTTGGCGGCTGGTTAACACGTTCCAGGAGTGACGATTGCCTTATAAATTAATTATTATACTACTGTTTCAAAAATTAGTGGAACTTGAAGGGTTAAGGTCTTTATTAAGTAGCCAAACACATCCAACATACTTAAAGTTGCCACCCCTCTGAGTTAGGCCATAGGAGGAGGGCATAAAGAAGGTCCCGTTTTAAGTGTATAGAATCAAAGTTGTAGAGAATTTTATCAGTGTTGTAAGCAAAAAACGGGACCTTCTTTGTGTCCCCCCTCCCCCCCCCCCCACCTCTCCTAGGGCTTATCTCAGAGGGGTAGGGACTTTTAATATGTTTGTCTCCTAACTAGTCCAAACAAAGTCCCGAAGTCAATATTTCTGCTTTTGACCTTTCACAATCATTCATTACATACCTACCTAAACTACTAAAGATATTTAAAAAAAAAAATAGCTTGCAGAACTTTGTTTTTATAATTTAAAGGAATATGCGACAAATATAAGGAAAATAATCAAAATGTTATTACAAAATGATTTATACACTTGTAAATTTAATGCTTGCTAACACCATTTTTATTAATGATTAATTTTGACATTACTTTAATTTGACATTTAAAATTGACATTAATTAAGTAAATTCCCAGAATAAAAATACTGTATTTTTAAAATGGAAATAAATATGGATATATTTAAATATGCGTTTCCGCAAAGTAACGCCTGAGTGTATCAACTATTATATTTTTCTTTTCTTATAAATGTCGTGGCGATATCATAGAATTGATAATTTCATGAAATGGTTGGAAACACCAAGTTTTTTTTTTTTTTTTTGAAAATCTTATAAAGTTTCTATAATGTCTTATATGTCTCTTGAGTTACAGTAAGTTAAGAGGCCGGTAACATGGGAGACATGTTATAGTGTATACACAGCACAGGTGCTCGCTATCTTGAGTTACAGTAAGTTAAGAGGCCGGTAACATGGGAGACATGTTATAGTGTATACACAGCACAGGTGCTCGCTATCTTGAGTTACAGTAAGTTAAGAGGCCGGTAACATGGGAGACATGTTATAGTGTATACACAGCACAGGTGCTCGCTATCTTGAGTTACAGTAAGTTAAGAGGCCGGTAACATGGGAGACATGTTATAGTGTATACACAGCACAGGTGCTCGCTATCTTGATTGATAAACACGAAATGCTTACTGGTGTTATTATCAATAAAACATAATTAAAACATTCTGCAAATATATGCCAATAAAATGTATATTTATATTTATGTCTTTTTAGACGGGAACTTAGGGGACACCTTATAAACACACCTTCTTCCTTGAACAAATCTGCTGGCGACAATCGGGAAGAACCGCGCAAAAAAAAGGCGGTATACGATTGCATTATTCTCAGACATTCATTGATTTGGGCCATCTTTGTTTTTATATTACTATAAGGTCCGCAACTTGGACATGGAGTTTGGACATCAAATTAGAGACAGCATTTTTTTAAATAGCAAAATTTGACTATAAAAATCAAGAAAATATATAAATGAGTACAACTCAGCTAGCCGTGGGAAGGCAAAAAATTTGTATGGAAAAGAGATTTTGTCAACTAAGTTACCATAAAATGAATGAAAAATAATTGAAATTTCATACTTAAATGATGTTTAATGTCATTGCAGTGTATTCTTAATTACTGTTCAAGATATAAAATCTTCATAAATTATTACTTTATGTGAGCATTTTTTTATTGGAGGGACAAGAAACAACTGAATAACTGGTCGACCCACTTACTTGGTATTTTATTGGAGGGACAAGTGGGTGGGGTGTTTAGTAAGAATAACTGGTCGACCCACTTACTTGGTATTTTATTGGAGGGACAAGTGGGTGGGGTGTTTAGTAAGAATAACTGGTCGACCCACTTACTTGGTATTTTATTGGAGGGACAAGTGGGTGGGGTGTTTAGTAAGAATAACTGGTCGACCCACTTACTTGGTATTTTATTGGAGGGACAAGTGGGTGGGGTGTTTAGTAAGAATGACTGGTCGACCCACTTACTTGGTATTTTAATTATTAGTATCATTGAAAACGAATTTTCTTTATATACATTTATAAAATTATAGCTAGTAATCCTGAGTGTGAAGTAAACGGTCGCGGGTTCGAATCCCGCAAAGAAAAAAGAGTCCAGTATATAAAATATACATACATAATAAATAAATGTTATTTTTTATGATTCTTTACATTACAATACCGGAATCACTAATTATATACTCACTGTAGGAAATGACAAGGATTCCTGCACACTACCTACTAAATCATCAATCAATTATAACAATTATTATTATCTTCTGTTATATAATGGTGTCATTATTCACTTCACTGATACGTTTCTACGCCGATAAGGTGGCCAGTGCTGCTTCAATTAACTCGTGTTAGTGAACAGATAATACCTAGACGACACGTTTTCTTTGTACACAAAAATATAACTGCTTACTGTCGGCGGCTCGCTTCGCTCACCGCCTCCCCCAACCTTCCGTAAAGAATTATCTAACTGATGGTTAAAACCGCATCAAAATCCGTTGTGTGGTTTAGGAGGAGTTAGCGGCCAAACAGACAGAGAGACAGACAGACGCGGAAAGCGACTTTGTTTTATACTATGTATTGATGATTGATTAGTAAAGTTATTGACTTTAAAAAATATAAAAACCAAAAAATAGGTGTCTACCCGCGCAACACGTTAAAACCTGGACAGGTTGCGATACGATTTTCGCTGTTGTATAGCTTAGGTTTTGATTTCAAAACTGGTGCACTTGGTATCTCAATCCGATCCGCCCAGGCTTCGAACGGGTGTAATTAAAAAAAAAATAAGAGAAAAATGTGAAGTTCTCGCACACTAGACCTTCACTCCGCTTGGGGGGGTCGGCGGCACGCTTCGCTTACCGCCTCCCCCAACCTTCTGTAAAGAGTTATCTAACTGATGGTTAAAACCGCATCAAAATCCGTTGCGTAATAAAAATAAAAATATATTAATTTTAAAAGTGTGTACTTAGTTTAAAAGGCCATGTATTAAACCGCAGTGAAAACCGCATTTCAATCGTTCCATTAGTTTTAAGTGATGCCAGAGCACACAGACGAACAGGCAGACGTCTTTTTTTAAATTGCTACATTCTTGTTCAGTACACTCAGAAGGTATTTCCCAATGAGTACACAAATACTAGATTTGCTCTCAAATAGAATAAAACATTCTAATTGATTCACAAATTCCAGAGATAGGTATTATACATATTTGTATCTATTAATTTGACTGTATTTAAAATAACAGTCGAATTAACTGAGTTTTAATTGTCTTTGTGCTTACTTCTACTGCATATTTAATTACATTTGATACGTTCAAAATTGAGAATTTAATTAAGGTATGATACGGTTGGTCAATTCGTGGCGAAATCGAAACAGTTTTGACTGCAGGCTATGAGAGCAGTTAGGTACGGCATTTTATAAGTAAGCGATATTATATTACAACTAGCTGTGCACGCGGCTTCGCACGCGTGTTCATTTCTCTGGGTTTAAAGTACTGTACGTTCCAAGACCCAAAATACCAATAGTTGATAAAAATTCTGTCAGCCGTCAAAAAGTTTTTTTCGATTGCTCGGCTGCTACTCATCAGATTGAGATACGAATTACCCCAGTTTTTAAGTCGAACCCTAAGCTATCCAACAGTGTAAACAGCATCGCAATCGGTCCAGTAGTTTTTACGTGACGCGCGAACAAACATACAGACAGAGACAATTTAAAAAAAAAAACTTGTTCAGTAGCTTATTTTATAAGTACACCCTAGTACCCTAATTATCTGCTTTGTACAGACTTTTTCGTATTTATTGCTTGATTATAAGTATAGATGAGGAAAACCGCAACTCAGGTTGTAAGGATATAGCGAAGCGAAAAGGTACAGGATATCCCCTTTTAATTATATCCTAACCGAACCACAACGAAAAAGACGTTATCATACCGGAGTTTCTTGCGCTCTTCTATAATGGGCGTATTTCCGAAGTACCGCGTAGTTTCCTGTGTAATATTCAGCTTGTTTATTTAAACTAGTGGCTTTGTGAGCTGTAGACCTCGCGCGTACAAACGTTTTTGCAAACAAACTAGCGGTGCACAGCAGCGCCATCCAACACTAACATTAATAACCAAGGTGCTGCATCAATCCCTACCTAGTGGGTAAAGGGTTGATTCGAATGGTGGAAACCTAAAAGTGAGAAATTTACTGTATTTTGAAGAGTAATTCTGCTCATCACGCTGAAGATCCTCGTCAGATTTTCACCAATATGAGACCAATTTAATTTTATTACCTTTTAAATAAAAGAAAGAAAAGAAGATTTATGTATCGGTTTCGGATTTTTTCCTTTACTTGTGCTATAAGACATTGATTTATGCCAAATTTCATGAGTCTAGGCTAACGGTCTAGTCTAGTACCCTATACATAGGTTTTAAGTCCCTTGCGAGTGACAAAATATACGGCATAAACGGCCGTATCTTTTGATTGAGTTGACTTAGAAGTTTGATTGCTTCGCAGCTCCAAGGGATTGCAGACCTGAGTATGTGATATTAATTATATTTATTTCAACTTGATACTTCCTGAGAAAAAGGGTATTGACAGACAGACAGACGGACAACGAAGTGTTCCTATGAGGGTTCCTTTTTTCCTTTTGAGGTACGAAACCCTGAAAGTTGAGAGGGATGGATTTTGAGAGCGAATGTGGGCCAAATATACCGCGCTGGCCACATAGGGGCCGCGGCCGGTGGATATCACATTTGAAAGTTTTTGGACATGCGGATTTCCTCGTGATGTATTTTTTCCTTACAAAACCACTTTGTGATTTTGAACAATGGCCAATCCATAATTTATTACGATGAATCAAACAAACTATTCACCCGAATTCTCTGGTGGTTACTATAATAATAAAATTATAAAGAACTAATTAGCTAAGGCCACGGCTTTGCCCACGTGGACATAATTCTGGGAAAAAAGTATCCTGTGTATCATTCCAAAAGTACCTATAAAGTATAATGTACCTTTCAGCGAAGTTCGTTCCAACGACAAGTTTTCTATCGATTGCTCGGCTTCTACTCACCGCAGTGAGATGCAAGAAGAAACAACATATTTTTAGTCACATCCTGTGCTATTCAATAGTGAGAACTGCATTTGAATCGGACCAGTAGGTTTTACGTGATGCGAGAACAAACATCAAGACAGACATGTTTTATTCTTGTTCAGTAGCCTAGGTCACCTAGATCATTTTATAAATTATCTTCGTTTTACAGACTTCGTAGGTTTTTTTACTTACAGCATAAGTATAAATAGATTAATGAAATGTCTATAGTAGCCTAACGGTTCAGTAGTGCAACTTGAACCAAACGATACCGTGTTCGGTCCTAGGTTCCGCACCTATGACTTTTATAAGTTATGTGCGGTTTTCCATCGCTCCGTGCTTCGAAGGGAATGTTAAGCTGTATGTTTGATTAATAGCAGTCGTTAAGCCATGTCATACGCCCTCGGGTGGCCTGACTACGACAAACAAACAAATGAAATATCAATTTCAGATAAGAGACAAACCCACTTATAATCTACTAAAGCCACGAGCCTTCCATATTATGCTATATTGCGAGAACCGCCTAAATCTGCGCTTCTTAGAACCAAAAATGGTTTTCAGTGGAACTAATAGAAGGCGGGTTGATAAGCGTTATCGGTGAGCAACACTGATAGCCGGTCGGGGGGCGACTCTGGTGCCATCTAGTCTGCTAGTTATACAGCACGCTTGGGTTTGCCGCACCGCGCCGTGACAAACAACTATGGATGTTAACTCAACACTATAAGTTTAGAAAAAGACAGTACAAAGGAGATAATTAAAAAACAATGCTCCAGTCTAGGGGACTTAAAATAAACTATAATTATTATTTTTTAAATCGTATCTGTTTGTCGCGCATCATGTAAAAACTACTGAATAGATTGCGATATGGTTTTCACTGTTGGATAGCTTAGGTTTCGACTTAAACACTGGTGTACTTGGTATCTCAATCCGATGAGTAAAAGCCGAGCAATCGTTAACAAACTATTTGACGGCTGAACGAAAATTGATTTATTGTACCTTACTTACTTTTGGTCCCGGGATAACATCTAAACTAATATTATAAAGAGGAAAGATTTGATTGTTTGTTTGTTTGTAATGGATAAAGTAAAGAATACAGACCCGATTTTAAAAATTCTTCCACATAAAGAAAGCTAAACTATCAGCGGGTAACACTAGCAGTACTTTATTTTTCAAAAAATTATAGTTCCCTTTGAAAATTGCAATGATGTAGCCAGAGGTATCAAATTTTGCAAAAAAACTTTGTATCACAAACTAAGAAGGTCTTTGTATAGGGAACGTTGCCATGGAAACGAAATCATAGAACATTTAATAATCATTGACGTAGGAAATGCTCTATGCTAATAATGCACGAAATAATAACAAGTATGTCAAGTACGTGAGTAATAATGCAATTGTCTATAGTGAAAAAACACCACGACCGCTGCTGCCAAAGATTTTGAATTACGCTATTTTTTTAGAAGTTACGACGGGTAAGAGTACGAAAAATACCTCGGTGTAAGCGCTACCCGTGCGAAGCCGGGGCGAATCACTAGTATAATATACTTTTATATTAGAAAAAAGACCACGCGAGCAAAGCTAGTCATTCAATAAAAAAATTACCACGTCTTTCTGGTCAATGGTCACAGAAAACCTCTTGAAACCGACGACGTGTTAAAACTCAAGGTCGTGTGAATTGAATATGACCTACTAATTGAGGACTAGAGCAACGGTCGCCGGTAATCAATACATTTAAAACTGTACCGTGACATTACTGACCGATTATGAACAGACTGGTAGACATAATAGCTGGTTCCTATATTTTAAAACGAAACGTTTTCGCTTACCGTCAGCTTTTGATATAAACGTCAAACATAAAACGTCAAAAGTAACGAGACTTTGGAAAAACGACTCGTTTCATTTTTATAGGATGGGGGGTTAGTGGAGTCTTCTTCTTCTTACGTGTCAGTGGCAAAACAACTCAAATTAATATTATTATTTTAGACTAGCTGTAACCGCGGCTTTGCCCGCGTGGTCATTTCATGTTATTACAGGACCTAAAGTACCTACAAAGTACAATATACTCGTACATTAAAGTACCTACAAAATACAATATACACGTACATTAAAGTACCTACAAAGTACAATATACACGTACATTAAAGTACCTACAAAGTACAATATACTCGTACATTAAAGTACCTACAAAGTACAATATACTCGTGCATTAAAGTACCTACAAAGTACAATATACGCGTACATTAAAGTACCTACAAAGTACAATATACTCGTACAATTCTTCAAAATGCTTTAAGATGTCAAATAGTTTTTTATCGATTGCTCGGCATCTTAAGATACCAAATACCCTAGTTTTTAAGTCAAACCCTAAGCTATCAAACAGTGAAAACCGCATCGCAATGGGTCCAGTAGTTTTTACGTGATGCGCGAACAAACATACAGACAAACAAACAGACACTATTTTTAAAAAGGTTATATTCTTGTTCAGTAGCTTATTTTAAGTACCCTAAACCATTTTTTTAATTATCTTTCTTTGTACAGACTTTTTAGATCTTATTGTTTTATTATAAGTATAGATATAGTTTGGATAGAACCACCTTCCACCTTCACCCCGTCGTCCGTGGCATCACTGAGGTCTTCACTTGTGCAGGGCACAAGGGACAGGAGAGCTAATGGGACATAGTTTGGATGGGGAACCCGCGGTCATATTCAGTTTGTGTGGGGTCACGATAGTCCCATTTGCACATACTGTGTCTACAGCGACCGACCTGGGTCCGGAGTCGGTTGACGGACCTCCAGACTGGCCACGGAAGATCGTCCTGGGCGTCCTGGAGCACGATCCTCCCCAGGGATAAGTGAATCGGGGAGTGCACGCGAGCAAACCTGCGGGGCGTAGCTAGTATGTATGATTTGGCTTTGCAATCCAAATACACTAGATTCAGCGAGCCCCACACCAACGACTTCGAATAACTTCTGACTGAATCATCCAAAACGGCTCAGACTCCAACAGTTCTTTTCAAGTTAGTTAGAACTAAAAATATCCCCGTAGTCATAACACTATCAACTAACAGGTAGTTGGATGGCGTTGTTTTATCAACCTGATTGACACTATCGAAGTTTGATAATGACGGCGCGCACTAAATATAGACCGCCGCAGCAGACTGACGGGCGGAATGTTTTCTAGTGGACTCTATGTGAACTATCATTGAAAGCGGATTATACTAATCGGAGTTTTAATGTAGGTTGTGTACGCACCTACGTGTACATACAGATTAATAGTTTTAATTTTAACGCTCAATCTCTATAGAAATATTGTCTTTATTTAACTCGAGATTCCCAACATTTATTGAATAGGTAAGAAGGGGAAAAAATTGTCTTTTACGAGCTATATTAATTACGTGCGCCCCGCGGCTTTCCCCGCGTGGTATTTTTTCTATGATAAAAAAGTATAATACCAAAAACCAAACCAAATACCACCACCAAATTTCTTCAAAATTCGTTCAGCCTTTAAATAATTTCTTGATCGATTGCTTAGCGAACTGACTAGTCAAAACCTAAGCTATCCAACAGTGAATCACGAATTTCAATCTGTCTAGTATTTTGTACGTGATGCACGAACATACTTTCAGACAGACACACATAATTACAATACAAGTCATATTCTTGTTCAGTAGCAAATTTTAAGTCCCCTAGACCATTTTGTTTACTTACTGCTTTATTAAAAGTTATAGATACTTTGAGTTTGAAAAAGAAACCTTTAATCTGCCGATTTAGGGTTGAATATCGCTCAGGGAAAGGACATACCTTACAGACCACCCTACAGTTTTTTTTTTTAGTTAGTTTAGTTAAGGTTGCGTTGATCTTGTTTATGAATGACAGAATAAATATTAGTATGAGGACGGATCCTAGACGGATCAGTGGATAGGACTTACTGCGATCCATTACTACAAACCCGAAGAAACGAGGTGGTCCAACAGAGAACCAAAGTTACCGAGACAGCTTACAGGACTAGCAAGCTGAAGTGGCAATGGGCTGGTCACATTTGTCTATGGACGGACAACCGCTAACCATTGGGGTAGACGAGTTCTTGAGTGGAGAACACGTTTAGGCAAACGTAGCGTAGGACGCCCCGTGACCAGGTGGAGTGACGACCTGCGAAAAGCGGCCGGCAGAAAACGGATGAGGAGAGCTGAAGATCGAGCTCAGTGGCGTGCATTACGAGAGGCCTACGTCCAGCAGTGGACAAGTATAGGCTGATGATGATGTTGGACAACCGCAGGGGTAGAAGTGTCCTTGAGTGGAGGCCGCGACATTACAAATGTAGATGATACCCTCCAGCTAGAAGGCAGCCGGTAGAAGGAGCCGAAGATCGGGCTCATTGCGACAGGCCTACGTCCAGCAGTGGACAAATACAGGCTGAGGAGGATGATGATGAGAAGAAATACGAAGCGGATATCAGAGTAGAACAGATGCGGACGAGTGCGGTTAGATAGTGTGGACTGTGGAGGCAACGCTCGCCATTCCCGACCCTGATGCCAGCTACTTCTGACCTTGACCTGATCTTCCGTATGTACGTCTTTAATCAAAAACATACATACAACGGGATCTCGCATCTTAACGGCGCTAATGGTACCTGCCATTGACGTACCCAGAACATTCCAAGAAAATTATTTTTTCCCAGTAATCTTAGCAGTACTGAATGGGCGGAATGCATTCGCCCGCGCAGTTCTGACACATGAGTGGGTAAAACTCATTAGGAGACACGTGTCGGAATATACCTACTTGTGACAATGCTCAACGTGGCTTGCTGATAACTTGTCCTAAGGGACCTACACCATTTAACAAGAGGATGGTTCTTGTCCATTATTCCTATAGGTACCGTATTATTCTTTGCTCGTTTTTAAAGTACAAGAAGGTACAATATACTCGTAGGTACTACATTTCTTCAATATTCGTTGAGCCGTCAAATAGGTTTTTATCGATTGCTTGGCATCCAATCATCGGATTGAGATACCAAGTAACCCAGTTTTTAAGTCAAACCCTAAGCTATCTAACAATGAAAACCGCATCGCAATCAGTTCTTTAGTTTTTACGTGATACTCGAACAAACTTACAGACAAACAAAAAAACACGATTTAAAAAAAAAACTCTTTCAGTTGCTTATTTTAAGTACACTAGAGTATTTTTTTTTAATTTACAGTCTTTTTCGTTGTTATTGATTATTTATAAGTAACTAGATAGATACCTATACCACCGAATCTATACTTGTAATAAAGCAATAGGAACATAAAAGTCTGCACTAAGATAATTTAAAAAAAAATGGTCTAGGGTACTTAAAATAAGCCTCAGAACAAGTATATAACATTTTTTTAAATCGTGTCTGTCTGTTTGTTTGGTAGTTTGTATGTTTGTTCACGCATCACGTAAAAGATACAGGACCTATTGCAATGCGGTGTTAGATAGCTTAGGGTTTGACCTATAAACTGGAGTACTAGGTATCTTAATCCGATGATTAGATGCCGAGCAATCGATAAAAAACTATTAGACGGCTGAACGAATTTTGAAGAAATGTAGTATATTGTACTTTATATGAACTTTTGTTCCTGGAATAACACGTGTGGGCTCCTTTTAAATGAAATGACCACGCGGGCAAAGCAGCGGGCACAGCTATTTCTGAATAAAAACATTCTAAGAGAACCGGCAATATGTTATATTTTTATTTTCCTAAACTAATACACACTTACATTACACTTCGCACTTACACTACATTACACTTCGCACTTACACCACATTACACTTCGCACTTACACTACATTACACTTCGCACTTACACTTTTTTACGCTTGCTTTAATCAAACATTTTTCTTGTTTTTTTTTGTTTTTATTTGATGTTTTAAGGATTTTATTTTACAACACAATATGTAGAGTTCTTAACAACACAGTTATCGCGAACTTTGTTAAACAACACAATATGTAGAGTTCTTAACAACACAGTTATCGCGAACTTTGTTATACAACACAATATGTAGAGTTCTTAACAACACAGTTATCGCGAACTTTGTTATACAACACAATATGTAGAGTTCTTAACAACACAGTTATCGCGAACTTTGTTATACAACACAATATGTAGAGTTCTTAACAACACAGTTATCGCGAACTTCGTTATACAACACAATAGGTAGAGTTATTTACAACACAGTTATCGCGAACTTTGTTATACAACACAATAGGTAGAGTTCTTAACAACACAGTTATCGCGAACTTTGTTATAGAACACAATAGGTAGAGTTCTTAGCAACACAGTTATACAACACAATAGGTAGAGTTCTTAGCAACACAGTTATCGCGAACAAATTTATTAGTTTTATTTAGTCTAAATCGCGCGTTCGTTCGTTCTTAGTGTTACGAATTTGTTATCTCGCCGCTTATCTTCCTGTACAGCTCTGGTGGTCATGCAGCCTAACCTGGGAACCTAAACGGACACGTGACCAAATACTCTGCCGAAAAGACTATTGTCTAAATATAACTGTAATCAGGGCCGCGTAGCCAGTTAAATTATAGGCAAATGTCAAAGTGACTATCACAGTGAAATGCCAGCAAAGGCAACTGGCAATACAATGGCTAAGGGCAGGCATAGAGCTTATCAGCCGGACGTGCTGCTCCTCCCGTCACTCGTTTGTAAGAGTACTAGACAGAGCCCTCGCGAGATTGTAATCTTTTGCGACTCAGTCGCAATTTACTGGGCATAATTATGTACCTACGTGTCAGGGTGACGCGCGGCGCACTGCTTCGAGTCTTGCAATTCAAATTTCTAGGCCAGGTGGCATAGTAACTGATGGGTAAGCGTTGTGCAAGCAAAAACCTGCTCGCCTCGCATCTTAAATGCGTAAAAATCTCCTAGAGCCCGGTCTATTTAGCTAAGCCTGTCCACAGCCTGTCGCGAAAATAACCTGACTCGCATCTTAGTAATCGAAACAAGGCATGCGTGAATCACACAACATTAGTTAATTGCATAAAAAACACTTAGAACCCGGCTCATCCTAGCTTACGGATTCTCCTCATCCTGTGCCTAAAACCTGTACGTGTTTTATATTAACTGTATAAAAAGTGGACACTCACGGTCAGACTACTCCACAAATGTACGGTCGCGCAGCAAGCTACGGAGTGAGCTATGCTTGGAGTTTCTCTGAAGGACCAGATTCGAAATGAAGATACCCGACGGAGAACCCAAGTAACTGACGTAGCTCTAAGGATATGCAAGCTAAAGTGGCAGTGGGTGGTCACATTTCCCGAAAAACCGATAACCGTTGGGATATACGTGTTTTCGAGTGGATACCAAGTTTAGGCAAACGTAGTATAGGATGCCTTGTGGCCAGGTGGAATGACGACCTGCGAAAAGCGGCTGGAAGAAAATGGATGAGGAGAGCTGAAGACCGAGCTCAGTGGCGTGCATTAGGAGAGGCCTACGTCCAGCAGTGGACAGGCTGATGTGTAAAAAGTGCTAGAAACATCATAAACTACGGAATTCTTCTCAGCCTATGTCAGTCCCAGACAAAGGTAATTTTCTATCAATGGCATTACAGTTCCACCATTATAAGCCATATGTGATATTCATGGTACTTTTCGAGTTGGTACCTAGAAGTATCGCTGGTGTTGAATACAATTATTATGCAAATGTATATTCCGCTATGTATACATTCGAGCTTCCTCATTGTCTTCTCGTGGCCTATTATCGCCTGTGTCCCATTTAGTTCTCAATAGTTGTCTACAGTATAAACTTTGTGTGGGTGTGTGTGTATAAGGGTTGGCGTAAAGAAAATATACGGATAAATGTTTGCGTTATCTTCATGGAAATCCAACTGTCCAAGAGAATTCAAGATTCATTGTAACGTGTGTGTTGAACCCTAACACTTGTACCCAACAACACCTTAGTTCAGTCACAGACAGGGCAATAGAGCTAGCCTAGCCACCCACTGGATCAAAAGAGATTGTCTAGCCACCTACTGGATCAAAACTACACTACCGTTTTTGAAACCATTCAATTTGGCGGCAGTATGGCACCAATTACAAAATCAAAAAAAAACTTCGACAGTTACAATGTGGGTATCCAAGTGAAGGTCTTGATAAGCACTTTCCAACAGTATCTAATAAATTGGCAAAAGCTTTTTTTTGTCAGGGCTAGCTCTTAAGCTAGTTCTTGTTTTTCGAATTCGATTCGACAGGAATCATGAGAAAACGTAGACTATCACAACCCGTAATTGTCCTCAGTCGTCTCTTTAGTCTTTGTCTATATTGCTGGGTAGAGGCCTCTTCTCATCTCGGTCTTGTAACAATCTTGACCAATACTTGCAGAAAACGAGCTACTTTAGCGATCCATCTGAAAGCTCTGACCCTTGTTCTGATAACCTTTTGCGTAGTTACCAGTGTACATTTATTATTTGATGCGACAAATGGAAAATATGCTGTTACCATCGCCTCTGGACACCTGCAACACTGTTCTCCTCGCATGGTTGCACTCCGAATCCAGTTTTAGAGTCTGTTTCCTGAGAGTGCTTGAGGCCCATATCGATAAAGACTGATGAATTACTATGCGTTTTTTACCTTAACCTTCCTGTCTACCGGGCATACTTTTTACCTTAACCTTCCTGTCCTACCGGGCATACTTTTTACCTTAACCTTCCTGTCTACCGGGCATACTTTTTACCTTAACCTTCCTGTCTACCGGGCATACTTTTTACCTTAACCTTCCTGTCTACCGGGCATACTTTTTACCTTAACCTTCCTGTCTACCGGGCATACTTTTTACCTTAACCTTCTTGTCTATCGGGCATACTTTTTACCTTAACCTTCCTGTCTACCGGGCATACTTTTTTGAGATACCGCTATGAAATTCTTAGGTAGGATTTATATTGGGCTTCAAATTAACGAAAAAAATGTTAGGCTGTAAATTCGGGTTTTCGCTATGTACCTACTACGAATAGTACACTGGTTGCCAATGAAGATGATCAAGCACAGAGATCAACAATATTATTGTTTGTTAGATAAATCTAATATAAATACAACCAATTAACATTTTTATCGTGTAAAATATCATTAAAGTGTTACCACGAGTTGTGGTAGTTAATGGAGCTTGATCTCTATTTCTACTTCCTCTACTACTTCTCCCTCTGCTTAGTCCGTGTCTAGATATTTTTTTTACTGAGAATGGTTGCTAACCAACTTTAAACCGTTACAGATCCTAAAAGGTCATCCGAAATTAAAAATTATAAGAAACCTAAAGATGATTTTTAAATAAATAAATAAAATAAAAATTAAATACATATTCAATGATACCCCACTTAACATAGTTCGTCTACTAATTTTTTTGTTCTTTTTCACATTATGGCGTCTGGTTTTCGCTATATTGAATTTTGATTAATGTCATGCCTTTAGTGACACTCGCAAGATTAAGACAAACCGATTGACGTACGAATCATCAAAATTGACCCATGCGTTTGGTCTCTAGAGCGCCACAAAGGAACATACATACATATATGGGCTAATAAAGACATTACCGTCCTTTGCGTTGCGTTTTTTTTACGTTTTTTTTTTTGACGAAGAAAACCGCAAATCCTCATAAAGATGTTCAAGATAAATACCAGTTAATTTATACTACTAAGCGCGCGCGTTCGTTCATTTGCTGTCCGATTACAATTTAGCAAAATTCACACCTGAAAAACGTCAAGTAGGTATTTTTTGGCGGATTGCAAATTGTCCACTAGATGACACTAGTAACAATATTTAGGGCTATCAGTGGAAATACGTCGACCAGAATTTCAGAAAGTCTATGTCCTATATATTGGATGCTGGGTGGCTGGAGGCTAAGTAAGAACTACCCATTTTTACACGACTGCCCAAAAAAAGGAGTGTAGTCGATGGACCTGCTTTAAAAACATTCAATAAGGCAGCAGGTATGGCACCATTTTCAAATTAGAAAACAAAACGTTTCTTCGAAATTTACAATATGGGTATCAAATTGAAGGTCTTGATAAGCACATACCAACAGTATATAATTTACTGCTCAAAAGCTCTTTTTTGGCAGGGCAGGCATGTTTTTTAGCTTTTAAGCTAGTTATTAAGAGTCAATGCAGTATTTCAATGGAAAGACGGTATAAGACAGATATTTGCACTACACACTTTATAAGTGCAAGTGTGAAAGGTAGGGAAATAGTTATTGACGGCAACCCTGTCCGACACGCGTCTCTTTGTTGCCAATTCTCTGGCACAGACAGTACGAAACAATAAAAATGTCCTCACAAAACATCGATGCCCACAAACGTCTACTTGACATTTTTATTGAAAATACCTGTAAATCCGTCTGTATGTTATATTGGTCGAAGTCTGGCACTCTAATATAGCCGTAACATACACGTGTATAATACATCGACCTGCTTTAAAAGCTGATATTTATTGTAATGCTTTCCTACGACTGCGGATTTTAATTTTATGCCTAAGTTATGATAATTCTGTATAATAAAGCTGTGACAGACACCCATAACGATAATTTGGATTGTACTCTAGGTGGGAATGACAATGACAGCTTTACGCCACGTACAAGCTTCGTCATAATTGTTTAAAATCATCTGAATTCCGTTTTGCAGGACTACTTAGGGACTAGTACATTTTTTTATCTGGTACGACACGTATTCCGTAAAGATTGAGTTTCCAAAAAGTGATCCTCGGATCAATTTCCATAAAATTTTACTTAAACTGGGGCTTCGGCGGCCAAAACTGTCAAACCCGCTCAATTTTTAATAGCACTTTCGCATCTGAGTTTCAAAATTACAGATCAGATAGCAATCCACACTAATATTCTAAAAAAGCGAAAGTAAGTCTGTCGCTCTGTCTGTCTGTTAATTAACGGCTGAACCGATCTTGATGAAATTTGGTATAGTTTGAGCCCTGAGAAAGAACATGAGTTACTTTTTATCACGATAAACTGTAGTCCGCTCTTTCTAACTACCAATATTGGTGCCGAGAATGACTGAGCGAGAAGCAGATTTAGGTTTCATCCTTCAGTGTGCTGTCACTCGTTTGAGGTGTTCCAGTAGTCCTTGAGGCCTTCCGACCCATTGCTATTCCAGGCTTGGACTGTTTACCACCATCGACAAAATAGTCACTTAACACCAGACATACTTATCAACCACCCAGTCTACGCGACAAAAAACAAGTCAAGGTTACTTCTGAATCTCCACCGTACATCAACAATCTTGAACCTACCTACTTGATTCAAACAATTTTCCGCAAAAGTCTAAAATATACTCCAGGAAAACCATATGTATTGAACAGCTGATCGACTCTATTATTAACAAACCATACATTAATTACAAGTGTTTTCTGAAACGGAGTTTTATAAAAAAAGTTATCGATGTAAAGGGTTTAATGTCAGCATTAGCACAGATGGCGATTTCAGCCTGTCGACCGCGACAACGTGAATTTAACACATTCAGTGTTGAAATTAGGTCCAAATTCGTCTGTTTCCCTAAGTCGGTACTTATTAGTGCGTGAGGAGAAGCACGTACCTAAGTCTAGATGTAACAGTCGAGTCACGTTAGCATGTTCTTAAATATGATGTAATTATATCTACTGACAGGTTGATGGAAGACGTAACTTTAACGCCCTTGGCATTGACATTGAACTCTGAAATTTTCAGGAGCTGACGTCACGCGAGTCGCACGTGTCGTGTTCCTATCGCACGTGACGGTACGGAAGTCGCACTAATGTTTAGCGCAGTCCCGGCGAGTGATCAGCTGCACTAGAACAGTGGAGGAAATCAAGTCTCTAGCCTCAGTGGACTTTAGACGTTAACTCCCAGACATAAGGTCGCCGCGTTACTCATGCACTTGTTTCGCTGTGCAATCGTGCCGACTGCCTTTCACAAGTCATAGGGCAGACAGTGCACGACGCGTATTAATTTACAGAATTAGTAGATACGTGATTTGTCTATGCCAAATAAATTGTGTTAGCATATTATTTTCAAGGATTTTGTCTGTCTGGGCATTAGTTATAGTGAAAAATTGCAATTAGGACTTTTTAGATTTGTTTTACGTGACCAGATTTTATAAACGAGGCCAGTCTGCGAGTTAAATCCAGTTGCTAGTTTTCACTGACTAGCCTCGTGTGCAGACAGTTCAGAGCCGAGCCAGCTCAGAGGCCTGTTCAGTCGACTAGCCCTTACAACTGGCTTGGCAACAGTCGCTGGCCTTGTAAGAGCTCCGCACCTACACGAGGCCAACAAAGACGCCTCATGTATCATACACGAGGCGTCATACACGGTGAATGACGGTTATCAAGTTATAGAAATACCGAGTACAGAACCAGATAGCATTCCAAACATGAAACTAATAAAAAATCACTTATGATCGTTGTGTAAGTTCGAGGAAACTCACTTTTTTATACAATAATACATTAATTATCATTCGAAAACTATGTGCGATTGAAACCTAACTGTGTACATGGATTAAGCTATGTGATATCAATGTATGAAACTAATGATTGTATGTTTTTTTTTGTTCATGTCACGAGAACCAAACGTGTATGCCAAAATTTCAGCCCGATAGCTTCAATGGAAATGGGTGAAATAATAAATTGATTGCAAAATTCCAGGACATTATAGGTACATTTATTATTTAACAAATGAAGTTAAATAAAAGCTTTTAAAAAGTGAGTGTCCTCGTTTTTTCCGACGACCCAGTAGCTGTAGCTTGCTTGCTTTTATGCAAGCTACTGGCCTAAATAAACTGTGCAACTCACCCTGTCGTGAAACTTGGTGATGTCATAAGTCCGCTCCGAACACAGGTTGTATATCTTGTAGTGGTCCTTGTGTCTGGTCTCCAGAAACCTGTAGACCTCGTCTATATGGTTTCGGTAGACCCCTTCTAGCTTCTCTGCGGGGAATCCCATCGCTATCAGCCTGTCTGTTATATCTGTATATATGTACGCTAAGGAAAATTAGAATGTGACAAACGAAATAAGGTTTAATATTTTGTTGATAAAAGATAACAATATAGTAGTCGCAGCGGATCTTTGTGGTTGTCAAGTTAGGCTCTGGGAACGATTGCGCAGATACAGCAGTGATGATAAAACAGCATAAAGAGCGAGATGGAATTTGCGAAAAACGTAAGCGAGTGAGCGTGACAGTTATACAGTGCTGTTTTCACCTTCAATATTGGGATTGCGCATGAATAATAGCAGTTTCCGCAACTTCCGAGCCACAAAGTTCCGCTTCGACTATTGTAGGTACTTCATTAATTTGTTCAACCCATTTAAATAAATGTTGCAGTAAATCAAAATCAGCGCAAGATCGATGTTGGTTCCGGCTTTCTCTGTATATCCTCATCGTTAAAGCCTGTGTCAGTCCACAGCAGGATAAACGACTTTTTTAATTATCATGTACCCGTGCGTACATCTTTGAGCTTTTTTTTTTGTTGTATGTTAGTAACATGTGAGGGGTTCAATACCTACTACGCTACTGTTAGAGTTGCACATACTGAGGCACGGAGCCCAATTCTAAGCTCCATAAGTTGAATACGGCTTACCATGGGCTTACCCATGAATATACGTTATCAGACATCCAATGGCAGTGGAAACTTTGATGGTTGATGATGATAATGACGACCATGGATGCAAAATTGTTTAGTAAGGTTATAAACGCAATTTAAATGCATCAACAGTTAGTTTCGGGAGTTCCAAGCCAGAATAAGTTTAGGTAATCCGTAACCCCACTCATATATAAATCTGAAACGTCTGTTTGTTGGGGCGTTTTCACGCTAAAACGGCTGGACCAATTTTGATGAAAATTATACGTATGTAGATACTGTTTAGATCAGAGAACAACATAGGGTACTTTTTATTTCGGAAAAAGGAAAATTTCCACGGGAAAAGATGAAGTTTTATATATCTTTAGGTAGGTACTCTATGTACTGTACAATACAGATACCAACATATGGATACATTTATCCCGGATGATTGAAAGTTCACACGGGAAGTCGGGAATATTTAGGTAGGTTGGTTGTACTCGCTAACATATCAAAATATATTGGAGTAACATATAGGATACCTTTTATCATTGAAGACGCGGGCAAAGCCGCGGGGCACATCTAGTGCTAAGTATAAATACTTAAAGTGATAAGGCAGAGACGACAAAGTACCTGACATAGGAATGCAAACTCACGCCCGACGATGAGACAATAATAATTATTCTCCTCGGTGTCACCATTCAGTTTTTCAACACAGTTTTTAGTGTTAGCTGACGTCAACTAAGTAAAATTTTGGCATGTGCTAGAGTAACGAAACAGTTGCCAATTTGAATAATTTTATCATTTCTGTCACAGAGCGTAACACAGTTGCGTTGCATCGCGGCCGAGTTTAATGCTCATTGCTACAAGACCAGTCATTGCACTCGTTCGTGCACAAAATTTTAAAAGCACTCTGTTATCCAGAGTGCACATTTAACGATGACAGCGCAAGGGCATGATGTGGAATTGTGAACCAAGTACACCATTGCGATTGTAAATCAACCGTTTTATTGCCAAATACAAAAATAAAATGGCCAAAATAAGCGATGATGAATCCGAAAATTAATTACCTTGTGGGCTTTAATCGAAATGCACGTTCGTAATTTAAGAAAATAAAGTACGGTAAGTAAGGTTGCTTATTGAGATAATTTCGACAAAATATTTAAGATATTTCTCTTTATTATTTCTGTTTTTGGCTAAAACTTTGCAACCTCTACAGTAGTGTGGACGGCGGCCAGGTAAAGGTCTTGTTACTCATTGGCATACAAGAGAAAGAGAGATATGTCAATCATAAGATGCCAGCAACAGTTCCTGCCTGCTTTACCCAAAACCAAAATTTTGGGATTTAAAAACGGTCGAGATCCCAAAATCGGGATCTCGGTTTTGGGGGTCCTGGGATCTTGGCCGCTTTTAAATCCCAACATTTTCATATTAAATTTTCCTGATCCCGAGATTTCCGGATCGACATTATTAAAAAAAAAGTTGTAATAATAATTTAGACTGCGTGAAGGCAGTTCAAATTAGTCAATCCCGGGATTATAAATAAGGGCCGGGATCGAATTATCTAACTCTGTCATCCATACCAATATATAAAAGTGAAACGTTGTCTGTTTGTTTGGGGATTTTTCACGCGATAACGTCTGGACGGATTTAGAATGGAGATAGCTTATACCCTGGAATAAAACATAGAATACTTTTTATCCCGGAAAATTTAAAGTTACCACGGGAAAATGTTGATTACTCACTGTAAAGAACGGTTTTTATCACAGAATGGTCTGTGGTTGCCATGGAAACGAAATAACAAGTCTGTCAAAAAAACTCAAAACCATTAGAGCACCTACTTTTGCATTGGGTTTTAATATCCTAGAAGAAAATAGGATGTTTTTTTCGCGATAAACAGTAGTCCGCGCGGACGAAGACGCGGGCGGATAAGCTAGTACTATAATTATATTAGTTACCCTTTCAGCCATATTGTTCTATATTCCGGGCTGTATTCCTCTAGCCCGTGCTCTGGTGAAAGGGTTTCCGTTAAGGTACAGTCAGAAACTATCTAGTTTTGTTGAAACTAATAAGAATACATGTCATAGTTTCAAATAAAACAGGTTAAACAAACTTAACCTATTGGATAGCAACAATACGGTCCAGAGAGGATAACTTAGCAAACATTATTCTAACATAGGTTCACCTAAACGATGTATGAAGCGCGTACTATATGTACGAGTATGTATGCGCGTAATATTAGATACTAAGTTTTGGTGACGTACTCCAAAAGGATACAGGACAGAGCAGAGGATCATTGACATTTTCCTTAACTTAATGGTCCTAAAATAGTAAACCACAATAGGTACGGTGTTACGGTATATCTGACGTCAGATATGCCGTATCAAATAACTGTGGTAAGAGGATAGATGAATATTATTAGATGGCACGTACGTAGATGCATTGTGTCATCTTTCACATGCTCTGTACTTATATTAAAGTAGGAAGTACGAAACAGTCTGTACGATAAAGATAATTAAAAAAAACATCTAGGGGACTTAAAATGAGCTACTGAATAAGAATCTAACGTTTCTGAAATTTACTGTTTGTTCGCGCACGTAAAAACTACTAAACCGATTGTGATGCTGTTTTCACTGTTGGATAGCTTAGGTTTAGACTTAAAGACTTGTGTACTTGGTATCTCAATCCGATGAGTAGAAGCCATGCAACAGATAAAAAAACTATAGGACGGCTGAAGGAATTTAGAGTATTGTTATTTTAAGGGCCTATTTCACGAACTACAAGTAAAGCGTAAGTTTACTTACTTGCTAAATAACGATGCTCGGCAAGTAAAACTAACGAGTATCTCTTACTTTTAATTCTTGGTTAGTGTTACTCAGGCGTGATGAAATTCATACGTACAGTTACTGGTGAGTTTAACTGGCGATCAGCCTACTTGCAACATTACTTGAAGGTCATGAAAAGGCCATAACTCCTGGAACAGCACATAAGGTAATCATAACCCCAAGAAATCACCACGTGGGCAAAGCCGCGGCTAGTACACAGCTAGTATATTGATAATTGGCAACTTTTTTTTTATGTATGTTCTTTTTAAATATGTCCTATATAAATATGTCCTATATAAATATGTCCTGTAAATATTAGTAAAACGCTCAATAAGTAAAAGCTGTGCGCGCGTGGTCATTTTTCTACGGGAAAGTATCCTAGGTTTGGGTTATTCCAGGACCAAAATTACTACCAAATTTATTTCAGCCGTCAAATAGTTTTTATCGATTGCTCGGCTTCTATTAATTGGATTGAGAATATTGAGATATAAAGGAATAGGATATTTAAGTCAAACTCTAAGCTATCCAAAAGTGAAAACCACATTTCAATCGGTTCAGTAGCTTTCACGTGATGCTCGAACAATCATCCAGACAGACAAAAAGACAGACACCAATTTTTTTATTGTTATATTCTTGTGCAGTAGCTTATTTTATGTACCCTACTAGCTGTACCCGCGGCTTCGTACGCGTGGTCATTTCTCTAGATTAAAAGTACTCTATGTACTATTCCAAGACCTAAAATACCAATATGCCAACATTTGATCAAAATTCCTTCAGCCGTCAAAAAGTTTTTATCGATTGCTCGGCTTTTACTGATTGGATTGAGATACCAAGTAAACCAGTTTTTAAGTCAAACCCTAAGCTATCCAACAGTGAAAATCGCATCGAAATCGGTCCAGTAGTTTTAACGAGATGCGCGAACAGACAGACATTACAAGTGTGTAAGTAAGTTTTGAAGGCCGCAGTGTACATATATATATGTGTATTTTAGCTTGGTACTCAATCTATCTATTTTTTATCTTACTATGCTAATACATAATTACAAAAAGTCTGTACAATGTAGATAATAAAAGCATCGCATTTGGTGCAGTAGTTTTTACGTGATGCGCGAATAAACATAAAGACAAACAGATACACAAACAGACGATCACGAATTTTACAAATGTTATATTCTTGTTCAATAGCTTATTTTAAGTACCCTTGACCATTTTGTATTTAATTGTTTTCTTTGTACAGACTTTTTCGTACTTATTGCTTTATTATAAGTATAGATTATTATTTTTATTACCTTTTTTTACAGACTTTTTGTTATACTTTTTTAAGTATATATATATATATATATATATATATATATATATATATCATTGACCTTGACCCTATTCGTCATCAGCGACAGCCGAGCTTTGTTCTCCGGGTATGATAGAAAATTACTGGAAATCCAATTACATGATAAACATAACGAACACGTGTACGAACACACCTACCAACCAACACGTGTAGTTAAATTTGATCCCACAGTATCCCTATAGTTATAGGTACTACCTACGATACTTATTTCCATTCATTAGTCACTGTCAAGTATGCTAAATTATACCTACCTAAGTACCTATATCATTAAATAATTTGCGCATGTTTTATGAAAGTAGGTATCATAATTTAAGTACTCATGTATAATGATTAATCGCGAACAAGACATAAGATCAAAAACTAAAACCCGACTATGGTCGCGTAAAAAATAGTTTATGACACTCTTGCGATGAATTCGAATCGATTGATATTGATACCTCGCTTGTCAAAATCGGATAAGTTTTTAGTTTGAACACATATCCCTTACTTCGCTTCGCCGTAGTCGAGAAAAAAAATATAACCTACGACACTCTATACCTAAAGACGAATCGATTGATACCTCGCTTGTAAAAATCGGACCAATAGCGGCGACGCTATGGTGGAACATCGACATATATACATACATACATACATAGACAGTTAAACTAATTACCCTTCACTTGCTTCACCGTAGTCGGGTAAAAAAAGTGTTAAGCTGAAACCAGACCACCATGCTACCGCATGCATTGTTTACATTCACATTGTTGTTTCAGTACCTACATAGGTATATAAGTGTTTCAACACATAGGTAACAAAACGGAATGCAAGATGTGACCTAAAATCGTCTAAAACATGTGAAATACGATTCTTATGCAGCAGACCGAACTCAGCTAAATTGCAGACGGTGTCACAGTCACTGAAGACGATGATTATGATGCCACAATAATAATAACAACAGCAATTTTACAAAGCGATATATGGTAGCCGAAAATGGGAATCGTTCACGTAATTGTCTGTTGCTAGGCAGTTTGCGGCTCTGAGAATGTTCACATCTGATCTAACGTAGCGTTACAATAAAAGACGCTTTGATTGCTATAACTCTTTAGGCTGTAGCAATAAAACATTTTTATGACGCCATGTTCAGTTCAAGCGCCGCCTATTAGACTAAATTTGCATGAGGGGAACCAATCAACTAACCAACTGAATCAGGCACACGGTGTTGAGAAAGTGCAAATAACTCAGAACGAAAGAAAATGGTAAGGTAATATCGTTTCAAACTAATTAGTCCCTTCAAAAACAGCCATTGCTATTGCCATGCCATTGGTGGGAGAGGTCCATTAAGAAACAGCATAAATTCACCATCCTCCGGTAGGAGAGGTCCCTTTAAAAATAGTATCATTTCACCATCCTCTGGTAGAAGAGGTCCCTTCAAAAACAGTATCAATTTACCATCCTCTGGTAGGAGAGGTTCCTACAAAAACAGTATCAATTTACCATCCTCTGGTAGGAGAGGTTCCTACAAAAAGAGTATCAATTTATCATCCTCTGTTAGGACATGTCCCTACAACAGTATCAATTCACCATCTTCTGATAGGAGAAGTCCCTACAAAAACAGTATCAATTACTAATCCTTTGAAAGGAGAGGTAGGTGCCTACAAAACCAGTATCAATTACTATTCCTCTGAAAGGAAAGGTAGGTGCCTACAAAAATAGTATCAATTACTAATCCTCTGAAAGGAAAGGTAGGTGCCTACAAAACCAGTATCAATTACTATTCCTCTGAAAGGAAAGGTAGGTGCCTACAAAAATAGTATCAATTACTAATCCTCTGAAAGGAGAGGTAGGTGCCTACAAAACCAGTATCAATTACTATTCCTCGGAAAGGAAAGGTAGGTGCCTACAAAAATAGTATCAAATACTAATCCTCTGAAAGGAGAGGTAGGTGCCTACAAAACCAGTATCAATTACTATTCCTCTGAAAGGAAAGGTAGGTGCCTACAAAACCAGTATCAATTACTAATCCTCTGAAACGAAAGGTAGGTGCCTACAAAAACAGTATCAATTACTAATCCTCTGAAAGGAAAGGTAGGTGCCTACAAAACCAGTATCAATTACTAATCCTCTGAAAGGAAAGGTAGGTGCCTACAAAACCAGTATCAATTACTAATCCTCTGAAACGAAAGGTAGGTGCCTACAAAAACAGTATCAATTACTAATCCTCTGAAAGGAAAGGTAGGTGCCTACAAAACCAGTATCAATTACTAATCCTCTGAAAGGAAAGGTAGGTGCCTACAAAACCAGTATCAATTACTAATCCTCGGTTAGGAAAGGTAGGTGCCTACAAAACCAGTATCAATTACTAATCCTCTGAAAGGAAAGGTAGGTGCCTACAAAACCAGTATCAATTACTAATCCTCTGAAAGGAAAGGTAGGTGCCTACAAAACCAGTATCAATTACTAATCCTCTGAAAGGAAAGGTAGGTGCCTACAAAACCAGTATCAATTACTAATCCTCTGAAAGGAAAGGTAGGTGCCTACAAAACCAGTATCAATTACTAATCCTCTGAAAGGAAAGGTAGGTGCCTACAAAACCAGTATCAATTACTAATCCTCTGAAAGGAAAGGTAGGTGCCTACAAAACCAGTATCAATTACTAATCCTCTGAAAGGAAAGGTAGGTGCCTACAAAACCAGTATAATTTCCTCATCCTCTGATAGGAGCAAGGACTCGTGACTGCATAATTATGTCAAAACGCAAAATGTTCGTACTTACGAATTGGACGCGAATATGCTTTGTCATAATTATTTATAACACTTTCCGTTTTTTTTAAGTGTTACTACTAACATAACGTGACAAACTTAATTCGGCAAATTATTTTGTCCTCTTGACAGGCAATATTTTAGTTTTTTTATTTGCGAAATATATGTACACTTAATGCAGACAAGAAAAACATTGAATTTTCAAGCTAGAAGCCGATTGCCGGGCCGGCAACAATTACATATCAAATTGCAACAAAGGCCTGCAGACTTGCGGCCCGCAGAGAGCAACAACCTAAACAAATCCAATTACACAAAGAACCGCGTCGCCGACACATCACTAGCACTACGGCGCAATTAGGGTTGTTTTGTTACTGAGATCCGGTAACGGATGCGGACATCGAAAAAAAACGGGTAAGTAGAGGTGTTTTTTTTCTTATATTTCAAGTTCAAAAGTTTCGGACATTTTCGGATACTGGTTTATCGGTGATTTTCCCAGATATATATCAATATCACAAAAAAATATTGATAATAACAATATCATTTTATTTTATTTTAATCAAATAAAATTAAAATAAAAACTAAGAAAATAATGAGGCAACACGTAACGTACGTTATACACATAAAAATCTAGAGCACGTGCACGCTTTTTACAATTTTACGCACAAAAATCTCGATCACGCTTTTGTGTGTAGTTGGTGGTAAGTGGCGAGCATGACCATATTACGCCTTGAGGCCGCTTGATATACGAAACTTTTTGTTTTTTTATTGTATTTATTTCGAACAAGCTGTGCCCGCGTATTCAATGATAAAAGGTATCCTATATGTGTTACATCCTACATTTCGAACAAGCTGTGCCCGCGTATTCAATGATAAAAGGTATCCTATATGTGTTACATCCTATATTTCGAACAAGCTGTGCCCGCGTATTCAATGATAAAAGGTATCCTATATGTGTTACATCCTATATTTCGAACAAGCTGTGCCCGCGTATTCAATGATAAAAGGTATCCTATATGTGTATCCTATATTTCGAACAAGCTGTGCCCGCGTACTCACTGATAAAAGGTATCCTATATGTGCATTACTCCAATATATTTTGATATGTTAGCGAGTACAACCAACCTACCTAAATATTCCCGACTTCCCGTGTGAACTTTCAATCATCCGGGATAAATGCATCCATATGTTGGTATCTGTATTGTCTAGTATCTAGAGTACGTACCTATAAAGGTATATAAAACTTCATCGTGCTGTTTTGGTGTAAGCGAGTAATTGACTTTTTCCCGTAGCAATTTTCCCTTTTCCGCGATAAAAAAGTATCCTATGTTGGTCTCTGTTATCTACATTTAAAAAATCATCAAAATCGGTCCCACCGTTTAGGCGTGAAAACGCCCCAAACAAACAACGTTTTACTTTTATACATTAATGGGGCTATCCGATAATTTCGTTTCCTGATACAGGTAACATCCCTAGTCACATGTGTAACATCCCTAGTCACATGTGTAACATCCCTAGTCACATGTGTAACATCCCTAGTCACATGTGTAACATCCCTAGTCACATGTGTAACATCCCTAGTCACATGTGTAACATCCCTAGTCACAGTTGAAAAGGGATTATCAACGCAAATGCAGAACTAGGTATACTGAGGTATTGTGTGAATCACCTTGCACGCTACACTGGAAGAGGCAGTATGGATTCTACATAGTATTTTTATTTTTTTATCACGGTCTAGGCAATCGTTTGACCATGATCTCACCTGATGGAAAGCGATGATGTGGTCGAAGGTATAGCACGCTTGCCTAGTAGATACCTATCTACCACTATTGAGACTTGAGCACACCTGGGTTATATTTTACCGGAAACACTGACGAGGGCAGGGCAGTCCATTCCTTAGAAGTTCTTATAATAAATGAAGAAGTAACGTAACGCTTCGTTCTTGTGCGAGGTATTTCAACCATAAAAGGATGGCGCTTTGCCGATCGTCTAGTCGCACGGTGATGGAAAGGTGATGGGGGAATCAGATTGTGCAGTTCTTGTGCACACTCTCTATAGTGCAATCTGTAGAATACCTACAGGCTTGCGACCTCACGTCGATGCGCCAGACTTTGAAGCTTACTCTTTACCAGAGTGTCATCTCCAATAAGCCTCATAGCACATCTCTCAATTGAATCCAAAGCCTCGAGCTGATACTTGGCAGAGGTGGCAGCAGTACTCCATACAAGATCGGACCTGTGCTTGATAAAGATTCTAAAGCTGTCCCGGTGTGAAGTACCGCCTAACCTTAGACAAAATACAAAATTTCTTTGCAGCTACCTTGGCTTTGGATTCAATGTAAGACCCAAAATTCAAATTCGATGTGATTTTGACACCCAAAAGCTCCAGATGGTCGCCTTATGGTATTGTTACACTACGGAAAGACGGAGATCGGTTAAGTGGACTCTTTTTAGCAGAGAACAAACACGCCTGCGTTTTAGTAGTATTAAACTTAACCAGGTTAGCATCGCCCCAATCGGACACGGCTTCTAAGGCTAAATTTAAACGGTCCACCATAGCCGTAGTAGTAGCAGTCAAAATTGACTCTCACCAGCTCATCTGAGGCCGAATATAACTGAATTTGTACGCTGATGAGTCGACGATATTCCAATGCAATAATTGCCTAAAATGAACTGCAGGCCATGACTCCTAGGGATAGATAACAATATTCCTTATTCTCAACCAACATTAGTGAAACTGATGACCGTGTTAGATTCTCAGGCTGGTTGGCAAGGGAATAAAATACATTGATTACAAACTGATCGAGTCAGTACATGGCGTAACGTTCCTTATATCCAACTAGCTGATGCCTGCGGCTTCGCACGCGTGGTCATTTATCTAGGTTAAAAGTGTGCTATTCCTGGACCTAAAATACCAATATACTAACATTTGATCAAAATTACTTCAGACGTCATAATTATTTTTATCGATTGCTCGGCTTCTACTCATCGGATTGAGATACCAAGTACCCCAGTTTTTATGTCAAACCCAAAGTGTACCTACTATCCAACAGTGAAAACAGCATCGCAATCGGTCCAGTAGTTTTTACGTGATGCGCGAACAAACATACAGACAAACTAGCAAACAAACAGACAGTCACGAATATAAAAAAATGCTCTTTTCTTGTTCAATAGCTTATTTTAAGTACCTTAGACCATATTTTCTAAATTATTTTCATTGTACAGACTTTTTCGTTCTTATTGTTTTATTATAAGTATAGATGGCCGTCCCCTCCAAGTTTTAAGACTAACTAGTGACTCGCCCCGGCTTCGCAAGGGTAGCACTCAAACCACGTCATTTTTCTTAACTCGTAACTTCTGAACAAAATACGCCCAGTAAGCGTAAATCAAAATCTTTGGCAGCCACGATCTTGGTGTTTTTTAACTACATTATAACTAACGTAAGTACTTAACAGACATGTTATTATTATTTCGTTTCCATGGCAACATGTCATTCCGTTCTGTATTTTTGATACCTTGGGTTACATTATTGCAATTATCGTATGGATCTCGGATTCTTTGAAAAATTAAATACTGCCCATGTTACTCGCTAATAATGTAGCTTTCTATAGGTGAAAGAATTTTTTAAATCGGTTCGTTTTTTTTTTCATCCTTTACAAACAAACATATTTAAGTACAAAATCTTTCCTCTAATATTAGTGTAGATAAGCATATAGAGCAAAAGGAAACGTTAATATAGCAGATATGTGATAACAGCAGATTTAAGGTCACTCAGCGAGCTAAGGAGAGAGCTAAGCTTGGAGTTTCTCTGAAGAAACAGATTCGTAATGAAGATATCCGTCGGAGAACCAAGGTAACCGAAATACTCGTAGCTCTTAAGAATAAGCAAGCTGAAGTGGCAGTGGGTTGGTCACATTTCCCGAAGAACCGACAACCGTTGGGGTAAACGAGTTCTAGATTGGAGACCGCGTTTAAGCACACGTAGTGTAGGACGCCCTGTGGCCAGGTGGAGTGACGACCTGCGAAAAGCGGCCATCAGAAAATGGATGCAGAGCTAAAGATCGAGCGCAGTTGCTTGCATTAGGGGAGGCCTATGTCCAGCAGTGGAAAAGTAAACGATGATGTTGTGGTAACAGCGCTTGCTGCGCATTTCTTCCACAATCCTAATTGTTTGTTTTTCTTCTTCTAGAGTCTAGATAAATAAATGAAATTGAAGTGTCTGTTTGTAATGTCAAAATAACAGCTTTTTACTAAATGCATATGAAAGTATATAGGTAGTAATAACAAAGCCACATATTTTTAAAGTTTTTGTCTGTCTGTTTGTTCCTGCTAATCTCCAAAACGGCTGGACCGATTTTGATGGGACTTTTACCGGACGATAGCTGATGTTATCAAAAGTAAAATAGGCTACTTTTATTTTTTTAAAGTATTAATGTTTCGCGAAAAAAAAACCCATGAATTTTGAGCATGCGGGCAAAGTCGCGGGCACAGCTAGTTGATTTCTATAATAACACGCGAATCAGTTCAGTCATAGTTGCTGCAGAGCCCTTACTGTTTGCTCCAGCTAACGTCGATAGGCAATTAAATAATGCAATCGAAGAAGACCGCCAGACATCGCGGGAGCAGAAATCGATCGTGCATGCGAGTTGGCTTCATTTACTGCCAGCCACAGTAGTTTTAATTATTTGTTACTAGCCCGCGGTTTCAGACGCGTGGATTATCGTTAGATGATGGACGATGATGATGATATAAAGTAGCCTATGCGTTAATCCAGGATATAAGCTATCCTGGTACCATATTTCATCCGAATCCGTTCAGCTGTTTGAGCGTGAAGGAGTGACAAACATACACACACATTTTAAAAGATAGATGGCGCGATGGTTTTTATGCATTTCATGACTCTGTATGGGCTGTCAGTTCTAATGTACGGAGTTCTGCACCGCGCATAGGAAGTTTTCCGCTCGATAAAAGAGTATTCATTTTTAAAAGTCTAAGCTCTTTTTACCGCTGGGGAATAAAGGTTCTCGAATGGCGACCACGAACAAGGTCACACGATGGACCGACGACATTGTAGCCATCGCAGGAAGTCGGTGGACGGAGGTGGCACAAGATCGCTCCTCATGGCGCTCTTTGGGGGAGGCCTATGTTCAGCAGTGGACTGCTAAAGGCAGACTAGCTGATGCCTGCGGTTTCGCACGCGTGGTCATTACTGTAGGTTAAAAGTACTCTTTGTGCTATTCCAGGATCTAAACTACCAATATATCAACATTTTCAAAATTCCTTTGGACGCCAATAATATTTTTATCGATTGCTCGGCTTCTACTCATCGGATTGAGATACCAAGTACCCCAGTTTTTAAGTCAAACCCAAAGTGTACCTACTATCCAACAGTGAAAACCGCATCGCTATCGGTCCAGTAGTTTTTACGTGATGCGCGAACAAACATACAGACAGACACGAATTTTTTAATGTTATATTCTTGTTCAGTAGCTTATTTTATGTACCCTAAACAATTTATTTATAAGTATCTTCTTTGTACAGACTACTGTACTTATTACTTTATTATAAGTAATAAGTACAGTAGTCCCTTCCCTTGCTTCGCGGTAGTCGGGTAAAAAGGCAATGTCAAAAAGTTATCTCTACAAGGCCAGTCACAAACCATCATCTGGAGACAGGACAGCCTCGCACGGTAACGATCGTGAGACGTGATTCCTGATAGCATCTGAAATGTGGCTGCTCCAAATTATCTGTCGAGCTTCGTTACCGCGATCTATCCTCAGGGAGTGGATATGATACTACCTCGGGTAACCGCCTCATAAACTCTATCTATACCTATAATAAAGCAGTAAGTGTCTAAACACAAAAGATAAGATAATTAATCTAAGATAACTAGTGGATCTGTGAACTGTACACCTCGCACGTACAAACTTTTTTGCTAACAATCTAGCGGTGCACAGTAGCGCCATCTAGTTACATTATTGTACATCTAACATTAATAACCCAGGTGCTCCATCAATCCCTACCTAAGTAGGTAAAGGGCTGATTCCACTGGTAGGAACCTAGAAGTGAGAAATGTACTGCATTTTGAGGAGCTATTCTGATCATCACGCCGAACATCCTCATCAGATCTTCACCAAATTTTAATGAGACTAACTTAAAGTTAGTACCTTTTAAAAAAAACCTTCGAAATCGGTTTTAATAAGGCGGAGATATTCAATAGCTCCCTTTTTACCCTTTTTTGAGGGAAGTCGTCCAAGCAAAAATTCCCGAAGACTAAAAATTCGCATAACCTGTATACCAAGTATCGTCTAGATCGGTTTAGAAATGCGATCTTTAGAGGAGAACAGCCGGACAGACATCCGGACATACAAAAGAATTTTTGCCAAAGCTGAAACAGAGACGCTTCGCTCGCGCTTCGCGCTCGCTCGGTCCAACAGCTGCAAATATGTAGTTTAAAAAACTAACCTAAAACCACGTTTTTTTTTTTAAAAAATCTTCCATTTGTGAGCTACCCTGAAAGATTCAGCCGGATAGCTAATCGGGAATTGCTCGAAATTTGAGTTGCAAGATTCCAACCGGAACGACAGACAGACAAACAAACAAGAAAGTGACTTAATAAAACGTGGTAAAAATGGCCTAGGGTACTTAAAATAGGCTACTGAACAAGAATATTATAATTTTTTTAAATCGTTTCTGTCTGTTTGTCATTTTACGCGCATCACGTAAACACTACCGATTGCGCTGCTGTTTTCACTGTTGGATAAATTAGGGTTTGACTTAAAAACTGGGGTACTCGGTATCTTAATCAGATGATTAGATGCCGAGCAATCGATAAAAAACTATTTAACAGCTGAACGAATTTTGAATAAATGTAGTATGTAGGTACTTTTAGTCCTGGAATAACACGTATGGGCTACTTTTAAATGAGATGACCACCATGCAAATCCGAGGGCACAGCTAGTCACGAATAAAATTTCGTTAACATCAACATGTAGGGCGCAAAACTCGATTAGATTTCAATTAAATCTGTATGTGTACCACACAGTTTAAAATGTGATTACCTTGTTCTATTAACTACCTTAAATGAATGAGATAGGTACTGTATAGATTTAGTTTACGAGGCCATTGGCCTCTGAGGAAATATTGATGTTCACAGGACAATGACTTTCGAATATCTCAACACCTACTTTCAGCAGTATTATCTAATCTGTGCCGCTAATCTAGACTACCTACGCCTGTGACACGTGTAAATTTTTCGGGTCGCCTGGCAACAAGCAAAGTGGCTTAGTGGAACCGTGCTGGATCTGTAACCCACAGGTCCCGGGATCAAAAACACGCGCCGCAATGTTTATTTTGTTCTTCTTTCAGTTATAAAAACGCATGAGTATGAGTAATAGAAATAAGAAGAAATAAACTTATCCCCATTCGGCCACAAGGAAAATTAGGCCGTTACCGGGGATACAGTAAATGTACGGAGTCTAACTGCACCATTACAGAAACTAGTTATATAAAGTATCCCAAATAACCTTTCCACTCGATTTAATCATCATCGTAAACCATTATAGGACCGCACTTGCGGACAAAGCCTGTCCAATTTTTTTGTTCATGTAACTGGATTAAACCCAAGATGGTTTAGAGTTGACTCTACCAAATCATCGAAAGTGAAGTACCCAAGATATGCCGATTCGCTCGTACGCACAAGCCTCACTCACACACTTACACCATGTTGTACCAATCGGTCGGCCGCCACTTCGCAGCTAGATCTCAACCTTGTTAGTCGTGTTTATTCTGTCAAGTTCTCACAAAAAATAAATTATAGGTTAAAAAACACGCTTTAATAAAATTAAACCGAACTAATAAGTAAAAAATAAATAAAGGGATTAACGAGAAAATTAATATAATTGTAAAAAAAGCGTGGGGTGCTCGATATTAATATTCAATAGGAGCGAAGCGTGGGGTGAACAATTAATATCGAGCACCCACTTTATTTTTTTACCAACAATCACTTTATTCTTATATTGAAATTTATTTTTTACTTTTTAGTTCGGTTTAATGGTATTAAAGCGTGTTTTTTAGTTTATTAACCTATAATATATTTTTAATTTTTTAGTTTGATCTAATAAAAAAAAGTGTTTTTTTGGTTTTATATAAAAAATAATGAATTAATCTGAACATTTAAAGCGGGTAAAAATCGAGTTCAAAGATTCCGTTACGTCATATACAAACATACATCTGAAGCTAATAAAAGCGTGTTAAATGATAAACAATGCCGTCTTTTGTGATGAAATTGTGTATAAACAACAAAATATCCACGCACACATACGCAGCCACCATTTTTTATGCTTCACTCGATTGTTCGGCGGTGCAGACTATTTTTTTTTTAAACCATTCTGTCTAAGGAAGTCGTATTTTTTGTTGCTAGCCAACTTTACCGGGCTTCGAGGAAGTTACACAAAATTTAGCAATAACTTAGGTTGTTAAGTAAATTGGTAATTTCTTAATGCTTGCTCGTTTGTCACTTTACGAAACGAGAGTTTTTACGACCGATAACCGTAGCTCATCATTCTATTTATGACTTTACCGTGTATTTATTTAATTCAATGGAACATCGTAGTCACTACCGGGAATGAAACCATAATGAGATGAATCACTTCCAGTATCAAATGTCCTTCTTTGTATGTTACATTTACCTATGACTAAATTTATTTCATCAGTTATTTTTAGAGTTGGTAGGTAAATGTTTCTTTCGGAACTCGACTTTACCAAATTCGCGTTAGTTTTTTTTATTGATTATAAGTCAATAAGTTTAAATTATTTAATAATATATGCAAGCTTGTAGTGATGCCTAAAAAGTATTCACATACTAGCACTCTGACGAACAGTTCCCATACAAAATACTGCCACTCATGACATCATTAGGTCATAAGTGGCAAAATATTGCACCCTCATTAGGGTCTTTAATAATGTAAATACAAGATTTCCTGAATATATATAGCATTTTTTTCTATTTTATATAAAAGAAATGTTTGATTATTTGTTTTTTTTAGTTTAGTGTAATTTATTTGAAACTTTTCTGTTTCCAATAAATATTTTTGGAAAGGTCTTATAAATACCTTCATTTTGATACCTCACTTGATAAGTTTTGGTAATTTTTTGAGCCGCCATATTAGTTTCCTTGACGATTCATATATCCTATAGCACTCTCGTGATCAAGACGAATCCAATGATACTTTATTTATCAGAATCTATCAATCCGTTAAGCCTCTAGGACGCCAAAGAAACGTACAAGCAAACATGCATACAACCCAAACACATAACCCTCCGTAGTCGGGTAAAATCCCGAACATGACATGACTGAAAACTCGAAAATAGAGCTATCAGTCACCAACCTGGTGATAGTGATAGGTGACGCCAAACTGTCTTTCAGTGAGGTCACAGAATAAATAGTAGTAGCACCTTTATCAATTTTCAACGCACGCACCTACCTATCATATAAGTAGGTATTTGAGGCATCACTACACGATATAATTATCGCAAAACTAGTTCAAAAATAAATAACTGATGGCCATTACGTGTACGCACAAAATTAACAAGTTTTCAGTTTGTTTACAACAAGACATAAGTTGAAAAACTAAAACCCGACTGTGGTCGGGTAAAATATAGGCTATGATACTTTACCTGAAGACGAATCGATTGACACCTCGCCTGCCAAAACCGGACCAATAGGGGCGACGTTATGGAGGAACATCCACATGTATACATACATACATAGACTGATAACTTAATTACCCTTCCCTTTCTTCGCCGTAGTCGGGAAAAAAGTGCCTTTACTTAGTAGCTATATAAAAAAGACAGCGAAACACCTGGTGCGTCCCGGATACGCGTAGACTTAGGGCTCCGTAGGCTGGATCCTGAGCTACCCAACTATGAAAACCGCATTGCAATGGGTCCAGTAGTTATTACGAAACAACCCAAAACATTTTATTTTTTCCGTTAGATTAATGTCTCTCCCTACGGAACTTGTTCGCGTTGATAAAATGCGTTATTTTGGTCGGCTATAGCTATGAGAACTTTGTTAGTAAATGCGTTATTTTGGTCGGCTATAGCTATGAGAACTTTGTTAGTAAATTCGTTTTATGCGCGAGTAAACCAGTTTTTTTTGAGATTTTTGTGACATTTGTTTATTTTCGACTTTAATTCGCATGGAAATTCTAAGTGGAAAATGTGTTGTGATATGAGATTATATTCTGTGGATTGTCTCGTACTATTAAACAAGGAAGAATTATTACTGCCCCCTGATCTGATCTGTGTGAACCTACTGCCCTTTGTGCAACTGATCTCTGAGCGAACTGTTTATTGATGTGACAGTTGAACTGATGGCAGCGATAGGGGCTTCAAGCTTGCGATTGGAAATCGCTTTTAAATGTGTCTGCATTGATAGCTGATTGACTATCAATCGGAGTAATAGTACCTGTTAGGTTCCATTTCCTGGCATGGTAGAACCCTAGTGTATCCATGACATGTTGCTCAATGCGATATGGAGATACTGCCTTTCAAATTAGCATCATGTTATTACATTACTAGCTGCGCTCCGCGGTTTCACACGCGTGGATTATGATGAAAAGTAGCATAGGTGTTAATCCAGGGTATAAGCTATACTGGTACCAAATTCCATCCAAATAAATCTGTTAAGCAGTAAGAGCTTGAATGAGTAACAAATACACACACTTCTAAAGATAGATGACGCTAATGGGTTTATATGCATTTAATGACGTTTTGTATGGGCTGTCAGTTCTAATGTATGGAGTTATGCATCGCGCATACGAAGATTTCCGCTTGATACCACGTTTTTATTATGTCACTTTCTTGTTTGTCTGTCTATCTGTCGTTCTAGCTCTGATTGGCCTGTTTACGACATTGGCTATACTTCTCTAATTTTTAATATTAGTGTGTGATTGTAGAACCTACTTTATTGTAGTCTAATTGTATGCTGTTTTTCTTCTAGGGGTACCAGCATTAATCTATGTACTAGGTGCGCCCGCGGCATTGGCCGCGTGGATATTTCTATGTACTAGGTGAGCCCGCGGCATTGTCCGCGTGGATATTTACCGGCGTAAAAGAAAAAAAAACTCATGATGCACATTATTTCCCTGCGAAATTTCATCAAGATCGGATGCGGTTCCCCGCATCCGATGAAGAGATGGGAGCGTGAAGTAGGCGAAGGAGGAGCGGGGGAGGGGGTTGCGGCGGAGGGTTGTGGGGGGTGCGCGAAGTAAGCGGATGAGGCACGGGGGAATGTGTTTTGTCGGTAACGGGGGAGTATGTTCGATTTTAGTTTTTCATATCCTCTCCCCCGCACCTCCTCCAACTCCAAATTGAGGTGAGGACTCTCAACTCCTTACCGGCCCTCGGCCGTGCACATGCACAAAACAACACTCCCTCCTCCTTCAAGTCCTTTATTTCCTAGCGCACATCCTCCGACTACTTTCCCCCGCACCACCTCCACCTATATCCGCCTTCCCCAGCTTCAGCCATAACACTGAAATTAGCATCATGATATTACGGTCCCCCGTCCCCCCCTCCAAGTTACGTCGCACTTATGCTTACCTTTAGGTAGTTGAAATGAACAAATAACTTTTAGAGAATTGACACCAATGTAGTTAAATTAATAGACAAAAGTAACTAGCATTATAAAAGAAACCGTAAAATTATAATATAAATACAAACCCGACTGGGAACAAAATTAATGAATACGAGCTGACAAAATAATCTAATATTAATTTAGTAAGGGTGTGTGTGTATGTTTGATTTGGATGAAATTTGGTAAGAGGGTAGCTTATAACCTTGATTAACACATAGGCTACTTTTTATCCCGGAAAAATGTGATTCCTGAGAGACGCGAGTGAAACCGCGGGGCGCAGCTTATTTATATAAATTTAAAGTTTCTTTATTACATACATATTTTACTTTATTAGTAGCAATTGCAACTTTCCACTACAATATTGCAACTTTCCACTACAGTATTTACGTCAACTTGAATAATCTTAAATTGAAAAATCGTAAGAAGCTTAAAAGAAATTTTCTACTGTTTAGTTAGACAATTATAAGTTTTGAAATGGTCTTTTAAATATCCGTATCTTGATATCTCACTCGATAGGTTTTGGTCATTTTTTGTGCCGTCGGAAATACAATATGGCGGCTAAATTGGTTTTCTTGACACATCATATGTCCTATAGCACTCGTGAACATGACGGATCCAATGATACCTCATTTATCAAAATCCATCAAGCCGTTTAGGCTGTAGGGCGCGCTTAAGAAACGTACAAACATACATACAACCGAAACACAACCCTCCTCAGTCGGGTAAAAAAAAATTGTAGCGGTAAATACAGAGCTTCCTTAATATAGCATCACGATCGTGCCTCCCTCTGATCACCGACACGAAATGGGCGTGGCTATGACATGTCTTCTAGTCCATTTGTCAGAAACCTTCCTTTTGGAATCGAACCAAAAAGTAATGTCGATTTACGTGAAACTGATCCACATTGTCCATCGGACTGGTTATATTTACATCAGCGCCAACTAGTTTTCGAACCGTTATGTGGTTATCGTTTGGTCCGACGAGATTAACATTTAATATCGAACACATAATTTTAAGACTTTTTGTATTACGTTTTAGTTAGCGATCTAAGGGCACGAGGCAATCGTAAAGTAATAAGAGGCGATTGAACTAATCTGTTCCGTAAGAAATCACGTTGTACCTATTCCGAAATCCGCTTCTTACGGACAAGACAAAAAACAATTCCGACAAAAAATGGCAGCGCCAGTTGTCCGGAGCCTAAAAGTTAATTAAAACAAGGTTCGGAGCCCAGTTATGTAAATGGCACTGTTGCTATGCACGTTTGAAGTCGTTAAGCATTTCACTACCACATCTTGTGCCAGCCTTGAATGATGCCTTTTATATCGAGAACGGTACAAAATTGTTGCAATGCCTCTTGATAAGTATTACAAGTACTTAATATAAGCCCACAAAGGGTCAGCGTGCAATCATAGGCTCTGTCTGATGTAATAGAATCAAGAGAAAGTTTCCTAAAACAAAAATAGCTTTTTTTCGAAATAGAAAGCGAGTGGAAAGTCAACTTCGAAAAAGGCTGTTTAAGATTAAAAGGTCAGACCTGTTTGAATGTATTAGATCTAGGAGAAGTAGGCGGCGGGCAACGCGCGACCGTTTGTAGGTACGCCGGCCTAGCAACAGCGGGCGGGCGTCGCTGCATGCTTAGAACAACCCGTCAAATACGTCAAGTACACTTGTTATGGAGGTGTTCCCAATTCGGCGACAGACTATTGTTGTTAGGCACCGATTTTGTCGACGACGACAGACGGTAGCAACGGATTAATCTACGCTAATATTATAAAGAGAAAAGATTTGATTGTTTGTAATGGATAAACTCAAAAGATACATAACAGCTTTAAAAAATCTTTCATCTATAGAAAGGTACATTATCAGCGAGTAAACATGGACAGTATTTTATATTGTAAAAATTAGAGATGCCTAAGGAAATTGCAATAATATAACCCAGAGTATCAACAATACAGAACGGAATGACATGTTGCTATGGAAACGAAATAATAACAAGTCTGTCAAGTAAGTGAGTGATAATGGAGTTAAAAAATATCACGATCGATGCTGCCAAAGATTTTGAATCACGGTTACTGGTGTATTTTTTTGGACGGGTTATAAAAATGGTAAAGTGGGAAAAACGCCGCAGTGAGTGCTACCCGAGCGAAGCCAGGGCGAGTCACTATACCTTGATAATTTTATGAATCCGAAAGTGTGTCAGTCAGATTGTAACTCTTTCATAAAAGAACTGAACCGATTTCAGTTTTTAAGTAGAGACACCTAGCAGGTGAGACTGTTTTTTTTTCTGTGAAGTGCCTGCACTAATTCTAGTCAGAAAATTGCGGACAAAGCCGCGGGGTAGTATGTATCTATACTTATAATAAATCAGTAAGTACCAAAAAATCTGTACAAAAATTTTAAAAAAAAAAATGTTTAGGGTACTTAAAATAAGCTACTGAACAAGTATATCAGATTTTTTTAAATCGGGTCTTTCTGTTTGTTCGCGCATCACGTAAAAACTACTGGATCGATTGCGATGCGGTTTTCACTGTTCGATAGCTTAGGGTTTGACATAAAAACTGGTGAACTTGGTATCTCAATCTGATGAATTCGAGCAATCGATAAAAAAAACATTTGACGTCTGAACGCAGTTTGATGATCTTGGTACTTTTAGTACTGGAATATCACAGGATCCTTATATCCCAGAAAAATGACCACACGGGCACAGCTAGTCAAATATATAATTTACTAGTTTTCCCGCCCGCGACTTCGTCCGCGCGGACTACTGTTTATCGCGAAAAAAAAGCATCCTATTTTCTTCTAGGATATTAAAAACCAATGCAAAAGTAGGTATAGCACCAATGCTCTAGATGTTTTTTGACAGACTTGTTATTTCGTTGCCATGGCAACCACAGACCATTCTGTGACGGCAACCGTTCCTTACAGTGAGTAATCAACATTTTCCAGTTTTCCCGTGGAAGCTTTCAATTTTCCGGGATAAAAAGTATCCCATGTTATATTCCAGGATATAAGCTAAATTTCATCAAAATCCGTCCAGCCGATATCGCGTGAAAGCTCCCCAAACAAACAAATAAACAGACAACGTTTCACTTTTATATATTGGTATGGATAGCCATCATGACCCGTGCCCAATTTTTGTGCATCAAATCACATGCAACAATCGTCGTTACGACGTGCTATTACTTTTAATGTCAAGTACATATTTCTGTCGAAACAATCGAGCGGTTAAAACCTCCTTTTTATTGCTAACACCCATTGTTTATAAGTCAGACCTTTATTGTGTGTTAACTCTGGGATTAGGTATGAATATTTTTACAATTGCATATTATACACGTATGTCTCGAGTTCGTTGACCCTGTGCCACACATATGGCCGGTGGAGACTTTTTTGTCTCGCAATTCCGATGTTATTTATGAAAGGTAGTGTGTAATTTGCATTACTATTCAGAAGCCAACTTATTCTAGAATGCCTGGCCTGAAATTGTATCGGGGTCAATACTGCTATAAAAATTATGGTGAAGTCCAACAGTAGCCACGCTTTCATCTACCGCACCTAGAAATGCATACAGAATTAAGATACGTATACGTATAGATATATATTTTCCCGAGAATTTCTAGCTAAGTTCCTTTTCAAAAAGGCTAGTAGGTAACATTAAATTGCAAGGTTGAAACGAAACAAACCACTTCTTAAACCTGTTCTTTCTCTAACTTCCTAACCTCGACGACTTCCTTGTTACAAGTCACCCCATCTGACTAAACAGATTCGCGACGGGCACTATTCAAGTCCATGTTATAATAATAAAAAAAAATTGTTCAAAAACTAAAACCGACTACGGTCTTAGTGTACTGTTTGTTTGTCGTATGAGGTAGTGCTAGCCTCTGATGTCAGAGTTTGTGAAGCCGCCCGAGGGCCTCTGACATGGCTTAACGACTGCTATTAATCAATAACAGCCGGGACCGACAGCTTAACGTGCCCTCCTAAGCACGGACCGATGGAAAACCGCACATAACTTAGAAAAGTCATTGGTGCGGAGCCTGGGTTTTGAACCCGGTATCGTTGGATTCTAAATTGTACTATAGAACCGTTAGGCCATCATCATTTTTTCAACAAATGTTGAAAAAATTTAAAACTAGGGTGCTATGCTTTACCTACTTGGTTAAATAAATATATATTGATAAATTTATATCGCACTCCTACGGCCCTAAAGTTTTAAATTTCTAAAACGATTGAATATCCTTATTTGTGACTTTTTAGTATATTAAGACTGTAGTCGTGTTTTAGTTTTTTAACTTATATTTTTATTTAAATTATTTTGGGGTTATAATATATATATATATATATATATATCTCATATGTATATATTTCGAAATGTGCTAATTAAGCCCTTTCATTTGATATCAAACACGGCATCATAAAATAAAAAAAATTGTTCACGTCTTTGTGTCCTCTAGAGGGCGCCATATTCAATTTAATGTGACGTCACATAGCACATAGCCAGCGGACGATGAAGACGCTTCCAATGACACCTCATTTGTAAATTATGATGAGTAGTTTAGAAGTTATGAGGGAACAGCTGAACATACATATCCACCCACATACATACCGGTTAAAATCATAACCCCCCTTTTGCTTCGCCGTAGTTGGGTAAAAATAACTATTGACTATTCCCAAGATTGGCATAGCACCGTTTGCCCACGAGCTTAGCTATGCTAGGCACAAAGATTTCTCAACACTCAAAATACGGCACCACAAGCGCCTGTTTACACTTTTTAAATTTATTCCGAGTTGGTTAGATTTCGCACGATTCGTTTGCTTAATGAATCGCGGCAGACGAACTACGTCAATAAATCGATTACAGGTAATGTTTCGTGTGGAGACAGCGTTTCAGGCTACAGTAGTTTCCGAAGCTCGGTTTGTTAATGGACTTCTAAAACGCTATGTCGAAACTTTAATCACTTTACAGGCGTGTTTGGTATACGATCCCTCTGAAGATTACCTACCGGTTTTCGTAGTACTAAAATCTTCGAAATTAATTATTCGGAACTTGTCGGTTGAAACAGCGTAAAACGGAATAGAGAATTCGAATCGCTGAAAGTAGCGTTAGATAAACATAAAATGGGAGATACTTATGCCCTACAATGGAACAAGCTAAAGGATTAAGGTACAATACATCAGAATTTGTTCAGCAGTCAAATATTTGTTTATCGGTTGCTCGGCTTACACCCATCGGATTGAGATACATAGTACAAAAATTTATTAAAAAAAAATGAATTTAAGCTGAATTTATATATATTATATATATATATTAAATTGGCTTAAATTCGTTTTTTGGTTAATCGGTCCAGTAGTTTTTTACGTATATATATATATATATATATATATGTATATACGTAAAAAACTGTATATATACAATAAAATAAATAAAAACTATATAACTAACTTATATATATAATAACTTATATATATATATATATATATACGCGAACAAACATACAGACAAACAAACAAACAGACACGATTTAAAAAATGTTATATTCATGTTCAGTAGCTTATTATAAGTACCCTAGCCCATATTTTTTAAAATGATGTTCTTTGTGCAGCTTATTTCGTTCCTATTGCTTTATTATAAATATAGATACATTATCGTTAAAGCCGGATCACTGAACGAAGCACTGGGCTGGTCTATCTGGACGTGCACAAAATGGGAGATACATATGCCCTACAATGGAACAAGCTCGATGATATTGACCCCTCACGTGGCCGCCCTCCAAACGGTGATGCGATTAATGCTGGGTTTAACGATTGACACGCACCCAGTACGTGCAGAAGAAAGTAGATGCCTAATGAAAATTGATAAGAATACAACATACTTCGTAAACCTACCATAAAATTTAGCAAGATACCTTAGTGATGAAACTTGAGAATGGGGGCATATGTCTATTTGCTTGCCGGATGAGTGCTGGCCTCTGTTGTCTGTCTGGCTTAACGGCTATTAATGAATACAGCCGGGATCGACAGCTTAACGTGCCCTCCGAAGCGATGGAAAACCGCACATAACTTGCCGTATACAATAGTTAACTTAACAGTACATGTATTGTTAAGTATATACAATGTGTTCTAAAATTGTATTATTCAAGTTTAATTTTGAGGTTGTCAAGCCTCTCGATCAAGTCATATGTATGTATCAAGTGTAGGGCGAAAGGCGGTTCTGATTAAATAACATAATAATTAACACTATATACACGAAATATAAGGCAGGCAGGATCTGTAATTAACACTATATACACGAAATATAAGGCAGACAGGATCTGTTTTTTTTTTTTTTTTTTTTTTTTATTACTGACTAGGCAATCGTTTGACCACGATCTCACCTGATGGAAAGCGATGATGTGGTCGAAGGTGTAACACGCTTGCCTAGTAGATACCTATTCACTCTTGACTTGAACACACCGGGGTTATAATTTACCGGAAACACTGACGAGGGCAGGGCATTCCACTCCTTTGCAGTTCTTATAATAAATGAAGAAGCGTAACGCTTCGTTCTTGTGCGAGGTATTTCAACCATGAAAGGGTGGCGCTTTGCTCATCGTCTAGTAGTACGGTGATGGAAAGGTGATGGGGGAATCAGGTTGTGCAGTTCTTGTGCACACTCTCCATAGTACAATCTGTAGAATACCGCCAGGCTTGCTACCTCACGTCGATGCGCCAGACTTTGCAGCTTACTCTTTACCAGAGTGTCACCAATAAGCCTGATAGCACGTCTCTCAATTGAATCCAAAGACTCGAGCTGATACTTGGCAGAACCGTCCCAGAGGTGGCAGCAGTACTCCATACAAGATCGGACCTGTGCTTGATAAAGATTCAAAAGCTGTCCCGGTGTGAAGTACCGCCTAACCTTAGACAAAATACCAAGTATTTTTGCAGCTACCTTGGCTTTGTTAGTTTTTTTTTAATTAACACTATACACGAAATATAAGGCAGACAGGATCTGTGCATTTGATTGTTGTTTTCTTTTATATAGTTGGACCAAGCGTATCCTTTCCTAAGGTAACTTTAGTATGTGCAAACTGCAGTGATTTCCATCACATAATTAAAGATTTTAATAGATCTTTCAGATAGCCAGTAGCATAAATAAGGGGCACTTACTTCGCTATTCGTCGTAATTTGATTTTAATTGTTTGTAATTACGCGCAGCCTTGTTTTCACTAAATTTAGGGTTCAATCTAGAGATGTAACACAATTGGGTAATGACTAATGAAATAGACACGAGTAAATGACTTCATCTGGATTACGAACCAGCCAGAATTACCCCTCAGTTAACCAATGACATTTCATAGAACATCATTGCAGTTAACAATTAAGTATAGCTTTATAAAATTGGATAGATCAGTGCCCAGAAATGCTTTAAATTTAAACACTAGCTTAAAAGCTAAAAAGAACAAGCCTGCCGTGCCAAAAAAGAACTTATGCCAATAAATTATATACTGTTGGAATGTGCTTATCAAGGCCTTCAATTTGATACCCATATTGTAAAACTGGAAGTTTTTTTTTTCACATTTGAAATTGGAGCCATACATACTTCCGCCATAATGGTTTCTTTTCAACAAAAATAATAGTCTATGTTACTCGGGGGGATGTAAGGATTCTAACGATACCCCATACGTCTATATCTGTTAAGGCATTTATTAGTTATGGTGGAATAAAGAAACTCACATACATACAAACATACATGAACCCTAAAAACATTACACTCCTTTTTTTGGGCCGTCGTGTAAAAATTATACACCCGTAATTTACCTCGCGAAGCGCATTATAAAATACATAGAGGTATCTAATTAGAACATTCGCGTGTGCTTGAAATAAAACCCAGTTTCCAAGTGTTCACCGACATTATCTCATACGAGTGCGGAGTAATACCTACGGAACCCATGCGGTTAACGAGCCGTTAATGCTTAGCGTTTTTTTTATTAGCTGTGGCAGCAAGGTAACTTCTAAATTGAGATCAGTTTAATGATACCTTTTGGGATCAATTGAGAATTACTGTTGCTAACGCGGCTAGCGGGCGAAGGTCATGCCGAGCGAGCCGTACTTCGATGAGATGGCGTATGTGGACAGTATGGGCACTCGCGGCGACTTTAAACCTGCGTTACTGGATCGATTTTGCGTTGATCTATACTTACAATAAAGCTTTAATACGTACCAAAAAGTCTGTACAGAAAAGACTAGCTGATGCCCGCGACTTCGCACGCGTTGTCATTTTAATATATAGCCTACGACACTCACAAATAACGTGGCTTTCTGTTGGTAAAAGAATTTTCAAAATCGGTTCAGTAGATCCAGAGATTACCCCCTACAACCACATAAACTTTACCTCTTTATGATATTATATAGTGTATATAATTAAAAAAATGGTCTAGTGTACTTCAAATAAGCTACTGCACAAGTTATGTCGATGCGATTTTCACTCTTTAGATTGATTAGGAGATGACTTAAAAAAAGAAAAGTATTTTTATCCGATGAATAGAAGCCGAGCAATCGATAAAAACTATCCGACGGCTGAACGAAATTTGGTATTTTGATTTTTAAAGGTACTTTTGGTCCTGGAATGACACAAAAGTTACTTTTAAGGCCAGGCTCCAAGGTTACATTTTCCCACTCTCCACTTCCCTGCCACCTACCCTGCACTCTGCTACCCGCTTCCCGCAATAAGCACTGGAGTGCCTGTGTAACAAGGTTGAATATCGCGAGCGCTGTTTGAACACACAATTTAGCTCGGAACTAAATGACGTATGTCTCAAAAGTTATTTATTTTATTGGCAGGCTTATAGTTTAGTTAGGTAAATTTTGTCTTAGCCTTAGATGATAAACTATATTTTCTTGCTGTGAGATTTATTTTAGAGATAAAACTTAACCCGTTGAGTAGAAAAATGTAAACATTACCGAAAATAACGTAATTTTTGATAAGAAAATGTATCGAATGAAATTTTGTTAATCATATTTTTGTCTTAGTCTTAGAGAGATAAAGATCTCAAAAAGATATATGTTAAGTTTCACATTTATCAGGTTTGTGTTTGACCCTGCATATTTATGCAAAAAAACCCTTAAAAAGCAGAGCCTGGTCTAAACCCAGATAAATGACCACGCGGGCGAACCCGCGGGCACATCTTGTGTTCAATAAGAGTTAAAGCTACCTGATAGTGTCATGAATTCGATTACTACAGTGTCAAATTTTTTGACAATGTAAGGAGATTCAAAAGATAATGAATTAAGAATCGTGTTAACATTTAAATAGGAACGGCGTCGTTACACCTGATATACTGATCTCAAGTTGTGTATGGCTTCCTGGAAGGATTAAAAACAATGCTTTCATTCTCAAGGATATGTTGAATTCTCGATACAATACTAGAAGGCTTTAGCAGCATTAGCAGACGTTTTATCTGAATGCATATCTAACATAGCTAGAAGATGCAATGTAATGTGTGAGCAGTGAGACTGACTCAAGCCCGGCCGCTTTACCTGAGCCTTCATACTGTTTATACAGCGACACAGTACTGTTTTGGAGAGTACCTACAATACGTAAACGTACGTTTTTTTTTATCTCTTACCGCTTCTTAGTCCTCTACAACATTGTCTTTTCCTAAATAACGCGTATTGTGATGCAATACACTGACTGGCCTTCAAAACTTAGTACCACACTTTTCAAATTAGTACTTTTTATTAAATTGCTTGACTACTACTCATTGGATTGAGATACTAAGTACACCAGTTTTTAAGTCAAAACCTAAGCTATCCAACAAAGAAAATTACAACGCAATCGGTCCAGCAGATTAATAAAAAAATAAGTACCACACTTTTAAAATTAATAGTTTTTTTGGTTTGGCTCCTACCTCAGAGCTCCTACTCATGGGATTACCAAGTTACCAAGTACGCCAGTATTTAAATCAAAACCTAAGCTATTCCACAGTGAAAATCGCATTGCAATCAGTTCAGTAGTTTTATTCAAAACTTAGTACCACACTTATATAATTAATGGATTTAGTGGTTTTTTTTTATTGCTTGGCTCCTACTCTTTGCCCTTATCGGATTTAGATACCAAGTACACCAGATTTTAAGTCAAAACTAAAGCTACCTAGCCGTGAAAATTGCACCGCAATCGGTCCAGTAGTTTTTACGTGATGTGATACTAAATTTTGAAGGCCAGTGTAGTTTTATGATGTCAGGTAGGAGTAGGACTGACATTATCTTCAGCAATTTTTTATTTTGTTTGTAGATCTTTTTTTTAGTTTGCTTTGAATGTTGTGTGGGTCAAATCTTGCAAACTGAATTATAACCTTGTTATCTTAATAAATTTTTACATGTTAGTTCAGTTCCGATGACAATGCATTTTTATGGTAAGCATGACCTGAATGAATATCCAGGATTAGCTCCAGATAAAGGAACTCGTCAACGGTCAACAGCACAGACATTAAATTTTGTGTACACATTCTTGTATATGCATTTAAATTTTTATAGCTGGTTTTAAGTTATACGATGACATGGTTGCTGCACTCAGGGTTGAGCCTTGACTAGGGAACTCCCTAAACTGTTAACAGCACAGACACAAAATGTTTTATATGCATTTAATTGTGATCTAAATCTTGTTTAGCTTTTTAAATTTTCTTATCATAAGGGCTTTCCATCATTCCGTGCTTTGGAGGGCACGTTAAGCTGTTGGTGCCGGCTGTTATTGATTATAAGTCAGATGACCTCAGGTGGCCTGGCAAACTCTGACACCAGAGGCCAGCACTACCTTATACAATAAACAAACATCATCTGGGCTTATGACCATGAGATCGACTGATTCTGTAATAATTAATTTCATTAACATGACATTGTCAAAAGATGGAAAACTATTCCAAAAGGGTGGATCTAGTAGTCATTGATGTAAGTAGTGCTTGAACTAAGAACGTCAATCAAAAAGGAAGATCTTTGTAAAAAAATGATAGATTATTGATTACACAGGTCTTTGGATGTTGAGGGCATGGCAGACCACACATCATGAACCATCAGTAGGTTATGGATGAATAAAAACGAACGGGAATAATCTGATTGTAAAATGATACCTGAATTAATATTTTGTTGAGTAGGTAACCATTGTTTCTCTCATACTTAGAACTTGCACATTTCAGGCATTTGGCAAATCACTCTTTTCCTTTACTTTGTGGATAATATTCAAAGACCTGTGATACCACCTATTGTCTCTTATGAATACCTAATTAGGTATGTTCCTGACAAATATAACCGAGTGTTATACACAAGTAGGGAGTACAAAAAGATTCAGATTATAGAATCAAGTTTGTACTAACGTTCACAACCAATTGACCCTCCAAAGGTTACTCTAGGTTAACATCAAAGGTTTACTTTACTAAGGTAAGGTGACTTTGACGGACAAAAATCAAAGTAATGAGTAAAGGTTAGGTACACTCATGAGTAAGTCTGTTCTAGGCAGGTTAGGTGATAGGTATATAAGGAGTTACTAATCAACAGAAAATCCTATAAATCATAAAAGCTGAACGCATGATATAAAACCTATTTGAGCTATGTAGGTGGGTGAACGACCTCAGTAAGCACTGATATAACCAAGTGAAAATTAATATTCTATACAATACGGAACAGCTCATTTGTCTTTATAATAAATTGGCAGATAACTACTGATTTAAATATATTACCTAAGCTCGTGGCATTTTGCGCAGCTAAGATTTCTCTACACTTTCTTACAAATAGTATTTTTCTGTACATGTGTATAGAGGGCTTATACCTCTCTCTGTACTCTACTGGTCTTGTAACAATTAAAATTGGTTTCATTCAATACTTTAATGTATATTTATAATTTTTCTTAGAGACACTATTTGGATTCTGCTCTGATTGCCCTTCCTCTACCTTTGTTTTTCTTTGTCTCCCTTATAGTTAAATAAATAAATATAAAACGGATAAACTCATGAAAAATTTAATTTAATTAGCATAATCTGTCGCGATATTATGGCCTTGGAAGCATTAAAAACCTTGTAGGGAGAGATTAAAAAAGTTGACTAACTAAACCAATTTGGGATTTTGAGAATAATCCACACACCCCACACATAAGTCAAGAAAGCAGCCATGCTGAAATGGTACTGGTCAGGACAATGGCCGCAACAGCATCAGAATGGGCCAACAAATTAAAAACGGCGTCGAGGTAGGCCGAGGGAGATTGCAAGAGGACCTTAAGACCTATTGGAAAGAGCAGCCATCCATTGCACAAAATCTTAAAAACTAGAGAGGGAGGGAAGCCTTTGCCCTTAGCAGTGGGACGTGGTAGGCTCTTAGTAGTGGTAACATATTTATACTACAACACTCGATCAGCACATATGCATGAGTGTTGCAGTAGCTTTGTTAGCACAGCAGTTTCAAAGACAACCTAGAATATTGCAGTTTTTTTTTAATTTTATACTGGAGCTATTGGCCAGGAAGACCATAATTCTATTATTAATTAGTCTCTAATCATTTGAATTGAAATGCTTCTAAAGTATCTTTCATTATATAAGGAATTGCTTAATCTACGTAATCCTTACATTGAGTCCTTATGCATTAACTGTTTCAATAAGAAAACAATATATACAATTTCTACAAAAAATAAAATAAAGGATTTGATTGGCCACATACTGTCATTTCCATTCCTCCCACCTCTATCTGATAAAAGTCAAAGAAACTGATTTCAAACTATCTGCAGCACTCAACAACGATTATCAGATAGTTTCTATGTACACAGATATAACAAGCATGTACTGAACTTATGTATACAAACTTATAGGTTATACCTATACAGCAATACTGCTTGTTGCCATGCAAAGTTTCAACACTTCTCTACCAGATAAAGTGTGCTAACACACCACACTAAGTTTAAATTGAGATTTAATTAAATCCCAGCCATTTTATGCCCTTTTTTTTTGCCCAGCAACAAGACTTGTTTAGTCTCTTGTTTGAGACCTTGTAACCATATTAAACTATGACTTGTATATTAAAGGTACTTGTCTGAGGACTTTTTTGACATTCACTTACATCTACAAAATATAATGCTAATTGTTTGGATATTTACCTACTTTATTCCCCTAGTAGGTACTTGAAAGAGACAAGTTTTTTTTTTCAGCACAGTTAGTTATATGAACGCAATTTATAGGTTATAAATTGAGTGCTGCCCTTGACAGAACTAAAAGGATGGACATAGCAAGGCAGGTTAACCCAATAATTCTGAGATGATTCGACAGTTTCGTCGGGGGCACGAGGGCCGGGGGTTACAGGGGTGCCAGCAGATATCTGAATACAAAAGAACTCACCTATTCCAACATCGATCTTACGCCGAAAGAACTAGCACCACAACAACTTCACAATAGCACATAAAAGGATACAGGCTAAGTCCAGGTTAAATCCGTCCTTTTGGTAGCGTCTCCGACGCTTGCTGACGATGCCCTTGATAGGGTTGGTCATCTTAATATTGGACATCGAGTTGGCCATTGTTGGCAGTCGGTTCGAGCGGCGCGGCAGCAGCTCAGCCGCCGCAGTGCCCTTAGCGGGCCCGCCCGCTCTCAGCACCGAACTCTTCTCTGGTGCCTTCCGCTCGCGTCGCCGGCAGCTCACGCATATACCCATAAAATAACCTCCGCCGCGCAGAGCGTGCCGCGCTCATCGGGCCGGCGGCGGAGCGCGAGCGGCCGCTGCCGGCGCTCAGCTCGTGCCCGCCATGGCTCTCCTGACGCCTCGAGCGCCTCCGCGCGAAGCCACCGCCTCGCTGCTGCCGAGGCGAGCACTCCCGACCTGCGACAACCTCCTCGACACACCACTGCCAAACCGAATCCACTGCACACGACACACTATAGCATAGCTCCACGCCTGCTACACAAAGCCTAAAAGTTCTCGCTTCACGAGCGAACAAAAATTATTTCACACGAATGGCGTCCATCCTGCGTTTGCAGTGCACTAGAACACGGACGACTCGGACGGACGAGGAGAAACAGTAAAGTTGCATTGCACAAGAAAGAAAGATGGTTTGATTTGACGGCTGAGAGCGTATCTTGCATCTCGCTTCCTCTGCATCGATATCTTTGCGACTGATAGAGACAATACACAACCTCATTTTGTACTGACTTCTGACTGGCCGCTCTCAGCTCAGCTCTTTGTTCAGGTTTAGTTTTACTTTTGTTGCAAAGATGGCGCTTTTAAGCACTACCCAGTGGCGCCAGATTTCAAACACCATGATGCGAAAGTTTACCATATTTTCTGTCATATCTGTGTATATTTTAGTATTGTGCTAATGAAATAAATTCCTACAAGTCACTATGTGTAACGAGCTTTTTTAAATAAAACTTAAGTGAAACTAAATCAAATGTCTCAATGTTATTTATTATTAAATATCGTTAAATATTATACAAAATAAAAAATAAAACATTTCATGAAGTTTCATAAAGTCGTACTAGATGGCGCACAAATAAAGCGGTGTATTACAGATAATATTAATTAATACAGAACAGATAAAACAAAATCCGTAACGCGCACTTTTCAAAACTCGTGGAGGTTGGTAATGGTCATTCTCCTCTCTTAATATGTATATTTTGAAACTTCCATGGTTGCTATCACGAATTTATCACTTTTATTACGAAATCAACGTTCGAAATATTAGCTTACGGAATCATTAAGTTTGCATTATTTCTTTAATATTGAATTTGATGTCAAAACTACATTATTGCATATACATAAACGTTTTGCATATACATAAACGCATATACATAAACGTTTGACCGAGCGTGCGCGAAGCTTCTCTATTTCAGCTTGGGCAAAAATTCTTTCGTAAATGTTCGGATGTCTGTCCGGCTTTTCTCCTCTACAGCCTCCCTATTAAGAACCCTTCAATAAATCAGTTGTCGATCGATATGGTATTATTTATTCTGTGGATTCGGTTTGAAATCGTTCAATTCAATAAATTTTTCATTTACAATATCAAATTGAATCGATTCGGTTCGCTATCGAAAGGTTCTGAATCGGGGGACAAGTCGCATTTCTCAACCGATCTAGACGAAACTTGGTACACTGGTCAAGCGTTTTTTTTTTCTTTTGCTGTCGGAGATTTTTGATTGTGGGTGTATTTCCTCCAAAAAAGGGTAAAAAGGGGGCTACTGGATATCACCGCCTTATTAAATCCGATTTCGTTGTTTCATATTTCTTTATTTCAATTCAAAAAATTTGCTTAACCTGTATACCAAGTTTCATCTGCGTTTCAATGCGATCTGTAGCCCAGGTAGCAAACTGACGTCAGCAACGTATAGGTGACGTCAGCCATAGGTCATTTTAAGGTCGGTCATTTATTCGGCATGAGCGGATGTTATCGTGACGTAATTTTAGGGTTAGGGCAAAAAGTGGACGTCATACAGACGTCAATTATACGTCAGTTGGTGGACGTACTATACTGGTCGCATAGGGTAAGGACGTTTCACAAACGTCAATTTATGGTCAGCGCCAAGATGTACTAAAGTCGTGGCAAAGTAGACGTTATACAGAAGTCAATTATGCGTCTGCGTGTGGACGTACTATATTGGTCGCAAAGGGGACGTTTCACAAACGTCATTTTATGCTCAGTGCCAGGACATACTAAAGTCGTGACAAAGTAGACGTTTTACTGACGTAAATTTTGGGTCAGCATATGGACGTACTACATTAGTCACAAAGAGGACGTTTCACTAACGTCAACTTAAGGTCAGAATCGGGACGTACCATATTTATCGTATAGTGGATGTTTTACCAACGTCCATTTTGGGTCAGCATATGGACGTACTATATTGGTCGCAAAGAGGACGTTTCACTCTTGTCAACATAAAGTCAGGACCAGGACGTACCATATTTAAGGCAAACTGGACGTTTTGCTGACGTCAACTTATGATCAGCAACGGGACGTACCATAATATATATCGTATAGTGGACGTCAGTTAATACATCATATAGTCTTATAGTTAATACATCGTATAGAATCATCGTATAGTTTGGTCAGCTTAAGGACGTACTAAATTGGTCTCAAAGGGGACGTTTCACTAACGTAACATAAGGTCAGCACCAGAATGTACCATATTTGTGGCAAAGTTGACGTTTTGCTGACATCTCATCTGACGTTTTGTTTTTTTCTTTTTTTTAGCGGCTGGTCTAGTGGCTAGAGATCCTAGGAACGAAATCAAACGGTCGCGGGTTCGAGTCCTGCAAGGTGCGATCATTTGTGTGATGAGCAGAAATGTTTGTTTCCGAGTCATGGTGTTGATATTCATATTTATGTATATTTATCCGCTATCTAGTGCCCATATTACAGGGAATCCTAGTTCGGGGCTAGGTAATTGGTGTGGAATTGTCCCTAATATTATTATTATTATTATTATTATCTATTTTGGGTCAGCGTATTGACGTACTGTATTGGTAAAAAAGGGACGTTTTAATAACGTCAACTTTTGGTCAGCAACGGAACGTACCATATGTATCATTTAGTGGATGTTTTAAAAACGTAAATTTTGGGTCAGCATAAAGACGCACTAAATTAGTCGCAAAGGGGATGTTACACTAACGTCAAATTAAGGTCAGCGCCAGAATGTACCATATTTGTAGCAAAGTGGACGTTTTGCTGACGTCTATTTTGGATCGGCATACAGACGTGCTCAATTAGTCGCAAATGGGAAGTGTCAATAACGTCAAATTAAGGTCAACGGCTCTTACCATATTTATTATAAAAACACGTCACATGGTCATGTTCTTTTGACGTAACAGACGTTACAGCTCAATACGTACGACGTGTTGACGTCTAAATAACGTAATGTTTCTGACAAAAGAAAAACATCTCAAATACCCTAAAAAGTCATCACATAGACACGTCCTTTTAACGTAATAGAGGCAGCTGTCCAATAGGAAGTGCAAAAGACGTCTTTGAGATAAAAAACGTTACTACGTTTATAATTATACGTTTTGAATAACTTCTTATTTACGTCACCATCCATATATGTGATCAATGTTATCATTATACTCATGTAAAACAACTCTTTACTTAAACAATTTTAATATATTTCCAATACGTACTACTAGCTGTGCCCGGGGTTTTTTTTGCACGGAGCGGCCTATGTTATTCCTTGTAATATCAGGTACCTTCCAGTGAAAGTCCTGTCAAAACCAGTCCAGCCGTTTCGGAGATTAGCTAGAACGAGCAGACAGAAAGACACACAAATAAAAAAAGTTTATGTTATGAGTGTTATACTTCATATGCATTTAGTAAAAAGCCGTTATTTTGACATTACAAACAGGCACTTCAAAATTTATTTATTTGTATGTAAGAAGATTTGTTTGCCTCGAATTGAATCCTTAATCTCCAAATAGTAAGCTTCAACATGCACAAAATCAGTAATTAAAAGCTAGTTTACGCGTTAGTAATACTTGTTTAGTAAGAGGAAACAATGTGCAAAATTCAACCGGTCAACGCAAGTCATCGTGGCTTAGTTGGTCGTGCGACGAATTCGAATACCAAAGCAAGCCCGGGTTCGATCCGCGTTACCAGCTAATTTATGCAATCTTAATAATATAATTTAAAATAAAACTGAGAACCTTTGCACAGCTAGATAGTACACATGCGCTCGCTTCGAGAATCCCCCGAATAAAAAAAACCAAAAACAAACATTTTAATACACATGCGCTCGCTTCGAGAATCCCCCGAATAAAAAAAAGGAAAAACATTTCATCAAAAAATGAAAAAGGTAAAAATAGATTACCAATAGACCAATCTATGACGTCCAGGCGTCGTTGCATGTTGGTCATTTTTTAACGACATTAGACGAAGGCAATATTACGTATCTAAAAGACGTCCTACTTACGTCTTTAGAATACGTCCAGATTACGTTTTGGTAAGACGTTCTTCCAACGACTTCAGAAGACGTCCTACTAACGTCCTTAGATGACGTCCATATCACGTTTAGGTTAGACGTCCATGTAACGGTTCTGTAGGACGTCCTACCAACGTCTTTTTCAAGACGAACTATTAACGTCATCAGAGATGTCGTGTGGCTATAACATTAGTCGTCATTTTGTACGTCCGTGTGACGACGGTTACGACGTCATTTACGTCGGAAATGACTGTGAATGGACGTCTTCATGACGTAAAATTCCTACCTGGGAGCAGCAGAACAGCCGGACAGACATCCGGACATACGAAAGAATTTTTGCCCAAGCTAAAACAGAGACGCTTCGCGCTCGCTCGGTCAATAATAGTTATGTGACAATACTTATAATAAATAAAACTTGACATTGGCAAAATTGCTAGTAGGCCGCACAAGCCATCTAATAAAATAGAAGAAGAAGAAAACTGTACCTGTACTTGTGGGACAATGTTTCACTCAAGGAATGTTTATACTACGTTAGTATAAAATTACCTTGGTTTCACTCTAGCAGCAGGGTCGTTCGTAATAAGGGCAATACAGGGAAATCATATTGTGGTGTCATATATTTAAAACTAGTGTCTCTGTGAGCTGTAGACCTCGCGCGTACAAACTTTTTGCAAACAAGTCTAGCGGTGCACAATAGCACCATCTAGTTCCTTATTGTAACATTGTAACACTAACATTCATAACCAAGGGGCTGATTCCACTGGTAGAATCCTAAAAGTTAGAAATTTACTGCATTTTAAGGAGCTATTCTACTCATTACGACGAAGATCCTCATCAGATCTTCACCAAATTTGTATGAGACTAATTTAAACTTACTATCTTTCAAATAAAAAATAACCATCGAAATCGGATTTAATATGGCGGAGATGTTCAGTAGCCCCTTTTTACTCTTTTATGGGGGAAGTACCCTAATAAAAAATCGGCGACGACTAAAAAATTCAAAAAATTCCCTTAGCCTGTTTACCAAGTTTCATCTAGATCGGTTGAGAAATGCGACCTGTGGAAGAGAACAGCTGGAAATCCGGACAGACATCAAGACAAACGAAAGAGTTTTTGCCGAAACTAAAACAGAGACGCTTCGCTCGCGCTGCACACTCGCTCGGTCAATGAAAACACCGTACGTGCGTCGCCATAGGGAAAAACAGCTGATATAATAATGGGCACAATAATAACTTGCCAATATTGGCGGGCCGATTTAGTAGGTGGCAACTGACCAGCCAGTTACAATAATGCGGGTGCCCGATCATATGGAAAGATATCAGGCTTTCATTCACAGAAAAATCATCTTTATAGCAAAGCATTCTATATATTATAGCATTTTATTTGTCGCAGGGTACTTACTATCCATAAGGAGTATTTATGCACTGGAGTACTACTAGGGTCAGTTCATTTATTCCCAACTTTGGGAATATAGAACATTACCAAGGAACTTGTATGTACTATTCTAGTACAACTTTATTCCAGAACTGCAATGATTTAATTTGTGTGTACTATGCCCCCCGATACAGAACCTTTCGATAACGAACCGAATCGATTCGATTCGATATTGTGAATGAAAAATGTATTGAATTGAACGATTTCAAACCGAATCCACAGAATAAATAATACCATATCGATCGACAACTGTGGCCCAATTACAGAACCTGGCTTCAATCAGATTGTCACTTTTTCATAGCAAAATCGACTCTATCGCAAAGCATTATTGAATTTCACGGCTTGAAACCGTCATGATCAACATTACGTAATCGCAGTGCAGAGTTATCGAAGGGTTCTCAATCGGGGGGCTGTAGTGCTATTACCGATCTTGCGTGCAATCAGCAGCCCGATTCCATAACTTGGCTTCAATCGAATTCTCAGTATCGCAACGACTAATGCCTTGCGATAGAGTCGAATTTGCTATGAAAAAAGTGATAATCCGATTGTAGCCAAGTTATGGAATTGGGCCACTGATGTCACTATCACGTGCACATAATGCAGCGCGAGTCAAAATTGCTATGAAAATATGAAAATCAATAATAGCCCTACTATACAAAAGTAAAGCAGTAAGTAACAAAAAGTCTAAACAATGCTTTAAGATTATTAAAAAATGCTCTAGGGTAGTAGACCGAAGTAGTTTAAAAAAAATAGTATTTGTTTGTCTGTCTGTTCGCGCATCACGTAAAAACTCCTGGATCAATTGCGATGCGGTTTTCACTGTTGGATAGCTTAGCCTTTGACTTAAAAACTGGTTTAGTATCTCAATTCGATGAATAGAAGCCTAACAGGCACTAAAAAACATCTGAACGAAGTTTTATGAAATATGATTTACCTACTTAACTATTGGTACTTTTGAATTTGGAATAACACATAGGATCCATAAATCCCAGTAAAATTACCATGCGGGCAAATCGACAAATAAAGTTATTAAAAGTAAGTATACCTCCCCATGAACATTATATCGGGTGATTATATTAAAAAAAGTATTTCTAAGTACCAGGAGAGCAGAAACACTTAAGAAGTTGGAGAAACAAAATTGACAAATAAAGTTATTGAAAGTGAATATAACCTCCCCATGAACATTAAATAGTGTGATTATATTTAAATAATGTTTTTCTAAGTACCAAGAGAGAAGGACATAGGATACTTTTTATCACGTTCCCGTGGGACGTGACGTAAAACGTGGTATATCTATATATATATATATATATATATATAAAACTACTATTATATATATATATATAAACTACACTATTTATAACTCAGAACGGCTGAATTAATTTGGCTGAAATTTGGTATGGAGGTAGATTATATCCTGGATTAACATAACAACACATAGGCTACTTTTAATCAAGAAATAGGGAAAAAATATATCGTCTTCTTAAGGACTTGAAAAAAAAAGGAGCAAAAATTATTTCTAAGTACCAGGAGAGCAGAAACACTTAGGAAGTTGGAGATACAAAATTGACAAATAAAAAAGTATTTCTAAGTACCAGGAGAGCAGAAAAACTTAAGAAGTTTGAGAAACAAAATTGTCAAATAAAGTTATTGAAAGTGAATATAAACTCCCCATGAACATTAAATAGTGTGATTATATTTAAATAATGTTTTTTCTAAGTACCAAGAGAGAAGGACATAGGATACTTTTTATCTCATTCCCGTTGGACGTGACGTAAAACGTGGTATAAAAATAAATTAAAGATCACTGAACTAGTTCCATGGTCCATGGTTCCATGGTCTCTCGCCATATTTATGAAAACTTATTTACGTGTTGTAAGACTTGTAAGTTCCATTACCTTATTAATATTTACTCTGAGTGCTATCCATTCTAACAATAGCACAGAGTAAATAATAGAATAGGTAGGTAAGTACTTTATTATTGAAGGGATCAAGGGGCGCGTTCACTTACAACGTTCGAGGACGCACGGATCACCCGCGCGATCACTCGAAATCATTCACGGCGTCGTCGGGCGTTCGCCTGAGTCAATCGAAAAATAGTAGGGGAGGGGAGGAATAATATGAAACTGATACTTGACAGTTGTCAGTTATACGTGGACGTCCAAAGCCGTTCACTAACTCCGGATGATCGAGCGATATTCGCACGGGTAATTCGAGCGTAGTAAGTGAACGCACCCAGCATTAGCTTGTCATTGTAATCAATTGTTCCTCGTAAGCGGAAGCCAGTCTAGTATAAAACATGATATATAATTATATATTATGCTCGCAAAGTTTTGTGAGCATTGACGCGTTGTCTAACGTAACAAATATTTATTGTTATATTACCACGCCGCCCACTTGTTATAGCTACGTTAGGAATTAACAGATTTTACAGTAGGTATATGTATTCAAGTAGATAATAATTGTAGTTAAGAGACAGGTCGGCAGCGGAAGATAGGACATGCCAGTTGGTTTGCATTAGGATAGTGTCTGATAGCAAGCATCTATAGATTGGTGCTTTGATAAGGCCAGTACAGGCAATCCACACCAATATATAAAAGTGAATCGTTGTCTGTTAGTTTGTTTGTTTGTTTGTTTGTTTGGGGAGCTTTCACGCGATTACGGCTGGACGGATCTTGATGAAATTTAGAATGGAGACAGCTTATACCCTAGAATAAAACCGTGAATAAAACATAGGGTAATTTTTATCCCGGAATATTGAATTTAACCGCGGGAAAACTGGAAAATGTTGATTAATCACTGTAAGGAACGGTTGCCCTCACATAATGGTCTGTGGTTGCCATGGAAAAGAAATAAGAAGTTTGTCAAAAAACATGAAGAGCATTGGGTGCTATACAAGAAGCTTTTAATTATATACTATTGTGCTATAAGTACCTACTTTTGCATTGATTTTTTAGCGACTACACAAAAGGAGACGTCTAAATGTTCGATTGTATGTTTTTTTTTTAATTATTTATTTCGGTCGGTATCTCTGCCAATTGCAGACCGATTTTGAAAATTCTTTTTTTTTGTTTGATAGGGTATACTTCCCAGGTGGTCCTATATAAATTGTATCAAAATTGGTTCAGAAGTTTTTCGAGAATAAATAGGATCGTAGCTCCCAAACGAATGGACCGATTTTGATGAGGTTTTTTTATGTTTGACAACTGATGGGATCGAGATGGTTCTTAGCTATAAGGAGTGGGGGAAGGGAGTTGAGAAAAGGGGGCGAGAATCGTATCTTTCAAACGGATGGGAGGGGAGAGGAATGGGGGTGACGATCGTAGCTCCCAAACGAATGGAACGATTTTTAGCTATAATGCTATGCTATATTTAGCTATAATGCTTCTTAGCTATAATGGGGGGTGGGGAGTTAATAATTTTTTAATTTGGGCTTGTTCATATTATTTATGAAATTATTCGTCTTTATTGGAGACTAGTGTCCCGCCCCGGCTTTGCACGGGTAGATAAATAGAAAGATAAAATGAGGCGCTACTTTATTTGGACAAATAGAACATTACAAAAATTTCTTACACAAAATACTTTATTTACACAAACATAACCTAACAAAAATTCCTTACTACCGTAGTATACCGTACCGTATATACCGTAGTACAAAGACTTTATCCGTGCCGTAGTAGGTATTCTACGTAGCATTTATATACTCTTTGGGTATTCTGTGCTACTTCTTCCTAGCCCGTATCCAGAGAGTATAATCAATAATGAATCTAATTACTCTCTACCGAGAGAAATTGAATAACGAGGCCCGTATCTCCTATTTAGTTTGTGTTTCCTGCGCCTAAAACAACCATAAACTTTATTGCATTTTAATTGAATTATATTCTCTTTGCTAGGTATAATTTTTTGTTTGTATAAAGGTTTTATATAGACGTACCATTTTGTCTATAGTAATTAGTATATTATTCTGTTTAACGTAAGGAGGTTGAATTACGATTACTGTTAAAAGGTTTAACGCCAGTAAGCATAATTCAATCTCCTTTGATTTAAAAAACTGGGTGGGAAGTAACCGTAATTCAACCTTCTTGGGTTTAAAAACCAGCCACGTCTAGAATTTTTGAAACAGTTTATTATTTCGTGTATCTGTTCCTTAAAATATTTACGCTGCCATAACCAGTGTAAATATTCTAAGATCTGTTCTGTGATTTCGTTACCATGACAACGTTCCATAAACAAAGTAATCGAGATTTTTGAAAAATGTTATTACCTCGATTTACATTATTACAATTTTAGAATAGAACTCAAATTTTTTGAAAAATATAATTCTATTGTGTTACTTTCTGATAATTTAGTTTTCTATAGGTGAAATAATTTTTTAAATCGGGTCTGTAGTTTTTGATTTTATCCATTATAAACAAACAAACAAACAATCAAATCTTTCCTTTTTATAATATTAGTGTAGATGTAGATGTAGAAGTGTAGATGCAGACTAGCTGTACCCGCGGCTTCGCACGCGTGGTCTTTTCTTTAGGTTCAAAGTACCATATAATGTGCTATTCCAGGATCAATATATCAATATCTGATCAAAATTTCTTCAGCCGTCAAAAATACTTTTATCAATTGCTCGTCTTCTATCTCACCAGAATGAGATACCAATTACTTACACCAGTATTTAAATCAAACCCTAAGCTACCTAACAATGAAAACCGCATCGCAATCGGTCCAGTAGTGTTTACGTGATGCGTGAACAAACAAACATACAGACAAACAAACAGAAAGACACGATTCAAAAAGTTGTTATATTCTTGATCAATAGCTTTTTGAAGCACCCAAGGGCAATTTTTTATTTATCTTCTTTGTACAGCCTTTTTCGAACCTATTGCTTTATTGTAAGTATAGATATATGAGTGTGTCAATTTGCATTAAAAAAAACATCCAGTAGTTTCAGCGTGATACGTGTTCTTTTTAATAACTTTCAACCCCTATCTTGCGGAAAACCTTGGAATTTTTTGGGTTGAAAAGTATCCAATGTCCTACCTAGTAGTACATACCAAAAAAAAACATACCAAGTTCCATTTGAATTCATTCAGTAGTTTCGGTGCATTGCGCGGTCAAGATACAGACAAACAGACAGACAGACAAAAATACAAAATAAAACAGTTTTGGCTTCAGTATCGAATATAGAGAACCCTCCAAAAAATATTATGTATTACTCGTACTTCCATATTCACATAACTTTGTACCCATATACCGCAGAAATCCTTTACTTTTTCGGGATAAAACTTGTCCTCCATTTTAATCCTTCATATATGTAACTTAAGACGGTGCCAAATTGCATCAAAAACCGTCCATTAGTTTCAGCGTGGTACGTGTTCTTTTAGATAAGTTTCGACCCCTATCCTGCGAGAACCCCGTAATTTTCGGGATGTATGTCTTGGTATGTCCTACCTCGTAATATGAAGTCATAATCAAGGGCGGATCCAGCCTTCGAGTCAGGGGGGTGGGGGTCACACATTTATATCCAGCCTGGCTGGACTGGATGGGTTCCAACATTATACAATACAAGTTGTTCCCCGTGGTTTCACTCGCGTAGCCTATGACTAAGGATAGATCCAGAATTTATTAATGGGAGGGGCAAATTGTATGTATGTATAATATGTACTCGTATATTTGACATCTCGGTGCGTCGGAGGGCATTTTAAGACGTGTCGGCCCCGATTGCTATAACAATAATTGATAGCAGTCGTCATGCGGCGCCAGGGAGAAAAATCCGTCCAGCTCCCCTAAGTGCAAGAGAACCAGACAACGAAAAACATCTAAGAACAGACGCGCAAAAATATGGAGCTATTTATATCAGAAAATTTCAGAACATTATAAGCGCGAAAAGTTTCAGTTATTTCTATTAGTATTATATTATCATTCCAAAACATGTAAAAATATGCATTGACATGATTAAAAGTTACGAAAGTAGAGATTGTGAAAATACTGAGCAATGTAAAATAGGAAAAAAACAAATCATCCAAAATATGAAAAAACAAAAATAAGTGCGCTCGGAGCAAACGCAAAAAAAATGAGCTATTTAGATTGGTGTAGTAGTTAAATAATAAATTGAGCTATTTAGATTGGTGTAGTAGTTAAATAATAAATTGAGCTATTTAGATTGGTGTAGTAGTTAAATAATAAATTGAGCTATTTAGATTGGTGTAGTAGTTAAATAATGTTTACCAAATCATATAAAAATAAACAATGCAGGAACTAAAAAGCGCAAAAAATTTGATCTGTTTCTTTACACAATCCTAGCAACACGATTGAAACATAATTCTTAATCATATTAACTTATGCATTGAAATGATTAAAATACAACGAGGGTAAACTCGAAAGTTCTGATCTGTTTAGTTTTATGTAAATAAAGAATTTCCAAAAAAAACATGAAATATTTTAAAGTTTTTTCCAAGACATGTGGCTTGAATAAATGTTTTTAGAAATGGCTAAAACGTTATTTTTTATGTTTTCAATCCCCATACCTTCACTTTTTTGAAAAGTTTCGAAAAACTGAATAGACAAAAATAACATATAATTATCGAACCTGCTCACAAAAACATAACTGCAAATTATTCAAAGAAGCGCGAGCGAAGCGGGGCTATTTTTGTTATGGTTATTTTGTACAAGATAATTTTACATTAATTTTTAAAGGATCATTATTTGCAGTGGGTGCGCATCTGGACATTGTGCGAGTAGATATGATATTTGCAGTGGGTGCGCATCTGGACATTGTGCGAGTAGATATGATATTTGCAGTGGGTGCGCATCTGGACATTGTGCGAGTAGATATGATATTTGCAGTGGGTGCGCATCTGGGCATTGTGCGAGTAGATATGATATTTGCAGTGGGTGCGCATCTGGACATTGTGCGAGTAGATATGATATTAAATTGCAAATCAACAAGTGCGAAGAAGCGAGAGCGTTTTTTTTTCAATTTAGTTATGTATTCCGTGTCACATAAAAACGTTGCACTATAAGAAAGTGCGAAAGTTTTGACGTAATAGGTATTTCTATCAATTTTAAAAGGAAACATAATTCCAAATCACATTAAAATAATTAATATCTTCAGTTATCCCATAAAGAGCGCTACCGAAGCGAGCGCAAACATTCTTGGCTTTTTCTATAGATGGTTTGTCGTACGAGGTAGACTGGCCTATGGTGGCCACCCGAGAACCTCTGTGGCTTAACGACGGCCATTAATCAATAAAAGCCGGGACCGATTCAAAGAATTTCTACAGGGAAAAAAATATATAATAATTTGAAATTGCCCAAAACCTAAAATAGACTACCAAAAAACGCGAGCGCAGCGAGCTCGGAAATTTTGAGATATTTTTATCAGTGTACAATGTAAATATGATAACAAAACATAAATAAAAATAACAAATGGACATAAATAAACTGATTGACATAGACCCATAGCCCCCCCCCCCCCCCCTGGATTCGCGCTTGAGTCATATTATCCCATTTATTTTTATTTGTGCTTGTTCATATTATTTATGAAATTATTGGTCTTTATTGAAGATGGCAGGTGGTTTCATACAGGAAAGGGCAGACTACGCATCGGTAACGGTATTGCCGCAGATGCTCTGTCCTTATGGGAAATGTTTTTCACTAGTAGGCGGTCCGAAAATATTTGTACTCTTATAACTATATTATAACTCTAACGATACTCTTTCGTTTCCATCCATACCATATATTTTTAAAGTAAGTACCTGCCTAATTCATCATCCACAGTTTCGAAACCAAAACCAACGTATATTTAATTTTGGTACCTAATAATCAAGGCCTTGAAACCGCTCAGGTGCTCCCATTCCCATCCAAAATAACTGAAAACTTGCGCTGCGTAGAATCAGGTCACTGTTACGTTAATATACTTACAAGTGAAGTGATGTGTAAATTCAAAGCTGTACGCTCAAGGTCATTACTAATTGCCTTCGGAAATGAATCATCTGTCACCGGGCGTTTATCTTTAGTACTATCGTTAGGTGCGACGAAACAAGCCTTTAGGGCTGATATTGAGATAATCATTACATAGGTACTGTTACCTACCGAATGATAGTAAGTAGTTACCTAATTCGGAATTATTAAAATAACTATTATGAACACAAACTGTAATTCAATATTACGATGATTTTCTTTTTTAAGGTACTATGGTACCATTAAACAAGCTCCAAAAAATATAATTTTGAGAATTGAACATACCGGGACATTGGCAGGTACATACTTAAATAGGTAGGTAGCTGATTCGCTTAGCCATAACTGCAGGTTAGTACGACAGTCCCTTCTAAACCTGCCCCCCGATTCAGAATCTTTCGATAACTCAATTGTCGATAGATTTGGTGTTATTTATTCTGTGGATTCGGTTTGAAATCGTTCAATTCAATACAATTTTAGTTCACAATATCGAATCAAACCGGTTCGGTTTCGGTTCGTTATCGAAAGGTTCTGAATCGGGGATGCTGTTCTTAAGTAGAATACTAGCTTTCCCGCCCGTGACTTCGTCCGCGTGGACTACAGTTTATCGCGAAAAAAAGTATCCTATGTTCATCTAGGACTAGGATATTAAAAACTAATATAAAAGTAGCACAATAACGCTCTTAATGTTTTTTTGACTTGTTATTATTTCGTTTTCATGGCAACCGTTCCTTACAGCGAGTAATCAGCATTTTCCAGTTTTCCCATTGAAACTTAAAATTTTCCGGGATAAAAAGTATCCTAAGTTTTATTCCACGGTATAAGCTATCTCCATGCCAAATTTCATCAAAATCCGTCCAGCCGTTATTCGTTTAAACTCCCCAAATAAACAAACAAACAAACAGACGACGACTTTTATAATATATTGGTATGGATAATTGATGCTTAGGTACGTAGCTATTATACATATACGTACTTCTTTACATTAATTTAAAAATTAGTTCCTCCGTGGATGTTTACATAATAGGCCCGAGTTCCAAAAAACCAGAGTGAGACCATAGTTCTATTGTTTATTCTGTGCCACAGTCCAGTCCTAGAAAAGGGTTTGTGAGTTGGTTCAACCAAGAAATGAAAGATAATTCTTGTCCTGTTATACCTTTTTGTATTATATTCCTTGCATTTCTACTAATCTTGATATTGTTATTCATCTAACTTTATTTTGATGATAGCAACCGCATTAAACCAAAAATGGCATGACTGTCACTTGTAGATAAACCGATTATGTAAGTTATGTAAATAAAATAATATACTTTAAACTTTTATATAGATACTAGCTGTGCCCGCGCCTTTGCCCGCATGTTCAAAATTCAAGGGATTTATTTTTTGCGCGGAATCCTAAACCTTTTTCGAAAATAAAAGTAGTCTATGTTATTCCTATAATATCAGTGGCCGTATTACATAACTTGGCTTCAATCGAATTCTCAATATCGCAATCACTAATGCCTTGCGATAGAGTCGAATTTGCTATGAAAAAAGTGATAATCCGATTGTAGCCAAGTTCTGTAATTGGGCCACAGCTATGGAACAGTGAAAGTCCCTTCAAAATAGATCAAACAAACAGAAAGACAAAAAAAAAGGATTTTTTGTTATCTGTATCGAATATACTTTCATAAGCATTTAGTAAAAATCGATTATTTTGTCATTAAAAACAAACACTTCAATTTTATTTATTTGTTTAGTAGGTATAGATGTGGTATAGATGTAATTTCATAAAACTTACGTTCGGTTTGTCAGTGGCTTCATATATTCAGCCAATCACAGGCCAAGTTTTGTACGGATCCGACAAACCGTTGAGGAAGGAACGGAAAATAAGTTTTACTCGGCAACAATATTTTCGCGCCATTTTGCCGTCTTGCCGCGGTGATGCCATGAGAAACGATATAACAAGTCTGTCAATAAACATCAAGAGCATTTGTGCTATACCTACTTTTGCTTTGTTTTTTAATATCCTAGAAGAACATAGGACGCTTATTTTCGCGATAAACCGTAGTCCGCGTGGACGAAATAGATCTAAGTAATTTTACAATCTTGACACGTAATGTTAGACCTTTTCATGTAACATTTAAGGGTTAAATTTGAAGTAGGTAATCGTGATCACGTTCTTTGTGTAAGTAGGTACATTTAATGATGAAGATAAGATATCTTCTTAATTATGGAGTGATACATATTTAGTTTTACGATTTATTTACTAAGCGAACCACTAACGAACGTTACGAAGTGATAAAACGTAATATTGATTATGTTATCTATCTTCTATCTATTTATCTATCTATACATATAATAAAGCAATAAGAACGAAAAAGTATGTACAATGAAGGTAATTTAAAAAAAAAGATCTAGGTTACTTAAAAGCAGCTACTGAACCAGAAGAGAACATTTTTAAAGATAAAGATAATTTATTCATTAAAACATGGTATACATACGAATCAGCATGCAAGATCTTATTATAATAAGTTGTTCACATGTTTTTGCCTTTAGGGCATACAAATATTAAAATACAAATTAATGAAAAACCAAAATGCAATTTATGAATCAAATAATATAAAAATATGTCAATTAATTAAATCAGTCGTTATTAATTAAAAAAACAAAATGCAATTTATAAATCAAATAATATAAAAAATATGTCAATTAATAAAATCAGTCGTTTAAAAGGCTTATTCCATAAATCCCCTTCCACAATTCCCTGCGAAGGAGTTTTTTTGACATATTGTCCAGAAATCCCCTATGCGTCTTCTTTGCATGGCGGAAGGTGATTATTGGAGGTAAAGTCTATCTATCAAGTGATTCTACTATTCATTCAGTTTTTTTTATCAGCTAGGAATTAATTGATATCATAATAGCATATTTCCGCTAGTAAATTTCTTAATTTCTTTTTAAACAAATTACTATTTAATATTTTAAAAGCTTTAGGTATTTTATTGTAAATAGTAGGAGCCATGCCGAAGACACTTTTCCGCACTAATGTCGTCTTAGAGCGTAGAACACAAAGTCTGGTTTTATCGCGCCTGTTACGTACAACAACATCAAACAGACGACGAAAAAGTTCTAGATTTGTTTTTACAAACGTTGCAATTTCTAAAATGTACAGCGCTAGAAGTGTTAATATTTTATGTTCCTTAAAATAGGGCTTACAACTATCAGTCTGATTTAGATAAAACATTGCTCTGATGCATCTTTTTTGGGATTTAAAAGCAGCATCATTATCAGTAGAATTTCCCTAAAACATAATTCCATAGCGTAACACGGACGCCACTAATCCATGGTATGCCGTTATTAATGCATTTTTATTTATCAACGATGACAATTTATATAGTGCATAGGCTGACGAGCTTATTCTTTTATTTAGAATCTCTATGTGAGCTTTCCAGTTAAGTCGTTTATCTATGGTCAAACCTAAAAATGTTGTTGATTCAACTTCATTTATAATTCTCTCATTGTATTGAATATTAATGTCACTTAAATTTGCACGCTGGCTGAAATGAATTAAATTTGTCTTGTCCAAATTTATTTTTAAATTATTGTTATCTAACCACGCAATCACCGATTTTAATGTATTATTTATGTCAGATTCATATAAGTCCTTATCCTTACAATTAATTGTTATTGTGCTATCATCTGCAAAGAGAGTCGTCGGATAATTAATAGTTTTAGGTAAATCATTTATATACAATATAAATAGGAGAGGGCCTAGAACACTGCCCTGCGGCACTCCATAAGTAGGAGTTCTTTCTCCGGATCTAAAAACTTCTTCCTGTTTCTTGCGAATGTTTATTTTTGCAATTTCCGTGTATTGTTTCCTGTTGGTCAAGTAAGACTGAATAAGATCCAAAACATTACCTCTTATACCATAAGCTACAATTTTTTGTAGATGTGTTTCATGGTTAACATAATCAAATGCTTGTGTCATATCGCAGAATATGGCACAGACAGGCGAAGTCTTATCTACAATTATCATAACATTATGTAAAAACTCGTATATATATTTACTGTTCTGTTTTTTCTAAATCCTTTTTGTTCGCTACAAAGTATTTTACTTTTCTCTAAATAGTTGTACAGTTGAGAGTAAATATATTTTTCAAAAACTTTCGACATTATAGGGATAAGTGAAATGGGCCTATAGTTGTCTAAGCATTCTTTATCTTTTTTTTATGTAAAGGTTTGATAACTGATACTTTAAGTGCTTCAGGGTAAGTACCTGTACTAATACACAAATTAATAATGTGACTTATATGACTACATATGTATTCTGCAACATGTTTGACGATTTTTGTCGAAATACCGTCATAGCCTACACTATTCGTATTTTTTAATGCATTTATTATCTTAAAAATGTCATACGCCAAGCAAGGAGCAAGAAACATGGAATTATTTCTATTTGATATCAAGGAATTCACTTTATATCCTGAATTTTCAATCGGTTTGATTTTATCAATGAAGTGATTATTAAATGCAATAGAAATCTTCATTGGATCATTAATTTTAATTTGACCAATGGAATCTTTTGGTACATTGAATTTTGAGCTATTGATTATGTTCCAAGTAGATTTTGACTCGTTAGTTGAAGTTTTTATCGCGTAGTCATTTTGTGCACGTTGAGTAAGCTTAGTATTTTTTTTAAATAGTTTCGAGTTTTAGTTAAAAATCGTATTTGTCTGTTTGTTAGTTTGTTTGTCTGTATGTTTGTTCGCGCATCACGTAAAAACCACTGAACCGACTGCGATGCAGTTTCCACTATTGCATAGCTTAGGGTTTGACTTAAGAACCTGAGTACTTGGTATCTCAATCCGATGAGTACAATAGAATAGAACCCAAGCAATTGATAAAAATATTTTTTGATGGCTGTAAGAATTTTGATCAAATGTTGGTATACTGGCAGATACCACTACCAGTGTGCACTGTTATGTTCATTAATTTTTTTTATCCCCTCTATTCGAAATATGCTAATTGGTTCCTCGAAAGTGGGAGCAAAGTAGATCTTTTCTGTTCAAGACTTTCACAGATTTTTTCAGTAATGAACTTCCGTGGCTCGTCGACTCTTTACGCCTCAGCTCGGCCGTATTCAATTAAGTTATAAGCCATCACATATTTTTTAATGTGCAAAATGAAACGCTCCAGTACGGATTTGAACTCCGGTACTCAAGATCCGAAGTCGAACTATGCCCCGTCCAGGCTGTCCGGACTTATGTTATTAGGCCAAAAAGTTAGTACCTATATACATATCTCGAAATAAATAAAGGGTTGCTGATTCATTGACCAATGAGAGCACGCGGTGCAAATTGGGTCACGTAGGTGGGGTAGGTAGGGTAATGTACGGAGAAGAGGAAAAATGGAAAACCGCGCGATATCACCGTCACGGATACAAGGAATATTGACAGTGTAAAAACTAAATAATTTCTCGAAAATTAGTTCAAGTTCAAGTAGTGAAAGTATTATATTACTTAACAGATTTACTTACAGAATCTATTACCAACTATATCCCGGAAAATATTTGAAAGTTATAACAATTTTATCGAGTAGGAAAATGCAGAAAGAGCGAAGTCTTTTTCGGAAACTGTACCTATTTTCAAGAATTACCCAACTGTAAGAAACCTTCACACTTTGAAGGTTTCTTAATGTATGATTTAGAACACATATCTGAAGAGATTGTCTGAAGGCTATCTGAAGGATTTAAATCAAAGAAGTCCAAAGTGAATATTATAAATTTTTAGTTAAGCATAACTACCTATTTTATTTTTAGTATATTTATTACCATTTTAAATAAATGTATGAGTTGTAAAGTATCTAAAACCGCGTTTTATTTATTTTTCTCATAGATGAAAAGTACAGTGTATCACTCGGACGCAAAATTATTTTTCCTCGGGTGACGTATATTGAATCCCTCGCTTCTCTCGGGATTCTACTCTAGAATCCTTTACTCCGCTCTGGATTCAAAATAGCACCCTCGCCAGCAAAATATTATTTTGCTCCCTAGTAATACAATCTTCTATTTAATGTTTATTAACTGTAAATACGTAACAAACCCTTCGCGGGGTAGGTAAATACAGCGGCTGCATATTTAGGTACCGGGTGTCACGTTATCAATATGTGTATTCCGCACCACCTGGCGATAATATGGAGTCCACAGACGGATAGGTACTAAGATAAGATATAACTCTTCATTGAAAGAAGTTTAGGTATTTTTAATGTATTTCACAGAAGGAGACTATTCTATGTTCGACGGTATGAATTTTTTTATACACCGATTTCTCCGTCAATTGCTGACGGATTTTGAAAATTATTATTTTGTTTGAAAGGGTAGGTATAACTACTTTCGAGGTGGTCCCATATAAATTGTGATAAAATTGGTTCATTAGTTCTTCGAAATTAAATATTTATGCAGTAAATCCATTCTATTTTGTGTTTATATTGCCTTAAATCTCTAGAATTACTAAACCGAATTGTTTTATTCAAAGGTTGAACTTTCAGTGTCGTCCCATATAAACTTCATCAAAATTGGATCAGTAGTTTTTTATTAGATGATCTATTTGTTTTAATGTTTATGTTCTCTCATATCTTCGGGATTTCTGAACCGAATTATATGATTATTTTTACTTGAGAAATAAGACCTTCTGCCCGTGTCAAAATTGATCAAAATTGTTTTTTTTTCTTCATCAAAATTGATTTAGTAGCTTTTTACAAGCTTTTATTTAATTCACTGGGTTATTATGTACATGGGATTAGTTTGCAAGTCGATTTTGAACATTTAACGACGTCCAAAGAGATGCTGAAGTTGTGCACATGGGTGTAGTTCTGATGTCAATTATGGTACCTACTATTGAGCTGACCCGATGATGGAGCCGGAAGGTAGTCAAAGAAACTCAACAATCGGATGATGGAACCCTTTCGAGTTTGGGCTCATTTGGTTGGTCTTGATGAGTTCTCTGGTCTTATGTGGTATCCAAGGTCTGGTGATGGAGCCGGAATGTAGTCAAAGGAACTCAACAATCAGATGATGGAACCCCTTAGAGTTTGGGCTCATTTCGTTTGTCTTGATGACTTTTCTGGCTTATGGCTAGAGTCAGAAGGGTATTATGCTTATTGATGGTAATTAAGTTTTGTCTTTTGCCTATCTCCTATATGGTCTGTGGACTTTTGTGATCGGGCTCTCCAGACAGCAAGATGCTATAAAATAGTTGAAGCTTTTCCTGTGGAAGAAAACTAAATATCATACGGGTGCTTCATACATTGTGATAATTAAATCTTTCTTCTGTGGTCGTCAATGGATATGAGCCATGTTCGTATTCACCTGACCCTGGGTGGAAATACCCAGGGCTGCATTGGCTGGTCTGTCAGACAGCTCTGGGTCAGCTAATATCCGCGGGGTTTGTGAAGACTAAGAACCCTGGGTCCTGAGTCGCAGGACTTTTACAGTGGTCGGGCATATAAAGCGCACGCTGATTAAGTGTTTGCGTCAGTCTATGATCTGGGTCTGCACAGTATGGTGTGGGACGTCCAGAGTAGGCGTCATTGATATAAGGTATAATACCGGTTTTAGTGGTCCTGGTTTAACCGGAGACTTAGGTGAATGTTCAACATGGTCAATCGGGTTCGTAAGATTATCTAGGAACCGTTATGTGTTTGCAGTTCTAGCCAACCTCGAGTGGTAATGTTTGCAGGTCTAGCCAACCTCGAGTTGTACTATTATTTATTCTGTGCTCGAGTGGTAATGTTTATTCTACTTGTCTTGCTCATACCGACCTTGGATTCACACAACTAAATTCGTACAACCCTTTGCCTTATAGCAACCCGTACGTAATAAGAAATTTTTTTTTTTTTTAAATGTGTCCGTTTTGTATAAATATTGAGGTCTGTGTCTACTTATTTAGTTTAGTCGGTTTGGGCGTCGTCACTCAGATCCAAGAATACCTCAGATCTCAAAACATTGACAAATGTACCTAATTATTTCGTACAGTACCCGGCGATAAATAATGCACATCGGTCTTTGGAAAGAGACTCGGGTAATTTCGGCTTCGTAGAGCGCACACCCTACCTGTGTGATGTTTGTCAGTTATACTCTTTGTTTGCAGTCGTTATACGGATGCAATGGTGCAATAGAGTACGGTCGCATTTAGCTGAAAATATATAATATTGAGTTGTTTAAACCCCCAACATTAAATCTATTCATTTACAAAATAATACACAATAGTTTTTTCATCACATTTATTGGAAAAAAACGTTGATTGGTTCCTCGAAAAGAGGGAGCAAAGTAGGTATTTTCCGTTGAAGACTTTCAGAGAGGGCAGAAATGAGTTTTGAATTAGGAACGTGAATGTTTTAATGTTGGCGATCTATCGGTTCCGCGACGCGAGCGCTCGTGGCTCGACGGCTCTTTCCGCCTCAGCTTGGCCATATTCAAGTTAAAAGCCATCACATATATCGCCCTATCCGTGGAATAGGGCCACAGTGGCCGTTAGGTCTTTATGTTTTTATTGCATTTTTGATTTTTGATAATGCATTATAAGATCCATAAAACATAAAGACCTAACGGCCACTGTGGCCCTATTCCACGGATAGGGCCATATATGTGATGGCTTTTAACTTGAATATTATTATATATAATATATTGGCGATATTATTTTTATGTGCAAAACGTAAACACTCCAGTTGGGAATTGAACTCCGCTACTAAAGATCGGAAGTCGAACAATGTTCCGTCGGTTCATGCAGACTTATGGTGTTAGGCCAAAAATTTAGTATAGATCAGATGAAGGGTTGCTGATTCACAGTTGACCAATGAGCTTTTTTTTTTGTTCATTGGTACACGTGGCGCGCTGTCTGTATGTAAAAAAAAAGAATCATGTAAACGTACGGAGAAGAAAAAATTAAAAGCGCGCGTAATATGATATCATCATCAAGAAAACAATGAATATTGACAATTGATTCAATATACTTCGCTACGTTCAGGATTCTACTTAAGATAATCCTTGACTCCGCCCTGGATTCAAAATAGCGCCCTCGTCGTCAAAATATTATATTGGTCCCTGGTAATACAATCTACTATACTATTATTTTTCTAGTAGTTGCAACAGCTATCTATAGATATTTAAAGTTTACATGTCATCGGTTTGACGTAAACTAATTCCATTAAGTGCAGTATTTATTTGATATGAAATGACACTTAATAAATACGGTGATTAATGAACGGTCGAAAGTGTTCGGAAATCGTCGTAAACAGCCAATTGTCTCTTTCCAAAGACCGATGTGCATTATTTATCGCCGGGTACTGTACAAAATAATTACATTTGTCAATGTTTTGAGATCTGAGGTATTCTTGGATCTGAGCGACGACACCCGAACCGACTAGGGTAAATAAGTACACACAGACCTTAATATTTATATACGAAAACATTTAAAAAAAACTTATAATTTCTTATTTTATAGTGTAATTAAAGTAGGCCTAAAATATTTGATATCTGAAAGAATTTTGATGAAATTTTGCATTTTGTACTTTATAATGTACTTTTATCCCAAGAACATAAATGCACGCGTGCAAAGCCGCGGGCACTTCTAGTACTTAACTATAATTGTAAAAAACAACAATACAACACTCAAATTTTAATCAAAACTTCAACTTAGAATCGTACATAGTCAATATCTTTTCCACTTCCGCGGCGCGTTCTTTCAGCGTCATCATGTCCTCATCGCTGAGCACACTCGAGGACTTCCCAGCATTCTTCACCAGGAAGTGTCGGATGAAGAGCTTCAAGCTCTCCCTGAACATGTGCAGTTTGGGAGGCTTTGATACCCGGTGGAAGGTCTCCAGGGAAGACTGCAGGTCTTCGTTCATGATGATGGTGAGGAGAACCTGCCGCATGAACCGGACTAAGTGCTTGTTCAGGTCGGAGAATTGGATCACCTGAAAAATTATAATCTATATTATTATACAAAGTCAAAGTATTTTGTTTTATTGTAAACTAACTGCGCCCCGCGGTGTCGCCCGCTGACACCTGTCACATTGACACCTGCTGCTTTGACATTTTAACCCACGTGAGTGATGATGACGATGAAAAGTATCCTGTGTTTTTGCAGGATATAAGCTATCTCAATTCCAAATTTCTTCAAAATCCGTTCAGCCGTTTGAGCGTGAAGGAGCAACAAACATATATAAAAACTTTCGATATATACTTTATAATATTAGTGTGATAGGCAATATAATAGCACTTTTATACGTCAAAACTTAACATCTCATGAATAAGGACAAAACAAAGCTTTTGGCCGCGACTTCGTCCGCGAGGGCTACAGTTTATTGCGAAAAAAAGCATCCTACGTTCATCTAAGATATAATTAATAAAAAGCATCCTACGTTCATCTAAGATATAATTAATAAAAAGCATCCTACGTTCATCTAAGATATAATTAATAAAAAGCATCCTACGTTCATCTAAGATATAATTAATAAAAAGTATCCTACGTTCATCTAAGATATAATTAATAAAAAGTATCCTACGTTCATCTAAGATATAATTAATAAAAAGTATCCTACGTTCATCTAAGATATAATTAATAAAAAGTATCCTACGTTCATCTAAGATATAATTAATAAAAAGTATCCTACGTTCATCTAAGATATAATTAATAAAAAGTATCCTACGTTCATCTAAGATATAATTAATAAAAAGTATCCTACGTTCATCTAAGATATAATTAATAAAAAGTATCCTACGTTCATCTAAGATATAATTAATAAAAAGTATCCTACGTTCATCTAAGATATAATTAATAAAAAGTATCCTACGTTCATCTAAGATATAATTAATAAAAAGTATCCTACGTTCATCTAAGATATAATTAATAAAAAGTATCCTACGTTCATCTAAGATATAATTAATAAGTATAATTTAAATAAAAATAAAGCTTTTATGTGTTTTTTTATTTGTCATTTCTAACAAAAAAAAATTGCGTTGTCATCGACTTGTGTGCTACCCTGAAATATATACATAGATACATACAGTGAAGTTAAATAAGTACATGATTTTATCTACACTCATATCGTTAAATCCGGATTATGAACTCAAAAATGGTGGCATAATGACATACTTTACGCAATGTATGTCTAATAAGAAAAAAGCCCATTATAACACTGTTGTTTGAAGTAAACAATGTTTCTTTTTTATAACTGCACCGGTTTGGTTTCGACCAACGAGATTTTTGGACATTTTGTATCTATGGCGGCGCGTGCTAGACCGATTGCGCGGGAATTCGTTGTAGACTGGATTTTGACACCGTAATTTAATTTAAGTACATTATTAGTACCTAACCAATTTATTGTGTTTTTATTGATCAAAAGTTTTATCCTGATTACAAATGTCCGACAGAGTGTTAGTGAGGAGAATTTGACTCCACCTGACATCACGGAAACGGTAACGAACATGACGAACGAGCTTTTAATCATAAAACAAGAGAAGCATTTCGATCACATCAATTTTCAAACATAAAAATAGTTCCATCCGTTTTGAGAACTACGGTCGCGTCGGTACCGGTCGGTAAATCGGTCCATTTCTTTGGAAGCTACGATTTTCACCCCCCTTTTCTCACCTCCTATCCCCATATATCTAAGAACCATCTCGATCACATAAGCTTTCGAACAGAAAAAACCGAATCAATCGGTCCATTCGTTTGGGACCTACGATGCCACAGACAGACACATACACACATACACACACTACCAGATGTTTAAACATGAAACAAGCATAAATGAGCCGTCGCAGGACGCCTAGCAGATATATTAACATAAAATATATGTTCTTAACATATAAAAATAACCCCCCCGACCCCCCATTATATCTAAGAAGCATCTCGACCATATCAGCTTTTAAACAGAACAAAAACGCTTCAAGATCGGTTCATTCGTGTGGGGTTTGGGAGCTAAGATCCCCCCCCCCTTCTCTCATTATAGCTAAGAACCATCTCGATTACCTCAGCTTAGAAACATAAAAAGCCGCATCTAAATCGGTCCATTCGTTTGGGAGCTACGATTCTCACCCGCTCCCTCCCCTTCCCTTTCCCTATTATAGCTAACAACCATCTCCATCACATCAGTTTTTCATCAGCAATTCTTCTGTTGGCTTCCTTCTCAAAGTTGTTAACTAACTGCAATATTTGCTCAAGGTAAACATATTGTACAAATTAACTTCCTTCATAGGTTTTGTTACTTACTGATTTAATAAACGTAACAGCTACATGGATTACCTTCAAAACTGATAGCGCCAGCCCCTTCTCCATGATCAAGTGAATGAGGAACTGCGCCAGGTTCGCCAGAGACTGCTTCGGTTGGTTCTCAATGTCCTTTATCTTGTCCCACACTGCGAATTGGATTGAAAGCTGCAATGTAGGGAAAATCACCGGTTAATGGTATAAAAGGGTTGTGGAGTAGAAATGGGGGTATTTTCACGTATAGTTCGCACGCAAGTGCTAGACATCATCTAAAGTATAGGAGCGGGGGAAGTTCCCCTTCCCAGTCCCACCGCTTTATAGCGGTAGGCCTCTCAAGCAAGAGTCCGCCTGGGGAAGCACCACAAACACACAGGCACACACCCTATCTTACACACACACACATACACACCCTCACACACACACCGTTGATGAGACTTAAAAACGAATGTCTCAGGATGACGAGCGCAGTGCAGTGGCGCTTGAGATTTTGCAACTCAAGTTCTGGGTGGCACTGCAACTGTTATGAGCAAGCGTGACTCTTCCCATCAGGCAAGCGACCTGCTCGACTCGTCAATCAATGAAAAAATAAAAATAATAGACAATCCCCCAAATGCTCAAATTTCGGCTAAACTACGAGCGCGATCGAAGTGAAGCGAATATACAGTGCTACGGTAGAGTTGAGTGATTAGTGTGTACAGTCCAGTTTAAAAGTAATTTAGTGTTATTTGTCGGTTTACTTAATTTTTGTGTTGTAACGTCTCACTTCATCTCACGTTGTTTTTATTCCGTTTAGTCGAGTTTTCACATAGTATCAACAAAATAAGTCCACTCTTACAATAAAATAAACAGTCGATAATAAACAAAGAAATACGTAACCTTAAATGTGTTGTCAAGATTTTAAGTATTTATTGTCTTTGAATTAGTATGACCATTCTACACGTTATGTAATCTACAATCGAAACAGAAGTTTAACTAAGCCAATACGACTTGTTGCAAACAAATTTTCACCGCAATATCTACTCTAACGCACCGTATTGAATGACCGTAATACAGGTTCTGATTGAAACAGAATGGGTGGTTACTACGCTAAAATTACGAACGCGACCATAACAGAAAGCACCAATAGAAGCGATAACTATCCTGTGGTGACGAGTGGTTCTTTTTTAGCCTCGTTTTTTGTGCTGGCTTAGAGAAAGTATTTCTAATTTATTTTGCAAATAATATCGGACAAACCTTTGTCTTTAATTACCTGTTTACCTAGGGGGAAAAAACCCCAATATTGGGGTTTTTGGTACCCTAAGGGTACGATCACCGACCAGCACGCTGCCACGGGTCTTTGGACACCTGTCCCCCGGGAGCTGCTCTGTGCACTACTGCGTTACTACTGGCTGCTGCACAACTTCTGAACCATCTCTCCGCGGAACGTCTTCGCACGCGTGCCTCTAAGCTAAGTCCCAAGCCGAAGGACAATATCATACCTACGCCACCTCCTGTAACTCACTCCCCGAGTATTTTTTCTTCCTTTCTGATTACACTGGTAGTTTACTAATTTATATCTTTTTTTTCTATACCTACCGCCACTTCACTAGTAGGTGGGCTTCTTAATTTTTCTATCTCTTTCTATAACTAAGCTGCCAGGTGACAGTGTGTTTTCTATCTCTTTCTATAACTAAACTGCCAGGTGACAGTGTGTTTTCTATCTCTTTCTATAACTAAACTGCCAGGTGACAGTGTGTTTTCTATCTCTTTCTATAACTAAACTGCCAGGTGACAGTGTGTTTTCTATCTCTTTCTATAACTAAACTGCCAGGTGACAGTGTGTTTTCTATCTCTTTCTATAACTAAACTGCCAGGTGACAGTGTGTTTTCTATCTCTTTCTATAACTAAACTGCCAGGTGACAGTGTGTTTTCTATCTCTTTCTATAACTAAACTGCCAGGTGACAGTGTGTTTTCTATCTCTTTCTATAACTAAACTGCCAGGTGACAGTGTGTTTTCTATCTCTTTCTATAACTAAGCTGCCAGGTGACAGTGTGTTTTCTATCTCTTTCTATAACTAAGCTGCCAGGTGACAGTGTGTTTTCTATCTCTTTCTATAACTAAACTGCCAGGTGACAGTGTGTTTTCTATCTCTTTCTATAACTAAACTGCCAGGTGACAGTGTGTTTTCTATCTCTTTCTATAACTAAACTGCCAGATGACAGTGTGTTTTCTATCTCTTTCTATAACTAAACTGTCAGGTGACAGTGTGTTTTCTATCTCTTTCTATAACTAAACTGCCAGGTGACAGTGTGTTTTCTATCTCTTTCTATAACTAAACTGCCAGGTGACAGTGTGTTTTCTTAACAAATAGTTTATTCTTGGTTTAGTTGGAATAAATAATTTTTATCCTAACACTATCTTTAATGGTTAATGTAACTGCCATAGAGATCTCTGCACAAAACACCCTGATATTCTGAAAGGTCCTTTGACCAGGTTTAGACTGATTGTCTGATGAAACCCTGAAAATTGTCCAACTGACCTGGTACCGCCGATCAGTGTCACAGAGCTTCTGCCCCAGCACCGCATAGTAAGGGTTATACGCCTTCTCCTGCAGACAGCACGCCAGCAGCACATGCACTATCTCCCTCTCCTGCTGCCCTTTCAGACCCAGGTGTTGCAGCTTCTCGAACGCATCCATGTAGTCCTAAAAAAACATATATAATAAATAAATATGTTCAGGACAGTTCCACACCAATTACCTAGCCCCAAACTAGGATACCCTGTACTATGGGCACTAGACTCGGGAACAACATTTCAGCTCATCACACAAATGATTGCACCTTGCAGGATTCAAACCCGCGACCGTTCCATTTCGTACCTAGGGTCACTAGCCACTAGACCAACCGGTCGTCAACAATAAATAAAAATGGTGTAGTATAAATGTTACTGGGTTAAAAAGCAATAGTATTATGTTACCAGGTTAGCTCGCCTGCATGGTTTTTGTTAATGCTAACTGCGTTGTCTGTCAGTCAGTATGTCACTGTACTGTTGTGTACCTAAGTATCAACGTGTACTGCCATCAACAAGCTGGACAAGCGTGGTGGTTATGCCCCCCCCCCCTATTATGGGCGACTAGGTTCAGTAGTAGACGTAATTCGACTGACGATGTGATGTGAACTATCGTATTTACAGTAGTCGCAGCGAAACTTTATGGTTGTGAAGTTAAGCTCTGTAACGATTGCGTAGGTACAGCTGTGAGGATAAAACATCATAAAGTAAGAGCGACATGAATATGCGAAAAACGTAAGCGAGTGAGCGAGGCAGTTCACAATGCTGTCTTGACCTTCAACATTGGGATTGGTCCTGAAAAATAGCAGTTTGCGCAGCGACTTGCAGACAACTTCCGAGCCACAAATTTCTGCTGCGACTACTGTAACTACTGTACATTATTCAATCGTTTATCACACTTAACATTAATGTTATAAAGTAGATGTTCCCGCGGCTTTGCGCGCGCAGTCATTTCTCTAGGTTAAAATAACCTACTATAAATAAGTGCTATTCCAGGACCTAAAATACGGGCACCACTACCATAAGACATCAAAATCGAATTTAAAAAAAAACTGTAACTCATTTTAAGTCGTCTGGGCCATTTAAAAAAACTTCTTTGTACAGACTTTTTGTCACTTGCTACTTTATTATAAACTAGCTGTACCTGCAGCTTCGCACGCGTGGCAATTTCTCTAGTTTAAAAGAACTATTACTATTCCAAGACCTAAAATACCAATATACCAACATTTAAATATAATTCCTGCAGCCGTCAAAAAGGTTTTATCAAATGCTCGGCTTCTACTCGTCTGATTGAGATGCCCACGAGGGCAAAGCCACGGACACAGCTACTAATGTGATAATTGGCAACCTAAATATGTCCTATATAAAGCAGTTAGTAAAAGCTGTGCCCGCGTGGTCATTTTTCTGGGGGAAAGTATCCTATGGGTTATTGCAGGACCAAAAGTACTACCAAATTTATTTCAGCCGTCAAAAAGTTATTATCGATTGCTCGGCATCGCAATCGGTTCAGTAGTTTTTACGTGATGCGTGAACAGACAAACAGACAGACAGGAATTTTAAAAATGTTTTATGCTTTTTCAGTAGCTTATTTTTAGTACCTTAGATATATAATTTATAAATATCTTCTTTTAACAGATTTTGGTACTTACTGCTTTATTATAAGTATCCCTTCACTTTTGGGCAGAATAATAAAAATATGTGTTTTATTACATTGTTTAAATAATGCCTATAAAACAGTACCGTGACATACCTACTGATTGACTGACCGACTGACAGACAACGCCCAACCTAAACCGGTGGACCTAGGTATTTGAAATTTGGAGGAATATTCCTTGAGTATCCTAGAGGTGAACTACGGAAGTAACTAAAAACCGTAAAAAATTAATACCAACTCCAAATAAAATACCCCTATCCTTAGGGGACCCTTTAATTTACCGGTATTAAAAGTATCCAATGTCCTATCTCGTAGTATGAACTCAAATCATGCCCAGTTTCATTTGAATTCATTCAGTAGTTTCGTTGTGATGCGCATCCAAGATGCAGACAGACAGACAAAAAGACAACATACAAAAATGAAATAAAGAACAGTTTTGGCTTTAGTAAGAATAATAGAACAGCCTCCAAAAAAATATATCTAAATATCTTCAATGTACTGAATTTGGACCCATATCCCGAAGGAACCCTTTATTTTTTTGGTATAAAATGTATCCTTAATTTTCACTCACCATATAAACTATGTCTGTGCCAAGTTGCATCAAAATCCGAGCAGTGATACGTGTTCTTTTGAATAACTTTCAATCCCTATCTTAATTTATCGGGATGAAAAGTATCCAATGTACTACCTCGTAGTATGAACTCAAATCATGCCAAGTTTCATTTGAATTTATTCAGTACTTTCGGCGTGATGCGCGGCAAGGATACAGACAGACAGACAGACAAAGACATAAATAAATAAAAAATACAGTTTCGGCTTAAGTATTGAATATACATCAGCCTCCAAAAAAAAAACATATCTTTAATATATAGAATTTGGACCCCTATCCTGCAGGAACCCTTTATTTGTTCTGGAGAAAAAGTATCCCTAATTTTCACCCATCTTATAAACTATGTATGTGCTAAGTTGCATCAACATCGATCGAATAGTTTCAGCGTGCTACGTGTTCTTTTAAATAATTTTTCACCCCCATCCTGCAGGAAACCTTTAATTTTTCTGGATAAAAAGTATCCAATGTCCTACCTTGAAGTATGATCTCAAATCATACCAAGTTTCATTTGAATTCATTGAGTATTTTCGGCGTGATGCGCTGCCAAGATTTAGACTGACAGAGAGACAAAAATTAAAAAATACAGTGTTGGCTTCAGTATCGAACATAAAGAACAATAAAAAAAAAAAACTCGTGGTTAACCATGAGAGATAACCACGAGAAACCATGGGGCGCAGATTGTTTTCATAATGTCAAATACAATAATACCAGTTTATGCAACTGTCATTTAATCGGGGTTATTGTATAACCAAAAAACTTTCACAAGTAATATAAACACACAAATTACCCTTGAAAATATATGTCTAACGGCGGCAATTCTATGTCCATCCATTATGCGAATGTGCGCGCATGCGCTCTAGCACTCGCCGCCATAGAATCAAAACCTCCTTGGCCTCAAACTGCGCTATTATGGAAAAAAGAGCCAAAACACGAGTTGTTCGGGGCCATAACTGTACATTGTTTGGTTCAAAAAACAGTGATATAATATTTATATTTTTCTTATTAGAGAAGTGCCGGTTATGAACTCAAAAATGGTGGCGTAATGACATACTTTACGTACACGTACGTAAAGTACTCGTATGTACCCGTAAGTAGTATATGAGTGTAGATAATAGTTAAATAAATTATAATACAAGTGTGCTATGTTGTGTGTATGTTGGTCATTACATTCGAGGTGGTATTATTCCAGCACGCCTAAAGCTCGCGTCAGTCGCGTCAACATTTAATTAGGGATTAGGGAGCCAAGTGTGTAATGATCATGCACACGCGTTTCATACGACGTTTTTCGACACATTTGCGAGTAGAGTTAACATTTAGAAATATGAAAGGTCTCGACAAAAAGCTGGACACTTTAAAAGTACGGACATTTGAGTTGCAAAAAACAAACAGAGCGCACGTAGTTTATAGTATTATGGTACGAATAGGAACGACAGTAAACGAACGCACGAGTCACGTGCGGCGTGACTGAAGGGAAGTTGCCGAGTGCGGGTTTAACATAAAAACAAACATAGCGCACGTAGTTTATAGTATTATGGTACGAATAGGAACGACAGTAAACGAACGCACGAGTCACGTGCGGCGTGATTGAAGGGAAGTTGCCGAGTGCGGGTTTAACATAAAAACAAACATAGCGCACGTAGTTTATAGTATTATGGTACGAATAGGAACGACAGTAAACGAACGCACGAGTCACGTGCGGCGTGACTGAAGGGAAGTTGCCGAGTGCGGGTTTAACATAAAAACAAACATAGCGCACGTAGTTTATAGTATTATGGTACGAATAGGAACGACAGTAAACGAACGCACGAGTCACGTGCGGTGTGATTGAAGGGAAGTTGCCGAGTGCGGGTTTAACATAAAAACAAACATAGCGCACGTAGTTTATAGTATTATGGTACGAATAGGAACGACAGTAAACGAACGCACGAGTCACGTGCGGCGTGACTGAAGGGAAGTTGCCGAGTGCGGGTTTAACATAAAAACAAACATAGCGCACGTAGTTTATAGTATTATGGTACGAATAGGAACGACAGTAAACGAACGCACGAGTCACGTGCGGCGTGATTGAAGGGAAGTTGCCGAGTGCGGGTTTAACATAAAAACAAACATAGCGCACGTAGTTTATAGTATTATGGTACGAATAGGAACGACAGTAAACGAACGCACGAGTCACGTGCGGCGTGACTGCAGGGAGGTTGCCGAGTGCGGGTTTAACATAAAAATAGTTTTTACTTAAAGTTATATTTGTTTTGAAGAAAATATTTTATGTTTGAACCAGTTGATTGTTTGTAATAGAAAATGTCGAATTAGTTAATTGTTTGCAATAGGGGAATGCAATAATAAAATATTATAATTAATCTTTTTTTTTTTTATATATAATTTAATGTTTGATTATTGCAATATTTGCAATAATCAAACATTAAATATGTTTGATTTTATTAAGTTAATTGTAAACAGAAGATTAATATATTGTTTAGAGATGTATGAAAAATTAATAAAGAATTAAAAACTTATTTGATTGAACATGGTAAGTTTTATTACTCGTATTCTATCCAGGCCAAAAAAACGGACAAATCGAAAAGCCGGACAAAGTCCGGACAAAAGTCTAAAAGTCCGGAGAAATCCGGACGGATGGTAACCCTATTTGCGAGGATATAAACAGACTTTTATTGTTATTAACTTTTAATTATTGAAACAATTGGTGAAAGTAAAATTCTCAAAATGATACCAAACAGTTTTTGTTGGCATATATGTTCTCCGAAAATGACTTGACATTTTTGCTGTATGAAAGTTTCGTAGGCCGCTACTCGCTAGGTATTTCTCTCTGGATTTTGGTGGCAACGGGCTATCACTCGCGTTTCGAACCTCGATTAGTATTTCCGGCGGGTTAAATCTATGTATTGCTTTTCTTCCTACGTGCAGTCGACATTTATGATAATAATTAACCAAACAACGAAAATGACCCGTTTACTAGTCTCCCTCTCTGAGAAGCACATAGACTGCGCCCTCGGAGCGCTGCGGGCGTCCGGGGGCACTGGCAAAACCGCTAAACAGCATATATAAAAATATATATCATAAACACATAATAATGTTTTGAATTCGCAAATATGTACTTTTCAAATTCGTTAATATGAAGTGATGATAATTTTGATGACTATCATAAGTAACCTAAAATAGTTAATATATTCACAAAAAAATAAACATTGTTTTAGACGAAAACTCTTTGCGGAGATTGAAACAAGTTACCAAAACATAAGAGTCACTTTACAAGTGTGTTGAAGAATAATTTATAGAAAGTTCTGGGCGGCACTGCAACTGTTACCAAAACATAAGAGTCACTTTACAAGTGTGTTGAAGAATAATTTATAGAAAGTTCTGGGCGGCACTGCAACTGTTACCAAAACATAAGAGTCACTTTACAAGTGTGTTGAAGAATAATTTATAGAAAGTTCTGGGCGGCACTGCAACTGTTACCAAAACATAAGAGTCACTTTACAAGTGTGTTGAAGAATAATTTATAGAAAGTTCTGGGCGGCACTGCAACTGTTACCAAAACATAAGAGTCACTTTACAAGTGTGTTGAAGAATAATTTATAGAAAGTTCTGGGCGGCACTGCAACTGTTATGGGCAGGCGTGACGTTTACCATCAGGAGAGTCACTCAACGGAATTAAAAATCTCTTTGCTTGCTCACCTCAGCACCCATGATAACGCAGAAGATGCCCCTCCTCACATCGGTGTTCATCCTCTGCTTCCTGGCCAGCTCCAGGAGTTTCTGGTCGCGTGTGGTCGGCGGCGGGGCGGCCGGCTGCTCCTCGTCTCTGGCGGCGCCTCCCTCCCAAGCAGACCCTACCACCCACCACTTGCCTCTCTCGTCCGCTGGAAGTCAAAGTATTTATTGGAAATTTGCAAAATAAAAGCACTTTAACAAGTCAAAACTTATCTCAAGAACAACATTAATTATTATAGATTAATTCATTAATTTTTCTCTTTCACGTGCCACTAGAGTTGAATCTCGCACAGGAAAAGAAAATACCCTTCTGACTCTACCGTCTACTAGAAACTAAGTAATATACATCCATGACACGGAAATAAACTTTCGCTCGTCCCACAAAGGTTTGCACCTCGCGGGTTTCGAACCCGCGAGGTAACAATCGATTCGTCTTCATGTTTATAGTGTCATAGGCTATATTTTACCCGACCGTAGTCGGGTTTTAGCTTATGAACATGTCTTGTTTACCTTTCAACAGATCTTCCAGCCTGATATTGAGTGGCGTGATGTAGTTTCCTTTCCTCACGACGGTTCTGGTCATCTTCCTGAGGTGCTCCTGGTACGTGGGGTCGTAGTTCGGGATCTTCATTAGGTTGTTGTTCTTAATCGCCATGAGCACCTCTAGCAGGAACTTTATGCGAGATCTAGAATAGAGTTAGCAATGTTTTAGTTGGTTGCCTGTCGCGTGAGGTAGTGCCGGCCTCTGGCGTCAGGTTTGTCCGAGGGCCTCTGATATGCTATAAATAGATAGCAACCGGGACCGACAGCTTAGTGACCTCCGAAGCACGGAGGTATGGAAAACCGCACGTAACTTGGAAAAATTATTGGTGCCGAGCCCAGGACCGAACCCTGTATCGATAGATTCTAACTCGCACTAGTATACCGCTCGGCTACCACCGTTTTTTTAACCGAGCGAGCACAAAGCACGAGCGAAGCGTCTCTGTTTCAGTTTGGGCAAAAATGCTTTCGTATGTTCGTCGCATGTCCGGTTGTTCTCGTCTGCAGGTCGTATTTCTCAACTGATTCTCGTGAAATTTTGTGAGCAGGTTGAACAAATAAAGGTTCTTTTTGTCGCTGAGTCATTTTTTTAAGTTGCTCGGTGAGCATCTGTTCAGTGTTAAGCTATGTAAAGACAGACTCGCGAGGTCTGCAGCTCACAGAGCCACTAGTTTAATTAGTGTGTTCGGCAGATTGTTTTGGAACTGGTGATCTCCATGTCAATGCCTAAATTCTTTCAGACACCGAGTGTCCTAATGTAATCGATACTAATGTGAATTTAGCGTTAATACTTAACAACTTTTCTTGAATTGGTATCGGGTAGATGCGGTAACATCCATGGTGGATAGAGATATATAAAAGTGAGGAGGAACATGGAGGAGGGGAGCATCGAGGTGGCATAAAGTACGGGGACACCTAGGGATCGTCCAAGGACCGTGGAGAGGCGTCGAGAGGGTTTGGTGGAAGGGGACGCCCAGGGATCGTTATGAGGCATCGAGTGTGCGTCCACGGATCGTACATGGGGACTGGAAGAGTATCAATCAAGGAGGCTAGCAGGAGGGGAGCACCAAGGGACAGTGAAGGGGTGTTAATGGATCATGAAAGGGAGGGGAAGAGCGTAGAGGCGTCGCAGTCGTAGATTATTTAGACACCCAGCTGCATGCTCAAAGCGCCCCTCCAGAGAAATATTTGTGCTTCTTTGAGAAGGTGCTTAGTATAGGGGAGATGTCTTGGAAGCAGGGTGCATGAAGGGGCATAGAAGTGTCCGCGAGCTCGCAGGACTCCGAAAGTGCTGTCTATGTTCTTAGAGAGGGGGCGTAGTAGATCTATTGTTTTCTTACCCAGTAGCAGCACTCTCGCTAAGTCCTGCGGCCCTCTGCTGAGTATCGTGCACTAGTTGTTGCAGCTGGCGCGGCGCCTGTTTCCGCAGGGTGCCCCCGGACGCCCGCAGCGCTCCGAGGGCGCAGTCTATGTGCTTCTCAGAGAGGGAGGCTAGTAGACGGGTCAGGATGTCGTGGAGAAGGGGGGCGTCGTAGATCTAAAGAGAGAGTGACAGTGGTAATTACAAATAACACAAAGACGAAGATCACTCCTAGTTTATATGATTTTTAGGGACGTAAGTTGTTACATTATGCGTCAAGTGACCGATGCATCTAAATCTTTACTCACATGCTATCTTTGAGGTCCAATATCTCAGAAACGCGACATTCTAGGATACTAGTGTTCAACAATATTTGTTAGCATTGAAGTTCTCTATCGATTTATTAAGGTTTGAACAGTGGCCGCGGTTTATTAAGGTTTGATCAGTGGCCACAGTTTATTAAGGTTTGATCAATGGCCGCAGTTTATTAAGGTTTGAACAGTGGCCGCGGTTTATTAAGGTTTGTTCAGTGGCCGCAGTTTATTAAGGTTTGATCAGTGGCCGCAGTTTAAATATTTTTTAATATTAGATATTGTTTCTTTTCTTCATTAGCTAGTTTATTCAAAATAGTATTAATATTGTTTTATTATGTTTTATGTATAATTCTTGCTTTAATTATATTTTTTATGTATTTCTATATCTGTTTATGAGTGCAGTTCTGTTCTGACTTGTCATTTATATGACAAAAAAATAATATGAAACTCAGTGCATGCTCACCTTGAAGTTGTACAGTTGTGCGAGGCACACCACGAGGTTGTCCAGCCGCTTGTCCGGGACCGGCTGAGGAGCCTGCATCATCTCGTCGAACCTCTGCACCAGCTCCTGCAGGAAATGAGCACCTGGAATTACGTCAGAGCGTTGAGCCATGGTGGATGCATGGTGACATGTGCGCTTGCAATCCAGTGACGCCCCGACTAGCAAAACCGTCTCACATTTCTCACTTTATAAGTGCGGATTTCTCACTTGTATGAGTACTGCTGGCACCTCTGGGACGGTCCTGCCAAGTATAAGCTTGAGGCTTTTGATTCAATCGAGAGACGTACTATGAGGCTCATTGGGGGGGGTGACACTCTGGTAAAGAGTGTTAGCGGTGTGTTAGTGGAATCTGTACGATCTTTATATTCTGTGACGAGGATTTGGGTTTTGCCGCGCTTTTGGCTCTGTCATGGACTCTATGGTGGCCGATAGCAAGGAGTGAGATTTGGGTTTAATTTTAAAAGAAAAGGTGAATTATTATATTAAGGATGATAGGAAGTTGTACGTACGATAATAAGGTGTATTTGAATGTAACAGTATTGTGGAAGTTGGGTTTTCTTACAAGAATAAGCTTCAATGTCTGGCACATCGACGTGAGGTCGCAAGCCTGTCGGTTTTCTACAGAATGCACTATTGTGAGTGTACGCAAGAACTGCACAATCCCATTTCCCCATCACCTTTCCATCACCGTATGACCAGACGATAGGCAAAGCGTCACTCTTAATTATCCATACCAATATATAAAAGTGAAACGTTGTATGTTTGTTTGGGGAGCTTTCACGTGATAAACGGCTGGACGGATTTTGATGAAATTTAGAATAGAGATAGCTTAAGCCCTGGAATATAACATAGGATACTTATTATCCCGGAAAATTGTAAGTTTCCACGGGAAAACTGGAGAATGTTGATTACTTAGTGCAAGGAACGGTTGCCATCGCAGAATGGTCTGTGGTTGCCATGGAAACGAAATAACAAGTCTGTCAAAAAACATCAAGAGCAGTGGTGCTATACTTACTTTTGCATTGGTTTTTAATATCCTAGAAGAAAATAGGATACTTTTTTTTCGCGATAAACAGTAGTCCGCGCGGGCGAAGTCGCGGGCGGGAAAACTAGTGCATAATATAAGCTTATGTCGCAGCATGTTGTAAGCCACATTCTCTTAAAATAGCATTTACTAAGCCTTATTTAACTTGAGATCATTTGCTCTCATATCAACATTTTCTTAGCTCCTTTTATTTTAGCGGCTTCACACGCGTGGTTAATTATCTAGGTTAAAAGTACTTTATGTGCTATTCTAAGACCTAATATACCAATATACCAACAGTTGATCAAAATTCCTTCAGCCGTCAAAAAGTTTTTTATCGATTGCTCGGCTTCTACCCATCGGATTGAGATATTAAGTACCCCAGTTTTTAAATCAAACTAAGCTATCCAACAGTGAAAACCGCATCGCAATCGGTCCAGTAGTTTTTACGTGATGTGCGAACAAACATATAGACAGACAGAAAGACACGATGTAAATAATGATATGTTCTTGTTCAGTAGACTATTTTAAGTACCCTAGACCATTTTTTTAATTATCTTCATTGTATACAGTTTTTTGTTATTTACTGCTTTAGATAGATAGATAGATAGATAGATAGATAACTCTTTATTGAACCAAACAAATAAAAATCTTACAACTAAAAAAACAAAATTATTAATAAAGTGTCACAATGGGCGGTCTTATCGCTCAGAGCGATCTCTTCCAGACAACCTTGCACGGAAAGGAATAACGGAGGCAATAGGGACGGTGGTTTCAACCAATAAATAAATACATAAACCATAAATAAGCACTTAAAAATTACAAAATAATAAAGAAATTAATTGGGAAAACACAATATAAAACTGGAATAAAAGATATAAACCTAGTAGATACATACAATTATATAAAATAATAAACATACATACTTACATACTACTATAATGCTTTATTATAGCTATAGATAAAACAGTAACAAAAAGAATGAACAACGAAGATAATTTAAAAAAAATGTGTATGGGAATTAAAATAACAATATAACATTTTAAAAATGGTGTCTGTTTGTTCGCTCATCACGAAACACTTCTAGACCGATTGCGATATTGTTTTCACTGATGGATAGCTTAAAGTTTGATTTAAAAACTGGTGTACCTACTTGGTATCTAAATCCGATGATAAGAAGCCGAGCAATCGATAACAGCTATCTGACGGCTGAATGAAATTTGGTATTTTGTACTTTATAGGTATTTTTGGTCCTGGAACAACACATAGGTAACGTTTAACGCAGAGAAATTTCACGCGAGCGAAGCCGCGGGCACAGCTAATACAACAACAAAAATTAAAAAATAAATAAAAAGAATATACATCAGCGTTCAAACTGAAATAAAACGAATCAGCCCTGCAAGCATGGATCTTATCGAACGATAAACTTACCGAATTTACCGAATTTCAATGTCAAATTTGACGAATGTTACCGAATCGATTAAATTTTACTGAAGCTAGAAGATCCATGCTACCGAATTTCGATAAAATCGATAAATTTATCGATCTTTACCGATCGATAAGATCCATGCTCGCAGGGCTGAATCGGTCCATTCGTTTGGGAGCTACGATGCCACAGACAGACACAATGCATACACTCCCTTAACTTATAACACTGCTGTTTGAATTCCGGGGTTAAAATTAAAGAACACTTTTTTTACCAATTTCAGATCCAACGTTAGCATGCAACACCGACACTAACGCCGCGTGTTCCGCCACCAGCCTGTCCGGGGTGAGAGAGGGCCCCACTGTCGCGTCGAGCCAGAGCTGGGTTAGCGCTGTGTTTACAGAGTTGCGACTGTTGTTAGAGTAGAGGTTCTCTATGGACGTGCACGCCCAGTGCAGGTTTGTACCCGCTAGTTTGTTGAGGACACCTGGAAAGCAAAGCACAATGGTGTCAATTCCCTTGTTCAACTCACTACACTAAACTAGTTATTAATTTATTTTAGGCTTAACGTGCCCTCCGAAGCACGGAGCGATGGAAAACCGCACATCCATACCAATATATAAAGTGAAACGTTATCTATTTGCTTTCACGCGATAATCGCTGGACGGATTTTGATGAAATACGAAATCAGAAATGAGGAAATCCGTAGAAGCACGAAGGTAACCGACATATCTCTCAGAGTTTGCAAGTTGAAGTGGCAATTTTTGCCCAAGCTGAAACGTAGACGTTTCGCTCGCGCTTCGCGCTCGCTTGTTAAATTACGTGATAAATAACAATTAGTTAATCAGTGTCGATACAGAAAGTTATGTTATGTAGTGCTCGTTGTTACAATAAGGAAATAAATCTGTAGGATATACTCGCTTTTAATTTGCCTTTTCAACTGCGCCAACTCCTTGTCTGAGACTGAATCCTTGTTTCTTAAGTGCGGTGGAATATATACTCCTTTTTCTTCCTGTAACATGTTAGTTAAAAGGCCTTTTCATTTTTAGCATGACTGCAATTCTGAATTCAAATGTTTGAGCAAGTGTGGGAGTTTTCAAATAAACTAGTACATTTACGATCCGGAAATCTGTTTAGGGTAATCGCTGTTTTGCGATATTTTTCATAGTAATTAGACAGAAAACTTATTTAACTACAATAAATTACAACACTTTAGTGTAATAGACGTTATTTCTCCTGCATGCGATCACGCACGCGTGTTCATAGCATACATTCTCTGTAGATTTTTAATAATTATTTTGATGTAATTTTAATAATTTAATTTAATCTATCTGATTACTACAAAAAATATTGCAAATCAGCAATTACCTCAAACAGATTTCCAGTTTGTAAATGTACTAGTTAATATGTAAAACAACACTGTTCGAATCTATTGTATTCAACATGGCGTTCACGAAGTTCACGCAAACGCATGTGGCCGGTGAAAAGGTATTTTATTTTGTTTAGAAAGAAAGCATGGTGTACTGTCATGTGACAATTTAAAATATGGTTGGAGTATTACTCTACCCACCTTAAGTATATTCCCTTCCTTGTCCCTTTTCCTACCATAGATATCTTCCCAAACATCTGGCTTTTCTTCCTTCTTTTTATTAGCAGCTTCATCACCCTCATCATCCATTTCATCGCCAGAAAACCCTCCCAAGTCATCATCATCGCCTGACAAGTGAGATATTTCATCATCGCTGAAAACTTTACTAAGATCTTCAGCTTTGACAATTCTTTCTTTACTTTTTGATGTTTTAAGGTCTAATGTTTTTGATTTGTCTAATAACTTTTCTGGGAGTTTCTTTGATTTCTGTGATTTTGTAGGCTTTTCTGAAATATAAAACAAAATATTACATACAATTTATACATTCTTGCAACAAAAACATTCTTACCGTAGCATGAATTCTGTCAGTACAACATATTATGAAATAATAGTTTAAAAAAACAATAAAACACGCTTTATATAGAAAACCAAACTAAAAAATAGAAAATAAATTTTAATAATTTTGAATTAAGAATAGTGTTTGAATTTCGAAAAATTCGTAGTGTGCATGGGTCAATATTATTATTTCATTGACAAATATGTGAAGAAGGATTATCATTTCGATAATATCTTAAAAAGCACCCCACGCTTTTTTTAAATTCAAACACTATTCTTAATTCAAAATTATTAAAATTTATTTTCTACTTTTTAGTTTGGTTTATTTATAACAGCGTTTTTATTTTTAATGTTTTTTTTTCGAATTATTGCATTGTCATCGGTCTTTGACAGGTGTGCAAAATTTGAATGAAATCTGACCGTTTAAAGTGGGTCAAAATAGCGTCCAAAGGAGTCTGTTACAAACATACAAGTGAAGCTAATATAAAGTGTATAAAAATACCTTTTGGTTCTTCCGAATTGTCACTGTTTTCATCTAATTCACTAATTTCCTCATCATCTTCATCACTTAACCCTCCAGTACTTTCATCATCACTTAAAACTCCATTTTCACTTAATTCTAAGTCCGAATCACCATCTTCCATTTCATCATCATCAGTTTCACTATCATCATTGTCTATTTCATCACTTTGACTATTTTTAGTCTTTCCTTTCTTATCTTTCTTAGTTATTTCTTTGCCAGTGACAGCAGCCAAGTCTTCCTCGAAATCGGAGTCCCCTTCAACTTGGGCGAGGTGCTTCTCTGCTGCTACTATCTGTTCTGTTGTTGATCTGTCGCATATTTCTAAGAGATCTGTATAATATTGTGTCAAAGAACCAATTTCAATATACCCATGTAAAGTATAGGTATAGGCACGCAGGCAACTAGGAAATTATATATACTTCTTAACTATAGAGATTTTCTAGCACAAAAAATGAACAAGGAATTAAATATTTAAGGAAGATGTGTTACGGAGCCCCCAGGACAAATGGAGCAAAATCCTGACAGAATGGCGCCCTAGAAGTGATAAATGAAGTATGTACAGGTTGACAATGTAAAAGATAGGAGGACGAACTAAAACTCCCAGTACGTCCAAACTGGAGAAGAGTTGCGATGTACAGAAAGCAATGGAAATCGTTAGAGGAGGCCTTTGCCAAGAGGCACACTGAACTCCGAGATATATTATACAACTTCTAGTGGCTCTGTGCTGTAGACCTCGCGAGCACAAACTTTTTTGCTAACAATCTAGTGGTGCACAGTAGCGCCATCTAGTTACACTATTGTACAACAAACATTAATAACAAAGGTGCCCCATCAATCCTTACCTAGTAGGTAAAGGGCTGATTCCACTGGTAGAAACCTAAAAGTGAGAAACTTACAGCATTTTGAGGAGCTATTCTGCTCATCACGAAGTTCCTCATCGGATCTTCACCAAATTCTTATGAGACTAACTTAAAGTTACTACCTTTCAAATAAAAAAAGAATTATCGAAATCAGATTAAATAAGGTGGAGATCAGTAGCCCCTTTTTTTACCCCTTTTTGGGGGAAGTACCCCCCCCCCCCCAATCAGAAATCCCCAATGGCTGAAAAAATCTGAAAATTTGCTTAACCTATATACAAGTTTCGTCTAGATCAGTTGAGAAATGCGACCTGTAGAGAACAGCCGGACAGACATCCGGACATACGAAAGAATTTTTGCCCAAGCTGAAACAGAGACGCTTTGCTCGCGCTTCACAATCACTCGGTCAATCAGCGAGCGAACAACAATATAATTAAAACAAAAGAGAGTTTCAGGATAAAAGGGCAATTAATAGGTTGATTGATTGAAGGAAATTTAGATATGCCATTAAGATACATGTCGTTTCCTTCTATACTGAAGTATGCATTGTATAGCACTTTGCTTATTGACTTTTATCAAAACAAAACGGATACTAAAGTGCGTGTATCGAAAAGCAGATAATATTCTGCCAAGATGAACTAATTATCTGAGCATCTTTGTGAAAAGCAAAAAATATGTGCTCAGTCTCTTATTTTCTATATTGGTATGGTCCTATCTGTTAATGAGATAATAACAAGATGAATAGTTTTAAACGACTGCCCTAAAAATGTGTGTACAGTTTTCAGGGTTCATGTATGTATGTGAGTTTCTTTATTCCACCAAAACTTTTAAATGCTTAAATAGATTTTGATGTATGGGTATCGTTAGAATCCTTACATCATCCCGAGAGACTAATGCTATATTTTTTTAAAGTCAGTCTCTTACTTTCATGTTTGTTTGATTTATAATATGTTAGAAATTACTAGGATGTTATGGAAGTGGTTTTATTGGAACTGAAATCGGAGTTTTTAAGCTTGGTTTTTCGGAGTCGTAGCCAGAGTCAGAGTCGGAGGCAGAGAATCGAATAAGAAAGCATAATATGAGGAAATTCCAGGGCGACAAGTCGAAATTTGATTTTACCCGTTGGGAGTGGCCGCTGCACTTTGAGCTCCGATATACCCTCCAATTTAAAATGTCAGAGTCTGAGATGTTAAAACAATCAAGTTCCGACCTTTTGGAATTGGAGTCGAAGCTCCATAACATCTCTAGAAATTACTAAAGACCTAACTTCTGTATACAATTTGATGACACAAACTGTTTTTAAAAGGATACAATCCAGCCCATCATCTGCGAAATAGTTATTTTTATTCTTGGACTTGTTAAGACCGAGCTGCTTTTCCAGCTTCTTGATTAGCTTGTCTTCATCCTCATTAGCGTGTACAAGCATGTCCTCTCTCCGTTTACTCATTTCTGACTTAAGCTTGTTGGCTTGCCTCATGTCTTTCTCTCGTTCTTTGCTGAGGATGTCTGGAGCTGATGGTTGTAGTTTGGATTTTTTCTTCTGTAAAGTGTAAAATAGATTATAGTGGTTAATATTTCAAAAAACTGCAGCCCTATCCTAAGTGCGTTTCTGTCTCAGTTCATGGTGTCTTTTTCTTAAAATGATCATTTCTCTAAATGTCCTTTTCTCCAAATGACCTTTCATAAGATGTCATTTTCTCGTAATGTCCAATTTGCTATAACAAACTTACTAATAAACAATAAAATAAATGTTTTGTTTAGTATTTTTTATACACATCAACCAACAGATGATTGCAGTCTGGTTTCTTCCAGCCAGTCAAGAGACTCAAGAGCGAATATGGAATCTTTAAGTCAAATAAATATCATCTATTTATATGGGCATGTTATTGCCCACCTGCTGTAGCCACCTCACAAAGTGACTGGGACTGTTTATTTTCCAAATTTACACGTAAGTCTATAGTTGCAGGCGACTTTAACGGACACCACACGAATTGGTCTACTAAAACAAATGCTATGGGCTTACAGATACTAGATGCGTCTTTAGATAGCAACTGTGTTTACTTGAATAGTGGTGAACACACAAGAATTAAATTAGTTAATGGTAATCTACAAAAATCCTCACCGGACGTGACCTTTGTTACTTCAGATATTGCAGTATATTTTAAGTGGTGGGTAACAAATGAAAGTTTAGGTAGTGATCACTTGGCTGTCAAATTTTCGCTTGAGTTTGAGGAAATGTATGAATGTATGCGACGCCGTAACTTCAAACAAGCTGACTGGCCACTATACCGTGACACGTTAAGATCTGATTTCAGACACATTGTTAATAATGATGATATTCAAACAATGTACAGTAATTTAGTTGAAAATATATATATATATATATATATATATATAATGCTGCGGACACGAGTATACCCTATACAAAAATATGCACTTAACCCACCCCATCTTTCGAACTAAAACCCTATTGGAGTCCATTGGTATCAGAAATCATAGCTCAACGTCGTCTGGCGCTTAAATACTTTAGACGCAATCCTATACCTGATAATTTAAATAAACTTAATATTAAAATCAATGAAGCAAAACGTGCTATAGCTAAAGCCCGGACAAAGAGTTGGCATACTCGTTGTAATGAAGTGAACGAAACAACCAGTAGGGCAGATATGTGGCACAATATGCGCTGGATGAAAGGGTTAAGAGGAGGGTCCGCTCTAGCCCCTGAGGATACTAAAAAGGAACTTTTATCTTCTTTGGCTCCAGATTTTGTAGAATCTCCCGTACGTGTATTTACTTCATTAAATCCATTGATAGAAGGTGAGTTTACTTTACAAGAATTAATTACCTGCTTAAAAAAGAAAGACACTGCGCCAGGGGACGATGGTATATCATATTCCATGATATATCATTTACCCAGTAACTATAAGTCATTATTGATTAAAAACTACAACCTAATTTACAGACATGCATGTGTACCTGAACAATGGCGTTGTATCAAAATTGTACCTATACCTAAGCCAAATACTGATCCTAACTCTACACCTAAATTTAGACCTATCTCGTTGATGTCTTGTTTGTGCAAGATTTTTCATGTAATGCTCGCCAAGAGACTGGAATGGTTTGTTGAACAAAAGGGCATGCTTGCGCCGACAGTTTCGTGTTTCCGTAGAAGTCAATCATGTTTAGATTGTGTAGCCAGACTAACGTCAAAAATACAAATCGGGTTCTCGAAGAACATGCCTACTTTAGCCTGTTTCCTGGATATAGAAAGTGCTTATAATAATGTGGTAGTAGATCAGTTAGCTTTGACACTAGATAAGCTAAATGTAGGCACTCAATTTTGCAAATATATATGGTCATTTCTATATATGCGATACTTGAAAATACAGGATGACAATAACACACTTGAGATGGACAAACAGAGGATTGGCTCAAGGAGACCCGATCTCTCCACTGCTTTTTAATATTGCGACATCCAAGATCTGCAGTACATTTAACAACATTGGTATTTTGCAATATGCGGATGATTTTGTTCTTTACACTCAAAGTGAAAATGTGACAGTTGGTACTAAAATCTTGCAGAATACTATAGACTTAGTTGTAGAAATCCTAAAACACATTGGCTTGGAAATTTCACCAGAAAAGACACAGTTCTGTATTTTCAGTAGGGGGAGAAAGAGAGATCAAATCACATTGAGGGTTAATGGTAACAATGTTACGCCTGTCAATTGCATTAGATATTTAGGAATTTGGTTGGACAAGTCCCTATTGTGGAATAGGCATATTAACGAGACACGCATAAAAACTATGAAGATGATAAATTTACTTAAAGTTTTAGCAGGCTCCAATTGGGGTTTACACCCGAAACATCGCCGGAGTTTATACGTCTCACTAATTCGAAGTAGAATCGACTTTGGAAGCTTTTTGTATAACAACGCAGCAAAAACACGTGATAAAATTAGATAGGATCCAGAATATAGCCTTAAGAATTATAGGAGGATTCATAAAAACCACACTCATTCATATGATGGAGTGTGAATTGTGCATCCCTCCTCTTGAGTTAAGACGACAATATTTGGCAACAAAATATTGTCTGAAAGCTATATAGTGGTCTAATAATTTGACGGTTAATTTACTGAAACAACTAGCAAACGTTTGTAATTGGAATTATTGGCAACATAAAAAGATACCTCTTTTGGTATATGTGTATGCAGATGTTCAGTTGGAATGTATTAAATCTAGTAATACACTTAAGATGTTCACCTTACCAACATGGGTATCTAACATAAATACCAATTTTATCGAAACTAAGGTAGACCAGATAATTCATGCTAAAAGCCACTATGACACAAGAGTACTAAAATATAATACATTACACATGATACACAATAAATATGGAAGATGCCTTAAAGTATACACAGATGGATCTAAAGGCTGTGACAGTATTGGTGCAGCCTACTACAATCCCAGTCACAATGTGAAGGAATGTTACAAAATTATTTCTGATGTAAATTGTATTATGATGATTGAACTGTTTGCAATCTCAGAAGCAGTGTCGTATATTGAAACAATTGGTTATAAGAATGTAGTCATTCTGACTGACAGCAAAAGCGCTTTGCAGCATATAGCTCGGTGCGCCTCTGGAATCAGAGGTGCTTCGATAGATTATGCGATTTTAGAGAAAATTCTAAAATTCAATGCTTAGCATATGTCTCTGTGATTGTAATGGATCCTTTCTCATGTTGGGTATCCACGGTAATGAGGAGGTTGACAAGTTGGCCAGAGATGCAATTACCATGGGATCAGATACATATGTAATTCCAGAATATACAGAAGTAGGTACTGACAAAGCATAAGTTTCACTAGACAAAGGGATCTGGTATAGGACCATACAACATGAACCCCCTCATTTAGTGTGGTTCCTTATGACAAAATTAAAAAGACAGATGATTGTAATGGCGTGTAGGCTTCGCTCCGGGCATATTCCACTCAATCGCTTTAAACATCTAATGAGGAGAGCTGATTCACCAAATTGTGAAATTTGCGGCACTGTAGAAAATACTGTCACTTTTTGATGGAATGTTCCCGTAGTGAATCAATTAGATGGAAGTTAAAAGATTTGGGCCTAAATTATGAAGATGTAGGTATAATGCAGAGTGTCTTAGCAGAGCCAACATCTGGCATTGCTAAAACATTCTACAATTTGTGTCATAAAGTCCTTAACCTGTGGACGAGTGCGTTTTTGGAGTTCTGAGGCTATTTTTTTAAATAAAGAATGATTAAAAGATTTGCCATACAGGAAGGTAAATGAACCAAAAAACAGAAAAAAAAAAAAAATTTTGCTTTTATAATTTTTTGCAATATTTACAAAAATAACCTCAAATATCCCGTACGGGCTACCGATAGCCCACAGGTTAACCCAAGTGATGTATAGTTAGTGAATTTACCAATGGGACTGGCATAGCTGCGAATAATGCGGCTAAAAGTCCTTTATAACAGAAATGATTAAAAAAAATAAAAGTTTGTCGTTATAATCCTTACATCATCCCAAGTAACATCCCAATAGCAACAAATGAAAAAAAAAACTTATTATACTATATGGGTATCCTTGAATTTGGGTATCCTATATGGGTATCCTTGAATGGGTATCATTTGAAATTGAATGCCTTGATGAGTACATTCCAACAATATATAATTTATTGGCATAAATTCTTTTTTGGTAGGGCAGATGTGTCTTTTATTTATGGCTTGTTACATGATTTGGAATGATGTTTTCATGTTGCACTGGTGGAATTACCTAAAAAAAAAAGCACTTGCTTTGCTCAGTTTTTACTCTTTTGTAAGGGCTATTTTCATTCCTAAAAGAATTTCACTGTTTGAAGTTTCTTACATCTGAATGAAAAAACACAGAAACCCTCATACAATCACTCGAGTGTTTGTCTGTCTGTCTGTCACAGCCAATTTGCTCCAAATCTAATAGACCAATTTCTGTGACCCAAACATGTGTAACGTCTCTCTACACCAATTCAACTCGCACTTGTCTGTTTTTTTTCTATAATTTATAGGCCCCCAAACTTAATAGAGCCGGGATACCAAATCTTAAAATACACCCCTGGGTTTAAGTTTTTTTACAATATGTTTGCAAAAAGAATATAAGTATAAGAATACAATAAAGAAAACAAAGCCTAGGATACCACCGGAAGCAGAGCAGGGCCCATATTACTGGTAGCTATAAGCTGCAAAGTGAAAACCTCCTGACTATACGCGCCGTATCCAAAAGTGCTGCCTTCTACTTATTACTAACATTAAGTTGTCTGTAGCTATATTCCAATTGTGTTCACCCACATATCTCTGGGATTTCTGCATTATATTGTAAAACACGTAACTAAAAAATACATACTTTAACTTCTGTGCCTTGTTCCACATCCTCTGCAGGTCTCTTCACAAACCTTCCTGGTACAAATTTAGGCTGCTCATGTATATCTTTCTTCTTCATATAATGTTCTTGCCTGTGAACTTTTTTTTGCAGCCTTTTCTTTTTTCTTTGCGCTTTTCGTGAATTATCGACTACAGGTTGTTTCAATTTCTTTATTTTTGTTATTTTGCCCATTTAAATGCCTAACAAATATTTTCTCTTCGATTTTAATAATAAATAATCGAAACGTTGAGGTTATTTTGTTTTGATTTTTTGGTTAGGTTCTGTTCCACATCATAATTTCCTGAAAAATATTAGTATGCATAGCATAGCTTAACAAACCATCGAAATGGGATAGTGTAAAAATAGAGATAGATTTGATTAAGCACGAGTGACAAAGAGCGGATGATGATGACATGCCAAAAATACTCATATCATCAAGGTAAAGACGAAGTAATAAATAAAAAGCCCTGCGGACGAGATGATGAGATGGCTGGCGTTGGGTGCAGTTTTGAAATGTATCAAATGTACATTTTTAGCAAGCCGTTTTCTTTGAACATTTTCAACACTTTCGTTATTTTTGTGGGAGACGATAATACATGACCAAAATAATGTACGACCAGTATTGTACAGCCAATATTACACGGCCAGATATTACGTGTACATGGGTTCGTAATATTTGGACGGCTAATACTGGCCGTGTATTATTGCCCGTACAAAATCAGTCCGGGTTGATAATGCGAGTCCACATTACACGGCCAGTATTACGCGACCAAATAATGTACAGCCAATAATACGCGACCAATAATATTACATGGATTGGCGTCGTAATATCAGGGTGTACATTATTTGGTTGCGTATTATTGGCTGTGTAATATCACCCCTTGCTGATTTTGTACAGGCGATAATACGCAGCCAGGATTACGAAGCCAAAATATGTACATGTAATATCAGGGTTTGCATTATTGGCTGTGTAATACGGGCCGGACACTTTTTGTACGGGCGATAATGTTAAGCCAATATTACGTGTACATCACAGATTAAAATATAGAAATGTCATAGTCAAAGCCTCGTTTGCATGTTCTAGTAACCTTTTACCACAGATTATGAATCGCGATTGCTCCGGCGCTGCGGGAAGTGCTGCCTTTCCGCCTTTGCGTAACAAAGCACAGGCACCAATGCTCGCTAAAATATATATTAAAAATAGGAAAAGTGACATTATTCCATTTGTGTTTAAGGTCGTTTTGAGAAAGATCGTTAGTGTCAAAAGTTGCAAAATTGGCAATAGTGTTGAAAATGTTCAAAGCATTCAAAGCATTGGGGACCGTGATAGGAAAGATATTCGAACGACTTTTGCAGCCTTTACTGGTGAACAATATAAGTATTGATGATGCACAGTTTGGTTTCCGTCCTGGACTTTCAACGGACTCTGCTATCTTCAGTCTAGGGTTTGGTTCACTGGTAGATAATGCTTTTAGTATTAAGTCCGCCATTTGTACACTTTTAATTGTGCAATAAAGTATAAATAAATATATAAAGCATACCGTCAATTACCATCTTGCACGGGAGACGTCAGTTTATGCCTGTTTTCTGGATTTGAGTCGGGCATTTGATCTGGTGAATTATAACATTCTTTGGAACAAACTGTCATAGGCTCGGGTCCTGGACGAAGTGATAAAACTCTTTAAGTACTGGTACGGAAACCAAACAAATGCTGTAAGATGGGGCGACACGACATCCAGTGAGTACAGACTGGACTGCGGGGTACGCCATGGGGGGGCTAACCTCTCTGGACCTGTTTAATGTTTATGTAAATGAGTTGATCGAGGAGCTGAGAAGCACCAGGATCGGATGCCATATTGGAAATGTTTGTGTTAGCAACCTCAGTTACGCTGATGATATGGTGCTTCTTAGCCCCTCGATCAATAGATTGCGGAAACTACTTGCAGTGTGTGAGAAATATGCTAAACAACATGGACTAAAATATAATGTAGAAAAAACGGAACTATAGGTGTTTCGTGAGGGTAGGGGTCCGGAGAGAATTCCAGATATTTACTTGCTGGATTCACCGGTAAAGGTTGTAAGGCATTTCAAGTATCTTGGTCACGTAATGACCGAGGACATGTCGGACGATAGCGACATGGAGCGGGAGAGAAGGAGTCTGTCCATCAGTAGCCCAATTACAGAACTTGGCTACAATCGGATTATCACTTTTTTTCATAGCAAATTCGACTCTATCGCAAGGCATTAGTGGTTGCGATATTGAGAATTCGATTGAAGCCAAGTTATGTAATACGGCCACACATGTAACATGCTCGCGCGCAGATATGCTAAATGTACTCATGATGTTAAGGTTGCCTTATTAACGCTTACTGTATATCTTTATATACATGTCTGCTTTGGATAAGTATACTAGGAATGCATATAGAACCATACGGGTGCAATATAATAACGCATTTCGCATCCTTATGAAAAAACCTAGATTCTGCAGCGAGTCGGGCATGTTTGCTGATGCACGGGTTCCCGATTTCTTTGCTATTGTGAGATCCCGTATCGCGTCATTTTGGAACGGGTTAAGGCGATCAAAAAATGCCATTCTGAAGTGTCTGTCGGAAGATATGTATTTGTAGTCCTATTTTCCGATTTTGGGTTTCTGTTCACCAGGACGAGAATCGCAAATGACTTGCAATTTTTATTTTATTTAACAATTGAAACAAAAAGTTAGGTAGGAACGTAACTTTGTACGTATCTTATTTTATTTTAGTTTAGTTTTAATTCATATATGGGAAGTAATTTGCCTGCAATAAAGATTATTATTAGTATTATTATAAAGCGAACGTCTTGATATAAAATTTTAAAAATGTACATTTCGAAACTGCCCACAACCTTATAATTTATTCGTAGCCCACAACGCCATCTCATCATCTCGATCGCAGGGCTGCGTTCACTTACTACGCTCGAATCATCCGTGCGATTATCACTCGATCATCCGGAGTTAGTGAACGACTTTGGACGTCCACATAGAACTGACAACTGTCAAGTGTCAGTTTCATACTATTCCTCCCCTCCACTACTATTTTTCGGATGACCCAGGCGAACGCCCGACGACGCCGCCGTGAACGATTTCGAGTGATCGCGCGGGTGATCCGTGCGTCCTCATACGTAGTAAGTGAACGCGCCCCAGGGATCGTGTCAGTTCAACTGTCAGCTGTCAGTAATGTCAGTTCTTCTTATGTCTATGGCAAAAAAATCATAAAAAAAAGCATGACGGCGGAAAGACTTTTGCGAAAATCTAAAATTGCTCAATAATTATCTAACATACAAAAGCTCACGTATTTGAGCAACTGCTCTGTGTTTACTTCGTGATTTAAAATCTGTTCGCGATCCGGCATGATGGTGGAAGGGTCAGCATTTACTCGCACCGATGTGTTCCAAATGGCAATTCGCGTTGCGTTCGTATCTGCTGTTACTTACTTCTCGATCAAATGGCTCGTGAACCAGATAGATCCTACGTCCAAGAGTCGGAAAAAGGCGGAGGAACGGGCACGGGAACAGTTACGCAAGTGAGTGCATTATCGATCTACAGGGCTCTGTCAGAATTTTAAATAATACCTATATTGAGGAAGGTAACTGATCTTCCTCACTTTGTGATATGATATCTGCGGTACCTACGATTCTAGACCCAACCCCCTACTGCGGTTAACTGTACAAGCTTTACCGTTGATATTGTGGGGGAAGGGTGGTAGGCAGTAGTGGAGAGGGATTAGAACCACCTGAGAGTGGGAGACGTAGACTCCGCCCCCTCTCTTAGTTATTTTTTAATATATCACCTTTTTTGTAAAATCTTATAAGAATTGTATCTACAGAACCACATATTAACAAGTATTTTTTTGTTTTCACCTTGGAAATCTATCTCTGCTATCACCCTGCAGTGACGGTCTAACTTGGCCGTGATAGGTTAGAAGGCTAAGTGGTTTATTTTATTTGAGCTTTGATACTTGTAGGGCACCACCGTTGAGTTAGGATGCAGGTTAGGCTTGGAGGTGGCCCAAAGCCATCAAATATTTTCAAAAAACAAGCAATAATTTTAATAAAATGGGGGAAGAAAATCTAGCCAAGTTCTACTAATCCCCCCTCTTAAAATCAAAATCGACGGTAAAGCTTGTACAGTGATTCTCACTTTTTATTTTCTATCCTAAAACAATTCATTTTTGCTATTTAATTTTTTCTTCACCCAAACTTTTCATTTGTATCATTCTGGCTATGCTTTTACATCTCTTACCAATCTCTTGGTTGTTTCCTTCACAAAGATCTATACAAAACTTATGAATGTGTGTATTTATGAATAAAGCAACCAATATACAGAGTGTGCATGTGTTAAGGATGTCTTCCAGAGCGGGGTTTGGCGGAAAGCACTCACTGGCTCTGGACAAACTCACTGACCACGAGATGATCATCGCCTCACAGCTGGTGGTTCCTGAAGAAATTAATGTAAGATTTTTAATTATCTGCTATGTTCCTATTGATCCGTCAAATCCAACTGTAGTAGTTCTGCCCACTGCTTTGCCCCCATGGTAAAAAGTAACCGGTCTAATTCCAGGACCAAAAGTACTTATGAAGTACAATAAACTACATTCTATTAAAATTTGTTCAGGCGTGTTCTATAACATTTTTTACTATTGCGCTGCTTGTAGAAGCTGCTTGTATAAGTAGTCATTAGCCCTGCGTTTGAGATGATGAGATGGCGTAGTGGCCAGTTTCGAAAGGTACATTTTTAATAAGCCGTTTCCATTGAACGTTTTCAACACTTTTGTCATTTTTGCAACTTCCTGTGTCAACATGTCATTGAAAGTTGCAGAACAAACGGTGATCCAAAACGTTCAGAACGCTAATTTCGCCCACAAATGGCCAAAGGGAACGCAAAATGGTGATCATATTTAGCGTTTTAAAGTAATTTTCGCCAATTGTTACAAAACGAACGGCCCCATGATTGACAAACAGAATACATTAGATTTTTAAGTCAAAACCTAAGCTATCCACCAGTGAAAACTGGGCTGCGTTCACTTACTAAGCTCGGATCATCTGTTTGATTATCGCTCGATCATCCGGAGTTAGTGAACGACTTTGGAGGTCCACATAGAACTGGCGACTGTCAAGTGTCAGTTTCATACTATTCCTCCCCTCCACTACTATTTTTCGGATGACCCAGGTGAATGCCCGACGACGCCGTGAACGATTTCTAGTAGTTTTTAAGTGATGCATGAACAAACATCCAGACAGACAAGATTTTTTGAACACTATATTATTTTCCAGTAGCTTATTGTAAATGCCCTAGACTAGACCATTTTTTTCATTATCTTTCGTTACTTATTGCTTTATTATAAGTACTTAGAGCTGAAAATAAATTTAAACTGTGGTAAATTTATGGTCATTATCTTTCATATCATATCTATTTATACAAAATTATACCAATTTTAGGTAAAAAAATAAGATGTAGATTCAGTTTACATTTAATTACTGCTGTCATTAATTACTATAATATCCTAAAGGGCTATGGAAGACATAATTATCTGATTTTAAAACTATCATTCAACACCCTCAAAAAGTAAACTTTATTCTTTAACAAAAAAAATAATAAAAAAATTAAATAGTAAGGAAGTAGTTATTTTTAACTACTTCCTTACTATTTAATTCAAGGTTAGTGCTAAATAAATATATGTTTGTATCATTTTCATTCAGTTTTTTCATTTACTAGCTGTACCCGCGGCTTTGCACGCATTGTTATTTCGGTAGGTTAAAAGTACATAGGTGCTATTGCAGCCCATACGTGTTATTCTAGGACCAAAAGTACCTAAGAAGTACAATATACTATATCAAAATTTCTTCAGCTGTCAAATAGGTTTTTATAGATTGCTCAGCTTCTACTCATCAGATTGGGATACCAAGTACCCCAGTTTTTAAGTCAAACCAAAAGCTATTCAACAGTGAAACCCACTTTGCAATCGGTACAGTAATTTTTAGTAAAAACTACTGTACCAATAATTGCGAAGTGGTTTTCACTTTTTACGTGATACGCGAACAGACTCACACAGTTAAAAAAAAATTTAAATTCCGGGGTTGATAAAAATCATGATTTCTTTAAGATAATCAAAAAAATCGGATTTATTTGATTTAAATCGGATTTATTTGATTTAAATCGGATTTATTTGATTTAAATCAAAATACATAAAGTCTGAAATGTCAGTCAGTTTTAAAACACAAACACAATACATAAAGTCTGAAATGTCAGTCAGTTTTAAAACACAAACACAATACATAAAGTCTGAAATGTCAGTCAGTTTTAAAACACAAACACAATACATAAAGTCTGAAATGTCAGTCAGTTTTAAAACACAAACACAATACATAAAGTCTGAAATGTCAGTCAGTTTTAAAAAACACAATAGCTTATTTATTTGCGATCTATTTCTGTCACACATGATTTTAAATGTTTTTTCATTCTCGCTAAAGCCCATTTATTTCTTATAACAAGTTTTACACACCACTTTGTTATATTGGCCTACTTTTTTTCATTGAAATAAACCCATACAGTATCTTTTATTCTTGCAGACATCTTTTTGTTGTATTCACTCTTTCACTAATCAATAACAAACGACCGGGCGAAACCGGCGGATACAGTCGCGAGTTAAATTTCAGAGAATTCCCGAACTGTGTAAGTAAACAGAGCATTGCACAAGGGTAAATAAAGTATTGATTTAAATCAAGGACTTTTTTGAAAAAAACACTTGGTTTAAATCGCGATTTAAATCACTGATTTTAATCAAGTGATTTAAATCATCTCAACCCTGTTAAATTCTTCAATAGCTTATTTTAAGTAACCTAGAGCATTTTTTTTAATTATCTTCTTTGTACAGACTTCGAGATAAGAAGTTTCACTTCTTACAGAGTCGCATAAGAAGAGAAACTTCTTATACAACTTCCAACAAGGTTGCGTTAAACGTTTAACGCTACCATGGAGGCCTTCCTATTTTCATTTCCACATTACGAAGTTTCACTTCTTCCGCGCGGAGGGACTCCACGATCGTTTTTCGTACCTATTGCTTTATTATAAGTATAGATAGATATCACGGGCCTCATACCAAAGGGAACTGAACAAAACCCCTACTTTTCAGGAGAGACAAAAACCTGAATTTTTTTTTTTGGGGTAAATCTAGCTTACTGTAAATTTTCATGTGGCGTTATAAACACATCATACACTATAAATAATGCTTGATTATAATTTAAGTGTTCTCTAACATGCGTTTTTTGTTAGTACATCTCTTTGGCTTGACGACAATATCATGAAACTTAGTCAAATTTTCGCAAAAACCATAGGATTTGAGGACGTAAAAAAGCCACTGCCACTGATTACATTACGCTCTTACTACTTTTTATTAATATTCATAAATTTCGCCCTAAAATTGTTCAAAAGTGTTTGTGAAGTGGAAGTCGCCAAGGAATACATCTGTGGTATCGTTATTTACGATCATAATCAGCTAAAAAACTACAAAACTACTACAGATAAGTTGGAAATATCTACCCTATTTTATTTATAATTGGTGTTCGGTACAAAATTACCCACATATTTTTAATACTTGTAGTGTCATAATCAACTGACAGTGACCAATTTCATTTTGGCATATATTTCAAGTTGTCAAATTCAACTGACAAGACTGTTTTTCATTTTGACAACATAAATAGTATTGCCATTAGTTAAAAATTGCCTAGATATCGGTAATTTGCCAAGATGAGCATCTGTAGTAAATGTGTTAAGCAAGTTAAAGCGAGTGACCTCAGAGCTTGCTCCAAGTGCAACGCTGTTTACCACTACCAGTGTTTAGGCATATCTGCATAGAATTTTGCCAAGGAGTTGAAGACCTATAGGGCTACTTGGAAGTGTTCGAAGTGCAGAGCTGCGGACAAACGGAGGGAAAGCTCTGTTACGCCTTCCCAATCTACCCCAGTCCAGATATTGGATTCACCAGCTACTCACAGCATCGAAAATTTAAAAAGTTATATTGACAAAAAATTAGATGAGTCATTGTCGAAGCTTCTTAAAGATATAAAACGTGATTTTTCGGCGGAAAGTTCAGATACTCGCATCAAAATTCAAGAACTGACTGAAAGTGTCAACTTTATGTCCACAAAGTGTGAACAGCTGAAGGCAGGCTTAGATACTAAATCCAAGAAGATAGACAACTTGGAGATTGAGAACACATGTGACTGACCTAAACGGCAGATTGAATCAATTTGAACAGCAATCTCGCGAGTGCAATCTCGAAATTCAGTGCGTCCCTGAGCATAAGTCTGAGAACTTGAACACGGTTATACGGTAACTAGCTACCACCGTGGGCTATTCTTTACCTGAGTTCGAGTTATCTAACTATCATCGTGTAGCTAAAATAAACCAGGACTCAAATAGACCTCGCTCGATTGTGGTGAAACTGTCCAGCCCACTGGTCCGAGATAAAATCTTAGCCGCAGTCAAAACCTTCAACAGGACCCATCAAAACGACAAGCTCAATTCATCGCACTTAGGCCTTGGCGAAAAGAAGCCAATTTACGTTTGCGAGCATCTATCTCCCGCTAACAAGCTTCTACACGCGGCTGCACGAAAAGTTGCAAAGGATAATAAAGTTCAGTTCGTGTGGGTAAAAGGAACGGCCGTATCTTTATGAGGAGGGATATCAGTTCCAGGAGCTTTTTGGTTAAGGACTTGGATTTTCTGATTTCTCTCAAATTCGACAAGTTTGATTAATGGTTTCACTATGTAAAACTTCCTTAAAATGTATTGATATTAACTTTCTTTACCAGAATGTTAGAGGTCTTAGGACTAAAACCGGAGTTATATTAAATAATGTATTAAAACAGGACGCGGATGTTGTTCTGTTGACTGAGACATGGTTGAATGACTCGGTGTTCGATCATGAACTTTTCGATAGCAGGTATATGGTTTTCAGGCGAGACCGAGGTTCAACTAACCCTGACAAATCTGATGGTGGTGGAGTTCTTATTGCAGTTTTAAAAAAACTGGAACCTGTTCGTAAATTGAAATGGGAGTCTGCAAATGAAGACCTTTGGGTTGCAATCAGATTAAAGCAAGGCAACTCAACGATCTCTCTATGCATTTGCACCCTATACCTTCCTCCCCCTATCACTTATAGTCGTTTTGAAAACCTGATATTGAGTATTACAGATGTTGTTCAGCACAAAATGCCGCAAAAATCAATACTCTTACTGGCAGGTGATTTTAACCTTCCTCATTTGCAGTGGAGTTTTGATATTGACTCCAATTGTTTGCTTCCCGGTTGTGCCTCGAGTCCAACTGATAGTCTGCTTATAGACACTCTCTCTTTTAATTAAAAAAAAAATTAAAGGGTTCCCGCGGGATAGGCGTTGAAAGTTATTTAAAAGAACACGTATCACGCTGAAACTACTGGATGGATTTTGTTGCAACGTGGCACAGTCATAGTTTATATAATGGGTAAAATTGAAGATAATTTTTATCCCGAAAAAATAAAGAGTTCCTGCGGGATAATGTCCCAAATTCTGTAAATTGAAGATATATTGTAATTTTTTTGGAGGCCCTTGTATATTTAATACTAAAGGCAAACTGTATTTTTGTAATTTGTGTCTGTCTGTCTGTCTATCTGTCTGTCTGTCTGTACCTTGGCCGCGCATCACTCCGAAAATACTCACTGAATTCAAATGAAATTTGGTATGATTTGAGTTCATACTTCGAGGTAGGATACTGGATACTATTCATCCCGAAAAATTTCAGAGTTCGTGCAGGATAGGCGTTGAAAGTTATTTAAAAGAACACGTATCACGCTGAAACTACTGGACGGATTTTGTTGCATCTTGGCACAGTCATAGTTTATATAATGGGTAAAAATTGATAATAATTTTTGTCCCAAAAAAATAAAAGGGTTCCTAAGGAATATGGGTCCAAATTCTGTACATTAAAGATATTGTGTTATTTTTGGCATTTGCTCTATGTTCGATAATGAAGCCTAAACTGTATGTTTTTTTTAATTTTTGTCTGTATGTCTGTCTGTCTGTATCTTGGGCGCACATCACTCCACTGGAACTACTTGATGAATTAAAATGAAACTTGGTATGATTTAAGTTTATACAAAGAGGTAGAACATAGGATACTTTACATCCCGAAAAATTAATGGGTTCTCGCAGGATAGGGGTTGAAACTTATTTAAAAGAACACGTACCACGCTGAAACTAATGGACGGGTTTTGGCGCAACTTGGCACCATCATAATTAATATGATACAAGTTTTATCCCGAAAAAATAAAATGCTTCTGCGGGATATGGGTCCAAAGTTATGATAATATTTAAGTAATAAATAATATTTTTTGGATGGTATAGAGAATATTCGATACTGAAGCCAAAACTGTTTTACTTTTTATTTTTGTCTGTCTGTCTGTCTGTCTGTCTGTCTGTCCGTATCTTGACCGCACATCGCACAGAAACTACTGAATGAATTCAAATGAAACTTGGTATGACAGTCACATGTCTATACTTATAATAAAGCAATGGTGGCCTAACGGTTCTATAGTGCAATTTAGAATCCAAAGATACCGGGTTTAAAACCTAGGCTCCGCACCAATGACTTTTCTGAGTTATGTGCGGTTTTCCATCGCTCCGTGCTTCGGAGGGCACGTTAAGCTGTCGGTCCCGGCTGTTATTGATTAATAGCAGTCGTTAAGCCATGTCAGAGGCCCTTGCGCAGCTTGACAAACTCTGACATCAGAGGCCAGCACTACCTCATACGACAAACAAATAAAGCAATAGGTACGAAAAAGGCTGTAAAAAAAAAGATAAACAAAAAAATGCTTTTGGGTGCTTAAAAAGGGTATTGAACAATATATATATTTTTAATCGTGTCGCTCTGTCTGTTTGTTTGTTCATGCATCACGTAAAAACTATTGAACCGATTGAAATGCTGTTTTCATTGTAAGATAGCTTTGGGTTTGATTTAAAAACTGGTGTAATTGGTATCTCAATCTGCTGAGTTAGAAGCCGAGCAATGCATAAAAGTATTTTTGACGGCTAAAGAAATTTTGATCAAATGTTGGTATATTGGTCCTGGAATAGCACATTATGGTACTTTGAACCTAAAGAAAAGACCACGCGTGCGAAGCCGCGGGTACAGCTAGTACTTATAATAAAACTGTAACGGGTCCAATTCTGTACATTGAAGAAATTTTGAAATTATTTTTGGAACATACTCTTGATTCGATACTGAAGCCAAAACTGTACTTTTTTTCATTTTGTCTGTCTGTCTGTCTGTCTGTATGAATCTTGGCTAGGCATCACGCCGAAACTACTGAATGAATTTATATGAAACTTGGTATGATTTGAGTTCATACTACGAGGTACGACATAGGCTACTTTTCATCCCGAAAAATGAAAGGGTTCCCGAAGCGATTGGGGTTGAAAGTTATTTCAAAAAACACTTACCACTCTGAAACTACTGGACGGATTTTGATGCAATTTGGCACAGTTATAGTTTATATGATGGGTTAAAATTCAGAATACTTTTTATCCCGAAAAAATAAAGAGTTCCTGTGGTATATCATAACTTTTGCAGCTCTATTCCGCAGGAACCTTTTATTTTTTCGGGATATAATTAACCTCAATTTTACCCCCATCACATAAACGATGACTGTGCCAAGTTGCATCAAAATCTGTCTAGTAGTTTCATCGTGATACGTGTTCTTTTAAATAAGTTTCTAGCCCTACTCTGCGGGAACCCTTTAATTTTTCGGGATGAAAAGTATCCTATATCCTACCTCGTAATATGAACTCAAATCATACCAAGTTTCATTTGAATTCATTCAGTAGTTTCGGCCTGATGCGCGGCCAAGATACAGAAAGACAGACAAAAATGAAAAAATAATATTTTTGGCTTTAGTATAGAATAAACAGTACCCTCCAAAAAATATTACAAAATATCTTCAATGTACAAAGTTGGACCTGTTACAGTTTTATTATAATTATAGATATACACAACATTTTTAATTAATTTCAGGTGAACTGGAAAGACATTGCAGGGCTGGACCAGCTGATCCAGGAGCTGCGGGAGACTGTCATCCTGCCGATACAGAAACGGGAACTCTTCGCTGACAGCAGACTCACACAGCCCCCCAAGGGGGTGCTTCTCCACGGGCCACCTGGTACGTTCGCAGCAGAGGCCCTACTCTTTTTCAAAAGTATTTGTGTAGTCAGATGAAAATCATACCATTTATTACAAACTAGCTGTACTCGTGGCTTTGCCCGCGTGGTCATTTCATATAAAAGTAGCCCATACGTGTTATTTCACCTAAAATACCTATAAAGTACAATATACTACATTTCTTCCAAATTCGTTCAGCAATCAAATAGTTTTTTTTTTATCGAATACTCGGCATGTAATCATCGGATTAATATACAAAGTACCTCAGTTTTTAAGTCAAACCCTATGCTATCCAACTGCTAACTGCTAACTGCTGCCAAACCGCATCGAAATCGGTCCAGTGGTTTTTACATGATGCGCGAACAAACATACAGACAAACAGACAGAAATGATTTAAAAAAATACATATTCTTGTTCAGTACCCTATTTTAATTATCCAAGTTTTTTTTAAATTATCTTCTTTGTACAGATAAGAGTCTTGAACTTTACAAACAATGTAGATTATTGAGTTGAAAGAAAAATCATAAAAACAATATTTCAAACTGCCCACCATATGTGAAAACAATATTTCGATGTGAAATAGAGACTCAAAAAAATCTGTTTCTGAATAAAGTGGGTGGATTGCTGGAACATAGCTGGGATCAAAATATCCATTCCAAAATCAACCTGAAGCTAACTTTACCTCATCTGTGTGTAAAAAATACCTATTCCAAAATCAACCTGAAACTAACTTGACCTCATCTGTGTGTAAAAATACCCATGCCAAAATCAACCTGAAACTAACTTGACCTCATCTATGTGTAAAAATACCCATTCCAAAATCAACCTGAAACTAACTTGACCTCATCTGTGTGTAAAAAATACCTATTCCAAAATCAACCTGAAACTAACTTGACCTCATCTGTGTGTAAAAATACCCATTCCAAAATCAACCTGACACTAACTTGACCTCATCTGTGTGTAAAAATACCCATTCCAAAATCAACCTGAAACTAACTTGACCTCATCTGTGTGTAAAAATACCTATTCCAAAATCAACCTGAAACTAACTTGACCTCATCTGTGTGTAAAAATACCCATTCCAAAATCAACCTGACACTAACTTGACCTCATCTGTGTGTAAAAATACCCATTCCAAAATCAACCGGAAACTAACTTGAGCTCATCTGTGTGTAAAAATACCCATTCCAAAATCAATCTCAAGCTAACTTTACCTCTTCTATGTGTAAAAATACCCATTCCAAAATCAACCTGAAACTAACTTGACCTCATCTGTGTGTAAAAATACCCATTCCAAAATCAACCTGAAACAAACTTGACCTAATCTGTGTGTAAAAATACCCATTCCAAAATCAACCTGAAACTAACTTGACCTCATCTGTGTGTAAAAATACCTATTCCAAAATCAACCTGAAACTAACTTGACCTCATCTGTGTGTAAAAATACCCATTCCAAAATCAACCTGAAACTAACTTGACCTCATCTGTGTGTAAAAATACCCATTCCAAAATCAACCTAAAGCTAACTTGACTTCACTGTGTATAAAAAAGAGGTGAGACATCTCTTTTTGCACCTGGATAGAATTCGTGCTCTGATCCTGAAGATGGATTGTCATGGTGGCCTTGCTGTACAAACACTTCAACACTTCGATGTACCGGTAATCAATCTGGCACCGCTGTAATGACTGTAGCACTGCCCAGGTCTCGGCTGAATCAAAGGCTTTCTCGTAGTCCACAAACGCTAGACATAGTGGCCGATTATACTCTTCGGTCTTCTGTATAATCTGCCGGAGCGTATGGATGTGGTCTACGGTGCTAAAGCCTTTTTGGAATCCAGCTTGTTCGGGAGGCTGTAAGTCGTCAAACCTACGAGTGAGACGGTTTGTAACTACTCTCGAAAACAGCTTATAGACGTGGCTCAGCAGCGAAATTGGCCTATAATTCTTTAAGATGGTTTTATCACCTTTCTTAAAGAACAAAACTATTACGCTCCTGTGACACGCCTCTGGCGTAGTACCCTCGAGGATGATAGAGTTAAACAGCTTCTGAAGGACTTTAAGTACCGATGTTCCACCCGCTTTCAGTAGCTCTGTCGTTATTCCGTCCTCCCCTGGTGCCTTATTGCTCTTAAGCTGTTTGAGAGCCATTCTGATTTCGTATAGGCTGACGTCCGGAATATCTTCGGTATAATGTCGGGTCAAACGGGCTCTTGCATCGCTAGTCGTGCTAGTATTATCATTAAGCATCATTTAATAGTCTTAACTATCAAAATTCTGTTATTTAACAATGTAAGTTTATTGGATAGTTTTTTTTTATTACGGACTAGGCAATCGTTTGACTACGATCTCATCTGATGGAAAGCGATGATGTGGTCGAAGGTGTAACATGCTTGAAAAAAGAAAAAAAAAAGAGTCAGTGCATGCCAGCCCTATGCGAAAGGGCATAGGCATTCCTAAAATGAAATAAGTACTTTTTACCAGACTGCGCATCACAAAGGATTGTAATTGTGGCTTTATATAGAACAAACGCATGGGCCGATATTGATGATTCTTATGTCAATCGATTTTTCTTAATCTTGTGAGTGCTAAAGAAATGACAGTAATCAAAATTCAATATGGCTTTTTTTTATTTTATTTGTAATTTTGAATGACCATTTAGTATCTATAATGATTTAAAATTGGTTAGCAACCATTCTCAGTCGGGTTTTTTTTCTATGTACGTAAATTTTCTTGTTACAGGATGTGGAAAAACCCTAATAGCCAAAGCGACGGCCAAGGAGGCCAACATGAGTTTCATCAACCTCGACGTGTCACTCCTCACCGACAAGTGGTACGGAGAGACGCAGAAGCTCGCAGCTGCAGTGTTCAGTCTCGCTGTCAAGCTTCAGCCCTGCATCGTGTTCATAGGTCAGTTTAATAGTAAAACATGAGCTTCATCAACCTCGACGTGTCTCTCCTCACCGACAAGTGGTACGGAGAGACGCAGAAGCTCGCAGCTGCAGTGTTCAGTCTCGCTGTCAAGCTTCAGCCCTGCATCGTGTTCATAGGTCAGTTTAATAGTAACACATGAGCTTCATCAACCTCGACGTGTCTCTCCTCACCGACAAGTGGTACGGAGAGACGCAGAAGCTCGCCGCTGCAGTGTTCAGTCTCGGAGTAACTACCCGTGCTAAGACGCGTGGAGTGTAGTATAAGATACTTTTATTCTAGAAAAACTTGTTAAATAAATGAATGCGTGTTGTTTGCAGACGAGATCGAGTCTTTCCTGCGCACGCGCACTGCGCACGACCACGAGGCCACCGCCATGATGAAGACGCAGTTCATGTCGCTCTGGGATGGACTCATTACCGACCCCACCTGCACCGTCATCATCATGGGTGAGGAACCGCACTGTGTTGTGTACTTAGGGGAGTAGCCATGATAGACGCAGTTCATGTCGCTCTGGGACGGACTCATCACCGACCCCACTTGCACCGTCATCATCATGGGTGAGGAACCGCAGTGTGCTGTGTACTTAGGGCAGCAGCAATGATAGACGCAGTTCATGTCGCTCTAGGACGGACTCATCACCGACCCCACTTGCACCGTCATCATCATGGGTGAGGAACCGCAGTGTGCTGTGTACTTAGGGCAGCAGCAATGATAGACGCAGTTCATGTCGCTCTAGGACGGACTCATCACCGACCCCACTTGCACCGTCATCATCATGGGTGAGGAACCGCAGTGTGCTGTGTACTTAGGGCAGCAGCAATGATAGACGCAGTTCATGTCGCTCTGGGACGGACTCATCACCGACCCCACTTGCACCGTCATCATCATGGGTGAGGAACCGCAGTGTGCTGTGTACTTAGGGCAGCAGCAATGATAGACGCAGTTCATGTCGCTCTGGGACGGACTCATCACCGACCCCACTTGCACCGTCATCATCATGGGTGAGGAACCGCAGTGTGCTGTGTACTTAGGGCAGCAGCAATGATAGACGCAGTTCATGTCGCTCTGGGACGGACTCATCACCGACCCCACTTGCACCGTCATCATCATGGGTGAGGAACCGCAGTGTGCTGTGTACTTAGAGCAGCAGCAATGATAGACGCAGTTCATGTCGCTCTGGGACGGACTCATCACCGACCCCACTTGCACCGTCATCATCATGGGTGAGGAACCGCAGTGTGCTGTGTACTTAGGGCAGCAGCAATGATAGACGCAGTTCATGTCGCTCTGGGACGGACTCATCACCGACCCCACTTGCACCGTCATCATCATGGGTGAGGAACCGCAGTGTGCTGTGTACTTAGGGCAGCAGCAATGATAGACGCAGTTCATGTCGCTCTGGGACGGACTCATCACCGACCCTACGAGGGCTGTTTCATAAGTCGTTTTAAAAAGTAAAAAAATATATTTTTTTTTTAAACAATTTATATTTATTTGAGGGCCAAACACTTGTTCGAGCGAGTTTCCAATTTTTTTATCCCCTTCAAAAAATACGTTTTGTCGAGGTCTTCAAAATAGCTGTTTACACCTGCGATGCAGTCCTCATTTGTCAAAAAATGTTGCCCTCCAATCCATCTTTTCAGATTTGCGGATAGGTAATAATCGCACGGAGCTAGGTCCGGTAGGAGGACTTTCTTGGGGGACAATTTTGGTCGTTTTTCCAACAATTTGGCATTAAAACGGTCCAATAACTCTGCGTAATAACGGCCAGTGATAGTCTTTCCCTTTTCCAAGTAATCAATCATAATGATTCCTTCGCCATCCCAGAAGACTGTCGCCATCACCTTCCCAGCCGACAAAACAGTCTTGGCGTTCTTTGGGGCACGTTCACCAGTCGCCATCCATTGTTTTGATTGCTGTTTTGATTCAGGTGTATAATGATGGACCCAAGTTTCGTCCACAGTGACAAATCGACTCAAATAATTCCGAGGATTACGCTTCATCATATCCAAACACAATTTTGAAATTCGCTTTCGTTGGTGTTTTTCTTCGATTGTCAACAAACGTGGCACCCATCGTGCAGACAGCTTTGTCATACCCAAATCTTCATGCAGGATTTTATGTACTCGCTCAGTGGAGATGCCTGTGTTCTCAGCTATTTCACGCACCTTCACTCGGCGGTCGTCGAGTACAATATTATGGACTTCTTCAACAACATCCTCAGTAGTGACTTCGATTGGGCGACCAGAGCGTGGAGCATCAGATGTGCTTGACCGACCACGTTTAAAATCATTTATCCAGTTATAAACAGTCTGCAACGTTGGTACCATGAACAGAATCAAGTTCAGTTTTTATTGTGCAGCACTGCAACCCTTCATAAAAAAATGTTTTATAACGGCACGAAATTCAGATTTTTCCTTGTTGAAAATTTACGAGTGATCACAGTGAAACATGGTTAAACTGACAAAAACTTGTTTTTTTTTTGTTGAATTTTAAACATTAGTCTTCATTTGAAAGATTGTGCCTGCCAGTGTTAATGCTATTTACCAGAAAAAAGGTTTTATAAATAGTTTTTAAAAGGACTTATCAAACAGCCCTCGTACCTATATCGCCATCATCATGTGTGAGGAACCGCAGTGTGCTGTGTACTTAGGGGAGTTAAAACTTCATCATCACTCAACTGTCGCATCGAAACTAATAGAAAAAGCTTTAAAAATGCTCAATGAATGTCATTTTTTTGTGTTATATTCTTTTTATTTCTTTGTTTTTTTTTTACTTTATCAATTTTTCGGTATAAAAAAAAATGATCGAAGTAAAAATATGTAGCTTACTTAAGCCAAACTTGGGAGACGTCATCTCCCGAGGATGCCTCGTGCAGAGGCGAAACACGTGTAGTATTGTAAGTATGTAAGTCCCCTAGTGGCGGACACCGAAAGTTTTCGAAAAATGTACCTAACTTTATTTCTTAACTAGCTGTACCCGCGGCTTTGCCCGCGTGGTCATTTCATTTAAAAGTTACTCATACGTGTTATTCCAGGACCAAAAGTACCTATATTATACAATAATATACTACATTTGTTCAGCCGTCGAATAGTTTTTTATCGATTGCTGGGCATCTAATCATCAGATTAAGATACTAAGAAGCCCAGTTTTTAACTCAAACCCTAAGCTATCCAATAGTGAAAATTGCATTGCAATCGATCAAGTAGTTTTTACTTGATGCGTGAACAAACTTACATACTGACCTTCAGTAGTGAGCCGACATGGCCGTGATAGGTTAGAAGACGAAGGCGGGAGCTCGCTAAGCTTCGCTCTCGCCTTCGACTTCTAACTATTCACGGCCAAGTCGGGTTGCCACTGAAGGCTGTTGGCAGAAATCTATCTGTGTTGCAATAGCAAATAAATAATTAATAGGTTGGTCTAGTGGCTAGTGACCCTGGGGAACGAAATCAAACGGTCGCGTATTCGAATCCTGCAAGGTGCAATCATTTGTGTGATGAGCAAAAATGTTTGTTTCCGAGTCATGGATGTGATATTCGTATTTATGTACGTTATCTAGTGCCCATATTACAGGGTATATCCTAGTTTGGGGCTAGGTAATTGGTATGGAATTGTCCCCAATATATTTATTATTATTTATTAATGTTTGTACAGCCACCAAGACACTTTGTGGAATAGAATATAATAGCGTTATGTGGAGCGTTATTCGAAACTACCTATACCCGATCGCAGCTCGGCCAGTGACGTCATAAATGTTCGAAACCTTTACGGTGTACTTTCGAAGAATACATTTTTGCTTTCTGGATTTTAAAACATACTCGATGCCAACCACGAACCTCTACAGATTCATGATGCCAACACGGTCTCTGACGTCAAGAGCGTTGTGTACGTAATGTATATTTTCGAAATATTATGCAACAACGTCGGCTTTCCTTTAGTTAGTGCATCAGACAGTTCTGTTAGTACAACATGTAAAACATTAAGGATTCTGGCACAGAGTACTATGTATATACGGAAATAGAGGCCTATCTTCGCGCCCAATAGGGGTAAAGCTCAGTGGCGCCTCTGTATTTAGCTAATGGAACTATTGCTTCATGAAAAGTTTTTGTTGAGTGCAAAAGTTTTTGAGGCTACTCGGATACGAACCTGGGAATGACGGCACGTCAGTTGGGTACTGACACCACTGTGCCACAAAGGATCTTAAACACTGGCCAAAAATTTAGTGTCCGCTTCTGTCTTTTCACTTTGTTTGTAAACAATAAAAAGTGCGAAAAAGTCTTTAAGGCTACTCGGCTTTGAACCTGGGTTTGACGGCACGTAAGTCGGGTTCTGACACCATTGCGCCACGAAGGATCTTAGACATAGGTCGAAAATTGGGTGTCCGCTTCTGTCTTTACACTTTGTTTGTAAACCATAATAATTAAAAAACTACCATCTGCAATATGACGTAACAAAACTTGACGGTTTACTTCAGGAAATTACATAAGCCTTAAAAAAATCAAAGAAAATGTAAAAAAACGCACAAAATATGTAAATGCTTATAAATAGTGAGGCAAAACATTCATAGCAGCGCGTGGATTCGATCCATGTGCCTCTGTGTTGCAGGCCAGGCACCGCTTCCACTGTGCCACTCTGACTTGTGGCATAGGTGCCGAATTTTCGGTACCGTTTTATAAACGGATGTGCAATTATTATTCCTTTCAAATTAACATAACTTTAGACTCATATCCCGCAGGAATCCCGTATTTTTTCGTGATTAAAAGTATCATTCATTTTAACACATACTATAAACTTTGACTGTGCCAAGTTACTTCAAAATCCATCCGGTAGTTTCAGCGTGATATGTGTTTTTTTTAAATAACTTTCAACCCCTATCCTGCGTGAACTATTGTTTTTTTCGGGATAAAACGTATTCTAAATGTTAATCCATAACATAAGCTATGATTGTGCCAGGTTGCATCAAAATTGGTCGGGTAGTTTCAGCGTGATGCGTGTTCAAAGAGACAGACAGACAGACAGCCAAAAAATAAACTAAAAACCTTTTTGCACTCCATATCGATTTTGAAGTTCATCTCAATTAAAATTTTCAAACAATATTTAATGTACAGATTTAGCCCAGTTATAGTTTTATTATAGTATAGATAGATTAGTTGCGCTGAGGCACACTATGCGAGTTCGAATCTCGTCCGTGATCCAAATATTTCCATTAGAAAATTATTATTAATTAGTTAAGGCAACAAATTTTAAAATCAATATAAATTATCAACAATGCAACTTCTGCCTAATTGTATTTAAAAACAATAATTAAACTTTGGTGAAAAAAAAAACATACATCGATCACATATGTAGGCGCCTGAACATTCAGGAATGTCTGCACATGCTTCATGAGCAACCATGGCAGCTGGAGCACTGTATTCAGTCTTCGTTGTAGTCCTCTAAGCACTAACGAATTTTGACTATCGCAGTTTGTAAGCTTTTTTAGTCCCATTTTCCTTTCTTATTCTCTTCTTCCATTTCAACCTCTTTCTGTTTCTTCTGTGCTCTGAAATAACGTTTAAAAGTTACTATAATCTATATAACTATTAAGTACATGATTATCGGGTGGCGCTATTTCTAACATTGCGCAGTACTGAGCGCATACATGCGCGAGCGCGCGTGGCAAGCAACTTAAAATAATATTTTCACAGTCCAGCGTTAAGGGACTGCTTAGTGTCCGGTCAGGATAATGCTTGAATTACGTGATCTATAGCTAATACGTTTTGAAAATCAACAAAAAGAAACATAGTCTATGAATAATAATGGAACCCACCTTTATTAACAAATACCATTCAGACTTAAACACAGAAATTTAGCTGTAACACTCACCTGGATGTTACGCGAGTGCTTTCCAGTCGGAAACTGAAATCGTCCGCTCCCGGTGTTGCCTTTTACGTAGTATTTACATTCTCTTTGGTGTTGCCTTGAACGACACTGACAAACTGCGTTGTGTGACCCTGTAACACTACGCCCTCCCGCGCCCCTTTCACCCGTGTTTGAATCGTTCACGTTGTAATTTTTCGAGATAATACCAGTGTCCGGCACTAGGGCCCGTATTAATAAATCGCTCTTGGTTGAGCTCTCAAGTTCGATATCAACTGATACGCTCTCAAGTTGTGATCAGCATCTTAAGATCGTCGCTGATTAATAAAGACATTTCAAGAGCATCTCAGATCATGTTGCTTTCAAGAGCCGCATCTCAATATGCTATGTCACGAACCACAACTTGAGAGTAAGATTGAATGAACTACGAATAAACGATTTATTTTCTTTAGTGAAAATTCTGTTTTTGCTCAAATAAGATATAACGTAAGGATAAAATTTATCACTTCGATGTAGTTGAATTAAATTAAATGCGATTATATTAAACGTAATGTTCATTTTCTACATAATTATCATAACCTTATCATCATCTGCTAAAGAACTTAACTCAATACATCAACAAATAACTATAACCTATGAAAATAAAAGTTATTTGATTAGCCATGCAGTATTTCCAGCGCGTATCCTTTGGTTACGATTTTGGATCTTATTAGACTTCAGCGAGTCCTCGCCAGGTTCTGATATCTACCAAATCTTCGGATATTTTCGCAATCATGCCAAATAAATTTGTTTATTTCCAGAGGAATATAAAAATATTCTTATAATGATGGTTAATATAATTATAATTATCAACTTCTGACATAATATTTTCGAAATCCTTGATTCTAGCAACTGCCAATCACGCTCTCAAGTCACGGATCGACTGCACTCAACATTCTGCATCTAAAAGCAGATCGCAAGTGCGCTCTTGAGAGTCGAGATTGATTTATTATTAAGCACTAACTCAGCTGATTACGGCATCTCAATCAACAGCTTAAGATATGTTTATTAATTAGATTAGCATCTTGAGATCGCTCTCAATAGCGCTCTCAGAGTTGAGGTCGGTTTATTAATACGGCCGTAGGTGCCGTCCGGCGTTACGGGACTTCCCCTTCCCCTGTGTTCTTATCTTTTTATTATATGTTAGTTTCATTTTTGGTAAGGGTTGGCTAATAGGGGCTATTTTTATTTTTTCGTTTGTCACCTAGGTGTCGTCCGGCGTTACGGGACTTCCGCTTCCCCTGTGTTCTTATCTTTTTATTTTATGTTAGTTTCATTTTTGGTAAGGGTTGGCTAATAGGGGCTATTTTTATTTTTTCGTTTGTCATTTGTCTGACTAACAGTTTGGCGGAAGTAAGCTACATATTTTTATTCTGTTCATTTTAAATATGGATTTCCGCAAAGTAACGCCTGAATTTAACAACTATACTTTTTACATTTTAAAGTTTTTTTTTTGCTTTTGTCATCGGTTTGCGAGCTACTCTGAAAGTTTCAGCCGGATAGCTAATAGGAAAAAACTTTTAAAAAGCGCGCGAGCTTGTCAAAGCCACCACGTAACGATGACGTGACACTTATATCAGTGGCTCACGTCAATAAAACTTTAATTACTAAATACTCAAGTGGTTCTTATTTAAGTAATTAACACTATAGTCTGATAAACAAATTACCCATTACAACAAAAATAACATAATCACTGACCAAACGTTTCAACAAACAAACTGTGTAATCTCCTTTGTTTGACTGTTTATCTTACTATGTTACATTGGCGAAATTGTAGCGGCTTTTCCACGACAGCCACTAAACATGAATTTAATTGAATACACTGCATAGTATTGCCTGTTGACCTTGACTTTTGAAAAGTAAATCTCCGTAAACGTAATATCGGCTTATTACACCTTTTCCATCTCGTCGTGCTTCGGAGGGCACGCTAAGCTGGCCTCGGCTGCTAACAATTTGATAGCATCTGTTAAGCCATGTCATAGGCCCTTGGGCGGACTGACAAACTCTGACACCAGAGTTGGACACTAACTCATTTCACTCACCAGAAGATATGAACGTTGCATTGGTTCCAGGCGCCACGAACCGTCCTCAAGACCTGGATAAGGCGATCCAGCGCCGCATGCCGGCCACCTTCCACGTGCCCATGCCGAGCGACGCGCAACGCGAGCGCATCCTCAGCCTCATCCTGCACCAGGAGCCCGTCGCGTCGGACGTGAGTACTATCCGCCATCGTCTACTCGTTACGTACGATCCGGCGCCGCATGCCGGCCACCTTCCACTTGCCCATGCCGAGCGACGCGCAGCGCGAGCGCATCCTCAGCCTCATTCTGCACCAGGAGCCCGTCGCGTCGGACGTGAGTACTATCCGCCATCGTCTACTCGTTACGTACGATCCGGCGCCGCATGCCGGCCACCTTCCACTTGCCCATGCCGAGCAACGCGCAGCGCGAGCGCATCCTCAGCCTCATCCTGCACCAGGAGCCCGTCGCGTCGGAAGTGAGTACTATCCGCCATCGTCTACTCGTTACGTACGATCCGGCGCCGCATGCCGGCCACCTTCCACTTGCCCATGCCGAGCGACGCGCAGCGCGAGCGCCTTATCCTGCACCAACATTTGCAAAACATTATCTACTCCACCTTTTGTAGGGCAAAAATACCTATTGACTGGCGTAAAAAATTCGAAAAACTTTTGTACTAGAAAACATTGTGTAATCTTGTTTTCCTTGAGTGAAAGGCTAGAGAAATACATATAAAAATTTAAGTGTAGTGACTTGATTAGTAGTGTTACCTTTATCATTCCTATAATAGGGTTTATGCTACTCACAGCGCCTTACATGACCTGTTGGTGTTCAGATCGACTACCGACGGCTGGCGGCGGCGACAGAAGGCTTCTCTGGCTCCGACCTGCACGAGCTGTGTCGGCAGGCCGCCGTGTACCGCGTGCGGGACCTGGCGCGGGACGAACTCGCACGGGACAAGGACAGCCAGGTGTGTGCATAGACTAGTAATAGAGACTAACTAGTAGTCGCAGAGTGCACTAAGGCCCACTTGCACTAAAAAAAACAAAGTATCTATATAGTTAGTCCAAAAAATATTGTTATCTCTTTCGCGCTACTGTCTGCGTATGTCTCTCCATCCTACTTGTCTTTATTTTTTACCCCAGGGTAGACTCATTAGCTAGTTGTTATCTGTGATAGACTAGTTGTTAGTCTCTATTAAGCCCACTTGCACAGCTGACTTAGTGAGTCTATGAGCACCGAGCTAGTGAGTCTACTCTGGGGTAAAAATAAAGACAAGTAGGATAGAGAGACATACGCAGACAGTAGCGCGAAAGAGATAACAATATACCGCTCAATAATCAATATACAAAGTACCGCTCAGTTTAGTGAGTGCGTGTGGAAGCCTAGAAAACTGCGTTGTGGGGGCCCTGAAACTGCGTTGTGGGGGCCCTGAAACGATGTTATTTTTGACGCTGATTGCCTCCAAGTAGCCGAAATGGGGAGGACGTCGCCCTGCAGTAGAAGACAGGTTGATAAACAATACAGATACACGCTTCATTTTAACACGTTTTTATTAAGGCACTTTCTTGTGAGTCTGTCTGTCTGTCGTTCCGGGTGGTATCTTGCAACTCCAATTTCGAGCACTTAGCTATCCGGCTGAAACTTTCAGGGTAGCTCACAACTAGACGACAAATAAAAAAAAAAACGAAAAAAGAAACGTGTTTTTTAGATTCGTTGATTGGATTTTTTTATCTACATTTGCTGCTTGTTAATTCTTTGCTTCCATATTTTATATAAGACTCGCTTTTACCCGCATTTTCGTCCACGCCGAGTACCGATTATCGCGATAAAAAGTACCCTGTGTCATTCTCCAGGATTCAAACTATCTCCACACCAAATTTCTTAAATAATGGCTCAGCCGTTTAGTCGTGAAAAGCTAACAAACAGACAGATAGAGTACATCACTCGCGCTGATTACTCTAGGCTCGAACGACCAAAACTAAACCAAAATGAAACTGTTTCCCAGAACAAGTCCAGCTCTGAGTCGGACGAGGAGTTCGTGGACGCCATCCGCCCCATCACTATGGAGGACTTGCGGCTCTCACTCAACAAGCTAAAGGAGTCCAAGATACAGTGCGGCACGCTCGCGCCCTCCTCCAGAATAGAACTAGACTAGGTACGTACACGTCACTGGAACAACTGTTACACATCACGACGGAGGACGTACGGCTCTCACTCGACAAGCTGAAGGAGTCCAAGATACAGTGCGGCACGCTCGCGCCCTCATCCAGAATAGAACTAGACTAGGTACGTACACGTCACTGGAACAACTGTTCCACATCACGATGGAGGACCTGCGGCTCTCACTCAACAAGCTGAAGGAGTCCAAGATACAGTGCGGCACGCTCGCGCCCTCCTCCAGAATAGAACTAGACTAGGTACGTACACGTCACTGGAACAACTGTTACACCATCACGACGGAGGACGTACGGCTCTCACTCGACAAGCTGAAGGAGTCCATGATACAGTGCAGCACGCTCGCGCCCTCATCCAGAATAGAACTAGACTAGGTACGTACACGTCACTGGAACAACTGTTACACATCACGACGGAGGACGTACGGCTCTCACTCGACAAGCTGAAGGAGTCCAAGATACAGTGCGGCACGCTCGCGCCCTCATCCAGAATAGAACTAGACTAGGTACGTACACGTCACTGGAACAACTGTTCCACATCACGATGGAGGACCTGCGGCTCTCACTCATCAAGCTGAAGGAGTCCAAGATACAGTGCGGCACGCTCGCGCCTTCCTCCAGAATAGAACTAGACTAGGTACGTACACGTCACTGGAACAACTGTTACAGATCACGACGGAGGACGTACGGCTCTCACTCGACAAGCTGAAGGAGTCCAAGGTACAGTGCGGCACGCTCGCGCCCTCATCCAGAATAGAACTAGACTAGGTACATACACCGTCACTGGAACAACTGTTCCACATCACGATAGAGGACCTGCGGCTCTCACTCAACTAGCTGAAGGAGTCCAAGATACAGTGCAGCACGCTCGCGCCCTCCTCCAGAATAGAACTAGACTAGGTCCGTACACGTCACTGGAACAACTGTTATAAATCTTCAGTACATGGTGGGGCATCTTCTAGAGCCCGCTCAAGCATAAAAACTGTCGCTAATTCCCTATCGGGCGGTTCTGGCAACAGTCATTGAGTGCCAGACTCTATTTATCGTGTCAAAAGACAGTTTCTATATCGACAGAAGACAGTTTCTCTATCGACTGAAGGCATTTTCTCTACCGCCAGTATACAGTTTTAGACAGTTTCTCTATCGACTGAAGGCATTTTCTCTACCGCCAGAATACAGTTTCTCTATCGATAGAAAACAGTATCTCTGTAGGTAGAATACAGTTTTAGACAGTTTCTCTATCGATAGAAAACAGTATCTCTGTAGGTAGAATACAGTTTTAGACAGTTTCTCTATCGATAGAAAACAGTATGTCTGTAGGTAGAATACAGTTTTAGACAGTTTCTCTATCGATAGAAAACAGTATCTCTGTAGGTAGAATACAGTTTTAGACAGTTTCTCTATCGATAGAAAACAGTTTTAGACAGTTTCTCTATCGATAGAAAACAGTATCTCTGTAGGTAGAATACAGTTTTAGACAGTTTCTCTATCGATAGAAAACAGTATCTCAGTAGGTAGAATACAGTTTTAGACAGTTTCTCTATCGATAGAAAACAGTATCTCAGTAGGTAGAATACAGTTTTAGACAGTTTCTCTATCGATAGAAAACAGTATCTCTGTAGGTAGAATACAGTTTTAGACAGTTTATCTATCGATAGAAAACAGTATCTCAGTAGGTAGAATACAGTTTTAGACAGTTTCTCTATCGATAGAAAACAGCATCTCAGTAGGTAGAATACAGTTTTAGACAGTTTCTCTATCGAGGTTTATCTTGCGAGTCGCTAGAATTTATTTTTCATTTTATTAAAGCCAGCATGAAGGCTATATTGGCTAACGATATAGTATACAAATTATGCCAGAGCACAAACAACTGATTAGTGTGATTTTCGTGTGAAAAAAACACGAAAATCACACTAATATTATAAATCAGAGAAATGCAGCCACTGTCTTAAGTAGGCCACAATCAGAGCTTAGAGTTTTAAAAATGAAAACTCTTTTATCGAGCGGAAAACTTCGTATGCGCGATACAAACTTCATACATTATATCTGACAGTCCATACAAAACGACTTAAAAATGTATAAAACTGATTAGCGCCATCTATCTTTTATCTTTAGAAGTGTGTGTATTTTTGTTACGCCTTCACGCTCAAACAGCTGGATGAAATTTGTTACCAGGATAGCTTATATCCTGGATTAACACATAGCCTACTCTTCATCATCATCACCATCATAAACCACGCGGGTGAAACCGCGGGGCGCAGTTAGGAATACGTAATAATATCGCTTATTCATTTTGCAGGTAAGATAGAACCGGCTTATATCAAATTTAGGAAGATTGACGGAACTCCTAAGTTGCTGAAATCTTAAGTTAAGCTCTGTGCCCTAGAGACTTTTAATCAGTTACCACAAGCCATCCAAGTGAGGGCTACAGACTAAAGATATCTACAAATCTAGATATTAGTCAAACGGAGTCTTTAAATGGTAAGGTTAGAAAATTCTATCGTGCGTTTGTTCACTATGGATTGCAGTAAGGTTTCACTATAGAACAAAAGTTGCTTTTGCTGGTTGTATGTTAAAATGTAGAGTAGGGCCCGTTTCTAAACCACTGTTAACTTTGTACTTGCATTTTACTAAGAAAATACAAATATTTGAGCTGAAATTTAGTAATAAATTTTAAAAACTAAACTACTCTTTGTACACAAATCTGTCAGTAAGATCATCAGAAGAGTTAATTAATCATCGAAGCTGAGCAACCTGTATAACATTAAAACTGTTTTCGGCTCATGCTGTCATGTTCGGCTCATGCTGTCATGTTCGGTTTGAAGCGTTGCATAGTATAATATGCTGGGCCTCATTTGTCAAAGTATAACAAAGTAGATATTATGATTATATTCTTGGCTATGTGTTCATATTAAAAAAAATGTAACGATGATTTTAATAAATTAAGTTATGAAATAAAATTATTAAAAAAATAGAAAATCCACAGAGTGAGATGTAGTATTTATCGAATAAAGTTTTTGCAAGTTTAAGACCAGGATTAAACTCTACAAGAATAAGAAAATAAAATGAAATACATGGAGACAACTAATAGTGATTATGTCATTTTAATAACGTCTATTACAAAAGGGTCCGGTATAGATATTATTAAAAGTTGGTTTGTAAAACTAAAATTATTGAGATGTATATCAGAAGAGTTATTTATCGTCTTGGACGTAGATATTATAGGATAAATATCTTATTGTAAATAAACGTTACCTAGTACAGTAGTTGCAGCGAATCTTTGTGTTTATGAAGTTAGGCGCTGTGTACGATTGCGCAGGTGCAGCTGTGAGGTTAAAACAGCATAAAGTAAGAGCGAGATAGATGTTGCGAAAAACGCAAGCGAGTGAGCGAGGCAGTTATACAATGCTGTCTTCACCTTCAACATTGGGATTGTACCTGAAAAATATCAGCTTTGTCAGCGACTTTGAGATAACTTCCATGCCACAAAGATTCGTTGTGCCTACAATAGATATCTTTGTCCTTCTCAGCTATGTAGATGAACGTAGAATAGTGTTTCGCTTGTTCAGAGTTCAGAAATTGTACTATACTGTGAATTAAAAACGCTAAAATGAATGTAGTTTCGCCTAACAATTAGTAATTTCCTATAGACGAATATTCGATTGAGACAATGTACTATTTTATGCTAGATGTAGGCAAGCATTTTACTGTGATCTAACATTATGTTGTGTTTTATTAATCTTTGTCACAAGTGACTACTAGATAACCTGCTTCTCTGGAATACAGGAGATCGTTTGTCACAAGTGACTGCTAGATAACCTGCTTCTCTGGAATACAGGAGATCGTTTGTCACAAGTGACTACTAGATAACCTGCTTCTCTGGAATACAGGAGATCGTTTTGAACTATGTCAATAGATGGTGAATATTTTTTACTCTTTTCATTGCAATTTTTTAATCGAATACTCAGTTAATGTAATTAATTTGTTGATTATAATTTTCATCTCTTATACTTTCCCGAAATATTTTTGATTTGTATTTTCGAGCATTCGCGAGATAGAAACTTAATCATGAGCGCAGCTTTAGATAAAGACCTTTCCAAAAAGAACGAAGCGAAGCCAGGGCGAGGCGTTTCTTGTTTACATCGAGTAATTTCAAGTTAAGCACATAACAGAAATGCGAACTCGAAGCGTTAAAAATGTCCTCCTTCGCTTCGCCGTCTGCTTGATTTGGTTTTTACCATTTAGGTTGAGGAGATGATTGTGAAGTATTTTGGTAAAAATTTCATAAAGTTTGGAACAAAAAATTAAAAGCAATAAAATAATGGAAATATCTCATAAGGTACTTCTAAACGTGTCTCGAAGTTCGACAAGCATCGAAAGTCTTGCTCGTTTGAGTATAGAAACGTCGAGCATGTCTGAAGTCACCTTTATGCCCATGTGTATGTCTCGTCTCCCTTTACCCGGAATATATTGTAGATATTAGATTGTATAGTTGAGTGCATTTGTTTCCGACTTTATTTTGTATAGTTTTGTATTGTATTCTGTTTAGTTTAGGGTTTGACGCCGGCTGTGTAGATAAATTGTTAGATTATATTTATTTTTGTTATTATTTCTTTATTAGTTACGTGATGAATGACAAAGATATGCGTGTGGTGAAATAAACGAAGCGAAGGCGTTGCGTAGCGTTTTTTAATTTACGGAGTTTGGATCTTGTTACACAAGAATGCGCTAAGCGTAACGAAGCTTGAAGTCTTCTCGCCACGTAACACCTTTGCTGTTTGTTTGACAAGACCTTAAAAATGGACTTGGCTATTTTATTGTTTTAAATACAAGAAGAAATCAATCTCCTTTTCTTTAAACAAATCTGAAAAATAAACAATATAAAAATGTTAAAGTTCCCTTTTGTGTACACCAACTTTTCACACCACACACACCACACCACATTTATCAGACTAACTTTGGTCTTATAGTCTCCTTAAAACTAGTTCATTATCGGCAACTGATCAACTTCTGTTCAGCAGTTGTTAAAAATACCGATCTTGAAATCATCCGACACGTCATCACCATCACCTAAAAGGTGCCCACTGCCCATATCTTGAATCGTTTGATGAAGTTAAGGTAAAGTACGGACGTCGACCAGGAAGCATTTCGTACATTGACACCTAATTACTTATCTCTGTCGCTCGCGCACAAATGTATTGCCGTCACGCTCTCGCATTAGTAATGCGGGGTCATTGTACGAAATTCCTTCTGCATCGCGACCGGGCTTTAGACGCCATAACGTCATCTCGAATGAAAACCATACTTTGTTATTCTCAGCCTTTTCTCAGCATCTCACAGCCTAGATTACTTGAACGCAAGTCGAGCGAGATGCATTTTAAGTTTCGACATATCGTCGAATAACTACATCCGTCGATTTTGAGATTTGGGCCATTTCAGAACATTTTCTATGGAAACTATATTTTTTTGCCATTAGTTGCTGATCAAGAGTATTCCAATTTTCGGGACAGATCACTTAAAATTATGTGGTGATTACAAATACTTTTCATGTGAAATGTTTGTTAAATAAGTAATGTTGATATAATAGCACAAACATTTTGCTATAGGTAACAAAATCAATGTGAGTGGAGAAACAATACGTAAGTATGCCAATTTAGAAATATTGTTAGCACCAACAGTCATGTGATACTCAACAATAAAATAAAACACCAAGATGGTTTGGGTCTCTAAATGACGAAATCCTAAAATAATTTGAACAGCATGTTGTTTCGCTCAGTTTGAAGCAATATGAGGGAGACAGCAAACGAAAATCACTCGTTCACTCTTCTTTATTGGTGCGTGTGATTACTTACAAATATTTAGTAAATTCAGGTGAAGTATTCGTAATATTCGAACTTCGGATTGTGCAATCGTGTGACTGTTTTGTTCGCGGTCAAACTGCTTTGTTATAAATTAGAAAGACACGGCAGAAGGTTGAAAAATAATTCATTGTAAGATAGAGATTTATCAGTTGACAAATAGTACAGAATAATATAAGGCTACGTTCTGATTGACATGAGGGCGTTTTAGGCAGTTTCGAAATGTACATTTTTAACAAGCCGTTCAGTTTGACTAATTTCAACTTGCAATTTTTGGCAATCGATCCTTCACAAACTAAACGACCCTATTCCCTATGGAATAAAGTGGCATTTCCGATGAAATTTTTAACTATCATGTCATTTAAACATGAAAACGACCGGTGACCGGTGAACATTTCAGTACTCTAATTTCGCCCACACAATTCCAAACTGAAGGAAGGTAGGAAGGGAAGGAAACTCATCGAAGGCCAAAGGTGATCATTTTAACTGTTAGTTTTGCCATTTCAGTCAAAACGAATGTCCTACTTGTGTGTTTCGGACTACGTTTTGTATAATGCATCCAAGTTCCCGACTGTGATCACAGATAAAAAACAGGGACAGACGTCGGACGGACTTCACGATCTTATCTATGAATATATCTCAGGTAATTTCCGATTTGTCCCACGTAAGCCGACTAACCCCAAGCTAGGTTCATGAAATGTAAGCTAAACCACACTGTTTATAAAAATATGATTTTAGTTGTTATTTGAAATATGTAGTTACTTTGATAAATTGATTGTAGCTTAAATATTAAAAAAGTAAACTCCATTGGTTTCATTCTCTTTTTGTTCTATTTAAAAGAACACTCCAATGTTTTGAGTCTTTCTTGCAAGATGTAACAAGAAACGCGAGGGATTAATAGTAATCTTGCAATTATTGCTTTATTCCTAAAACGATCGCTCGACGAGCGATGGTCTACAATACGAAGCCATTTTTATTCAGTCTCGTTGTAAATATATTTGTCCATTAAAATACAACACGCCGTTGTTTTTCAGTCTTCTGCTGTGTTTGGGAAACGTGTTATAAAATGTTCTTGGGTTATCTTGTCGTGTTAATGATTGCAAAAATACTGTAGTTACATCGTTATTCGATTTATAACATATTTATTGTGTAAATAAAAGCAATAATATAATTAAAATCTTTTATTTATTGTCCTTTTAATACTAAAATTATATTACTACTTTATAAATAAGTATAATTAACTGCAAAATATTGACGTGGGTCCGCTCTGAAAAATATTCGAAGAAGAATGTATACAAGAAAATGTGTCAAAACTAAATTAAGGAGAGCAGCAAAAAGCCAACATTACGTGGTGTTCCCAGGCGGCGTCTATTCCCGTTGTCTCCCACTTTTTGTCCACCACTGGTGGACAACGGGAAAAATAGTAGCGTTGTCTATATCAACTCCCTTAACAGAGAGCGAAGTCAAACAAAATCGATAAAAAAGTTGCCACTACCTACTACTTATTAATAAAATTAATTTTATGAGAAGTATCATTTTGTACATACTGGTTTAGTATTTTTTTCAGGATTGAAATTGCTAAGTTTTTTACAGCAAAAAGCCAACATTACGTGGTGTTCCCAGGCGGTCACCCATCCAAGTACTGACCACGCCCGACGTTGCTTAACTTCGGTGATCGGACGAGAACCGGTGTATTCAACGTGGTATGAACGTTGGCGACTGAAGGTTCAAATTAGACGCTCTGTTAAAACTAGGATAATTAAATAACGTCAATATGTGCTAATCTCAGACTAAATAATTATTTATGCAGATATTTTATCTGATCGAACTTCAATTCGCAAAAAATATAAATCCTAGGTGTTCGTCACTACAGCCGGCCATTTGTTTGTACGGAGCCCAAAACTTCCCAAACTGTAGTGCTCTGTAGTGCCCAAATATGGCCATTAGTTCTCAATTACTTTACGAGATATTTCAATTCAAAGAGTGGCCTGCCGGGGTGACGCTGCGTTCAGCGCGTCGATGTCGACGAGCCGAATCCATCGAACAGATTTAAATGAAAATAATGAACGAGATATGTATACGGTTTTAATGCATAGCTCAGGTTTTAGTTCTCGAAATAATAAGCGAAACTGTCAGACAAAATTACAATCGAAGTAGTGGTTTATGAGAAAACCCATCTTATAAAGGTGGTCAGCCAGGATGACGCTTGCTTCAGCGCGCTAACTCTATAACAACAAAACGAGAGAATCAATATTCTTCAAATTAAGTGGAGCTGCAGATCTCCAATTGGTTCCCTTTGTGCCAAAAAATCAGTCGTGTAAGTTCAGTAGTTTTTGCTCGTTCGAGGATCGAAAGGTGGCCTGCTGGGGTGACGCTAGCTCTGGCGCGCTACCCTGAAACTCGACAACGGCTGTGCCTACAGCTTTGAGATGTAAACCTACAAATAGTTCCCGATGAGATAGTCTTTGTGCCCGAGAATTGGACATCTACCTAACGAACTTTACGAGAAAAAAGCTATCATTACTTTTTGCACACCTTATCGTAAGTACCTCCATTAGAAGGTTCTCGAAGCTACGACTGTCCCTTTCTAGCATGAATGAAAGCGCATTAGGCACGGATATTACATTTAGCCGGCTAATATTAGATGTACAATCAAGTAAAAATGGTCACGCGTGGTCATTTGTCGAGGTTAAAATTACGCTATGTACTATTCCAAGACCTAAAATCCCAATATAACAACATTTGATCAAAATTCCTTCAGCCGTCAAAAAGATTTTATCGACTGCACGGCTTCTTTTCATCGGATTAAGATGTCAAGTACACCAGTTTTTAGGAGCTGGATCGCCTCGACATTTACATGATGGTGAAGTCTTTGTTCGTGAGCTTCTGCATATTTTTGAATGACTTTGTCGACAAACTCTACATTGAGGTCCCGATGGAGATCGTCATTTCTTATGTACCAAGGAGCATTTACAATTTCCCGCAGTACCTTATTCTGGAATCGTTGTATAATTAACGTATTGCTTTGTTTGGTGCAGCCCTACAGCTGTATACCATAAGTCCAAACTGGCATTAGGACTTGCTTATATAACAACAGTTTGTTGTGAATTGACAGCTTAGAGTGTCTTCCACGCAGCCAATACATTCTTTTATATCTTATTTCTAGTTCTTCTTTTTTTTTCTTGACGTGAGACTTCAATGAATGTTGGATATCATTCTTAAGATACAACCCTATGGGATTATGTGTTCTTGTCAAATGAGTAATGTATTATGATGAAGGTTTTTATTCGACTTATACTTAGATTTTTACAAAATCGCTGATTTAGACTATGTTAAAGTTACACCCCCACACGGGTAACATTGCCACCCAATTACATTTATATAATAATTTTGTAATGGAAAAATTTGGGTCACTGACGAGATTCAAACTCGTATACTGTGCCTCAGCGCGGCATATGCCTTTACCAATTCGGCCACCGAGACCTATGAGTCGTCATCCAAATCTTTCCACTAGCTTCTTTGAACCCGTCTTATGGGGACGGTAACGCATGTGCCGCGCAGTATACAAGTTCGAATCTCGTCCGTGACCCAAATTTATCCATAGAAAATTATTATAAATATTTACGCTAAGTAGGCGTTAACTGCTATAAAAAAACATAAAAATACAATTACATTTACTTTAAAAAGCCGTTTTGTGCTTAATTCGTATTGACTGGGTATCTTTGGTCAATGTATTCTTATTCTCGGTTACCAATACTATAAATCCTCATGAACAATCAGTTCATAGAGGGTATATTTGAATAAAGAAACGTAAAGAATGCGTTTTATTGCACTGAATCTGGGTAGTTGTTTGGAGAGACTGATTCATATTAATAACTAGACAACTGATTGCTGTTTTATTAATGATTTAAATTTAAACACACAAATTATTTTTCGACATGAAAACTTTGTCAAAATCTTTTCTTAACTACCCCATTTGCATGTACAGCAAATCGTCATCTATTTCGTAGGTGCCCAACCCCATATGTTCGTGTTATTTTATTTATGACATTAACAATATCAGTTGGATGGAATTGAGTATAATCTCTTGCATGAGGTTATGTCCAACTCCTTCAAATGCTTTTGACTACGTGATAAGATCCGTAAAATTCCGCTCCACCTGAGAAATTTACCTTGAATGTCAAAATTACCCAAGATACGTGAATTTGAGACTTTTGTTCGATAATCCAACAGAAAGTACATAAAGAATGCTCTGAGGGTAAGTACCTATTTACTACCCCTCTGGCAACCCTAATCCCAACTTATTTTGCTTGACATTAATGTATGACCCAAATAATGTCCAGTATTGTACAGCCGATAATGCATGGCCGGATAATTCGTGTACATTGATTCGAAATATTTGGCCGGCTTTTCCTAGCTACACATTATTGCCCGTACAAAAACGGTCCGCGTTGATAATTGTTGCTTCCCAAAGGGTGCAGGGGGCGAAGAATAAAAGATGTGCGCTTGTACTATAATGGTGTAATCGACTGAATGGTCGCAGTAGCTGCGTGCGGACACAGCCGCGTGCCTATCTATATAGGTACCTACTAACAATAATGCATGGCCAGTATTGCACAGCCAATAATTCATTTACAGGCTTCTAAAGATTGGAAGTGAAACATGAGCTCGTGACGGTTTTGTACAACCGGTAATCCTAGCCCAACCATAGACAAAGATAGAATCTCTCCTTGATGCCTCGTTTGTGTAGGCACGGAATAGAAAATCAAGTGTAAGTGCAACGTGTGCGGGTACGTGTGCTACAGTTATACACAGGGACTCATAACTTGCATACAAATATTTCAAAGGTAGGTAAAAATAAAATTTACTCCTTGAAGCAGTCGTTAACGCATTATTTTCAAATTTAACTCATAACTTTAAATCATCTCAATAATACACACCCAATTACAAGAAAGGCTTGTTAGTAGTGCAGTACAGGACATTTGTTTTTGGTGACATCGGTCCCAATGTACGTGGCGAAGTGTACCACTTCCACTTGTTTTTTCTATTCCCTGGTGTAGGCGAATGTCAGGAACAAACTATCACCGAACCAAATCGGCCAACCCCGACTCCACGTGGTCTTGTCTGCCCTATCCTATTGTTTTTATAAAACCAAAAGCACGGAGGGCATGCAGACCCGTCCGTTGTATTACAGCGCAGGTACCAGCTGAACCTGAGGGAAGGAAAGAGGGAGGGAACCTGAGTGGTAGAAGCTGGTCGCCGAAGCTGCGGAGGCGAGTGCTTTGTTACGCAAGGGCGGAGGGGCTGCACATCCCTCAGCGCTGGTGCAGCCGCTATTCATAATATGTGTTAAAGGATACTGGAACGTGCAAACTTTGACCAAGACATTTCTATTTAGTCTATGGTATACACGGATTATCGGCTGTACATTATCGCCAGTGCAAAAAGTGTCCGGCCCACCTTAGATTTCCAATAATGCACACCTTGCTAATTCATGTAGCTTCCTTTTCCTGGCTGCGAATTATCGCCTATACAATGATTTTGTACAGCCACGAGCTCATTGCTCGTGGTGATAATGTACAACCAAGTATTGTACACCGTGATAATCCGAGGCCAATTCATGGAATATTGGTCGCTAATTATTGGCCGTACAATACAGGGGTCTCTTTTTGCTCGTTTCTCGAGTCAATATACGTGCTGTGGTAAATACCTACCTACCTACCCAGTTCTTTGGATACGTACCCGTCTATAAATTTGTTACGTGATTTCACGCAGGAGCATAATCACCGTAAGTTCAATATGGCGGCAATAATGACGTCATCTATGACATCACACGCGATATCGTCAGTCTGTCGTTGGCGCGCTTATGCTGAATTGGACCGCTTGTGAGTGCGATAATATCGATTATGGCCGGCGCGGTCCGACCGCGCCGAACGTGCAAATGAGGCTTTGACTATGACATTTCTGTTTAATCTGTTATGTACACGGATTAATTGCTGTACATTATCGCCCGAGCGAAAAGTCTCCAACCCGTATTTCACAACCACTAATGCACACCCTGATAAACAACGTACATCAAATGGCTTCTTTTTTCTGGCTGCGCATTAACGCCTGTACAAAATTAGCTCGTGTTGATATAGCACAATAAGACCCGTATGGTAGACGTAATTAGCCTTTTATGCGCCCGGTGCGAGCTGCTATAAATATTTTCTAATCATTACCGGTTCTGACAATAAAATGGATTCTGCGCCCTGTGCCTGGGCACCGCTGGCACCACCCTAGTTACGGCACTGATGGTACTGTGTATACCCTGATATCCAAGGTCAGTAAACGGAATATTGGACGCCAATTATTGGCTGTGCATTATATGGTCGCGAATTATTGGCCGTATAATAAAGGGCCTCTCTAAGGCGAAGGAATCGACTTTCATTGCTCAAAAGCGTTGACGGAAATAACTGCGGTCCGAATCAAAAATTGCGATTTTGACTGCTCACAGTGCTGTCAGCCACTGTCAGCGTGATTTTGTATCCGACCTTCCTTTGATCGCGGATAATTTTACTCTTTGACGTGGAATCACTCAATTTAGCTCGTTTGACCTCTTGCAGCATCAAACGGAGGGTGAACTGCTTCCCGGTTCTCCCGGTGCTCCCCTTCGTCACTAATAGAGACTCTCCAATTTTCTCCAAAATCCTAAACGCAGACAGCAACGTTACGTAGTGATTATATTTTTTAATCTCAACTCAACTTAGCTTGTAAGAGTTATTTTCTCTTTGCATTAGTCCACAAAACCAGCGATGTATGGCAGAAACGTCAAATTTGACATAAGGCTCACAGTGATTTCACGCAGGAGCATAATCACCGTAAGTTCAATATGGCGGCAATAATGACGTCATCTATGACATCACACGCGATATCGTCAGTCTGTCGTTGGCGCGCTTACGCTGAATCGGACCGCTTATGAGCGCGATAATATTGATTATGGCCTGATTCGGACCGCGCCGTAAATTCGTCTTAAGGGGACGGTAACGCCATTTTTGGCAGCTCAGTTAAACTGCCATCTATTGGTAGCTCAATTGAATTAAACCCAACCACCAACTACTTACGTGATCTAAATTTTTCTTATATAAATAATTACATAACAAGTAATGTTCTCGCTAAGTAAGCGTTAATCCTAAAATCATAAAAATATAATACCAAATAAAGTGATACATACCAATACTTTATTTAAATAAAATTTTACTAGTTATCACTTTTGAACGTGATTGTACACATTGTATCATCCGACCAAAATGGAAATCCAAGCTTCCATTATAAAAATTAATGGTAGCTTTTTTCTAGTAAAGTTCGTTAGGTAGATGTCCAATTCTCGGGCACAAAGACCATCTCACCAGGAACTATTTGTAGGTTTACATCTCAAAGCTGTAGGCACAGCCGTTGTCGAGTTTCAGGGTAGCGCGCCAGAGCTAGCGTCACCCCAGCAGGCCACCTTTCGATCCTCGAACGAGCAAAAACTACTGAACTTACACGACTGATTTTTGGGCACAAAGGGATCCAATTGGAGATCTGCAGCTCCACTTAATTTGAAGAATATTGATTCACTCGTTTTGTTGTTATAGAGTTAGCGCGCTGAAGCAAGCGTCATCCTGGCTGACCACCCTTATAAGATGGTTTTCTCATAAACCACTACTTCGTTTGTAATTTTGTCTGACAGTTTCGCTTACTATTTCGAGAACTAAAACCTGAGCTATGTTTCATTTAAATCTGTTCGCTGGATTCGGCTCGTCGACATCGACGCGCTGAACGCAGCGTCACCCCGGCAGGCCACCCTTTGAATTGAAATATCTCGTAAAGTAATCGAGAACTAATGCCCATATTTGGGCACTACAGAGCACTTGAGAGCCTACAGTTTGGGAAGTTTTGGGCTGCGTACAAACAAATGGCCGGCTGTAGTGACGGACACAAACAAATGGCCGGCTGTAGTGACGGACACAAACAAATGGCCGGCTGTAGTGACGGACACAAACAAATGGCCGGCTGTAGTGACGGACACAAACAAATGGCCGGCTGTAGTGACGGACACAAACAAATGGCCGGCTGTAGTGACGGACACAAACAAATGGCCGGTTGTAGTGACGGACACAAATCCTAGTATCTTACAACAATTTATACAACGTTGGTCAGTAAAATTGAAAATATTCGAGAACACATTACACCTATACGGAAAATGTCTCATCGTATGCTCCTACCTCCAAAACGGAAACTGAAACAAAGAAAAGGCAATTCAGAAAAATTAGGAGTCAGGTTAGGACTATTGAATATATAGATCTTGGTCTGTGATCATGGTAGTGCTGTGCAAAACATTGCGCTTACCATCGCGCTCGTCTCGCATTTTAGTTTTATATATGTTTACGGCTTTTGAACAAAGTGCTCATGCCCTATGGAACTTATATTGTAGGCATCAATACACCCGCACTCACACAGTATGTTATGTATAAACAAAATCCACATTAATATATAAAAGTGGAACGATGCCTGTTTGATAGTTGGGGAGCTTTGACAAAACGGTTTATCTGATTGTGATGAAACTTTGAAAATAGGTACTACAAAATATAAGACCAACATAGTATATTTATTTTGGTAAGTTTCTTCGCTGGAAAATGACGATTACTCGCCAAGGAAGGAACGGTTGCCATGGAAACGAAATAATAACAAGTCTGAAAAAAAAGCAGAAAAGCATCAAGAGTGTTGGTATTTTATTTTTGCATGGTTTTTAAAATCATAGAAGAACATAGAAGAACATAGAAGATCATAGAAGAACAAAGAAGAACATAGAAGAGCATAGAAGAACATAGAAGAACATAGAAGAACATAGGTAGGTACCTCCTTAGGACTAAGTCGCGGGCGAAAGCTAAATCTATACTTATAATAAAACTGTAACGGGTCCAATTCTGTACATTGAAGATATTTTGAAATTTTCTTTTGGAGGGTACTCTATATTCGATGCTGAAGCCAAAACTGTTTTACTTTTTATTTTTGACTGTCTGTTTATCCGTATCTTGACTGCGCATCGCACAGAAACTACTGAATTAATTCAAATGAAACTTGGTATGATTTGAGTTCATACTACGAGGTAGGACATTGGATAATTTTCATCCCGAAAAATTAAAGGGTTTTCGCAATATAGGGTTGAAAGTTATTAAAAAGGACATGAATCACGCTGAAACTAATGGACGGATTTTTTAAGCAAATTAACAGTCATATATCTATACTTATAATGAAGTAATAGGTAGTAATAGGTTGTCGCTCAGAAACGTCGTTAGCTAAAGCGAGAAACATTGCTGACAAGCAGCCGCACTCTGAAGTCTTGATGCCAGAAACAAGCTCAAATATAAAAAATAAACCCCCCCCCCACCCAATATAGCTAAGAAACATCTCGATCACATCACCTTTCAAACATAAAAAATAGGTCTATTCGTTTCGGAGATACGATGCCACAGACAGACACACGGATACACACAGTGACACACTGATACAGTGATAAAGTGATACATACACTCCCTAAATTTATAACACCCCTATCGTTGAAGTTCGGGGGCTAAAAACAGTTCATAGTACACAGCCTCTCAGGATTTCGCATACATAAGTACGAATATATTAGTATAGTTAGGTAAATCGGAGGGTTATGTGTTAGGGTTGTATGATTCTTTGGCGCTAAACACGAACACATCATATTTACAGCCTAAACGGATGGATGGATTCTGATAAATGAGGTATCATTGGATTCGTCTTAATCACGAGAGTGAAAGATATTTATATAAGTGTCAAGAAAACTAAAATGGAGGCTTACAGCTGCTATATTGTATTTCCGACGGAACAATAATATACCAAGACCTATCGACTGAGGTATCAAAATGAAGGTATTTACAAGACCATTCCAAAAATTATACACAAGGAAAAAAAAGTTTAAAATAAAAATATATATTTAAAAAAAAACTAAAACCGGACTGCGAAAAAAGCTCTAAGTAGGTACATTATTGATTTTGAAATATAAGATACATTCAGAGGCATCATGCACTTCATTTCTCCTTTGAATAGATCAGCTAGAACCTGACGAGCTACTCCTCATGCCTCCGACTGCATCTTATATTTCATAATCAAGAATCTAAAGCTTGTGTCTCTTTAGTTTTTTTTTGTTTGCAGTTTTTTTTTAATTCTATGCTCTTACCCATTTCGACTTATAAGGCTTGACTTTCTTCTTGCCCTTGTGTTTCCGCCGTTTGCTGTTGATTCTCTGTGGGGGCGCCACTGTGTTGCTGGTCCCATGCGGGGGTGCCACTGTGCTCCTTGGCACCCAGTGGTAGGGCGCCACGTAATTGTTCAATACCAGTCGTATGAGACCTGTGGGTATTAGAACAAGTTTGAGTCCAGTGTTAGAACTATATATTCTGTGGTTCAGGTCTAAAACTATTAGGTTCATTCAGTTATACAGTACACAATATAATATGTACTGTGGTTATGCGAAGGTCACAGACACTTGTGGGACCCAACTCCACGGCATCATTAAGATTCTTGGAAAATAAGAAGTGAGACAAGATGTACAAAATAGCATGGTTGGCCCCCTAAAAAACGATTTTTATTGGACCAACCTGAAGGTCTACTAAATAAAAAAAACAATTTTCAAAATCGGTCCGTAATTAACGGAGAAATCGGTGAAAAAATAAACAATATTCGTACATAGAAGATCATATTATTATCTCCTCCTTTTGTGAAGTCGATTAAAAATACGACTATCCGTTGCAAAGTAACAAGACATAAGTTCAAAAATACGTCTACCCGTTGCAAAGTAACAAGAAAAGCACAAAAATACGACTACCCGTTGCGGAAGTAACAAGAAAAGCACAAAAATACGACTACCCGTTGCGGAAGTAACAAGACATAAGTTTAAAAATACGACTACCCGTTGCGGAAGTAACAAGAATGAAATTAAAAAAAAACGACTATGGTTGGGTAAAAAATAGCCACTCTTGCGATGAAGACGAATCGATTGATGCTCGCTTGTCAAAATTGGGCCAAGTTTTTAGTTTGAACATATAAAAAACACATAAAGTCAGCATTAACATGTACTATTATTTATTCTGTGGCTTTATGTAGTTTTAATAGGTACAGGCTTGATTAATAAGAGAGAATGTGTTCAAAGTTTTCGTATAACAGACTAGGAATTTCTTATACCAAATACGGTATACAAACGGTACGGTATACGGTACAATAAGTATATAAGAAAAAGTGTCAAAATAAAAAAACTCAATTCAGAAGGGTGCAGCAAAAAGCCAACATTACGTGTTCCCAGGCGGTCACCCATCCAAGTACTGACCACGCCCGACGTTGCTTAACTTCGGTGATCGGACGAGAACCGGTGTATTCAACGTGGTATGAATTTTGTTATCTTTTAACGCTTTATGACAACACTATGTATTTTAAAGTACATAAATAATGTGGCTTATTCCATAAATCCCCTTTAATGTGTTTGAGATTGCTTATTGATAGTAAAGATATTTTATTTAAATCTCTTTACTATCAATCTCAATGCAATGATAGAACTGCACAAGTATAGGTAGGAAAGGTCTATAGGTGATAATTATCCTTGCCGCTTCGTGTTCTTAAGAGCGGCTACATGTTTATGTAGCCGCAAAAACAAATCAATCCGAGGGACAATCAAGACGACAAAGATCATCAGCGTGTTTTTGACTTATTTATGTCGTGGCGATATCATAGAATGGATCATTTCATGAAATGGTTGGCCATTTATGTTTCATGAAATTATCGTTGACATCATGAAATGGTTTGGCCAGCTGAAAGAATTATCAGCGTATGACGGTATTAATGCACGGTTAGATACTTCATAATAAGGTAAAACATTAGTGATCATATCGTAAAATAGAAGGTATTTTTTAGCTTTGAACACCTTTCATCATCATCAACAACAGCCTATATCTGTCCACTGCAGGACGTAGGCCTCTCCTAATGCACGCCACTGAGCTCGGTCCTCAGCTCTCCTCATCCATTTTCTTTCAGTCTCAATTCGCAGGTCGTCACTCCACCTGGCCACAGGGCGTCCTAAACGTTTGCCTAAACGTGGTCTCCACTCAAGAACTCGTCTACCCCAACGGTTATCGGGTCTTCGGGAAATGTGACCAGCCCACTGCCACTTTACCTTGTTTTTCCTTAGAGGGATGTCGGTTACCTTGGTTCTATGTCGGATATATCTTCGTTACGAATATTGTCCTTCAGAGAAACTCCAAGCATAGCAAATTTAAGGTAAGCTCGCTCTTACCTTAAATTTGTGGACTAGTTTGAACGTGAGTGTCCACGTTTGAAAACCTTTGGTATTATGAAAACCCTACATTAATGATATGGTCAAACGTGGATTGAAATATCATGAAACGTTTCAACGACTTGGTTAGGTTTAGCTGGTCATTTCATGAAACGACCAGTTCTACGATATGGCCACGGCATAATATAAGTATTTATACTTTATCATAACTGGGGCTCAACTTTTCCCTGCCTGAATTAAGTAGGTAAATAAGTTATTAAATAAATTTGGTTCCCAAGATCTAGTTAACTATATCTAGTTAGGTACCAACTGTAGATGATGTAGGTGTGTTACCAATGGTCTTTATAAAAAGTGCTCTAAAATAAACTTAGTACTTATAACTGGTTTCGGTTTTCCTGTCCTGCCTACGAGTATCTTATATGTAAATGTCTGAAACACTTATCTTACTTGCCGTAAGATTAAATGTTGTATCTGAGCAGGAAATAGGAAAATAAAATGTTTAAAAACTCATCTGATCATTCATAAATATTGTATTTTACAGTTACATACAAAAGTATTTGGCACGTGTGAAATCTTTGTTTATAAACAGTCTTATGAAAACTAGATAATCACTAACCTTTGTACTTATTTCTTTCTCTAAACTAATAAGTACTATCTTAAGTTTGCTTTAAAATTAATAAAACAATGTATTCGTCGAAATGTAGGTATTTGCTAACACCGAAATAATCCATCGAAGGTTATTCGATGTAATTCTTTGATATTTGTAAGCAATTCTAATGGATGCTAAATTTAAAAATCCTAAAGTCTGGTAGTATGTAAACTAGTCTAATTTGGCCTGACTTGACTAAAATAACCTGAGTACATTAGATGCTATCTTCTTCCTGCATATTAATATCACGTGAATATAAAACAAAAGGGAATTCAAACCCATTTCAAGTAACTTTTCGTGCCTCAAAGAGTATCATGAATCCAGCAACGTAAAGGTCACATTATTATTTTAACGCCATAAGTTGCAATAAATCGAGTGAAGAACATACTATCAACTTATTTTTTACCCAAATCGCTCAGTTTAGCCAGCAGCAGCGAGTCCACAGGAACTTGGGCTGATATGGATCCTCCACTCCCTCCAGTGATAGAGATGTCAGAGCATGCGCCGAAAGTCTCCTGGTCACCGCATCCGAGACCCTGGGTGCCATTCTTGCAGTCACCCCAGTTGTTCCCGCAAGTGTATCTCCATTGCAGAACACAGTTCTCGCAAGTCAAGTCTTGGGGCAGCCTGTAGTTGACCACATACGTGTTGCTGCCCTGTTCAGGGTAGTATTTGGTGCCGCCCACTTCGAGCTCGAGAGGGTTGGCGTCAAAGCAGTCTTGTTCGTTATAGTCGGGGTCTGGGCAGAGCTTGAACTCCCAGTAGCCCATGTGGTGGGCAGTGATCTGGACAGTGATTGCGAGGACGGAGCCAGCTTCGTAGGAGCCCCCGATGATGCCGGAGTCGTAGATGCCTCCACGCTCGTGCGCCCTGGGGCTGGCGGCGTCGTAAGGGTCGCCGCAGATGCCGCATCTGCAATTTTGGGCAAGGGATGGTGAAGAAACTTTTCTAAATATAGGTATGATTTATAGGTAAGGTCGAAAGTAGGTTAACCTTAGCCGGAAACTGGATTTCAGTACTCTGAAGACAATAAGTCTTTAAGTTAGATGGGTATTAGATGAAAACTGTAAATAAATGTCTCGAAAGAAAGCAAGAGAGAATTAACAATATCAGAAGTGGTCTCTGCAGCGGTGCAAAAGAAAAATGGTAAGGCCTAAGGACTAGTAGGAAATACGATAAGTTATCTGATACCTTCAAGCGAAATTGGGTATGGATGAACAATAATAGAGCTGGCAAACGGTCAATGAGTAATACTCACTTTCCACCATTAATAGTATGCTGATGGTAGAAGCCTCCGCAGTTAAGGCCGTCATCGTCGTAGTTGGCCTTGGCGGAGAATCCGCTCCTCCAGAGAGACCCTCGGCCCGCGGGGTCCAGCACTCTGCCGTGGCCGTGCGCCAGCGCCAGCACAGCAGTCAGGGTCAGTAGGGTAGTCCACATCTGGAAGAGACTGCGTGATGAAGATAGAAGAAGCAATGATTTTCGAAGACCTGATTCTTCCTTTTTGTAGCAAAAAAGGTAAGTAGTACTTAAGAAAATATATCATTATAAAGGATAAAAAATGATACAGGTAAAATAATGATACATCATCTTTTCGTTTGTAGTTAGAAGCTTTTGTTCCCCTTGAAATGTCGCGTGGTGCACCATATGTATCATGCGCACGCGCGTGGCCACTACAAATGAAATGAAATGATTTATTTGTACGAAACACGGTCGCATTAAAACAATTACAGGTGTTCGTAAACATTAGATCATCGTGCCTCACCACTGCTGGCATACAAATATATTGAATACATGGAAATAAACTGACTTAAATAAAAAAAATGAAAATAATACATTAAAAGAAAATCATAGAAAAGCACATCCTGCAAAATAAACATTCATAGTAAAAATGACACAACAAAAGTCAGTCAAAATGGTACAATACAAAAATATAAGTATCGTCAATGTAAAACTTTACAATTACCTAAAAAAATATAAGTATCGTCAATGTAAAACTTTACAATTACCTAAAAAAATATAAGTATCGTCAATGTAAAACTTTACAATTACCTAAAAAAACTTATATCATAAAAACAGTGAGTAGTGAGCCATTTAATTTTGAGCAACTTAATTTTAAAATAATTTAATGGAAGTTCCCTTATGTCTTTAGGAATCTTATTTACTTTAATGCTCATCATTTTGCAGTTTTTTCTGATAGTGTTGTCACTCTCGTGATTAAAACGAATCCGATGATACCTCATTTATCAAAATCAATCAAGCCACAAACAAACAAACATACATACAAACCAAACACATCCCTCCGCAGTCGGGTAAAAAAACAAGATGGTCACCATCAACTCCATTTTCACCAAGAAAACTATTCCCACAATAACTTACTAAATCAAATAGAAAAATTTTGAAAACACTGAAAATAACTTTTGTGCTTGATGCCCCATTATTTTTCCCACTCTGTATATTACTAGCTGTGCCCCGCGGTTTCGCCCGTAGAATATGATAATGATGATGGTATCAATAGGTTTTATCACAGGGCCTAAATTATCTTGTACCAAATTTTGACAAAATCCCGTTTATTATGTACGTTCCAGCCTTTGACAAGGATAAATAGTCAAAGGTTTCAGCACTTATCCGTAACGTAACAAATATACATAAGTACACAAAACACAAACAAACTTTCGCATGGTAGTGTTAGGTTTAGGTACCCATAGTACATTAGAGGAAATGATGTTATTTTTGGCGGACTACCGGTCGTAGCTACCCTTTTGTCCCGCCCTCGTAGTTTTTCCAGTTTGATACTTTATCTATATGCTTCCGTATTTCTATTGATTTTAAAACATTATACATTAATAGTAAATTGAACTAGACCCACTTTCATTTCAGACTTATATTATACCACAAGTTACGTAAGTATTAACAGAAAGTATCTACTCCCACAATTAGATTTAAAATGAAGCGTGCGTTCACGCTCTCTATCTTTAATTGCGAATAAATAGGGCACTGGGCACTTTACACTTGTTAACAATTGTATTATTTACTTAAATTGCATTGTGAACGAAATGTAGGCGCATATTTACGTTATGAACGTAAATATGCGCGTTTACAATGCAATTTATATATTATTATTTTTTTACCCGACTGTGTGACTTCTATGATTCTCTGAATGCTTATTTTGTATGTGTAGGTCTAGGTACATCGATTTCTCCGATATTTCTGGGCTGATTTAGGTCATTCCTTTATTATTCGAAAGAGTAGACTTCCACCCAAAAAAAAACTCATGTAAATTGATTCAGTAGTTTTTCAGTACATCGTAATAAATTTTGGTTCAACAATTATTATCGGTTCAAGTCTTTATAGGCAGACCCGGACACTGCCCTTAGGTGAACGAACAGCCCACTGTACAAGAACAACGCAAGTCATTGACTGCTTTATATGTTAATTGATAATTTTTAATTCATCATCATCATCATCATCAGCCCATCTCCGCCCACTGCAGGGCATAAGCCTCCTCCCTCTTACGCCATCCATCCCGGTTTTGAGCCAATCTTGGCCAGATCTTTCCGACCAATTTTTCGATGTCATCGACCCATCTTGCCAAAGGTCTTCCACGGCTGCGTTGCCCTGTACGTGGCCACCATTCTGTCAGAGACCTACTCCACCTAGCGTCATCACATCTTGCTAAGTGTCCTGCCCATCTCCACTTGAGTTTAATTATACGGGATCCGATGTCTTCCACCTTGGTTCTCCTTCGGATCTCCGTATTTCGAAATCTGTCTTTTAACGTGATGCCTAACATGGAGCGCTCCATGGCCCGCTGTGCTACTCGCATCTTGTGCATAGTTCCCTTAGTGAGCGTCCATGTTTCGGCACCATACGTCATTGTGGGCAAGACACATTGGTTGTAAAGACTGGTCTTCATAATTTTTAATTGATAATTGATAATTTATTTATTTGCTTTGATGTAAATAATACAAGGTGGTAAAAACATGATTAAATTCCAACACATCACCAACATTGGCATGCAAACTTATTGAAATACAATACATAAAACTAATCATAGCTCTTGCATTTTTATAAATGTAAAATATTATATTAAGACTAACTAAACAAGTCAAATAAAAAAATAAAAAATTAAACAATTGAAATGCTCCATAGTTACAAGATGGCCAAAACAAAAACAAAATGAGACGACTAACACTAGATAAACTTAAGTTGTCAGATTAATAAAAGATTAAAAATTATGGTTTTCATCTTTAAAAAGTCATTAACAGAATAATAGCACCCGTCAACAAGCCAGTTATAGAGTTTACTTTTTATTCAAACAAGCTTGTAATGTGGTCATTATTTCGACAACCTTCTTTGGGCAAAGTCGACCTTGCCGCGCTGCTTGAATAGGCGCCAGCAAAGTTGTATGGAATTTCTTTACTGTCGTGTTTTGTGGCCAGCAATTTCCTTTGAAAATCCATTATTGTCGTGTTTTTTTAGTACTATTATTTATTCTGTGGTTTTGTTAACCACCGAACGCGAAAGGAGAGGCGTCGTAGTTCCCAAACGTATGGACTGATATTGATGTTTTTTTTTCTGTTTAAAAGCTATGTGATCGAGATGGTTCTTAGCTATTATTGTTGTTGTTGTTGTAGTTTTTAGTTGTTTTAGTTTTCATTGTTTTTTGTTGTTTTTGTTATTTTGTTGTTTTTTTTGTTATTTTTGTTTATTATTGTGTTTTTTTTTTGTTATTGTTGTTGTGGTTTCTGTTCTTGTTCTTGTTATTTTTCTTGTTGTTTTTGTTGTTTTTATTGTTGTTCTTGTTGTTTTCGTTGTTCTTGTTGTTTTTGTTGTTGTTTTTGTTGTTCTTGTTGTTTTTTGTTGCTATTGTTGTTGATCTTGTTGTTTTTGTTGTTTTTCTTGTTGTTTTTGTTGTTCTTGTAGTTTTTGTTGTTGTTCTTATTGTTGTTGTTCTTGTTGTTTTTGCTGTTCTTGTTGCTTTTGTTGTTTTCCTTGTTGTTTTTAATGTTATTGCTATTTTTGTTGTAGTTCTGGTTGTTCTTGTTGTTTTTGTAGTTCTTGTTGTTTTTGTTGTTGTTGTTGTTATTTTTAATTGTTCTTGTTGTTTTGTTGTTCTTGTTGTTTTTGACGTTGTTGTTGGTGTTGTTTTGGTGTTTGTTGTTGTTATTGTTATAGTGGGTTATATAATTTTTTCATCAGTTTGCTAGTTTTATTTAAATTCCTCGCATTGTTTGGGTAAAGCACTATACAAGCCTTGGTCCGCAATGACTGCCCTGCTGGCCACGCTATGATGGCCTGGAGCTTTGCTTAGTTAAGTTCTCGGCCTTCAAGCTTGGCCGTCATTGCAGCTCTTGCTGTCCGCGCTATAAAGGCCTCGACCTTCGGTCTCGGCCTTCATTCCAGCTTGGCCATCAAGGGCTGCAATGCTGACCGCGCTGTGATGGCCTCGAACTTAATTTAGCTACGCTCTCGGCCATCATCATCGCTGCCAGCAACGCAGTCATTACAGACCGCGGCAGTAATGTACTATAAATTGGGCCATTGGAAGCTCTTTTATTGATTCAGGAATCTTATTGTAAATTCTAACTGACATGGCATAACTGTTCCTGCGACATATCTCAGTTTTTATATTATTTTTGTTACATTATTTTTATACAAATTGACAAAGGCAGTCAAAAAATTCAATATCCAAATATCTTTATTCATGGGCCCTAAGAAAAACTTATGAAACCCTTGACTCTAACTCTCTACCGCCCAAGAAATTCGATGGCGGCTTTTTTTCAGTAAGTTTCACCTATTTACTGATTTTTAAAAGCTTTTATTTAACTTCACTGGTAGTTAAGTATGTCCTGGAATTTTGTAATCAATGTTTCACCCACTTCCACTGAAACTATCGGGCTGAACTTTGGCTCACACGTTTGGTTCTCGTGACGTTACATGGCTGCTGCATAAAAGCTTTATTTAACATTATTATACTGTACTACTTTGTTAAATTTCATGCTCTGAGATCTTTAGTTTAGCAAATAAAGTATAAAGATAACACATCTCACAGAATACACAAAGCTTAACTAAACTAGAGGCAAATAAGTTTATTTAATTCAGATACATATAGAAGTTGATAGCATTGTTGAATGTACTATTTTAATAAATATGAATAATTTACCAGCACCTAGTAGGTACCATAGTACCACAGAAAGAACCAAAATCACTCTCGTATCTACCACTACCATGATAAAAATTGAATGGGCGGACTCAACGCAAAGTTTTTTTCTAATTTTCTACACAACAATATCTTGTTTTATTAGTCAGCCTATAATAGACGATGCTATTAATTAACTTCGTGATCCCACCCGGCGAAAAGTGACGCTACGGTCCAAGGTGTCACTCTTGTCTATTATAATAAAGGTTAATAATTTACTTTCGACTTTTACACGCAAATACTTAACGCTAATTTAAAAAAAACGTGTTAATTAATTTTGTTATTTTTTTGGCCTTGTCTCCAAGTTGATAAACATACATTTTTTTCGTGTAATTTTCAGTGAACTAAACATTTTATTTATTTATTAATAAATATTATAGTATAAAAATAACTACCGTACAAAATTAAAAAAAAAATCGTTCTAGCCGTTATCGCGTGTAAACACCCCAAACAAACAAAACAAACAACAGTCACCGTTTCACTTTTATATATAAGTATAGAGCTATATACTTATATATAGAGCATGTCTTTTTGGAGCTGTTTACCAGTATAATATTACATAGATATATTATTAATTTAGTTAAATAATTGGTACCTAATATATACCAAATAAAAATAACTACCGTACCGTAGTTTCTGTCTTCTCCGTCAAGTAACTACAACTTAAGAAATGCTATAACTCAGAGAAATTATTTATATCAAAGGGAAGGACAGATCCTTTTGTCTTTAAACCGCAAAAATATGCGGAAAATATGTAAATAATTTTATTCCGAAGTATGGAAAATATAAAACAAAGCCTACCTTTGTCTTTTAAAACGGTTAACAGTTTCCACAATACACGAAAACTGGCTTCTATTTTTGGTTCTGGATGTTATATAGCGGTAACTTTAGTCACCGTTTACGACCCTTATCAGATATTGATCGTTATTGATAGGAATTACAAGTGTAATGCCGATTGATTAAATCAGAACAATAACTTTGATGTATACCTTACCTATATCATAGAATAACTATACATAATCCTATACCTATCCATACCAATATATAAAAGTGAAACTTTGTCTGTTTGTTTGCTTGGGGAGATTTCACGCGATAACGGCTGGACGGATTTTGATGAAATTTGGAATGGAGATAGCCTATGCCCTGGAATAAAACATAGGATACTTTTTATCTCCGAAAATTGTAAGTTTCCACGGGAAAACTGAAAAATGTTGATTACTCGCTGTAAGGAACGGTTTCCATGGAAACATAATAACAAGTCTGTCAAAAAACATCAAGAGCTATTGTGCTATACCTACTTTTGCAATGGTTTTTAACATCCTAGAAGAACATAGGATGCTTTTTTTCGCAATAAACAGTAGTGCGCGCGGACGGAGTCGCGGGCTAAAGCTAGTAATATATATGTACACTGGCCTTTATAATTTAGTAGCACACTTTTAATGTCTTTCTGTTCACGCATCACGTTAAAACTACTAGACCGATTGCGATGCGATTTTCACTGTTGGATAGCTTAGGTTATTACTTCAAAACTGGTGTACTTGGTATCTCAATCCGACGAGTAGGAGCCAAGCAATTTAATAAAAAAAACATTTAATTTATAAGTGTGGTACAGATCGCGGCATGTAAGTTGAACTATGCGCAGTAACACATTTTCGGGTCTCAATCGAAGAGCTGTATGAGGTGCGGCGCGAGGGACCGCGCGTACCCATAGCAACGCGGCGACGCTAGCACAGAATAAATAATAGCAGAAGTTGCACTTCACGCAACCATTAATAGAAATAGCGACTCTTGCTACTAAGCAACAAAGTGCAATTCAGCTCGCATAAGCGCTCAGTGCCAAACGCGATATTCACCTAAACGTTGCCGCTCTCTTCTAAAGCGTAACTCTGTCGCTGTCTGGCGCGCAGTGACGCGCTAACTGTGGCGCTATGGTTGTCGACTTGCCGCTGCTACTATTAATATTCATCGTCTATCTACCTACTTGACCACGTAATCTATCGTATGTTTGATGCGTATGATGAAACGGTCAATTAGGTAGTTAGAAAATGAATATTAAAGTCCGTCTTTTGTAATTAACAACTGAAAATAAACCTTACATCTTTAGGCTACCTAGATACCTCTTTGTAATGTTAAACAAACAATAATAGTATCTCATTAACTTACAATAATTATATTTTCACATTTTGCACTAATTAAAAAGTTCGTAGAACAAAAACATAAATAACACTCCGTTTTTTGGGCAGTCTTGTAAAAAAACTGGTTGTTTACATTTTCACTATACTAATTTTTAATTATCTTCTAAACACGTGAACCGATTTAAACGATTCAAACGGATAAAATGGTTTTAGACCTAGACCTTTCATTTGACTACAAAATTGTTAAGATATCTCAACGAACCATAAATCACATTTTCTAGTTGCTCTCGTAATTATCCAACATGTATGAAACGCGTAACAATTCTTTTATAAAATATTTTATCAAACGTTAAACGTTAAATTTATTTTAAACTGGGTCTAATTCAATAAAAAAGGAATCAAATTTTATTTGTGAACAACACGATAATCTAAAATAATTAAGTAGATAGGTAGGTTTCACCATTACTAGCGAAAGTTCAAACAAGCGACACGGTAAGCGTCTGAATGCAAGCGCGCGGCGGCCGGCCTCGCCTGATTTGTAGCCCCGGGGCCCAGCAATCTGTAGGTTATTAGCTCGCGTAAGTAGGTAGAGTGACAGATGCCTGACGCTAGCCCCCACGCAGGCGCACTCCGCCCCCCGCTGACCACGCACGCTCCGTGCGGCCCTGGATTACAATCACGCACGAAGTTTTCAGTTCTTTGAAATTTATATTTCTATCAAATATGTGATCATTTAATTTCAAGAAAATTACTCGACCACAATCAACTTTAAGGAGACAGGCGTGAAGAATGGTATTTGACGTTTATAACTATTTTTTTAAAAATAAAATTATATAACTGTTTCTCTGAATAAAACTGCGGAAGCTACGTCTATATCACGGCTTTGCTCGTGTGGTCATTTATCTTTGTTAAAAATAACCTAAGTGTTATTCCTTGACCAAATTAACCTATAATTTACAATACCATAGACCTTGTTTATTAAATTGGTCTATAACACATTTCGTGTTATATTTTGTGACAAATAGTTTTTTATCGATTACTCGGCTTTACTAATTGGATTGAGATACAAAGTAGGTACACCCGATTTTAAGTCTAAACGTAAGCTGTCTGTCGGTGAAAACCGCATTTAAATTCGGTCTAAGTAGTAGTTTATACGTGATGCGCGAACATACAGACAAACAGAAAACTGACTGTGCCAAGATACCCGCCACGTTTCGTTCACCGCTAAACTTACGTGCCGCTAGGTATTTTCTCAAGTTTTTCAACCTAAGAAAACTATATAGCGATCTTTTCAAATAGTGTTTTCTGCCTTAAGGCCGGGTGTCAGTGAATTTTATGTCCCTCTCATCCGTGATCAAGTAGAGCGGGAAAGATGATACATCTCGTGAGTAAAATTTAAGGTTTTTATTTATTTGTAGGAAAACTAAAGCTTTGAATTAAAAAGTGTCTAGCCATTTTCTCAATCATAATAAGTTCTTTTTCTTGGTATATCTTTGATATCATTTAGTGACGGGGTCTCTTTCCAATCAATGTTCTAAGCATAAAGTAGTGTACCTTTGATTATATTTTCTATCGAGTGAATTAATACTAATCATGTTTCCGTGTTTACAAACTACGAGATAATACGGCAAATTTTGATTTGATACCAATTTCATAGTTCTGGGTTACTTATAAAACAAGATACAGACGATCAAAAATGATGGAAAATTGCTAAAAGTGCTAGAACACAGATTTCTCTGCCATATTTCACCGAGATCGGTTCAACAGCAATCGTGAAAAGTTAACAAATTGACAGAACGACAGAGTCACTTTTGCATGCAGTATATTTAGTGTGTATACAATACTGGTAGATAAAGAGAATCATTTGTTCCGGTTGCGTCATGGAAAGAGGAAAAACATTATAAACAATGCATGAAACACAAAACATTCATCGCACAAAAGTAATATTATGACTAATTACATACATTACAGATTAGTTGTTAGTATGTTAGTAAAACTTAACTGTTTCATACGGAAAATAATATAATAGAGCAGAGCTTTTTCTCTAATGCAAAATAGTGCGCAAAAAACCCCACATAATTACTTATACATAAGATAAGTAGATACGTAAGTACGCTTATAGTATTGAGGAAGTAAAGTTCATAGATCTATATTATAGCTATAATACCTTGTATCCATGATGCTGAAAAAAAATACTGTGAAAATTAAAGCAGCTTCTTAAATCGACTTCTTTTCAAGTCTACTCAACAATATATATAAAAAAAACACTTTAATTGAATAAGCGAATTTACTAAAAACTAATGCACCATTTTCATTCCCATATAAACATGAAAATATCTCGGGAAAAAAGTATCATCCATTACCTCCTTGTTTCTGTAATCCTGGATATAAGAGGTACCTAGCGCACACCCACATACACACACAAAAAAAGAAACAGCCAAGTGCAAGTCGGAAACGCGCACTGAGGGTTCCGTAAAAACTTATATGTATAGACGAAAGTCCATCACGGAGATCCAGTCTCGAAGTTTTTTTTTGTTATGTATTTTCAAATGTACGGTTTTTCGGATTTTTCCCTTTACCTGCGCTATAAGACATTGCTTGTTGGCAAATTTAATAATTCTATGTCAACGGAGTACCCTTGATTCCCTTGGGAGTGACGAAAATGACGAAATATTCGGCATAAACGGCCCTATCTTTTGTTTGCTTTGACTTAGATGTTTGTTTTTTTCACAGCAACACGGGATTGCAGAGTATTTGATATTATTTTCAACTTTATACCTTGCTTTACAGAGCAAAAAGGGTCCTGATATACATACAGCCGCATGGACGGACGGACAACAAAGTGATCCTATAAGGGTTTCTTTTTCCATTTGAGGTTCCGTACCTTAAAAATACGGTAGATATAGAATCGAGAACCTCCTGGTTATTAAAGTCGGTTAAAAAGTGAAGACTATCCTTATAGCTATGCTTATAGAGGTACTTACCGTTTGCTGGTGAGTGACGTCACGTCACTACTCGTCCCTGACATTCGAGGATACAACCAATTAAATACCGATAACAGGACAATGACACATCCCCCAACAAACTTATTTCAGCCAATAATAATTCAGGCAATTCCACAGATAAAAAACTCACATGAAAGTCGCCGGTTACTTTATCAAGTTCATAGTTAAAATTTATTGATATATTGCGCGCTGTAGAAAAAGTCCGCACAGTAAAAAGGCGTCACAAATCATATTTTATCTGTTAACCAATAAAACCATTCACTGTTTCCCGGTATAATGCCCGGTAACGTGTAAAATAATAAACTTTTTGATTGGTTCGGTTCATTCAAAGACGCGCGCGATTCTAATCTATAAAATCTAGGTACACCGAACAGTAAGTTTTTAACCACAGAGCAGTAACTAGGTGTTTCCGGTGGTCGCCAGTGGCCGCGGCCCGCGGATGACTAAAGGGAAAAATACGAATTTAACGCTCTTTCTAATCAAACATTGATTTGCTCTAACTTTCTCTTAAATCCGATTGAATCATAGATGTCGTTCCGCACGCTGCGCAATAAGTACATTTATTTATGCAAAAAGTAAATTTACTTAGTGGCACAACGGCGAAGTAAGTCGTACGGAAAATCTTATAATGTTTCTTTGTTAGTTGTGGTGCTATACCGAGATACTTCATGGACACTTTTATTGTGTTATTTTACTGGTTTTGCTAATTTATTGGTTTCACTTGCGTAATTATTTCGATGTTTTATGAATGGTTCATTAATTTATGGTACGAATGGCCACGACATTCCTCTAAAAAGTTTTTGATAAAATCCTTCTTACGTCAAATTCTACATTCGTCAAGTTCGATGAACTTTTTGTAAGGTACCTCTTTCACGCCCGCCTTCTATTATTTTATGCTCGATTATTCGATAAAGGAAAACATTAGATATCCGGTGGTGCTATAGGGACTGGCATGGGAGTAGGTATCTATAGTTGCACCACAGGAGATGCATAGATTTCCCATCAAACTACCGTTGCTCGTTACCTACTGGAGAGACTCTCCATAGCTACTCAGTACTATTATTAATTATGTGGCAAAGAAAGAAGTGCCATGGGTGGGAGATAATTTGTTTATAAATGGACGAAGTTCTGTTCAAAATAAAGAAATCTTGCAATAGTGTGAAATACATTTAAGTACTACTAAATAATGTTTGGTAGATTCAATACGTTGACTGCTGGTGGTAATATAGCTGCGCTAGCCTGGTACTTATTGATGTTTTTTTACGTATAAGCTAAAAGCTAACAGGTAAGAGCAGCTAAAAATATATACAGGAATACGTAAGCAGTATTAATAACTAGTTTAATAGAATAATCGAGCAAATGACCCTTCGCAGGAATAAACCTTCGCTGTTTTGTATATTCGAGCAAATGTACTCGTACCTTTCGCAATTTGGACCATTCGCAGAAACGATATGATTTCGTTTCTGCGAATGGTCAAAATTGCGAAAGGAAACAAAATCGTATGGTTTCGTATCGGTCTCGGGATGAACATGGACAAAACCAAGTTATGTATACGACCTTATTACCTCGCGACTGATCGTCGTTAAAGATGTCCACCTTAAAGTCGTACAGGAATATGTATCTCGGGCAGATTATGCAATTGGGTAAGAGCAAATTCGAAAGGGAAGACGATAGGAGGATTCAGCTGGGTTGGGCAGTATTTGGTAAATTCTGTCAGGTCTTCTCGTTGTCAATACCACAGTGCCTAAAGACGAAAGTCTTCAACTCATGCGTCCTACCGGTTATGACCTACGGAACCGAAACGTGGACGCTCAGTGAGGCTGGTTCACAAATATAAAGTCGCTCAACGAGCAATGGAGAGAGCTATGCTTGGAGTACTTCGAGGAACATGCTTCGAGGAACAGCCATAAATTCTAAGATTCGTAGTGTAAATTTCGTACGTACCGACGCACCGCACGAAGTGATGTTATAGGTAACTCTTCTAAGACCTCACGAGTTTTTTTTATAGGAAGACTTCTATATCCGTCTTATTTTGCCGTGCGCCGCGGCATTATGGGTCTTACGCCTAATATCTCAGCGGCTTGATTATTCATAATGACTGGTTCTTTATCGTAAATACCGAGACAGTTCCCCATAATGCTGCTTAGCATTCAACTCAGTGATGAAGAGTAGAAATCTATCACGAAACTTGCTCCGTGACTCGGCGACTAATCTACAGTGAAATGCTGAGTAGGTATGATAACTAAACTTAGCAAAGAGAATATAGGCATCAATTTAGAGGACTAAACCTTTCTTCTAATCGCCTGGAACCTGTAAAAAGCAGGATTTGAATCCTGCTGATCAAAAGTGTCCGAATGGTCAGCAAAAAGTCACTGCCACATTAGACAATATTTCGCATTTCATTCTTATCTTTAGCATAGTTCATATTAATAGTCCCTATAGATGCTACTAAATATATCAACATAAGACATGATAATTTCGGCCGTCAATGAACAGCGCACGCACACAGAGACTACAAAGAAATTACAACAACAACATACGAAACAACTCTTTTATTATCATAGGAGTTCCTTGCCATAATTTTAGGGTAAATAAGTTAAATAATAAAATCACAACTTAATGAATACTTAAAATTAACTCAAACGTCGACATATTCCAATTTGAATTTTGAATTTAAAATTGTAATTAGCAATCGACCAATTCCAATCGTCGACCAAAATGTAATCGAACAGTGACGAATCAGTAATCCACTTATTTCTATGGCAGGTAAAATGTAATCAAAAATCAATTAAAAAAAGTATTTAAATACCAATGTGGATGTACCGAAGGAACAAACTGGTTTAAAAATGTCGCATGGAAGTGCAACGCACTAGAATATATTGCGACCAAAGATTTCGAATCATAAGAAGTGAAACTAAAGAGAGTCATGCTGTTGGTTCAAATTCAACTTGATATTATTATTTTGATGCCTATAGGGTTACAATAATCACCGATATTATTTCTTATGATGATCATGTTCGTGAAATTCATGTTGTTAGTTCATGTTACTGAGTTTCTAGAAGACATATTATTCCGTAAAATTAAGCTTTTAAGTTCAGATGCAATAAGTCTATTTACAGTTTTTCAACAAAATCATACAACTAGCAATTAATATTGAAAAACGATTCAAATTATTAACTTTTACCTAAATATACATCACAGATAGAGATAACAAATAACTAATATCTATTATTTTGTTTTCGTTTCGGCTATTGTGATATGAAATTGTGACTTACTTGGGTGAGTAGAAAAAAACGACTTTATTTTTTTGACGTCGCATCCAAACATAAATTTGTTTTTCTGCTTACAAAATCAACACAGCGCATTATTAGACAGTGGAACAGGAAGAAGAAACGTGAAGAAATAGATACAAAAAGAAATTATAAACTAATCGTGAAAGAAAAATAAAGAATCATTCAAGGTTTGCTCCATATTAGGAAGCTCATAAAGTTGATTAGAAAAATTGGCAAGCACTTACATATTAATTAGTAAATCTTAGGAATTACAAGGTCTGGTTACTTCACTGACATTTGTTTACAAAATAACAATATTTGACTAGAATCAAGATTTTTAACCTATAAGCGTACAATATGAGTATGTATAGTACTTATATATAAGTACAAATTAGAATCTATCTTTAAGTTAGCATCAAATCCATGAGTGATGATTTATGAAAACAAAATTAATAAATAAATAATATAATTAAAATAAATTAATAATAACTACAAAAAATTTAATGGCGAAACAACGAACAACAATTTCAAGAAATTACTCTAATTAAAGTAACTGTATTGTAAAGGCAACATTTATTTTACTTTGTCTTCTCCGTTGGTTTTGGAATCATTCTTCTTAGTTGTCTCGTCATTTTTGAAATCTGAGCCTTTACTGTCAGTATCTTTCCCATCTTTTTTGTTAGCACTTTCATGTGATTCAGAATGATCTTGTAATTTTGCTTTAGATTCACTTTTGTGCTGAAACTCTTCGTTAAGAATCTTTTCAAATTCATGCGAAACTTTGTTCACGTTCTTCTTCATAGCTGCATCTGGATAGTTCTGAAAATGGGTTAGTTCTTTAAATGTGATCTATGATAAAATAAGTTTATTTTTGACCCAGCCAGTGCGAAGCCCGAGCTAAGCGTCTCCGTTTCAGCTTGGGCAAAAATGCTTTCGTATGTCCGGATGTCAGTTTGGATCTCTGTTCTCCTCTACAGGTCGCATTTTTCAACCCATCTAGACTAAACTTGGTATACAGGTTAAACCCATTTTTTTTAATTTTTCGATCGTCAGGGATAATTCCCCCAAAAAGGGACAAAAACAGGGCTACTGAATATCTCCGCCTTATTAGATCCGATTTCGATGGTTATTTTTTTATTTGAAAGGTAATTTTTCGATCGTCAGGGATAATTCCCCCAAAAAGGGACAAAAACAGGGCTACTGAATATCTCCGCCTTATTAGATCCGATTTCGATGGTTATTTTTTTATTTGAAAGGTAGTAACTTTAAATTGGTCTCATATAAATTTTTGGTGAAGATCTGATGAGGATCTTCGGCGTGATGAGCAGAATAGCTCCTCAAAATGCAGTAAATTTCTCACTTTCAGATTTCTACCAGTGGAATCAGCCCTTTGCCCACTAGGTAGGGATCAATCGTAAAATAGCCAAAAGGCTGATCAAAGAAGCACCAAAAAAAAATGAAGCACTATCCAAATGGAGCACCTTTTACATTAAGGTAACTAGATGGCGCTTCTGTGCACCGCTAGATTGTTTGCAAAAAAGTTTGTGCGTGCGAGGCTCACAGAGCCACTAGTTTAAATATGTTACCTTGAGATACAACCGCACATTATTAAAAATACGTCGAAAGTCTTGCACAACTTGCTCATATTCGTTGTAAGATGAATTCTTCAATTTTGTTGAAATGTCATGTAAACACATTGGATACTTTACAACTTCATAAAATCTTGGAGCCTGTAATAAGAAAAGAAGGCTTTAACATAGAAATAATCAGGTTCTTATGACTGGCACAACGGGCAGCTAGATAATCTTACCACTTTAATGTCCATATCATGTTGAATAAAAGAAGTTTCGTTGATTTGAGATAAGTTGTGAATAAGATTCTCGAATTTCTTAATAGTATTAGCTGGTAGTGGCTTCTTTTTCTTAGGATGATACCACATTCCCGATACTGTGACTTTAGATTTACTAGGCTTTCTCTGATTTTCATCTCTTACGCAATTTCCTGAATGATCAAAATTTGGACATCGTTTATTTTCCTTAACTTCATCATTTTTAACGTCCAACGTATCGAGTTGATCATCGGGGTCTACTACAGGTTTAGTTTCTGTAATATGGTGATTTTTATTTTCTTCAGTGAAACTGTTTTGATCTTCTACTGCGTAATCATTTTTATTTGTACACTGATTCCATAAACCAGTCAAATCTTTCGAAATAAAGTGATTTGAACCCACACCCATTGTCCAAGCATTGTTTTGATCCAAGCCTTGGTTCATTTGTTTAAAATCTTCAGATAACTCATCAGCGGTACTCAGACCCAGAGCATCGTATAACCGTGCTGTATCTGACTTTGATCCTTCGTGAATAAAGTCCATTAATTTAGGGGCCGATTGCTTTGCAGCTTCCCAAGCTCGGTCTTGTGTTATTGCACCAAAGAGATCAAAGCTATCAGCAGCTCTTATGTCCAAGCAGGGTATGCTATGTTTAGCTATTAATTTAGGATCGTCACCAAAGACTTCCTCGCTACTTCTAGGCATCAGACATGGCCATGATTCAAGATTGTATTTCGGTTGTGGTGCTAATGTAACCGGAGAGAACGCTGCCGTCATTTTTATGTCGTCTGCGACAACATTGTCATAAGCTACATCAGAACCACCTGGTATAAACGTATCCGACGGTTTTATCGGGACCTTGTAGCTTCCGGGCTTCATGTAAACTTTAGACATTTCGTGAAACTCATCATTTTCCGTATCAATAAATTGCACGGGGCCAGAGATATTATTTGATATCACAATGTTCGATGGAATTTGAACATTCTGATTGTGATGAGTTATAAATTCATTAGGTTCTTTTTGGACCATCTGACCCCACGCCGCAAAAAAATCAGCCTCTTCTTTAGTGTCACCGCAGCTGTTGTTTTTTTGCATGTAACCACGCATTTCGGCGACCGTCGCCATACTTGGTATCAAGCTTTTCTCGACATGGCTCAACGGTATCATTTTCGCTTTTAGTTCGATGTCTCTGCGCTGCAACAAATCGCACTGCATATTTCCCAATACAGGTTGTCCCGACGCTTTCCCGAGCTTGGCGTCCATCTTATGCTTCAGCTGATTGTACAATTCTCGCTGCTCTGCATGGCACATACTCTCAAGGGCACGAAAGTCAGGCAAATTGGTAATAGTCCATGATTGCCGAGGTTTTGCCTCGCGAATAGTGCAGGGATCACATTTGTACTGCGACTTCTGATAGGCTTCTAAATCGCTTTGGTCGTTTAAAGGATAGAAGTTGTGAGAGCTCGGTGGTGGTACCACGGGAAACTTTTTGTATGCAATTCCTGACCTAACTGGCCAAGGAACTTCGTTAAAGCTTTGCGAAGTAGAATGATTCTGGCTCTGTACCCAAGGCGGTTGGACGGCGTTGAAGGGTTGCGGGGACGCGTTCACAGGTTTTGGAGCGCTGATGTGAGACTTTGCTGCTTGAAACTTCTGATTTTGGTGCCGCGGAGCCGCTGAGTTCGTGGCGTAGTAATTATGCGTGAAGCTCTTTTGCTCCATAGTGAAGCCGTGATCGAGACACTTGAATGTTTTGTAAATATGTGTCAACATCTCCTTCGTGACCGCCTGCCACTGCACGAAACATTCCCTAATATTGGGACTGTAATATTTATTCTCAATTCTAGAGAACGTATCGTGTTTCTCACTCAGTAGCTCTTTGACTCCTTTCCACCCATCTAAAATTCGTACAAATGAAAATATAAAGTTCTTGATAACCCACGGTATCCCTTGGGAGTGAAGATTAGCTACAGCACTATCCGGTTTCTGGACATTAGACCTTGTTTTTGCGCAGATGGAGTGAATATTCTTAAAGCAAGGTCTGTTATGATGAGCTATTGCAATATTTTCCGCGTCAGTGCATGCTTCTATTGCAAGTTGAACTATCTGATTGGGGATCTGATCATGAATAACAATCTTATCAAGAACACTCAGCAATAATTCTGAAGAATTGGACGCGGAAGACTTGTTTTTGTCTTCATCCTGATTTGACAGCTTTTGATTTTGTTTTTGATTGTTTATATCTGATCTTGAATCTGATATGTTGCAGAGTTCAGAGACCATTCTTTCTCCCTCTGCAAAGAAGTCTAAGCTTGAAGTGGATTCTGAAGTAAGGTTTCGATCTTGTTTCTTCTGCCGATCTGAGTCATTCTCTTTGTATCTGTCATGATACCTAGGGTCTGCACTGTAAGCGTTACGTTTCTCCTGGCTTTTTACTATCTTCTTTTTTGCGCCAGTGCCGATTGGTTCTTGGCTAGACCAGCTCTGTGGACGTCGATCAGTGCCGCTTCGGTCTCCTATCATGCCAGGCCCCCCGTAATTTACCGAAGAAGGGTCGAAGACCAGGCCGACCAGCGGAGAGTTTGGCGGCGAGCTGAATGTTGGAGCCGAGGAGTTGGTGTACCTGCAAGTTTAGTTCAAAATCAATCCCTCTAGGGTTGAAAAGATAAAGTTGTGATGAATTGGAGTCTTGTACCTCGAGTTCTGGTACTGCTGGCTGGAGGAGGTGGCCTCGTAGATGCTGCTGGCAACGCGGCAGTAGGTTGCCATGTTTTGGTCCGATATTTCTTTGCTGGAGCATCCTGCACACACAATCAGTTAATGTCAAACAATAAAACCATTTTAGATTGTTTATTCAGTGAGAAAACATGGAAGGATACATTGAGTTTAGTCATTTTATCAGTCATCAGCTCATGAACAATTACATGATACGTCAGTTCAGTGCGGTTTATTGACACCTTGTCAGCAGTTATTGGTATAGATAATTAAGTACCTTTATTTCCAGTTTTATTGTTACAAATTCTTCCTCGTTTATTAATATCCACTATCTGTTGTAAATATGTAATCAAAACTTTTGATGTTGCCGAGAATGACGCAGTTAGCAGAGTTCACATAAATTGTTATTTTGGTAAATTGTAAAGTACCTACAGTACTGAGTGGAATAAGTACGTGATATTGTCCATGTACCAAGACATCGATATTATCATGGAAATGCGAGTAATTTCCGCAAAGAATAACTTTTATTTTATTAACAAGACATAAGTTCAAAAACTATAACCTGACTCCGTCGGATAAATAGCATATGAAACTCTTGCGATGAAGACGAATCGATTGATACCTCGCCTGTCAAAATCGTACCAAGGTTTTAGTTTGAACACATAACCCTTTCTTACATACATATCGTTATATTTTAATTTGCTAACATATTTTTTTAATTATTTGACAAAAAAAAATTGTAAGTAATTTAAGAATTAATTGCAAAATTGTTTTAGCGTATTTTTTAAAACAATTCTTTGAACAATGTTTTCTTTCTTTGATATTTTTTTTTTATTTGCTATTCATAAAATTTTCATTTTCATTTTCATACACACATACATAAATACATACATACATGCATACGACGACCGGTTGGCCGAATGGTTGGTGACCCTGACTTTGAAGTCAACCAAAGGTCGCGGGTTCGAATCCCGCTAGTTTCAATCATATTGTGTGATGAGCAAAAATAGTTGTTTCAGAGTCATGGATGTAATATTAGTTTGGTACTAGGTAATTGGTGTGGATTGTCCCGAATATATTTATTTATTTGTTTATTTTTTATACATACACAGACTGTTAAACTCATTACACTTTCCTTGCTTCGCCGTAGTCAGGTAAAAATACACTTGTGCTTGTTGGCGCTTAATTAGTGGCCAACTTACTAACTGATTGTTTCTCAGCACTGTATATTTACCCGACTGCGGAGGGTTACGTGTTTGGGTTGTATGTATGTATGTTTGAACGTTTCTTTGGCGCATCGATTTTGATAAATGAGGTATCGTTGGATTCGTGTTAATCACGAGATTGCTTTAGGGCTTTAGGATATAATATGAAGTGTCAAGAAAACTAATATGGAGGCTTTCAGCTGCCATATATATATATATATATATATATATAAAAAACCGACTGCGAACAAACCTAAAAAGAGGCAAACAAGATATAGATTGTTGGTTTTGAAATATAACACATACACATTCACATTCTTGGTTTAGCACATACGCCTAAAATGTATCCCCCGTGACACTACTGCTTGGCACTACCAGTAGTGCTATAGGAATTTTCTCTCTCCCGTGACACTACCGGTAATGCCATGGTAAAAATAGCTTTTCCCGTGCCACTACTGGTAGTTCCATGGTAAAAATAGCTTTTCCCGTGCCACTACTGGTAGTTCCATGGTAAAAATAGCTTAACCCGTGCCACTACTGGTAGTTCCATGGTAAAAATAGCTTAACCCGTGACACTACTGGTAGTTCCATGGTAAAAATAGCTTAACCCGTGCCACTACTGGTAGTTCCATGGTAAAAATAGCTTAACCCGTGCCACTACTGGTAGTTCCATGGTAAAAATAGCTTAACCCGTGCCACTACTGGTAGTTCCATGGTAAAAATAGCTTAACCCGTGCCACTACTGGTAGTTCCATGGTAAAAATAGCTTAACCCGTGACACTACTGGTAGTTCCATGGTAAAAATAGCTTTTCCCGTGCCACTACTGGTAGTTCCATGGTAAAAATAGCTTAACCCGTGCCACTACTGGTAGTTCCATGGTAAAAATAGCTTAACCCGTGACACTACTGGTAGTTCCATGGTAAAAATAGCTTTTCAATAGCGTGACACTACTGGTAGTTCCATGGTAAAAATAGCTTTTCCCGTGCCACTACTGGTAGTTCCATGGTAAAAATAGCTTAACCCGTGCCACTACTGGTAGTTCCATGGTAAAAATAGCTTAACCCGTGACACTACTGGTAGTTCCATGGTAAAAATAGCTTTTCAATAGCGTGCCACTACTGGTAGTTCCATGGTAAAAATAGCTTTTCCCGTGCCACTACTGGTAGTTCCATGGTAAAAATAGCTTAACCCGTGCCACTACTGGTAGTTCCATGGTAAAAATAGCTTAACCCGTGACACTACTGGTAGTTCCATGGTAAAAATAGCTTAACCCGTGACACTACTGGTAGTTCCATGGTAAAAATAGCTTAACCCGTGCCACTACTGGTAGTTCCATGGTAAAAATAGCTTAACCCGTGACACTACTGGTAGTTCCATGGTAAAAATAGCTTAACCCGTGACACTACTGGTAGTTCCATGGTAAAAATAGCTTTTCAATAGCGTGACACTACTCTAAAGCAAGTAGTGTCATAGGAAATTTCATCTCCGGTAGCTCTCACCAGGAATCTAGTAATTTTCTGATACTTAGGTAAGGTAAATGGATATCTTTTGATTTCGCAATGTCAATCTTCAATTTCTTAAAGGTTTCTATTCTCCTGGTACTTTGAAAGTATTTTTTTAATATATTAACTCGATATATCTTAGTCTCGTGCCATAGAATTAGTTTTCTTGCAGTGAATCACACCATCTACTCTTCTTTTTTTTTGTTACTGGCTAGGCAATCGTTTGACCATGACCAACCACACATATGCAAATTACAACTTCGATTGTTAGTATTTATATCAGTCAGTGACACCATAAGTCTACGGGTAATTTTAATGTATGGACATGAGCAGCTATTGAAAATAGTACTGTCACGGGAGAGAGAAAATTCCTATAGCACTACTGGTAGTGCCAAGCATTAGTGCCAAGCAGTAGTCTCACTGGGGATAAACGCCAAAGTGTAGGTAAGTAGAGATAATATCCACTGATGACTGCCTGAACATGATGGAAAGATGTTTAAGAACCGAAGTTCTAACAGGATTCGTATTAACTATGACCACTCCCATGGGTACTGTTTATTATAAATTCAACTTATTTATTTATTTAAACATACATTAAACAATTATTATTATTAGAATTACAATAATAATAATAAAGTGATCAACAGCCACAACTGGGAGGACACTCTTTTAAAATGCCATTCGCTTTGGTCCCGTTCCAGTCCAAAGTTGAATAGGTATCTTCCAGATGTGCGTGCTCAGCTCACCCTCGACCACATGTTTGGTTACCATCAGGCGAGATGGTAACCAAACAAACCATTAAGTAAAAATTAAAAATACCTATTTCGCTAACCAAAATACAGACTGGTTAGCGTCCCTACGCTAGGGATGCTAAACCAGATAGAGAGGAGTGGTGGCCCGGCCACCACTCCTCTCTATCATCTACTTACTCCACCTATTGCTGCTGCGCCTAGCCGCCTGCCCAGTTCCATTAACTTCTTGAATGTTAAGCGGAAGCACTTACCATAGCTCTTCTGTTGCATCACATAAGACTGGTACTCTCCTCGATCTCTCCCTTCCCCGGTTCCTTCGCGGTACTCCCCTTGCTTGCTCGACCCACCACCTCCATACTCTTGCATTGGGTTCGACGATGCCTACAAAGTCGTCATCATCATAATCCATCCGAATCAGTCCACTGCTGTCTTTTCAGAATACTGCTAGCCAGTAAGGAACAATTCTCATTAAAAATAAATTTGGAAAATTCTTCTTAGCGGATGGATAGAAGAAAACATTCAGAAAAGGATTGAGTAGTAATTAATGATTGTATTTTAAATTAGAGGGAGGCTGAACAAAACCAAATGGCTGCAGTCTACTCCACAAGAGCAGAACCACGCAGAAATTCCACGGTTGATACTCGTAGAATATCACCATCATCCTCATCAGCCTATACTTGTCCACTGCTGGACGTAGTTCTCTCCTAATGCACGCCTTCGGCTCTCTGCATCCAGTTACTGCCAGCCGCTTCATCTAGCAATAGGTACGGTATACCCGCTCAGAGAACCACTGCTTGATTACGAATCTATTGTGTAGATATATGTTCCGGCATTTTCGTCATAATGGAGTGATAAAAAGATTAGTACATAGTTTGTTTCCTCCTATAAACGGTATTTTTACAGCGTTGATTTAGATTATTTTTCCATTCAGAGTAACAACACAACAAGGACTTGCGCGTTCATTCAGCTGAGCAGATCTTGTGTATCAGAAATGGACTAATTAGGTGTAAATACATTCAACTTTCTATCACTACCTACCGTTTGAAATTGACGATGTAATGGAGCTTTTAATAGTAACGACATTTTGTTAGTTCGGAGGCCATCGTTGATGATAATTTTCTAAACTTGTAGCAGAATGCCTACTATAGAAACACTTAAAAGATGACCAAAATGTTTTCCAAAAATTCGATAAAAAAAGAATGGGTCCACTTAATTACGGATTGATGCAAAAGTGATTCCAGAATGTCGTCTCACCATTTCCTTTTAAAAGTAGGCCCTCCCCGGCTTCTAAATACCGGTAGCTGTTGAATTTCAAGCCTCGAGACGGCTTTTCCTTCAGCAACAAACTCAGGTGAAAAATAATTGACTTTTGCAAATTCTTTTCACAATGACATAATGAGGAAAAATTTCGTCCAGATCTAGTAGGTCGATCTCAAGATGAACGAAAATGTTGGAAATTGAAAAAAAATACAGAATTTCTCTAGCAAGTTGCGACTTTCGCCAATTTCTTCAGTAAACTCACGACGAAACTACTGTGCGTAAGCGATAGACGGTAAACTCGCCGATGCTCAGCGAATTGAGATGAAAATATACAGAATTTTCGCAGAAAATATAATGCATCGACTCACCAAGTGTTTCTACCTGTATCCTTCGTCAGGGGGTTTTTTAAGCGCTCAAAACATTTTGCAAATTATCACCTACAAGCTGATTGTCAAAAATTAAACGTCGGTTTTATCTTAATCTTACGAATAATTCAGATTTCACTCGATTTAGATGATTACGAAGCACTATATACGCTTCCTTAATGTCTAACTGTTCAATATCTTTAGTTATTTTTTATCATTATATTATATTTTTACTAGTTTCGATGTGAATAGGGTGATGTCTGACTTGCCAACTGCTTGAAATGATCCATGTTGGATTGGAACCATATGATTTCCTTCATTTGTTTCGTGACATTTTCTATTTTTGCTTTTCCTGTGGTTAAAGAAAACGGTTGCATTCATTTTTAGTCCATGGAGTTTTAACTGGAAGGGCTCAAGAATTTGAGCAACGGGTACGTAGGAATAATACCTCAATACTCGTAGCAACGGGAGTTGAATTGAATGCGAAATTAGTTTGGTTTACGTAATAACAATAAGTCACGACCACAGTAGATCCTATACTAAACCCCCAGCTAGGATTCACTGCAACAAGGGAATCAGATCTGCCATAATCACCACGCTTGTCAGGCGGCCTGATTTTATAAGACTGCCCAAAAAAAGGAGTGTAATGTTTTTAGGATTCATGTATGTTTGTATGAATAATGTGATTTATTTAAAGGATAAAACGTACAAACAACAAAAGTTCATTTAAAAATATAAATAAAAAACTTAACTATTTACACAAAACTATCTAAAAGTCCTTCGGAGGAAGGGCAAGTGCCCAGAATGCTGGCTGCATTGCCACGCTGTATTGCAATGCAATACTAATTTTTAGGCCTAAATAGGAGCCAGCATTCTGTCACATGTCACCTCCACCAAACGTTTTGCCAAGTCCCTGTAAATTTCGTGGCCGCCTGGCCCCCACGGACCCAAAGTTTCAACCCCAAACGGCACAAACATGTAATCCCTGTCAAGGTTCCCATATTTGCGCCGCTTGAGGTTTTCTGCTTGGGTTGCAGCACCGCCAGCCCGAATTGTTGTCTCTGGAAGATGAGACGGCGGCAAGGTATCATCCCAAACTAAAGGCCGTCCCATCTTCCAAGGAATTAAATTCATACCATCAGGCCTCAGCTCGTCGTCCCGCATCAGGCCGTTTGGTTCTAATATTGATAGAACGCCGGCACTGACAAAGGCCCGACGGATGACTTCATTCAAACTGGCGTTTCGGGAATCCGCCCTGCGCTTCTGTAGCAAGATAGTCCGTGATGGCCAAGCCGATCCACCATATCGCCGCATAGGCAACGGTGTGGGAAAAAACGCCCAGACGCTAAGAACGACGCTAAGAAGAGAAACGGCTAATCGGAATGTCTGGTTGTCTTGTAAGTCAATGTCAATGTTTTTTGATGGAAGTGCTTACAACCAAAGGCCTGATTCCCAACGTGACACAGCGAGGAGGCGAGCGCATTCTGCAGAACAAACGGACGTATGTATCAAGAAGATTTTTCCGTTCAATTTCTGAGAGCGGCCCGTCCCAATGCTTCTGGGAAGGAGGCGCTTTGGGCAGGCTATTTTCCAATTGCGTCCCTAGCCTCAGTCAAAAACTTATTTCGTAATTTGTACTACAGGGAGATCAAATAGCTCCGATTAATTTTTGTGTACTATATGTTTGTATGTATGTTTGTATGTGTGTATGTGAGTTTATTTATTCCACCATAAGTTTTAAATGTCTGAACAGATTTAGACGTATGGGGTATGGTTAGAATTCTTAAATACCACAGGCAATTCTTATTTTTGAAAAAATAATGTGGTGGTATGGCTCCATTTTAAAATGCGGAAGAAATATTTTTTCTTCCAATTTTACAATATGGGTATCAAATTGAAGGCCGTGATAAGTACATTCCAACAGTACCTATATAATTTAAAGTAAAGTAAGTAAAAATAAAATAGTATTTATTGCCACTACAAAATGTACAAAATGGGTATAATTATATTTAAGGGTAAAAGGGATAAACTCAGCAAGTACGGTGTTCACATGAGAATGTGAACGCCGGGGTCGGGATCGCAGCTCCTAAGCGAATAGAACAATTTTGATTTGTTTTTTTATGTCTGAAAGCTGATGTGATCGATCGATATGGTTTATAGCTATAAAGGGGGGGGGGGGGGGGGAGCGGACGGTCAGGGCTTATATATTTTTAATTTGGGCTTGTATTTTATTATTTATATCTAAGTATGAGCTGTTTTCGAGAGTAGTTACAAACCGTCTGGCTCGAAGGTTCGACGACTTTCAGCCTCCCGAACAAGCTGGATTCCAAAAGGGCTTTAGAACCGTAGACCACATCCATACGCTCCGGCAGATTATACAGAAGACCGAAGAGTATAATCGGCCACTATTTCTAGCGTTTGTGGACTACGAGAAAGCCTTTGTTTCAGTCCAGACCTGGGCAGTGCTACAGTCATTACAGCGGTGCCAGATTAATTACCGGTACATCGAAGTATTGAAGTGTTTGTACAGCAAGCCCACCACGACTGTCCGTCTTCAAGATCGGAGCACGAATTCTTTCCAGTTGCAAAAAGGGGTGAGACAGGGAGACGTTATTTCTCCGAAACTGTTCACCTCTGCACTGGAAGAAATATTCAAGATTCTGAATTGTAACGGATATGGTATCAACATCTATGGCGAATGCATTACTCACCTTCGATTTGCTGATGATATAGTCATTATGGCAGAAACCTTGGAAGATCTAAGCACAATGTTCAGTGACCTCAATATTGTTTCTCAACAGGTGGGTTTTAAAATGAACATGGGTAAGACGAACATCATGTCAAATACCCATGTCGCACCCATGCCGGTCTATGTTTGGAACAATATTATCGAAGCTGTTGATCACTATGTCCACTTGGGTCAGGCGATCCAATTGGGTAGATCCAACTTCGACAAAGAGATCAACAAACGAATCCAACTCGGATGGGCAGCGTTCGGGAAATTACGCCACATCTTCTCGTAACAGATACCGCAGTGCCTCAAGACGAAAGTAATCGTAGTAATCGTAGTAATCGACGTAAGTAGTAGTAGTTAGGTTATAATCAGTGCGTGTTGCCAGTGATGACTTACGGCACTGAGACGTTGTCGCAAACTATTGGTCTCATACATAAGCTCAAAGTCACGCAGCGTGCAATGGAGAGAGCTATGCTTGGAGTTTCACTACGTGATAAGATCCGTAACGAGGAAATCTGTAGAAGAACCAAGGTTATCGACATAGCTCTCAGAATTTGCAAGTTGAAGTGGCAATGGGCAGGCCATATAGTTCGCAGAGCCACAAACAAGACCACAAACAAGCAAGCGAAATGTATACACTTCGCAAACGAACATCCGCCCTGCATGGAGCCATCGCAAGGCGGCACAAGACCTTTCGTCGTGGCGCTCTTTGGGGAAGGTCTATGTTCAGCAGTGGACTGCTAAAGGCTGAAATGATGATGATGATGATGATTAGGTATGAACTACAGTTATAGATAACCTTAAAATTAGAATGATCTATATCGAACCTGGACGCCAGTAAGCGTATTTAAAAAAAAACTTCCTCTAAATCTATATACTTTTTCATGGATGTGAGTGTTGCGCTACTAAAAAAGGTTAAAATTAAAGATTTCATGTAGATGTGTGGAGTGACGAGAAAAGATAAAATTATAAAAGTGTGTTACAGAGCAAGTTTGAAAGTAGTAGGGGAGAGGTGATTACGACATAATTCATTAATTATGACAACTGATTCTGACTCTATAGATGATATTTCTGAAACTGAAGTATTCACTCCAAGGTTGAGATACCGCAGCCAGGCAGGAGATAAAAGAGATGATGACGAGTGTAATGTTTGTAAGAATACATATTCAGAAAGCGTAGATCGGTTTCAATGTTAAATTTGTACAAAATAGGCTCATGAAACCTACGGAATTAGAGGTGTCTTTAACTTTTTGTTCGACATAATAAGATTCTTATTTATTATCAAAGTTAATTACTTAGTTTTAAGATGGCCATTTAAAAAAACTATAGTACAACTGTTAATTATTACTGTTTCTCTCATAACCCGTCATAATTCATTACTTATAAGCAGTATTATCTTATTATGAAAATAATTATGAAATTGTTTATTTTTTATTTACTGTTTACAATAAATGTGAGACTAAATAGATCTCCGATTACTGTGAAAAGTTAGATTTTAGTGTATACTATAATTTGTTAAATGTACCCTCTTTTATTTAGCAAAGAAGAAGTCGTTAAGCTGTCGGTCCTGACTAGCAGTCGTTAAGCCGTGTCAGAGGCCCATAAGCGGCCTGACAAACTCTGACACCAGAGGCCAGCACTACCTCATACGACAAACAAACCAACAAGTTGATTTTCCTTGATATTACGTACTGTCCCTTTCAAAACTTATCGTGCCCCTTTCAAGACCGTCTATTTATGAAAGGGACAAAATAGACTTTTTCAAAAGGTGCAAAAAAAAATTTAGGAGTAAAGAAATGGTTATTATTACATTTTATTTCGATAGTGAAATAAAATAGGTTTACAATTCTACTCCAACCTGTTAAAAATTTTGTTTCATCTATTTACTAGAACCTCATAAGAAAAAGTGTCTCTTTCATGCCACCTCTCCCCTACCTACTGAAACGCTAGGAAGTAAAAGGTTATCTTGTTTTAATTTAGTTCATTTAATTATGAAGAGAGTTTGCTTGTTTGTCATATGAGGTAGTGTCCTCTGGTGTCCGAGTTTGTCAGGCCGCCCGAGGGACTCTGACATAGCTTAACGACTGCTATTAATCAATAACAGCCGGGACCGACAACTTAACGTGCCCTCCGAAGCACGGAGCGATGGAAAACCGCACATAACTTAGTAAAGTCATTGGTGCGGAGCCCAGGATCGAACCCGGTATTGGATTCTAAGTTGCGCTATTGAACCGTTAAAAAAACATATGTAAATGGTAATAAGCGTATAGTTCGGAAGACAAAAAATGTGTGGATAGATTGTATGAATGTGACATTTTTAAAAGAAGGGAGTGCTGAATATTGAGATGAGGGCTGATAGGGAGAAATGGAAGAAAAGTACAAATGGGGGTACTTAAAATAAGGTACTGAACAAGAATAGTTTTTTTTTTTTTTTTTTTTAAGTCGTGTCTGTTTGTTTGTTGTATATTTGTTCAAGCATCATTTCAAAATGACTGGACCGCTTGCGATGCAACTGGATAGCTTAGGTTTTGACTTAAAAACTGGGGTACTTATTATCTCAATCAGATGAGTAGAAGCCGAGAAATCAATAAACAACTAAATGACGGCGACAAATTTTGAAGATATGTACTTATATTGTACTTTATAGGCACTTTTTGTCTTTGAATAACACGTATGGGCTACTTTTAAATGAAATGACCTCGCGGGCATAGCCGAGGGTACAGCTACATCATACATAAACTCCATCACAATATGAAAAAACCTTTATTGTAAGCTCATTTCGTTTCTAACCACTACACCAACAGTCATTCTTGACAAATCTTCGCAACCATGACCATGACAGCTGTGGCGACCAGCAGGTATGTGGTGACCGCGGCGTGGTGACCACTGTTGCAGTAGTCAGTCGTGCAGGAGCACACCTCCTGTCTCCCGCCGTACCCTGCTCGATGGTAACACTTCCCCTGGAAGCACAAATAGGTATTCTTTGGTTAAACAAGGAGATGGTTCACCGAGCTATGCTCTATTTCTTTGTACCATTATTTACTCTGTGCCAAGACCCTGACCAAGTAACCACTAATCCATAATATTCATCAAAATCGTTAGTGCAGATTACAAAAATATTAACACAATTTATAGACCGTGGCGGTCTCGGCTTAGAATAAAACTCCTCCCAATCCTCCGTTGGGTGTCATATGAGGTGACTAAGGGATTACACACCGGGAGATGGGCAGCAGTGTCCTCCAAGTACATATTTGTTACACTGCCAAGCGTGGTGACTATGGCGAACCCCCCCAATATGATAGACACACCAAAAAGACGGCCCCCAGTCCCCGGCTAAGACTAAGGGTGCTAAGAATCCCCGACAGAGACCCAGCTACTAACCCCCACGATCTATGGACCTGGCAACATACAACGCACGCACCTTGAGGACCGATGAGAAGTTGATAGAGCTGGAAGAATTAGTAAGTAAGTTGCGCTGGGGTGTTATAGGGTTTTCAGAAGTCCGAAGAGAGGGAGAGGATACGATGACCCTCAATTCCGGCAACTTACTCTATTACCGGGAGGGCATCCAGCAGGCAGGGCATACTGTCGGGTTTCTCGAGCACAAGTCCCTCGTCAACAACATTGTGAAGATCGAAAGCGATTCGAGCAGGGTCGCATACCTTATACTCAGAATTACCGAACAGTATTCGTTGAAGGTCATACAGGTGTACGCCCCACACTCGAAATGCCCAGACGATGAAGTGGAGGCTATTTATGACGACATTTTTAATGCCATACATGCCCCGGAAAAACACACTTCACAGTGGTGATGGGGGACTTCAACGCACGGCTGAGCATGAGAAATGGCGATGAACTGAGAGTGGGGCAGTATGGATTTGGACAGCGGAACCAAAGAGGTCGGCGATTGGCCGACTTCATGGAGAAGGACTCTTTATGATGAACTTCTTTTTCAAGGAGCGCCCCTCCAGGAAATGTACTTAGCTGCACCCCGGCGTTCATAAGCACGAGATAGATTTCATTTTGACGACCAATTGGCATATATTCAAAGATTTCTCTGTGATCAACAGGGCTAAGACCGGCTGGTGGAAATTGTTCACGAGGTCGGGACGGAGTTCTTTAAGACCCACGGCAAAAATAGAACACAGAAATTCTCTGAGCATACAGTGAAACTTATGGCAGAACGAGGCGAGATGAGGCTGCAGTCTTCAGTGAATATGTCGAGTTACAGCTTGCTTAATAAACAGATCTCCAAGTCGATGCGACACGATTTGCGTTCCTATTATACTACTTGTATTAAGCACGTAATAGAGCGGAACAAGGGCTCCAAAGTGTTTGCAAGAGATCTGTCTATTGGGCAAAGCCTGTTGATGAAGCTGAAAACCGACAGTGGCAGCATCGTATCGTCGAAGCCAGAGATTTTGAGTGAGCTCGAGAAGTTCTATGGACAATTATACACCTCATCGGGTAGTTCTCCTAGCAGGACTAGCGATGCAAGAGCCCGTTTGACCCGACATTATACCGAAGATATCCCGGACGTCAGCCTATACGAGATAGGCGATGGCTCTCAAACAGCTTAAGAGCAACAAGGCACCAGGGGAGTACGCAACAACGACAGAGCTACTGAAAGCGGGTGGAACACCAGTCCTTTCAGAGGCTGTTTAACTCCGTCATCATCGAGGGTACTAGGCCATAGGCGTGGTGGTTTTGTTCTTCAAGAAAGGTGATAAAAACCTCTTGAAGAATTATAGGCCCATTACGCTGCTGAGTCACGTCTATAAGCTGTTTTCGAGAGTAGTTACAAACCGTCTCGCTCGTAGATTTGACGACTTTCAGCCTCCCCAACAAGCTGGATTCCGGAATGGCTTTAGCACCGTAGACCACTCTCATACGCTCCGGCAAATTATACAGAAGACCAAAAGGGGTGAGACAGGGAGTCGTTATTTCTCCGAAACGGTTCACCTCTGCACTGAAAGATATATTCAAGCTTCTGAACTGGAACGGACATGGTGTAACATCAATGGCGAATTCATCACTCACCTTCGATTTGCTGATGATATAGTCATCATGGTAGAAATCCTGGAAGACCTAAGCACAATGCTCAGTGATCTCAATATTGTTTCCCAACAGGTGGATCTTAAAATGAACATGGGTAAGACGAATATCATGTCAAATGCCCATGTTGCCCCCATGCCGATTTATGTTAGGAACGATATTATCGAAGCTATCGATCACGATATCTACTTGGGTCAGACGATCCAACTGGGAAGAACCAACTTGGACAAAGAGGTCGACCGACGAATCCAACTCGGATGGACAGCGTTCGAGAAATTACGCCATGTTTTCTCGTCGCAGATACAGCAGAGCCTCAAGACGAAAGTTTATAATCAGTGCGTGTTGCCAGTGATGACATACGGCACTGAGACGTGGTCGCTCAACTCTATAAACTCAAAGTCGCGCAGCATGCAATGGAGAGAGCTATGCTCGGAGTTTCACTACGTGATAAGATCCGTAACGAGGACATCCCTAGAAGAACCAAAGTTATAGGCATAGCTCTCAGAGTTTGTAAGTTGATGGCTATGGGCAGGCCATATAGTTCGCAGAACCGACAACCGCTGGGGTATAAAGGTTCTCGAATGGCGACCACGAACAAGCATGCGAAGTGTAGGGAGACCCCCCCCCCCCCCCCACACGATGGACCAATGACATTGTAGCCATCGCAGGAAGGCGATGGATGGAGGTGGAACAAGATCGCTGGTCATGGCGCTCTTTGGGGGAGGCCTATGTTCAGCAGTGGACTTCTAAAGGCTGATGTGATGATGATGAATTTATGATCTCTGATGATGATTCGTCTTCATCGCAAATTAAGACAAATCGATTGATACCTCACTTGTCCAAATCGGACCAAGTTTTTAGTTTGAGCACAACCCTTCCTTTACTTCACTGTAGTCGGGTAAAAAAGCCTATGACACTCTATGTCTGAAAACGAATCGATTGACACCTCGCTCGTCAAAATCAGACCAATAGGGGCGACGCTATGGTAGAACATCCACATACCAACTCATTACCCTTTCCTAGCTTCGCCGTACTCTTGTAAAAAGTGTTCGATTATGCAGCTCCTAGCTTTATGTAACTACTACGTACGTAGTACGTACATACATATATCTCTATAATTTGGACTACAGTTATCGCTTTAAAAAGTATTCTATGTCCTTCACAGGGCCACAGAATAAATAATAGTACAAGTACAGAAGGCTAACTGAGTAAAGTCATTTAAATAAATAGCGACTCTTGCTACAACGCTATAAAGTGCAATTTAACTCGCATGGCGCTGCGAGCTTTCAATTATATTTACCTAGAAGGCGCTCGCCCACCGCGTGCAGGCTAGAATGCACCGTATCACAACGCGCGAGAACTTTCATTGCTGTAACCGTTTCAGAATCGCTCTGTCCCTTTTTCGCTCGGTAGGGTTGCATTAAGATATGACTAGGTACTTGTACAACTAATTATTCTGTGATATGTTATGACTTAGATATTGTAACAGAATAAATAAGTAATAATGGATTATGTTATTACTTATTATTATAAATTAAAATGGTTCTATTACATACAATGACATTCTTATCAGAATAGACCGACTACCTCATTTTTACTACCTACATATCCCGTTTTCAGAACGCCGATAAGTTTTTGAGATACCTACCTACGTGTCGTTGGTTGATTATGATTATATCCTATAGGTATTGCACTTTGATGAATAAAGGTGCCTGTCTGAATTCCATGCTTTTTAATGAGTGAAAAATAAATTGCTACCTTCGTAATAAAAGGTATTAAAAGTATGTAGGCTACTTACTAAGTCAGCCCAGTAATTCATTTTCCGATCAACAAGACCTACTATAATCAATTATAAAATTACGTTGATCGATTTAATAAACGACTTTATTTCTGCGCGGAAAAACCTTAAATATGCGTAGCTTCGGTATGGAACACAAATGAAATAACATAAAACTATAGGAACCTTCGTAATAAAAAAATATCAATATCCAACTACATAACTAGGACCTATTATATGTATTACAATTTATTACCTTTCAATATCCTTTGGAAACGTAAAGAATGACAATTCGTCATTTCTATCACTATTCAAACAGCCGAATGCTATGCAGTACTTTCTAGCTTTCTTCTTGGTACTCATAATTAAAACACGAATAAAGTTTGTCAATAACTTTACGTAAGTAGGTGCTCTACCGCTAAGTACAAGGCGCGCGACTCATCGAGCGCACGCTTGACACTCGACTGAACGGACCCGAATATTGGGTCCTTGAATTTATTTGTACTTGTTGCGGAGTGTGACCGCCCTGACAGGGCTCAAAGTTCAGCTGATTTAATATTGAAAAGGTTTGAGAAAAGGTTACTTTCGAAAAGGAAAATTATCTGAATGCTGGTAAACATATAAGAGAAATTTATATTTTTGCATATCTATATATATATATATATATATATATATACTAGGTATAGATATTGCGATAGGTTAACTAACTTTCTAACCTTGCAAAAACTCCAAAAAAAAAAGTGCATTTACATCGTGTATTATTTTTTGGAGTTTTTGGAATAAATATTAGAACCGTTAAAAACATTGAAAAGACGCATGTTCTGTGGTTTCTCCAGCACCTAGAGGTCAGGGAAGCTTGTTACATGCAAATAGTGCCGAAATCTGGCGAAAGTAACCGTTAGAGTGACTTGACACACTTCAGCACGGGTCAAGTAGTGAGGTCTAGGTCAAGATGGTTAAATTCGGATGAGAGTGGTATATTCAGGTGAACAGGTGTGGTGTTCACATGGTTTTAATAAGGGTACCTAGATATGTGAATGAATGTTCTCCGTGTGCCCGACAGATAAACCACTTAGACAAAACCACTATCAAACAAAAAAACAAACAAACAAACAAATTAACCGCTATCATTCGTGTTGCTCATGCAGATCAAACACTTATCTATCCTGTCTCGACTTGGATCCTTGAAAGCCTTGGAGCCACTTACGTTGAGATTGCTCTCATCCACATTCGCAACTCCTAAAGACTCTAATCTTCAGTGTGGTCAGTATGGTGATTGCGATGTGTATGGGTGACTTACCGATCATGAACTTTACCCATAAAGTGTGCAAATGCTAATCGTATCTAGTTGAACATCTAGCCCACTGAACTCATGTTGACCTCCCAAATGTGCCCATACATACATCACAGAGGCTGTTCCTGAAAGAGACGACGTAGACTCTTGGAAACTCCCCTGAAAATGTAGTGTAGGACGCCCTGTGGCCAGGTAGAGAGACGACCTTCGAAAAGCGTCTAAAAAAAGTTGATGAGGTGAGCTGAACACCGAGCGAAGCGGCGTGCATTAGGAGAGGCCTACGTCTAGCAGTTGACAAATATAGGCTGATGATGATGATATCTCCCCATATATGACTGAGGCTGTTCTTGAAAGAGACGACCCTTGGAACCTCCCTCAATTGTCTCACCTTGTATTTACTCTCATCCCATCCGCAGCTCCTCACGACCCGGCTCTCTGGCTGCCTGCCATTCACTCCATAGTCCACATGCTGGTGTATCTTCCGGCACAGGGTGTGGGTGACACCACGGTCGTGCTCGGAGCAGTTCCGCTTGAGGCTGTCAGGGAGGATCTTTTCGCTGCACAAGGAGTTGATGGCGCTATTGCATTCATAGCACATTATTGGTGAACCTGGGGAAGAACAAGATTTGAAATGAAGTGGTTCAACAGAGAACCAAAGCAACCGACATAGCTCTGAGGATAAGCAAGCTGAAGTGGCAGTGAGCTGGTTACATTTCCCGGAGAACGGACAATCGTTGGGATAGACGAGTTCTCGAGTGGACCACGTCTAGGCCAAACGTAGTGTAGGACGCCCTGTGGCCAGGTGGAGTGACAACCTGCGAAAATCGGCTGGGAGAAACTGGATGCAGAGAGCTGAAGACCGAGCTCAGTGGCGAGCATTAGGAGAGGACTAATTCCAGCAGTGGGTAAGTATAGGCTAATGATGATGATGATGGGGAGATGGTTCGAAGTTATTGGTTCCTTGCAAAAAGGTGATGAATCTATTTTTAGTGGCTTGCATTTCGTATGAGGTAGTGCTGGCCTGATGCCAAAGTTTGTCAGGCTGCTACCAATCAGTAACAACTGGGACCTCGATCTTAAAGTGCCCTCCGAACACGGAGCGATGGAAAACAGCAAGTTACTTTGAAAAGTCATTGTCATTGTCATACAAACAAACAAACAACCGAACAAACAGACAGACACGATTTAAATATATATTATATTATATAGCTATAGTAGCTTATTTTAAGTACCCCAGACATTTTTTTTTAATTATCTATATGTACTGACTTTTTCGCACTTATTGCTTTATTATAAGTATAGATAGATAGATAGATAGATATAGATACGTATAATTCTTCTGATTCTGAAGCCGAAAACTTTTTTTTAAAATTTTTGTCTGTCTGTCTGCCTGTCTGTATCTTGACCGCGCATCACGCCAAAACCACTAAATGAATTCATATGAAACTTAGTTTGCTTGAGTTCATACTACGAGGTATGAACATCGGATACTTTCATCCCGATATTTAGCATTCCCTTGGGAGAGGGGATGAAAGTCAAAATGTGTTCTTAGTGTGTTAATTCATGAACGCGTAGTCCGATTTCATTAATTATTTTTTGGTTTACTTTAAATATTGTAAATATTTCAAGGTTATTGGGTTTGTACTTCAGCTCAACTCTCATTATTATGTCCAAATAACTTTGTACAGGAACGTTTGAACGTACGGCTCATCTTAAGCTGGGCTTCACACTTTATCATAAAGGTTTAACGGTCATCTTAGACACAACACCCTGGTGGAGAGACGACTTGCGATAGACAGCTGGCAGCGACTGGATGATAAGTGCCGAAGATCGGGCTCAGTGACGTTCATTTGAAAAGGCCTCCGTCCAACAGTGGACTGGTATAGGCTGACCATGATGATGATGATTATGTAGACACAAAACTCGCGTTAGGCTTATTCAGCCTAACGCGATTTGGTTAGGTCGCAAAAATCTCTACCGTCCTGTTTTTTGGGACGTTGTTACGGTAGACAAGGTAGTGTAAAACTAAATTTTCAGCTTCGAAAAACTTGAGCTAACTTCGTGGTGCTCGAAAAACATCGAAATATCATACTATTTTCAAATGTTGGCTTATAACTTCTAAAATTATGGCCATGTCAGAGGCCCTCGGGCGGGCTGATAAACTCTGACACTAGAGACCAGCACTACTTCAAACGACAAACAAACAAACAAACTTCTAAATGCTGCCCACGGAAAAGTGATCTAATACATTAATAAAGAAGACAAAATTTGCTATAATTTGAGATCAATCGCAGCATTGTTATTTTTTGAAAAATTTGAATTGCTGTAATTGGCCATTTTCGAGATCATACTCGCCTTCGAGTAGAATATCGGCTATAATACCCTTTCTATAATACCCTTTCTATAATACCCTTTCTATGAGCAAAGCCATTGGTAAAAAGTTGTAGAACAGTTATTTAACTTTAATATAAGCATACAAGCCAAAAGTTCCCGTGGAATCTGGACAAAAAAAATATATGATTGGTCTTTTCAAGTAATTTTAATTGTTATTAATATTGCACAGTTATCTATTGTAATGTTATTTAAAAAACATCACATTTATAAATTTGATTTATTTACAGTGTATCTAATATAACTTTTTTTTTATCGTATTTTTCTGTTTATCTGTTTTGTTCGCGCATTACGTAAAAACTACAGCATTGATTATGATGCGGTTGTGTGCACTATTGGAAAGGAGATGTTTCATAATGGGTCAGGTCTGTGTACACTACCTCAAAAAATCGAGAAAAATCCGTGGAATTTAGGAAAAATACAAATAATCCGCTTAGATGTGTACTTTAGTGGTACATAAATAATAAATGTATCGACTTTTGGCTGTATTTGGAATATGGCGGCGCCTCAATGATAGTTTACTCTGTGGTAAAAAAAACTATTAGGTCACCTGTGGGGTTGTTATTGTTGTGTCCTTGGTTATTTCGCCACAGAGCACAAAGTTCTCACCGTACATCATCAGATAAACAATTATCTTATCAATTGCTATTTTAGGAATTTATATTTCCAAAAACCTGTTTCTATGCTTAATAAAACCGGTGGTTTTAAAGAAACCGGCAGCCGTACCACGTATGTTGGTTTCAATCAGATTTTCAATATCACTAACATTAATGCGTTGCGATAGAGTCGAAATTGCTATGATTAAAGTGACAATCTGATTGAAACTAAGTTATGTGGTCGGGGCCCTGCAGTACGATTCCGTATCTTGGTTTCAATCAGATTGTCACTTGTTTCAATCAGATTGTCACTTTTTTCAATCAGATTGTAATTTTCTTCATAGCAACTTTGACTTTATCGCAACGCATTAATGAATTTGACGGATTGAAACCGATATGATCAATATTGCGTAATAGCAGTGCTGAGATACGACAAAGTAAATATGTCAACAGTCAAAATTACATCTTCGATCTTAGTACCGCAGTATGATGGTTTCTTTGTTGTGTGTTGCAATTCCAAGCGTAAATTCTTGTTTTGTACCACCAAATTAAGCCGTTTTTTGGAAAATGCGTAGTACAAAATGATTTGAAATTATCTGATCTATTTTTGACTATGGTGTACACAGACCTGGCCTAGGCTCCATACATTTCTGAAACATCTCCTTTGATTGACCTAAAAACTGGTGCACTTGATATTTTAATCCGATGATTAGATGTCGAGCAATCGACATAAATCTCAAAGGGCATGAACAAATTTTGAAGAAATGTAGTACATATTATGACCTATAAAAACCCTTATAGGAACATTATAGGAACTTTTGGTCCTGGAATAACAAGTATGGGCTACATTTAATAGAAATGATCAAGCGGGCAAAACCACGGGCACAGCTATTACTTAATAATAAAGCAATAAGTACGAAAAAGTCTATACAAAAAAGATAGTAAAAAATATGGGTACTTAAAATCGTGTCTGGCTGTCTGTATGTGTGTTTGGTCGCGGTTCATGTAAAAACTACTGACCCGATTGCGATGCGGATTTCACTGTTGGATAGCTTAGGGGGTTGACTTAAAAACTGGTATACTAGGTATCTCAATCCGATGAATCCATTTTTTTAAATTATCTTCTTTGTACAGACTATTTCGTTCCTATTGCTTTATTATAAGTATAGATTATAGGTACTTTTGGTCCTAGGATAACACATGGGCTACTTTTAATTGAAATAACCGCGTTTGCCTAAACTTGGTCTCCACTCGAGAACCCGTCTACCCCAACAGTTATCGGTTCGTCGAGAACCCGTCTACCCCAACAGTTATCGGTTCGTCGAGAACCAGCCCACAGCCACTTCAGCTTGCTTATCCTTAGAGCTATGTCGGTGACCTTGGTTCTCCGTCGGATATCTTCATTACGAATCTTGTACTTCAGAGAAACTCCAAGCATAGCTCTCTCCATAGCTCGCTGAGTGACCTTAAATTTGTGGACTAGTTTGACCGCCACGGGCACAGTTGATTTAAAACCACACGATCTAGGAATTCAAAGGTTCTCCTTAGAGCGGTTATACCTATTCTTCCAACCAATACCCTTATTATGGTAATAATTATGTCCCTACACTACACCTTCGACAGCACTTCCAACTCCATATCTAAAAAAACTTATAGGATATATAAAATTGTTATTATTATAATAATTATGTGTGTAGTACCTATTACTTAGTTTTTGTGTATTTGAATAGCTCCCTTCGATGATATTATTAGATGACCTCGAACGGTTTTGCACGTCCATCATCAAACGTGAGTGTTGTTAAATCACCACAGAGTAACGACCACCTCTAGGCGCCCTAGATATTGCACAGATTGCCCGATAAATTTGCCAGTTAAAAATATACTGTTTTGCTTATTTATCAAAGAATAAACTCCAGATTTCACGGTATATCTATTTGTCTAACGTTTATATAATCGTATGTAAACCTCGTAAGTCAAAAATTTTGAAAGAAAACATTAAAAACAAAGAGGTTTACTATCTAGTAGTTTACTACATGCATACATCGATTCGTCCAAGTTTATTTGGAGTACTCAACAAAGCAAAAATAACAGCGCACTACCTGTGCCCACCAATGTCCAAAAGTACCTATAATGTACAAAATACTAAATTTCGTTCAGCCGTCATATAGTATTTTATCGATTGCTCAGCTAATCATCGGATTAAGATACCTAGTAAAAGATACCACAAGTTTTAAATCAAACCCTAAGCTATCCGACAGTGAATACCGCATCGCAATCGGTCCAGTAGATTTTCCGTGATGCGCGAATAAACAGGCAGACACGTTTCAAAAAAGTGTTATATTCATGTCAAGTATTTATTTTAAGTACCCTATGCCGTTTTTTTTATCTTCGATGTACAGACTTTTTACCTACTACTTTATCATAAGAATAGAAGTTTTTTGTATATTTTAATATTTTTTTATTACGGACTAGGCAATCCCAAAGCCCTACCTAATTATTTAGTTCAAGTTTTAATCACTTGTATTACTTACCTATATTATTATTTTATAAGCTTGGATGTCCTACCTAATTCGACCTATTTATCCGTGACCCACCCAACACAAAGCACTTCAAGACATTGGTGACTATGCAGCATCAGTCGCCATCAGCACCTAGGGTGTTGCAAGTATCGTTGCAAAAGGCGACCATGGTCATCAGATAGTCCATCAACGTTTGTCACAATGCCCTAAAATCCTTACCACCCTGTCCAATTAATCTTCATAATTCCATATAATCGAAGTATTATTTCATTAGATCAACTTCTCTAATTGGATAGTACGATTATTTTTTAAACAAAACGGCTCGACCATTTTTCAGACACGAATTCATCATATGTAAAAAGTACTTACCATATTCAAAAAGTCCACATAGCATCAGCAACCATAAGACACTGCTCTTCATTATGACCTCCTTACCGCGCACCGCTATCAGTCAAGTACCACTCCAGAATGATTTACGCAGTAGGTATGGGAACAGGACCTGGGCACCAGCTACCAGTGTGCCACTGGGAGGAAATGATCCATTGACCACAGTAAAGGAAGTCAGCGATTTAAACCGTTTGAGCGTTGGTAACAGGTTTCTATTGGCGATGATCTGGTTATAGCTGAGTGTTCCGGAGGTTTCTGATCTCATTTCTGAGGCTTAACCTCTGAAAACAGGCTACAATTGGTAGAAAAGATTAACGCCCAAGGGATAATAAATTTTACTTTTCTCTGGAGAAAGCAATCACATCAAAGTAAGTAGCGATACAAAACATGCAGTTTTGAATAAAATAAGCTTTCTAGATATACAAATAAAAGACAAGGTCGTGAAAAACTTTTAATAAACACATTGGCAACTTACAAACGTAACAATAGCTATACAATTGGTAACATATCGCTCATGAGATTCGCAACTCACCTAGGTCATTTATGTGCGAACTATGATAATCATTATCACTCTATTTACACGGCAACGCTAAGTTATTTTACATGTAGAGACTATTTTTCACACTATCCTTACAGAACACACTAGAGGCATTCACTTCAATAAATAAAAACATCTTTTCATACACTACTCTATTTTCTATCGACGAATATGATGCTCCATCATTTTTTATGGCTTTAAAAATAGCGTTTTCAGTAAATATTTAATCTACGTTTTCTTATACTACAGCAGAGTAAAAGAGGTTACTATTTGACCGCATTTATTAAAGTTGCTTCACTTTATTAAAGCTACTTCATTTTTTTAGGAACCGTGACTACCAATACCTATCTTGCTTGTGATGCAGGACTACTACCAATACCTATCTTGCTTGTGATGCAGGAGTACTACCAATACCTATCTTGCTTGTGATGCAGGAGTACTACCAATACCTATCTTGCTTGTGATGCAGGACTACTACCAATACCTATCTTGCTTGTGATGCAGGAGTACTACCAAAACCTATCTTGCTTGTGATGCAGGAACATATAGATGTGATGAAAATAAAGGCGATCTAGCTAGAGCCTGCAATTATTGTATCAGAAGTATTTCTATTCGATTATAAGGTATGGCGTCAACCAAAACATATATAAGAAGATCAGGTTAATATACTCTCTCGTACGCGTACTAGATGACTACGGTGTTTTTACAGTAAAATATGAACAAAGTAGATTTTTCAAAGAACTTGAATACTTTCCAGAGGTGATCCAATGAACTAAATTTGAAGTATTGCTGTCAACATGTCATCCAAATATCCGAGTAATTTTGTAAACTAGCTCCTATGGGACTTTTCTTGATGTGTTATTTTATAAGTAAGATTGAAACACCATGTAATATCCTCCGGAAGCTGTGTAGAAGTCAAATTTCTTAAAAAAATATGGTATTTCCATATTTCCGCCTTTGGTTTTTGTAGCTGCTGGCTCAAAGTCTGGTCAAACCCTCTCAAATACTACGTATCATTGGAATTTAAGTGGAGATTGATCTAGAACCTTAGGAGTGCAAAAGTGAGCAGCATGAGCACCGTGGCGCCCACGGGGATGGTGGCGGCGTTGCAGCCGTCTTCTAGGCAGGAGCACACTTCCTGTCTGCCACCGAAACCGGAGCGCTGGTAGCAGCGACCCTGGGAGACAAAAGGTGAAGAATGTTACAAAGATATTCTGGTTAAAGCGACCCTGGGAGACAAAAGGTGAAGAATGTTACAAAGATATTCTAGTTAAAGCGACCCTAGGAGACAAAAGATGAAGACTGTTACTTTTTTTTTCGGGTTAAATCGACCCTAGGAGACAAAAAGTGAAAAATGTTACATAGATATTCTAGTTAAAACGACCCTGGGAAACAAAAGGAGAAGAATATTACATAGATTTTCTAGTTTAAGTGACCCTGGGAGACAGAAGGTGAATAATGTTACGGAGCGCTGGTAGCAGCGAGCCTGGGAGACAAAAGGTCAAGATTATAGATATTGTAGTTAAAGCAACCCTGGGAGAAAAAAGGGGAAGATTATAGATTTTGTATTAAAGCGACCCTGGGAGACAAAATGTGAAGAATATTACGGAGCGCTGGTAGCAGCAACCCTGGGAGACAAAAGGTGAAAATTATAGTTTTTCTAGTTAATGCGACCTGGAGGATAAAAGGGGATGAGTACCTATTATATACTCTTCATTACTCTTGGTGGGATGAGGCCAAGGGCTCTCGATATAAATTTTTGTTTTATATGAAGAGGAAAGAGATAAATTTATTTTGGAAAGATGTGCTTTAACATTTCTGAAACATAAAGAGTGAAACGTGGGCAAAGAAGATCCAAATACCATGTTGGAAGCGAAATCAGTGGTAAAACTATTTCTGCAGAGAAATTCCAGACACATTGCTATATGTTCGGAACGAACGGACGTTCAGTTAAAGGATTATTTTGATTTTACCAATAGCTACATTACAATCATACAATTGAGGACGATAACTGATCCGGATGTTTGTTTCACAAATATGGTCTTGGCTTTTGAACTTTTGACCTTGCATGTTCAAACACCGCCTTTATCTTTCAAATTAGATATAGAGTACAAAAACTATTTATTTGATTGTACATGTTTCACTTTGTATAACCATAAAGGGACAGGGTGACAGCGTAATTTATAACATTACCAGAATATTATCTTTTAACTCAGCTTATCAGTCAATTGTAAGACAGTAGCAGAATATCGAGGGTTTAACTGCGAAAACCTAATAAAGTGCAGTGAAGTTAGTTTAGAGAAAATCCATTTACTATGTTTGTGCCTAATTAAATAGCTATTATACCAAAACCTTCTGGTTTAACTATATTATATATATATATATCAATATTATATGCCAGAAATCTTGATAAGAAATATATGATTAAGGATGTGCAGCTAGCTCGACTTTTTTTTCTTAAAATTATCGTTTAGTCGGTTTTTGCAGTATACCCTCGACATGGACCTCTCCAAAAGACGTTAGTCTCAGTGACGTACTGAGTTTGATACCCTTCATAATTCAGTACTATTTAGACCCAATACAGACGTTGGCCACTTTGAACTCACTTTTTTTAAAAGACAGGTTAGGCAAGCGTTTGACCACAATGTCGCTTGAAGGAAACCGACCATGTTGCCGAAGGTGTAGTAGTTTGGGTTATATTTTACCTTATAGGTACTTTCATCCCATCCACACCCCCTGATGACCCTGCTATCTGGCGGCATGCCGTTCATCTCGAACTCCACCACCTGCTTGATCTTCCGGCACATGGTGTCTTTGGGGCCGCACGGGAGTCTCAGGGAGTCTGGCAGCTTGTCCAGCAGACAGCGCGAGTCGTTGTGGCTGTTGCACTGATAGCAGTTTATTGCTACACCTGGAGAAAGCAGGTCATCATTGTAGTAGACTGATTCTGGCCTGGGACGCTAACAATCATCTTTATTACTATCAGAGTTAGGCAGCTCGGCACGTAACACATACATTGATAATTCTTTAGTTACGAGGAGGTATTTGTGCAGCGAATAAAGTGTATGTAGGTATACTTTTTTCGTGTCTTAGTGTTGTTGTTAACACAGCTAATGAACTGGCTTCCCTTAATACCTTATCCTGTTAGATTTAATAACTGTATAACTACACTACAAGTGATGACTATAGCAAGTCTTCGTGCCTTTTTCAAGGAATCGATTGTTGTCTCCCGGTCAGAAAACAGTCTTAAGGTCGGCATTAATTAGTCACATAATGGTTTGATCAGGTGAGGCTCTCATCCCATCTCACCGGTGAGGCTCTCATCTCATCTCACCGGTGAGGCTCTGTTCTCATCTCACCTGGCGGAAAACGACGATGCGGCAGATGCGGCCTCACTGTTGGCAAATATCGGATGTATCACATCGATTGAAACCACGTGAGCAGAACGACTAACGACTTTTGTTCAACTTACTTGATACTTAAATTTGCAAGAGCTGATTGACTTCTACGAATCTTTAAACGTTACTGAACAAAGGTCTTTCATTCATCTGGATATTTGTTCAACAAGAGATACTTAAATTTGCAAGAGCTGATTGACTTCTACGAATACTTATTGTGAATCTGGAAACGTTACTGAACAAAGGTCGTTCATTGATCTGGACATTTGTTCAACAAGCGATACTTAAATTTGTAAGAGCTGATTGTCTTCTACGAATACTTATTGTGAATCTTGAAACGTTACTGAACAGAAGTCTTTCATTGATCTGGACATTTGTTCAACACGAGATACTTAAATTTGCAAGAGCTGATTGACTTCTACGAATACTTATTGTGAATCTTGAAACGTTACTGAACAGAAGTCTTTCATTGATCTGGACATTTGTTCAACACGAGATACTTAAATTTGCAAGAGCTGATTGACTTCTACGAATACTTATTGTGAATCTGGAAACGTTACTGAACAAAGGTCGTTCATTGATCTGGACATTTGTTCAACAAGCGATACTTAAATTTGTAAGAGCTGATTGTCTTCTACGAATACTTATTGTGAATCTTGAAACGTTACTGAACAGAAGTCTTTCATTGATCTGGACATTTGTTCAACAAGCGATACTTAAATTTGTAAGAGCTGATTGTCTTCTACGAATACTTATTGTGAATCTTGAAACGTTACTGAACAGAAGTCTTTCATTGATCTGGACATTTGTTCAACACGAGATACTTAAATTTGCAAGAGCTGATTGACTTCTACGAATACTTATTGTGAATCTGGAAACGTTACTGAACAAAGGTCGTTCATTGATCTGGACATTTGTTCAACAAGCGATACTTAAATTTGTAAGAGCTGATTGTCTTCTACGAATACTTATTGTGAATCTTGAAACGTTACTGAACAGAAGTCTTTCATTGATCTGGACATTTGTTCAACACGAGATACTTAAATTTGCAAGAGCTGATTGACTTCTACAAATACTTATTGTGAATCTTGAAATGTTACTGAACAAAAGTCGTACATTTGGATACCTTAATTATACTTTTCTGAATGTCGCGTCAAAAGTTGCAGAAGAAATAAAGCAGTTCAGGGCATAGTAAAATGACAAGGTCATCCTCATCCGTTGTACCAGATCTGTCATAGTAGGTACCTACATTCTGCATCAGCTCGTATACACATGCTTAGGTACAATGCTGACCAATGACTAGCTTAGCTAGTGCGATGGGAGCCATGCAGCACTAATACTTACTGATATATAAACGTCTATAACATGCCTTACATGAATGACATAGCCCCAAGTCTAAATGCTTCTTAAAGAAATCAACGTACTTTTCGTGTTTATATTTAGAAAGTACTTCCAAGCCCTCACATGCATTAAATGCACGTGTGCAATGTCACCTTTGAACTCTGATCATCAGTCGAACAACCTTAGAATAAAGCGAACACCAACTATATCTGTGGGTGTAGAGTCTCAAGCAAAAACCATACAAATAACTACAAACATACATACTATTAGCAAATAATAACTATTATATTCTATCTTTAGGTATACATAATTAACACATTAAATATTTGGAGCACTAGGTGACATTATCACCTTTGAACTCTGATCACCAGTCGAACAACCTTAGAATAAAGCGAACACCAACTATATTATGCTTGAGACTCTACACCCACAATTGTAAGTCTTTGTAAATATTGATATTCCTAGCATCTATCCATCGTTATATACTTATAAATAGCTGTGCCGCGGATTTGCCCGCGTGGTTTTTTCATTTAAAAGTAGCCCATACATGCTATTCCAGTATCAAAAGTACCTACAAAGTACAACACAAAATTTCTTCAAAATTCGTTCAGCAGTCATATAATTTATTATCGATTGCCCCGCATCTAATCATCGGATTAAGATACCAAGTACACCAGTTTTTAAGTCAAACTCTAAACTATCCAACAGTGAAAACCGCATCGCCATCGTAGGTAATCGTTTACGTGATGCGCGAACAAACATACAGACAAACAGAAAGACAAATAGGCAGACACGATTTTTACAAATTTTATATTCTTGTTCAGTAGCATGTTTTAAGTACACTAGACCATTTTTTTTTAATTATCATCTTAAACTGTTTTTGGTACTTACAGCTTTATTATAAGTATAGATCTATACTTACAATAAAACTTCAGCTTAAGCTTTATTATAAGTATAGATCTATACTTACAATAAAACTGTAACAGGTCAAGTTCTGTACATTGAAAATATTTTGAATTATTTTTTTGGAGGGTTATGTTCGATACTGAAGCCAAAACTGTTATTTTTTTCATTTTTGTCTGTCTATCTGTCTGCATCTTGGTCGCGCATCACGCCGAAACTACTGAATGACTTCAAATGAAACTTGGTATGATTTGAGTTCATAGTACGAGGTAGGACATAAGATACTTTTCATCCCAAAAAATTAAAGGGTTCACGCAGGATAGGAGTTGAAAGTTATTTAAAAGAATACGTACCACGCTGAAACTACTAGACGGATTTTGATGCAACTTGGCGCAGTCATAGTTAATATGGTGGGTTAAAATGAAGGAAACTGTTTATCCCGAAAGAATAAAGGGTTCCTGCGGGTTAGGGGTCCAAAATTATGTTAATTTTGAAGTAATAAAATATATTTTTTGGAGGATACTCTAAATTGGACCGACCGGTTGGTCTAGTGGCTAGTACGAAACGAAATCAAACGGTCGCGGGTTCGAATCCTGCAAGGCGCAATCATTAATTGTGTGATGAGCAGAAATGTTTGTTTCCGAGTCATGGATGTAATATTGGTATCTATGTATGTTTATCCGTTATCTAGTGCCCATAGTAAAGGGTGTCCTAGTTTGGAGCTAGGTAATTGGTGTGTTTTTCTTTCTTTTTTTTTTAGTCCTGTACTGTACTGTCCAATACTGTATTTTCTTTCATTTTTGTCTATCTGTCTGTCTGTCTGTATCTTGACCGCGCATCATGTCAAAACTACGGAATGAATTCAACTGAAACTTGCATGATTTGAATTTATATTACGAACTAGGACATTGGATACTTTCCATCCCGAAAAATTAAAGGGTCCCCGCAGGATATTGGTTGAAAGTTATTTAAAAGAACACGTAACACGCTGAAACTACTGAACGGATTTTGATGCAACTTGACTCACAGTTTATATGATAGGTTAAAATTTATGATACTTTTTATCACGAAAAACGAAGGTTTCCTGCGGGATAGGGGTTCAAATTTATGTTAATTTTGAAGTAATAATTATCCATAGGTACATATAATACCAATATGTACGAAAAAGTCAGTACAAAGAAGATAATAAAAAAATGGCCTAAAACAAGAATATAACATTTTGTAAATCATGTCTGTATGTATGTTTGTTTGTTCGCGCATCACATAAATACTACTGGACCGATTGCAATGAGGTTCATTGTAAAAACTGGTGTAATTGGTATCTCAATCCAATAAGTAGATGCCGAGCAAAGCTGAAGAAATGTTGATCAAATATTGGTATAGCTAGTGGCACGTAAGTTTAGCGGTGAACGAAACGTAGCGGGGATCATGGCACAGTGAAAGTTTATATAATGTGTTAATATGTTGAATACTTTTTATCCCGAAAACTGACTGTGCCAAGATCCCCGCCACGTTTCGTTCACCTTACGACTTATGTGCCGCTAGCTATATATTGGTATTTTAGATCTTGGAATAACACATAAGAGTACTTTTAACCTGGAAATGAAAACGCGAGCGAAGCCTCGGGCATCAGCTAGTTTATAATAAAACAGTAAGTAACAAAAAGTCGGTACAATAAAAAAAAAGGTCTATTGGGCTTAAAAAAAGCTATTGAAAAAGAAGGCGACGGACTCGTGGTCACACCGTTATGTCATACTAGTGTGACCACGAGGAATTTTATTTACTCATAGTCACACTGGTGTGACTACGAGTAATAACTATTCCTTGTGGTCACACCAGGAATAGTAATTACTCGTAGTCCACGACAGTAGGCTAATATCGAGCAGAATGTAACAATAGTTTTTAAAATTGTGTCTGTTTGTTTGTTTGTCTGTTTGATTGTTTGTTCACGCTTCACGTAAAACTTCTGGGCCGATTGCAATGCGGTTTTCACTGTTGGATAGCTTAGGGTTTGACTTTAAAACAGGTGTTGGTATTTGGTATCTCAATCCGGTTTGTAGAAGTCGAGCAATCGATGAAAATCTATTTGATGGCTGAACGAAGTTTGATGATGTTGCAGTTTTCGTTCTAGAATAACACATAGGATCCTTATATCCCAGAAAAATGACCACGCGAGCACATCTAGTACTACATATATCTTTTTTATATCGACTAAACCAGATTTTTAAGTTTGCGGTCGTTCTAATGTAATTACATATTTAACTTTGTATATTTCAGTAATTCTGTATAGGTATAGTAATCCTTCCTGAATTCCTCTCCCTTCTTCTACGGATAGAGACTAATTAAAATCCTCTCCCTTCTTCTACGGATAGAGACTAATAAAATCCTCTCCGTTATTCTACGGATAAAGACTAATTAAAATCATACAAGAAGGGTGCTAAAATCAAACCTAGTAACATTTGATTCCGCACAGCACTACCTGTTGATCATAGCAATGCCTACTGATATATCATTATAAAAATATAATGTTATATTATGAAGTTTTTTATGGGTCTTGTAGGATGAAAAGCAGGTTATATCTAGTAGGCCCTCACTTCCAAAAATCTTTCTTTAAGACTGCTGATTTATTATACTTTAAACATATCTAATAGAGATCAAATCCAAAAAGAGCTCGACGTTTTTAGTAGATCATAATTCCAAAATTATGCAGCAGTAACTTTAATTTAACATATTTCAACTACTCACAAATAACATAAACCAGTCCAATCAGAATTGAAACCGATACAACGTCCACAAAGAAGCCCTACCTACCCACCACGCCCATTACGAACATAAAAGCACAAAGGCACAAACCTTGATGAAGTAAACTGCACAGTACCGCCAAAAAGCAAACCATCGCGAGCGCCATTTTGGATCTAACTTTTATTCAGGCCAGTCCAGTTCGCGCCAGTAATTCCCGCTAAAAGCCGCGCGCCTGCGGCTACCGACTCGCTATGACTGAGGAGGTGCCTCTGCCTTGCCCGTAGTGTCTATACCCACGATCTATACCCACGTATAGAGTCGGAATAGAGTCTCCGATTATCCAATTGCTGTTAACAAATTGCCCGTGATGCTCATGGGATGTATTGGTTTCGTAACACGGAGGATGAAAGGTGTTACACCTTCCGCCGTGTCGTGAATGGTCGTTGTGCTGATAACTCGGTTTGATTTTCAGCTGTTATGAGTATTTTTTTAGGAACTTTCAGCAACCTTAGCTTTGGATACTTTGTAAAGAAATTCTTTGACTATTATTGCAGACGGGACATTCATTCTGATCCCGTTTACTTGTTCAAAGTACCTATAGCAGGTTTAGCAGGTCAAGATCAATAATAACCTACCCAGGAATGGAAGCTTCCTATTCAAATAAATTACAGGATCTACTCATGTATTCTTTACGTTTTGCCTGTCTTTCTGTTGTTTTGACTTTACCACGACGCTCTTACACAAATCCGTTCAACCTTCCCGGCAGAACAGAGAATACACCTATTAATTAATCATGTCTTTGTACTAATCTACAGCTTCGTAACTACTAAACTGATCACACCAAAATATTATCTAAGCTGGTCAAAAGGTCGGCTTGCAGAAAACGATGGCGAATTGTACGCAGCCGGTTGGAATTGTGATTGAAGCCGCGACAAGTTCTTATTTCATTTACACTTGGCCGTTTCCTTTTCTCTCAAGTGATTGGAATGCGAGGACTCCAAAAACGGGATTAGAATTAACAGGTAAGTACTCGTAACACTGAGTCAGTTCAGATTTCAAAAGTGTGTACACAAATTATAAAGTTTTTACAGAGTCTCAAAGTTGTGTTGATAAAAAAGAGTTTGCCATTTCATTACATTTTTGTAAGCATCCACCCCTACCAAGTTATTTCAAAGAACAGGTCTCGTCTAAACTTCTGATGTACTTCTACGAGCATTTAGCTAGTGCCTTTATAGAACAGAAAAATACTTGGAAACGAAAAGTCGCTAGGCGTAAGATGTCATGGCTTTGTAATATCCGGGAGTGGACAGGCAATAAGACGGTGGAACATCTGCTCAAACTACCTCTGCACAGTGATGGAGCGGCACTATAAGAAGAAGAAACCTAAAAGAGGTTTTATATTCTAAGTATCATTTCCGGTTTTGGGCGATGCAGGAACCTGGTCCTTTTAGTTCCTAACTCAGACCTATTATTTATTCTGTGCTCAGAGTTGAGCCTACAGATAATCTTTGTATAATAGTCTTGGATGTAACGTTTCCTACTTTTTTGATTGAGATGCTATTTCGACACACCTGGTAATAACTAATTACGTGAAGAACTAATTAGGTGCATGCTTTTTAATAGTTCTGTAATACCTAGGCGGTCCTTGTGAAACCGAGCAGAAAGCAGATACAGCTTTCTGCTCGGTTTCACAAGGACCGCCTCGGTAGTAAAAACTTTTTAATAGTTCTGTAATACTGTATCTGCTCTCTGCTCGGTTTCACAAGGACCGCCTCCGTAGTAAAAACTTTTTAATAGTTCTGTAATACTGTATCTGCTCTCTGCTCGGTTTCACAAGGACCGCCTCGGTAGTAAAAACTTTTTAATAGTTCTGTAATACTGTATCTGCTCTCTGCTCGGTTTCACAAGGACCGCCTCGGTAGTAAAAACTTTTTAATAGTTCTGTAATACTGTATCTGCTCTCTGCTCGGTTTCACAAGGACCGCCTCGGTAGTAAAAACTTTTTAATAGTTCTGTAATACTGTATCTGCTCTCTGCTCAGTTTCACAAGGACCTCCTCGGTAGTAAAAACTTTTTAATAGTTCTGTAATACTGTATCTGCTCTCTGCTCGGTTTCACAAGGACCGCCTCGGTAGTAAAAACTTTTTAATAGTTCTGTAATACTGTATCTGCTCTCTGATCGGTTTCACAAGGACCGCCTCGGTAGTAAAAACTTTTTAATAGTTCTGTAATACTGTATCTGCTCTCTGATCGGTTTCACAAGGACCGCCTCGGTAGTAAAAACTTTTTAATAGTTCTGTAATACTGTATCTGCTCTCTGATCGGTTTCACAAGGACCGCCTCGGTAGTAAAAACTTTTTAATAGTTCTGTAATACTGTATCTGCTCTCTGCTCGGTTTCACAAGGACCGCCTCGGTAGTAAAAACTTTGACCCTAAAATATGTAACCCCAATAGTTTTACGATATAGCTATTTTTCTTTGTTAAGTCAATATCACATGTTGTCATGCGGTATTTCACGAGACGTTTCTAGAATACGATCGCGTGATGGAATCATTCGATCTCTACCCTGCTGGTCCCAGTTGTATTATTGTCTGTTGTACATTGCCTATGTAGCGCAGAAAAATAAGTGGATTTTTACCCTGCCCTTTTACATAATCCGTTTGAACATTTACGTCATCATGGCATCATATTGTCGAAGGAAGACATTATACAGTTTACGAGAAGCTGAAAAGCTGCTCAATCTGTACCAAGCCCAAGTTTGATCTTGTATGGTAACTTAGGCCAATAAATGAACTATTTGTATTTTGAGGCAAAATAACAGCTAGAAATACTCTAGTTAAATGACGAATGAGAGACGTGTCATGAGGTTAATTACCAACGATGCAAGACAAGAGCCTTGAGTATCGATTGTGATTTGCAAGCGTGTCGCTGTTTTACTGGATGCATTTCGATGTTGGAATTGTACAGTTTAAAATCTCAAAGCCCATTCCATCATCGGACGGCGAGACGTACGGCGATGCTCCACCATAAAATAGTGGATATTCCATTTACACGCACAATGCTTTTACTATGTGAACCGCTAAGCAATGGAACTTCTTGCCAGAGTCTGCGATTCTTCAGGTTCCCGATACTCCCTTACCTGCCTCTCTATCTCCCCCACTGTTCCTGATAGATCTGGGTGTATGCGAGTATCATCATTGACACATCAACACTGACATTGCTTGCTTGTCTTATGAGGTAGTGCTGGCCTCTGGTGTCAGTTTGTCGGGCCGCCAGAAGGCCTCTGACATGGCTTAACGACTGCTATTAATCAATAACATCCGGGAACGATAGCTTAACGTGCCTCCGAAGCACTGAGCGATGGAAAACCGCACATAGCTCACAAAAGTCATGGGTGTGGAGCCTAGGAACGAACGCGGTATCGTTGGATTCCATATCACACTAGTAAGTAAAGTTACCGCTAGGCTTTTAAAGCAATTGGAGGGTAAGCTGTACCTACTTATATCTGGAGAGTTCTTCACTGCTTCAAGTGGTAGCTCTTTAAAATTTTGTTTTTCAGTTTTTACACTCTTGTGCATTGAGTTTATTTTATTTTATTTATTTTATTTATAAATTTTAGGAAAACTTACAGCTAAAACAACATAGTATCAAATATGCGAAAATGTACAGAAGCCCAATTAAAAGTTTCCACAGATAAAAAAAGAGTTGATACCACAATTACCACAGCTTTACCCATTGTTCTTCGCTAAACGTAATTTAGTCATTCTGCTACCAACTTACCCTCTCCTTCCTCCCCTCTCTATCTCTCTTACACTCTTGTAATCTGGGAAGTTGTGCTTCTCACTGTGTGTCACCGAAAGACGATTCGATAGAGGGTTTAGCTATAAATAAATGGGGTTACGTAGCACAGTTATATATATTAGTATATAAATTACGGCTCAACCGCTTATCGTCTGATGCCTATCAGCTTGAGAATTCAAGGATTAATTCCACATCAGAATTTTAGTTTAGGAATTCAAGGTACAATCGTATATGTTTCTGTAGTTCAATTACGAAAAACTGTTCCCATACATTTTGTACGAAAATACCTTAACCGTTGTAGCTACAGAGAGACTGTCCTTTGGAGATATTTTTACTTACATTCACAGATTTTGGAAAAAATGTACAGTCACCAAATATAGGGGCATTTCTCAAAAAAATAATGCCGATCGATCCTGTTTCAAGGTTCAAAAGTCTCTATAGGACCAACTGAGGTTAGAGCCGCCATTATTTTTGAAAGTTTGTATTCGAACGATGTTTGAATTTTATTTTATTCATTTCGTACAAAATGTATATAAAAAGTTTTTTTTTGCAATTTCGGACTTTTCTAGTACTCTAACCTCAGTTGATCAGCCAGAGACTTTTCTAGTACTCTAACCTCAGTTGATCAGCCAGAGACTTTTCTAGTACTCTAACCTCAGTTGATCAGGCAGAGACTTTTCTAGTACTCTAACCTCAGTTGATCAGCCAGAGACTTTTCTAGTACTCTAACCTCAGTTGATCAGCCAGAGACTTTTCTAGTACTCTAACCTCAGTTGATCAGCCAGAGACTTTTCTAGTACTCTAACCTCAGTTGATCAGCCAGAGACTTTTCTAGTACTCTAACCTCAGTTGATCAGCCAGAGACTTTTCTAGTACTCTAACCTCAGTTGATCAGGCAGAGACTTTTCTAGTACTCTAACCTCAGTTGATCAGCCAGAGACTTTTCTAGTACTCTAACCTCAGTTGATCAGGCAGAGACTTTTCTAGTACTCTAACCTCAGTTGATCAGCCAGAGACTTTTCTAGTACTCCAACCTCAGTTGATCAGGCAGAGACTTTTCTAGTACTCTAACCTTAGTTGATCAGCCAGAGACTTTTCTAGTACTCCAACCTCAGTTGATCAGGCAGAGACTTTTCTAGTACTCCAACCTCAGTTGATCAGGCAGAGACTTTTCTAGTACTCCAACCTCAGTTGATCAGGCAGAGACTTTTCTAGTACTCTAACCTCAGTTGATCAGGCAGAGACTTTTCTAGTACTCCAACCTCAGTTGATCAGGCAGAGACTTTTCTAGTACTCTAACCTCAGTTGATCAGCCAGAGACTTTTCTAGTACTCTAACCTCAGTTGATCAGGCAGAGACTTTTCTAGTACTCCAACCTCAGTTGATCAGGCAGAGACTTTTCTAGTACTCTAACCTCAGTTGATCAGCCAGAGACTTTTCTAGTACTCCAACCTCAGTTGATCAGGCAGAGACTTTTCTAGTACTCCAACCTCAGTTGATCAGGCAGAGACTTTTCTAGTACTCCAACCTCAGTTGATCAGGCAGAGACTTTTCTAGTACTCTAACCTCAGTTGATCAGCCAGAGACTTTTCTAGTACTCTAACCTCAGTTGATCAGCCAGAGACTTTTCTAGTACTCTAACCTCAGTTGATCAGGCAGAGACTTTTCTAGTACTCTAACCTCAGTTGATCAGGCAGAGACTTTTCTAGTACTCTAACCACAGTTGATCAGCCAGAGACTTTTCTAGTACTCTAACCTCAGTTGATCAGGCAGAGACTTTTCTAGTACTCTAACCTCAGTTGATCAGGCAGAGACTTTTCTAGTACTCTAACCTCAGTTGATCAGGCAGAGACTTTTCTAGTAGTCTAACCTCAGTTGATCAGGCAGAGACTTTTCTAGTACTCTAACCTCAGTTGATCAGGCAGAGACTTTTCTAGTACTCTAACCTCAGTTGATCAGGCAGAGACTTTTCTAGTACTCTAACCTCAGTTGATCAGGCAGAGACTTTTCTAGTAGTCTAACCTCAGTTGATCAGGCAGAGACTTTTCTGTACTCTAACCTCAGTTGATCAGGCAGAGACTTTTCTAGTACTCTAACCTCAGTTGATCAGGCAGAGACTTTTCTAGTAGTCTAACCTCAGTTGATCAGGCAGAGACTTTTCTGTACTCTAACCTCAGTTGATCAGGCAGAGACTTTTCTAGTACTCTAACCTCAGTTGATCAGGCAGAGACTTTTCTAGTACTCTAACCTCAGTTGATCAGGCAGAGACTTTTCTAGTACTCTAACCTCAGTTGATCAGCCAGAGACTTTTCTAGTACTCTAACCTCAGTTGATCAGCCAGAGACTTTTCTAGTACTCTAACCTCAGTTGATCAGCCAGAGACTTTTCTAGTACTCTAACCTCAGTTGATCAGGCAGAGACTTTTCTAGTACTCTAACCTCAGTTGATCAGCCAGAGACTTTTCTAGTACTCTAACCTCAGTTGATCAGGCAGAGACTTTTCTAGTACTCTAACCTCAGTTGATCAGCCAGAGACTTTTCTAGTACTCCAACCTCAGTTGATCAGGCAGAGACTTTTCTAGTACTCTAACCTTAGTTGATCAGCCAGAGACTTTTCTAGTACTCCAACCTCAGTTGATCAGGCAGAGACTTTTCTAGTACTCCAACCTCAGTTGATCAGGCAGAGACTTTTCTAGTACTCCAACCTCAGTTGATCAGGCAGAGACTTTTCTAGTACTCTAACCTCAGTTGATCAGGCAGAGACTTTTCTAGTACTCCAACCTCAGTTGATCAGGCAGAGACTTTTCTAGTACTCTAACCTCAGTTGATCAGCCAGAGACTTTTCTAGTACTCTAACCTCAGTTGATCAGGCAGAGACTTTTCTAGTACTCCAACCTCAGTTGATCAGGCAGAGACTTTTCTAGTACTCTAACCTCAGTTGATCAGCCAGAGACTTTTCTAGTACTCCAACCTCAGTTGATCAGGCAGAGACTTTTCTAGTACTCCAACCTCAGTTGATCAGGCAGAGACTTTTCTAGTACTCCAACCTCAGTTGATCAGGCAGAGACTTTTCTAGTACTCTAACCTCAGTTGATCAGCCAGAGACTTTTCTAGTACTCTAACCTCAGTTGATCAGCCAGAGACTTTTCTAGTACTCTAACCTCAGTTGATCAGGCAGAGACTTTTCTAGTACTCTAACCTCAGTTGATCAGGCAGAGACTTTTCTAGTACTCTAACCTCAGTTGATCAGCCAGAGACTTTTCTAGTACTCTAACCTCAGTTGATCAGGCAGAGACTTTTCTAGTACTCTAACCTCAGTTGATCAGGCAGAGACTTTTCTAGTACTCTAACCTCAGTTGATCAGGCAGAGACTTTTCTAGTAGTCTAACCTCAGTTGATCAGGCAGAGACTTTTCTAGTACTCTAACCTCAGTTGATCAGGCAGAGACTTTTCTAGTACTCTAACCTCAGTTGATCAGGCAGAGACTTTTCTAGTACTCTAACCTCAGTTGATCAGGCAGAGACTTTTCTAGTAGTCTAACCTCAGTTGATCAGGCAGAGACTTTTCTGTACTCTAACCTCAGTTGATCAGGCAGAGACTTTTCTAGTACTCTAACCTCAGTTGATCAGGCAGAGACTTTTCTAGTAGTCTAACCTCAGTTGATCAGGCAGAGACTTTTCTGTACTCTAACCTCAGTTGATCAGGCAGAGACTTTTCTAGTACTCTAACCTCAGTTGATCAGGCAGAGACTTTTCTAGTACTCTAACCTCAGTTGATCAGGCAGAGACTTTTCTAGTACTCTAACCTCAGTTGATCAGGCAGAGACTTTTCTAGTACTCTAACCTCAGTTGATCAGGCAGAGACTTTTCTAGTACTCTAACCTCAGTTGATCAGGCAGAGACTTTTCTAGTACTCTAACCTCAGTTGATCAGCCAGAGACTTTTCTAGTACTCTAACCTCAGTTGATCAGGCAGAGACTTTTCTAGTACTCTAACCTCAGTTGATCAGGCAGAGACTTTTCTAGTACTCTAACCTCAGTTGATCAGGCAGAGACTTTTCTAGTAGTCTAACCTCAGTTGATCAGGCAGAGACTTTTCTAGTACTCTAACCTCAGTTGATCAGGCAGAGACTTTTCTAGTACTCTAACCTCAGTTGATCAGGCAGAGACTTTTCTAGTACTCTAACCTCAGTTGATCAGGCAGAGACTTTTCTAGTAGTCTAACCTCAGTTGATCAGGCAGAGACTTTTCTGTACTCTAACCTCAGTTGATCAGGCAGAGACTTTTCTAGTACTCTAACCTCAGTTGATCAGGCAGAGACTTTTCTAGTAGTCTAACCTCAGTTGATCAGGCAGAGACTTTTCTGTACTCTAACCTCAGTTGATCAGGCAGAGACTTTTCTAGTACTCTAACCTCAGTTGATCAGGCAGAGACTTTTCTAGTACTCTAACCTCAGTTGATCAGGCAGAGACTTTTCTAGTACTCTAACCTCAGTTGATCAGGCAGAGACTTTTCTAGTACTCTAACCTCAGTTGATCAGGCAGAGACTTTTCTAGTACTCTAACCTCAGTTGATCAGGCAGAGACTTTTCTAGTACTCTAACCTCAGTTGATCAGGCAGAGACTTTGATCATTTTAGGAAACACGATCGATTAACAACAACAAAAAAAGTTTGTGTAAACTGCCTAATTTCTTGATGACTGAACATTTTTTACCAAAATCTGTGAATGCAGGTCAAATATCTCCAAAAGTTAAGGACAGCCTCTTATGAACATTTTCCTCTAGCTAATATGGTTCAGGTAATTTCCTATGAAATGTATGGATAAAGTTTTTCGCAGTTTCTGAAATTTCTAGTACTCAAACCTCGGTCAGTCCCATAAAGACTTTTAATCCTTATAATAAATAGGAACTATTGGCATCAAAAACGTTTTAGTTTCAAATTACAATTTTCTTGCTGACTGTACATATTTTCTAAAATCTGTGAATGCAGTTCAAATTATCTCAAAAAGTTATGGATGTTCTCCTAGGAACGTTTTCTAGTAACTATAACGGTTGAGGTACCTGCACTTACTGTCCCCGTCTCAAAAATCCAGCCTGTATAGTAGGTATACTAACATTAACAGCAAGAAGGTTAAAAAAATAAGTACCAAACAAACGCCAAACAAACGGATGAAGCATAGCAAATGAGGGCTACGTATGTGTGCGTGAGTGGATAATTTGTGTTGTTTTGTGGTTGAAACACAATTTCACCACAAGAGACTGCATAGATTTTTATGTTTCGTGAAAACTTCGCAGAATTAACACGACTAACAAGGTCAAGATCTTGTTGCGATGTGGCGGCCGATCGGCATAACATGGTGTAAGTACGTGCGTGAGGTTTGTGCGTACGAGCGGATCGGCATGTCTTGGGTGATTCACTTTCCATTTGGCAGTGTGGACTCCGTCACTTGTAAGCCTTCTTGATTAACAGTAGAAGTATCATCGGTAGGTTTATCTCCGTATGTCCGCCCTCGCACGCACCGCGTCCGGTCACGAGATTGTACCTATACATCCTGTCAGGGCACAGAATAAATAATATTACAAGTACAGAAGGATAACAGTAAAGTAATTTAAATACATAGCAACTCTCGCTACAACGCAATAAAGTGCAATTTAACTCGCAAAGCGCTGTGATCTTTCAATTATATTTACCTAGAAGGCGCTCACACATTGCTTGCAGGCTAGAATGTACCGTATCACAACGCGCGAGAGCTTCCATTGCTCTAGCCGTTTCAGAATCGCTCTGTCACTTTTTCCTTCGGCAGGGTTGTATCAAGATATAACTAGCTACGTGTACTACTAATTATTCTGTGATATGATATGATTTAGATATTGTAACATAATAAACAATTATATAACAATGTATTTTCTTTTTACTTATTAAATTTTAATTTTTATTAATTAAATGTTGATAGTTCTATTAACTACATATTATAAAGACATTCTTATCAGAACAGACCTAGTACATCATTATTTGATTATAACTTAATAGGTATTGCACTTTGTTGAATAAAAGGTGCCTGCCTGCATTCCATGCTTAATATTGAATGAAAAAGAAATGGCTACGTACGTAATAAAATGTCAGTATGCAGGTATTTTACGAGACTTGTCAGACCGAATGCTATGCAGTACATTCTAGGTTTCTTATTGGTACTCATAATTAAGAAATGAATAAAATTTGACAAAAACTTTACGTAAGTAAAGGTACATTATCGTAAGCACACGGCGCGTGACTCACCGAGCGCACGCTTGACACTCTACTGAATTAACCGCAATATTGCGGCCGCAAAGTGTAGGTATAATATTTATACTTGTTGCGGAGTGCGACTGGTCTGGTCAGGGTAAAGCCGCAGGATAAACTGGGATTTCAATAGCTATTGAACACGCAATAGCATCCCCGAAAAGCATTTTAAATCCCCATGATTCTAATACGTCCAGCGCACCCTGAACAGCAACATTACGTTATCGCACGCAGCCTTCTAACTGGCAATCCTTCCACGACGTTTCAACCAAATGAGCCCAAGTCAGGATAAAATATGATTGAAAAATCGATTTTAAATAAAAAGGTTGAATGGCCTTCATTTTCTTTTGTTCATTGTGAAAAGGGTCTGAATCTGAAGTCTGAAGTACATTCACCCATAATTTTTTTTTGATTTCATATCATAGTCATACTGGGAGTCTAATAGAGTCTAATGTATATAAGTACCTCTTCCATCTGCTTCGCCTTGCCGATGATATATGTTTAAGGACATTAATAACGTCATGTTGTATGTACATTGCACAATGTACATACATACAACATGACGTTATTAATGGTACATTGTACAATGTACATACATAACCATGATCTTGCTTGAAGGGAAAGGGAAGGTATTACGAGTTCAGCAACTTAACGTAGAAATCTTTCAAAAGCTTTTTATTCGTTTTAACGCATGCACTCCTCAACAGTAAAGGCACTACTTTTTGGCGAAGCGAAGCATCTCTGTTTCAGCTTGGGCAAAAATGCTTTCGTATGTCCGGATGTCTGTCCGGTTGGATCTCTGTTCTCCTCTACAGGTCGCATTTCTCAACCAATCTAGACGAAACGTGGTATACAGTTTTTTTTTATCGTCGGGGATTAACTATAAGCCTAGTAACTATAAGTTAGTCTCATAAAAAATTGGTGAAGATCTGATGAGGATCTGCGGCGTGAAGAGCAGCATAGCTCCTCAAAATGGAGTACTTTGCTCACTTTTATGCTTCTACCAGTGGAATCAGTCGTTTACCTACTAGGTAGGGATTGATGGAGCACCTTAGTTATTAATATTAGTTTTAAATAAGGTAACTAGGTGGCGCTACTGTGCACCGCTAGATTGTATGCAAAAATGATTGTGCGCGCGAGTTCTACAGCTCACAGAGCCACTATAGTATTAAATGTATCGGTTTCTTTGACAACGCATACAACTCCGTTTAAAAACGGCGTATATCTTGTTGTGATTAATAATGGATGGAAAGGCATATTCGCACTGTTATCAATATTCACGCAAATGCGTAGGTTTGTCATTATGTAGACTAATGTTTTGACATTTCAGATATTTAGTAGCATTTTAGTTGACTAGCCGCTCCAAATTCAAATTCAAATTGTTTATTGCATTCCATAATGTACAAATAAGGTGATAAACATAACTAATAAAGTAACAGATCATTATGGACCCTGTTGGGCACAGCAACCAGAAGAGAGCAGGAGTTACAAACCTACATTAGTTTCTTTACCTATAACAGTTCAATTAAAATTAAAATAAATTTAGATTCCTACTTTAGTTAAGTAAATGTTTAATATTGTTTGTTATCTTTGAAGAAATCGTGCAAAGAATAATAACATTTTTTAATTAGAAAAAGTTTTAATTTAGCGACAAATACATTTTCTTTTTCAATTTCTTGTATGCTTTTAGGGATTTGGTTATAAATTTTAATCGACATAACATAGAAAATTAGAAAAACCCATTAGAAAAACTCCCCATTTAGAAAAACCTGCTAACCCAATATCCAGACCAAAATGCTGGTACATACATAATACATCGTAACTACTCTCACTTACTTTTTTGGATTAATAGATTCAGTGGGGTAAAGTTGACATCATTTTGAGTAGGTAGGTACTTACGCTGACAGCTGAATGTGGACTGGATTGTGTAGCTACTCTTGATGTATGTAGAAACTATATGCGTTTGGCATTGATTCTGGGCGAAACACCAGATCAACACCAGAACACTGCAGTCGTCAATCGTCGTGCGAAACGTGACGTCGTCGTGTGATGAGCGTCAGACTTCAGCGTCTTTCAGATTAAACTGTTCCTAGTCTTCTTAGGTTCCTGAACAAGTTATGGTCTCGTGATCTTGTCAGTCTGAGCATTTCTTGAAGGCAATAGGTACATTACTTATTAAAGATACGTAGACACCCAGTACAATACTTACGAAGATATTAAGACTTTGTAAATAGCACTCAAAGAGATAAGATACATAGAAGCGGTCTAGTTAGTGAAGTCTATATGACACTGCCCCTGCTGATAAAGGCCGATTCTTCTACTGTTGGCATCGCGGTCCTAGGATAGGATAATGTAAGTAGATATTTATGCAAAATTATGCTGCGTCCCGCCATCACATGCTCTTATAGTCATCAGTCTAGCATTTGTCACGTTGTCACACTAATATTATAAAGGCGAAAGTTTGTACGTGTGTGCGTATGTTGTTTACTCCTTCACGCTCAAAAGGCTGAACAGATTTGGATAAAATTTGGTACCAGGATAGCTTATATCCTGGATTAACACAGAGGCTACTTTTGATACCGAGTAAAGGATAAAAATATTAACTTTTTTTTGTATGGGAATTTCCACTTTTACCTTGTACTATTATTTATTCTGTGCTTCTACGGCAAAGTGTCAGGTATCAATATGACAGGTGTCAATGTGATAGGTATCAATGTGACAGGTGTCAATGTGACAGGTTTAAATGAGACAGATGTCAATGTGACAGGTGTCAAAGTGTCAGGTGTAAAAAAAACAGGTGTCAGCGGGTAAAACCGCGGGGATCAGCTAGTAAAGTGAATAATTACAAGCTCATTCAGCACAATCATCATCATCATAATTATCACCAGCCTGTGTCACTTCACTGCTGGACATATGCCTCTCCCAAAGCACGCCACTGATCTTCGGCTTTTCTCTTCCAACTGCTGCCAGATACTTTGCTTATATCATCGCTCCACCTACCTAGCTGGAGGGCTCTTTATACTACATTTTCCGAGTCACGGTCTCCACTCTAGATATGACCAGCCCACTGCCCTTCAGCTTATTAATCTAAAGGGCTACGTCGACAACTTTGGCTCTCTGCAAGATCACCTCATTCCGAATACGATATTTCAGAGAAACTCCGAGCATAGCCCTATCCATAGCCCACTGAGCGACTTTAGATTGTCTCTTGTCTCTTGTCTCGATTCAGGGGATATGCTTAGTCTGCCGGACGGTCATCTCAACACTTGGATATACCGCCAGTCGACTTGGCATCGTTGCAGGGACTCTAAAACAGACCAAAACTTAATAGAATCAAAGGCTTTCTCATAGTCCACAAACCCTAAGCACAGAAGCTGATAATACTCTACTGTCTTCTGTATAATTTGCCGCACTGTGTGGATGTGGTATATGGTGCCGTATCCTCCCCGAAACCCTGTATGCACTGTTGGCTGGAATTCGTCGTATCTCCACGCAAGACGATACGCGATGACTCTCGAAAACAGAACAATACCAATGTGTAAGTATGAGCAGCGTCTCTACAGATGATACCTCTCGCCGGGATTGGCGTCCACAATTGCCTGAACGCACGTCTTCCGCCGCAACACAAAATAACGTATAGTGACGCAGCAGCTTCCTGCCGATGTAGGACGTGACAAGGTTCTAGGTGATTACTCCATCAGCGGAGATGCTCAATTGTTGCGGGTGATAAGGACCGTGTCATACGGAGGCAGGCTGTGAATGAGATAGATTTCTTGGAAAGCATTCGAGTCGGTATATACAGGACGCAACAATTCAACTCCTTCACCGTTGACACGGGAAGTATAGGACCCTATCACAGGTCAAGCTTTAACAGAAACTCATTTTATTGTATCTGAGAATGTTAGAATTAGTTAACTTGAAACGTAGTTTCTTTTTGGATTCGTAAAGATTCCACTCCATCAGAAGGGATACACAATTATTATAAGTGGCACGAGGACTGTATTATAACTGTCCGCCTGCTGAGGGAGGTGATCATTTACTTGGGGAGTAACATCCCCTTGGATGTGACAAGGTTGCACGAGATCACTCCATCAGCATTGATGCTCAATTGATTCAAGACATTAGCATGGTGTCTTACCCAAGAATGAAAAGTCTTATTCTAATAGAATCTACCGTAGATTAGGACCGTGTCAAAGTCAGGCTGAAAAGTTTAATCGAATTACTGTTGATGAGGATCCCGCTTCCGCTTCCGCATTAAGCGGAAATTCAGCATTTTTTGGAGTTCCTCAATCGCTACAGCTGCCCTATTAATAATATTCCCTATAAAAGAAAGTTAAGAAATCCTCCTCCGCTTTCGCTTCCTCGTAGATTAAGGAACGTATTAAGGAACGTATGTAAACAATAGCTACGGCGCCGCGACCGACCGCAGCGATGAGCAAGCCGCCCCGTTCCGCGACTCCCGCGACCCGCGCTCTTCCTTTATTTATCCAACAGGCATGTACAATACATGTCATAGCTGACTGACAGCTCCCCCTCCGTCAAGTGTACCCAGCGAGCGTCTTTTTAGTAATGCTTTCTGGTGTATGACGAGTTAAGAAATCGCTTGTCAGGGGAAACAGCGACAAAACTAATTTTCATTAAAATTAATTTCCCAATTGTTAATTTTGATTATTAAAAAATAGAGCTATAATTGAATAAATAAATACCGCATATTTTGTTTAATTTCAATTTCCAACTAAAATTATTCACATCACTTTCACTCTCTTTCTCATTCTTCCTCTTCCACATCCGCTTCCCCTTCCTCTTCCTCATCCGCATCCTCTAACTTTGTGCTTGAAACTTCCTCTTCCGCTTCCTCTTCCTCATGACCACTGCCTCATCAACTCTCGAATCAACTTAACATTAATGTTAAAGTACGAAAATATCATCATCATTATTAGCCTATATATTGTCATTGATTTGTGGTGCCATCAGATTCTAAAGCGCACGATACGGTTTGGCTAAGGCCTCCATTGCTCATAAAATAATAATTAAATGGTTTTAGTTCCTATCACGACGAAAATCACACAACTGCTCGCATGGTCTTCGCTGACCAACAATTATTTTGAAGTTTTCTGGCGCGCTATAGAAAGAAATAAAATAAAATACTACATATCATGCCAATACCTACTATAAGACTTGGAATAATGAACTTTTTAATAACTAATAGGATATATTCCAAAGATAAAATTAAAAATCTATGACATCGTAGTTTAATTTTTGACTACGAGATCAACATCATTATACGCTTTATATTAGCTTCACTTGTATGTTTGTAACCGACTCCTTTGGACGCTATTTTGACCCACTTTAAACGGTCAGATTTCATTCAAATTTTGCACACCTGTCAAAGACCGATGACAAAGCAATAATGAAAAAAAAAAAAAAAAAAAAGTAGAAAATAAATAATTGTTTAAAAAAACACGCTTTATATAGAAAACCAAACTAAAAAATAGAAAATAAATTTTAATAGTGTAAATAAGAAAAAAAATGTTTTATTTAAAAAAAGCGTGGGGTGCTTCTCATATCTGTCAATGAAATATTTATAACTATTGAACCATGCACCCCACGATTTTTTTGAAATAAAATTTCTTATTTACACTATTAAAATTTATTTCCTATTTTTTAGTTTGGTTTTCTATATAAAGCGTGTTTTTTAGTTTTTTTAAACTATTATATTTTTCATTTTATTTTCTTTGGCGTTCTTACGGAGATCGCTGGAGGAGTCTCAGACCATTTTTGTAAGAGACAATTTCTGCCATTGTGTCTTGATAAAAAAAAACATAACAAAAATACCTCGTCCAAAACAGTAACTTAATTACTCGCGCGTGGTCATGCACTGAGTGCAGCGAAGCGTGTGTGAGAGTTATAAACATATGTATAATAATTATACGTACTGTAAGGTTATCAAAACCTTTTGTTTTGTAATGTTAGCCTTCAGTTGGTTAGGTTTGTCGAGTAGGAGATAACTTATCTGCACCTAGTATTAAAAGCAAGTTGCTATATCCTATAGTTGGTATCTATAGTACCTAGTAGCTACAGCTACAGAATAAATAACTTAAGGAGTATTTTAATGAAAACAAGGAAATGGGTTTGCAATTCTTTATATTGTTTACTTATTTGAACACCGGATTCGGAATACACCACTTTTCAAGAAAACCGGCAAGACAACCAATAACTATTTATGTACATAGTTATTAATAATTTAAATGTGATAATTGGTCACAGACAAACATTTATATTTGCCTTAGTTACACTAGGCATATTAACTTCTAAAACAGTATTTAAACACAATCAAATTGATGATAATCCCGTTAACTATAATCTTATAGATCACTTCATCACCCCACAATGAAGTGATACACAGTAACAAATACACAGTATAATTACACAGTTACAAACAAGCAGCATAACAGAGTAAAAAGAAAAGCACTTAACTTGCCAAGGTCCTCTCGGTGTGGCGGCCACAAGAACATTCAACTTTGCCAAGTCGAGAGAGCCTTTATATAACATTTTCGATCATCCGACGCTGTCAGAAGTCATTCGAGACGAAGACTACTGACATCGTCCGAGCTATTTGAGTCGTTTGAAAACAGAACGAATATCTACCATTTACTTTATTAATTACATTAGTCATGTCTGATAGTTGTATTAGAATACATTATAATAATTATGGCATAATAATACAGATGTTTCATAGTGATGAATGACATACATCGTAAGTTTACACGTGGTACTTTACTTTTCTTTAATACTTCGTTTCAGAACGAATACTTCGTTCTGAAAGCTGGATACATAACATTTACATGTACCAAGTATTATTTTTATACATTTCTATATTTACAATAAGTAGTAATCTAACACGTGCATTCCCTTCGACGTCCTGTTTTTCACAAAAATGGCTTTTTTAAAGCAAGCTTCTGTTGGCGGGAGCCTCCTACAACCGATCGAAGTTTGATTTTTGCCGCGTTGACCACATGCGAGCAATTAGGGGTTAATGTATTACGGAGTTCCTAATAGCTGCTTCATTGCTGCTTGAAGGCACTGCAGCATCCATTCTAATATTATAAATGAAAAAGTAACTCTCTCTGTCTGTCTGTTACATTATCACGACTAAGCGGCTGAACCGATCTTGATGAAATTTGGTAAGGACATAGTTTTAACCCGTGGGAAAGTCATAGGATACTTTTTATCACGATAAACTGTATAGCGCAGACTAAGTTGCGGGCAATAGATAGTTGTAAACAAATCTGCCGATTGGCGCAGAGTCACAGCAAAGTATCGCTGCCCTGAGCTCCGAGACCTTCAGCCTGACGAACCGATTTGGCATGAACCTATAAACCGAAGTGTGCAAATCGTACAGCGCCGAAAATACGCGTTTCGTCCAGTTATGACGCTCTGACGCGGTCGGCTTATCCACGCCTTGACCCCAGTAGGTAATGCAAACTGGTGTAAAATTGGAATTGGATACTCTTCTGCATCTGACTTTTAGAGAAACTGGCCTTTCCAGATTTTGAAAAATACAGGTAGTGCGATTCCGTATCTTGGTTTCAATCAGATTGTCAAATAGCTAATCGTTTTTAAGGTTTTTTTCGGATAGGAGAGACCATATTTCTTTTTGACATGAATTAACTATAAAAAATGGATCTCAATTCAGCCGTTTTAATTTTTAAGTATCTAGTTAGGTACTGAACTGATTTGGATGATTCTTTTTATGTATTTAACAGGTAAATAATGAAAATTCTGAAAAAACTAAAGTGCATACAAGAAAAGTGAGGGGGAAGAAAAATTATAAGTAGGTACTTACTCGAGCAGGTGTCATTGACAAGACAATGAATAATCGTTTTGGTCGTTTTTGAGCATTTTACAACATAAAGTCAATTTAAAAATCTTCGGCTTATTTATATACTTATAATAAAACTGTAACGGGTCCAATTCTGTACATTGAATATATTTAGACATTTTCTTTTCGAGGGTACTCTATATTCGATACTGAAGCCAAAACTGTATATTTTTTCATTTTTGTCTTTCTGTCTGTCTGTCTGTCTGTCTGTATCATGGCTAGGCATCACTCCGAAACTACTGAATGAATTTAAATGAAACTTGGTATGATTTGAGTTCATACTACGAGGTAGGACATAGGATACTTTTCATCCCGAAAAATTAAACGGTTCCCGCAGGATAGGCGTTGAAAGTTATTTAAAAGAACACGTATCACGCTGAAACTACTGAACGGATTTCGTTGCAACTTGGCACAGTCACAGTTTATACAGGGTGAATTTTTCAAGTGGGCGTGGATGGCTAAATCAGAAACTATGAGGAATAGCGAAAAGTTCTCAAAGGAGTCTCGGGCCCGAAACTTAAGGAAAATGTTGTATTTTAATAAACTGATTCATATTTTAAAGTACTATTTTAATTCATACCTGCATTACCTGTACCTTGTCCGAAATGATGCTCAATATTTTTCTCAACACAGACCCGCAGCGCGGTCATCTTCACAACATTATGTTCTAATTTCAAATTTTTATTATGTCTTCGCGGTTAAAGGCCACAGTAGAAGAAAAAAAATTAAACAATTGTATTTAGAACGTAGAGTAAATTTGTGTGTAACATTTTTTAATTGGTGCCAATAATTTAGATTTTGTTCCACGTTTCGTTGATTATTACCAACTGTTTGCGTACTATTTCGTGAACATTTTATCGCAATTTATGGTCCTGTGCCGTGGCCTGCGAGGTCACCGGATCTTACCCCCTTAGGTTATTTTCTCTGGGGGTATGTAAAAAACGAAATCTACAAAGACACGTATAATGCAATTGATGACTTGAAACAAACTTTGGAAAATATTCTAAGCGGAATCAATAATATTTTAATACTGAATGCAGTACAATCCTTGAGTTGTCGAATCCTAGCTGGGTTCGATGTATTGTAAACAACGGTCATAATTTTGAACAATTAATCAGTTATGGTTTAACTATTTTCGTTAAAAATAAGCTCTTTGCTTAAGTTTGCCGTATGTCATTTCTTCCCAGAATTCAATCCTTATTAGCGACACTATCGAATGGTGTAATAATACAGTATATGTTTTTTTTTTCTCCAAAATCAACGTGTTCGATTCCTGCCTAGGAATATTGTTTTTATCAAAAATCCAAATATGCAGTTTTAATTTTCATCAAAATCGGGCCCGTGACTCCTTTGAGTACTTTTCGCTATTCCTCATAGTTTCTGATTTAGCCAACCACGCCAACTTGAAAAATTCAGCCTGTATAATGGGTAAAAATTGAAGATACTTTTTATCCCGAAAAAATAAAGAGTTCCTGCGGGATAATGTCCCAAATTCTGTAAATTGAAGATATTGTGTAATTTTTTTAGTAGGCCGTTCTATATATAGCACGCTGAAACTATTGGACGGATGTTGATCAACTTGGCACAGACATAGCTTATAAGATAGGTGAAAATTATGGATACTATGGAAAATATGTCCAGAAAAATTAAGGATTCCTGCGGGATATGGGTCCAAATTATTTTCATTAAAGATATTGTGTTTTCTTTTTTTGGAGGTTACTCTTCTTTCGATGATAAAGCCTAAACTGTATGTTTTTCATTTCTGCCTGTATGTCTGTCTGTCTATTGCTTGATATGGGTCCAAAGTTATGTTAATATTTAAGTTATAAATAATATTTTTTGGATGGTTCTCTATATTCGATACTGAAGCCAAAACTGTTTTACTTTTTATTTTTTGTGTCTGTCTGTCTGTTTTTCCGTATTTTGACTGCGCATCGCACAGAAACTACTGAATGAATTCAAATGAAACTTGGTATGATTTGGGTTCATACCACGAAGGAGGACATTGGATACTTTTCATCCCGAAAAATTAAAGAGTTTTTGCAATATAGGGGTTGAAAGTTATTAAAAAGGACACGTATCACGCTGAAACTACTGGACGGATTTTTTTGATGCAAATTGACACAGTCATTTATAATCAATACTTATAATAAAGCAATAGGTACGAAAAAGGCTGTAAAAAGAAGATAAATAAAAAAATGCTCTTGGTGGCTGAAAAATGGTATTAAACACGTATATATATATATATATATATATATATATATATATATATATATATATATATATATATATATATATATATATATATATATATATATATATTATATTTAATCGTGTTTCTCTGTCTGTTTGTCTGTACGTTTGTTTGTTCACGCATCACGTAAAAACTATTGGACCGATTGCAATGCTGTTTTCATTGTTATATCTAACGGATAGCACCCCCCAAAAGGGTTTGATTTAAAAACTGGTGTATTTGGTATCTCAATCTGGTGAGTTAGAAGCCAAGCAATTGATAAAAGTATATTAGCCGGCAAAATAAATTTTGATCAAATGTTGGTATATTGGTCCTGGAATAGCACATTATGGTACTTTGAACCTAAAGAAACGACCACGCGTGCGAAGCCGCGGGTACAGCTAGTAATAACTAATAATGCTAACGGCTCTGGAATCTCTGTAAAGGTGTGTACTCGCAAACGGTCTTACTCTAACGAGCAAACACGTCGAGTAATAACTATGATTCGGGCTCTACGAACACACATTCAGCATTAATCTTATCGAGCGGCGCGACGTTCAGTATTCACCGAACCGTTCGAGCCAAAAGATGGCCTTTCAACAAAGGAGACGGCTGCATTTAGCAATTCTTGCAATTATTAATTATAAAAAAATTAAAGAAAATAAAAGGAACAGACGTAAAAGGAGATACTGGGAAAAGATTGGTTAGAACGCCCGCGCCGCCCTTATTACAGACATGTGAACTTGATTAAAGAGCCGCTCCACTCGTTCGGGGCACGTACATACGCCCGAGTCAAGCTCGACGGCTCACTTCGAGTAGGTGCGAAGGAAATTACATTTTTTTTAATTCCATCGAGTCGGCTCGATGCCAGCGTTCGAGTTGTGAATTTTGCGGTTTACAAGTTGATTTTTACTCGTTTTAGAGTAAAACTATCGAGTAATATCGAATGTGGGTACAGAGCTTAACTCCTAAACCACTTTTAAATATTTAAATGGAACCTAATCGCGCTGAAAACATATTTTTTATTTACCTCGTTGTTTCGATGAAGTTGCTATGATCGTGGTCACGAGAAGACTGAAGTAGCGGGTGTCAGCGTCGAGAAGGGCGAGCGTTGTCTCCAACTACCCGCATTTGGTTTTGTAAAATTTCAGAATTGTCACGACACACGAACTAAACGACATCTGCAGATTGAAACCGCGACGCGAACACTTGCTTATTAAAATTAAGTTTTCAGCGCGATTAAGTCCCGTTTAAATATTTAACTATGTGTTCGAATCGCGAAAGTTACAATTCCTACACCACTGTTCTGATAAACCTTCTTCGTAGATGTAAAAAATAATTTAAAAAGTTTATAACTTGTTATGATAATTTTTGTACGATGGTGTTAGGTATAATGTCGGAAAATTGCTCTTGCGAAAATGAAACTAGTTTTCTAGTTATCTAATTATACTTGAGCTACGTGTTTTTTTGGAGGGAGGTGAAGATCATATTTTTGTGGACTATTTGTATGTTTGGAACATTAAGCAGGTCGCTCGCCTGATGGTAAGCTAACGCTTAACGCGCCTGCCCATAACGGTTGCAGTGCCACCCAGAACTTTGGTTGTAAATTGTTGCGTGTCACTGCAACTGGACCTGTACGACGTGTTGGAACACCTGTATTTAATATGCAAAGATTGTGCTGATCTAATAGATCTACTATTTGTTCTCCATTATAATTGGATTCTATACTACCCTACAATCTATGGTGACTATTGAAGTCACCAGATGGGTAGGGAATATATATAGATACAAAACAAATATCTACAATAAGAGCAGCTACAATACAAAATTCAGAATGTTGTGGAAGAAGAATAGGTTTTATATACAGTTTTTTTTTGACAAGTAGACCTGATCCACTATACCCGTTACTTCTGTCTTCACGAAGACAGGTGTAACCACCTAATTTAAAGACGGAACCTGGTTTAAGCCAGGTCTCAGTCAGAGAAATTACGGATGGCTCATATTTATTGGCTAAGTAACTAACTTCATATTTTTTACTAACCACACTTCGGAAGTTCCACTGCACCACCACGTGAGGGTGGTGCAGTGGAACCGCCAAAGCGTGATTATTGTGATTTACTATTTGATGGTGTATTAATAGAATACTAATTAACAACATGATTTCAGTCAAAGACTGTTCCTCATTGCTAGAGGAAATTGATTGTAATGCACATCCATTGGCTGCAGGTGGCCTATCGTATTATTTTATAAGTTCTTGGTGGGCCACTCGGTCATATCATTGGAGGACTAACGCGGTGAACGTGGTTTCAACATTATTGTTATTTTTTATAAGACATTGGATGCCATCTTCATCCAATATGGGGGCATTTTACCTATCATAGGGGTTGGTCGGCTGGCTGCAGTTACATCTGCATATGATTTGGAAACAGGTGGATGGAGTTTACTTGCTTCAGAATAAGATACACAACATTCAGCCATGGATTGTTTAATTCGCTTTTGTCTATCAAGCTCCGGAAAACATTTGCTAGTTGCAAAATAAGACCCAGAACAAAGGCAACAGGATGCACAATCTTCTTCAATATTAAAACTGTTAGCAATGTGTGCTTGGCCACACTTATAGCAGAATGCTTTTTAATTTTTGTTTATTTAAACTGTCATGGCTTATAAAAGCATTCGCATTTTCAGCATGAGTACATGCAAGGGAAATCCTGTTTCGTTCTATTCTTTTTAGACTGCCATTTACAATATTTCTAAAACCTTGTTTTTGGAGGAATTTACCGAAGGCAATACGGTGCAGGGTTATATTGTCCTCTGGACTGGTAAGCACTTTCTGTAAATGTACAATGTAAGCCACATCCGTAGCTTCATAAGATGTCCTGCCTACCGGTGTGGGAGTGGGAAGGGGTTGTGATGGAGTGGTGTCATTAATAATAGTGGGGGCCATTTAAGGAAGTGGGTTAGTATTGGTAACCACACAGGCAGTACTTTTCTCACAAATAGTAACGATTGAATCACAGATGCAATCAGTGTCTCTCTGCTCTTATGAGTTGCGTTTACACCTACGCTTATTGCAATTCTTGCATGTCTTGCTCGTACGACTACGTTTTACTGGACGATCTGTTACAGAGATCACGGAGCCATCAGTTTCCATATTACCCGACTCATTAGACATTACAGTTAGAAAACATGACGCCGGGGGAACTTGTGAACCCCCGGATCGGGGACAACAAAGAGACTTACCAAAAGATATGAACACTAATAAATAAGAAATAAATACATTAAGTGAATATTATTAACAGATTTAAACTCTCCTGAACACTATATTACAATAAAAAAAAATATTTATTTCAAGGTTTCCCGCCTTTATAGAGTTCAGAACTCTTCAGATAACTTCGACAAGCAAGCTCAATTTTCGCAAGAGTACATAGTAATGTGCAGTTGTCTATGGTTAGCAAGAAAACACGCCCATCTCTTACGCATCACAGTCATGTTCATGGTGTGTTCATGTTCATGGTCTCGGACGTCATTATTGCTCAACGAAAGAAACACTATTTTTAAAAGAATAAGCAAATTTAGTTTCTCATAGATATAGTTATGAGTAATTAAATCTAAGTAGTTAATTGGGGTTTGACAAGAAACCGAAATGTGACGTTGTTGATTTGTTATTTTTTTCTCAAACTTGTGTTTCTTTGAGTGTTAATCTTAATCTATCTATACTAAACTATAAAGCAGTATAAGTTACGAAAAGTCTATACAATGAAGACAGTAAAAAAAGGTCTAGGGGACTTAAAATAAGCTATGTACTAAACAAGAAAATATTTAAAAAAAATGGTTTCTGTCTGTTCGCATCGCGTAAGAACTATTTAGGGTTAGACTTAAAATCTGGTGTACTTTGTATCTCAATCCGATGAGTAGAAGCCGAGCAATCGATAAAAACCATCTCATTGATGTATTATGTACTTTTCAGGTTATACCTTTAACCCAGAGAGATTACCACGTGGGAAAAGCTGCGGGCGCAGCTAGTATGTAATAATAGTGGAATATTAACGATTAGGTGTTAACGCACGAGTGTGAGCAAAATATTTCAGTAAAGCGTCCACCATTTTCATAGAGTAAGGAAAATTTTCCCCTTCCTTTCTCTATGACTATTTTACACTGCATTGAGCGTCACTTGACTTTGACATGAAATATCTATAAAATCCAACGACAGAAGGAATGGTTACTCTATGATAAAATCGTAGATGCGTGCAAAGAGAATATAATTAGTACGTATACGTATACTACGTTTTAAGAGGCGGGACCTCCCTACTAGCCAATGCACTTTGGCAGAAATTTATTGACATCAATGAATCCAACATTACTAACATTAAAGGTCATCTGCCTATGAGCCTAAGCTATAAGCCTGGTGGTAAGCCTATCTTGACAATGCTACCAATCTAACAACATAACGGGCAGAGTAGTGCTTGCTTGCACGTATTCTTAGTTTTATCGATATCGATAAAACAGGCATGCCCTCGTCGAGGCTTCATATTAATCAAAGACGGTTCCAATAAGCCCAACGTTGTTTTCTCACAATGCAACAACGTTGGGCATAATGGATACCCATTGCAATAGGTAAATGTGGAGCCATGTAATAAAAAACTATAAAATAAAATACTTTTGAACGACAGAACATTTTATTTATAATACCTTTTTGCAATGTAAATACCTTTACCTACTAGTGTTTCACTCTGAATTGAGACCTTGCGATGTACCTACTCTACTTGTATCTCACGCACTCACACTCATAAATGTATGTTACGACTGGTCTCTATAGGACTGTATGCTATATCCTTATTTTCTGCACCTGCAAATAAATATGTTGATTAATGATAAGGAAATAGGATATAGGCAGCTTGACCCAGCCTACGATATCTTTATCGATAATGAATAGTTATTTGAACTAGCGCATCCCTAGTGTTAAAACAAGATGAAAATACAAATATAGTTCGGTATTTTCGGTTTGTTCATTGGGATTTGAAAAACAAATGAACTTCACTGTTCTGCCAAAGAGACCAATTTGAGAATTTATTCGTGGTTGCGCCGGACTGGCCGCGAGTATGTCTCTTTCTACCGTCTTTCTACGTATAAACTTGACACTGGCTAAATTAAGTGCACTATTAGCCAAATAACAAAAAAAGTTTATTAGTTTGTCGAATTAGGTAGTGCTGTCCTGTGGTGTCAGATTGTCAGGCTATAAGGCCTCTGACACAGTAAGTCATGTCAGAGGCACATTACATATTTAACGACTATATATGTAATGTGCCTCTGACATGACTTAACGACTGCTATTAATCAATAACAGCCGGAATTAACAGCTTAACATGCCCTCCCAAGCACGGAACGATGGTTTTTTTTTTATTGATGAGAAGCGAAGATTTTTAATTACGTTTTGTGAAGAATTCACCGATAGGAATTCGGGTAAATCAATTATCAGCTGTAAGTATAATTTGCCGCAAATTTTGCATTAAAAAATGTGCTTTTCTAAAGTGTTAGCATAAAGTAAATAATAGTCTGTAACTATAAGAAATACCAACGTAGTATCAGTTTGATTTGGAATGTGCAGGAATATAACTGCGATCAACTTCTAAACAGCGAAGATATCCGTTAAGGGAAGATATCGCCGGAATTTCTCGCGTGACTCTTGTAAACAACTTTGTAAATGTATCACGAGTACAATCTTTTATTAACATTTCCTCCAATCCACCCCTCCCTTTCGTCTGGAATTAGATCCGACTTGCGCCGGTTCATCCCTTTGTGTCCAAACTGACACAGCGCATGGCCCAGTTATAAAGTGAGGTAAACTGGACGACCGGACAGTCCGTTACTGATCTTAGACGTTGTTAAACATTTTATTTGACTTTACAAAGTGTATTTACTTGTGCAATAGTATATATTTGTGTAGAAAGTTTTTTTATAAACGAGCTAAAACAATATTTGTGATTCAAAGTGGGAAGACATTTTGAAACAGTAGTGGTAATAACATAAGATTTCATTGCTTTACTGTGGCAGTTTAGAAGTGTATAAATTGTGTATAATATAAAATAACGACTAAAATTAAAAAGGCAGAGTATTAGCGCCTACTTAAATTACGTGCTCAATTAATCTTAAACGCAGTTGCAACAATATTGTCATCAGGCGCTGAAAAATGACTTCATACTTAAATTTTGGTGTCGTCAGTGTATTCTTAGTAGTAATGTTCTGTACTACATGTAAGTTTGAGTTTTATTGTTTGTTTGTCCCGACAGCCAGTACAATCAGTACATAGACAACGGTAACAACTTGCCATAGTTACTGTACGTAATAAGTAAGGTATCCTATTACGACTAGTATCTTACGTACCTATGCTTATTCTGATACTAGTACAAACGACTTCAAATCGATAATTACTAAAAAACTACTGATCTAATTTTGATGATATTTATATGGAACTACACATTGAAGATCTATCTTTAGAATACAAAAATAATCACTCATATCGGTGATATGGGTGAAAATACACGCAACAAACAGAAAAGAATGATAAAAAAATATATTTTTTTTACAAAGAAAAACCGCACTACTTGCTCTGTAGAAATAATGGTACATACGTATTACCAGACAGTGCAGTCCGTCTCGTTTAATAAATGAGTAGATGATTGTTCTTTAAATTGTTGTTGAGCAGGACACTAATTTGATATGACACGCAAAAGTCCCCCAGATGAAATTTTATTGGTCTTGCGAAGTAATATCGTGCAGTCGCAGCATCAGAGTTTCTGTTGGTTGTTTGTAGGATTAATGAATTAGTTATTCAATAGCTTCTGCCAAAGATTTTCAGTCCTCACATCACAAGTCATATTATCACGCCGTATTTTAACAAAGTAGGTTATACATATAATAGATGAAACCGGATGATTTACTAAAATTTTGCACTTGTTTATCATTAGGATGAAATGCCCATAAATATAATTTTTAAAAAATGGATCAGGAGGAATAATCGTCCGTTTTTTTTTGTGTGATGAATTTTCTGAACCAATTTTTTATAGTATTTACATTCAGTGTGGTCCCATATTCATCAAAATCAGTTCAGTAGTTTTTAGTCAATAAATTTAAAGTTAATTCAACACTGATCTATATGGATTTGCTCTACCGTACTTTCGTTTGTGCCGATTCAAATCGCCCCCACCGAGGGTCCATGGAACTAAAATTGACGTTCTCATCTCCTGACGTTAGTCACAGAATAAATAATAGTACAAGAACGTTAGTTCCGAGGACACTCACGGTTGTTATTGATTAATAGCAGTCGTTAAGCTATGTCAGAGGCCCCCGGGCGGCCTGACAAACTCTGACACCAGTAGCCATCACTATCTCATACGACAAACAAAACACCTGCCAAACTACTGCTTCAGCGGTAAAATGGCGATGATCAATTGCTCGCATTGCTACGTTCGTCAACAGCTTGTCTAGAGTACGGAGTAATAATATGCAGTTGTCTAAGCAATTGTAGGAATCCATTGACAATCCATTTCGTTGGATACCCGCAAAATAATTATGTAATGTTATCGGCAACACATGACATATTTATAAGGTCACATATCACATTGGGGAACAAAGTTTCTCGAATAGCGACCACGAACTGGAAGACGGAGCGCAGGATGGACAGCGAGTTCCGTCCTGCGCTCTTCCGGCGAATGATGTTTAAAAAAAACTGGCTTGTTTCAGGTGACTCAATAAAGTGCTTCAGCTGCAACAGCGCGAATAACTCCGCCTGCTTGGATCTCAACCTCCAGAAGATGCACGCCATAGTGCCCATAGTAGACTGCGGGAAGGCCCTCCCGGCCGTCTTGAGCAACGAGTTCTTCTGCAGGAAGATGGTCCAGACCAGTGAGTAGACCAGAAGACAAATAGTAGACCTAAAGTTGCTTCAGAGAAAGCATGTCCATATTAGAGACTCCGTCAGCATCGAGTTCTTCTGCAGTTAGGTAGATTGTTCAGACCAGTGAGTAGATCATCAGTGGTTCGTCAACTTTTTGAACTACAGAAAATGCATGCCGTTATGCCCAAGTAGACTGCATTAAAGCAATGGAGATTTTCTCTTTGCGGATGTTTGAGTAGACCAACAGAACACTAGTAGCCCAAAAGAAGAAAAGTAACGCAGCCAATCCCACAATCCAACGGGGCGGCACCCAGTCCTCTTCTGTAGCATAAGAATAAGTTTAAATAATAACACGAGTATTCAGTGCCTAACGTAGTAAACTAACGTGAAGTACACTGTACATTATACATATAGTATAGTAGTATAAATGTACTGTAGTTTTAGTATCATGTAGGCGAACATTGGTCGTTTTCATTAAGACTTGCTGTTAAGTGGTTGTTATACATTTTTATTTACAAGTCTGTTTTACTAGCATGTTATACTTAGGTATTGAGGTCTACTTGCGAGTTAACATCCCAAAAGAACTAAAGTTGCTCTCAGAATTAGCAAATTAAAGTGTCAAAAAATAGGCCTAAGTGAATGCTGCGGGGACACGCTGGATTCAAACAGAAAGCAACCGCACGTTGTTGACTATGTTCAGCTGTGGACCTTCCGGTCCGTTGATGAGGTCACCATAGACTATATGCATCCTCAGTCCAACAAAGAACTTGCATATAGATAACCCAGGCATAGAATTGCATTGAAACAGTGCAGCCATCAAAGCTAGCAATGGACAATGAACGCGCTGGTGCGACGGGAGTCAGGGCCGCCTATTGTGGAGGCTGATTCAGCGTCATTCAGGCAGATACTGTAACAAACTGTAACTATTGTTAATAAGCGCCTAACGATTTAATGATACGCGTTTGATTAACAGTGCGTGCACGGCCCTATTCTGTGCAAATTATATTGCATTGCACAAAAAACCTCGAAAAAATCTAATAAGATACTGAACCAATTTTTATGAACTTTATATGGGGCCTCCCCCAAGAAAGACTCTGTTAGATAAAATAAGAATTACCCAAAATCGACCCAGAAGTCTTGGAGATATGGGTGTAGAGCTCTGGAGAAGTTATAATTAGATTTCGCCAATGAAATCTTCTAACTAGGTACGTTATCTAATAATTTTCTAAAAGAAAAAGTTAGGCCACGGACGGGAATTGAATCCACATACATCCATGCCTCTGCGCGGCACACGCCTCTAACCAATTCAGCTACCGTGACCCTGACTATCATCATCCAAATTTCCTCTCTTTAGTTTCTGAATCCGTTTTACGGGGACAGGAACTCCATCTATTGGTCGTCTTTTGAACTGACCACCCGAACACAGCTATAATATTGATTAACTTCGTGTCGGAAAGATAACGCTTTCCAATTATATTTTTTATGAACAGACGTAACAGCTATGTACAGCTATGTACAGCTATGTACAGCTATGTACAGCTATGTACAGCTATGTACAGCTATGTACAGCTATGTACAGCTATGTACAGCTATGTACAGCTATGTACAGCTATGTACAGCTATGTACAGCTATGTTACGCCTGCTTAGCACATATCAAATAATTTTCTAATGGAATAATTTGGATCACGGGCGGGATTCGAACCCACATACGTCCATGCCTCTGCGCGGTACATGCCTCTAACCAATTCGGCTCCCGTGACCATTGTATCGTCATCCAAATTTTCCTCTTTAGTTTTTGAATCCGTCTTACGGGAACCGTAACGCCATCTATTGGTAGTATACATGCTGCCTCCCTGTTAAACATATTCTAAAAACCAAACATAGCAAATCTTCTGCAAGAAATTTCTTAATACCTGTTGTTATTCCCAGTTCTCCACGCCGAGAAGACTCCAGAAGTCCGCGTCACTCGCGGGTGCGGCTGGATCAAGCACAAGCGCGCCTGCTACAAGGCCGACAACGCAGACCACCTCGAGACAGTCTGCCAGTGCTTCGGAGACATGTGCAACGCGGCATCGCCGCTGCTACACGCCAAAATGACTGCTCTAGGAGCTGTCGCCGCTCTTCTGACCATGTATAGAAGTTGGCGAGGGAGTTTGTAAATTAAATAAAAAAATACAAATACAACGTGTTTACTTATCTACAATTCTACGCCAGTTTATTCAAATCTGACAACGGAAACCACCAGACAGACTCTGATTGTTACAAATCTGACAACGGAAACCACCAGACAGACTCTGATTGTTACAAATCTCAAGCACAGACCCAGAAATATGTGCTCTTATTTTTTGTACACTGACATTGGTTCTACAACGCCATTCTGACAAAATAAAGACTTACATTATTTATTTATTTACTTATTTTCACAACTGCAACATTACAGAAACATCCATTGCGTTACAATGCTATTTACATAAAAACATCAAAACAAACTTTAGAAACAAATAGAGCAGTCTTTGCCGAACAACACATGAAACAAATAGAGCAGTCTTTGCAGAACACCACATGAAACAAATAGAGCAGTCTTTGCAAAACAACACATGAAACAAATAGAGCAGTCTTTGCAGAACAACACATGAAACAAATAGAGCAGTCTTTGCAGAACAACACATGAAACAAATAGAGCAGTCTTTGCAGAACAACACATGAAACGAATAGAGCAGTCTTTGCAGAACAACACATGAAACAAATAGAGCAGTCTTTGCCGAACAACACATGAAACAGATAGAGCAGTCTTTGCAGAACAACACATGAAACAAATAGAGCAGTCTTTGCAGAACAACACATGAAACAAATAGAGCAGTCTTTGCAGAACAACACATGAAACACATAGAGCAGTCTTTGCAGAACAACACATGAAACAAATAGAGCTGTCTTTGCAGAACAACACATGAAACAAATAGAGCAGTCTTTGCAGAACAACACATGAAACGAATAGAGCAGTCTTTGCAGAACAACACATGAAACAAATAGAGCAGTCTTTGCAGAACAACACATGAAACAAATAGAGCAGTCTTTGCAGAACAACACATGAAACAAATAGAGCAGTCTTTGCAGAACAACACATGAAACAAATAGAGCAGTCTTTGCAGAACACCGCATGAAACGAATAGAGCAGTCTTTGCAGAACAACACATGAAACAAATAGAGCCGTCTTTGCCGAACAAAACATGAAAAAGATAGAGCAGTCTTTGCAGAACAACACATGAAACAAATAGAGCAGTCTTTGCAGAACAACACATGAAACAAATAGAGCAGTCTTTGCAGAACAACACATGAAACAAATAGAGCAGTCTTTGCAGAACAACACATGAAACACATAGAGCAGTCTTTGCCGAACAACACATGAAACAAATAGAGCAGTCTTTGCAGAACAACACATGAAACAAATAGAGCAGTCTTTGCCGAACAACACATGAAACAAATAGAGCAGTCTTTGCAGAACAACACATGAAACAAATAGAGCAGTCTTTTCAGAACAACACATGAAACAAATAGAGCCGTCTTTGCAGAACAACACATGAAACAAATAGAGCCGTCTTTGCAGAACAACACATGAAACAAAGATCAAGGCTTAAAACTAAACAAAATAACAACAGTAAAATACATGCAAAACAAGGAATCACAGTAAATAATAATTAAAGGGCTAGGAAGAGCGCAAAAATCATGTACCTACTACATATTAACTTGCTCACAATACAGTAGCGAGCTCTTATCAAATATAGGCCACCTGTCATTAAATATACCGCATTGTGCCTGAGAGGTGAAAAGTGCGTTGAGGTGACGTTGCGTGCGGCAGACAGGGGACTGTTGTCGATCGACCTACCGTGCGCGCTGGTAACGGGGCAAATAAAGGTACGCGCCCATTACGGAATCTAGCTCGCTGTTCAGGCACGTATAAACAACAGGCCTCACTCAATATCGTGGGGCAGTCTAAAATACCGTGAAGGACTCGGTACATTCTTAACAGCTGATCATGCAAAATGCGAGTTTCAAAGGAGTGGAACCCTAAAAGCGCCATGCTGAAACCTAGGATATAAGTACGGATAGCACGAATACAATTTATTGTATAAAAACCATAGAAAACGTTCCTGGATCTTATCTAACATGAGACAGCATTTATTTACGTTCAGGTACAACTGTTTCTAAGAACTCGAATGTCGGATGCATGGATATCTAGTTGCAGGCAATGCCCATTTTCTTCAGATTGGATGTCTGTTATTACCTTTACGTCATCAGCATAAAACAGATGTTTACTTGAGATAAGCATCGTTTCCTGGTCATTAATTATTATTGTGAAAAGGAGAGGTCCGAGCGATGAACCTTGGCTCACCCCAGAACGAGTGTGGTAGTATAATGAACCATAACAACCAAGCCGAACGAACTGTACCCTGTCGCGAAGATAGTCTGCGAAGAAGTTGACAAGCAAAGCCAATCAAGTCAAGCTTCTCTAGAAAGACGTCATTATCAACTTGATCAAACGCTTTTTTGAAATCCAGGTAGACAACGTCAACTTGGGTTGGCCTTTATCCATATTCTGTGAGATATAGTCAACAAGTGTTAGTAGGTTTGTATTGACCGAGCGAACTTTTCTAAATGCATGTTGAGAGTTACTGAGATAGTTCAATCTGTCTGTAAATTTTACTGAGTAGAATACCTTCAAAAACCTTGGCAAAAGAAGATAAAATAGCAATGGGTCTATAATTCTGTACAAGTGTTTTGTCACCAGATTTTAAGATAGGCACTACTCTAGATTGCTTCCATTTGCCGGGATAAAGTCCTGAATTAATAGCTAGATTAAATATATGTGCAAGGGGTCTTGCAAGTGAGGTCTTAAAGGCTTTTAAAATGTATGGAGGTTTGTTGTCGGGGCCTACAGAACATTTTGGTTTCAATTTATCTATCTGTAATTCCACATCCTCATGACTAAATTGTGAATATTAACGAGGTAATTGTAACTATTTGTACCGAGTTTAGAATTCAAATTCAGAGACTGGTCCAGAAATACGCTGCTAAATTAACTAGCAAAAATTTCAGCTGCAGCTGGACCAGTATGTGTCTATCCGTCGTGCGTAATGCAGGTGTCAATCTCGTCCTTTGTTCTGAGGTTAGACACGTATTTCCAGAAAGCACTGGGGTTGTGTGCTAGGTCTTTTTGAATATTTACGATGTAGTTATCGTACGCAACTGAGACTCTAGTTTTAAGGTCAGTTCGTATGGCACTAAATAAACTATATACGTGACGGTCTTTACTTTGTATCCATAGTTTCTGTAACGCATGTTTTCGTCTAAGATGGCTAATAATATCCTGCGTGTACCATGTGAGATACCGTTTAGATGGCTTGACACTACATATCTTATTCGGCACGCATTTATCAAAACAGCCATAAAGTTGGTTATTTAAATAATCCACGGCACTGTTTACATATGTCATTCCAGATTACATCAGATAATGTTTCGTACAATGATAAAATTTCAGCCTTACTAAAGTTCCTGTCCGTTGTTGCGTCGATATTACTGGCATCCAGCAGCACGTCCCGTCCTTGTTTTTGTAAATGGAGTGAGATTTCCAGAGGTGGGTGGTCGATACCACCCACCTCTGGAAATCTCACTCGGCTCTCTCAGTCGGCGTGCTCAACGAGCCCACTGTCGGCGACGCAAACACACCATCTGTACATGTACACTCACAAGCACAACTTCAAGTTTGCTTCTTAACTCCTTAAAAAAATTGTTATAATCAACAAAGTTACAGAAATTTAGAAAATAACCTTTACTCAAACAAGCTTATAATGTGGTCATTATTTCGACAACCTTCTTTGGGCAAAGTCGACCGTGCCGCGCTTCTTGAATAGGCGACAGCAAAGTTGTATGGAATTTCATTACTGTCGTGTTTTGCGGCCAGCTATTTCCTTTGTAAAACCATAATTTTCGTGTTTTTAGTACTATTATTTATTTTGTGGTTTTGTTAACCACCGAACGCGAAAAGAGGCGTCTTAGTTCTCAAACGTATGGACCGATACTGAAGTTTTTTTTCTGTTTGAAAGCTGATGTGATTGAGATGGTTCTTGTTTGTTTGTTTGTTTGTCGTATGAGGTAGTGCTGGCCTCTGATGTCAGAGCTTGTCAGGCCGCCCGAGGGCCTCTGACATGGCTTAACGACTGCTATTAATCAATAACAGCCGGGACCGACATCTTAACGTGCCCTCCGAAGCACGGAGCGATTGAAAACCGCACATAACTCAGAAAACCGCACATAACTCGAAACTCGTATCGGTATCGGTATCTTAGCTATTATTGTTGTTGTTGTAGTTTTTGTTGTTGTATTTTTGTTGTTTTAGTTTTCATTGTGTTTTGTTATTTTGTTGTTGTTACTTATTTTTGTTGTTGTTATTGTTATGTTGTAGTATGTTTTTTGTTGTTGTTTTTGTTGTCGTTGTTTATTATTGTATTTTTTTTGTTATTGTTGTTGTGGTTTCTGTTCTTGTTGTTTTTGACGTTGTTGTTGGCGTTGTTTTGGTTTTTGTTGTTATAGTGGGTTATATAACTTTTTCATCAGTTTGCTAGTTTTATTTAAATACATCGCATTGTTTGAGTAAAGCACTATACAAGCCTTGGTCCGCAATGACTGCCCTGCTGGCCACGCTATGATGGCCTCGAGCTTTGCTTAGTTAAGTTCTCGGCCTTCAAGCTTGGACATCATTGCAGCCCTTGCTGTCCGCGCTATAAAGGCCTCGACCTTCGGTCTCGCCTTCATTCCAGCTTGGCCATCAAGGGCTGCAATGCTGACCGCGCTGTGATGGCCTCGAACTTAATTTAGCTACGCTCTCGGCCATCATCATCGCTGCCAGCAACGCAGTCATTACAGACCGCGGTAGTAATGTACTACTACTATTACTATTAAGATACTATTGAGATCACCAAATACAATTATAGGAGCATTATGTATAACTATCTTGTTATAATGGATCAGTATGTCATCGAGAGTCGTATAATTTATTCAAAATTTTACGCCATTCAAATCATCCAATCATCAAGCATCCTTTTCTTTCATCCTTAAAATAATATCCATAGTTATCAAACGGTAGCAAACTCCATAATTGTATGTTTTGACAGCATTGTTGAAATACATTGGTCAATGGTGTTGGTCATGAATGACCATTCAGTAGCAACAAGAATTTGTTTACACTGTGTCGGATGTGGGCACGATACATTTGGCATTATGAATAATCTAAAAAGTTATTACTTTTTATCTGAGAAAACAAAGTGAGAACACACATAAATCTTCCTCGAGACATGCAGATCATTGCAGTGAAAACTACACTCGTGAGCAATGAAATCGACTCAGCTCTTACGCGATATGTTATTGTTATTTAATTTAAAAATTCTATTCATTTAGGTACCTATTTTTTTGAAAGTTGGAAATAAGAACATGAAAAAATAATCGTAAAAATCTAACACTTATTACTGAAAATACTTACGGCAAGAATTACGTGACGACCTACGAAAAAGCGGCTGGAAGAAAATGGATGAGTAGAGCTGAAGGCCGAGAAAAACACAGTGGCTTGTACTTATTAGGAGAGGCCTACGTCCAGCAGTGGACAAATAAACGGCTGACGGTGATGATGATACAGATAAAAGCAAGCCAACACATCCTTTGATTGATGCTTGATAGTGTGAACAAGCTCTGTCGGTCACAGAATACGGACACCGGAACGAATGGACGCGACTTCGAATTAAAGCTTTTAAAAACAGTCGCACTGTGTCGCTCACTGATTTAACTCGCATTGGACTCAATTGTGATAATTTTGGTTTCTTATTTTATTTATTTTCAGTAACAAAATATAACATGTTTGAAAAAAATGCGGCTGCGGTGGTCCTATTGGCGATCTGCGTTCGGTTTGGTATGTATGTTCCTTTTATCGTCTGGGAAATATTTAGAAGTTTACAAAACTGTGATTAAAATGAATAAACAATTCGACATCTACGCTATTAACTGAGCAAAGTCATAATAATAATAATATGCACTATTGAATCTCAAAAATAACACTTCTTGATAAGTTAGGTTGACCCAGGTTGAAAGTACAAAATATGTCATAGAGATAATGTCGTATCATCGAGAAATGCCCCCGATACGCCAGCCAGTGGTAAAGCGCGTTACATAACAATTTATTGCAGAGCCATGCCACCCAATGTATATTTGTACAAAGATTAGCATTACCATTCGACATGGCAATGCCACTAACATATTGAGGGACGATGCTGGTCCTCTAATACTTAGGTGTTTAATTTTATGTTAAGCTTAAAATCTTTTAATAGATACTCAGCTTCCAAAACCCTCGCTCCTCAGCATCATCTATCCATTGCTACAACTGCAATAGCAGGAACAACTCCATGTGCCTGGATCCAACCCTGTATGATGCAGAGACCCTGGCCAGGTTCCTCCCTGCCAATCCCTGCCACTCCGGCGTCTACTCAGCGAGTCCGCGCGATTTCTTCTGCAGGAAGATTATACAGACAAGTGAGTAGACCAGTAGACCAACACTAGACCTATGCCACGGGGTGTCTACTCAGTGGAGCAGCGCAGTTACTACGGTAGGAAGTTTGTGCACACAAGTGAGTACCTGTGGTACCAACAGTATAGGACCAAATAGTAGACCTATATTAGATACAATCTTTGTAGTTACGGCGTCTACTCAGCGGACCAGCACAGCTCCTTCGGCTGGAAAATTATGGATACCATTGAGTAGACCATAGACCAACAGTAGACCATAGTACTTATTACCCCTGCAGCCACAGCGTTTACTTAGCGGATCAGCATGGCTTCTGCAGCAGGATGATTGTGCAGACTAGTGACTACAATTTGTATTGAGGTAGAGATATCTATAGTCAATTTTATAGGTACTGTAGACGACGCGCCACCTCGTTGAGGACCTCGTTAGTGTTTGTAAAAGAGGAGGCGAATCCATACCAATATATAAAAGTGAAACGTTGTCTTTTTGTTTGTTTGTTTGTTTGAGGAGCTTTCACGCGATTACGTTTGGAGGGATTTTGATGAAATTTGGAATGAAGGTAGCTTTTACCCTGGATTAATACATAGGATACTTTATATCCTGGAAAATTGTAAGTTTTCACGGGAAAACTGGAAAAATATTGCTTACTCGCTGTAAGAAACGCTTACCATGGAAACGAAATAACAAGTAAGTCAAAAAAACATCAAGAGCATTGGTGCTATACCAACTTTTGCATTGGTTTATAATTTCCTAGGAGAACATAGGATGCTTTTTTTCGCGATAAACAGTAGTCCGCGTGACGAAGTCGCGGGCGGGAAAGTTAGTTTGTTTAAAAGAGTCAATTGTCTCAATTTCGAAAGTGTTTGTTATTTCATTGATTCAATTTCCAAAGGATATAATTACGCTCGCAAAAACCTTTTGCCCTTCCTTCGTTAATAGGTACGTAGGTTAGATATATGCCTCATTAGCTTATCAACTTTACTACAGGAAGAGATTTCGACACAATTTTTTTTTTCGCCGTTGTCTTGACAATAGAAAATTCATTTTTTGTGTGTAAATAGTGTCAAAATTTAATCGGTAGTTCTTAGTTATTAATTAATCCATTTGAAGTCGATTTTGTACCATCAAGTGTTTTCTTCCTTTCACTTGGCACTGCCCCCTGCGACGGAAGTGGTCACTTCTTCCTGATGGAGTTACAAAGTAGAGTATGTACAAAAGACGTCTTCTCTTTTGTTAAATCAGTACTTTGTAACGAGCCACCAAGAATTTGTACTAGATTTTAAGTGAGATTTTTGAACTTCCCTAGGGGGCAATTCTCACGAAAAATGTATGGATTTTTCGACATTTATCTACTGTGATATTTATATCACTTCGTGAGAATCGCCCTCCTGTTAGGTACTTTCAGTTAACAGAGCTGTACCTACGTCATTTATTCTGTGCCTACGTTAGTTGAATAAAAATACCCACACTTGGTAAGTACCTACTTGTGTCCATTCTATGATAAGCTTTTTATTCCATTGTGAGTTGTGACAACATGGATGCTAGAAAGAACAGGGGCCTAATTCCCTAATTTTAAGACGCCAATTCCACGCCAATCCCACGCCGCCTGCGTGGAATTTGTTCGTGATTCCACGCAGGCAGCGTGGAATCGGCGTAGAATTCGTGTGGAATTGGCGTGAGTGGTCATACAGAATCCAGGCCCAGTACGGAAATTATGAAGAGGTATGTGTTATTGTTAGAGGTTGTAGTTATTATGTTTTATGTTATAAAATCTATGTTATAGCAGTAAGTAACAATAAAGTCTGTACAACGAAAATAATAATAAACTGGCCAAGTGCGAGTCGGACTAGCGCACCGAAGGTTCCGTACAAACTTTAAGGTATTATCGGCGGCATTCATGCCTGGACACTTCAAAACATTTCGTTTGTATGTCGATCTTCGCAAGCCCCACCCTTTATTTGCGATGGGATTCAAGGGTTGAGAGAACAAAGCCAACACTGGCTGCACTTGTTGACCACATGTGGGATTCGTGACGGCCGAGGCTCAAATCTTTGCGAGACCTTCCTTTTTTTCTCGAAGGAATTTGATAAATTAATGCTCGATTAGCGTAAATTGACGATAGTGAATACGGCAGTGCTCAATAATATTATTTTTGATTGACGGGCTTTATAATAGTCAAACCTTTACAGTTTCGCCATCTCTGTCTGCCCGTCCGTCCGTCTCTCTATGTGTCACAGCTATTTTAATAAGAAACTATTAACACTATAAAGTTGAAATCTGGCATATTAAATATTAAAATTTACAATCATTTCATAGAAGTATTAAAAAAGTGTCTTCCTGACATGGAAAGTGATGAAATTTAAAAAAAAATGGTTTCCATATACCCTAGTTTCCTACCAATATACCCTAGTTTCCTACCAATATACCTACTACCTTGTACTATTATTTATTCTGTGCTCCTACCTAGTACCTATTATGATGAAAGTCTTGTGAGATGATAAGTACGTTTGCATAAATGGCGTCTTGGACTTGTACTTACTTGTACCCAGTAAGCGAAATTCAAAATCTTTGACTTGTACTATTATTTATTCTGGGGTCTTGGGCCAATGCAAGCCAATGTCAACAGTTTGACTTAGTTACTACATCGGATAGCTATCAGGGAATTTAGCTTTTACAACATATACAATACAACTTGCTGCACTAGGCGGTTTCACCCGCGTCCCTCAGGAACGGTGCATTTTTTCGGGGTAAAAAGTCTATGTGTTAATCCAGGGTACAAGCTTCCTCCATACCAAATTTCATCCAAATCCGTTCAGCCGTTTGATCATGAAGGAGTCCACTGCTGGACATGGGCCTCCTATTGCGCGCCACTGAGCCCGATCTTCGGCTCTTCTTATGTAATGCTGCCAGCTACTTTGCGTAAATCTTGTCGGAGGGCGTCCTTCACTACGTTTGCCTATATGTGATCTCCACTCAAGAACTCGTCTACCCCACCGGTACATCGGTTCTTCGACTAATGTGACCGGCCCATTGCCACTTCAGTTTGCTAATTCTTTGAGCTATGTCGGTGACTTTCGTTCTCTGCCGAATCACCTCGTTTCGGATGCGATCTTTTAGAGAGCCCCCGAGCATACCCCGTTCCATAGCTCACTGAGCGACCTGTAATTTGTGGACCAGTCTCACAGTCAGTGTCCACGTTCCAGCTCCGAAAAATGTAATTACGGGTAGGACGCACTGATCGAAGACTTTCGTCTTTAGACACTGTGGGTTGGGCGACGAGAAGACATGACGAAATTACCCAAATGCGGGCAGCATTTGGGTAATTTCTTGCCCAGCCGAATCCGCCTATTGGCTTCCTTCTCAAAGTTGTTTCTGTCCAACATAAGAGTTTTTCCTAGGTAGACATACTACTGCACAATTTCTAGAGGCCTGCCACTAACGACTATGGGTTCCAGTGCAATGTTTGATTTATCATCAATTTTGTTTTGTCGATGTTCATGCAGAGGCCAATGCGTTGGGAGGCATCTGCTAGGCTGGTCAGCATTTGTTGCAAGTCTTGCAGCGACTCGCCGCCATAAGACAATTTGTCGTCTGCGAATCTCAAGTGTGAAATGTACTCGCCGTTTATATTGATGCCCATTCCATTCCAGTCCAACATCTTGAACATATCCTCCATTGCTCTTTGGTAAACAGTTTCAGGGATATGACATTCCCCTGTCGTACTCACCTAAGCAATTGGATTTGTTTAGTTTGTTTGTTTGTTTAGTTTGTTTGATTCGGACGGACATCGCGTAGCAGCATCTTAGCACTTGAATATATCGCCAGTCCACTTGGTATCGCTGCAAAGAGTCCAGAACAGACCCGGTTTCGATGGAGTCAAAGGCCTTCTCGTAGTACACAAAAGCCAAACACAGCGGCCTAGCCTATTATACTCTTCTGACTTCTGGATAATCTGGCACACTGTGTGAATGTGGTCTACGGTGCCATATCCTCCGCGAAATCTGACCTGCTCGAGGGGCTGCAATTAAAAATTAATATAATATACAACTTTTATATTAGTGGGATGAATAGAAAACCCACATGGAGTAGGTTCTGTTACTGCTTCCACGTGGTGAGGGCAAAATATAATTTTGACCATTTGAGATATTTGACCGTAAAATGCAATTGTAAAGCCCCTGTTAAGCTTCTCAGAAACGGGCTAGACTATCTAGTTAGCTAGATTGCCGCAATTGTGTATACCTAATTTATATTTGGAGGTGCCGAGGATCGTCTCCACGGGATGCGGTTTTGCGGAAATTGGGATCAGAAAAATATCCCAATGTTCCAGGAATATGATCCTGGTGCGGAAGGATCGAATTATAAAATTATGTGACCTTCGTTTTTTGTGGACTGTATTTTGTTATTCATAGGGCAAAATGCGTTGTGGTGACAGATAGGTGACAAGTTAGCAGCCAAGGGCTGATGGTGGAAAGAAAGTGAAAAGGAAAGAGTGGCTACCTTTTCGATGAACTCCTTCTCTGTCCAAATCTCCGATGTTGTTGAGAAGGCCTAACCAGGCCTGCAGCGATGTGAAATCATGTCCTTGAAGGCTCCGCGCGCTAGCGCTCCGGTATGGAGCGACACACGTGTTCTAATAATGACACTAAAAACACTGTTTTATTCAGTATTAGTCACCACTATTTTGCGCATTGGTTTTATAATCCTTTTTCTCACCGTAATAAATATGTGAATCAGTTAGATTCACATATTTATTTAGCGAAGCGGAGATATTATTTGGTCATTAGACCGTCAGACATCTTTGATAGATATGAGCGGCGCTCTGCAGCGTGCAGCGTAACTCATCGTTACTCGAGCCGCGGTTGAAGCGTCACTGGTTGGCGTTTTCTCTTGAACGCCTCTCACGCGTTAGTGTTTGTAAAAGAGGAGGCGAATCCATACCAATATATAAAAGTGAAACGTTGTCTTTTTGTTTGTTTGTTTGTTTGAGGAGCTTTCACGCGATTACGTTTGGAGGGATTTTGATGAAATTTGGAATGAAGGTAGCTTTTACCCTGGATTAATACATAGGATACTTTATATCCTGGAAAATTGTAAGTTTTCACGGGAAAACTGGAAAAATATTGCTTACTCGCTGTAAGAAACGCTTACCATGGAAACGAAATAACAAGTAAGTCAAAAAAACATCAAGAGCATTGGTGCTATACCAACTTTTGCATTGGTTTATAATTTCCTAGGAGAACATAGGATGCTTTTTTTCGCGATAAACAGTAGTCCGCGTGACGAAGTCGCGGGCGGGAAAGTTAGTTTGTTTAAAAGAGTCAATTGTCTCAATTTCGAAAGTGTTTGTTATTTCATTGATTCAATTTCCAAAGGATATAATTACGCTCGCAAAAACCTTTTGCCCTTCCTTCGTTAATAGGTACGTAGGTTAGATATATGCCTCATTAGCTTATCAACTTTACTACAGGAAGAGATTTCGACACAATTTTTTTTTTCGCCGTTGTCTTGACAATAGAAAATTCATTTTTTGTGTGTAAATAGTGTCAAAATTTAATCGGTAGTTCTTAGTTATTAATTAATCCATTTGAAGTCGATTTTGTACCATCAAGTGTTTTCTTCCTTTCACTTGGCACTGCCCCCTGCGACGGAAGTGGTCACTTCTTCCTGATGGAGTTACAAAGTAGAGTATGTACAAAAGACGTCTTCTCTTTTGTTAAATCAGTACTTTGTAACGAGCCACCAAGAATTTGTACTAGATTTTAAGTGAGATTTTTGAACTTCCCTAGGGGGCAATTCTCACGAAAAATGTATGGATTTTTCGACATTTATCTACTGTGATATTTATATCACTTCGTGAGAATCGCCCTCCTGTTAGGTACTTTCAGTTAACAGAGCTGTACCTACGTCATTTATTCTGTGCCTACGTTAGTTGAATAAAAATACCCACACTTGGTAAGTACCTACTTGTGTCCATTCTATGATAAGCTTTTTATTCCATTGTGAGTTGTGACAACATGGATGCTAGAAAGAACAGGGGCCTAATTCCCTAATTTTAAGACGCCAATTCCACGCCAATCCCACGCCGCCTGCGTGGAATTTGTTCGTGATTCCACGCAGGCAGCGTGGAATCGGCGTAGAATTCGTGTGGAATTGGCGTGAGTGGTCATACAGAATCCAGGCCCAGTACGGAAATTATGAAGAGGTATGTGTTATTGTTAGAGGTTGTAGTTATTATGTTTTATGTTATAAAATCTATGTTATAGCAGTAAGTAACAATAAAGTCTGTACAACGAAAATAATAATAAACTGGCCAAGTGCGAGTCGGACTAGCGCACCGAAGGTTCCGTACAAACTTTAAGGTATTATCGGCGGCATTCATGCCTGGACACTTCAAAACATTTCGTTTGTATGTCGATCTTCGCAAGCCCCACCCTTTATTTGCGATGGGATTCAAGGGTTGAGAGAACAAAGCCAACACTGGCTGCACTTGTTGACCACATGTGGGATTCGTGACGGCCGAGGCTCAAATCTTTGCGAGACCTTCCTTTTTTTCTCGAAGGAATTTGATAAATTAATGCTCGATTAGCGTAAATTGACGATAGTGAATACGGCAGTGCTCAATAATATTATTTTTGATTGACGGGCTTTATAATAGTCAAACCTTTACAGTTTCGCCATCTCTGTCTGCCCGTCCGTCCGTCTCTCTATGTGTCACAGCTATTTTAATAAGAAACTATTAACACTATAAAGTTGAAATCTGGCATATTAAATATTAAAATTTACAATCATTTCATAGAAGTATTAAAAAAGTGTCTTCCTGACATGGAAAGTGATGAAATTTAAAAAAAAATGGTTTCCATATACCCTAGTTTCCTACCAATATACCCTAGTTTCCTACCAATATACCTACTACCTTGTACTATTATTTATTCTGTGCTCCTACCTAGTACCTATTATGATGAAAGTCTTGTGAGATGATAAGTACGTTTGCATAAATGGCGTCTTGGACTTGTACTTACTTGTACCCAGTAAGCGAAATTCAAAATCTTTGACTTGTACTATTATTTATTCTGGGGTCTTGGGCCAATGCAAGCCAATGTCAACAGTTTGACTTAGTTACTACATCGGATAGCTATCAGGGAATTTAGCTTTTACAACATATACAATACAACTTGCTGCACTAGGCGGTTTCACCCGCGTCCCTCAGGAACGGTGCATTTTTTCGGGGTAAAAAGTCTATGTGTTAATCCAGGGTACAAGCTTCCTCCATACCAAATTTCATCCAAATCCGTTCAGCCGTTTGATCATGAAGGAGTCCACTGCTGGACATGGGCCTCCTATTGCGCGCCACTGAGCCCGATCTTCGGCTCTTCTTATGTAATGCTGCCAGCTACTTTGCGTAAATCTTGTCGGAGGGCGTCCTTCACTACGTTTGCCTATATGTGATCTCCACTCAAGAACTCGTCTACCCCACCGGTACATCGGTTCTTCGACTAATGTGACCGGCCCATTGCCACTTCAGTTTGCTAATTCTTTGAGCTATGTCGGTGACTTTCGTTCTCTGCCGAATCACCTCGTTTCGGATGCGATCTTTTAGAGAGCCCCCGAGCATACCCCGTTCCATAGCTCACTGAGCGACCTGTAATTTGTGGACCAGTCTCACAGTCAGTGTCCACGTTCCAGCTCCGAAAAATGTAATTACGGGTAGGACGCACTGATCGAAGACTTTCGTCTTTAGACACTGTGGGTTGGGCGACGAGAAGACATGACGAAATTACCCAAATGCGGGCAGCATTTGGGTAATTTCTTGCCCAGCCGAATCCGCCTATTGGCTTCCTTCTCAAAGTTGTTTCTGTCCAACATAAGAGTTTTTCCTAGGTAGACATACTACTGCACAATTTCTAGAGGCCTGCCACTAACGACTATGGGTTCCAGTGCAATGTTTGATTTATCATCAATTTTGTTTTGTCGATGTTCATGCAGAGGCCAATGCGTTGGGAGGCATCTGCTAGGCTGGTCAGCATTTGTTGCAAGTCTTGCAGCGACTCGCCGCCATAAGACAATTTGTCGTCTGCGAATCTCAAGTGTGAAATGTACTCGCCGTTTATATTGATGCCCATTCCATTCCAGTCCAACATCTTGAACATATCCTCCATTGCTCTTTGGTAAACAGTTTCAGGGATATGACATTCCCCTGTCGTACTCACCTAAGCAATTGGATTTGTTTAGTTTGTTTGTTTGTTTAGTTTGTTTGATTCGGACGGACATCGCGTAGCAGCATCTTAGCACTTGAATATATCGCCAGTCCACTTGGTATCGCTGCAAAGAGTCCAGAACAGACCCGGTTTCGATGGAGTCAAAGGCCTTCTCGTAGTACACAAAAGCCAAACACAGCGGCCTAGCCTATTATACTCTTCTGACTTCTGGATAATCTGGCACACTGTGTGAATGTGGTCTACGGTGCCATATCCTCCGCGAAACCTGACCTGCTCGAGGGGCTGCAATTAAAAATTAATATAATATACAACTTTTATATTAGTGGGATGAATAGAAAACCCACATGGAGTAGGTTCTGTTACTGCTTCCACGTGGTGAGGGCAAAATATAATTTTGACCATTTGAGATATTTGACCGTAAAATGCAATTGTAAAGCCCCTGTTAAGCTTCTCAGAAACGGGCTAGACTATCTAGTTAGCTAGATTGCCGCAATTGTGTATACCTAATTTATATTTGGAGGTGCCGAGGATCGTCTCCACGGGATGCGGTTTTGCGGAAATTGGGATCAGAAAAATATCCCAATGTTCCAGGAATATGATCCTGGTGCGGAAGGATCGAATTATAAAATTATGTGACCTTCGTTTTTTGTGGACTGTATTTTGTTATTCATAGGGCAAAATGCGTTGTGGTGACAGATAGGTGACAAGTTAGCAGCCAAGGGCTGATGGTGGAAAGAAAGTGAAAAGGAAAGAGTGGCTACCTTTTCGATGAACTCCTTCTCTGTCCAAATCTCCGATGTTGTTGAGAAGGCCTAACCAGGCCTGCAGCGATGTGAAATCATGTCCTTGAAGGCTCCGCGCGCTAGCGCTCCGGTATGGAGCGACACACGTGTTCTAATAATGACACTAAAAACACTGTTTTATTCAGTATTAGTCACCACTATTTTGCGCATTGGTTTTATAATCCTTTTTCTCACCGTAATAAATATGTGAATCAGTTAGATTCACATATTTATTTAGCGAAGCGGAGATATTATTTGGTCATTAGACCGTCAGACATCTTTGATAGATATGAGCGGCGCTCTGCAGCGTGCAGCGTAACTCATCGTTACTCGAGCCGCGGTTGAAGCGTCACTGGTTGGCGTTTTCTCTTGAACGCCTCTCACGCGTTGTATCACTCGCGTGAGACACATATACATGCGTAGGCGTGCGTGCGAAAAGGAAAGGCGAAAGGCGAAGGAAGTGGAATGAAACGAAAAGGAATATGGCTGTCAAACTGTACACCAAATCACCAATCATTCTGCGTAGATTATAAGCGCGTGTTTTTGAAATAGCGAAGGTATTATATGGCGATAACAATATTCTTTAAATATCTATAACTTTAGTATGTTACATCTTTAGAATTTACGTAAGTGTACAAATTATTGGAACATAATAAAAATAATAATAAATGCAACCATAAATATTTTGAAAATATTTTACGACTTTCAAGAGAGGCCAAAAAGCCAGACATATTCAGCCATATCTGAATAACGGTATTTACTTGGCCATCAGCTTTTTAACCCCCGAACTCCATAGAGAGGGGCGATATAAGTTTAGGGTGTGTATGTATGACAGTGTATCACTGTATCCATGTATCTGTCTGTATGTATGTCATGTATGTATCTGTCATCGTAGCTCCCAAACGAAATGTCAGATTTTGATGCGTTTCTTCTGTTCGAAAACAGATGTGAACGAGATGGTTCTTAGCTATAATGCGGGAGGAAAAGGGGGAAGGAGGGTGAGGATCGTAGCTCCCAAACGAATGGACCCATTTTAATGCAGTATTAACGTTTGAAACCAGGGCCCAATTCTGTTAGCTATTGAACCGCGATAACACAAGTCGATTGCATGAACATTTTCGGGAATTTTTCTCTTTTACCACTTAAAAGTGATATATTCAAAACTATTTGGGAACATTTCAAATTAAAAAAAACCTTTTAAATATAGATAAAACGGCTAAAACACATGAAATAATTATTTATTATAATGTTTTTTTTTAATATTATTTCGTGAGTTTTTAGCCCTTTTATTTATATTTAATATGAACTTAACTCGCGTTAGTTTTCAAAATAAAAATAACCTAAAAATTTAAAACCAACAAGTGAAATTTTTCGGTTTAAACACTTTTAAGAGGAAAAAAGAGAAAATTTCGCAAAAAAAAAAATACTGCGATCGACTTGCGTTATCGTGGTTCAATTGTTAACAGAATTGGGGCCTCGATGTGATCGAGATGCTTCTTAGCTATAATGGGGGGTGGCCCCCTACCCTCCATTATAGCTAAAAAGCAGAAGTCGGGGGTTAAATATAATTTTAATTTGTTCTTGTTAAAGTCAGATAGGTATCCTTTAGTATGATTAGTAGGTATATGCCTCTTTTTGTTCCGTCCCCAGTCCTCCACAAAGGCTACGAGCCCGAGGTGCGCGTGACGCGCGGCTGTGGCTGGGTCAAGCACCACAAGAATTGCTACAAGGCTGACAACGAAGACCACCTCGAAACCGTCTGCCAGTGCTTCACTGACGGCTGCAACGGAGCCCCAGGAGTTGGTCCTGCGGGGTTATTGGTGGCGGTGACGGCTGTCACGGTCTTTGGGAAGGCGATCATGTAGTACCAAATTATAAAAATTGCTGCTTACTTAATTAAATATGTTTGCTAATGAATGAGCCTTATTTCAACTTTCCAAGGTCGCTCAGCGAGCTATGGAGAGAGGGGTTATTCCCTTTCTCCCCACCAGCTTTGTACCACTAGTGGGGGGAAAATGTATGGCCATTCTCCCCCCACAATGGAATATATGATTTGACAATGGGGAGAAAGGTGATACTGTGATGTCATAATCATAATAATACTCATTTAATCTCTTAATTCTTTCATAATCCATTTCATTCCATTTGATAGTTTGTCATTATTAATTCTAAATTAAAATAACCTGTCATTCCGATATTGATTGAATTAGCAAAACCGAATTTTACGAAATAATGTTATAAAATACCTAAATAAGTTTATTACAACTGGAGTCTTTTAAATATATATGATAATACCTTCGTTAGTGGTTGTTTTGATCCAGATTGTTGAAGCACGAAAAGTCTGTGATGATAATGCTCCTATTGTTCCTGTACTTTTGTGTCCACTAAGGTTTGGTCCCTGGGCTAGTGGAACAAACCCAAGGATCGCCTCGTGATACTGGCGCCCTCTACGTATCCTTACCCAGCCCTGCTCTACCTGACCGACCAGTCATCATGCCTACAAGTTTCTGATTTCTCCGTGTTTTTTTGATCCATGTGCTTTATTTTGTGAATCAGTGTTCAATTTTTAAGTCGTCCCACAAAATTCTAAAAGGCACTAGGCCATCTTGATTCAATTTTGGAAATATTTGGCAAACCCAGTTTTTTATACTAAAGTGTATTTTATATTTGCATTCCAGTCATTCATGTAAGTAAGACATTTTCATTAATACGTACTTTGTTCCGAATATCACTATCGGCCTACCTAGTTCCGAATTACGCTAAACTGACGCGTTATTATGCGTGACGCATTAACGCGTAGTTGCATTAACGCTATTTTTTTATTATTTTTTTTATTTTTAAAGCGTTACTATCGCACTTAACGTAACGTTACTTACAAAGTAAACAATTTTATTTGCCGGTCACATATTAATAAAAATGGACCCTGCGCATCTAAATAAACCAGAATTGATCTATGAAAAAAAATATGTCGAAATGCTGAGGTCCATGCAACAGATACTGCAGAAAATTTACGATCAAGGTTATCGACCTTACTTGATAGCTCGAATACACAGTATTTTCAAAGCCCGTATACATTTGGTTTATGGCATTCCAGAGACCATAATCCTAGATAATGACCCTCAACTAATTAGTCATGAACTCCAGGATTTATTTCAATATTACAACATACCAAAAATTCATTACACTCCCCGTTACTGTCCGCAAGTCAATACTGTTGAACGTTACAACAAAACAATTATAACAGCAGTTGCTTCTTTTGTTGATAATGACCATCGTACTTGGGATTTATATTTAAATCAAATCCAATTTGCCATAAATTCAGCTGTTAATGAAACTACTAAATTCACACCAGCTTTCTTAGTATTTGGTTGGGAACTTGCAACGTGTGGTTCTGTATATAATGCTTCGGATCTAACTGAAAAATTGATTTTCGCTCCACGCGATGAATACGCTGACAACATAGTTAAGCTCTTTATTTGCTGAAGTACAAGCACGTTTATTCCGCGCTCATGAAACTAACGCTAAATATTATAATAAACATCATCAACACCTTGAATTTAACCAAGGTGACATTATATGGAAACGTAATTATCCCATAAGTTCAGCAGGCAAGTATTTTTCAGCTAAATTTAATTCATTGACATTGTAAATAAACATGTTCACCAAAAAATTAAGGAGATAACCCAAATTGGTCCACAACAAAAATTCAAAGGAGCTTGTACAAGTTTCTTTGCAAATTGGCCAGAGTCTAAAAATTCCTTTTAAAGCTCAGCATTTCCATTATTTTAATTAATTATTTTAATATTTAAAGTTTATTACCCAATTATTATATATATTTTTATTATTAACTTCTACTTATTTTTTCTTTTGTTTAGCATTTTTTTTATTTTTTTTTTTCAATAAACCTAATGTTTTGGGATACCAATAACATCAAAATTTTTACATACCAAACAACAAAAAAATATTTTTGTTTCCAACCCAAAAAAAATATATTTTTTTCTCCGGGGAGGCGGGGTATTGTGACGATGTCAAACCTCTTTCATAATAATACTCATTTAATCTCTTAATTCTTTCATAATCCATTTCATTCCATTTGATAGTTTGTCATTATTAATTCTAAGTTAAAATAACCTATCATTCCCATATTGATTGAATTAGCAAAACCGAATGTTACGAAATAATGTTATAAAATACCTAAATAAGTTTATTACAACTGGAGTCTTTTAAATATATATGATAATACGTAAGTGGTTGTTTTTTGATCCATATTGTTGAAGCACGAAAAGTCTGTGATAATAATGCTCCTATTGCTCCTGTACTTTTGTGTCTACTGAGGTTTGGTCCCTGGGCTAGTGGAACAAGCCCTAGGACCGCCTCGTGACAATACTAATAATCGAAAAAGTATTCTTTTTTTCCACACTATGGAATCAAAAAATATACCTATCATAGTAGTGGGGAGAAAGCGAATAACCAAATTTACTATAGTATAATGTCCCACTAGACTTGAATGAAGCAAACATTATTTTCAGTAAGTACAATTATGGAGATATTAAGGATATCAAGGATTGAGTAGTAGGGAGAAAGAGAATATGTTTTCGATTATTACCTTTCTCCCGACAACCGACATAGCTCAAAGGATAAGCAAGCTGACGTGGCAGTGGTCACATTTCCCTATGAACCGATAACCGTTGGGGCAGACGAGTTCTCGAGTGGAGGCCACGTCTAGGTACCACGCCTAGGCAAACGTAGTGCGGGACGCCCTGTGGCCAGGGGGAGTGACGAACTGCGAAAAGCGGCGGGCAGAAAATGGATGAGGAGAGCTCAGTGGCGTGCATTAGGAGAGGCCTACGTCCAACAGTGGACAAGTATAGGCTGATGATGATAATGAATTAACTTCTACAAAGTTTACATTGAGTACCAACTCGATACTAGGGTCCGTAGTCGTCCGGATATATGCCCGGGTTTTGTACCTGACATTTAGCTTTATAGGATCCGAATTGCTCATCTCGGTCACGTCCGCGTCGTCTTAACTTTATAGGATCCGAATTGCTCATCTCGGTCACGTCCGCGTCGTCTTAACTTTATAGGATCCGAATTGCTCATCTCGGTCACGTCCGCGTCGTCTTAACTTTATAGGATCCGAATTGCTCATCTCGGTCACGTCCGCATCGTCTTAACTTTATAGGATCCGAATTGCTCATCTCGGTCACGTCCGCGTCGTCTTAACTTTATAAGATCCGAATTGCTCATCTCGGTCACGTCCGCGTCGTCTTAACTTTATAGGATCCGAATTGCTCATCTCGGTCACGTCCGCGTCGTCTTAACTTTATAGGATCCGAATTGCTCATCTCGGTCACGTCCGCGTCGTCTTAACTTTATAGGATCCGAATTGCTCATCTCGGTCACGTCCGCGTCGTCTTAACTTTATAGGATCCGAATTGCTCATCTCGGTCACGTCCGCATCGTCTTAACTTTATAGGATCCGAATTGCTCATCTCGGTCACGTCCGCGTCGTCTTAACTTTATAGGATCCGAATTGCTCAGCTCGGTCACGTCCGCGTCGTCTTAACTTTATAGGATCCGAATTGCTCATCTCGGTCACGTCCGCATCGTCTTAACTTTATAGGATCCGAATTGCTCATCTCAGTCACGTCCGCGTCGTCTTAACTTTATAGGATCCGAATTGCTCATCTCGGTCACGTCCGCGTCGTCTTAACTTTATAGGATCCGAATTGCTCATCTCGGTCACGTCCGCGTCGTCTTAACTTTCGCAGAAGAAAATCGTCGACCAAAAAAACTTACTTTTATTGGATTTTATCAAAAACAATTTGCGATCAATTTTGGTACCATTACTAAAAAACATTCAAATCGGTTCAGAAATCCCGGAGATATGAGAACAACTATACTTATCATAACAAGACTTAAGTTCAAAAACTAAAACCCGACTACGGTCGGGTAACAAATAGAATATGACAGTCTTGCGATGAAGACGAATCGATTTATACCTTGCTTGTCAAAATCGAACCAATGGTGGAACATCCTCATACCCACATACATAGACTGTTAAAACTCATTACCCTTCCCTCTTTTTGCCGTACTCGGGTAAAAAGATACTAAGTATTTCATAAAATAATGTTAAGTACCTACCCATCTATACAATACAGTTGTCTTACTTTCACCACAGAATAAATAACTTTTACCCGAAGCGTAGTAGGTACCTACTATTATTTATCCTGTGCCGGAAGAATCCAAAAGAACTGCTACAAGCTACAAGGTTTGTGTGTATTGTACCTGCGTAAGTTTGTGACATACAATACACACAAACCTGCGCTCAAAAGGCTGATCGGATTTTTGATAAATATGGATTACCTACTTTCGATTCTGGAATAACACAAAGTATACTTTTCATCATCACAATCAACCACGCAGTGAAGTCAAATTCAATTCAAATTCAAATTCAAATTTATTTATTTCATGATAAACACTTAATGATTCACAATAAAAAGTACATATAAGTTTAAGATTCACATTTTAGTGTACACAGAACCTACACTAAGCTGAGCTTGTGTTGTAGGTTTCTGTATTACCTTCGAGCATATTACAAAAACTATAGGTACTACGTTAACAAAGTAAGTACATGATATGTAAGTTATTATTTTAACTTAAATTTGCTTTAATTATAATTTATATTTTATATTAATAATATAAATAATAAATATTAAATATATACTATGTTATATAATAGTTAAGTTAGTTAATTAAAAGCTTGCTTACAGTATGAGAGTGGGTATGTGTGATTTTATGAGTCATTATAATTAATTACAGTGCCGTTCAGAATTCGTCTCGCTCGTCATTCTGGCTCCACTGCCAGTGCTCGTCGAGCTCAGTCATTGGTTTTAGTTAATTATTTGTATTGTACAAAACAATGCTACTGAATCATAACAGTATATGATAATGACTGTAAAGATAAATGGTAGCAAAATTGTGTATAAGCACCATCTGTCATCAAACAAACGCACTAACTTGGTATACTTAAAAAAGTCGGCCCAAGCGACCGGGAGCGACAAATTTGTTTCCAATTGTTTGATGGAACTAGTACCGGTTCATCCCAACTAGGACAGATGACGCTAAAGAAAACTTTTAATAATTATTATTACCGGACAAGTTTTGTTGTAATTGATAAAATGTTATTTACCGAATTGTAAGTGTGTTGAGAGAGTACATGAATACTTTTCGATAAGATATTTGTCAAATTTTTAGGCAATGTGCCAAGCACTACAAACTAACCAATATTTTGCAATGTTATAGCATGTCAGGTTGGCCGAGTGGTCTAAGGCGCCAGATTTAAGCTCTGGTTCCCGAGAGGGAGCGTGGGTTCGAACCCCACACCTGACAAAGTGTCTAATGACAATATTTTGTTGTTTTTTTACTTTTAATGTATATTTTCAATGGAATTCTTTTTAGAATGTTTACTGTGACTTTGATAGGTATGTCGCGTAGTTTATATATTTTATAATGGTATTGCTTAGTTAAAAGGATGTATGTATGTTTATAGAAAGTGTTTTCAAGTACTTAGGTATTATAGTATTCTATTTTTATAATTTATCTGATTTCGGCGAAGACCTATCTTCAACAATGGACGACTTCCGGCATCCTGCTGATGCGCGATCTAAACTAAAATTTGTCCTACCTTGTATACATTGGTATAAGCTATAGTTACCCTAAGATTTTCTTATAACAAATGTAGTTAAGTACCTAATTAGTCATTGTACTCTCCGTCGAAGCAAAAAGGAGGGTTATACTTTTAACCGGTATATGTATGTATGTATGTATGTGTTTATGTATGTAAGTATGCTTAAAAATCTACATAATCAGGAAAAATAATTACTCTTGTTACGAAGTGGAGAAGGTAACATAACACATAACGCGACTTCTACATGTCACCTGACAACTGGCCAGTGGAAATCAGTCCGTGGTGTGAGGAGCGAAGGGCGAGCGGTGCGCTCGTCCGTCCACCTACGCCAGTAATATATTCAACGACTAGCTGTGCCCACGACTTTGCCCGCGTTGTCAAAATTCATGGGTTTTTTGCGCGGTATCCTAGTTCTTAGAAATAAATAAAAGTAGCCTATGTTACTCCTATAACATCAGCTATCACCATACATCATAAGTCCCATCAAAATCGGTCCAGCCGTTTCAGAGATTAGGGGGAACAAACAGACAGAGAGACAGAAAAAACTAAAAAAAACGCGTTTTTGTTATTAGTACCGTATATACTTTCATATGCATTTAGTAAAAAGCTGTTATTTTGACATTACAAACGTAGAAGTGAATGGAGTGAATGAAGTGAATGAAGTGAATGAAGTGAATGAAGTGAATGAAGTGAATGAAGTGAATGAAGTGAATGAAGTGAATGAAGTGAATGAAGTGAATGAAGTGAATTAAGTGAATGAAGTGAATGAAGTGAATGAAGTGAATGAAGTGAATGAAGTTAATGAAGTGAATGAAGTGAATGAAGTGTACGAATGAAGTGTGTCTTCAATTTTATTTATTTGTGTAGATGTCTAGACTAGAATGCGTCCACCAAGTGCGATTATAGAGGCCCGCCCGCCACGTCCGCGACATCAGACAGACCCCGCGTCACCCGCGTGGCTGGGACACGGACACAACACGGGGTCAGCGCCATCCGCGCAGATTAACCAGTTGCTGAATATCAAGTCGAGTAAAGAAAACAAATCATATAGTTTAGTTATATGTTTGCAAAACATACAGTCTCTAAATTCGAAGATAAAAAAGTTAGAAGTATTATTAGAAAGTGAACTGAAATGTAATATGTTGTCTATTACCGAACTATTGGCTTTTAGCCTTTATAACCAGTTCTTTATCTGGATTGAATTAACATTATTATCTATGACCTTGTTTCTGGTTTTCGCCGCACAAAAAAATGCACGGTGCGTCATGCATATATTATTATGTGACTTCTAAAGTAAAGCCATAGAAGTTGACGAACTATGTATGTTTAGCCTCGTACTATTATTTATTCTGTGGTTTAGCGTGGAACTGTACTGTGAAATATCAGCAATATAATTAATTGACCAAAAAATATAAACAGTTTGTATATACAGAAGTAACTTGACAAAAGTATTACACTTTTTACCAATTTTTGACGCGCTTCTTTTGAAGATATATATAATGAATTTTAACTGTATTATATATTGTAGGTGACATAAACATCAATTGCCTAGTTAATAAATTGGAGCACAAAAACTTAACTAATACTCTAGCCATACGTGGTTTCAGTAACGAAGTCAATTTTCCCACACGCGTGACAAAAACATCTTCACTAGATAATTTGTATTCCAACTTGGCATCAAAGCGTACGCACAAACATCAGCGACCTTCACGGAGTGCGTGGCGAGCTGGCGTGCCGCTGACCGCTGACCACACCGGCACAGAGTGGCCTGATCGCCCGTACCTACTTACTGCTGTTGCGTTAGTCCTGGCTGTAGAAAGTGTCGACTGGGCCCAATTATACTCTTCTAGAAATGCACCTAACCAACTTGCGGAATGTATACTAAATGTAATAAGAAATAAAATTGATATTTGTTTCCCTCCTCGAAAGGATGTTCCCTTTCGAGGAGCGAAACAAATTGGAACATCCCAAAAAAAAAACTTGGGTTACGCATTACATATTAAATTTAAGCTCTTTATGATTTGAATTATTTAATTTAAAAATCGAATTTCCTGACAATGGTGAATTACAATTAAAAATTCACTTATTAAATATGCATTACAATATTTTTTTAAGACGCGAAAGAACTATTTTTTGAACCAACATGATATCAGAAAGCAAAACCATCAAGACAATGAGGCGTATTGTAAATCTTGAGAAAGGCAAACACAAAAATTCCAGAACAGACTACACCGATTGAATACAAAAGGCAGAGAGTCATGAGTCACTAACTAAAATAGATATTGTTAATTGTTAAACCAACAATTTGTATCTGCTGCTCAGCAATGTGGAGCCCCAAACCACAGTACATTTAAATATAAGGACTATATTATCTACTGTGCCCAAACCAAAGGCGAACATTGAAAGGATTGTTCGCGAACGTGATCTTGAAGTAGTTTCTGAGCCTAGCAACTGCTTTTTATGACTAAATTCCTTCACTCCTAACGAAATTTACGGTATTGTTATAAACAAAATAGCTAACTAACCTACAAAAGATATCTATGATATCTCAATTGACTTAATACAAGGCAAAGGTAAAAAAGATGAGACTAATTCGTACCGACCGATAGCTATAGTTCCAGCAATCGCAAACATTTTTGAAAATGGTCTGACCTCTAATATTTCTAAACACCTTAGCTCTACACGCGCACTGTCAGATCGCAAATTGTCGATCTGACATATCGCGAGGGACGATCAACAACAATGCTCTCTTGTTTGCAGAACACTGTTGATAACCACTCGGCAATCAACAGTGTTCTGCAAACGAGAGAGCAAAAACAAGAGGTTGCAATACTTTTCTGCGACCTTCAAAGCTTTTGACGTTGCAGACCACGGAATCCTGGCGCCTAAATTAAGTTACTATGGGATAGTGGGGCCAGCTCTGGACTTGGTTATTGATTTCTTGATCGCAAGAACCCAGTACGTTTTCGACTTTCGGTTGAGCAAGTATGCGAAATATCCGCAGTAGAAATCGTAGACAGGAAACTTATTGTTGTATGCATTTATAGATCCAATTTGACAAGTACTTCGCAATATTTTCTTGTGGTAGAATGTCTGCTCAACGAGCTACATGATACTGGAAATGAGTTTGTGGTTTTGGGTGATTTTAATATTAACTGTATTGATGGAATTAATAGTGACCTAAAAAAGTTGAATGACATTTTATCAGCTAATAATTTACACAATATTGTTGATTTTCCCACAAGAGTGACTGAATCAACAAGTACAACGTCTATGTCAGCTGTGAAACGGCGGAAGCAGCGCGCGCGGCGCCCGTGCGAACTCATCTGAGTGATCACTTCGCTTTGCGGTCCGAGCCACCGTGCCGTGCGCGCCGGGCCCGGGGCCGGTGCCCGCGCGCTTCGCCCGAGCCTACAGCCAGGCTAACAGGTCCAACTTTATCGCTGCCGTGAACTGTGTTGACTGGACTTACATCGAGCGGAAACATTCGGGCTCACCGGATGAACTAGCTAAAGCCATATTATGCATATTGAAAAATAAGATTGATGTGTGTTTCCCGGTGAGGCGACAACTTGTGACAAATAAAAATGAATCTCTCTGGGTCACTGCTGATATAATTAATTTAAATTCTATTTTAATTGACATGCAAAACTTGACATTGAAATTTCCATCTAATTTAAATTTGACATCTAAAATTAATGAATTAAAAATGAAGTACAAAGACTTATTATGGCAGGAAAGAAGCGGTTACTACTGTAATTTAATCGGGAAATTCACTAATGTCTCTAAAGCGATGTGGGAGGTTATAAATACGGAAACGGGTAAAGTGCGAAGAAGTAGTGATTACACTGAGCTGTTGACGCGGCCCGACGGATCTAAATTCCCTATCAAGGTGGACGCTGTCGATGCTGTGAATGCACATTTTGTAAGCGCGGCTGAGTCATGAAATGCACCCGCAGCTGACGTAGTCACCGCGGCACGAGCTCTGTCGGCAGCGCGTTCGCTCAGACTCAGAATATTCACAGAGGTGGAAGTGTATCGCACACAAGAAATCGAAAGATGCCTATGATATGTCAGTCTTTTTGTTGCATGTTGTCGCTGCACCATTAGCTCGTATTCTCTCTTGTTTATTTAACAAATGTTGTGATGGAGGTCAGTATCCTGCAACTTTGAAGTATGTCAAAGTGTCTCCTCTATACAAAGGAAAAGGGAAGCAAGAAGAGATTAACAGTTACAGACCTGTCTCGATAATTCCAGCTATAGCTAAAATGTTTGAGCATGGTTTGAGTTCCCGTCTCACCGAGTACCTTACACAATGTTGTGCTCTTTCGAACTGGCAGTATGCATACCGCAGTGGTCGACCTACTACTGATTTAGCTCGGGAAGTAGTGCGACGTATTCTTGAAGCTCGGGAAGGTCTTCAGCAGGTTGCGGTGATCTTCTGTGATCTGTCAAAAGCGTTTGACGTCGCTGACCATGATGTACTCGCAGTAAAGATGAGGTACTACGGTGTTGAAGGGCCTGCACTGAAATTGTTCTCAGACTTTATGACAGATCGATGTCAGGTGGTCGTTGGGAATGGGGGTACGGTGAAATCTCAGCCGCTAAAGACCGTAATTGGAGTAGCCCAAGGCTCGTCGCTCTCCAACATCACGTTCTCCCTCCTCCTCAATGATTTGCCGGAAAATATACGTGACGGACACATACTCATGTATGCCGATGTGTACGCTGCAGTCGTCACCGCACCAACTGTGGATCAGCTAGAGCGCAAGTTGAATCGAGTAGTTGGCGATCTAGACCAGTGGTTTAAAATCAATGGGCTGATTTTAAATACAAACAAGACCCATTTTATACAATTCAACCTATCCGGTCAGTCATATAGACCACTAGATGTGCGAGTTGGAAGTGCTAAAATGGACTAAGTTAATGAGACTTCCTTCCTAGGCTTCCATGTTGATAGTGGTCTGGCATGGGAGAAACACATAGATAAGTTATGTGTAAAAGTTGGACGTGCTAGCTTTGCGCTGTGGCGAGTTTCCGCCATTTTACCTTACAGCATGGTCCGGAGCTGCTACTTTGCGTCAGTGCACTCTCTACTTCAGTATGGCATTGAAATCTGGGGGCGTGCTTCAGAATGCAGAAGAGAGCAGTGAGGGCCATAGCGCGAGTGTCACAACAGACATCGGCGCAGCCACTGTTCCGGACCATGGTCATAATAACCGTCCCAGCCTTGGTGTGCTTTCAGGCAGCTCTGTATGCCAAAGACCACCCAGATGAGTACTCGAGACTCGGCGACGGTCACATCGACTGCGAGCAGTTCCACGACGGCTGACGAAGACGTCTAAACTCGTGCACGTGATGGCTCCAGCGGTATACAACCGGCTGCCAGGAAGTATTCGGGATTCGCCCTCTAGGGACTCGTTTAAAAAGAAACTCAAAAAATGGCTGGTTGAGCAGACATTTTATAGTTATAATGATATGATTACATTATGTATGTGACAGTGTTTTTATTTTTATTCAATTATTTTATTTGAATGACTTATTTTTAAATGTTTGTTTACTGACATTTGAAGTTAAGTGTTGACAACAAAACATTTTTTTCTGAATCTTATGAATTTCATGTATTTTTATAATATTTTTATTGTAATTCACTAATGTTTAATTGTGTATGGAACCCTGGACCTGTAACTGATATTTGTTGCCAATAAAATACTATGAACTATTTTCATCTCGAAAAATAAAAGGGTTCCTGCAGGATAGGTGTTGAAAGTTATTTAAAAGAACACGTATCACGCTGACACTACTGGATGGATTTTGATGCAACTTGACACAGTCATAGTTTGTATCTTGGGTTAAAATTAAGGATACATTTTATCCTAAAAAAAGAGTTCCTGTGGGACAGGGGTCCAAAGTTATGTTAATAATATCTATACTGTTACGAGCTGGGGTTCGGATAAAATTAAGGTACGCCAATTACACCAAAAATTAACACCTTTATTCGGAAAACCACAAAAAGAAATTAATCCAACAAGTAACGCTCAAACACTCCTTAACTTGACTGTACACTCTTATCAATTATCACTGAATACTCGCTTCGAATAACTTTGATCGTTTCGCTCCGAAAGCCAAGTCAATACTGTTCCAGACAGTCGATGCGCGCTCTATTTATACCGCGACGGACATTTCCAGAAGGTACTCGTAACTATTCGTATGTACTAACAGTAGTCGGTAGGTATTTGAACTTTCAATGTCGGCGGCGCCTTTGAGTTGCCGCGCCACACCGCACCCGTATGTATCTAACTTCGGCGGCGTCTTTGATGTTGCCGCGCCCGTAGGTATATACCTACCGCGCGCTCTGGAAACTTCTGTAGGTACCTACGCTCTACTAGTGTGTTCCAGAACGTTCCTTTAAATGTAGGTATTGCGTCATTTTAGTACCTACTGTTTCTAAGAATCGACCGGCGTAATAATAATTATAATAAAGCAATAAGTACAAAACAGCCAATGATAAATAAAAACAAATGGTCTAGGGTACCCAAAATAAGCTACTGGACAAGAATATAACATTTTTGAAAATCATGTCTGTTTGCAGTTTGTTTGTTTGCGCATCACGTAAAAAATACAGGACCGATTGCGATGCGGTTTTCATGGTTGTATAGCTTATGGTTTGACTTAAAAAACAACACAAGTGTACTTGGTATCTCAATTCGATGAGTAGAAGCCGAGCAAAATCCTTCAGCCGTCAATAAAATCTTATTGACGGCTGAAGGAATTTTGATCAAATGTTGGTATATTGGTATTTTAGGTCTCGGAGTTATACATAGAGTACTTTAGACCTAGTGAAATGAGAACGCGTGCGAAGCCGCGGGTACAGCTAGTAAAAAATAAAACATTGCGCGCTGCAGCTTACCATAGCGCTGGGTTCAACAATGCCTATAAGCATCCCAACCGCGTGGGGCAGGTCTCAATCACAACCAACTCATTGGATGCCCGAAGATGGTAAGACTCTTGGAAAGATTAGGTGGAGAACTTTGCACATCTGTGGGACAGTGTAGGTTAGAAAAAAACTTAAAGAATTAGACAAGGAGGTTTAAAACTTTCTTGGAATTAGATTTGTTTTGTATACATCGCTATGATCATAAATGTCAATACATTCCCTCAAGGAGCTTCTTCAAATAAATAGAACACGGTAGAAAACGCCAGAAAACGGACTTGTTTGTTTGTTCATTCAGTTGAGTTAAACTGCGCAATAGACATAATATAGGTACCTACTACAGTAGGTATCTACAGTTATGTAAACAAAACAAATCTCTTTGGAAAATTACCAATGCCGATCTGTCTGGATTCTCTTTATCATATGCAAACTTAACTTTGCTGTCCAACCATTCATATTCCAAGTTGATAAAGTACAAATTTGAAATCGTTTAAGTGTTGGTTTTACATCTGTTTGTGTCACACGTGTCATGATTGTGTGCGATACTCTTATTGCGATTGATTTGACACACAAGTGTTTGCACGTGTGTGCGTGCACTGATCTGATTTTGGCATATTTAATACTAGCTGTACCCGTGGCTATGCCCCCGTGTTTATTTACAGAAATGAGCACGGGGGCATAAAAATGTATCCTATGTGTGTATCCTATGTGTGTATCCTATGTGTGTATCCTATGTGTGTATCCTATGTGTGTATCCTATGTGTGTATCCTATGTGTGTATCCTATGTGAGTATCCTATGTGTGTATCCTATGTGTGTATCCTATGTGTGTATCCTATGTGTGTATCCTATGTGTAAATCATGGACCAAAAAAACTATTAAGCACAGAATACTTAATTTCGTTCAGCCGTCATATAGTTTTTATCGATTACTCTGTTTCTACTCATCGTATTGAGATACACCAGTTCCGGAAGTTTAGCTATGGTTATATCGTTTTTAAGTGTAAATCTAAGCTATCCAACAGTGAAAACCGTATCGCTATCGGTCGAGTAGATATTAAGTACTAGTTCTCCCGCCCGCGACTTCGTCCGCGCGGACTACTGTTTATCGCGAAAAAAAGCTTCCTATATTCTTCTAGGATATTAAAAACCAATGCAAAAGTAGGTATAGCACCAATGCTCTTGATATTTTATGACAGACTTGTTATTTCTTTTCCATGGCAACCACAGACCATTCTGTGATGGCAACCGTTCCTTACAGTGAGTTATCGCGTGAAAGCTCCCCAAACATACAAACAAACAGACAAAGTTTCACTTTTATAAGTATATTGGTATGGATCCGTGAACAGCTGAAGTAGCTTTATATTAAGTACTTAGTATATACATTTTCTTGCTTCTTGTTCAAACTATCTTCACACCAAATTTCATAAAGATCGGTTAAGCCGCTTAGGCTTGAAAAGGTGATAAATAGATAGACTTAAACTATGAAATTAGTATAATAGATACCTACATTGCATATCACAAGAGCAGCTAAGTCCAAAGGCAGAGAACCGCGGGCGCTGGTAGAGCCACCGCTCACAGTAGAAGTGGTAGATCTGCCGTGGCCCCAGGGGTTTAAGCCCCTGCGCTTGCCGCCAGGGCGGTGGGCACTGTCCTCTGGTTCTTTGGAGGGTGCTCCGGGGGAAGGACAACATAGATGAAGAACAGCTCTACTCGATGTCAAATGCTGACCTTGATGACACCGAAGAGAAGGGTAGGTAGGTAGACAGAGGAAGGTAAGTAGGTACATATATACGAACAATTTCAGAAAAAAATACTTTCTCTACGACTTCGATAAATCAAAGTGGGGAAGATACGGCACGCTTTAACATCACTTACACGAAAACTGGACTAGACGCAGTACAGGCAAACACCCATACAGCTACATTCCCAAAAGCGATTCTTATGCATCAAGACCAAAGATACAGACTGTAGCGCTCATGAAAGTTACTGCTAACACTTGCCACTCAAACGGCACTCCGATTGTGACTAAGAGCAAAGAAGGCCAATTGTGTGCGTTGCACCTAATTCATCCGGTCTCACTAATCAGATCTATGACAACTTCCGTAATATTTATGTTCTGCCTTCCTACTCTACATTCAGTCAGACCAAGTGACCTTTTCAATAAAATCAATTCACCTCTAGACTGTAGACCGTACAAGACATCTATAGACTGCTGGCTTCCAGACTGATCGTTACTGAAGTCTAGACTGAAGCTCTACTTTTCAGTTTTCAAATCTATGCTAGGTATCTATACCTACGTTCTACCTATTATCTTTGAAAACACTTATCTCCTAATTACATTTACCTAGGTACCACCTGCTATTGCTTGCGAGGTCAGTAGGTAGTTATAGTCTACGGTCTTTAACAATTATTTATTCTGTGGTAAAAAGTTAAAAAAGTTGATCGGAAAATCTCAGATCTAGAAAAAATGAACAATACCGCGATGGAGGCGGCCGAGTGGTACTGCTATATTAGGTACTAGCTGTACCCGCGGCTTTGCACGCGTGGCCATTTTTCTAGGATAAATAATTTCCAATTTGGAATTTCCAAGACCTAAAATACCAACATCTAAACTTCTCTATCTCTTTACTTACTCCAGTTTTTAAGTCAAACCCTAGGCAATTTAACAGTGAAAACCACATCGCGATCGGTCTAGTAGTTTTTACGTGGTCTGTGAACAGACTAACAGACAAACAGACAGACACGAAATTTGAAAATGTTTTATTCTTTTTCAGTAGCTTATTTTTAGTACCCTAGACCTTTTTATTAAATATCTTCCTTTTACAGATTTATTAGTTCTTATTGCTTTATTATAAGTAGCCCTTCAGTTTTGGACAGTATAATAAAATACCTATGTGTTTTATTATTTTAAACACATAGGTATTTATTTATTTTAATCATGCATAAAAAACCGTACCGTGACATACCTACTGACTGACTGTATTGCCAACAGACCTCTTTTTATTATATATATCTTTTTATATTTTGAATTTAGAGTAGTTTTTGTTTCGAGATAAATTGAGTCGGTATTTTGATGTGAGGAAAAAAGGAGTAAAATAACCAACTAAAATCTTACTGTTTCTTTTCTCAATATTAAAAATAGGATCTTTTAAATCGTATCGGCTTCAGACTGACTGACTAACTGACTGAAAGACAACGCCCAGCCTAAACCGGTGGTAACCGGTGATATTTGAAATTTGGAGGAATATTCCTCGAGTATCCTGTAGGTGAACTACGGAAGTAACTATAAATCGTAAAACATGAATACCAACTCCAAATAAAATACCCCTATCCTGCGGGGACCCTTTAATTTACTGATATGAAAAGTATCCAATGTCCTACCTCGTGGTATTAACTCAAATCAGGCCAAGTTTCAATTGAATTCATTCAATAGTTTCGGCATGATGCGCGTCCAAGGTACATACAGAAAGACAACAGTTTTTTTTTTTAATTATTCAGTTTTGGCTTCAGAACGAATACAGAACAGCTTCCAAAAAAAAATAAAAAATATCTTCAATGCTCAGAATTTGGACCCTATCCCGCAGGAACCCTTTATTTTTACGGGGTAAAATGTATCCTCAATTTTCACCCATCATTATAAACTATGACTGTGCCAAGATGCATCAAAATCCGTCCAGTAGGTTCAGAGTGTGTTTTTTACATAACTTTCAACCCCTATCCTGCGGGAACCATTTAATTTTTCGGGATGAAAAGTATCCTATAACCTACCTCGTAGTATGAACTCAGATCATACCGAGTTTTATTTAAATTCATTCAGTAGTTTTGGCGTGATGCCTAGCCAAGATACAGACAGATAGATAGACAGACACACAGACAGACAATAATGAAAAAAAGAACAGTTTTGAAAACACAAACAAAACTTCAGTATGGAAAACAGAACAACCTCCAACAAAAAAAAAAACATCTTCAATGTACAGAATTGGACCTGTTACAGTTTTATTATAAGTATAGATGTACGCAACGAATCTTTTCTTTGACCATTCGCACAAACGACCCTTCGAGGATATAGGCATTCGATGAATAGACTTCTAGGCAAAGACCTACGCAATAACGGCATTCAGAGTTGACTACGTCTCTCAAATTCAAACTCAAAACGACGAAGCCGGCGAACCACCGTAATCAGATAATCACCTTATTTAATTAAAGCTATTTATAAAGGTCTTCTAATCTAAGTAGGTACTACCTAATCCAATTCCATTATGTAAGTAATTGAACAGTACCTAAAACATGAATTCCTAGTAAATGAATAGGTGGCGATTCCCTTAGCGAGTCTATCACCTTTTTCGGGGAATCGTGAGTCATATCCATAAATAAGTAGATCAATAGTTGTAGCATACCTGGTGCTGTGAACCCTCAAGGTTTCGGTGGTCGACCTTGTTGCCACAGAATCTTGCTAGCTTGTTCTGAAGTTAATCCAGTTTTAAAGCTTAGAAAATTTTACGGGTGACTTTCCGGGCGCTGCAAACACTTGTGATTTTTACTCTACGTCACGTACAATTAGATCCAGTCCTGGAACCCGCTCGTTCACTCTGTGCTGGAGTTTAGGATACCATTGTGAGCTCCAGAACATCTTCTTTCAAACAATATGCCTAATCTTTATACCGAACTTTCAGGGCGCTGCAGATACTTTTGTGATTTTACTTTTTTTCACTCCGTTTAATTTAGTCTTAAATAGAATTTTTGTATACATTTTCATATTGAATCGAATGATTTTAACGAGATATTTACAACAACTTCCGAATCAATACCTACGCTACCATAGGGTAAGGCTACCAGAGCGGTAGCCCTACCCTACTTTACACACACATAGTCATGATGTTTTAAAACTGAGGATACTTTTTATACTGAAAAATATAAGGTTTCTGTGGGATAGGGGTCCAAAGTTATGTTAAGTTTGGAATAATAAATATCCATACCTATTTATACTAAAGCAATAAGAACGAAAGTCTGTACAAAGAAAATAACTTAAAAAAAATATGGCCTGGGGTACTTAACATAAGCTAATGTACAAGTTTTTTACTCGTATTTCATTTATAACATGACTTTCTGTCTGTATGTTTGCTTGATCGCGCATCACGTAAAATCTACTGGACTGATTTCGATGCGGTTGTCACTGTTGGATAGCTTAGGGTTTAACTTAAAAACTGGTGTAATGGGTATCTCGATCCGGTGAGTAGAAACCGAGCAAAAATCTTTTTGACGATAACCTGCAGAAATGTCCCCGCGTGCGAAGCCGTGGGCCTGACCTACGCCTTGTACTTGTACGCCATTTATTCTGTGCCAACGCTACGCCATTTTGTGCTGCCTCTCTCACAAAAACAACACAAAATACTATATATGTCGTGTTTGGGTCACAGAAATTCAAATGTATATCAAATTTCAACTTAATCGGTCCAGTAGATTCGGAGCAAATAGGTGTGAGACACGGACAGACAGACACATGAGCATGAGTGATTCTATTAGGGTTCGGTTATTTTTCATTCGGACGTACGGATTCCTATTAATACATTCCTTTTAAAATTGAAAAAAAAACGAATGTCTGGCACAGGATAAATAATTGTCTGTGCTCTAGGTACCAAACAAAAAAAACATGCTCCAGCTGTACCTATACTAAAGATAGTTCTATATACCTAAGCTAATAAATGGTGTAAAAATAATAATTAGAAACCTACCTACAGAAATCGATTTAAAGAAAAACTAGGTAGGTATCATTCGTTACCTACCTACGAAAATAGCAGTTAAAGCAAAGGCAATATAGTTGTGGACTACCTAATGTACTAGTTTTCCCGCCCGCGACTTCGTCCGCGCGGACTACTGTTTATCGCGAAAAAAAAGCATCCTATGTTCTTGTAGGATATGCAAAACGACTGGACGACTGGTTGGTCTCGTGGCTAGAGATCCTAGGTACGAAATCGTACGGTCGCGGGTTCGAATCCTGCAAGGTGCAATCATTTGTGTGATGAGCAGAAATGTATGTTTATCCGTTATCTAGTGCCCATAGCACAGGGTATCCTAGTTTGAGGCTAGATAATTGGTGTGGAAATGTCCCGAATATATTAAAAAAAAAAAAAAGTAAGTAGACAATAGACATGCGGCGACGACAAACCGGGAAACGTTTTAAAATATAGGATAATTTTTAGTAGAGACGTTTATTCGCCTCAACGGCTAACTTAATACTGGTTACAACACAACACAGTAGTCAGTAGTCAGTACACACAATTTAAAACGAAATGTAAAGTATAAAGAAAGTTAAGAACAAAAACAAAATATGTTACAAAAAATATTGGTTAGCAATGTTAGCATTCACACTCTCCGGATTTTGGAAAACCATAAATGTGTCAACGTTAATTTAGTTTTTACTGGCATCAGAATTGTTAGCAATGTTAGCATTCACACGCTCCGGATTTTGGAAAACCATAAATGTGTCAACGTTAATTTAGTTTTTACTGGCATCAGAATTGTTAGCAATGTTAGCATTCACACGCTCCGGATTTTGGAAAACCATAAATGTGTCAACGTTAATTTAGTTTTTACTGGCATCAGAATTGTTAGCAATGTTAGCATTCACACGCTCCGGATTTTGGAAAACCATAAATGTGTCAACGTTAATTTAGTTTTTACTGGCATCAGAATTGTTAGCAATGTTAGCATTCACATGCTCCGGATTTTGGAAAACCATAAATGTGTCAACGTTAATTTAGTTTTTACTGGCATCAGAATTGTTAGCAACGTTAGCATTCACACGCTCCGGATTTTGGAAAACCATAAATGTGTTAACGTTAATTTAGTTTTTACTGGCATCAGAATTGTTAGCAATGTTAGCATTCACATGCTCCGGATTTTGGAAAACCATAAATGTGTCAACGTTAATTTAGTTTTTTACTGGCATCAGAATTGTTAGCAACGTTAGCATTCACACGCCCGGATTTTGGAAAACCATAAATGTGTCAATGTTCATTTAGTTTTTACTGGCATCATAATTGTTAGCAACGTTAGCATTCACACGCTCCGGATTTTGGAAAACCATAAATGTGTTAACGTTAATTTAGTTTTTACTGGCATCAGAAATGTTAGCAATGTTAGCATTCGCATGCTCCGGATTTTGGAAAACCATAAATGTGTCAACGTTAATTTAGTTTTTACTGGCATCAGAATTGTTAGCAACGTTAGCATTCACACGCTCCGGATTTTGGAAAACCATAAATGTGTCAACGTTAATTTAGTTTTTACTGGCATCAGAATTGTTAGCAACGTTAGCATTCACACGCTCCGGATTTTGGAAAACAATAAATGTGTTAACGTTAATTTAGTTTTTACTGGCATCAGAATTGTTAGCAATGTTAGCATTCGCATGCTCCGGATTTTGGAAAACCATAAATGTGTCAACGTTAATTTAGTTTTTACTGGCATCAGAATTGTTAGCAATGTTAGCATTCACATGCCCGGATTTTGGAAAACCATAAATGTGTCAACGTTAATTTAGTTTTTACTGGCATCAGAATTGTTAGCAACGTTAGCATTCACACGCTCCGGATTTTGGAAAACCATAAATGTGTTAACGTTAATTTAGTTTTTACTGGCATCAGAATTGTTAGCAATGTTAGCATTCGCATGCTCCGGATTTTGGAAAACCATAAATGTGTCAACGTTAATTTAGTTTTTACTGGCATCAGAATTGTTAGCAACGTTAGCATTCACACGCTCCGGATTTTGGAAAACCATAAATGTGTCAACGTTAATTTAGTTTTTACTGGCATCAGAATTGTTAGCAATGTTAGCATTCACATGCCCGGATTTTGGAAAACCATAAATGTGTCAACGTTAATTTAGTTTTTACTGGCATCAGAATTGTTAGCAATGTTAGCATTCGCATGCTCCGGATTTTGGAAAACCATAAATGTGTCAACGTTAATTTAGTTTTTACTGGCATCAGAATTGTTAGCAACGTTAGCATTCACATGCTCCGGATTTTGGAAAACCATAAATGTGTCAACGTTAATTTAGTTTTTACTGGCATCAGAATTGTTAGCAACGTTAGCATTCACACGCTCCGGATTTTGGAAAACCATAAATGTGTCAACGTTAATTTAGTTTTTACTGGCATCAGAATTGTTAGCAATGTTAGCATTCACATGCTCCGGATTTTGGAAAACCATAAATGTGTCAACGTTAATTTAGTTTTTACTGCCATCAGAATTGGCCAAGTGTTTAAAAGTTTTAGAAGTGGTAAGTTTTAAAAATTGCATGAAATGGTGACAAGTTTGTGATACGATCGAATATTTATGGCATGGTTTCGTATTGCAGAGATAAACATATTACTTATAGAAAAACTATGGAATATTCCTATGACAATATAACAAGTAGCACCAATGCTCTTGATGTTTTTTGACAGACTTGTTATTTCGTTTCCATGGCAACCACAGACCATTCTGTGCTGGCAACCGTTCCTCAGAGTGAGTAATCAACATTTTCCAGTTCACCCGTTGAAACTTTCAATTTTCCGGGATAAAAAGTATCCAATGTTTTATTCCAGGGTATAAGCTATCTCTATTCTAAATTTCATCAAAATCCGTCCAGCCGTGATTGCGTGAAAGCTCCCCAAACAAACAGACAACGTTTCACTTTTATATATTGGTATGGACTATGTTTGTAACTACCTAGTTATAGATAACAGAAACACGTGTGCGCTATCATCATTCATCACCATTCAAGCTCTGTACACGTGAGTCAACATATCTGCCACCGTAATAAAAAACACAATTAACTGGATAATAATTCTGTTTATTTATTCCAACGTGGTACATGGAAGAACCTCCAGTACGTAGTACTGGAGGTTATTTATTCTATGCCTCCAGTAAGACGATCAGCAATCTGTCAATGTGTGCGTTTTGTTTTGACGCTAGCACTCACTCAAGCAAAAACTAAACGCACATAAGCAAACGCAGATATTGGAACGCTGCAAATAACCGTACACGCACACATGCAAAAATACGTATTTTGCTCGACTGAATGACGCATGAGGGGTGCGGTATTGACGCGGGGAGAGGGGAGCAGAATGTATTGGACGGTTTATATAGAGCGTGCGGACGCTAACTAAACCAGTTTCCTTCTAGAAGTAAACAAAGTAACACCTCCCAGAGGACAATAAGAGTTCTACGTCCGGCCAAGGCCAATATGGGTACGTTTATATACCCTTAAAACTATTTTGTAATTTCAGCTTACACCTGTACTAACACCGATTTTCATCAATACGCACCGTTAACAATAAATTCATAATCACTATAGCAACTAACATCCGTTTTTCATTTCCTTCCTTCCGAATTTTATTCGAAATCGATCGATTCATAAGTTTCGTCGATTCTTTTCCATCACTAATTTTCAACATTGGAATGCACTCAGTTTAAAATGCACAAGGTCTTGCTTTCTCAAAATGCATCCGAAGATATTTCATCCCTTCGAACTCTTTTTGAAATAAACCGTTTTGGTACCTACATTTATTTTCTATTTTTAATACAATTTATTTCGGAATAAATATATATTTTTAATTTTTAAATACATTTATCCAACGTTGATCCTTTTCTTCTTTGCATTTACTTTCGGAATATCCTTATCTGAAGATGTTCCTTGTATTAAGAGGAATAATGCTATTACTTTCTGTGTTATGCTTGTATTAAATGCCATAAATGACTGTTGCCTGACCTTGGTCTGTGTCCATACCGACCGGTCGATGACTACGGTGCCCACGATTGCATCACGTGGTACTTAACTACCCAAGTGCGTCACCAGCTGATGGCTTCCTCGCGTGACCCACTTTGAGTAATTGAGTTAGTTTGTGCCCCCCATTCTGATTTGATGGAGCCATTAAGTATATTGCTTTAGTGTACCTATCTGTTTTGTTATTACATTAATTTTATGGCTTCCGAAATCATTTTTGTAACCATATTACTATCTATGGTACGGCGAGTGATTATTTTGTTCCAGTTTTAATTCCAAACGCTTGTATAGATTTTAATTGTATGTCGTTCCCACGGGGGAAATTTTCCTCTACAAAGTAGCATAGATAAATAATAGAAGGAACAGTAGGGTAGAGACATTCTAGAACATCCCTGCTGGAAAATGACCATCTCCAATTTCTAGAGAGGATTATTATGACATTATCATCATGTCAAGTTCTCTTTGGACATATAACCGGGCCTTTAGTTTATTATTGTGCTGTGTAGGTTTAACGTATCCCTTAAGTTTACGTAATTTTTGGTATTTGAGGAAGTAATAACTAACATTGTGTTTTCCCCCATTCAGTTTTAAATATAGAACAGATAGTTTCGCGTCTCAGTAACCAATAGTAGAATTATGTACCTAATACATAATTTAACTGTATTTGAGGAAATATTACCTACCTAATTTTGCCTTTCCCCAATTTAGTTTAGATAGCTTCGCTTTCAGTAACGTTAAATTATGTACTATACATGTACTCAAATAGCGATACATCTCAAGCGTCTGGTTTCTGGAAGGACGGTCTGGAAACAGGCGCCCGTTATTTGGCGCATCGCCATATTCTGCATAATTAGGTAGTAGAATCGTATCTGACGAACATACTTTACAAGTTTACACATTATAAGTACTAACCTACTTATACTACTTACTACTTACTACTTACTATGTGAATGTACTGAGTATGTCTGGCAAACTTTTTCGTCGTTGTATTGCGTAGTAGGTACCTATATGGGGTTCTAAAAATATTCAAAATCTGTTTATTAATTGTAATTTAGCCGTAAATATTTTCAGTAACTCCAATTAAGTCCCTTCTCACTCAAACTATATGACTCCATAATTAACTAACGTTTTCTTTTGATTTCAGAAACGTTAAATTTAAAACCGTTAAGTAAGTACAAAGAGTGGTCTCCGGATGCGCCATCCGGCGCGGGGGCCACTGGGGTCGCAGGTTCGTACGGCCAAGGCCCCGCCGTGCCTCTTGTCTCCACCTCGAGCGAGGAGCGCGCCATACGCCGCGTTATGGGCCGCTGGGGCGCCGAGTGGTTGAGCTGACTCGGCAGCGAGAGCAAGCCTTTTGCCGGCCCCCCGTGGCCGGTCGACCACCCCCTGCCGCCGCCACGGTGGGGGGCCACACGCCCGGCTTTGAACCTGTCCCTCCAGAAATACGAGGAGCTGGTCGCTAAAGCCGAGGCGCTGTTGAGCCGTCTCGTCGTCTCAGAAAACTATGACTCTGTCAACAACTTCACGAGTCTCTACGACGCCTACATGGCATCACCCGACCAAACTCTGGCGGAGTACTTCCCCAAGTACAACCCGCCTATCCGCGCCCACAAGCACACGTGTGTCGGCCTGGGCATGGAGGTGATGAAGCGTCTGAAAGTTCTAGAGGATGACTTCCCTGGAATAACCAAAGCCATGATGCTGGTATCGTGCGATGAGAACATCCAAGACTTGGTGGACTACACCACATCCAGCCCGGGGCCGCAAGGATTCCTGATCGAGACCGAGAAGGACCATGTAATGCTGGCGATTCACGTGAAGGTTGCAGGAAGACCTGGAATATTCCTGTCAGATTTGGGTTATCACATCTCTCGAGTTGTCACAGTGATGGCTGACCGTTGCTACCCACATACTGGTAAGTTTCTTATTCGTTTAGAAACCGATATGCATATAAATACCTCCTCCCGGTTAGCAAATGTCTAATAAACTGTATTCACTCTTTCCAGGCTGGTTCACACAGTCTGACGAGCCACATTGCCGCAAGGAGTACAACTACCAGCTGAATGTCAACAACAGCAACCACGTGGAGTGGCACGAGCGGGAGACCAGGGGTGCTGTCGTCAAAGAACGCCTGTCCCTCATCTACGTCGCGAAGGCCTATCTGTCAGCTGTCAGCGTCACTGAGAAGAGGAACTTGGTTTGGGATCTGAGGTAAGAACTCCTTGGTAGCTATAACTCACCAGCGTAGGTATAACGGATTTTGATAGGTTCCAATCAGTTTCGTTTCTAGGCCCAAAGCAATCTTTCTTATCCATGACCTTCATAAAAATAGATCCATTTTGATTTCACGCGATACTAACATTACGGGCTTGTCAGACTGATAAAGCTGTTGATGACTGATAAACACTTCATTATTATTTATTTGACTTGATTTAGCATTCCCTAATCTGTTATAATTGCATGTGCTTTGTTATCTACACTTACACCTTCGTGTTCGCAACGTGACAAGATAATACGAAACGTTTTTTATCAATGACGAGTCACCAACAATGACAGCAAACTTTTTTAATTATTGCAAATAAGTATGCCCGATACGAGTTGCCAAGTTCATCAAACCATTGCACTGTAGACAGATATAACACAGTCTCGTTTCACGTACAGAATTAAACAGTTGAATACCTTTTACATCTGTGTGGGTGTAGGTGTGGGTATCCCCTCGAACGAACCCTCATGTGTACTATTATTTATTCTGTGCCTCACCCTAACGCCACACAAAGGCCATAAACACAATACACCCTACGTCCTAGATAGGGTCCAATGCACCCCGCATAGGTAGTTATATTTACTATAGGAATGTATTTATTACTCTGCTTATATTACCGCCAGGCTTTGTTGAAGCAAACTACTAAGATAGAAAGTGTAGGAGTTGTTATAGAAGTCCGACTTTAAAAAGGATGTAACTCTCATTGGTACTTAAAATTTGGTATGTAAAGTAAAATGTATATTATTATTATAATTTCTGTGAAAAGATATAACGTAACAAAAAATATATATAAATATATATAATATATATATATATATTAAGATTTTCACTTGTTTTTACTTGTGCTATAATGTTGCATAGTATTAACATTTTGACTTGTTTTTACTTGTGCTATAATGTTGCATAGTATTAACATTTTGACTTGTTTTTACTTGTGCTATAATGTTGCATAGTATTAACATTTTGACTTGTTTTTACTTGTGCTATAATGTTGCATAGTAATAACATTTTGACTTGTTTTTACTTGTGCTATAATGTTGCATAGTATTAACATTTTGACTTGTTTTTACTTGTGCTATAATGTTGCATAGTATTAACATTTTGATTTGTTTTTACTTGTGCTATAATGTTGCATAGTATTAACATTTTGACTTGTTTTTACTTGTGCTATAATGTTGCATAGTATTAACATTTTGACTTGTTTTTACTTGTGCTGTAATGTTGCATAGTATTAACATTTTGAGTTTGACTATTGTTTTCTTTGTATTCATTTGAAATTGTTAATTTTCAGGAGTCTTCTCGCCAGGGATCCCAAGGGCCGCTTAGTCGCCGGTATCTACTTCCCGTTGAAGCCGAAGGACAATCAGTTCACCATGTTCTTCGACGGAACCAACGGAAAGACGAGAAAGAAGCTGAAGTTCGAAACCTTCTTGGAGCTGCAAAAGGTAAAGATCTCTAGGAAATAAAACTGATAATTTATCTCTAGAACACAAAACACAGTATCAAAAGTCTTCGTTAAAATGGTTCATACATCATGAATTAAAAACTGTGTTCCAAATATACTTTTCCCACTAAACTATATATCACATGGTAACCGGAATAATAAATATAAAAGCATACCTATACAATATGTGTATATAATTATGTATTTTATGAAAGACGTCATTATTTTTGGGATGTAGCCAAATAGTTATAAAATTCCATGGAAACCACAAATCAGGTTAATACATATGACAGAAAACGATGTTTGTGACTTGAGTTGGCAACCTTATCTTACTTGATTCATCATAATTAATTAGGCTGATGAACTACACAAATGGGTCTCCCGTTTGTGTTACTTCCTACTACCAGCATTCTCGTTAATTACAGCTGATGAACTACACAAATGGGTCTCCCGTTTGTGTTACTTCCTACTACCAGCATTCTCGTTAATTACAGCTGATGAACTACACAAATAGGTCTCCCGTTTGTGTTACTTCCTACTACCAGCATTCTCGTTAGTTACAGCTGATGAACTACACAAATGGGTCTCCCGTTTGTGTCACTTCCTACTACCAGCATTCTCGTTAATTACAGCTGATGAACTACACAAATGGGTCTCCCATTTGTATTACTTCCTACTACCAGCATTCTCGTTAATTACAGCTGATGAACTACACAAATGGGTCTCCCGTTTGTGCTACTTCCTACTACCAGCATTCTCGTTAATTACAGCTGATGAACTACACAAATGGGTCTCCCGTTTGTGTTACTTCCTACTACCAGCATTCTCGTTAATTACAGCTGATGAACTACACAAATGGGTCTCCCTACTACCAGCATTCTCGTTAATTGCAGTCTAATTAGAGTTGATCACGACATAGCCATAGTTTTTTTCTTATGTTATGCTAGCGTCATAAGTTTTATGCAAGCCATTTAGTTAGTTGATCTCATGCAAATATTCTTTAATCTATACCACAGAATAAATAATATACCTAGGTACTAAACTTATAATAAAACAATAAGTGCGAAAACTTCTGTACAAAAAAATAGTCCATGGTACTTAAATTATGCTACTGAACAAGAATATAACATTTGAAAAAATCGTGTCTCTCTATCTGTATGTATGTTCACGCATCATGTAAAAACTACTGAACCGATTGCGATGCGGTTTCCACTGTTGGATAGCTTAGGGTTCGATTTAAAAACTGGTGTACTCGGTATCTCAATCCGATGAATAGAAGTCGAGCAATCGATAAAAACTTTTTGACGGCTGAAGGAATTTTGATCAGTGTTGGTATTTTAGGTCTTGGATTAGCTCATGTACTTTTAATCTAGAGAAATGACCACGCGTGCGAAGCCGTGGGCACAGCTAGTACTACAATAAAGAAAGAAATACTGTATCCTTGCATTTAATTAAACTAGACTCCAAACCAAAATTCTCATTTTTTGACAATAAATTAATTTTGTTTTAATATCCTCATCTAACGAACTTATTCCTTTTTTCAGATCCCAGACGAGGTTGTGGATGAAGTAGAACAATGTAACGACCAGCTCCGTCTAAGGGATGGCGAACTTCTGTCCATCCTGAACCGCCTGGCTACCATCCTGGCTGATGAGGAATACGTGGCTGAACTCCTCGACATCAACAACAAGGTCGTCCAACTCTCTGCTGGCAACTAAACGATGGAGAACAAAAACAACAATCCATGATATGCAGTCACATAAAGAGCACGACTTCATATTCAACATCTAAAAGTATTGGAAGATGCTATGCAGGCGTCCCATGTAGCTTTGTTCGATTTCTTTAGAGATTTTACTCTTTATAAACGTGCACATTAAATTTTAGGACATTAGATCTTTTCGGGGTTTTCCATCACTTTACGTATTAACTTTTTTACTCTGATCACATTTTTGACATTGTAACTTGTAGTTTAATCAATCATATTAGAAATTGATTATAATAAGTATTATCTTGCATGCTGCCTTCACAGTTATTTTAGCATTTAGTCTTTCGTCTTCGTAGCCGTAGTTATAATCAATGGTAGAATTGAATGAACCTGAGACTTTGACGAGACGCAACTCAATTGGCAAATAAACTATTAAAATAAACATTTCATTGTTTCATTTCATGACTTTAAGTTAATAGCATATTTATCTGAGTTCACCTGAAAAACAAATACAAAAGAATATCTTCAAAACAAGTGGAGTGGCCTCCTAGCCGGTTAACTTCATGGGGGTGCCCAAATTAAAAATGGTTAACTTCATGGGGGTGCCCATGAAGTTGACCGGCTCTAAATTTAACCAGAATGCTAAAGCTAAAATAAACAAAGAAATCAAGTGAGAAAATGATTACAACTGACATTATTAAAATTACTACAGACTAGGGCTCAGTTCTTACAGGTAGGTACTAAGTCAGGTACTTTGGTCCGATACAGTCTATAAATATATACAAGAAGTACTGGATATATACGCTGTCGGAATTTTACTTGACATGACAAAAGCATATGACAAAGTACAATATAAATTTTTATTAGATACATTATATGATGTAGGAATACGTGGAATTACACATTAATGGTTCAGCTCGTACCTACAAAATCATCAACAGTTTGTTGAGATTGAACATTTTGACTCCGAATCCGGTAAAATAAGCATGACTAGATCAAAACTGATACAAACGCGTAATTACCCCATGGAAGGGTCCTTGGATGTATCCTGTTTTATTTTATATCAATGGTTTATATCAATAATACACAATATGATTCATGTAATTAATGAATTTTGGGATAATTAATGAATCATATTGTGTATTATTTGCGGACGATATTTCTCTTTTGACATCTTGTGAAAATAATTTTAATTTAGATCAAAAACTCATTGTATTTTTTTCATATTATAGTTAATTGGATGAATGATCATAACCTTGACATCATTTATTCAAAAAATTAAATAATGCAATTTAGATCTTACCAAAAAGCCCCCTTGACATTAATTTTATTTACAACGGCACCAAACTGGAATGTGTAGATACTTGTACCTTATTAGGTTTGGATATAGACATAACCATAAATTGGAAAAGTCATATTCAAAAGATTAAAGCCAAACTCTCAAGCTTTACTTATGCACTTAGAGAACTACGTAAGGTTACGGACCTCAAAACAGCCATATCAGCATATTATGCTTATGCATATGCTTGGCTCCGGTACGGTATCCTGTTATGGGGGAATAATGTAGATGCACAAGACGTTTTTATTTCCCAAAAAAGAAGCATTCGCATACTTGCCAATATAAAAGAGCCGGAAAGCTGTAAGCCGCACTTTATTAATTTCAGTATTTTGACTTTGACTTCAATTTATATCATGGAAGTTAGGAAAAAGAAAAAAAAGAAAGAAAAAGAAGAAAGTTAGGTTTTATTTTTGTTAGGAAATATCCGCACTTTTTATTAAGCGTGCTGACCAAGTACGGCGGTATGCAACTAGATTTAGACATAAATTAGTACTGCCTTCTTCCAAATTAAAAATGCACAGTTCTGGACCAAATGTTATGTCAGTAAAAATATATAATATAATACCCGATGAAATAAAAGACGAAGAAAAAGATAACGTTTTTATAAATAAATTAAAAATGCTTTTAATTAAAAAATGATATTATAATTTAAATGATTTTATTTATGACTAAATTAGTCTAATACATTATCCAACAGGAATTAGTTTTTAAATAGTTTGGTCCGCTCCTACTTTACATTGCTACACCCTATGAGGGTAATATGTCATTCTACCTATTAATTATTAAGATCTTTTGTAACATATTATGGCAATAAAATATTGAGTATTGAGTAGAAGTACAAGCGAAACTTTGTAGGACCAAAAGTTGCCCTGTAATCTGGACAAAACCAAAAATTAAGGCATTCGGATTTTTCATGATATGTAAATTGGTATTAATACTGCACAGTTACCTATTGTAATGTTATTAAAATGACATCACATTTATAAATTTGATTTATTAACAGTGTATCACATCTACGTATATTTTTTAATTAAATTGTGTGTCTGTATGTTTATCTGCGTGGTGTACTTGGTATCTCAATCCGATGTGTAGAAGCCGAGCAATCTATAAAAATATTTTTGACGGCTGGAGGAATATAAATTAAATGTTGGTATATTGGTATTTTAGGTCCTGCAGTAGCATATAGAGTACTTTTAACCTAGAGAAATGACCACGCGTGCGAAGCCGCGGGCATCAGCTAGTAAGTAATAAGAATAAGTAATCGGGAATCACCGGCCAGAGCTACGGGACCGCGGCTGTCCAACCAACGTGTTAGCACTTCGGCCACGAGACTTCGCTTCAGTTATTTTGTATTAAACTAGAATAAGATTAAATAATAGCACACCTAGAGTAATTAGGTAGATTTAACGTGTAATTTAAGGAAAATAATAAAAGTACCGTTAGGGAAAATACCTCCGTTAGGTTAGAGATAGATGAAAGCTCCAAATGTTTGATGACTTAAGCTCGTTAGACAATGCAGTGCGCAATGTATTTATTACAGGAGCCCTTAGCGCAGGTAGGGTAGTTGCCGTTAGACTAAATACAGCTACATTCCCACGATGCGCCGATAAAGTAAAGGCCGTAGAATAGTAAAGCAAGAAACGAGTGATGCCAGTTGTTGCCAAAACATACAAGAACCGTTGTAATTAGCCCTGGCGTACTTGCTTCCAAGCTCTCCCTGTGACCGGGTAGGTACCGTAACGTGAATATCGTGTTGTATAAATATAAGAGCATTTTTGTAAATATACACAGTCAGTTTGTTGTGCCCGTCGTAGTATTGAATCCTCGAAGCTCCTGAACCACGAATAAGTTATTGCTGTTGGTTAATATAACCAGCGATCTATGACCGGAACAGTGAATACGCGATAAAAAAGTAATTCTGAACACCATCCAAACTTTCAATTAACGTGTTTTTTCAATGTTATATACGCGCCAATATGTGTGACTATAATACAAACTCTAAAGGCAAACAACAAATATTAAAAACCGGACAAGTGCGGATCGGACTTGCGCTAATGATTCTTAAAGGAAGCGCCTCGGGCGCGCTATATCAAAGCGCGCCCGGGGCGCTTCCTTAAAACGGAATTAGCCAAAAATGATGCCGTAAAATAAAATAAAACACAATGGTTTTGCATACCAAAAATATGTTAGAGTTTTTGGAGGTGGTACGGTAACGGTACCCTCGGTGCGCGAGTTGCAATATGTGATCGAGAGAATTGACCAAGTTTGCATTGCAGAGCGTCGCACGAGAGGTCATACAAGGTATAACTAATTAGGACACCACGAGAAAAAACAAGAAAATATAAAAATGCGAGCGAAGCCGAGAACAAAAGACCAATGACAATGCGGTCACATATGGTAAGCACGGTAAGTGACCAACGCCAATGTGGTCACATGTGGTAAACGTGGTAAGTGACCAATGACAATGTGGTCACATATGGTAAGCACGGTAAGTGACCAACAACAATGTGGTCACATGTGGTAAACACTTTAAGTGACCAATGACAATGTGGTCACATGTGGTAAACGTGGTAAGTGACCAATGACAATGTGGTCACATGTGGTAAACACGGTAAGTGACCAAAGAAAATGTGGTCATCATCATCATCATCATCATCATCAGCCCGTGCTCGTCCACTGCTGGATATAGGCCTCTCCCAATGAACGCCACAGAGCCCGATCTTCGGCTCATCTCATCCAGTTTCTGCCGGCCGCCTTTCGCAGGTCGTCACTCCACCCGGCCGGTGGGCATCCTACACTACGTTTGCCAAGACGCGGTCTCCACTCTCCACTTGAGGACACGTCTACCCCAGCGGTTGTCCGTCCTTCGAGAAATGTGGTCACCTTGTGGTAAACACGGTAAGTGACCAATGACAATGTAGTCACATGTAGTCAATGTATATAACACTCTCATGTAATTACTACAGTTTTCCACAGCTGTGACTCCGCTTTGTCTTAGAGAGACTTATTTTTCGAATTCGCCACAATAAAACTAGTGGCTCTGTGAACTGTACACCTCGCACGTACAAACTTTTTTGCAAACAATCTAGCGGTGCACAGTAGCGCCATCTAGTTACCTAATTGTAAAACTAATATGAATAACCAAGGTGCTCCATCAATCCCTACCTAGTGGGTAAAGGGATGATTCTACTGGTAGAAAGTAGAAACCTAAAAGTGAGAAATTTACTGTATATCAACGAGCTATTCTGCTCATCACGCCGAAGATCCTCATCAGATCCAGAATTTGACCAATTTAACCTTTCAAATAAAAAAAAGAACCATTAAAATCGGATCTAATAAGACGGAAATATTCAGTAGCCCCCTTTTTACCTTTTTTGGGGTACGTACCCCACAGTAAAAAAAAACTTAAAATTCGTTTAACCTTTATACCAAGTTTCGTCTAGATCGGTTGAGAAATGCGACCTGTAGAGGAGAACAGAGATCCGGACAGACATCTGGACATACGAAAGAATTTTTGCCCAAGCTGGAACGTGGAGTAGACGCTTCGCTCGCGCTACGCGCTCGCTCGGTCAATAACAATGTAGTAGCTATGGAGCAGTCATAGAAGTGACAGCGATAGGCCGAACTTAATTGTCTGGCTCCCTTTATATCAATCAAACCTCAAAGGACAGTTCAATGGCCTCCAAGTAAATAAAACCCAATTGAATATCCTATTTGCGTACAAATAAAGTTTCAATCTATACCAAAGGAAAATGTGTGACATACCTATTAATAAATTGGTTAAATAATTTAATGTTTGGATAAAGGCAAAATGTTAGGGTAAACAAACAGCAAGCATAACATTGGAAAACGTGGAATAACTTGAAAAGGCTAAATCATTTTCCTAAATCATATTATTATTAAAGCTTTTGTAAATTAAGTTACATGAAAGTTCCATGTAAGAAATCTGTACTTATAGTAAAACTGTAACGGGTTCAATTCGTACATTGAAGATATTTTGAAATATTTTTTTGGAGGGTGCTCTTTATTCTATTCTGAAACCAAAACTGTTTTTTTTTTCATTTTTGTCTGTCTGTCTGTCTGTCTGTCTGTCTGTCTGTCTGTATCTTGGCTAGGCATCACGCTGAAACTACTGAATGAATTTAAATGAAACTTGCTGTTGAGGACAGCGAGCCTGTCCGCCTCCCAGATGCCGCGTGACCCCGCGATCATAGATCACGTGACCGCGAATGTGTAATTAGTCATCGGGAATCACCGGCCAGAGCAAAGGGACCGCGACCGACCGACCGACCGACGTGTAAGCACTTCGGCTACGAGGCTTCGCTTCAGTTATTTTGTATAAAACTAGAATAAGATTAAATAGTAGTACACCTAGAGTAAGTAGGTAGATTTAACGTGTAATATAAGGAAGATAGATAATAAATTTACCGTTAGGGAAAAAACCTCCGTTAGTTTAGAAATAGGTGAAAGCGTTATGATTTAAGCTTGTTAGACAATGCAATGCGCAATGTGTTTATTACAGGAGCCCTTAGCGCAGGTAGGGTAGTTGCCGTTAGTCTAAATAAATACAGCTACATTTCCACGATCTTTAGAATAATAACACGGGCAATGCGCCGACAAAGTAAAAGCCGTTGATAGTAAAACAATTAACGAACGATGCCCAGTTAGTTGTTGCAAAAAATACGAGAACCGATGTAATTGCCCTTGCTCCCCAGCTCTCCCTGTGACCGAGCAGGTACCGTTACCTAAATTGTATTGTATAAATATAAGAGCATTTTTGTAAATAAAAGCAGTCAGTCAGTTTGTTATACCCGTCGTAGCAGTTTCATTCATTGAATCCTCGAAGCTCCTGAACCACGAATAAGTGATTACTGTTAGTTAATATAAACCAGCGACCAATGACCGAAAAAGTGAATACGCGATTTAAAATTGTAATACAGTCCACTCCTCCGAAAAAGTAATTCTGAACACTTGCTATGATTTGAGTACACACTACGAGGTAGGACATATGATACTTTACATCCCGAAAAGTTAATGGGTTCTCGCAGGATAGGGGTTTAAACTTATTTAAAAGAACACGTACCACGCTGAAACTAATAGACGGGTTTTGATGCAACTTGCACCGTCTTAAGTTATATGGTGGGTTAAAATTGAGGACATGTTTTATCTCGAAAAAGTAAAGGGTTTCTGCGGGATATGGGTCCAAAGTTATGTTAATATTGAAGTAATAAATAATATTTTTTGGATGGTTCTCTATATTCGATACTTAAGCCAAAACTGTTTTACTTTTGTTTTTTGTCCGTACCTTGACCGCGCATCGCACCGAAACTACTGAATGAATTCAAATGAAACTTGGTATGGTTTTAGTTCATACTACGAGGTAGGACATTGGATACTTTTCATCCCGAAAAATTAAAGGGTTTCCGCAAGATAGGGGTTGAAAGTTATTAAAAAGAACACGTATCACGCTGAAACTACTGGACGGATTTTTTGATGCAAATTGATAATGTCATTTATCTATACTTATAATAAAGCAGTAGGTACGAAAAAGACTGTGCAAAGAAGATAAATTAAAAAAATGCTCTTAGGTGCTTAAAAAAGGTATTGAACAAGAATATAAAAAATATTTTAATCGTGTCTTTCTGTCTGTTTTTCTGTATGTTTGTATGTTCACGCATCACGTAAAAACTACTGGAACGATTGCAATGCAGTTTTCATTGTTAGATAGCTTAGGGTTTGATTTAAAAACTAATGTAATTGGTATCTCACTCCGGTGAGTTAGAAGCCGATCAATTGATAAAAGTATTTTTGTTGATATATTGGTCCTGGAATAGCACATTATGGTACTTTGAACCTAAAGAAAAGACCACGCGTCCGAAGCCGCGGGTACAGCTAGTTAGGAAATACCTAGGTAAATACTTTGCTTTTATAGTGACTGTATAATAATGAATTTCCATGACATTTATCTCATAATATAATTGTATATCTATACTTGTTTATATTTAGGTACATATGGGTTAATAGTTATGTACAATAATGTGGATGACACTAGTGCATCCATATTATCGCAAGTAATGCAGTAAGTACAAAAAACAACGAAAATATTTTAAAAAAAATAGCCTAGGATACTTAAAATAAGCTGTTTTTAATCGTGTCGTTGTACAAACTACGGGACCGATTGCGATGCGGTTTTCACAGTTGGATAGCTTAGGTTTGACTTAAAACCTGGTGTACTTGGTATCTCAATCAAATGAGTAGAATTCGAGCAATCGATAAAAACCTATTGACGTCTGAACGAAGTTTGATGATTTTGGTACTTTTGCTTCTGGAAAATAACAGCAACCTCCCAGAAAAATTACCAACCGGGCAAAGCCGCGGGCACAGCTATACTAAACCTAAGTATTTTACTGTGTGCTGAATAGCAATTTTGATGCCATTTTGTTGAGGCTGAACATTTCGGAACTATTTATAAAAAGTTAAATAGACCAAAGTACCGATTCCAGCAATTCTTAAAATAGGAATTAATTTAAAATTTACCGGAAAAGGTACTTAGGTAATATGATTATTCATCATCATCATCATCATGTCAGCCTTTAGAAGTCCACTGCTGAACATAGGCCTCCCCCAAAGAGCGCCATGACGAGCGATCTTGTGCCACCTCTATCCACCGACTTCCTGCGATGGCTACAATGTCGTCGGTCCATCGTGTGGGGGGTCTCCCCACACTTCGCTTGCTTGTTCGTGGTCACCTTTATTCCCCAGCGGTTCTCAGTTCTGCGAACTATATGGCCTACCCATTGCCACTTCAACTTGCAAACTGAGAGCTTTGTGATTATTGGTTTGGGGAATACACGTGAGCACATCGGTACACGTGCAGAGAAATGCGTCATGATCATGATCATGCCCATTATCAAAAGGTTACGCAACCTTCTTTAATTTCATAACCCAGCATCTACTCTCCTTTTTATTGATGCAGTGTATGAAACTATTCTTTAAAACATTAAGGCACGTGGGAAATGGGAGTTTAACCGTAAATATTATTGCTTTAATTGTTTGTTACAAGTTGTAACTTCGTACGTGAACAAAATGACAAAGGAAAGTGAACAATGATTTACTTGTATGTTTTCCCTGATTGCGTCATTTCATTACACATTACAAAAGTATAATAATTAAGCAAGAACTAGTTTTAGGTGTTTATTTAATGTGGATAGTTATAATTAACAATGCCTTGCCTTTAAAAAACGTAGGTATTCGTTATGTTCAGCAAATAAAATAACGATAACACCTTCTCTAGCTAACGGCTATGGCGTCTCTGAATTTACTGAAACCGTGTCCAAGTAATTAGTATAGATGTAACGTTTTAAATATAAGGTTTACGAAGCATAAATGACATAGGTAGTCGGCATCCAGTTTCGCAAGGCAAATTTTTAACTATTGTCACTAATGTTACCTGATAGACACTCTAGTAACGTTTGTCAAACAAGGGCGCATGTTTTCTAATAGGTACAACAAATTTTAATAAATTTTTAAAATACTTGGTCAGTAAACAAGATACGAAAACTGTTTTTGAAGCAGGTATAAGAAGGTTTATTAGCGCCGCTCATAAACCTTCTTATACCTGGTGACGATGTGTAAATATTTTCCTTCAAACTAAAGTTACCGAATCAACAAGTTTATACAATTGTCAACACAAAAAGCAAATAGATAAACTTTTTAACTACGCAATTTATTTATCAGACACCTCACCTGTCTGGCGATTGGTGACGGAAGCATCGCAATATACAAATGATAACAATCCAAATACAATTAGTGATACCGCGGTATCAGCTGGGTAACAAACGCTCAAAACATAGGTCACGTTGAAAGTAAACGTGAGGGAACAATGGACTGTCACTGGCACGAGTCTCGGCCCGCCTAATCGATACTTTGTTTGGTAAACCCAATTAGTTGGTTTATCTTCTGATAAATTAAGGTTTACGAAGTTTGCCTATTGCGGTTCATGTGTCGTTTGTAGGTATATCGCGGGATGTTTGCACCGCTTGCATCGTGCTTGATTTATTAATGGGTTGTAAGCGCATCCATTCTATCGGACGCGTGGCTGACTGTCAGACCGGGGCCGGGGGGGTGAGTGAGGGTAGGGGTAGGGGTGACGCGAGGCCGCATGCGCAATAGCTATGAGGATACATACTCCACGCCACGTGGGTGAAGTGCTAGAGACTGGACATTCAGCGACAAATTGGAGTGATTTTTCACCGTGTAACGTTTATAAATGATGATGTTAATTAACTAAGAGCGACGGTAATCGAATGGTTCAATAGTGCAACTTAGAATCCAACGATACCGGGTTCGATCTTAAGCTCCGCATCCGCACCAATTACTTTTCTAAGTTATGTGCGGTTTTCCATCGCTTCGTGCTTCGGAGGGCACGTTAAGCTGTCGGTCCCGGCTGTTATTGATTAATAGCAGTCGTTAAGCCACTTCAGAGGCCCTTGGGCGACCTGACAAACTCTGACACCAGATGCCAGCACTAGCTCATCCGACAAACAAACAAATTAAGAAAAATATTTATTTACTGAAATTTTAAAGTTATTGAGTTGAGTATACATTTTCAGAATCTTATATATGAAATATGTTCGTGAACCTACAGCACATGAAATCGTATTGAAATTGTCAAGTCAATGAAAAATGAATACCTGTTGGCCCTAAAAGATTTTTCATTGTACCCTAATATTTACGTAAAGATGACATGACACAGAATAAATAATAGTAGTAACAATAAAAATGTATCGACGAGTTAATCTGTTGATAGAACCAGAAAATAGTTACAGGACCCCATTCTAGCGAACGTAGATCTTTTTGGGCTAGTAAGATTTATGTTAACGAACTATGGGTCTGATGACCATAATACAAACGTTGCGGCCATTTCATATTTTTTCTCAAATGACTGTCTCCAATAAACCGGAATTGAAGCGGTTTAAACTGAGCACTCAGTAGATTTGCCTTCGAACATTCGGGTTATAAGCAGTTGTTCGTATACGTTGCTCTCAAACTGCGCTCAGCACTACAGCCAAACAACAGCTGTAGCGATACCGGTTGCCGTTAAATAATATAATAGCAAGAGCACAGCTCTAGAGTCGATCACGGTTTCACGATCAGTCAGTTTGTTGTGATCGCAGGGGACGCACGTTCGGATAGCGCGCGCCACACTCACGAACTATTTTTCTTTTTTTATTTGGCTTCTAGCCGTTGTATGGGTAAGTCTCTATAACACTTTTATACAGCTAATATTGTAGTTCTTTTGTGAGTAGGATGAAGCGTGTTAGTGAGACGTGCATAGTAGACAGGGGGTGTAGATTAATGTTAGGGTGTCATTCACGGGTACCTGTCTGTGCGCGAACGTAAACAATACTCCGCGTGGTAATTTGACGTGCTTCGGGAAAGTGCAGTTTTGTTCTGGATTCGTATCGCAGTTTCACAATATTGTGTACAAAGGAAATTTGTGAGATGTGTTTGCGAGTTCCGACAACCCTACTCGAAATTGGTTTCGGGTTTATAGTTAAGTACGTCTGTTTAATGTTTTCGGCAGTTAACGCTCTTTATGCCGATCAATAGTCATGATATTGCGCACTATAAATGATAAATATAAATAATTATTTCGACTTAAAAAAAAGCAATGTGATATAAATGTTTATGTTCAATCATCATGGTAACAACCTGACAGCACTATTTTTTGACATTCTAACTGTTGTTTATGCAATAGGATGGCAATAGGTATGTCTGTTTATTATGATATTTTGATTTGGTCTGCATTTTATAACAAATTGTATTCACCACACGTCTAGTCAGACAGATGGTCTAACAATAGGATCAATGTCAGCTGCACGGAAATAAACTAATGCTGAAACTAGGAATTCAAACAATAACTATAAGTAATTTAAAATCCGTACTGCAAATATTTTAAAATAATGTAACTTACTCCAAAAAATATATATTTGGATTTGAATGTAATTTTAAGCCGTTTTTTAAAAATAACTAACCCACCCAAATTCACCTGACCAATGGCCGTCAACCTAAAAATATTTTTACGTTACCTTTGCTGTATTAAGAAATTACTAACTGGAACCTTTAATAGTACTACTAGCTTAGCTTACTTTAGGTTATTGAAAATATATATATAAATAAAGCAAGTTATTATAACAATATGATGTATAAATTATATTTTATCTAGCTCGCGCGTGAGACGACCATCGACATGCATAATATATCTCGCGAATATACCCCCGCGAGCATCAGGCAAATTCTATGAAATTGAAACTATAATCTCGCTTGTAGGTCAGCAGGTGTACAACGGTATGTAGGTATTTATTGTAAATATTATGAATGGATTCAGACTTCTGCTCCAGTGCCTCCAGTCAATGAGCTTACGAAGGTTTTATAAAATAAAACAGTACCTGAACCACAGAATAAACTATTGGCTCTGTGAGCAGTGTGAGCTGTAGACGCGAGGTCTACGCGCAGTAGCGCCATCTAGTTAGTTACTTTATTGTAACACTAACATTAATAACCAAGGAGCTCCATCAATCCCTACCTAGTGGGCAAAGAGCTGATTCCACTGGTAAGAAACCTTAAAGCGAGAAATTTACTGCATATTGAGGAGCTATTCTGCTCATCATGCCGATATTCACCAATTTTTTATGAGACCAATTCAAAGTTACTACCATTCAAATAAAAAAAGAACAATCGAAATCGGATCTAATAAGACGGAGATATTCAGTAGCCCCCTTTTTGTGGGAAGATTGTTTTGTGTTTTTGATTTGAAGACATACGAAATCATTTTTGCCCAAGCTGAAACGGAGACGCTTCGCTCGCGCTTCGCGCTCACTCGGTCTACTACTAGCTGCGCCTTACGGTTTCACCCGCGTAAAATGATGCTAATGAAAAGTATCTGTGTATAATTTAGATTTCTCCATACCAACGTTGCCACTTTGACACCTATCACTTTGACAATTCCTTCAAAAGGCTTCAAAACCTTAGGATTTTTGGTCAAATTTCAAATTCAGCGTGAAGGGTAACGAACATAATATCAGAGTGATATATTTTGCTATTTTAGTATCCATATTATATTAAATCGAGCCGATGGACTGACTGACAATCAACGCACAAGCCTCAACCAGTTGTGATAGAGAAGAGACGTGTAATTTTCAGGATAGTTTCCTGCGGTAGTGTAGATGCATCTATATGTCTATCTATATATACTATGCATGGTACCTACCATCTTATCTTATTTTAACAATTTATGTGTCTAGATCTAGGTACAAAATTCCTTTCCTACGAAAAGAATTTTGAAAATTCGCTCGCTAAGGGTGTGAATGGGGGTGGCAAAGATTGCACGCGGGTAAAGCCGCGGGGCACGTCTAGTTTTATCTAAAACCAATTTCATTAATAATATTTGACTTAATAAGTTTAGGTGATATTTCTACTTAATACCTACCTACTTACGTAGGTATTAATTAAATACGAGTACCTAGATCTAGACACATACATTGATAAAAAAAATAAGATATCACATAAGGTACATTACTACTTATCATTATTTACTAGATATATTAGGTATACTTATAGCAATATGTTTTATACCTACCTTATATACCTAACTACCAGCAAAATAAAGCACCTGTAGCACAGAATATATAATAGTACTACGTGAATTTCTCTACTTATTTCAAACAACCACAATAAACCGATAAACTAGCAAAAAACATCAAAAAATACATCAAAAATGTATTTTTTTCTTGTCTCCATTGTCCACTTAATAAAATCGGGATTATCCAGAATTCATCAATCTTTCAACCTTACAATGCATCAACGTCAATCCACGGCTTTGACGTCATCTCCCACGGCTTTTGATGTCAACACCCACGGCTTTTAACGTCAATGCCCTCGGCTTTTGGAATCAAATCCCGCTTTGACAGGAGTACCTAGGCAAGCAGCAATGTTTAGCCCAAAAGGTCACTAAAATCCTATAGTGTAGTGTAGGTAGTTGCAAAGGTTATATTTCGCTCTAGTATGAATAGTGAAAATGCCTTCGTTAACCTAGTGTAGGCGGTAAAGGTTAACACTAGAGTGCACGCGTGGGCGACATATGTAGCCCAGGGTGTAATATTGACGTATACTTTTTTGGAATTTCGTGAGCGCTTTCGTCTCGTGTTATTCTTCTAGGACTCATCCCCTCTCTAGTAGTAAGTATCGTTTCGAGTGTCGACATCCAGTGCCGTGTCGTGTGGCACGGCACTGGATGTTGGAATAAATCGTCAAGTTGGCGTGGGGGGCTACACCTGTAGCCCGCGCGTAAGCTTCAGAAAGCTTTTGTCGTAAAAAATTGTAGTAAAAATCAATAAATAAGATAAATAGCGATATATTGACAGACATTTTGATAACTGTTTCATTATGGTACGGTAAGAAACCAAATAGATGCAAGATATTATGTTGAATTAATCACAAAAAAGTATAAATTAAAAATAAAAATAAAATCTTTTATGCAGTAGCCATGTGATGTCACGAGAACCAAACGTGTGTGCCAACTTTCAGCCCGATAGCTTCAGTGGAAGTGGGTAGGAAGTGGATGGGAAGTGGATGGGAAGTGGGTGGGAAGTATCCAGGACATACATACAAATGAAGTTAAATAAAAGCCTATAATAAAAAAAGAAAAGAACAATTTCATGGCCGCAATCAATGTTGATTTTATTACAAGTTTACGTTTTGTTTCCAAACATAGTTTATAAGGTAAATTTTGTTCATCTCGTTTCTAAGAAATAACAATATAATAATAATAATAATAAACAACAATATAATATAATATTTTCATTTATAATTAATAACAATTTACTTTGTTACTTCTTTCTTTTTGTTTTTAAGAAAATAAATAGTTATAATTGGGCTACACATGTAGCCCGCTAGTATAAAAATTAAAATGAATGCAATGTCATGTATTTTAAGTGCGTAGGTACATTCTAGTGTTAATCTATCTGCCAGTTCTGCCACAGACAGTTCCCTACACTCAATAAAAATGCTAACTCCTATACTATTACAAAAAAAGCATTGCCATTCAGCATGACAATCAATGATCTTACATTCAGCATGACAATCAATGATCTTACATTCAGCATGACAATCAATGATCTTACATTCAGCATGACAATCAATGATCTTACATTCAGCATGACAATCAATGATCTTACATTCAGGATGACAATCAATGATCTTATATTCAGCATGACAATCAATGATCTTACATATTTTTTTAATTTATTTTTTACATTCAGCATGACTATCAATGATCTTACATTATAATATAACAGAGATAAAGATTTATAATTAAATTTATAGTTTATTATAGTTATAGATCATTGTTGACAACACAACATTTTGCATACTTTGCCCTTAAATAAAGTCGTATTTATTAGGTAGTTTTGATAATCTTTATTTATCTTATAGTTAAAGTTATCAAGAGTAACTAAATTACACAGTTGAAAGTAACAAGTAACATTTATTTCAGAACTGTAATAGGAACCGAAAATAGATATTCATTCTATGAACTTAAACTAACTCCCAGAGGTAACTCAAGTCAAAGTATTTATTGTCAATTGGCAAAATAATAGCACAAATATCACTTATACAAGCCAAAACTTAACATCTCATGAACAAGGAGAAAAATATAAAATATTATTATGAGGATAGTTCACGGCTTCTACGGGTTTTGTCTTACATTTCATTGAAATTTGTGTTTCTCTTTGAGGCAGACCTCCAGTGTGGTCCCATACTAAATTTCATAAAAATTTGTTCGGTAGTTTTTAGGTAAATCCTTTTGAAGTTGATAACATGAGTTTCTCACGACTTACAAAAAGTTTCATAACAAAGTTAGTCACAATTGGTGACTAATGACTATATAGTAAACAATTCAGTTAATAGGTACATAATTATTTTGTACATTTGTATATTGTGTAGTTGTGTACATATTACACAATGTTTTCGCATAACTTGATGTGATTTCGCGGAAAAGCGACCGCTTGTGGTATCTCCTTCGCGTGTGGATTTCCAAACGTAGATCCCCACGTCATGATGAGATACCACCTGTTATACTATTAGCTATTCTGTGGTAATATCTCTTATCTTTTGCTATCTCTCTGATTCGATAGTTACCGGGAACTTACTCTGTATCTAGAGATTCCTTAGAACATCTAAGGTTATGACTTAGGTACAAGTCTCTACTGTATCAGGGTAATAATTAGTGAATAATTTAACCGATAGTTAGTGCGAAATTTAGGCGATAATTAGTTCATAATTTAGAGGGGATTATTGGGCAACTTATTAAGTTCTACGAATTTTGGAAATTCACGGTAAAGTAGTTTTCTCCTAAGACAAGGTTCCTTGCTTGTATGAAAAGATGCTTAGAACCTAAGCATAGCAAGAAAATATGTACATAATGTACAAACATTTGTACAAAGTAATTAAGAATTTTTCATAAACACAGCTGCAGTTCCCGCAGTCTAGCTACATTTAAAACAAAGTAAAAATACAGTCAACTCAAAAAATCTACGGCAATTTCATGTTAACTAAGTAAGTACCTACACCGTTGTTTTTTTTTATTTATTTTTTATTAATATTTATATTATTTTATATATTTATTGATGCGTGTTCGAACCCCGTACTAAGTGATACAATTTTTTCGTTTAGAAAATTATTAGACATACATTATACGGGACTTAATCGCGCTGAAAACTTTATTTTAAAACGTTATTTTTATTTACCTCGACGTTTCGATCAAGTTGCAATGATCGTGGTCACGAGAAGACTGAAGTAGCGGGTGTCAGCGTCGAGAAGGGCGAGCTTTGTCTCCGACTACCCGCATTAGGTTTTGTAAAAAAACACACAACACTAACGACATCTGCAGATTTCTTCTGACATAATCCGTGGCGCGAACACTTGCTTATCACGGGATTCCAGGATGCAGCCAACTTGAAACCATCCTCCCGGTTGAAATCGGCAACAGCTTCACGTAGAATCCTGGAGTAGTAGTGACGTTCCGTGGAGAGGATTTTCGGGTCGTCGAGTTCAATCCAGTGATTAGGGCACGATTCGAGCAAATGCTCAGCGACTGCAGATTTATTTACAGCTGCAATGTGTTCTTTGACCCTTTCCGCTATAGTACGCTTGGTTTGTCCAATGTAGGAACTACCGCAGCTGCAATCTATCTTATATACGCCATATGTTTGAAAAGTTGTCATCATTGACTGTATTTTCACCAATGTTTTAATGTTGGTCTTAGGAATAAGGGATGCCAAGCTTAGGTATCGACTCTGCAGAAAAGTTGGCACTCGAATGGGGTCAAGCAAACGCAAGGCAAGTGTGAGATTGAGCCAAATATAGCATCACGTGACATTCTCTATCGGTACTTATTTAGTTAGGCTTTCTGTTTTTGAAATCATTTAAATATTACTTGAATGATTTTTATTTCCTATTTCGTTATTTATTTCCTCTTATTACGTTACCTATATTTATAATTAGAAAATTATGTAGGTAGGTAATTTTTGCCCTACTTTAGAACTTCTACGTAAAAGTAACAATAATGACAAAAATATAGAGGCATGGAAAATGAATGCGCATATTTTTGTTTATATGTGAAACAGTACAGAATGAAACAGCAGGAACCTACCTATACTAATTTTCATCTGGTTTCAAACCTAAACCACAGAATAAATAATGGTAAACAAAAACTTCATGAATCTAATTGAATTCGAATACTTCATAGAAGCGAAAGTAACTACTTATATCTGTCTGTTAGTTTGACCTTTTCACAACTAAACAGCTGAATCGATCTTTATGAAATTTGATTAGTAGTTAACATAAAAAATTTTTAGTTACCTAACTATTTAATTTGTTTTCCTGGCTTTTGTTTCTTTTTATCGTTTTTCATTTGTTTTGCGGACTTTCATTTGTTAAAGTGGCGGTGGCAGGGCTGGCGAAATGCCAGGGGCCCCCGGCCCGAAGGGGCCCCCGGCCCGAAGGGGCCCCCGGCCCCGGCGCGACGGGCTCCCCGGCCCTCGGGGCCCCTAGCCCGACCAGAGGGCCCCGGCTTAAGATGCGGCTAGCTAAGAAGTAACCTAATATTTTTAACAAAATTTAGTAAAAATCATAAATTTTATATAAATTGAAAATCAATTAAAGTTAAAATCATCTAAAGACCATATGTAAACAAATTCAAATAAATTATTAACATTTAAACGCATTCATAAGAAAAGATCAATTTCAGGCGAGCGCATCCATTGGTTGCTTCATATATTTTTTCGCGGTACACTAGTGACGCTCGGGTAATGCCCGCAAGTTTTTTCATGGCGCTCGCTGGCGGGCTAGCGACGCATGGTGTTAAGGGAATCACAGATTTGTATTGTTTAAGTACGAAGGGCTGTACTTCATTTGTATCCTTGAGTATTCGTAGTTTTTGTTTTATTGAACCTGCGAATAGAGGCAAAGTAAAGTTAATTGTGAAAGTTAGATATCAACATGTCTAGTTCTAAAAAATATCTGAGTGGGAGTGAAAAACGAAAGAGAAAGAGGGAAAATGAAGAAAAAAATAAAAAGTTACCTAAAATTAGTCAGTACTTTAAGAATGATGACTTCATTGATGAAAAATCAAGTGAACGTTGCTCCGAAAGTGAGATTGGACGTAATTAAATGTTATAGTATGGCAGATGCAGCACACGACACCAGTGTATATCCAGGTCTAGAACAACCACAACAAGGTATTAGCAAAAATCAAACTGAATCAAATTTTAGTGTGAACAATATTGCATCTTCACCTTATATTACTGATAAGGATAATTTTAAAGAACTAAATGATCAAGTGAAACGGTTCGTGATCGAAAACGGACATTGTAAATCTAAGCATCCTTTCTTAAAAGACAGTGGCAATAGATCTTTTTTTGAAAAACATTACGATATTGTTTGCAAGTCTAATGTGAAACTTGAACGTACATGGCTATCCTATTCCTTAATACTTCAGAAGGCGTATTGTTAACCATGTTGGTTATTCGCAAATCGGGCATCTAAAAAAATTTAAATGTTTGGATGGAAAGTTATGAGGACTAGAAACATATTGTAGACGCCATAGAAATGTCTTTCTATGGCGTCTACAATATGACATCCAAAATTAACCTGAATTCTAGTCTTACGTATCAACAATGGCGGCTACATGGAACACTAGATGAAGAACAAGAAACCATGATCAAGAAAGAAAAATATTTTTGGCACTAAGTACTCTTTAGACTCCTTGATGTTACTCGAACACTTTCAACGTGTAATTTAGCCTTTCGTGGCCACAGAGAAAACGCAGATAGCAATGATCCAAGTTCCCGACGAAACTTTTTGAGAATTATTGAGTTATTATCAGAATACGATTCGATTTTACAAGAATTGTTAAGTAAACCAAAGGTATATTCGGTACGAGTCAAGATATATCAAAAACAGATCAAATGTATGAACTTTACCGTCATTGTATGATCGAGAAAGGCGAAAATGGAATCCCAAAGGCGCTCGTCATTAAATAATCATTTTTAGGATATCATGAAGTTAAGGATCAAACCCGACATGGCCATTATACATTAGAAGACGAAGGCGGGTGCTCGCTACCATGTCGGATCGCCACAGAAGGTTGTTGACAGAAATTTGTGTTACGGTAGCGTTGTGAGGTATATTTTCGAAATACGATACGCGAAATCCTGAATTCGAAAGTATGTCAGCTCGGCCATAAAAAATGGGTTTTTGCTTTTTTGAAAACATGCCCGACGCCAACACGTTCTCTGTGTTATAATATCAATCAATATCCCAAGTTATAATAAACGTGCAGTCGTCTGTATATGTGTATCTGTTGTTTTCAAATAAAACTTAAAGGTTCACTTCAGAAAATTACAGCAGTCTTAAAAATATCAAGGACATTATAAGAATAACGCATAAAATATGTCATCATCATTATTTCAGCCTTAAGCAGTCCACTGCTGAACATAGGCCTCCCCCAAAGAGCGCCATGACAAACGGGCTTGTGCCGCTTCCATCCACCGACTCCCTACGATGGCTACAAAGTCGTCCGTCCATCTTGTGGGGGGAGGGGGGGGGGGGGGATCGTCTGACCCAAGTAGACATAGTGATCAACAGCTTCGATAATATAATTCCCAACATAGACCGGCATGGGTGCGTAAATGCTTTTTGACTCCACGAGGATGTAATTTTCTCCATTATTGTAAATTCTGTAACTATTTTTTTTATGGCAAGTGTAGTTATCTAGAGTCAGCTACATACACTTAGTAAGTACCGTGAAATCCTCCAACTTTACTCACTATTTACACTGTTTACGCCACAGTCTAAAAAAATAGCGTCCAAAGGAGTCGGTTACAAACATACAAGTGAAGCTAATATAAAGCGTATAAAAATGTATTGAGCCGCATGTGACTTAAGGTTTTATAATTTAACCGTTTTAGAATCGATTAGACTGGTAAAAAAACATTGTCAATGCATTGTCAAATCTGTGTAAATGCTTTTAATTATGGAGCAAAATATTTCTAGGTGCGCGTGGTTTCGATCCACGGACGTCTGGATTACATTTCTATGGATGTAACTACTGCGCCAATTTGCTTCGTGTAGGAAACGACGAAATTCGGTACCGTCCTATAAAAGGATGTATTATTACTTTAAATTTAACATAACTTTGGACCCCTATAAAAAAAAAAAATTTCGGGATAAAAAACATTCAAAATCTTAACACATAATATAAAATTTGACTGTGCCCAGATACATCAAAATCCATCCAGTAGTTTCAGCGTGATACGTGTTATTTTAAATAACTTTCAACCCTTATCCTGCTGGAACGAAGATAATGACATATAATTTACGAAACAGTTAACGACAATTAGAGATTATTCTATTGCTGAATATTTAAATGATAAAATGTAGATAATGGATGACATAATTAATAATTAATGAATAAATAAAATGAACGAAATATATAAAATAAATATTCTGATATTGAAAATTTTCATTAAACTAAGATCGATTATATATATATATATATATGTAAATTTTTGCTCATTATATTTTAGCAAAAACTAATGATAGTAATAAATAATGTTATTTAACTAGTATTGAAATTCCTCCTCTCTTCTAATTGTTGTGCCCGACAGGGTCCATAACGATATTTCTATTTGTAATATATAACATCTAATTAATACCTATGGAATGCAATAAATATTTGAATTTGAACCCTTTATTTTTTCGGGATAAAAAGTATTCTATATGTTAATCCATAACATCAGCTGTGATTGTTTTGAGTTGCATAAAAAAACCGTGTGGTAGTATCAGCGTGATGCGTGTTCAAAGAGACAGACAGACAGACAAAAAAGGAACCGTTTTGCTCTCCATGTCGATTTTGAAGTTTATCTCAATTATAATTAAACAAATTGTTAAAAAAAATGTACAGATTTAGCCCAGTTACAGTTTTATTATATTAACTATATATTTAACTAAAATGCAGTAATATTGTACTGTTGGGTAACTACTTCAGTGATTTATTAGAATTAAATTATAACGTGAAGATTTTTACTGGGGCCCCATCCAATGAATTTGCCACGGGCCTCAGATGGTATAACTAGTAACGCCACTTTGTTTATCGTAGCACTTCTGGGAATGGTGAACGAATAACAGTTCAGCCTGTTTAACTCTTTAAAAAAACTTACGCAGTTGAACTACTGGTACAAAAAAGTCCCGCTATTTCGACGGTTGAACTAATCGAGTGTTCTAGTGGGAATGAGCCATGAATTTGAACTAAACTCAAACCGTAGTCCGTGCGAAGAAGTAAGTAATCACGAGAGTGAAATCATGAAAGACTGATTTATATCCAATAATTCATAAAAACATTCTACATCATACATCCTGATTGCTAGCCTTCAAGTCACGTGCCTGCACAGCTGTCGACACACTACCCCACTTCTAGTCACCTCTCGTGGGGCTGAACTAAACATCCTAGCCACGGTAGTGTTATCTGCTTTCGTTTCGCCATTGTTGATTATTTATTACCCAAGCACGTTAACAAAATCATAACGTGATTTAATTTTGAATGGTTAATAATAACCGACAAAAATGACTAAAAACTTAGGTAATAGCAATGATTTTATATTATAGTCTAAAGGCTAGAGTTGACTTCATCTCTAAGTTGGCGTTATAATGTTATTTACAAAGAGTTGGAACGATTACCAAACTCAAAGTATTTATTGTAAATTGCAAAATTATAGCAGTTTTAGAAGTCAAAACTTAAGATCTCATGAACAAAGAGAAAAACATAAATTGTTATAAATAGATCAAATCAATAAAATTAGGTAAACTGAGTTTCTCTTTCTTTTTTCGTATGATCTAATGAATCTCACACAGGAAAAAGAAATACCTTGTTTCTTTAATCACAGGAAATACCCTTCTGAATCTACCGGTGCTTCGGAAATACGCCCGCTAAAGAAGTGACCACCAAGAAACTCCACGAGGATGTAACTCCATTAATGTCAACTCTTTTTTTTTAATGCCAAGTGTAGTTTGCTAAAGTCAGCTACATACACATATTAAGTAAATGTCTTGAAATGTAAATAAAAACAGTGAATGCAAAAAATGTGAACAAATTACAATCTCATTAACATAATAATTAACCTTGCGAGTTGCGAAGATAAGGTTTCTTTAGTTCTTTGTTTAGATTTCTTTGGAACTGTGACGTTGACAGTGAGTGACACAACTGTGAGCGGGTTTGCCAACGCCAACTTATCAAATTCCCCAATAATCTCACTCAAATTCCCCAAATTTGGAAAGAAAAATTTGCTGTTTCCCAGAAATTCAACTATTTTTTTATTTATTTTTTATCATTCATTTCGGACACTTTTTCCATATTTTTGTTGCAAGCATTAAATCCCTTCCCTTGTTGCCATTAAATATAATATACTACATTATTTGATACTCGCCTGTTGTTTTCTGTTTTCAAATTTTTAAGGACACAACATTTTTACACTTATTTTCAAAGCTGTCGTACTACAAGTGTATGTATTAGGTATTCTCTTTCATAAAACTTTTATTGAAGGGGAATCCTCTAATCAAAGACCACCGACAAACTAGGGTTGTACCGTACATAAAGTTTCTAAAAAAACGATATACCTACCTAGTTAATCAACCGTAAAACATTTTAAATAATTTTAATCAATAATTAGCCTTGAAACTATCGATATTATTTAAGGGTGAGATGTCAAAATCTCCGCGTAATGGTTATCCCCAATCAACTTGAGATTCCCCGCAATTTGGGGAACTCCCTTCAAATTGGCAACGCTGCCTGTGAGTTAGTTATATATAACGTGGACTCGAAACAAGAGGTCATTGTTTTACTTAATTGAAACTATTTAGTAATCTGTGGTTTTACGACTGAGTCAGCTGGGAATCAGCTGATGACGCGCCACTACACTGACTCACGGTTTTAACTGCCCGCCATCTGGTTTACGAACTTCCCGCTGGATTGTTTATGGGCGAGTCGATGAGAATAGTTTTATTTTAGCATCCTTACCTAGTATTGCGTGACGTACGCTGGTCTTGCTCTTGAAAAATGAAGGTTTAGCGAGAGGTGAATTTGCTCCAAACGTAGGTAACCTGTTTAGCTGACCTTGTGTGCAACTAAGGCCGCAAAATGACCTCTAAAGCGTGTAGAAAGAACCTTGCAATGTTACTAAATTCGCAGAAGTTGCTTAGAATTCGCTGAGAGGTGTGGATTTCACTATTAACCCGTTCATTTCTGCTCATTAAATTCATTATTGCTACATATCCATACAATTTGCTTGAGCAAATTTCCAGAGCGAGATCATGAACTCTTTTACACTCTTCTTATAGAGACTGTTTATACAGTTACATTGTTTGTTGGATTCCATTAGGTCGATAACTACTGCATTCCTGACATTGTCCCGATCGACTGCGAGTAAACTGAGCTTCGCAGTGGAAATTGTTCTTTGTTCTTTCGAGCTCCCGTGCGGAGTCGATAGCAACAGTCTGTTCAATGGACTTGTCATATTATGGGACACTGTTGGATATTTCCTGACAAGACATAGGTACCTGCCTCATGTCATTTACCTATGTGAGCTAGGCTAGTCAATTCACTTTATTTGTCCTTGGTACGCCTGTAGTAATTTTGTTTCGTACTAGTTGTGCCCGCGGATTTGCCAGCGTGTGTATTTGCTTGAAATTTAGGTAGGATCCTATAATGTAGGGACATATAGTAGTATATAAGTAGTACCTATAACATAAGGTATGTTATAGGTAACCTAACCTAACCAATTTCATCAAAATTAATTAAGCCGTCATTTTTTTTTTTGATGTGTAACATCTTTCCTCTCGCTTTCCTAACATCTATGGGAATATTGGAAGCCAAGAAAGCGCGTGCTATTTTGGGTTGGGATTGGGAGTGATTCGTAAAAAGTTTGAAGTCTGAAGTCGGTTTGAAAGTGGTTTGAAATCTATGGGAGAGATTACGTAAAAAGTTAACAATGCTAACTGTGTGCCTGGAGCATAAGGTAAGTCGGGAGAGGTTTGGGGAAAGGTAGAAAAAGTGAGGGGAGAGTTGGGGAAATAGGGGTAGGGTGGGTGAAGTAGGGGGGAGGGCGGGGGAAGATGGATAAAAGTGTAGGGAGGGTGGGGAAAATCGGGGGAGGTTTAGGGCGAAGGCCGAAGCGTCGGGATCCTAGCTTCCAAACGAATGGACCGATTTTTATGCAGTTTTTTGTTTGAAAGCTGATGTAGATGCTTCTTACTGTAATGGGTGGTGGGGCAGGGTCGCTTTTTTTTTTATTGTTATTTTTGATCTCCTTCGTACAGACATTTTTGTTTTATTATAGATAAAGTACCTATAGATATATTTCAGCTGATGCTTTCTAAAATAAGTGGAGAACACGAGAATAACAATGGTATAAGGTTTTTTTTTCTTTTTAAGCCATGGTGGAGAAAATGATAACTTCTTGAAACTTCTGTCATATAACTCAGCAGTGGTGACAGCCTGGTACATATTTATTTCAGTTCAGTGTCATGGCACTGAACCGCGGTTGGGGTACGAGACGACGTTCTGTTAGGAACGTAGGCCAATCGCCAAAAGTGTGTCCACAAAGAAAATTATACATACTTCCACCACAGAATAAATTACAGCTTCCACTCCTTTCATTGTTAGTATTTAAAAAAAGATGAATTCAAGATATGACCCAGATCTTGGCTGAACCTATTTTAAAATTTAAATTTTTCTCTTTATTGTTGTAGCAAAAATCGACCGCCGCAAAAATGTTTCCGAATCGTGTTTGGATAGCTTCCAAATGTTGTTACTTAGTCAGACAGTTCCTAGGAATTCAACCACTCGTAAATTAAACGACTACCTATAAACTTACCTTACACATTTTCTCACGATGCAGTGTAGGCAGGATCTAACCTAACAATGGGAAGTTACACGGAAGGCAATACAAAAAAATAGTTCATAAAAATGTGATAGATGGCGTTGACGAGACATGAATCAATAGATTTTGAAATACCACACGAAGCACGCTCAATAAAAAAACTTGCTTATTCTCATAGACGAGTGTATATCTGTTTGTAATGCTTGCTTTTGTTATTTTATTAAGTATTATTATATTCTATTTTCTATCGTTTTGTGGTTATTGTTTGGTGTCAAACAAATAACTTTTGTTTTTCCACAACATAAATTAGTAGGTTACTTAGGCGTAAACTTTGCTTTTTCATTGAACAAATGCGACAAAAATGAGAATCATGTCTCGTCAGCGCCATCTATCATACAGAACTAGGTTCCTCCTGCTGTCAGAAACCCCTCATTTGTTCCTGCTAGTTCTTTGTCCGTACGAGAATTCCCTCGTTTCTAGGGCAGTGCACTTACTGTAATGCCCTCTCATCAGCTTGATTTGAGCCGGTTCACGGCTCGGCTAGGACGAGTTTCTACTGACACTAAACTATTATACTAAACTGTAGTGACTCGCCCCAGCTTCGCACGGGTAGCTCTCACATAGCGGCACCCGTCGTAACTTTAAAAAAACGTCAGTAAGCGTAAAAAAAACTTTGGCAGCAACGCTCGTGGTGCTATTTGACAGGCTTGTTATTATTTCGTTTCCACGGCAACATGTCATTCCGTTCCTTACAGCGAGTAATCGTCATTTTTGTAAATTTACATTATTGCAATTTTCAACAGGATCTCAAATATTCAGAAAATTAAAATACAGCCCATTTATTAGCTGATAATGTAGCTTGCTACAGGTAAATGAATTTTAAAAATCGGCTTAGTATTTTATTGAGTTTATCCATTACAAACAAACAAAGATACAAAAATCAAATCTTTCCACTTTACAATTTGATTAGTGTAGATATACCTATATGTATAGGTAGATACTTCTTGGTTGTAACGAGTCTCAGGTTAAAGACCCGTTTCAGTTTTTTGCTCCGATCTCTTGCAACCTAACTATAAAGAAAGGAGCAATGTGTCTCTTTCGTTTTTTACTTTGTAAAGCATCTGCGATTTAAAGGCTAATCACATGCTTGATGGATTCGTCCCTGTGGCCCATCATTGGACCAGCTTTTCTATCTTTAGAGAATAAATTGCCTCAGTAACTATACCTACTGCATAGATGAATACACCCTGTCACCATCGCCTATGGCTATCATTGACCGAGCGAGCGCCAAGCGCGAGCGAAGCGTCTCTGTTTCAACTTGGACAAAAATTCTTTCAATGTCCGGATGTCTGTCCGGCTGTTCTCCTCTACAGTTGGCATTTGTCAACCGATTTAGACGAAACTTGGTATACATGCTAAGCGAATTTTTAGATTTTTTTGTCGCCGGGGATTTTCGATTAGGGGGGTACTTCCCCAAAAAGAGGTAAAAAGGGGGCTACTGAATATCTCCGCCTTATTAAATCCGATTTCGATGGTTCTTTTATTTATTTGAAAGATTGTAACTTTAAGTTACTCGTAGTCTCATAAAAATTTGGTGAAGATCTGATGAGGATTTTCGTGATGAGCAGAATAGCTCCTCAAAATGCAGTAAATTTCTCACTTAGTTTTCTACCAGTGGAATCAGCCCTTTACCAGATTTCAGGATAGATGGAGCACCTTGGTTGTTAATGTTAGTTGTACAATAAGGTAACTATATGGCACTACTGTGCACCGCTAGATAGTTCGCAGAAAAGTTTGTACGCGCGAGGTCTACAGCTCACAGAGCCACTAAGTGAATAGGTAAATCTTTCATTAAACTAAAGTGATGCCTCCTTCCGATCTATGATGGCCTGATACTAAATTCGGAGCTAAGCCACAACTAGAAAACGAATATTGAGTGTTTTTCTGTCCACCGTACTAATGTAAAGTTAAATTAGCATAACAATAGGCCTCATAAAGTAGAAATAGTGAGAATAAACTGGGGGAATAAACCACACAATCTGCCTTAAATAAAATGGGCAGTCGACCGATATATTAAATTGAACAAAAGGAGGTAAATTTAAAACATAAGGAAAGATTCGGTTCAGCATTGCGTTTTCCAAGCCTTGTTTTGAATTTGCGTCATCAAATAACTAAACATAAAACTATCCAAGTGCGTATCGGCCCACGTGAAATGAAGGGTTCCGTAGGCACAGATTTACTTTCACAGCTTGAAAACGGACAAACGGACGGCTTGATGACGGATAACCAAACTAATGTTCATTGCGAATTTTCCAGGGAAAATTTAACAGAAAACAATGTGGTGTTCTTTGGAGTGTAACACTAGCATGGTGTATCCAACTTTCTAGGCACGTTGTGGTCGATTTTGGCCTGGAAGTAGGTAGGTAAGGTAGGTAGTATTTCGCAAACTGTACCTACCTATGGGAGCGATAAAAATGTGAGCAGACTACTTCATATTCAAAGACATAACAAAAGGGTACGTGCTCCAAAAAAACCCCCCAAAAAGCCCCCATTTTTATACCACGTTACCATGCCTCATTAAAATACAATCCAGCCGTAACACTATTTTAAGTAATCTAACTTTAACCTAAATTACTAAGTAGAGTTAATATAGTAAGTAATTTCCAATAACAGTTTTCTTACCAACGTGTTAATGGACAAGTAACGTGTTAATGGACTTACTATATTTACTCTACTTAGTAATTTAGGTTAAAAATAAATTACTTAATAACTTAATGCTTTTTTTTGGGTTTAATTACTTTTTATTACTTACAAGATCAAAGTGCCTTCCCCATAAATAGAGACGCTATTTATGGGGAAGGCACTTTGATCTTGTGTTCATTTGGTTTGCATAATACAATATCACTATCACATATGAACGATGGGTAGTGGAACTTAGAATCCAACGATACTGGGTTCAGTCCTATGCTACGCACCTATGAGTTTTTTTAAGTCATGTGCGGTTTTTCATCGCTCCATGCTTCGGAGGCATGCTATCTTGTTAAGTTGTCGGTCCCGGCTGTTATTCATTAATAGCAGTCGTTAAGCCATGTCAGAGGCCCTCGGGCGGTCTGACAAACTGACACCAGAGGCCAGCAGCTAAACTAACAAAGGGTTTTTTCCGTTTAAGCCTTCTCACGATGTCCGTGTTGTCGACGAGCTGGATAGCTTCGACGTTCACATGGTGATGAAGTCTTCGTTCGAAATTTTTAATTACGTTATGCGTTAGTAACGAGACTTTGCCCCTAATAAAATAAAATGACGTTCATTTTTTCATCTAAATTTAAAGTATCCTTCCTTGTTCCTTGTAGTTTGATTTTTACTATAACTCGACCACTTCTACAAGCTATTATTATGACGCTCCGTGACAAATTTCAGACTGACGCTTATTCTGAGCTGACGCAGACGGACCGATAGTCATACAAAGGTTCCTTTGTTGAACTACGAAACCCTAAAATCCAAGGCGTGACTGTTCTACGTTCCGAGGATTTTGATAGTTTCTAAGAATCTTTCGTACTGCAAGCTCAGTTATTTGCACATTTTTACGTCAGAAATAAAATATTACTTCCACTCCTTATCACATCATCAGCTTGGGACATCAGCAGACCAAGAACTATACTTAGTTATGCACTATTTATGCAGTAAGTAAAAAAAAAGAGAAAAAATTATATATATTAGAGTAGTTAAACTTAGTCACCTGTAATAACTTAAACCACCCGTTGCGTTGTTTATGTTTTTAACCCCCTAAACGCGAAAAGAGGGGAGTTATAAGTTTAGGGTGTGTATATGTATGTACGAGTATGTTTATCTGTGGCATCGTGGCATTCTTTAGTGTTTTTTGACGGCTTATAAAAGCAATTAACCGAAGATATTAAATAACCCTCCTTAGGAAGCAGAGCAGAAACACCCTTGAAAAAATTCAGTCCAATTTAGCTGAAGATATTCCATCATTTATCAAGGATGTGTCTCATTTTCGGCGCGTGACACCAATTCGTTTATAATAATCATATTTCCTGGAAAGATAACGAATAGGGGCGTGCCCGTGGTCTGTGGGCGTATCATACTACCACGCACATAATTTTAACAATGGTACCAAGCGGCAAGGACCGAATATGTTAAGTAAAAAATCCTGGAAAGCAGAAAAAACAGACAAATAAGGATTTACACATTGATGCGGTACAATGGACAATAAATATAATTTCAGTGTCATGTCATAAAGGATTTAGCTGTCCTATTTTGTCCACTTTAAACTACCTCTAAACATTTTTGAGAGTTGGCTTAATAACGACAGCATAGATAGAGGGTTTTGCGCGGTAGGCGCAACACGTAACAACTTTTATTTTTAATTGTATAATGTCGAAGATCTCGCTCGAAAGTGTAGTGCTCGGGTTGTAAACAACGATAGTGACCTTAGTGAGTAAAATTGAGGTGTTAGAAACACGTATCAGTGATTATATCAAAGTTGAATTCACCAAGTGTTAACGATAATACCCTCATACAAGCGACAACCGTCCCGTGTACCACGATCGCAGCTCCGGCAGCGGTGACTCAGCGACCAGGGCGCAAGGCGCGTGTAAATGCATCGCTGGCTATAGCAGAGCTAACTAATGCGGGGAAGAAATGCGGCAAAGTACGCGCACCTACTTCTGTAACGCCGAAAAGCGGAGACCGGGCTAGTAACGCAGTAGCGGTTACCGGTAACAAAAAAAACGTTACTCAGGCCAAAGCTGATGAACAGCCCAAATTCCTGGCCACTGCAAAGCCTGCCAGCAAGCCAGAGGATGAGAATCCTGAAGGCAATTCTGGAAGCCAGTGGCTGGTGGTCGGCTCACGGAACAAAATTAGAAAACAACGCCCCGTTACTATTGGGACGGGTAATGCTACTGACGTACTCCAAGCCGCGGAGAGAAGGAAACATATTCAAGCATGGTCGTTCAAGCCTGACACCTCACCTATACAAGTAAATAAATTTCTGAACAATATCATCAGTGCTCAGTATAGTGTGGAGAAGCGGAGCATCAAATCGGAGATGCATGCCTCATTCGTTATCGGAATGCCGGAAAACGTGTACGAGAAAGTGACTTCACCAAATGCCTGGCCCGCAGGAGTTCGCTTCGCAGACTGGTTTCCCTTTCGTCCCCGCGTGCAGCGGGGTAGCGAGCGTGCCAGCTCCAGCGCCGACGGCAGCACCCGCTGACCTCCAGCGCCCGTGGGGACAGGTGACGCCACAGGACACACGTCTGTTCAGCAATTACAAAAGCCCATAGTTATATGTCATCAGAACATAGCGTCACTCGACAAGAAATCTCAGCGCCTGGAAGTTCTTCTTCGAGATGAACTACAGTGTGACGTGCTTGCCCTGACCGAACATTGGCTTAGTGAACCTAACTTAAAATGTGTTAGTCTAGACGGATACACCTTAGTATCAAATTTTAGTAGAACGACAGTAGCACATGGTGGCTCCTGTATATTTATTAAAAATGGAATAAAAGCCATTGATTGTACACAATTGACCAAATTATCAACAGAGAGGTACTGCGAGGTATCAGCTGTTGAACTCATCGAATATAATATTTTAGTTGTATGTGTATATAGAACTAACTTGCTTAGTTCCTCCAACTTTTTGACTCATCTGGAATGCCTTCTCAGACAAGCCTGCGAGACCGGTAAGAGTTTCATATTTGTCGGTGACTTTAATATCGATTGGCTTGGGAATCTATGCTCTGTGAAAAAGCAACTTACTGACTTACTGACCGTCCATAATTTCCGAAATGAGGTTGACTTTCCCACGAGAGTGGTCGGGTCATCGTCTACTTGCCTAGACCACGTGTATACTAACATGCCGCGAAGGACGGTAGTGACGACTCCGGTCGACACCCGGCTCAGCGATCACCGCGCGGTGCGGGCCGCTGTCGCATGCGTGCGCGTCGTGCCTCCGCAGCGCACCCGGCGCGTCAGGGAGTTCTCACAACCTAACCGTATGAATTTGTTGGCAGCTATTTTAAGTATAGACTGGGAGGTAACACTCACCACGCACGCGAAGTCTGTGGAAGATCTAGCGAAATCTTTACTAAATATAGTGACTAATAAATTTCACATTTGTTTCCCCTATAAACGTAAAAACATCAGGAAACAATCATGGGTCACTGATGATCTTGTTGACTTAAAAAATCTCTTTGACACCATTAGATTAAAAGATAAGTACCCAAATACGGATTTAGATTCATTTGTTGAGAAACTTTCCGAGCAGTACGAATATGACGTGAGATCTCACAAACTCCGCCATTACGGAAAACAAATACGGAACAGTTCCAACGCACACAAGGCCATATGGCGTGTCGTTAACACCGAAAGGGGTGCAAACACCCGATCCTCGGTGAGCTTTACAGATGTCGCTAAAGATTCCACCGGCACGAAATTCGCGTCTCGGAAAGCGGCGGCCGACGCGATGAATGCCAGGTTGACGTGGCCGTGGTCGTTTGTGCCCAGTCACTGATTCATTTGGAGCGGCGGCTGTGTGAAGCCGCCGAGCAGGTGGCGCAGTGGTTTGGGTGGAACGGACTCGTCCTTAATCTTTAAAAAACGCACTTCATCCATTTTTCCATCTCAGGTCGTCAGGTCCGAGACCTCTCTGTATCGATCGGCGCTACACCTATTGAGCAAGTACAGTCAATCGCTTCAAGTCAAATCGTTTCTGGGTTTTCAAATAGACTGAAGCTTAACTTGGATGAATCACATCGACAAACTGTGTGCTAAATTAGGCAGTGCGTGCTATGCGTTAGGTAGGTTGTCTCGTGTGGTATCTGCTGACATCGTACTCACTTGCTACTTTGCGACTGTACACTCCCTTTTACAGTATGGAGCGAAGTTGTGGGGGCGCGCCGCCGACAGGGGACGCGCCTTCCGTATGCAGAAGCGTGCTGTGAGGGCGATTGTGAGGGTGTCGCGGGTGACGTCGGTGAAGCCATACTTTACATCATTACAGATTCTCACGCTGCCCTCGATAACAATCATGCAAGTTTCAATGTATGTGAGGCAAAACCTCACGATATTTAGGACGCGCGGAGAGAACCAAACTCACGGCCACAACACACGTGGTGCGGGTAAGCTTGCGTTGGTCTCTCATAGGCTGACAAAATCTAATAGACTCGCTCAGGTCCTGGGACCGTCTATTTACAATCGCCTGCCGGATCAGGTCAAAGATGCGCCTAGCTTGGGATCCTTTAAAAGCAAAATTAAAGCATGGCTGATTGAGGCGTTCTACGATGTAACGGAATTTATACCAGTATATCGATAATTCAATGTTATTATTATTGGAAAAAAATTTTTTATTATAATTTGATATTTCTTTTACTTTTTATGTTTATTTTTAATTTACAATATTTACCTGTAATAATTATTACCAATAAATTGATTATTCTGATTATTCAGCATTATAAGGCCAGGCTATACAAATTATTAGTTTGTTTACTAACCTAGCTAGTTGTTAGCTGAACCTATAGCAGTTGAGGTTGAGATAAATAGTATTTAAACTGTTGTTGGGTAGGTATCGGTTAAATGACTAAATTTAACCGATGGATGCCTAAGTACCGTCGTTACGCATCGCATCAATTTCGGTCCTTTAGCGGATAATTATGCCTACGTAACGAGCACGCACGACAACGGTGACTAGGTCATGAGAATGAGCAATTGAACCAACAAGCATGATGGATGACGCGCGAATAAAATTAGATACAGATAGGTACCGTGGATGCTTACTTTATCCAAATTAGACGGGGAACATAGGGATTGCGCTAAGCTTTTGTTTACTATGCATATCTCGATCGTTTTTGCAAAATACATAGTTTGTTAGGACATTTTTGTTTAATATTGCGCTTTTCTGATCGATGGAGCAATTCCGCATTTGTTTTACTTATCCGTGTTCGTTTGCAGAGCGTGAAAAACCGACATCATTGTTGTTGGAGAGGCAACGTGAAGCGCTCGCAAAGGGCGCTGACGCTGCGTCCGAGCGAGGCCGCGATGACGCCCGCCGACACGACGATGGGACGGGGGCGGAGGCCGAGCCGGCGGCGCCCGCCGTGGGCCGCTGGGGCGCCGAGTGGCCGAGTTGACTCGCTTCGGATGCCGACCGGCACCTGACCAGGCAACCCCTGCCGCCCGCGCGCTGGGGCGCCCCGCGGCGGACACTCGAGCTCTCCGCCGCGCAGCACGAGGAGCTCGCCACGCGGCTCGAGGGCATCCTGCGCCGCCTGCTCGTCACCGACAACTACGACTCCGTCAGCAACTTCATCTCGCTGTACGATGCGTACGACAAGTCGCGGCGGGTGCTGTACGACGTGTACGAAGCGTACGCGCCGCCGATCCGCGCCAAGAAGCACACGTGCGTGGGGCTGGGGCTGGAGCTCATCAAGCGCTGGCGGGGGCTCGAGCGCTGGTACAAGGGGTTCGCGCAGGCGGCCTCGCTGTACTCCTGCGAGGAGGCGGTGGAGCGCGTGCGCGAGTACGTGGCGCTGGGCGGCCCGGACGCCGTGCTAACGGCGGAGAAGGAGCACGTGATGGCGGGCGTGCCCGTGCGCATCGACGGCCGCGCCGGCGTGCTGCTCGCCGACCCGGGGTACCACGTGCCGAGGATCGTCACCGTCATGGCGGACCGCGCCTACCCGCATACCGGTTAGTACCTACCCTTACCAATCCTTATAAGCCTATATATGCTTGTCCACTGCTGGAAGTAGGACTCTGCTAATGCACGCCACTGACCTCAGTTTGCAGCTTTTTGCATCCAGTTATTGCCAGTCGCTTTTCGCAAATTGTCACTCCACCTGGCCACAGGGCGTCCTACTCTACGTTTCTCTATATGTTTTCTCCACTCGAGAACTCGTTTCCCCAACGGTTATCGGTTGTTCGGGAAATTTGACCACCCCACTGCCACTTCAGCTTGCTTATCCTTAGAGCTATGTTGGTTCTCTGTCGTATCACTTCATCCTTCACAGAAACTCTAAGCATAATTCTTTCCATGGCTCGCTTACCTTAAACTTTGTGGACTAGTCTGACCGGTTTACTCGCAGAATGTCCCCCATTCGCAAAATGTTACGCTGACGTAAAAAGTCTCATTCGCAGATCGTCCCATTTTCAAAACGTCCCATTCGCATAATGTCCCATTCTCAAAATGACCCATTCGCAAAATATCCCATGCATTCTACTACTGTTAGAAAAAAGATACCGCATCCAAATCAGGGGTTTAGAAGTTATGGTGGAATAAACATAAATCTACACACATCCATACATAATATACATCCATTCATACCTACTTACACAGATAATAAACATGGATTTATACTTACCTACATACATATAAAGACAAACATTATTTATCAAATAATACTATAAAAATAAATATAGCATTAAAACAATAAGTACCTATATTCAAAGTTTTTTTTATTAAATAAGTAGTGTCTAATCTAGACACCAGACATCAAAATTAATAGCCCTTGATATTTAAAAATATAATTACAATAATCAGTGTAGAAGTTCTGGTTGAATAAACATAGATACATGATAAGTATAATTAAAAAAAAAGAAAAGCTAAAAACGTTAACTTTTACGTTTTTAAGTTTTATTTTTCTAATTTTTTTTTCCTATTCTCTTTTAAAATTATCTTTTTTAAGTGTTTTTCTTTTTTTCCACCGTAACTTCTAAATACCTGATTTGGATGCGGTATCTTTTTTTTAACAGTAGTAGTGTGCATGGGACATTTAGCGAATGGGACATTATGCGAATGGGACGTTTTGAGAATGGGTCGACCTGCAAATGGGACTTTTTACGTCAGCGTGACAATTTGCGAATGGGACATTCTTGCGTCATTTATATTTTTTTATTGTTTAGTAGGTAATCGGATATTAACATCAATGCTATTTGTACTAAATAGTACTATTGACCGAGCGAGCGCGAAGCGTCTCCGAAACGGAGCTTGGGCAAAAATGCTTTCGTATGTCAGGATGTCCGCCTGTCCGGATCTCTGTTCTCCTCTACAGGTCGCATTTCTTAACCGATCTAGACGAAACTTGGTATATTTAGAATTTTTAACCGCCGGGGATTTTTGAGTAAGGGAGGGGGTACTTCCTCAAAAAAGGGGGTTACTGAATATCTACGCCTTATTAGATCGGATTTCGACGGTTCTTTTTTTTACTTGAAATTTGAAAGGTAGTAACTTTAAATTGGTGTCATAAAAATTTGGTCAAGCTTTGATGAGGATTTTCGGCGTGATGAGCAGCTGCTCAAAATGCAGTAAATTTCTCATTTTTAGGTTTCTACCAGTGGAATCAGCCCTTTAGGGATAGATGGAGCACCTTGGTATAATAATTAACATTAATATGTTAGATGTACAATAAGGTAACTAGATGGCGCTTCTGAGCACCGCTAGATTGTTTGCAAAAAAAATTGTACGCGCGAGTTTTATAGCTCACAGATACACTAGTTTAACAAAACGGTGTGACCACGAGTCCGTCACCGTTTATTCAGTGCTACAACTTCCGCGAAATGTACTATTGCATCATAGATATCAGCGTTGAATCTGCTCCCTTACCTTACAAACCTGTCCCCAGGCTGGTTCACCCAATCGGACGAGCCTCACTGCCGCAAGGAGTACAACTACGTGTTCAACCCTCACAACAGCAGCTACGTGGAGTGGCAGGAGCGGGAGACCAGAGGCGGCTCCGTGAAGAACCAGACCTCGCTGGTGTACGTCGCCAAGCCCTACCTGGACGGCGTCAATGTCACCGAGAGGAGGAACTTGGTGTATAACTTCAGGTAGGACATTTGGCATATAAGTTTTTTAATCGAAGGAAATGGTTCTGTGACAATATCTGACTGAACCAAGCGAATACAGAAATAGGTAGGCATGTGAGAACCTAGATAGCTCGCGGTGGATTCGCGTGGTTAGGATTGTTAAACTTAATAGGTATTCTCATATAATACTAAAGGCTGATTTTACATAGTCACAATCATAAAAATGTGGGTTTCGTATTCCACACTTTCCTCCTCCAAATCTCAATAGATTGGAACAAAAATACTCCACAAAGGCAATATTGTTAATAATTCTGCATCTGTAGGTATGTTTTTTAATACCTAATTAGTTCACAAAAAATATGATAGCTCTAATGCCAAAATCCAGGGAGAAAATCTGGGAATACTTTTGTATAGGAAATTGGTTCAGATATTTCCTCTTTCATATTTTTTTACAGTATAATATAATTCCTAGTGCATAAATTTCACAAAAATTGTTCCAAACCACTCTGTCTTGAGTGGCTTTTGGCTCTTGTCTTGCACTCTATACATGGTAATACTGTGACTATAAATACGTACCTAGCTATCGTTGTGTTATCTAATACAATTTTTAAAGTTACGTGCCCTAAATTAACATGTCACAACAAGAGCTCGTGCTCGTGACACAAATGATGATAAAGCTGCAGTCAACACATTAATCGTCTGTTATTATTGATCTAACAAAGAGACTTTTCACGTGTTACGATAACATAACTGTGTCATCACAACGACCCATCTATTCCTGACTAACCGCTGCCTTACAAAATGAGGTGATCATCACAACACAAAGGACGTATGATGTCTCTAATTTCTCTTTGCCTGTTTACTCATAAAGGATCTCTTGTCTCCTGTTTACTCATAAAGGATCCCTTGTCTCGTGTTTACTCATAAAGGATCCCTTGTCGCCTGTTTACTCATAAAGGATCCCTTGTCTCCTGTTTACTCATAAAGGATCCCTTGTCTCCAGTTTACTCATACAGGATCTCTGGCCAAAGCATCGGTCTGCTGCCATGTGATTCACGTAGCTTATATAGGTATTTTTCATTAGTCTTTTTTGATTTGTACAAGATAATTTGGTATGGGACAGGCTTATAGTAATATTTTCTCTGAGGATTGCTGCACGGGTATTTGTAGGAGAAGGGTCTGTCTGTATTTTTGTTTGTGTATGCTATCCACTGAGTACGTAGTAGTAAGCAGTTGTCTATGGTGCTACCTCATAATATCTCTGGGACTGCCGATTTGGGTCATCGTTTTTAATTTGAAATGGAAGAGATATTCAGTGTGATCCCATCCATAACATCCAAATTAGTTAGAGAGTTTTAAAAAAAAATATATCCATTTTTATTTATTGGTTCATTTGTTTTATAGTAGGCAATTTAAAGTAGATTTATTTATTTATAGAATTATTTAAAAAAGTAGGCAGGTCGATTTCGCTATCCTGGATACGACCCCCTCCAACACCCGAACCCACCTAGTTTCGCTAGTAACGAAATTCCATCCAATCAGTACATAGAGACGGTCTTCTTCTTACGATCTTTCAATAATTACCCCGACACGGCACGAGCTGTACCACCGACACACCAGCCTTCTTCAGCAGGGAATTTGTATCCTTAGGTACCTACTTATAATCTAAATTCAATGCTAACCATAGTGTTCTCCCCCAGGAGCCTGCTATCCCGCGACCAGAAGGGCCACCTAGTGGCGGGGCTCTACTTCCCGGTGGGAGCGCACAGCAAGGACGCGCACTTCACACTCTTCTTCGACAACGGCAACGAGAAGTGCAAGAAAAAGTACAAGTTTACCGACTTTGCCGATCCTAACAATGTAAGTATAAAAATAAGTTGTCGTGACTTCGACTATGTAGTATGATCATCAGGATCTATGTAGTATGATCATCAGGATCTATGTATTATGATCATCAGGATCTATGTAGTATGGAGAGTGTGCACAAGAACTGCACAACCTGATTCCCCCATCACCTTTCCATCACCGTACGACTAGACGATCAGCAAAGCGCCATCCTTTCATGGTTGAAATACCTCGCATAAGAACGAAGCGCTTCTTCATTTATTATAAGACCTGCAAAGGAGTGGAATGCTCTGCCCTCGTCAGTGTTTCCGGTAAATTATAACCCCGGTGTGTTCAAGTCAAGAGTGAATAGGTATCTACTAGGCAAGCGTGCTACACCTTCGACCACATCATCGCTTTCCATCGAGATCGTGGTCAAACGATTGCATAGTCCGTAATAAAAAAAATATAAAAAAATATCAGGATCTATGTATTATGATCATCAGGATCTATGTAGTATGATCATCAGGATCTATGTAGTATGATCATCAAACAGCAAGGGTAGTAAAGGCAGCCGTAGCGAACCTGCATCTCTATCATGGTCCTACTAGCTCGACCGACTATTTCAATACTAAGGCCCGTATTAATAAATCGCTCTTGGTTGAGCTCTCAAGTGCGATATCAACTGATACGCTCTCAAGTTGTGATCAGCATCTTAAGATCGTCGCTGATTAATAAAGACATTTCAAGAGCATCTCAGATCATGTCGCTTTCAAGAGCCGCATCTCAAGATGCTACGTCACGAACCAGAACTTGAGAGCAAGATAGAATGAACTACGAATAAACGATTTATTTTCTTTAGTGAAAGTTCGGTTTTTGCTCAAATAAGATATAGCGTAAGGTTAAAATTTATTACTTCGATGTAGTTGAATTAAATTAAATAAGATTATATTAAACGTAATGTTTATTTTCTACATTATTATCATAACCTTACTTTAGTTTTTTTGTAGAAAGGATGCAAGCCATAATATTTGTCTATATTTTCAAATTTACACTATCTATTATGGAACTTAACGCAATTCATCAACAAATAACTATAAACTATGAAAATAAAAATTCGCTGATCAGCCATGCAGTATTTCCAGCGCGTATCCTTTGGTTACGATTTCGGATCTTTTTAGACTTCAGCGAGTCCTCGCCAGGTTCTGATATCTACCAAATCTTCGGATCTTTTCGCAATCATGCTATATAAATTTGTTTATTTCCAGAGGAATAAAAAAATATTCTTATAATGATGGTTAATATAACAATAATTATCAACTTCTGATATAATATTTTCGAAATCCTTGATTCTAGCAACTGGCAATCACGCTCTCAAGTCACGGATCGACTGCACTCAACATTCTGCATCTCAAAGCACATCGCAAGTGCGGTCTTGAGAGTCGAGATTGATTTATTATTAAACACTAGCTCAGCTGATTACGGCATCTCAATCAACAGCTTAAGATATGTTTATTAATTAGATTAGCATCTTGAGATCGCTCTCAATAGCGCTCTCAGAGTTGAGGTCGGTTTATTAATACGGCCCTAACGCGTGAATCCTAGCCCTAACTTTTAGATAGATAGATAACTCTTTATTGTATACCAAAAAATTACATAAACAAATGAACTAAAACTTATGAAATATTATTGTGTAATGGGCGGTCTTATCGTTTAAAAAGCGATCCCTTTTAGACAAACTTCGGATGTAGAGCAAATCAATACAACATACAGTGGTGTGCTCCTAGGTATCATAAAAAATTGCTAATTAAACGAAGATAAAATTGTTTCAACCGTTGTGAAACCATTATAAAATGAAAAAAAACCGAACGGTAACTTAACGTAACAGTTCGATGGCACCCGGTTCGAACCTTGGCGCTGCACATTGAGAGCATAGCGATCTTGGCCCTACTAGGTCGACTATTACAATACTAAAATGAGTGAGTCCTAGCCCTAGCTGTTGTGAAACCACATAATTTGAAATAACATTTTTGCCGAACGGTGACTTCTGCGCAGATGGTTTAATTGACGTCTCTGAGTGAGCAGAGATTATTTTAATAGGTCTTGCCTCGGTACATTCTGCTTGTAATTGCGAGTCCGTCGCCTTATTATTCCACGCGTCAAACGTTCAAGACTGCTCACGCGTCGACTATTGCGTAATTGATGTTGGAAAACAAATAGTTCACATTGCATTGTTGGCCGGGAGTCTGCCAAATTGTATCGATATGTTTAGAAAACAATCCATAGGTACTTACATAATGGATATTATGCCCCTAGGGCATGTAGGCAAGTTATTAATGACTTACCTACATGGCTTTAATGAATTAATGAAATTAATTTAATTAATGAATTGAAGCATTGGGCAACCAGGGCGTTAGGCACCCAAGGCCCGTTTTGATGTTATTGCATCAAAACATGCAAAGCTCTATCTAGTTTCATAAGACAAAAACTCATTTGGATCTATTGCTTATGGATGGCGTAATATACATTACGTGAGATGGTTGCGCTACACCCTCGTTGCATGGATTACGAATATGCGTTTGAATTTCAAACACATTACGACCTGCAACTTGCGGAAAGTTAATGTAAGAGACTAAACCACATAAATATCTAAAACTTTTATTTATCCCTTAAGGTGCAAGGTTTCGCTCAGCGCGCCAAATTCAAATTTTCTTCAGCTTAATTACTCGTCGTGGGTTCATGAAAACTTATTTTGCGGCAATAAATGGGTTGTGTCAAGAAATTAAGGTTAAAATGATCACCTAGATAATATTGGTTTAGCTACAATTGTCAATAACCTAATTTTCGTCTTGGTTTTTGGTTTATTGACAAAATATGTACTTATACTAGCTTTAACCTTGATTTTTTGTTTTGTGGAATTTCTTGATACAACCTATTTATTGCCGCAAAATAAGTTTTCATGAACTCACGATGAGTAATAGAGCTGTAATTGACAAACAACGTAAGAAAATTTGAATTTGGCGCGCTGAGTGAAACGTTGCACCTTAAAAACCGTTTATAAATGAACGCCCAATTAATTTACCGGTTTGGTGCAACAAGCGGATAACATGTATTTGTTTGTCGTATGAGGTAGTGCTGGCCTCTGGTGTCAGAGTTTGTCAAGCCGCCCGAGGGCCTCTGACATGGCTTAACGACTGCTATTAATCAATAACAGCCGGGACCGACAGCTTAACGTGCCCTCCGAAGCACGGAGCGATGGAAAACCGCACGTAACTCAGAAAAGTCATTGGTTTTGAACCCGGTATCGTTGGACTCTAAATTGCACTATAGAACCGTTAGGCCACCATCGCTCTTTGTAACATGTATTAAAAAACTATGTTGGAGTTTCTAATTATCTTAAGATAACAATAATATTAGAATCTTGTAAATGAATTATAAAAATATGATAAAGTTCATGGAATAAACTTTAATAATATTAAGAAGTTATATCTATCACACCACTAAAACTTTAAATTCAATTATCTTGGAACTCACTTTTTTGAGTATCGCCCTTGTTGCACCCAATGCTTCAATTGGACAATATAAATAGATGTGATGATCATCCAATAGCTTTGATAGTGTCTAAAATATTGTAAGGGATCTATATATATGACCAGTAACTCGCCCCGGCATCGCACGTGTAGGGCTCACAGCGCGTGTAAGGGATCTATATATATGACCAGTAACTCGCCCCGGCATCGCACGGGTAGGGCTCACAGCGCGTGTAAGGGATCTATATATATGACCAGTAACTCGCCCCGGCATCGCACGGGTAGGGCTCACAGCGCGTGTAAGGGATCTATATATATGACCAGTAACTCGCCCCGGCATCGCACGGGTAGGGCTCACAGCGCGTGTAAGGGATCTATATATATGACCAGTAACTCGCCCCGGCATCGCACGGGTAGGGCTCACAGCGCGTGTAAGGGATCTATATATATGACCAGTAACTCGCCCCGGCATCGCACGGGTAGGGCTCACAGCGCGTGTAAGGGATCTATATATATGACCAGTAACTCGCCCCGGCATCGCACGGGTAGGGCTCACAGCGCGTGTAAGGGATCTATATATATGACCAGTAACTCGCCCCGGCATCGCACGGGTAGGGCTCACAGCGCGGTATTTTTCTTAATTTTAGCATTTTTATTCCCGTCGTAACTTCTAAATGAAAGGCTCGATTCGAATTTAAAGAGGAGTTTACATGTACATAATCAACCTTGATTATGAAACTGTTTAGTTGGATAAGGATTAATATCATGACAAATGTCATCATCATTCGATTCAACTCGTGTTTTGGTTGACTTATTTGAACAAAAAAGGTTTAGAACTATAATAGTTATAGCCTCGCTTATTAGATCTTATGGTATATCTTTTGTGGGTAATGATGAGTACTATACACGTGTAGTACTTTATTTTATGTATCATCAATAGTTTATACAGCGCACGCCAAATAATGACTTTAATAGGCAAATTTTTGATACCTTGGATTACATTATTACAATTTTAGTAGGGACAACAATTTTATCGAAAAATAATATTCTGCCCATGTTACTCGCTGGTAATGTAACATTCAATAGGAAAAATAATTATTAAAACGGTTTAATTGAGTTTACATTTACAAACAAACAAATCTTTTCTCTTTGTAATATTAGAATATTATTATTATCTTTGTATTATTAGTCATTTGATTATTCATGCAAGCTCACCAAGAGCAGAATTGTAGATCTCAATATACAGAGAAATACCTTTCACCAGGCCTTAGGTATCTTTACAATACCTACAAAATACAATCCAATACCTAATGAGTAGGTAGGTATGTAACTATGCACCCATAGTACGAATAACCCGAAAGTACTTATCAACTTTCGAATTCTCTGAAGCGTATAATCAAGGGCCCATTATGTCATGTCCGCTCCTTTCTTGTCTAATTTTCCTAATGATCCATATTGTGTAGAGAACATGTCATTCTGTCTGCTTCTGATTTATTCATTAAGTAATTACGGGCTAAAGAATGTTGTAGACATTAAACAAACAACACATAACGATGTTGAGCATTCTTTAGCACAACATCCGGCAGATATTAGGGACATATTATGCTGACGACTTTATTGTCACGGCGCATTCCTGAAAAGTGCTTGAATGATTTTAGGTTCCATGACCATTCAAACCTAAAATAATGCAAGCCAACCTGAGATGTCAACCTACTACTAACTAACCTACTGACTATCCTCGTAACTAACACGTGTTAGTTACGAACAAAGAAGAGTGGAAACCGGCCCGTGCGCGCTTATGTTTGTTTGTTCGCATGAGTCCAATTTTCTCATGAACAACTTTTTAAACTGTTACAGGACTCGTTGACTTGAATTGAATACGTGTTTAGAAGCAGAGTGCGTGCGCGTTTCGAGACGGTTTAAGGAAATAAGCGTCCCTCTCCCTCCCAAACCTTGTTGAATCGAAACTATGTCAAAATTAGGAGACTGGAATTTTAGATCTGTGCGATGGGCGCATGCTTGGTATCCCGTAGTACTTATTTATTCTTTATGCCTCACAGGTATTAAGATTCAGAATCTCCATCTTCTGAAGTGTCAGTCCACTGCTGGAAGCTGGAATTGGGATCTCCCAAATCACATCCCAAAGTTGGCGATATGTAATTAATATTGAAAGTATTAAAGGACATGAAAAAGTAGTTTCAATGCGATTGGTTGTACTAATTGTTCGAAAGGTAGGCAGACTGAGAAAGTTGGCAAACAGTACGCGCAGATCGCCACTGCTCTTCGGCCAGACATTGCGTAAACATCGTCACTTCTCTTACCCGAAGCCCTACACTTCGTTTGTCAAGTCTCGGACTCAACTCCAGGACACGCCTACACCCAACGGATATCGGTCCTTCGGCAAATATGGCCAGTCTATTGCCACTTCAGCTTGCTAATTTCGATTTATGTCTTTTACCCTCGTTCCATACAATATTTCAGAGAAAGTCCGAACATAGCCCCGTCCATAGCCCGCTCAGAGACTTTTAATTGGCAGAATAGTTGTAACGTGAGTATCCATGTCTCGTCCATTGTAGGTACATATTATTCATTGTTTTCCTATATCTATTTATTTTTCTAGGTGTCAATATAAGGCCGTTGACCTGGTGACTTTATTGCGTCTATCTGGCCCTAACATATTTATTTGTTATTTTCACAGGTACCAGAAGCTTTATCCGAAGAGATACAGCTTTGCAACACCCAACTGAACTACAAAGACGGTGAGCTGCTGAAGATCCTGTGCAAGCTATCCAGAGTGATGTCCAACGAGACATTCATTGACCAAATGCTGGAAATCAACGACGACATCTGCCGCCTGTGCATTTGACAGTGGGACAAAGATGGCCGCCAAGACACGCACAAAATGGCTGACAGCGCCAAAATGGCGGCCACAACCGATAATAAAGAACTGTCACCTCTAAACCCCGACAAAGTGTAGTCTTCCCTTTTATTCGGCTAAATTTATTTGTAGCATAATAATGATTTTGTAACATTATTTTTATGCAATGGTTAGTATTTTTTTTGGGTAACGGGATTTTATTTGGTATATTAGTAGCTAGTAAGGTTAGAATGAATTTTCTTATTTGGTCTATCTAGTAACTTCATTATTTACTGAATGTAATGTCTACTTTCCTATTATACAGCGATGATTTGTCTAAACACTGGATTCTCATAAATAAAAGACGGTTATTCTGTATTTACTAATTTATTCTAATTTCACCACACATTAAAATGAGAATTCTTGTTCATTAAAAATAATTATGTTTAAAATATGTCTATTATTTCTATGTCCGGCTAGAAACCGAAAATAAAACCGACAAGGAAAAATACTGAAGGAATTCGTCGTGAGTCCTGCCTATGTTTTGTGCGGCGGGTTGTCAATACCTACTATCAGGCGTCGACCTAATTAGACGCGATCACGCGACCATCGCAAGTTCGCGCGAATTTTGTTCGTACGAATCTGCGATCAAACATACTGATGTCGAATAGGCGTCCTAATCGACATTTGCGAGATGACTAATATGTTTGTTTAATTTATTGTTTTGTTTTAGGATCTAATCGCGTGATCGCCTTCAATTAGGAAGAAACAAGAAAACGTCGAACTAAAAACTAATTTAAGATGAATTTAGCATACATTGTTGCGGTGAAAGCGAGCAGCTGTACTTAAAAGAACTATTCACATTTTCTTAGGCTAAACTATGCTTCTTAGACACATTGAAGGAACAATGAGTAAAGCCATTTATTCTGTGCAACAGCTTCATAAATTCATAATAATTACACGAATTTGAATTGCCAAAGAGTAAGAAATTTCGAAATTAGAGCTACACTGGGCTGCAAAGGAAGCGGGTCGGTAACAAAAACCTCGGTAACTTCCAAAAAAATTGGAACTAGCTTAATGAAATTAAGACTGTGCTATAGACCATTTTATAATGCTTGAATAAAAGACATAAAATTTCCAGATCATGAAGTTCATTTTGAATGAAAGTAGGGTAAGTAATAAATGAAAAAAGGACACTAGATTTCGATAAATGTGCCTCGGTGCAATTTCCACACATTTTAGTACTTTGTATTGCCACCTCGAGCTGTGACTACAGTTATACGGCTTGCCATGCTTTCCACCAGATTTCTGAGCTGATGCTAAATTATAAAAATAGCTATTATTTTATATTTATAGTTTTAATACAATCACCAAAAATAAATAAAATGGTTTTAATTCTTCATAAATTTGTAATGAAATAAACTTTAATTTAGTTTTTGTTTTAAAAGGATTGCTCAAACATTTTAAAAATTATAACCGACCGCTTTCTTTGCGGCAGTGCACTTTCGGTTTTGCATGAAACTGAAAACTCTTCCCAATTTTGTCAAGATGAACAATGATTTGCTTTTTTTGTTGCGAAAAAGCAAAGGTCAGTCTACTCTACAAAATATAGGATCAATCTTATTCCTTTTATGTTTGAAAATGTACCCTTACTGAGAACAGTACAATTTCTTTTAAACATAGTGATTTTAAAAAAAATGTGGTCTTTAAATATTGCTTTTTGAGCTATTGCAATATGACTATTGAATTGAATTTAATCAGATAAATTGCCTTACGAATGAACTGTACACGCTTGTGGCTGTATCAATTACCTTAACAACTATATTAATGCATCTACACTAGATTTACCTCTATATTTGTGATAAAGACACAAAAAACTGTATTTGTCTCTATCCAACTTAACGACTTATGACAGAGACAAATACTGTTTCAAAGTTTGCGACGTTGGGGCATTTGTAGAATGAGTTGAATTCTCATTAATATAATAAATTATTTAAGATCGATTTCTTAAACCATAACTAAAATACCAAACCATAACCAAATATTTTGTTTATTTGGAATTTCGGTTTCTTTACGAAATTCTTAAAGTAGTTATCAGAAGCTTTAAAGACAGCAAATGATTTAATTAACAGGCAATTATCTAAAAAATATGTCAATTAACCATCTAACTATGTTTTACGCCGTCATGTGGACTTCATTCGCTCGATGATTGCTCTTTCGCATAGAAAGAGACAAAAAACGCCAATCCAAGATTAAAAATAGTTTAGTTTAAAAATTAACGTACTAAAGCTACACAAAAAAGGATATCAATGGCAAAAATTCGGACATTTCACTCCTTAAACTAAACTAGACTAAATTTCTTCAAATGTAATTTAAACCTTGTCGACTTTGTAACAAGGTCTTTTCGTCCCTGGCATCTATTCTAAACTTACGTCAATTTAAACTGCACCGCTTAAAATAATGTAATTAAAACAGATTTTTATCACAATGTCCAACAGTGTTTGGATAAATTCGGACACGCTCTGAGACAGCGTTTGGAGAAATCGGGACTCTCGCCGCGTGGAAATAAAGTTGATTTTAAGCTGACAGGCTTTAGTGATAGTTTAATGAGTGAGGATTAGATGTCAGGGGCAAAAATACCTTGCTACGAAGCCAACAAGATTAAAATTACATTTGAAGAAATTAAGTTTACTTTAGGGTATGTCCAATTCGCTAGCAATATCCTATCTCTTACTAATTTTAAGTAGATTTATCAAGCATTTATTAAATCTAATCGGAGGTCAGGCTGTCTTCAGATTTAGTTTTTAAGTTGGGAGTATAACTTTGCTCCAAGAAAAACGTTGCAGTGATACTGTCAATATGCCTACCTTTGTCGCAGAAATACAACAGATTATGTTGATTCATGTAAGGCCACTGAAATACGGAGTACTAACCTGTTATATACTATTAATTATTCTATGGTATCATTAAGACATTTTGAAGCACAACGGGTCAACTATTATCAGTAACAACGTGTCGTAATCTTTATTTTATAGACGCAAGCGTATTACTTATAAATTCTACACGTAAATGTATAACTGACATTACGATATATGTATATGTGTGTGTGTGTGTGTGTGTGCTACGTCGATCAGTAGTCGCTGTTTTACACTATTATCCATTATAAACCAATTGTTTTGGTGTTGTTTAATTCTAGTGATAAGTTTAGTGTGTTCAGCTAGGCATTTAAAAGTCGTTTCAATGAAACCTAGGATAGACTATTTCGAAATTTAAACGCTAATCCCAGCCGGTTGTTATCGTTATGTAAGGGTTTGATTTGCAAGATAAAATCCAAAATTGACTTAATAACACCAGGCTCCACTTTTAAGGGGTTTTTCCATAAATATGCTGGGTCAACCACAAACCTGATATATGTGAAACTATACATATATGTTTATGAGTTCTTTATCTCTCCATGGTCAAGACAAAAACGTAATCTTATCTTATCAAAAATTACGTTATTTTCAGTAATATATTAATTTTTCTACTAAACGGCTTAGGTTTTATTCTTTTTATAGAGTGGCTTTTTATCGTTGATTGACGATATTCTGCCAAATTATTAGGCAGAATTTATTAGATTATTATATTAAATTATTTTATTTAGGTTTTATGTCTAAAATAAATCTCACAGCAAGAAAATTTAGTTTATTATTCACTGTCAAGACAAAATTTACCTAACTAAATTATTAGCCTGCCAATAAAATAAAATAACTTTTGAGAATTACGTCATTTAGTTCTGAGCTAAATTGTGTGTTCAAACAGCGCCCGCGATATTCATCCTCGTTACGCGTGTACTTCAGTGCTTGTTGCGGGTAGCGGGTGGCAAATTGTAGAGGTGAGTGGGGAGTGGCAAAATTTATAAATGGAGCCTGGCCTTAATAAAGAACTAAGTTACCGACATAGCTCTCAGAATTAGCAAACTGAATTGAAAATATCCCGGCCACGTAGATCGTAGAACCGATAACCGCTTGAAAATAATGGTTCTCGAATGGCGACCACGGACCGGGAGACGCAGCATAGGACACCCATGTATGTTAAAGCTCTTATCAAGTATAAAATTACGTGTAGTGAATAATCTGTAGATCAGCCTCTATTCAGTACATAGTAAAGCGTGTCCTTTGAACTCTATGTTTCTATTTGGGAATTATACATACATAAAGCTTCTCAGAAACAGGCTAATATCTGAATCTGATGATCTGTTTCTGATTATTTATTATTTGACTAGGCCTAGCCAAAAAGCTGCTGCAACATACAGCAACAATGTTGGAGAACAATCGGCATAACCTATTGAACTAAATATACAATTACGCAAACTATGCCGTTTCTGAGGACCTTTAAGTCTGGTAAGTCATCACGAATCGTGCTTTTGTTAATTAGGCTACGTGGTCTTGGCTCCCCTCATGTCTCCCCGAGACAGGGAGATTCTGCTAGTGGTCTTAACTCACCCGGGCGGGGAGACAAGAAGATTTTGCTTGTGGCTCAAAAACTGGAGACAAAATTTCATACCTTATCCGTAATTTTGAAAGTTTTCTTTACTCCCCAATAATCTTCTGTCATTATTAAGTAAATGAAATAATTATACTAAAAAACTATATTGCTATAGCATTGACTATAACAATATTATATTGAACTTGTTTTGAGAAAGACAATTAGCGGTGCATACTTTTTCAAAGATTGGTAAGTACGACGATTGTATTTGTATTTATTCTCTTTGAGTCAAGGCAAGGGGGGTAAGGAACACATTCAAAATTACGGAAAATGTATGGATGTCTCCCCACTCCGGGGGGCCAAGACCACAAGCAAAATCTCCTTGTCTCCTCTAGTGGAGACACAAGTGCAGCCGAGTCCACGATTATTTTGTCTCCCCACCCGGGGGAGACAAGACCACTAGCAGAATCTCCTTATCTCCCCCAAGGGAGACTTGAGGGGAGCAAGACCATGTAGCCGTTAATTATACACGTAAATATACAAATACGAGTATGAGCGATCTATCCAAACCAAACGTAGTAGAATCAGACAATAGTCAGACCAATTCAATGGAGTAGTTATTACATGGGATGGCCAAGCGTTAGAGATTAAGTCCCTCCATACCGTCAAGCGGGATCCCGCGACGGAGGAGCCCACTGTAAACTGGTGATTTTTACTAAAAGCGTAAATTGCCTATTTTTGTAGAAATCACCAGTTTTCAGTGAGCTCCTCTGTCGCGGGAGCCCACTTAACGGTGCTGAGGGACTAAAGGTGTCATTTTTTGTCGGTCGATATTTTGTAACTCAACAAACTAACTTTATGTCGATATATGCTTAGTCGCTTGACAAGTCAATCGTCCACAGTTTCGCGTGTTATTGTGTACTTTTACTGTGCTGGATGGTTTTGGGGAAATGTTTATTAGACTGACGATGGAGATGGGTTATGTGGATAACTTAAATGGTCGATATTTTATAGGAACCCCTATTTATTTTGCAGCTGAGTCAATTTGGAACAAATAGGAGAAAACAAAAATAGAGATTTTGAGGTACCTCGATGTTTTATTTTATTTATACAATGTGCGTGGGGTAAATGCTTGTGTAATTTCTAATTAAAAATTAACTATTCCCAATCTATCTCCTAGCTATTATAAACACTTAAATCGAAATTCCTAGTCCCGGTTATGTCACCTCTTAATTTAGTCCAATTACTAACGTGTAAGCCGGAAATATTAAAATGGCTTGAAATGAACCGTTTCTCAAAATCTCTTTCTACCATTTGCTTCGGAGTAGATGTTCATTAGAAACTAATTAGATTCATTGCCGTTTTATAATGACCTTCTTATACGTAGTTGATCTAAAATTATGTTAGTTACCTATGAAAAATATTTAAAAATATAATTTAACTATAATCTATAAACATTTTAATTAAAATTAGAAATAACTTTCTTTACGCTGAGATTATATGCATTGGACGCGCATTACGTGGGGCGAACGCGCCTAATTTAGAATTATTTATATGAAATGATATGAAACTCTGCGCACTTATCCGAGCCGAACGAAGAATTCGGATGGGGAATTCGTGTTGAGTTGCGACGGCCCAAAGTTCCGATCGATCGTCCAAATCTATACCCGAAACTTTACACTTTTGGCACACAATACAGGTAACAGGGAAAGTTGACCTAGATTTTTAAGGAAGCTATTATTTTGATTCGTCTCCGACAGATTTGACCCTTTATTTATTTTCAGACTATGGTCTAATTTTTTTGCTAGTTTTACTGAGGAGGTATGCCAGATCATAAAAATAAATAATAAAACTTGAAACAACTGCTATCAGTTTAAAGTGGCTGATGGATATTTATTTAAATGTAGATTTAAGGCTTACCAACTATGAAGCACGTTATATCACAAAAAAAAACTATGGAACTTCCTGCAAATTATTTAAATAACTTGTACATACCCCCTACGTAAAACTAGCAAATAATTGGACGCTAGCTTGAAAAAACTAAATGAAATTAGAGCAATAAATGAAATTTATAAAAAACCTTTAAAACTGTTTAACTTTTGTTGTTTAAGTGGGTTATAGGGAAACATCTATTGGAAACGACCCAAATAATAATGTTCTTAAATAATAGGTCGACTTTCCCTGTGACCCTGTATACAGTACTAACGTACAGAATGGCCACTCTCCGCCCCGCACTATCTGCGTCGCTGCACCCCCCGCCCGCAGCTCCAGGGTCAATGTAAAGGCCGCCGCGCGCGCAACCGCACGGACGCGGGCTGTCAGACAGTAAAACAAGTGCTAACGCAAAAATGTCGCATCCAAAACTACACGCCTAAATCTAATAGACAAAAGTTTGAATGAACCCTCATACTAGCGGGTTCTTTTGTTTTGCTCGCGTACGATGTTTGTTTGGTTACATCAGTACTGTATCGATATTTGCATTCCTATTTACCTACACAAAAAGTTGGCGCGTGTACAAACGTCATGTGTTTAAATGTGTGCTTTTGGATCTGTGTGCATAGACTGATGACCTTGACCAAACACCGAACACGGATGAATAGTTACAGCCTCGAATGTCCATCTTAAAACGATACCTTACAACTCTAACGTTAAGACAGTTGCACATAATCATTGAGTGACGAGACGGGCCGGTCGCTCGCCTGATGGTAAGCGTCACGCCTGACCATAACAGTTGCAGTGCCACCCAGAACTTTGGTTGCAAAATCTCAAGCGTCACTACACTGCGCTCGTCACCCTGAGACATTTTTATGTCTCATTGCCCAGTAATTTCGCCGGAAACATTGCACTTCAAACCGAAACACGGAAATGTTTACACACTACTGCTTGGCGGTTGAATGTCTAACAAAGGTGTGCTACTTCCCCAGGCGGACTCTTACCACTAGAAATTCAATGCTTACATGCAAACTGACAGTCTATCGCCCCTTTCATTACTCGATTGTATGCAACTGCCTTAATAGCCTATTACCTAATTAACTTACAATCAATCCAAAGTAGACAACCAGTGTCGTGACAATAAGCAAATAAATAATATTTAAAATTAATTACAGTAAGGGCGATGTTACAAAAAAAAACATAGTCAAATTATCGCGAGGCAACCATAAGTTCGTAAATCTATATCAACAAGTCAAAAAAGGTTACATATTGGTCACTTTTATTTTTGTTTTTTTTACGTATGGTCGATGAACTTACCTCAAGATAATAACATCCTGATGTACATAAATCTCCAAAATTCGAAAGTCACGAATACGTCATTTTTACAAATTAACATATTGAATTTACTTTGAGACGACCTAACATATATTTATCATTAAATAAGTAAAAGAAATTCCTCTAAATAGAGATGCTATCACATACATATAGGTAGATAAATTAACATATTGTCAAAAAGAAGTACACGTAGTACTTTACATAGTACGTAAAGGTCACGTACCTTTCACCAATCAACTCACTTTACATGAAATAAATCGCAAAATGTACTGCAATTAATCAAAATTTTTATTATCAGGATGACAAAGTTACGCAAAATAAATCTCAACAAATGTACACGAACGTGGACATGTCACAAAATATACACGATCATGGTACACTTCACAAAAATTACTCGATAAGTTACGACACAAAATACACTTAGTGAAATGTTAGGACACTTCACAAAAATACACAATCGTGTACACTTCACAAAAATACACAATCGTGTACACTTCACAAAATGTACTCGATAATATATTCATAAAACTCACGAACATGTACACTTCGCAAAATACGCACGATCATAATATACTTCACAAAATGTACACGATCATGTACACTTCACAAAATATACAAGACCACGACTTCACAACTTGTACATAATCGTTTACAAAATAAACATACGAGAGCGTGTCCACGAACCTAAGTGACCGCTGTCGCTCCGCTGCTGTTTAGTTGTCGCTGTGTTGCCGCTGTCCGTGCGACTTGCCGTGTTTGTGCCGCTGTCGCTGCGGATGCGACCCGCCGTACACTTCGCGCACGCTCGTGCTGAAACACGGAAGTGATGGTAAGTTGTTGAAGGGGAGACAACTGCAAGATTGGTGAAATGTAATGTTTATTTCATTTTATTTAATAATAGAAAAAAGTATTTTGAAATATGTATAAATGTCACGGTTAGATTGTAAAAACCGATAGATTGCAATTTAACGGATCCTAATTGGTTAGATTGTAAACAAAAGAAAAATCGTCAAAGGACATGCTATTCGCTAGCTGATGGACCAATCAAAGCGCAGTTTTACTATTGTACTGATACTTTCGCCTGTTATATTGTAAACCTTTTCCTGATTGGTCGGTCTAGGTTTGTCAACATAGAGCTACAAATTAAACAGAAGCTCACGAAACGGAACCGGAGCATTCCGACCCCTACGTGGTCCGACCTTGCCCTACCCCCGGGTGCAATTCCAAAACGCGGAGCCAGAAGCTCGCAAGGAGCGAAGGGACGACGATGCCCGTTTCAAGATCAATTTTAGTCCTTGAGCTTATGTCGGTGTGAATGATCTCGAGATCATTTGCAATTGACTGTCTGTTTAATTTGTAAATCTACGGTGATAAATACGAGTTTGACCAATCAAGGGCAGGTTCACAATTTGACGGTAGCGATCGAATCTCAGAAATCGCATAAATTGCACTGATCGGTCGGTAATATTCGATCGTGCACAACGATTCGATGCGTTCACAATATTTAGTCTGTTTGTAATAAAACGAATTAGAATCCGTGGTCAGATAATAAACCGGTAACATAAACAACGAAAATAATTACCTCAAGGAAAATGTATTATCTATGGAATGATCCTATTCATTGTCTGATTGTTGGGCATGTGAACACGAATCTTGCTTAAGGCTGACAATCCACTATAGCGGAAACGCGCGGGACTGGCGTAGTGGATATGACTGTTGATATTTTTGTGTACGAATTTTATTATGATAGACGGTTTTAAGTTTCACCATGACATAGCTAAATAAAGACGTTGGTAAGGTTTTCCATTGCTTGGCTGTTCCCGTAGTAAATGTAAAAGCGAAACGCTTATTACGAATCGGTGGAATGACAACCATGTACGGATACCTTGTTTCCGCGTATCTCCGCTTTAGTGGACTGTAGGCCTTATTGTGCTTTATTCACCTAGTTTTTTTTATTATGATGTCAAGCCACCACCAAATGTACAAAAAATATCAATTTAACTCTTTCACTGTTGAAAACACATATGTTGTGTTTTTGAAAGCGCGACGCCAGTGCGGCAAAGCACGCCCAGCGTGTTTTTATACGTGACAGTAACGTCAGCACCCGGAGTGTCAAAGGTCAGCAGTGAAAGTGTTAAGAATAATGGCACGCTTATTTCAAAACATCCATGCCACCATAGCAATATATATACATGCCCGAAGAAAAACTTTTTTTTTAAACTTATCCAAATAATCAGCTAAAGTATATACAGCCTCGAAAATATAAATAAATACGTTAAAGTTAAATTACGATATCGTTTAATAGTAGTATCGCCTCCTCCAGTATCTGGAACTGTTCCAAATAGAAAAGTTTTTATTAATTTCAGTTTAGGAAATTTAGTATTTATAAAGAAGTGATATGTTTTCTGGTTTTGGTTAAAACGATGGAAATGATTTCATGGATGGTGAATTAATTGTGAAAAAGAGGTAGAGTGGAAAAATAACAATCAAAGTTAATCATGGAACCTGATAACAAAATGTCTTCTTACATGATATACCGATAAATATCACTTAAATACTATAATGGACTTATATATGAACGCGTGCTATTAAAAATGAATAACAAGTATACCGTGGCTATTAGCGGGCCGTAGTAGAAATAAAACAATGTCTATCAACGATATTACGAGATTGCATAGTAATAACAAGAAAAGTAAGAATTACACGCTTTTTAAAAGCTTTTGTTTAACTTCACTTGTATGTATGTATGTCATGTAATTTTGCTTATTTCACCCACTTCCACTGAAGAAGAAATTTGGCACACACGTTTGGTTCTCGTGACATGACATGACTCAAAACACTGCGCAGTAAGAGTGACGTCACGGCTTGCTAAATATTTTAAATTCGCTGTTGTTTTGTTCCTGTGTGACTTGCGCTTTAAGTACACCTTTGTGCAATAGTGACGTCATATGGTAGCCATGACGACTATGTTAGATTTGACGCGATTCAATTCAACAACTCTCAAAAGTGCAAAATACACAGTGACATTGAATTCGATATTTTTGTAAATGTATGTACTCAGTCCATGCAATAGACTGTAGTACTAAATATGAAAGTAAATAACAGTAACTAATATAACATAAAAATAGGCATTATTAAATTTGTCAAAATTCAAACTGGTTATCCCTGCGACATCGCGGAAGCGGGCCAGGCATCTGTCACTCTACCTACTTACGCGAGCTAATAACCTACAGCTTGCTGAGCCCCGGGGCTACAAATCAGGCGAGGCCAGCCGCCGCGCGCTTGCATTCAGACGCTTACCGTGTCGCTTGTTTGAACTTTCGTTAGTAATGGCGAAACGTAACAATAATAACAATTGTTGTGTGAAGGGCATCCCTTCATCCCTTCAGTTTTTAGTAGGAAAAAAGACTCCAAAGTGTTTTGTGTCTTAATGACAATAAAGTTATCACAGATCTGTCTACTGAATGACTAAACGGATAAAAAATATAAAAAAATATATAGTAAGTACATATTTATAGGTGTGTTATGTTTTGCCCGCGACTTTGCAAGCGGAGTCCGTTAGTTTATACCTACCTAGATAGGTACCTACATTGTATTTTTTTGTTTGGCTGTTGACTAGAATGTATATATGAAGTGGTGGAACTTGTTCCATATAAACGATTTATATTTTCAACAGTCTATGTGCGTGCTAACAAAAAAATACCAACATACATGCATATTTTTTTGCTAACTGTTCTACCCGAAAGACTTAAAATTCGCTATAATTGCGAGTGCTTCTAATCGCAGACAATAATCAAAACTTGTAAATTAAATAAAAAATGAGTACTTAGGTACTTCAAAACTTATTTTTATTTCAATGAGTCATGTCACACACATTTTTGCGTTGTATTTTAGAACTACCTACCTACCTACTTAAGTATTTTAGATTATCGTGTTGTTCACAGATACAATTTGATTCATTTTTTATTGAATTAGACCCAGTTTAAAATAAATTTAACGTTTAACGTTTGATAAGTTTCTAAAAGAATTGTTACGCGTTTGATACATGTTGGATAATTACGAGAGCAACTTGAAAATGTGATTTTTTGTTTGCTGAGATATCTTAACGATTTTGGTGTCAAATGAAACGTCTAAAACCATTTTATCTGTTTGAATCACGTAAATCGGACCACGTGTTTAGGAGATAATTAAGAATTAGTATAGTGAAAATCTAAACAACCAGTTTTTTAACACGACTGCCCAAAAAAAGAAGTGTTATTTATGTTTTTGTTCTACGAACTTTTTAATAGTACAAAATGTATCTAGGTAGCCTAAAGATTTTAAGGTTTATTTTCATTTGTTAATTACAAAAGACTGACTTTAATATTAATTTTCTATCTACTTAATTGACCGTGTCATCATACGCATCAAACATAAGATATATTACGTAGGTAGATAGACGATGAATATTATAGTAGCAACGGCAAGTCGACAACCATAGCGCCACAGGTAGCATGTCACTGCGCGCCAGACAGCGATAGAGTTACGCGTTAGAAGAGAGCGCCATCGTTTAGGTGAATATCGCGTTAGGCACTGAGCGCTTATGCGAGCTGAATTACACTTTGTTGCTTAGTAGCAAGAGTCGCTATTTCTATTAATGGTTGCGCGAAGTGCAACTTCTGCTATTATTTATTCTGTGGCGGGGCGGCAGATATGGGCACAAACTTGTCAACACGCGCTGCGGCCGAGTAGCGTGTTTGGTGAAATAGTCATTTCAGCTTAAGACTAATAATTTTTTGGACCGTTAGAATGCTATAGAACTTGCATAAATAATGGACTGAATACATGCATTTAAGAAAAATATCGAAATCAATGTCACGGTGTATAATGATTTTCGCTCGATTTCTTCATACACAATGTTTTTTATGCTTATATAGTATCCTCTGCACTGTATCGATTAGATTACGGAAATTACGCGAGTACCCTGTTAGGAAATGGACAGCAGCGTTTTGAGTATCGCCAACTTGGTGATGTTTAGGTTAAAAATGTGTTTAGGAACGTGATGTATGGTATGTAAGGAGATAGTTAGTGACAGACAATCATCCAAGAGCACAAGTTACCTGTGATTGGCGAGCGGACTGACGTAGGCCCTGAGTGGGCGGCGAGCGTTGGGGCGGCCGGGGCGCCTCTCCTCAATGCTGCAAAGTGACGCCCTAACTCACTATGCGGAGGGTGGTGGGGTGGACTTAAGGGCTGGCTTAAATAGGGGATGTAAAGGGGGGAAAAACCTCTTATTTTTTAATATTATTTTTTTATAGCTTGTTTCGAATTGCTTGCGGGCTGCACATATATTCGGTGTGTCGTAGTTAGATTGGAATTTCTAGACATTTCGAAGAGCTGATTTTTGGCGATTTAGTTTCAGTGAATATGTTGAAATTGATCTAATACAATTCTTGAGCATTTCAGTGTAATGCTATTTCTATACCTACATATATTTCTTTAAAATAAAAAAAGGAAAAAAATATATAAATTACTATTTCGATTGCCTTGAAAAGATCGCTACTTACTGATTAGGCCGCCGATAGTACGATTTTTAACCCCTCACCGCAAAACGAGATGGTTTAACGTGTGTATTTGTGTGTCTGTCTGTGGCATCGTAGCTCCCAAACGAACGGACCCATTTTGATGCGTTTTTTACTGTTTGAAAACTGATGTGAACGAGATGTTTCTTAGCTATAATTTATGTGTCGGAGTTATTAAGATTTTTAATTGAACTTGATGTTGTCGTGCTGCAATTTTGTTTTTACTCGACTACTACGAAGCAAAGGAAGGGTTATGTGTTCAATCTTAAAACTTGGTCCTATTTTGACAAGCGAGGTATCAATCGATTCGTCTTCATCGCAAGAGTGTTAGGCTGTTTTTTACCCGACCGCGGTCGTGTTTTTGTTTTAGTCAATGCTATAGAGAGTTAGCTAATTATCTATGTATTAAAGTAGAAGACGATATTATAATAAGTAAAATCCACAAAAAAAAATATAAGTAAAGATGTATTTATATTTTGAAAACAATAATACTGAAGGAGGACATCATGCAACCCTTTTCAATTCACTATTAACTTAAACATAATATCCAAAGTATAATAAGTTAGCCACATCTACCACCTCTCCGCAAATAAACATAATACAAAAATAAAAATATAGACAACAGATAAGCAAACAAACCATTCTGAGGGGGTCACGCACACAGACATGCTAGCGTCTATAACTACATAGAAAGCAAGTAATAATATATTCTTAAATTATGTTTATATAAATTACTAGCTGTGCCCGCGTGGATATGTTTCTGGAATATAAGGATCGTGTGTTTTAAGTCTGTACAACGAAGATTTGTAAAAAATATAGTCTACAGGACTTATGTTATGCTACTGAATATAACATTTTTTTAAATGGATGTCTTTCTATCTGTATTTTCCCGCTTCTCGTAAAAACTGCTAGACCGGTCTAAATGCGGTTTTCACTGTTGGTATCTCAATCCGATAAGTAAAAGCCGAGCAATCGATAAAAACTGTTAACTGAATTTTGATGAAAGGTACTTTTATTCCTGGTATAACACGTAGGTTAATTCAGATAGATGACGGAAGTGACACAGATGAGGCATTGCCATTGCTAGTACGATTGTTTTCGTAGGCACTATTTTTTTATATTATAACATACTCAAATTACTTACTAGTTTGTTCGAGAAAATCCCGAGGAAAAAAGAGAAATTGCGGGAATAACCGCATGACAACACTTTAGTACCGTTGTGGGTTTTATAGGTATTATATTATTATTTTGCAATTATTATTGTTGAAGTAATTTTCCTGTCTGGAGCTTATATTATTACCCGCAGCAAGGGAAGGGTAATTGTGTTCAACAGTCTATGTATGTATTATGTATGTATGTGGATTATTGTGGATGTTCCACGATAGTGGTAGCGATTCGGACATACACTAAACAAGACTTAATTTCTTCAAATGTAATTTAAACCTTGTTAACTTCGTAACAAGGTCTTTTTGTAACGGGATATAATCTATAAATTTAATATTAATTTAAAAAAGTTGTTATAAGGCGACATCTGTCAGACGGTAGCTAAGTATCGCAAACGGTTAAACCATTTCAGTGGCGAGGAAGTTTGATTTTCAGAGATTCAATAAGGAGAAGGTGCAATCTGCGCTCCATCTACGGGGATTTCTTGGCATCGATATTAGTCTAAGGAAGGTGGTTACAGGTTTGGATTTAATTCTCAGTAGCTCCAGCTAGGGACTAGTAGCATCTTCGATAAAGCTGTGAATCAAAGAAAGTTCATTCGTTCTAGAACAAATGGAAGGCCCACGCCAATATTCCAGAGCGCTTGGCGCGGCATTGCGATTTGGGACTCGTCAGCGGACGCCCGTGTAATTGTTTTGCCGGTGAATTTGTGTTATAATAGCGGTGTAGGTAAGTTGTATGGCCACGTGGGCATTCAGCTGGTTTATTCGTCGTATTGTGCCACGAAATGAATATTCGATTCTCCAATTCTTGCCGTTCATTTCAGAGGGCAGAGATAGGATTGTGATCAAGAATTGCCGGCATTCTGCGCTGCAGGAACGGAAAGCGGACGCTGGCTCGGCAGTGCACGTGTTGCACGGAACGCATTTCTTCGCGCCGAGCAAACGAGTGGAACCAGGATTGCGGAATACCGGATCTAAAGGTCCAAAGAAGCGAGGGCTGTCCTCTACACTGCGCGGCTGTTTTTTTTACACTGCGCGGCTGTTTTACTGCACTGCGCGGCCGTTTTCTACTCTGCGCCAGTTACGACGCGCGAGGCAGTTTCTGCACCACGACGCGGATATTTCTACGTCACGGAAAGCAACGCGAGCCTCGAGAATCAAGTTTGAACGCTAGGCGTTGGACTTGAGACCCAGGTTTGATTGCCACGCAGGTGGGCATAATCCCAACACGCGGATAGTACTGCAGCGTCCTCGTGTACCAAGTTTAAGGGTTCAATCTTGAACCAAAGGGGCTGCCTTAAACGAGTTCACTAATTAAACTAATCTGACAAACTCGTGTCTAGCCTAGAATAATTTTTGTTGCGAGCAGAGCAGTTCGGCAGATTAGGTGGATGATGTCCTAGGGCTGCTCATGCAAGTTCTTTATAGATCAAATCTGACAAACATATGTTGTGTGTCATTTTATCTTAGTAGGGTGTAAAACCTGTTCAAGTAAAAGCGTAAGTGATACTCGTATTTATGGGTTTTCTCAATGAATACGTCGGTATAACAAATCTGAGAAACTTATGTTTTTGTTGCCCTTGGCGTCTATTCTAAACTTACGTCAATTTAAGCTGCACCTCTTAAAATGACGTAATTAAAACAGATTTTTAACACGCTCTTTATCAGCGTTTGGATAAATTCGGTCACGTTCTGAGACAGCGTTTGAACAAATCGGGACTAGCCGCGCGCGTGGAAACAAAGTTGATTTTACGCTGACAGACTTTAGTGATAGTTTAGTGAGTGAGGCATAGATGCCAACAAGCCAACAAGGTTTAAATTACATTTGAAGAAATTAAGTTTAGTTTAGTGTATGTCCGAATCGCTACCAGTGTCACCCCTACTAGTCTGGTTTTAACAAGCGAGGTATCAATCGATTCGTCTTCATTTATAGTGTTATAGGCTATTATGTTTACCCGACTACGTCGAAGTAAAGGAAGGGTTATGTGTTCAAACTAAAAACTTATCCGATTTTGACAAGCGAGGTATCAGTGGATTCGTCTTCATCACAAGAGTGACATAGGCATTTTTTTACCCGACCGTAATCGGGTTTTAGTTTTTGAATTTATGTCTTGATTATCTTTATTGAAGAAAGTTTAAGTGAGTTGGGTTTAAGACCAGGCTCTGCTTTTTAAGTGTTTTTTACATAAATATGCTGGGTCAACCACAAACCTGATAAATGTGAAACTTAACATATATGTTTTTGAGATCTTTATCTCTCTAAGACTAAGACAAAAACATGATTAACAAAATTTCATTCGATACATTTTTTTATCAAAAATTACGTTTTTTTCGGTAATGTTTACATTTTTCTACTCAACGGGTTAAGTTTTATCTCTAAAATAAATCTCACAGCAAGAAAATATAGTTTATTATCTAAGACTAAGACAAAATTTACCTAACTACATTATTAGCCTGCCAATAAAATAAATAACTTTTGAGACATACGTCATTTAGTTCCGAGCTAAATTGTGAGTTCAAACAGCGCTCGCGATATTCAACCTTGTTACGCAGGCACTTCAGTGCTTATTGCGGGTAGCGGGTGGCGGTAGGGTAGGTGGCACGGAAGTGGGGAGTGGGAAAATGTAACCTTGGAGCCTGGCCTTAAGAGGATATGATCGGCATACACTACACAGATCATACTTTAAACTAGTTGTGCCCGCGGCTTTGTCCGCGTGGTCATTTTGTCGGGATAAAAGTATTCTATAATATGTAGGTATAGTCATTTTTATTTTGCATGATTTATTGTATTGTTTTGCACCACCGTCCTTTTTTAATTCGTAATTTCTATCCATCATAGGTTGTCTAGAAGAGATCGATTTTAGCGATAAGACCGCCCATGGTGCCAATTTTTAAAATAAATTCTTGTATATTTGTTCCTAATTCTGGTGTAATAAAGTGTTAATTATTATTGTTACATGTTATTCCAGGACCAAAAGTACATAAGGCCACATTTTGTTCAGTCATTATATAGTATGTTTATCAATTGCTCGGCTTCTCATCGGATTAAGATACCAAATACACCTGTTTTTAAGTCAAACCCTATGCTGTGCATCAGTGAAAACCGCATCACATTCTGTCTAGATGTTTTTACGTGATGCGCGAACAATCAAACAGACGGGCAGGTATAATTTAAACAAATGTTAAATTCTTGTTCATTAGCTTATTTTGAGTCCACTAGACTTATTTTTTAATTATCTTCTTTGTACAGACTTTTTGTTACTTACTGCTTTATTATAAGTAAAGATGCGAAAGTCTGTTTGAATGTTCAAATTGCACGCAGCAACTAAGCGACGGATTGACGTGATTTTTTGCATGTGTATACTTCAAGGACCAAAGAGTAACATAGGCATCTTCATCAATATAGACGCGGGTAAAACCGCGGCGCGCAGCTAGTAATACATGATGAAGTACTAATTTTAATTCTACTTTCTTGCTTTTCATCAAGAAACGTCTGTATAATGAATCGACTCGACAAAAGAAGGAGGTTCACAAGTTGTCTGCCTGGTTTTTTTTCTGTGTTATTATCCTTATATCACCAGGATTTATGTACTGATTTGGATGAACCTTTCTTCATTTGATAGTGTAGAATATTCAGTACAGTCCCATATAAATTCCATCAAAATTGGTTAAGCAGCTTTTCATTGAATTTTATTATTATTAAGAGCCTACGGTGTCCCACTGCAGGGCAAAGGCCTCCCTACCCTCCACTTTTCACGACTCTGTGCAACGGATGGCCACTCCTTCAAATAGGAGTCAAGGTCATCCCGCCATCTCCTTCTTGGTCTACCGCGACGCCGGTTTTTGTTTTGTGGGGCCCATTCTGATGTCGTAATGGCCCAAAGTAACGTTGAATTTACATCATTGAATTTAGTTTTAGTAAATCTATATGTTCTTTAATTTATCCGGGATTTATGTACATATTTGAATATATAACATAAATCTTTTTATTTGAACGAGTCGAACCTTCATAAATTTCATTAAAATGAGTTCGGCAGTTTTTATTAGTAAATCCACTGAAAGTCTCATTTGTAAGCGACTTCACAAAAGGAGACGGTTATAATGTTCGACTGTATGTATGTTTTTTTATCTTTTTTTTTTGTCTATCTATAATGAATGTACTTACTTGGGTAGAGGGGGCGCGGGAAGGGCGAGACGCGGAGGGTCACGGTGGGGGGCGGGCAGCACGGCGAGGGGGCGCGGGGCTCCCACCTTCTGCTGGAACTCCCTGGAAGGACATGACAACTTCTATCACATCGGACGAACTGCAGGTAGCGCGCACACCGCGGCATTTTTTCTTACTATTGCATTTTTGTACCCAACTTCTAAAACTAGTCTCCTCTGTGAGCTGTGGACCTCGCGAGCAGATTGCAAACAATCTAGCGGTGCACAGTAGCGCCATCTAGTTACCTTATTGTACAACTAACATTAATAACCAAAGTGCTCCATCACTGTAAAAGGTGGGTAAAGGGCTGATTCCACTGGTAGAAACTTATAAGTGAGAAATTTACTGCATTATGAGGAGCTATTCTGCTCATCACGCCGAAGGTCCTCATCAGATCTTCATCAATTTTTTATGAGAACAACTTAAAGTTACTATTTTGTAAATAAAAAAAGAACCGTCGAAATCAAAAGAAGGTGAAGATGTTCAGTAGCCCCCATTTTTGGGGTAAGTATTCAAAAATCCTCGACGACTAATAAATTCTAAAAATTCGTTTAATCTGTATACCAAGTTTCGTCTAGATCGGTTGAGAAATGCGGGCTGTAGAGAACAGAGATCCGGGCGTACGAAATAATTTTTACCCAAGCTGAAACGGAAACGCTTCACTCGCGCATCGCGCTCGCTCAATCTATCAAATCCCTGCAAGTGTTTTTAAAATCTTTGGCAGCAACGCTCATGGTACTTGTTGACAGACATGTTATTATTTCGTTACCACGTCAACGTGTCATTCCGTTCTTTACAGCAAGTACAATAATCGTCATTATTATAGGCAACATTTTTGATACCTTGTGTTGCATTATAACAATTTACGCAGAAACTTCCATTTAAAAAAACAGTCCGTGTTACTTGCTGATAATACTTTGTTTTTTTTTATGAAATATTTTTTATATCAATTCAGTATTCTTTGAGTTTATCCATTACAAACAAACATACAATTAAATCAAATATTTCCTCTTTATAATATTAGTGTAGCAAACAAAATTGGAATTGGTTCGGTATTGGACTAGTGACGTTTCGTACTGAGTCACTGAACGAGTCAAATTCCAGTAAGTACCAATACAATTATGTCCAACAGAAACTCTGAAGATGTGAAAATAACTTTTACAAAAGACGCCTACACAGGGTGTCCTCCGGTAACTAATGGATAACCCCGTGAGTGCTTGAAGGGAGAGCAACGGTAACAAAGGAAAAAAAAAACAGTACATGTAAACAAAAAAAGTTTTTTAAAAAGTATGAAATGTGTTACCCTCGTACGGCTACACTTTATTAATAAACAATAGGAATAACAGTGAATCTTTGGCATTGACATTGCATTACAATATATTTAAAGATGAAACTGTATTTTTTTTAAATAAATAAAATCTGGTGTTTTCTATGATTTAATAACGAAGTTTGAGAACCTGTGGTATAAAAATGACGTATGGTGACATGGGCGGCTCTGCTTAAAAACATGCCTACTTCATGAAGCTTCTAAAATGGTACTACACAAAAATTTTTTGTCATATTACTGAATTATTAATGTCTATGTGCTATTTGTCTTAAAATAAACAGCCTTAAAAATTAGAAATTTACTTCGGTTATCCGTGGGAGTGCTTCTATGGGGTGGGTAATTGGGGTGTCATCTATACTTATAAAGCAATAAGAACGAAAAAGTCTATACACAGAATAATCTATACTTATAATAAAACTGTACAGGTCCAATTCTGTACATTGAAGATATTTAAGTAAAAAAATTTTGAAGGCTGTTCTATGTTTGATACTGAAGCTAAAACTGTATTGTTTTCATTTTTGTCTGACTGTCTGTATGTATGTATCTTGGCACTTGGCATATTATCTTGGAAACTAATGAATGAATTCAAATGAAACTTGGCATAATTTGATTACATACTACGAGGTAGGACATAGGATACTTTCATACCGAAAAGTTAAAGGGTTAAAGGGCAGGAAAGGGGTTGAAAGATTTTTATAAGAACACGTATCACGCTGAAACTACTAGACGGATTTTGATGCAACTTGGCACAATTATAGTTTATATGATGATTGAAAATTAAGGATACCTTTTATACCGAAAATATAAAGAGTTCCTGTGGGATAAAGATCCAAATTCTGTAAATTAAAGAAATGTAGTTTCTTTTGTAGTCTGTTTTATATTAGGTACTGAAGCCAAAACTGTTTTATTGTTCTCTTTTTTCTGTCAGTCTGTCTGTCCGTCTGTCTGCATCTTGGCATAGCATCACGTCGAAACTACTCAATGAATTCAAATGAAACTTGGTATGATTTGAGTTCATACTTCGAGGTAGGAAGGACATTGGATACTTTTCATCCCGAAAAGTTTAAGGGTTCCGGCAGGATAGGGGTAGAAAGGTATTTAAAATAACACGTATCACGCTGAAACTACTGGATGGACTTTTATGCAAGTTGGCACAGTCATAGTATGATGGGAGAAAATTAAAGATACTTTTTATCCCGAAAATATAAAGGGTTCCTGCGGGATAGGGATTTCTGTACAATTCTGTACATTGAAGATATTATGTCAAAATTGTTGGAGTCTGTTAATTGGCTACTTTTAAATGAAATGACCATGCGGGCAACGCCGCGGGCACAGCTACATAAAATTAAAACGATAATTTCATGTGGGCTATTTTAATTGACCGAGCGAGCGCGAAGCGCGAGCGAATCGTCTCTGTTTCAGCTTGGGCAAAAATGCTTTCTTATGTCCGGATCTCTGTAGGGTCGCATTTCTTAACCAATCTAGACGAAACTTAATATACAAATGTAACGTTTTTTTTTACGTCGGGGATTTTTGATTGGGGGTTCCTTTTCCCAAAAAAGGGTAAAAAGAGGGCTACTGAATATAACGGCCTTATTAAATCCGATTTCGATGGTTCTTTTTTTAATTTGAAAGGTAATAACTTTAAGTTAGTCCCACAAGATTTCCGAAGTAAAGGAGATGTTCAGAAGTGGTACTTTATTGCTTTGTTAGCGTATGTACCTTACCAGACAAAGTCGTCAGCCCTCTGTATCTAAACTGTTTATGTTCTGCTTTTCATAACACATTCTGCTTGCGTCCGTTGGTCCACTGCCCGCTATGTCTTAAAACGACGCTGTCTCACTTCTACTGAATACTGATGATGGTGTTGATGAACTCTGATGATGGATGCATACCTGTCAAAGTCCTCAGCCTCCTCCTCCTCCAAGTTGATGAACTCCTGGTGTTCCTCTGCGTCTCCGGAGAACACGTTTTGCTCGCGCTCGATCAAGTGAGCGCGCTCTCCGATGTGGTGCCCTGGAAATGTAGAACATGTTTATTCACAAGGGTCCAAAAGGGCACTCGTCAATGTTTTTTTTTTCCAAAAGGGCACTCGTCAATGTTTTTTTTTTTTTTTTAGATTGGATATGTGCTGTTGGTCTATAACTGACCTCTACAGCGTCACAGCGGTGGGGCGGGCGCAAAAGCGCTCCGCCGCAATGGGTCAATGTTAAGGCGGGGTTCGCTCTTAAATGTTTGTCCTGCTCGTTCATGTGCAGTGTGAGCGGGAGAGGTGATGCAGCTCAAGCGTCGATTTTAGATACATTTTGTTCGTTTTCTATCCAAATCTCAATTAAGTAAATAAGTAAAATTAAAATATTTAATTAAAAAACGGAGCCTTTACGACCTTTTTTTTAATTAATGTCACTTTCTTTTCCTATTATTTTTTTTCATTATTTTACGGGTTTTTTTCTGTCATTCCTTTGTGAGCTACCCTGCAAGTTTCAGCCGGATAACGAATCGGGAGGTGCTCGAAATTGAATTGCAAGATTCCAGGACATAATACCTAAATACATCGATACATACATACGTGTATCGATGTGTGTTGAATTGTTTAGTTTAATAGGGTATACATATAGATAATTTAAAAAAAATTGTCGCTGAAAGTAATGAGAACAGCGAAGGTTATTTTCACGTGAAAGTTCGTGTTTTTTTTTCCAAGGATACCAAGCCATTTCTGAGCAAGTTCTGTTCGGTTATTTGGTGTACTATTCTATCCACAGTATTTTTCGGTTTACATAAACTCGTTTCATTAGGCCGCCTTAACTCTGCCACCGGATTCAGAATACATTGTACAAAACGTCAACGTATGGGCGTATTTTACACGACTGCGGATGTTTTTAGGTTGTATGTATGTTTGTATGTTTCTTTGGCGCGTCCTACAGCCTAAACGGCTTGATGGATTTTTGATAAATGAGGTATCATTGGATTTGTCTTTACGAGAGTGACATAGGATATATGAAGTGTCAACAAACTAATATGGCGGCTTACAACTTGTTTATTGTATTTCCGACGAAACAAAAAATACCAAACTATCGAGTGAGTTATCAAAATAAAGGCATCGAATTTCATCTTTGACGGGATCAGCTAGACTGCATCTTCATCATCATCATCATCGTCATGTCAGCCTTTAGAAGCCCACTGCTGAACATAGGCCTCCCCCAAAGAGCGCCATGACGAGCGATCTTGTGCCACCTCCATCCACCGACTTCCTGCGATGGCTACAATGTCGTCGGTCCATCGTGTGGGGGGTCTCCCCACACTTCGCTTGCTTGTTCGTGGTCGCCATTCGAGAACCTTTATTCCCCAGCGGTTTTCGGTTCTGCGAACTATATGGCCTGACCATTGCCACTTCAACACATCTTATATTTCAAAAACAAGAACCTAAAAGCATGTTTGCCTCGTTTTAGTTGTGTTCGCAGCAGGGTTTTTTTAACCCCCGAACAAAGAGACGGGTGTAAGGGTGTGTATCACTGTGTGTGTGTGTGTGTGTGTGTGTGTGTGTGTGTGTGTGTGTGTGTGTGTGTGTGTGTGTGTGTGTGTGTGTGTGTCTGTGGCATTGTAGCTCCCAAACGAATAGAACGATTTTGATGCATTTTTTTTTGTTTGAAAGCAGGGGTAAACGAGATAGGTCTTAGCTCTTAGCTATAAAGAGGGGAGGTAGGGCGAGGGGAGGGGGGAACTGTAATTCCTAAACAAATGGACCGATTTTGATGCGTTTTTTTCTGTTTGAAAGCTGATGTGATCGAGATGGTTCTTAGATATATATATATATGGGATGGGGGGGGGGGGAGAAAATTGTCACTTCCAAACGAATGGACCGATTTAAACTGGGGTAAACGAAATGGTTCTTAGCTATAATGGGGGGAAGGAGGGAAGGGGGGGAAGGAGGGAAGGGGGAAGGAGGGAAGGGGGAAGGAGGGAAGGGGGAAGGAGGGAAGGGGGAAGGAGGGAAGGGGGGGGGAATGAGAATCGTAGCTTCCAAACGAATGGACCGATTTTGATGTGATGCGACCGATTTCACGCGATAACGGCTAGAAGGATTTTGATGAAATTTGGAATGGAGATAGCTTATATCCTGGAATAAAACATAGAATACTTTTTATCGCGGAAAATATTAAGTTTTCACAGGAAAACTGGAAAATGTTGATTACTCGCTGTAAGGAAGGGGCTCCATGGAATCGAAATAATTACAAGTCTGTCAAAACATAAAGAGCGTTGGTACTATAATTTTGCATGGTTTGTAATATCCAAGAAGAACATAGGATGCTTTTTTTACTCGACTACGGCAAAGCAAGGAAAGAGTAATGAGTTTAACAGTCTATGTATGTGTTGTGTGTTTCTATGTATATTTGTGTTACTTTCGCGCCCAATTAGCTGAACCGATTTTGTTAAAGCTTTGTAAAGGACATACTGTTCAATATAGGCTACTTTTATACAGGAAAGCAAAGAAAAATATGTGGGAGCTAGCAGCTATTTGTATAAATTGTTGCTTATTACACGACTGCCCAAAAAAGGAGTGTAATGTTTTTTAGGAATCATGTATGTATGTATGTGTTTATTTGTTCCACCAAACTTTTAAATGCCTGAATAAATTTGGATGTATGAGGTATCGTTAATATAATACTTATACTCGTATACTCGTATACTCGTATACTCGTATACATCACACCGAGTATTTTTTTTTGTTACTTTTTTCTCTTACTTTGATAATGTACTTGTTCTTTTGGATCTATTCAATCTTAAGCATAATATATAAAAGTGAAACGTTGTCGGTTTGTTTGTTTGGGGATCTTTCACGCGATAACGGCTGCACGGATTTTGATGAAATTTGGAATGGAGATAGATTATAGAATAAAACATAGGATTCTTTTTATCCCGGAAATTTTTAAGTTTCCCCGGAAAAACTGGACAATGTTGATTACTCGCTGTAAGGAACGGTTACCATGGAAACGAAATAACAAGTCTGTCAAAAAACTTCAAGAGCGTTGCTGCTATACCTACTTTTGCATTGGTTTTTAATATCCTAGAAGAATATAGGATGCTTTTTGTCGCGAGCAGGAAAGCTAGTGATTTATAAAAATAACCCTTTTGGCTTCAACAATGACGACGACGAGTTTGTCCATCGATATAAATTGACAATATAGTTTTATTTATTAGTCAAAATAAAATAAAATCCTTTCATCTATATAACATATATTTGTCACGATAAATAGTAGTCCGCGCGGACGAAGTGCGGACGGGAAAGCTGGTATAAAATAAATAATTAAATTTAATTTGTCCTTCAAAAAGATCGAAACATAAGGCGAAGACGTCAGCGACGCTTACTCTTGGCAAGAATTCCACCAATCTTCCAGACGTTTTAGAATGAAACTAGCATTTCATTAAGAATCTTTCCAGTGGGTTATTTTTAGGCACGATGTAATCTCGACTAGTCTAGTCTCAGCAAACTCATAAAAAAGGCAAATATGACGTCATGGAGGCCGCCCAGCCAAGGAGTAATGAACCGTGTTTGATGTTTGGAGAGACAAACTTATTGCTTGTTAGAATAATTTGGATGACGGCACATTGTGCTTGAAATTGGCAAGAACTTCTTGTCGACGAAATATAGTAGTGTTATAAATAAACTTACTGGTATCGAAAAGTCTCATCCATTTATCATTCAACTTATCTGTGCTTAAGTGGATTTTTATTTGTGGAAAAGTATGTGATATTCCTGGCCCAAAATTATCTATAATGTGCTATGTACCAACTTTCGTTCACCCGTCTAATAGTTTTGAGGGAATTGTACGTCCGAATGAAAAAAATGAAACACTTATGGGTTCTTGTCTGTCTGTCAGAGCCAATTTGCTCCGAATTTACGTTGAAATTTGGTACACGTATGAATATCTGTGACCAAAACGCTGACGTGTAATGTAAATTAATTAATTGTGATTCACTTTTGGGGGACAAACAAGGAAAACAAAATTGCAATCTGTACGTACTGTGTGACAAATAAAATGAAAGGGCTTGAGAAAAGAGAGATATTTTTTGAAAAAAATACAAAATTTTTTGAAAAAAATACTATTTTTTTTCTATACTTAAAGATTAAAGGAAAACCTAAAAGAAAAATCAAGAAAATAAAAAAGTACCTGGTAAATCTCTCAATAATGTGAGATTATATATTCATCGTAATGTCCGTACCTGTCCACGAGAGACCAACTCGCACTTGTCCGGTCTTTTTATCGATTGCTCGTCTTCTACTCATCGGATTAAGATTTAAAGTACACCAGATCAAAACCTAAGCTATCCAAAAGTGAAAACCGCATCGCAATTAGTCCAGTAGTTTTTACGTGATAAGCGAACAGACAGACACCACTTAAAAAATAGCTTGTTCATTAGGTCTCCTAGACCATTTTTTATTATATTCTTTGTACAGACTTTCTGTTACTTATTGCATTACTATACTCGTAAGTATATATATATATATATATATATATATATATATATATAGATCATGTGTAGTTCTCCAAGGTTCTTTCCTAATGCAATATTACTCAAAGAAAGTACCTACTTAATGATTTCATACAATGATGACCTAATGGGACAAGTACATACATCATTTTGTTTTTCATAGTGACGATGACGAGACGAACCCAGCATTCGACACATAAACAATCATGTCTGACCACAAAAATCCCAGTAAACATCCATAAACTTGAGTGTACAGAGACGTACCTAATCCTACTAAACATTAAAAAATGTACTAAAAACATTCTACAGTTAAAATTTGTTTGGTCTTGTTTTGGCCAATACCATTTCAAGTTTGTTAAAATTTGTTTGGTCTTGTTTTGGCCTATACCATTTCAAGTTTGTTAAAATTTGTTTGGTCTTGTTTTGGCCAATACCATTTCAAGTTTGTTAAAATTTGTTTGGTCTTGTTTTGGCCAATACCATTTCAAGTTTGTTAAAATTTGTTTGGTCTTGTTTTGGCCTATACCATTTCAAGTTTGTTAAAATTTGTTTGGTCTTGTTTTGGCCAATACCATTTCAAGTTTGTTAAAATTTGTTTAGTCTTGTTTTGGCCAATACCATTTCAAGTTTGTTAAATTAGAAAAAAATACTAATAGAATATTTTTAGAACATTTTTTTCTGTATAAGTTGAAAACTAAAACCCGACTACGGTCGGGTAAAAAATAGCCTATGACACCCTTGCGATGAAGACGAAGCAATGACACCTTGCTTGTCAAAATGGGACTAAATTTTTTGTTAAAACACGTAACCCATCCTTCGCTTCGCCGTAATCGGGTAAAAAATAACACTCTATACCCGAAGACGAATCGATTGACACCTCGCTTGTCAAAAACGGACCAACAAGGGCGACGCTATGGTGGATCTTCCACATACATACATTATGGACCGTTAAACTCATTACTCTTCCCTTGCTGCGCCGTAGTCGGGTAAAAAAAGAATTTAAGGTAAAAAATAAAGATTTTCTTATAAGGGAAGCTTTAGTTTAGCAAAAATAAGTCTATAAAAGGTTTACTAGCAACTTATTGAGGAGTTCTCTTGGTAGTCATTCTGTCATCGTGTCACAAATTTTTTCCATAAGTCAGTTAGTGGAGGAAATAGTCTTATTTGCTTACAAGTTCAGACTTGACATATATACTTCTAATAAAGTAGTTAGTAACAAAAAGCATAGGGAACTTCAAATAAGCTACTGGTGTCTGTCTGTTCGCGCATAACGTAAAATCTACTCGATCGATTGCGATGCGGTTGTCACTGTTGGATAGCTTAGGCATTGACTTAAAATCTGGCGTACTTTGTATCTTAATTCGAGGGGTAGAAGGAGAGCAATAGAATAAAAACTATTTGACGGCTGAATAAAATTTGGTATATATTGTAACTATATGGGTACTTTTGGTCCTGGAATCGGCTGATCCGATTTTGATGAAACTTTGTAAATATGTACTGTACAATAAAGAGACCAACATAGAATACGTTTTATCCTGGAAAATAGTAAGTTTCTACAGGAAAACTGGAAACTGACGATTACTCGCTGTAAGGAACGGTTGCCATGGAAACGAAATAATAACAAGTCTGTCAAAAAGCATCAAGAGCGTTGGTGCTATAATTTTGCAATGCTTTTTAATATCATAGAAGAACATGCGATGCTTTTTCTCGCGATAAACTGTAGTCCGCGCGGACGAAGTCGCGGCCGAAAGCGAGTATCACATATTTATGATACTTTTTCCACAGTATAATATCCACGCGGGCAATGCCGTGGGCACAGCTAGTACTAAATGAAGTCAAATATCCACGCGGGCAATGCCGTGGGCACAGCTAGTACTAAATGAAGTCAAATATCCACGCGGGCAATGCCGTGGGCACAGCTAGTACTAAATGAAGTCAAATATCCACGCGGGCAATGCCGTGGGCACAGCTAGTACTAAATGAAGTCAAATAAAAGCTTGTTATAAGAGCATAAGTCTCTAGCTAGAATAACCATTTCTCAAGATTATCATCAGCGTTCTATGCATCAGCACTTCATCAACATCATCATCAGCCTATATCTGTCCACTGCTGGACGTAGGCCTCTCCTAATGCACGCCATTGAGCTCGGTCTTCAGCTCTCCTCATCCATTCTCTACCAGCCGCTTTTCGCAGTTCGTCACTCCACCTGGCCACAAGGCGTCCTACACTACATTTGCCTAAACGTGGGCTCCACTCCCAGAACTCGGCTAGCCCACCGGTTACAGGTTCTTCGAGAAATGTGCCCAGCCCACTGCCACTTTAGCTGCTAGTTAACTACTTTTTTTACTTCATCAGCATCATAATGCAACTAAAACCATTACATGCTTAGTTTGTTCAAGTGGAACCGAGTTCAAGGTCAGTACAGTCAGACTCACAAATTAGCACCGACAAAGGTCGTTTAGACTATCCATTACTGGCTAGATAACAAATGTGCCTAATTTGCACTTCGTGAGTAACACGAACATGAAAACACAAAGCTTATTCGTATATCCCCGTGACACTTCTGCGTGACACTTCCAGTAGGATAGGAATTTCTCTCTCCCGTGACACTAATATATCCCTATTTTTTTGGGTATTTTTATTTTATTTATTTGTTTAAACGCGAAATGGCAACCTGATTGCCGGGTTTATTTTCTGTATTTACTAATATGGTGCCGTTGATGGGGGTCTTACATAAATATGCAGATTTTTCTCCTTGCGAGGGGAAAATCTTTACAGAAGTACCATTGTTGCCTAAAAAATAAGTTAAATTAAAAACATTTAAAAATGCTATTAATGCAGTCATGGTAAAACTTCAAACCGGCTATCGTAATAAAATGCGTACACAACATTTCGTTTCTTTGCTATTAGCCGTTGAATAGTTCCTTTAACTGGAGCTAATCCTGGATGTCGATTCAGGTCATGCTTACCATAAAAATGAATTGTCATCGGAACTGAACCAACATGTAAAAATTCAGCTTCGTAGGATAAGAGGAAGTGGTTCTTACACCCGTATTCACAAACGTTACTATGAGGTCTCACAGTGCTCACGAACGCACAGGGTCCTACAATCCTATTCATAAACGGCACTTGAGTGCCGAACACTGCCGAATACTGTGCGTTGACCAATCAGAGCGCAGTATTGGACGCACTGCGTTCTCATAGTAAAGAGTCGAATAAGTATCGTTTGTGAATACGGCTTTAAGTCAGCTTGCAATTTGACCTAAACAAACATACATACATACATATCAAAAAATTGTTAACGATAACACAAGCACAATTTAATTAAATCTATACCCCTATAGAAATTAGCAGGATAGTGTCAAAAAAGTATTTATTAACATCTTCATAAAATCAGTGTACAGGAACTGCATCCAAAATATTCACAATCTATCTATCTATACTTACAATAAATCAGTAAGTACCAAACATACTATACAATTAATATAATTGGTCAGGAAAAGGGGAAAATTTGAAGGGCTACCTGGTTCCACTCGCCCCGCGTGCTGGTTGTTGGCTGACGCGTCGCACCTTTTCCTTCTTCCTTTCCACTCAGAAGTGATTTTCTCAGTGGATGATGAACGATAATTTTCATGCGCGAAGACCGCGGCTGATGTAGCGATTCCCTCGGTTTTTTTACTATTATGTTGAGGAGAAGTACGTAGCTCTCGACTCAATCGCGTGCCGGTCCGACGTCAACTCGTTTTCCCAACTACCCCCACAGGCCAGCCCAAGGAAATAAAGGAAGGTTGAAGGTAGATGGAGAAAGAGGTCGACAGGTTTCGTTTTAAAACTAATAAATGTTGCGTTCATGATTGTGGCTCATCAATATTGCGAACATTAGTGAACAATAATTACAAAATAAATACATTATAGTATAGGTAATTTTGATCCTTAACACATAGTTTACTTTTACCCATAGAAATGACCACACGGCAAAGCCACAAGGTAACAACGTGTAACTCAGCTAGTTATAGCCACAAGGTAACAACGTGTAACTCAGCTAGTTATAGCCACGAGGTAACAACGTGTAACTCAGCTAGTTATAGCCACAAGGTAACAACGTGTAACTCAGTTAGTTATAGCCACAAGGTAACAACATGTAACTCAGCTAGTTATAGCCACAAGGTAACAACGTGTAACTCAGCTAGTTACAGGTCGCGCCATGTAAAAATAACGCTGGAAGAAAGTGGAGGGGGTGTTTTTGCGCTTGGGTACACTCGCGCACAAAAGAACTAGGGCTATTACTTTTTTTATTATTGTTTTAAATAATTATTAATTAGCCTTTCGCGCGCAGCTTCGTATACGGTGATGTGGTGTATGAGGTGCGGCTCGCCTCGTACCACCAAATAGACCGATACATCGCCTAATGCGCAGCCTAACCGCCAGCGTTCGTTTTACATGACGCGACCTATACCGCATATTTCCGCAGCTCCATTATCTATTTTCGCGCGACTTCGCCTCCGCGATTGTCAAACATTCTAATTCGATCACTTTGGCGACACAGACACACAGAAATAGAAATAACTATCACAATAGTCATGTGGATATTTTGGGAAAGCACGTGAGGTTGTAATTGAAAAGTATTTTGATTATTTACAGAACAGGGAAACGTTCTGTGTAGGTTTCCGCCATGACATTGATTGAATCAATTGTGATTTTTGTGTTACTGATAAATACTAGATTTTACAACAAGTGCATAAAGCAAGACATTATATCAGAGACATTTATCCGCCCGAGCCGAAGGCGAGGGAAGATTTTGAAGTCGACGATAAAATGCTTTGTTTTATAAACGAGTTATACTTAGACATAGACATATCTATGTCTAAGAGACTCTTCGTCTATGTCTCTTGTTTTAACTTCAATTGCGAGGAAATTAAACAGTTAAGTACTGCTAAGAAAAGACGAGAGCTTGTTTCCCGATACTTTTTTTTAACTTTCTATTGAAACTTAAGGCTCAAGTCGGAGACAAAGAGAATTAGAGAAGTAGAACACTTTTATGAACTAGAGCGTAAAATGCAGTTTTATGTCTTCTACACTTTGGAGTACTTACTTAATCGACAGCCTTTTCTTTATCTCCTAGAGAGGAATGAAAAGAAGAGTGAATCACTCGGACGCAACATTATTTTTCCTCAGGCAACATATACTCACTACGTTCAGGATTCTACTCTAGAATCCTTTGCTGCACTCTGGTTTCAAAATAGAGCTCTCGTCAATCAATTCTCAATTCTCTAGTCAATTCTCGTCGTCTCGTTTCAATCTGCTATTATTTCCGACAGTTTTTCCAGCTTTTGAATAAACGATAGTAATAACACCAATGTAAAGGTGTGACAAGATACTTATTGTTACCCTTGTTTGTCCGCGCGGTCTTCCGTTAACACGATAAAAATTATCCTTTGTTCTTCCTCAGGGTTGAAACTATCTCCATACATCAAGATCGGTACAGGCGTTTATTGGTGAAAAGGTAACAGAGTTACATTAGTATGGATATGGAATGTTTCGCGCTCACCTATGGACATCTTCTTGGTGCCGGTGCGCGAGTCCTGCAATGTCTTGCGGGTTTCCTTGACGCCGTTGGGGCCGATTTTAGTGCTGCTTGAAGAACTGTACACCTGCAAGAAAAAAAGAAGCGATATATTTATTGAACAAAAACACATATAAATAAAATTGTTGGAGTTTGCGGGAAAATGTAGTTTGGTTTCCCATCATAAACAAGACATAAGTTCAACAACTAAAACCCGACGACGGTCGGGCATAGATAAATCATAGCTATTATTTATCTATGGGCCGGGTAAAAATTGCACTCTTGCGATGAAGACGAAGCGATTGATACCTCGCTTGGCAAAATCGAACCAATAGGGGCGAACATCCACATACACACACATACATAGACTATTATGTTAAACTCATTATCCGTCCCTTGCTTCACTGTACTCGGGTAAAAAACACACTACTATTAAAAACATGCAAATAATGGAATGATAAAAAAATTGTATACCTATAGTTATGTTTTTAGTTGCTATAGTTTAGTTGTATACGTCAACACACAATAATATTGATATCGGAATATGCTGATATTGTGTTGGTGAATTGTATTGGTTGGTAACAAACAACTTTAATAAAATAACTAACTAGACTGTACTTGAACAGAATGTACTTGAACTCGGACACATGTGTGCAGCGTAAGGAAGTAGCGCGCACACAAGGACAAATGCGGCGGGTGCGCGCGGGGTGCGGCGGGCTAGCGGGAGGGTGTGCCCCGGCCTCTCACCTCTCCAAAGCCCGCTTACACCTAAGATTAGCTTTTGCGCAGCGCCTTGCGCCTAACTTCACAGCCGCCATAAAGATTCGTTCCTACTCTACCTAATAATTTTTGTTACGTTTTTTATTAAGTTTGTGGTTTAATTCCTTTAAAAATAGTTTGATTAGCGTTTGTTTTCTACCTTATTATATTTTGAAATTAATATATATTTATTTACTTATACATTGCACATATTATACACTAGCTTTGCCCGCGGCTTTGCCCGCGAGGTCAAAATATGTTTTTTTTTTAAAGTATCCTATGTTACTCCTTGTAATATCAGCTATCTTTCAGTGAAAGTCCCGTCAAAATTGGTCCATCCGTTTCGGAGATTAAAGGGAACAAACAGATTTTGTTATGAGTACGGTGAATAATTTCACATGCATTTAGTAAAAAGCTGTTATTTTGACATTACAAATAGACACTTCAATTTTATTTATTTGTATAGATAGACATGCGGCGACGGCGGGCCGGGGGACGTTTTAAAATATACGAAGTTTTTTTAGTAGAGACGTTTATTCGCCTCAATGGCTAACTTAATACTGGTTACGACACAACACACAATTTGAAAAGAAATGTAAAGTGTAAAAAAAAGTTAAGGACAAAAACAAATATGTTACAAAAAATATTGGTTAGCATTCACACGCTCCGGATTTTGGGAAACCATAAATGTGTCAACGTTAATTTAGTTTTTACTGCCATCAGAATTGGCCAAGTGTTTAAAAGCTTTTGAAGTGGTAAGTTTTAATAATTGAATGAAATGGTGACACGTTTGTGATACGGTCGAATATTTATGGCATGGTTTCGTATTACAGAGATAAACATATTACTTATAGAAAAACTATGGAATATTCCTATGTTAATATGAAAGATTCAGAGAATTTTGATGACACACAGTTTTTTGTTTTATTTATTTATTCATTTAGACACACCAACGAACAATTCACAAAACATTAATAGTTAGCTTAGGATAAGGGTACATACAGATTAGGTGAACCAATCAATTACAGGTGTATACACTGTATAGTAAAAACACAACATTACGTTAATATAATACTTAAATATAAATATAAGAATAAACTAATAAAATCACAAAAAAATACATAAATACACAACAAATACATTTTTTACATAAATATATTTAAAACGGCAAGTTATATTTACCAAAGTTTAATACATAAACAGTGATTAAGTTACTAGGTATCATTTAATCTGCGATTATAATTAGTAGGACGTTAAAAAAAATTTACATAGTCCGGATATTAACAGTTTTTACTGAAACACTGGGATTTCATATTTTGTTTTCACTTTCACTATGCACTGATTTGAATGTTTGTACAAATTCGTTGAAGTTCAACTGAATACAGCGAGTATTCAGGTTGGCTTGGCAGGATTTCTTGAACTTTCCATAAGGTTGGCAGGTTTTCGAACGTTCAACATGCACATGAGTGTTGAATTAGATCTGGATCTAAAGTTTCGCGTTCTCTAATAAGACTGGATCTAGAATATGAATAGCAGTGTTTGTCTGGAACATCAAATAGTTGACTGGAACTTGGGACCTTGCGACATTGATACATCTTTGAATTCATAAGCTGGAAACATTGTTTGGTTGTCTTTGCTCTATAGTTATGGCTGTTCATCTGGCTTAGCTGTTTGAAACCCTTTCACTAGGAAATAGGAATGGATCAGGTAATGGGGACAATTTACGTAAACACACATTATTTTTATAAGCTATCAGTGGGATTGCATTTTCGAGGCTTCTATGTAAAAAAAATCCTCACTGTTTTCCGCTACTGGTATTTCTGTCACTTCTTCGTGGAACTCGCAAGATGGATAATATGGTTCTTCATAATAACCTGGTTGACCGTATTCGTCATAAGACTCGTCGTAATTATTTTCCTCAACTTCTAATTCATTTTGAAATATTTGGTTTCTATTTTGATTAACGATCGGTGCACTTTTAATCGGCAATGCAGTGCGCATTGTTACATCTGTATTTTCGTAAGATTTTTGAGGGTGTGCGCCAAATTTAAATTGATTATGTTGAAAATTTGGGCGATAACCTTGTTGTGGCGTAGGTAATCGCTGTACGAAACCTTGATGGGGTATGCCGAACTTAAATTGGTTCATTGGTAGTCTATAACCATAACCTTGGTTGGGTTGAACAAATCTAGGCTGCTGGGCGTGATTAATGCCGAATTTGAAACTGTTCAGAGCTTGACCGAATTGAGGTCTGAAACTTGTGCTCGGTTGAATACCAAATATAAAGTTGCTCGTCTGAGGGATATGAGCAGTAGTTGGTTTAATGCCAAATTTCTCTTTCTAATCATTGTGTGAAATTGGCGTTGATTTGGATGCCAGTGATTTGAGCATTTGTGATTTCATATTAAACTGAAACTTAAAGTTAACTTCCTCAGTAACAATTCTAATTGCCTGCTCAATGCGATTGCATCCCTTTAATCTGACAATTCTAATAAGGTGTTCGGGCAAGTTGTATAGAAATACATTCATTGCCATGTTTTCGTATACGATTATTTTTGATTTTCTCAGATGCTGGTCGTCAATTAGATTTACTTTAGCTATAAGACTGCTTTTAATTGATTGGATTCTATTATAGAAATCTTGGTAAGGTTCATTCTGTTTAATGTATGAAGTTTCCATTTCGATTGCTATACACGCTTCGCTACGCGGATCTCCAAAATGTTGTTTAAAAACTTCTTTTAATTGTTCCCAAGACTCGATATCTGCTTCTCTTTCGCTCATAACGCTTCTGCTTTGCCTATAAGTTTGCTCGTTAATACACGAAAGATTCGCATATCATCTGATGGATTTGATTTCGATCTGAGCTCGTTAATTACGTATTCGCACTTAGTAAAGTAGCTGGCTAAAACTTTTGAATTTCCGTCAAATGCTGGAATTATTGAAATTAAATCTGCGGGGATATTTGAGTTTGACTAGCGGTAACGGCCGGCGAGTGCCGGAGTCAACTTACAACAACAAAAACTAGGGTAGGTTAGGTTTGAACATGTCTAGCGGTGGCGGCCGGCGAGTGCCGGAGTCAACTTACAACAACAAAAAGACGACCAAACAACCGATTTTTAATAAACTGTTACAAACAAACAGCCTAAATCAACTTAAAACTGAAATACCTCATAAAATAAGTGTGTCTACGGAGGGAGGGGGGGTACCAGGCGGAACTTATCACCCAGAGAAATTACCTGAGAAGCCGTTTTTAAGTATACATATTGGAACTACAAATAGAAGAACACCTTATGAATACCTTATGTATCTATAAGTCTACATATCTCACCTGAGGCTTGCCGTTGGGTCCACTGGACATCACAACTGTACTGCTACTGAAGGAGCTGCCAGCACTCATGTGCCCTCCGTCAAAACCTATTGAGACATAGCATTTGGTTAGATCCAAAAATATAATTATTATAAAATTGGTTAAAAAGAAACAGTTACCCAGACACAATAACAATTAAATTAATTGTATATCTGCCGTAGCTGTACATTAATTGTATAACTGCCGTAGTTGTAAATTAATTGTATATCTGCCGTATCAATAAATTAATTGTATAACTGCTGTAACTGGAAATTAATTGTATATCTGCCATAGCTGTACATTAATTGTATAACTGCCTTAGCTGTAAATTAATTGCTTATCTGCCGTAACTGTAAATTAATTGTATAACTGCCGTACCTGTAAATGACGGTATGAAAGGGAGGAAGGGATTGGTAAGGGGGGTTAGTTAGGAGGAGAGGTTGAACCCGAGAAAAGTTTTATTTGAAGATTAGGGTCCCCCGCCCACCCAACGGCTTCACCAACTGCACTAGAGTTGGAAACGGGTAAAAAGTAATCAACATTTATGACGAAAACAACATGTTTTATAATTAGGTAACAAGATATTAGTAGGTTTATTAATCCTTGGTTTTAATTTATCAACAATTTAAGTCTAAAGTGAGTGAGTGTCTACTATTTTCTTTGACATATATTATTTCCAATGTTTGCTTAGGCCACTAAAAATCAAAAAAATTAAATATTTTTCCAAAAAAACAATAAACAACTTCATAATAAAAATGTTATTTTGTAAACAACCACTAAAAAGAATAAAATAATTACAATTGAACCAGAACAGTATCACTTTTTCGAAATTACCAACGTAATAATAATGCATAAATAAAACATAAGATAATAAAGAGATTTTTGAAGGCAGTGCCAAGCCCAGGCATCATTTAAATCTACTATCTTTACAAAATTAATACATACCTATCTACGAACGAAGTATATGCAGTTATATGCTATATATGCAGTTGTCTATAACTCACCCTCATACAAAACACGAAACGCAGAAGAGACAAAACTAGAGACTCACCATGAGCAAATTTTGACTTTCACACGTTTACAAACCGATTGACACGAATACAGCAATCTAGTAAATGATAAAGTTTTTGTAGATAATTACTTTAAAAGCTTATTATTTTATATAGCACATCAAGCCCTAAACATTATCTTTTGAATAAGCTCAGCCATATAATAACTATGGCTCGGTTTGGCACCGCCTTCAAAAACTCTTTCTTATCTTATGTTGTATTTTTGCATTATTATTACATTGGTAATTTAGAAAAAGTGATACTGTTCAGGCTCAATTGTAATTATTTTATTATTTTTAGTTGTTGATTACAAAATAAATTCTGTAATTATGAAGTTGATTTAATTTTGTTTGGAAAAATATTTTATTGCTATAAGTGTTCAATACGCTCGTATTGAACACTTATAGCAATAAAATATTTTAATAACTGTGGTTATGGTTACACTATACAAAAACCGGTTCTGCACAAGCACATTTACTACATCCATAAATTTGTTGGTTTACACACTCACATTCTACAAACGAACATGAGGAAACAATGTTGTTCTGAAAATGAGGTAGTCTACATAAAAATATGATACAGAGTTAGGTAACAACATTGACACACTTGACAGTTGTGCAAGGTACATACCTACATACCTACAGTGTTGTTTGTTATGAAATGCATATTGAAATCAATGTTTTTTCAACTAAAATGAAACAAAGAGTCTTCTCTTTCTAGAACTGTTGTTATAGCAACAAAGTTTTTTATCTATTTAAATTAGTTACTTTGGAGTCATCCTTGAACTTTTCATATTCTACAGTTGAAACTTTAAAAAAACAGCACCAAACTGAACAGTAACGCTTGAGCCGTGCCTTCCATTATCTTACCTGAAAACAGCCTGTTCAGTGGAGGCATCTGAGGCATAAAAGGCATGAGAGCTCCTCCGTGCCTCGGGCCGGCTATAGCAAGCGGGCCTCCGCCCCCGAGCATGCCGAACGGATCAGAGAACAGCGAATTCATCATGTTGTTCATTTGGCGCATGTGCCTCATGTGAGATCTAAAAAAAAAACATGTGCAACAAAAACAATTAGGTACATTTCATGGCCGATTTCGCATGAGTTCAGCTTCATTTTTCCAAATCAATAGAAAGCGAATACAACTTATAACCTGTTAGAGGACATTTAAGGAAGTCACTATGGAATAATAGAAGGTAAATATACATAAATTACCCAAAAAATGGATCATCCTCCACGTCGCCCATGAGAGACCCAAAAAGCGACATGTTTCCTAGCTCACAATACACAAAAACACTTCAAACTTTTAAAACACAAACCAAATTACATAAACAAAAACGCGTTTCTACAAAATCTCGTTAGGCCGCTCGTAAGTTATAAAATTCATTCGAGTCGAAATCTCTAGCAAATTGAGAAATGTAATTTTGTAAATGTAATGTACATAAATGAAATAGGGATGTCAATTTAAGATGGATGATAAGATCGATTAATCGAAAAATCGTAAATCTAGTTACTAATCGGTTTTAGCGATCGATTTGAAAACTGGGTGGATCTATTGACCTTAGACTTGTACTATTATTTATTAAGTGTTTTGATTGACTCTCGAAAGCACGGAACCCTAGGAAGTGTACGTTATACATCGATAGACTATCGATAGTCCACTATCCAATGCTATCGATAATATCGATAATTGTTTTGGTGCTTTCGATTATCAAATCAGTAGTATTTACCATCTCCATGAAATTATTAGCTCCGCCCCGCAGCTTTACGCGCGTGCAAAGTTTGCCTCCCCTATTCACTCCCAGGATGGAATTTCAAAGAAATCCTTCCTTACGTGCACCTATAACATATTCAAGGTATATTTCCTCCTTTGAAATGTGTAGGTCCACACCACTAGTTTACTCTGTGCGTTGTCTGTCAGTCAGTGGATATTATTATGTCACTGTGCTGTTTTATAGTTATAGATAATGGCAATTTATTCGCGGGGAATCACCGATATCACATATATCACATATATAATTAGCTACATGTAGCTAATTATATATGCGAAGAGCAAACGCGGCAGTTCCGCACTTTCATTGTTATGGAGATAGAATAACTTGTTTTCAGCAACGTTTGTTCCTTCAAAAAATTTTTTTTTCTTAAGCTGGTCAGATATTAACTGAGCAACGAAACATGATAAGAAAATAAATCAAAGATTATTGAAATTTTAGAGAAAAAAAGCAATACTATGATTGAAATGTATATTTGAATGTAGATTAAAATTGTGTTGATAAATACCAAAAACCTGTATGTCCATTCTAAGTACAGAGTGGAAAATGCAACAAACGTGTTTTGGCTTTAATAAATTAATACATCGTATTTGTACTTTATGTTTTAGGCCCTTATTCAAGTCAATGCTCGTGATATATATAGACACATTGAGAAAGATGCGATTGCGAAATAAGGTACCAATTCAGTAATAAATTTGGACGTACTTGTTATTGATATGTACCTTGTCATGTCAATAAGGACTTGCCGCAATTTGAAAAATCTACTATGGACTTACAGGGATTCGTGGCAGCCATATTAGTGGCCATGCTTCGCTCTGATTGGTTGGTATGGACGCGCCTGAGTTTGAGATACAACTTTCAGGAAATACCTGAATTTGTAACGGAAAATGAAAAAAAAAGTTTTACTGCTCGTTTTCATAGAGTTAATAGTGATTTATCGGAAATTTATTAAGACCGGATGGATCAAGTGGCTTTTTGTTGAATACAGTTCCAATCACAACCAAATTCTAATCCGAATCAGTTCAATCGCATTATACAGTTTTGGCACACTCGAACAAAATCGAGATTGAAATTGAAATCGGGAACGCGATCTACTTCAAAATGTGACTCATAGAAGAACAACACTAAATAGGTGTGGCCATACACAAAGCAATATTTGAAATTACTTTGCAATGTCCTTAATATTTCAACATTTTCAACTAATGATTATTATTTTGCAAAATCTATCATGTTTTAGGATTTTTATTCAAAAAAAAATAAAAGCGTTAGTTTGCCGACGAATGGATGTAACAATGGCTGAATGTGTACATATGTCTAAGCCAAAAGGACTCTGAAAAAAAATGAGTTCCCACTCGCTCACAACTCGCTCGCTTGTCTCTCGCTCACAGAACTTGGCTTCAATCTGATTGTCACGTTTTTCAGTGGCCCAATTCCATAACTTGGCTACAATCGGATTATCACTTTTTTCATAGCAAATTCGACTCTATCGCAAGGCATTAGTGGCTGCGATACTGAGAATTCGATTGAAGCCAAGTTATGGAATCGGGCTGCAGGGGACCTACCACATAACTTAGCTTCAATCGGATTGTCAGTATCGATATCACTAATGCCTTGCGATAGAGTCGAAAATGCTCTGAAAAAAGTGTTAATCCGATTGTAACCAAGTTCTGTAATCGGGCCGCAGGGCCCGACTACATAACACACATGACTAATGTCAAAATTCGTATGTTATATTGTTTTCGCTATCCTCCTTTTACATAGCCACCCCCCCCCCCCCCCCCCCTCCTACCCCAATTTCTCCGACACTCCCTTCACATCCACATCCTCCCCCAACCTACCCCTCTCCCCTCAACTTCACTTTGAATTTTGTCACTTTGACTTTGACACCTGTCTCTTTGACACCCGTCACTTTAGATATGAAATAGTAATATTGTAATACTTTTGTATTTTTCTTTTCATTACATACTAACCGAACTATTGCTACTAAAGGGTATTAATAGTTCGGTAGTTGCACTAGTCGGACAACTGGACTAACAACCGAACTACTTCCACGACAGGAAATCACATCGGTGTTAAGGTAAGGAAAGTGACTTCCTATCGTACACACTAGTGATAAGATATAAATTTCCTAACCTTCACACTGCTATACGAACAGTGTGTGAAGGTTAGTCGGTCGCGGAGGAAATGAAGGGAAGGGGAAATGAGTGGAGGGTGAGGGAGGAAGTGGTGGGTGTGGGAAGTGAGTGGGGGGAGTGGGGGAGGGAAGTGGGGGGAGTAAGGGGAGAAGTAAAGTGACAGTTGGTGGGGAAAGGGTGGGGTAGGTGGGAGAATTTGTGGCAAGTAACCAAAGGGTAGGGAGAGGGGGGAAGGGGAGAAATATGTAAGGGGAGGGGCAGGGGGAAGTGTGGGCATCGGGTGGATGGACAGACTATTTTCGCCCATATTGACATGAGCTAAGTACCTTATTTATTTACCGTATTTTGACTAAAAGAACGAATAGTTAAGGAAAAAAGCAAAAAAAAATGTTTACCGTTGTCAAACTTTAAACAGCTGTAACTCTGAAACTATTCATCCTAGACTAGTAGTTTCGTTACAGAAGTGATAGATCTCATCAATATCTTCGTATTGGATGACAGCTGTCAAACTTTATGAGGCTATAACTCTGAAACTAATGATCCCAGGCTGTGTTCACTTACACGCTCGAATCATCCGTGCGATTATCGCTCGATCATCCGGAGTTAGTGAACGACTTTGGACGTCCACATAGAACTGACAACTGTCAAGTGTCAGTTTCATACTATTCCTCCCCTCTCCTACTATTTTTCGGATGACCCAGGCGTACGTCCGACGACGCCGTGAACGATTTCGAGCGATTGCGCGGATGATCCGTGCGTCCTCGAACGTGTAAGTGAACGCGCCCCCAGACTAGTAGTTTCTCTACAAAAGTGATAGATCTCATCAATATCTTTGTTTTGGATGACAGTTGTCAAACTTAAAAGGGCTATAACTCTGAAATTAATGATCTTAAACTAGTAGTTTCTTTACAGAAGTTATAGACCTCATCGATTTTTGTTTTGTATGACAGCTGTCAAACTTAAAAGGGCTAATACTCTGAAACTCAAAACAAAGATATCGATGAGGTGTAACACTTATGTGAAGAAACTACTAGTCTAGAACTATTAGGTTCCGAGTTAAGTTTGACAGCTGTCATCCAAAAAGATAGATGAGATCTATCATTTCTGTAAAGAAACTACTTGTCAGCGATCAATAGATTCTGAGTAATAGCTGTTTAAAGTTCTGCTCCTAATGGTTTCTGCTCTCCTGGTAATTTGTGACTATCTATATATCATATAATAAAACTGTAAATGGGCTAAATCTGTACATTAAATATTTTTTGAAAATTATTATTGAGATAAACTTCAAAATCGATATAGAGTGCAAAACGGTTTTTTTTTTGTCTGTCTGTCTTTCTCTTTGAACACGCATCACGCTGAAACTACTAAATGGATATTGATGCAACTTGGCACAATCATAGCTTATGTTATGGATTAACATTTAGAATACTTTTTATCCCGAAAAAAAAAATGAGTTCCTGCAAGATAGTAGTTGAAAGTTATTTAAAAGAACACATATTACGCTGAAACTACTGGACGGAGTATGTAACTTGGCACAATCAAAGTTCATATTATGTAAAAAACGGATTCTTTTTATCCCCAAAAAATATAGGGTTCCTGCGGGATATGTATTAAAAGTTATTATAGTATAAATGTAATATAAATAATACATTAAAACTGTATCATAAATTCGACCTTCTCGCCACGATGTTGTCTGGCTCAGCGGGAGAGCCTTCCAACCCAGACGTGCGTGGGTTGAAATCACGCGCTTCTTGAAATGTTTTGCTCCAGTTTTTTTTACATTTACATATTTTTGCGTTATTTTTACAATTTCCTAGATGTTTTTAAGTCTTCTGTCATTTCCTGAAGTAAACCGTCAAATCGATTCAACAATATAGGTCGTTGTTGGCATTGTGCTACCAATTACTTGCAAATATTTAAAAGTCAACAAAGTGCCATAGTAGGCATCGTGCTACGAATTCCTTCCTTGTACTGTATATACATAAATTATTGTCATCAGAACTAAATAGGTGTGCAAGTTTCAGATCAATCGGTCGTGAGCAGTAACATTTATATTAAAAGATTTGACGCAAAAAACAAAAACCGACAACAACAACAAACAGTGCATCTATCTATTATTCTATTATTCTATTTTCTATTATTACTATACTAAAACTGTAACTGGGCTAAATCTGTACATTAAATATTTTTTGAAAATTTTAATTGAGATGAACTTCAAAATCGATATGGAGTGAAAAAAGGTTTTTCTTTTAATTTTTGTCTGTCTGTCTGTCTGTCTGTCTGTCTCTTTGAACACGCATCACGCTGAAACTACTGGACGGATTTTGATGCAACTTGGCAGAATCATAGCTGATGTAATGGATTAACATTTAGGATACTTTTTATCCCGGAAAAATCAACAGTTCCTGCAGGATAGGGGTAGAAAGTTATTTAAAAGTACAGGTATCAAGCTGAAACTACTGGACAGATTTTGATGTAAGTTGGCATAGTCAAAGTTTATATAATGTTTTAAAATGTTAAATACTTTTTATCTCGAAAAAATAAAAGGTTCCTGCAGCATAAGGGTCCAAAGTTGTGTTAAATTTAAAGTAAAAATACATCCGTTTATAGACCGTAACCAAATTTCGTCATTCTGCTACAAGGGTCAGTGGCGCAGTCGGAAGATGCATGGCTGCGTGATCCAGACGTCCGTGGATCGAAATCACGCGCCCTAGAAATATTTTGCCCCATAATTAAAAGATTTTTAATTTTTTATGCGTTATTTTTTACATTTTCCTTGATATTTTTACCAAAGTTATGGTAAAACGCAAGCACCACGCTGAAACTATCGGATGGATTTTGATGCAATTTAGCATAGTTATAAGTTATATTATGGGTTAAAATTTAGAATACTTTTATACTGAAAAACTAAAGGGCTGCTGCGAGATAGGGGACGAAAGTTATATTAAATTATGAAGTTATAAATATAACGTAATAAAATGGAATATTATAATGCATTCGTTTTCGCGCGATGTACCTACCTACTGTATCAGGGTGCTATTATTATTTATTCTGTACTTTCTGCGTGCCGCAGCGGTAAATACACATTTATAATGTCTCTATATTAATAATAGTCTCTATGAGATGTCGCTGTTACGTAATATTGCCGATGGTAGTTTTATAATTATTATGGTTTACAAACAAAGTGTAAAGACAGAAGCGGACACTCAATTTTCGGCCTATGATTAAGATCCTTCGTGGCGCAGTGGCACAGAGTAAAGAAAAGATAGAACCCGACTTACGTGCCGTCAATCCCAGGTTCAAATCCGAGTACCTCAAAAACTTTTCGCACTTTTTATGGTTTACAAACAAAGTGAAAAGACAGAAGTGGACACTAAATTTTCGACCAGTGTCTAAGATCCTTCGTGGTGCACAGTGGTGTCAGTACCCAACTCACGTGCCGTCATTCCCAGGTTCGTATCCGAGTAGCCTCAAAAACTTTTGCACTCAACAAAAACTTTTCATGAAGCAATAGTTCCATTAGCTAAATACAGAGGCGCCACTGAGCTTTACCCCTATTGGGCGCGAAAATAGGCCTCTATTTCCGTATATACTTATTAGATACATAATATTACTCTGTGGGGCCAGACGCTTGAGGGCAGGCGTCGTTGAAAGTCGTCTCTCATATAGGAAAAAAACAGCAATGTGTTCGAAAGTATTTGCGGTTTCTAATTAGATTCGTTGGTTGGTTTGGTAGATTGTTTTGAATTTTTAAGGCTGCTGTAATTTTCTGAAGTGAACCTTCAAGTTTTATTTGTAAACATGCACAAATATATATAGACGACTGCGCATTTATTATATCTTGGGATATTGATAATATATTATAACATAGAGACCGTGTTGGCGTCGGGCATGTTTTCAAAAAAGCGAAAACCCAACTTTTATAGCCGAGCTGAGATACTACCGTAACACAGATTTCTATCAACAACCTTCAGTGGCGATCCGACATGGTCGTGATAGGTTAAATGACGAAGGCGGGTGCTCGCTACGCTTCGCACCCGCCTTCGTCTTCCAACCTATCACGGCCATGTCAGGTCGCTACTTAAGTTTGTTAACACAGGTAGGTAGTTACCTATATTGGTACTTTTGGTACTGGAATAACTCATAGGATCCTTATATCCCAGAATAACTACCACGCGAGCAACGCGCCGCGGGCACAGCTAGTGTTAAATAAAACCGTTTAAAAAACAACAATTTAGGTACACCATACACAAGGAGTGAAAGAGTAGGTAGGTACCTACAATCCATTGTTAATACATAAGAAACACTTACATTAAAATAACAAACTTTATTTTATTTTCACTTAAATATCACGAAGGAACATCCAAACAGTTCTTACCAAAACTACCACGATAATAGCACAAGGATAGGCACGACAGGACAAACATATTTTTTTCTTCCCAACTTCAAACACAATAGTGTTCAGGCTCGGTTCCGGAATCTACGGTTAAAAGAAAAATGTCCTTGTTTATAAGCATCTCCGTGGAAAGACCACGCAGCAGAAGTTGGATAAGATGTATAAGTCATATCTTGAAGACCATTGCGTAATTTTCCTTGCATCATAGGAGGATCCTGAAACGAAAAAGAAAACACTCAATCAGAACAAAACTAGCTTATTTCTGCTTAGTGTGTCAAAAGGAGCACTCCTCGCTTTTTATTATTTGCTCCTAGCTCTTGGGGATTTGTAGAGGTTTTTTTTTCAACTGGTTTCGTTTATTAATTTAAACTGGGTATAGTTTACCTTAGTATACGATATTAAGCAAATAACAATTAACTTATTTAACGTGATATTGCCAATGTTGACGCTGACGTGACTCACAGGATCAGCTTCGCAAGGCAAAAGTGGCGGTCACTTGGAACTTTGGTTTACGTATTCCCATAAAAACAAAGGGCAAAGTCTTTAAAAAGGCAGTTCATCCGGCGTTATTGTATGAATCCGAATACCTACTGGACAACCAAGAAGACGCACGTACGCAAGGTTCATACAAACAATATGAAGATGTTTAGATTGCATAAGTGAGCGGAGGTGCGATCCAGTTGATAGAATTCGTAACCAATGAATATGTGAAAGCAGCTTTAATCTATCTATACTTACCTATAATAAAGCAATAGGAACAAAAAAAAACAGTACAAAGGAGGAAAAAAAATGTCTAGGGTACTTAAAATAAGCTACTGAACATGAATACAATATTTTTTTAATTCGTGTCTGTCTGATTGTTTGTCTGTTTATCTATTTTTCTGTATGTTTATTCGCACATCACGTAAAATTTACTGGACCATTTGCGATGCGGTTTTCGGTGTTGGATAGTTTGGGGTTCGACTTAAAAACTGGTGTACTTGGTATCTCAAACTCGATGAGTAGAAGCCGAGCAATCGATAAAAACTTTTTGACGGCTGAGGGAATTTAGATCAAATGTTAGTATATTGGTATTTTAGGCCTTGGAATAGTACAAATAGTACTTTTAACCTAGAGAAATGACCACGCGAGCGAAGCCGCGGGTACAGCTAGTCACCGATAAAATTGAAACTGAAATCCGCCTCAGATGGCTTGGACACGTAAAAAGTGCGCCTTCCCCACTGCTCAACTAAATGTTCAACGGCATCAAGTTGAGCTGTCGGTAATACCCTCTGATCAATTTAAACTGCACAACTATATTTATAGACAGGAATAAAAACTCCAAATCTCTTAATTAATATACTTCACTCACTACTAAGAAATATTAAAATAAAAAACATACAATTTCTTCTTTCTTCTTGCAAGATAACTGTTCAAAAATCTAATTACCCTTAATATACGCGTTTATTGGCAACGACACTACCAGCCGCACACTACCAGTAGTGTCGTTGTCAATAAACGACACTACCAAGCCCATTTTGGATAAAATTGTACAGACAACACAGTAAACTACAAGAATATTATTATATATTACAAACTATTCAAAAAAATTATCGTCATTTTTTAATAATTTTGGAACATTACTGTTTCATGTCTATAGTGAAAAAACGTCACCCACTTACTATGAAATTTTATATCTTCTTTTTTCTTGAATGTGTTATCGTAATTTTTCGAGCGCGTGTGGTTAATTGAGATTTGTATGTGCCTCAAGAGCAGTTGAGCAGTAGGTTAAGTTCGATTTTATAACAGGACGACCTACTAATAAACTAAGTTGAGCAAAAAATAGTGGAGCTAATAGAGCATAAAAAGTTCGTTAATACAAACTATGTCCTACTGCCCACCTGCTCAACTAGTTGAGCAGTGGGGAAGGTGCGGTAAAAATACGTAACAAAGATCATGTGGTATGAATTGCGCCGCACCTACCGAAACAGAAGAGAGATAGAGGCCGCCATTCATCGACCTGGTGGTCAAAAATAAAAAAAGACCTCCAGCAAGCCCAATTTCTAGAACCGACAACCCAAGACACATTGACTAGGCGTAGAAAATTGAGGAGACCGGACCCCAAATAAAGCGACCAGGGACGGTAGAAGAAGAACGTGATATGAAATAGAATGGTTTCTTAAGTTTATTGTCATGTGGCCCACCAGGCTTGTCCCTACCGGTGGGTACTATGATAATTTTAACAAAGGTTATCTGATGGATAGGTTTGTACATTGATTGTTTTATTTTGATTGATTGTACTTGAATAAATACATACATAGTATGTACATAGTAAGTATATTTGGTTTTCCTCACTTATTCTGCGGTATTCTGTTTAGCCAAACTAGCGTCGGGTTTTAAAATTGTTATGACTATTCGTGAAGAACCAAATTCAGCCACATATGATAATGATAAAAACGTAATAGTAAATTAAAATCTATATGGATTTATACCAAATCCATGTGAGTGATAGAACAGGGATAAGTTTGAAACATTTTACCTCTGTCGGGATGACGTCGCCATGAGGCTTATTAGACGCATGCACATCACCAATGTACTGCTCTGGTTGTCCTTTAACAGCAACTTGATTAAATATTCCTTGATTGTTGGCGGTGGTATCACCTCCTACTCTTTCTACTGGCACTGGACGACCCTGATTCTCATTTCCCCGCTGTGCAATACCAAGTTTCCCTTCCGAGAAAGAAGCACCGTTATCAGGAGCTCTAACATTTTGCTTAGTATACGAATTTGAGCCCTTGTACTGATTATAAATATTCTGCAATTGAGCTCTGCTGGGAGTCTTTCCAACTGGCTTGTTTGCCATCAGTGAAGTCTTGCTCATAGTAGACTTCACATTGAATCTTGCAATGTCTTTCCTTAGCTTTCCATTCCAAGGCTCAGGAGATAATGTCTGTGGTAGGCTTGTTTCAGGTAGGCTATTGTACAATTTTGCAGGTAACATCTCAACGTGTTGTCCCAAAGTATTGTACTGGTAATACTTTGTACGCCTCATGCTAGGAGAAGGATGGAATCTTGAATTATCCACAGGGTAGATCGGATCTTGGATCATTAATTGACCCATTTCAGGACTTGTGTCCGATGCTGGTTGTTGTTGCATCTGAGCATTATCGCCTGTTGCTCCTTGGTTTCCGGATGGAAAAGTTTGTTGCATCGGAGCTCCTGTGTTGGGATCAATTTGCTGCTGGTACTGTTGTTGTTGTTGTTGTTGAGCTTCCATTTGCTGAGGAGGTTGCCCTTGGTTCATCGTTGGAGCTCCAGTAACTTTATTGGTATCATACACTTGCTGAGGTGGTACTTGATTTGGTTGAGCGGGTGTCATAGTAGCGCTTATGTTGCCCCCATACTGCCGGTTCTGGGTCATTGGCGCAGCAGCCGATCCAGGTTGTCCGTTTAATGGTTGTTGATTAGATGGTGGGATATTTTGTTGACTTGTTGTTGCAGCATTTCCTTGAGCAATAGTTGCAGCTGCAGTGTTTGCTCCGGCTTCTGCATTTTGCATATGAGCAGAGTTTCCAAACAACATTTTTTGCATTGCATCCATAGCAGCTTTTTTTTGATTTGCGGGATTCATTTGTATTGCAATGGCCATTGGATCAAAACCAAGTTCTCCACCCATGCCTTGCATCACACCCGGAAACATTTCGTTAAATTTTGTCATTCCTTGATTGTGTTGACCGTAATTTCTATTGCGTGAACCTATTTGCTGAGCGGTTGGATTAGAATTATTATTACCTGCTGGAATCGCACCAGCATTTCCTTGAATTTGTGGCATGTTAGCATTTATTGTATTGTTTTTTTGTGCATTAGGGTTGAATCCACTAGTCATGTTTGGATTAGACATGTACTGGGTAGTGTTATACATCTGCTGATTGGTATTGTTTATCATTCCTGCATCAGCATTATGTTGTCCTGGGTTCATTCCTCCGGCGTTATTCAATGATGTAACTCCTACTGTACCATGAGGAGATTGTGGGGCATCAATGAGCATTGTACCGGGCATCTGGCCTTCTTTAGGTTCTGACTCAAAAGGTTTGCCTGTAGAATTTTGCTTCATCATATTGACTATTTGTGGCCCCATTCCACCCATCATATGTGCCATTTTTTGGTTTACCATTTGATTCATAGGTATGCCTTGATTTCCTATATATCTTCCTTGTATTTGATTATTTGGCATTCCTGTATTTCCTTGCATTTGATGCGACAGCATTCCTGTGGTATCTTGCACTTTTGTTCCCAGCACTTGATAGCTCATATCACCACTTTGCATCTGGTTCTGAGGTAAATTCATGTTATCTTGCATTTGATTACCAATGTAACTTCCCATCATTTTGTTATGTTGCATCCCCATATCTCCTTGCATAGGGGTTCCATCTTGCATAGAGTATCCCACTTGCACACGGTGTAGACCATGCATAGGATCTCCTCCTTGTATTAGATCTCCTCCTTTCATAGGGTTTCCTCCTTGCATAGGATGTCCTCTTAGCATAGGATGGCCTCCTTCCATAGGGTTTCCACCTTGCGTGTGAGTTTCTCCTTGCATAGGGTGTCCTCCGTGCATAAGGTTTCCTCCTTGCTTAAAGTCTCCTTGCATAAGATTTCCGCCTTGCATATGGTTACCTCCTTGCATAGCATTTCTTCCTTGCATAGGATTTCCTCCTTGTGGAGACAAACCCATGTTTCCTGCCATGGCATTGTTCATTATTGTGTTTTGCGGCGAAATACTTTTCAAATCATTATAGACTTCATTGACGGCAGGCTGCATGAGGTTTTGGTTCAAATAGCTGTAGGTGTCAGTGTAGACTTTACGTGGGTTGCACCGGCCCATGCAGGGCCCGTTGGTGTTGGAAGCGACTGGTACCCCGGCACCTGGAGCGTGGCCATGGTTACCGCCATGACCACAGCAGCAACCACCATGCATACATCGCCCAAACCCTCTCCCATAACCTCCCATTGCTTGAGGATTGGCCATTGCACCTCCTTGACCAGCGCTTTGGTTGGAAAATAACTTTCCCATGCAGCCGCTGAAAATACAATTAAATAAGTAGATATTATTAAATAAATGCCGTGGCGGTCACGGCTTAGAATAAGACCCCTCCCAATCCTCCCATGGATGTCGTAAGAGGCGACTAAGGGATTATACACCGGAAGATGGGCAGCAGCAGCGTCCTCCGAGCACATTTTCTACACTGCGGTCACCAATCCACCTGCCAAGCGTGGTGACTATGGCAACCTCGAAGGTTCTCGAATGGCGACCACGAACAAGCAAGCGAAGTGTGGGGAGACCCCCCACACGATGGACCGACGACATTGTAGCCATCGCAGGAAGTCGGTGGATGGAGGTGGCACAAGATCGCTCGTCATGGCGCTCTTTGTTAGAAGCCTATGTGCAGCAGTGGACTTCTAAAGGCTGACATGATGATGATGATATTATTAAACGAGCACAGTCAAGCACCTTCACAAAAACTCGACTGCAAACAAAACTAAAAAGCGGCAAGAATTTCAGTGAGAATGGTAACTTGCGAACCAACTTTAAATCGTTATAGATCCTAAATGCTCATTCGAAATGAAAAATGATAACAGAAACTTAAAGATGATTTTCAAATACTTATTTAAATTATTAAAGTTCAAAAACTGTATTCATCGACTTTCAAATTTCCTTTTTACAATATGGCGTGTGGTTGTCGCCATATTTAATTTTTATTACTATCATAGCTTTAGTAAAGCAAATCAATTGCCGTAAGAATCATCAAAATCGGTCCACACATTTGGTCTACATAGTGCCACAAAGGAACAGACATACTAACAGGCATATAAATATACAGGCTGATAAACACAATACCCTCCGTTCAGTAGGGAAAAAGTAACTGAGTTCAAGTAAATTGAGAGAAATATAGGTTTTCAGAATGTATGGGGAAACTACTGTTTTGGTAGTTGATTAATTAATTTAGTAAACTTGCAATTTGATGGTAGTTCTAAAAACGAGGACAGACGTATCGATTGTCGATAACGGTCACCGTGGATAAACGGTCGTATTGTCATTCTGATATTGCCGTTGAAGGCAAAGTAACATTTTTTTCCAGGGCTGTGTTCACTTACACGCTCGAATCATCCGTGCGATTATCGCTCGATCATCCGGAGATAGTGAACGACTTTGGACATCCACATACAACTGACAACTGTCAAGTGTCAGTTTCATACTATTCCTCCCCTCCACTACTATTTTTCGGATGACCCAGGCGAACGCCCGGACAACGCGTCGACGTCGTCGACACTCGAAATCGAGTGTACGCGCGTCTTCGAACGTTTATGTGAACGGGCCCCTTAGCTAGGACAATTTCTAGTGTTTGCATGAATGAACATGCACGTGTTTATGTGAACTAAGGTGGTGAACAAAAGCTATTTAATTTAATCATCACAATGTTTTTAGCCAGTTAGGGTCATTTTTCTCAGCCCTTAAGTTGATTTCCAAAATATTTAACAATTAACCCGTTAATTTATGAGGGTTTGTTACTTCATTGTGGTAATGTAATTAACTAACACTACATCATCAGCGGTTCTCACTGCTGAGCTGGAAACAAGCCTTCTCCTAAAATACATATCATCGCTCGGCCACCAACGCCTTTTTGTAATAAATCTGAAGGTTTTCATAGGAAAGAGGAGCGATAATAATTATTAGGTACCTACTGATATTTGCCTAGGTCAAACAATAACTAGGCATTAAAACACCAACAAAACAACTAAGTTGACTATTAAAGTTGCCAATTAATACATACCTACCGTAATTAGTCCTTGTACTATTATTTATTCTTTGACCGTGATAATTACGCAAGCAATCCTATTTGGTGCATTTTTACATGGCTCCTAACCAAATAATATAATATAACTATCTATATAGCCATGTACACTCGTATGACGCTGTGGCCGACCCGTACGAGTCGAACCGAGCATACCTACTTCGATCATGTCAACGCGGCTTTAGGCAAATCCAGAAAGTACACATACCAATCAGCGCTCTGCAGTTGATTTACTACACTACCTAGTTCATTCAAAATTTTCTGCTTATCCAAAGCCATTTCGGTGCCTATCCACTTAATTTTTCACTTACACAAACAAATTTAAATATATATTTCGAGAATTCTGAACTAATTGACAAAATTTTGAAATGAAATGAATGACATGGAACATTTTGTTTTGGTACAATTTTGAAAATTGAACAATTAAATATTTATTAATACCTACACAAAAAGTTTGTATAAGTTGTGTGACCTCCGCGAAGCAATTATCGATCTTGTTGCAATCAGATTTTCATTATCACGTGTACAATATGGCGCGCACGTAGTGATTATATTCTCTTTGGCGGCGCGTTAGAGTTTGTGGGACCTAGAAGATCGGAATAAAACGTCTTGTGGTCCCTTAATTTTGTATATTTACTTTTCGTTGTTATGCGCAAGTTGTGCGAAGCGCGCCAGCCAAAAAAGTATTCCATATACTTACAATTTACAAATTATCCAGAATTATACAAATCAAATGTCCACAGACTAAATATAGCAGCTTAAATTATTAGACATAAAAATAAAGGCGTTCTCGTACGCCACAAGTTGATATTGCTTTGAAAATCTGATTGCAACAAATCGCGTTCGCATGATCTGCACATAGGAACTAAGTGATTTGTGAACTTTGGAAGAAAATGTACCTATAAATGTGAAGATTTTGCAAATAGTTTGAAAATAATCGATATTTTTTGCCCTACTCAGCTTTTTTCATTGACTGTAGGATATTTTAATCCATAGTCAAGAAATTGTCTTTGACTGGACGTGAGCACAGAATAAAGAATAGTATATAACGCGAGTGACATTCCGTCAGATACTAGGGTTCCGTAGAAAAATATAATAAAAAAGACGCAGCAACAGACAGCATTAGCAATACGGTACATTTAGCTGGGCTGTTAAAGCTGTTGAAGCTAGGCCTGGAAATCTTACATAGCATTCAGAATTTAAAAAAATAGAACAAAATACAATCATGGACGGCCACAAAATATTGATCATTTGTGCATAGAAAATACCGAAAAATTAAACTTTTTCGGAACATTGCTGTACAAATATGCAAAATAGCAGTTATTAAATTATACCGTTATTAAAACATTATTATGTTCGATTGAAAGTTAAAATCCGAACAACCAGGTGTCAAAATTTACTATCGTACATATTTTTAAGTAGATGTAAGTATACTAAAAAACTACTAAGCAAACAAAAATAACTTGATAGACAAAGAAACAAAATAAGTAAGTATCACAATAATAATGTTATGCTAAAAACATGGATTTGTGTTTCGTGACCTCACTCAGGTTCGCCCAGCCAGTTTGTCCAGCCTTTTGCAACAGTCTCTGACTTAAATTTCCCGCTCTATAATCAGTTATATAGTATATTATAGTATAATCTCTATAATGGCAGTTTACTGCTGTACAGTGCGGATTATCTTTGAGTGTTGAACATACTATTGAGACACTCATTATCAGTATTAATAATATCTATACATGTAGTGACATATTATATTTAGCACATTAAGCAAAACTGTAGAGCTGCTGTCCGAGCGCCCCCCTCCGTCGGCAGTCGTCTCCGCCAGGTCTTTGTATACATACGTGATTAAAACTACTGTGTTGATTTAACTCAAGTGTTTATATTTAATTGGGCTAGATCAATTATTTTGAAGACAGACTGAACATTATTCCAAATAACAACCAGCCCCGACATTGGTGACCCCAGACTATAGTGAATACGCAGAAAACTTTTATTTTTTATTTTAGTGAACATTTTTGTTGTGAAATCAATGACTCATATTTAATTGTTACAAAATGAATCCAGCACTCGAAACACCGGTCGACCCACAGCAACCGAAGGTAGACGAAATGGATCAGCCGGGGACTACCTGTTCAGCTTTGTCGCTTAATCAGAAAATACCAGATTTTTGGGAGGATCAGCCCAGAGTGTGGTTTATACGGACCGAAGCGATTTTAGCACCACAAAAAATTGGGGACGACTCAAAATTCAACGTGATACTATCCAAATTAACAAAAGACGCGATAACTCAAGTGACAGATTTGATCGTTAACACGCCCGATCGGAAGTACGAAGCTTTGAAAAACCGCTTGTTGCAGATTTATGAAGAGAGCGAGAATAGACAGATACAAAAGCTTATCGGAGAAATGGAGTTGGGAGACCAGAAACCATCCCAACTGCTACGCCGGATGAGAGATCTCGCGCGAGGCAAAATACCCGATGATACCCTGCGCATATTGTGGCAAGGTCATATGCCTCAAGCAGCCAGAGCGGTGCTGGCGGTCACGGACAATTTGAAGTTAGAGAATTTAAGTGTCATAGCCGACAAGATCGTGGAGACAACTCGGCCTGTGCAAATTGCCGAGGTTGTGCATACCTCCAATAATGGCCTAGATAAAGTTTTAGCGGAGATTGCAAAAATCAACCTAAGACTAAATAACATGGAGCGAGGGCGAGCCAGACAAAGGGACAGCAGCGGGACCTCACGTGTGTCTCCAAGAACCCGCAACAACTCGCGCAATCCAAGGAGCCCGGATTGGTTATGTTTCTATCATTACCGTTTCAAGACACGCGCTAGGAAGTGCATTCAGCCCTGCGCTTGGAAAAACCAGGAAAACTAGGACGTGTACAGATAGAGGCGGTAATCTGTACAATAGCGGAGAGTCACCGTCTTTGTGTAACAGACTTAACCACCTGTGCCCACTAAAAATTTATGTCCACTAGGGACATACATTTTTAGTGGACACAGGTGTGGAAGTTTCGGTAATTCCGGTAACAAAAAAACTTTTTACAAGTAGTGCAGTTTCGGACTATAAACTATATGCAGCGAATGGCTCAGAGATAAGGACTTACGGTACTTGGACTTTGGTATTAAATTTCAAGCTGAGGCGACCTTATCGTTGGACATTCATTATCGCGGACGTGAAACAGCCTATTCTTGGTGCTGATTGCCTAAAACACTATAAACTATTGGTAGACATAAGAAAACAAAAGTTAGTGGACAAAACGACTAATTTGTGTTTTATCGCGCCAATAGTACCTTACAGTGATTCACCGATATACGCAGTGGACATTACGCATCCGTATGCCGAACTTTTGCAAAAATATCCGGATGTAACCAAACCAGTTTCTTTCAGGGAACCATCTAAGCACTCTGTATATCACCACATAGAGACCACCGGCCCACCAGTGTACGCTCGAGTGAGACCACTGCACCCGGACAGGTATGCCAAGGTGAAGGAAAAGTTCCGCGTCATGCAAGAGATGGGAATCTGCAGGCCCTCTAAAAGTCCATGGGCCAGTCCATTGCATGTAGTTCCCAAGAAGAATGGTGAGTTGAGACCCTGCGGCGATTATCGGCGACTCAACGCGATCACAAAACCGGACGACACGGTGCTGCAAGGGTTAGATTTTATATACTGTTATATTGACGATGTGTTAGTAGCCAGTTCTGACGTCATCAGCCACGAACGACACGTAGCTCAAGTTTTAGAACGATTTACCCAATATGGAATCTCTACCAATCTATCTAAATGTTGTTTTGGCCAAAATAAACTTGATTTTTTGGGTTACGAAGTTTTTTGGATTTTTTGAGGGGATACGCCCTTTGGAAGATAAGGTGCAGGTGATAGAAGATTACCCGAAACCACAGACAGTACCTCAACTACGTCGTTTTTTGGGAATGTTAATTTTTTACCGCGCTCATCTTCCACAGGCCGCGTCTTATCAGTCGTTATTAAATGCGTATTTGCATGGAGTTAAAAAAAATGATAGTACTAAAATTGAATGGACTGAATTAGCGGAGAATGCTTTCCAACAATGTAAAGAGAGCTTGAAAAATGCTTGTATGTTGTTCCACCCTTTACCAGGGGTCCCATTAGCGCTCATGACCGACGCATCTGACACCTGTGTGGGAGCAGTACTGCAGCAGCTGCATCAAGGTACTTGAAAGCCGTTGGGATACTTTTCCAAAGCGCTATCAGCAGTTCAACGTAAGTACTCTGCTTACGATCGTGAGTTGTTGGCTATTTACATGGCCATTCAATTTTTTAGGAACATGCATGAAGGTCGTACTCTTACTGTGTATATCGACCATCAAGCACTAGTACATGCATTCAAAAAGATAGGTACAGACAAAGAGACGCCACGGCGAACACGGCAGCTGATGTTTATAAGTGAGTTTACCACGGACATAAGGTTCATAGTCGGTTCAGGTAACCAATGTGCAGATGCCTTATCTAGGGTATATTGCCCATCAGCCATCGATTATGCAGCATTGGCAGAAGCACAGTCCCATGACGAGTATGTTACTTTGAATAACATATCAGGTAACATTCAGTTGAAACGTGTCAGTTTGCCCGGATGCAATTTACAGGTATATTGCGAGGTATCTACTTGCAACGTCAGACCTTATGGACCCGAGTCATTTCGCAAGATTGTCTTTAATGCTGTACATAATATACTGCGTGTCGTCCGTATACCCAGGTATACGGACGACACGCAGTATGATCACTCAAAAATTCTTTTGGCCAGGAATGAATCGAAATATAGGTTTATGGGCTAAAGCTTGTGTACAATGTCAACGTTCGAAGGTGCAACGGCACACGGTTTCCGACCTACAACAGTTTCTACCGTCTGCCAGGTTTGAACACCTCAATTTAGACATAGTAGGCCCATTACCCGAAACAAAGGAAGGTTACAAGTACTTAGTCACTATAATAGACCGATGTACTAGATGGCCCGAGATTTTCCCGGTCAAGGATATAACTGCTAACACAGTCGCAAGACATAGACTGAACATTATTCCAAATAACAACCAGCCCCGACATACATATACAAAACATTACGAATTTTAATGTGTATAATTTTTCGTAAGTTCTAATAAAATGCGGAACTAACGTCAGTTTATGTGTTTAATAAGTTGTTGTTTTTAGCATTCATGTATGTTTGTATGTATGTAACATCCAGTATGTCGTCAGTATGGCTCCATTTTCAAATTAGAAAAATACTTTAAATTTTACGTTATGGGTATCAAATTGAAGGTTTTGATAAGCACATTCCAACAGTATATAATTTATTGGCAAAGCTCTTTTTTGGGAGGACAGGCGTGTTTTTTTTTAGCTTTTAAGCAAGTTATTCTATAGACATCTGATAATCCAGTCCAGTACTTCCAGCAATCTGCACCTATATTTTTCGGCATGGGGAAAAATATAGGTGCTTGTTTATTAACATCATGTCTCAGTAAATTCTGAAAGTGGTTTGATAGATGAATAATAATTTTCTACGGAACCTTCGTTCACATTGGCAACTTTGTTTATTTAATTATATTAAAGTACGTCACGGCACGTCACAGCGTGATCAACCAAACCAAACAGTGTTGCCACCTTAGTGGTTACACCACTAGAACTGCACTGCGATTTCGTAATGTTGATCATGACGGTTTCAAGCAATGAAATTCAATAATGCTTTGCGATAGAGTCGATTTTGCTATGAAAAAAGTGACAATCTGATTGAAGCCAAGTTATGGACTGGTGGTTCCGAACCCCAAATCATTATTGGCAAATTAAAATATTGCACATTATTGACTATTTAAGGAAATTCCCTGTGAAATCACTTGCAGCTAACTATAGGGAGATGTTATGAAAGGGGTCATTTGAATAAACAGAACAATCGACGAAAGTTGATGAACCTTTATTTCGGTTAGGTTATTTACATAAAATAAGTACAGTTTCTAAAACATTTTCTGGTTCTCTGGTTGTCTAAAACATTTTAATTTAATTATTCGCCAATATGATATGGAAATAATTATACCGAAACCTCAATACACGCAAAAGTTACTTGAATCGTGGCTTAAATATGCCATTCTCAAAACATGACTACTTATGATGACATATATAGATGGCACTAAAAAAAATACCCCAACATTGTGAATTTTGCACGGGCTATGGTGGATGATTTTGCCAATGTCAAATTTTTTTTGTGAACGAATCTTTTCACAGGTAAGTAATATAATAATAGTGCACAGAAATAGATTAAAAATACTCATGTCAAACATGCAATGAATGAGCAAAATAAATGCGTGAATTTCGAGCAAACAAAAAATATGGTAAATTATCTAGAAACTCATCATCACTTTATCCGGTAAATCCTGTTTGAACCTTAGAGCACAGTACGTGTATACATGCAGGCACAGATTAGTAATAGTCACTACGTCGAATTTGGCGCGAAAATATTCTCGTCGCTGCGTTCCCGTAAAACTCATTTTCCATTCCTTGCTCAATGGTTTGACGCAATCGCACAAAACTTGGTCTGTGGTTGCCTGAATATATGTTGCCACTGACAAACCGAACCAAAGACATAAGAAAATATTATTTATGGAAATATAACCTCGGAAAAAATATGAAGACAAAAATGGGGTGATTTTCCAGAAAAAATATTGTATCTTGGAAATAAGATCGATGACATCCTATTATTATGCTTTATTCAAATATTACACGAATGTAGCTATCTAATAACATTAAAATATCAACACAGCTTAGTACAAAAAGTGACCAGAATATCAATTTGAAAAACAGAAATTTTTCAAAAAATTTCGTCTAAATTTTAGGTCAAGTTTTATACGTGTTCTATTTATTATACTAAGTTTATAGGTACTTATTTAGTGTTTAAACATAAAGGAAAAATATCCCTTAAAAGAATAAAACACTCAGATTGGATAAGGAACGCGGGAATCCATTTTAATCGAAATCTTGTACAAAACTGGCTGCCACGGCAGCCAGGTGCATTTAGAGTTTTTATTTTTGGCAACAGGAGGGGCCGCGTGTATCGGAGCTCCGGGGATTTGGCCCCAGGAGGGGCCGCGTGTATTTACCGGAAGGGTTTTTCACAGGAAAGTGATATTCATTAATTCTTTATTAAACCATATCTATTGATCTTTATTTTTATAAGGAACTAAATGATAATTGTGCTATAGATGAAAATAAATCACATTCTAATCGTACATATACAGGCATTTTCTAATATTATATAACCTAAACAGTGTGATTTAGCATTTTCTGTGAAATAAATAGCAGGTTTTAGCAGTTTTTGTCCTTTCGACAAGCAGTAATTACATTTAATTCTGGTCACACTGAAACCAAAACTAATCAAAAAACGTAGATTTTCTGTGTTGTGTAGATTTTTTACTACATTGACTGAAATCTGAACCTAAAATCCTTTTATTATATTTCGTTCGTATTCAGGGCTACGTTATGGAATCAAGCTTCTAGCAAAGAAAAGAATCAATTCAAAGTCGCTCGCTCGTTATCAGATAGAAAGTAATCGGCGCGCAATTGTTGTCCAGATCAAAGTTCACCTTGCTACTTATCTACCAGCGATTTGCGTTCCATTGTGCGCACAGTTCTCCGTGTCCATCGCTCTCCGCTGCCGTCTCTTTGGAGGTAAATATAAATTTTACAAAATGGGTAGAAAAGTTTTCGTTGTCGGTGTCGGCATGACGAATTTTATCAAGCCTACTTCCGGAGGCGACTATCCGGAGTTGGGGAAAGAGGCGGTGGTGGCAGCGTTAGCGGACGCGCGAGTCAAGTATACCGACGTGCAGCAGGCCGTGTGCGGGTATGTGTTCGGCGACTCCACATGCGGCCAGCGCGTGTTGTATCAGGTCGGCATGACCGGAATTCCTATCTACAACGTCAACAACAACTGCTCCACCGGCTCTAACGCCATCTTCCTCGCCAAACAACTAGTCGAAGGCGGCATCTCCGACGTCGTCCTCGCCGTTGGCTTTGAAAGAATGGCACCCGGTGCACTCGGCGGAGGCACTTTCATGGACAGAACCAACCCCATGGATCGCCACACGCTCAAAATGGCCGAACTCGCCGATCTTACCGGCGCACCCATGACAGCTCAGTACTTTGGAAATGCTGCCATTGAGCACATGAAAAAGTACGGCACAACTGAGGTTCATCTCGCCAAAATTGCGGCCAAAAACCACAGGCACGGAGCTAAAAACCCACGCGCACAAGGCAGGAGGGAGTATACTGTTGAAGAAGTGTTAAACTCTAGGAAAATCTACGGCCCCCTGACTAAACTAGAGTGCTGTCCGACAAGCGACGGAGCTGGTGCTGCTGTTCTCATGTCCGAGGATGCCGTTATCAAATATGGACTCCAAGCCAAAGCTGTTGAGATTATTGGTATGGAAATGGCCACTGATACAGAGGGAGTATTCAAGGAAAACAGTTTAATGAAAGTGGCCGGCTATGATATGACAGCTCTTGCTGCTAAGAAATTGTATGAAAAGACTGGTATATCGCCGAAGCAAATCGACGTTGTCGAGTTGCACGACTGCTTTGCGGCAAATGAACTGATTACTTATGAGGGACTGCAACTTTGTGGGGAAGGAGAAGCAGGCAAATTTGTTGACTCTGGCGAGAATACTTATGGAGGCCGTGTGGTTGTCAACCCGAGCGGTGGACTGATTGCGAAGGGACATCCTCTGGGTGCGACGGGGCTGGCGCAGTGCGCTGAGCTTGTATGGCAGCTGCGAGGCGAGGCGGGAGATAGACAGGTTGGTTAGCTTTACAGAAACATCGGGACAGGGTCTATGTGAGGTTGAGGGCTTGTGCCGTTGCAAAATTACTATATACAAACCTCATTGGGTGTGCTCTTATTATCCACAATTAAACTATTGTTTTGGCCCTTTCTGCATGTACAAAAACAACAATTTGTACTTATGAAAAATTACCTCATCCAGTTTCGATTAATTGTGATGCATTATTTAAAAATTACCTCATCCAGTTTCGATTAATTGTGATGCATTATTTAAAAATTACCTCATCCAGTTTTGATTAATTGTGATGCATTATTTAAAAATTACCTCATCCAGTTTTGATTAATTGTGATGCATTATTTAAAACTTACCTCATCCAGTTTCGATTAATTGTGATGCATTATTTAAAAATTACCTCATCCAGTTTCGATTAATTGTGATGCATTATTTAAAAATTACCTCATCCAGTTTCGATTAATTGTGATGCATTTTGAATCTGACATTACATCAAGTACTTTAGGCAGTCTCTGAATAATTGAGCTGTTCAGTATTGAATCAATATTCTAGACTAAACATTTTGTAAGCTATTAATGTACAACTATTACAAAAAAAAAACGGAAGGATGGCAAAAAGTAATAACACATCAAAAATAATTGATGTTGACAGATCACCTCTCCAAATGAATCACCGGGTTAGCTATAGAATAGAGGGGCAGGAGTTGGGGGGGGGGGATGGAAGGGGTACCAGGGGGTAGCCCCCCCCCCCGTGGCGACGCGGCAGCGACCGGCGAGCGCCGAAGTTAACTTACCAAACCGACCGAAAATTAAACGATTGAAAATAAGAAGTTTCGGCTATTTTTATAAACTGAAAACTGAAATATCTCATAAACTAAGCTAATCCATTCCATTATACACTTTACCTAGGTAATTTGTACTATTATTTATTCTGTGGTAATGTATACAATTCATGGGGATTGTATAGAGTACCTGCTGGTCCACTGGCAATGTGTAAAATAAATAGATTTTGGCCTGTAATCTAATATATCTAATCATCAGACCAAGTACTCCAGTTTAATTCTAACCCTAAGCTATCCAACTGTGAAAACCTCATCACAATGGGTCCAGCGCGAACAAACATAAAGACAATTTGGACACGATTTAAAAAAATGTTATATTATAGTTCAGTAGCTTATTTGAAGTAACCCAGACAAATTAAAAAAAAAAAACTTCTTTGTACAGTTTCGTACATATTGCTTTATTATAAGTATAGATTCCTGTTCCGTCTAATGAATTTAGTCATTGAAATTGTTTAATTTTAACATTTACGTTTACCAAGCGCTCGTCCAAACCACAGTTACCTTCCAAGTGAAAGTACAAAGATACTTGGACACACCTTTCACTGTGCTTATATTTAAATTGGTGTCAAAAAAGTTGTTTTTGCTGAATCTACCAGCACTGGTAGGTCATTGGTGAATAATTTTAGTGTCGCAATATTCTAGATACAGTGATCTTTTTAGTGTCGCAATATTCTAGATACAGTGATCTTTTTAGTGTCGCAATATTCTAGATACAGTGATCTTTTTAGGTCGCAATATTCTAGATACAGTGATCTTTTTAGTGTCGCAATATTCTAGATACAGTGATCTTTTTAGTGTCGCAATATTCTAGATACAGTGATCTTTTTAGTGTCGCAATATTCTAATACAGTGATCTTTTTATTGTCACAATATTCTAGATACAGTGATCTTTTTAGTGTCGCAATATTCTAGATACAGTGATCTTCTTAGTGTCGCAATATTCTAGATACAGTGATCTTTTTAGTGTCACAATATTCTAGATACAGTGATCTTTTTAGTGTCGCAATATTCTAGATACAGTGATCTTTTTAGTGTCGCAATATTCTAGATACAATGATCTTTTTAGTGTCGCAATATTCTAGATACAGTGATCTTTTTAGTGTCGCAATATTCTAGATACAGTGATCTTTTTAGTGTCGCAATATTCTAGATACAGTGATCTTTTTAGTGTCGCAATATTCTAATACAGTGATCTTTTTAGTGTCACAATATTCTAGATACAGTGATCTTTTTAGTGTCGCAATATTCTAGATACAGTGATCTTTTTAGTGTCGCAATATTCTAGATACAGTGATCTTTTTCCCCCATTGAAATACAATAAAACAAGAATAACAACATAATTCTAAAATAATAAGATAAAAAAAAACAAGCCTGCCAAGCCAAAAAAGAACTTATGCCAATAAATTATATATACTGTTGGAATGTGCTTATCAAGGTCTTCAATTTAATACCCATAGTGTAAAATTAAAAGAAAAATTTTTTTTTTCGCATTTGAAAATGGAGCCATACTGCCGCCATATTGAATTTTTTCAAAAATAATTTTGTATGTTACTTGGGGGGTGTAAGGATTCTAACGATACCCCATACGTCTAAATCAGTTCAGGCAATTAAAGGTTTTGATGACGTTTTTTTATAAATGTAGGGACTAGTGATGCAACGAATAGTACTTTTACGAATACGAATACGAATACGGATATCAAACCTACTATTCGGCGAATACGAATACGAATATCTCGCCATGGTAATATAAGACTAATTTATTTGATAAATTTCTATTCTTCTAATAATTAAAATTTACAACAGGCAAATTTTTATTTAAAAAACATAAAATTTGTAGATTTTCTGGTTTAAGGCGATTTCTTTTTTCAGTCTGAATGTTCCCAGCCGTTGAAAAAAGTCTTTCTGAGGCGACTGTACATGGCTTCAGTGAAAAATATTTTTGGGCAAGTTTTTTCAGACTTGGAAAATGGACATCTTCTCGCCAAAGTGGATCAGCAGTCGGCGATAAATTTGGGAGCTTTAGATAAGCATCTATTTCGTTTTTAGTTTGCGAATCCCCTGTAAAAAGACATTTTGAAATTAAATTTAACTTTTAGTATACTATGTAGATGACAAATAGTACCTATTACCTATTACTAACTTTTCTAACTTTTTTCATACTCACCAGAAAATATTGAAATTGGCTCTTCCATTTCAGCCTCTTCAATTATTTCTTGGCATACTTGCCAAATTCCTCTACTTGTCGACGGTTGAGGTTCTTCTGGAGGTCTTGTCGGTCTTACGGCCTCTCTGCCATCAAAAGCAGCGTTAAGAACTGATCGAGCGGTTTCAGCGACCACTGTTGAGCTGAACATCCTTGTTTTGAACCGTGGGTCAAGGATCGTTGCTAATAGATAAGTTTCATCACTTTCCATAAAGGCAAATCTATTCGAAAGTCCACTGAATAGGGAGTTTGCCAGATCATTTACATCAGGATGAGAAGAAGGATCATTTGAAATTTTATTGAGGCAAGATTTTAGACTTCGTATTATTGGGATTGCTTGAGATAACGTCGTTGATTCATTGCTTAGCTCTTTAGTAGCTTCTTCAAAATTGGCCAGAATATCAATGATTTGGCTCATAAGAGCCCATTGCCTTGCTGTGATTTCATGACGACAATTTGGTAGAGATGGTAAAACATCTTGAATCGCTATTCGTTGTTCATGTAATCTCTTCAACATCTGATATGTTGAGTCCCATCTAGTTTCAACATCTTGAAACAAAACATGTTTCGGTATATTGTTAGCTTGTTGAGAATCTTTCAGTTGTTTGAGTGCGGAGGTTGAGTGATTAAAATGAGTAATAACTCCCCTGCATGTGGTTAACATTTCGGTCAAGCGTTCTTGACCAAATAAACTTTTTTCAGCGCTAATTGGATGCTGTGTACCAAACAAGAAATATGTTTAATACTAAGATCAAGCTCATCATTTCCTTTAACCATATTCCGTGCGTTGTCCGTTACAACTGCTGCAACTTTACCCAATAGCTGCCATTCCAGAAACATCATATGCATATTGTGGGCAATATTTTCTCCTGAATGTGAGTCACCTTCAAAGGGAAACACTTCCAGACAATAAGATTTGAGCTGGAAATCTTCATTGACACCATGTCCAGTAAGACTTATAAAATCATTGACTTGTGAGGAAGCGTCACTGGTCCACATGTCTGTTGTGACAGAGAGATATGGGGTCTTTGTTAACTGCTCCTTCAATTTTATTTTAACACGTTCATTAATATCCGGCAGAATTTTTCTGTAAGGTGGGTTCTAGATATAATATTATATCTGTAAAAAAATAGCAGTCAGGAATTAAAAAGGGTTTTGTGAAAGTTGAAAGAAAATCCCACTGATATGTATGAATGAACAAATGTATAGCATTTTAATAAAAGCAAACAAACCTTGGAGCTAGTTAACTGAGCAAACGACGGTATCCCTGTTTATTTACCAAATTCAGGGGCTCCATGTCTAGACAAACTTCAATCAAATATGTGATTTTGACAGCCCGAGGATCACCCGTTTCATACGTAGTTCGCTTTTCCCATATTTCCTTTAAGGACGCTTGTTTCTTCGCTGGAGTTACTTCAACTTCAGTGCTTGTTTCGTCTACAGTACTTATACTGGCAGCAAGCTCATTTTCGTGAAATCTCTTCACATGAGTCCACAGTGCGGTCGTAGTAAATCCTTTAATATATGCATTTTTACCTCCCCGAGACAATTCACAAGCACAATATCTGCATCTAGCTTTGCTTTCATTGTCTAAAATAAAAACAACACAATTTAAAATCCTATCCCACTATAATATTACATGTGAAAGTAAAACCGATGTCTGCGCGGACGAAGTCGCGGGCAAAGTCTAGTACTACATTGACGCAGCCATTAACTACCAACGTTCGTCTAAGTTACTTACGTACTATCCTACCTTTTGTTGATACCAAAGAAATACAGACCATATAACTACTTACTCGGTAATTTATCGAAGTGTTTCCATATGTCACTTTGATCTCGTTCATCTCGACATTTTTTAACTTCTTTTAAATCGCAGCAACCTCAGAAAATAAATAAAACAATACTCTCTTGCTTGACTTCTGCTTTCGACTAACAAATGAAGTGAAAGAAATGAATCAATCAATCAATCAATGGTTCGTAATTGTAATGATAGGGAAACTCCCGGAGCTGCGGTACTGTACAAACTATGGCCGGGGAGTCCCCCGTTGCGTCGTCGATGCGGTTAAGGCCCTCTGCACATGTGCGTATTTTTACACGCGCGTTTTTCAAGTCTGCCAGTAATTAGAGTTGCGTTTGTACGTAAAATATTAGTTTTTAAATATTCGTATTAGTATTCGCCGAATACGAATATTCGTATTCGTATTCGTTGCATCACTAGTAGGGACATCCAAAATAATATTATAATGTGAACGTGTGTGTTTGTTTGTTGCTTTGTGATTTTTCACTCGACTACGGCGAAGCAAGGGAAGGGCAATGAGTTTAACAGTCTATATATGTATGTGTATGTTCCACCATAGAGTTGCCCCAATAAAATCGGACCGATAGGTCCGATTTTGACAAGCGAGGTCAATCGATTCATCTTCAGGGCTGCGTTCACTTACACGCTCGAATCTTCCGTGCGATTATCGCTCGATCATCCGGAGTTAGTGAACGACTTTGGACGTCCACATAGAACTGTCAAGTGTCAGTTTCATACTATTCCTCCCCTCCCCTACTATTTTTCGGATGACCCAGGCGAACGCCCGACGACGTCGTGAACGACTTCGAGTGATCGCGCGGGCCCGACCACAAAACTTGGCGTCAATTCACTTTTTTCATAGCAAAATCGACTCTATTACAAGGCACTAATGAATTTGACGGCTTGAAACCGATATGATCAACATTACGTAATCGCAGTGCTGGTATAAATGCAAAAGTTATACATGAAGAGTGAGAATATAATTATTATGTTTGTTACTATTTAAGGCTGAAATGATTTTGACGAAATTTGGTATACTAAGACCAACACATAGGATACTTTTCGTCATCATCATCATTGGCCACGCGGGAAAAACTGTGGGGCGTAGCTAGTCACTATGTAAGTTTTTGCAAGCTAAACTAAATTAATTATTATTTGGTCAATGTTTGCAACAGTCCATAAGTCATTCAAGTGCCTTATCGCGGCAAATCGGACATTGCTCTCGGCCACAACTTTGTTTATTGTATACTGTGGTATTGTCCGACTATCTATGTACCTATATCTTATATAAACACTAGCTGTGCCCGCGGCTTTGCCCGCGTGTTTTTTTCATTTAAAAGTAGCCCATACGTGTCATTCCAGGACCAAAAACTACATTTCTATAAAATTCGTTCAGCCGTCATATAGTTTTTTATCGATAGCTCGGCTTCTACTCATCGGATTGTGATACCAAGTACACCAGTTTATAAATTAAAACCTAAGCTATCCATCTGAAAGAACCGCATCGCAATCGGTCCAGTAGTTTTTACGTGATGCGAGAACAAACAAACAGACACGATTTAAAAAAATGTTATATTCTTGTTCAATACCTTTTTTACCCAAGAGCATTTTTTTTATTTATCTTCTTTGTACAGCCTTTTTCGTACCTATTGCTTTATTATAAGTATAGATATATGACTGTATCAATTTTCATCAAAAAATCCGTCCAGTAGTTTCAGCGTGATACGTTTTATTTTTAATAACTTTCAACCCCTATCCTGCGGAAACCCTTTAATTTTTCGGGATGAAAAATATCCAATGTCCTACCTCGTAGTATGAACTCAAATCATACCAAGTTTCATTTGAATTTATTCAGTAGTTTTGGTGCGTTGCGCGATCAAGATACGGACAAACAGACAGACAGACAAAAATAAAAAGTAGATCAGTTTTGGCTTCAGTATCGAATATAGAAAACCATCCAAAAAATATTATTTATTACTTAAATATTAACATAACTTTGGACCCATATCCCGCAGAAACCCTTTACTTTATCGGGATAAAACGTGTCCTCAATTTTACCCCATCATATAACTTAAGTCGGTGCCAAGTTGCATCAAAACCCGTCCATTAGTTTCAGCGTAGTACGTGTTCTTTTAAATAAGTTTCAACCCCTATCCTGCGAGAACCCATTATTTTTTCGGGATGTAAAGTATCATATGTCCTACCTACCTCATAGTATGAACTCAAATCATACCAAGTTTCATTTAAATTCATTCAGTAGTTTCGGCGTGACAGACAGACAGACAAACAGACAAAAATGAAAAAAAAAAACAGTTTTGGCTTCAGTATCGAAAAAAAACAAAATATCTTCAATGTACAGAATTGGACCCGTTACAGTTTCATTATAAGTATAGATTATAAGTTTAGATTAATTGTTTTTTTTAAACCACTATATGTTATAAATAGCGATATATTTTCGCGTGAACTCATTGCATATTTTGATATTATCCTTTCTAAAAGTTTTTATTAAACTTAACTTGTATGTATGTATGTCCTGGAATTTCGCAATCAATATTTCACCCACTTCCACTGAAACTATCGGGCTGAAATTTGGCACACACGTTTGGTTCTCGTGAAATTACACGGCTATTCCATAAAAGCTTTTAATACTTATGAAGTATGATTTAATTTCTGGATTAACATAAATTCAACATTTTCACGTTTGCTGCGCTCGCACCTTTTCAATATTCTGATACATATTTTTATGTCAAAATTTAAAATTATATTTTTGTCTATTTTAAACAATTTTTTAACGTGTTGATACTGATAGTAATAACATTTAGCGCTAGCTTTGCTTGCGGTACACAGATTATTTTTATAATTTAGAAATAATATTTCATTTTCTTTATATTTTTTCGTGTTTCCTTGAGTCTCCAATGAGCCCATTTGAATGAGGGCACTGAACTTATTTTTAGGGAATGATTTGTAAGTTTCACATTAAAAAATTAAGTACCTAGTACGACGAGTATTGGCATAAGTATTAAAAAAAATATTTCATAAAAAGTATCGGCAACTTTGGGAAAATCAGTTCAGGTTCGTGAGTGAGTCCTATTCGACCGCTTGCAAACTCCGTTCAGGTTCGTGAGTGAGTCCTATTCGACCGCTTGCAAAATCCGTTCAGGTTCGTGAGTGAGTCCTATTCGACCACTTGCAAAATCCGTTCAGGTTCGTGAGTGAGGCCTATTCGACCAATTGCAAAAAAACCTCTTGGATATTTTTTCAAAATCTTACCTAGAAAAATGACACAAAAAGTTAAACCGAACATATGTCTCATTTTTACAGCATTTTGCAAATATTCATGAAAATTGGTTCAGTAGTTTTTCAGTAAATCCATTAGAAGTACAAAATTTTAACAAACTGGAATGTCAGGGTTTGGGGTACATGAGGTCATACTGCAATGTCCTTTTGTTTGAATAATGTTAAGAGATATGTACCTATTATACCATATTTAAATCTGCTTGCCTGTTGCATTTAATGTTCTACGTGTGTGTTTTATAGAAACAAATAAATCATTTATCTATCTATCTATCTATCTATCTAACAAATATATTGGTAGGTGCTGGTGTTAGTATCTAATCAGAAAACTGATAAATATTTATCTTGCTAATCTTGGGGATTATGTTAATTTGGATTTATCATTCTGTATCTACCAATTTTTTTATAGCATCTACCTACCTACTCTATCTATATTTATAACTAATTCTCCCGCCCGCGACTTCGTACGCGCGGACTACTGTTAATCGCGAAAAAAGCATCCTATTTTCTTCTAGGATATTAAAAACCAATGCAAAAGTAGGTAGAGCGCCAATGCTCTTGATGTTTATTGTCAGTCTTGTTATTTCATTTCCATGGCAACCACAGACCATTCTGTGGTGGCAATCGTTTCTTACAGCGTGTAATCAACATTTTCCAGTTTTCCAGTGGAAACTTGCAATTTTCTGGGATAAAAAGTGTTCCTATGTTTTATTCCAGGGTATAAGCTATCTCCATTCCAAATTTCATCAAAATCCGTCCAGCCGTTATCGCGTGAATCCTCCCCAAACAAACAAGCAAACAGACAACGTTTCACTTTTATATATTGGTATCGATATAACCTGACTGAATAAAGAAGCGAATCTTAAATGGCGCCGCTAATAATATTTAAAATAATATTTTTTGAAAAATTATTAGCGGCGCTAAAATTATTGTTGTCTGTACTATAACAATAGAGTGCGAGTGAAAGGTAATGATTAGCCGCGACATTGCAGATTCGCTTCTTCATTCAGTCAGGCTATATCTATAATTATATAACAAGTAACGTACATACCATGTTCTGTGATCAGAAATGTCAACAAATTTCATAGTCAAAGTGACAGGTCAGGATGGTTCAATCTGATTTAAACAAAATATTATTTCCATTAAAATAGGTACTTGTAAATACTCTCTACCATAAACCTTAATTGTGATTATACCAGACATGAAACAATGCATATATGTGCCTACCTAATTTAAGGATTTATCACATGAAGTAATAGATGTAGGAATTTAAAGAATTATTATAACGTTGTCAAACACACATCGAATGGAACCGACAGAAATACAAAATGGCGGCGATTGCGCAAACAAAATGTTTCAAATCTTTGCTGTGTTCCGAGTCTAAGAAAAATAACTGTACGAAAAAACTTCCTTCTATTATAGTTTTGTTTAGAATAACAATTTTGCATTAACGTTATTGTTTTAAGTAATTTTAGTTAATCATTAAATCAAATGACCTAACTAACCATTGTCTTGGTGTGCAATAAAAAGTTATTAAATTGTACTAGCTGTTCCCGCGGCTTTGCCCGCGTGGTTATTTTTCTGGAATATAATAATCCTATGTTATTCCAAAACCAAAAATTACCAAATTTCTAAAAATTCGTTGTTCGGCTTCTACTCATTGGATTGAGATACAAAGTACGCCAGAGAGTCGAACCCTAAGCTATCCAACAGTGAAAACTGCATTTCAAGCGCTCCAGTAGTTTTTACGTGATATGGAACATACAGGCTTATGTCTTGTCATTTAAAACAAGACATAAGTTCAAAAACTAAAGCCCGACTGCGGTCGGGTAAAAAACAGCCTATGACACCGTTGCGATGAAGACGAATCTATCGATACCTCGCTTGTCAAAATCAGACCAGTTTTTAGTTTGAACACATCACCCTTCCCTTGCTTCGCCGTACTCGGGTAAAAAAAGTTATATTTTTGTTCAGTGGCTTATTTTAAGTTTTTTTATTATCGTGTTTTTAATCGACTTTTAAACGGAGAAGGTTCTCCCAAGTAGTCTGTATGATTACCTCTAGCGATTTAGACAATTAATTTTAGTTTTTTTACTGTAGGACCCCGATAAAGTCCCATGTAATAAAAACATAATTGATTCGGAAGTTTTTCGAAAATAAACGAAAATCCATTTGATTTTGTGTTTAATGTTATTGCCTCATATCTCTAAGATTTCTAAACCGATTTGGATGATTGCTGTTTTATTCAAAAGTGTAGAAAAGTCTAAAAAATATATGTGTAGTCACATATAAACTTCATCAAAATGGGTTCAGTAGTTTTTTATTAGAAAATCTATTTGTTTTAATGTTTATGTTTTCTCATATCTTCTGGATTTCTCAACTGAATTAGATGATTACATTTACCTGAAAAAATAGACTTCCAGTGTAGTTCTGTATAAATTTTATCAAAATTGGTTTAGTACCCAGGCTCGGTTTGGCACAGAATTCAAAAAACTCTTATCATATGTTGAATTTACTTATGTATTGGTATTACATGTTTAATTTATGAAAAAGTGGTATAGTTAATTATTTATTTATTCTGTAGCATGGTTTATCTGTGGTAGCACACAAATACTATGTACAAGGAGGACTTAATGCTAAGTAGCATTCTCTACCAGTCAACCTAAAATATATTCGGGACAATTCTACACCAATTACCTAGCTCCAAACTAGGATACCCTGTACTATGGGCACTAGATAACGGATAAACATACATAGATACCAATATTACATCCATGCCTCGGAAACAAACATTTGTGCTCATCACACAAATGATTGCACCTTGCAGGATTCGAACCTGCGACCGTTTGATTACGTACCTAGGATCACTAGCCACGAGACCAACCGATCGTCAACCTGGACGTGCAAGATAAATGATAGCGGTGCAGTAAAAAAATAGCGTAGAGTGATTACATTTAGGTAGCTATAAACTAAAATAGCGTAAAGTGATTAGATTTAGGTAGCTATACACTAAAATAGCGTAAAGTGATTAGATTTAGGCAGCTATAAACTAAAATAGCGTAAAGTGATTAGATTTAGGCAGCTATAAACTAAAATAGCGTAAAGTGATTAGATTTAGGCAGCTATAAACTAAAATAGCGTAAAGTGATTAGATTTAGGTACTTAGCTATAAACTAAAATTGAAAGAATAAATAAAACTAAAACTATACAATAACTTTAAATATTATAATTAATACACTAATATATAAAATAAGTATTATAATAATTGTTCTAATTAAATTAATAATTGTAATTGTTCTGGTTCAATTGTAATTATTTTTATCATTTTAGTGGTTGTTTACAAAAGAACATCTAGACAAATAAATAAAATTAAAGCGTCTGTTTGTAATGTCAAAATTTTACTAAATGCATAATGAATGTATATACGGTACTAATAACAAAAACACGTTTTTAAAGTTTTTGTCTGTCTGTTTGTTCCCGTTAATCTCTGAAACGGCTGGACCGATTTTGATGGGACTTTCACTGGAAGATAGCTGATGCTATAATGAGTGACATATAGTTATTTTATTTTTGAAAAAGTATTAGGGTTCCGCGCAAAAAAATAAAACCCATGAATTTTCCCTCCCTCCCTTAATAATAATTCTCGAGGTAGATAGCAGTTTGACATTCGCACAAATCAATCTTATCATTTAAGTATGTAAGTGGGTATCAATAGTTTGGCTGACTGGTTCCATTTCCCAGTGAAACAGTAAGTAAGATGCCCTCTTGCCAATATGTTCCAAATTGTTCAAAGACAAGTAATTTAATGCAAAAAATATGTACAGATGTTACTGAAGAGAATATCGTCAAAACTAAGCATGTCTCGATTAATCTAGCCAACAAAAATAAACAGGACTTGAATGTCACATCCTGTTTTCTGTGGATGCCACAGACATAAATAAATAAAGGCTGCATACTACCCAATTTTTGAGACCGTTACTTTACACAAAAATGCATATCATTTGTATACATTCTCATAGATAGATAGATTAACTGTTTATTGACACATTTCATCATTATCTTATCATAAAAATTCACACTGCATTATGTTGTTGTTAGGTATTTTTAAATGCATTGTCATCTAGTTGTGAGCTACCCTGAAAGATTCAGCCGGATACCTAATCGGGAAATGCTCGAAATTTGTGTTGCATGGAACCTTGCAACTCAAATTTCGAGCCCGGAACGATAGACAAGAAAGTGACTTAAAAAAAACGTGTTAAAATACAACATACTTTACTTATGTTGCATAATTTAACACAGACTCAATAATTATCAATCAATACATTATGATAAAACTACAATTACCTTAAAAATTCATTTATTATCTTAATAATCCATTTTGATTATCTGCTTTGAGTAATTTGTTCAAAATTCTAACATTTATGTTTAGTTTCAAATGTTCCATCAGTGATTTGAGTACGTTTAGTTTTTGTGCTAGGTATAATATAACTAAATAAAATTTTGAGGTAAAGTTCAAGTGTTAAAATCATTTGCTTGTCATGTTATTCATTTCATTTGCATTTTTCGTTTGTGTGGCCATCAAGTCATCATTTTTATAATGTACTACTCAGTTCATACAATAAAAATGAATTCTACTCTATAAGTACTCGTATGTGTGATGAGAGTACACTGTACAAGTGTACATAAGTTCAAAATTTAAAACCCGGTCGGGTTCAAAATTTGCTTATGAAGACAAATCTACGACACTATAAATGAAGACGAATTGATTGATATCTCGCATGACACCATTTACTGGTTATGCACACTTTCGAACGGAACTGAGCAAATATTTTTGCAATCTGAATATTTGGAACGTTACCTACATCTCATTGCTCGAGACTGTAACTTGGTAGCTACATGTGTACACATTGATGTAGGATGTGTACACAATGTTTGCATCAACACTCTTTGTATTTGACTTGATAATAAGATTGATTGACTCGAGAAATGTTTGAACAATCAATCTTATTCCTTATTCTCCAGGATATAGTTTATCTTTCATTAAAATCAATCTAATCGGTTTGGGGTGATTCGAGTACAAACATTCAATTCCTAGGTTGTAGATAGTTTCTAGCTTTGCTTTCATTGCACTTTCCGAAAGATTATTTCCTCTGTTAGTTTCTGAAAGATTATTTCCTCTGTTACTTTCTGATAGATTATTTCCTCTGTTACTTTCTGAAAGATTATTTCCTCTTTTCTGATAGATTATTTCCTCTGTTACTTTCTGAAAGATTATTTCCTCTTTTCTGATAGATTATTTCCTCTGTTACTTTCTGAAAGATTCGATTGTATTTTACTTTAGAAGAGATCGCTTTTTAGTGATAAGACCGCACATTGTACAATACATTTTATAAGTTTTGTTACATTCGGCTACGAAAAAGGAGGGTTATATTGTTCCGCTTTGGTGATGGTTTTGTGATTGTGTTTTTCATCATGTTTTTTTAGTTTTTTAGATGATTATGAAGCGACTGTTTTATGTTACTTCATTTTTTGACTATTATTTGTAATCAGCCTTTATACTAGCTGTGCCCGCGGCTTTGCCCGCGTGGTCAATTTTCGGGGAAAAAAGAATCCTATATTATGTTATTCCAGGACCAAAAGTAACCAAGATACAATATACCAAATTTCGTTCAGCCATCAAATCGTTTTTTATTTTGCTCGGCAGATTGAGATACAAACCCCAAGCTATTTAATAATAAAAACCGCATCTCAATCGGTCCAGTGGTATTACGCGATGCGCGAACAGACATACACCATTTTTTTAAATGTTCTATTTCTGTAGCTTATTATAAGACCCCTAGACCATTTTTTAACTATCTTCATTGTACATACTTTTCGTTACTGCTTTATTAAAAGTATATATTGTCCTCAACATACCTTTCTATTTACTAATACTTGTATAATTACAGATTAAAATAGTCCTAAGATCACAGATTAAAATACTAACTATAAGACAGACATTAAGACAGATAAAGTCATTTAAAAAATTAAAAAACTTTCGTGCTGTCACCTCAACATAATCTTGAGCCTTGTGTAATAATTATCGACCTAGTAGTTACGACAGCGGCGCTTGCGCATGAACCGAGTTGGTTACGGAGTATACGCGCCGCACGTCATTTCAACAGCGCACTTTGGACCTATAGCTTCTTTACTGTGACGCTATATTCAGTAGCTACAAGATTAAATCGAATAAACTTAGAAAAGGTTATCTTTCATTATTTTTATCGTAACCTCCGCTTTTATTCGCACACATATTGCCAAGAATATATTTAAAACATAAATAGAATGTATGAAAACTTTTAAATCAGTGCCAACTTCGTTAAAGAATAAAATGTGTTCATAGGAATTAATAAGTAGCTAATGTTGAATACAATAGAATACTTAGACACCTTCTCGCGATACGACCCTCGATGGTCGTCAACCAATTAAAAGTTGCTTGAATTATTTCTTTAATTTTCAGGTGCCGCGCGCTCGCATCGCTTTACAACACAACTTGGGTCTAGGCGGAGCAGTCGTCCTCAGCATGTACCGCAAGGGTTTCACCAACGCTCTGCCCAACAATGTCGCGGCGATCGCCGGCAACCCTGAAGACTTCAAGGTCTTCAAATACATGAAGATCTTGGAAGAGGCGATGGAGACCGACTCTGAAGGACTCGTCGAGAAAGTTCGCGGCATCTACGGATTCAAAGTTAGGGGCGGGCCTAGCGGAGCAGAGGGCTACTGGGTTATTAACGCCAAGGAAGGCAAGGGCAAGGTCACGTACAACGGGAGTGACAAACCTGATGTCACCTTCACAGTCAGCGACGATGACGTCACTGACCTAATTTCTGGGAAGCTCAACCCTCAGAAGGCTTTCTTCCAAGGCAAGATCAAGATCCAAGGCAACATGGGACTCGCTATGAAGCTCACAGACTTGCAACGGCAAGCGGCCGGCAGAATCGACGCCATCCGTTCCAAGCTGTAAACGCCAAAACTGGTTTCAAACCAGTTCTCTAATGTTTAACGTCTCGGTTTTGGAAGGTATAGGGCATTTTTATACACCGTGATAAATATTCTGCATGAAGATGTCAATAGTGCTGTTGATGTGCAATAAGTTTAAGTGTACTGTTTTTTTATATTGTATTTATGTTTTATTTGATCATTCCAAATGATATATTAAAATGGCACTATATATTTTCTTAATAAATGGTTTTGTATTAATGCGCTTTTTTTTAAACATGAGTGTTGGGTACAGGTACAGATAGCAAGAATGAAAATTCTTCATGTATTTAGAAAATAGGTAGTCAGTGCACCCTTGTTTGTACTTTTATAAACAATAAAAATAAATAGTTTAAAAAAACTAAAAAACACGCTTTATATATAGCGTGGGGTGCTTCTCATATCTGTCAATGAAATATTTATAAATATTGACCCATGCACCCCACGATTTTTTTGAAATAGAACATTTTTTCTTATTTACACTATTAAAATTTATTTTCTATTTTTTAGTTTGGGTTTCTATGTAAAGCGTGTTTTTTAGTTTTTTTAAACTATTTTTTTTTCGAATTATTGCTTTGTCATCGGTCTTTGACAGGTGTGCAAAATTTGAATGAAATCTGACCGTTTAAAGTGGGTCAAAATAGCGTCCAAAGGAGTCGGTTACAAACATACAAGTGAAGCTTAATATAAAGCGTATAAAAACGTGACTATTTGTCATATTTTTAAAACTCTCCAGGAAGTTTCAGTAAAACGTACACCATTTTACTGATTCGTGACTTTGACAATTATTGACTGTGACTTGGCAATACTAGCAATAAACTAAACTTGACATTGGCGAAATTGCTAGTAGGCTAGTGCCTCCGCAGAAGCCATCAAAATAAAAAAAGAAGAAGAAGTGTTGAAGCAAAGAGGTTGTTGCTTGATGATATATAATCTCATTGCATGACATTGTAATGTGGCTATTAGGATTAACTTATGACAAGCACAAATTAAAAATTTATATACACGTTCGTTACTTGGAAATCTCAATTCATAATCCCTATTATTAAACCTGATAAAGATCCGATAGAACCTAATTCTTACCGTCCTATTGCTCTTTCTTCGGTTTTGGCTAAACTTGCTGAACACTTAATGAAGAACCGCCTTGAGTGGTTCCTTGAAAGTCATTAGCTTGCAAAGTCTCAGTATGGCTTTAGAAAGGGCAATAGCACTATGGATAGCCTGGGTATATTTACTACCGATATAAGACTTGCTTTTATGCGGAATGAATCTGTTGTTGGTGCTTTCCTAGATATTTCTGCAGCCTATGATAATGTTCAGCTTCCCCTTCTCAAGAATAAGCTTAGTCGGTTGAAAATTCCAGTAAAGATAAGTAATTTTGTAATGAACCTTCTTTCAGAGAGATACATATTCCTCCACTGCAGTGACCCCTCGATCTCTTCAACTAGAACTATATGGCGGGGATTACCTCAAGGCTCTGTTCTCAGTCCTCTCCTTTATAACGTCTATACATATGATTTAGTATCCTCAATTGGTCTCTGCCGCATTCTTCAATATGCGGAGACATTATTTTATATAGTACTCATCATAAAATTAATGATGCTAGTAACTGTATTTCCCTTTCTCTTAAATATTTAAAAGATTGGCTACAAAAAAATGGCTTAGATCTCTCGCCTTCTAAGAGTTATATCGTTATCTTTTCTCGTAAAAAAAAACTTCTTGATATAAACATTACTGTTAATAAGAGCAGAATTCCAGTTAAAGAGTCCGTAAAATTCCTTGGTCTCTTGTATTATAAGATTGTTTCTAATTGTTGTAATTTTTTGAAAACTGGTGTGCAATAAAGTATTATCTATCAATCTATCTATCTTTCATCCGCAAATAATTGTAGAGTTTGATATCTGCAAAGGTGACCTTTATGCTGATGAGTATTTTCGGGCGATCTTGCACAGGGATTGGCTTGGTTGGCATACAATCTTCCTCAGTTTTTTTGAGGTGCTTCAAAATTATCTCCAGTTGGATGTGTTAGTTGTGGTGTTTTCCATGCTCAATTTGACATTGTCCAAAAAATTGAGTGTCCTCCTGAGTCGTCAGTGTTCATCGGTGAATGTTTGGCTATCCTTGAAGCGGTTAAATATGTCCTTCTCTTCAAACTTCGTTATCAAATATTATATAAACTGAGTAGTATATTATAAAAATGATGACTTGATGGCCACACAAACGCAAAATGCAAATGAAATGAATAACATGAAAAGCAAATGATTTTAACTCTTGAACTTTACCCCAAAGTTTTATTTAGGTATATTATACCTAGCACAAAAACTGTAAACGTACTGAAATCACTGATGGAACATTTGAAACTAAACATAAATGTTAGAATTTTGAACAAATTACTCAAAGCAGATAATCAAAATGGATTATTAAGATAATAAATGAAGTATTAAGGTAATTGTTGTTTTATCATAATTTATCATGTCGGGCCTATGTTCAGCAGTGGACATCTAAAGGCTGACATGATGGTGATGATGATGATGTATTGATTGATAACTATTGAGTCTATGTTAAATTATGTAACATAAGTAAAGTATGTTGTATTTTTAGCACGTTTTTATTAAGTCACTGTCTTGTTTGTCTATTGTTCCGGGTGGAATCTTGCAAATCAAATTTGGAGCACTTCCTGATTAGGTATCCGGCTGAATCTTTCAGGGTAGCTCACAACTAGATGACAATGCATTTAAAAATAACTAACAACTACATAATGCAGTGTGATTTTTTATGATAAGATAATGATGAAATGTGTCAATAAACAGTTAATCTATCTATCTATCTATGAGAATGTATACAAATGAAATGCATTTTTGTGTAAAGTAACGGTCTCAAAAATTGGGTAGTATGCAGCATTTATTTATTTACGTCTGTGGCATCCACAGAAAATAGGACGTGACATTCAAGTCCTGTTTATTTTTGTTGGCTAGCTTAATCGAGACATGCTTAGTTTTGACGATATTCTCTTCAGTAACATCTGTACATATTTTTTGCATTAAATTACTTGTCTCTGAACAATTTTGAACTAACCTAGGACCATGAGGAAGCCCTCTGTATTTTAATTTAATTTTGTTTTTTTATATATCATCATCATCATTATCATCAGCCTATATCTGTCCACTGCTGGACGTAGGCCTCTCCTAATGCACGCCACTGAGCTCGGTCTTCAGCTCTCCTCATCCATTTTCTGCCAGCCGCTTTTCGCAGGTCGTCACTCCACCTGGCCACAGAGCGTCCTACACTACGTTTGCCTAAACGTGGTCTCCACTCGAGATACACTTCTTCTTTATATATGTCCCAGTCGAAATAAATCCCCTAGGGGATCTTACAGTGATTAACAGACATCGTAAAACAATTAGGTACATTCAAAGTTGAAATAACATTTTGAAATTAATCCTAGTTAGAAAACATTGGCACCCAAACTAGGAGACCCTGTGTTTTGGCATGCCAATGCCCTCCGCCGGACAAACGATTTTGGACACGTTGATATAAAGTAAAGTAACATAATATTTGTAACTCAACATCATGTACCCAAGCAGGGCTTGGTGGTAGGTAATTAATAAATAACATGCATATATAAATATAAATATATAAGGTATGCGTCATATAATGACATGAACCAAGGCCGTAGCCAGGAATTCACTTCTTGTGGGGGGGGGGGGGGGAGCATGTATGTATGTATGTATGTATGTATGTATGTGGGTATATGGATGTCATAAGCTATTTTTTGTACTCAACTACGGCGAATCTAAGGAAAGGTTAAGTATTCAAACTAAACACTGCCTATTTTAAAAATATTTTCCTTTATATTTGGTCTATTGACACCAAAAAGTTTTTTTTATAATAATAATGAACACTTTATTAGGTGTTCATTATTATTATTATGTTGTTAGGACACTCGTAGGTACCCAAGTTTGGAACACTGAAAATCTTGTGCTACTCCTGTCGTACTCGAAATTGTGGCACTTTTTTCAAAACAACTACAGAGTGCGATTTTCTATCTTTAATCACATATTTTTATATTTTCTATAATTTTGAGCTCAACTTGAACTCTGGTCCATTGTTATGGAGATACAGCCAGACAAAGATGGAAAATTTAAAAAAGAAAAATGGAAGTCTATCGGTTTGGTCATTTCCAAGATAAGTACCTATTGGCTAAACTTTTTTTTATAGAAAAGTCATGAGAGATAAATTAGTAGAGAAATTAATTAGCTTCAATTTCATTCAATTAGCTTTAAAACGAAAATATGTACCCGAAAACTCTTCCCTAAAGAAGTTTTTTCGAAAAAACTGAAACAAGTGCCAGAATTTCAAGCACCAGATCAGTTCTTAGTGATTATTAGCTCAGTGTTGCAAACTTGGATATAAACTACTCTCGCTCATGAGTCCTAACAATATAAAAAAACGTAGATACATTGCGATGTTTGATGGTTTAATTGAAAAAAATATTTGGTAGATACTTAATTTTACTTTCTCTCTTAATATAATCACCATACACAAATAAATATAATAGAACTTCCATGTCGTAACCAGTTTACATTTAAAAAAATGTTATTTTAACTGCACTTTTACCTATAGTAAAAATTCATTATAAATTGGGCTTCCAGTCTTTCCGTGTATAATAAGGTGGGTGGTTTACGAAGGAAGTTGGGGGAGGGAGGGGGAGGGGGGGGGGGTTGAACCCCCCCCCCTGACTACGGCCTTGACATGAACTCAAGTGAGGGGATTTGTGTGTGTATAAGTGTAAGTAGCGAAGCTAAAAAAATATTTAGGTAGGTTTATGAAAGAATTGTCAATATAGATTCCGTGGATATATATGTTGCTGTAGTGCCCCTTTACATCCGTGGCGCGTCTTCATAGGATATAAGTTTAGGATTTAATTTAATTTATTATAAATAAAGGCTCCAAGAAAGAAAGGGTGCCTTCTAGCAAATGCAGTATAACAGTGTTTTGCCTTGCATATTCTCTTGGTGGAGCGCGAAGAAATTAAATTGCAGTCAAAGTTTATAGTTTGATGAAATGAAAGAGATGAAAAATAAAAAGTTGTCGTACTGATAAAACTTGGCAGTCGGAATACAAATAATGAGTAAGGTATCAAAAAGGCTTAAAGGTCATCACTTTAAGGACGGAGCGTTGGGCTCTTTCAAGCTTAATAATTTTAGTCTTACACGCACCGCCCCAAATTGAGATGCAATACGCAACGATTGATTGGCACACTGCAAAGTAAACATCTTTGAGCAAGTCAACGGTTATTATTGATGAGTTGCTCATCAATAATAACTCCGAGGTACTTAATGGAGTCCACTTGGTCAAGATAGACATAGTTGCAGATATTGAATGAGGAAGTTGGGCAGATATGTGCCTGAATTTTAAAAGTATCTTTCTGAGGAATGCTTTTACTCGTGAGGCCAAAGGTTACAAATTAAGTTTTACTAAAATTAAGGGTAAGCAAATTAAGTTGAAGCCACGCAATAACATCACGAAGACCTCTCTCTGCGAGGAAACGTGCTTGTTTCCTCGCAGAGAGAAAACAAGCACGTTTCCTTCCAAGTCTCTCCCTCGAACACAAGAACTGTATCATCAGCGAAAGTAAAAATTCTACCATGAACTGGATTGTACTTGCATAAATCATTTCTAAATATTAAGAAAAGACTTGGGCCCAAGATCGACCCTTGAGGAACCCCAAAGGTAACCATATCATCATCACTCACAACATTGTTGATGCTTACACGTTGGGTTCTGGCCGTAAGATAGTCCTGAAATAATTTTAGTGGAGTACCGCGTATTCCTAGCTGTTCCAACTTTTTTAAGAGAAGTGGTGCGGAGACGGTGTCAAAAGCCTTGGTCATATCTAAGAATAGAGCTACATATTTTTTCTTCTGATCAAGACTACTGATGATGAAGTCAGTCAAGTTAGAAACAGCTTTTTCTGCTGAGTTATTGGCTCTGAAACCATATTGAGATCCAGATAGTAGATTTTCTCGCTCAAGGTAATGCAACAACCTTTTTTTAAGTTTTTTTTCAATAACCTTTGATAAAGCCGGTAAGATTGAGATTGGCCTAAAATTATTGACATCACCTCGCGCACCAGATTTATGAATGGGATGGATGATCGATCTCTTAAACGAAAAGGGAAAATGTACCAGTGGTGGAACATAGGTTGATAATGTGGGTCAAGGATGGAACGATAAGATCTTTAGCTTGTTTCAAAAATAAAGACGAAACTCCATCCCACCCAGTGGCAGAGTCATCATTCAATGCAAGAATGGTTCTCTCAACTTCACCTTCACCCGTGTTTAGTAACACAAACGAACGTAGACTTGATTGTGATACTATATTACAGGAAGGTACTGAGGAACCTAATTTCTTGGAAATATTTTCTGCTAAACATTTACCAACATTTGCAAAGAATGAATTTACTTCATTAACAGCTGTGAGGGGGTCAGATTCAGATTTTAAAAGTTCAGTAGGGTCAGATTTATTTTGTGAAATATTAGCTACTCTCTTGATACCCTTCCAGTATCGTTTAGCACTATGTCCAGCCTTTCTAATTTCGGAGCGCTCATATTCAATTTATAAGTTTTTAAGAAGACTTACAGTAATTTCTGTAGCGTCGATAACTCACGACTAGAATTTTATTGTTGGGTGTTTTTTGACCTTAAGATGCATGTTGTCTCTATGACGGATACACCGCAATAAGCCCTGTGTAATCCATGGTTTGGATATTTGTCTCTGACGGATACACCGCAACAAGCCCTGTGCAATCCATGGTTTGGATATAAGTTGACGACATGGCAGCTGTTTGAGAATAGTAACATTGATGTATCACATTCATTAAATTATCGGCAAATAAGTTTGTTGCAGAGTTCGCGTGAGTAGATTGTAAAATAGCTGAAAGATCAGAATTTTTAAAAAGAGTAGTTGCTCTTCCATAATCAATTTTACTAAACATAGTAGAATCTGTTTTTTTGCCCACAGGTGAATATGAGAGGCATACAAGAACAGGAAGGTGATCTGTCAAAGTAGTTTGCAGCACAAAACATAAGGCTTGTGACTTGGTCTTGAGTAACACATGATCCAAGCTATTGTTATCTCTTGTTGGAAAGGTGTGTGATGGCAAAATACCAAATTCAGCAGTTAAATTCAAATAGTCGGCACTCTTTGAGTCAGTATTATTAGGTTTAATATCGATATTAATATCACCGATGATAATAATATTTCTAAAATTATTAAATTCCAATCAATATCCAAATCAACAATCCAAATGAATCCCCCAGGGGATCAATGTTAGGGGAGCCAAGTGGACGGAGGAGGAAAATGTAACCTTGGAGCCTGGCCTTAATGACAAACATGAATTCTTACGACATCTTCGTTCTCTTGCTGGGACGGCCCTCTCAGATGATAACATCATTCGCCAACTTTGGTTGCCCAGCCTGCCTCAACAAATCCAGGTAATCCTAGCGGCGCACACTGACCTCTATTTAGACAAAGTCTCTGAGTTGGCCGACAAAATTGTAGAATTAGCCCCGGCACCGGTTGTATGTTCGACATTTTCGACTTTAACTTTAGACAAGCTAGCGCAACGATTGGAAGAGGTAAGTAACCAAATAGCTGCACTTTCCAGACAGGAACGCCGACCCTCACGCGACAAGTCTATTTCTTCAATTAGATCCTCAAATAGTTTGAAGCGGTGTTGGTACAACAGAAAATGGGGTAATAAAGCCACTAAATGTGTCAAACCCTGCAACTGGATGGCGGAAAACTCGACCAGCAATCAGTAGTGGCGGCAACTGATTGTCAAAACATCAGCCGCCGCCTTTTTGTCACCGACCAGGTGACCAAGCGGCGTTTTCTGATTGACACGGGGTCAGATCTCTGTTGTTTCCCACATCGTTGGTTGCTTTCACGTAGACAAGCTACAGATTATGAACTTAGCGCAGCCAACGGAAGCAGCATAGGAACCTTTGGTACAGTCAATCTCAAACTCAATTATGGACTACGCCGCGATTTCTCCTGGCAATTCGTGATTGCTGATGTCAGCACAGCTATTATAGGCTCTGATTTTTTGGCATTTTATCACCTTTTGCCCGACTGCCGAAATAACAAATTGGTCGATGGCACTACTTGATTAACAGCAGCTGCTTCTGCTGCCAGCATTGATCAACCGAGCGTACGAGTGGTAGCTTTCGGTAAGTATATTTTTACACAGCTTCTAGCTGAATTCCCCGATATAGCTCGACCGCCAGAGAAATAAAACATGACACAGTGCATTACATAAGAACTACAGAGGGACCTCCCATATCCTGTCGTCCCAGACGTCTGGCGCCGCAGAAACTCGTTTCGGCCCAGAAAGAATTTGAGGAGATGGTACGATGTGGGACAGCTCGGCCGTCTAAAAGCGCATGGTTATCACCATTACATATGGCAGTAAAAAAAGATAACGCCTAGCGTCCTTGCGGCGACTACCGCGCCCTGAACGCCAGGACCGTACCAGACCGTTACCCGGTTCGCCACATAAATGATTTTGGTCACAATCTCGCTGGCGTCAAGGTATTTAGTACTTTAGGTCTTGTTAAGGCATACCATCAGATACCAGTACACGAGGAGGATATTGCTAAAACGGCCATCTTTATTCCATTTGACCTCTTTGAATTCCCGTACATGGTATAAATAAATAAATAAAATAAATATTTTACCTACCGTGCCAACATCTATACTGCTAAATCCACCACTACCCTCACGATTGCCCCTACACCCGTCGACTGTGCCTCATCCTTGTTCCAACGTTACTAGGTACGTTGGAACAAGGACGAGACTATTTTGACTACGTAGCAGTTTTGTAAAGTAAACTGTTAAGCTTCCTTTGCTATCGATTACAAACATTACCACGAATCTTGAGCTCTCACCTGCTTGTTAATGGATTTGTACTCCTACCGCTGATGCTGCTGGCTTTTACCTCAACACCCATGCATCAATTGTTGGTAGGTACCTTTTAGATATAAATGAGTTAGTCGTAATCAAACTCCAGAAAATCGTTAGCCTAACTTAACAGATGTTTTTCCGGATTAACTTTTTTCTCCCAACTTCTAGAAAAATGATCCAATTTACAATTTGACTATATTTAATTTGCTCTATCATTTCGTACAAGTTTCATTCATATGTTGATAGCTGTACCCGCGGCTTCGCACGCGTGGTCTATTAATTAGGTAAAAAAGTAACATTGTGACGCCTGATTTCAAGTATTTTGTCGCAATTTACCTTTTTTCAATCATGTCGGATCATACACTTCCAATTTATCACATTTACAGGCATTAACTTAGTAAATATCCCGAAATCACACTCTTCAATAATATTTTGGTTTCCAAACTAACCTGCGTCAGTCATCTGTCAGTACCAATGACTTTTGACGGTTCGTTGGTTACTTGTCAGTTGTCAGATGCGCTAGGATTGTTCGCGCATGCGTCGAAGTTGGTGCATCGAATTGTAGTCGATTTCATAATCAATCAATCAATCAATCAATCATTTATTTATTTGCTAGAATACATTATTAAATTACATGTCAGTTCTTAGAGTATTGTAAGGTCACTGTATTCAGCCTGCAAGCAGGCGTGCAAATATTATTGTTAATTATGTCCATATTAAAAAAACTAACATTAAATAATAATAATAATAAAACAAATGTCAAAATTACAAAGTTAAAACTAGGAATTAATTAGATTCTACTTCTTAAAATAATCGTTAATGCTATAAAAACAATTATCCGCTAGCCATACGTTCAATCGAGCCCTAAACAAATTACCCTTCAAGATTTTGATGTCTTCAGGTAACTTGTTGTATGCTTCTATGCACATATTAAAAACGTTTCTCTTATTATCTTTATGATAAGGGGGTTGATATAATAGATTTCTAAACTTTGCGCGCTTCTGTCTCTGAATAACTTCATCACTAATTGTCGGGATCATTCCTATTGACGCGGCCATCAAGGTCACATTGAAACTCTGTTTCTTGTCGACGAGTCGTCAAATCATATTACTTCGGTGAGTTTTTAGAAATTGTGAGGAATTTCATAGTGTTTCAACCTCCAGCTGTGGGGATTTTTTGTTTTTGCCGGTGGAATTAAAGGGTGAAACGAAGATTATCCAGTTCCACGTTATACCGGGTGTGACCACTATTTTAATATTCGGGGTTAATTTTTGGAATGCGTTCCGATTAGCTCCCAATTTATTTAGTGACTTACCTTTAAGCGACCCTCTTCCATATAGACCTGTAGTTTCTGAACTAAAACACCTTCATTTTTTTGATGAGCTGGATGAAGCTCAGCGTGCAGCGGCTGACAATATTATTCGACACTTCGAGGAGGTATCTTTTGAAAGGAAAGGCTTAGGTCGTACCGATTTAGTATCTCATATTAAACAACGGTTTTATTGTTTATCGCCTGAACGATTAAAGGAGCTAAACCGTCAGCTGGACGATATGTTAAAGATGGACGTGGTAGAACCAAGTAGCAGCGAATGGAATAATCCGGTATTGCTAGCCCCGAAGGACAACGGCGAGTTGCGGTTTTGTTTGGACAGCCGTAAACTCAACGCTGTCAGTAAGGGAGATGCGTACCCTCTTCCTTATATCTCTCACATCTTGAACCAGCTGCGTGATGATGATGTGATGCGTCCTCAATTGATTTAAAATCTGCGTTTTGGCAAATCCCGTTGAAAGATCGTGAAAAATCTGCTTTTACGGTCCCCGGGCGTGGCCTTTATCATATTAAGGTTATGTGTTTTGGTCTTAAGGGAGCTCCCGCTACCCAGCAAAGGCTAATGGACAAACTGTTCGGTCCCGAGCTTGGTAATAAGGTCTTTGTGTACCTTGATGATATCATTATCTTGAATTCCAGCTTTTCTGAGCACCTGGAATTGCTCACCAGGGTTCTGGAGAGGCTGAAATTGGCTAACTTGTCAATAAACTTCGAAAGATCTAAAAAAAATCGCAGAGAATTCAAATATTTAGGATTCATAGTCAATGAGAGGGGGCTTCATACCGATCCCGGCAAAGTTCGAGCCATTGTAGACTACCCTGCTCCTGTGAACAGAAAATAAGTCAAACGATTTTTGGGTACCGCGTCATATTATCGCCGATTCATTAAAAACTTTAGTTGTCTCGCCGCACCGTTGAATGCGTTGAGTACGAAAAAGTAAGCCTCCCCGTTTGCTTGGACTGAAGAAACCAATACAGCTTTTCAGGACTTGAAGTCGGCGCTTGTTTCGGCCCCTGTCCTGGCTTGTCCAGACTTCACGCAGCCTTTCGCTCTTCATTGTGACGCGTCAGGATACGGTGTGGCTGCAACATTGACTCAAATCTCTGCAGACGGTCAAGAACATCCGATCGCTTATGCTAGTCGCTCTCTGAACCAAGCTGAACGTAATTACTCGGCCATGGAACGCGAAGCCTTAGCAGTGGTTTATGGCGTTGAATATTTCCGCCCTTACTTAGAAGGTGGCCCACGATTAAAAGTGATTAGTGACCATTCTAGTTTATAGTGGGTTTTCAACCTTACCAACCCTACTGGTCGTCTTGCTCGATGGGGGTGTCGTTTATCTCCCTACGACTTTGAAATCGAACATCGTTCAGGCAAGAATAATATAATCCCGGACGCACTTTCCAGGGCTGTGCCAGTAGAGGAAGTTCAACCTGCTACCACTGACCCGTGGTACCAAGCTTTGATCGCGAGGGTTGAAAAATTACCTCGATCTTGTTCCAATTTTATTATTAAATCGGGTACATTGTTCAGATATTGTAAAAATAAGTCAAGTACAGACGGGGATTTCGAATGGAAAGAGGTGGTTCCTGCTGATCGTAGGCAGGCCGTTTTATCAGAGTGTCACGGTGGAGAAGCGAAGCTTATTGCTGCGAAGGGTCGTATGATCGAATCTAATATTTTAACCAATTTTTGACGTGAATCGTCTTTAAAATTACTTACTTAGGTACAGGGTAACATGACGAAAAGTAGGCATGAGACGGAAATGACGAACCGAATGGAACGAATATGACGTACTAGCAGGAAGTTTTGATATTCATAAAATTCAATAGTTGAAAACGATTCAAAGATGGTGCCGATAAAAAGTTCAGGTTGACAGTTCAGGTAGAAATCGTACTTCTGATAGTATTTTGAATATCACGGTTTCATATAGGTATGAGACGGAGAAGAAGAAAAAGTAGACATGTGACCTGGGCCTGGATGTGGAATGGTTATTTGGAAGTACCACATCGGATTAAGTATAAATCGCAGTGGAGTGGTTCTGGAAATAAATATGTTCAGGGTCCTTGGCTCTTCCAGAATCTGGAAAAAAAATATGGACACCGAGCAAAAAGAAGACTAGCAGTTTATTTACAGAAGTGATATAGATATCATCGACGTCTTCGTTTCGGATTACAGAACAAATTTACAACAGTAACAAATTTAAAAGGGCTATAACTCTGAAACTAGTGATCCTAGACTAGTTGTTTCTTTACAAAAGTGATAGATCTAATCGATATCTTCGTTTTGGATGACAGATGTAAAACTTTAAATTGCTATAACTCTGAAAGTAATGATTCTAGTCTAGTAGTTTATTTACAGAAGTGATAGATTTCATCGACGTCTTCGTTCCGGATGACAGCTGTCAAATTATAACTCTGAAACTATTGATCTAGGATCAATAGTTTCGATAGGATTAGTAGAAGAATCACGTTTACTTTTAATCTTATACGTTATAATTCTTTGTCCAAATGCAGTATCTACGACATAAACATTTACAAAAGATTTGTGTAGTTTCAAAACGTTATTTTTATCTATGTTACTTTTAATGATTTGTGAAATACTGCCTACTAACTAAAACCTAACATGTGGTACAATTTACCTTAACGTTATTGACATGGGGTCTTGATGGTGAAGTTTAAGCGCCTTCTTCGATTCTTGGCCTCTTCGTACTTAGTCATAATTTCTGTTTCTTCTTGGATATTCCGAGTCCTTTTAAGACCTTCTCTAACCTGTTGCATTGATTGATTGTAATGAGAATAAAATATTAAAAATAAACTCAATGAAAAAAAACTTACTTTAAGTTTTTTTCAACCACAACACATATATTGTAAAGCTCCTCATTGTAAAACGAATTATTCAATTCCCATTGTTCCACCTTTTCACAGAGCTTGTACATTTCCACATCTTCACAGGTTTCATTGGATTCCGAATTGAAGAAGGAACTGACGCAAATTTCACCATCTTGTTCCATGTTATTGCTGATTTTGTTACAATGGTTCGATGTTTCGAAGTGATATGCCCTTTCGGAATTTATGCAAACTATTGAAACGAGTGTCAGGTAAAAAAGGTACTTATTGTTAATTATAATGTCGGTTGTGATAGTAAAATCGAATAAAACATATCAATGAAGTAATTGCTCTTGAAGAAATATTTCTTACAATTCTGTGTTTCTGATATTTCTTTGGTTATGGTATAAATTAGTTTTTTACTGTTAATAAAGTCATTTTTTTCTGTGTAGTATTTCATTCTAATATCGTCATATTTCCAATGTTGCTGTGCTGGAAACTTGGATAAATTTTTTAACTCGTATTTTTTTTTAATCAAATGACTTGAATTGAACCATCATCAGTGTTAGTTGTTAAATACTTCCATGGGCTCTCGAAACTGTAGACGAAAGTTTTTTTTTTAAATTTGTGGTATCTCAAAATTCTCAAATAATTTATCTAAGTTATCTGTTGGTGTGTGGTTTCTCTTTCTTGTTATTTTTTTAAGCGAATCTTTAATGCTGAGGTATGTCTTCAATACCATCATCCGATAGTGGATCATAATATGGTTTGTAATTGTATTCTTCATTGATATCGAACCAATCCTGCAACAATACATATACACATTGTAAGAAACAATCTCTATAAGCTGTTTTCAAGAGTAGTTACAAACCGTCTCGCTCGTAGGTTTGACGACTTTCAGCCTCCCGAACAAGGTGGACTCCGGAAAGACTTTAGCCCCGTAGACCAAATCCATACGCTCCGGCAAATTATGAGAAGTTTGTGGATTACGAGAAAGCCTTTGATTCAGTCGAAACCTGGGCAGTGCTACAGTTATTACAGCGGTGCCAGATTGATTACCGGTACATCGAAGTCTTGAAGTGATTGTACAGCAAGGCCACCATGACAGTTCATCTTTAATATCAGAGCACGATTTATATCCAGATGCAAAAAGAGGTGAGACAGGGAACACGTTATTTCTTCAAAACTGTTGACCTCTGCACTGGAAGATATATTCAAGCTTCTGAACTGGAACGGATATGGTGTTAACATCAATGGCGTACATCACTCACCTTCGATTTGCTGATGATATAGTCATCATGGCAGAAACCCTGGAAGACCTAAGCACAATGCTCAGTGACCTCAATGTTGTTTCCCAACAGGTGGGTCTGAAAATGAACATGGGCACGACGAACATCATGTCAAATGCATCATGCTGGTTTATGTTGGGAACACTGTTATCGAAGCTGTTGATCACTATGTCTACTTAGGTCAGACGATCCAACTGGGTAGATCCAACTTCGATAAAGAGGTCAACCGACGTATCCAACTCGGGAAATTACGCCATATCTTCTCGTCGTAGATACCGCAGAGCCTCAAGACGAAAGTTTATGATCAGTGCGTCTTGCCAGTGATGACATACGGCACTGAGACGTAGTTGCTAACTATTGGTCTCATACACAAGCTCAGAGTTGCGCAGCGTGCAATGGAGAGAGCTATGCTCAGTGTTTCACTAGGTGATAGAAAATGAAAATGAATGTTAATCCGAAATGAGGAAAACCGTAGAAGAACGAAGGTTACCGACATAGCTCTCAGAGTATGCAAGTTGAACTGGCAATGGGCAGGCCATATAGTTCGCAGAACTGATAACCGCTGGGGATTAAAGGTTCTTGAATGGCGGCCACGAACAAGCAAGCGAAGTGTGGGGAGACACACGATGGGCCGACGACATTGTAGCCATCGCGTGAATTGTATCGTGTATGCTGACTTTGATAATGTTACTGATATTGATAAACACCTCAACGTATGCATAGACTCTAGTTAAGTATCATTGTAGGTAATAGTTTTTATGTTATTTAAATAAAACATAGTTTTCAGCATGTACTTAGTATTATTTTCACGACCAGTCAGACCGTCAGGCTTGAAAGATCAAGTTATTACCATCAATTTCACACTTGCATCTAATCAATTGATCAGAGAAGAGCTGGCAGTAATTTTGTGTGCATTATTTATGAATACAATAGAGATACAGAAACAAAATTCATCCAAACTTACAATATAATGTTTATGCTGCAAAACAATTACATTTATACGTTCAAGCTCCAACATACAAAGTCAGGATCTCACTGGATCACTGTACATATTGACTAAAACGGTCTTGGACAATACTTTGATTCTGATGGCCGACCACCAACCGGTTACCATAAAACTATTTTAAAGAGGAATTCCAGGCAATGGGATTTCAATAGCAATAGAATACAAAATGATTTGACTTCGGTATGTGGCGAGTACTGCTTAATGTATTTGTACTACAAATTCAATGGCAATACAAGGTCTGATTTTCTAAGAATATTTGATACGGATACACTACACAATGATGTATTATTACCCTATACTACGTTTAAATCGAATTTATTTTTGAATAAAAGTTGAATGAAATAAGTTGTTGTTATTGAACTTGCTGAAATCTCTTATAAGCAGCAGGTAAATATGGTAAAAAAAAAAAACAGATTTACATTTGGATGATTCCGCAGTCAAGAATATAATAAGAATAATTTTAAATAATGAGCTTTTATGAGCTACTTTTTTTCCGTTATTTTATTGTCGTCGACTTTTGAGCTACCCTGAAAGTTTCAGCCAGATAGCTAATCGGGAAGTGCTCGAAATTAGAATTGAAAGATTCCAGGACAAACAGAAATACATAGACAGAAACATAGATACATACATACATACAAATGAAGTTAAGTAAAAGCCTTTAAAAAGACCAATAAGGACATTTTAAAAATTCACCACCTAACCTAATGTAACACCTGACTATACAACAAAAAAACGAAATGAAGAGACATGTACCGTCATGGCAACCATAAGTAATTTGTTAGAATACAAAAGTTTGCGAGAAGTATTGAATGCTTCAGGGGAAAGACACTGAACAAAAAACTGTAGAAATGGGGTACAGTAAGATTAATAATGAACTATTAAAAAAATAACTAGAGGTTCGCTACGATCCTCACCCCCATTCCCCCCCCCCCCCCCCCGCGCCTTCCCCATTATAGCTATCGAACCAATATATATATAGAACCAGCTATTTTACCTCAGTTTTCAAACATAAAAACTGCATCAGAATCGGTCTATTCGTTTTTGAGCCGATCCTCACCCCCCCCCTCCTCCCACTCTCATCTAATTATAGCTAAGGACTGTCTTGTTTACCTCAGCTTTCAAACATAGAAAACCGCAGCTAAATTGGTACAGTCGTTTGGAAGCAACGATTCTCACCCCCCCTCCCCCTTTTTCTCAATTCTACCCCCCCTTTACGTAATGTGAGAGTTAAGGCATGCCTTTTAAGTTTTGTCATTTTAAGAAAAAAACACAACTAGAACCTTATAGTACTTTAATTGTTTTTCAAAGTATTCACCACGTAGCTTAATACACTTTTTCAAAGTATTCACCGCGTAGCTTAATACACTTTTTCAAAGTATTCACCGCGTAGCTTAATACACTTTTTCAAAGTATTCACCACGTAGCTTAATACACTTTTTCAAAGTATTCACCGCGTAGCTTAATACACTTTTTCAAAGTATTTACCACGTAGCTTAATACACTTTTTCAAAGTATTCACCACGTAGCTTAATACACTTTTTCAAAGTATTCACCGCGTAGCTTAATACACTTTTTCAAAGTATTCACCGCGTAGCTTAATACACTTTTTCAAAGTATTCACCACGTAGCTTAATACACTTTTTCAAAGTATTCACCACGTAGCTTAATACACTTTTTCAAAGTATTCACCACGTAACTTAATACACTTTTCCATTCGCTCAAACCAGTTATTATAACATTTATTCCACTCTAAAGTGGGGGTGTTCAAAATGGCTGACTTGATAGCGTCGACTGCTTCTTCACCGGACTGGAACCTTTGACCACGAAGACTTTTCTTAATTTTAGGGAATGTAAAGAAATCGTTAGGGCTTAGGTCAGGACTGTATGGAGGATGGTCAAGAATTTCTACTTTTTCCTGCTTCAAATACTCAATCGTTTGACGAGCGCTGTTTGAGCTTGCGTTGTCATGGTGCAGGATGATGCGTTGCTTTGAGTTAGATTTTCGAATTTCGGCGATGACTTGTGGTAAACAAACTGTGGTATACCACTCTGCGTTAACCGTTCTACGATCTTCAAGTGCAATAGTCGCAACGTGGCCACCATCTTCTTTGAAGTGCTTCGAGAACCAACAACTTTAGTCGGCTTTGGCTCGTCTTGAAAGACCCAGATTGTAGATTGTTGTTTGGAATCAGGATCGTAGGCATAGATCCAAGATTCACCACTGATGATGTCGTAGACTTGATTTGACTCTCCTCGGTTGAACCTTTGCAGAGTTTTCTTACACCATCTGACGCGGGCCGCCTTGTGATCGTCGGAAAGCAGATGCGGTATCCAACGGCAAACTAGCTTTCTCACACCAAGCGCTTCATGCAAGATCTTCTGAATGGTTGTCCCTGAGATGCCTAATAGTGCCTCTATCTCTTGATACGTCTCATGACGATCTTCGAGAATTAGTTGTCTCACAGCAATGATGTTATCTTCAGTGAAGGCGGATTTTGGGCATCCTTCGCGAGATTTGTCACTAACACTAGTATGTCCACGCTGAAATTCTAAATACCATCGTTCGACAGTCCGCAGACATGGGACTTCATCACTGAACACAGATGTTAGCTCTTCAAAACACTGAAGCCGTGTCAGGCCTCTTCTGAAGTTGTAGAAAATTATTGCACGAACATTTTCCTTAGTAAGATTCATTTTCGTACGTAACCTGACAGATATCAATCGACGCTGTGACTAAACAATAGCATTAATCCTAATACTTTCAACTGTTTTGAGATTCAAAATTTAAACACATTCGAATATAGAACAGTTCCAAATTCAAAATTGCCGGGAAATATGGAAACTACAGAACTTAAAAGGCATGCCTAGCACACAAAGTAAACTAAAGTAAAGCACCCAAGATAAGCCGAGCCGCTCGAACGCACAAGCCTTACGCACACACCATTATATGCCGATCGGCTGTGACATCACTGTAAAAGTGTATTGGGTTTCAATCTCGAAAGTATTTAGGACTATCTTGGAAGTGGATTAACCGTGTTTTTCCATATGAGTAGTACCTTAGTTCAACTAGGGTCCTCGGAGGATTATCTTAAGTACTGTTATAGATGTTACCTTAGTTCAACTAGGGTCCTCGGAGGATTATCTTAAGTACTGTTATAGATGTTACTCGAATCAGCGATAAACTTCGTGTTGTTATAAGATTTTAATAAGGCTGTTAGAGTCTAGCAAGGGCGGATCTAGCCTTCAAGTCACGGGAGGGTCATTGGTCACACTGAACGGGTTCCAAAATTATACAATACTAGCTGATGCCCGCGGCTTCGCACGCGTGGTCATTTCTCTTGGTTAAAAGTACTCTATGTGCTATTCCAGGACCTAAAATACCAATATACCAACATTTGATCAAAATTCCTTCAGCCGTCAAAAATATTTTTATCGATTGGTCGGCTTCTACTCATCGGATTGAGATACAAAGTGCCCCAGTTTTAAGTCAAACTCTAAGCTATCCAAAAGTGAAAACCGCATTGCAATCAGTCCAGTATTTTTTACGTGATGCGCAAACAAACATACAGACCAATAAACTAACAGACAGACACGATACAAATTATAAATTTTAATTCCGTAGCTTTTTTAAGTACAATAGTTTTTTAAGTATTTTCATTGTACAGACTTTTTCGTTTTTATTGATTTATTATAAGTATAGACTCGCTGTTCCCCGCGGTATCAATCGCGTAGCATATGTCTCTTTGGAATAGTTTAGCTTTAAATCAATTTTTGATCTCATACCGGTTGGTCTCGTGGCTAGTGATCCTAGGTACGTAATCAAACAGTTGCGGGTTCGAATCCTGCTAGGTGCAATCATTTGTGTGATGAGCAGAAATGTTTTTGTTATAATAATCGTAATCGTATCAAAAATGTTTATAATAATCGTATATATGTATGTTTATCCGTAATCTAGTACCCATAGTACATGGAATCCTAGTTTGGGGCTAGTTAATTGGTGTGGAATTGTCCCGAATATATTATGATTTTATTATTATGTCCAAATTCTGTACATTTAAGATATTGCGACATATTATTTTTGGAGATTACTCTGTATTTGATAATGAAGCCTAAACTGTATGTTATTTAATTATTATCTATATATCTGTCTATCTGTATCTTGGCCGCGCATCACGCCGCTGGAACTACTGGATGAATTCAAATAAAACTTGGTATGATTTGAATTCATACTACGAGGTAGGACATTGTAACTTTACATCCCGAAAAATTAATGGGTTTTCGCAGGATAGGGGTTGAATTGACACTTATTTAAAAGAACACGTACCACACAGAAACTAATGGTCGGGTTTTGATGCAACTTGGCATTGTCTTAAGTTATATGATGGGTTAAAATTGAGAACGCATTTTATCCCGAAAATGTAAAGGGTTTCTGCGGCATATGGGTCCAAAGCTACGTTATTATTGAAGTAATAAATAATATTTTTTGGATGGTTTTCTAGATTCGATACTGAAGCCAAACTGTTTTACTTTTTATTTTTGTCTGTCTGTTTGTCCGTATCTTGACCGCGCATTGCACCAAAACTACTGAATGAATTCAAATAAAACTTTGTATGATTTGAGTTCATACTACGAGGTAGGACATTAGATACTTTTCATCCCGAAAAATTAAAGGGTTTCCGCTAGATAGAGGTTGAAAGTTATTACAGGTACACGTATCACGCTGATATTTTTTAATGCAAATTGACACAGTCATATATCTATACATATAATAAAGCATTAGGTACGAAAAAGGCTATACAAAGAAGATAAATAAAAAAATGCTCTTGGATGCTTAAAAAATTGATTGAACAAGAATATATCATTTTTTTGAATCTTTTGTCTGTCTGTTTGTCTGTATGTTTGTTTGTTCAAGCATCACGTAAAAAATACTGGACCGATTGCTATGCGGTTTTCATTGTTAGATAGCTTAGGGTTTGATTTAAAAACTGGTGTAATTGGTATCTCAATCCGGTGAGTTAGAAGCCAAGCAATTGATAAAAGTATTTTCGACGGCTGAATAAATATTGATCAAATGTCGGTATATTGGTCCTGGAAGAGCACACTATGGTACTTTGAACCTAAAGAAAAGAACACGCGTGCGAAGCCGCGGGTACAGCTAGTTACACAATCAAATTCAAAAAATATTTTTGTATTTGTGAACATAAACTAAAATGACATGGATTCTTAAGAAAAGAAAATTACTCAGAGAAGGCAACTGCTTAGACAAACTGTTAGATTCAACGACAGTGATTTAGATGTGAATATATCTTACCAGAGGTTGCGTGGCAATATTGAAAGACTGTTGCCTGGCTAAGGAAAACGGACCTCCTTCTCAGGTAAAGGCGAGGTAATTAAAACAAGATGGTTAATTCAATAACAAAGGGCTTTATTTCAAAAAAAGAAAAAAACACATGAGTTATCAAAGCTTGGTACTCTCCCCTTTACTGAGGAATTCAAAAAGAAGTATTTTCTCACTTAACAATGTTTGTTCTGCATCAAAATATGATCTCACAGCTAATTCTTATAATAAGATTTAAATACTCAAATATGATTACAAAATTTTCTTACATAAATAGTACATAAATTCGGCCTGTACGATATGAATCTACATTAGAACTGCAGTATCCTAGGCTAGTAAAAACTTAGAGAGACAGTGCTCAGCAGTTCATCATATATTGGTCACAACGCAACGGAATACTCTTGTCTATGCCTTAGAACATTCAAAATTAAAAGAGTACTTGTGCAAACAGGAGTGTGTGTGTAAGGTTGTGTTTCCCAGAGGGAATATAAAACTCTAAAACAGAAAGTATCTTTCAACAGTATTCTAACACGCAAGTAGGCGAAGGCTTCCCTCACTACCGCAGCTCGCTGACTCGGAAATGATTTGGAGTGGACCAACCTGGAAGCTTCCCGGAACGCCGCACCGTCGACTCGCGTGCCGCCGCGGATCGCCTCCTTCACTCCACTCGTTCAGCTCCTGCTCTCCACGAACGGTGCCTTCCGCTCCTCTTGAACGGTTTCTGCGTCTCCCATAGTCGGTGTCTGGTATCTCCCTTGATCGGTGACTTCTACGGGACAGATGGTGCGTCGGAGATCGGCTGATGGCCCCCGGAGATCGGCGCACAGCAGCTTCGCATTGGTGACGGCAGCGGCCGTCCGTCGATGCTCGACTATAACCTGAAACCCACGTTCCTCTGTGTTTAAATGTGTCTCGAGGTGCCCGCCTTAGATGGTCGTGGCGCAAAATTAAAACAGATATTTCGTTAGAACAATCCTTGAATCACGGGATATCTCACTAATCTAGCTTTTGAACTCGTATACTTATTTCGCCGGTTACCAAGTAGTCACGGTTTCCGCGCTTCGTTCTGGACTGCGTATCTCGGTCGCTCCGTTTACACAAAAGACTGCGTTGCCCGCTGCTGCCTGCGAATTAAAACTCGTAAAGACAAAGTCGATTTCGCACAGAACCTACTGGAATCCCAGAAACAAACAAATTTTCTCACCTGCGCCGATCTCAATCACGTGCCAACTATGTGAAACAAACTAATTCACTGTCCGTATTCAAATGCTCCCAGCAGGCTTTTCTTTTGTATATATACGGACTCTGGCTTCTACGTTGAGTAGCAAAACTTGAATCAAGATGGCCTAGTGCCTTTTAGAATTTTGTGGGATCACTGCTTAGAAAAAAATAGCACACGGATTCACAAATAAATTTCACATTTAAAAAACTCGAACTCGCAGGTAGGTAGAGCTGGGCAGGGTACGGGGACGTTGATGACGCCAGTGTCACGAGGTGGTCCCAGGGTTTGGGTTTGTCCCACTAGCCCAGGACCCAAACCTCAGTGACACAGAGTTACAGGAACAATTAGGAACTATTGGAAGCGGCGGCTTACGAAGGTATTCGGTTGGGGTGTACCCTTAGGGGCGCTATGGAAACACTCTGACCAGGTATTCATATATATATTTACAAGTCTCATATATATTACATATTCATTATGTATTCTATAATATTATTTCGGTTTTTCCAAAAATCAATATATCAATGACCTATCAAAAATGAAAAGAAATGGATTATGAAAGAATTAAGAGATCAAATGAGTATTATTATGACAGAGGTTTGGACCCCGTCACAAGGTTAGTGATGCATTCGCCATTGATGTTAATACCATATCCGTTCCAGTTCAGAAGCTTGAATATATCTTCCAGCGCAGAGATGAACAGTTTCGGAGAAATAACTTCTCCCTGTCTCAACCCTTTTTTCAATTCGATAGAATTCGTTCTCTGATCTTGGAGACGAACAGTCACGGTGGCCTTGCTATACAAACACTTCAACACTTCGATGTACCGGTAGTCAATCTAGCACCGCTGTAATGACTGTTACACTGCCCATCGCAGCTCTGCATTTGACATGGTAGATCATAGTATTTTACTATATAAATTGGAGCACTATGGCGTAAGGGATAATGCACTGCACATTTTTGTCTCGTGTTTAAATAATATAAAATACTTTGTAGAATTAAAAATAATGTTAGCACATGCGTACTAACAACCAAATCCAGTTTGATTCATATTAAACGTGGGGTTCCGCAGGGCTCAATCTTAGGTCCGATATTGTTTATAATATTTGTTAATGATTTAATAAAATATAGCGTCGACACTATTCCTGATCTCTACGCGGATGATACGAATGCAATCATGTCAGCTGAAACCTTGCAAGACTTAGAAGCCAAGGTAAACTGTACACTCAAAGCTTTTGAAAAATGGTTCGATGCGAATAACTTCAAGTTATATACAAAAAAGACCAATACAATACTCTTCAGATCCACTTCTCAAAATTACCGGTCAATAAAAATTGAGTACAATGGAAAGATCTACCATATCCATATCTATATGGTGGACTATTTGGGGGTATATATTGACCAATTTTTAAATTGGAAGAACTAACTTGAAGCGGTCGATAGTAATATTACGAGTAGCTCAGCTTGCTACGCTTTGAGGAGTCTACGTGACGAAGTGACTATCAAACAGCTCAAATTGGTGTACTACGCACTTGTGGAATCCAAGTTGAGGTAAAATATTCGATGTTGGGGCAATAGTTACGATTACAACATAAAAAGAGCCTTTGTTTTACAGAAGCGTGCACTGAAAAAAAAGATCGCTAAACAAGTGAGATTTGAGCTTGGTTTTATCTTTTTTTTAAATATATTTTTGGTTTAATATCAAAAAGAAAATGATCGATTTCATGAACCGTACATGTTTATTGACAACTAGATTTGCCTTTACAAAGTTTTTTATCGATTGCTCGGCTTCTAACCCTTGGATTAAGATACCAAGTACCCCAGTTTTTAGGTCAAATCCTAAGCTACCCAACACTGAAAACTGCATCGCAATCGGTCTGATACGTTTTTACGTGATGCGCGAAGAAACTTACAGACAAACAAACAAACAGACAGACACGAATTTAAAAAATGTTCTATTCATAGACCATTTTTTTTAAATTATCTTTGCATAGATTTACGTTCTTATTGCCTTATAGCTGTGCCCGCAGCGTTGCTCGCGTGGTAGTTTTTCTGGGATATAAGGATCCTATGAGTTATTCCAGTACCAAAAGTACCAATATAGGTACCTACCTACCTGTGTTAACAACCTTCAGTGGCGATCCGACATGGTCGTGATAGGATAGAAGACGAAGGCGGGAGCGAAGCGTAGCATGCACAAACATCTCGATCACATCAGTTTTCAAACATAAAAAACTGCATCAATATCAGTCCATTCGTTTGGGAGCTACAATCCTCACTTCCCCGCTTTCCCCCGATATTAGAGAACATAAACTATAAAACAAATTGATTTTATAATAAAACTACTGAACCAATTTTGATGAAATTTGTATGGGACTACACAAAAAGTTTACCCTTTTGAATAAAAAAATAACCATCTAAATTGGTTGAGAAATCTCAGAGATAAACACAAAATAAAGGCAATATAAACACAAAATCGAATGGATTTACTCAACAAAACTATTTATTCTTGAAAAACTGCTGAACCAGATTTGATACAATTTATATGGGACCATTTGGAAAGTATACACTTTCAAATAAAAAAAGATTTTTTAAATCGGTCCACAATTGACGGAGATATCGACTGACATACATATAAGAAAAAAAAACCATACATACAGCCGAACATATAACCGTCTCTTTTTGTGAAATCGTTTAAAAATATCAAGGAAAATGTAAAAAATAACGCAGAAATAATGTAAAAATTTTTTAATTATGGAGCAAAACATTTCTACGGTGGGTGATTTCGATACGTCTGGATTACGCACCCATGCATCTGTGCAACTGGGCCAGTGAGCCTCGTAGCAGAATGACGAAATTCGGTACCAGTCTATAAACGGATGTATGATTACTTTAAATTTAACACAACTGTGGACCCATAGGCTGCAGGAACCTTTTAATTTTTCGGGATAAAAAGTATTCAACATTTTAACACATTATATAAACTTTGACTGTGCCAAGTTACATCAAAATCCGTCCAGTAGTTTTAGCTTGATACGTGTTATTTTAAATAACTTTCTATCCCTATCCAGCGGGAACCGTTGATTTTTCCGGGATAAAAAGTATCCTAAATGTTAATCCAGTACATCAGCTATGATTCTGCCAAGTTGCACCAAAATCCGGTAATCAAAATCTGGTAGTTTCAGCGTGATGCGTGTTTGAAGAGACAGACAGACAGATAGACAGACAGACAGACAGACAGACAAAAAAAAAACCTTTTTGCACTCCATATCGATTTTGAAGTTTATCTTAATCAAAATTTTCAAAAAATATTTAATGTACACATTTAGCCCAGTTACAGTTTTATTATAGTACTAGCTGTGCCCACGGCTTTGCCCGCGTGGTCATTTCATTTAAAAGTAGCCCATACGTTTTATTCCAGGACCAAAAGCCACACCACCACCAGACCAGTTGTAGGTTTGGTCCAGGTCCAGAGGACCAGGTGTACAAAGTACAATATTATACTACATTTCTTCAAAATTCGTTCAGCCGTCAAATAGTTTTTTATCGATTGCTTGGCATCTAATCATTGGACTATGGCACTGCCTTTCCTTTTTATAACGCATATTCTATGCGTTATAACACACTTACACTTCTATGACACTTCATAGAAGTGCACGTATTACAATGAAACAAACGCTAGAATAAACGCACCGCGTTCCACTGCAAGGCAGTGCGTGCAAGGCCTAAGATACCAAGTACTCCAGTTTTTAAATCAGCGCAAGGGCCTTGAGAGCAGGGCCTGGATTCTGTATGACCACTCACGCCATTTCCACGCCACCTGCGTGGAATTAGGGAAGGTGGGTATTTACGCAACCAGGTTTTTAAACCAGGTTTTGGCTTGTACGTATGCCGCCCTGGTGCGGACCCGCAATACTTGCAAGACTTTCAAAGTATTTTACGCTCTTTCGCCCCGTCCGCACCTACATGTACATACTCGGTTGCGGGTTCGGCATGGCCTCGGCTGAGTTCGGCCGCACTTGGCCAGCCAGGTCACAAGAAGCTAGGTGGCCGATACATCGCTCAAGAAACTTGCAAGGCTTTGAAGTTTTTTTAAGCAAACGCAATCGTGCTCTTTATTTACATAAGCGCACGGGTCAATTTCCTATGCAAGTATTTTTTACTTTCAATTCCACGCTTCCAAGTACTTTTTTCGCAAACACGTTTGTGCTCCTTATTTATATGGACACGAAGATCAATTTCCTATGCAAGTATTTTCTACTTTCAAGGCTTCGGTTTACAAAGCACTTGAAAGTATTTTGAACCCTGATTTTTATAATGAAAGATTCATGACATGAATGAGTTAAATTTATTTTTTTAATTAATAAATTACTATTTTACTATAAATAATTCGCTTAATTTCGCTGCGCGTTTTACAACTGAAGTCGACTTATTCTATCAAAAAACACAAAAAACATCTAAATACGTTTTAAGAGCCTTTAGGGACCATAAAGTAAAAAAAAATAAGATAACGTGTTGTTCGAGTTCATTCAATGTTCAAACCTCTTCGTAACAAACCGCTTGCGTGTTTTAAGGGTAGACAACACCATCTAGTTTAAACGAAGTAACTTGTTATCATGAACGTCTTGTTAATGAGTAGAGAAAATTATCTCCGAAGGTAAGGTGGCACAGATTAGGGAGTAATTAAAGTGGTGAGGTAAATTGGATGGGGCATCAAGGGTAGGTCATTATTATGAGGTCCATGCGAACAAATTTTAATGCAACGAAAATTGTGTTCTTAGTACAAATTATTTTTTATGATGTTTCTCAGAACGACGTACTTACTGGCACGTTAACTGGCTCTTAATAATTACCTACCCTAACTACTTACTTTTTGAGCTTTTTCAACACGATATGAGGATTGATTTGAATAACTAAAAGTTTTCTATACTTTCTTTGTGATGAGCAATACATGTACCTACCTCTGTATGTACACATTTCAATACCGACAACTTACCATTTTGCCAGTAAGACATTATGAAGAAACCTCCGATATAACTATATAATTATGTAGGTACGTAGGTAGTACATTATAATATCTCAATGGAAGAAACAATCGATTTTGAAGTTCATCTCAATTAAAATTTTCATAAAATATTTAATGTACAGATTTAGCCCAGTTACAGTTTTATTATAGTATAGATACTAGCTGTACCCGCGGCTTCGCACGCGTGTTCTTTTCTTTAGGTTCAAAGTACCATAATATGCTATTCCAGGACCAATATATCAACATTTGAACAAAATTTCTTCAGCCGTCAAAAATACTTTATCAATTGCTCGGCTTCTAACTCACCGGATTGAGATACCAATTACACCAGATTTAAATCAAACCCTAAGCTATCTAACAATAAAAACCGCATTGCAATCGGTCCAGTTGTTTTTACGTGAAGCGGGAACAAACAAACATACAGAAAAACAGAAAGAAAGACACGATTAACAAAAAAAATATTGTTCAATACCTTTTTTAAGCACCCAAGAGCATTTTTTTCATTTGAATTCATTTAGTAGTTTGGGTGCGATGCGCGGTCAAGATACGGACAAACAGACAGACAAAATTAAAAATTAAAATAGTTTGGCTTCAGTATCGAATATAGAGAAACACCCAAAAAATATTTTTATTACATAAATATAAACATAACTTTGGACCCATATCCCGCAGAAACCCTTTACTTATTCAGGAAAAAACGTGTCCTCAATTTTAACCCATCATATAACTTAAGACAGTGCCAAGTTGCATCAAAACCCGTCCATTACTTTCAGCGTGGTACGTGTTCTTTTAAATAAGTTTCAACCCCTAAATAATAACCCATAAATTTTTCGATATGTAAAGTATCCTATGTCCTACTTCGTAGTACGAACTCAAATCATACCAAGTTTATTTTGAATTAATCCAGTAGTTCTGGCGGCGTGATGCGCGGCTAAGATACAGACTGACAGACATACAGACAAAAATGAAAAAAACATACAGTTTAGGCTTCATAATCGAATATAGAGTAACTTAAAAAAAAAACACTATATCTTTAATGTACACAATTTGGACCCATATCCCACAGGAACCCGTTATCTTTTCGGGACAAAATGTGTCCATAATTATCACCTATCTTATAAACTATGTCTGTGCCAAGTTGCATCAATATCCGTTCAATAGTTTCAGTGTGCTAAGTGTTCTATTAAATAATTTTCCACCCCTATCCTGCAGGAACACTTAATTTTTTCGGAATGAAAAGTATCCAATGTCTTACCTCGAAGTGTGAACTCAAATCATAACAAATTTAATTTGAATCCATTAAGTATTTTCGGCGTGGTGCGCTGCCAAGGTACAGATAGACAGATGGACATACAGACAAACTGTCAAAAATTAAAAAATACAGTGTTGGCTTTAGTATTGAACACAGAACGTCCTCCAAAAAAAATTACATTATATCTTCAATTTACAGAATTTTGGACATTATCACAAAGAAACACTTTATTTTTCGGGTAAAAAAGTATCCTCAATTTTTACCCATTATACAAACTATGATTGTGCCAAGTTTCAACAAAATCCGTCAAGTAGTTTCAGCGTGTTACGTGTTCTTTTAAATAACTTTCAGCGCCTATCCTGCAGGAACCCGTTAATTTTTCGGTATGAAAAGTATGCTATGTCCTACCTCAAGGTATGAACTCAAATCATACCAAATTTCATTTCAATTCATTGAGTATTTTCGGCGTGATGCACTTCCAAGATGCAGTCAGACAGACGGACAGACAAACATAAACACAAAAATTAAAAAAAACACTTTGGCATTAGTATTGAATATAGAACGGCCCCCAAAAAAATTACAATATATGTTTAATTTACAGAATTTGGGACATTATCCCGCAGGAACTCTTTATTTTTTCGGGATAAAATGTATCCTCAATTTTAACCTATCATATAAACTATGACTATGCCAAGTTGTATTAAAATCCGTCCAGTAGTTTCAGACTGGTAAGTGTTTTTTGAAATAACTTTCAACCCCAATCCTGCGGGAACACTTTCATTTTTCGGGATGAAAAGTAGCCTATGTCCTACCTCGTAGTGTGACATGTTAAATCATGACTCCAAGTTAGATTTTTGTTATGGATCTCGATTAAATAAAATCTATTGGGTACAACGCCATCTGGCGAGGAGCAGCGTCTTTTCTATTAGATCAAGTTGTGTTTTCTCCGTATCTGAAAACCAGACGCCGAGTTTGTAAAAAACGCCGAACTCCACCACGCGTGCGCCACTTTCTTCGTTAAAGGAATAATGAAAGCTTTTCTTGTTGAAAACAGATTGATAATTTCGCCTATCTAAGAATCAAGAAATAATGGTTGAATTTGCCTCTGCGAGTGAAAGGGAAAAGTTTTCATCTACTGTCTCAAAATAGATAAAATGGTTAATCCTCGCAGCGACAGCTAGCGACAAAAGGCGTGAACTAGAAGGAAGGTGGAAACTAAGTGGTGGTCTCTATCGGCAAGTAGCGGGCTTCTTAGTGTTGCTATTAATAATTGACGTTCCAGGAATATTTCGGGCTCTGGATAACTTTGGACGAGGAACGGGTTGTTTTAAAATCCAGAATAGGTCGCATCTTTAAGTTGGCTAACAAATAATAATTACAGAAGGCAGCGTTTGATATGTCGAAAATAATTTAAATCTAGAAATAGCTTGCGATGGTCACACCATGGAAGGTTTTGACATAATGTCTAAATCGCATGAAAGTTCCGGAAAGATGGTTTTTTTATATGGAGTTTTTTGATGTAAACAAGGAACCTGGCTGGTATGTACCAGAATTGGCTGGAGGACAGTGACCAGTATTACTAGGCCGACAAGGTCTGCTTTACGAAGCAAGTTGCAGAGTTCTTTCTAGAATTTTCTGGATACCGGAAGTTCGAGATCGGAGTAGAATGCTACTCGAAGTGCAAACCAAAGTTCGTATATATACAAGAGAGAAGCCTGTGGATTGGATTTTGATTTCTGACGTGAAACTGAATTTAGTTTACATAGTTGGCACGTAATTAAGATCGACGCAGGCAGCAGAAAAAACACGCAGTTCTCTTGTGTGAACAAAACGACCGAGGCACGCTGTCCAGAACGAAGCTGCCCTGTTACAGGCGAAATAAGTATACGAGTGCAAAAGCCAGGTTAGTATGATTTCCCGTGATTTCAGTATTGTACTAACGAAATATCTGTTTTGATTTTGCACCGCGTCTATCTAAGGCGGCCATCTCGAGACACATTTGAACACGAAGGAACGTGGGTTTCAGGTTAAATCGTGCATCTACGGTCGGCTATTGTCGTCACCACTGCGAGCTGCTGTGCGCGATCACCCGGGGCTCACCACCGTTCGTGGAAGAAGCCGGTCTACGAGGGACTCCAGAAGGACTCCAACGCACCACCTGTCCAGTAGAAGATATCACCACCGTTCGTGGTCAAGCAGTAGGAGCTGATCGAGTGGAGTAAGGAGGCGTTCCGCGGCGGTACGCGAGACGATGGTACGGCGTCCCAGGAAGCCTCCAGGTTGGTCCACTCCAAATCATTTTGAGTCAGCGAGCTACGGTAGCGAGGGAAGTCTTCGCCTTCTAACGTGTTAATATATTGTTGGAAGATACTTTCTGTTTATTTTCTATATACTTTCTGTCTTAGATTCTGTTTTACTTTCTATTTTTAGAGTTTGATTTCCCTCTGGGAAACACAATCATACACACACACACTCTGTTTGCACAAGTTCTCTTTTAATTTAGAACATTCTATGGCAAAGACAAGATTATTCCGTTGCGTTGTGACCAATACATGTTGATCTGCTGAGCACAGACTCTCTAAGTTTTACTAGCCTAGGATACAGCTTTTCTATTGTAAATTCATATCATACAGGCCGGAGTTATGTACTAAAATTTATATGTTAGAGGAAATTGTAATCATATTTGAGAATTTTGAGTTTTGAGTATTAAGTTAGAAGTATTTCCTATTATAAGATCTTGCTGTTTAGAATTATTTTGATGCAGAACAAACTAAATTAAGTGTAAAATATTTCTTTTTGAATTCCTCAGTAAAGGGGAGAGTACCAATATTCGATAACTCATGTGTGCTTTTTCTATTTTTTGTAATAAAGCCCTTTGTTATTGAATTTACCATCTTGTTTTAATTCCTCGCCTTTACCTGAGAAGGAGGTCCGTTTCCTTAGCCGGGCAACGGCCCTTTCAGTAGTATGAACTCAAATCATACCAAGTTTCATTTAAATTCATCCAGTAATTTCGGCGTGATGCCTAGACAAGATACAGACATACAGACAAACAGACAGACAGACAGACAAAAATGAAAAAAAAAAACAGTTTTGGTTTCAGTATCGAATCTAGAGTAAGGTCCAAAAAAAAACCAATTATCTTCAATGTACAGAATTGGACCCGTTACAATTTTATTACAAGACTAGCTGTATCCGCGGCTTTGCCCGCGTGGTCATTTTATTTAAAAGTTACTCATATGTTAACACATATGAGTAACTTTCCAGGACCAAAAGTACCTATAATATACAATAATATACTACATTTGTTCAGCCGTCGAATAGTTTTTATCGATTGCTCGGCATCTAATCATCAGATTAAGATACTAAGTAGCCCAGTTTTTAACACAAGCCCTAAGCTATCCAATAGTGAAAATTGCATTACAATCGATCAAGTAGTTTTTACTTGATGCGCGAACAAACTTACATACAGACCTTCAGTGGCAACCCGACTTGTTAGAAAACGAAGGCGAGAGCGAAGCTTAGCGAGCTTCCGCCTTCGTCTTCTAACCTATGCAGAAATCTATCTGTGTTGCAATAGCAAATAAATAATTAATAGGTTGGTCTAGTGGCTAGTGACCCTGGGAACGAAATCAAACGGTCGCGGGTTCGAATCCTGCAAGGTGCAATCATTTGTGTGATGAGCAAAAATGTTCGTTTCCGAGTCATGGATGTGATATTCGTATTTATGTACGTTACCTAGTGCCCATATTACAGGGTATCCTAGTTTGGGGCTAGGTAATTGGTATGGAATTGTCCCCAATATATTTATTATTATTTATTAATGTTTGTACAGCCACCAAGACACTTTGTGGAATAGAATAGAATAGAATAGCGTTATGTGGAGCGTTATTCGAAACTACCTATACCCGATCGCAGCTCGGCCAGTGACGTCATAAATGTTCGAAACCTTAACGGTGTACTTTCGAAGAATACATTTTTGCTTTCTGGATTTTAAAACATACTCGATGCCAACCACGAACCTCTACAGATTCATGATGCCAACACGGTCTCTGCCGTCAAAAGCTTTGTGTACGTAATGTATATTTTCGAAATATTATGAAACAATGTCGGGTTTCCTTTAGTTAGTGCATCAGTCAGTTCTGTTAGTACAACATGTAAAACATTAAGGATTCTGGCACAGAATACTATGTATATACGGAAATAGAGGCCTATCTTCGCGCCCAATAGGGGTAAAGCTCAGTGGCGCCTCTGTATTTAGCTAATGGAACTATTGCTTCATGAAAAGTTTTTGTTGAATGCAAAAGTTTTTGAGGCTACTCGGTTACGAACCTGGGAATGACGGCACGTCAGTCGGGTTCTGACACCATTGCGCCATGAAGAATCTTGGACATAAGTCGAAAATTGGGTGTCCGTTTCTGTCTTTACACTTTGTTTGTAAACCATAATAATAAAAAATCTACCGTCTGCAATATTACGTAACAAAACTTGACGGTTTACTTCAGGAAATTACAGCCCTAAAAAAATCAAAGAAAATGTAAAAAAACGCACCAAATATATAAATGCTTATAAATATTGAGGCAAAACATTCATAGCAGCGCGTGGATTCGATCCATGTGCCTCTGAGTTGCAAGCCAGGCACCGCTTCCACTGTGCCACTCTGACTTGTGGCATAGGTGCCGAATTTACGGTACCGTTTTATAAACGGATGTGCAATTATTATTCCTTTCAAATTAACATAACTTTAGACTCATATCCCGCAGGAATCCCGTATTTTTTCGTGATTAAAAGTATCAATCACATATTTAAACAATATTTAACACATACTATAAACTTTGACTGTGCCAAGTTACTTCAAAATCGGTCCGGTAGTTTCAGCGTGATATGTGTTTTTTTTTAAATAACTTTCAACCCCTATCCTGCGGGAACCATTGTTCTTTTTCGGGATAAAAAGTATTCTAAATGTGAATCCATAACATAAGCTATGATTGTGCCAAGTTGCATCAAAATCGGTCGGGTAGTTTCAGCGTGATGCGTGTTCAAAGAGACAGACAGACAGACGGACAGACAGACAGACAGACAGACAAAAAATAAAAAAAAAAACCTTTTTGCACTCCATATCAATTTTGAAGTTCATCTCAATTAAAATTTTCAAAAAATATTTAATGTACAGATTTAGCCCAGTTACAGTTTTATTATAGTAAGATAATGTTCAATGAGATTTAAAACCAACAACTTTATTGCTAGATTCATATAGACCCATGATATATCTAACCATATTTTTACGAGGTATTTATTAAATATAATAAACTAAAATATTAAAAACAATCATCAAGAATTTAAAATTTCATAAACACCCATTATTGATTTCACTATCTTATTTATTTTTACCCAGCAAGTTAAGTTATAAATCTTACAAGCTTCTTTATATAAATAATTAGTGGATTTTAATAAATCTACCATGGTATTACCAAGGTATTAGTTAATTTTATCATAACGCTTGTTTAACAGTATCAACAACATAATGAGAAATACCAAAAACATTGTTTGAATTGAATAATTTCACTGTATAACATGAATACTTATTCATGTTATACAGTGAAATTATTCAATTCTTTAGTTAACTTTACTATGATATTTGTTTAGATCAGTGATCAAGTTGTCTTTATTGTCAGGAAACAAGCAGCTTTATGTTCCCCTATATAAACATGTTACGTGATCACGACCAACAAATTGTTGATGGCAGCCATCATAATTTTTTTCAGTGTGCTATTCGTGTCATAGTGCGTATATCACCGTGGGAATCATGTTGTTTTGTGTGTCGTATGAGGTAGTGCTGGCCTCTGATGTCAGAGTTTGTCAAGCCGCCCGAGGGCGTCTGACATGGCTTAACGACTGCTATTAATCAATAATAGCCGGGACCCTCAGCTTAACGTGCCCTCCGAAGCACGGAGCGATGGAAAACCGCACTTAACTTAGAAAAGTCATTGGTGCGGAGCCTAGGTTTTGAACCCGGTATCGTTAGATTCTAAATTGCACTATAGAACTGTGGGAATCATGTAAGGAGTATTTTAGGGAATTTGACATTCTAACGGTTCCTAGTCTGTATTTTATGTTTCTTCTCACAGACGTTATCAAAGAACAATGGCGAACTCCCAGACATATTTTTATGTCGGTAAAATTCACGGCGTCTTTAGACAAAAAATATCGCTTGTAATTGAGCATTATTTCCTGAGATTGTTTGTTTAAGATTTTTTTATAGAAGAGGCCAGGAATAATTGTTATTAGGCTTCAAAGTTCTGTAGGTTAGGTTACTATTAACGACTTTTGAAACAAGTCATGTAGTATTTACATTCTCTTTGCAAGTCATAGAGATTTTAATTATTTTATCTGCATAATGATGTAGGCAATTAAGTACTTACGCGTGATATATATAATGTTTAAAGATATTGTACCTATTCCATTACCTACCTAGTGTAACAGACTAGGCTTTTGAATAATTATTATTTTCAATCTATTAATGCCTAGCGAGATTACAAAACAATATGTTCAGATATTATGTTGCTGCTGTTTCACTGTGCAGGGAAACAGTTGTCCAACATTAGCACAAATATTTACCAACGATTCCCTACACTAAATACTTTATTTACACAAACCTTTGTTTCTTTTGTATTTATTGTTCAATACTTCAAGCGCACTGATGAAAACAAAAAAATGTGCAAAACAATTAAGTAAATAAACATAACCTAACAGCAATTCCTTAAGCCGGGTCTACTGTGACATGTTACTAAAAAATGCTGTTAGCTTACCATGTTATATAACATGTTAGTAACCACAGCCCGTCCACTGTGACTTGACAGCGAATTATGTTTTTATTAGCAAATATTATTCTCTCAAAAGAGCTCCGACGAGGAAGACGTGTTAGCTTAAGTTTTCTTGATTCCAATTCAATTGGTTCCTATTCAATAAAAGCGACACAGTCTCTGTATAATACAATTACAAGTATTGTATGCTACAAAGGGAGATTATGATTTTCAAATATCCAGCAGAGATGTTGACGGCACGAGTTCTAACACAAAATGAATTACAAGCCCCCCGCAGGCGAATGCGGGTGATGTTTTCCATCCAGGACGGATAACGTGTTAACTTGCTATCCTGTTAGCAAAACAAAAACATGCCGCAGCGGACCCAGCTTTACACTTCCTCCATAAACTATAATGCATTGTATTCCCTTTGCTATAATGTTCGGTTATTAGGTTTTATATTGACGTACCATTTTGACTATAGCACAGTATAAACACCGTAAACAGAATAATACTATATATTATTCTGTTTATGGCAAAGAAGGTTGAATTACGCTTCCTGTTAAAAGGTTTAACGCCAGTAATCGTAATTCAAACTCCTTTGGTTTTAAAAAAACGGATGGGAAGTATTCTGTGTTGACGATTTTGACGTCAGAACCGGAAACGTCATTGTATTATAGTATAGTCCAGCATTCGACGAGTCAACATCACCCGAAGATGCCTCGTGCAGAGGCGAAACACGTGTCGTATTGATGTCAGACGTTTGGTATTTGGATCGAGGTATATGTTTTTTATTGTGTTTTTTTATATTATATGTATATGAATATATAAGTGTTTCGATACTTGTATTTGGGTAGGGTTTGTTTAGCTTGGGGGTTTTTTATTGTGTATATATATTTATATATATTATTTGTAAATAAGTGTTTTTTCTGGCCTCCAGGCCTTAGCTTTTCTTTCATTTATATTTTTCATTAGTTCAATCTGGGGTAGGGTTTTGTTTAGCGTGGGGTTTTACTTGTGTTAATTTTACCATTTATCATTTGTCTGACTTACAGTTTTGGCGGAAGTAAGCTACATATTTTTATTTTGTTCATTTTAAATATGGATTTCCGCAAAGTAACGCCTGAATCTATCAATTATATAATTCTGTCATTTTACTTTGTTTTTATTTTTACTTTGTATATTTGTTACTTTTACCTGAAGCCCATGTTTAAAAAAGAAATAAATTATCATTTATAAATTACAATCCCTCATAAAAAGCGCCCTCTTGTGGCTGTTTTTATTGGTAATCAAACTGCTTACTATTTTATATGTTAAAGAGACGGGTGTTATAAGTTTAGGGTGTGTATCACTGTGTGTGTGGTGTGTGTGTCTGTCTGTGGCATCGTAGCTCCCAAACGAATGGACCGATTTTGATGAAGTTTTTTCTGTTTGAAAGCTGATGTGATCGAGAGGGTCCTTAGATATATAGGGGATGGGGAGAGGTGAGAAAAGGGGGTTGAAAATCGTAGCTTCCAAACGAATGGACTGATTTAGCTGGGGTTTTTTATATTTGAAAGCTGGGGTAAACAAGATGGTTCTTAGCTATAATGGGGGAATAGGGAGGGGGAGGGAATAGGGGTGAGGATCGTAGCTCCAGAGTTTGAAAACTAATGTGATCGAGATGCTTCTTAGCTATAGTCGGGGGTTATATATTTTTTTAATTTGTGCTTGTGTACCAACAGAACTGTCACAGCCGTGCGTGAGGGCGAGCAACGTGAGTCACTGGATGAGTTGAGATCGGGTATAGGCTTGGTATAGGTACTTTCGAATTTAAGATATCGCGAGGCGTAATTTGAAAATATACCTCCACACAACGCTACAGCAATGCAACACAGATAGATTCTCAAGGCATCAAGCATAAAGAGCCTAAAACGTGTATATGTTAGAGTATATATTATAGCACAATGTAGTATCCTACTTCCTTAACACGGGTGTAAGTATTTTTATTGTAGGACCTCTACACGAGAGAGCGTAGTATCTGTACTTATAATAAAGCATTATGAACAAAAAAGTCTGTACATAGAAGATAATTAAGGTTTGATTTAAAAGCTCGGGTACTTGGTATCTTAGGCCTTGCGCGCACTGCCTTGCGGTGGAACGCGGTGCGTTTATTCTACCGTTTATTTCATACTGCATTATATGTGTTTATTTCAATGACACTCCGTACTTCACAGAATATGCGTTATAAAAACACAAGTCAGTGCGCGCTAGCCTTATTCCGATGATTAGATGCCGAACAATCGATAAAAAACTATATGACACCTGAACGAATTTTGAAGAAATGTAGTATATTGTAAGGGTTAATGTCAAAATCCCCATTAGATTTCCCCATTAAAGCTATAGGATACGCTTGTAGGTTACAGATACATAGCTAATAAGCTGCAAATAAAATTGCCATCGAGCTATCGACTTCAACAATCACAGAATTCTTCATGGTGTTGACTAGTTAAGCCTTTACTAATAAATTTAGATTACCTAATAAAAATTCAATAATAAATCAAAATTGAAAAGAATGGTCCGATTTACTAGTGACGTGTTTTTAAATCAAAATTACACATAGTATTTACAATAGTTTTACTGTTTAGGTACTGACTCGCCATCACGAAAATTGTGTTAACAGTTAATTAGAACTGAATCATAACATTCACTAACTTGAAAAATAATTATGGATAATTAGATCTTGACTAATAAAATTTAGAATCTTTGAGCTACGATAAACTTCAGGTAAAAATGCATTCCTTTTCCCTCGTACATTACTTGTTTCATATAGGTTTACTTTCGTGATTGGTTAGTAAACACATAAGTAATAGTAAACATTATAAGTAATAGTAAACACATAAGTAATAGTAAACATTATAAATAATAGTAAACACATAAGTAATAGTAAACATTATAAGTAATAGAAAACACATAAGTAATAGTAAACACATAAGTAATAGTAAACACATAAGTAATAGTAAACACATAAGTAATAGTAAACACATAAGTAATAGTAAACATTATAAGTAATAGTAAACACATAAGTAATAGTAAACATTATAAGTAATAGTAAACACATAAGTAATAGTAAACACATAAGTAATAGTAAACACATAAGTAATAGTAAACACATAAGTAATAGTAAACATTATAAGTAATAGTAAACACATAAGTAATAGTAAACATTATAAGTAATAGAAAACACATAAGTAATAGTAAACACATAAGTAATAGTAAACACATAAGTAATAGTAAACACATAAGTAATAGTAAACACATAAGTAATAGTAAACACATAAGTAATAGTAAACATTATAAGTAATTTTTATTTACTGAAAAAAAAAAAACAAAAATATCTAAAAAATAATAAACAACATTATTGTTGTTTATTATTTTTTAGAGATTTTTGTTTTGTAACTGTTTGCTGTTGATTTTTGTTTGTTTAAATATTTTATTTAGTCAAATTTTTAATAGTTTGTAACTTAAACTAGTCAATTATTGTAAATATACTGTGATTTAGAAAATAAGCATGCATCAGCTGTTAAAGCAAACTAATTTTTCAAGTTATGTTGTCTCTAAAATTGTGTTCTTTTAACACAATTTTAGAGATGGCGAGACATATTTTTGTTTTGTAACTGTCTGTTGTTCGTATAGATATTTTATTTAGTCAAGATTTTTAATAGTGTGTTTGTGTAACTTAAACTAGTCAATTATTGTAAATATACTGTGATTTAGAAAACAAGCATGCATCAGCTGTTTTATCAAATTAGTTCTATTTTCGTGATGGTGAAATATAGGTGTTTGTCAGTACCTAAACAGTAAAACTAAGTATTGTAAATATCATGTGTAATTTTGATTTACAAACACGACACTATTAAATCGAACCATTCTTTTCATTTCTGATTCATTATTGATTTTTTTGATAAATGATAAATGATAATTTATTTCTATGAAAAACATGCACTGTAGGTAAAACTAACAAAAGAGGAAAAAACATTTTTGACATAATATGACTGTTATTACAGTTACAGTCAATAGCTAGTAGTTAGAATTCGTTGTGAACACTAGTCCTCATACTAGGATTCCCTGTGTTATGGGGACTAGTTTCTCCAGTTGATCAGATGATGTTGATGATATTGTGTTTGTAGTTTGCATTTCACAATCAGACAATACTGAAAATAGGATTTTAATCATCAAGTAGGAATGGGAAGGAGGGTGTGTGTTTTATTAGGTAATCTAATTTTATTAGTAAAGGCTAGTCAACTCCCTGAAGGATTCTGTGATTGTTGAAGTCGATAGCTCGATGGCAATTTTATTAGTAAAGGCTAGTCAACTCCCTGAAGGATTCTGTGATTGTTGAAGTCGATAGCTCGATGGCAATTTTATTAGTAAAGGCTAGTCAACTCCCTGAAGGATTCTGTGATTGTTGAAGTCGATAGCTCGATGGCAATTTTATTAGTAAAGGCTAGTCAACTCCCTGAAGGATTCTGTGATTGTTGAAGTCGATAGCTCGATGGCAATTTTATTTATCTGTAACCTACAAACGTATCCTATAGCTTAGCAATATCTTAGTGCCTAAAGATACATAGGTAGTAAGTACCTACGGTACTAATATAAGTTTTTATTCATCACATAAAAATAAGGCAGCAGCATTTTCCATCTGATATTCCAGGATAAGAGAAAATCATATTATTTCACATGATTTTCCCCTTAAATCCCTTGGAATCCCCGTTAATGGAGAAATCCAACGGGGATTTTGACACTAACCCGGGATGAGGATAATAGCGTCAAAATCCACATGTGTTGGGGAAATCTAATGGGGGGGGGGAAGGGGGGTTGACACTTACCCTAACTATCATACTAATAACAATTATAGATGTTTAAGTGACTTAATGAAAAGAGTAATTTTAACCCCAGATTATTACAGAATTCTAAAAAAAAAAAACACACTTCAAATAGTTTTTTATCTATTGGTCGTCTTCTATTCATCGGATTGAGAAATTTAGAAGACGACCAATTTTTAAGACAAAACCAAACGCGCGAACAAACACAGATTTAAAAAAATACTTGTTTAGTAGCTTATTAAGTAACCTATACCATTTTTTTTAAATATTTTCTTTGTACAGACTTTATTTTACTTACTGCTTTATTATAAGTATTGAAATAAATAGATGCCCGGAGATAGAGTATTTAAATAAATAGGGCAAAATGATAATAAATTTTGAAAATAAAAATTTACCGGGCTATTATTATTATTATTACTATTATTATTATATATTTTAGTCCTTCACTTTTGGGCAGAATAATAAGACGATGTTTTATTAAATTATTTTAACCATGTCTATAAAACAACCTCGTGCCATGCCTACTGACTGAACGACTGGCTGACAGACAAAGTATAGCCTAAACCGGTGGACCTAGGGATTTGAAATTTGGAGAAATATTCCATATTTAAATATATATTTTTTGCAATATTTTATTTTGGTAAACTACGGAAAACCGGAAAACTTGAATACCAACTCCAAATAAAATACCCCTCCCCTATCCTGCGAACCCTTTAATTTATTGGGATGAAAAGTATCCAATGTCCTACCTCGTTGTATGAACTCAAATCATGCCAATCATTTCATTTGAATTCATTCAGTAGTTTCAGCATAATGTGCGGCCAAGATACAGACAGACAAAAATGAAAGTTTTGGCTTCAGTATCGAAGATAGAACAGAATTTGGACCCATATCCCGCAAAAACCATAAAAAAATAAAAAGTATCATTCATTTTCACCCATCAAATAAACTATGACTATTGCATGAAAATCCGTCCATTAGTTTCAGCGTGATCCGTGTTCTTTTAAATAACTTTCAACCCCTAACTTGCAGGAAACCCTTTAATTTTTCGGGATGAAATGTATCCATTGTCCTAACTCGTAGTATCAAATCAACACAAATCATACCAAGTTTCATTTGTATTCATTCAGTAGTTTTAGCGTGATGCGCGACCAAGATACAGACAGACAAACAAAAATGAAAAAATAAACAATTTTGGCTTCAGTATCAAATAAGAACAGCCTCCAAAAAAATTTAATCAATATATTCAAAGTACAGAATTGGACCTGTTATAGTTTTAAAGAGTACGTACTATCTGTACCCACACCGGTGTCACAGCGGTGACACTCTGTGTGCGTGAGAGTTCCAGCGCCGGTGTCACAGCGGTGACACTCTGTGTGCGTGAGAGTTCCAGCGCCGGTGTCACAGCGGTGACACTCTGTGTGCGTGAGAGTTCCAGCGCCGGTGTCACAGCGGTGACACTCTGTGTGCGTGAGAGTTCCAGCGCCGGTGTCACAGCGGTGACACTCTCTGTGCGTGAGAGTTCCAGCTCCGGTGTCACAGCGGTGACACTCTCTGTGCGTGAGAGTTCCAGCGCCGGTGTCACAGCGGTGACACTCTCTGTGCGTGAGAGTTCCAGCGCCGGTGTCACAGCGGTGACACTCTGTGTGCGTGAGAGTTCCAGCGCCGGTGTCACAGCGGTGACACTCTGTGTGCGTGAGAGTTCCAGCGCCGGTGTCACAGCGGTGACACTCTCTGTGCGTGAGAGTTCCAGCGCCGGTGTCACAGCGGTGACACTCTGTGTGCGTGAGAGTTCCAGCGCCGGTGTCACAGCGGTGACACTCTCTGTGCGTGAGAGTTCCAGCTCCGGTGTCACAGCGGTGACACTCTCTGTGCGTGAGAGTTCCAGCGCCGGTGTCACAGCGGTGACACTCTCTGTGCGTGAGAGTTCCAGCGCCGGTGTCACAGCGGTGACACTCTCTGTGCGTGAGAGTTCCAGCGCCGGTGTCACAGCGGTGACACTCTCTGTGCGTGAGAGTTCCAGCGCCGGTGACCTCGAGTCGGAGCGTCTAAGCGCTAGGGTTGATACCAAAATGGAGTTTAGACTTGTGCCAAAGAATATTATACATAGTTTTTATTACCCGACTGAGGAAGGTTATGTGTTTGGGTTGTATGTATGTTTGTACGTTTCTTAGGCACGCCTTACAGCCTAAACGGCTTGATGGATTTTAATTAATGAGGTATCATTGGATTCGTCTTAATCACGAGCGTGCTGATATATGAAATGTGAAGAAAACTAATATCATCAGGCTATGATGAACAGGATCTAGTCAAGATAGTAAAAGTTTTTTTTTTAAAAGTGGGGATTATAGTGTCCACCAATACCTATAATGCGCATAAAGTTCGATATCGCTTCCACTCATTATAAGGCCGCTAGAAGTTTTGGAGTTTTGGAGAACATTATCACAGGATTTCATAAGATTTAACGAAGTTAACGATCGGTAAACAAGATACCGTATACCAGCTGTGATAGCCCTTGCTCCATTGCTTTTGCTTTAATATGTTTGTTTCAAATCTCTAACGTCATCTGTGAAAGGCGAAAATCACCGAATAGTTTTTACCGAGAAACCACTAAAATTATCAGAGGATTTAATAAGATTTGACGACGTTTATGATCGGTAAACAAGATGTCGTATAATAAGTGTGATAGCCCTTGCAATTAGCTTTCGTAAGATTTTTTCAAATGCCTTTGTCGTCATCTATGAAAGGAGAAAATCACCGAATACTTAGTTTTTGCCGATAAGTCGCTAAAATTATCAGAGGATTTTATAAGATTTGACGACGTTTATGATCGGTAAACAAGATGTCGTATAATAAGTGTGATAGCCCTTGCAATTAGCTTTCATAAGATTTTTTCAAATGCCTTTGTCGTCATCTATGAAAGGAGAAAATCACCGAATACTTAGTTTTTGCCGATAAGTCGCTAAAATTATCAGAGGATTTTATAAGATTTGACGACGTTAATGATCGGTAAACAAGATACCGTATACCAAGTGTGATAGTTCTTGCAATGCACTTTCATAGGAATGTTTCAGATATCTCTACCTTCATTTAAAACTACTTCGACAAAGAGGTCAACCGAGGAATCCAACTCGGATGGGCAGGGTTCGGGAAATTACGCCATATCTTCTCGTCACAGATACCGCAGAGCCTCAAGACGAAAGTTTATAATCAGTGCGTGTTGCCAGTGATGACATACGGCACTGAGACGTAGTCGCTAACTATTGGTCTCATATAAAAGCTCAGAGTTGCGCAGCAAAGAATATATTTTTTGTTATGCCCTAACTTGATTAATCAAGTCGTTCTTTACTCAGATATATATATAATCGTTGGAAAACATATTTTCTGGTGATTTCCTAAATGTTTTGTTCCCTGTTACTTACCTACTGTTGTTGGTATAATTATGTATGTTTCGTCACAATATTTTCTAGAGAACGCCTACATGCGGATGAAAACGCCTTGATTTATCAAAGAAAGACGCATTGACGAATTCATGTTATGCAAGTATTATAAATAGTAGTTTGAACTCGTTGTTAAAATTGCCGATATATATTTATATATTTTGTTGATTTAATAGAGCGTAATGGTGTTATTACGCACTAGCCTTGGGGTCTCGGCTTAGACTAAACCCCCTCCCAATCCTCCCGTGGATGTCGTAAGAGACGACTAAGGGAATACACACCGGAAGATGGGCAGCAGCGTCCTCCGAGTAAATATTTGTAACACTGCGGTCACCAATCCTCCTGCCAAGCGTGGTGACTGTGGCAAAACCCCCCAATAAGATAGACACACCGCAAAGACGGCCCCAGTCCCTGGCGGCTCCGTTATTCCTGGCACTTGTAGCGGCCACGGTAACGGCGGAGCAGGGTGTAATGCTCCTAGATGTTATACCTAACTACAATTACTTAGAAATTGGCTGAGGCCGGTAAACGATAATAACAAATCTAGAAGGTCGTAGGTCCCACTTGCGTCTGAACAACGTTGAATGACTATATGAAACTAAATAAGTAAATAGTGACATAATGCTCAACATACATAATTATAATTGGTGATAATTATGTAGCATTCACAATACATTATGAATTAAATTAAATTAATGATTTGGCAAAGTGATGCAACATTGGTTGTAATTTCAAGTCAACGTCTACTGAAAGTACTTACAATCAAATTGAATGTCTTCCAAAGTTTCAGGTGTTTATTTATTTTTATTCAAATTTATTAGTTTTGTATTTATAGAACTATATACATGTATATGTCATATATATATATATATTATGAACTATGAATTACTTTATGAACTATGTATATTATATTGTATTCATTTTTCGCACCCTTTTTACATCACCAAAACCAGCGTCTAGTGTGATGCACTCTGGCATTTGTGCTGATTATAAGCCCATTTCAACACACTCCTAAGCACATTTTATTTATGTTTTAATCTATGTTTTTTTTTGCAATGTTGTGTGTTGAATAAATGTTTTTTTCTTTCTTTAAATGCTTAAAAATATGAAGCAAAACATTTCAAGAAACTCGTGATTTCGATCCACGTACGTCTGGGTTCGAAGGCTGACATGCTCCCATTGAGCCACACAGCATCGTGGCGTGAAGGTCGAAATTATGATACCGTTTTAATGTTTTATTTATATTACATTTAAATTAACATAACTTTGAATACCTATCCCGCAGGAACCCTATATTTTTCGGGATAAAAAGAATCGGTAATTTTAATACATAATATGAACTTTGACTGTGCCAAGTTACATCAAACTCCATCCAGTAGTTTCAGCTTAATATGTGGTCTTTTAAATAACTTTCAACCCCTATCCTGTGGGAACTCATATTTTTTTCGGGATAAGAAATAGACATGCTTGGTGATTGGTTTAAATTCAGAACGAAAGCAGGGATTGGTTCACGCGCGTAATGCAATGTCTGCTATGACAGCTGAGTCATAGCGGCGTGGACGATGTTATGCAATAAGTGGACCGGACCAAGTCAGTAATAAAACAATAATTACTGTACAATGTTTTTTTTTTGCTCACTTTTTACAATTCATTAAATTCTTTGTCCCACGAAATATAATTAATTTATTAAGTTTTTGTCCAGAAGACATTAAAAGAGAATCTTTCTTCGCAATGTAGTGAAGACGGATTCGGATTCCTCCTGTCAGCCTGTGAATTTAGAGCTGAGGTTCAAGTTCAGTAAATTATTTTTATATATTTCCATAAACTGTCAGGCGTTTGGGTTATTGTTGCAACGGCCGTGGTTGCAGATCACTCCAACAACAACTCAATATGATCTTGGCTTAATATGGTTAAATAAATTTCTATATTTGTAACTCTACTAGCTGTGCAAAAGTAATTTAAAACTTGAAATACATATGAGGAGTCCTAGAAGTCCAGTTTTGGACTGAGTTTTGGTCACTGGTTTCAAAGAGTTAGTACATACTGTTACTCTTTGTCCATTTACTGTTCGAGTTTTTTTTGACTGCACATTGATTTAGAGACCTTTAATATATGTTTCGCTTTGATCCAAAACATCATGTAGTTTTTCTTTTTCTACCACTGAAAAAGGGTGTTTAAACCCGTATCGGTCGGTCTTGAATTTAGTATGTCGAAAAGGTTGTTAAACGTTTCTAAAAAGCTAACAGTTGCATCTGTTTCTTGAAAATCAGGCATGTTTAACTGTTGCGAACCAAACTTAATCGCATCAGCTACACTTTGACTTAATGTTTGAATCGCTACTTTCACGTTCATGATATTATTTCGGAAGTATAGATGCCGATTTGACAATTTATTCCCAAAATGCAATCCAACGATATCTTGAACATTTTTCAGTTTCTGCAAATGTGCCCACTCAATTTTTTTTCTTGTTTTTATCTACGAGTGTATTTTTCCTCTAATGTGTTACACACAAGTTTCACCATATGAAATGGATCTAATATTACAACTACTGGGTCTCCGGTAGATGGGTGGTCAAAAAACGATTTTGAATTGTTTGTGTCTTCAAAATTGCAACCCAACATCTTAGCCGTAGCGATGTTAGATGCACAGCCATCAAAGATCAAAGTAACTTTTGACTTTTTCCTTTTAAGGGCTAAAACTATATCGTCCGAAAAATCATTCAATGCAGTATTTTCTGTAGTATCGCCAAATCCATTTTTCTTCAATTGGGATAAAATATTTTAAGTGAAATATTCTTCATAGTTAATCTTTTATTTGGGCGTTGTAGATTTCTGATCTGTGATATTCGTTATACTGCCAAAATAGTTTTTTTCTTAGTTTTTGCTTTAAAATGTGTGTTTTAGGAGTATTCAGAGCAGATTCAATATCTGACGATGGTATATTTATCGGCGTAACGCATGATCCTCTTTCTTCAAAACTAAAGACTTCGGTTGAAATAAGATTATTTTTTAATTTTGTTTTTCCTGGTTCTTTTTCTTGGTTGGTAAGGATATTTTCAGGAGAATAATATCAACATTGAATGTAATGACGGTGTTGTTTTCAGGTGAATAATATCAACACTGAATGTAATGACGGTGTTGTTTTCAGGTGAATAATATCAACACTGAATGTAATGACGGTGTTGTTTTCAGGTGAATAATATCAACACTGAATGTAATGACGGTGTTGTTTTCAGGTGAATAATATCAACACTGAATGTAATGACGGTGTTGTCTTCAACACCGTCATTACATTCAGTGTTGATATTATTCTCCTGAAAATAACCTTATTGAAGATCAGTTTCAAATCTATGAAAGACTGTCTCTAATTGAAATAGATACACATATACAGCTAAAATAAAAATTCCTATCAAACCTAAATATTAAGTGCAAAAAAAATAGTGAAATCTTGACAGACGTCTGTCACGATTCAAACCCATAAATTGTATAAACAAAAGACCCTTTGAAGTGCTCATAAAGATTTATTGTTTACGTTACGTCGTGGGTGGTCCTCTCATTTGTATTGCCGCGTCAAGTGCTTGCATATGGCGGCGGCGGGAGGGAGGCGCGGGTGCGTTACCGGCTATATCCTTTTATTATATTTCGTTCGTATTCAGCTACGTTAAACGTTACGTTATGGAATCAAGCTTCTAGCAAAGAAAAGAATCAATTCAAAGTCGCTCGCTCGTTATCAGATAGAAAGTAGGCGTAGATAGAAAGTAGGCCTAATCAGCGCGCAATTGTTCTCCAGATCAAAGTTCACCTTGCTACTTATCTACCAGCAATTTGCGTTCCATTGTGCGCACAGTTCTCCGTGTCCATCGCTCTCCGCTGCCGTCTCTTTGGAGGTAAATATAAATTTCACAAAATGGGTAGAAAAGTTTTCGTTGTCGGTGTCGGCATGACGAATTTTATCAAGCCTTTTTCCGGAGGCGACTATCCGGAGTTGGGGAAAGAGGCGGTGGTGGCAGCGTTAGCGGACGCGCGAGTCAAGTATACCGACGTGCAGCAGGCCGTGTGCGGGTATGTGTTCGGCGACTCCACATGCGGCCAGCGCGTGTTGTATCAGGTCGGCATGACCGGAATTCCTATCTACAACGTCAACAACAACTGCTCCACCGGCTCTAACGCCATCTTCCTCGCCAAACAACTAGTCGAAGGCGGCATCTCCGACGTCGTCCTCGCCGTTGGCTTTGAAAGAATGGCACCCGGTGCGCTCGGCGGAGCCACTTTCATGGACAGAACCAACCCCATGGATCGCCACATGCTCAAAATGGCCGAACTCGCCGATCTTACCGGCGCACCCATGACAGCTCAGTGCTTTGGAAACGCTGCCATTGAGCACATGAAAAAGTACGGCACAACTGAGGTTCATCTCGCCAAAATTGCGGCCAAAAACCACAGGCACGGAGCTAAAAACCCACGCGCACAAGGCAGGAGGGAGTATACTGTTGAAGAAGTGTTAAACTCTAGGAAAATCTACGGCCCCCTGACTGAACTAGAGTGCTGTCCGACAAGCGACGGAGCTGGTGCTGCTGTTCTCATGTCCGAGGATGCCGTTATCAAATATGGACTCCAAGCCAAAGCTGTTGAGATTATTGGTATGGAAATGGCCACTGATACAGAGGGAGTATTCAAGGAAAACAGTTTAATGAAAGTGGCCGGCTACGATATGATAGCTCTTGCTGCCAAGAAATTGTATGAAAAGACTGGTATATCGCCGAAGCAAATCGACGTTGTCGAGTTGCACGACTGCTTTGCAGCAAATGAACTGATTACTTATGAGGGACTGCAACTTTGTGGGGAAGGAGAAGCGGGCAAGTTTGTTGACTCTGGCGAGAATACTTATGGAGGCCGTGTGGTTGTCAACCCGAGCGGTGGACTGATTGCGAAGGGACATCCTCTGAGTGCGACGGGGCTGGCGCAGTGCGCTGAGCTCGTATGGCAGCTGCGAGGCGAGGCGGGAGATAGACAGGTTGGTTAGCTTTACAGAAACATCGGGACAGGGTCTATGTAAGGTTGAGGGCTTGTGCCGTTGCAAAATTACTATATACAAACCTCATCGGGTGTGCTCTTATTATCCACAATTAAACTATTGTTTTGGCCCTTTCTGCATGTACAAAAACAACAATTTGTACTTATGAAAAATTACCTCATCCAGTTTCGATTAATTGTGATGCATTATTCAGGTATTTTTGATTTTCAGCTTTAACATACCTTTTAAGATGTTGTTTTGTTTGTGTGTTGGTGTTTGCTGTAGGTAGATGATTGATGGCTTATTTTTTCATTATTAGGGCACACACACATACATAATTTTATATGTTTAATGTTTATTTAATTTGAATCTGACATTACATCAAGTACTTTAGGCAGTCTCTGAATAATTGAGCTGTTCAGTATTGAATCAATATTCTAGACTAAACATTTTGTAAGCTATTAATGTACAACTATTACAAAAAAAAACTGAAGGATGGCAAGAAGTAATAACACATCGAAAATAATTGATGTTGATAGATCACCTCTCCAAATGAATCACCGGGTTAGCTATAGAATAGAGGGGCAGGAGTTGGGGGGGGGGGGAGATGGAAGGGCTACCCCCTGGTACCCCTCCCCTCCGTGGCGACGCGGCAGCAACCGGCGAGCGCCGAAGTTAACTTACCAAATTAAACGATTTAAAATAAGAAGTTTCGGCTATTTTTATAAACTGAAAACTGAAATATCTCATAAACTAAGCGTCGCCTGCGGGGGGAAGGAAACCAGGGGGCAGCCCCCCCCCCCAACTCCTGCCCCTCGATTCTATATAACCTTGAACTAATATAAAATTATTCCTACCTATTAATTTTTCATGGTATTGTTTGAAAATTTATATGTAACAGGCAATCTGTTTAATTAAGGTATTCTTTACCGTTCCTAGGTAATATGTAAAACACCTGAGCGCCTAGGCAAAGTATGAAATATTATCCATTCCAGTATACACTTTACCTAGGTAATTTGTACTATTATTTATTATGTGGTAATGTATACAATTGATAGGGATTGTATAGAGTACCTGCTGGTCCACTGGCAATGTGTAAAATAAATAAATATTGGCCTGTAATCTAATATATCTAATCATCAGCCCAAGTACTCCAGTTTAATTCAAACCCTAAGCAATCCAAATGTGAAAACCTCATCACAATGGGTCCAGCGAAAAAAAACTTCTTTGTACAGTTTCGTACATATTGCTTTATTATAAGTATAGATTCCTGTTCCGTCTAATGAATTTAGTCATTGAAATTGTTTAATTTTAACATTTACGTTTACCAAGCGCTCGTCCAAACCACAGTTACCTTCCAAGTGAAAGTACAAAGATACTTGGACACACCTTTCACTGTGCTTATATTTAAATTGGTGTCAAAAAAGTTGTTTTTGCTGAATCTACCAGCACTGGTAGGTCATTGGTGAATAATTTTAGTGTCGCAATATTATAGATACAGTGATCGTTTTAGTGTCGCAATATTCTAGATACAGTGATCTTTTTAGGTCGCAATATTCTAGATACAGTGATCTTTTTAGTGTCGCAATATTCTAGATACAGTGATCTTTTTAGTGTCGCAATATTCTAGATACAGTGATCTTTTTAGTGTCGCAATATTCTAGATACAGTGATCTTTTTAGGTCGCAATATTCTAGATACAGTGATCTTTTTAGTGTCGCAATATTCTAGATACAGTGATCTTTTTAGTGTCGCAATATTCTAGATACAGTGATCTTTTTAGTGTCGCAATATTCTAGATACAGTGATCTTTTTAGGTCGCAATATTCCAGATACAGTGATCTTTTTAGTGTCGCAATATTCTAGATACAGTGATCTTTTTAGTGTCGCAATATTCTAGATACAGTGATCTTTTTATTGTCACAATATTCTAGATACAGTGATCTTTTTACTGTCGCAATATTCTAGATACAGTGATCTTTTTAGGTCGTTATATTCTAGATACAGTGATATTTTTAGTGTCGCAATATTCTAGATACAGTGATCTTTTTAGTGTCGCAATATTCTAGATACAGTGATCTTTTTAGTGTCGCAATATTCTAGATACAGTGATCTTTTTAGGTCGCAATATTCCAGATACAGTGATCTTTTTAGTGTCGCAATATTCTAGATACAGTGATCTTTTTAGTGTCGCAATATTCTAGATACAGTGATCTTTTTATTGTCACAATATTCTAGATACAGTGATCTTTTTAGTGTCGCAATATTCTAGATACAGTGATCTTTTTAGGTCGTTATATTCTAGATACAGTGATATTTTTAGTGTCGCAATATTCTAGATACAGTGATCTTTTTAGTGTCGCAATATTCTAGATACAGTGATCTTTTTAGGTCGCAATATTCTAGATACAGTGATCTTTTTAGTGTCGCAATATTCTAGATACAGTGATCTTTTTAGTGTCGCAATATTCTAGATACAATGATCTTTTTAGTGTCGCAATATTCTAGATACAGTGATATTTTTATTGTCACAATATTCTAGATACAGTGATCTTTTTAGTGTCGCAATATTCTAGATACAGTGATCTTTTTATTGTCACAATATTCTAGATACAGTGATCTTTTTAGGTCGCAATATTCTAGATACAGTGATCTTTTTATTGTCACAATATTCTAGATACAGTGATCTTTTTAGGTCGCAATATTCTAGATACAGTGATCTTTTTAGTGTCGCAATATTCTAGATACAGTGATCTTTTTAGTGTCGCAATATTCTAGATACAGTGATCTTTTTATTGTTTCAACATTCTAGATACAGTGATCTTTTTAGTGTCGCAATAGTCTAGATACAGTGATCTTTTTATGGTCACAATATTCTAGACACAGTGATCTTTTTAGTGTCGCAATATTCTAGATACAGTGATCTTTTTAGTGTCGCAATATTCTAGATACAGTGATATTTTTAGGTCGCAATATTCTAGATACAGTGATCTTTTTAGTGTCGCAATATTCTAGATACAGTGATCTTTTTAGTGTCGCAATATTCTAGATACAGTGATCTTTTTAGGTCGCAATATTCTAGATACAGTGATCTTTTTAGTGTCGCAATATTCTAGATACAGTGATCTTTTTAGTGTCGCAATATTCTAGATACAGTGATCTTTTTAGTGTCGCAATATTCTAGATACAGTGATCTTTTTAGGTCGCAATATTCCAGATACAGTGATCTTTTTAGTGTCGCAATATTCTAGATACAGTGATCTTTTTAGTGTCGCAATATTCTAGATACAGTGATCTTTTTATTGTCACAATATTCTAGATACAGTGATCTTTTTAGTGTCGCAATATTCTAGATACAGTGATCTTTTTAGGTCGTTATATTCTAGATACAGTGATATTTTTAGTGTCGCAATATTCTAGATACAGTGATCTTTTTAGTGTCGCAATATTCTAGATACAGTGATCTTTTTAGTGTCGCAATATTCTAGATACAGTGATCTTTTTAGGTCGCAATATTCCAGATACAGTGATCTTTTTAGTGTCGCAATATTCTAGATACAGTGATCTTTTTAGTGTCGCAATATTCTAGATACAGTGATCTTTTTATTGTCACAATATTCTAGATACAGTGATCTTTTTAGTGTCGCAATATTCTAGATACAGTGATCTTTTTAGGTCGTTATATTCTAGATACAGTGATATTTTTAGTGTCGCAATATTCTAGATACAGTGATCTTTTTAGTGTCGCAATATTCTAGATACAGTGATCTTTTTAGGTCGCAATATTCTAGATACAGTGATCTTTTTAGTGTCGCAATATTCTAGATACAGTGATCTTTTTAGTGTCGCAATATTCTAGATACAGTGATCTTTTTAGTGTCGCAATATTCTAGATACAGTGATATTTTTATTGTCACAATATTCTAGATACAGTGATCTATTTAGTGTCGCAATATTCTAGATACAGTGATCTTTTTATTGTCACAATATTCTAGATACAGTGATCTTTTTAGGTCGCAATATTCTAGATACAGTGATCTTTTTATTGTCACAATATTCTAGATACAGTGATCTTTTTAGGTCGCAATATTCTAGATACAGTGATCTTTTTAGTGTCGCAATATTCTAGATACAGTGATCTTTTTAGTGTCGCAATATTCTAGATACAGTGATCTTTTTATTGTCACAACATTCTAGATACAGTGATCTTTTTAGTGTCGCAATAGTCTAGATACAGTGATCTTTTTATGGTCACAATATTCTAGACACAGTGATCTTTTTAGTGTCGCAATATTCTAGATACAGTGATCTTTTTAGTGTCGCAATATTCTAGATACAGTGATCTTTTTAGGTCGCAATATTCTAGATACAGTGATCTTTTTAGTGTCGCAATATTCTAGATACAGTGATCTTTTCCCCCCATTTAAATACAATAACACAAGAATAACAACATAATTCTAAAATAATAAGCTAAAAGAACACGCCTGCCCTGCCATAAAATAATTTATGCCAATAAATTATATACTGTTGGAATGTGCTTATCAAGGCCTTCAATTTGATACCCATATTGTAAAATTAAAAGAATAAATATTTTTTTCACATTTGAAAATGGAGCCATAATGCCGCCATATTGAATTTTTTCAAAAATAATTTCCTATGTTAATTTGATTTGAATTTTCCCTCCCTCCCTTTATAATAATTCTCGAGGTAGCTAGCAGTTTGACATTCGCACAAATCAATCTTATCATTTAAGTATGTAAGTGGGTATCAATAGTTTGGCTGACTGCTTCCATTTCCCAGTGAAACAGTAAGTAAGATGCCCTCTTGCCAATATGTTCCAAATTGTTCAAAGACAAGTAATTTAATGCAAAAAATATGTACAGATGTTACTGAAGAGAATATCGTCAAAACTAAGCATGTCTCGATTAAGCTAGCCAACAAAAATAAACAGGACTTGAATGTCACGTCCTATTTTCTGTGGATGCCACAGACATAAATAAATAAATGTTGCATACTACCCAATTTTTGAGACCGTTACTTTACACAAAAATGCATTTCATTTGTATACTCTCATAGATAGATTAACTGTTTATTGAATCACATTTCATCATTATCTTATCATAAAACTGCAATATGTTGTTGTTAGGTATTTTTAAATGCATTGTCATCTAGTTGTGAGCTACCCTGAAAGATTCAGCCGGATACCTAATCGGGAAATGCTCGAAATTTGAGTTGCATGGAACCTTGCAACTCAAATTTCGAGCCCGGAACGACAGACAAGAAAGTGACTTAATAAAAACGTGTTAAAAATACAACATACTTTACATATGTTACATAATTTAAAATACGCTCAATAATTATCAATCAATATATTATGATACAATTACAATTGTATTACAATTAGGTAACAGTCTAGCTGTAAAAAAACTGATATCATTAATCTTGTTGAGACCCTAGCAGATATAGAAAATATAGATATGGGCAGGATTATTGCCTGCTCATTTCCATATTCTAATAAAATGACGCAAACGCAAAAAGATCATGCCTATGATCTGAATTTGACATTATATAATTTGACTTGTCGTCAAAGTGACGTTTTGTATTTTGAAACTAACAATTTTGTTAGAAAATTTATTTTGACAAAGAATTCATTGTATCTCAGCAAAAATGACAAGGTGACCATCGCTAAATTGTTAGCATTTAATATATATGATCCAGTTGTACATGGTATAATGGATCACTCTGACGGTGCCACGGTTAATAGCAGTATTAGACGAGGTACAGCGGAGCAAAATTTATCTGTTAAATTAAACTGACTGTTAAGACAATACTTTGATACCATCCATTAGAAACTATGTGATTGGTAGTTCGTTCAATTGAAAAAAAGCTAAGTCTCATGGTGGTTCTTTAATTTATTTAGTGAATACATGTAAATTTAAGGAGAGGAAAGACATTGTGGTTTTGTCTGTTGAACGGACTATTGAGTTATCATGTGTTAAGCTGGAGCATCATATAATTGTATGTGTATACAGACCCCCACTGGCTGATTTCAATGTGTTTGAGTCTGTTATGGAGGATGTTCTGAGGAAATGTTCTAACAATTCAAAATTCCTTGTTGTATGTGGTGATTTCAATGTAGATATACTTGTTAAATGTCCATTAAGCGATAAATTTCTAAATTTGTTTTTGTGCTTCAACTTAAAAAATCTTTTTAATCAGCCAACCAGAATCACTAGCACTTCTGCGACCTGTTTAGACAATGTTTTTGCAACTGTGAACCTCGTAGCAGGGCTATAAGTGATAAGCTTAGCTCTGATCATAGTGGGCAAAGTGTTGTGTTTCAATGTAAATCAGGTAAAAACTCTCAGGAGTTCATTTACAGGCCTATTACTTGCAAGCGTTTGGAACGGTTTGCAGATAACATTGATAATCAACTTAGTCACTTGCCATTTGATGGGAATTCTGATGACTTTTGCAATTCCTTGTTTAATATAATGGATAAAGAGTTTAACGATATATTTAAATTAAAAAAATGTAAGGGGGGCATAAGGGTGGGATTTGATGACTGGGCTACAACAGGTATTTACAAAAGTAGAAACAAATTAAACGATTTATATTCTCAAAAAATTTATATTTCTCTATTTTTATTTCTATTTTCTATTTTTCTATTTTTATTTCTCAAAAAAAAATGAATGCTAATGACACGAAATTTGTTGAATACTTAAAACAATATTCTAAGACATTTAAATCCGTGTGTAATACCTCGAAATCTCTTCATTTGAGTAGGAAAATTAAACAATCGGAAGATAAAATCAAAACAACATGGAAAATAATAAATACTGAAACCGGCAAAATTAAACCTCGAGACCGAAATTTTATCCTAAACATCGGCAATAAATTAATTTCCAAAGATCACGAAGTTGCCAATGCATTTGAAGATTTCTTTACAAAAATACCAATAGTTACTACCCAGTCTTTAAAATCTTCCTCAGTTGAGGCTTCTTGTATGCTCTCAAGCAACGTTGAAAAGTGTGATGTTACATTTAAATTTAAACATATTAATGTTAATTCGATTGTTAAGACATTTAAATTGCTTAACATAAAAAATACAGAGGATCTCTGGGGAATATCTACTAAAATTTTAAGTTCCATTATTGGTATAATTGCTCCATACTTAGTAATTATTTTTAATAATTGTGTTGATGAAGGAGTTTTTCCCGACATGATGAAAAATAGTAAACTTATTCCCTTATTAAAGTCTGGCAGTAAAAATGATCCGACTAACTACAGACCCATTTCGATACTTCCCGCTCTAAGTAAATTTTTTGAGAAAGTAATATTAAATCAGTTATTAATACATTTCAATCTCAATGGTCTGTTTCATAATGAACAATATGGCTTCACTAAAGGCCGTTCAACGACAGACGCAGGCACAGGGCTCTTAAAGCATATATTCAATGCTTGGGAGGAGTCACAGGACGCAATTGGCGTTTTCTGTGATTTATCCAAAGCATTTGACTGCGTTTGCCACGAAACATTAATTTTTAAATTGAATCATTACGGAGTTAATGGGAAAGCTCTCGATCTTTTATCCTCGTATCTTAGCAATAGAATCCAAAAAGTAGATGTAAATGGTGCGAGGTCATCAGGATCTCTCATTACAATGGGAGTCCCACAGGGTTCAATACTTGGGCTATTCTTGTTCTTGGTTTACATTAACGATCTTCCCTTTTTCATAAAGAACTTATGTGATATTGTTTTGTTTGCAGATGATACTTCTCTAATTTTTAAGATTGACAGAACCTTGAATAATTTTGACAACGTTAACAAGGCAATCGCGCTAGTTCTTAGTTGGTTTACAACTAACAATTTAATGTTAAATCCTAAGAAAACTAAATGTATCAAATTTTCAATACCCAATGCCAGAGGGGTTCCTACGAATTCAAGTATTTTAATAAATAGTGAGCTTGTAGACCTTGTGCAGTCAACAACATTTTTGGGTATTACTGTAGATTCAAAATTACAGTGGGGTTCTCACATATCGTTGTTAGCTGGTAGATTGAGCTCTGCAGCCTATGCAGTACGTAAAATTAGACAGTTTACCGATATAGCTACTGCAAGATTAGTATATTTTAGTTACATTCACAGTATTATGTCATATAGCATTTTGCTGTCGGGTAAGGCCGCGGAAATTCAATCAATATTTGTGCTACAGAAGAGAGCAATTCGTTCCATTTACAATATGAAATCTCGAGATTCTCTTAGGGAACGTTTTAAAGAGATCAATATAGATGTTCATAATTTTAATACTAGAAATAAAAATAAACTAAAAGTGTCTGGATTTAGGTTAAAGAAAGTTAGTGGTTCATATATGGGGAACTGTATAAGATTTTTTAATAAGTTACCTGACGGCATTGATCAATTACCAATGCATAGGTTTAAAACTTTTGTTAAAGTAAATCTCATAAAGAAATCGTATTACAATGTAAATTATTATATTAATGACAGAAATGCATGGCCTGATGTCTCCAAGCTCCATGATAATAATAAGTGATAGCTTCGATGTTAACGTTAAGTGAATGAAATGTTCAAAGTACTTTGTGAGATGTCTCAAACATACCATGAGATCACGTTGTTTTATACAACATAATTATCGAGTTAGAAGTTTTTACCTTATTTTTTCCAGTATGATTGTTTGATGTTTGTGGGACATCTCATTGTCACTTTTACCTTTTATATTTGTAGTTTACATGTTTTGTTATAATTGTGACATTTGAAAAAAATATAAAGAATGAACAAATATGGAAAAAATACATCCCCGTAGAGTTTCTTGGTGCTCTCTTCTCTAACGGGCGTATTTCCGAAGCACCGGTAGAGTCAGAAGGATATTTCCTTTTCCAGTGTGAGATTTAACTCTGTTGGCACATGAAAGGGAAATTTCCTTTTCAAACTCAAAGAATACTTAGTTTATCTAAATTTGGATTGATTTGATCTTTTTATAATATTTTATATTTATCTCTTTGTTTAGGAGATGTTAATTTTGACTTGTAAAAGTGCTATTATTTTTGCCTATTTACAATAAAATACTTTGACTTTGACTTTGATAAAACAACAATTACTTTAAAATTTCATTTATTATATTAATAATCCATTTTGATTGTCTGCTTTGAGTAATTTGTTCAAAATTCTAACATTTATGTTTAGTTTCAAATGTTCCATCAGTGATTTGAGTACGTTTACAGTTTTTGTGCTAGGTATAATATACCTAAATACAATTTTGAGGTAAAGTTCAAGAGTTAAAATCATTTGCTTTTCATGTTATTCATTTTATTTGCATTTTTCGTTTGTGTGGCCATCAAGTCATCATTTTTATAATGTACTACTCAGTTCATACAATAAAAATGAATTCTACTCTATAAGTACTCGTATGTGTGATGAGAGTACACTGTACAAGTGTACATAAGTTCAAAATTTAAAACCCGGTCGGGTTCAAAATTTGCTTATGAAGACAAATCTACGACACTATAAATGAAGACGAATTGATTGATATCTCGCATATCAAAATCGGATCAATAGGAGCTACGCTATGGTGAAACATCCACAATACCACGTACATATAATATTTACATACATACATACATACATACATAGACTGTTTAACTCATTACCCTTCCCTTGCTTCGCCGTAGTTGAAAACCAGTGTGGACGGTGATCATGTTTAGTTGATAAAGACGAATACTTCGATTTGACACCATTTATTGGTTATGCACAGTTCCGAACGGAACTGAGCAAATATTTTTGCAATCTGAATATTTGGAACGTTACCTTACATTTCATTGCTCGAGACTGTAACGTGGTAGCTACATGTGTACACATCGATGTAGGATGTGTACACAATGTTTGCATCAACACTCAAATTTGTATTTGACTTGATAATAAGATTGATTGACTCGAGAAATGTTTGAACAATCAATCTTATTCCTTATTCTCCAGGATATTATCTTTCAGGTTTATCTTTCATTAAAATCAATCTAGTCGGTTTGGGGTGATTCGAGTACAAACATTCAATTCCTAGGTTGTAGATAGTTTCTAGCTTTCCGAAAGATTATTTCCTCTGTTACTTTCTGAAAGATTATTTCCTCTGTTAGTTTCTAAAAGATTATTTCCTCTGTTACTTTCTGAAAGATTATTTCCTCTGTTAGTTTCTAAAAGATTATTTCCTCTGTTACTTTCTGAAAGATTATTTCCTCTGTTAGTTTCTAAAAGATTATTTCCTCTGTTACTTTCTGAAAGATTATTTCCTCTGTTAGTTTCTAAAAGATTATTTCCTCTGTTAATTTCTGAAAGATTATTTCCTCTGTTAGTTTCTAAAAGATTATTTCCTCTGTTACTTTCTGAATGATTATTTCCTCTGTTAGTTTCTAAAAGATTATTTCCTCTGTTACTTTCTGAAAGATTATTTCCTCTGTTAGTTTCTAAAAGATTATTTCCTCTGTTAGTTTCTAAAAGATTATTTCCTCTGTTAATTTCTGATAGATTATTTCCTCTGTTAATTTCTGATAGATTATTTCCTCTGTTACGATGTTAGTAAATATTAGATTGTATTTTACTTTAGAAGAGATCGCTTTTTAGTTATAAGACCGCACATTGTACAATACATTTTATAAAGTTTGTTACATTCGGCTACGAAAAAGGAGGGTTATATTGTTCCGCTTTGGTGATGGTTGTTTTTTATCATGATCATTTTGTTTTTAAATGATTTGAAGCGACTTTTATGTTTCTTCATTTTTGACTATTATTTTTAATCAGCCTTTATAATTATACTAGCTGTGCCCGCGACTTTGCCCGCGTGGTAACTTTCGGGGATAAAAGTATCCTATATTATATTGTTCCAGGACCACAAGTAACCAAGATACAATATACCAAATTTCGTTCAGCCATCAAATAGTTTTTTATTTTATCAATTGCTCGGCAGATTGAGATACAAACATCAGTTTCTAAGTCAAACCCTAAGCTATTTAATAATAAAAACCGCATCTCAATCGGTCCAGTGGTATTACGCGATGCGCGAACAGACATACACCATTTTTTGAAATGTTTTATTTCAGTAGCTTATTATAAGACCCCTAGACCATTTTTTAACTATCTTCATTGTACATACATTTCGTTACTGCTTTATTAAAAGTATATATTGTCCTCAACATACCTATTCACTAATACTTCTATAATTACAGATTAAAATAGTCCTAAGATCACAGATTAAAATACTAACTATAAGACAGACATTAAGACAGATAAAGTCATTTAAAAAAATTAAAAAAACTTTCGTGCTGTCACCTCAACATAATCTTGAGCCTTGTGTAATAATTATCGACCTAGTAGTTACGACAGCGGCGCTTGCGCATGAACCGAATACTCTTTTAAATCAGTGCCAACTTCGTTAAAGAATAAAACGTGTACATAGGAATTAATTAGTACCTAATGTTGAATACAATAGAATACTTAGACACCTTCTCGCAATACGACCCTCGATGGTCGTCAACCAATTAAAAGTTGCTTAAATTATTTCTTTAATTTTCAGGTGCCGCGCGCTCGCATCGCTTTACAACACAACTTGGGTCTAGGCGGAGCAGTCGTCCTCAGCATGTACCGCAAGGGTTTCACCAACGCTCTGCCCAACAATGTCGCGGCGATCGCCGGCAACCCTGAAGACTTCAAGGTCTTCAAATACATGAAGATCTTGGAAGAGGCGATGGAGACCGACTCTGAAGGACTCGTCGAGAAAGTTCGCGGCATCTACGGATTCAAAGTTAGGGGCGGGCCTAGCGGAGCAGAGGGCTACTGGGTTATTAATGCCAAGGAAGGCAAGGGCAAGGTCACGTACAACGGGAGTGACAAACCTGATGTCACCTTCACAGTCAGCGACGATGACGTCACTGACCTAATTTCTGGGAAGCTCAACCCTCAGAAGGCGTTCTTCCAAGGCAAGATCAAGATCCAAGGCAACATGGGACTCGCTATGAAACTCACAGACTTGCAAAGGCAAGCGGCCGGCAGAATCGACGCAATCCGCTCCAAGCTGTAAACGCCAAAACTGGTTTCAAACCAGTTCTCTAATGTTTAACGTCTCGGTTTTGGAAGGTATAGGGCATTTATCACGGATAAATGTATTCTGCAATGAAGATGTCAATAGTGCTGTTGATGTGCAATAACTTTAAGTGTACTGTTTTTTATATTGTATTTATGTTTTATTTGATCATTCCAAATGATATATTAAAATGGCACTATATATTTTGTTAATAAATGGTTTTGTACAAATGCGTTTTTTTTTGTTAAAATGTTTTTTTTGGGTACTTAAAGCAAGAATGAAGATTCTGTATGTATTTAGAAAATAGGTATGATTACATATATATATATATATATATATATATATCTTACCCTTGTTTCTTATTCATTCTTGGGCGTTATTATTTTTGTATATATAATAATTTTGTAATACATGATTACTTAGCAAATCCTTGGATGTGATTACATTAATAGTATAAGGTCATGGCATGGTCGCTGTTGTAAAGTTGAATAACATGGATCACAAGTTTAACTAGCGCCATCTAGTTAACTAACAAGACGAACTATCATGTACACAACATCTTGCTATGACAACTGGCGCCCTCTACAACTTTAATGTTACACGAAATGTAGATGTCGCTGTTTCACAATAATACAACTTGTGGTTTATATTAGTAATATTTACACTTTTTTATCTAGAAAGGATAACGTGTACAGTGCTATTTTCTGTCTAGTTTCTGATAACTTTTAGATATATGTAAGTAGTACTTAGTGTGCTTACTAAGACTAAGTACTGTGGGTTCCAATAAATCAGAAGTTGCTAATTTTTAGTATAGTATGGACTATGATCTCAGAGATTCTAAGTTATTTTTGGACACCAGTTGTAAACTACCCGCCCTGTTTGTTTAAAGCTCCTTGTGGATATAGTGTGATTGATTAAGTACCTACGAAATATCAGACTAAAATAATTGAACAATAAAATTGTTCTACGTAGATACGTACTACCTACGTGCGAAGCACATTACTTATATGGCTAAATGTCCAGAACCGGCCGTCACCTTGTTGTTTTTTTTACAAATAAGACTGGTGGTTAAGGACAATAGGTATAGGATTAGGTATTAGGGAACTGGACGGGCAAGCGTCAAAACAGCGAATTCATATTTAATTCAATGTTTATTAAAACTCAGATTTTGCGACTTTTAACATGAATGTATTTAAACCGTCGACGTTGCTATAACAATCGTACATGAGATCACAGAGTATGTGTACCCTGGCAAATCACTATACGCATAAAACTTTGTCTCTGTGGTTCCTGAACTCCTAGATAAACAGACTACAGTGGTTGCGAAGCCCAGTCTATACCAAAGTACTTTTTTAGATTATAAACCGTGCCATTAGGAAATGCACTTTAGGAAAGCTGTCTCTCTCATAGATGAGGTAGACAGCTTGATAAAAGACGCCATTATTTTTTTTCACCTTTCTATCACCGTACGACTAGACGATCAGCAAAGCGCCACCCTTTCATGTTTGAAATACCTCGCACAAGAACGAAGCGTTACGCTTCTTCATTTATTATAAGAACTGTAAAGGAGTGGAATGCCCTGCCCTCGTCAGTGTTTCCGGTAAATTATAACCCCGGTGTGTTCAAGTCAAGAGTGAATAGGTATCTACTAGGCAAGCGTGCTACACCTTCGACCACATCATCGCTTTCCATCAGGTGAGATCGTGGTCAAACGATTGACTAGTCCGTAATAAAAAAATAATAAAAAAAAAACGTCTTTTAGGATAAAGTCAGGATATCACTTCTGGCGAATAATATACTAAGTTTATGGACATAATGACATACACAAACATTAACATTTTCATTGTTTGCTAAGCATTTGTTTGACTTCAATCGAATGGAAGTCATGCTAGAGTTGGTACCAGTATGTATTAACTATGGAAGAGGGTTGAGAAAAGAACGACGTCTTAGCAAGGTACTTTGGCTTAGACTCTGATTATAAGCTCACTCGTTTTAGGTGCCTATTTGTATACTCAATTAAACTTCTATTGTACTTGAATGAAAGTTCATGTTTCTTGCATAATATTTGGAAAAAAATAGGACATCGAGCAGGATTTGAACTCACTGTTCCATCACAACGCAACGTAATTTTTATTAATTGAACATTTCTAAGGAGTATTTTTTGCGTAATTCAAAACTATTGTTCAGTTATCAATGTAACTATCATATAAGTACATCAATACATAAACGTGATTATAAACATAATAATGTTGTTTACACGTCTAGTGTTATTAGAAATCTAAATGAAATACATAATATTATTTGTACTTGTTAGAAAGAACAAGGCAAGAAGAGGATTTTAAGATTATTTTTTTCATAATGTTTTTCATATTTAGTTAGATCCTCAGTCGACCAGTTCTTTTAATGATATTTAATCAGAATGGAGACAAAGTTTTATTGCATAATATCCAAGTATTTTATAGTTTAAATCAGCGTGGCAACACCGCGCCACACAGCGTGGCAACACCGCGCCACACAGCGTGGCAGCACCGCGCCACACAGCGTGGCAAAACCGCGCCACACAGCGTGGCAGCACCGCGCCACACAGCGTGGCAAAACCGCGCCACACAGCGTGGCAGCACCGCGCCACACAGCGTGGCAGCACCGCGCCACACAGCGTGGCAACACCGCGCCACACAGCGTGGCAACACCGCGCCACACAGCGTGGCAGCACCGCGCCACACAGCGTGGCAAAACCGCGCCACACAGCGTGGCAAAACCGCGCCACAATAAAGTAAAACGATTATTTACACCGCTCTCACTGTCCAGGAAATTAGGCCGTAAACGCGCGGCAGCGCGCGGTAACGCTTAACGCATACGATTTCTTTGAACTAACATCAAACACGCAACTAAGACGCGTTTTAAAGAGACAAGAGTGGCGAGGTATATATAATGTCAATGTAGATGACTTGACTGTGGCCTGACTGCTGAGCTTAGTATCCTAGGTTGGAACCCTGGCCTGTCCCAGGTTGCTGAGCATTCATATTTGTTCTCGGATCTTGGATGTTTGTGTTGCGGTGTCCATGCCACTAGCGAGAGAAAATCCGAGTGAGCTATGTTTCTAAAATTAGAATTAGCTCCGAAGAGGATGACCAATTTCAATGCGTCTTATTAAAGGCTGGTTTAGCTGTTTAATCAAAATCTGTTCATTTAAAAATACGGCGAACTCGGCGCATTGAGCCGGAGTTTTTTTTTTTTAATTTTTTAGTCGTTACCGTGCGCTGCCGTGGGTCATCGGTCTTATAAATAACTTCAACAATTCCGAAAAACAATACAACCTGAAGAGTTCAGACAATGTTGTAGTACTTAAGCCACGTTGAAACACGTTTAGCACCATGTAAACCTTTCTGTTAAGCTGACAGCGAGAGAATCGTCGTTTGAAACTTTTCCATCGATACAAAAACCCTACGCTAATAATTAAAGCGTAACAATTTAGCTCAAAAACGGCTTAGCCATTCCAATAATTCCAAAACGCGAACTGAAAAAATATATTCTCGTTTTAAAAACCAATATTAGTTTAACAGAAATAGTTGCCAATAAATAGGTATATCTACCAAAATATATACAATTAAAATACTACGTTAGCTAAGCCAAATGTAATATAGCACCAAACATGCGACCGCGATGCACTGATAGAAAAGTTTCATCTCAAATAACCTTAAACAAAGACATGCAGTCCGTTTACAATTAACATTATGTTTTAATCAACACAATAATAAGTTATTCTTATACACTCCTTACGCTACATACATATTGAATACTTACTATATTACCTAATAAGTAAATGGTAATTAATTTTTTCAAAATTTCTCTGACTAGAGATATCGCAACTAACCCTATAACTGTAACTTACGCTAACTAACTAAGGCTTACTACGTAACATAGCACTCTTTGAAATTAAACATATCAGATAAAAAAAAAACTACAATTTGAGCTTTGCCAAAGTGAAATCTAATTTCACTCTCTACTCTCGACAAATGAAGCCGACAGGAATTAAAAATTAAAATACATAAATTTTTGACCCCTTTTTGGAGGGCTTATTTTTAGAGTCTACGACCGCAGTCGGGTAAATAAGCGAAATGAGATAGTAGTACTTACTTATAAATGCCCAAAGCATATAAAAACATTTGAGAAAACGACAAGACAGCAAATTATAATTGAGAAGTAAAAAATAAATTATTAATATTGTCTTTTCTTTAAATATTTAATTTGTAACAAAGTCGAGGCTTACAAAGCTCTTACTGAATTCTCTGAATGGCGGCAAAATAGACATATTTGAGGGAAAGTATTAAATTGCTCAGTTACAAAAACGTATGCACTAATAAAATGCACTGTTACTGGCAAAGTTTAAAAATAGTAAGTACTCAAAAACCGTTGCAATGTGTTCATTAATTTAACACAAAAGTACTTGCAATGTACCTAACGTCGTAGGTACTTACTTACATTTACTAAGATGGTATTTAACTATTACTGCAAAGTCAAGAAAGACAAAATAACGACAATAAAAATGCGGCAATACTTAACCATTTTCCAACTAACAACGTGTGTGATGTGATGATGCAAAATACTTATACAATTCAAAACCAGGAGTGACTATCTACCTTGAATTTTACAAAAAAAAATGGCTTACAAATACGTTGAACAACCAACGAAGGCAATTTTAGATAATACAAAATAAATTTAGGCAGCGATTTAATTCACTTTCAATACATCGAGTTGTCTACATGAAGTTAGCTTCATATACAAAACATTTTCTTACTTTAGCCCAATTATCTTTTTATTTACAATGAGGTAGACAGCGGGAAATGTCCCTTAATTATAGTAATTTTGTTGGCCTGAATACTACTTATCTTACAAATAAATTTTATTATTAATAGGCGACACCTATCTCACCGAAGACGTAGTCGATAGCGCGAAGAAATTCATAAAAACAAAAGTTGCACGTTTCCGACAATTGAAAATTATTGATGAATAAATGATGGCGTTTTAATGAATATAGAAATACAGACATCCGATAAGACAGGTGCGGCAACCGCGACTCAATATATATTAGAAGTACTTTTACGTAAAACTGTGCCTCTACAGTAGTTTGGCTGCCTCTACAAATTGTAAAGGAATAAAATCTTAACTTTCAAGATCGATACAACCATTGCGCTGTACGGCGATAAGAGGTACAAAATACAATGTTTCGAGCGAAACCATGAATCACTTGATTACTATTTGGTATGGCTGAGGTTTATACAGAGTTATTTAAACGAAATACTGTAAAGCAATTTTAACAGTTAAAAATTGTAGTTAAGAAATAAAAATACTAAATTGTAACTGAATATAGGCGAAACTTACAACTTTACGAGTATCTACAATACAACGTCGATACTGAAACAAATAAACTTACAACTTTACGAGTACCTACAATACAACTTACAACTTTACGAGTACCTACAATACAACGTCGATACTGAAACAAATAAAAACCTAAAAATAACCCTGTATAAATTATGCTTATTGATGTTACTTTAAAAACTATTTTACTATATTATAATGTGAGTATTTCGTTAATTAGGTATCGAAAAGCAGATTGAGGTTATATGAAAAGGTAGCAGACGTACCTTCAGAATGGCACACCGAAGAGACTACAAGAGAAACTGTATATTGTACAAAAATCTATATTCGTAAAACTGTACTTGATATGATTATGTACATCTATTTCCATTTCGCATCCCGATACGTGAATCGTGGTAAAATACTCGCCGAGTAAAAATTTAAAACGGTGAAAGTATAAAGAGGTCCGGACAGACGGAGTCTTTTTTCCTTGAGGGCGGGGACGCGTCACTCATCACTCGAAGCGCAGCCTGGTGATGACGCGCGTCGGTCAACAGGGCGGCTCGGGCTCGAGGTCGGCGGGCGAGGGCGGGGCGGGCGCGGGCGGCGGCGCCGACGCCTCGCGCCTCGCCACGTCCGCCTCGCGCCGCGCCACGTCCGCCTCGCGCGCTTCGAGCCTCGCCTCGCGCTCGTCGAGCTGGCGCGCGCGCTCGGCCAGCCGCGCCTCGGCGTCCAGCAGCCTCGCCGCCAGCTCGGCGTCCCCGTGCGGCGGCGGCGACGTGGACGACGTCACGTCGTCCACAGGCGGCGTGAGCGGCTTCAGCGCCACATTCGGCTGGAAGTCGCGCTCGAAGCGCGTGCAGTCGGCCACACGGACCACCCGCTCAGGGTGCTGCAGCGCTGGCTCGCGCTTGCCCCACGGCCGGAACGCGGAGATGGACCGGTAGTGCAGGTACGGGTCGAGGAACAGCGCGTAGCTGTAGTCCTCGCTGCGGGCCTTCTTAGGCGGGGACTCGGCGGGCTCGGGCTTGCATACCACTGTCTCCACGACCTGGAATTGAGAGAAAACATGATTGAGGACATTGCATAATCCACTATTGGCGGGATATACTGAAGACTCTTTCCACTTTTTCTGGACCCGGATTGTCTGTGAAAATCTTGGTTTAGGTCTTGATTAAGTTTCAAGCTAAGATAAGGAAAACTCTCGTTAGACTCCCCAAGTCAGCCAGATAACGAAAACAGTTACAAGGCCACCAGTGAGGAACAGATTGACGCAGGATTCGACATTATTCTGTCCACGCAGCTGCGTCAGAAGGTCGCAAGATTAGGGATAACCTTTTTGACGTCAATGCATCGACTACTGGCCAAGGACCGAGATTTGTACATTTCAGTTGATTCGTCGGAAATCTCTTTATCTCTGCAATTTTGAAGCGGTTGCATTTAAATAGGCGATAAAAGAGCTAAAGATAAAAATGTGACCCGAGCTCGGAAAATGTATTCAGGAAGCTTTAGATAAGAAAATGTGAAAGACGAGAAATTGTATGATAAAAACCAGAGTGTGGATTCCACAAAGCGAACAAAGTTCCCGCAGTGGTTTGCTCTCGCTAAGACTACATTATGTGCACAATTTCCAAGCAAATTTCTACTCGACCCTGCCTACCTCTGAGTAAACATACAAACTATTGTGGCAATATCTCCAAAAACAGCACTGTAAGCGCGGATACAAGCCGTAACTACATCCGTAAGGGCTCGCTATCATCCAGGCACATTCGTCTTACGTAATGCAGGTGTGAGGGGGGGCAGACGGCGCGCGTCATCACCCCGGGCCCGCACCCCTTCTGGGGTGAAGTGAGGGGGTGGCCGGGAAGGTTGTGGGGTGAGATGTAGGTCGCGGCCGGGGCGCAGACGACCCCCAGACGAGACGCCCGGCCGCGCCCAGCCCGGCTTGAATTTGTTTACCGATTCCGGACATTTAGGGCGTTAACAGCTGATTTTCAATGGGCTTTAGTAAGCCTGAGACAAACGAAATTTCCTTTCCTCGTGCCAAGTTTGAATCACGCGCAGGAAAAGGAAATACCCTTCTGACTCTACCGTGTCTTTGGAAATACTTTCGTGCCCATTAGAGAAGAGAGCACCAAGAAATTTTTGTTAGTATTATTTGATGTTCCATAGAAACTTGTAAACGTAAGTATTATCACAGAATAAATAATGTTATTATGTAAATGCAACGTCGTGGTAACTTTTTTCCACTTAGCTACAGGAGGCGTACTAAGTACCTACTCTGGCCTAACAAGTTTTACAACAAAGAAGAACCTATAACGAACCCTGCCTACCGAACAAAGATGGAGACATTGAAGCGAGTGAACCTAAAATACAGAGAGAGATAATGCTTACATAATTTTAGTATCCACGTACTATCTGCGCATACTCATTGTTTACCACTAGCACCGTAGCATTGTCTACCTTGTTCCTAAGGGATACGGTCTGCAGTGTCTGGCAGGCAAGATGGCGACGGCGTGATCTAAACACAGGCCCGAAAACAATGCTCGTAATGAGAGGACGGCGGGGTTCCCGTCGAGACTCATCTACGGAACGTGTCTAGAGATAACCAGTAAAGGAGGAGCTCCCACACCCCCTGCCGCTCGAGTAGTTCTTTGCAGTTCTGGGCGAGGAGTAGGTAGGTCAATGTGCTTTCTAGGCTCAAGCGTGGCTAGTCGCGTGGGCGCGGCCCAACCATTTCGGCCTACTTGCAAATTAGCACTGTTTTTCTTCTGGCACGTGGCTACATTTACAGCCTACGAAGAGTTATGTTTTCCTCATTGGACGAGCTGACGCGGCTTGATAACAGAAGCGAGCCATTTGCTTTCATCACAATGTTTTGTGGCCAGTTCAGCGGCCTATAGGAAGGCTCTTGCTATGTAAGTTTGATCTGGTAGTGAGCACTTGGACTACCTATAAAGCGTCCCAAGCAACATTATTGATATTATAATGGTAGCTTCATAATATTTCCAAATTCCAACTCTCCAAGATCAGATACAGCGCGGCTGCACCTACCGCTTCCACGTCTACCAAGGATATTATGGTTTAGATTAGTTATGGTCCGTCTATAGAAGAAAAACAATTAGTAAATGAGAAGAGGGTTGGTTGGACTATACGATACGATACGAAAACTCTTCATTGTAATTACCAGTTACAAAACATATACCACCATTATTTTGACAATAATTTTGATTGTCTCCGGGCGGGACCATACGCTTGTGGATGTGAACTGTTCAATCTATAGTTACCTAGTTGTATATATTGTTTGGTGTATTCTTCAGTACCTAGGTACTCAGTAACTAAACACAGTTTTAAACATAGTTCTGTACATATATCTCCATGGTTTTATATAAACGTAAACTGAGTGCCGTGCCAGAGTGTATACGTTACAACATACACAAAGTAGAGGACTTCGCCACAGTATAAATAATAGCACAAACTTCAGTAGGTCTGAAATGGTTTAATTCTTAAATTAATTTCACACTAGCTGCGCCCCACGGTTTCACCCGCGTGAGGGATGATGATGATGAAAAGTATCGTACGTGTATTCCAAATATAAGCTATCTCCATTCAAAATTTCATCTAAATCCGTTCAGCCGTTTGAGAGAAGTATGATTATGATGATAGGTTGTCTGGAAGAGATCGCTTTAAGCAATAAGACCGCCAATTGTATTACCTTATTTAAGTTTTGATATTGTTTGTTCTTTGTTTTGGTATACAATAAAGTATTTCGTATCGTATCGTATCGTATGATGAAAAGTATCATATTTGTGTTATTCCAGGGTATAAGCTATCCCCATTCTAAATTTCATGAAAATTCGTCCAACCGTTATCGCGTGAAAGCTCCACAAACAGACAACGTTTTACTTTTTTATCTTGGTGTTGATAGACATATAGAGCTGAGAATATCACTTATCCCGTCGAGTCCTAAAGAAAATAAAAAAATGCCTTAAAAGCGACCTGTATACTACGAATCCTGTAGGAATAATAATCTAATAGAAGAGGAGGTTTCATATGAGGATGCTCTAAGCGCCATGCGCTCAGGAGCAGTCTGTTTTCCGTGGCCTTGCGTCACGCTGAACTGTATCGATTATATCCTATACTTACTATTAAACTAGTCATTCTTACCTAGGTAAATAGGTCTGTAAATAAGTCATATTAGCACCAAAATGTTTCAAAAGAGACGGAGACCTTACCGCCAAACATACGAGTGAAGCATAGCAAAATTAAATGGCGGCTATGTATGTGTGCGTGAGTGGACAACCTGTGGTGTATTGTGGCTGATACACAATTTCATCACAAAAGACTGCATTTGTTTTTCGTGAGAACTTGACAAAACACTATTAAAAATGTCGAGATCTCGCTGCGATGTGGTGTGGTGTACGTTTTTTTTAAACCTTCTTGATAGCACCCGGCTTTCTCCAAAACGGCTCTTTGTATGGGGTCTATAGAAATATATCTGTATTAGATTGTCGTTGGGGAAGTGTATATAAGAACCAAACGAAACACTTGTCAAAAAAAAAAGTATCGACCCGGTCGACCGTAATTGACCTTTGATAATTAAAATATAGCCTTCAACATAAATGATTTCAGATTTGACATTCCAAAAACCAATTAAGACATTATCACAAATAAAACTTTGTCGCTTAGCAAATTCTCCGTTATCAGGTAATGTGATCTGATAAGTTTACTTAATCACTTGATTACTCTATACTATAAGAAAAGTACCTATACTTCGAATTTCGAATAAAGCTCAAGTGGCTTCCCATACGTCAACGTCGGAATGCTCATATATTGTCCCTACTTTACTCTATTTTGTTTCATCCTTCTTCGCCACATTATCTCAACGAACGTTTTGATTTCCTTCACATGTCAAACTCTCGTTTTTTAAGGTCATCAGAGAACTTACTGCTAAAAATTCCCATACATAGGACCTCATTCTATGATCATTCCTTTACGGTTGAAGCAGTTAGATTGTGGAATGATTTGCCAGTTAAAATTAGACGTGCACCTTCTATTGATGCTTTTAAAAGTCAAGTAAAAGCCTACTACCTTCCACACTAGCTACTTTTTAACACACTGTATATATTTAAAAAATAAAATAAAAATATACATAAACAAGTATATATGATTATGTATGTATAATGGGTATATTTATATATATTATATACATAATGTATGTATGGTGTGTATATTTATATGTATATATCTGTATGGTTGTTATGTTTTGGTATTTATTTGTCATTTCTATTAAAGTAGATATAGTTATGTTGTTGTTGTAAGAAAAACCACCGTTCGTAATTTATTTATGTTATAATCCTCTCCATGCACGGTTGTCTGGAAGAGATCGCTTTAAGCGATAAGACCGCCAATTGTAACATGTTTTTTGTTAGATTAAGTTTATTAATTGTATATTTCTGTATTGTGGTGTTTCAATAAAGAGTTCATCTATATATCTATCTATACTTCAAACCTAACACTTATTTAGGTCCCTAAATAAGTGTTAGGTTTGAAGTCTGATGAGAAAGAAGAGCAGAGTTTTTTGGCCAGCGGGTCTGGGAGAAATTGCGAAGAGTAACGGTTGTGTTAGAGATAACAACCACGTAAAACACAGAAATAATCTATCAAGAACAGTGCAGTATTTCATTTATAGATCGGGGTCCAGATATTGAGGATGTCAACATAAGATAAACCTAATACTGATTATTTCAGCAACAGCTTTCCGGACATATTATTTATTTATTTTCCAGTAGGTTTCAAAGATATCAAATTATGAATCGTTGCTGAAAATGATATTATTATTATCAAGCCTTCATTGACAGAACATAAAAGTAGGTAGTAATACTAAAAGCTAACTTAAATTTTTACTTCGGTTTCTAGAATTCAGTATATACCTCCTACGCCGCAATGGCCTCCACCAGTAGTTTTCCATCTGTTTTGCCGAAAAGGATATACAGCTCGCGAGGCGTAAGCTGAGCTTTGCATTTGTGTGAGTGTACATAGATAGTGTAGGTGTGATAACCGGGCTGAGGCGCGGTGCACCCTTTGCTTGGTGCAACCGGCCTGAGGCGCGGTGCGTCCCTCGCGCGACGTAAGTACTCTACTCACACAATTGCAAAGCTCAGCTTAGGCCTTGCGAGCTATACTAGCATATTATTTTCTGGTTTCTCACAAATAACACAACTGATTTCAGTTTGCCTGCGCTAGGCCCGAGAACTCTCGTGTCTATTGGCGATATTTCCAAAGAGGCTTTAGCCTTTTGCGCAGTTCCAACTGGAAAACTAAAATCCGCAAAATCATTACCGGTCGCTATGACAACTAAACAAAATTTCGCTTGGCTGCCAGCCTAGCTAACGTAAAAATATCTTATTACGCAAGCCGTCGACGCATTCACCCTCGGGGTATGGGGACACCAGCCAGACGCCACCTTAGAACACCCCCTAAACGACCAAGGTCAGGCCGCAGACTGGTAGAACCTCACCGAGCGACTCCCGACCCTACTCCACCAGACATAGCACCCTATATCCATCAGCAACAGCACTATTTCGCTTTGTACGCTAAAGTAGAATTTATCTGCGTCAAAATAAGGTTTGGATTCTATTCTGCCGCTGAAAATATAGATGTGGCACCAGTGTACGTTCGCAGTTATAGTCTGTGAGGCAATCAATGAGTTTCAGCCTTGCTGGGTATGAATTATGCATGGTGCGGCCCGCGTCGGGTGACACTTTACTCGAAAACATATTTTGGTTTGTTGACGGAACGGATATGCATCTTCATTTGGCGAATATCGATTAGGGGAAGCTTTTGAGAGGAGTGAGGACAGAATCGCAGGGATTGTTTATGTCTCACATGAAAGCATGTAGCTCTCGGAAAAGTAATGAAAGTTTTAGGAGAGCACACAGATGTAGTGCTTTTAATGATATCTATGGGAGAGCGGTAGGTATAGTACGTCTGTTGAACAATCGTATTGGCGCAGTTTTAGAACTGTGGTATGGCAAACGATCGTAAAAGATTAAGAAACGAAATTATGGTCCTTAAATTGGGATGGTTCGGAATTCCAATACAGTAGTCAAAAGTAAAAGCTACTCGTCTCAGACTTAATAATACTACTTTAGTAATATTTAGTCTGAGCTACACGTACTCTACCTATGAGCGCTTTTTATATTTCAGTATAAAATTATTATTCCTTGATGGTCGAAAGACTTGGTAAGACGACTCATAAAGATACCTAAAACGATTTCAGAATGACAGAAAAAATGGCATTCCTTTGAAATATGATATCGTTAGCTACCTTTAGTGTTTAAGTTTTCTTGACATTTATACATGTAAACATCTAGAACTAACGCGTACCTAACGTTGAAAGGTTGGAATATTCTACCTTTTCTTAAGGAGTTTGAAAATAAACCTCCACGCATGGAAGCATCTGTTACCCTCGCAACTTAAGACGACTATATTGCACGTCCTATCCGGTTGTAATTGTATTAAAATAATCTTGATGTAACCCTCTGATACTGACTCTCAACTATACAAAAGTTTAGCTTGTCTCTGATCGATCGTCATTAGACAAGCACCACTGAACTAATGCGGATTTGGGTTAGTGGACTCCGTGGGATCTCCGTCATAAGTCAATGATTGCGTGGATTCGGTCAGCAAGTAGTTCGGTGGAAAAATAACTCAGAAGTTGGATAGTGATGTACTACAGCTTAGAAATCAATGTTGATAACGTTAGTTTAAGGATCAAAGGTTAAGAGAGTCAAACCAACTTTGATAGCATAATTCCTTTGATGCTGACTTTTTAGCTAATCAACTAAGTGTTTGATAGTTAGTAGACAAGTACCAGTAAACTAAAGTGGATTTGGTACCCCGTGTGACCTCTGACAAGTCCGTCATAATTTGTAGAAAAAGTTCTCAGAATTGGTATTGTAGGTATACCACATAGAAACCAAAATTAGATAATATAGGTATTCTGTTGGATAAATAATACAGTTACAATTAGGCTAATACAATTATCGTTACTTATTTAACATCTACTGTTATAACTTGCCAGTTGCCCAAATACTCCTTCCAGTAGTCATTTTCCCCATTATAATTAAAGTAGGTATGTATCTCTATGGAGGAAATAGTTTTTGAATGAAGCCCAGTTGGTATTTCCCCTGAGATAAATAGAAGAAGAAGAAGAAGAAATAAGTTTATTTGCTACAATTACAAACACTAATTATAAGAAAAAATAAAATAGAAAAGCTTAAAAGAAAATTGCAGCAAAAAGGTCCCAACTCAGCATAATGTTGGTTGTAAAACAACCAACGCTGGTCTTCCGTTGGTATCTCATTAAAGGAAATAGATATTTGAATGAAGCGCTACATTTTTAGAATTCGGGTAGATGTATATGAATGAGAGGCACCTACACGGATTTTGCCTCCTTTCCGATGTCTTTCGGGCATTGGGCACCAAGTGGCACCATCCACGAATTTCACGGGTTTATACTACCTACCTAATAAAAGAAAACACAACGAATGGGACTTATTCCGCTAGTACAAACAACCAGTTTAATACACACCAGTCAGTTTTTCAAAAAAGGAAAAGCAAAGAGAGGCCTTCTGAAAATACTGTTGCCAGACGGAAACGTCCCCATTTCCAGAAATATATTTAGCTCGGAATTTGACAGCCATCCAAGGGCGCATTCTTATTCGATTCCTTTCGACGTCCTCCGGAAGAGATCCGAATCTCGTCGCCAGCTCAATGGGAACCGAGGAAAGGAATATTTGACGTTTTTGTGAAGGTATTTGCGTATCGACGCCCTTCCGAGAAAATGTAGATCGTGTGGGCTGCTTTCAATATCGGCGTGGGCTTTGACAATTCTGAAGGGTACTGGGGTTACCTACCTTTCTGTTTGTGTTGGGTTGTTTACCTTTATTTATTTAAATACTAAATAGGTATTCTTTTTTTATCTGTGACTAAAAGTATGTATGTGTATTTTTTTGTTTTTTTTTTTTAATGACTCTACTTTTCCATGTTCTTGTACTTTTACAAATGCTACAATATTCTGACTCTACATAGAATGTTGGTCTGGTACACAGAACACTAGACTTTTTTTTAATAGTCTTTTACACGTTATCCTAGAGATTTTAGTAAAAATAACTTTGTTTAAAACTGTCTTGTTGAGGACCAATCCTCAATATAGCAGTGTAATTGTGTAGGTATGTCACATAATAAATAATAGGTATATCGAAGGATATTTAACGTAAAAGATTAGGTAAATAATCGGTAGGTAGGTACGAGTAAGGTACTATTTACATAGCCTCCATAACATAAAATTGTAACGTAACAAGACGAGATTATTCAAAGCGTTTCAAATGCCACGGCTTTCACACAACGTAAAATAACACCTACCGTAATTTTTTTCACAATAGCAATCGTGTTACTCGGGTTGGATAATGTCGATATCGATCTGAGTTATGGGTCAGATTGTGTTTATTAATGGACGCTACTGTTGGGAAATAATAGAAATAGTATTCATTGAAATTGAAAGACGTTCGTCCGCTATCGTCTGATACTGGTAGAGATTGTGATATTAAAATGTGTGTGAGATTTGAGTTGCATAACTTTGTGTGAGGTTTGAGTTGCATAACTTTGTGTGAGGTTTGAGTTGCATAACTTTGTGTGAGGTTTGAGTTGCATAACTTTGTGTGAGGTTTGAGTTGCTTAACTTTGGCGGTAAGTTCTGATAAACGATCAATATTGTTGTATGTATGTTGTTTTTATCGACAATACTTTGACCCTTCAAAAAATACATTTATCGTCTAAATTATTTAGGAAGGTACATTTATTTTTATTATAATTATTTTACAAGTTATCTTAGTATATTTATCGGGGGCAAACTTTAAATCTAGGTAAAAACAACTTCGAGAAAGAGACCCGCAGAAGAATACACTGGACTGGGCAGCATTTGCGAAACTTCGTCGAGTCTTCTCGTCGCCAATACCGCAAAGTTTGAAGACAAAAGTCTTCAACCAGTGTGTCATACCTGTTATGACATAAGGAGATTACGAAGCCGAGTCATGGACACTCACGGTACGACTAGTCCACCAATTTAAGGTCGCTCAGCGGGCTATTGAAAGGGCTATGCTTGGAGTTTCTCTGAAAGATCGTATCCGGAATGAGGTGATCCGGCAGTGATCCAAAGTTATCGACATAGCCCTTAGGATTAGTAAGCTGAAGTGGCAGTGGGCTGGTCATATCTGTCGAAGGACTGATAACCGTTGGGGTGGACGTGTACTTGAGTGGAGACCGCGACTCGGTAAACGTAGTATAGGGCGCCTTCTAGCTAGGTGGAGCGACGATATACTCAAAGTTGCTGGCAGCAGTTGGAAGAGAAGAGCCGAAGATCGGGCTCAGTGGCGTGCTTTGGGAGAGGCCTATGTCCAGCAGTGGACTGACACGGGCTGATGATGATGATGATGATGAATATCTTAGAATCGCACACTTATGTATATTAATAAATTATATTAAATGATCGCGACAAAGTACACAGCAAGCGTGACGAAGTTGTGTGCATACAAATAAGTAGCGTCCCTCTGTCTGTTCCACTTGGTGTCAAAAATACTCTCACAAAAATATATGAAAATAACTTATCTATACTTATCAGGGTGTCCGCTGAAAGTTCTAAAAACCCTGACTTTTCCCTGACTTTCCCTGACCATTTTGCCAAATATCCCTGACCAACAATATTCTTTTTAAAGCAAGTTTTCTTCATTTTTTGCAAAGTGTTTATGAATTATAACTACTTGAGGTGTCCAGGCTCGATAGAGGTACCTATATCCGACCTGGACGGGTTCCAAAATTATACAATACTAGCTGTTTCCTGCGGTATCAATCGCCTATGCCACTCGGATGTAGAGTAGCTTTGAATGGTGAATAAATTTTAATCATTAGGCTAGTAGGTAGTTTAGTAATCTGATACACATCTGATCTGATCTGATCTGATCAAACATAATGTTTACCTCCTACTAAAAATTATGTTTGATTGTATCAGATTACAAAACTACCTACTAGCCTAATGATTAAAATTTATTCACCATTCAAACCTACTCTACACCTCTTTACCTATCTTCTGATATTTTTATTGGTGTAAAAATGAAAAATTAACAACAAATAATATATATTTATATATTACTTTTACTGTGTAGTTATGTAAATAATATTTATGATTGATCTTCTATGTATGCAAAACATGTAATATTATCAAGAAAGCGCGAGCGAAGCGAGCGCGAACTTTTTGAGCTCTTTATTATTAGTGTAGTTATGTGAAAAACGAAAGTTTATGGTCAATCTTCTGTGAGTGAGAAACAAGCAATATTATCAAAAAGGCGTGAGGCGCAAACATTTTAAATTACTTCTACTTTTATTAGACTAGTAATGAAAAAAAAGAAAGTTTTTTAATCGTTTAAAAGTTAATCTCCTATGTTAGTAAAACATCTAACATTACTAAAAAAGCGCGAGCGAAGCGAGCGCAAAAAATTGTAGCTATTTCCCATACATTATACGAGTGAGGAAACAGAATATATCATTTATCAGACATGAGCATAAACAGAGCGAAAATTTTCGGTAAAACTTAGAAATGAATGGAATTCCTCAACGTGCGAAAATAGGTAAGGTGCGAGCAAAGTGAGCGCAAAAATGTCGAACTGTTTGCAGCCGTGTGTAAGACAAAAAAAGGAAAAATTACTATGGTTCCATTGAGTAAATAGATAGATATATTAAAGGATAAAGGAGCCAATAATAACAAGGCGCGAACATAGCTTGTTATTCCTTGAAGTGTTTGAAACCAAGATTCGCCTTATCCTTCATTCAACAGGCAATAACAGAACAGTGCGAGCGTATGGAACGCGAAAATTTGGAGCTATTTCTAGTTTGTGTAATTTTGTGAAAAAAATAATGTTAATAATTGACCTTCAGTGTATTCAACGACATAATATTAATATAAAGGCGCGAGCGAAGCGAGCGGGGAAATTTTGAGCAATTTATTTCAGTGAAACAAATAAACATGATTACTAAACATATCAAAATAAAAAATGAGGATAATAAACTTTTTGTACCAAAGCCCAATTTTTCCCTGACTTTCCCTGACTACCTTGAGCTTCCCTGACTTTTCCCTGACTTTCCAGAAAGTGGACATCCTGCTTATGAACTTTATCGATCCTTGAACAAGTTAGGTACATACTACTTGAGTTAACAATGTCAAGAAAGTAGTAGGTAAATAAAGAATTGGGATCTTTCTTTCTTTCTCCATTTACAAAAAGCACGCATGCTCTCTATCAAAACTATTGAGGCACTTAAAACCATGAAAATAAACGATACCCAAAACAAAAACGCAGATAGCTGATAATATAGCTACCATGCCAAGTCAAGTCTTCTCGTCATCCAAACTACAGTGTCTCAAGCGAGCTAATCAGCGAGCTATGGAGAGACCTATAGTTTCTCTGAAGGACAACATTCGTAATGAAGTGATGCAACAGAGAACCAAGGTAACCGACATGACATTTCACAAAGAACCGATAACCGATTGGTGGATACCACGTTTAGGCACACGTAGCGTAGAACGACCCGTGGCCAGGTGGAGTGACGACCTGCGACAAGCGGCTGGCAGAAGTTCGATGAGGAGAATTCAAGACCGAGCTCAGTGCATTAGGAAAGGCCTACGAGAAGTGGACAAGTAAAGATTGACGATGAAGAATATCTACAGTCATATGATGCCCGAAACAGCCGGAAACGACTCAAGTCCTCACGGCGCAAACAAAGTACTAAAACTCTTCTATTTCACGCCACGTTTGGTGCAAAACAAAGTAATTAGCATTGCTCGGTGTCAGATTTGCAAAACGCGATATGTAAAAACTGCATGGAAGGGCTTGGGAGTGCAATGTGGAATAACAGCATAGATTTAATGATAGTTTCAGTGTAAATAAACGGTACATGGAAGGTAGGTTCGTTTGGTTCTATCTATGGAGCACAATGGCGGTGGGAATTGATAATAAGAAATAAGACGCTCCAAGCTCTACCTTGGTAACTGATACTGTTCGGTCATCAGCCACAGTTAGCAGGTAGGTACACGTATTTTCTCGCGAAGAATTTTGGTGAATTCACAGGAGTACCAAGAGGGCAAACATGAACCACCGGATTCTGTTTACTTACAAACATTCCGACAAGAAAGGAATACGAATAAGTAAAAAAAAAAACGTTTTTAATTTTATTACGTACTAAGCATCGTTTGACCACGATCTCACCTGATGGAAAGCGATGATGTGGCCGAAGGAGCACGCTTGCGTAGTAGATACCTATTCACTGTTGACTTGAACACACCTGGGTTGTATTTTACCGGAAATACTAACGATGGCAGAGCATTCCGCTCCTTTGCAGTTCTTATAATAAATGAAGATGCGTAACGCTTTGTTCTTGTGCGAGGTATTTCAACCATAAAAGGGTGACGCTTTGCCGAACGTCTGTCTGGTCGTACGGTGATGGAAGGTGACGGGAGAATCAGATTGCACAGTTCTTGTGCACACTCACCTTAGTGCAATTTGTAGAATACCGACAGGCTTGCGGCGTTGCGTCGATGCGCCAGACTTTGAAGCTTACACTTTACCAGAATGTCATCCCCAAATTGGCTCATAGCACGTCTCTCAATTGAATCCAAAGCCTCGAGCTGGTACTTGGCAGAACCGTCCCAGAGGTGGCAGCAGTTCTCCATACAAGAAGACCTATGCTTGACAAATATTCAAAAGCTGTCCCGGCGTGAAGTACCGCCTAACCTAACAAGTTACCTTCACTTTTGATTCAATGTAAGACCCAAAATTCAGGTTCGATGTGAGTTCGACACCCAGAAGCTCCAAATGGTCGGTATTGTTACACTACGGAAAAACGGAGCTCGGTTTATATTAGAGGACTCTTTTTAGCAGAGATCAAAACACGCCTGCGTTTTATTAGTTTGTTTGTGATGTTTGTCTCAATAGTGAATGCTGAGAAATGATGCTGATTGCTGATTGGGTGTTGATGTTCTTTCGAGCGCCACTCACTCGACATCGCACATCTAGTAATGTGCGCAAGCGCGGTGCTCGACGGATTACGCAAAACTCGAAATGATTTTGCGTAAAATCATCTTAATTTTCAAAGATGTGTCGCGAGGGCCAAGAATTGGCAAAGGCAAAGTCAGTACCTACATCGTTTGCCGAGAAATAGAAACCATAATTGAGATTTTGGCAATATTCCGTAGTAATACCAGGGCGGTCGCACTCCGCAACAAGTACAAATATTATACCTAAACTTCGGGGCCGCAATATTGGGGTTCATTCAGTAGAGTGTCAAGCGTGCGCTCGATGAGTCGCGCGCCGTGTGCTTAACGATAAAGTACCTACTTACGTAAACTTACGTAAAGTTTTTGTCAAATTTTATTCTTTTCTTAATTATGAATACCGAGGAGAAACCTAGAAGGTACTGCATAGCATTTGGTCTGACAAATCTCGTAAAATACCAACATACCGACATTTATTACGTAGGTAGCCATTTCTTTTTCATTCATTATTAAGCATCGAAGTCAGAGAGGCACCTTTTATTCATCAAAGTGTAACCTATTATGATATTATCAAATAATGAGTAATGGGTCTATTCTGATAAGAATGTCTTTATGTGTAGTTAATAGAACTATCAACATTTATAAATAATAAGTAATAAAATAATACATTTTTACATAATTGTTTATTCCGTTACAATATCTAAGTCATATTATATCACAGAATAATTACTAGCACAAGTACCTAGTCATATCTTGATACAACCCTACCGAGCGTAAAAGTGACAGAGCGATTCTGAATCGATTAGAGCAATGGAAGCTCTCGCGCGTTGTGATACGGTACATTCTAGCCTGCACGCAATGGGTGAGCGCCTTCTAGGTAAATATAATTGAAATCTCGCAGCGCTGTGCGAGTTAATTGCACTTTATTGCGTTGTAGCGAGAGTTGCTATGTATTTAAATGACTTTCCTCAGTTATCCTTCTGTACTTATACTATTATTTATTCTGTGGTAATACAAAGTATAATTTAGGTAACTATGTAACATTATAGGGAAGGTAGACAAAAATTCTAAGGGATGAAAAATAAATTTATCAAAAATGAACAACGTGGATAGTTTATGACAATATGACTTAAGTTAGAAACAAGGAACAGTACCGTAGTACTATTATTTATCTTGTGACAGTACCCTCTCCTTGTACTATTATTTATTCTGTGACTAACGTTAGGAGATGAGACAATGTTAGTTTTAGTTCCATAGCACAAACGAAAGTACGGCACAGCAAGTCCTTGTAGATCAATGCTGCAAAATATCTCTTGAGCAGCAATGAGAAGAGCACGCATAGATATCAGCTTTGTCATCCTCATTTCATCAGCAAGCAACTGCCAAAAATGCTTCAGCCATGACTCTCATGGGATGTTTTTCTCATAGGCCGATGACTAGTCCTGAAGAATTCCACGGATCTGTATCCAATTAGAAGTACTCTTGGCTTCCGGTGCGATGATGAATTGGGCTTGGTCTGCGGCCAAGCCACATCAAAGTGGACGCCATTAGTGACAGTTTTAAAATGCCGCGTGATCGGTACAGTCAGGGAGAGATGGTAGCGCACTATCAAAATCAAAATATTTTATTGTAAATAGGCAAAATCACAGAACTTTTACAAGTCAAGATACTCATGAACAAGGAGAAAAACATAAAATATTATAAATAAATCAAATCAATAGATTTTTTGGCTGTATTTGTACTCGACTGCCCAAAAAAGGAGTGTATTGTTTTTAGCATTCATGTATGTTTGTATGTGAGTTTCTTTATTCCACCATAACCCAAAATTCCCCCGAGTAACAAGGGCTATTTATTTTTTTGAAAACATTCAGTACGGTGGCAGTATGGCAACATTAACAAACTCGAAAGAAAAACGTTATTTACAATATGGGTACCAAATTGAAGGTAAAATGCACAAAAAAAAACACAAATGTAGGAAGGTATTAAGCACATGTCAACAGTAGGTATATAATTTATTGCCCAAAGCTCTTTTTTGGCAGGGCAGGTGTGTTTTTAGCTTTTTTGGCAGGGCAGGTGTGTTTTTTTAGCTTTTTTGGCAGGACAGGTGTGTTTTTTAGCTTTTTGGCAGGGCAGGTGTGTTTTTTAGCTTTTTTGGCAGGGCAGGTGTGTTTTTTTAGCTTTTGAGCTAGTTATCTCATTACTAATTGATGTAATCATAATGCGGGTTTCATCGATAAATAGCTTAAAATTTTGTTAAATTCGTTCGGTTTTTAGTCAGTGCATTGAAATTAAACTAGATGGCGTTAGAAGGAACTTAGAATGCAAAATAGATCGTGTTGAAATATACTGATGATCACTGGAGCTTTTCAACACAAAATCAAATGTGTTTTTTTAATATAGCCACTAACACTACAGGCTTAAATTATAGTCCACGAGGACGTAGTCGCGAGCAAAAGCTAGTAATACATTGGGTAAGAATTTTATCATTGTCCGAGCGAAACCGCAGGGAAGATAGAAGAACGAACAGTACAGTAATCCACGCAGGTCTCGCAGTAAGAGCACGCGATTTTAGACTTTAAGATGGCTTCTTATTAAATAATTAAACATTCTTATCTTCTAACATACCTACCTATTGTACCTTCTAGGGAATACTAACTCCGGAAATGCGGTAAGCCGCGTGAATTTTGCGGGATTTTTTTAATCAAAATGTATAATAAAAGATGTGCGATACACGAATCAATCCCAAACTACGGCTGGGAAATACGAAGCGTCCGGTCCGGTTCGGCTAACAACCTCTGCTCTTTTAATGCCATACTGGTTTCAGGACATTAGTACTCGATATCAGTATCGCATTAAAAGTCTCGATAAATAAGTATCGAAACAAATGTAATATCAAATACAAAATATTAAATGATAATATTCAAATACGAAAATGTTTATTGGTACAAATATATCGGATACTTTTATACTTTTGTAACTTGAATGTATTTTGTGTGCCAATAAAACTAAATGAAATTTAAAAAAAACGGGGCAATTCACATCAATTACTTCGCCCCAAACTAGGATACCCTGGGTATGGTAGCGGCACGTAAGTGAATACTTGGACTAAACGTGAACGTAAGTGAATAACTTCACTGCTAGGTGAACGAAACGTGGCGGGGATCTTGGCACAATCAGTTTCCGGGATAAAAAGTATTCAACATTTTAACACATTATATAAACTTTGACTGTGCCAAGATCCCCGCCACGTTTCGTTCACCGCTAGACTTACGTGCCGCTGGGTATACTAGACAATGGATAAACATATAGACATAATATTAATAATATAATAATAATATTAGACATGAATGTATAGTTTTCAAACAAATTTTACAAGTACAGTACTTTTTTATCAATCTTTCGGAAGGAAACCGAAGCGAGGTAAGCTCTTACGATGTTTTTGTCATATCGAAAAAAACTATAATTTTAACTTATTTGGTGGATGTTTAATCATGTTTGTGCGCGAATATACCTGACTTCTTATTAACATAAATTGTATCACTATAACTATTTATTATTATTGTTATACCCGCGTATTAGCGGGATTGATCTGCGGGACTGAGGTTTCGATGCGGGATTGGATTCCCTAGTACCTACATTATAGTAACGGGCGTAACGGCCGAAATGAATCATAGGAACCATAACTTACAACGCATTTTTCAGCTGACCGTCCACAAATGACTCCAGCCAGTGTCAATACGACCGGATGTTTGGGACATAAAGTGAAATGAGAGGCGCTTCCACTAAACCATTCAGAAAATATGGCTTGTACCTACAGCCACGAGTTGAAAATATTTTTACAGCAATGGAAAATTTAAGAAAATTTTCTTTTTTTTCCACATGACATTTATGGCTATTTTAATCTGTGATTATTTTAAAAATATACGCATAAGGGGGCCATTGTATCGATTTATGGAAAAAAAAAACATTTCGAAAATTATTATATACCTACTCCTATGCAGTTTTAATATGATGCATTTCTAAGAACAAAATATTCTACATTATCTGATTTGTCACTTATTTGTACCAGATCGAGCGATGGTAGCCTTACGGTTCAATAGTGCAACTTAGAATCCAACAATACCGGGTTCGGTCCTAGGCTCCGCACCGCTGACTTTTCTAAGTTATGTGCGGTTTTTCCATCGCTCCGTGCTTCGGAGAGCTGTCGGTCCCGGCTGTTATTGATAGTAGCAGTCGTTAAGCCATGTCAGAGGCCTTCGGGGGCCTGATAAACTCTGACATCAGAAGCCAGCACTACCTCATACGAAAAACAAAACAAACCAGATATAATAAAAGATATTTTAATAACACAATGAACTCTGACGTCAACAAGCAGCTTAAATATAACTAGCGTTAATTACTAATTAAAGAGCACCTTGTATGCATCGCCATTCGGCATATTATTATACTGTATGTCACATCACACCTCACAGCGCGGCGCATATACACATATAAACAATAAATTATTGTTGGACTAGGTGGCAATAGTAACTGACAATCTTTTAATAGATACGATTTAGGTAATAGTTTCCGTGTCTGACCCGCCACTACACTTGAAAGCATGGGGAAACCCTTACTTCGGGTGCTTCCGGGGTTATTTAGCACCATTCTTAACGGTGGGAGAACTCCACAAGCGTCTTCTTTAAAAAAGGTGATAATAACCCTTTTAAAGAACTACCGACCTATTTCACGTCTGTAAGTTGTTTTCGAGGAAGAAGACTTGACGAATTCCAGCCTCCTGAGAAGGCCGGGTTTCGTGGAGGATTTAGCACCATAGACCACATACACACAGACAGGTTATACAGACAGTTTTGTGGACTATGAGAACACATTTGACTCAGTTAAACCTAGGCGGCTCTGGAATCTTTGCAGCGTTGTCAAGTGGACTGGCGATACGATAAGATGATTAAGATAGATGTGCATTAGTACATCGAAGTGCTGAGGATTCTGTATGACACCTCGTCTATGAGTGTTCAAGTACAAAACCAGCAGAGTAAACATATCCATCTGAGCAGGGGAGTGGGACAGGGGGATGTTATATAAACTAAACTGTTCACTAATGCCTTAGAAGATATGTATCGATGGCGAGAACATCTCACACTTACGATTTGTCGATGATATCGTCCTAATGGCGGAGTCGCTGCAAGACTTGCAAAGTATGCTCACCAACCTAGATAGTTCTCGACGCATCGGTCTCGGAATGAACATAGATACGACCAATGTCTATACATCAGCTCGGCTACTCCGCCAGTGCGGGGACGAGAGAGGGGAACCAGCCACCACACCACGCCAGCACCGGCTTTCATGTAAATGGTGCAAATGTGTATGAGTTTTTTTAAATTTATTTCTGCATTCCAATTCTTTTAACCCAGAAAAATGACAACGCGGGAAAAGCCTCTGGCACAGCAAGACAATAGTAGAGTTTTTTTAATTATTTATCTATAAGACGTGCATTAGTAAAAATTATAAAAATAGAAAATTAGTTAGTGGCTCTGTGAGCTGTAGACCTCGCGAGCACCAACTTTTTGCAAACATTCTAGCGGTGTACAGTAGCGTACAAAATGCACTAAATTGCTCACTATGGTGAGCAATTTAGTGCATTTTGAGGAGCTATTCTGTTAATCACGCCGAAGATCCTCATCAGATCTTGACCAAATTTTTATGAGACCAACTTTAAGTTACTACTACCTTTCAAATAAAAAAGGACCATCGAAATCGGATCTAATAAGGCGGAGATATTCAGTAGCCCCCTTTTTGGAGGAAGTCCCCCCAATTAAAAAACCCGACGACGAAAAAAATAATCGTTAAACCTGTATACCATGTTTCGTCTCCTTGTAGATCGGTTGAGAAAAGCGACAGCCAGCCAGCCGGACATTCAGACATCCGCCGGACATACGAAAGCAATTTTGTCCAAGCTGAAACGGAGACACTTAGCTCTCGCTTCGCGCTCGCTCGGTCAATTAAAGAAATTGATATGTTGGGTTTTAATGAATTATTAGAAAATTTGGAAAACTTGCAAATACAAGTGAAACTTTATAAACAATTAGCCAATCAGACATGAATGTATTTTGAATAATATGTTCCGAGGACTTTTCCTCGTCAGTATTTCCAAATAGACAAATGAGCAGCCTACAATGTGTGGATCGTGTCGTTAATATTAAACAGTCGTTTGTTGTGTCACTACACATACTTATATATAGACGGTAATTGAGTAGTAACGTAGGCACATAATGGGACTAAACAAAGAGTAGATGTAGCCTTGACAGTCTAGCCTGTAGGCAGACTGCTGCGATGGTCTATTCATTGCGTGGCCAAGATAAACTGGATTTAGATTGTTGGCCAAAACGGCAACGGCTTCGTATTGTTGATAAGATTGGGGCCTTTCTAGAGGGGTCTCGATAAAAGTATGTAGATTGCGATTCTGATAGGATTTAAAGGATTTTAGACGTACCAAGTAGGTTTTTACACATACAATACAGACATAATTATAAAGTTAGGTGTATTGTTGCAATAATCAGCAATATTATATAGGTACCTAGAATGTATACAGGGCTTCTGGTAATTCGACGTATTCCCGGCAGGACGAGGTTCTATGCAAAAAAATAATATAAGCCCTCGAATGTATGGTGACATATATGAAATTAAACTAATATTAGTTGGTTTTTTGCATTTATGACTAAATAAACAAGAAATGGCAAGTTGAATGTCATTGATGTATTTATTTGTAGGTGACTTAAAAACGAAGCTTCATAAGCAATAAAATATCCAAATACATTTAAAAAATCACCAGTATGCCTAATAAACGTTTTTTTATAAAGTTGACGTTACCTATAAAAACATCGCTTAATTTAAAAAACAATATGGATTGACTAATAACATTTTCTCATTTCATAAGCTATTGAATAAGGTATAAAAGTCTATATTTTTAGTAAAACAACATTATCAAATTTAATATTAACTATCACAGGATGTGCATACACCTGTTCTACCCATTTATTTTTATTTAAGTATTAATAAATGTCCAAAATTGGGTATATTTCTAAAACTTGCTAAATTTCAAGTATCTCAAAAACTGTTAACTTTCGGCCATACATTAGGGGGCTTAAATTTGTTGCATGAAAGCATCTCTACCACAGTACATATATATAAGGACTTTGTCTGTGCCCCTACCACTTCCTACCGGTGACAATACGTCGAGTGACCAGTAGCCCTGTATATCCAGTGACGAATCATAATATGCCAGAAAGTAAAACTTGAAAGGCTTTTTTTTCTGAAATTTTATTTTGATAGTCCTAATCGGCTTTGTACAGCAAGGTGGTACATGCCAATGCTGTCTTAGAGACATTTTCTTGGCAGACGGCACCAATCAATTTTACGCTATAAATTATCCACCCACACGTTTTACACCTTCGAATCATTTTTTATGCCATCCCATATTCACTGCCACCAATGGAGGGGCGTGTGCCGCGGGTGACACCTGTCAACCGACATGCGTCATTTATAATGTCATCATGGCGACAACTGACATTTCGTAATAGGAGCCGATGAGTTGCGTAATACAGCAGGTACCTATTGTGTCTATTGAATAGAAGAGACGGTATGGGCGCGTGCTATTTTTAATCAACTTCCAAAATAGGGTCACAGTACGAATGTTTTTTTTCTATCATATCTTCGAGATTTCTGAACTGTTTCGGGTGTTTCTGGAAAGCATATAGTGTTGTCCCATAAAAATTTCATCAATATTGTTTTTTAGTTTTTAGTAAATCCACCTGAAGTAATTAGTTTATATAACTCAAAGTGTAATATTTTATTTTATCAGATGTGAAACTGTAACTAGAAAGGGTTTTCCAAGAAGTTCATTATCAATAAAAAAATACCACCAGCATAAAATCTAAAGGTAGCGAATATAGGCAAATCACTATGTTTTGAATTGCACTGCTATATTACTAGTCGAGAGTAAAAGTAGGTACCTATTATCATAAAATGCATAAATGTATGTTGTAATAGCACGCCCTACTCATGGCAAGTCACATAACATTAGCAACGCTAACGTTTAACTAAACCTGTACTAGACGAAAAACAATAGAAAAACATCGTCGACACGTGCGTAACATCAAAGATCTTATATCATTCGTTTGTTTTAATTTCTTTATTGTTCTAGTATTCATAACATTATTTTATTTTTAGAGCAGTTGAAGTAAGAATAACTTCATTAGGTAATAAAATAAATAATAAATTCCTGTGAAGTGCGGGAATTGCAGGTCGAGAATGATTTAAAGATTTTAAAGGCCGAGTCGCAGGCCTTCTATAACATGAGACCAGCGAGCATGCATAGTTATTTTCTCAAAAAAAATGAGTGAAAAAGCAGATAACCTAACAAAACAGGATTCAACTTATTAATTAACATTTTCTATTTATAATTTATGCTAGCGGCAAGTAGCCGAATTATTTACATCACTCAGAACTATAAGTTTAAAAGTTTTATTCCATAATTCTAATCTAGATAAAGCATACGAGGAAATTGTGAAGTCAAGGAAGATCTAAACAGGAGGAACACAAATTTATCCATGATTCATTCCAGACTTTTAAAAAAACACTAACAGATTAAAAATTTAAACGTTTAGGTAATATTGCTAACTACTTACAAATTACGAAGTGCTGTTTGTAGCCAAGTTTCCTTCAAATTTAGAACAGGCATGCAAACATTTCCGAGCATGTTTGAGATACCAATTTTTTATTTACTTTACCACATAGATAACTAGAATGTTTATTCTCTAGAGGTTTAGCAAACCAGTATCTGCTTCCAAATCTGCTAGGAGCTAGAATGACGGTCACTTAGCACCAACCACGAAACATAAAGTATTTCTATCACAAATATATGTCCCTAGCGTAGTTTGATAAATCCGTGATTACGATGCATATGTATCACGCTCTCACTGAAGTTATATTGTAACCGTTGTGTGCCTAAACGTAATTTAAGAGTATGATTCCCATAAACTATGCCGTTGTTTATACGGCAGAACGTAAATATTTTGGCAAGAGTACCGCTTTCATTCATTAATGAGTCAGCAACTATGGCTGCGAACCTTGTGAGTGTGACCAGCACGATAGGCATTTACCCAGCGAGAAGATATGTTGGCAACACTGCCAAAACTACAATAAAACCTCTTTGATGTATACAAATTATGGGAAACAAACTCTTAAATCATAGTCCTTTCCGCGCATGCGAAAGGAATGCTGCGGTGGTTTCCTAATTTGTAATACTTTGGGTCAAGAGCTCAAGAGAATAATCCAGTAACTTTCACAAAAAAGAATACAATCAGCTTTTGAAGCTATACATTATAAGACATTTAAGCTCTATCACAAGTTCACAAGTCATAAGACTCGGCGTTAATCAGCAATATATCGTCATGTTACTGCGTATATCTACCATGCGTATACATGTAAAATTTTATGTAATTCTGATGTAACTGAAAGTATGACAAGGCAAATGGAAAATACTTACAGATAGGTAACCAAAGTAAAATAATAAATAGGCAGATAGCATTTTCTGTTCATACAAACACTTTCAATAATTTTTCCATAACGATATTCGTATGTTTTTTGGTGACGACATTCTATCCCAAAAATAATTCCCAATGGTTAGATGAAAGAAAAAAACATTAATAATAATAATAATTTGTGCCTTAGTTTTTCTCAAGCGTTATTACTTTAACCTCCTACCCGTGAACTTTTTTGTATGACAGACATATTTTGTGAGAGCTTAGTTTCATTTTTTCTAAGGCACGATGGCAACTGCTTCGATGCCTATATATATATATGTGAGATATTGTATATATTTTCCTGCTTATGAAGCCTATGAGCGTGGGAACGATGATAATACCAGATAGATTCGTATCGTACTTACGACAAATTATTTAAAATCACATAAAACGTAAAGTGATCTATCTGCGTCGAGTCAAAACCAATTTCTGTTATTGCTTTTCACAAACTACCAATGCTTCAATAAAATTTAACAGCATTATTTATTGCTAAAACACTGCTACTGTTATCTTTCGATCGGTCTTAATTACTCCGCTCTTTACGATCATTCTAACTGACTCATACAACAACATGAATTTACGCAAACAAGAACTATTGAATAATTTATGCTAATGTATTATTTATATGACATTTAGTTTTTTTTCCCGGAATACTGGTGACAAACGCTGAAAGCCCGTTAGTTACTGCGAACTTTTTGAAGCCAACTATTTGGCATGCCATTGGTTTAATGCTGTGTCGGTGACAAATTCACGAAGATCTGTTACACAGATTAACCTCTATTCATGAGAAATATTATTTTAAAGTTCACTTTTGGGTTTTATTTTACCTAACTATACTGGCCATCAAAACATAGTAAGTACCACACTTTTAATGGGTCTGTTCGCGCAAAACTTTCAAATTACTGGACCGACTGCGATGCGGTTTTTACTGGTGGATAGCTTAGGCTTTGGCTTAAAAACTGGTGTACTTGGTATCTCAATCGGTCTAGTAGGAGCCAAGCAATTTAATAAAAAACTCTATGTGGTACTAAGTTTTGTAAGCCAGTGTACATGCAGCCAACTACATTTTGAATATTTTCATTGATTAAAATTATATACGTACATTTAATTAAATTACTACGTACATTTAATTGAATGTACGTAGTTATGATAAAATTATTGAAAAAAAAAATGCTTGAAACACGAAATATTGAGGGGAATTTTTATAAGTCCTACATTTTCCACCAGAAACTGGCGTACAAGCAATGGTTTGAAATGACAAAAATATACATTTATAAAAAATATCGCTAAAAGAATTCAAATAACAAACATTTACATGTATCATGATTAAAATTAAATTATTCTAAAATTTATAGAATAATAATATTTCCTAAGATCACAATAGTAGCTACAACTGAAAATACTCGTACCTACAATTTAGAAGCCAATTTGTGAGTCTTATTAGGGCCCTGTCTACTATTTTAGAGAATGACATTTCGTTGATTCTATCTGCTGTAATATCCCCCTGTAGATTTACCTTTAATAGGGTCCTGACAACCGTGGGGTATCAAGATGAGAAAGCTTAAAAAATGCGTAATTTCTCCGTTCTTTTTGTCATCCAACCCAATCTTGGCATCGGCGTGTTGAGTGCGTCATCTAATCTAATAAAAGCTTTTATCTAAATTAGGTGTTTTCAGAACGGGGGGAGACGTAAGGTAAGGTTAATAACCGAATTTTCCTCTAAATGAGGAAAATGCCCCTAAAAGATGGGTCGTAGCGTAAGTGCCCACCCATCTTCCGTGTATCTGCGTATATTGTACTACGAGTACGTATATTGTTCTACTTTTATAAGTAACTAGCTTTCTACAGACTACTGTCTATCGCAAAAAAAAACATCCTATGTTCTTCTAGGATATAAAACACCAATGCAAAAGTATAGCACCAACGCTCTTGATGCTTTTTGACATCAGACTTGTTATTATTTCGTTTCCACGGCAACATGTCATTCCGTTCCTTACAGCGAGTAATCGACATTTTTCCAGTTTTTCTGTGGCAACTTACCATTTTCGGGGATAAAAAGTATCCTATATTGGTGTCTATGTTGTACAGTACCTATTCACAAAGTTTCATCAACATCGGATCAGCCGTTTTGGCGTGATAACATCCCCAAACAAACAAACAATGTTTCACTTTTACATATTAGTATGGATTGTACTAAGTTTTTTGTACTACATTTATAGGTAATTGTACTATGTATATTGTACTACTTTTATATGTACTTAGGTACATAATAACTTTTAGCTAGTAAGGCTAGTATGATATGTATGTATGTACTTGTTTATTTCAAATTTGGCTAATACAGCAGGGCTTAAGCTATGCGCTAATTCGAAAGTTCCGCATACAAAGTGCGCCTCAGATCATAGACAACTGCATATTACTCCAGCCTCAGATCCTTACAAGTCCCTTTCCCTAGCGTACCGCAGCCCTAATTCCTTGACGACATTCCAAAGCATTTCGTCATATCTATTCTAGTATCTATCCAAGGGATTAGCGAAATGGACATTGGAAACCTAAGCACAGCTTGGAAATCGTTTGATCTGCAGCTCAGCTGTCTCATGTCTAACAAGTATAATAAATGGTTGTATTTGCATTCACCTGCCTTGCATCCATTATAGCTCTGACAACAGTGAAGCAAAACAAACAGCTTCATCTTAATAGAAACAGTTTCAACTTAGGTATAAATGAGATAGTGTTCAATTTCCTTGGTAATAAATAAGATGCATTTGATATCAAACACCTAAGTAACTAGTGGCTCTGTGAGCTGTAGACTTCGCGCGTACAAACTTTTTTGCAAACAATCTAGCGGTGCACAGTAGCGCCATCTAGTTACCTTATTGTACAACTAACATTAATAACCAAGCTGCTTCATCAATCCCTCTAGTAGCTAAAGGGCTGATTCCACAGGTAGAAACGTAAAAGTGAGAAATTTACTGCATTTTGAGGAGCTATTCTGCTCATCACGCCGAAGACCCTCATCAGATCTTCACCAAATTTTTATGAGACTAACTTAAAGTTCCATCGAAATCGGATTTAATAAGGCGGAGATATTTAGTAGCCCTTTTTTGGGGGAAGTTCTAAAAATTCGCCCAAAAGTTCATAAAATTCTAAAAATTCGCTTAACTTGTAAACCAAGTTGCGTCTAGATTGGTTGAGAAATGCGACCTGTAGAGGAGAACAGACGGACAGACATCCGGACATACTAAATAATTTACGCCCAAGCTAAATCAATAGGGAACACTGAATCTTGCGCAGATTAGAAGTAAAACTAAAGGCACGTAGCGTTAGTATATAGATTCCCTCCGACAAAGCTTAGAACGCATTGTATTTTTATAACTGTTCTAAGGACAGTTCTGATGAAGCAGTACGTCAGAGGCGAACCCAGGTGTTTTAAACTATGGTTTTAAAGCGTGGCTAATTTACCGCTTGTAAATGAGATAATGGGTTTAATAGCTCTGTAATAGGGATTACGAGAGCTGCATTTGACGTTGCAGTGGCTGGTAATAATAGTTGGCAGCTGGCAGGGAGCCAGACGCCGGGTGCCGACCCCTCGAGTGGACGCCGCACGGCACTTGTTCTGAGGGGCACGCCCGATTGCGTAGGGTCCCTCATTCAATAATTGTCTGGTGAAAATAATTTGCATCGATAAATCGTTTGAACAAAATTACGTTTCGCGTGATTGAGCGACATTTCGCGCGGAATAAAGTCATGCAGCAAGTGCCATTTTGACCGAGCGACCGCGAAGCGCGAGCGAAGCGTCTCCATTTCAGCTTTGCCAAAATTTCTTTCGTTTTCGTATGTTCGGCTGTTCTCCTCTACAGGTCACATTTCTCAACCGATCTAGACGAAACTTGGTATACAGGTTTAACAAATTTTTAGAATTCGACGAATTTTAGTCGTCGGGGATTTTTGACTTCCCCCAAAAAGGGGGCTACTGAATATCTCCGCCTTTTTACATCCGATTTCCATGATTTTATTTTTTATTTTTATTTGAATTAACTTTAAGTTGGTATCATAAAAATTTGGTGAAGACCTGATGAAGATCTTTGGCGTGACGAGCAGAATAGCTCCTCAAAATGCAGTAAATTGTTTACTTTTAAGGTTTCTACCGCTGGCCCTTTACTAGGTAGGGATTGATGGAGCATCTTGGTCATTAATGTTAGTTGTACAATAAGGTAACTAGATGGCGCTACTGTGCACCGCTATTTTGTTTGCAAAAAAGTTTGTGCTCGCGAGGTCTACATCTCACAGCGGCACTAGTGAACAATTGTTCAACATTTTTGTAATCCTATCCTACTGCTTGGGCCTACCTAACACTCGAGTATAGGTTTAATTTTATTAGCTGCGCCCCGCGGGTTCAACCGCGTGAGTGGTGATGATGATGATGATGATAAGTATCCTATATGATATTCCACGGTATAAGCTATCTCCATTCCTAATTTCATAAAAATCCGTTCAGCCGTTTGAGCGTGAAGGAGTAACAAACATACAAACTTTCGCCTTTATAATAGTAAGTGTGATAATTTTTTGTCAGTGAACATCCTGAAGTTAAAATTAATTCAAAAGTAACACTTATCAGAAGTGGGATAGAAGTTAACACCTCATTATTAAGTAACACTTATCAGAAGTGGGATCGGAGTTAACACCTGATTATTAAGCATAATATCCGTCATCTGGACAAGGGTCATTGTGTTGAGCTTATAGCTATCGCAATTCAATTTGGCATGTTTTCACCCTCTCGCTACGCCCGTAGGAGACTTTTCGACCGTGTTGGAAAGGTCGCTGATCTGATGCAATTGCAGATACGAGTACACCATCGATACGGTGGGGTACACCCGTGACCTTTCGTCTGTTAGCGCAATCGTAATGGCAGTCACGATCGCGGGATCGTTTTACGTGTCTGACGCGATTCAGAAACAACTGGAAATCTATCTTGTCCGCAGTTACAGCGAATTCTCTATGAAACTATTTTTTGATGGAAAAGTAAATATCGATAGGTGTTATGTATAGTTTCATATAGATACATATAGATACACCGGCTTGGGGGAACTCTTCTATATGTTAGGCCACTCTGGACTCATTAGTGGTTAACGGGCGAATGTTCGATGATGAACGGCCAGTTTCCCACTGAGGAAAAGTAACGTGGTTAACATACGCTAGAGCTTTGTTTCATGTTTATGAAAATAATCCTGAGAGATGCGGGAGAGTGGGCTGCATGATCATTTCTACAATACACTAACATTTTAAGAAACAAATGACAAAAAATGAGTTTCTTACACTCCTGCCAATATAATTCATTTTTTCAGGATCATAATTGACCGAGCGAGCGCGAAGCAAAAAAAGCAATTTTGCCGAAGCGACCGTTTCGGCAAAAATGCTTTCGTATGTCCGGATGTCTGTTCCGGACCGATCTAGACGAAACTTGGTATACAGGTTAAACGAATTTTTAGAATTTTTTAGTCGTCGGGGATTTTTGCAAAAAAAGTTTATACGTGCGAGGTCTACAGCTACTTTAAAGTTACCTTTACCTTTCAAATAAAAGAACCATCGAAATCGGATCTAATAACGCGGAGATATTCAGTAGCCCCCTTTTTGCCCCTTTTTTTGGGGGAGGTACCCCCAATCAAAAATCCTCGACGACTAAAAAAATCTAAAAATTTTAACCTGTACACAGTGTGACCATATTTAGCAGGTTCCTGCGATTTTAGCAGGATTAGACTCTCATTTTAGCTCCTAGCAGGATTTTTAGCATTTTATTGAAATCTAGCATTATTTAGCAGAATCCAATAATGCATCCAATAATAGCATCCAATAATAGCAATATTCTGGCAGGATTTATTGAACGCGTTTCAAAATGCCCCAAAAGTGCACACAGTACGCTCAAGCCTTTATATTTGAGTTTATTGGCTTCTGGAAGCAGCTCTGATGCCAAACTAACAGATACCGAAATTTTTTGAAGACAAATTGAAACGATGAATTTAATTTAATTTAAATGGTAATGGTAATGGTGGTAAATATAAATAATAATGGTAATGGTATTGGTAAACCCAACGTTGTGAATCTTGCGTGGGCTATTATGATTTTACTAATGCCACACACTTATTGTGAACGAATCATTTCACTGATTAACAATATAAAAATCCGGCTTAGAAATCGGTACAAAAATAAACATGACGATTCTGGAATTTTGCATTCCAAAAACGCAAAAAGGAAATATATGAGAAAATGGGTGTGTGAATTTCGAGCCGACAAAAATATGTTAAAATTATCTCTTAACTCATCATCATTATACAAAGGTTTTGCTAAGGACAGTGATAGTGACGAGTGAATTGTGTTGTAAATAGGAATGAACTGGCCAAGTGCGAGTTGGGCTAAGGGTTCCTTACCACACCACTTTTATTTTTCTTATTATAATTTTACTTTAGAGTGTGTAATCATGCCAAGTTTGCCTCTTACGCTTGTACTTATCACCGCTTAGAGCAAAGACAAAATACGTAATAAGTACTTTTGTTGTATAGGGATCCCCCTTTTTTATTATTATTATTTCTTAATTAATCCGCCATAACATTACAGTCATATTCTATAAACATTTTAATATCTATTACAATTCAAAAGATCATTTTTATCAGTTCCCGCTGCTGGGACACGGGCCTTCTCTCAGAGAGAGAGTGAATGGGCCATAATCCGTCAGATTGTATAGCGCAACATGATACCATTAGTATTGCTCTCCAAAGATACAGTATCGGTTCAAAAGATACAGTCGTTAAACGGTAGGACGGACAAACAGACAGACAGCGTAGGCTTAAAAATATTATAGTTGATCGTTGACACTCTTTGGGTACGGAACCCTAATAAAAATGACATTCTAATCGTACAATTAGGCATTTTTGTCCATATTTTCTAATGTTTCAGCAATATCTGTGAAAGCAGTAATTTAGCATTATTTGAAGAATGTCTAGCATGTTTTAGCAGTTTTTGTCATTCAGGCTAGCAGGATTTGACATTTGAATCTGGTCACACTGCCTGTACATCAAGTTTTGTCTAGATCGGTTGAGAAATGCGACCTGTAGAGGAGAACAGAGATTCGGACTGACATCCGGACATACGAAAGCATTTTTGCCCAAGCTGAAACGGAGACGCTTGGTTCGCGCTTCGCTGTGATATCAACAAATACTAACAAATAGTTAACTGTACCTGAACTATACTTAACCTACCCAGTAGTTTTTGTTATATTTGTTACGCCTTTACTGGGTCTTGTAATAGTTTTAGCTTAAGTATGAGTCTCTAACTGTACAAGTGAAATATATAAATTAATAAATAAATAAATTAAATAAGCATTGTAATCATTATAACTGTTATAACTTTGTGTAGGTACTTAAATAAATAACTAAAATGATCAGTAAATACATATTATTTAATTACCGTCAGACTCCACGATCAGCCGGAGCCGTAAGATTATTAATCAGTTTGATAATTACCTGAAACAAACAAAAAATAATTAAATGAAACATATGTTTCCCACAAAAACAGATTAGCATGACGATGATAATCAAATGAAAAAGTTAACGATAACGGAGACACGCAACCTTCCAAACGCACGTGTTGCACCTACAGGTAAATACTGGAAACGAGCACGAGCACGTGAAAATCGAGACAAAACAATAAGCACGTGCTTGGCCACAGGCAGCAATAATAAGAACAATAACAAAGCATAAGAACAATTAAATTTTGGTCTAACTTTGAAAACTCCCAACCAAAAGGTTTATAACATTCTAATGTATGACTGGTGCTCAAACGTAATATAATTAGGTGTTCTGTTCTCAACCCTAAAATTTTGACAATACAGTATATGGGTATATAATGGGTACCTTTGAGAGAATAACAAACGCACAGTTATGTATAAGTCAAAGTATTTTTTGTAAATAAGCAAACAATAGCACTTTTACAATTCTAGAGAAAACATAAATTATGATAAATAGATCAATTCAATAAAATTAGGTACGAGTAAAATAAGTATGCTTTGAATTTGAAAAGGAAATTTCCCTTTCATGTGCCGACTCAGAGTTGAATCTCGCACAGGAAAAGGAAATACCCTTCTGACTCTACCGGCGGTGCTTCGGAAATACGCCCGTTAGAGAAGAGAGCCCAAGAAACTCTACGGGGATGTCATTTTCTCATAGACACGACGCGAGTATGGCGCGAGTATGGCGCGAGTATGGCGCGAGTATGAGTCCATTTTGGACAGTTCTTTATATATTTTAAAATACATATATAAGATGTGCTACCTATGTGTTATTCCAGAACCAAACGTACCAATATAATCAAACTTCGTTCAGACGTTAAAAAAAATGATCGAATCCTATTCGATCATATTTTTGACTGATATACTAATTTAGTACACTAGATTTTAAGTCAAACCCTAAGCTATCCAACAGTGAAACCCGTATTTCAATCAGTCCAGAAGGATTTACGTGAGGCGCGTACAAACAAACAGACATAGACTCAATTTAAAAATGTTATATTCTTGTTACCTAAGTAGCTCATTTTAAGTACCCTAGAACATTTTAAGTACCCTAGAACATTATAAGTACCCTAGAACATTTTAAGTACCCTAGAACATTATAAGTACCCTAGAACATTTTAAGTACCCTAGAACATTTTAAGTACCCTAAAACATTTTTTTTTATTAATTTATTTGTTCATACTTTTTGCTACTTACTCTTAAACTATAAGTATATATTACACTTATAGATATAGACAGAGACTAGTTATCTATCTGTCTATATCTATAAGTATATATTACAATTATAGATATAGACCGATAAACTAGTTATCTATCTGTCTATATCTATAAGTATATATTACAGTTATATAGATATAGACAGATAGATAACTAGTTATCTAAGTCAAGGTCTTCAGAAACGGGTTAGTTGTTCAGCAATTATTGCCCCAATTGTATAGGCAGTGCACTAGGTTATGTAAACTACATCTCTATATAGCTTTTTGGTTAGGTATACGTACAATTGATGAACTTATCCAGCCCGTTTAGAGGTATAAGGAAGGATACGCTTGGACCTATTTACCGTGGTTAACGTGCCGTAGGTAAGTACATATAACAGCATGGTTATTGTGGAAAGGAGACAAGCATTGCACTCTCTGGTTTACAGATAAGTATTTCAATTTGTTCCTAACGGAATAAACTCCCCGGAAAACTGAAATTTCCGTTAGACACGGGAAGAAGTTTGTAGTTACTAAAACTGTAAAACATTGTAGGTATTGTTATAAGTTCAAAAACTAAAACCCGACTACGGTCGTGTAAAAATAGCCTATGATATACTTGCGATGAACACGAATCGATTGACACCTCGCTTGTCTATATCGGACCAAGTATTTGGTTTGAACATATAAACCTTACCTTGCTTCGCCGCAGTTGGGTAAAAAAACCTATTACTCTGTATACCTGAAGACGAATCGATTGACACTTCGCTTGTCTATATCGGACCAAGTATTTGGTTTTAACATATAAACCTTACCTTGCTTTGCCGCAGTTGGATAAAAAAACCTGTGACACTGTATACCTGAAGACGAATCGATTGACACCTCGCTTGTCTATATCGGACCAAGTATTTGGCTTGAACATATAAACCTTACCTTGCTTTGCCGCAGTTGGATAAAAAAACCTATGACACTGTATACCTGAAGACGAATCGATTGACACCTCGCTTGTCTATATCGGACCAAGTATTTGGTTTGAACATATAAACCTTACCTTGCTTTGCCGCTGTTGGGTAAAAAAACCTATGACACTTTATACCTGAAGACGAATCGATTGACACCTCGCTTGTCTATATCGGACCAAGTATTTGGTTTGAACATATAAACCTTACCTTGCTTCGCCGCAGTTGGGTAAAAAAACCTATTACTCTGTATACCTGAAGACGAATCGATTGACACCTCGCTTGTCTATATCGGACCAAGTATTTGGTTTGAACATATAAACCTTACCTTGCTTTGCCGCAGTTGGATAAAAAAACCTATGACACTGTATACCTGAAGACGAATCGATTGACACCTCGCTTGTCTATATCGGACCAAGTATTTGGTTTGAACATATAAACCTTACCTTGCTTTGCCGCTGTTGGGTAAAAAAACCTATGACACTTTATACCTGAAGACGAATCGATTGACACCTCGCTTGTCTATATCGGACCAAGTATTTGGTTTGAACATATAAACCTTACCTTGCTTTGCCGCTGTTGGGTAAAAAACCTATGACACTGTATACCTGAAGACGAATCGATTGACATCTCGCTTGTCAAAATCGGACCAATAGGGGCGACGTTATGGTGGAACATCCACATACGTACATACTGTTAAACTCATTACTCTTCACCGTAGTCGGCTAATAAGAAACGTCGACAAGATTGGTAGATTTCCGAGTTACTCAATAAGATAAGTGGACAGCTGCATCGCGTAGAAAGGGACGTACATATATAAAGATATATGTATATATAAATAAACGAACCTTAGCAAAATGAAGCATTTTAATTGAAATTAGCTACCGAGCAAAACATTAATAATTCAGCGAGTAAAGTACAACGGCAGACGAGCAAAACAAGTGGGGACTGAGAATAACCTCCGTCGTGCGGTGGGGAAATGTCAAATGGAAATAAATGTACGCAACGGGAATAGATCTGGTCAACAGCCTGAGGCTGCATGTCCTCCGCAGCTGGCGCGAATCTGACAGGCGATATAGGATGGGGTACGTACGTTAGAATGACGTTATTGCGAAGGTCTATTCATCGAAAGCTTACATCCTCGAAGGATGTAAGTGTATGTAAGGAACATACATACATACGTACCTTTCGCAATTTTGACCATTTGCAGTAACGACACTGCGAATGGTAAAAATTGCTAAAGGTACGTTTGTTCGAATGGTCAAAACTACGAAGTGTCTTTTGCTCGAATCTATTATCTATCTATACTTATAATAAAGCAATAAGAACGAAAAAGTCTATACAATGAAGATAATTAAAAATAATATGTCTAGGGTACTTAAATTAAGCTACTGAATAAGAATAGAACATTTTTTTAAATCGTGTCTGTCTGTCTGTTTGTGAGTTTGTCTGTATGTTTGTTCGCGCGTCACGTAAAAACTACTGAACCGATTGCAATGCGGTTTTCACTGTTAAATAGCTTAGGGTTTGACTTAACTGGTGTAATTGGTATCTCAATCCGATGAGTAGAAGCCGAGCAATCGATTAAAATATATTTGTCGGCCGAAGAAATTTTAATGAAATGTTGGTATATTGGTATTTTAGGTCCTGAAATAGCACATAGTACTTTTAACAAAGAGAAATGACCACGCGTCCTAATCCGCGGGTACTGCTAGTATTCTAATAAACGAGTTAATACTGTACACATATTACCACGTTTTTATTAAGGCCAGGCTCCAAGGTTACATTTTCCCACTCCGCACTCCCCTGCCACCTACCCTACACTCTGCCACCCACTACCCGCAATAAGCACTGAGGTGCCTGCGTAACAAGGTTGAATATCGCGTGCGCTGTTTGAACGCACAATTTAGCTCGGAACTAAATGACGTATGTCTCAAAAGTTATTTATTTTATTGGCTGGCTAATAATGTAGTTAGGTAAATTTTGTCTTAGTCTTAGATAATAAACTATATTTTCTTGCTGTGAGATTTATTTTAGAGATAAAACTTAACCCGTTGAGTAGAAAAATGTAAACATTACCGAAAATAACGTAATTTTTGATAAGAAAATGTATCGAATGAAATTTTGTTAATCATGTTTTTGTCTTAGTCTTAGAGAGATAAAGATCTCAAAAACATATATGTTAAGTTTCACATTTATCAGGTTTGTGGTTGACCCAGCATATTTATGCAAAAAAACCCTTAAAAAGCAGAGCCTGGTCTTAAAACACTTTCTTGTTTAATAACTTAATAACAAACGATGCCAATTGAATTGAAAAACATTGTTCAATAAACATAAACACCGAAAGCAAAATCCGTCAAACTGTTATTAAAATAACCTGGTCCGTCATTCTTAGAAACTTACTAAAGTTTCCTAATGGAACTCATTTAATATTAACAAACTGTCTATTGCAAAAGTTTAAGCACTTAATAAAAGCCACGAACCCCAAAGCTTTTACAAACCAGTAGGTGAAATAAAAAGAGAAAACGGTTAAAGATATTTTTGCGAAATGGAACTGAAACTCACAAGCATTGAAATAGGCGCTCCGTGAGTTCAAGGACAAAAATATAGGAAATAAGTATAATTAAAAAAAAAAAAAATTAAAAAAATAAGCTTTTACGAGCTTTTTCTTTTTTATTGCTCTTTCACTTTTTACGTTTTTTTTTTGCTTTCTCGTCATGGATTGGTTAGCTACCCAGAAAGTTTCAAAACATATAGATACATACAGTAGATACAGTGAAGTTAAATAAAAGCTTTTAAAAATAGGAAAAATAATATGTTGCGAGAAAAGGAAGTCATGGCAAGTCATGGTGCCTCGAGTTTTCGCAATTTGTGAAACAAATTATGGTGATTCGGATTCAGTTCGAGCAATCCGGATTTTCGAATGCCGAATTTATATTCAGTTATTACAGACACATTTGAATACTTCTTTGTTGAAGATGTCGCTATGTCGGCAAAAAATATGGTGAATGCTATTTTCGTTCGGAATGTAACACGTACTCGTACCTACCAAATGTTTAGAAAATGATAGCCTCTATTAGCGATGGTGGCCTAAAGGTTATAGTGCAATTTAGAATCCAACGATACCGGGTTATGTGCGGTTTTCCATCGCTCCGTGCTTCGGAGGGCACGTTAAGCTGTCGGTCCCGGCTGTTATTGATTAATAGCAGTCGTTAAGCCATGTCAGAGGCCCTCGGGTGGCTTGACAAACTCTGACACCAGAGGCCAGCACTACCTTATACGACAAACAAACAAACAAGGGCTACCATAGATTTGTAAATCTTACAAGTCAAATGAAGCAGAAATAAATCTATTTTCTATGTTCTATTCTATACTTTTAATATAGCATTAAGTAATAAAAAGTCCGTACAATGAAAATAATAAATTTTAAAAAAGTTGTCTTAAAATAAGCTACTGAACAAGAATATAACATTTTTTGAAATGGTGTCTGATCGCGCATCACATAAAAACTACTGGACTGATTGCGATGCGGTTTTCTCAGATGGATAGCATACGGTTGGACTTAAAAACTTGTGTAATTGGTATCTCAATCCGATGATTAGAAGCCGAACAATCGATAACTATTTGACGGCAGAACGAAATTTGGTATATTGTACTTAGGTCCTGAAATTACATTATAGGATACTTTTATTCCAAAAACACAAACACAAACGTTTTTGCACCTAGCAGGAATCGAACCAGCGACCGTTGCTTTGCAGGTCACTAACCTTTTGACCGAACAGGTCGTTCGTACAGTTAGCACATAAATAATACGTAGGCTATACTCACAGAATTAATAATTGTACAGTATAGTTCCGAATCTATTGACAATATTATATTACTAGCTGTGCCCGCGTGCGGGCATGTCATTTAAAAGTATGCCCATACGTGTTATTCCAGGACTAAAAGTACCTTTTATGTACAATATCTATATTAAAGAGTTATCTATCTATCTATAGATAGATAACTCTTTATTGTATACCACTTAAAAGTAAATCGTACATTGTACATCATAAATCATTAAAAAAATATGAATTGCGGTAACACAATCGGCGGTCTTATCGCTTACAGTAATCTCTTACAGACAACCTTTGCATGAACATTTCTTAAAAAATTGTTCAGCCGTCATATAGGTATCATTGGATTAAGATACCAAGTAACCCAGTTTTTAAGTCAAACCCTAAGTTATCCAACAGTGAAAACTGCATCGCAATCGGTCCACTAGCTTTTACGTGATGCGCGAACAAACATACAGACAAACAGACACAATTTAAAAAAAAAAGACTTACCTATTCAGTAACTTATTTCAAGTACCCTAGTTTTTTTTTTAATTATCGTCTTTGTACAAACTTTTTGGTCTAATTGCTTCATTATAAGACTAATACCTAAATGTCTTCAATATGCATGATATTAAGTTATTATATAATTAGATATACTTAATTACCTACCTTTATGAAACTAAAATTAATTACATAGTTATAACATAACATGAGAGTTATCATCTGCCTACAAACTACTTTGCAGTTTGGCCGAATATTGTTTTATATATTTGCTATGTACGAGTATATCTATCTATACTTATAATAAAGCAATAGGCACGAAAAAGTCTACAAAGAAGATAATTAAAAAAATAATAGTTTAAAAAAACAAAAAAACACGCTTTATATAGAAAACCAAACTAAAAAATAGAAAATAAATTTTAATAGTGTAAATAAGAAAAAAATTATTTATTTCAAAAAAATCGTGGGGTGCATGGGTCAATAGTTATAAATAATTCATTGACAGATATGAGAAGCACCCCACGCTTTTTTTTTAAATAAAACTTTTTTTTCTTATTTACACTATTAAAATTTATTTTCTACTTTTTAGTTTGATTTATTTATAAGAGCGGTTTTTCTTTCTTCGAATTATTGCATTGTCATCGGTCTTTGACAGGTGTGCAAAATTTGAATGAAATCTGACCGTTTAAAGTGGGTCAAAATAGCGTCCAAAGGAGTCGGTTACAAACATACAAACATACAAGTGAAGCTAATATAAAGCGTATAAAAATGGTCTAGGGTACATAAAATAAGCTACTGAACAAGAACATAACATTTTAAAAATTCGTGTCTGTCTGTCTGTATGTTTCTTCGCGCATCACGTATAAACTACTGGACCGATTGCGATGCGGTTTTCACTGTTGGATAGCATATGTTTTGACTTAAATATTGGGGTACTTTATATCTCAATCCGATGAGTAGAAGCCGAGCAATCGATAAAAATTAAAAATATTTTTGACGGCTTGATCAAATGTTGGTATATTGGTATTTTAGGTCCTGGAATAGCACAAAGAGTACGTTTAACCTACAGAAATGACCACGCGTGCGAAGCCGCGGCCATCAGCTAGTTATGAATAAATAAATGAAAAAAAAGTTACTATTTTAACGATCCTCGATTATCGCGTGAGTTCGTCCCACGTTCGTCGAGATCGACTCGTTGGCGTTATGCAAATATCGTAATTTATCGCTCTTAATCGACCACCCGTGCGATATTTTGCAATCTTATAGTTAATTTTGGCTATTGCACATACTCCATGTATGTCAGAATATGCGACCATGAAAAATGCACACTGATTGTAATCGTTTTAGCCGTTGATGTATATTTTACTAAACGTTTTAGCCGTTAAAGTGGCGTGGCTATCATTTAATTTTAAATGATCAGCAGAAAAGTGCATTTTCGTTCATCTCTAATCATTTAGGTGTACTCTCGATAAAGTAATGGAATTGAGCAGCGACTTGCGGTTAGCAAATAAAACAAAATGGATCATCAACATAATGGCATATCGGGCCGGCTACTCTAACATTTTTGATCAACTAATTAAATACATTTGCAGCAATATAAATTTATTAATGAAGAAGAAAACTGAATGTCAGATAATTATTAATAATAATCAAGTTAATCAATTTACTGCCCAAGATAATCATTTTGCTGATCTTTTATTTTTGGCATACGCCTGATTTTTATTTAGTGCCGACTACATATTTCACTGACCAAATTAATTAAAAGCTGCTTTTTCTTGCTTTAGTAGATCAATTAATTACCTCTCTTAAATTAGTAACATGTTACTTATTAATTGGTCTACTATGGAACAGGGTCATGACCCTAGATATATAAACATTCTGTAGGTAGGTACTTATATAATACAGCTTATGTAACTATCTATCTATCCCATGTTGAGTAGGTTAATGATTTATGAGCTGTCTACAGAAACTCGGGATAAATCCAAATGGTCCCAGCGGAGTATGATAACATGATAACTAGTTACCTAGTGTATACAGGGTGGATGTTTGAGACGGGACAGTAAGGGCAGGTACCTTAACCGTTATAGTTACAGGAAAGCGTTCCTAGGAGACCATCCATAACTTTTTGAGATATTCTGAACTGCATTCACAGATTTTGGAAAAAAATGTACAGTCAGCAAGAAAATGGTAATTTTACACAAAAACTTTTTTCCACTAGAAGTAAACGTTCTTAGGAGGCTGTCCTCAAGTTTTGGAGATATTTTGACATGAATCCACAGATTTTGTTAAAAATGTACAGTAATCGAAAAAAATAGGCAATTTATGCAAACATATATTTTTTATGCCACTCGATCCTGTTTCTTATAAGGATCAGAAATCTCTACATTTCCTGAGCGATCCAGATGATGCCATCGCTACTGCTCCGCAGGCAGCGATGGAATTGTCTTGCCAGCCCTCTAACAACACACGAGTAATCAGACACCGACCCCACCGGCGGGGTCGACGACCCCGTAATTAGTCAATTTTTTATTCGTCTCTGAGTTTCTTGCCATTTCTTCTCAGATATATATTCCGAAATGGTGGTCAGATATCAAATCACTTAAAAGGCTCCTAGCCATAGTTCAGGGCCTCCTGGATCGCTATTAATCTTTAATACCGACCCAGGGGAGTTTAATCAGATATCCCGTAGTCTAAGCGATGGCCCAAGCCGAGGTTCGTACCCCCTGGGTGCCCTTGAGCAAGTCGCAAAAATGTAACTTTGGCATGCGCCTTCTGCGTCACGCATTGCGGCGGAGCGCCTTTGTACTCGTATTTCCGACGGAACATAAAATGACCAAAACCTATAGAGTGAGGTATCTAAATGAAGGCCATTCCAAATATGTATAATTCTTTTACCTAAACAGTAAACTAAAAAGGTTTCAATAAAAATAAATTATTATAAAAAAAACAACAGCGAACAGACCTACAAAGAGGCAAACAAGTTTTAGATTCTTCTAAAATAAAGTCGGAGGCATCTTGCATTTAATTTCTCCTTTGAATAGATCAGCTAGAACCTGGCGAGCTACTCCTCATGCCTCCGACTGCATCTTATATTTAAAAATCAAGAATGTAAAGCCTGTTTGCCTATTTCAGCTTTGTCAGTAGTCGTTAATTTTTAAAACTAATTAAATAGTTTATTTGAAGTAGTTGTTGACAACTGATGTACATCATTGCACATCATTAGATAAACCAACTGAAAATGCCTTACATTGATGTGTATGTAGTACACAACTTTATTAACACCCGAACCACAGCCCGAACAAAGAGACGGTTGATAAAGTTGAGAATCGTTGATTCCAAACGAATGGACCGATTTAGATGCGGTTTTTTATGTTTCAAAGCTGAGGTAATCGAGATGTTTTTAGCTATAATGAGGGGAAGGGGGGGGGGGGTTGAGAATAGTAGCTTCCAAACGAATGGACCGGTTTAGATGCGGTTTTTTATGTTTCAAAGCTGAGGTAAACGAGATGATCCTTAGCTATAATGGGGGTGAGGATCTTAGCTCCCAAACGAATGGACCCATTTTGATGCAGTTTTTATGTTTGAAACCTGATGTGATCGAGATACTTCTTAGCTATAATGGGGGGCAGGGGCCGGGGGTTTTTTTTGTTTTATTTTTGCTTGTTTTTCATTTCGGTAGTGATATCTTAACACACGTGTCCTACCTAAACTAAGTTATTTCCTGTGTGTAACGGATAAGTAAGTAGGTACTTCAATTACAGTATTATTTATTCTATGTGCTCTGACATAATTGATTGCTTACAAAGTACTAATTCTCAATTATACAATTAAACAGGCGATTCCTTTGTCTGTTTATCAGCTGTTATTGGGTCGTGATAGCGAGGGTCGAGGGTCGCGCATGCTCGGGTTGTCGAACCCTGGAGGCTAGGGCTAACTAGGTGGCTGGTGGCAACTGACGAGATAGCAGGCCTGTGGATCTCCAATCCTAACTCGAGGTGCACAGAGGAACGAGAAAGACCCCCCTACCCTCCTCTCACTTTCCCCCACCTTTCCTCACTTCCCCAACATCCCCCACGTTGCAGTGCAGTTAGGTTTTCTAGCTGAATCGCACTGTTGGGACCGTAATGAACTGGAACTGTGTTCGAGAGTAAGTCAGCAGATCTCTGTTCTCCTCTACAGATCGCATTTCTCAACCGATATAAATGAAACTTGGTATACAGGTTAAACGATTTTTTGTTTTTGTTTTATTCGTCGGGGATTTTTGATTGGGGGGGTACTTCCCCCAAAAAAGGGCAAAAGGGGGGCGCCTGAATATCTCCGCCTTATTAGATCCGATTTCGATGGTTCTTTTTTTATTTGAAAGGTAGTAAACTTTAAGTTGGTCTCATAAAAAATTGGTAGAGATCTGATGAGAAAATACGGCGTGATGATCAGAATAGCTCCTCAAAATGCAGTAAATTGCCCACCTTTAACTTCTACCCGTGGAATCAGCCTGAAAATTTGTACTCGCGAGGTCTACAGCTCCCAGAGACAATAGTTAAAGTTTTTAATTATTATTTTCCAGGAAGTGAAGTTTTAATCTATAAATCTATTATACAATAAGTGCAAAATAGTCTGTACAACAAAGATAATTAAAAAAAAAGTCGTAGCGTACTTAAAATAAGCTACTGAACAAGAATATAACATTTTTAAATCGTGTCTGTCTGTTTGTATACGTTTGTTTGTAGTCTCATAGTCTGAACCGATTGCGATGCGGTTTTCACTATAATGACTTAAAAACTGGGGTACTTGGTATTTTAATCCGATGATTTGATGCCGAGCAATCTATAAAAAACTATTTGACGGCTGAACGAATTTTGAAGATTAGTATTTGTACTTATAGGTACTTTTGGTCCTGGAATAACACGTATGGACTACTTTTAAACGTAATGACCACGCGGGCAAAGTCGCGGGCACAGCTAGTCGTTTCTATAAATAGGTAAATCTCTAGGTAATTGTGTTTCTTTTATGTGAAATACATCAGGTTTATTACTCGTAGAAGTTCACGATACAGTTTTAATAGGCGTTTATTAAAAATAATTTGATAAGTAACTTCGTAATGTTACAAGTTGTAATTAAGGCGCTCTTCTAGGGCACTATGTAGGTATGGAAACATTTCCTCAGCCCCCGCAAATGTTTCGAGCGTAAACACGCAACGGGCGAGAAACACGGCGCGAGTGGGGAGGCCCCCGCGATTTTGGGCATGCCACAGTATAGTAAATGCAGAAGATATGTCGATCGGGTTAGGGTATAATCTGGTTTAGCTTTTCGCTATATTGGGTCGGTGCGAAAGAGAAAATAAATTTGCTTTTCTACTGAGTACGTTTAATAGGTAATGTAATGATTGATTATTTGAAAATTAGACACGTCATTTACACTACTTCTTTTTTTAGCAATAAAAGACGGCGTGAGTGGATGTTTTGTGTTGGACACACAATTTCATCACAAAAGAATGCATTGTCACGGAATAAATAATAGTACTTATTTTTAATATTCTGTGAGAACCTTGCTGCGTGTGGCGGCAGTTTGGCATAACATGGTGTAAGTGTGAGGATTGCGCGTACTGGCATATCTTGGGTGCTTCACTTTCGATTTGGAGGTGTGGAATCCGCCATTTATTAACATTCTTGGTTACTATGTTATGTTGAGTTCGACTCGTATGTCGTGCAATAGGTACTATCAGAAAAACGGACATCGTTGCAATATCTTGGCAATATTTACAAAATTATATTACATCCTATCGTGCTTAATATTTAAATAATAACAATATCAAATTGGGGTTTATCAGTTACAAATTAGCAAAACAACGCGATACATACTAGCTACTTCCTTGTCATAATAATAATGTTATGAGTATCGGATAACGTACACAACGGTCGGCAAATAAACATAAATATGCTACTAATGTTTACTTTGACATGATTGCTTAATTAAAGTCTTGTCACTCTCATCCCAGGATTCTCCGTTATATAATTTTACATTTTTGTATGTATAAGAGAAAAGCATACCATAAAATAACATTGTATAATTGAGCAGAATAATAAATAAAAATCAACGTGATATGCAGCAAGTACGAGGCTGTTGTAATGATCCGTGCAAGTATTTATACGCTTTATATTAGCTTCACTTGTATGTTTGTAACCGACTCCTTTGGACGCTATTTTGACCCACTTTAAACGGTCAGATTTCATTCAAATTTTGCACACCTGTCAAAGACCGATGACAATGCAATAATTCGAAAAAAAAAACGCTCTTATAAATAAACCAAACCAAAAAATAGAAAATAAATTTTATTAGTGTAAATAAGAAAAAAATTATTTATTTAAATAAAAGCGTGGGGTGCTTTTTAATATATTATCGAAATAATAATCCTTCTTCTCATATCTGTCAATGAAATATTTATAACTATTGACCCATGCACCCCACGATTTTTTTGAAATAAAACACTTTTTTCTTATTTACACTATTAAAATTTATTTTCTATTTTTTAGTTTGGTTTTCTATATAAAGCGTGTTTTTTATTTTTTTTTATCTATTATTTATTTTTAAATATTCTATGATCAGTGTTTAAAAAAACATGATTTTCAAAACCGATTTCAATTGGAATTTGAAAGTTTACTAAGTTTTATCTACACTTACACTAATATTATAAACAGGAAAGATTTTGTGTATGTTTGTTTGTAATAGATAAGCCCAAAGAGTACTGAACTGACTTTAAAAATTCTTTCACCTGTAGAAAGCTACGTTATCAGCAAGTAACATGGACTTAATCTTAATTTACAATTAGATATTCCTACGAAAATTGCAATAATGTAACCCAAGGTGTCAAAAAATTGCAAAAATGACGATAACTCGCTGTAAGAAAGGGACTGACATGTTGCCGTAGAAACGAAATAATAACAAGTCTGTCAAAGAGCATCACGAGCGTTGCTGCCGAAGATTTAGAATTGCGCTTACTCCGTTTAATGATCAACTTACTCAATCAATACACCAACGAAACATCGTTACACTGTAAGTAACTGTTATAAAACTGTTATACTGTAAATCATGTAAATAGCAGTCGTTAAGCCATGTCAGAGACCCTCCGGCGGCCTGACAAACTCTGATATCAGAGGCCAGTACTACTTCATACGACAAACAAACAAACTATACATTCGAACTTCACAATAATTATTTTTTGACAAAAACGTGAACAACTGACTTCAAACGCTCGCACGAACGCTCGAACCAAATTTTACTTATTATTGGTACTGGTTAAAAAACTACTGAACCAATTTTGATAAAATTTCTATAGGAATAATCTGAAAGTATATCCTTGCAAACAAAAAAATAATTTTCGAAATCGGTTCACAAATCACGGAGTTCTGAGGTAACAAACAAAAAAATATACATACGGTCGAATTGAGAACCTCCTCCTTTTTTGAAGTTGATTAAAAATCAGATAGAATCGTGTAATAAAGAGAAACCCTTAGTTACCCGTGCGAAGCCGGGGCGAGTCACTAGTAGGTGATAAATAATGACAATCCTATCAAGGTCAAATACACAAGCCCCAAAGTTTACACTATATTCTGTGACTGAAGTCGAAAACGGCTCTATTGTTAGAACCGCGCCGACGCGAGTGTTCAAGCCGATTGATATTCAAAAGCGGCTCTCGGCTCTGTTTATTTTCAAACAATGCATCTTCACACATTGTTAGAAAATAAACATAATCAATCAGCGATGCATGTATGCAGAAGCCCGCATGCAAACGCATCCTGCCGTCGTCGTCGATCAGTATTCCTCAAGGGCTCTGCTGTCCTCACACTTCAATAGAAAAGCTATCTAGCGCCCGTTGGCGTATCGAATATAAATTACACAAAATTATAGTAGACATAAAATCTGCGGTACGTGCCGCGATCGTGCGTCGCCATTTTGAAATCTGAACGCGCGGCGTTCTCAACGCGGTGCGGTAACCCCGTGACCGCGCGCACATATTGATGCGTTGACCGCCCACGGCCACGAATTAACCGGCCGAGTTTATTTACAAGTCGATATCGTAAGTGGAGTGGTCTCGGGCCGCTCCGGCGCGGTTAGGTACGTGCGAGTCGCAGCCAGACTCGGCGCGCGGCGTCGCAGACGCGTTTATTGTTTTCGATTTACACTTTTTTGGGTGTTTACGAGTTGAGGCGAGGCCGTCGCGCGTCCGTTTCTGATTTGATTTCTTTTTATTGCTCCTCTAGTATAGCCGGGTTTATAACGAGGCTACTTTTGCCGCTCGTAAAAGTGTTCGGTTTCTTCGTCGCATTGCCAAATACGTCGTAGATTAGATCAGAAACGCAAAAGGCTGAAGATAACAGTCTACGCATGACCTGAGTGAAATACACACAATAGTGAAATGTTTCAAAACATGTTTTGATAGCTATTATCTAGCTTAGTATATTGCGTGTAGGGACTCATAAAAACATAAATTATATTAAATAGGCATAACATCATGCCATTATATAACTAGCAGACTAGTATGTAAATAAATTAGCATGAAAAATATAAGTAAAGTCAATTTACTTAAATCTACTAAAAAGCCTACAAGTCTCATACAATGACATAAGGAATTAGGTAATATATATACATATATATAAAACATTGCAAGAAAAACATTAACTTAAAAATTCAATAGGGCTTGTTGAGTTTTCTTTGAGGTTTGAAACAAACTAATTATCTATTATAATTTTACTAACGAAGGTAAATATATAAAAATAATAATACATAACTAAAATAACTGCATTTTGTTATTTTGCACCTGCATGTTTGTTTGATGCTACGAATAATGTTGATACATCATTAGATGGTACATGTGTATCGGTAATTTAAAAATGTGTATAATTGAATTTGTTAATGGAATAGGGGAATATGTAAGTTACCGCACAATGTTGCAATATTTTTTTTCTATTGATGTCTTCTTTAATACACACCACGTGCTGTTTTTGTTTGTGTTACTAGTAGTACCTAGGTTCTCATTGAATAAATAATGGTTCCTATAAGTATTCATGATATTCCCTAAATTTAAGATGTTCGATTCCTGGCTGAGGTAACAAACTTTTCCAAACAATTGAAAATTTAATTCCTTTTAAAAATATGCGACTGTTTCCTTTGAGTAAAATTAGCTAACTTCAATATTTAGGGTACTTTCCCTCCAGGGCCCTTCCAAACATTTTACCCTATATATATATATATATATATATATATATATATTATTATTTTTATATATATTTACCTTCGTTAGTAAAATTATAATAGATAATTAGTTTGTTTCAAACCTCAAAGAAAACTCAACAAGCCCTATTGAATTTTTAAGTTAATGTTTTTCTTGCAATGTTTTCTCAGACAGATTTGATCCTTTTTGATTGGTGCTATAAAAATACAGTGCTCTTTTTTTCGCATTTTTGAAGATTCTATTCCCGGCTGAAGTAATTTTACTTAGGTACATATCAAAAGAATAGAATGTTTCCTTTGAGTAAATTTAGCTATCTCATTGAGAGTACTTTCCCTACAGGGCCCGTCCAAACTTTCCATGTGTATAATATCGGCATCAAATAAAAATATCTTCTCTCCTTTTTCTCGCTATCATTTACAATTTGGGCTGACACATTGACATGACAGTCCGGGAAACGGAGAACGCATAACTGTCACAAACATTTCGACATTTTGGCAAAATAAACACATTTGGTTCAAAGAATTACGGAACGCGTCAATATGGCATCACATGGATACCTTGAACTGTATTCAAAAATAAATCATTATTTGACGCAAACGGTAAAAAATTAAACAAAAGCCAATAAAAGCACCATAAAAATATTTTGCCAAGTTAATAATAGGATAAAAAATAAAGTTCTAATTTCAAATCGTGTGTTGGTTGGCGCCATTTTCAAGGGTTACCAAGGAGGTTGTGTCTGGGGCTAGTAGAAGGCCTTCACCACGGCGAGCAAGCGTTAAAGTAAGGTCGACATTTAGGACTAGCTTCGCGGGTTATTTGCATTAAGTGATGTATTTATTTTGCGGCTACGGGTAAGATATTGTTAATCAGGTGCAACAACCTGCTAAGTCAAGCAATGCGGTCTTCAAGATTACCTAACTTTTAAATATTTTAGTACCAAGCTATAGTCATCAGTTCATCATCCTGTACAAAATAATAATAACCCTGACGACATTATATACAGCTTGAATTTTATTTAACGAACTCATTTGGCCGATAAAATCAAGCAGGACATCACATTTTTACACTACTGCCCAAAAAAAGGAGTGTAATGTTTTCAGGATTCATGTATGTTTGTATGTGAGTTTCTTTATTCCACCATAACTTTTAAATGCCTGAACAGATTTAGATGTATGGGGTATCGTTAGAATCCTTACCGATTTTGATGATTCTTATTTCAATAGATTTCTCTTATAATTTTTTCATTTCGAATAACCATTTAGGATTTATAATGATGTTCGCTGTCGTGTTTTTCTTTGTGCGTAAATTATCTTGTTTTAATTAGTTCATAGAATTATACCTATACGGAGTAATGGTTCTCAAGAAATCATCATGGTTAGTGGACAGGGATTTCCCAATGACCACATGACCTCTTGGTGTTAATGCGTACCCCAGATGTAACTCATTAAACCTAATGCAAAATGAATTAAATGTACTGCAGGTGTTGACAGGAAGGCAAACTAATTCCAAAGTAACGAAATTAACATTCTCGTTATTCAAATGGGAGACCTTCCAGTTGGCAAGGCGTTGGCCGTTGCGGATGTGCTGCCAATGTCAATGCGCTAATCTCCGAGTTATCAACAAAAGTCAGCTTGTGGGGACTGGTCCAGCCTGGTTATTAGTAATTTGTATTTTTAATTGACTTCAGAAAAAGGAGACGGTTATAATGTTCGGCTGTAAGTATGTTTTTTAAAAAAAATATTTTTTTGGATACCTGTAGGACTACTACACAGAGCAAAGTTGTGAATCTTCCTCAAGACAAAAGAGCTGATCACGCCGTGGCCTTGATGAATCAACTCCTGCGCAATCTAAGCTATGCTAAGGTAAGATCAAATTTACAACTAGGTTCGGCCATCATTGATTTCACTGACGCAACGGCAACTTTTCTGTTTGGTTACCTCTCCGACTCTTTGGTTACCTCTTGGATTCTAGGTTAGGTTAACACAGAGTTCGCAAAGCTGTGAATCTTCCAAAAGACTAAAGAACATCTAGGCACGCTTTGCGTGGACCTTCTACGAAATCTAAGTCACACCACGCCAAGGCAAGGTCAACTTTACAACTAGGTTCAGTCATCATTGATTTCACTAAAGCAACGGCGAATTTGGTTACCTCTCTGACTCTTTGGTTACCTGTTAGATTCTAGGTTAGCTTAGCACAGAGTTCGCAAAGCTGTGAATCTTCCACAAGACAAAAGAGCACTAGGTTCAGTCATCATTGATTTCACTAAAGCAACGGCGACTTTACTATTTGGTTACCTCTCTGACTCTTTGGTTACCTGTTAGATTCTAGGTTAGCTTAGCACAGAGTTCGCAAAGCTGTGAATCTTCCACAAGACAAAAGAGCATCTAGGCACGCTTTGTTTAGATCTTCTACGAAAACTAAGCCACGCCAAGGCAAGGTCAACTTTACAACTAGGTTCGGCCATCATTGATTTCACTATGACGCAACGACGTCGCGCCGCTCGCGGCCGCCGTCGGGTCGGCCGACGCGGAACACATAATACAAGTTTTTGCTTCCCCATCTGTAGCTGTGGGCGTTTGGTTGTATCGTAGGCACACTAGGCACACCAGAACCTCGGAAATATGTGGAATAATATATTAAACTTGTCTATGTTTTTACTTTCTATATTAACTTAGAGCTGTTTCAGAGTATGCTGAGATCTGTGGTTAAATATTGGAATCTCTTCAGCAAGGGATAGGTTAGCTACATTGGTTGTTGTGAAACTTGTATAATATAACTGTTTTGTAACATATTTGTTGCACTTTTTTTCTCTGACAGAAAGCCCGTGCCCCTGCAGAACAAAGCTGATGTTGATGATGATTACAGATATTTGTTTATTTCAATGATTGACGAGACAAGCAGGTCGCTAGCCTGTTGGTTACCGTCACGACTTCCCATAACTATCTAATAACATTCTTGAAAAAGATTGAAATTGAAATCCGAAAAAAAAAACAATGAATAGCGGGAAAATCTGTATAAGTAGATGATTTATTAAAGGCACAACGAAAATTTAGCTTCAAACAAATTTATTTGTAACTGAATTTCTATAAAACGACTTATTTGAGAGAGCACTGTCCCGAACCGATAAAATCGATGGCCAGCCCATCGCCAGTAGATTAGACGCATTAGGTAACACACACTACGGCGGTCGATTTCAGATGATGTCGACTAATGATACGTTAGAGAAAAGAACGCAGCCGTAGAAAACACAAACGCCACGCACACACCCGCAGTCGAAACAAATCATCGATAAGACCAAAGAGTACACAAATACGATAAGGCTGCGAATTAGCTCCGAGAAATGCGGCGATATATCGAGATATTGGAGAAGCATAATTTTTACGGTGAAATTTCCATCTCGCCTGCGCCCGAGGTGTATCGGATAAGCGGAATTGAAGTCCCGCCCAATCATGCTCGCAACCTCTAGGAGGTAACGCAATTTCTCCCATAAAATTGTATCGAGCTAGCGTGGGTGTATTCAATTTATCAGGGGCTTCACGATTTTGAAAATGTCAGACGCGAGTTTTGTTATGAGTAGCGAAGTCTTACACAAAGTATGTGATGCTAATGATTACTCCGCTATTCAAATGATATAAATAGTCTATGAAACCATATTTTTTCTTTCACTGACATACAAAATAATCGATTAGATTTTTAAAATCTCTAGTAGGTTTCTTTACCTGTTGCCATCCAAAAAAAATGTAGTTATAGATGATTACCTGTAACAAAAAAATATATACCCATAAATATTGCATTTCACTCACACTAATTAAATTGTTCGGATTTAAAATGATAAATAGTTAGAAATATCATAGAACGAGGAAAATAACCGCTAGTAAATCAACTAAATAATAATATCAGCCACATCGGAATTCGTAGCAAACAAACGAACGCAATCTGCTTCAATTTCTGTGGCCTGCACAAATAATGCATCGACGACATTAGACAATTTGGCGACATACCACGCCGCAATACAATAGACGCGTCGTTAGTAGTTCCTAATTCAAATCATTTTAGAATCTCTCTCCTCGTACTAGTAGTCAATTTGTAAAAATTTAAAAAACGCCCATTAAAAAGTGGAACGTAAGCTGGCGGTATGCCGCGACGTTGCCAAAGCGCGCGCGATCCAATTCTGTCAAACGAGTCTCCAAAGTAATAGCCGCTTATTTTTGGAAGGAACACACAAAATATCATTGGCTTCGTTATGAAGAAATATCGCTCGGGGTTAATCTCGCTGCTCGTGTGTTTTCACGTAACGATCACTTGGATTTATTATGATTTAGTGGCGAATTGTTCGCGGAGTCGCTTGAAGCTGGAAAACAAAGAGGCTGTGAAAACTCAAGGAACATAAAATCTACAGATAAGTGAGGTTATGTTACAATTTATGTTTTGCAAATCCTTTTCCAATTGTTTATAGCATCGTCATCTTCCGTTTTCTATTAGCAATGTATAGTTAGTTACTATACCGATACGTTTGTACTCGTTTTACAAAATGATATTCAAGTTGCAATCGTTTTATAATTAAGTTATTGAGGGAGGGAGTACAACGAAATCATTTAAATGTACAAAAATATCAAATATTAGGCGTATTTTAATGAGTTTATGCAGTATTCAGTTATTTTTCAAGCAACTTTGAGGTATTTAGGAATATTATATTTTAATACCAACCATAGTGTTTCGATATTTTCAAGTTTATTTTCGATTTCTTGATAATAAAGTATGTCTCGCTTCGTCAAGTAAGACTTACTGGGCCACTAGTATTCACTACACTATGTTTAAAATATTACAAATATGGCAACACTTCGTGATTTCAGTCACTTACACATAAAACATAAAAAGTAAATAATTCCACAGAAAACCCCGTCTACTATTACATTGCGAGTATTGCAGTTGTATTCATCAGTCCCTCCGTCAGTACATAAAACAAGTACTCCCTAAGTGCGGATCCCTTTACATAAGGGTGCACGCATAATACCGCCAGCAATTAACGGAGGGACTAGCGTTAAAACTTCAAAACGCGCGTCAAAGCACTGGCGCGGCAACTGGCAACCCCTTTTGATAACGTGTCAAGCCAGCATTTATAATCTGTGTAAGGTGCTTTGGGGTAATTTCGAAAATGGGGATATTCTGAAAATTACGAATTACTCCTAACCCGGGCAGTATTTTTTGCTCGGGCAACATAAATCTAGACGCCATCTTATTTTTCTTCGTCGCTACAGTTACTTTAGCTAGCTTGTGATGAATGTGCGTATGCAATTCTATTTTTTGGTCGGAAACGTGTTTTTTGCTACTTCTTGTGGGTTATCGGAATTACTCCGCATTCTATATCTTAGGAATTTGGTAAGTTATCTTATTAATTTTAAGATTTAACGATAGATAAATGTTTTTTTTTGGTGCTTTATTTTGTAGGGTCGGATGTGCTAGCTGTAGTTTTTATGTTTCTTTTGGAAATACTCCAGTGGGTTTATTCCGAATGAAAACTGCTTTTCCATAGTAGTTTCCAGAGATTTACTACTGGACGTTATGTGGGGGTAATTCCGAAAATCTAATTATCAAATATGTGTTCTGGCTATACTATAAAATATATCATATGTTTTTTACAGAGGGGTAAAGTAGAATGAAAAGGAAATTTTAACTTTAGGTACGAACTCAAACAAATGAATTTAAAGTTTCATTCGGAATTATCCCGTGGTATTTCTAAATTACACCTGAACAAAATAAAACAAATCAATCTTTTAAATGGCAGTATTTACGGAACGCAATTACATTTATTTAAATAGGTTATCGCAAATGTTACAATATACATGTCAACAAATAACAGTAACATGAGTTTGTACAGACATTATTAAATAAAAAATATAATGTAAGCTAATCCAAAAATAATTCGAAATTACCCCATAGCATCTTATTATATCTTTAAAATTATATTTCGTTTTGTGCTATAATTTTGTACCGGGATCTGGTACCAAGATTTGTTGGGGGATCGATATCGATATTGCTAGAACACTTTTTTTTTTTTTTTATTGAAGGAACCTAGCTCGCATTGTAACGACACATTTTTACTGATCTATTTGTACATTGCTAGAGCTATTTATTGTGTTTACGACATAAAACCTCCAAGGTTTCAAGTTTTTAGAATAAGTATGAAATAGGATATCACGCGGACATGACAAGCCTTCAGTGCAGACTACAGATCATTAATCATTACTAAGAAATTCATATTGCTATTCGTAGCATAACATAACAACTGCTGTAGAAGTAGAGTTACAAACAGCTTCATCATGGTAGTTATCTATGAGTATTGTCTCAGTTTCATAATTTCCTCCAATCTTATTTTTTTATCATGCTGATTGAAGCTGCTAAGTCAATTTAATATTTTTGCAGAGTTTTTGTCAATTAGGAATCATTGTTGATGTCATAATTAGACCAATCAGTGTTAGACTGCTGATCTCCGATTTCCATGTCGGCGGAAATTAAGACTAACAGCGCTAAACCTGCTGGACATAGTTATTTTAAGTGAGCAATGGGTCCGGTCATCCAACCCGAGCTCTTTACACTTACATATTCTGTGACACAGCAGCAATTGAATTAAAATTTTAAGATTCATAAGAATGCTGATAACATAATAAAACTAATGGGATACTAAGTTACGTTAGCTTATTAGCCCGTATTAAGTCCTGTTTTTTTTGCAAAACACCAAGATAACCAAGATAGATTTTTCTTATTCGATAACTTCATGGAGACAAAGCAAGCAAAGCCTTTATAGCACGTATATCAAGTTGCGTCGGTTGACAACGTCGGGTTAAAAATAAACCTACAATCTACAATGTAGCGTTCGTTGCCCCGTAAGGTTCCGAACCGAAGAGGTTTTTATTTTTCAAAAAAGTTTTCGAGAGTACAGTGCCCCAAGGCGGAGGACTGGATTTGTGAAAATGTAGGGTATAATATTAACGTTGGTTTTGTATAATATATTTTTAAAAGTGAGAAAGAAGCACAAGATAATATCTTCGGAAAACGCCTCAAATGATAAGTGTTTTTGATTCTTGAATGGAATAATAAGATTAGGTAGACTTAATATGATCTGTTTTGAAACTGGTGAATCTGAATCAACGGATGAATAAGCAAGTTCAAATTAATATGGCAATAAAGACAACAAGGTTAACAAGAAGGATCATTTTAATTATTTTCGTTCATTTACGAATGCAACGTGCATCGACCCCAGTGGTGTCATCCCATTATAAGTACATACCTAATTGCTAATTTATTTCATAAATAACTTTTTATGCGTAAGTACGTTTTATTGTTCCAATAAATTACGTTTAAGATCCCTAAAAGATCCCCGTTAAAACAAGAATATGTTCCTCGAGTTTTTATTTAAGTGCACAGCCATGCTTTTGACGATAATAAAATAAGTTTTAAATAATCAAGTGTATTTTCAGATTTCATAAAAATAAGATAAATGTTCTTAAAATACTCCCTATTTAAAAAAATAAAGAAAATCTTTTCCTTAATATCCTAACAACACATAGTACCTTAATTGGGTAGTGCTTTCATAAATATGGGATCCTCTTTTTCGCTAAACTCGTCTCAATTTATGTAAAAGTTTAATGAAAGGGAGCGAGAAAGAGGTTTTACCTCCCCCTGGAGTTAGTGGTCTCTTAAAAGCTGACGGGAAAGTAGTGACGCCCTCCTACGGGCAACGACCTTAGTTATGTATTGTCATAAGTATCCCTACTAGACTTTAATAGAACTTATCACGAGACTATACAGAAAAGCAAACATGTTTCCACTATGAAGAAACAGTCAAGGAGATCGTAAAACTAAATTGCTGCGAAAATCTTATCTAGATCTCATTATGGTTTTAATATTTCCAGTGTTGTAGACATAGACATTAGAGTTCTATATTTAGATCTAGAAGTAAACTTAAACTCGTAACTCTGTTCTTTTTTACAATGTTTATTTGAGTATTAGTCAGTGAACATTAGACATGGTGTGGGTTTAAAAACAACAACAGTTTCAAGAATATATTGAAGAAAAATGCTCTACGTCATTTTTAAGCAAGGGAAGGGTAACAAGTTTAACAGTCTATTTAAGTATGTGGATGTTCCACCATAGATAGCGTCGCCCCTATTAGTCCGATTTTGACAAACGAGGTATCATTAGATTCGTCTTCATTTATAGTGTTATAGGAATTATTTTTTTACCCGACTTCAGCAAAGCAAAGGAAGGGTTGTGCACAAACTAAAAACTTGGTACGATTTTGACAAGCGAGGTATCAATCGATTCGTCTTCATCGCAAGAGTATCAAAGGCTATTTTTTATCCAACCGTAGGTAGTCAAGTTTTAGTTTTTGAACTTACGTCTTGTATTAGTTCGACTAAGAAACTTTAGAGGAGTTAACGATAACGGATTCATTTGGAAGATTTTAACAATTGCCATTTGAGATAATAACAACCAAACTTATTAAGTTATACCTTCTGTATTAAGGGTTCAGTTTCAGGATTAATTAAGTCGATGTTGAAAACATCAGACTTCTGACTTAAACAGGAAAGGTAAGGTATTTTTTTCAATTCTTTGCAATTTACATTATTTATTTAGATGACTTCATTTCATTAATTTAATTAACTTCCTTTTTCTTCAATGTTTACTTGATCTTTAAATATATATATATTAAAATATACCTACATATTTAAATAGTGTAGAAACCACATATAAAACTAAAAAAATAAGAACAGTCAAATTGAGACTCAAAAATTGTTGAGTAACAACAATCTACTATGTGGCGTGTACCATTACTTATTCTGTGTAGGTGCGTACATAATGTCGATATGTAAAACGACCTACATTTGAAGTGTTGCTAACTAAGCGAACTAAAATTCAAGGTCATTACTCCTGCCACAACAACAAACACCTCAGCCACATTATTAAATTACAAAGCGAATTTAAAACATTTAAACAAATAAGAGAAGAAACCTTTCTTGCACAAACAACTTGTTCCTAATACCGGTCGGGTTGTTTCTGGCCCGCTCGCACGTGCTATGAGTAAGTGGCGGGAGGGAGACAGAGCGACAAGGTCACTGGTCAGCCGCTCTCCGTCAGACAGCGGGGCGCGCGGGAGGGGGCGTGCGCGGGCGCAGACGGCGCAACGACATGGCGGTGGCGGTAGACGTGACGTCACTCGCACCAGGTCACGAACCAACTTGCATCGAACCTCTCATGCGTAGGAAAACTGGATGCAAGCACGATACATAAAAAAAAGTGTAATGAGTCGTTTAAAGAATGCGAGCGTCGCGGAAGGGAACATTATAGGCTATTATTGGTTCGCGGTCGATTTCATTCGCGCGACCACGTCCTTCCTTTGGATTGACAGTGCGTGTTAGCTGGTACGGTATTAACCTAACTTGTTTGTAAATTAAGTTTGCAGTATAAACAGGAATCAAATTCTAGTGAGTTCATTAAAATATTTTAGAAATTAAGGAAACCAACAAAGAAAGACGAATCGTCGTCCTCTACATTGGCATTGTAGAGCACAAACATAAAAAAAGCGTTTTATAGAGCAGAATAGAAATTCAAGAAAATGTTATTCATCATTTATTTGCTTTGTTTCTCATATAGTTTTATACATACAAAGAAAACTTCAAATGTTCGCAATCGAGGCGTTTTTTTATGCTGATTGACAGGAGCAGGACATTGTTTGAAATGTTCGAGACATTTATACATTTATTAGTGGATATTTAAAGGACATTTCTTGTTTACACGTAAAAACAAGAAAGTTTCGTTTCTCACGTGAAACACTTGCATGAGAAACAGACGATTCGCAGAAAGGCTCGAGCATTTCGAAAATTACGACAAGAATTTAAGATGAGCAAGGTAATGCCGGGCCATTGGTCATTTAGCACTGCCCACTGGATTTCCCGAGGTTTATTTACGTGGCAGAGCAGTTTGTCACAAAGCCAATTTTATAATTAGACAGTTGTCAAACTCCTGTCCAACGTGGCGTTGCGTAATATTTCAGAGTTCTTCCAAGTTTTAGACGCTATAGCACAGAATAAAATAGTAGTTGGAAAAAAGCGATCTTTGCAGTCGATGCTAAGCTTAGCCTAATTAGCTATGTGCATAATAATCACAACACTTCGCGTGCTAAGTATAAGAATAACAATCTATTTGAATTGTGCTCAGTACATTAGGCACCTTAATTTTTTGTGAATACACCGAGAATTCATAAAATTATCATAAACGTATCTATATCGCTGGAATTAACTTTATTATTAAATTTAATTGTTTTAATATGGAGATTAATGACTATATTAAGACAATGATATCTTTATCCTACTCAAACTCATTAAGGTGTTAAAAATACCAAATATAAAAAGACGGACAGTTAAAGCGGTCTTCTCTATTGCCCTCTTTGATGATCTTGTTAGCTCTCAAAAGGCTCAGCCCCGCGCTGACGTTGTTGTGCTTAGACGTGAATTACCCAACAACGGTGAAAATGTCTAATTAGCATGCTTTTTTTGCGGCTAACAGAATAAACATCTTCTACGATGTGAGAGGAGCATGTGAAAAACAGGCTTGCCTTGGTGTAGTTGACCCAAATAGAGAGTTTCATCTCGCAGGCGACTGGGGAGTCATTTGCCGAATGCTTGTGCAAGCCACAGGCTTAAGACCAGGCTATGCTTTTTAAGAGATTTTTCCATAAATATGCTGGGTTAACCAAAAACCTGATAAATGTGAAACTTATTATATATGTTGTTGAGATCTTTATCTCTCTAAGACTCAGACAAAAACATGATTAACAGAATTTCATTCGATACATTTCTTATAAAAAATTACGTTATTTTCGGTAATATTTACATTTTTCTACTCAACGGCTTAAGTTTTATCTCTAAAATAAATCTCACAGCAAGAAAATATAGTTTATTATCTAATGCTTAGACAAAATTTAACTTAACAAATTTTAATTTAACTGAATTATTAGCCTACCAATAAAAAAAAGTTTTGAGACATACGTCATTTAGTTCTGAGCTCAATGGTGTATTCAAACAGCGCTAGCGATATTCAACCTTGTTACGCAGGCACTTCAGTGCTTATTGCGGGTAGCGGGTGGCAGAGTGTAGGGGACGTGGCAGGGGAGTGGAGAGTGGGAAAATGTAACCTTGGAGCCTGGCCTTAACATAGTTTTGTATGTTATTACAAGCTTTTGTTTAACTCACTGTGTTAGCATAGAATAACTAATAATGTTAGTATGGAAGAATGTTTGGGACAAATATTGCAAGTAAATTTTGAACTATTTAAAGAAAGAAAATACGTTTATTGTGCACAAACAAGACACACGTTACTTACATAAGATATAAAAGTATAGATAAGTAGGTAATTACTTAACGTCGTCCAATGAAACTGTAATTTTGCGTAGGTACACGTCTAGTTGACCAGTATGGGGCTGATCTGATGATGGTAGCCACAGGAACTCAACAGTAAAATGATGAAGCCCCGTTGAGTTTGGGGGCTCATTTGATTCGTCTCGACGAGTTATGTAACCGTTATAAAAGCTTTAATTATAACACTTGTAAGTAATTCATGATCCTCTGTGGAAAGATATTTGATTTGAATTGAAGCGGTGCGACACGAGACTTTGACACACACATACACATATACACTGACGTTGCGCTTCCTCGTTCACCTATTAAAATAGAATATTTGTGGAGCGACAGAGTTTTCGACGAGGTAATCATGCCAGAACGTTTCTGGATAGAGCTTGGTTGCAATATTTAGATAGTGCCGCGAGCTTGGCGGAAGCCGCAAATGATAATGGGATTAGAGACGAGGTGATAAGATGGCTGATATTATTAATAGGACTCTTGAAATTATTTCGAGCGTGTTGCTAAGGTTACGTAACGCTCCATCTACGTTATTTTATGGAACTCGTAATTGGCATTAAAAAGCTCTAAGGATTAGCTACACACCCATCACCATTACTAAAATTACGTCGCAACATTATACATTATCTTATTTTTGATGTGTAACATTTTTCCGATCGCTTTCTTGTAGTCTATGAGTGATTTCGTGAAAAGCGTAACCAATGTGTAACTGGAAGTGTAACAGGAAGCCGGGAAGCGCGCGCTATTTGATTTGACCAATGAACGCGCGCGGTGCTATCAAGCTAGAAGCCATCACATAAAATGTCTAAAGTGCAAAATGTAAACACTTCAGTCGGGAATAGAACTCCGGTACTTCAGATTAGTAGCCGAGCGTTTGCAAGCTTAGCTATCCAAACATACAGTTTTCTGATGAAAAGTAAGATCTACAGATCAGATGAAATAGTTGCTGATTCTCAGTTGATAAATGAGCGCGCGCGGTGCTACAGTATGTACGTAGTATTGTATTCTCTTTGGAGTATGTTAACGTTGCATATTACCAAGATGAGATGTCAGATGTTACACATCATATGCGACTACTGTAAGGCTCGCTCGTTTTTTTTACCCACCAAAAACTCGAGTCATACCCGTTCTATTAGCCGTTTTTTTTTGTTCTACAGGGAGAGGGTTGCATCCATTTTCTGGTTGAACGAAGAAAGCAACTATCAGACAGGACAATCGCTCGTCTCTCCTGGCTCACACGTCTCCCAACCCCCCTTCCCCACTCGAAGCACCCAGCCTGCCGGGGGCGGCGGCCCGGGCATAATAACTTTACCTCGTGCCGTGCCGCGGCATGGAAATGAAAAATGTCATAGCTCGGCACACCTTGTATAACGCTTTCAGCTTCAGTTCAGCCCATCTGCATGGGGTTCAGGCGCGGATCCAGGCCTCATAAAAGGTTGTGTTCACAGCCATCCGAAAATCGGCCAAGTGCAAGTCGGAGTATGAACGCGCTCATGATCGATATAGTAGATACAGTACATTCCTACAAAGGAGAAAGGAAAGGGGAAAGGAGATGTTTAAAAAATATATGACGCCCTAACCAACGTTTTGTACAGCCACATGGGCAAAGCCATGGGGCGAACACTAGTAAATTAATAAACCCGTAAAATGTTAGTTTGTTCGCTCACGAAATTATCAAAAGTAAGTGTGTGTTTGTTTGCACATAACAGTACCACATTTAGACATTAAACTACTAAACCGATTTTGATGAAATTTATACAATTTCAGAGGATATCTAATTAAATTAAACACTAGTATACATTTTACATTAAATAGTTTTATTAAGGTGCTTACATAAGTTTATTTTTCGCGAAAAAGGTGATAATTTCATCGATATCCAGGTTAACATCTTTGTGTCCATCGTCGTTGGCGAGCGAGAATTCACGTGACATTTTTAGGCAAAATGAGTTAATTATGTCAAAGTGTTTTTAAACCCATTATCTACCTTATGGAATGATAATAAGAGCTGTTTTTTAGTATTTCAGGTAATACAACAATGTCAGAAGTGCATAACTACTTGTCAAGCAAAAAATCAGTCCATCAAAATCATGGATCATTTCTTACTGTCGTTGATCAAAATTAACTAACGGTACTTGAGTAAATTATGACAGTCGTTTTACTAACGTTTAATCAAATACTGGGCAACACTGCGCTATTAATGGCTCTTAGTTATTTCTGGCAGAGGAAAAACTTTGAATAAAATGCAATTCTGTGGTTCGGTAAAAGTCACCAACAGATCTTAAGTAATTTAAGTATATGAAGGTAACCGCACGTTTTTCGGTCTTTACGTTAAATCGAACTAAAGTTTATTAATTAAAGCAAAACCAAATCAAGTCTTTGTTTTTTGAAAATGCTAGATTTAACTATCGTACTTTTTATTTTAGATCTCAGTAACGTTACAAATATTTAAATAATTTATTCATTATTAGGCTGCAGGGTAAAAATATCAATATTTTGTTCATAGAAACCATTTTTTTAACCATAAGCGTTAATCAGTTATGCCGATTATAAGAACATAAAAACTTTAAAACGCGATTATCTACGAACTAGCTTTTTGCATTTATCTAATGACTTCTCGCTCGCCAACGACGATATTTAGGAGAGCTTGCCCAGATAATCTCTCCTGTGCCATTGAGGCACGCAACCAAGAGTTTACTCTGCGAAGAGTAGAAAAAGATATCCCTGCGGTAGACTGAAAGTGTGAGGTCACAAGTCTATTAGGGTTGTGGGCATGCCCACCTTGCCCACAACGGTGGATCCGCGCTTGATGAGGTTGCCATGATGTGAAAACTACCATCGGCTTGCCATACACTAACTTTTATAACGCGGTGTGAAGAATTTCACCAGTAATTTTATGTGGTAATGGTCATTTACTTTGATGATAGTTTAGGTACGGCTACAACTGTAATGATATTAGAGCTCATTTCCGAAATCATCACTTTCGACACGCTTGTTCCTCTGACTGTTTCTAAGTGGTTGTAGATCTATTATTTCTTCTGTGGCATTATATCCTCTACTGAAACAAAAGTCGGTGTAGATTATGCGTGAACTTTATTGGCAGGGGTGGTTTTTGACCCATACCGACATAAATAAGCCCCAACGTCTTCTATATAACACAGCCAGTTCTGTCAAGAATGTTTCGGCAATTCATGACTCAGTGAACACAGAAACAATGTACAGAAAATTGAATCATACAGCTCAGCCCAACGTTATTTTTAGCGAAGGCTCATTTTCAGTATGTCATGTGCAAAACAGAAATGAATTGCCAGTTTCGAAAAATAAATGCCATGCCCGGAAGACGTGAACTGAGCGCGAAGATATGTATACAGACTTAGTGTTACTTAGCTTCCATTCGGTATTCAATCAATTTCGTTTTGACAGGACTTGATATTCGATGTTTGGTATCTTTGAACATATTCAACTGGATGCTTTTTAGGTAACATTTTTAGTAGTAATGTTTTTTAAGGAATATGCTTGTGCCGTGTGCTCAATGGTCTGTGCTATCGATATAATATGGTCTGTGGGCTTAATAATTCAACCCACCGCTTCTGACGCCATGGTTGCTGTAAAAAACATATGCTGGTCTTCACAGCAACCGTGGCACACATCCGTCATCAGCATTTTCCTGTGTTTTTTATCAACATTTACTGTGATTACCAAGCGTGCTGGTTATGAAATTGAAACCCCCTTTCACGGGGAGGTTTTTCAACAGTGGACGTGTTCAGTTGTAGCTTCTGACATTTACTGTCAAAGCTAACGATTGTCATCGGTATCTGTACTGTAGATACTAACAAATATCACAAACCTATATCATAAATGTACTACCTATTTTTAGTCTTAATTTATTAACCAGTTTTATTTTTTGCCACATTTACGATATGTCTATGTGCGGCCAATGTTATGCACGCCGGAATTGTCACTCATATCAGCATAGCATATTATTGATGTTATATTGTAAGTGTTTAAGTATGTGTGATGTGGCTGTGCTTATTAAATAAATAAATGTCTATATAGCTTTCATAGTTACTGTCAGAAGCTATCGACTGTCACCGGTATCTGTACTGTAGGCCAGCAAATATCGCATATATCGGATTTTGGGACTAATTTCAGTTGTAAAGCAATAGTTATGACCCCTTCGAAAGTCATTAGTTTTTAATCAAATCGAGGGCAGGAGACACTTTGCAAGAGCCCCACTGTACAGAGTACTCTGTGACCCCAATTAAAGACATACAACAGCAAAACACAGTGGTCTCGGTATAAATAGCACGAACATTGTAAAAACATGGTCACGGTCCGTGACCTAACACTGACTTAACACAGATCCGCCATTGTTAGGCGATTTGTCAGCGAAGACAGCCGCTCATAAATAATAGGTAATGTTGGTTAATTAATGCAATAAGTAATTATGATTATTATTTAGGTAAGTACTATTTATCACTGTACGTCACATCCGTGGCGTTAAAAGCTTATTTGTGGTAATTTTTCAACGTCCGTAGCTTTTTATGATGTTACTTGGAAACGGTGCCTTTTCATATATATTTTTTCTATTAAGAATTAACATCATTATTTTCCAAGGAAAACTACAGCCACAGACAAAAAATCCATGTATTTTTAAATTCCGGACTAGGCAATTGTTAGACCACGATCTCACCTGATGGAAAGCGATGATGTGGTCGAAGGTGTAGCACGCTTACCCAGTAGATACCTATTCACTCTAGACTTGAACACACCTGTTACAATTTATCGGAAACTCTGACGAGGGCAATCTTTTTTGGTTAGGGGGTAGGGTAACCAAAGAAGGTTTCTCTAGCAAGGTGTACTTCCAAGGTCCCGTAATGGTATATACAAAAGTACTTTGGCTTTGAAGTGTTTCCGTTTTATGGAAAACATATGTAATAATTCCCAAATACTACGAGAATAATTTTAAGATGTTTTAAGAAAAATACTAAATACATTTGTAATAATCTATCTATGTAACTAATATAACATAGGTACTTAGGTGGTTTATTTCAGTAACACCAAACTTATTATTAACAGTAAATTATATAATAATAATTATATACCGTTGTTGATGAAAATAAATAAGCAATTATTTTTAACGTGTCTCGTAAAATAGTTAACGCTCACTCAAAACTAGTAAAATAAAATACTTAGGTACTTTTTTACTCCTAAAGAGAAAATCGTTATCTATGTAAATTGTATGGTGATTAAACGAATTATAAAGTCTTAATTATTAAGGCACAAATAGCCTGTTTAACTTTATTTACATTAAATTAGGCTCAAAATAAAAAAGTTACTTATTACAAAATTGAAGGAAAATAACGTGATGTTAGAATCCAACGATACCGGGTTCATCGACTTACTTTCCCCCCCGCCCCGCCAATTACTTTTCTAAAATATGTGCGCATTTCCATAGATCCTTGCGTTCCGTTTGATCAAATTGTTGAATGAAGCAGTCCACAAAAAATTACAAAAATCCTTACTTATTTATCTCTATCTGACGCGCTACCTACGAGTATATAGCAACTAGAACGTTTAAATAAGTTAATTAAAACGAAAAAACAAGCTTTTTGCAGTAGCCATTTCATGGTGAAACTTAGAACGGGCTATCACAATTAAATGCGTGTACAACATTTCGTGTCTGAGCTGTTAACCGTTGAGGAATGCCCTAGTCAGGACTCAAACCTGAGTGCAACAGCACATGGTAAAACTTAAAACTGACTTTCATTCTATTATTCGTACAAAAATTTTCGTGTCTTTGCTATTGACCTTTGAAGAGTTCCTTTATATGGAGAAAAAAATAATATTAAGACCGCTGGCATAATTAAATGCGGACATAATAACGTTTCTGTGCTGTTAACCATTGAAGAGTTTCTTTATCTGGAGCTAATCCTGGATGTCGATGCAGGTCATGCTTACCATAAAAATGCATCGTCATCGGAACTGAACCAACATGTAAAAATTCAAGTCGGTAGGATAAGAGGAAGTAAGTGGTTCTAATTCAGCTTGCAAACGAGTGAAGCAAATGGCGGATGCGTATGCGTGTATGAGTGGATAATTTGTGTTTTTGTCGTTGATGCACAATTTCATCACAAAAGACTGAATTGATTTTGTTTTTTCATGAGAACTTAACAGAATATGTATAAATTTAAAGGTTCCAGGACATATATACCATAGGCATATATACCTAGATACATCGATACATACATACATACATACAAGTGAAGTAAAAGCTATTAAATAAAAAACGCGACTAACAAGGTCGAGATCTTGCTGTGATGTGGCGGCCGATCGGCATAACATGGAGTGTGTGCGTGAGGCTTGTACGTACGAGAGAATCGGCATATCTTGGGTGCTTCTCTCACGATTTGGCGTTGTGGTGCACTGGATTATTTCCGTACGACCATTGGTTAATAACCTCATTTTCTCACCATCGATAATGCCCTAAGTGCAGCGCTAAGTATCAACACTGTGGTAAACACCCAACTAAATTTGGACTTTATACCTTTGGCACAAGAAACAAATTTGTCCAAGATGTTTCCGAAGTACCCTCAAACGACGTTGGCAGGGACTCCCCGCCGGGATAATGCGAGTTTCATGCTCGCAAGCGCGATATAATTGTATGCTTGTCGTCAGCCCGATTTATCTACGCTTTTCCAATGTTTATGGAGGTCATTTCTATTCTTCACTGCCTTGTTTATGGAACTTGAAAAAGAAGTATGTATACATTGCGTACGTTATCGGCTGTAGTAACCAGTCTGGCTAAGCTACATGACTGGCTACAAATGATTAGCCACAGAACATCAGTAGAGTTAAATAAGAGCAAATAACTTAAAAAATAAAAATAAACTTTTTACGTCCTTTATTTTTTTATGTCACTTTTTATGTACCTACATTTATATCTATTTATTTTCCCAAAAAAACTTCACCTTTTCGTTTATTCTTCTTTTTTTATCGCTTTGAGAGCTGCCCTGAAAGTTTCAGCCGGATAGCTAATCGAGAAGTGCTCGAAATTTGAATTGCAAGATTCCAGGACAGACAAAATACGGACCATATTCATCCTATGACGTCTCATTCGACTATACATTAGATACATACAAGTGAAGTTAAATAAAAGCTTTTAAAAAGTCGAAAAGACGATCATATTTTTTTTCGAGTAGATGAATTACTCATATATTTTTTAAACTTTTATTTAATTTCACTAGTATGTATATACGAGTAGGTATGTATGTCGGGGATTTTTGCAATCAATATATCACCCACTTCCTGAAGCTATCGGGTTGAAAATTGGCACACACGTTTGGTTCTCGTGACAATGCACGATTACTTAAATGTCGCCATGTTTAATCCAATATGGCGGACGTCACAAATGAAAGGGCTTGATGAGCTAAAAACAAAATAAGTAAACGTCATACTAAATCCAATACGGCGGACGTTACAAAAAGGCGATTTATCACTTCCATAGTAACCCTTTCATATGGGTATCAAATGAAAGGGCTTGATGAGCAAAACACAATGAGTGACGTCATTCTAAATCCAATATGGCGGACGTCACAAATTGGCGATTTATAATTTCCATAGTAACCTAGGATATGGGTATCAAATGAAAGGGCTTATGGCTTTAAACAATAATAAACTTGTGATCACACTTGTGACATTACATGGCTACTACATAAAAGCATGTTTTTTTTCCTTATTTTTAATATACTTATTATTGTTTGGCTCCGCACGACAAGTGCATTTAGTCAGTGTCAATTAAAGAGACAACAAATTGTACAATGTCTTTTCAAAAGTCTAGCCAAGCCACGATTCAGTAAAGCGGAGGAACTTTACTGAATTACGGAAAGAACACGAAATAGCACGTTTTTCCGCGTTTGTATCATTTGCCCACATTCGTGCACGTTAACGAACATCTAGCTTTTGGTTAATATTCCACCAATATTACACATTAACACTCGAACACAAGTTTGAAATAAAAAATCAAAGCAAAAGAACTGTCTCCACTTTCCCGCCCAAAGTCCAAAGACGATGATTCTTGTCTATGATAGTCTACTCGTAGCTAGAGGAGAGAATATACTACGTTATAGCACAGACTAAATACGTTACTACGTTATAATGTGTGTGTGAGTCAGGATAATAATAAAATTCTGAGCATCGATAGCATCGACCTCTTGTTCCCAGTATAAAATGTCACATTGACATCTCAAAAACTCGTTTCACGTGCCCAGACCCAGAGTTGAATGCAGAATTCAGCCATTCACCTTGCATTCACCACACAAACTGTTCACATGAGCCCGTCCATGGCACAAAAGAGTTCACAATAGTTATGCGTTCCACTGACCAATGTCTGTTCTGGACGAATACAATTCGATTTCAACCCATTGTTATTTTAGGTTCTGGAATAACTAGCATCCTCTTTGGCAGTAATACTAGACTATTATATATTCTGTGTCTTTAAGTAAGATTTGGCAAATACATTTTGCTTATAATAGCTTCATTCGAAAGAAAAACAAAATCAATTTCTACTTCCAATGAGGAACACTTAAAAAGTTGATAGAATAGCCATAAAGTACCCGTCCTACATTTCCCCAGCCAGAGTTTCTTTGACCTTTACACTAAGCGAGAACTTCTCATTCCAGCCGCAAACTGAAAAGCCACCGCCAACTTCAGAATTTATGAAGATCCAAAGCAGTAGTAATTACAGTGGAGATGCTGGCGAGACTTTTTTTCTTTCGTAATAGTTTCCGCGATAAAAACTCCAACTGTGGCCTGCCTGTCGCCCTCGTCTATCTATAAACAAGCCGTCTATGTACCTACGGCGGTAGTTGCTAGGTGCACTAACCGGCTGAATTGCGTAGACTCCCGTTGCTAGCGAAACGTGTACGGATTCTGTGACACTGCTTTCCACTGGTTAGTACGTTAGCGCGCTGTGAGAATGACCCTATCAAGTTTAAAATTCCCCCCATCGTTGGCACTAATGGCAGCTGACGGCGTGCTTTCAAATCGGTCGGTTGATACGGAGCGATGTAGTTATGTAGCGCGCTCTATGCTCGCATAGAATTTGCATGCTCTCAAGCGTAGGGTTCGCATACTAAATACCTAGATTCCACTTTTAATTTCTACTGTCGTCGGATCTTTGGGGACTACTTTTTTATTACCCGACTTTGGAGGGTTAGTTTCTCGGCTGTATGTGTGTTTCTTTGGCGCGTTTGGATTTTGATAAAAGAGTATCATTGGATTCTTCTTAATCACGAGATTGAAATAGGGACCCTATGTCACTCTCGTGACAAATCCGAATGTATATATAGTCCTATCAAAGACGAATCCTATCATAGGGTACATGAAGTATCAAGAAAACTAATATGGCGGCTTTCAGCTGCCATATTGTATTTCCGACGGAACAAAAAATTAGCAAAACCTATCGAGTGGAGAATCAAAGTGAAGGTCTATAATAAAAGACCATGCCAAAAACATAAGCAAATTAAAAAGTTTGTATATTATAATATTTCAAAATCAAGAACGTAAAGCCTGTTTATTTTTTGACTGTTTTATTGCAATAAACCTCCGAGCAAATTCTAAAAAATAAATACTAAGGTGAGTTCTAAAATAATATATCAAGTGTACCTACCTCCAACCATTTATAATAAGTCAGTACTAGGTACCTACCTAGTTAACCCGAATGTCGGAATTTCTCACATGTATACCTACCACTACCCACATAAAACATTTTTGATGACACATAATAAATACCTACCTACCTCATCAGCAATATGTCAAGCCTTCTTAAATATTCTAGCGAACACCGCCTCAGCCGTACCTAGTAAGTACCAAATGAATACTTCAATACTAACGGTACATCTGGCCCTGCTTTCAGGCCTGGTACTCAGAGCCCCCATCAAGAACAACACGTAGCCCTGCTGCTATGTAAAATGCATGATACGCACTCATTAGGGGTGGGGTGATAATAACCGACGACCTATTTTTCCTTGGCAGTGTACCTACTATACTAAACCAGAGTATCTATAGAATCACTAATGTGTGCCCTCACTTTACTTCACAGTAGGTAACTCATAGGTAGGCTCGTAAGTAGCATCACGCTACTCACATGATAAAAACCGTCTCAATACTTTTACGGCGATGATAAAACAAAAAAAAATAGTTTAAAAAAACTAAAAAACACGCTTTATATAGAAAACCAAACTAAAAAATAGAAAATACATTTTAATAGTGTAAATAAGAAAAAAAAGTTTTATTTCAAAAAAATCGTGGGGTGCATGGGTCAATAGTTATAAATATTTCATTGACAGATATGAGAAGAAGGATAATATCTTAAAAAGCACCCCACGCTTTTTTTTTTTTTAATAAAACTTTTTTTCCTTATTTACACTATTAACATTTATTTTCTATTTTTTAATTTGGTTTATTTATAAGAGCGTTTTTTTTTCGAATTATTGCATTGTCATCGGTCTTTGACAGGTGTGCAAAATTTGAATGAAATCTGACCGTTTAAAGTGGGTCAAAATAGCGTCCAAAGGAGTCGTTTACAAACATACAAACATACAAGTGAAGCTAATATAAAGCGTATAAAAACTATCACCACAGTGGAGTCAAGTCCAGTAGATCGGTCGCATTTCCAGCGGAGTCGTTTCGTCGAAAGTAGTGCGGTAGAGTCTAAATGGATTCCTAATAAGCTTTCCAAGACACCCTTATAAATCTAAACATACACAGGAGCTGCATGGTTCATACCTTATTGTAAAAAGTGGCACGTCCCAATTTCAAAATACGCTGTAGAAGATTGATCCTCAAAAACTTCATGTAGACAAATTAGGAGATGTCGTGGGCTGGCGGAGTCGTTTACAATGAGATTAAAGTCATTGCAGTCACATCCCCTGATCGATTGTCCGATGATTCAGGAACCGAAGGCCACTTTATAAGGAGTGCAGAGGTATGGAGACCGGTTATCATAATTTCAGGTTAATTACACATAATGTCGCTTCTTGGCTTTTGGCATCTTGCCGCTTTGTAAGACTAATGTTGCAGTTTCTATACAAGATGCATATATGGGTTTGAATTGAAGGTACATCCTCATTTCAGAACTTGTTCCATTTTATTGTAGGTATCTTTCATTGCTCAGTTCTTGGCCTTTGACGTTGTTTGTCGCCTGGTTTTTGCGTGGGGAACCCATAGATTTAATTAAGAGTGGAAAGATTAGGTAGCAACTTCTCGGGCTTGACCACATAAATTAGGTGCAACGCACACTATTGGCTTTCTTCGACTTTAGTCCCAATCGGAGCGGCGTTTGTGAAGCATGACTCACATTCGCGCTACAGTCTGCGTATATCTCTCCATCTTTTTAACCGACTACGGCGAAGCAAGGGAAGGGTGTATGTGGGAGTGCGCTTTACTTGGTTTAATACTGGTAAATATGTATAACGCACTCCTGCGAAAGGTTTAAATTTCTAAAATGATTGAAAATACTTGTTTGTGACTTTTTAGTCCACTAAGACCGTAGAAAGAGGATACCAATACATACTCGCGTCTACGACTAAGGCCGTATTCGGGTTTTAGTTTATAATGAAATTATATTTTATTTGTTGGTGCACGAGCACGACCGACGGTGGGATTGTAGATGTGTGGGTGTGTTTGCATGTAGTTATATCGGCTAGTTCAGCTACTCGTCCCACAACAAAGTCGTCCCAATGGGACGAGTTACTGAATTTAATAAATATTATGTTATCGGTTCAGTAACTCGTCCCATTGATTTATCCCCCATTTTTTTCAACAAAATCTACACTAAGTAAGGTCAACAACAAAAATGTTTAAAGTTTATTAGTTAGGTTTGTTTATGTGATTTCATAAGGAACATGACTTATGTAATGGAAATGGAATATAATTACAATAACAAAGAGAGATAAAGATAAAGATCTCATGGTATTGCAGGTAGAGTAGTGTGTAGTCGTTATTATCTGTATATTTGAGCAAATAACAGGGCCTCCATTTGACAAACAGTGCAGCGTTGTAACATTTAATTATTATAACATTACAAGTAATTATAACATCTATGTGTTGATCTTATTTCTAACAAGTGCAGTATACATCAACTATTGATTGTAAAAGTAAGCTAAAAAAAGGTTTTGATGTTTAAAATATTCACTTAAAATGCTAAAGACTCATGATATTACAAGGCCACTATGAACTATATATAAACTAGTCATGATACATAAATGACATGTTAATTTTAGAAGTTATTTTATTTTCATATCATGTTCATTCACAAAACAGATACGAGTATAACATATTTGTTTTGTCTTGCTAGGAGAAATGGGTTGGCTTAAACTATATAAAATTGTAGTTGTCTACATCTTCACTAATATTATAAAGAGGTAAAGTTTGATGAAAATTTGGTTGTTAAAGCTTATCTCTGAAACTGCTGATTCGAATCTGAAAATTCTTTCACTGATAGAAATCTACACAATTCCAAATTGACATAGACTAGTTTTTTCATCGCAAAGTTTCCGTGGGATAACAGAAACACTACTGGCAGATACGAAAGGCACGGCAACTAGTATTTAATAAATTGGAATGAATTACTGGTGGATAAATGTCACAACCAGAACCCTTGATATAAGCAAGATGAATTAAATTAGATTGCATCACAAAGAAGCAGGTTTCTTCATCTTCGCAGAGGCTACCAGTATGACGAAAAAATAAAAACCAAAAGACGATTCAACAGTTTGACAACAATTATTGTTGATATCTTTATTTTTTCTTGTTTTAAGACTGATTTTAAAATAATTGTATTGCAATGTTGATTTTGTAATCATATATGCAATTATAAATTATATATGATTTTATTTTTATTAGATACACATATGTTATACAAAACTTTATTCAGACTTTTATCAATCCTGCGCCCCGCGGTTTCACTCAAATATGTGTTTTTCCAGGACCTGAAGTATAAAATTTCATCCATATCCGTTAATGTTTCTTCATAAAAGAACCACCCCCTCCCCCCCATATTCTATTCAACTCTGAGATTCATTTACGCCGTAACTTTAAATAATGTATGCTAATAAACTTTACTACCCTTAAACCTTTAAATTACTCAATATTTCCTCTTAATTTCAAATCTATAGGTTATTTAGCTTAGGCTGTGTGTTATATGTCAGTCGTCAGTCAGTGTGCCACGGTTCATTTTACAGGCATATAAGATTAATCATTTAAAGATTATGTTGTCGACTGTACTAAATCCATTCAGATTTTTAGGATAAAATCAATGGGGACGAGTTACTGTACCGAAAAATTAATATTTTTAAAATTCAGTAACTCGTCCTATTGGGACGATTGTCTTGTGGGACGAGTCGCTGAACTAGCCGTTATATCTTGTCCAGTTTTTGTTTACGTGATATTAAAACATATTATTTTCCCTACTTTTCCGTCCATCACTATCACCCACTTTATATTTAGGTACCTCATACCTACCAAAACATTAATATCATATGGTTCTTGTTGAAATCTCTACAAGATTCGTTACAGCACAAGTAGGAACGAATAACAAGTTAAAGGTACCTTTTAAAACTGCCTCGTTACCTTGATTTCCAGACGACGCGCTGTGACGGCTGAATAGCCATAAAGCGCTGATCACAAAACATTGACCAACTAAACGTATACCAAACAATGTGCGCTGCTATTGGCCAGAGCGGCAGGCGCGGCTGCCGACCGCTCACCTGGCATTCAAGCACCAGAATAGCACCTTTACAAATTGGTATCTTGTCGCTTTGAAGGTTTGAAGACTGGGAGATGTTATTCAAAGAAACTGCGTATTATCACTGCGACAAGGCACAAAACTGTGTTGTTACTTCTGGAATCGGCTGCAGCAGACGCATGCACCCATTACATAGGAGCGCTAACAAGCTACCGAGTATCTTGACTATTTCCAGTGTCTTAAACTGCAGTTGTTACGAGTCTTCGCAAACTTCGATAATCGCAAAGCCTGTCTTTATTGCCAAGAGAATCGTTAGCATTCCACGCGAGCGAATCACAGCCAGATTTCAAGACTGAAAGATACGATCACACTTTTATTGCACTCGTTAGTGTGTGTGTGCCACTTGGCTTGCAAAACGAATTCGCAAAAACTTATTGCGTTTGTAATAAAATGCGTAACGAAAGCTGTGGCTTGGCAATCTTGGAAGTGATCATAATTAATTCAAATAATAGTTTTATGGTTCGTAGTATTGACAATCGAAAATTTCGCCAAGAGTGAATTCGAAAAAATCATAGTCATTAGTAATATTCCATCGGTGAAACGAATCGCACCAAACTGTGGTGATACAAAACAGCATTCGAGATTCTTAGAAGCAGCGGGTTGTAACTTACACGTAGCGTGACGAGCGCCGGCATGTTAGCAGAGATGCAACGATACGTAATAACAATGATCAGATGCTCTCGGGCTCTCGGTGAATAAATAACTTACTGGTAAAAGAAAATGCCTTGGAAACGTGAGCTTTCCTGCATCAAAAAACATAAATAAATTGTCGGAATGTGATGTGGCATTTCATTTGAATCATGAAAAGCAAGGATAAGAAAGATAATCTAAAAGCGTCCTTATTCGCTGAAAATTAAGTACCTAAAACATATACACAGGTAAGTATTGAACGAGTAGACATTTATAAAAAAACAGCAGCAAATTTAGATAATAAACGAATCTAAAAACCACGATTTTATTTCCAGTATGCTTTGTCATCGAGTTGTGCTCGAAACTTGAGTGTCACTCGGAACGACAGACAAACAAGAAAGTGACTTAATAAAAATATGGTAAAAAGAAAATGTGAAGAATTTAAGACAATGGAATCAGTAAGTAAACGCGCACGCTGGACAGGATGTGGACAGTAAGTAAACGCGCACGCTGGACAGGATGTGGACAGTAAGTAAACGCGCACGCTGGACAGGATGTGGACAGGAAGTAAACGCGCACGCTGGACAGGATGTGGACAGTAAGTAAACGCGCACGCTGGACAGGATGTGGACAGTAAGTAAACGCGCACGCTGGACAGGATGTGGACAGTAAGTAAACGCGCACGCTGGACAGGATGTGGACAGGAAGTAAACGCGCACGCTGGACAGGATGTGGACAGTAAGTAAACGCGCACGCTGGACAGGATGTGGACAGTAAGTAAACGCGCACGCTGGACAGGATGTGGACAGTAAGTAAACGCGCACGCTGGACAGGATGTGGACAGTAAGTAAACGCGCACGCTGGACAGGATATGGATAAACTGTTTGCTGTTAAGAAAATGGAGATAAGGTAAAGCTTAACAAGTTGAGTGAATTAGTAATCCAGCGCGTCGGTAGAGGCCGCTGCAACAGTTGGCATCGTAATGAGGGGTAATTGGTAATTGCTGCATACGCCGACAAGGATCTGAATAGGTAATTTTCTAAAAGATTTCTACTATTAGATTGTAATTATCGCAGCAATCTTGGATGCAATGACTTGCAAGGTCAAGAAAGACAGCTATCAGACGGAAGGAATTCTATCCATGAAGCTAGATCATATAAGATGCATCTATATATATATTGTATAAAATGCATTTTAAATGGCCTGAGGTGATTACATGTTGGAGTTGAATAGCGAAAGGAATGAGATTACATTATGGGATTTCTACTTTAAATGTTCAATATTTCCCCGCCGTCTACTCTATACAAGACAGCATCCGAGAATTTGATTTCCAAACAGCTTCTTTGGCCTTTCTAACATTACTTACTCTCCGGCCCAGCTAAAAGCTATTCCAGATTTCTTGCAACGATATCCATAATTCTAGACTCCACTTTACCCTGTACAGATAGGTCTTTTAATCTTATCGAATCTCCTAGAACATTACGCAGTATCTAAGTCCGTCAGTAATTCCACGGTTACCACCGGCTTCTGAAAGAAAAGACGGCAAGCGGTCTTTCTGGCTACGGACGGTGCTTCATGCGTCGTTTGCCGCCATTGCATGTCACGCACAAATTACTGCCTGCAAGCTTGCATGGACTTGACGCTATTGTGCTAGATGTAATGAGCCAGTCTCGATCTCTTGTAACAAAGCGTCTCAGAGACCATGTAAAGTAAGACAGCTTAAACGCTCTGTTCTTGCAAATCGGGGCCAGATTTTCCGTTTGATATTTGCCTCGCCTATGAAAGTATTTGTTCCGTTGAGCTTGTGAATGTAATTTTAGTATGCAAGATATTATCATACAAGTACAGAGAGTATTAGCCATTATTGTGAACGTTCTTTGTGTTCTTTAAAACGCTTTTTGGTTATTCTGGTTTATGTATCAGCGGTATAATTCAAGGGTCACCTTTTGTGCGTGCTGAAATCAAGCCCATTGTTGTGTTTAACATGCAAGGGATTCATTACCACATCCCCTGTGTGCATTGTATTTATTAGTGTGTCGTTTGTGACATCTTTAATTCCAATATTTGGAATTGGAAGAGTTCGTATAACCGGTTCATAAAAAACATCAAAAAAAACTAGAGAAGCTCTCGATTTATTTTTCATTAGCTTTTACAAGTGTCCCAAACTGGAGTCAGTCTTGCACAAAAGAGCAGCTCTGTATAGGTAACTGTTAAGTTGCCTTATTAGCATCGTACTAGTACTTTTTGGTTCACCTGTTGTTTTGTAAGCCTTCCCACACTCATTAGCGAAAGGTCTCGCAAAACTGCAATAATTATTCAAGCATTTATGAAACATGAAAGAGGTCAAACTCCGTTTTGGCGAAGAAACATATCGGAACAGTATTTTGTCTAGAATTGCCGGTTCGTAGAACTTATCCTTTTTGCTTCATTTGTGAAATACCCTTTGGTTATACTAGTTTTTTGGTTCACCTGTTGTTTTGTAAGCCTTCCCACACTCATTAGCAAAAGGTCTCGCAAAGCTGCAATAATTATTCAAGCATTTATGAAACGTGAAAGAGGTCAAACTCCGTTTTGGCGAAGAAACATATCGGAACAGTATTTTGTCTAGAATTGCCGGTTCGTAGAACTTATCCTTTTTGCTTCATCTTTCTTGGCGAAGGTTGAATTTAGAGTCAGTTCCGCAAGTAGGTCGTATCTTTTACTTTTTACGATTAGGCATCCTAAAATTAAACGGTATAATCTCTTATTATGTTTTTTATAAATCATTCATATTATGTGTTTTTACATCGTGTTATGAAAAGTGTTCAGTAGAAACTTAATGCTTGTACTGTATAATGTGTATAGATATAAAACTTTGATACACTGCCAGTATCATTGTGGCTACTATTACTTATTCTGTGTTTGTGGTAGCAAATTGCTGGTCGATAGCTACTATCGCTTCAAATTGCTGGTCGATAGCTGCTATCGCTTCAAATTGCTGGTCGATAGCTGCTATCGCTTTAAATTGCTGGTCGATAGCTGCTATCGCTTCAAATTGCTGGTCGATAGTTGCTATCGCTTCAGAAACAAGTTTGTGGTAGTTCATAAAATAGCTTCAGAAAATAAACGCTATTATACAAATCTACATGCAGGAACTGAAACTCGTGGTATGTATTTGTAATTAAATGTTCTTTACTAAAAATAGGTACAGCCAACTTTCTAAATTGGTTAATTAAGTCTTTATCAATGCTTAGTTAAGGTATTATGCATACGGTCTCTGCCAGCGAGGCGAATAATTTATTACAACAGAATTTTGTAAAAGATTACGTACATGATAAAAGTTTGAAATAAATATTAAGTTTAATTATTTATTTTACAGCCCATAGGTTCTTAAATGAAGCTATTCATCTTTTATTCATTATGAAAATGTTATTGTAAATTATTCTGAACAATTAAATCATAATGTGTGGGTATACGGACGATCATTTTGGGCACTTGATTCTAGTTCTCATTAACTATTTTTTATATAACCAGAAGCGTGCAGCGCGTGCGCGCGCGCAGTAGTGAGCAAAGTACTACTTTAGCACCTGCAACCTGCTATTTTTCAACCTCGAAGAATAGCGGCGTGCAGATTACAATGCCTGCCAAATTGGATGGTTGAAAGAAGAAAGACCTCATTAGGGACAAAGTTATTGTCGTTCTGGAATATTAAGATCACAGAGGTATCACCAAAATATCACTAGTAATGTCTACATTAATTATCTTCATCATCATCATCATCATCATCAGCCTATATCTGTCCACTGCTGGACGTAAGCCTCTCCTAATTAATGCACTATACGGAGTCCGGTCTTTAGCTCTCCTCGTCCATTCAAAACAGAATTAAAAAAAAAATGGTTCTCAAGTTGATGTAATATTGTTGAAAATGCGTAATATTCATACATGTTATCTTTAAGAATGTCTATCGCGAAATTTGGTACATACGAGTATGTATGTACCAAATTTCGCGAATGTATGTATGTATGTTTGACCACGTATTTCTCGAAAACTATAAGTCCGATTGCAATAATTCTTTTTGTAAAAAATAAACCGTCTTCAAATTGTATAAAACTTAAAAGAAAGAAATAATATAAATATGTGGTCTGTGCCAGGTAAGTGCCTACTTCTTACTTAGGTCGGTTTGGACGTAGGTAGCACAGACCTCAATTTTTTTTAATTATTTCTTTCTTTTAAGATTTATACAATTTGAAGTCGGTTTAATATTTTATTTTATTAGTTTTTTCTTCCAGCCGCTTTTCGCAGGTCGTCACCTGGCCACAGGGCAGGTGCAGATTCATTAATTAGGACGTCTTCAAAGGATGAGTAACGAAACGAATAAAAACGTGGCGTGACAACGACAGACACAGCAAGCGAAAGGACAAGCAGTTCATAAAATATAAATCATGCTATCTAATTCAGATACTAACATTAATAACATTTATCTGACAACTGATAAAGTTGTTTTTGCGAGCGCAGCGATAAGGAGAATGAGGTACAGACAGACATAACACTGTGAAGTAGCCGAATGATAACAATAATTTAATATGTAATGTAACTTCATAATCTACATAATTAATTATTAATATATTATATTTTTTATTTGGCTGTCATGTTTGGCTTTCTTAAATATTTTTTGCCGCTGCTGGGCCTCCCCTATCTTTTTTCAAGCATCCTTATCCACGGCCGCGTCAGACCAATCCCATCGTTTTCTTTGTCTACGACCGTCTTCGGGTGTCCACTGGGTGACAACTTGGGCCCACCTGTCCGGGCATTCGGCTCACGTGGCCCGCCCAATCCCAATTCAGACTTAGCCAATCTGAATTGGGATCTTTTAACCAACATCAGCAATGCCTGTTTTAGAGCGCAGCGTAGTGTTTGGAACGCTGTCAGTTCTCTTTACTCCTAGCATGCTACTCTCCATTGCTCGTTGACAAACCTTGAGTTTGGACTTCTGATACTCGGTCAGTGACCAAGTCTGAGCACCGTAGGTTAGGATAGGCAGGATTAGGCAGGATCATGTCTGGCCACAGATATAAAGAATAGTACAAGCTTTGGAAACGACCGAAACCGAAACGAAGAAATCCGTAGAAGCACCAAGGTTACCGACATAGCTCGCAGAGTTTGCAAGTTGAAGTGGCAATGGGCAGGCCATACAGTTCGCAGAACCGATAACCGCTGGGGAATAAAGTTTCTCGAATGGCGACCACGCACAAGCAAGCGCAGTGTAGGGAGACCCCCCACACGATGGACCGACGACATTGTTGCCATCGCAGGAAGTCGTTGGATGGTGGTGGCACCAGATCGCTCGTCATGGCGCTCTTCGGGGGAGGCCTATGTTCAGCAGTGGACTTTTAAAGGATGATGATGATGACAAGGTTTGACTTACATCCGAATTTTCGTAGCAGTTCCATCTTTTATGGTTTTTTTGTCCTGGCAAAGCAACGTTTGGTGGACCACAGCATGTCAAGTTAGGTTTTCCTAAAAAAATGTTATCAAAATCGTGCTACGTTGGTCTAAAACCTGACCATCTGGTTCTAGTCTACAGTTAGTAGTGGTGTTTGTCTTAGACTGTTTTTTGACTGAAGCAAGGGAAGGGTAATGAGTTTAACTGTGAATGTATGTATGTATGTGGATATTTCACAGTAGCGACGTCGCCCTTATTGGTCAGATTTTGACAAGCGAGGTATCAATTCGTCTTCGTTTATTGTCATAGGTTTTTTTACCCGACTACAGCGAAGCAAAGGAAGGGTTATGTCATATGTGTAATAAATCCTAATTAGGATTTATTACACATATGGTTATGGTTATTGTGTTCAAACAATAAAACTTGGTCCGATTTTGACAAGCAAGAGTGTCACGTGTTTTTATCCGAGTTTTTATTTTTAGAACTTATGTCTTGTTGCTATAAATGATATTGTTAATAAATTAAATTGACATAGATTGTATCTGTAGCCGAAGATATATCTACCGGTATTGGTAGTTAATTTGGAAGAAAAAAGATATATTCAAGAAGTTTGTTTGATATCGGTCCCTAAGAACTACATGAATCGAGTCCGAGATTACTGGACAGAAATACGTTAGTACTCAGGCAAGTATTTTAATCAACAAGTTAATGAATAGCATTTTATATTCATTTTAGAGTATAGTTGAAATTAATTAGCCGAGAAGATAACAAATTCCAAAATATATCCATTCAAGTTTTTTGTATAATTACCTAACTTATAAAAGTATTAAAGTAATCTAAAGTATTATTTATTATGTGTCTAAAGTTAGGACTGTTGGCAGGTTAGGTATTGCCAAAAGGCGCACAACTTTTCACCGTCACAAAGTAGGTATGTAAGTAATCTTATTTCTCGTCTACAGTTTGGCAACCTCCGTGTGACCTTTTCCGAGCGATAATTCTCCTGTTTCTGTTCGCTATCTTTTGACGTCACATTTGTACGAGCTTCTCAAGGATGTTGGCAATTTTGAAGTCTCCTTGGATTGTGGATTGAAGGTTTCTGAAGATACCGTTGGGTGTCAGCTTTAGGATGTGTTAAGTTAACTCATTTGTTTACTGAATTATCCACTGATATTAGTATTTTTTTATGAAATGTACCTAACTTTGTTTGGATTTTCTTTTCGTTTTAGTTTAGTATACCTCAATTGTATCTTTTCGGGAGTGTCCAGGGAGAGGCCTATTGTCTATGGACCAGCAGTGGACTGGTGATTCCGATGATTTCTTTAAGAAATGTTGTTTTCTTAAAACTTCTTTGAATGGCGTGCTTCATTTCATAATTATGTCGCAGTATACAAATTTATATTTTACTGACTGTTACAAATTTTGGTAAACCCCTTTTTTTTCATCTATATCATTGTGAAACAGAGAGAAAAAAAATTGCTAAGAAAATTAATATCGCAATACATATTGCTAAAATACCAATTACACCAACAAACTTCCTTCAGCCATCACAAAGTTTTTTAAGGATTGCTCGGTTTCTCCTCATCGGACTGAGATACCAAGTACCCCAGTTTTTAAGGATTGCTCGGTTTCTCCTCATCGGACTGAGATACCAAGTACCCCAGTTTTTAAGTAAAACCCTTAGCTATCCAATATTAAAAACCGCATCGCAATCTATCCAGTAGTTTTTACGTGATGCGCGAACAAATATACAGTCAAACAGAAAGACACGATCTAAAAAAAGATAATATTCTTTTTCATTAGCTTATTTTAAGAATTAGACCATTTTTCTTTTAACTAACTTCTTTGAACAAACTTTTTCCTACTTATTGCTTTATTATAAGTAGGTATAGATAGTTATGTAATAATAATTAGTAAGTACCTACATAATGTTTGTTTTGTCTCGTCCTTTCCATAACATCTTTTCATCTCAGTTTGTTATGTTATTAGAATGTTACGTGTGCGGATGTTTATTTGTTTATGATATAAAGGTAGACAACACTTCTATTCATCACCGGATACGGTTGGAGGTAGTACAGAGAATTCCCGTAGTGTCTATAAAATGTATTTTCTCCACTTTTTTTTATTATTTTTACTGTTATTAGAGCGAATCTTTTGAATGTTATTTTACGACGGTTTGATCTGTTTACTCTTCTCCATTTTTTAATGTTTATTGAGTTTTATCACATGTTCTTACTTGATTCCTATTTGGTTTAGTAACGTGCAGTTCTAACAAGATTCTTAGTTGGATGATATTTGAATTATTTTGAGATAAGTCTAACAGTAAAACACTCGACATGTCTTCTAATCTGCGACCTAAGCAAGCACAGAATATGTAAGTAACTACTACATACGCTGTGCAAAACACAACACTGCCTTCGCCTACTAAACCACAATAATTTGCCGTTTTCAAGCGATTAGAATAGAACCTAGATGTTTTCACATGCACTATAATGAGGTTAGGTATACGTTTAAGAACACGATTCGAGATTCAATCTTGAAACTGAAGACTTCGCCTTGATGCCTTACGTTATAAACCGTACAAAATAGACAAAAGGAGAAAAGGATTACTTGGTGAGGTGATGCTACACTAATAATAATTGAAAACGGGACAGAGACGACTTGAATAACGTGCGTGATGCTACGCTAAAGAAGCAGACTTACCTGTTTTCTTTTCAAAGGCAGCTGCGGCTGCGGCTTGTCAGCAGGTTGCGGTGCAGCTTCAGCGGCGGCGAGCTCGTCCAGCAGCGCCGCGCACTCGGCCTTCTGCTTGTCCTCCTCGGCGGGCAGCAGGAAGCGGCGCCAGCGCGACGAGTCGAACCCCCAGTGGCACGTGCGGTGCTCGTGCGCGTGCGAGTGCGCCACGAAGCGCCGCGGAGGGTACAGCGCGCGGCACTCCAGGCACTGCACCAGCGCGGTGGCGCCGAGCGAGGGCGCCAGCACCCCGCGAGCGCCCCCGAAGCACTCGTGGTACACGCGGAAGCCGGGCAGCTTGTGCGGGCGGCTGGCGGCCGGCGCGTGCAGCAGCTCCGCGCACAGCCGCTCCGCGTCCGTGTGCGTGATGAGCCCGCACGAGGGCGCCGAGCGCGGCAGCACGCCCGTCGACTTCAGCTCGTGTAGCTGTGCGGGGGTGCAGCGCGAGCAGTAGATCTGCAGCTCGTCGCACACGCGGTTGATCTGCTCCAGCGTGAAGTCCGTGAGCACGGAGGTGAGGATCTGCGGCAGGCACAGGCGCCGCTCGCCGCCGACGCCGAAGCACGCGATCGGCTCACCCTCGAGCAGCGTCTCGCCGCGCTCGCCGAGCTCGGTGTCGGCCGCCAGCAGCAGCGGCGGCGCGGCGGGCAGCGGCGGCGGCGGTGCGGCGCCGCAGCGCGCGCGCGCCGCGCCCGGCCCGTGCAGGCTGCGCGGCGCGCTCGCCTGGTACGTCTTCAGAACGGAGGTGATGTGCGGCGTCACTACATCCATGGTCGGGCGCGCGCACCGTCCGCTGCGGAACTCGCCGGGCGCATGTCCCGCACGCTACGCGCCGGCTCGCGCGACGCGCTCCGCCCGCGCGAGGAACATGTCTGCCGAGTGCCGCCGCGCGGCCCGCCCGTCCGCCGCCCGGCGGCGTCTCCGCCCCGGAGCCGCACGCACGACCGTGCGAAATATACGCAAATAACCTCGTCTCGGGACGAATTGGCACACTTTCCCGCTAGAATTTCGGATCACACGCGCGGTTTCCCTGAATCCTCTCTATCTTCCGAGGATTCCGACTGGAATATTCGCGCGACATCGGTCTCGAAAGGCTCGTTTCGGCGCGGACGCGAGAGACCGGGGCGTGGATTCCGGCGACCGGCCGCAGTCAAAGCAGCAGACGGATGGCTCGGCTACTGGAGAGTCTAGCCGGCGCCCCGCGCCTCGCGCCCCGCCGCCGCCGCCAAGTCACGTGACCGACCTTCCCGTCAAAATATCCAGAATGGCGGCGCGAGCCGCGGCTGTCTGACTCAAAGAGTAACAACAAACAGACCATACAGATAAAAGTTTTTAGACATGAAATCGAAGTAGTTCGGTAGAAGTAGATACACTATTCCTTTTGTATAATTTTTGTTGACAGGATTTTGTGGCTTCGTTTTTTTGCTTTTGTTTCTGCTGTTGTATAATTTTGTTACATAGCATTATTTCGAGTAGGTTAACACAGTTCACTTTTGTGTATATATTTTTATATTGTTCTATAAGTAAAAACTGTATAAGGCTCTCTAATGCCCATTGTCTTCAATCTATGTTACCATTTAGCAGCTGTTAGTTTTCTATTTAAACAAATAAATATTTTCAGTCGTTTAAATACTCGCTGGTACACATAATTTTCTGCCGAAATAAGCTAGCCGTTCTAATACCATATCTGAGCTAGTTTTAAAATCAGGTGCTCCATATACCTCAGTGTACATTAGTTTGCATTTTGCATTTATAAAAAAAAACTTTCTTATTTACAAAGTTTACAAACGGAACCTGATTATGTGTTATTACATGTGTGACGGAACTAATTCCTCGTAATTTCGAAGGCTGGAATATTAAAGACTCTACTGACTAGCGGCCTTATTTATAAAAAGTTAATAAACGTCAATTAGTACTGCGCAGTACAATATTGTAGTGCTCAGTATTACTAATCATTGCTTAACTTTTTATAAATAAGGTGGTAAATGTTTACCTTAATTTACTTATTTTCCAACTAACGCTTGTAATAGGTAACGTATCTCATTCGTGGCACAACCTGTGGGTACAACCACCGATAAAGTGACACGAAAATGTCGGGCATGTTTGCGGGCGATCATGGCGGGACGCACTATTAAATAATGTATGTAATAATGTATATATATAAATGTGTATATGTATGTATGTAATATATATATAGTAAGTTTTTTTTCTTCAAAATATCACCATCCATTGGCATTGGCGCAATCATATTCCAAATAAAATTATGCAATATATTTTTGCCCTATCTCTGAAAATAAATACCATAAGTACTAACTAATACTAACTTAACTTGATCAAATTCACCTTAAATGCTCAAAACTTTACCATTATATCGGGATTCGACAACATGTCATGTTTTCTACCAAGAACTCGGTAGCAAATCAAATGTTGTAAAGAGGTATTATGCAGTTGAAAATGTCGCGAAAAATATATTTAATGTTGCCTGTCTCTGTTTGTTATCTTTTCACGACTACACGGCTGAACCAGTCTTAATGAAATTTTACAAAGAAATAGTGTAGCGAAGCGGAGCCTGAGGAAATTTTTTTTAAAATATTTGCATCGGCAAATATTTTTTTTACGCAGACTGCATTGGGTCTTATCTAGTACTCAGATGTTATACAAAAGTATCACTGAGTGTGCTTCTACGAGGCATTCTCTTACTAGGCAAAAATTCTAAAAAATACATGCCCTCTGTATATATACCTAATATTTGCCGCCGCGACAAACGCAGGGCGTAGCGGGGCGCGGGGAAAGCGATGCGAGACGCGCGGGGAGGGGGCAGCTGCGTCTACTGCGACCGCTCGCTCGCTGCTCCGTGAAAACTGCTTTTATCGCTAATTGCTATCCCGCATTCCAATTTAAACCCTACTACTATCACAATGGAGTATATTATAGAAGGTAAGGCTGCGCTTAACTACAAATCAAATTTTAAGCGGAATCTTGCAGACTCGATATTAGATCTTAAGCCCTAAGAATAAAGTATGATTTGAATTGAGTTTACTTTACTCTGGCTATTTGAAGCAAGGCAAAGAACGTGCACTCGAAATCATTTGCAGTAGAAATGACGAGAGGTGCAAAGAATACATAAATAAATGCAGGTGCTCATAGACTATTACAATAGTAATGCCGTTCGCGGTCATCGATATAATAGGTACCTATATCACAGAATAAATAATAGTACAACTATATTATTACTACGTTTCGCGGTTTTGCCAGTGTTAATTTGAAGTGACTTACATCGTGCTTACATTGTTACCGGGACGGTCGGACCATACCCTACGAACACAGATTACCCCGGTAATCTGTGCCTACGAAGCACGGAACGATGGCAAATTCGAAACTTAACTTACTGGCACTTTAACTTTTTAAAGGGCCGAGGATCGAACCCGCATGCGCACGGATTTCTCGGAAAAACTACTGAATAGCGTAAAGTGTAATACTACCCTATTCTTATGGCTGGGGTTAGCGACTAGCGTAGCGTTACGTTCACAGTAGGTAGTTCACCTAATTTAGTTCAGCATCTTATATAACAACTCACATCAAAAAGGTTTACATCACATTATTTTATTTTATTTTATTTTACACTTATGGAAAACAAACAGCCTTAGTCAACAGAGTTAAAATTGGACATGATGAATACAATAGGCCTTTTTCAGTTTTCGCTTATATATACTAGAATAGTGTCCTCAGCCAAAATAATTATAGTGAAATTTTGAAAAGTCTCGATTAAGTAAATTAAGCAAAGTACTCCTAGAAGCGACAATTATATATAAATTGTAGTAAACACAAACAAGGAATATTTCCATTTAGCCTCATATTAAAACAATTTATATGAGGCTAAATTATTATTATTATTATTATTCACTTTATTTATCTTTATATCTTAAATTTAATTTTTTTACAATATTTCTTTAAATAAAAGCTAATAAAAATATTATAAAAAACCTAAACCTAGGGTACCAACGGTAGCGGAGCAGGGCCCAAACTACCGGTGGCTAGGGCTGCAGAGTGAGGAACCTCCTGACTATAGGCGCCGTGTCAAGGAGTACTGCCTTCTGCATCTGACCCTTAATCCAACCATCTAGCGAGAGCCTCTTAAGATGTTGGTCGAGGCTCTTCGCTATAAGGCCGTTCGCCGAAACAACTATCGGGACAATGATCGTCGAGTCAACATTCCACATGGCGGTCACCTCATGAGCCAAGTCAAGGTACTTGCTGAGCTTACTCAACACCGATGGTTTGCGCCAATTCTCGTTTGCCAAGGAGAGCGGTGTGAGAGTCTTATCAACTGCCACCACATCACGATGCAACCCACACTCGGTGTTTAGGAAGTACTCCCTGAGACTGCACACTTCACGGTTGTGGAGGTTCTTGGCATTTAAAAAGCCACGACCCCCCCACTTCCGTGGTATGTACAATCTCATTACAGACGAGCGCGGGTGTAACATACGATGTGACGTAAGCAGTTGACGGACTCTCTTATCCAAGGCGTCAAGCTCAGTTTGAGTCCACTTTAGTATGCCAAAAGAGTATATGAGCAAGGGCATCACCCAACCGTTGAAGGCACGCGCCTTATTGCCACCTGACAAAAGACTGTTAAGTACTTTGGTCAGGCGGCAGAAGAAGCGCTCCTTCACCGACTGCTTAATCTCCCTGTCCATGATACCCAACGATTGTGACATACCAAGGTATTTGTAGGTCTCGGTCTCAGAGAGAGATTTGAGTGTCATTGTCTCAGAAAGCTGCAAATTCATTGAATTTACAACTTTCCCCCGCTGCACATGCATGACCGCACATTTGTCCACACCGAACTCCATGTTGATGACTTTACTGAAAACTTCTGTGATTTTCAGTAACTCCATCAAGTCTGGATGTTTCAGTGCAAACAACTTGAGGTCATCCATGTACAGCAGATGAGAAATGATCTCGCCCTCTCTCCGTAGCCGATAGCCTAACCCTGAATCCTTCAACAAAGTGCTGAGAGGATTCAGTGCTAGGCAAAACCACAAAGGACTCAAACTGTCACTCTGAAATATGCCTCGCTCTATCCTTATAAAGTCCTGCGAACCATAAAGGCTGTCTCCACCACCTGGTTGACGAAGAACTGTGGTCCACTGCCTCATACACGTACCTAAGAAAGATCTCAGAGTTGCATCGATTTTATACAACTCTAAGATCCTCTCTAGCCATGAATGAGGCACTGAATCATAGGCCTTCTTGTAGTCAATCCAGGCAGTAGAAAGGATCCCTCTGTTCCGCCATAGTATGCGCGCATAACACTCTCATTTAACGGATGAGTCCATTTGCGCCGCACTGCGGCACCAGTAGCGGGGGCCGGGCGTGGAGCATGCTGCCCCACAGGCCCCAAGCGTGCTGGCACCGGTGGTCGCCCACGGCGCGCAGGTCTTGGCGGCGACGGTGGCGACGGTGGCTCACCCTCATCGCTCGACGCGCTGGTGTCAGGAGGAGTAACGTCCTCATCTCCCGAAGACGAGCTCGGAGACGACGGGGCGGGCGGTGGTGGTGGACGTGCGTTACATGATTCCGCTGCTGTTGTTTTTGCCTTTAGTCTTGTGATCATTCGCTATTTATTGATTTTCTTCATTGAAATTTGTTGTCAGATAGTGACAACTGTCATATTTTGTATTTTGCATCATTTTCTAATAAATAAGATTATAATACACCAGTTTATCTTGAAACATGTTTTAAAAAGTATATAGCTGCAATGGAATTTAATGATATTGTAAAAATAAGATCACAAAGAAATAGGACGTGTTGACAGCGGTAAGGTTTTTGTTTATTATTATTATTATTGTCTCATAAATATCTAGATAGTTACGTACCTAGGTGCCTGAGTACCTAAGTGTACATTTTTATTTCATGATCAATAGCAGCCATGGTAACGGCGGAGCAGGGGGTGCTAAGAATCTCCGGCAGAGACCCAGCTACCAACCCCCACGATCTGGACCTGGCAACTTATAACGCACGCACCTTGAGGACCGATGAGAAGTTGATAGAGCTGGAAGAAGTAGTTACGCTGGGGTATTATAGGGTTATCAGAAGTCCGAAGAGAGGGAGAGGATACGATGACCCTCAATTCCGGCAACTTACTTTATTACCGGGAGGGCGACCAGCAGTCCCAACATGGTGTCGGGTTTCTCGTCCACAAGTCCCTCGTCAACAACATTGTGAAGATCGAAAGCGTTTCGAGCTGGGTGGTATACCTTATACTCAGAATTACCGAACGGTATTCGTTGAAGGTCATACAGGTGTACGCCCCACACTCGAAACGCCCGGACGATGAAATGGAGGCTATGTATGATGACATTTCTAATGCCATACATGCCCCGAAAACACACACTACACAGTGGTGATGAGGGACTTTAACGCACGGCTGGGCATGAGGAATGGCGATGAACTGAAAGTGGGGCAGTTTGGATTTGGACAGCGGAACCAAAGGGGTCAGCGATTGGCCGACTTCATGGAGAAGGAGGGACTTTTTATGATGAACTCCTTTTTCAAGAAGCGCCCCTCCAGGAAATGGACGTGGCTGCACCCCGGCGGTCATAAGCACGAGATAGATTTCATTTTGACGACCAATCGGCATACATTCAATGATGTCCTCTGTGATCAACAGGGTTAAGACCGGCAGTGATCACCGCATGGTAAGAGGCTCACTGAATATCAACGTGAAGCTGGAGAGGTCTCGTTTAATGAGATCTACTCTTCGCCCAAGTCCTGCCCAAATCCAAAACCCCGAGAGCTTTCAGTTGGAGCTCCAAAAACGCTTCCAAATCCTTATCGAATGCGATACAGTAGACGAACTAAATAACGGGCTGGTGGAAATTGTCCACGCGGTCGGGTCGGAGTTCTTTAAGACCCCCCGCAAAAAAGAACACAGAAACTCTCTGAGCATACACTCAAACTTATGGCAGAACGAGGCGAGATGAGGCTGCAGTCTTCAGTGGATATGTCGAGTTACAGCTTGCTTAATAAACAGATCTCCAAGTCGATGCGACACGATTTACGTTCCTATAATACTACTTGTATTAAGAATGCAATAGAGCGGAACAAGGGCTCCAAAGTGTTCGTAAGAGATCTGTCTATTGGGCAAAGCCTGTTGACGGAGCTGAAAACCGACAGTGGCAGCATCGTTTCGTCGAAGCCAGAGATTTTGAGTGAGCTCGAGAAGTTCTATGAACAATTATACACCTCATCGCGTAGTCCTTCTAGCAGGACTAGCGATGCAAGAGCCCGTTTGACCCGACATTATACCGAAGATATCCCGGAAGTCAGCCTATACGAGATCAGAATGGCTCTCAAACAGCTTAAGAGCAACAAGGCACCAGGGGAGGACGGAATAACGACAGAGCTACTGAAAGCGGGTGGAACACCGGTACTTACAGTCCTTCAGAAGCTGTTTAACTCCGTCATCCTCGAGGGTTCTACGCCAGAGGCGTGGCACAGGAGCGTAGTGGTTTTGTTCTTTAAGAAAGGTTATAAAACCCTTTTGAAGAATTATAGGCCCATTTCGCTGCTGAGCCACGTCTATAAGCTGTTTTCGAGAGTAGTTACAAACCGTCCCGCTCGTAGGTTTGACGACTTTCAGCCTCCCGAACAAGCTGGATTCCGGAAAGGCTTTAGCACCATAGACCACATCCATACGCTCCGGCAGATTATACAGAAGACCGAAGAGTATAATCGGCCACTATGTCTAGCGTTTGTGGACTACGAGAAAGCCTTTGATTCAGACGAGACCTGGGCAGTGCTACAGTCATTACAGCGGTGCCAGATTGATTACCAGTACATCGAAGTGTTGAAGTGTTTGTACAGCAAGGCCACCATGACAGTTCGTCTTCAGGATCAGAGCACGAATTCTATCCAGCTGCAAAAAGGGGTGAGACAGGGAGACGTTATTTCTCCGAAACTATTCACCTGCACTGGAAGATATATTCAAGCTTCTGAACTGGAACGGATTTGGTGTTAACATCAATGGCGAATACATCACTCACCTTCGATTTACTGATGATATAGTCATCATGGCTGAAACCCTGGAAGACCTAAGCACAATGCTCAGTGACCTCAATATTGTTTCCCAACAGGTGGGTCTTAAAATGAACATGGCAAGACGAACACATGAACTTGATTCTAACTTGCTCCTCACAAGGCAGTTAAACAAGGTACGAATCACCTGCGGATCCAGGAAATCCTTAGCATTGCGCAGAACAAATCCCAAGCGACGGAAAGATTCTTTGGCAATGCTAGCAATGTGAACGTGAAAAGTGAGGCGGTGATCAAAAATTACTCCTAAATCTTTAATATTTGTCACTCTATTAATATAAATGTCGTTTAAATTATAATTAAAATGAATTGGATAATGTTTGCAGTCGAAAGTCATAATCATTACATTTATCCGAATTAAATAACATTTTATTATTCACACTCCATTCATAAATTGAATCAATATCATTTTGCAAATGCAGGCAGTCATCCTGAGATTTTATCTCTATGATGAGCTTCAGATCGTCAGCGTATAAGAGACATTTAGAATAGGTCACTACCTTAGCCAGGTCATTGATCATCACTAAGAAAAGGAGCGGTCCGAGGACTGATCCTTGACTCACACCAGATCGAGTGTGATATGGTTCTGAAACGTAAGTTCCATGTCTTACATATTGTTGGCAGTCTTTCAAATAGTCAGAGAAAAAATTAAGAAGACGGGGAGTGAAACCAATGGAAAAAAGCTTATGCAAAAGGATGTCTTTGTCAATTCTGTCAAAAGCTTTCCGAAAATAAAGTACACTACATCCACCTGCACTCCACGATCCATGGCATTCACGAATGCATCATGAATGCATCATATATAGTGTTTTTTTAAAGTACGTGCGCTATCAGAATGCTATTTTTGTTTATTGTGTTTACTTGGGTAGGTTCTAAGCAATCTGCATGGGCAAAATAATTTATTTTATAAATAAAAAGTCCAGGAATCATTCAGTACAAATGCGGTAACTGTTTTTTTTATTTTACTGTTTCCATGATAGCGAGAGATCTGTTTCGCTTTGCATCTATTAAATTAAGAGTTGTTTTTATCGTAAAATAGTTATTTAATAACGGGTAGAAGACAAAATAATCGACGATAGGTTTAAAAATACCATGTCATCATACCTTTTTTGCTTGTATGAAGGCATTTTAAGTAATACATGATTTAAAAATGAGTTTTTTGTATAGATCATTTAAAATTTAGTAGAAATAAGGCATTTCAGTAATGCTAAGAATCTAACTACACAAAAATACATCAATTTCAGTACCATAAAAAATAAACATGTCCTCCTGCGTAATGCAAATTTTAAAAGTTAAAGTAGTCAATATGATGACATTTATCGTTCTGTATATTTAATACAACAGTAAACCAAAGATTAAATTTCCGTTTTCTTTTATTATAATCGTTATTTATTAAATCTATACCTAATATAGTTTTGATTATATAAAATAATGTCTCATACATCTTTCCTGTGCATAACTCAGGTAGGTAACGGTAATTTTAGACACTCCTATTAAGAAATTATACCATATCGCACTTTTATTTTACTCTAGAAACACTTGGCAATGTGATCTTCATACCGCCATCGTGTTGCATTATTTAGATTTAGTTGCAATAGAGAACACACCAAAAAAGTTCCTCAAAATGTTCCTGTGAAAAACAAGGGAATATTTTAAACTTTATAAGTGATAAAACTGGCCCGAATAGTAAAAAAAATAGTATGCTTTGTTGAATACACAGGCAGATGTTTTCAAGGTAAGATTTTTGTTGATGTGAGAAATAATTTTAGAGACGATATTACATTTTTTTCGATCCTGTAGCAAAACAACAACAAACAACAACAAGTAACAATGTAATATAGTTCATATTATTACATTGTTACTCACAGGATATTATTTACTTGCGAGTAACACTTATTATTACTAATCAGTTTTTCTGAATTTGGTCAAATTGATCCCTTTTGTTATGTTTAAAATAATAGATATACTAACTAAACAACAATTTCTACTTTTAATTAATATAAGTTGCCTATTGTATTTATTGTTTCAATCTGAATGCTTCCTTACGTTCCTGTGTGTAACATTTTGTTAAGTGAGTAACGTTACTAAGCGTTAACTACCTGGAATTCTAGTGAGTTGCGGTCGATTATTTTGACTTCTACCCTAATACATTTCAATCACAAAATGTGACATAATCTACTTTTTTCTGTATAAATCGGGAGGTGAAAACAAACTAGATTAAAAAAAACTCTTACTAAAAGCCTAAATAATTTATAAATTCTCTAAGACTCAAGGAGTAGAAGATCTACGATCTTCATTTGTGAAGAATGCTAAGATAATAATAAAACATAATATTAAAATTAATTAAAATCCTTGAAAAATCATACTTTTCGGATTATGAGATTTAGCCGATATACTATCTACCAGTGAAATCAACTAAATGCGTAAATAAGTAAGCTATACTATAATTGATTTTTATTAACATTTTGATACTTAGATTGAAATAAGATAAAATATTTATTTACTTGCATAGATAATAACAATAATTATAGGGTATGATTAAATAATGAGCATGCTACGAGTAACCTTCAACATGCCATAACTCAGAAGTTCAATTTGGATAGTAGCTTTAACGCAACGATATTTAGTATTAAAGAGGTTGAATTACGCATACTGGCATTGTTGAGGTACGAGTATGATAAGATTGAAGAAGATAAGTATGGTGGAGCGCGCCATGAAAGAAGTCCCACGGCGCCCTGAGGAACGAACATTGAATGACCATAACATTTTCGCTTTCGCATAGAAGCTAGCGTCGCGTCTGTGGGACGTCGATGTATACCGTGAAATACCGTCTGCCTGTGAGCCTGTGTATAATCGAAAAGCAAGCGTTTCACGGAACATTGCTATAATTTTTTTTTTTAGTTTGTTACCTATATTTTTATAATTTTTCCTGTATAATATTATTTATGATAATACCTGTCAAGTTAGCAAGTACTAACTTTACAATATTTGGATGAACAGTTCTATGAATGGGAAAGGTAACATAAATATAAATATACTCAGAGTAAATGTCAGGCATTATTTTATTTTACTGTTGAGTAGAGTCCACGCGGCGCTATGTAACTAATTAACCGAGCGAGCGCGAAGCGCGAGCAAAACTTCTCCGTTTCTGCACAGAATATATAAGCTTGGGCAAAAATGCTTTCATATGTCTGAATGTCCGCCTGCCTGACCGGCTGTCTAGATCTCTGTTATTCTCTACAGGTCGCATTTCTCTACCAATCTAGACGAAACTTGGTATACATACAGCAGCCCGATTCCATAACTTGGCTACAATCGGATTATCACTTTTTTCATAGCAAATTCGACTCTATCGCAAGGCATTAGTGGCTGCGATACTGAGAATTCGATTGAAGCCAAGTTATGGAATCGGGCTGCAGGTAATACAAAATTTAGATTTTTTTCATCGTCGGGGATTTTTGATTGTTTGGATACTTCCCCCAAAAAGAGGCAAAAAGGGGGCTACTGAATATCTCCGCCTTATTAGATCGGATTTCGATGGTTCTTTTTTTATTTGAAAGGTAGTAGGTACTTAACTTTGAATTGGTCTCATAAATATTTGTTAAAGACGTGACGAGGATCTTCGGCGTGATGAACAGAATAGTTCTTCAAAATGCAGTAAATTTCTCACTTTTAGGTTTCTACCAGTGGAATCAGCCCTTTACCCACTATATAGGTAGGGATTGATGGAGCACCTTGGTTATTATAATGTTAGTTTACCAAGAAGTTAACTAGATGGCGCTACTGTGCACTGCTAGATTGTTAGCAAAAAAGTTATGTATTGGATAAAAAAAAGTTACGGTTTATATCTTGTTGTGACCCAATGCTTGATCTTGTACTAATTATTAGTTATTCTGTGGCTTGAGAGCTTAAGAAAATTTTAAGGAGGACCTTGAGAGGGCTCAAGGTCCTTTTTAAAAAAATCTTAAGCTTCCTAAAATTAGTTTGACCAAGGAGGTTGGATACACACTGTTATCCGGAGGCCAAATTTCAATACTGAGCTCATTTCAATATATGAAGCAGGTTCTTGGCACTTTTTGACGCGAGTGATACCAGTATACATAGAGAATATGCAAAACATTAGCACTTTTTATAGTTAGGGAGTTTAAAATATAAGATGAAATTACAAAATATTAATCTAACGTCTAAAAAATACAACTAGTACCACAGAATAAATAATAGCACTCTAACAAGTAATAGCGTACAGGTACAAAACATGAAACAGTGGGACAACCCACATGCCATGGAAGTCCAATTGAAACTCTTTCTTATCTTATGTTGTATTTTTGCATTATTATTTGGTAATTTCGAAAAAGTGATACTGTTCTGGCTCAATTGTTATTATTTTATTCTTTTTAGTAGTTGTTTACAAAGTAACATTTCTATTGAGAAGTCGTTTTTTTTTTTGGAAAAATATTTTTTAAATTTAAGTGGTCACGTCTGAATCGACACCAAATGCTTGATTATAATTTAAGTAGTTTAGTTTTTACATCTCTTTGGCTTGGCTACAATATCATGAAACTTATTTAAATTTTCACCAAAAAAAAATGGGATTTGAGGACTTAAAAAAGTTTATTTTTGTCTGATGGTAATTGAAAGAAATAGTTCCAACTAAGTTGATTATTGATCTTCGGCTCTTCTCTTCCAACTGCTCGGCTCCTCGGCTCTCAGCTGCCGTCCACGACTCGGCTCCGCATGTCATAACAGGTACGCTCTGGTCGAAGATTTTTGTTTCAAACTTTGCGGTATTGGTGACCAGAACACACGGCAAAGTTTCCCAAATGCTACCCAGCCCAGTTTTATCCTTCTGCGGGTCTCTCCCTCGATTTGTTTTTACCTAGTTGCAAAGTTTGCCCCAGATAAATATACTCCTAAACAACTTTAAGAGCAGTTCCGTTAACAGCTATTGGTTCTGGAATAACATGTTCGTTGAACACATGACCTTGGTTTTGTCAAAGTTCATCCGTAGACCAATGCGTTGAGACGAATCAGGTAGGCTCTCCAACACCTGTTGCAAGTCCTGCAACGTTTCTGCCAAATGACATCCGCGAATCTCAAGTGTGAGATGTAGGTAATAACCGTTAATGTTAATGCCATGTCCTTTCCAGTCCAGAGTCCTAAAAATATCCCCAATGCATCTCCAATGCGTTTTAGAAAAATTTCGGAGAAATAACGTCCTCTTGTCTCACACTTCGATGCAGGGGGATGTGCCTAGTCTGCTGGTTCTGTTCTTGGATGGTCATTTTTGCGGCGTCATACAGACATCTCAACACCGCCAGTCAACTTGGTCAAAACAGACCAAGTCTCGATAGAGTAAAAGCTTTCTCAAATAGTCCACAAACGCTAGGCACAGGGGCTGATTATACTCGTACTCTTATCTGTCTTCTGTATAATCTGTCAGTTTTGTATTTGTGTGCTAGTTTTGTGTTTGTGTGCAGCTTCTATTTGTGTGTGAATTATAAAGACGCCTAAACTTTCCGCAAGAGTTTGCGTGAGTTAGTAAATGTGTGCTGTACGTGTTTATTTCCCCTTCCTCGTTTTAATTTCTCTGAGCCGACAACTTATAATATCTCTTTACATGACACTGGCTAAATGTACTAGTAGTGCGGAGCTAAATAATAAAAATTAAAATAATATGACAATGACTGACAGTGTCATTGTCACGGAGTGACGTGAGTTTTCGCGAGTCCACCATTCCATCTATTCAAACCAAAATTCAATATTTATCGTAGAAAATCCCTTTTTAATGTCTATTTTATTATTCAGCATTCAGCTTTCGTACTAGTAAGTCGTTTCACTCAAAACAAACTTAAATGATCAAGTTGTTCAACCATTATTTTTATCAGTTTCTAAGTAAGTAAATATCAATAAAATTCTCGGTTTTGCAGAAATTAATGGATCCTTGGGGCAGCGAAGTGAAAAACGCCGGAACCGTGTCGGAATTCGAAGATAATTTCAAACCATCCGCTGAGGCTGACAAGTTGGCTGACTCCGCTGAATATCTTGCTATTTTGGGTAAGTAATTATTGTTAAAAGTCGCAGTAATAGATCTATACAATTCGAAAGGTTCGAAGGTTATTGAGTAGATATTTCTCAATCATATTATATCTATGTACTTGGTTGCGGAAGTCGCGAGTTTCATTTCACTCTGTCAGGTGAGCCCTCAATGTAATGTTACATTGGTTTCCAGTTCATTGGTGAAGTTGTATTCGTTATCTTTTTTAAATCTCTAAACGTACCTCGTTTATTAACTAAAATAAATAGCTATTGAAAAGATGATAGTGTTGCAGCAGTGCTAAGAAGTATGTAACAACTAGGTATGAGTATTATTTAACAGTACCATTTCTTAGCTGATTTGCTGCAAATGTTGTATTTCTGTCTGTCTGACATCTGAACATCTATTAAAAGGAGGATTCCAATTGATTATTTTTTAATGTGTTAAACATACATCCTCCGGGATTTCTGAACCAATATGTGTATTTTAAAATAGTTTATTATGTTGGTTTCCTATATAAATTTCACAAATAGCCAGTAGTTCAGTAGCTTTTTGTTAACCTGTGGACGAGTGCGTTTTTGGAGTTTATGGGCTATTTTTTAAATAAAGAATGATTAAAAGATTTGTCATACACAAAATCTGTATTTGAAGAAGGTAAATGAACCAAAAAATAGAAAAAAATTTTTTTTTACTAATATTTACTTTTCTAATTTTTTGCAAAATTTGCAAAAATAACCTCAAATATCTCATACAGGATACCGATAGCCGACAGGTTAAATACGGTTATGGTTAAAAAAAGTATAAAATACAATGTTTATTTTTATCTTGCCTTATCTGTCCACTGTTGAGTGTTTCTGTTCTTTTGTTATCTTTTACTTGAACCTAAATAATATGTAACTGTTTTTTTAGTATATTCTATAACCTGTGGACGAGTGCATTTTTGGAGTTCTTGGGCTATTTTTTAAATATAGAATTATTAAAAGGTTTGCCGTATACAAAATCTGTATGTAAGGAAGGTTAATGAACCAAAAAACTGAAAATAAATATAATTTTTAACTTATATTTTTCTTATTTTTTTGGCAATATTTGAAAAATAGACTTGTATATCCCATACGGGATACCGATAGCCGTCAGGTTAAGATTAAAGTTTCAAGTAAATTACTTATAACATCATTATTTTAACTTGACAGAGAGAAAACTTAAAGCAGTCAAATCGAAAAACAAAGTAGTGGAAAACCTGTCAGCATACAGAGAAGACTGCATCAACCGTTTGATGCGCGACGGCTGTGACCTGGACCCAGTAATTGGAGACACCGAGTCTGATCGCCTCCTTGAAGAAGAAGCTCAATAGAAGACATCTTGTAAGTTGTAAGCTTGTGTAAACTTGTTAAAAAAAAATAAAGTTTTGAAACTTGTAATTATGGCAGCTTCATCCTCTAACATTGACTTATCCGGGCCGACATACTGCATCCTCTCTGGAGCTTCGCAAGGCATAGGTAGAGCCATCGCAGTTGAGGTATCAAAACTCCTTGGCCCTAAATCCCTGATGCTCCTGCTTGCACGCAACGAAGATGAACTCGCCAAATCGGCCAGCCTCTGCGAATCCAAGAATGTCAACGTCATTTATGAGTCAATTGATCTATCAAAGGCTTCGGCAAGTGAAATGACCGCTGTTATCAACAAATCTCTGCGAGGTCGTAAGGTTACGGAATTCAACACTGGATTAATTTTCCACAACGTTGGCTCTCTCGGCAATTTGGGTGTGGACACGGCTCGCATGGATGACGTAAATGAGTTGAGGGGATACTACGATCTCAATGTGTTCAATGTGATTTCACTGAACACTCAATTCTTGAAAGTGTTTGAAGATATTGAGGACAGATTGGTGATTGTCAACATTACGTCTCTGTGCGCAATCAAGCCTATGAGCGGCATGGCCTATTACTGCAGCGGAAAAGCCGCACGGGAGATGTATTTCCGTGTCTTGTCCGAGGAGAAGAAGCATATCAAGGTTTTGAACTACTCTCCCGGCCCTGTTGAGACCGCCATGATTGATTATGTTCTTGCTGAAGCTGTGAATGAAAACTTAAGAGATGTGTTCACATCATTCAGAAATCAGAACACCTTGCTTAAGCCGGAAGTCACTGCGAAGAAATGTGTGACCGTTTTGAAAATGGGTAAGTTCGCACCGGGAGAGCACGTTGACTATTTTGATAGCGAATAAAAAAAAACTTATCGTCTAAGACTTACAAATTTATGTAAACTGAATCTCGTTAACCTACGTTATAAAACTTTTTATACTTTTCCTACCTGTTGTCTTTGCCCTTCAAAGTCTTATTTAAATGTAATTTAAAAACATATAAAGTAGGTTATAGGTACATAATACTATAGGTACTTAATCTCGAGTTCCTTCTCAAGTATTCCAGACAAAATACTTGTTCTTAAATGTTTGTTAATTGTGGTACTAAGTGTTATTCAAATTGACTCAAGATATATCATTCAAATTTATTGTTATGCCATCTTAACTTTAAAACCACATGTTTTACAACTGTAGAGCTTTACAACATTACCCAAAAATATCTAGAGAAATAACATTGTGAAAGAGAAACTACGATTCTTCTTATCTGACTCATCATCAAAAGTTAATCTAATAAGGTACATACACATACCTTAGTATCTAAATGCTTTGGTAAGTTTAATCGTCTACAACTATTTCAAAATATGTTAAAATGGACTTGCCAAAGGTAAAGGTGCCCTATTTAAAACAGTTTAGATTGCAGCAAATAAAACCTTCTCTGTAAGTACTCTTTAGAAAGGCTTTCTCCTTTGTGTCACAAGAGGCATAAACTTTAGAAAGGCTTTCTCCTTTGTGTCACAAGAGGCATAAACTTTAGAAAGGCTTTCTCCTTTGTGTCACAAGAGGCATAAACTTTAGAAAGGCTTTCTCCTTTGTGTCACAAGAGGCATAAACTTTAGAAAGGCTTTCTCCTTTGTGTCACAAGAGGCATAAACTTTAGAAAGGCTTTCTCCTTTGTGTCACAAGAGGCATAAACTTTAGAAAGGCTTTCTCCTTTGTGTCACAAGAGGCATAAACTTTAGAAAGGCTTTCTCCTTTGTGTCACAAGAGGCATAAACTTTAGAAAGGCTTTCTCCTTTGTGTCACAAGAGGCATACACTTTAAAAAACTAAAAGGATGTTTATTTTTTAAATAGTAATATTTGTACTGTATCCAGCCAATGCGGGCCATATCAATTCTTATAACCCCTCACTGGTTATATGAATATCAATGGATGGACATATGAGTGATATAGGACCACACAGGACAAGTGCTTTCATGTTGAAAATTTTCTGAGTTCTATTTGATGATGAGTTGATGACCTTAAAGTTTATTGTTTGTATCACCTTCGATTCAACCAAATTGCTTCTTAAGGGTGCCACGGAGTTGGAGAAGTTGTCCTTTCACTCAAATGTAGTTCAGATTAGAGCTAGTTTAGTATTGAATGCTAAAACCTGCTCCAATTTTGACAGAATTTGTTTAAAATATTAACACCAAATCGCTAGATATGGCACAGCTCAATCTGTCTACAAACTTTGGTTTCTATCCAATTTGTATTTTTTAAATGAAGCTCCCGTACGTTTGTAGAAAATACCAAATGGCGGACCATTATGTGTTCTTACGGCCACTGCACTTACGATTCAACTCCAACTCAACTTAAACTGTGCTATTTTCTAATATGTGCTGTATTAAAGGTCATATTACAATACGTCACTTTGAGTCAGGTATGCTTTACTTTGAGTTGGGTTGGTGTTATCATTATACTATACTTTGAGTCGGGTTGGTGTTATCGTAATACTATACTTTGAGTCGGGTTGGTGTTGTCGTTATAATGTGCAGCGGCCCAAATGATTCAAAATGGTGAGATAGTGTTCAAAGGAATATAAAATAAAACATGTGGTTTAATTAAATATTGTTATTGTACATGTAATTAAATGTGTAAAGTACTTGTTGAAATCAGAGCTTCGCTATGTCATATCTTGAGCAATCATTTATGTGAATTGTGACTAACAAATTAGAGAAGTAAACATTCCATTGTAACCTAACATATAACATAGTATCTATGAATGCAATTCATATTTGAATAAATGCTTCAAATTAAATGTGTTTTTTGTTACCCCTGAAACCTGTTGTTTTATTTATAAAAATATGAGTTACATTCATAATTTGTTATCTGTGTTACTAATTTAGCAGGCCGTTGGGTAGTTACAGAGTATATGTTACAGTAGGTACACACCGCAGAAATTGTCGCTACTCACATCTGTCACTAATCTGGTGGTAGCCAAGAGTCATAAAATTCGTGATATCATAGTGTACATGTGGTGAGACGAGGGCCCCAATTCTCGTGTTACAGACATTAATAATTATTAGACATTAATTTATATCGCATTCGACAAAGAGGCAAAGTATAGTTCAAATAATTTATTGCTTCTAAATTCAGTATAACGATAGTCATTTTTATCTTCAAATACTTTGACATAGTATTATTATATCGGTACAAAAACACGTTTTTTTTGTAGTTCATTTATTAATATGAAATTGGGTTTCACTTAGGTAGGTACGTTTCTTTTTTGAGAAATAAATATATTCAGTACAATTCCACAACACTTACCTAGCCCCAAACTAGGATACCCTGTACTATGGGCACTAAATAACGGATAAACATACATAGATACGAATATTACATCCATGATTCGTAAACAAACATTACTGCTTATCACACAAATAATTGCACCTTGCAACCCCGCGAACGTTTGATTTCGTAGTTGGGTCACTAGCCACTAGACTAGCTATACCTACCGGCCGGTCCTATAATACTCGTATTAGGGGATATTTAGTTGTTTATTCTCATCTGTTTTGTAGTCTCGCCGAACATTGTAGAATTCTCTTGCTTCTAATAATTGTGTGAACCAAAGCGGCTTCACATTGATTCACTAAAAGACTACCGAGCAATGGAGAGTTGCCTAAATGGGAATCAAAAAAGATAGGCATCGCATTGAGAACTTTCGGTGTTAAAAGTTGGTTAACCACAGTAGCTAATACACAGAGTGGGCCCGGCCTTTTAATAGTTTCACCCTTTTCTCACCCCACGGGTGCTGTGAGATTCAGGAAGTGGGCAGCATACCTGTGTGAAGTACCAACGTCTACTACGATCACCAAGACACGTGCCAAGCGTGAGAAAACCCCCCTATTATGGTTGAGGCATAGGCTCTGCCGTACTTTCGTTTGTGCTGATTCAAAGTGCTTCACCGAGCGTTCATGGTACAAATACGCTAGTTCCGTGGACGCTCACTACTGCCTAACTACTGCTATCAGCGCCAAAATGGCGATAACCAAATGCGCTCATCGTGACGTTCGTCAACAGCCAGTCTAGAGTACGGAGTAAAGTGCAGTTGTCTATGGTTGAGGCCTATGTTTAACAGTGGTTTTATTCGGGCTGATGATGAATGCCACAGATTCAATAATAGGAAAATGCGGTGGGTTCCCAAAGAGTCACACCAATACATCATTTCTATATTAACCGTAAGAATAATCTACTTAGTTATAAACTAGAGCCAAATAAGCGGTTTCTAATAGATACGAGTATACCATTATCTAAACACTGATAAATAGGTCACTATAGGTCTATTATGTAAGTGGAATAGCAAAATCATTAATTAGTTAGATGATACAATGTTACACAATCAACCACAATCTATGTCACCAAGTAATCAAGGTACTTGCGTAATACTTACTGGATAAAAAGTCCTTGATGATGGGTTCACACTGCGAAGAGTTTAGTTGGAAGTGTTAGTGTGAAGTGCAGTACAGTACGAGTAGGAAGTACCAGGATGGCCTTGGTCAGATGTGGCGTCCCGTCTCATATCCTACTTCTCACCCACTTCTCGCTTGCATTTCATACTCGATTCACACTGTGAGCGAATACACTTAGAATATCCTTTAAGCTTCAGAATGCGAAGTGTTTTGTGTAATATACCTACACTGGCCTTCAAAATTTTGTACCACACTTTTAATCGCGCATCACGAAAACCACTGGACCGATTATCTTTTTTCCGAACTCGCAACCGTTTTCTATCTACCCGCTTTGTAAAAGGTGAGTTTTTAGTTCGATAATTTTAGCTAATTTTAACATCAGGTAATGCCCATCACGTTGAATAACTTGAAAAACGGTTGAGAATTCGGAATAAGTGTATAGAGTAAAAGTTGTAGAAAATTTTATGGGCTTTCAAATAGTCTTAAAAACCTTTTCCCTACAACTCACCGATTTTAGGATATAAGTGAAAAACATAAAAGTGGGAACTTTGTGCCCCCCTCCCCCCTCCGGCTCACCTAGACGTTAGGACTTTTAGTATGTTCACTCCCTAAGCACCCTGAACAAATTTCTGAAATAACCGTTTAGGTACCTGCTTACGCACTCTATACCTTCTATATTAACTGGACTAATTAGCGAAAGTATGAACCTTAGTTGTCAAATCCTACGGTAGCCACAGTTTGACAACCAAAGTTGTCGACATAGCCCTAGGATTAGTAAGCTGAAGTGGCAGTGGGCTGGTCATATTTGTCGAAGGACTGATAACCGTTGGTAGACGTGTTCTTGAGTGGAGACTGTGACTCGGCAAACGTAGTGTAGGGCGCCCTCCAGCTAGGAGGAGCGATGATGTAGGAAGTGGCTGGCAGCAGTTGGAAGAGAAGAGCCGAAGATCGGGCTCAGTGGCGTGCTTTGGAAGAGGCCTATGTCCAGCAGTAGACTGACACGAGCTGATGATGACGGTAGTATGAGAGCTTTATTATGTCTCAGGGTGATGCATGCAGTGTGCGTTATGTTTTGCAATACAAAGTTCTGGGAGGCACTCCTATAGTTATGGGAAGGTGTGGAGCTTACCATCAAAAGACGACCTGCTCCTCTCGAAACTTAGATGTAGGTACTTACAAAAAAACTGTATTAAAGAACAAAACTTTAATAAACGCATATTTCTTAAGTTGCTAAAACAGAATCATTTTGAGTTTCATACACTTATGTGTCATAATTTAAGTATATACCTACACAAAGGTCGTTAAAAGATGAAATGAAAGTTAGGTAAGTATATTAAAGTACCTACTGATGCTATTTTTGCTATTAGTGATGCATACTTAGCTAGCATTAGAAATCATATAGATAATACCCACAGATATTTTCTGTTCTAACCAAATTTCTTAAAGTACTTTCTTGGTATAGTTATTTCTCTTTCCTATTATGACACGTAGGTACTTACCTAATAAAATGTAGGTATGGAAAGCAACATTTTTATTTTAACTGCTTTAGCAATGAACATATTATCAAAGTCAAGGCCCGCAGTCACCGACACGACACCTACGGTTATCTTCCGGCTACGGCTATCTGGTTAACCTTTCCGTAAGGTCTTTTCCGATCCAATGCGAGCAGTGAAACAAGTTGTATGTGACTTAGATAAAAGCCGTACCGTAAGGCTGTTTGTCCATTTTTATCCGATAAGTACGAAAACCGACGCGATACGTTGCGCCTATGCATTTATAATGATTGCCTGTCCATGCGACGCACGCTACAACAGCCGACATACAATACTAATGCAAAGTTATATACATCGATTGTTATCGGATGTATGCACAAGCAACACAGTAAATAAGTATTAATTAATACAACCCTGAAAACAAACTTTTATTTTTAATTACTTTTTTACTGGCTAGGCAATCGTTTAACCACGATCTCACCTGATGGAAAGCTATGATAAATGTTGATGAAACCTGCTCCCCGATTCAGAACCTTTCGATAACTCAGTTGTCGATCGATATGGTATTATTTATTCTGTGGATTCGGTTTGAAATCGTTAGATACAATACATTTTTCATTCACTATATCGAATCGATTCGGTTCGTTATCGAATGGTTCTGAATCGGGGGGCTGATGGAATCTGCATTTCGTAGAAGTGAGATTTTACTGCAAAGGTTTTACTCTCTACTCTATTGGTGTTTTTTCAAAGGTTTACAAACAGCTCAAAGGTTTAGCTCTGGTCTAGTAGTCAGCCTGCTAAATCCACTGTATCGGAAATGAGCAGAGACCAGCGAAGCGAAGGTGATTCATAAACTACCGAAACGAACCGATAAAGTCAGGAAGAGACGATGTTGTGTTTAGAAAAAGGTCCCACACCGCCAAATCGAGAGTGACCCAAGCCGATCCGCTCGTACGCACTGTCATTTTTTAAACATTCATAGACGATGTCAATTATGCTTTAGTGGATTTTCAGTTTACTACGCAACGAAACGTATAAAAGGGTTCGAACATTTCAGTATGGAAGTCGGCATATCCACCGGCCGCCAATTTGTTTTTTTTTTTGTAAAGTTTCCACGCTTTGTGAAATATATGGGTAGGGGACACTTATACAAACAAAACATTTCATGTAATATATTACCCTAAAGTGTCACGTTACCGAAATATTTGGAGGTAAAAGTCGCCATATGAGAACAATTACAATGATTAAAAATGCAGTAATTACGTGTATATACGCATTCCATTGTATGAATAGTTCCCAGTAGTAGTTATTTTTACTATTTATTAGAAGACATTATAAATATTTGCACGAAAAAGCTGCTTTTATTAGTTACTTAATTTACTAAATCGCATCACATCGCAAATAAACGCTATTTTGTTTGTCAAACCTTTACCTCCAAATATTTTCGGAACCTGACACTTTCAGGTAATATATTACTTGACATATTTAGTTTGTAAAAGTGGCCCCTATCCATATATACTACTTTCACCGTGCACGAGAACTTTAAAAAACTATCAATATGGCGGCCGGTGGATATGCCACAAAGGTTCTATCCCCTTTGACATAGTGTAAGATCATACCGACCCTACCCGACCCGACCGATAGAGTGTGACCTATTTGTTTGAGTTGCACGTCCCGCCTCTACCTCATATAGACCAGATTCAAAAACTTTATAAAAACCTGTAGTAGGTACTCATAGTACTAATTTACTAACAAAATTATCAGGGCTATGCTGGCTATGCTATCTAAAGTTAAATATCTATGTGTGTCCGACACATAATTGGCCGGTTTTAACACGACTGCCCAAAAAAGGAATGTATGTTTAAATGCCTGAACTGATTTGCATGGATGGGGTATGGTTAGATTCCTTATAAATATCATCCCGAGTGACATTGGCTATATTTTTTTCAAGGCTGTCCTTTTTTTTCTCTTATCTTGATGATTTTCTTGTTGTTTTCTAGTAACATCGACAGATTTAGTAGGTTCTCATTGGCCCCGTGTTGACCTAGTTGTTTTCTAGTAACATCGACAGATTTAGTAGGTTCTCATTGGCCCCGTGTTGACCTGGTTGTTTTCTAGTAATATCGACAGATTTAGTAGGTTCTCATTGGCCCCGTGTTGACCTGGTTGTTTTCTAGTAATATCGACAGATTTAGAAGGTTCTCATTGGCCCCGCGTTGACCTGGTTGTTTTCTAGTAACATCGACAGATTTAGTAGGTTCTCATTGGCCCCGTGTTGACCTGGTTGTTTTCTAGTAATATCGACAGATTTAGTAGGTTCTCATTGGCCCCGTGTTGACCTGGTTGTTTTCTAGTAATATCGACAGATTTAGAAGGTTCTCATTGGCCCCGTGTTGACCTGGTTGTTTTCTAGTAACATCGACAGATTTAGTAGGTTCTCATTGGCCCCGTGTTGACCTGGTTGTTTTCTAGTAATATCGACAGATTTAGTAGGTTCTCATTGGCCCCGTGTTGACCTGGTTGTTTTCTAGTAATATCGACAGATTTAGTAGGTTCTCATTGGCCCCGTGTTGACCTGGTTGTTTTCTAGTAATATCGACAGATTTAGAAGGTTCTCATTGGCCCCGTGTTGACCTGGTTGTTTTCTAGTAATATCGACAGATTTAGAAGGTTCTCATTGGCCCCGTGTTGACCTGGTTGTTTTCTAGTAATATCGACAGATTTAGTAGGTACTTGATTGGCCCCGTAATGTTTAGTAGGTACTTGATTGGCCCCGTGTTGACCTCCGCAGAGCCACAATGAGGGAACGCAAGAGCCTGTTCATCTTCCTGATGGGGCTGGCATGGAAGTTCCGCTTCAGTATGCCGCTCCTCCTCAGCAGCACCGTCGCCATGCTGGGCCGTGCCTGGATGTTCCAGATCCGGGTGCAGAGCATGCAGGGGCTGCATGAGCACGAGGTGAGCATTGGTGGCGGCAGTTCCCAGCCCAGGGCGTTGGAGTTTAGACAGGCAGACTGTTAGTTGCGCCTATAGATGGAAGGGCGCGAGAAAAAAAAATAGATTTCATGAATAAACTAAAAGAATTCAAAAGAATTAAAGAAGATTCGCTTATTGCTATTCTAATATGTTTGAAAAACTGTAGATCGATTTCTGAGAACAAACCATTTAACATAGGTAAATAACACAGCAAAACTGCAGTATTCATTTCAAACTTATTTATACTGCAGTAGCAATAATTATAGAAAACCTTAACTAATTATTTTTTATGGGGGCCAATAGTCATTATTGTATTACAGTCTGCCACTGTTTCTAATACGTCCCCATACGTATAATAGTCGTAAGTATTACCGTCTGACCCAACGAACGGATACCGCGTGGGAGCAGACGGTAATAGATCGAATAAGTATAATACTAAGCGATAATTTATAAAACAACGTGTTGATATCTTGTCGGGTTTCTATTTAATGCAAATTTTTTGTTTGAACATGCAACCTGGCGCAGCATCTGATGGACAGGGCGCCTCTACCGATAGAGAACGGTAGTGGTAGCGAGGTATGTAGAATTGTACTATCTGTGGCAGCTCGATGATTTAATTCGCCATTTAGTTGAACGGCTAGGCTAAGTAGTTGTTAATACAACGCGGCAACGACGACATTCAATTCAATGGATGAATGACGCTTAGCCGAACCCTGGTCTACGAGTACGTTCGTAAACGTCGCTCGGCGACGCTCGATGACATTAGAAGTACGCGTATTATGTCATCGAGCGTCGTCGAGCGACGTTTACTAACATAGCTCTGAACTTACTTTACGTTAGTCAAAACAGTGAACTGGGGTCTGGTCTGGAGGCCTTTGAGGCGTAGCCGTTCGAAATGGGAGGGTGTACGTTCAGGCAAAAAAATTAAGTGCTTCGTACACTACGACTCAACTTTCAGGCCAGGCTCCAAGGTTACATTTTCCCACTCCCCACTTCCCTGCCACCTACCCTGCACTCTGCTACCCGTTTCCCGCAATAAGCACTGGAGTGCCTGTGTAACAAGGTTGAATATCGCGAGCGCTGTTTGAACACACAATTTAGCTCGGAACTAAATGACGTATGTCTCAAAAGTTATTTATTTTATTGGCAGGCTAATAATGTAGTTAGGTAAATTTTGTTTTAGCCTTAGTTAATAAACTATATTTTCTTGCTGTGAGATTTATTTTAGGGATAAAACTTAACCCTTTGGGTAGAAAAATGTAAACATTACCGAAAATAACGTAATTTTTCATAAGAAAATTTATCGAATGAAATTTTGTTAATCGTGTTTTTGTCTTAGTCTTAGAGAGATAAAGATCTCAAAAACATATATGGTAAGTTTCATAAATATAAAAAAAAAACAGGTTTGTGGTTGACCCAGCATATTTATGCAAAAAACCCTTAAAAAGCAGAGCCTGGTCTTAACATCACGGGTTCCGCCGCATGCTATAAAAAGGGTAAAACTTTGTTGAGTGCTTCCCCTCTTGTAGGATGACGTTTGGTACTTTAAAAATAAATTGTGTTTACTTATAAAAAAAAACTATCGCCTGTATAGTTTGCCAAAATAATTCTCCACCAAAGTCGTTATCAGTTATTGTTCGTTCTAATGGTATAACCTGTACCGTTTTTTAAAACTCATTTTGGCTCTCTTATCGGCTTATTTTTAGGCGACTTTTTATCCTTTAATTCTCATAATTGCAATGAAAAATAGACCATAAACATGCAAGTAAATGTTTAGGTAGGTGTAGGTACCAATGCCAAACAACTGAAGCGCTAACACTAGATTATCCCCCGTCCTTGTCTATTATTTGATTAGCAACACTCCAACACGATGCACGTAACACTAGTTAACTACAGTACCGTGTAAGATGCATTTATTAGTTCACTAGCTGCGCCCGCGGATTTGCCCGCGTAGTATTTTTTCTGGGATATATGGATCCCATTCTAGAACCAAAAGTAACAATATACTAAATTTCATCAAAGTTCGTTCAAGTTTCATATAGTTTTGTATCGATTGCTCGACTTCCGCTCATCGAATTGAGATACCATGTACACCAGTTTTTAAGTCTAAACCTAAGCTATCCAACAATGATAACTGCATAGCAATCGGTCCTGTAGTTTTTAATTGATACGTGAACAAAAAGATAGACACCATTAAATAAAAATGTTTATATTTGTTCAGTAGCTTATATTAAGTCCCCTAGACGTTATATTAAATTATGTTCATTGTACAGACTATTTATTACTTACTGCTTTATTATAAGTATAGATTATCTATGAAATAGGCATATTTTTGTAAGTTTATACAAGTCCTTTTCTTCTTTTGATAAATGGGTATGCATTCATAACCTTTTTTTTTTTTTTTTCATGTGTGTCTATGCCTAATTGAGTATAATATAGCAGTAAGGTAATAAAAAGTCGGTACAAAAAAGATTATAAAAAAAGTTGGTCTGGGGCACTTAACCTACTTAAAATGAGCTACCTAGTGAACAGGAATATAACATTTTTTTATATTGTGTCCGTTCCTTTTGTCTGTTCGCGCATCACGTAAAACTACTAGACCGATTGCGATGTTGTTCACTGTTGGATAGCGTAGGGTTTGACTTACAAACTGGTGTACTTGGTATCTCAATCCGATGAGTAGAAGTAGAGCAATCGATAAAAAACTATATGACGTCAGAAATTGGTATATTTGGTTCTGTAATAACATATAGGATACTTTATTCTCAGATAAATTTACACGCGGGCAAAGCCGCGGGCGCAACTAGTAACAAATACAACGTATGATATGTAGTATTGAACCGGTCGGACTCGGTTTTCTATATATGCCACTCAATAGTCCTTCCGCGTAATTTCCGCGTGATGCAGCGCAATAAACTTAATCTAAATTAGTTCAGCAGGCATTTTTTTATTATGATTACTCGTTATTCATCGCATCGTGATTCTAAGTTCATCAGATTTTAAGTCAAATCCAAAAGCTATCCAACAGTGAAAACCGCATTGCAATCGGTCCTGTACTTTTTACGTGATTCGCGAACAAACATCCAGACAAAGACACGATTAAAATAATAATAAGTAGCTCATGTTAAGTAAACGAGAACATATTTTATAAATTATCTTTTTTGTACTGACTATTTAGTTGATAGATTCAGGCGTTACTTTGCGGAAATCCATACTTAAAATGAACAAAATAAAAATATGTAGCTTACTTCCGCCAAAACTGTAAGTCAGACAAATGATAAATGGTAAAATTAACACAAGTAAAACCCCACGCTAAACAAACCTTACCCAAATCACAGAATAAATAATTGAAAGCTCGCAGCGCCGTGCGAGTTAAATTGCACTTTATAGCGTTGTAGCGAGAGTCGCTATTTATTTAAATGACTTTACTCAGTTAGCCTTCTGTACTTGTACTATTATTTATTCTGTGACCGCGTGCAGGCTAGAATGCACCGTATCACAACGCGCGAGAACTTCCATTGCTCTAACCGTTTCAGAATCGCTCTGTCCCTTTTTCGCTCGGTAGGGTTGTATTAAGATATTATGACTAGGTACTTGTACTACTAATTATTCTGTGATATGTTATGACTTAGATATTGTAAAAGAATAAATAAGTAATAATGTATTATGTTATTACTTATTATTATAAATTAAAATAGTTCTATTACATACAATGACATTCTTATCACAATAGACCTACTACCTCATTTTTACTACCTACCTATCCCGTTTTCAGAACGCCGATAAGTTTAGTGAGATACCTACCTACGTGTCGTTGGTTGATTATGATTATATCCTATAGGTATTGCACTTTGATGAATAAAGGTGCCTGTCTGAATTCCATGCTTTTTAATGAGTGAAAAATAAATTGCTACCTACGTAATAAAAGGTATTAAAAGTAGGTAGGTATTATACGGGACATATATTATATAAATTCCTAATTAGTTGTAGGCTACTTACTAAGTCAGTACAGTAATTCATTTTCCGATCAACATTACCTACTATAATCAATTATAAAATTACGTTGATCGATTTAATAAACGACTTTATTTCTGCGCGGGAAAACCTTAAATATGCGTAGCTTCGGTATGGAACACAAATGAAATAACATAAAACTATAGGAACCTACGTAATAAAAAAATATCAATATCTAACTACATAACTAGGACCTATTATACGTATTACAATTTATTACCTTTCAATATCCTTTGGAAATGTAAAGAATGACAATTCGTCATTTCTATCACTATTCAAACAGCCGAATGCTATGCAGTACTTTCTAGCTTTCTTCTTGGTACTCATAATTAAAACACGAATAAAGTTTGTCAATAACTTTACGTAAGTAGGTGCTCTATCGCTAAGTACAAGGCGCGCGACTCATCGAGCGCACGCTTGACACTCGAGTGAACGGACCCGAATATTGGATCCTTGAATTTATTGGTACTTGTTGCGGAGTGCGACCGCCCGTGGCAAAACTCTATTGAAATGTATGTACATAATAAAATGTCGACAAACAGCGAAAGTCGGCAAAAGCCCCACAGACCACAATAATATCCTGATGATAACAGTAGTAGACCTTTTCATTCCCGCTACGCGCGGTCACGCATGCGCGTAAATCTGAGCTTATAATATTGGCAGTAACAAATAGATAGTAAAAAAAATAATGAACAAAATAAAAAAACAAAACACTGTTAAATACTGACTGCAGTTTTTAACAAAACTGTGTTCTTAAACTTGTATTATATTTTTGGTGCCGATTCAAACAGAAACCTTACAATTAAACAGAACTTAAAAATTAAAAAGAAACTCGGCAAACGCCTAATAGACCCTTAAAATTCGCCAAAAATGTAAAGTTATTTATCAAATTGAAAAAAAGTCCTATATAACTTTGGCCGAACTTTGAAATTTATTTATTTGTAATAGTGGCTAAATGTGAAGTGAAAATATATAAAATTTATCAGACGACCGTCCAAGCCGAGGTCCGTACCCCCTTGGTACCCTTGTGCGGGCCGTAAAAATTTAACTTTGGCGTGCGCCTTCTGCATCACGCATTGCGGCGGTGCGCTTTAGCGCCTGCCCCCACGCCCGGTTCAAGCTGTAAAGGCCCACAGGAACAACCATTCCTAAAAAAATATTAAAAACATCGGCAAATCTATAATGAAATTTCTATAAATAATAAAAAGCCGACAGAGAGCGAAAGTCGGCAAAAGCCTCGTAGACCATTATTGTTACTACCTGGCGAATTTCATGACATGAACTCAGCCCAGCAGTATAAAAACCCTAATTGTCATATTATTCCATCCCCAGATGTCATACTACGATGACGATGATGAGGACGCTCCAGATGACGAGGAGGGGTCCTGGGAGACGGACTCCACCGACTCCTGGGAGACGCTGGTGGAGGAGGTGGCCTACGGGTGACAGCCGCGCCTGCAGCACCTGACCATCGGGCTGCCCTTCTGGGACCGCTTGGTGCTCTTCCAAATTGACGGATTGAGACTTTAAATCTTTGTACCTATATATGCTGTGATTTATTTAAAAGGTTAGGGAGTTAAATACCGATGTAGTCCTATGCAAACGTACTTACGCTCTTATTACCGATGTAGTCCTATGCAAACGTACTTACGCTCTTACTACGGTTTAGATCACAATTCTATGTAGTAGTTTTTATAATCTTCACTTATTTATAGAGGGAAGGTTTATTAAGCTAATTACCGGTGTAGTCCTGTGCAACCGTATTTTACTTACGCTCTTATTACCGGTGTAGTCCTGTGCAACCGTACTTTACTATTACGGGTGTAGTCCTGTGCAAACGTACTTTACTTACGCTCTTATTACCGGTGTAGTCCTGTGCAACCGTACTTTACTTACGCTCTTATTACCGGTGTAGTCCTGTGCAACCTTACTTTACTTACGCTCTTATTACCGTTGTAGTCCTGTCCAACCGTACTTTACTATTACCGGTGTAGTCCTGTGCAAACGTACTTTACTTACGCTCTTATTACCGGTGTAGTCCTGTGCAACCTTACTTTACTTACGCTCTTATTACCGTTGTAGTCCTGTGCAACCGTACTTTACTATTACCGGTGTAGTCCTGTGCAACCGTACTTTACTATTACCGGTGTAGTCCTGTGCAAACGTACTTTACTTACGCTCTTATTACCGGTGTAGTCCTGTGCAACCGTACTTTACTTACGCTCTTATTACCGGTGTAGTCCTGTGCAACCTTACTTTACTTACGCTCTTATTACCGTTGTAGTCCTGTGCAACCGTACTTTACGATTACCGGTGTAGTCCTGTGCAAACGTACTTTACTTACGCTCTTATTACCGGTGTAGTCCTGTGCAACCGTACTTTACTTACGCTCTTATTACCGGTGTAGTCCTGTGCAACCTTACTTTACTTACGCTCTTATTACCGTTGTAGTCCTGTGCAACCGTACTTTACTATTACCGGTGTAGTCCTGTGCAAACGTACTTTACTTACGCTCTTATTACCGGTGTAGTCCTGTGCAACCGTACTTTACTTACGCTCTTATTACCGGTGTAGTCCTGTGCAACCGTACTTTACTTACGCTCTTATTAAAAAACTACTGTTCAGATTTCAATTCAATAAAGTAGTTTGTTTTAATCTTCACTTATTTATAGAGGAAAGGTTTATAAAGTTAATTACCTGTGTAGTCCTAAGCAAACGTACTCGTACTTCCGCTCTTAGAAAAAAATAACGAATTCAATATAGTTGTTTTTTAATCTTCACTTATTTATAGAGAAAAGATTTATGAAGTTAATTACCTGTGTAGCTCTATGCAAACGTAATTACGCTCAACTACCTAGTACCTCCCCAAACATAGGAAGTGGGGATGAAATTTTTATTATGCAGTTGTCTATGGGGCACCCTCATACCACAGAATAAATAATAGAACAAGCCCATACCTACTACTTGTTGTTGTTTTGATTGGCTCCACACGACTAGTGCATTCAGCCACCGTCAAGTAAATAGATATTACAAGTTTTATGTCTTTTCACTAGATATAGTCAAAATATCATAGCAAAATATCGAGTCCCAGTAAGTCAGCTAGCCAAATGTCAAGTCACAGTCAAAGTCACGATTCAGTAAAGTGGTAAAGCTTTACTGAAAATTTATAGGGAGTTTCGGAGAGAACACGAAATGGCCCTTTTTTGCGTTTGTATAATTTGCCTACACTCGTGCACGTTGACGAACCACTCCTTGTCCGTAGTACGGTTCAGTTGACCTGTCAACTGGACTAAGGAAAAAAAACTTCCATAGTACAGTTGACCTTACGGAAGTATTTTCCATTCGTAGTCCGGTTTACCCAACGACAGTAAGAAATGTCTATACGACTTGTATTATTATATATTCTGTGACGACGGTTGACCGGACCACGGAACATCTAGTATTTTTTTGTTAGTTTGACCTTTCACATATCACATAGACCATAGTAACTATCATAACTAAGTTTGAGATTTAGTTCATTTGATACGTAATTTTTTGATGTACAATTTAGAGTTCATCTATCATCCAGACAATATTAGTAATAAGTATTAGTTACAAGTTTGATAATGTTATAAGTTTGTTTTTTCGTTATACATTTGTTTTTTCGGCATTCATTTGTTTTTTTTTGCTAGTTTTAGTTCATGCGTTGGAGTAACAAAAATTAAATAATTAGTTATTGAGTATTTCTTTAGAAAAAAATACTTTACACTAATTTTGAGTCTCATTTGAGTTTGAAACAATTTAAAAATATACAACTGGACTATGTAAAATATTTATTTTTCAAACAGTAACACTGATCTATAATTTTTTGGTTGTCTAACCATGGAAAATATATTTTTTTCCGTAGTCCAGTTGACCAGACAACTTAACCGTACCTGCTACGGGCAAAGAGTGTAACGAACGAATAATGGTTAATATTCCACCAGTATTACACATGAACACTCGAAGAAACGGCTGCGGGTTCTTGTCCCTCATAACACAAGTTTGAAACAAAAAACAGCAAAACTTCGTTCTTTCTTTTTCCAGCCGTTATCCTCACCACGAATTGTAATTTGATTCTGTAAACTGAGAGTTCGTGGGTAAAAATGAAAATAGTGATGTAAAAATGATACAAAATAAATTAGCCCATGTTTTGCAAGATATTTGTTTGATTGAGCTTGATTTTTATTCTTGTACTAAATTATTTTTTGTTCCTACAGTTATATTGCTTTCTGTTACTGTAACTATACAAATGTAGATTCATATATTGAGTAAAAAATTATAGTTCTTTTGATGAACCATTACTTTCACAAATAGCGCTATTTGTGTTATTTTCACTACATAATTGGTTTTGGTTAGGTTAGAAATTAATCGAAAGGCTCAAAGCGAGCGCTCGAGCATAAACCGGCTTTTGTACCGCGTTTTAGTTACCGCTCGTATTGAGCATCCCTTAAAATTGTATTATGCAAGTAAAATTAATGTATCGTAAAATAATGTTTGTTTTACGTGTTACTGTAAAATGTTTAACCTACTACCCACTATTTCTAGTGTTAGGTAAATTTAAAGTTGAAAATTATACAAACTGTAGCTTAAGTATTATATTTTACCTTAAAAAAATATGTATATAAGAAAATTCTGGTGGCAAAAACTAAACTTTCATTTTTTTTCTAATTTACAACCTCACTAATAAACCCAAAATATTTAAAACAATTTACAATTATATGAATAAGAAAAGTCGTTTTTTAATCAGACAAAGCTAACTGCCAGCTTCCGGGTTGCTACTAAATAGTGCTGCGACAAAACATTTAGTTCACTCATTCAGTTCCGTAAAGGCAAAATATTCTATAAATAAAGCACTAACGAAGTTTTTGTAAAGAAATGAAAATACTTGTTTCTCGAAAATTTCTGGATCTGTTCCGTTCTTTGAACTATCGCTGAACTAAATTCTGTCATTAATTAAATTTAGTTTAGTTTTTTTTACAAAGTAACGTATCAGTTTGATATTCCTATTTCAAAATCCGACTTTACGTAGACTAGTTCGTGCTAACAAAATTGGCAGACTGAAATAAATGCCACAATTAGACGCATATTTCGCAAACAAAGAAATGTGATTTTAAATGTCGAAGTAAAAGTTCAGACCTCATCAACCTTCAGTGTGTTTAAAAAAACATCCATATTTCTCTATTCGGGGATAAAAAGTGCTGTTACCTATTTTTGATCTTTGGCAAAAGAAATAATTATATAAAATAATTATGACCGAGAATTCATTGATATCCTGTCCGCAGTCATAATTAACCCTCCGAAAAGTATAATCTAACTTAATGATATCTCTATACCTAATTAATTACTTATTATCAAGTACCTACTGGACGTGCAAGTTATATTTACAAATATGCCTACCAACAAATAACTACAACTTATACTATGATAAACAATCTACCATTTGTAGAAAGGTTGACTATCTCTGAATGCTAGGCAAGAGGAATAACTTTCACTCAAAGACTATGTAACATTTTGAAAAACTTATGTGTTCTAATTTTCTTCAGTTTCCATGATACATTTCCACTTTGCGTCAAAAGTATTATAGTCTGTATTGGATTATTGAAAAATTAGACCACCAGATAAAGTAATTTTTATATGATAACATTGTGTTTAGAAAATTTGCGTCTAATTCTGCGTCTATAGGTGGGACAACATCACTAAGCCAAAAACTTGAAATATAAAAGGTTCAACTGCTCGAGGAAGATGAACGTGAGCACGGTGTGAGGCCCAATTTTCAAAAGAGTGGGGATGAACCCATTCCATAGGGCAAACGCTCCTTCGTTATTGATCACGTTCTTAAACGCAGCGATTTGGGTGACAGCTTTATCTTTCGGCGCATTTTGCACTCTGAAAATAAAGAAGGAAAACTGAAAATAAGAACGTGTTGGCAGTTGAGAAATAGTCAACGGTTCAGAAATAGTTCCATAAAAAAAGATCTCAAAAAAAACAACCGCCTGCGAATAGAACCAAAAAAGTCAAACAAGCTTTTGATTCTTGATTTTGAAATATAAGATGCAGCCTAACGAAGGCATCATGCATTTTATTTCTCCTTTGACGGGATCAGCTAGAACTTGGCGATTTACCCCTCAATATGTCTCCAAATTTGAAATTCTCTGAACATTTTATAAATATAAGTTGCAGTTAGAGGCATCATGCATTTCATTTCTCCTTTGAAGGGATCAGCTAGAATCTGGCGAGCTACTCCTTATGCCTCCGAGTGTATCTTATATTCATAAATCAAGGTGCCAATAAACGAACTTTTTTTTTTAACTATTATAGCTTAAGTATGTCACTCGGGATTATGTAAGGATTCTAACGAAACCCCATACATCTGAATCTGTTCAGGCATTCTAAAGTTATGGTGGAATAAATAATCTCACATATATACAAACATACATACATTAGTCGCAACGAATCTTTGTGTTTGTTGAAGTTAGGCTCAAACAGCATAAAGTAAGAGCGAGATAGATGATGCGAAAAACGTAAGCGAGTGAGCGAGGCAGTTATACAATGCTGTCTTCACCTTCAACATTGAGATTGCGCCTGAAAAATAACGCCTTGCGCAGCGACTGGCAGAAACCTTCCAAGCCACAAAGATTCGTTGTGACTACTACTTACTATAGGTACAGTTTAAAAACATAACCCTGCGCAGTCGAGTAATTAATGCGCTTACTTTGCTCGCGCTATAATGACGATTTAAAATACAAAGAAAACATGAATTTCCATCAATTAAAACTAAAAGAGAATGCGTAAGATGACTTCCCTCTAACACTTTGAAGATGACTGCTATTGAAGAGGAAGGTATCTACATCGTTATGTTAATACCTCGTTTTAACGATGTCAACTGGCAGCGAGGCGGTGGTGGTCACGAACCCGGCGATCATGGACGCGCAGAAGTGAAGAAACATGTTGTCACCCAATCTAGGAAGTAGCATTTCTCTGGCCTGGTAAGGTAACACTATCGTCACACGTGTGTTTGCAATCCAGATCACCAACTTTCTTGTTTATCCAACCAATTTTCTGGATTCGCACGACTAATGTCAAAAAAGAAATATGACCAAAGCTACATGTAGCCGCAGCCGCATATGTTTGTGAAGTTAGGCTCTGTGAACGATTGCGCAGGTACTGCTGTGGGGATAAAACAGCATAAAGTAAGAGCGAGATAGAATATGCGAAATACGTAAGCGAGTGAGCGAGGCATTTATACAATGCTGTCTTCACCTTCAACATTGGGATTGCGCCTGAAAAATAGCAGTTTGCGCAGCGACTAGCAGACAACTTCCGAGACACATACTTCCGCTGCGGCTACTGTAAGTAGATGTAACGATGTAAGATAAGACTTATAGCCGGTATACGCTTCTTTATTAGCGAGTTAAATTGCGTCATAATCATGGAGTACCTACATTTAAATAGCCTCTTTTTTGTGGCCAGTATTTTTGTTGGCATCTCGATAGTTGGTGATATTTCCCGTTGGGCATTTCTATTCCTGAACATTTTTATAGGTAGCCTCTTCTATGCTTGGTTATTTTTCTAGTTGGATGTTTCTGTACATGGTCGTTTTCCGATTGGGTTTTTATAAATGGACATTATTAAGCTCTTGGACATTTTTCCTTTTTGACATTAGTCGTGCGAATCTTTTTGCCTATACTCCGGTTTGTACTGACAGCCACAAATGTCATGTCGTCATGAACATTAATAATGACTAGAGGCTAGGCATAAAATATTGTCCTATTATTTAAATACTATGGACCTGGGTGCACGCAGGGCAGTGTGAGCGGGAGGGGTGTAGCAGCTCTGGACTGGATTTTAGATAAATTTTGTGCATTTCTATCATAAACCTCAATAAAAAAATGTATGGTTATTTAGTTAGGTATGTGTAATAGTTAGATATTATTATATAATTATTTTCTAAAAAATTGCTGTGGTGTTGGTCTCGGTGGGGGTGTTCTTATCAGGGAACACTCTATAAAAAGCCGAGAAAAGCCGATTACGCACGTCTAGATGGAGCTAGACTATATAGACGCGCACTGGGCAGTCCTATTTGCACCACGTCCCCGCCATCATTAGGATGCCACCGCTACCTAGTAATGGGCCTACTAACACCTGTGGGTCGTTCCCCCTAGCAAATGTTAAGGTTAAACAGAGTTCCCAAAATTGACTCCTCTGGACCAAGACAGCTAATGTGAAAGGCAAAAGTGAGTTTTACCTGGCTAGGGGAAAACAACCCCGTTGAGAAAATATATTAGAACCATGGAAGCAAAATAAAAAGAGATATTACCCCAGGAGAGTACCAGCGGTAACGTTGGAGAATCCCTCCCTGAGCCTAGCTCATGCTGCCCCTCTTACTCTGAGGGGGGGGGGAAGTTTTGTCACAAGTGCACTTGTCCGCAGCAGTAACAGCGACAGCAGCAGCGTCACCATAAATATGTACAACGTTCGAACTCACAACAGATTCTCTGAATAACCGATAGATGGAATTGAGAGCAATCGTGAACCAGAAAATAAGAAGCCAAGCAAACCACTGGCAATAATCCTGAATGGAATTGATGATGTCCACAAACTCACGGTTCTTCCACAAAAATCAAAGAAGGAAACAAATTAACCTATAAATTAGTAAACAGGAAACAACTTAGAATAAGCAGTTCTGAAATTGAAACATACAAAAAAAAAACAAGAGATAATGGCCTAGTTGGGTATACATTTAACAAGAAAGATGAAACAAAACTTCAGAATAGTAATCCGTAATATTCATTGATCAACACTTCTGGACATCATAAAAGAGGAAATTGAATCTATAAAATTACTGGGGAAATAATCAATGTTAGATATGGACCAGAAAGAAAGCCGACATCTACATTCTTTGTGTCCCTATTACCAAGTCCTAACAACAAAAACGTTAAAAATATAAAATATATTTACTATCAATCTCTCACCTATTACTATTGAAGACCCAAAAAGAAGTAATGATGTCAACAGTATGGACATTCAAAAAATTACTGTATGCGGTCATACAGATGTGCTAAATGCGCGCATTCACACAAGACTTCTGAGTGTCCCAAGCGAGAACGCACTACACCAGCACTGTGTGCACTATGCCGAGCTCCTTGTCCTGTGAGGTGTACAAAGAGCTACTAACAAGGCGAATAAAACGCACTACTGGTAAACCTAGAGATGTATCTCAGCCAGTAAGCAAGCCCCAAAAATGGAGAGGCAGGGAACAACAGCCTTGCTTTTTTTCTTCAGATATCAGGGATAGTACTTGATGGTTCTTTACCTTCAAGTCCTATCCCTGGTAAGGAAAAGGAAAACATGCACACACCAAATAAAAAGAGGCCCAGAACACCCAACGCTACACAAAGACGCCAGAAAGGCAAAGATAAGTACCTACAACCACCACAAACCAAATGAAGAAGAATTTTTGATCCAGAACTCTCAACGTTACACTAGTAAGCCAGAAAGGCAAACGTCACAACCAAGACCTCCTATAGAGAAACATACAAGTACACTTAGGACACCCATTGAACCTGTAATCAACTACAACACTTCTCATGAGATAGATAAACTGACCCCAACTGAACAGATGCTTATTAAACAAGCAGAACGGATTGAACAGCAAATGAGTACTCTTCTGATTCTCATGGTAAAACTCATAGAGAGGCTTTCACAATGATTCCACTTAGAATAGCTACCTGGAACATAAATGGATTAATACCTAATAAAAATGAGCTAGAAATCTTAATGAAGGAACACAAAGTTGACATAGTTCTGGCGTATTGTACTGCTCCTACTAGCGTTATAATCCAAGACTACAATACCTACCTACTAAATCATCCGGACGGAACTGTCACGCAGGAACAGCAATAGTTATCAGAAAAACATTAAATCACCATCAACTCCCAGAATACAAAACTGACCATATTCAAGCTACCACCGTATGTGTGATGGAAGAAACTGGTCCAATCAACTTCTCAGCAACTTATTGCCCTACGAAACATAAGCTAACTGAGGATCTATTTTTAGACAACTTCAAATCTCTTGGCAATCGGTTTACCGTAGGAGCTGACTGGAATTCTAAAAATATTCACTGGGGTTCTAGACTTACTACCAAAGGAAAAAAGGTTAAACTGAGTTTGGACAGCAACAAACTGACTGCAATAACTGGAGAAGCCACATACTGGCCAACGGAACCAAACAAAATAGACTTCCTAGATTTCTTCATCACTAAAGGTATTTCAAGACATTATACCAAAGTGGAGTCATGTATTGATGGCTCCTCTGACCACACTCGGGTACTTCTCACCATTAGTGACCTAGTCATAGAATATGATTAAAGGGAAACATTGTACAACAAACGGAATCTTTCCGTGAGCATATTGAAAAAAAACCATTGAATTAAAAGTAGCTCTTAAATCAATAGATGAAATAGAAGATGCTGCTAGATATATAATACTGTTAATGCAGGAAACGTGCTGGCTGTCCACCTCTCCGTTAACGAAATATGCCAACTGCAATAACATACCTCTTGAAATTAAAAAGTTGGTCCTACATAAGAGAAAACTGCGTAGAGTTTGGTGATAAAGCAGACTGAAAGAGGACGGGTCTTTATTTAAAGAAGTTTCGGCAAACCTAAAAATAACTCTTGAGGAGTGGCAGGATAACACCCTCAGTGCAAAGCTGGAATCATTAACAGTGACATCGGCAACAAATTATTCATTGTGGAAATTCACAAAAAAAACTCAACAGACCACAAACCATGAAACCTTTTCCTTTGAAAACTGGTAATGGACGGTAAAGAATTGCACAAAAAAGGCAAATGTCTTTGGTACTCACCTAGCCAAAGTATTCTGCCCAAATGAACCATTACACCAAGACACTAATAAGGACATTGATAATATTCTAGAAGAAGACTTCGAGCTATCTCCTCCGCCAAAACCTGTAACCGTTCGAGAAGTGTAGAAAACCATAAGAGAACCAAAGGAGAACAAGGCTTTGACTTAATAACAAAAAAATATTTAAAGAAATTCCAAAGAAAGCCGTAGTATTTCTCACAATGCTTTATAACGGGATATTCAGAGTGCTATGTTTCCCTCTACTATAATCAATATGTTATTATGTATACATGTTGTTATGGGAGCTTTCATCTATACTTATAATACATAAGCCCGGCAAATCGGCCAATTACTTTACCTCATATAGACCAATAAGCCTTCTACCAACTATGTCAAAAGTATTCGAAAAACTTCTTCTGCTTCCTGGATGAAAGTAAAGTTATTCCTAACCATCAATTTGGCTTTAGGCAAAAACATACCACAATAGAACAAGTCCACTGAGTCTATGAGCATTTATATGCCTGTTTCAGGGCTTTCCATAAACAGTATTCTTGGATATGTAGCAAGCCTTTGATAGAGTGTGGCATCTACTGTGTAATTAAAGACAAACCTGCCGCATTCCTGCTACCTTCTGCTGCAATCTTACCTCTCAAACAGAATATTCCAGATCAAAGAGTCTCGCGCAACATCAGCATTCCATGAAATAAAAGCTGGGCTTCCGCAGGGATCAGTATTGGGCCCTGTATACTGTACACCATCTATACTCTTACAGCAGATCTTCCGCAAGTAGAAAAAGTCACCACAGACACTTTTGCTGATGACATGGCAATTCTCGCTAGTACACAAACCCAGCAAATGCTTCCGCTACTCTCCAAAAACGACTGGATGAGATTACCAAATGGCTACAAAAATGGAGGATTGAAGCCAGTTCAACAAAATCAGTTCAAGTCACTTTCACCCTCAGAAAAGGAACCTGTGCTCCAGTCCAGCTAGAAAATGTTACCACAATACAATGTGATATAGGTACCTAGGACTCCATCTGGACCGCCGTTTAACCCGGAAGGACCACATTAAAACCAAAACAACTCAACCTTCGCTACAAAGGTTTGTACTGGTTACTGGGCCGGAACAGCAAACTGTCGTTGGACAATAAACTTCTTATTTATAAAAGCATCTTTAAGTCAGTCTGATGTACGGTATCCAAGTGTGGGGCACCGCTAGTAACTCCAACTTATCTATGCTACAAAGAATGCAAAACATAATTCTGCGATCAATAAGCAATGTACCCTGGTACATAACTAACTCAGAAATACATGATCACCTTGGAATGAGTACAATCAAGGAAGATATCAGAAATGTCACCACTACTTATCAAGACCTACTAAGGAGGCGCCCAAATACCTTGGCTGTCCAACTAACCATCCCTTGCTTTGCACCCAGACTCAAGAGAAAAAGAGTTCTTTCCCCTGAATAGGGAACAGTGCCAAATAAAATGAGATGTCTCCACTGGAGGATACACACGTACACATCACAACACCCTTAACAGATCTGCTGAAAGTTCTACTGATTGCAGCTGAAAACAGTACACAAAAAATAACTAGCTTAAAAGCTAAAAGAACACGCCTGTCCTACCAAAAAAGAGCTTTTGCCAATAAATTAGATGCTGTTGGAATGTGCTTATCAAGTCCTTCAATTTGATACCCATATTGTAAATTTCGAAGTATTTTTTTTATTTCGAATTTGAAAATGGTGCCATACTGCCGCCACATTGAATGTTTTCAAAATATAGCCTGTGTTACTCGGGGGGATGTAAGGATTCTAACGATACCCCATACGTCTAAATCGGTTCAGGCATTTAAAAGTTACGGTGGAATAAAGAAACTCACATACATACAAACATACATGATACATGAATGCTAAAAACATAACACTTTTTTTTTTGGGCAGTCGTTTAAAAGGTAAGTGGTATTTCGTTATTTTTTTCCAAGGATAATAAGTCATTTCTGAAAATTATGTTCCGTTATTTGTTTGGGTAGTGTACTTTTCTATACACAGTGTTTTTTGGTTCGCATAATGTTGTTTCATTACGTCGTTCTCGACGTTTTGCTATTCGTCTCTTTTCTTATTTCGGGACTTGAAGTGATTCTACTCAACTAACCTGCGAATATGTTCCCAGCTGAGCCGAGTTGACGACCTCTGGTGATGGTGGCCACAGCGCCGCGCCACAACGTCGTCACGCCTTCCTCTCTGACGATTCTGCAATTTGATTGTTACCCCTGATCAGAAGGCTACACGATGACATTGGATTGCAATCAGGATCACGAAAACATGGATCACAGTCAATCATGATCCGTGCTATAATAGGTACAATGTAATGATCAATTTTACGATATCGCCACGAGATGTACAATAATAATTCTGGTTCCTACGTTCTAGTTACCTACGCATCCTTTTGTTAGGAAGCAAACAAACACTAACATACATTGCAATAGCACGGTAATGTTATCTATTACCGTGGCAATAGGCCGACTGTTTTACTTTACAGGTAAAATTTCTCAACCAATGTAGACAAAACTTGGTATACAGGTTAAACACTTTTTATTTTTGGATTTTTGATTGGGGAGGGGGTGGGGGGGGTACTTCCTCCAAAAAGAGGGCTACTGAATGTCTCCACCTTATTAAATCTGATTTCAATGGTTATTTTTTTATTTTACTGTGACAAAGACGTTTTCTACATAAAATAAGATAATGTTACATTTCTCGTCAAAATGTTACTTTTTGAACTGTCTCGTGTTACTTTTGACTATCGGCCACTGGCAACACTGGGCTATTCATCGCACTCGAGAAACAAGTGATGGGGTAATTTGTATCGATTGTACTTGTCGATGTAAGATATGTTTTTCTTGCGAGTTTTACATATATTTTTGATGAGTTTATTTTTACTACGTGGATTGCTGTGTAAATAGAATTTAAACAGCAATCCACGACAGTTTAAAAATGAATTCATTTAAGATGGGAAAATTAATTTGGTTATGTAACTTATGCAGATTTATACGAAAAGGTGTGTTATATAACACACCTTTTCGTACAAATCTGCAAAATCTATTAAAAATAATAAAAATAAAAATAAATTGTTGTTCTGCAAAATTTATTTTCTTTTTTTTATTATTATTTATCTGCGTATATGCGCATTTTAAAGCTTTGTTTTGGACAACTTGTAATTTATTTAGATTAGCTGTGCAGGTACTACTCCACACTGGACAGGCATATGTAATACAGGGGCGCACTAAGGTACGATATATGTGTAATTTAGTACTGCTGCTAAGACAAGAGCTTCTATTAAGTATAGGGCTCAATGCATTGTGCAAGTGCTCTTGTGCCTTTGTGTCGTAATCTTAGTGCATTTTCACTCCAGTTTAGTTTGTTATCCAACACAGTATCTATTATATTTAACTGAGGTGCTCCGAGGGATGTTATAACTATCAATTTTTAGAGTTCGGGCGGGTAATGCTCGTTGCCTCGTGAACATAATGGCCTCTGTTTTAGAGGCATTTATTTTTAATTTCCACTTGTGGAAGTAGCTGGAAAGTAGGTCGAGGGACAGTTGGATGCGAGCAATGATTAAATCAATGTATTTTTTAGAGGATGTAAAGGATGCTGTGTCATCAGCAAAACAGGCCAGGTATATCATTAATGAATAGCAAGAACAACTGAGGTCCAAGGATCGAACCCTGGGGTACACCAGCGGGAACTGGTTTCGGTATGGAGGTGAAGTCCTCTATATGAACTCGGAATGATCGATGAGCTAGGTAGGATCTAATTATGTTAATCAAAGATAAAGGGATGCCTAGGATGACCAGTTTGTGGATAAGGGCTTGATGTCAGACCGTATCGAAGGCTTTTTCGATGTCAATAAGGAACATACCGGTTGATTCCTCCATATTGAGTGCATGAACGACAGTCTCCGCAACTCTAGCCAACTGCTGAGTTGTTGAATGGGATTTTCTCACTTCTGAGGCTCTGCGTAGGCGGTGATAAATTATTTTTTCAAATAATTTACCTTGGCACGCCAGAAGACTGATAGGACGGTAATCAAATAGATCGCTAGGATCTTTACCAGGCTTATGTATCGCTACAGTTTTCGCTGTTTTCCAAGGTGCTGGGAAGTAGCCAAGCAGTAAACAGGCGTTAAATAGTTTTGTGAGCATTACTATACACTTCTGCGGCAAGTTCTTTATGAGGTGATTAGAAATTTGATCCAAACCAGGTGCTTTACGTATCTTAAGTTTATTTGTGAATTTCTGATTTCGGCGGGACGAACTAACGAGATTTGGAGACTTTCAGATGAAAGGTTGCATCCACTAATGCTTGGTCCACTAATGCTAGAGCATTAGTGGATGTTTCTACTGTTTGCTGTTCATCTGTCATCTATCACGGTCATGAGTAAGCAGCATATTAGCAGAGAATGAGTTTGCTAAAATGTCGCACTGCTCTTTAGCGTTTGAGCTTTTGGTACCATCCTGAGACTTGAGAGGTGGAATAGCAAAGGAAGAGGTGACTTTAAGTCCTTTGGCTATTCGCCAAAGATCTGTTCCAGGATTATCGACCTTACTCAATTTACTATTCCTTTGCTCGTCGCGGTGTAATTTCAACGCACAATTAATTTCACGTTGAATTTGCTTCACTTCATGATGAGACACTTTGCGGATCACTGTCTGTTTCTTTAGCTGACTATCGCCGTAATTGGTTTTTATGTTTTATTTTTCTTTTGATGCATCTTGGTAATGAGGATTCCCAAGGTTTGATGTCGGTATACTAATGTCCCTTGCAGCAATGATAGAATCCTGAAGGTTTGAGATGGCCGTGTCAATTTCATCTACAGATTTGTAAAAGTGGTTAGACAAGACGACGTTATCATTTAGAAAGCTGCGATAGCCATTCCAATTTGCTTTCGCGTAGTTTAGTTTATGGATTGGTTTGCGATGTATTTTAGTAGAAAATCGAGCGAGAACTGGTAGATGGTGTGAACATTTTTAGTAAGCAAGAGATAAGGGGTTGAAGGTTCATGTTCACTACGGTAGTGAACTAGAGTAGGATCGTTAGGGCCATGCACAGTGATTTCATCATGTAGCATTAGCTCAGACAATATTTTACCACGGAGGTTAGTGGGACCAGGTGACCAATAGGGATGTCTAGCATTTAAATCACCCATAACGAACAATTTACTCCCAGATTCCATAAGGGCGATGAAGTCACTGGTAAGTGTAAGCGAGGGTAAGTTAGGTGATTGGTAGACAGAGCACAGTATAATGTTTTCATCCGTTAATTGGACGGTGCCTATCAGCCTGCAACAGGTGGCGCTCGAGTCGCATCGGATAATTTTTTCGTCCACTGCGCCTCGCATCTTTGCCCGCGTGAAAACTTTTCACGTTTTCAACCCCACACCTTAGATGGAATTTCAAAAACATCTTTCTTCTGGTATTCTGTTACTGGTTTAGGCTGTGCGTTGTCTTTCTGTCAGTCAATTAGTCAGTAAGTCACGAAACTGTTTTATTTATAGGTAAGTATTAAAACTTCATCGGTAAGTGTAGATTAAATAGGCATATGCAATGCAACGCATGCCGGGCATTAGCTAATATACCGAGGTAACAATAAAACCAACCAATAAACAGACATAACTCAAAGGAGCAAGCTTAAGTGGCAGTGAGCTGGTCACATTTCCCGAAGAATCGATAACCGTTGGTAGACGGTTTTCGAGTGGAGACCACGTTTAGGCAAAGTGTAGGACGCCTTGTGGCCAGGTGGAGTGACGAACTGCGAAAAGCTGCTGGCAGAAAATGGATGAGGAGAGCTGAAGACCGAGCTCAGTGGCGTGCATTTGAGAGGCCTACGTCCAGTAATGGACAGATATAGGCTGATGATGATGATGAACCAATAAAATAGTTACCTGGCCAAGGCGTTAAAGACGTCCTTGTAGTTTCTCCGTTTCTCTGGCGGCAGGCGGCCGTCAGCCGTCATTCGGATGAGTGCGACCTCTGCCGGGGTGCCGATGAAAGCGCCGACGCCCCCGGCCACGGTGCCCAAAGCGAGCTTCACCGAGAAAGGGGGGGCAGAATGGTACATGCTAAAATAAATCATTTTAGTCCTCATTTCATTCATTAAACGACTGCCCAAAAAAAGGAGTAATGTTTTTAGGATTCATGTATGTATGTGTGTATGTATGTGAGTTTATTTGTTCCACCGTAACTTTTAAATGCCTGAACAGATTTGGATGCATGGGGTATCGTTAGAATCCTTACATCATCCCGAGTAACATAGGCTATATATTTTTTTAATTTAATTTGACGGCGGCATGGTGAGTTTTCAGATCGTTTTTGAAAGGGCAGTTTTTTTAATTGTTTTTTTTTTATCAATGATCGGAATTGGATATCATTATCATGCATCTGTGCAGCCACAAAAGCATTGCAAACTTTGTACACACTTCAATACAAAGCCAGTTGAAATCAAAGAGTTCGAAGATGTCGTCGGTTCTAATTCAAACCAATACGAAGTAAATATGTACTTTACATATCTATACTTGTAATAAAGCAATAAGAACGAAAGAGTCTCAACAAAGATAATTTTAAAAATAATGTCTGGGGTACTTAAAATAAGCTGCTGAACAAGAATATAACATTTTTAACAATCGTGTCTGTCTGTTTGTTTGTCTGTATGGTTGTTAATTAATAATGTAATATTTTTATATTAATTTTAAAAATGTGGTACTAATTTTTGAAGGCGAGTGTAGAATGGAAACGATGTTTGTTTGGGGCGCTTTAAAGCGATAACGCCTGGACCAAATTCGATGAAATTTTGTATGTAGAAACTGTACACTAGCACAGTATTACAACACAGTATTAAAACTGTGACACTACACTATAGAGGCCATAGTATACCCACTAGGCTTTTATCCCGGAAAAATGTCCACTCTGGCAAAGCCGTGGGTCGCAGCTGGTCTAGTTTTTTTCTGGGCCTCTGACATGGCTTAACGACTGGTATTAATCAATAACAGCCGGGACCGACAGCTTAACGTGCCCTCCGAAGCACGGAGCGATGGGAAACCGCACATAACTTGGAAAAGTCATTGGTGCGGAGCCTAGATTTTGAACCCGGTATCGTTGGATTCTAAAGTGCACTATAGAACCGTTAGGCCACTATCGCTCTAATATTACCCCTTATAAGTGTCGAACAACATATTGAAGCACCCGAGTCTGCCTGTCGTATATGTGGCTTGTCGGAACAGCGCGGCGGACAAACCGGTGTAGAAGCCCAAGGGCCCTTCTGTCAATAAGATATCCTTGGCCACTTTAATTAGATTAGTGTCCTTCGCAGCCCGGCCCATCAGCTGCATGCGCGTCTTCATGAGGTCCATAGGCTGCACGAAACATATCGCTATCATTCTGTAATTAAAACAGTAGAGGTATCAGGTACCTACAGGTGGAGTGACGATCTGCGAAAAGCGTCTGGAAGAAAGTGGATGAGTACCCGACCGAGCTCAGTGGCGTGCATTAGGAGAGGCCTGCGTCCAGCAGTGGACAGACATAGGCTGATCATAATGATGATACATAAAAAAATAAAAAAAACCATCCCTAAATATGATTGGATTTTAAATATTTGTTTTATTAATTTACTAATAATTCGTCTTTCAAATTTTTTCAAAAACTTTTTTGTTACGAGTATAAATAAGCATATACCTGTCGTTATTTGGCGTTGAAAATATGACAAATTAAAAAAAACTTTTTCAAAAAACAAAAAGCTTTCTTTAATAAAAATTAAACGTTTGTACGTTTCATAAAAATGTTTACTCGAACAATACTAGTAATGTGGTCATTATTTCGACAACCTTCTTTGGGCAAAGTCGACCTTGCCGCGCTGCTTGAATAGGCGCCAGCAAAGTTGTACGGAATTTCATTATTGTCGTGTTTTGCGGCCAGCAATTTCCTTTCAAAATCCATTATTGTCGTGTTTTGTCGTAGCACTATTATTTATTCCGTGGGTTCGTTAACCCCGAACGCGAAAAGAGAGGCGTTGTAGCTCCCAGACGAATGGACCGATTTTGATGTTTTTTTTTCTGTTTGAAAGCTGATGTGATCGTGATTGTTGTTGTTGTTGTTTCTGTTTCTGTTTCTGCTTCTGCTTCCGCTTCTGTTTCTGTTACTGTTTCTGTTTCTGTTGTTGTGGTCGTTGTTGTTGTCGTTGTCGTTGTTGTTTTCGTTGTTGTTGCATTGTTTGAGTAAATTCTTATTATACTAAGGTGGTTTTATTTAAATTCCTCGCATTGTTTGAGTAAAACACTATACAAGCCTTGGTCCGCAATGACTGCCCTGCTGGCCATGCTATGATGGCCTCGAGCTTTGCTTAGTTAAGTTCTCGACCATCATCATCGCTGCCAGCAACGCAGTCATTACAGACCGCGGCAGTAATGTACTAATAATCTACACTTACGCGTTGATTATATTCTATTCAAGCGATTGACTCTAATTTCATAAGATTACACTACAATTTGGGGACGTGAAAAGTGCTTTCCTCCGAAACACCAATACTATCAAAAACTGTACTATCAAAACTCATTTTATCCTTCGTATTAGATAGAGATCGGGGGGAGGAGGTGAGATATGAATACATTTTCTCAATTACTATTCTGCGAAAATTACGTCAATAGACTCTACTCTTACAGGTTTGTTATTCCTGACATGGGGGAAGAGGAACATATATTGTTAACGAGCGCAATAACAAAGCACTATAGCTATACCTAGACATACTCGTAGGTATAACTATAAGATAAACATGAATGGAGTCATAACATTTTAAGTTGCGCAATTATACCTACAGGTAAAACGCACATAGGTAGGCAATAAATAACAACATACGTTGTTAGGCTTGAATGTTATGTACATTAGGCACCAGTCGGCGTAATGATAGGCCGACGCATTAGCCAGAAATATAATATTTAGTTGAGGCTGCGGAAAAGGCGAACGTATAGTTTTGAAATCTGCGTGCCACCCCGTATGACCACTATAGCATACGGGATGGCCACGTAACATTGTAGGATAACGCAAATAAAAGCATGCAGTCACAGAGGAACTGAAGGTCTCTGTGGTTGCATGGACAGGTACAGGTTGGCTGAGGAACAGCCCCGCTTTGTATGGGTACTAATTAACAACGCGGGGCGAACCTGCAGTGCAAGCATGGATCTTATCGATCGATAAATTTACCGACTTTTTTAAATTAAGTTTCACGTTAATATTCGATAATACGAGTTTAGTAGCACGGAACGTACTTATCGACAACGACATAAATTCGATAAATCATATTTAATATATAGATTTATATCAACAAAAGGAAGCATGAATATTTTTTTGACAATTGTTGTCGATATAATGTTGGTAATTTTACCGAATTTATCGAATTTTATCGGCTTTCCAAAGTTACACGACAAACTTTTTTTTTTGTAAATTCCTTTTCGGATTATAAGCCAAAACGTGGAGGTGTCAGAACATCGTGAGGCAAGTTTCAGGGATGCCAATGATCCTTTCGATCTGGAAGAACAGCATTTTAAGATTATTTTTAGAATTTATAAGAAAATTTCCCTCGCCCTCATTCAAGATGTTGAGGGCGTTTGAGAAGGAGTCGATCTAATGGACTGCCTGCGCATGTGTAGTATCTACTTTACATAATAATACCAAAATACTTAGTTACGTTTTTCTATTTCCAGAAATTATCTTTTGTTGTGATTGTGTCTAATGCTCTAATTATTATGGCACCTAGTAGGTACTCAGTCTAAAAAACTACCTGTATAATCATTGTTGAAGGTTCTATCAGCTGTACGCTTTTTCACCGAGGGCAGTTGCACCAACGATGCATCGGCCAGGAATATAATATAGCACTAGGACAGCGCACTGTCAGACTTGTCAGGGAGGTGTCTCAAGCAATTGTGCAATGAGTTATGGCTAGTTATACTTTAGGGTTCAAGGAATATACTACTATACTGGTAGTTAGGTAGAATTCCAAATGATAGAAGTTTCTCCGTAACAACTCAAAATAATAAAAATCTGCCAAATTGTGTCAAAAAATATTGTTTAGTCTATTAGTCGTCTATCTGATATATGGTATAGTCCACGAGTTGCCATTTTTTAAATCGATAAACTCACGACGTGTTATCGAATCAATAAAATTTACCGAGAGGCTAGATCCATGCTACCGCATTTTGATAAAATTGATAAAAAATAACTGTTTACCGGTCGATAAATTGCTCGCAGGGCCGATCCGATCTGATCTGATCTAAATCGGTAAATCATTAAAGGCAACTAGAGTAAGAGTGAGAAGAGGCTAAATAGGAAAAACTACATCGGAATTTTATGATTTGGGACAAAAATTAGTTAGCTGCCTGAAGTTTGGGTACCGTCTCTGTACGGGTGCGAGGAGTTCATAAGATCGGAAGTTCTCCTTGCACCTGTAGCAAAGAAATAAAATTTAGGCTGACTTTACGGTACTGATTCGAGGTACGACCGTGACCTATTTCTGGGACTATTTTTTGTGCCTGTTTTCGAGCGTGGGACAGTTCTTGCTTAGAACAAAGGCTCGCATATACGTCATGGAAAAATTGGAATAAGTTGCCCAATGGAAGAGATTCGAACACTTTTGCGTTTAGTATAAATACCAATACTTGGTAAAATCAGTGTGATGAACTTATAGGTTACCTAGGGGCTATAGCCCCCCCGATGCCCGACACTGACTTGGTGACTGACTGACCCTCCCTGAACAACGCGATCAAGTCCATGAATTTTGTAAGACATACCAGACTGACTTTATGCTAGTGCAAGAGACATTCCTAAAGCCGAGTAAGCGCAAGCCCGGGATTGCGAACTACCGGGTCATTCGAAACGACAGAGTCACCGCCGAAAAAGGTGGTACTCTCATTTACTATAAGAAGTCTCTTCACCGCGTCCCGTTAATAACCCCTACTCTACGTAACTTAGAAGCCTCTGTTTGCCGACTAGCAATGACCGATCATCAATCGGTCGTTATAGGTTCGTGTTACCTCTCTCCCAAGAAAGAATTACTCAGGAGCAACCTCGAGGCGCTCTTATCCCTAGGCGAGCGACTTCAATTCCAAGCACGTTATGTGGGGGTGCGAAACCACCAACCCTAACGGTACGGCACTTTACGACCTTGTCGACCCGTTTGGATTTGACGTCGTCCCACCATTGGAACCAACCCACTATCCATTTAATACCAACAACAAACCCGACATACTGGAAATATTATGAAAAAAATAGAGAAAAATATTAATTGTTTATAATAATTTGATAATTAATATTTTAATTAAATATTAATATTAATAATTTAATTGTTATTATTATTATTTTAAATTATTAAATAAATATATATATATATATATATATATATATATATATATATATATATATATATATATATATATATATATGTATTTAATTATAAACTCTACTAAAGAACGTTTCCTACTAGACTCTACTAACGATTTAGACTCGGACCATCGTCCCGTAATCATGCGCCTTGGCCCAGACCCAGCCAACCGACTCTCCCCTCCTCCGACCAAGACGATAGTAGACTGGAAGCGTTTGGGGGAAGCTCTCAAACCTATCAGTTCACCTGAACTCGACCTCATCCCCGACGACATTGTCACGACTGACGACGTATCACGCTCGATCGATGCCCTCACCAGCCACCTCACCACCGTAGTCGGTGGATGCTCCAGGCAGGTCCCAGCGGTGGATCACCTCCTCTGGAACCTGCCTGCGAGCGTGAGGCGGCTGATAACGGCAAGGAACGCAGCCATTAGGCACCACGACGCTGAACCCACCCCAACAACCAAATCCTCTATAAAGAAACGCATAAAGGATTTGCGGAATAATCAATGGGACGATAAGATGACTGACATTTCGCCATCTCACCTAGCGTTTGGAAGCTGGCGAAAAAGTTCAAGTCTGATACCCAATCAGCTATCCCCCCTCTTTTAAGGATCGACCTCCCTCCGCCGTTCGAAGACGACGAGAAGGCCGAGTGCTTGGCCGAGAGCCTCGAAGCCCAATGCACCCCCACCGATGATCACGTAGATTATGTCCACATCGCCGCGGTGGACCGCGAAATCGAACGTAGAAACGCCCAACCTCCGACTGACCCACCCCTAGAGCCCGTGAAAGCGGCCGAGGTCGAGTCGATAATCAAAGATCTCAAGGTGCGGAAGGCTCCTGGCGCTGACGGTATCAGCAACAGGGTGCTCAAGCAATTCTCTGTCCCGTAAGTCTACCTCTTAGTCAGCATCTTTAATGCTGATATGAGCAATCACTCGTTCCCGACACCTGGAAGAGTGCCGACGTCATCGGCATTCACAAACCAGGCAAGAAAGCTACCGTGCCCTCTAGCTACCGTCCAATCAGTCTCCTCAGCTCTCTGGGGAAGATCTACGAGCGACTCATTCTGAGTCAACTCCGGTTCATTGCAAATTCAAAAAATCTCATTCCAGACGAACAGTTTGGCTTTAGAGCCAGACACTCAGCCCCCAACAGGTGCACCGCATCACGGAGCACATTCTCGCTAGCTTCAACAGATATCTGAAACCCCAAACCACGATAGCCGTCTTCCTAGACGTGGCTAAGGCTTTTGACAAAGTCTGGCACGCCGGGCTGATATACAAGTTGTATCAGCTTGGATTACCAGATCGTCTTGTGCTCATAGTACAGGACTACCTCAAGAGCCGCAACTTTCGCTATCGTGTCGAGGAAATCAAATCTAACCCGCACCCCATCAGAGCCGGAGTCCCTCAGTGCTCCGCGCTTTCCCCACTTCTGTTCTCACTGTACACTAGCGATTTTCCGCGCCCTCCTAACGTAGAGATCTCCCTCTTCGCCGACGATACCGCGATCTATACGATCGGATGGCAGCCAACCCAGCTTCGGAGACACATCCAACGGGCGCTCGTCGCCCTCGGAGAGTGGTTCCGAAGGTGGCGCATCTTGGTGAACCCTGAGAAAAGCGTAGCAATGCGCTTTACTGAGGACATCAAGCGTTACTTTCCATCCGGTCGCCTTACGATGTTCGACCAACCCATCCCGTGGGCGAAGCAAACCAAGTACCTAGGAGTTACCCTTGATTATCGACTGAGATTCGACAAACACGTCAAAGTAGTCCGCGACAGGGCGTCCTTCTTCCAAGGCCGCCTTTACCATCTCTTAGGCAAGCGAAGTAAAATGTCCCTTAGAAATAAGGTGACACTTTACAAAGCCTGCATCCGCCCCGTCATGACTTACGCGTCTATAGCATTCGCGCACGCCTCCCCGTCAATCCTGGAACCGCTCCAGAGAGTTCAAAACAAATTCCTTCGAAATGCAGTAGGCGCTCCCTGGTATCAGAGGAACGCCGACCTTCACCGCGATGTCGAGCTTCCCTCGATCAGTCAATTCATGAAAGATGCCTCCCGGCGCTACTTTTATGCGGTGCCCCATCACCCCAATCCCCTCGTAGTAAAAGCCTCCGACTACACGACAGACAGTATTGCCCTCCGTAGACGTCCCCGCGATGTCCTGGACGATCCGGACGACGCCATCGCAGTCAAAGTATCAACACACTTAGACACAGAGACCGACCTCGCCGGCGAGGTCGAAGGTCCCATAACACATAGTCAGCTATTATTCGCCTTCGAGTTTCTTGCCGATTCTTCTCGAAGGTGTATTACAAATCGGCGGTCAGATATAAAAGTCAACCAAAGGGCTCCTAGCCATTGTTCAGGGCCCCCTCGATCACTACCTAACGGTAGCGATCCAGGGGTGTTTAGCTCGTTACCCTCGTAATCAGACGACCGTCCAAGCCGAGGGCCGTACCCCCTGGGTACGGCCCTCGGCTCGTGCGGGTCGTCCAAATTTAACTTGCGCCTTCTGCGTCACACATTGCGGCAGAGTGCTTGTTAGCGCCGCTCCCAAGCCCGGTTCAAGCTGTAGAGGCCGATAAGGCTAACAGCATTAGTCATTCCTAAAAAGAAAACTGTGTTCATTATTCTATCGTCGTTCGAGATCGCTGAAGCAGTCGAAGCAAGAAGTTCTTCCATAAGTGTCCAAAATTAGTGAAAAGCACAAATCAGTATATATCGGCTCCGTAGCCAAAGTTTATAATCGGTTACACAACTAATATTCTGTACTATCCTTGTTTCTTGTGACAAATATACAAACTAAACTGTGAATAAGTGCGTTTCCGTTTCGTCCACGTATCCTGAGCTCATTGAAGTCTCATTTCTCTGCAACTGGGACCCCGCACCTACGCGAGAGTCTGCAACATATTTAGGTTTCTCTTACCCCGTATGTAGCAGTCCCTCTTACCACAACGATTGTATAGGTAGGTACTAGCTGTACCCGCGGCTTCGCACTCATGTCATTTCTCTAGATTAAAAGTACGCTATGTACTATTCCAAGGCCTAAAATACTAATACACCAACATCTGATCAAAATTCCTTCAGCAAAGTTTTTGTCCATTGCTCGGCTTACTGATCGGATTGAGATACCAACAAACTTGAGTACACCAGTTTTTAAGTCAAACCATAAGCTATCCAACAGTGAAAACCGCATTGCAATTTGTTCAGTAGGTTTTACGTGATTCGCGAACAAACAAACAGAAAGACACGATTTTAAAATGTTATATATTCGTGATCTGTAGCCTATTTTAAGTACCCTAGGCCTTTTTTTAAATTATCTTCTTTGTACAGACTTTTTCGTACATATTACTTTATTAGCTGTTCCCGCGGCTTTGCCCGCGTGGTTATTTCATTTAAAAGTAGCCCATATGTATTATTCCAGGACCAAAAATACATATAAGTACAATATATTACATTTCTTCAAAATTCGTTCAGCTGTCAAATAGTTTTTTATCGATTGCTCGTCATCTAATCATTGGATTCAGATACTAAGTACCCCAGTTTTTAAGTCAAACCCTAACCAATCCAACAGTGAAAGCCGTATCGCAATCCGTCCAGTAGTTATTACGTGATGCGCGAAGAAACATACAGACAAACAAACAAACAAACAGACAGACACGATTTAAAAAAATGTTATATTCTTGTTCAGTAGCTTATTTAAAGTACCCTATACTATTTTTTTTAATTATCTTCTTTATACAGACTTTTTCATTCATAGTGCTTTGTTATAAGTACAGATTTAAAAATAGAAGAAAAAGTAAAATAAATATCTGGCACTACGTAATAGAACGTCTCTATTTTTCCTTTCTTCTATTTTGTTCATCGATAATTTAAGTGTATTACATACTGTAACAGTCTCCCTCTATTCCAGTACCACTATTATGAGTTGCAGTAGTAAACGCTCTTGACATTACAACTCAAGTTAAAAAAGTATCTACGCGACTGGACCAGTAAGACAATACAGTGGGTAGTCCGACTTACTAAAGAAGTCTCACAGACGCGGCGCTAGTTTCACTATTTCGAGAATTGCTATCGTCAGTTAACGCTGCTGCAGTAGTTATGTCACTCACTACCATTTATCATCGTGAGTGATAAATGGCAGTGGGCTAGGTTCAATTATTACAATTATCGTAGAGATTGATATATTTTTTAAAAATAAATTATAGACATCTACGTTACTCGCTGATAATGTAGCGTTGTATAGGTGAAAGAATGTTTAAAATAGGTTCAGTATTTATTGAGTTTACCCATTATATTTTTGTCACTGTAAACGTATTTTACTTTATTTAAACAGATTAGATTTTTTGTTTTTGATAAACATTCAAACAAATAAAAAACCAAACCTGTTTACTCTAAAATGGAAAAAGCAGAATCGCTTACTCGATGAAGCACAGATTAATTATCTGATACTTAATCTGTGCGATGAAGGCTCTTACAACGCCATCTAGCTGGATTTGGGTGAACCAAAATGACAATGCGTTTGCTAGCCGCTGTTTTTTCTCTGTCTTTTTCATATATTTAGATACAGACAAATGCTAAGAAGGCGCTAGCATGACGGCGTAATATCTACAGTTTCTCACGACTCACGTATTGTCTTTTTCTATTGAAGTAGAGTTAGCCAAACTCCTAATAGAATAGTTTATAGTGACAAATAGTTCCGCTAGTTGCGCTGCGCAGGATTTCATACAAAAATACTACTCGATAGTGAATTCAGATTTGAGCGTTTGATTAAACTCATAATAGAGGTACAGACATTGTAAACACCTCTCGTTATTCCTCTCCGTGCACGGTTGTCTGTAAGAGGTCGCTCTGAGCGATTAGACCGCCCATTGTGACACTTGTTAGACATTGCAGTGCTGTAGAATGAGAACTGTTTTTTTTTGTCAATTACAGTAAATATATGTCTATGTAAGCGAGTAAACATATGTCTATGTAAGCGAGGCTGTACTATAGGCATTGATGTTTAAGTTACTAACATGACTTATGTGACTTACCCGCTGGTACCTCCTATTAAGAAGTTCATATAAGACGGCATGAGCTTTGACTTCTTTTTGGTTTTGTCTTTTGTGTCTCCCTTGTCTCCTTTGGCTTTATTGTCACCCATCTTGTGTTTGTAGCCGTATTATATTGTAGTCTTTGGTTTGTAGTAGCGCTTTGGATTGAAATTTTTGAATAAGTCTAATCCATTTTATTAAATTTTGAGAATGTGTTTCATAGACAGGTTAGTCATAGAGTAATTTATTTTTAGTATTGTATTCTCTTTGCAGGTTAGAAGCAAAGAGCAAAGTATGCAAAGTGCAAGAAGTTTGCAAATCTATGTCCAAGGAAGTTGTACATAGTATACAACTTCCTTTGTTAATTCAGGCCAGTCGCTCTCCGCAACAAGTACAAATATTATACCTACACTTTGCGTCCGCAATATTGCGGTTCATTCAGTAGAGTGTCAAGCGTGCGCTCGACGAGTCGCGCGTCTGTGCGTCGTGTACGATAAAGTACCTACTTTCGTAAAGTTTTTGTCAAATGTTATTCTTTTCTTAATTGTGAGTACCAAGAAGAAACCTAGAATGTACCGCATAGCATTTGGTCTGACAAGTCTCGTAAAATACCTACACACTGACATTTTATTACGTAGTAGCCATTTCTTTTTCATTCATTATCAAGCATGGAGTTCAGACAGGCACCTTTTATTCATCAAAGTGCAATACCTATTAAGCTATAATCAAATAATGAGGTACTGGGTCTATCCTGATAAGAATGTCATTATATAGTTGTTAATAGAACTATCAACATTTATAATATTATGTAAAAAAATAAAATAAAAATTACATAATTGTTTATTCTGTTAAAATATCAACCCTGCCGAGCGAAAAGTGACAGAGCGATTCTGAAACGGTTAGAGCAATGGAAGCTCTCGCACGTTGTGATGCGGTACATTGTAGCCTGCACGGAATGGGTGAGCGCCTTCTAGGTAAATATAATTGAAAGATCGCTGCGCTGTGCGACTTAAATTGCACTTTATTGCGTTGTAGCGAGAGTTGCACGTATTTAAATGACTTTACTCAGTTATGCTTCTGTACTAGTAATATTATTTATTCTGTGGTTATGTCAGAGTCTTCAAAAATGATATGTTATTCCAGCCATAAATGCTGCATAAGACCTGCATCGTTGTAGCTGCAATGAAAAATTACTTCAGTCTTTGCTTTTCAAAGAGATTAGCTTTATCCTAACCTCATTGTATATTTTATATTATTATCTTAAAAACCGGCCAAGTGCGTGGGCACGTGCACGCATAGAAGTTCCGTAACCAGGATCCTAAGCTACCCAAGTATGACGACCGCATTGCAATCGTTTTTTTTGACGTAAAATACCAACATACTTGGTCTAGCTTGGTCTTATTGACCGAGCGAGCGCAAAGCGTCTCCGTTTCAGCTTGGGCAAAAATGCTTTCATATTATGTTCGGATGTCCGTCTGTCCGGATCTCTGTTCTCCTCTACAGGACGCATTTCTAAACCGATCTAGACGAAACTTGGTATACAGGTTAACCGATTTTTTAGTTTTTTTTCGTCATCGGGGTTACTTCCCCCAAAAAAGGGGAAAACAGAACAGGGGGCAGGGGGCTACAGAATATCTCCGCCTTGTTAAATCCGATTTCGATGGTTTTTCTTTTATTTGAAAGGTAGTAACTATAAGTTCTCATAAAAATTTGGTCAAGATCTCATAACGATCTTCGGCGTGATAAACAGAATAACTCCTCAAAATGCAGTAAATTTCTCACTTTTAGGCTTCTACCAGTGGAATCAGCCCTTTACCTACTAGGTAGGGATTGAAGGAGCATCTTGGTTATTAATGTAAAATGCAGTAAATTTCTCACTTTTAGGCTTCTACCAGTGGAATCAGCCCTTTACCTACTAGGTAGGGATTGAAGGAGCATCTTGGTTATTAATGTAAAATGCAGTAAATTTCTCACTTTTAGGCTTCTACCAGTGGAATCAGCCCTTTACCTACTAGGTAGGGATTGAAGAAGCATCTTGGTTATTAATGTAAAATGCAGTAAATTTCTCACTTTTAGGCTTGTGGAACCAGTGGAATCAGCCCTTTACCTACTAGGTAGGGATTGAAGGAGCATCTTGGTTTTTAATGTAAAATGCAGTAAATTTCTCACTTTTAGGCTTCTACGAGTGGAATCAGCCCTTTACCTACTAGGTAGGGATTGAAGGAGCATCTTGGTTATTAATGTAAAATGCACTACTACTCGACTCTACTCGTCTTCTTGACTCTACTTGACTCGACTCTACTCGTCTCTTTTCGACTCCATTCGTCTCTTTTCGACTCAATTCAACTCTACTCGACTCATATCGACTCTACTCGACTCTACTCGTCTCTTTTAGACTCTACTCGTCTTTACTTGACTCTACTTGACTATATTAGTCTCTATTAGACTCTACTCGACCCTATTCGACTCTAATTGACTCTATTTGACACTATTTGAGTCTACTCTACTCGACTATATTCGACTCTTATTAGAATCTACTCGACCCTACTCGACTCTATCGACTCCATTCGACTCTATTCGACTCGGCTCTATTCGGCTCTGCTGACTCTAATAGTCTCTTTTCGATTCTATGCGACTCTATTCGACCCTATTCGACTCTCGATTCTATTCTATTCGATTCCATTCGATTAAATTCTATTCGATTCCATTCGATTATATTCTATTCGATTCCATTCGATTATATTCTATTCGATTCCATTCGATTATATTCTATTCGATTCCATTCGATTCTATTCGATTCTGTTATGTTTACACATCGGGACAGCTTTTTTTATTATTACTAACATTAATTTAATATATTATTAAAGCTGTTTTTGTTGCACCTAGCATTTTCCTCGCTGTAGTGAGGTGAAAAGTTGTGTGTTTCGCATGGCAGCAAAGTTTTTCTGCGTCTCGTACTTTTGAAACCCTCGTTACGCTCAGGATTCTATATTTGAATAGAATCCTTCTTGAATCGCTTGCCAAGGTTTCAATAGTAAGTAGTAGCAAGTACTCGCGTAAAAAAATCTCTTTGCAGCCTTGCATAACAAATAACAATTTTATACACTAAACTAGCTGCGCCTCGCTGCTTTGCCTGCATTCCGAAAATGTTGTCCCCAAATCCGAAATAAAAGACCACTTATTTCTTAGTTCATTTAATTACAACATAGTAAAATGAATTGTTAAAGGTAATTTTGATGTAGGTAAGTAGGTTATTAAAAATATGGGCTATCGCATCACCACTGCTGCCATTCTTCTGTGAAATCTTGGTCCGTCGCAAAATGTCTCCTGGAATAAGAAGCACATACTTAAAGCATAGCTCAATCCATCTAGATACAAAGGTTTCAAGTACCTATTTAGACCGTTAGGTATCCGTGGTCAGATAGCTTTGTTAGCTTGATCTGACCACGGACACTGTTTAGTGTCCCTGGTCAGACTAGTTAAATTACAGTGTCCATAGTCAGAGTCTATAGGTATCCATGGTCAGATCGATTGATAGATTTATCTGACCACTTAAACGGTATTCGTGGTTTAATTGATAGCTCAAGTACAGTCTGCTCTACAATCACAACTAAGCTACATATAAATATTATACTAGCTACGCCTCGCTGTTTCTCATGACAGGTGTCAAAGTGAGTTTTTGGGGAAAGGAAGGGATGGGTGGGGGAATTGGGGAATCTTTGACACCTGTCACTTTGTCATCTATCACTTTGAAATCTATCACTTTGACACCAGTCGGGAAATTCCGCGAAAAGCATCTAGTATAAATGTATATAATGTATCTTGTTTGTGATTGTAGAGCAAACTGTATTTAAGCTATGGATCTAACTACAGATACCTTTTGCCGTGGTCAGATCAATCTAACAAAGCAATCAATCAAGCAAGCAATCGGTGTGTTAAAGTCAAGAGTGAATAGGTATCTACTAGGCAAGCGTGCTACACCTTCGACCACATCATCGCTTTCCATCAGGTGAGATCGTAGTCAAACGATTGCCTAGTCCGTAATAAAAAAAAAACAGACCCAAGGGCGGATCCAGCCTTCGAGTCAGGCGGGAGGGGTCACACTGAACGGGTTTTAAAATTATACAATACTAGCTATTCCCCGTAGTATCAATCGCGTCCGTAGCCTATGTCACTCGGGAAAAGTTTAGCTTTGAATCAATTTTCAAAATCAGGCTATAGTTGTAATAATCTCATACAAACATACACAATTTTTACCTAAAATTTTGAGCCACTTAGGTATATTTTTATTGTGTTATGTAGTTATGTGAAAAAACGAACGTGTATGATCTATGATTGCGAAACATGCTATAAAACCAAGACAGCGCGAGCGAAGCGAGCGCAAAAATTTTGAGCTACTCATACATTTATTAGTGTAGTTATTTAAAAAAAACTGAACGTTTATGGTGAAATAGCATGTGTCATCATCATCATGTCAGCCTTTAGAAGTCCACTGCTAAACATAGGCCTCCCCCAAAGAGCGCCATGACGAGCGATCCTGTGCCACCTCCATCCACCGACTTCCTGCGATGGCTACAATGTCGTCGGTCCATCGTGTGGGGGGTCTCCCCACACTTCGCTTGCTTGTTCGTGGTCGCCATTTGAGAACCTTTATTCCCCAGCGGTTGTCGGTTCTGCAAACTATATGGCCTGCCCATTGCCACTTCAACTTACAAACTCTGAGAGCTAAGAGTATGTCGGTAACCTTCGTTCTTCTACGGATTTCCTCACTATCACGTAGTGAAACACCGAGCATAATAGCTCTCTCCATTGCACGCTGCGCAACTCTGAGCTTTTGTATGAGACCAATAGTTAGCGACCACGTCTCAGTGCCGTATGTCATCACTGGCAACACGCACTGATTATAAACTTTCGTCTTGAGGCTCTGCGGTATTTGCGACGAGAAGATATGGCGTAATTTCCCGAACGCTGCCCATCCGAGTTGGATTCGTCGGTTGACCTCTTTCTCGAAGTTGGATCTACCCAGTTGGATCGTCTGACCCAAGTAGACATAGTGATCAACAGCTTCGATAATATCGTTCCCAACATAAACCGGCATGGGTACGACATGGGCATTTGACATGTTCAATTTACCCATGTTCATTTTAATACAGGGTTTCTGCCATGATGACTATATCATCAGCAAATCGAAGGTGAGTTGATGTATTCGCCATTGAAGCTAACACCATATCTGTTCCAGTTCAGAAGCTTGAATATATCTTCCAGTGCAGAGGTGGACAGTTTCGGAAACAATATTGAGGTCACCCACCTGTTGGGAAACAATATTGAGGTCACTGAGCATTGTGATTAGGTCTTCCAGGGTTTCAGCCATGATGACTGTATCATCAGCAAATCGAAGGTGAGTGATGTATTCGCCATTGATGTTAACACCAAATCCGTTCCAGTTCAGAAGCTTGAATATATCTTCCAGTGCAGAGGTGGACAGTTTCGGAGAAATAACGTCTCCCTGTTGAGAGCCATTCTGATCTCGTATAGGCTGACGTCCGGGATATCTTCGGTATAATGTCGGGTCAAACGGGCTCTTGCATCGCTAGTCCTGCTAGGAGGACTACGCGATGAGGTGTATAATTGTCCATAGAACTTCTCGAGCTCACTCAAAATCTCTGGCTTCGACGAAACGATGCTGCCACTGTCGGTTTTCAGCTTCGTCAACAGGCTTTGCCCAATAGACAGATCTCTTGCGAACACTTTGGAGCCCTTGTTCCACTCTATTGCGTTCTTAATACAAGTAGTATTATAGGAACGCAAATAGTGTCGCATCGACTTGGAGATCTGTTTATTAAGCAAGCTGTAACTCGACATATCCACTGAAGACTGCAGCCTCATCTCGCCTCGTTCTGCCATAAGTTTGAGTGTATGCTCAGAGAGTTTCTGTGTTCTTTTTTAGCGGGGCGTCTTAAAGAACTCCGACCCGACCGCGTGGACAATTTCCACCAGCCCGTTATTTAGTTCGTCTACTGTATCGCATTCGGTAAGGATTTGGAAGCGATTTTGGAGCTCCAACTGAAAGCTCTCGGGGTTTTGGATTTAGGCAGGACTTGGGCGAAGAGTAGATCTCATCAAACGAGACCTCTGCAGCTTCACGTTAATATTCAATGAGCCTCTTACCATGCGGTGATCACCGCCGGTCTTAACCCTGTTGATCACAGAGACATCATTGAATATATGCCGATTGGTCGTCAAAATGAAATCTATCTCGTGCTTATAACCGCCGGGGTGCAGCCACGTCCATTTCCTAGAGGGGCGCTTCTTGAAAAAGGAGTTCATCATAAAGAGTCCCTCCTTCTCCATGAAGTCGGCCAATCGCTGACCCCTTTGGTTCCGCTGTTCAAATCCAAACTGCGCCACTCTCAGTTCATCGCCATTCCTCGTGCCCAGCCGTGCGTTGAAGTCCCCCATCACCACTGTGAAGTGTGTTTTCGGGGCATGTATGGCATTAGAAATGTCATCATACATAGCCTCCACTTCATCGTCCGGGCGTTTCGAGTGTGGGGCGTACACCTGTATGACCTTCAACGAATACCGTTCGGTAATTCTGAGTATAAGGTATACCACCCGGCTCGAAACGCTTTCGATCTTCACAATGTTGTTGACGAGGGACTTGTGGACGAGAAACCCGACACCATGTTAGGACTGCTGGTCGCCCTCCCGGTAATAAAGTAAGTTGCCAGAATTGAGGGTCATCGTAACCTCTCCCTCTCTTCGGACTTCTGATAACCCTATAATACCCTAGCGCAACTTACTTACTACTTCTTCCAGCTCTATCAACTTCTCATCGGTCCTCAAGGTGCGTGCGTTATAAGTTGCCAGGTCCAGAGATCGTGGGGGTTGGTAGCTGGGTCTCTGCCGGAGATTCTTAGCATCCCGTGCTCCGCCGTTACCATGGCTGCTACTGGTGCCAGGAATAACGGAGCCGCCGGGGACAGGGGGCCGTGTTTTTGGTGTGTCTATCATATTGGTGGGGGTTTGCTGTAGTCACCACGCTTGGCAGGCGGATTGGTGACCGCAGTGTTGCAAATGTGCTCGGGGGACGCTGCTGCCCATCTTCCGGTGTATAATCCCTTAGTCGCCTCTTACGACATCCACGGGAGGATTGGGAGGGGTCTTATTCTAATCCGAGACCGCCACGGCCATAGCATGTGTACAAAATATATTATATCATTAAGAAAACGCGAGCGTAGCGAGCGCGAAAATTTTGAGCTATTTCCATTATATTATACGAATGTGGAAACAGAATATACCATTTAACAAACGCAAGTGTAGCGTACGCGAAAATGTCAGGTAAAAATTAGACATTAATGGAATTCCTCAGCTTGCGAAAATAGGTAATATCACAAAGGCGCTAGCAAAGCTAGCGCAAACATTTTGAACTATTTGTGGTCGTGCGTATGTGCGTATGTGGTCGTGCGTATGACACTGAGCAGATAGATATATGAACGCAGCCAATAATAACAAGGCGCGAACGTAGTTAGCGCGATAATTTTTAGTTATTCTTGAAATGTTTGTTTAAACTGAAGGAAAACAAGATGCGCTTTATCCTTCATTCAACAGGCAATAAAAGAACAAGGGCGCGAGTATAGAGAGCGCAAAAATTAGGAGGAATTTCTAGTAACTTTATGTTACATCAAAACATGATATTATTATAAAGGCGCGAGCGAAGCGAGCGCGGAAATTTTGAGATATTTCTATTAGTGGAACAAAAACATGATTACGAAAATAACAAATGGAACTAAAAAACCTTTGGTTGAAATAAGCCCAGGGGGGTCATGACCCCCATGTGCCCTCCCCCCCTGGATCCGCGCTTGATCAGACCACGGATACTTAACGACTCTGACTAAGGACACTTTAATTTAACCAGTCTGACCAGGGACACTAAACAGTGTCCGTGGTCAGATTAATCTAACAAAGCGATCTGACTACGGGTACCTAACGATTTAGACTTGTATGACCACTTAAGAGGATAGTCGCTTGACGAGACCTTTGCAAAGAAGGTACTTAGTAAATGTATTGATATCTTCTTCCCTCCCCCAATCCCTTTTACGAGCAATAGAGGGAGTTGCAGGTCGTGAATTTTAGTAGTCCAATTTTTGTGTTCTGTGGAAAAGCACTTTCCACCCCCTAAATTGTGATGAAATCTTTTGTTATTAGTGTCAATCGCTTGAATAGAATATATAATCTACGCTTATACGTATCATTTTTTGAAAGAAACCTTTTTTGTTTTTGAAATAGAGCATTTTAAATTTATCATAGTTTCAGCTCAAAAAACCGCCAGCTAAGGTGGCTATAACTTTGAAGATGTTTTTTTTTAAAAAACGATGACTTTAAATACGAATAATATTTAGTGGTAGATAAGTGTTTTTTCTTTTTTGTATGGACAAGGCCGCCATATATTGTCTCCCTTAACTACGTTACAGTACTACTAGTGATACCTACTACGTTTGTATGATAAGGTTGCTGTATTTTTGCAACAGCAGAAGTACACCGTCGCAACAATGTTTTACAAAATAACAAAAGTAGTGTCCGACTCGCGCACCACTCGTCCCAACTCGTCGCTTAATTTTGTAAAATGTACTGTAAGTAACACTAATGAAGCTCTCTTTTCAATGAGTTTCTTTGAGTCGAGTTGGTGAGGAGTCGTAATAGTGTGGAACGGTCTTAAATTTGTTTTCTTTCACGGCAACAAGCAATTTACTTGTCGATGGTTTTTTTTCAAGTTATCGCTCATATTACTCGCACTGTTCTGCAGTGCGATTACGTAATGTTGATCATGACGGTTTCAAGCCGTAAAATTCAATAATACTTTGCGATAGAGTCGATTTTGCTATGTAAAAAGTGACAATCTGATTGTAGCCAAGATAGATTGTCACTTTTTTCATAGCAAAATCGACTCTATTGCAAGGCACTAATGAATTTGACGGCTTGAAACCGATATGATCAACATTACGTAATCACACTGCTGGTAGCCAGCTAGCCTAAGAGCTTCAGTTAGTTCATTGGCCCAATTACAGAACTTGGCTTCAGTCAGATTGTCACATTTTTCATAGCAAAATCGACTCTATCGCAAAGCATTATTGAATTTCACGGCCTGAAACCGTCATGATCAACATTACGTAATCGCAGTGCTGGGCCCCGACCACAGAACTTGGCTTCTATCGGATTGTAAATATCGGTATCACTAATGCCTTGCGATAGAGTCGAAATTGCTATGAAAAAATAATAGTTTAAAAAAACTAAAAAACACGTTTTATATAGAAAACCAAACTAAAAAATAGAAAATAAATTTTAATAGTGTAAATAAGAAAAAAATGTTTTATTTCAAAAAAATCGTGGGGTGCATGGGTCAATAGTTATAAATATTTCATTGACAGATATGAGAAGCACCCCACGCTTTTTTTTAAATAAAACTTTTTTTTCTTATTTACATTATTAAAATTTATTTTCTATTTTGTAGTTTGGTTTTATATATAAAGCGTGTTTTTTTTTAGTTTTTTAAACTATTATTTATTTTCTACTTATTATTTTTTTTGTTTTTTTTTCGAATTATTGCATTGTCATCGGTCTTTGACAGGTGTGCAAAATTTGAATGAAATCTGACCGTTTAAAGTGGGTCAAAATAGCGTCCAAAGGAGTCGGTTACAAACACACAAACATACAAACACACAAACATACAAGAAGCTAATATAAAGCGTATAAAAAGTGATAATCCGATTGTAACCAAGTTCTGTAATAGGGCCACTGGTGTCAATTCCGTCCGTGACCTTGTTCACTTCACATGTTCAAGAAAAAATACAAGGAGTAAAATTTAAATTCTTTCTTCACACAGAAATGCAATGTACCATTCGACCCGCAGTGCAAGCATGGATCTTATCGATCGATAAATTTACCGACTTTTTTTAAATAAGTTTCACGTTAATGTTCGATAATACGAGTTTAGTAGCACGGAACGTACTTATCGACAACGACATAAATTCGATAAATCATATATAATACATAGATTTATATCAACAGAAGGAAGCATGAATCTTATTTTTGACAATTGTTGTCGATATAATGTCGGTAATTTTACCGAATTTATCGAATTTTATCGGCTTTCCAAAGTTACACGACAAACTATTTTTTGTAAATTCCTTTTCGGATTATAAGCCAAAACGTGGAGGTGTCAGAACATCGTGAGGCAAGTTTCAGGGATGCCAATGATCCTTTCGATCTGGAAGAACAGCATTTTAAGATTATTTTTAGAATTTATAAGGAAATTTCCCTCGCCCTCATTCAAGATGTTGAGGGCGTTTGAGAAGGAGTCGATCTAATGGACTGCCTGCGCATGTTGTAGTATCTACTTTACATAATAATACCAAAATACTTAGTTACGTTTTTTCTATTTCCAGAAATTATCTTTTGTTGTGATTGTGTCCAATGCTCTAATTATTATGGTACCTAGTAGGTACTCAGTCTAAAAAACTACCTGTATAATCATTGTAGTAGGTTCTATCAGCTGTACGCTTTTTCACCGAGGGCAGTTGCACCAACGATGCATCGGCCAGGAATATAATATAGCACTAGGACAGCGCACTGTCAGACTTGTCAGGGAGGTGTCTCAAGCAATTGTGCAACGAGTTATGGCTAGTTATACTTTAGGTTAGGTTCAAGGAATATACTACTTTATGGTAGTTAAGTAGAATTCCAAATGACAGAAGTTTCTCCGTAACAACTCAAAATAATAAAATTCTGCCAAATTGTGTCAAAAAATTTTTTTTAGACTATTAGTCGTCTATCTAATATATGGTATAGTCCACGAGTTGCCATTTTTTAAATAAACTGTTACCGGTCGATAAATTTATCGAATTTTATCGATCGATAGGATCCATGCTCGCAGGGTAGTCCACAGTCCGGTTCATAGTCCACAGTCCATATAACAATAGTTTGTGTTATTGTTATATGTAGAACTGTGAACCGGTCTGTAATTTAGCCATTATGATCAGAGTCAGTGTCTCTGGTCATAAGTCAGATCAATCTAACAAAACGAACTGACCACGGACACCTAATGTTAAAAATAGGTCCAAAGCTGACTTAGGCCACTTTTAGCAAATTTTTATCATTTTTGAACGTATGGGTCTTGTTTTATAATTAACCCACAACTATGAAATTGGTATCACAACAAAATTTGACATATTATCTCGTACTTTGTGAACACATTAGTATTGTGTGATAGTCATTGTGTGATTAGTATGAATTCACTCGATAGAAAATAAAATCAAAGGTAACACTACTATATTTTTAGAACATTGATTGGAAAGAGACCCCGTTACTAAATGATATCAAAGATATACCAAGAGAAAGAGCTTATTATGATTGAGAAAATGGCTAGACACTTTTTAATTCAAAGCTTTAGATTTCCTACAAATAAATAAAAACCTTAAATTTTACTCCCGAGACGTATCATCTTTCCCGCTCTACTTTATCACGGATGAGAGGGACATAAAATTCACTGACACCCGGCCTTAAGCGCTGTTTTTCGTGAACAAGGTCCCGGAATAAGCTGATGCCAGAGTTGTAACCAGGTGCCAAGTCCCCTTACCTCCTGGCAGGTGGCGTGGCGGGAGTGGAGGGACCATCGCGGCGCGGCGAGCCGGGCTGGCGGCGCGCCACCTCTCCCAGCAGAGACAGGCACGACCGGGAGAGACGCTGGGTGAAGTTCTGCCAGAGATAAATCTCTTAGGGAATCCACCTCACACCAGAGTATTTTAACCAGACGCTCCCCAACTCCGCACCTTTTCGCCCCGCACCTCAAGAACAAAAGGCGTGCGTGCGTAGACCCGCGACCTAGATAGATTGTCTTGAAGGATCTCTTGTCGCAATCATATTCTGGGATGACATACACGAAATGAATATCGATTTATTCCTCAGAGATACACTTTCCCCGTAGATACACTTTTAGAAAAGTTGCGCTTCTGTTCCTTAGAGATCCATTTTCGGCTAAAAAAGTTTTTCAATCCCTATTTCGTTTTTTATTATTATTCCCCAGAGATACACTTTCCTAATACGAACCAAACTAAGAAAAAAATATTCACTTGTGCAGTCACTTATTTTAAAAAACATAATAATTGAAACATTGCCAAAAATAAAATTAACTATTTCTATTTTCAAGGGTGAAAAAGAAAACTAAGTTAATAAAAATTAAACAATAAAAATTAAACTAATCACTGTGGAAAAACACTCAACACTGTTTTTTTTAAACGGATGAATGAGAGGCGCATAGGGCACTACTCCATATCGATCATTCAATTTATCTTCAACAAAAAAGTGTCTCTATGAGGAAAGTAACTTAGGAATAATTCTATTTTATGCACAAAAGTACCGAAAAGAGGTGTACTTTTCGATAATATGTATGTTTGTCCACCTATTTCTCGGAAACTACGAGTCTTATTGCAATAATTCTTGTTGTGACAGTTTAAGTATCTTTCAACTTGGGGAATAGTTAACGTTTCATAAAAATCGGTTCATTAGTTTATAAGATATGGACTGTAACTGTTCCCAGAATAGCATTTTTCTTAGCGATCGGAAAATGAATATTTAATTTTCTTAGGCTTACTGTAACGAAACTAAATAGTAAAAAATAAAAACTAATACAAAATTATATAAACCGACTTCAAATTGTATAAAACTTAAAAGAAATAAATAATTCTTTTTTTTTTAGGTCTGTGCCATGTAGGTATGTTAGTGCAAGTACTTTAGTCGGTTTGGGCGTAGCACAGATCTCAATATATTTGAATAATTTATTTCTTTTAAGTTTTATACAATTTGAAGTAAAAAAAAAAAAAAAAAATTTTTAATTAGTTTTTTTTTAACTTATGTCTTGTTTATTTATTTCCCCATGCCAGCCTCTGCCCAGGCCATCCCAACTCCCTAATTCCCATAAGCTGAAGGTCTTATAAAGAATCGCGCATCGATTGAGGCCCGAATCTAGCACTTTTAGCAATTTTCGATCATTTTTGAACGTCTGTATCTTGTTTTATAATTAACCCAGAACTATGAAATTGGTATCACATTAAAATTTGACATATTATCTCGTACTTTGTGAACACGGAAACATGATTAGTATGAATTCACTCGATAGAAAATAAAATCAAAGCCAACACTACTTTATGCTTAGTTATTTTAGCTTTATGCTAATATCAAAGATATACCAAGAAAAATAACTTATTATGATTGAGAAAATGGCTAGACAGTTTCAAATTCAAAGCTTTAGTTTTCCTACAAATAAATAAAAACCTTAAATTTTACCCCCGAGACGTATCATCTTTCCCGCTCTACTTTATCACGGATGAGAGGGACATTAAATTCACTGACAACCGGCCTTAAAGGTCGAATTTCTACCGGGTATTTTCGTATTTAGCTCTTACCGGCAAACAAGAGCCCTTCATCTCGCGAAGGTCGATCTTCCGGAACAGCTCGCAGAGCAGCAGCTCGTGCAGGCTCGGCGTGCGCGGACCGAAGATCTGTTCTATGATCTCTGCCACCTGAGCGGACAACAATTTATTTATACAAGTACATCATTAAGGTAAGAGAAAAAACACGACAGCGCTGCCTAAAAAATAAATTAAAAAAATACTATTACACTCGGGATGATGATTCTAACGATACCCCATAAATCCAAATCTGTTGAGGCGTTTAAAAGCTATGGTGGAATAAAAGAAACTCACATACATACATATATCACACAAATATTACTAGTGGTTCTGTGAGCTGTAGACCTCGCAAACACATTTTTTTTTGCATTTCTACTATAGGTGCACAGTAGCGCCATCTAGATACCATATTGTAAAACTAACATTAATAACCAACCTGCTCCATCTATCTCTGCCTAGTAGGTAAACGGCTGATTCCACTGATGGAAGAAACCTAAATGTGAGCAGCTATTCTGCTCATCATGCCGATGATCCTCAGCAGATCATCATTTTTTTATGAAACTAACGTAATGTTTCAAATAAAAAAAGACCCCCCCCCCTCTTTTTGCCCAATTTTGGGGGAAGTACCCCCTCCAATCAAAAATCCTCGACGACTAGAAATTTCTTACAATTCGTTTTACCTGTATACCAAGTTTCGTGTTATCCAAGTTCTGTATACCAAGGTTGAGAAATGCGACCTGTAGAGGAGAACAGGGATCCAGACATACGTAAGCATTTTTGCCCAAGCTGGAACGGAGATGCTTCGCGCTCCCTCGGTCAATAAAGGCGAAAGTTTGTATGTATGTTACTTCAAACGGCTGAACGGCAGCACCAGCACACATCTCGAACAATAAGTGTCCCAGAAACAGCGCCTCCGTGTTTCAGAACCCGCCCAGCGCTGGCCCTTCGTGGCAGACCTTGACCAGCGTGTTCTCAACTCTGAACGTTGAGTTGGGAATTCAGCGTACAGATCAGCGTGACCTCTGCGTTCTGATCAGCGTGTTACCCAGACCGCATATATGTAAAACTAGCTGTGCCCGCGGCGTTGCCAGCGTGTTTTTTTTCTGTGACATATGGATTGTGAGTTGTTCCAGTACCAAAATTATCAATATACTAAATTACATCAAACTTAATTTACATACACGTCAAATCGTTTTTTATCTATCTACTTATCGGATTAAGATACAATTACACCAGTTTTTAAGTCAAACCCTACGCTATCAATCGGTGAAAACCGCATCGCAATCGGTCCAGTAGTTTATATCGTGATCGTATCGTGTTTTTATCGTGATGCGCGAACAAACAAACAGTCAGAAAAACAAACAGAAAGACCTTTTACAAAATGTTATATTCTTATTATTCACCTAAACCTTTTTAATTACTTACTGCTTTATTATACTCGTAAATACTAGCTGTACCCGCGGCTTCGTACGAGTGGTCATTCCTCTAGGTTAAAAGTACTATATGTACTATTCCAAGACCTAAAATACCAATATAACAACATTTGATCAAAATTCCTTCAGCCGTCAAAAAGAGTTAATCAATTGCTCTGCTTCTACTTATCGGATTGATATACCATATAAACCAGTTTTTAAGTCTCGTAAGCTATCGAACAGTGAAAACCGCATCACAATCAGTCCAGTAGTTTTTACCTAATGCGCGAACAAACATACATACAGACAGACATGATTTAAAAAAATATTATATTCATGTTCAGCAGCTTATTTTAAGTATCCTAGTCTTCTTTGTACAGACTTTTAGATACTTAAAGCTTTATTATATGTATGGATAGATAGATGATGCTACGTATAGCTAATTGTTTTTGCTTTTATCGAGCACTAGCTGTGCCCTGCTGTTTCACCCGCGTGAGGGATGATGATAATGATGATGAAAAGTATCCTTTTTATATCAAGGTATAAGCTACCTCCATTCCAAATTTCATCAAAAATCGTTCAGCCGTTTTAGCGGGAAGGATGATGATGATGAAAAGTATCCAATGTATTATTCCAGGTATAAGCTAATTCCATTCCAAATTTCATCAAAATCTTTCCAGCCGTTATCGCGTAAAAGCTACCAGCCCCAAACAAAACAACAAACAGACAACGTTTCACTTTTATATATTAGTGGGCATTGGGATATACTCCATGTGAACAGCGCGACGCAAGGTCCCCGACAATCTAAATAGGATGATCAGAGTTGTGTGATGTTATAGGAACTTAATAGCGTGTCCCGAGTTCATACCTGCTGCAAGCTATGATGCCAGGATACGTACATGAGGGTAGGTGGTCATCAGGTCGGGCAGCAGCGACAGGTCGACGGCGACGCCGGCGCACATCTCGAACAGCACGTGGCCCAGTGACAGCGCCTCCACGTGCTCGAGCAGCGCCTCCAACGCCATCGGGCAGCTCGGCAGCGCTCCGATCAGCGTATTCTCCAGACCACATATCCTGAGTAAAGGCATGTTTAACGCTTCATGCTACCGCACTAGGATTCGAATGCTGCAGGTGACATGGGCACACACACAAGGCCATTAAACCATGGCCTCCAATCCTACCTCCTGTGACAACCCGTCAGAGGATCACACACTTAGACACAGACACAGACCTCGCCGGCGAGGTCGAAGGTTATTATTAAATAATCAGTTACTCGCCTTCGAGTTTTTTGCCGAATTCTTCTCAAAGTTGTATTCTGAATCGGTGGTCAAGTTTAATTAATCAAAGGGCTCCTAGCCATTTTGTCAGGGCCTCTTGGATCACTACTAACTCTAGCGATCGAAGGGTGTTTTCAAGCTGTAGAGGTCGGTAGAGACTAACAGTATTTATCCTTCATAAAAAAATACAAGGGCCGTGAACAAGCATTTTTACTTATAACACAAATGTTTGCACTGGTGCAAAAGTAGTTTTTACTTGATGCGCGAACAAACTTACATACAGACCTTCAGTAGTGACCCGCCATAGCCGTGATAGGTTAGAAGACGAAGGCGGGAGCTCGCTAAGCTTCGCTGTCGCCTTCGTCTTCTAACTATTCACGGTTGCCACTGAAGGCTGTTGGCAGAAATCTATCTGTGTTGCAATAGCAAATAAATAATTAATAGGTTGGTCTAGTGGCTAGTGACCCTGGGAATGAAATCAAACGGTCGCGGGTTCGAATCCTGCAATGTGCAATCATTTGTGTGATGAGCAAAAATGTTTGTTTCCGAGTCATGGATGTGATATTCGTATTTATGTACGTTATCTAGTGCCCATATTACAGGGTATCCTAGTTTGGGGCTAGGTAATTGGTATGGAATTGTCCCCAATATATTTATTATTATTTATTAATGTTTGTATAGCCACCAAGACACTTTGTGGAATAGAATAGAATAGAATAGCGTTATGTGGAGCGTTATTCGAAACTACCTATACCCGATCGCAGCTCGGCCAGTGACGTCATAAATGTTCGAAACCTTTACGGTGTACTTTCGAAAAATACATTTTCGCTTTCTGGATTTTAAAACATACTCGATGCCAACCACGAACCTCTACAGATTCATGATGCCAACACGGTCTCTGACGTCAAGATCGTTGTGTACGTAATGTATATTTTCGAAATATTATGCAACGACGTCGGCTTTCCTTTAGTTAGTGCATCAGACATTTCTGTTAGTACAACATGTAAAACATTAAGGATTCTGGCACAGAGTACTATGTATATACGGAAATAGAGGCCTATCTTCGCGCCCAATAGGGGTAAAGCTCAGTGGCGCCTCTGTATTTAGCTAATGGAACTATTTCTTCATGAAAAGTTTTTGTTGAGTGCAAAAGTTTTTGAGGCTACTCGGATACGAACCTGGGAATGACGGTACGATAGTTGGGTACTGACACCACTGTGCCACAAAGGATCTTAAACACTGGCCGAAAATTTAGTGTCCGCTTCTGTCTTTTCACTTTGTTTGTAAACAATAAAAAGTGCGAAAAAGTCTTTAGGCTACTCGGATTTGAACCTGGGCTTGACGACACGTAAGTAGGGTTCTGACACCCTTGCGCCACGAAGGATCTTAGACATAGGTCGAAAATTGGGTGACCGCTTCTGTCTTTACACTTTGTTTGTAAACCATAATAATTAAAAACTACCATCTGCAATATTACGTAACAAAACTTGACGGTTTACTTCAGAAAATTACATAAGCCTTAAAAAAATCAAAGAAAATGTAAAAAAACGCACAAAATATGTAACTGCTTATAAATATTGAGGCAAATCATTCATAGCAGCGCGTGGATTCGATCCATGTGCCTCTGGGTTGCAGGCCATACACCGCTTCCACTGTGCCACTCTGACTTGTGGCATAGGTGCCGAATTTACGGTACCGTTTTATAAACGAATGTGCAAGTATTATTCCTTTGAAATTAACATAACTTTAGACTCATACCCCCAGGAATCCCGTATTTTTTCGTGATTAAAAGCGTTTGCTCTCAGCGTACCTAAAACGCAGTGTGCCTAAACCAAACGCGAGGTAGGCATATTGAGATTTAGGTCCATTGACTTTTAGTTCAAGAGCGAGATAGACCCTGTGTGACTTAGGTCCATTGAGTTTCAGTTGAAGAGCGAGATAGGCCCTGTAAGACTTAGGTCCATTGAGTTTTAGTTCAAGAGCGAGATAGACCAAGTGAGACTTAGGATCATTGAGTTTTAGTTCAAGAGCGAAATAAGACTTTATTGTTTACTAGCTTTGCCCGTGGCATTTCCCCCGTGGTTAGTTCACTTAAAAGTAGCCTATATGTGTTATTCTGGGACAAAAGTTTAAATGATTTTAAAGGAGTTTGTATTGAATTAGTTTGACCCAATAGAGAAATCATATCGCGAAATTGACAATGTAAGAAATATACTAATAGCAACATAGTCGTATCACGAAATTTACAATGTAAGAAATAGGCCAATAACGAAATAGTCGTATGGCGAAATAGACAATGAGAGAAATAGACCCATAACGAAATAGTCATATCGCGAATTGGGCAATGTAAGATATAGACCAATAGCGACATAGACGAATAGCTACTTAGTCCAAAAGCTTATTTGAAATGTCATTTAGGCACAACGCGATTAAGGCACACTGCGTTTTAGGCACGCAGAGAGCAAACGATTAAATGTATCATTCATTTTAACACATACTATAAACTTTGACTGTGCCAAGTTACTTCAAAATCCATCCGGTAGTTTCAGCGTGATATGTGTTTTTTTTAAATAACTTGCAACCCCTATCCTGCGGGAACCATTGTTTTTTTTTCGGGATAAAAGTATTCTAAATGTTAATCCATAACACAAGCTATGATTGTGCCAAGTTGCATCAAAATCCGTTGGGTAATTTCAGCGTGATGCGTATTCAAAGAGACAGACAGACAGACAAAAAATAAAAAAAACACTCCATATCGATTTTGAAGTTCAACTCAATTAAAATTTTCAAAAAATATTTAATTTACAGATTTAGCCCAGTTACAGTTTTATTATAGTATATAGATAGATTGATTACGGATCGGAATTTAGGGACATTTTTTTTGTATGAACAGTTTGTCATCAACAAGACAACATTATTTAAAAAATACAACGCTCTTGTAACAGCTACTTTGTAAAACGGATTGCAGAAATGCAAAAGTTATGTTTCCATCCCTTAACAGGAAAATCACCAACAATCTGCTAGGGCTGACTAGGCAAGACCGTCTCATGGTAGGTCTTATCACGGGTCACTGCAACCACTACCATCTCCATAAAACTGGACAGTTCTCTGTGCCGTGGATGTATGATGTGGATGTGTGTGTGTGGAGGAGGAGGTGATTGTGGAGCATGTGCTTCTGCTTTGTGCAGCCACGGAAGAGATGAGATTAAAACTAGACTACTACAGCAGGGAAAAGTGGATTCACAGGCTCAACGAAATACAAACTCCAATATTTTAACATCATCTACAGCGACATCACTGAAATAGCTGTGCCAGCGACCTAAAGCCGTGCTCCGGTACATAAAGGAGCTTGGGTGGCTTGGGTAGATGCTGCCATGGGGAAATGCACAAGCGGGACGTCACTGCAGACCTTACCGCCCCCATCTCCAATAAGAACAATACTTTGAATACTGTTTTTTCTTGTAAAGCATAAATATACCTAAGCTAGTCAAAAGCATAAGCTTTTGAAATTTATATATATATGTGTATATACATACCCACCATTGACTATTTTCTTTATTCGTTTGTTGTAGGAGGTAGTGCTGGCCTCTGGTGTCAGAGTTTGTGAGGCCACCAGAGGGCCGCTGACATGGCTTAACGACTGCTATTAATCAATAACAGCCGGGACCGACAGCTTAACGTGCACGGAGCGATGGAAATCCGCACAAAAAAAGAACACAATACCATTGACTATGTTTCCTATTATTGAGATTGATGCTATGTATGTACAAGCTCCACTAACCTCGCCACCCCGTTCTGCACGACAACGTTCCCCGAGTGCAAATGGCGGAAGGGTGGGAATCCCTTCTCCTTGAGAAACATCAAGCCTTCGAGGATTTGGCGGCCGAACCTCGCCACCTGCCACGCCGGGAGACCGCTGCCGGACGAGCCGTACTTACGAGTGAAGTCTTCGTTCCATGTGCTCTGAAACATAAACTTTTGTTATCAATTCGATTATTTACATACTATATGGAAATAATGGCGAAGTTCATTTACCTACATAATAAAATAGTAAGACAGGTAGAGATAGACAGATAGACAGATAGATGAAGTCTTTATTGAAACACGACAATATAGAACCATACAATTTAATAAACTAGGTCTAACAAAAACGTGTTTCAACTGGCGGTCTTATAAAGTGATCTCTTCCAGACACCACACTGTACGACTAGACGATCGGCAAAGCGCCACCCTTTTATGGTTGAAATACCTCGCACAAAAACGAAGCGTTAACGCTTCTTCATTTATTATAAGAACTGGAAAGGAGTGGAATGCCCTGCCCTCGTCAGTGTTTCCGGTAAAATATATCCCAGGTGTGTTCAAGTCAAGAGTGAATAGGTATCTACTAGGCAAGCGAGCTACACCTTCGACCACATCATCGCTTTCCATCAGGTGAGATCGTGGTCAAACGATTGCTTTGTCGGTAATAAAAAAGAAAAAAAAAAACCTGAACGGTTGTCTTTTTTATTGGAAGAGGAATAACTTCAACAAATTACGGATGGAGAAAGTTTTTTTTATTAACCTATTGTGTCCCACTGCTGGGCAAAGGTATGCCCCATATCAATCCATGCGTCTCTATCCAGGGCTAGGTCTTGCCAACCAATTCTGTAAACATTTAGATCATCACGCCATCTTTTTCGAGGCCGACCACGACGTCGTCTACCATCTGCAGGCTCCCATTGGTGGTGACTTGCCCACCTCGCCGGATGCATACGGACCACATGTCCGACTTCAACCTAGCACTCTTAGAACCAGCATCAGTGATGCCAGTTTACGAGCGCAATGTAGTGCTCCGGACTCGATCTATCCTTTTCACTCCGAGTATGCTACGTTTTCTATGGCTCTCTGACAAACCTTGAGTTTGGACTTCTGCGCCTCAGTCAATGACCAAGTTTGTGCGCCGTAGGTTAGGACGGGCAGAATACACATGATGAGAGTGCGCTTCAGCGACAGAGGAAGGTCTTCATTAGCGTTTTCATGGACCAGTAGCTCTTCCAGGCGTTTTCGATACGACGATCGATTTCTTTATCTTGCCTGTTTGCGAAGGAGACTAGCTGGCCCAAGTAGATATACTCATCGACATACTCCAGTATCTGCCTATCCACCTCAAAAGTGTTGTGTTATGGTCATGATCTGAGTCTTTGATCGATTCATAGTAAGTCCAACCTCAAGGCTGGCTGCGATAAGATCTTTCAGTAAGTTTTGGAATTCGGGTGCATTCGAGCGAAAAGGACGATGTCACCAGCAAAGCGCAAATTGGCTAGGTTAGTACCGCCAACGCCCTTGTAACTTTTAAACTTTCGCGATTCGAACACATAGTCGATCAAGTTGCATTGATCGTGGTCACGAGAAGACAAATAAAGAACAATAAAAGAAGTCGTCGAGGTAAATAAATATTAAGTTTTCAGCGCGATTAAGTCCCGTTTAAATATATAACTATGTCTATGTCCTTATTTCCGGGCAAGACGATCTGCTATTTTCTTAAATATTTCCTCTAAGGTTGCTTTTTTCCAACCACCACGTAACCACTAGGTTACGGTGGCTTAGAAAAAAGCATGTAGGTTGAAGAAGAAAATTAAAGAAAATTAAATTGCCGTAGTCGGGCAAATAATATGGCCGATGACACTCTATACCTGAAGACGAATCGATTGATACCTCGCTTGTCAAAATCGGACCAATAGGGGCGACGCTATGGTATAACATCCACATACCCACAACACATACATACATAGACTGTTAAACTCATTACCCTTCCCTTGCTTCGCCACACTCGGGTAATAACTACAACAAACTCACCAAAAGAAACTATAGCCTACCTTATAAATGAGATCTTTCAAGGTGCCCCGTGCGTTGAAGGGCAGCACTGTCAGTGCGTGTCCACTGCACAGCTCCAAGTCCAGCACTGGGTAAATGTAAGGATGGTGCAGGCCTCGGAACAGCTCCATGACGAGGCCTTTGGACCTTTCCCCTTGCTCTATGGGGCACTTGTTAGTTAATGGCATCTGGAATCAAATTGATGAAGTATTTTTTCGCATACTTGTAGGTACTGATTCCCCCATCACCTTTGCATCACCGTACGACTAGACTATAGGCAAAGCGCCATCCTTTTGTGGTTAAAATACCTCGCACAAGAACGAATCGTTACGCTTCTTCATTTATTATAAGAACTGCAAAGGAGTCCCTGCCTTGTCGTCAGTGTTTCCGGCAATTATATTTTTTTATGAAATCTAGAATGGAGATATCTTATACCCTGGAATAATACATATAATACTTTTTATGAAATCTAGAATGGAGATATCTTATACCCTGGAATAATACATATAATACTTTTTATGAAATCTAGAATGGAGATATCTTATACCCTGGAATAATACATATAATACTTTTTATGAAATCTAGAATGGAGATATCTTATACCCTGGAATAATACATATAATACTTTTTATGAAATCTAGAATGGAGATATCTTATACCCTGGAATAATACATATAATACTTTTTATGAAATCTAGAATGGAGATATCTTATACCCTGGAATAATACATATAATACTTTTTATGAAATCTAGAATGGAGATATCTTATACCCTGGAATAATACATATAATACTTTTTATGAAATCTAGAATGGAGATATCTTATACCCTGGAATAATACATATAATACTTTTCATCATCATACTTCACTCTCAAACTCAATGGCTCAATGGCTGAACGGATTTTGATGAAATTTGGATTGGAGATTGCTAAAACCCTGGAATAACATATAGGATACTTTTCATCATTATCATCATCATCATCATCATACTTCACTCACAAACATCTCTAAACCGATCTCCGTCTTTCCAAAGTGTAACAATACCAATGGGCGACCATCTGGAGGTTTTGGGTGTCGAACTCACATCAAACCTGATTTTTGGGTCTTATATTGAATTTAAAGCCAAGGTAGCAAAAAAACTTGGTATTTTGTCTAAGGTTAGGCGGTACTTCACACCGGGCCAGCTTTTGAATCTTTATCAAGCACAGGTTCGATCTTGTATGGAGTACTGCTGCCACCTCTGGGACGGTTCTGCCAAGTATCAGCTCGAGTCTTTGGATTCAATTGAGAGACGTGCTGTCAGGCTTATTGGGGATGACACTCTAGTAAAGAGTAAGCTTCAAAGTCTGGCGTATCGACGTGAGGTAGCAAGCCTGGCGGTATTCTACAAATTGCACTATGGAGTGTGTACAAGAACTGCACAACCTGATATGCAGTCGATTTTTACTATACGTACTATTTCCCCCGTCACCTTTCCATCACCGTACGACTAGACGATCAGCAAAGCGCCACCCTTTTATGGTTGAAATACCTCGCACAAGAACGAAGCGTTACGCTTCTTCATTTATTATAAGAACTGCAAAGGAGTGGAATGCCCTGCCCTCGTCAGTGTTTCCGGTAAATTATAACCCAGGTGTGTTCATGTCAAGAGTGAATAGGTATCTACTAGGCAAGCGTGCTACACCTTCGACAACATCGTCGCTTTCCATCAGGTGAGATCGTGGTCAAACGATTGCCTAGAAGGAATAAAAAAATATAAAAAAAGGACAACCCGCCGCGGCTTGAGTGAGGAGTTGAAGCGTTTGGGCATTGTTCCTCCTGATGTTCCATTATCGAGAAACTTCGGACCTATAACCGGATACCTAAGTGAAGTTTTAGCTAAAATGGGTCGATTGACACGCTACCATATTCTGTGACGCTACCACCTACACTACATAACTACATTATGTACTTAGTACCTATAGTCGAGCGATGGTAGCCTAATGGTTCTATAGGGCAATTTAGAATCCAACGATACCGGGTTCGAAACCTAGGCTCCGCATCAATGACTTTTCCAAGTTATGTGCGGTTTTCCATCACTTCGTGCTTCGCAGGGCGCGAAAAAGTGAAGTGCTGTCTATCACGGTTGTTATTGATTAATAGCAGTCGATAAGCAGAGACTGGGGCGGCCTGACGAACTCTGATACCAGAGGCCAGCACTACCTTATACGAGAAGCAAGCCTCAAAAGGGTACTGTTTTTTTACCGCTACCTTAGAATTACTATATACCTACTACGCACCGGCTTCAAACGTTTCTCTAAATATTTATTTATACGTCCGCTCCTCTGTCTGCACTATTACACCACAGAATAAACTAATAGTACCTGGTTATGAAGAAAGGGTAGAGCAGAATTAATAAAAAACTGCTCATAACAAACATCATGATAACTTTTAAAAACCACTCGTAAAAAGTATGATGGTATGGAAAATGTGAACGCACCATAAGCTGAAGATACCCAATTGCCCTATTGTCGTCGATGTTTGTAGCTGGACGCATATTTATATATTTTTCTATTGTACTCTCATATAATGGATTATTATGTAGTGGTGTATTTATGATAGTGGCAATAAATTAATTTTTCATTTAATTATTTTTTTCATTTTGGTGTAATAGGCAACATTGATCTACATGAAACTGAGTGTGATATTTAATTTGATAAAGAATTTATAGTACAGTTTAGCACAAAGAGCTTTAGAAAGTTAAGTAAAAATTATGATACTTTGTTACTCGATAACTATTGTTTTGTGCTTCCTGTAATAGTGTTGTGTACTTTGTTACTCGATAACTATTGTTTTGTGCTTCCTGTAATAGTGTTGTGTACTTTGTTACTCGATAACTATTGTTTTGTGCTTCCTGTAATAGTGTTGTGTACTTTGTTACTCGATAACTATTGTTTTGTGCTTCCTGTAATAGTGTTGTGTACTTTGTTACTCGATAACTATTGTTTTGTGCTTCCTGTAATAGTGTTGTGTACTTTTTTTTACTTAAGTAGTAATTTTTGAAAAGAACATTTATTTCGTACTTTATTTTCATATTGCACTTATGGTATAAGCAGAAAAAAGAGCGAAAGCAGAGTGGGTTTTTCTTCAGTGAGAAAATTCACCCTATATCAAGGCCGTAGGCAGGGGGGGGTTTGGGGGTTTAACCCCCACCCCCCCCCCCCCCTCCCCCCGAAATACCTTAGAAAACTACCTACCATTTTATACACTGTAAAAGTGGAGCTCGATTTTTACTATACGTAGGCTAGCTACTACTATTTATTTATTTTGTGACCCAGTTAAAATTACTAAATTTGTAATGTTAACTGGAAAAAATATGGAAGTTTTTGGCAGTTTTTGTTGACTTTTATTAAGAGAGAAAGTAAAATAAAGTATTTACCAAATAATGTTTACAATTAAAGGTAATGTCTATATTAATTATACCAGTCAGTTATGAACTATCAAACATGGCATTGTATCTATCTACTTTTTTTTAAATATTATTAGGACCCATGAGCGACAGTAGTTTATATCCCAGTTTGCTTTTGGGGAAATGATGAAAGTGAAGATACCCGAAAAACGAAGTGAATTCCTGGCTACGGCCTTGCCCTATATCGATTATATTTATAAAAAAATTGTTACGAGTCATACTTTAAAAGCTTCCTCTTGAATCAACCTACGCTTTGGTGAAAACCGGAAGAAAATCGGTTTAGTAATTTCTGAGATATATGTGAACAGACAGACAGGTTCGGTGACTTTCTTTTATAAAATGTACTGATAGAGAAGTAAAAGATAGCTGCTACCAAAGAATAATTATAATACCTACCCGCTATCTAAGTATAACTCAGTTTAAAGCTAACATCCAAATACCTACATTACCTAGGTAGGGTATATCACAATAATTAACTACCTACTGTATGTGCATTGTCTTACCAAAGTGAGAAGTCGATCTGTTTTGATGGAGTTATCGTGGATAGCAAACCAATGCTTGTTTGTACGAGAACCGATTGCACCAAGCTGCGACAGCAAATCGTATCTGAAAAGTTTCAAAATCTTCAAAACGGTCCCTTGTTCAAAATTTTGTCTACATTCGTAAATCGTGGTCACACTAGTGTGACAAAACGGTGTGACCACGAGTCCGTCGCCAAACTTAGTGCCAAAACCTTCATAGCCTTCAAAACTTAGTACCACACTTTTTTTCTTTTCGTGAAATACGTTAAAACTACTGGACCGATTGCAATGCGATGTTTTGATTAAAACTGGTGTACTTGGTATCTCAATCCAATGCGTAGGAGCCAAGCAATTTAATAAAACCTCTATTAATTTAAAAGTGTGGTACTAAGTTTTAAAGGCCAGAGTATTTTAATTTTGTTTTTGACTTACCTTGGAGATTGCGATAAATATTCTGTGCATATAGCTAACGCTGCTGAACTTTCCATTGTTCTTTCAACTCTGTCAAATAACAAATAAAAATCATAATTTTGTGTATAGCAATAAAATAATAGTTTTATTTGAGGCCTCGCATGTCGCATGAAAGAAAACGGGTAAATACTAGGGCATGCAAAAGTCGGGTAGTTTAAAAAACCCGGGATTTTCGAGTTTTCAATTTAAAAACCGTTTTTTTTCGAGTTATACGGGTTTTTCGAGTTTTTCTTTATTTGGGCCTGGAAAGAAATATTATTAGTGTGCGTATATAAAGAAGAGGCTGAAATGTAATTAAAATATGTTTTACTTTCGTGTTCTTATTTTTTAGCTTTACCAAGAGATCAATCAAGTAACATTTGGTATATGTACTGCGAGTATTAATAGACAAAGTAACATTTGGTACTAGTAATAATAAAAAACTGACTGTCCGTCTCCAAAATCGGAGCACGAATTCTAACGAATTGCAAAAAGAGGTGAGACAGAGACGTTATTTCTCCGAACTGTTCACCTCTGCACTGGAAGATATATTCAAGCTTCTGAACTGGAACAGATATGGTGTTAACTTCAATGTCGAATGCATCACTCACCTTCGATTTGCTGATGATATAGTCATCATGGCAGAAACCCTAGAAGACCTAAGCACAATGCTTAGTGACCTCAATATTGTTTCCCAACAGGTGCATCTTACGAGTAAAATGAACAAGGGTAAGTTGATAGAATAATGACAGAGCTACTGAAAGCAGGTGGAACACCGGTACTTAAAATCTTTCAGAAGCTGTTTAACTCCGTCATCCTCGAGGGTACTACGCCAGAGGCGTGGCACAAGAACGTAGTGTTGTTGTTCTTTAAGAAAGGTGATAACACCCTCTTGTAGAATTATAGGCCCATTTCGCTGCTGAGACACGTCTATAAGCTGTTTTCGAAAGTAGTTACAAACCATCTCGTTCGTCTCGCCTCCCGAGCAAGCTGGATTCCAGAAAGGCTTTAGCACCGTACACCACATTCATACGCTCCAGCAGATTATACAGAAGACCGAAGAGTATAGTCGGCCACTATGTCTAGCTTTTGTAGACTACGAAAAAGCCTTTGATTTAGTCGAGACCTGGGCAGTGCAACAGTCATTACAGCGGTGCCAGATTGAATAACGATAAATCGAAGTGTTGAAGTGTTTGTACAGCAACGCCAATATGACTGTCCGTTTCCAAGATCAGAGCACGAATTCTATCGATTTGCAAAAAGGGGTGAGACAGGGAGAATCTATTTCTTCGAAACTGTTCACCTCTGCACTGGAAGATATATTCAAGCTTCCGGACTGAAACGGATATGGTATTAACATCAATGGCGAATACATTACTCACCTTCGATTTGCTGATGATATAGGCATCATGGCAGAAACCCTTGAAGACCTAAGCACAATGCTCAGGGACCTCAATATTATTTCCCAACAGGTGGGTCTTAAAATCATCATCATGTCAAATGCCCATGTCGCACCCATGCCGGTTTATGTTGGGAACGATATTATCGAAGCTATTGATCACTATGTCTACTTGGGTCAGACGATCCAACTGGGAAGATCCAACTTCGACAAAGAAGTTAACCGACGAATCTAACTCGGATGGGCAGCGTTTGGGAAATTGCGCCATATCTTCTCGTCGCAGATACCACAGAGCCTCAAGACGAAAGTTTATAATCAGTGCGTGTTGCCATTGATGACATCCGGCACTGAGACGTGGCGTGACAGGGTATCCTAGTTTGGGGCTAGGTAATTGGTGTGGAAATGTCCCGAATATATTTATATTTATTTATATACAGTAACTTAAACTTAAAATTAATTCTTTATCAAGGACAATCTTTAAAAAAATAATTAGACTAAGACGATTCCTAATCAAATCAAAGTAGAAATGGTGCAAATTTATTACTAAGGTCCTACGTCAAGTCGTAAAGGGGCCGTTATAATAAATCTGAACCATTTCAATATTTTATTTAACTTTTTGTGACCCTAGTCAAGTTTTTACTTTGACAGTAAAAACTAACTAGGGTTACAAAATGTACAATAAAATCCGCCGTTACTAGATGACTCCCGTAGTCTCGTAGCGCTGGCTCTCAGCGCCTCACTCATTCAACGTCAGACCAAAGCCTAACAAGTAACAATATTTTACTCCCTAATACCTCATAATTATTATAGATTGTGGTCAGCCTGTCCAATTTATTCGCTCATTAGAGTAGAAATAGGGAAACAGTAAGTTTTTGAGTTGTTTGATTCTTTATTATGGTTCTGGTGGTAGTATTTTATACAAACCATCAAGAATGAAAAAACTCGAAAAACCCGAAAAACCCGGGTTTTCAAACTTAAAAATCCGAGTTTCAAATCAGTCGGTTATTCGGGTTTTTCGGTTAATCGGGCATCCGGTTTGCATGCCCTAGTAAATACCTAACTTTTAATTGGTATTAATAGTGTTACGGACACTGCACAGGCGCGAACACAAGCCCCGCCCACTTTGATGCGCGGGATACGTAGCGTACTAATTATCATAGTTTAAGTTTGTATATATATATATAAAACAAATAAAAAATAAGTATATAAGTTGAGAAATAAATATTAAAAATCGATCAGTCTACATTTGGAGCTTGAACAAACAACATCGTGTTTTATTGAACTACAGTCCACATCGAAGCTAGGAACCCGAACTCTACAGTACTTAGCTTGTAGACCTTGCGATCCATCGTCTACAAATAGGTACTTAGATATATGTTTGACCGCTATACACCCGATGTTAAGCCCTGGTGCGGTCGATGATAGTACACGCTTAATCTAGAAGTAACCTATTCCTTCGGACTTCAAGACCTAGTTAATCCAGGATTTATGCATTATTAGCTGCGCCCTGCGGTTTCACCCGCGTGGATTATGATGATGGATAATGATGAAAAGTAGCCTATGTGTTAATCTTGGATATAAGCTATCCTATTACCAAATTTCATTGAAATCCATTCAGCCGTTTGAGCGTTAACAAACATACACACACTTCTTAGATAGATGGCGCTAATCGGTTTTTATGCACTTTATGACGTTTTGTATGGACTGTCTGTTCTAATGTCAGCTCGATACGAGAGTACTCATTTTTGAAACTCTAAGCTCTGATTAGCCTGTTTACTGCAGTGGCTACACTTCCCTGATTTATAATAATAGTGTGATCTGTCTAACATCCGTAAGAGCGCAATTGAGACATTAAAAGTCAACCCATCTTAGAAGCTTTTCTTTGTTTTTAAATAACGTCTTAGAATCATCCAAACACATAAAACACATTTATTACCCACCTTGGTGAAGCAGGTGGTTCAGAAGGGCTGCTTTTACCAGATCCGGTGCCCATGAGAGATTTGTTGAAGAGTAGTTTGGCCAGAGAATCGATCTTCTGCGCGACCAGAGGCGCGCGTTCGCAGTTTTCCTCTACAAATGTTTAATTATATTATTTACTAGAATTACATTACCTCTAGTCTGTTATACTGTAAAGGAAGGAGAGGAAGCCTTCTATAGCGTAACCTAGGATAGGAGGGATATGATGATGTGCCAGATTTAAAAATGTTTGTACCTATATTCTCGTACTCCTACGCTATGTGCTAAACTTGAATGAATAAAAAAAGCAGAAATAATAATCAAATTATAAATACTTGAGCTGCAAGCGCTCGATGATGCTTCACCATCTTCTTGCTTTCCCCCTTCTTCCGTAAGCAATAAATAAAATAACAAACGTAAAATAACATCCAAACTAAATGACTCTACTAACATCTAAACTAAATGACTCTACTAACATCTAAAACTAAGCGGAAACAGTAATACTTACAAAAATAACATCCAAACTAAATGACTCTACTAACATCTAAACTAAATGACTCTACTAACATCTAAAACTAAGCGGAAACAGTACTACTTACAAAAATAACATCCAAACTAAATGACTCTACTAACATCTAAACTAAATGACTCTACTAACATCTAAACTAAATGACTCTACTAACATCTAAACTAAATGACTCTACTAACATCTAAACTAAATGACTCTACTAACATCTAAAACTAAGCGGAAACAGTAATACTTACAAAAAATCACAAACAACTAATTTTGCATAATATAATACAGTAGGATAGGTTAGGTTAGTATTTTATTAAAGCTCTACTAATAACTTCTCGTACGAGTTGCATGGTATAGTATAGCGGTAAACGGAACGTGGCGGGGATCTTGACACAGTCAAAGTTTATATAATGTGTTCATATGTTGAATACTTTTTATCCCGAAAACTGACTGTGCCAAGATCCCTGCCACGTTTCGTTCACCGCTAGACTTACGTGCCGCTAACTATAACAAAGAAAATTACACACCAACAAAACATATTTTTTTGTTTGTCATATGACGCCCTACATATTGCAATCACGTCGGCGAATCTTTGCGCCTATTTGGCCACGATGACTAAATGAATAAATAGTAAGAACGCTGAAGTGTACTTTATTTTGTTATGTACACTAATGCATCTCCAGTTTTAGAAAAAACTAATTCCGACTTCAAATCGGATACAGAAAGTTTTTTTTTATGTCAGTATTACATACGCTAAGGCGACTAAAGTAAATAGGTAGGAACTTCACTGGCACGGCCTCACAAATTTGAATTATTTCTCTCTTTTAGGTTTTATACGATATAATTTTCTTTAAATTAGTTTTTATTTCTTACTTTTTAGTTTCATTAAAGTAGGCATAAGAAAATTAAGTACCTACTTATTCCGTTCGCTAAGAAAAAGTACATACTGGAAACAGTTAACAGTCCATATCTTTTAAACTACGAGTACCTAACGGATTTTGCTGAAACTAAAACTGTTTCCTAAACTATTACATTCAGAAAGAATTATTGCAATTGGAAGTTTCCGAGAAATACGCGGACAAACATACATTCATACACACAATATACCAAGTTTCTCAAATGTATGTTTTTTTTTTTGTATTTTTTTTTATTTTCAGGACAATTCCACACCAATTACCTAGCTCCAAACTAGGAAACCCTGTATTGGCTGTACTAGATAACGGATAAACATACAAAGATACCAATATTACATCCATGACTCGGAAACAAACATTTCTGCTCATCACACAAATGATTGCACCTTTCAGGATTCGAACCCGTACATAAGTTCGCGAAATTTGGTATATTTGTTCAGATACTCATACCTACACCTGTATATTAGTCTATATAGACTAATATACAGGTGTCCCGAAATACTGCAGGTACTTGCAGAGGGGCAGGGCAAACCAGGAAAAATAAAGAAATAACAAACTTTAAAAAAATAGTAAGTAGACATGTTAAAGTAGTTGGCCACCCAGGGTCTCATTTATTTTTACACCACAGTTACTCAAACTTAACATTCAAAAAGAAAAACCCAAAACTGTGAACAAGGGTAACGAATTTTCCCAAGTTTACAAATAATTACATAGGTTCAATTTTTTTATTTTTTTTCTTATCTGCCTTGCCACAAGTACGTGCAGGATTATCCACGGGACAACCTGTATATGAATATTAAGTTTTTTGAAAATATTACTTACCTACATATTACGAAACACGAAATACATACCTACGTACACGAAATTTGGTACATATGCTTAGACTCTCATATAGACTAACATATATGAATATTACGCATTTACAACAATACTCGTATTACATACATACACATCAAGTAGGTTCTCCAACCTACTTTATTTGAATTCGGTGAAACAATATCGCAGAAATTGTCTTTAATTTTACCTTCGCTTTCCTCTTTGTCTGTAGAAACGGAGCGGATGCGAAAGGCGTTCCTCTTATTCGCGGCTGCAATGGATTCTGGATTCAGTTCCGCCGCTGACTGCGCCCGCCTGCAGGCTCCACGACGCTTCTTCTTCCTGTAGGTACTCCTCGCACGTTCCTGGTAGAATCTGTCGTGACCAGTGGTCTCTGATTCTTTAGGACCCTTGTCCTCGTTGCCAGCTTGTTGCATATGCTTATACAAGTTGAACATCCTCCCAGATTTCTTCTTCAAATACGATATAAATTTTCCAAACGTATCTTTCATCAATTTCGGCTTGTATTACTTTGGTATGCTACTTATTCGCAAAGTGCACTGAGCAAATAACATATCTTTGCGATTTGCTTACGTGGATGATATTGTGTTTGTTTCTGACAACTTACAAACAGAATTCTCACTGGAATGCTAAATAAGTGTCGATACGACCGCAATATTCCTATGACTCTTTGAAAAGTATGTCAATAGTGACTAATTGAAGCCCCTCAAGTGAGGTATTAGCGAGCTACTACATTTACTTACAGGTAGGTACCTACCCATCTGTGTTCGATGTCAGGCCAGTATTATCTATGTTAAGTATTACGTGTTTAATTCAATACAAAAATGAACCATCATAAATACTTTAATGCTCATTATTTACAAAATTGTCACGGGATCCTCACACAATGAGGACCTTACAAACGAAACAACGAATAATACAAAACAGCTCAATCTCTCTTTATTGGATATTCTAAGATAGTAGCGTATTCCTCGCTTATTTTAATAAGCATTAAATATGTAAATGTGGTCTGATACGAGATTCTTAAGTAATATGGGATAAATCCTCGCCAAAAATACCATACTCCGCGAGTCCTTAATTTCCTTAAAAAAATATGTCTTTGCGATACTTCATCCGTTCTAATTTGGAACCTGAAAAAACAGAATGTTTACTTAAATCATTGAGTACTAGAACTTATTTCGAAGATCCAAGGGCAGGCTCAATACGAGTTATATAGGTATGGTGAAAAAGGATCCTTTTCTAAATCTATCAATTAATAAAGCAGTAAGTAAGAAAATTCTGTACAAAGAAGACCATTTAAATATTTTTTTGCTACTTACTTAAACACTATAATAATTTTTTAAAAAACCTGTCTATCTGGATGTTTATTCTTGCAATATGTAAAAACTATTGGACCGTTGAAATACGGGTTTCACTCTTGGATTGGATAGCCCAGGGTCGGCGGGGAGGTGAATTTTCCATACAAACTTAATACCAAAATAATTTGTGATTGGAGCATATTTCCACAGTGTTATGATATTATTCGGATTCGGATAGTATTTATCTAGGTTCCAAACAGTATTTTGTTTTCAAAATACTTACTTGAAAGGAAATTTAAACGAAAATTCCATTTTGCATTTAAATAAAGTGCAATATTTGCTTATATTTCGTTTCGGGTATACTACTCGCAGCGAATTGGATTGTGAAGTTAGGCTCTGTAAACGATTGCGCAGGTACTGCTGTGAGGATAAAACATCATAAAGTAAGAGCGAGATAGAATATGCGAAAAATTTAAGCGAGTGAGCGAGGCAGTTATACGTTATATTACGGCAGTTGCGCCTGAATAATAGTAGCTTGCAGACAACTTCAGAGACACAAACTTCCGCTGCGACTACTGTTAGTATTTTTAAAACAAAATATTGTTGGGTACCTAGATATACACTATCCGGATCCTAATAATATCATAACACTGTGGAAATATGCTCCAATTACAAATGATTGTGGTATTACGTATGTATGGCAAATTCACCCTCCGCCGGACTCTTACTTTAAAAATCTGGTGTACCTCTGGTGAATCTTGATGCGGTGAATAGAAGCGGAGTAATCAATAAAAAAACTATTTGATTGCTAAACGAATTTCGTTTAAATTTAGTATATTGTACTTTATATGTGCTTCTGGTCCTAGCCAGAATAATTTATGATCACGTGTGCAAATCCACGGGGCGCAGTTAGTCCATAATAGGCTGAATCCATGACTATCATCATCACTATCAGCCTGTATCAGTCCACTGCTAGCTAGACATTATGATATGCCCCTACCAAAGCGAGCCACTGAGCTTTGGCTCTTCCTTTCCAACTATCGCCAGCCATCTTGCGTATATCTTCGCTCCCAGGTCGCTCCATATAGCCGGAGGGCATCCTAAGATTCCTACGCTACATTTGCTGATTCGTGGTCGGTTATATCGGTCCTTCGGCAGTTATGACTGTCTCTGCCACTACAACATCCTATGGACTGCAAGTATGTCAATAACTTTGGTTTGCGCCACTGTGCCCTCCACCTTGTTAGCAGCTACTTATCTTAAAGGACATACTTTGTTTTGACGACATCCAATGGCAGGGTCAGTACTGCAGTCAAGAACCCTGTTATGAAAGACGAGAAAACGTGTAGTCTTGCTCTTCGCTCCCGCTTTGACAAGTTGTAGTGTTTTTTAAGGTACCTCCGAGTCTGTGGAAGATGGAAGACAATAGTTTTAAGGTACCTCCGAGTCTGTGGAAGATGGAAGACAATAGTTTTAAGGTACCTCCGAGTCTGTGGAAGATGGAAGACAATAGTTTTATGAGACACAGTTAAATAAAGCAGAACAGGTGGTAGGTATTATAGTTTGAGTTAAGCTCTCTCAAGAAGAATACCTGAATTGAATGACACGTCAAAATAGCTTAAAACTTTTATAATGGGTTTGTTTGTTTGTATGAGGTAGTGCTGGCTTCTGGTGTCAGTTTGTCATGAGGGTCTTTGATATAGGTATATAATAGATTGTTGGAACCAACTTTGAAATAAAAATTAGGTTATGTTCTCAATTCTACGCATTAAACACCTCGTACCTACAGGTCACCTTATGCCACCTTATACCTTCAAGCCCACAACTTATACATAAGTATTTGTCCTTTGTCTGATACACGCCTGCCTATAAGTAGAAGAAAAAAATTGAGTACGTAAACGTTTTTTATTTATTTAGCTGGTTGAGGTTCTTCCTTGTATTCTAACTGATTTTTCAAACAGGATAGCAATGACATAAGTTCTAAAACTAAAACCCGACTACAGTCGGGTAAAACATAGCCTATGACACTTTTGCGATGAAGGCGAATCGATTGATACCTCGCTTGTCAAAATAGGACCAAGTTTTTAGTTTGAACACATAACCCTTCCTTTGCTTTGCCATAGTCAGATAAAAAAAACCTAGGGCACATTATACCTGAAGACGTATCGATTGATGCCTCGCTTGTCAAAATCGGACCAATATTGGTGACACTACGGTGGTAGACAGTTAAACTCCTTACCCTTCCCTTGCTTCGCCGTTCTCGGGAAAAAAACCCGATAGTATGGGCACTAAGCCTAGAATGACACAGGAATAATACTGTAATATCTACAGAGGGGCTTGGAACAGAACAAGCCTCTAAGGTCTCTTGGTCCTCTTGGTAGTCTCTAATTTGTTCTTCCAGCGTTATTACGTAAGAAAATCTCATGCTCTTTTAGCAAGGCTAAATAGATAGATAAACGCTTTATTGCACACCAAAGAAAACAAACACAAAAATATACATTGAACTTAAATCTAGTACAATGGGCGGTCTTATCGCTTTTTTCAAACAACCGTTGAATGGAGAGGATCACATTAAGTTGTCATGGACGTTGCTAACAAAGTAAATTGTTTGTTTGTCGTATGAGGTAGTGCTGGCCTCTGATGTCATAGTTTGTCAGGCCGCCCTAGGGCCTCTGACATGGCTTAACGACTGCTATTAATAAAATAATAACTATTATAATAATGCTATTATTATAATAGTTTTGTATTGATTAATATCAATAGCAGCCGGGACCGACAGCTTAACGTGCCCTCCGAAGCACGGAGCGATGGAAAACCGCACATAACTTAGAATAGTAATTGGTGCGGAGCCTGGGTTTTGAACCCGGTATCGTTGGATTCTAAATTGCACTATAGAACCGTTAGGCCACCATCGCTCTACAAAGTAAATGAAACAATAACTTAAACTAACTTGTTGGTTTTGAAACACGAATCGCGGCTTAACGACTAACCACATAATCAAAAGCAATCAAAGCTTTTATTAATGACCTGCTGTACCCACGGCTTTATAATAATAATAATAATAATGTTTATTGACATAATAATTGTACAGAACAGTAATGAATCCATAGGCTCCCGAACTAGTAAGAACTGTGTTTCAGGAGCCAGTGACTTCTCCCATATATATATATATATATATATATATATATATATACATATATATATATATATATATATATATATAGTACAAATTATGCCTCATTCAGTTAAAACCCAAACAAACAAAAGAAAAACATAATTAAATTACACTAAAAATAAAATTTAAACAATTTAATTAAAATTAAAACAATGATTCCACAAACAATGATGTTAGTAGTGAATCACTGTTTGTGATTGTAATGTAAGTGTGTGTTTGTGTATGTGTGTTGTATGTATGTGATCATGTATGTGTGTATTATTTGTCTAGTAATATTGCCAGTAATGTATGTATAACTATATTTATGAAGCCTTCAAAAGTATAAATCTGATAACATTTTTTCAATTCCGTCATAGTAATATTTCTTTAACCAGTTAACTAAAGTGTTCTTAATTTGTCTATTACTATGTTTTTTAACGTTATATTCCTTGTTAAATTTGTTGTATAGGTGTGGAACAACAACATTATACTGTTTATGCGCAAATTTATAAGAATTCTATGCATTATTTTATTCCAGAACCATAAATACCAATATCATCAAGCTTCGGTCAGACGACAAAGTATTTATCGATTGCTCGACTTCTACTCTTCGGATCGGAAAAAAACATGTACATCAGTTTTTAAGTCAAACCCTAAGCTATCCAACAATGGAAACCGAATTCCAAATGGTACAGTAGTTTTTACGTGTTGCGCGAACAAACACTTTTTTCTTTTTTTTATTGTAAACACTTTTTGTTACCTTATTATGAGTATAGATAGATGATTTATTGTAATTTTCAGGTGGAGTGATGACTTGCAGAGGCTGCTGGCAGCGACTGGATGATGAGAGGCAGTCCAGCAGTATATATATGCTGATGATGATGATTTTAATAGCTATCTCACCACTGTATAGCCCGTGATTTGACTAGCAGTTGCGAAAGCAGACCTCGTCAGAGTGAGCGTTCCACCACGCCAAAGAGCGAAGAAACCCTCGGTCGTCCATATTCTGGAACACAAGTCTAAATTTAGAAATAAATAGTATTGTCTATTGGTTATAGCAGCCAAGCTGATCTCATAAACTCTCATCTGCACAAAATGTGGTCGACCTAATAGCTCTCATGTTGTTCAGCCACCGTACAGTAGGTAAGTATATTGTAGCTTAACTGCTCACATGTCGCGGCGCACACTTTTATTCATACAACAATAGATAACGTTGTTTACGACTTGTGCGGGTCTAATCGAATGATAGAGACGTACATGAAGACGTGTTTTTATTTACCACAACCAAGGCTGATTTACTTCTGTAGTATATAAATCCAGAAGACCGTTCCGGAGACTCCAGTTTATTGAGTAGTATATAACAAAAGCGGCCATGTTTATCTATACCTCGCTGTATAAGGCGCTTTTGATTCTATACTACAGATTTGTAGACCATTCTAAGTATGTAGGTACTTATGTATACAAAGATGCGAAACGCGTAACAAACGAAACAACAAGGCAAATAGCAATCCTTTCCTTACTGTTTTTAAAGTAAGAAAGATCTACTTTACTTAATTCAATTCAATTTATTCAATAATGATTATTACATCATGTCTCAATTTATATAATAATAATAATTCAAAAAATAAAATTAAGCAAAATTATTACGTTAACACAAAAAAAACATAATAATAATAGCAAGTAGTAGTAATAGTCAGTAGGTAGTCAAATAAATTAAAAACATAATAAAGAAAATAAAATAAAATAAAAAGTCAGGATCTTATTACTTCTTAGATATTCATCCATTGAGTAGAAACACCCTTTATGCAGGAGTTGCCTTGACTTAACCACAGAATAAATAATAGTTAACTTAACCCTAAAAATATTTGGACTTTCTACAATTTTTAATTCAATAGGAAGAATATAAAACAGTTTTTTTTTTCTGATGGCTCGTGCAGTGTTTTGTGATATTTAACTTCGGAGCAATTTCAATATCTTTTCTTCGCGTATCTAATCTATTTAATTTTTGCTCAACGGTTTCATATTTGTGCCTTTTTTCCACAACATAGTGTGTGGGATAGCTATAAATATTTTACGAACCAGTGCGAGGGCCGCGTAACATCACTGTGACAATGGTAGGTACACGCTAGTATAATTTTTGTTTTTTTAGTATGGATAAATGCTGTTGGTCTCTACCGATCTCTGCAGCTTCACCGGACTGGGTCATGCGACACCCTGGATCGCTAGTATAAGTAGTGACAAAATGGCTATTAATTAATTAAACTTGATCACCGATTCGGAATACAACCTTTGAGAAGAATTCGGCAAGAAACTCGAAGGCGAATAACTGATTAGTAACGGGACCTCTGACCTCGCCGGCGAGGTCTGTGTCTAAGTGTGTTGATTCCCTGTTGAGTTGTCAGAGGACATAGGATTGGACTAGGCCATCGCTGCCAGTACTTTGGCTGCGATGTCATCGTCCGGACTCACTTGTATACGGCATGAAGTGCACCTTTATACCGGGGCGGACGAGTTCCGTGCGCTTCGGGGGAGCATGGGTCTCTTCGAGTATCTGCCATCATGCGTATTAGGACCAAATCGGCCGGGTTCCCCGCCACGGCGCCGACTACCCCGGCAAACAGTCCTATTGCGACCTTGTTCTTTAGGCCTGGGACGATTCCGTATTTGCTGGAAGGTATCTGTTATTATTTTGTATGCCTCTAACTAGCTTCAACTTTTCTCAGTTCAAAGAAGAGTTAAAACAGGAAATGATCCGTCTGCCGAGCGTGGAATTATATACGGCAATTTATTTTATTTTAATGATGATGAAGAGCCGTATTGGTCTGGTACACTAATCTATACTTACCTATAGTAAAGCTGTCATCATTTCATTTCAGCCGTTAGCAGTCCACTGCTGAACATAGGCCTCCCCTAGTAAAGCTGTAAGTAACAAAAAGTCTGTGTATAATGAAGATAATTTAAATAAAATTGGTCTAAGGGGCTTAAAATAACCTACTGAAAAAGAATAAATTATTTTTTAAATGGTGTCTGTCTGTATGTTTGTTCGCGCATCACGTAAAAAATAATGGACTGATTGCAATGCGATTTTCATTCTTGGATAGCTTAGGGTTTGAGTTAAAAACTGGTGTACTTGGTATCTCAATCCGATGAGTAGGAGCCAAGGAATTTAATAAAAGCTCAATTAATTTTAAAAGTGTGGTACTACGTTTTGAAGGCCAGATAGTACGGTTTACGGATAGTAAGCCACAATAACCGTTTTTTGTTATAATTAGTCAGACTAAACTCGATAAAAAATCGCACTGCGAAGCCGCCTAGCCGAGACGAGTCACTAGTCAGGCCGGTCTCACTCCGGTCGGCCTTCTCTTGTTTATGTACATACTAGCTTTACCGCCCGCGACTTCGTCCGCGCGGACTAAATTTTATCGCGAAAAAATGCATCCTATGTTCTTCTAGGATATTACAAACCAATGCAAAAGTAGATGTAGCACCAACGCTCTTGTTTTTGGACAGACTTGTTATTTCCTTTCAATGGCAACCGTTCCTTACAGGGAGTAATCAACATATTTACAATTTTCCGGGTTAAAAAGTATCCTATGTTTGATTCCAGGGTATAAGGTATCTCCATTCCAAATTTAATCAAAATCCGTTCCGCCGTTATCGCGTGAAAGCTCCCCAAACAAACAAACAAACAGACATCGTTTCACTTTTATATATTGGTATGGATGTAGTTGAAGTTTCTGGGCACTGGAAATCAGTACATTTTCTTAGGGAGTGAGTCTTCTTGAGAGTATAATAAGTAAGTAGACTAACTTCTGATGCTTCTCATAGAGCGCGTTGTAGACCGCGAGCTTGGTGGTGGTGAAAGTGGCCTGGCGCAGGATCCCCGCCGTCCAGCCGTTGAAGAGGGCGGACACTCCTTCGCAACGTATGATCTTCTTCGCCATCACCTGCGTCGGCATGTACATCGCATGCACTTGCAGCCGGACCTTGATCAAGTCCAGGGGGTGGAGCAAAGTGGCCACCAAAGCACTGCAAAGTGATCTTTGAGTACTGAAAAGTATTGGCAGTTTCCCTGCTACTCAAATTGGTATCGATGTCGTAGCGATATCATAGAATTGATCATTTCATGAAAGTGTTGGCCACATCATGAAAAAGTTATATTTCATGAAATTATCGTTATAATTTCCATATAGTTCGCAGTACCAACAACCGGTGGGGGATAAAGGTTCTCGAATGGCGACCACGAACAAGCAAGCGAAGTGTAGGGAGACCCCCCATATGACGGCCATATGAGGCCTATGTTCAGCAGTGGACTTCTAAAGGCTGACATGATGATGAGGTTCGTTTAGGAGTTGAATCAGTTTGAGGGTTGTTGAGATATCGTGAACTAAAAGCCCAAAATAGAGGGATACAAATTTCAAAGTGATACATTCAAGTAGGGACCTAGGCATTCTCCTTTTAGGCAAACTAAACTTATAGTTAGGTAATATACATTTTAGACATCCTGCTTCTTATTCATTGACTATTTATAGTCCCAAAGCATTGTAGGTAGGTAATTTGCTTGTTATTAAATTGGCGTGATAGCGTATTATTTAATCTGTGGTGATAGGTATGATTGCAGTAGTGGCATCTATCACTTTAGATAGCTCATAACCGCTCGAACAACGACTACTATGTACATACGGAAACGCTCGAACCCGGTACGGGACGTGTTGCGAACCCGCAACACGTCCCGTATGCCGCTGCGCGACGCATGCTCTTTGCAATTAGTGAATAACAGTACAGGCTCAATACGAGTGGTACCTCTGGTTGCCGTTACACTGAACAAAAAACGTATTCTTTACGAGCGCTCGCTTTGAGCCTCTAAAACGCACTCTAAATTATTCCTTTAGTTTATTTAACTGTCTTGTGGGATAGCGCCATCTATTGAGTCATGTGCCGCGGCGGCATGGGTGGTGTGAGTTTGAGTCCCGCAATTATAGTTTCCACGAATCCTAGCTTAGAAGTAATTTATTAATAAACATCAGTTTACGTTATCCGACAAAGAACTATGCCGGATTGCCAGATCCGGCCTGACGCGCTGATACGAAGACCTTTTAAGGTAGCACTGGTCTTACCCAGATATCCCGCCAGCTATCACTTGAATGTGGTTCGGAACCTTGTGTTTCGGCTGCACCTCGGTGATCGCGTCCTGCCACGACACCATGCTGCACAGAGGATTGATTCCAAACTCACGGTGAACTAAAGTATGCCAATATTACCATTTGGTGCTATTTTAGAAGCAACCGAGACTAGAGATTTCTGCATTAACTATTTTTATTTATTTATTTTATGAGCATTGATTACCTAAACCAAAGAGTATATAAAGAAAGAGTACCTATATAAATACTACGTAAGAAGAGACGGGACTGACGTATATTGGAACGGATGTTGTGAATATTGATACTTTCTCTACGACGTGCGCTGACTATTAGACATTTCCTTCGCCATTGTGCGCTGAGAATAAGCTCAACATACCAAAACTAATGACCATAGGTAATAACACTCTACATCGAGCATGTTAGCCAACATCAGAAACAGAAAAGAATGTCTGCAAACATAGCACATTTTTATCGATATCGATATTTTGAAAAAAATAAATTATTAGAACTATTTTAATTTATGTGGGGTTTATAATAATAATATGTTTTTTCTAAGCATGTGGTTTTTATTACATACAAAAATAATACAGTACACAACACAATTTATGTCTTTTTCCTTGAAAATAATCTCTAAACTTCCTTACTCCTTACTTAATATTACAAACTAGCAGTGGCCCGTGATTAATAGCAGTAAATAGCAGATAATATGGAGTAAATAGCCATTTTTTTAAATTGGGTTGTTTCTTTTTGTTGTCGGTGTGTCGGTTTAATGTTTGCCATAGATATATTTAATTCATGCAGCTTTTCGATCGGTATGCATATGTCAATACCTATTTAGGTACCGGTCATTAGTATCCAGTTTTTGCACCTGAAAATAAGATTTTTAATGAAAGTTGGAAGATTAAGCGGTTTTAGGCTACGCGACATTAGGTATTCTAAATGTATACTTTTACTACGTTTACTATTATATAGCGTGGAATGCAGTAGAACTTAGAATAAGATTAGGAACCAAATGTCGGATAACGGGTTAGAAAAACTATCGATAACACCGGTACCGCTCTAGTGCTAGCAAGGCTATGTTATTTTGTTGAAAACATCATTATTTTCTTGTACTTAGTAGATTACCGAATAGATTTACCACTTACCTAATGATAGGTTCAGTGGAAAATAAGCCATAAATGTTCGTTTTGACCCATCGCTCTAACAGATCGCAAACCATAAATTTCGCAAGTTTTATAGATCATTGCATAAAACTTTCAAACTCAATCACACTATTAATTATTTCATGTAGAAAAAACACTTTCAAAGCATTAAATACATCAACATACGGTAATTATCACAAAAGCAACCTGCCTAATAATTTTGTAAACAAAGTTAAACCACAGAACACATATTCATACTGTCATAGCGAAGGCGTGCAAGAAGGTCATGCATTTATTGAAGTAGAAAAGATAGCCGCCATAGAAATTAGCTCACGTTTGATACAACAGTTTTTTATTAAGCTGTTGCGCCAAACTGTATTAAACCTTGTTGAAAAATTATGTCACTTTGATGTCTCTTGAATTTGTCTTAATAATAAATTAAACAGAAGAGTCATAGAGAAACAATTGAAACTTTGAAGGTACTCGTATACTCTTTGCTTTGAAGAATTCACAGTCCGTATTGAAACCGTAACCACTTCCTTTCTCTACATGATTGAAACAAACATATTACAATTTCCAGATCTATACTGTTGTCTGTGATGTTCATCATCATCAGCACGTATTAATACACTGCTGGACATAGGCCTCCTCTTTATTGCGCCATTCATACCGGTCCTGAGCCAACCTACTCCATGTTTTGCCTAGAATTCGGACGATGTCATCCAGCCATGGCGCTGGTGGTCTGCCAACTGGTCTAGTATTTCTTCTAGGCCACCACTCCGTTACCGATTTTGTCCACCTATTATCTCTTTGCCTAGCCAAGTCAGGCCTGTCTCACTCGGTGTAATTGCGCGCGCTAATTTCTGTAACGCCTTCGTTTCTCTATCCGTGGCTTGCCGCGAGATAGACTAACGTTCTTTCGTTAGAAAGAGAGACGCATATAAAATGATACGCATCATGGTCGTGCAACCTGAATTGCACTTTATTGAGTGGCAGCAAGAGCCGCTTTTTATTTAATTGTCTTAGTGGAGTGCGAGTTCTGTACGTTAGTACTATTATTTCTTCTGTGGCCAAGTGTTCATATAATACAAAAATGCAAGTATTGGCGTACTTACTTACATTTTCAAATTTATTAATGTTTCATTAAAATTTTACTCATTTTCTAAAAGTCTACAAAATGGCATCAAATTCACCGGGGTGTCCAAGGTAATCAAATTTTATTTTAGGAGAAGAATGAATTAAATTAAAAAAGGATTTCAAAAAAATATTTATTAACATATCCTATAACAATGTTAGTCACAAATCATAAGTGCGTCTAAAAATAGTCAATATAGCGTATCACATGGAATTAACATTTAAAAGTTAATGAAATTTAACATTTTTATGAACACATCAACATCTATTAAATAAAATGCTCAGCAACATTTAAATCTACAATAATTATAAATAAATCACTTTAGAGTCGGATCCATAGCTATCCGCATGGCACCGCATTATTACATAGTTCTATCCCTTTCTGTCTCACGGAGTCTTCTTTTGCTAAAAAGAGAGAAACAGTGCTGGCACGCGGTCGCAATCTATCTCATCAAGAGAGGCCGCCCGCCATCGTTGCTTTTCGTTCTAGCGAACGAAAATTCTAGTCGATAAAAAAGGATAGAGCATGAACAGGTTAATCGATAAGCTTAGGAAAAATCATCGTGAATGTCGATAGCATGTTTTTTTATTGAGTTTTCGATTGAGAGGGAAGCTGACTTAAGGTCGTCGCAAATCATAACGACGATGACTCGAGACCAACTCGACTCAAAGTAACGCATTGAAAAGTGAGACCAACTCGACTGAAAAGTGATCTTTAAAGGGTCCTGTAAACTATCAAATAATTTGTCAAATTTTACGTATGTCAAACTGTTTTAGCGTCAGCGAGGGTGTTTGATGATTTGTTGATTGTGCTCTGTGCTTAAAATGTTTGTCAAATACGAAAATTTGACAAATTATTTGGTCGTTTATAAAACCTTTATTATTTGATTGTTTAAGGACTTTAAGGGTCTTGACCCTTATTACCCTCTAGAGATCACTTTTCCATGCGTTACTTTGAGTCGAGTTGGTATATCGGGTTGTCGTCGATATGATTTGCGTCGGCCTTCAGTCCGCTACCCTCACTTGTACTGTTATTTATTCTGTGCGCTCACAATCAATAACTTTGACAAATTATTTGATTGTTTACTGGATGCTTAATAGTGTTACATATACAGCACATTTTAGTTTAACAACATTAAACAGTGAGCGACGTAAAATGTGCTATACGTAAGCACAATTAGAGCTCATATTTCTAAATCAATGCTTCACTTTACTTCGATTCGAGTTGGTGTTAATATGCGCGGCAGCCCTTACTGTCTGCGTGGCAGCGTTTTTTCTCAGCACCTCACACAAGGATCGGTTGCACATCGCGAGCTGCTGACCTGACCGCTACTGCCATTGTCGACTCGCATGACAATAGCTGGACTCGCCTCAACCGGTCACACAATGAGAGTAGCTGCCGAGTAGTTGTGGCATAATGGTGGAAGGCGAGTAAAAAATAAAATGTTGAAGTAACCTGTATGCGAGCTACTGAACGACTCGCACATGACAGTTACTCGTATAAGGCGGTCACACGATGGAGTTGCAGTAATTCGCTAGGACGCTCGCTCGCGCTGTGTATTCTACACACACACTTTACCGCAGACGATACCATGTGATGCTTTTCGTGTAAAGAGTAACTTAAATCGAATTATTGTCGATACTCTAGTCTAGGCAGTTACAATGGAAAAAACCTATAACTGAGCGAATTCGAACCTTATTCTGTACAACTTACAATAAAATGCAATTCTGAAAACTTGAAATAAACTATAATATAAATAAATAAATAAACATCTAATAATAATAGTATAATTTATCATCCAGCACTGAATTAATTTATAATCTCAATCGAATATTTTGAAATAATAATATCAATTAAAAAACTTTTTGAAAATTAAGTTATTATACTTATTTCTATTATACTTAAGTTATTATCTCAATGAAAATTAGTTTTTAAAGTTCTTGTATATGTTTTAAATCAAAACACGCGAAACAGCTGGTTTTTATTTTTTTTTATTTTTTGTGGTTTTATAAATATAAAAAAAAATAACAATCATATATTTACATCAACAGACATTATATTTTTAAGCTTCATCGAGACTGGTATTCAAGTTCGCTTTTAGCGTAAAAAATACAAAACATCTCCAAAATAAAATAAAAAAATGTAAATAAAAAATATTACCTTACAAGTTAATTATACATTATTAAATAATGTTTTGGAAATGTTACCTGGTAGAGAAGAATTAATAAATTATTTCAAAAACATATTTCATCCTTACTTTTGGCACAAACACATGCCAAGTAGGAACATTAAATAACAACATTACAAATTATTGCAATAGAAGCTACGCCCCGTGGCTTTGCCCGCGTGGACAGATTTCCGGAGTAAAAGAAAAAATTATAGCCTATGCTCTTCCTCATGATGCAAACTATTTCATTATCAAATTTCATCAAAATCGGTCCACCCGTTTATTCGTGAAAGGAAGGCAGAGAGCCTAAAGGTGAAGTGTTTTTTCCATCGGCATTGCAATTCATCGAGGCAATGCCGCAAGAATGTTATTTTTATACACAAATATACACTTTATTTTGTTGTTTGTATAATATCTATACAAATTATGTACTACATATTAGAAAAATACAAAACAGGCACTTTATTTTGCATATGAATATAACCTACGTTTAGTTTGTGCTCTTAATTTAAATTTAACAGGTTTCATAAAAAATAAATAACTTGTTATATGAATAATTTGCAGTTCTGATTTACAGTTAATAATTGGGGTGAAGGGTGAATTGTCAAAAAACAATAATCATATTTATAATTAATATTATACATAATTTTACTTTCGTTTGGCGCAGACAGAATCGCCACAAATGCTATTAATAATTATATATATATATATATATAAATCTGTGCCATCAACATCATTCATAAATAGTCCAACAATAACTAAATAAAAAAAACATTCCTAAAAATCTATCATACAATATTACATTAAAAAAAAGAAATTACATAAAACAACACCCGAATATATTTTGATTGCATGTTTTTGAAATTCGAAAAAGGAACGTGCCAAAATTGTATTTACATATCCAACGACAAAAAAAAATTGCAACAGACAAAAAATTTTGAATCTCAAATTTTTAAAAGTTTTTGTTCAAAAGACAAATAATTTAAAAAAAAATGTTACCGGCAATATGTATAATCCGGTATTCTATACAATACCTAGGCAATGTACAGAATAAGTACCTAAAGCGTTAAGGTAATGTATGATATTCATTTTATACTTTGCCTAGGAATTCTATACAATATCGAATGCGTAGCCGGCAATGTGTGCAATGTGTGGTTTTCATGATACTAAAGGTGTACAAAAAGATAAGGTTTAAAACTAAAAAAAAAACACGAAGACGATCACGGCCAAGTGGGGCTTCCGCCTCGTCTGTATTTATCAATGTTATGTAAGTAGGTACCAACCCAGGTGGGTATAAAATGATGAGGTTAGGTTAGATAACATTGATAAATACAGGTCAAACTCTATTTATTTTACACATTGCCAGTGGACCGTAGGTATTCTATACAATCCCTAGGAATTGTATACATTACCTAGGTAAAGTATATAATGGACAATAATATTTATAATATTTCAAACATTGCCTAGACGCCCCAGGTTTTCTACACATTATCTAGATATTGTATAGAATACCTGAATTATACAGATTGCCGGTAACATAACACTTCAATTTAAAATAAACGTGTAATTAAAACCGCTTTATGATTCAGTAACATTTGTCTCCTCTTTCCTTACACATTTCTTTCGCAACGTTTCAACTGCTCCCTTTTACTTATAAGACAAAAAAATAATTAAAAAAATTGAAAAATTTGAGTGTAATAAGTTTGAAGCCTTTGTCTGAAATTGGCATTGTAGCTCCTAGCTCCCAAACACTTGAACCAATTTTAATGGTTTTTTTTTTTAATGGGATAGTTTGAGATTGTGGCTACTTTTATATCATGATTTAGCTCTTATGACACTTTGTGAATGTATACTGGGCAAAACTGCGGGTAGAAAATTGAAGTTAGTTTTCAAATGATCATAGTTCCGATGGCATACTGCATATTTGAGGGTCTGCTGAGTAGCATATCAAATCAACCTGAACTAACTGGATCAGTGGGAACAATTGTTTTGTTTTTAATTTTTAAATCTAAGTTTGGTCGGGTTTTTGAATGTTGACCAAAAACATGTGATTTGTCCTGTCGTTATCTCAAACTGAGTACTTGAAGTACGCCGTGTTCATCTGCTCTAAGAATATGAAGGTGAGCACTGTGTGGGGCCCCAGGCGCGCGTAGTACGGGAGGAAGCCCTTCCAGAGTGACAGCACGCCCTCGTTGCGAAGAAGGTCACCTACCACTGCCATTTGGCTCTGGCCTTTGGCTGCGTTTTGGATTCTGGAATGTTGGATTTAGCATAAGTTTTCGAAGGAGAATTTATAATATATAACAATATATTTGTCTTAAAAAATTTGAATTTTACTATTTTTTTTTCTTCTTTCAATTAATTAATGCAATTTTAAACTTTAATATTTTTCTCCTTCACAATTATGTCATTATTTTTATGTACGATTAAACAAAAACATGTAATGTTTAGAAACAGACTTTTGTTTCGGCAAATGTACACTTTTTTGGAGAAATAATCATTTATATATAGATTCAGGCGTTACTTTGCGGAAATCCATATTGAAAATGAACAGAATAAAAATAACTCCTCGAGTGCTGGACTGAGAGAACTCGACGAGTCAACATCACCTGAAGATGCCTCGTGCAGAGGCGAAACACGTGTCGTATTGATGTCAGACGTTTGGTATTTGGATCAAGGTATATGTTTTTTGTTGTGTATTTATATTATATGTATATGAATATATAAGTGTTACGATACTTGTATTTGGGTAAGGTTTGTTTAGCTTGGGGGCTTTTTATTGTGTATATATATTTATATATATTATTTGTATATAAGTGTTTTTTCTGGCCTCCAGGCCTTAGCTTTCATTTCATTTATATTTTACAATAGTTCAATTTGGGTAGGGTTTGTTTAGCTTGGGGGTTTTTTATTGTGTATATATATTTATATATATTATTTGTATATAAGTGTTTTTTCTGGCCTCCAGGCCTTAGCTTTCATTTCATTTATATTTTACAATAGTTCAATTTGGGTAGGGTTTGTTTAGCGTGGGGTTTTACTTGTGTTAATTTTACCATTTATCATTTGTCTGACTAACAGTTTTGGCGGAAGTAAGCTACATATTTTTTTATTTTGTTCATTTTAAATAATCATTTGTTAATTTGTACAGATGGAATTGTTTTAAAAACAAATTGCGACTAGTGCCTACTACATCACCTCTTAACATTTGGACACGCTGTAGGCCTGTATGTAGCGACTAGTGCCTACTACATCACCTCTTAACATTTGGACACGCTGTAGGCCTGTATGTAGCGACTAGTGCCTACTACATCACCTCTTAACATTTGGACACGCTGTAGGCCTGTATGTAGCGACTAGTGCCTACTACATCACCTCTTAACATTTGGACACGCTGTAGGCCTGTATGTAGCGACTAGTGCCTACTACATCACCTCTTAACATTTGGACACGCTGTAGGCCTGTATGTAGCGACTAGTGCCTACTACATCACCTCTTAACATTTGGACACGCTGTAGGCCTGTATGTAGCGACTAGCAAAATAATTGCCTGAGTGATATACTTTCCGAGATGTTTGTGTTCAAACATATATTTTTTCGTTGTTTAATTTAGATACACATGCTGCTACCTTGTTTTTCTGTCTTGGTCAGGGAACCATCTTAAATATAACTGTCTGATGAAATTAATATCTTAGACAACAATTCTGATCTGCCCCATCCCATAGTTGTACTACAAATTAATGTCGTAGACAACAATTCTGATCTGCCCCATCCCATAGTTGTACTACAAATTAATGTCGTAGATAACTATTCTGATCTGCCCCATCCCATAGTAGTACTACAAATTAATATCGTAGACAACTATTCTGATCTGCCCTATCCCATAGTTGTAGCACAAATTAATGTCGTAGACAACTATTCTGATCTACCCCATCCCATAGTTGTACTACAAATTAATGTCGTAGACAACTATTCTGATCTGCCCCATCTCATAGTAGTACTACAAATTAATGTCGTTGACAACTATTCTGATCTGCCCTATCCCATAGTTGTAGTACAAATGAATGTCGTAGACAACTATTCTGATCTGCCCCATCCATAGTAGTACTACAAATTAATGTCGTAGACAACTATTCTGAACTGCCCTATCCCATAGTTGTAGTTCAAATTAATGTCGTAGACAAATATTCTGATCTGCCCTATCCCATAGTTGTAGTTCAAATTAATGTCGTAGACAACTATACTGATCTGCCCCATCCCATACTTGTACTACAAATAAATAAATCGTGAAGTTTGAAGAACATTTATAATGTTTGAACCTAAATATCTTGGAAGGTATATCAACTAGGCGTTTTTTTATGGAACACTTTTTATTACTAATAATTTTTCCTATCGATTGAGACTAGTTTAATTTATGGCCCAAAAATCGAGGTAACCTATGTTTCATTTATTTTTTAACCTGTAGTGGTGATAGAGAAGTGATTAGTTTTAGCTACTGACCTCGTTTTGATGATGTCGACGGGCATGGACGCGATAGTGGTGATCAGGCCGGACACCATGGACGCGCAGAAGTGCAGCGTGACGCCCTCCGGCACGTACCCCGCGAACATCTCACGAGCCTAAAGGAATTGAAAATAACTTATAATCGAAAGTACTGAAACAATCTATGTTTGGAGTTTCACTAAGGGATCGAATTAGAAACGAGGTTAACCGGCAGACAACCAAGGTTACCGACATAGCTCTGAGAATTAGCAAGCTGAAATGGCAATGGGCTGGCCATATTAACCGTTGGAATAACAGTGTTCTCGAGTGGAGACCAAGAATTGGCAAACGTAGTGTAGGACGTCCACCGGCTAGATGGAGCGAGGATCTGCGCGAGGTTGCTGGCAAAAAGTGGATGCGAAGAGCCGAAGATCGGGCCAAATGGCATTCGTTAGGAGAGGGCATGTCCAGCAGTGGACGAACACAGGCTGATGATGATGTTGACGAAAAGAAAGAATGCGATCAAAAATTTAAGTGAGAATGGTTGCTAACCAACTTTAAATGATTATACGAGTAAATTCTAAATAGTCATTTGAAATAAAAAAAACATATCATAAGAGAAACCTAAAGATGATTTTCAATTACCTATTCAATGATAACCCACTAAACATAGTTCGTAGACTTTCATTTGTTATTTTTGACAATATGGCGTCTGGTTGTCGCCATATTGAGTTTTGATTACTGTCATGTCTATAGTGACACTCGTAAGATTAAGACGAATCGATTGACGTAAGAATCATCAAGATCTGCCCATTCGTTTGGTCTTTGTAGCGCCACAAAGGAACAGACATACATGCAATTATGTAGGCTGATAAACACATTAATTACCCTGGGCTCAGTCGGGTAAAAACAACTTACACGTACATTCATTATACTATTATTGATAGACACCGTTCATCGGCACGAATGATGAAAGTCAAAGATTATAAAATTAATAGAACATATACTTGTCAATTATTGTAAATGCCTACTTCAGTTCCTACTCTTGGAGGCTACGAAGATTTCACACATTTATTTTTCTTTAATTACAATCAATTATAGATTAGATTTAAAAAAAATATATACCCTCGAATTTATCAAGTTTATCACTTTTATGGTTTTCCTAATAATTTATTTACTTTTTAAAGATAATACAGCCAAGAGAAATGATAAATGTATAGATTGCTCCTCCTTCAAACAATAATTGATGAACTTCATCGAAAATACATAGTCATTTTTAGATAAAATGTAATGAATAAGACATAAAAAAAGGAAATTAGATTTTAAGCGCTCTTCTCAGCTCCCATTATTTTTTAAACTGGCTTATTACCGGTTTCTAAATTACTTACGTTCCTACATTTATTACATGTCCATAGGTAAAATTACTTACGTTCCTACATTTATTACATGTCCATAGGTAAAATTACTTACGTTCCTACATTTATTACATGTCCATAGGTAAAATTACTTACGTTCCTACATTTATTACATGTCCATAGGTAAAATTACTTACGTTCCTACATTTATTACATGTCCATAGGTAAAATTTACTGTAACGAGTTTGTCTTTTCTGTTTTATTAATCTATGGTTCGTGCTATGAAGATAACGATAATTATTACAGAGCAATGGTAGCCCAGTGATATATCAGTGCAAGTTAGAATCCAACAATACCGGGTTCGGTCCTAGACTCCGCACCAATAACTTTTCTAAGTTATGTGCGGTATTCCATCGCTCCGTGCTTCGGAGGGCACGCTACGCTGTCGGTCCCGGCTGTTATATACTCGTAATCTATAGTTATAATACTAATTATAATAAAGCAAAATGAAAGAAAAAGTCTGTACAAAGAAGATAATTAAAAACAAATGTCTACGGTACTTAAAATAAGCTACTGAACATTTATTAAATCGTGTCTTCTGTTTGTCTGTATGTTAGTTCACGCATCACGTAAAAACTACTGGACCAATTGCGATGTGGTTTTCACTGTTGAATAGCTTAGGGTTTGACTTGAAAACTGGGGTACTTGGTTTCTTAATCCGATGATTAGATGCCGAGCAATCGATAAAAAAATATTTAACGGCTGAACAAATTTTGTTGAAAGGTGGTATAATATTGTATTTTATAGGTACTTTTGGTCCTGGAATAACACTTGTGTCCTACATTTAAATTAATTGACCACGCGGGAAAACCCGCGGGCACAGCTAGTAGATTGATACAGTCGTTAAGCCATGTCAGAAGCCCTCGGGCGGCCTGACTTACTAACACCAGATGCCAGCACTAACTCAAACGACAAGGAAGCAATAGTAAAACGACTGGTAGAGTAATAAGTTCAGCCCTAGCTTTAGACGCGCTATAGCACTATAGAATGAGAGTCGCTGCTAACACGTGCTACACAACTCCGTTGTGACTAAGGCCAAAGCAGGCAAATTGTGTGCTTGCACCTAATTTATGCGGTCCACGCCCGAGAAGCTGCTGCCCAATCTATCTACTTTTAATAAGATCTATGGATCCGCGCCCTAGGAGCTTGTTCACTTTAAATTAAATGTATGGTTTACACGAGCTATTCAATCGAAATACACTATACGGCGAAAAGGCGAACAAAAACAGTATCTAAATATGAATACGTTTTCTACTATGATACGCGTTGGAAAACTAGAAAACAGGAAGGTCGAGCGCCGCCACGACATTTTAATAAAGTTATTTTTATCTGGCCTCTGATGCTAGATCTAATTGTATCAACGCCCGTTAGTATTTTGGCATTAATGATTTCCTCGTATCAGAACCTGTGGGGTAGTGTTTGACTAGATGCTTTTCGCCCTATCCTGGAATTTTTAATTATTTGTGTTGAAATTGATCAAACGAAATTGATCAGATTGCTACGAGCGGACGACGTGTGGTTCGCGAATGGTACAATTAAAGTGGTGCTATTAAAGCTCAAATTCCAATGCTTCACTTTGTGTCGAGTTGGAGTTGTTCCGTACCTGTGAGTAGGTGCTGAGCTGTGCTGCGTTGACCACCATGGCGCGGCCCACGGTGGGGGTCGCGCCTCGCCACAGCTTCAGGACCCCCTCCTCTCGCACTATCCTGGAATTTTAAATGTATGTATTAGTAGGTATTCATGATTTTAACATTGACACCTGCTTAGCGAGAACATAAGTATCTAATCTATACTTATAATGAAGCGGAAAGTAACAAATGGTCTATGTGACTTAAAAGCATAATGTAACTTTTTTTAGATGTGGTCTGTCTATTTGTTTGCGCATCACGTCAAAACTACTGGACCGCTTGGTATGTAGTTTTGACTGTTGGATAGCTTAGGTTTTGACTTAAAAACGAGGGTACTTGGTATCTCAATCAGATGAGAAGAATTCGAGCAATCGATAAAAAACCTATTAACGTCTGAACGAAGTTTGATGATTTAGAAACTTTTGGTTCTGGAAAATTATCCATATCCAATAGTAAAACCTTGTCAGTTTGTTTGGGGAGTTAAAATTTGTTCAGCCGTTTGTGAGTGAAGTATGATGATGATGATGATGATAATGAAAAGTATCCTATGTGTCATTCCAGGGTATAAACTATTTCCAATTCTAAATTTCATCAATATTTGTTCAGCTGTTTGTGAGTGAAGTATGATGATGATGATGATGATGATAATGATGAAAAGTATCTTATGTGTCATTCCAGGGTATAAACTATCTCCAATTCTAAATTTCATCAATATTTGTTCAGCTGTTTGTGAGTGAAGTATGATGATGATGATGATGATGATGATAATGATGAAAAGTATCTTATGTGTTAGTCCAGGGTATAAACTATCTCCAATTCTAAATTTCATCAATATTTGTTCAGCTGTTTGTGAGTGAAGTATGATGATGATGATGATGATGATAATGATGAAAAGTATCTTATGTGTCATTCCAGGGTATAAACTATCTCCAATTCCAAATTTCATCAATATTCGTTCAGCTGTTTGTGAGTGAAGTATGATGATTATGATGATGATGATGATGATGAAAAGTATCTTATGTGTCATTCCAGGGTATAAACTATCTCCAATTCTAAATTTCATCAATATTTGTTCAGCTGTTTGTGAGTGAAGTATGATGATGATGATAATGATGAAAAGTATCTTATGTGTCATTCCAGGGTATAAACTATCTCCAATTCCAAATTTCATCAATATTCGTTCAGCTGTTTGTGAGTGAAGTATGATGATTATGATGATGATGATGATGATGATAATGATGAAAAGTATCTTATGTGTCATTCCAGGGTATAAACTATCTCCAATTCCAAATTTCATCAATATTCGTTCAGCTGTTTGTTAGTGAAGTATGATGATGATGATAATGATGAAAAGTATCCTATATGTTATTCCAGGGTTTTAGCAATCTCCAATCCAAATTTCATCAAAATCCGTTCAGCCATTGAGCCATTGAGTTTGAGAGTGAAGTATGATGATGAAAAGTATTATATGTATTATTCCAGGGTATAAGATATCTCCATTCTAGATTTCATAAAAAGTATTATATGTATTATTCCAGGGTATAAGATATCTCCATTCTAGATTTCATAAAAAGTATTATATGTATTATTCCAGGGTATAAGATATCTCCATTCTAGATTTCATAAAAAGTATTATATGTATTATTCCAGGGTATAAGATATCTCCATTCTAGATTTCATAAAAAGTATTATATGTATTATTCCAGGGTATAAGATATCTCCATTCTAGATTTCATAAAAAGTATTATATGTATTATTCCAGGGTATAAGATATCTCCATTCTAGATTTCATAAAAAGTATTATATGTATTATTCCAGGGTATAAGATATCTCCATTCTAGATTTCATAAAAATCCGTTCAGCCGTTAAAAAAGTTAAAAAAAAGACAATGTTTCACTTTTGTATATTGGTATGGATTATAGTGTTAACATTAATGGCGAATGCACTCACCTTCGATTTGCTAATGAAAAGTCATAATGGCAGAAACCCTGGAAGACCTAAGCACAATGCTCAGTGACCTCAATATTGTTTCCCAAGAGGTAGGTCTTAAATGAACATGGGTAAGACGAACATCATGTCAAATGCCCATATCATACCCATGCCGGTCTATGTTGGGAACGATATTATCGAAGATGTTGATCACCATGTCTACTTAGGTCAGACGATCCAACTGGGTAGATCCAACTTTGACAAAGAGGTCAAACGACGAATACAACTCGGATGGGCAGCGTTCGGAAAATTACGCCATATCTTCTCGTCGCAGATACCACAGAGCCTCAAGACGAAAGTTTATAATCAGTGCGTGTTGCCAGTGATGACATACGGCACTGAAACGTGGTCGCTAACTATTGGTCTCATACACAAGCTCAAAGTCACGCAGCGAGCAATGGAGAGCTATGCTTGGTGTTTAACTACGTGATAAAATCCGAAACAAGGAAATTCGTAGAAGAACTAAGGTTACCGACATAGCTCTCAGAGTTTGCAAGTTAAAGTAGCAATGAGCAGGCCATATACGTAGTTCGCAGAACCGACAACCGGTGGGGAATAAAGGTTCTCGAATGGCGACCACGAACAAGCAAGCTAAGTGTGGGGAGACCCCCCACACGATGGACCGACGACATTGTAGCCATCGCAGGAAGTCGGTGGATGGAGGTGGCACAAGATCGCTCGTCATGGCGCTCTTTGGGGGTAGGCCTATGTTCAGCAGTGCGAGTTCTAAAGGCTGAAATTATGATGATGATGATGGTTTATACAAGCTGCGCGCCGCAGTTTCACCCGCGTAGATTATAATGATGGGTGATGATGATGATGATGATGAAAGTAATCTATGTGTTAGTACAGGATTTCAGCAATCCTGGTGCCAAATTTCATCCAAATCCGTTCAGCCGTTTGAGCGTGACGAAGTAACAAACATACACACACTAAACATAAAAGGTATATGGCCATAATCGGTTTTTATTCATTTTATTTCGTTTTGTATGGAAAGTCAGTTCTGCACCGCGCATACGAAGTTTTCCGCTCGATAAGAGAGTAATCATTTTTAAAACTCTACATAAGCTTTCATTGGCCTGTTTACGACAGTGCCTCACTCCTCACTGCCGACACTCTGATTTATAATTGTATTTTTTTTAAATTATCTGTACTTATAATAAAACTGCAACGGGGCCAATTCTGTACGAAAAAATTATAATCTAGGGTACTTAAAATAAGGTACTGAACAAGAATAGAACATTAAATAAAAAACATGTCTCTCTGTCTGTATGTTTGTTTGTTCGCGCATCACGTAAAAGCAACTGTACCGATTGCGATACGGTTTTCTTCGTTGGATAGCTTAAGGTCTTACTTAAAAATGGGGGGTACTTGGTATCTCAATCTGATGAGTAAAAGCGGAGCAATCGATAAAAATATTTTGGACGGGACGGAAGGAATTTTGATCTAATGTTGGTATATTGGTATTCACTATTATTGATTGGTCCTGGAATAGCACTATAATAGTATTTTTAACCTAGAGAAATGACCACGCGTGCGAAGCCGCGGGTACAGCTAGTATGTAAATAATTTTGCGCACATCATAATAAAACATCTTTGTATATCCATATTTACGCAAATAAGCAATATTGTCCGTCGACGTTAAAGTTTTTTAACACGTAATATATGGAAATGTGTTTTACGGCATGAGAGGTCAGAGCTATATGGAAATGAGTGAAATAAATGTACCACTACATTTTTCATTATTTTAGTATTCCAGCGCTACCATTTGTTCTGTTGAAACTTCTCCGAAGTCAAAGTAAAGGAGGTCAAGGTTCCATCATGCAGTTTCCTCTTACCTCATGAGTGCATCGGCGACGTTCTTGTAGTTCCGGCGCTGCTCCACGGGTAGCCGCCCGTCCGCCGTCATGCGAATGAGCGCCACTTCGGCGGGAGTGCCCACGAATGCGCCGATGGATCCCGCCGCGACGCCGAGAAGGGTCTTCATACCGAATCCTGGAGTCGCGCCCCCGTTCCGTCTGAGGAGTTAAAACTGTCATTAACTTTCTTGTCTGAAAGTGACGGCCTAGTGGACGGAAACCAGCCGGCTGCCGGGAAAATGAAGCTGATGGAAAACGACGATGTGTAGCACGCTTGTCTAGTAGACCACTATTACCTTTAAACCGCCTGGGTTATATTTTAGAAGCAGTAGGGAAGCGGGTCAGGGAAGGGTGGCGATTTCTCGTCTCCAAAGTTAAGATTCCCTTCGGTTCACCGAGCCATAGGAATTAGTCTGAACTCAATACACACACTAGCTCAATAGGTATAGAGACGTGAGGAAGTCAAGGGACGAGGACTGCGCCCAGGTCTTGTGGTCATTCTCACATCGGTCCAGTAGTCTTTACGTGGTGCCCGAAAAAACAAACAGACAGACTTACAGATAGACAATTAAAAAAAAAAAAAGCTTGTACAGTAGCTTATTTGAAGACACCTGCAACAATTTATATTTCACCTCAAAAGCTCGGAAAGATTCTGTTTGTCATTCGAAATCTGAGTGCAAAATTGCATTTTACCCGCTGGCGTGGAAAGAGTTTACTAATTTATATTATATTATTATCCGATTGGATTCTACTCTACTTGACTCTATTCGACACTACTCGACTCTACTCGACTCTAATCAACTCTACTCGACTCGACTCTACTCGACTCTATTCATTTTCAATTCTGTTCTACTGTGTTCTACTGTGTTCTACTCCGTTCGACTCCGTTCGACTATGTTCTAGTCTGTTCTACTCTATTCTACTCTATTCTACTCTCGACTCTACTTTACTCTATTTAACTTTACTCGACTCTACTCTTCTGTACTCGACTCTTTTCGTTTCAATTTGACTCTTTTCAACCCTATTCGACTCATTTCGAATCTATTCTATTTGATTCTGTTCGACTCTATTCTATTATGTTTACACATCTGCCAGGCATCCCGCGACGGCGCATTTTTTATTATTGTTATAAACACTAATTTAATATATTATTTTACCTGTTTTTCTTGCACCTAGCATTTTCCTCGCTGTAGTGAGGTGAAAAGTTTTGTGTTGCGCACGGCAGCAAAGTTATTTGGCGTCTCGTACTTTTGAAACCCTCGCTACGCTCAGGATTCAATACAAGAACTCTCGCCAAAAAATCACTTTGCAGCCCCTTGCATAACAAATAACTATTTTTTATTTTCACTAGTAGAAATTTATTATGTTACTTACTGCTTTATTATAAGTACTAGTTTCCCGCCCGCGACTTCGTCCGCGCGCACTACTGTTTACCGCAAAAAAACATCCTATGTTCTTATAGGATATTAAAAACTAATGCAAAAGTAGGTATAGCAACAACGCTCTTGTTGTTTTTTTACAGACTTGTTATTTCGTTTCCATGGCAACCGTTCCTTACAGCGAGTAATCGTCTTTTTCCAGTTTTCCCGTAGAAACTTACCATTTTCGGGATAAAAAGTATCCTATGTTTTATTCCAGGGTATAAGCTACCTCCAATCCAAGTTTTATCAAAATCCGTCCAGCCGTTATCGCGTGAAAGCTCCCCAAATAAACAAACAACGTTTCACTTTATATATTGGTACGGAGAGATTATGATGGCATCGCTAAGTAGGTGTCATAGAATAAAAACATATATTAACCCATTACTATTACTAAGTAATATAATATTCAGAATGATAATAAATCATAATAATAATATTCAGAATGATATTAAAAAGTTAATACATTTCACAAATGATAGGTATCAGAACAGAAATCTTATCACAGAGGTCGCTGTAAATATTAGGGATCTCTTGTGTGCTTACGCATGTTTCTCATGCAACAGTTATGCAATACATAACATACTTAATAATTTTATTAGTGTCGATATTTAGTTATCGATTTTCCGGCGGTGTTATCACTATCAGTGGCACAGTGGCAGAGAACAGAACGGGGTCAGGAGCAATTACAAATTAATATGCGAGAAACTGACACCAAGTGTTAAGTGGTACATAATACTTTATTTACTCCTAGTTACTACAGGGTCACAGAGTAAATAAATAGGGTGTTATACAATTGATACATTAAATCCAGGCCTAATCAATTTAAGGCTTTGTAAGAAGCAAAAACCCCTATTTTTAGAATGGAAATGTGCACTTCTAACAACGTTATTATTTTTAAACTAGCTGTACCCGCGGCTTCGCACGCGTGGTTTTTTTTTAGGTTCAAAGTACCATAATGTGCTATTCCAGGACCAATATACCAACATTGGAACAAAATTTCTTTAAACGTCTAAAATACTTTTATCAATTGATCGGCTTCTAACTCACCAGATTGAGATATCAATTACACCAGTTTTTAAATCAAACCCTAAGCTATCTTACAATGAAAACCGCATTGCAATCGGTCCAATATTTTTTACGTGATGCGCGAACAAACAAACATACAGACAAACAGACAGAACGACACAATTAAAAAAAAAAGAAGTTCAATACCCCTTTTAAGCACCCAAGAGCATTTTTTTATTTATCTTCTTTTTACAGCCTTTTTCGTACCTATTGCTTTATTATAAGTATTGATTATAAATGTCTGTGTCAATTTGCAAAAAAAAACCGTCCAGTAGTTTCAGCGTGATACGTGTTCTTTTAAATAACTTTCAATGCCTATCCTGCGGTAACCCATTAATTTTTCGAGATTAAAAGTATCCTATGACCTAACTCGTAGTATGAACTCAAATCATACCAAGTTCCATTTAAATTCATTCAGTAGTTTCGGCGTGATGCCTAGCCAAGATACAGACAGACAGACAGACAAAAACGAAAAAAAAAAACAGTTTTGGCTTCAGTATTGAATATAGAGAATATTTTAAAATATCTTCAATGTACAGAATTGGACCCGTTACAGTTTTATTATAAGTATAGATGTATATCTGTAGTCTTTTAACTAGATTTTTGCCTGAGCAAAAAGCGATAACACTTTAGCTACCCAACTCGATATTTCATTGGAAATTCAGTATTTGTATCCAAATATAACACCAAAAAATGTGAAACGTCACTCACGGTCAGATTAGTCTACAAGTTCAAGGTCGCTCAGCGAGCTATGGAGAGAGCTATGCTTGGAGTTTCTCTGGAGGACAAGATTCGTAAATCGTAATGAAGTGATCCGACGGAGAACCGAGGTAAGCAAGCTAAAGTGGCAGTGGGCTGGTCACATTTCCCGAAGAACCAATAACCATTGGGATATACGAATTCACGAGTGGAGACCACGTTTAGGCAAACGTAGTGTAGGACGCCCTGTGGTCAGGTAGAGTGACGACCTGCGACAAGCGGCTGGGGGAAACTACATTCGGAGAACTGAAGAGCCAGCTCAGTGGCGTGCATTAGGAGAGGCCTGCGTCCAGCAGTGGACAAGTGTAGGCTGACAATGGCCAAGCAAATACGTAGTGATTTTGTGCAGGTAGTCTAATAATGGGCCTCAAAATACATTCATGTCACCTCGATATAATTATTACATTTTGCGCGGAAAAAGCACTGAATTTTTACTTCCAACAAAAAGTATCATTAAAGTTTTCAGTTCACTGGCAAGACTTTAATGATTCTGTCTGGCAGTCGGACTGTACGGAGCATAGTGTTTCGGTGTTTGCCTAATGATCGGCTCAAGACAACCACAAAGCAGCCTCAGATGGGCGATTTGCCCTCGGGTAGGGTCATTGAGGCTAGTAAACCCTTCGCTGGTGTTGGGACCGACTTCGCTGGTCCATTTCTGATAAAGGCGTCGCGTCCACGCAACCCGAAGGTCGTTAAAGCGTATTTGTGCGTTGTACCAATTTTAAACTTATGGCAACGAATCAAAAAGTTACTACAAAAGTGGAAAGGACGACATTTATATATTGCCATATCTTTGATTCGTCTTGATTTTAACTGATTGATACCACCCGGAACGACAGACAAACAAGAAAGTGACTCAATAAAACGTGGTAAAAATGAGATAGCTTAACTAGAATCTTCCTAAAATCTTGTAAACTAGTTACTATCTTGCACGGCACTGACGTACATGCTAAAAACCCATTAGATAAGAAATAAATGCGCAACCTTTATCAGCAATACCTAATTTGTTTGCTAATACGTTTATGTGATAAATATATTTATGTAAGTTGGTTACGAGAGCGCATCGTACCGTACTTACAACTTGTAGTACTCAGAGGCCGATGTACTTTGCAGTACGTATGAAGGACAATGCGGTACAAGCTCGCATAACTATAGAATTCTCGGCTTCTAAGCGAAATTACTTTGAGTATACTAGCTTTTTGCTATGCTACGTCCGCAGCACAGTCCATATATTAAGTACTTACATTTTTGTGTATTTTCCGAAAATATTTGACAGAACTTTGCGTGATAAAAAATATTTTAAAAAAATGTTGACACGCGTGCGTCTAGGCCTATGACGACTTTCCAACTCTGTTGTTATGTACTGGTTCATTGGCAGTTAACTTTTTTGCTTCCACAGCTAGATTCAATGCATTTTTTTTCCTTTTATCAGTAATAGGCATTTTCAGTTAATATTCCGCACACGTTCCGCACAAATATTTCAAACACGTTCACCGTATCGGAACAATTTTGAAATGTACTCTGTAGGTGCAAGCACAATTTTGTAAAAATCTTATAGGTCACATGCGTAAGTCGGTACATGCAACATTTTAAAAGACTTTAATGTTGTATGGTAAAGTTGCTACGTATCGTAGGAATGAATGTGTCCCACATGTAGGGCATTGCACTTTAACGTATTAAGTTGTACAGCATTGCGGCTGAGACCAGAGAGGAATGCAAACTTTACTATACCACCGGGATATAATGGTATTTTATTTCGCTTACTGTTCGTCAGCTTTTGACATAAGCGCTATATAAAAAACGTCAAAAAATTACGAGACGTTGGAAAAACGACTCGTTTCAATTTTATAGGAATGGGGGGGGGTATGAGGATAGTCGCTTGACGAGATCTTCGCAAGAAGGCTGTTTTTTTCTATGGTAGGCCTACTCCTAAAATGCCTAAATGTCGTATTGCGATTCCCAAATAGCCTTTGAGAAAAAAAATATGAATATTCCATAAATACCCTCGATAGCAATGAATCCGGGTCACTTAAAGAAACCTATAAATCTCGAAAACTAAGAATGTTATAAGCACAACTTTAAAGTTGTGCTTATAACTTTTAAGTTATTGAACAAATTTAGTTCAATAACTTTAAAGTTGTGCTTATAACTTTGAAGCTATTGAACAAATTTTTCAATAACTAACGGACGGTTTTTTCCTTAACGGGCTTGCGCTGATAATATGATAAATTGGAAAATGTTTTTTTTTTTCGTACTTATGTAGTTATTTAATGAAGCAAATATAAGCAAAAAAAATACTAAAGCAGATAATGATTAGTGGTAGATAAGTATTTTTTCTTTTTGTACGGACAAGTGTGAAAGTGACTATCTTATAATTACACAGGTCAATACTTACTCTCTATAAGAATCGAAGAGGAACGAATACACTCCAAGCCGAGTGGTTGTGTACGTGGCCTGCCGCAGGAGCCCTGCAGACAGCCCCGTGTACACCGAGAAGAAGCCCTCCCGAGCCACAATCTCGCCAGCAACAGCGAAGGACGACTTGCCACCGCCACTCAGCTGCATCCGGGTTTTGATCAGATCTAACGGTTGTACCACACAGGTGGCTGCCATTCTGTTGACAAATATAATTAATTAGTCATCATCATCATCATCAACATCAACAACCTATATTAGTCCATTGCTGGACATAGGCCTCTCCCGCGGCGCGCCACTGAGCCCAATCTTCGGCTCTTCTCTTCCAATGACTGCCAGCTACCCTACCTTGCGCAGATCGTCGCTCCAACTAGCCGGAAGGCGTCCTAACTATGTTTGCCGATTCGCGGTCTCCACTCTATAGCTCATCTACCCCAACGGTAAATTAATTAGTAGTACCGCGGCAGACGTTCGTAACTAGTTTTGCCATTAAATTTGTCTTGTACTAACTCTTTCTCCATTTAACTCTTTCACTGCTACAAACACAAACGTTGTGTTTTTGAAAGTACGACGCCAGCGCGGCAAAACACACACGTTGTATTTTTGAAAGTACGACGCCAGCGCGGCAAAACACACATCATCATCATCATATCAGCTTTTAGAAGTCCACTGTTGAACATACGCCTCCCCCAAAGAGCGCCATGACGAGCGATCTCGTGGCATCTCTATCCATCGACTTCCTGCGATGGCCACAATGTCGTCGGTCCATCATGTGGGGGATCTCCCTACACTTCGCTTGCTTGTTCGTGGTCGCCATTCGATAACCTTTATTCCCCAGCGGTTGTCGGTTCTGCGAACTATATGGCCTGCCCATTGACACTTCAACTTGCAAACTCTGAGATCTATTCTACGGATTTCCTCGTTACGGATCTTATCACGTAGTGAAACTCCGCGTATAGATCTCCATTGCACGCTGTGCGACTTTGAGTTTATGTATCAGACCAATAGTTACCGACCACGTCTCAGTGCCGTATGTCATCACTGGCAACACGCACTGATTATAAACTTTCGTCTTGAGGCTCTGCGGCATCTGCGACGAGAAGATATGGCGTAATTTCCCGAACGCTGCCCATCCGAGTTGGATTCGTCGGTTGACTTCGTTATCGAAGTTGGATCTTCCCAGTTGGATCGTCTGACCGAAAGTAGACATAGTGATCAACAGCTTCGATAATATCGTTTCCAACATAAACCTGCATGGGTGCGGCATGGGCATTTGGCAATGATGTCTCTGTCTTAACATCACAGAGACATCATTGAATATATGCCAATTGGTTGCCAAAATGAAATCTATCTCGTGCTTATGACCACGGGGGTGTAGCCACGACAATTTTCTGGAGGTGCGTTTCTTGAAAAAGGAGTTCATCATAAAGAGTCCTTCTCCATGAAGTCGACCAATCGCTGACCCTTTTGGTTTCGATGTCCAAATCCAAACTGCCCCACTCTCAGTTCATTGCCATTCCTCATGCCCAGCCGTGAGTTGAAGTCCCCCATCACCACTGTGAAGCACCCCCTGCTCCGCCGTTACCATGGCTGCTACCGGTGCCAGGAATAACGGAGCCGCCGGGGACTGGGGGCCGTCTTTTTGGTGTGTCTATCATATTGGGGGGGTTTGCCATAGTCACCACGCTTGACAGGCGGATTGGTGACCGCAGTGTAACAAATATGTACTCGGAGGACGCTGGTGCCCATCTCCCAATGTGTATTCCGTTAGTCGCCTCTTACGACATCCACAGGAGGTTTAGGAGGGGTCTTATTCTAAGCAGAGACCGCCACGGCTCGTTTTTTATTTACATATGTATTTCATAAAAAAAAATATGATGGGGACTAAGTCTAGTAACAGTGGTCAAGCAAGAAGGTTTACAAAAAGATGGAGACCACACCAAACCAATCAAACAATCAAGTGAAGCATAGCAAATGGCGGAAGCGTATGTGTGCGTGAGTGGATAATTTGTTCTGTTTTCTACTTGACACACAATTTAATCACAAAAGACTGCATCGCTTTTGATTTTCCGTGAGAACTTATCAGAATAAACAACCTACAAGGTTGAGATCTTACTGCAATGTGGCAGCCGATCAGTATAACATGTATGTGTGGTTTGTGTGTACGAGCAGATCGGCATATCTTGGGTGCATCACTTTTGATTTGGCGGTATGATTTTTTTAACCACATGTGGTCAGGTTAATCTAGGTAAAATGGCTAAAAACCTTAAAAGTAATATGAACGGTTATACCTACTCACTATGTCACTCTTGCCTAAATCTACCTGTACTTATTATAAAGCAGTAAAGATAATTTAAAAAAAAAGACTTAAAATAAGCTACAGCACATTTTTTTTAAATTATGTCTGTCTCTCTGTTTGTACACACATCACGTTAAAATTAACGGACCGATCGCGATGCGGTTTTCACTGTTATATAGCTTAGGGTTTTACTTAAAACTGGTGTACTTGGTATCTCAATCTGACGAGTAGAAGTCGAGCAATCAATTAAAAACCATTTGACGTTTGAACCAAGAATGATGATATTGGAACTTTTGGTCCTGGAATAACACATAGGCTTTTAACCCACAGAAAAGACCACATGGGCGGCTTCAGGCACAGCTAGTCTTAAATAAACAAATTATTCCAACATTATTCATAGTTGTTGCATCTTAAGCAAAATTATGTAACTTTTTTGGCAAATGTGAAAGTATGCAATCAATCATGTGTGTGGGTTTGTTTTGCCGACTTTTGTAAGGTAAAATAATTTACAAATATCTTATTGAGAATTGGACAAGACTGCTAAAAGACATTGCATATTTTCTCTGAGGAATTATCAGCATATTTCAAGTTGATTACTGTTATGTATTGATTTTGATTTATTTTTGATAATGTAGGTTATGTTGAAAAAGTTAGTTTGTGAAATTAAGTAAACTGTGAAGCTTTTAATTACCAACATAAATTGTTGCTTATGATACAGGTAATGTATCTTTGTTCATTTATTTCTCAAGGAGATCACTCATGCTGATACATGAGGTATGTACTGTTAATGTCTAATAATTACCAACATAAATTGTTGCTTATGATACAGGTAATGTATATTTGTTCATTTATTTCTCAAGGAGATCACTCATGCTGATACATGAGGTATGTACTGTTAATGTCTAATAATGGTAGGTATGTAATATTATTATATTACAGGCTGTGATAAATTAATGGGTATTAAGGGTTGGTTCATTTTTCCTTTGTTAGAAGCTTTTTTCTTAAGAAACATGAGGTCTATTTAGATTAAGGGCTTTAGTGCCCTTATTGTCCTATATTTTGGTAAATATGGAATCGAGAGCAGGTTTTGGTGGAGGTTGGAGGGAGGGGGAGGGCTACCTCCTGGTACCCAACCCATCAACGCTTATTTTATGAGATATTTCAGTTTTAAGTTTATTAAAAAAACAGCCAAAATCGGCTGTTTGGCTGTGACCAGATAGAGATAACACCAAACCGACCAAACAATCAAGTGAAGTATAGCAAATGGCGGCAGCATAATATGTGTGTGGATAATTTGTGGTGTTTTCTAGTTGACACACAATTTTATAACAAAAGACGGGGTTTAAATTGTGTCTCAGTAACAGCAGGGAGAGGGGGGGTACTCATGGGTAGCACTCCACCTCCCCCTCCACATAATCAAATGCTCCTGCAAATTACATTTCGTTTCATGTACACTAAAGTACGATTTAAAAAAAGTGTCGGCTTGGTGACGGAGGGATACCAGAGGGTAGCCTTCCACCTCCCCCATCTCCTAACTCCTGCCCCTCGACTCTACAGCCAACCCCATATTTTTGCCACAAACTGTTTACAAAATCCCCAAAGCAGCTAGTGTAGTATAGATAGTGACAATTATTGAGCAGTTATCGTGACCATTTAATCTATACAGCAAATTAATCAAGGGCATGATAATCGAGGGTATACTGTGGATAGAAACAATTAGCGTCCAAGTGTCAATGCATTTTAACTGAAATGTTGTGTAAAAGATTGCGGTCTATGGGAAAAGTTGTAATGAAATAATATTAAATTTATGAAATGGTAATGACATTGATTCGCGGTAAAGGACATGTAGTAATCTTAAAATAAATCAAACAAATCGTACCCGGCAAGGCCGCCGAAAGCGAATTTCAGCGCGTTCGGTACATATCGCTCCTTTGGTGCCACGGTCGCTTGAGCCATTGTTAACGACTTTCACTTGGGTGTTATCAAATCTAAGAATAATTACTGATTTTGTTCAATGTTATTATTAATAAAACACTAGGGTTATATCGTTCAAGGCACGTTCACGGACACAATAATGTTAAATAAAAATAAATTGTCAATTAACAGCTGGCTGGCTAACTGACTGACTGAGCTGCAGTGTAGCCGTTCTAAAAATTTAAAAGTCCATATATAATCTGACCAAATCCGCCAGCTAACTTTTGCCCTCCGTAGACGTCCCCGCGATGTCCTGCAGGCTGATTCCCTATGGAGTGAGGTTGAGTGATTGCCACCGAGCACCCATTGCGGGTGCGCTTGAAGGTCGTGAAGGTTTTGGAATTCAATAAACAGTTAACGCGCACCCGTCAAGCACCCGCAATCAACACTAATACCGGGAAACCGTTAACTATGCGGCAGAATTAAGCTAAACCTAGCCTACAAATACTTGTACCAGAAATTGGACTTTTCAAATTTTGCTGGGTTTTATGTTCGAGTGATTACCTGTGGCGCGCCAGCCAAACAAAGCAATGGCGGCAATCGCCCTCCAACAATCATCGTCTGAATTTATTTTCTGTTTTTTCTCTCTCGCTTTTAATCTATCTAAAATTTTATTACCGTGTAGATATTAAGTATAATTAAAAGTTAAAAGCATCTTAAATTTTGTAGTGATCTAATAATATGCCTATAACCTTTTTATAGATACGTTTTTTTTGTAGTACGTCTCTGAAAGAAAATCTAAACATTGATATTATTTCTCAGCAATAATGTACTTACCTACTTCATATAATTATTACGACTTCCTATTTAAAAATACCATGTTCCTATAGGTATAGTGACTATAGTGCTTCTCAGGTAAAGTTAAACTTCAATTGAAAATAATCTTTGCCGTCGAGTAAAAATGCTGTGAATGAAAACATGTCATTCCTTGATGATATCTCTTGCTTTGTACCTATATAGAAGTATATTGTATCTACCTAAGTCTTATGTATCGTTGTAGTTTCACAAAAATGATCAAGGATAAATGGGAGATCGACAGTTGATAATTATAGCCTAGGACTTGATAGACAAGAACCCAACTATGTTGAATCTACTTGATTATACTAATAATATGATACATTTGTTTCAGGTAGATGTACACAGAACTGCAGTTCATAGAAATGTATAGATCTCCGCTTTCCGAGCTCATAGTATAGTGTAAATCTCAATTTATGTGAAAATTATAACATTATTACATAATATTTAATACTTACACTTGATTTCGTTTTGCTTTTATTTGAATTGACCCCTCGTTATAAGTAGAACTTCACATAATTAGGCTTTGTAAGAAAACTACTAGATTTCAAAACCAGTGGGTATTTTTCTATTTTAGGGTTTAAATCCTACTCTAGCTATGAAATAGGTAGGTTCTATTAAATACCAGATACACACATTTAATTAAACCTATCTTTCACAAAAACAACACAATTTCATGGCACGATAAAACATGAAACAAAGTGTACCCGGTGTTAGAACTATAAGTTTCATAGTAACTATGCATTATCAATGATCTTCACTAACCAAACACTGCTAGATAGTAAATGCAATGAGCGCACCGGGTGCTCCTCGGTTGACGAAAACTCATTGCTACTGAATTCCTTGTGAATTCTGATTTTGAATTACCGGTTTTGTATTTCCTAGTAAAATTACCGTTTCCGTGTGGTTGAGTGCTCATCGCCTTGAGGACGTCATTTCACATGCTCACTGGAGCTTAGTAAATTCGAAACGTATGATCGGTGGCAATGAATGGTCCAAGTGGTATTAACCAAACCTCACTTTAACTCTACGGAATCAGGCCCCTGGACGATCTGGACGACGCCATCGCAGTCAAAGTACTGGCAGCGATGGCCGCGCCCGACACGGCCACCTCTGGCAACCCGTCAGGGGGTATCAACACACTTAGACACAGACACCGACCTCGCCGGCGAGGTCGAATGTCCCGTAACACATAGTCAGCTATTATCCGCCTTCGAGTTTCTCGCCGATTCTTCTTGAAGGTGTATTACGAATCGGCGGTCAGTTTAAAATTCAATCGCACTGCAGCGGAGCGCTTGTTAGCACCCGCCCCCAAGCCCGGTTCAAGCTGTAGAGGCCGATAAGGCCAACAGCATTAATCATTCCTTAAAAAAAAACAGCTAACTGCTCACATGCAGTAGAAGTAGAACGTGACATTTCAAAATGACCGGATGGTCGTTTTTTTTTTAAGTTGGATTGAATCTTTTTCTGAGACTATGTCATTTTATTGGGTAGCTACGTGATATTACTAGTACCGTAGATTAAATAAATGGCCCTCCATACGATGAAACTCGAATAAATCGAAAATAAATGAACACTTAGACCCTTGGCAACCACAGCGTATGATGCAATCGGGCTTTTTCCATTTGGCAACCGTAGAGGCTTGGCGCAAGGAAAAAACAAATTCTTAAAATTCGCTAGGCACTAGATGTCTCTAGATCTTTGCTTGTATATACGAGTAGGCAAAGAGTAAATATGTATATAAATCGCGGTCGTCGATATTTCGAGTATGCTAAGCCTGTTGCAGGCTGGAAGTAAATAAAAACATGGGAAAAACCCATTGAGAAATTAAACAAGTTCAGTGATGGTTCAGTGCAAAGAAGTTCTTTAAGCTTTAAAGAGATTTCAGAGCGGAAAAAACTACAAAATGCTTTGTTAGAGTCTCGGGTTTCAACCAATGTTTGTAGTCTTCATTGTTTTCTCACTCTGTACTGTAATTTAGTGATAGTTTGTAATCCATACCAGGTAGGTATCCATATATCTATCAGTACTAGAATTATAAAAGCGTAAACAACTCTTTTTTTTACCTTTCACGACTAAGAGGCTAGCGTACTTGATAAATTAATATAAACTAAAACATTCATTAATTTTCAAGGTATTTGTTATTATTAGGTAATTATGCTGTATGTGTACATTTATATTTAGTTGTGTAAGTACCTATTGTTTTTTGTTTAATACATAATGTTATTATCATTATCTTTATTAGTGTTTTTATATAAATGTGTAAACTCTTGAAAAAGTCCCATTATGTTGGTATAGTAATTATAATACCTTAATATTATTGGGCAAAGATCCAGATCGAAATTCATCGCAGTCCAATTAATGTTCCATAATCCTATTGGCCGACAGGTTCTTTCTTTTGTCTTGGACCCCCCCTCCCCCCCCTCCCCCCCCCCCCCCCTCCCAAAGGAACCTTTGAGGGGTCCACAGATACTCACTATTACACTTGGTCCCCTAACCAGGGGGTTCAAGAATAATAACAAAATGTTGGCTGAATGGTTAGTTACCCTGACTGCGAAGTCGATCGGGTCGTGGATTCGAATCCTGCAAGGTGCAATCATTTGTGTGATGAGCAGAAATGTTTGTTTCCGAGTCATGGATGTAATATTCGTTTATCTATGTATGTTTATACGTTACCATACATAGATAATATTGGCCCGAATATATTTAGTTGTTGCACAATGTGAAAGAATAGTTTTTTATTTTATTTTCATTCTGGATGCCGAAATGGGTCCGACGTACCCATTTTGAAGCTGCCGCAATGCAAATTGTTCTTTGTTTATCCTGGTTTATAATGTAGTTAAATGACTTTAACTACATTATAAACTGTTGGTGCAGAAATAATCTGTAAAAACTTGATGCACAAAAACAACAAGTTTTTACGCTTGTATGTAGGTACCAAAAACAAATTAAACACATGCTTCTCTGCGGACTCTATAAACACCGCAGTAATTCATAAGGATTTCATCATCCATCATAATTATATCTATGTTTGTACAACACAAAGAGAATACAATACTACGTGTACAACATAGCTGGATCGCCAAGACAGCTGCCAGAGTGATATTTATAGGGTAAGAGTAGTCTAAAACTCGATTATCGAATGATGATCTCGTATAGGCTGACGTCCAGGATATCTTCGGTATGATGTCTTTTTTACAAAGAGCATGTAAGTCTCACAATGACCAATTTTCGGATTGTGACATTTTCTTCTTTTCTCTAAACAACTTCAGGAATCAAGTATCTCTTTTGTAATTCTGTAATATTCGATAGTTTCTTTTCTTTATTAATTAGTTAATTGAAAGTCTATTGGTACTGTTTTATTTTAAATTCTAAATTTATTATATATAATTTTTTTAGTTTAGGTTTTGAGTGCTGTTCTGTTCTTACTCGTAATATAATGTTTCTATTAGTGGCATCTTCATTGGTGTATGTATTTTTTGTTTAGTATGTTTATTTTAAGATTATTGTAAACTGTTTGTGCCTTAATAAAATATAATAAAATAAAATATTACATTGATAAATAAAGTTATTAAAAGTGAGTATACCTCCCCATGAACATTAAATAGTGTGATTATATTAAAAAAAAACATTTTAAAGTACCAGGAGAGCAGAAACACTTTAGAAGTTAAAGGTATGACACTGAAAAATAAAGTTCATCGGGTTCAGTGGCGTGCTTTCGAAAAGGCGTATGTCCAGCAGACATACGCGTGACTGACACGTGCTGATGATGACGATGATGATGATACCTCCCCATGAACATTAAATAGTGTGATTATATTTAAAAAAAAAGTATTTCAAAGTACCAGGAGAGCAGAAACACCTATGTAATCGGGCCGCAGGGGCCCGACCACATAACTTAGCTTTGTCGTGTAACGCAGGGTTTAAAGGTAGTATCGTCTCTCCTTCGAAGATCTTCAGGGTACGGTGATGTCACCTCCCTGGCGAAGCCGTTGTAGCTGGTGGAGTGTGGTTGAGTCGCAGTCTGATAACTCTTCTAAAATCTATGTGTTTAGGGAGAATAGTTCATTAACTAGAGAATTCTTCACTTTAAAAAACGAATACTTTTAAAATTTTGACTCTGTTCATTGAATTAAAACACTATAAACATGAATTTTAGAAAAGGTCAAATATCTTAAATGGAATTTCTTCTATATATTATTTTTATAACTTCATTACTAGATGTCTAGATCTACTCTGACCACCCCCAATCTGCTTTCATTTAAAAGGAAGACTTTCAAAGGCTTGAATAAAGTACTTTGTAATAAAAGTCATATTTATCAATGAGCAGTAACTTGATACAGAATTAAATGAGGTCAGTTAAGATTTACATTCGAATTATAAAATTTAAGAGAAAAAAGTTGACAACAGATGTCTATTTGACGACTTCTGTCAAAATGAAATAAACTAAAAATGCAATTTTGTCAGCCTGTAGCCGTCCTTCAACAATAATATTAAACTCTGAAGAATAAGAAAATTCAGGACTACATTTATGATTATAAATATAATTTTCAAGAATTTTAACAAATTAACTTATAAATCAGGATTTATGCAATAAACTAACAAGGTAAGATAAGAATTACAGACAATAATACCTCATATATCAAGATATCCAAAATCTGACTCTGAACGTAACCAATTTTGGAAATTATTTTACCTACAAAAACTAATAGTATGAACAGATAATATGTTGTTCTATGAACATACATAATACCGAGGTACGTAACGTGTTTTAAGAGTATATCTGGAGGTAGTTATATATAATTTCGATAATTCTGATTCAATATTCATACTATTTCTAGTTAAAAAAATTACATTACTAAAGTAGGTCAGACTATATTGTGGAAAAATACTTGAGGCTGATTATAGGACATTTACAAGAGTTATAAACGATTATTCATCAGAGTTATCAGAGTTATCTGATGAATAATCTCCTATCATCTCACAATCAATTTTTTACTCTAAAATTATAATATTGTGTAATCATAAATGATATTTTTACAGAGTTGAAGAGAAACCTAAGATTAATCAATCACCGTAACAGATACTGCTTTAAAACACTACCATCCACTCAAAAGATATAATTGGAGGTCAATAAGAGTTAGATAGAAGGATAATTGATAAGATTATAGCTCCACAAAAGAATCGTAAGTACTTAAGCATAAAACGAAATACTACAGCTTCAATTGGATTCTTTCATAGCAATTTCGACTCTATCGCAAGGCATTAGTAATATCGATACTGATAATCCGATTGTAACCAAGTTCTGTAATTGCGCCGCTGGTTAACCATAAATAAAAAACTCGAATGCGACTGGCTTCTGTGGAACCACCCAAATTTTCAATCTTTTCGAGTTACATAAACTTTGGGTGAAATAAAGGCTCGTTTTTTGGTGTATGGTACTAGTTTAATTGTGTGGCAATCCAATTAAATGCAAATATCGAAAAAGCAGTGCAAATCCAATTTAAAAAAAACTGTTACGCACGACTCGGGTAATATAAAACTGATGTTGTAATATTTAGAAAATTTTGCAAATATGCCGTTAGTTTATGTGATTCCAAGAGTTATATATTAAATTTATCGTTATTTCAACTTCTATTGATTAAAACATTTATATTAATGAAGCCCCGATTGTTGCCAAAATTTTACAAGCCCGATTGCCGTCTTGCAATAATTGTTACCAGCGGCCCGACGACAGAACTTGTCTTCAATCAGATTGTCACTTTTTTCATAGCAAAATCGACTCTATCGCAAAGCATTATTGAATTTGACGGCTTGAAACCGTCATGATCAACATTACGTCATCGCACTGCAGGCAATCATTTTTTGATTTATTGCAATTTTATCGAATGTAGGGCCATATAATTATTTTATGGACTAATATAGTAACATGTAGCAACACATTACTATCTATATAATTCATCTCTATGCTCTAGATCTTCCATAAACATTTTTTAAAGATCACGCATGCTTTTTGCCAAAATTTATTTTCGATTTTAGTCTATTATTTAAAAAAAAACGAATCGATGATGATTTTATTTTTTATCTGTAAATACACATAGAAAACCATAGGTCGTCGTTGAAGATATCGAATAAAAAAATATTGAAAATATAAATTCCTAGATTTTGACTTTTCTTCAACTTTCATCGTGTTTTTACAAATATTTTAATTAGGGATGTACTCAAATAACACTGCAAATCTATTGTATATTATTTTAACTACACAGAACAGTACTTTGTTTAATAAACAACCATATGAGGGTTTATTGTTTGCTCGCGTCCGTAGGATTTAGCCCTCGATGTCAAAATCCTCGATGGGTGGTGCCAAAAGAGCAACCGAAACACCTGGTGGTAGGCTTCGGCAGCCGGCTTTTTATATTACCACCCTCTGGACATAGTCTTGATGCCATACGACTTGTCATGTTCCAACATGATGTTCAGGGAAGCCGTCCGGATGAGTTGTAGGATGCAGTTGTGTTGGAAGGGTGGACCGTGATCGGAATCATGGTGTTTCTGCGTCGGAGGCCTTGCTTTGGAGGTGTAACGATATTTTAACGGGTTTTCGTCATATAGTAACGATATATGCGGTTTTATAGTAAATTTCTCTGTGCTGACGGATTCTGATGAAAGATGTAATGAATTGGTTTTTAGACCAAACTCGCCAACCACCGAGACAGTTGGTCCGGTGTCTAACGCCGTTAAGGTATTCGCTTAAATCAATGAAAAGTAATTTTGAGAATAAAGGGAATAAAAAATAAAACGGGGTGAGTCACACCAAGAGTGGGGGGGAATCACTCAAAACTTAAAATACTCGTTACTATTTTGAAATTAATAAAATTACCTGGATAAACTTAGACCGGAACGAGCTTCAAGAACTATTGGATCAAGACCGTTCGGTAATGTACTAGCTAGTGGGTACAATAGTGGAAGATAAAACATACAACTCAAATTAACCAATACAATTTTTATTATTCTTGGTTTAACTTTGCCTACTTACTTAAAATCTAAGGAACCGTGCCGTAGGTACGTTGGACGGCCATTCAAGCTAGCATATAATAGTGGAAGACAAAACATGCAATTTAAATTCACCAATACAATATTTACTATTTTTGATTTAACTTTGCCTGTTTACTTAAAATCTAAAGAACCGTGCCGTAGGTACGTTGGATGGCCATTCAAGCTAGCATGTAATAGTGGAAGACAAAACATGCAATTTAAATTCACCAATACAATATTTACTATTTTTGGTTTAACTTTGCCTGTTTACTTAAAGTCTAAAGAACCCTTGCCTGCAGATCCAACTCAGCAGCTAAGAAGTACTAAGATCTAAGATTACCCTGTTATAACTAGGGTCGATATAGAACTGACAAAATTAAGTATTTACCCTAACAAAACAAGTGATGAGTTGCCGGCCGGCAGTGCTGTCTACTTATTTACCTTTTTCTATAAGATTTAGCCGTAATGTTAGTGAAGGTAATTCTCCATCCGACGTTTCAGTAATCTCCAATTCGCGTGAGAGGTAGCCAGGCTAGACCCCTCAGGCGTTGCAGGTGTCCAGCAGGTCGGTGGGGAACCAAAGTTCAACACTCCGGTTAATGAAATATATGCATAACATGCCAATACGATACCGCATTCCAAGAACGTGGCAGGAATCGTTGGATATAATGTCGTCGTGGCGTATCGCGACACGGCGCCTTTCTAGTTAAATCCGGGGGAAGAAGCCTCCGTCGTGTGGTATCTCAATCCGGGGGGAAAAATGTCCGTCGTGGTATCTCAATCCCGGGGGGAAAACCCGCTGTGGATGAATAAACACAACGTTTCTTTAGAATTCGAGACTTCGAAAACGCCACCGCTCTCAGTTCGCTAAAATGGCGTCTCGAAAAATGGATAAAAGTGATTTCACAATCGCAATCATTACTGCCAACAAAGCAAAATACCGAAAAATGCTCTCAACTTTTTTTACGGGTTTTATAATATGCAGGGAAAAGACTTGTCAGTCCTGCTACCGAGCTCCGCAGCACGAAAAAAAAAGCCATACCACTCGTCTCCATTGCCTGTTTCTTTTTGTAGCTGGATCTAGTTTGCTTCCAAGTTAGCAAAATCTATCCGAATAACATTTCGTTTCACCAGGAAACCCATCAGCGCTTACACATGGGCTTTGGAAATGATCATTTGGTTTTATTTTTATTTTTTAAGATTTCTCACCATCGAAATCGAATTTGTTTTTTACTGTTTCTTTAACTATTTTTTGACAGCTAAACAACTGTCAGGAGACGTCTAAGAATTGTTATAAACTATAGTCCATAAAACGTTCCGTACTAGAAACGATCCGTTCTCTTCCAGACGAAAGGAACGGAACGCGCCCTTTTGCTTTGACAGCTAATCGATACAAAGATAAGTAGAACCTACGGTAGAGGTCACTACTTGTCTCCGTGTTTATCAATTGTACTTTATTAATTATTTATTTATTATCTGATTCCCAGTTATTCCTTGTTCCCTTTGTACCTATCTCAATCAATTGACCTAATGAGAGTTACAAAGTCGTGATCCGTACTGCGTGGACGTGTTATATTTATCGAAATGTTTATAACCTCTGAACATGACTGCTGTTTTTTGGAACTCTGATTTACAGGATTATATCATGTAAGTAAACAACGTACGATAATCTATTCTATGTACCCGATCGTCTGCTTTCGCTGGTATTCACCAAATACGAACGATAGTACTGTTTCAATCAACTATGTGCGACTTCAATGTCGTCATCTGATACATTCTAATATGTTAGTTTATTGAACAATATGCAATTATAATTCTAGTTTTACTATTATAAAGATGCGTTTCTATTAGTTGTTTATGTGCTGTCTTGTTTATTCCTACTTTTACTTGTCGAATTGTTGTTTTGTATTGCTAGTTATAGGTTTATTGTTATTTTATTTAAGTATCGTATTGTCAACGCTACAGAGGGTAGCGGGATCCGAAGCACGGTGTTCTCTGCTGGCCGACCGCAAGTTGTAGGGGGCCCAAGTAGTAGTTTAGCCAGCTACGAAAGGCTGCCCCGCCGCTTGTGAAAAATCCTGAAATGATCCATTGGGCCGGCTGGCGACCGGATGTGAGGAACTGATGAATTATTTCAGGGGGGTTCGGGCGGCCCCGCAGTCTCCGCGCAAGTTCTTCAATGGCGTAGTTATGCCTTGACTTCCGTGGGTTTGCCAGTTCCAGTTAGCCATTACTTTACTCGTCCAACTATTCACAACTACTCATCATGAAAAAAGTCCAAAGAAGAAATAAGTTAAAACGGCAGATGTACGTCCTCACACTTAAAGTAGATCTTGCGAATATTCGCGGGATTCACTCCAATCTCCAACCGGTCCATTATCATCTGGAGACCTCTAAGCCCCACTTGTTCTTCTTGTCGGAGACGCAGACAGGATGTCCAGCTGATACGGCATACTTGGATTACCCAGGCTATATCTTGGAGCATCTATTTATCCCAAATGTCGGCGTTTGTGTATACGCCCGTGATGACATTTGCTGTCTGCGTCTCCGAAATCTTGAGCACCCTAACTTCTCAGTGATTTGGGTGCTGGTGGACACGGACATAGAGAAAATTATGTATGCTTGTGTGTACCGCTCACACAGCGGAGATCGGGGGACGACTTTATTGGTAGACTATCTAGGTAAGGCGGCAAGTGTGGCCCAACAGCGTTACCCGTCTGCTCAATTGGTGTTTTTGGTGGATTTTAATGCCCACCACAAGGAGTGGCTTGTCCCATACCAAAAAACCGACCACGCTGGTTGAGAGACGCGGAAGCTTGCTCTGGCGTTAGATCTCTCTCAGCTGGTGCAGGAGCTGACACGGGTACTTGACCGTGACGGTGACACTGCCAACTGTCTCGACCTGTTGATGACGACTGAACCAGACCGATACTCCGTATCAGTATCCCCACCTCTTGGTAGCTCTGATCACTGCCTGGTTAAGTCCGTCTCAGTGTATTCCCCACCTGATCCTAGCCTTAAGGGTAATAGGCGCGTGTGGAGATACAACTCAGCAGATTGGGACGAGATGCGGCAATTCCTTGCATCGTATCCTTGGCGGCAAACATGTTTCTCCTTCCAGGACCCGTCGACTTGCGCGTCTGCTGTTACAGAGGTAATATGTCAGGCAATGGAATATTTCATTCCATTCAGTGACAAGACTTTTTCCAGCAAAGCTCAGCCTTGGTTTTGATCCAGCTGTAGTCGTGCTGTGGCTCTAAAGCGTGCGGCATATCTAGACTGGGCTGATGCTCGAAAGCGCAAGTCTTCTGATATTCGGGCTAAGAAAAGAAAATTTAACGTTGCCGCTAAGACCTGCAAGAAGATACTTAGGAAGGCTCATTTTGATCACGTAAGTCGAATGGGGCCAAACTGGCTTCATACCCTGCGGGTAGCAAAGCTTTTTGGTCCCTGGCCAAGTCGGTCGAAGAAAACTTCTGCCGCCCCTCACTGCCACCATTGCTGAAACCTGATGGATCACTAGCTCACACTGCTGGAAACAAAGCGAATTTATTTGCTTCTCTTTTTGCAGAAGCCTCGCATCTAGATGCTTCTGGCAAGACACCTTCCTGCCTTCCTCATTGCGAGGTTTATGCCCAAAATTCGCATTCGCCAGAAGGAGGTTCTCAGAACTCTTCGAGCTCTAGATGTGAACAAGGCCAGTGGTCCTGATGGTATTCCAGCGATTGTGTTGAAAAACTGTGCGCCCGAATTGTCTCCCACCTTAACGCGTTTGTACCGCCTCTCTCTTCACTCAGGTATAGTTCCGAAGAGCTGGAAGCTTGCCAATGTACAACCAGTACCAAAAAAGGGTAGTCAATCGGCCAATTATCGTCCCATCTTGCTAACCTCCTTACTCTGTAAGTGTATGGAGCGTATCATAAATATTAGGCTCTTGGCATACCTTGAAGACAATGATCTTCTCAGTGTCCGGCAATACGGATTTCACCGAAACCGGTCTAATGGAGATCTTCTCGCGTATGCCACTCACTTACTGAGCGAAGCCATAGAGATGCATGGTGAGGCGCTTGCCGTCTCCCTTGATATATCGAAGGCATTTGATCGGGTCTGGCACGATGGCCTTTTAAACAGGCTTCCCTCATATGGTTTACCTGTTGGCTTATGCAATTGGATAGTTGATTTCTTGAGGGAACGATCTATTCGAGTAGTCTTAGAGGGCTGCTCGTCTTATCAAATGGCTATCAATGCCGGTGTACCTCAGGGATCGGTTTTCTCGGCTACACTGTTTTTACTGCACATTAATAACCTTCTGAAGCCCGGTACCTTTGGGTATGCTGATGACAGTACTGTAGTTGAGAGATACACTTCCAATGCTCAAGCCAGCTGTGACGCTGTCCAGTTTCAGAGAGAGGCTATGGTAGACCGTTTAAATTTAGCCTTAGAAGCCGTGTCCGATTGGGGCGATGCTAACCTGGTTAATTTTAATGCTACTAAAACGCAGGCGTGTTTGTTTTCTGCTAAAAAGAGTCCTCTAAACCGATTTCCGTCTTTCCAATGAAGTGTAACAATACCAATAGGTGACCATTTGGAGCTTTTGAAAACCTGAATTTTGGGTCTTATATTGAATCCAAAGCCAAGGTAGCTGCAAAAAACTTGGTATTTTGTCTAAGGTTAGGCGGTACTTCACACCAGGATAGCTTTTGAATCTTTATCAAGCACAGGTCCGATCTTGTATGGAGTACTGCTGCCACCTCTGGGACGGTTCTTTCTGTTCTGGACGGTTCTGGATCAGCTCGAGTCTTTGGATTCAATTGAGAGACGTGCTATCAGGCTCATTGGGGATGACACTCTGGTAAAGAGTAAGCTTCAAAGTCTGGCGCATCGACGTGAGGTAGCAAGCCTGGCGGTATTCTACAGATTGCACTATGGAGAGTGTGCACAAGAACTGCACAACCTGATTCCCCCATCACCTTTCCATCACCGTACGACTAGACGATCAGCAAAGCCACCCTTTCATGGTTGAAGTACCTCGCACAAGAACGAAGCGTTACGCTTCTTCATTTATTATAAGAACTGCAAAGGAGTGGAATGCCCTGCCCTCATCGAAGTATTTGCGATAGAAAACGTTCGTATCATTTGTAATTCGTTATTTTCACATGTTATTATCAGATCCTAACTAAATTAAAAGCGAATTTTGCAGTTTATTTTCTCGTATTACCCGACTAGAAAAGATAGTCCTAGCTTACCATGTAAGTGCTATATTTTGATGTGTCTGCGTAAATTATATGGGTTTCCATGGAGTTAGGGATACCAGTGGTCAAGAACCTTAGTTTGCCCTTAAATACATATTTATCTGTAAATGGATGGTAAATGAGCAATGCTCCGTCAAGTTATTCCCACTTAGATAGGCCTAGGTGTATCTTATTTTATGTATTTTGTTATTTCTTTGTGGCCATCTTTCCAAATAAAACAGGAATATGAATATATGGATACTCCCTGGACGAAAACATTGGCAACCAGCTCGAAATGCTATGCTCAAAACATTTTGAATCCCTTCGCTTTTGGAAATCAACGCATACGAACTTTAAACATATATACGTAGCTGATCCATAAAAATGCCATTCGCGTTCATTCATGCGTTTTGGCATGGAACAGCTTTATTTTAGTGATTTCTGGGATGTATCTGTCAGTAAAAATTGTTCCAAATTGTTCACAATGATGACTCAATGACAATGATATCCTCGAATATATCTGACCCATACATACGTATTACATTAATAGTACAATCGTGTGCATATTATCATGACTGTATGCTATGTAATATGTATGTATGTAATCATAACACAAAATATGATAAAATTTGTGTCTCCATTTTTATTTTTTACTTTTCAGCCTCCAGAAGTTGATAAGTATATCGCGGTTGAGCAAACTAGTACTAGTAAAATGAGTGAATTGCAAAAACTGGTATGTTTAAATTATGCCCAAATGAAAATCGAAAATTACAACCGGCCAAACTGCTGGCTAAAGCCGGAGGTTTCTCATTAATCACACCAACTTTGACGTTTGTAGTATGACCGTTTTTACGACAGCAAATATATAAAAATGTTGAATATACACGTTTTGTATTAATATGAGCGCCCCTTATTTTGTGTATATTCATTATTTATAAATATATCCGTCACCACCAAATTGTAGTGGTTGTAGCTTCTTCGGTATATTATTTTATTTGTACTTATGGCGACTCAAAAAGGAGGGTTATGATTGAAACTGGTATGTATGTGGGTAGTGTGGTGTGTATATGTATATATGTATGTTCATCTGTTCCCTCATAATTTCTAAACTACTTATCATAATTTGTCAATTAAGGTATCGATGGAAGCGTCTTCATCGTCCGCTGGTTTTAGGCTCTGAAGTCACATTAAATTGAATATGGACATAAGACGTACACAAAAAAAAAAATTGCGCCCATTTTGCTAAATTTTCTTATTGCAAAAAAATAAAACGCTGCAAACCTAGACTAGATATTATTATGGCCCAGTTCAATATACATACAAACTTTAGTTTCAATTTGGCTAGTATTTTTTCGAATAAACTGGAAGGTATGTTTTCTTGAAAAAAAGAAAATCCACACATTGTCCGTGGTATTCTTATATTGATTAAAATAATGATAGACACAACTTGTTTGATTCGTAGAAATCTTTTCCTAGAAATCAAAAACCATTGAGAAGTTGATAGATCCGGAATTAGGTGTGCAGTATCGGGTGTCGGAACTCAGGTTTCGGAATCGAAAACCATTCGATTTTGCATGCCCTTGTGAGGGGTCGATTATGGTGTCGCACGGATGCAATATTATATTGTTTTAAACGCCCGTCGTTAAGTGCGCTTTTGAACGTTATTTTATTTACTTTACTAAAGCGACCTTAAATGGTTGGTGATATTTTTTCCATATAATCTATAAGAGAGATATAAGATATAAATCTATATATAATAGCGATGTGCGTTTTAATACGTACATTTAATTATGACAGGTCACATTGGTTATCAAACTAAAGCTGGTGATGGTTGCTTTTTTACCCATCAATATGGGTAAAATATCTCGCCTAGCAACTCTTTAAGCTACGTCGTATACTAGTGCTGTCCCTTACATACCCTGCTTTCGAGATGATGAGATGGCGTTGTGGGCAGTTTCGAAATGTACATTTGGCGAAAATAACTGTCAAAAACGCTTAATATGATCACAATTGGCGTTCCCTTTGGCCATTTGCGGGCGAATGTAACGTTTTCGATCACCGTTCCTATTGCAGGTTTCGATGACATGTTGACATAGGTAATTCGACGTTATTCCGTCAGAGATAGGATCGTTTTTCATTCAGTTTGGAAAGGATCGGTAGTGTCAAATGTTGCATAAATGACAAAAGTGTTGAAAATGTTCAAAGAAAACGGCTGGTTAAAAATGTACATTTCGAAACTGCCCACATCGCCAAATCATAATCTCGAACGCAGGGATTATCGTTCACTAACTCCGGTGGCCCAATTACAGGACTTGGCTACAATCGGATTATCACTTTTTTCATAGCAATTTCGACTCTATCGCAAGGCCTTAGTGGTTGCGATATTGAGAATTCGATTGAAGCCAAGTTATGTAATCGGTGGCCCAATTACAGAACTTGGCTACAATCGGATTATCACTTTTTTCATAGCAATTTCGACTCTATCGCAAGGCATTAGTGGTTGCGATACTGAGAATTCGATTAAAGCCAAGTTATGTAATCGGGCTGCCGGCTGCGGATGATAGAGCGATATTCGCACGGGTGATTCGAGGGTAGTAAGTGAACGCACCCCCAGAGCATTTCTATTGGTATCCCCACAGATTAAGTATCAGCGGCCCGACCACATAACTTGGCTTCAATCGAATTCTCAATATCGCAACCACTAATGCCTTGCGATAGAGTCGAAATTGCTATGAAAAAAGTGATAATCCGATTGTAACCAAGTTCTGTAATTGGGCCACAGAATGGATAGAGCTATAAAAAGTTGCCGCTCCGCCCAGCCATTCGTTTACGCGTTGTCTTGTTTCTTTGTCTTTTACACGGATCGTCCCTTTGAGTGAATGAGAAAGCTATTGTAAGATTGGCAACCTCGCAATGTCCGTGTGCCTCGTGCCGATTGTTGACCTCTTAGGAGGCCATAACATTGCAACCTGTGTGCATATAAAGTGTAATCCTAGTGAAATATCCTTGCTAAGACTAGACATTCTAGCTAAATAATAAAACTATGTCGTGTTGTGCTGCGTTTTGTTCATCAAGAACAACAAAAGAAGGAGTAAAAGATCCGGAATTATCAATTCACAGGTATATTTTTACTGGCTATTATTATCTTAATTATCGAAGTTTCAAAGCAAATATGTATTTCACATTAAGGATACACATAATTAACATCATATAATTACCTCGTGGTGACGATTAACTAAGCATTTAAAGCTTTAATCTAAGTTAATTAAATGCATTGTTTTCCGCCTCCAGATTAGTGATGTTCCTACAGCGCTAATACGACTTTGTCGATGTTTGCTAAATCCATATGCTTGCTTAATCAATATTATTAAGTGAACCATTGACCGTTTATTCTTCTTTCGCTGAATGGATTTGGATGATATTTTGTAAGGAAGGATGTTGACTGGGGTATATTGGGCACAACTGTACCAGCTTGACACACGATTTTAGGAAAGCGGGTGGGGGCAACAGGTAGGGGGAGAGAGTGGTACCTCCCCTGAGAGTGGAAGGGGGAAGATCTCTCCCCTCTCTGAGATATGTTTTTTTAATATATATATATTTTGCTATTTTTTCGAAGTTTTACGCTTCTGTTAAGTGCTGTTTATTTTAAGTTAGAAGGCGAAGGAGGGAGCGAAGCCAAGCAAGCAAAGAAACATATCTCAGAGGGTGGGAAGATCTAGCCCCTTACTCTCAGGGGGATTCTTCACCCTCTCTTCTCCCCGCTGCCTCCTTAAATCGTGGGCCAAGCAAGTACAGTGGCCCCTCAAAGTACCAGGTGTCAACCTCATGGGTGCAATAAGGAGGAATTTATTTGAAATTTTATTCAAAAAAAAAAAGGAACAAGTTATTTTTATTTAAGAAAAATTTGTTTTGTTTTGGTGGGAAAATTTGCACGCGGGCGACAAAGCTAGTCATTAATAAGTATTTAACTTAAAAAAATAAAATGTTTTGTTGTAGGTTTTCAAAATGTCTGGAAATCAGAAATCAGTGGATAAAAGCTGTAAGTCGCGAAAATTGGGAGCCGACTAAATACTCCAGGCTTTGCGAAACATTTTAATATATCCAGCTTTGTGACTGGATTGTCAATAAAGAAACTTAAAACAGATGCAGGACCTATAATTTTTGAAGAATATCCGATATATTATCAACCGGTGGATAAAAAAAAACAGTGTGAACACAGAAATGAAAACCTGGATTCGACTCCTAGGAAACGGAAGAGGATAGAAGCTTGTGGAGTGAAGTCAGAAGATCTTTCTACAACTCCTGGGAGTGTAGTCCCCTTTTGTGTGTCTCCTTTCATTCGCGCCTGGGCGCGCAATGAAAGTTTTAACAATGTCTTGTTGTGTTGGTTGAAGTACCTATTTTACAATAATTTCTTAGGTACTTCAGTACCTAATAATAATACCTAATAATTTCTTAGGTACTATATGCCACTGTGTATGTAATATGACTGATACTTTGCCACTTTACTTCGAATTAACAGAAGTCAGCTTTCCATCAAATGATTGCTTTAGATTGTAGAATTGTAAATAAAGGCACTATTTTTAACGCACTATTAACCGGGCCGGCCACCTCGCCGATTTCAAATCGTTCAGTGTGCAAGACCACCATAGGAGAAAACCATATATCTAAAATCCTAAACCCTTTGTTGCGAGTTGCGACATCCAAATTAATGGAATGCGTTATCGGTGGTCATCTATCATAATGTGTATGTCGCCATGAACCCCACAAGAATAGGTATCTCTACCGGTACGATAACAAACGTTAAGCTGTTAGCCTCCTTTTTAGTCTGTCGCCTGCGGATATCGTGCAAGTCTCTTTAGAGTTACTCTCACGTATTATTGTAAGTATTCCATGTGGTTTGCCTAGCAAAAGTCAAGTGTAACTTATTGTAGATATTATAGCGTGCTCCTGTCGAGTGTCAAAGTGATAAGTATTTATTAAATTTATTTCGTAATTAAATTGTATTATTTAATAATTGCCTTACCATGTCCATATAATACAAAAAATAAGAAGTTATCGTATTTTCTTATATTCGTAATTTCTGTTTAGAATCAGCTGGATTTAATACAGACAAATTAACACTACATGAATCTGTCTGAAAACCTTAAACATTTTTATGATAACAACACTGAAAAACTGCTACTTACGAGTATTATGAAATTATTTTTGCATGTTCTGTAAAGTAAATATTTTTAGCATAAATATTATTTCCGATATTTTCATGTTCTGCAGTTTTGTTTAGATAGTGATAGTGATCGCTTGTGCCGACCATATCGATAAAAACATTTATCGATATGGTCGGCACAAGCGATCACTTCCCTACTCACGCACACTAATGCAGATCTGTGGCCCAATTACAGAACTTGGCTTCAATCAGATTGTCACTTTTTTCATAGCAAAATCGACTCTATCGCAAAGCATTATTGAATTTCACGGCTTGAAACCGTCATGATCAACATTACGTAATCGCAGTGCTGGAAACTCACACCAACATAAAATGGACATGCTACCCAAGCATAAGCTCTATCCATTCTGATACTTAATCTGTGGGTATCCCTAACCTCAATCTTCGGTGTATTTACGGTATCTACGGTTGCTTTGGTGGAGTCTATAAATTACACGGCCAGTATTACGCGACCAAATAATGTACAGCCAATAATACGCGACCAATATTACGTGGATTGGCGTCGTAATATCAGGGTGTACATTATTTGGTTGCGTATTATTGGCCGTGTAATATCACCTCGTGCTGATTTTGTACAGGCGATATTTTGCAGCCAGGATTACGAAGCCAAAATATGTACATGTAATAACAGGGTGTGCATTATTGGCTGTGTAATACGGGCCGGACACTTTTTCTACAGGCGATAATGTACAGCCAATATTACGTGTACATCACAGATTAAAATATAGAAATGACATCACACCAAAGTCAAAGCCTGGTTTGCACGTTCCAGTATCCTTTTACCACAGATTATAAATTACGATTGCTCCAGCGCTGCGGGAAGTGCTGCCCCTCCGTCCTTGCGTAACAAAGCACAGATACCAAAGCTCGCCTCCGCAGCTTCGGCTTTTTGGTCGCCGAAGGCGACCAAAAAGCCACCGCCGCTCCAGCCTCCGCCGCTCCAGCTCAACCTGCACTTTGTTACAGCGGACGGGGGCTGCACTCCCTCCACGTCTCTGACTTTTTAAAAACACTCTAGTGTAGGGCAGACAAGACCACGTGGAGTCGGGGTTGGCCGATTCGGTTCTGTGACAGTTTTTTTCAACTTGACACTCGCCTACACAAACGAGGCATCAAGGAGTGATTCTAGCTTTGTCTATGGTTGGCTTCGTATTATTGGCCGTGTAATATTGGTCGTACAAAATCTGCACGGGCTGATATTACGTATCCAGTTGTACACGTAATATTGGTCGCGTAATACTGGCCGTGCATTATCAACCCGGACTGATTTTGTACGGGCAATAATACACGGCCAGTATTAGCCGTCCAAATATTACGAATCCATGCTAACGTAATATCTGGCCTTGTAATATTGGCTGTACAATACTGGTCGTACATTATTTTGGTCGTGTATTATCGTCTCCCGCATTGGTGAACATTACTTTTACATAGATATCTTCTTTGTAGTTTGTAGTCGTAGTATCTCTACCTAGTCTGTGGTTTGTAGCAGTGTGACCATATTTAGCAGGTTCCTGCGATTTTAGCAGGATTAGACTCTCATTTTAGCTCCTAGCAGGATTTTTAGCATTTTATTGAAATCTAGCATTATTTAGCAGAATCCAATAATGCATCCAATAATAGCATCCAATAATAGCAATATTCTGGCAGGATTTATTGAACGCGTTTCAAAATGCCCCAAAAGTGCACACAGTACGCTCAAGCCTTTATATTTGAGTTTATTGGCTTCTGGAAGCAGCTCTGATGCCAAACTAACAGATACCGAAATTTTTTGAAGACAAATTGAAACGATGAATTTTATTTAATTTAAATGGTAATGGTAATGGTGGTAAATATAAATAATAATGGTAATGGTATTGGTAAACCCAACGTTGTGAATCTTGCGTGGGCTATTATGATTTTACTAATGCCACACACTTATTGTGAACGAATCATTTCACTGATTAACAATATAAAAATCTGGCTTAGAAATCGGTACAAAAATAAACATGACGATTCTGGAATTTTGCATTCCAAAAACGCAAAAAGGAAATATATGAGAAAATGGGTGTGTGAATTTCGAGCCGACAAAAATATGTTAAAATTATCTCTTAACTCATCATCATTATACAAAGGTTTTGCTAAGGACAGTGATAGTGACGAGTGAATTGTGTTGTAAATAGGAATGAACTGGCCAAGTGCGAGTTGGGCTAAGGGTTCCTTACCACACCACTTTTATTTTTCTTATTATAATTTTACTTTAGAGTGTGTAATCATGCCAAGTTTGCCTCTTACGCTTGTACTTATCACCGCTTAGAGCAAAGACAAAATACGTAATAAGTACTTTTGTTGTATAGGGATCCCCCTTTTTTATTATTATTATTTCTTAATTAATCCGCCATAACATTACAGTCATATTCTATAAACATTTTAATATCTATTACAATTCAAAAGATCATCTTTATCAGTTCCCGCTGCTGGGACACGGGCCTTCTCTCAGAGAGAGAGTGAATGGGCCATAATCCGTCAGATTGTATAGCGCAACATGATACCATTAGTATTGCTCTCCAAAGATACAGTATCGGTTCAAAAGATACAGTCGTTAAACGGTAGGACGGACAAACAGACAGACAGCGTAGGCTTAAAAATATTATAGTTGATCGTTGACACTCTTTGGGTACGGAACCCTAATAAAAATGACATTCTAATCGTACAATTTGGCATTTTTGTCCATATTTTCTAATGTTTCAGCAATATCTGTGAAAGCAGTAATTTAGCATTATTTGAAGAATGTCTAGCATGTTTTAGCAGTTTTTGTCATTCAGGCTAGCAGGATTTGACATTTGAATCTGGTCAAACTGGTTTGTAGTGAACACAACACATTGGCAAAACTGTGGTAGACTCTTGGATTGTGCTGGGTCCTCAGCGAAGAATAAATAATCACTCACCACGAATAACAGAAGAAGACAGAATGTATTATATTAATTGTCAAACAGTTAACATTCAGTAAGTATTTAATAAATTTAATGATCTCTTCATTTATTTGATATCATTGTTCATATGTTTGGTTTCCATCGCTCCGTGATTTCGGAGAGTACGTTAAGCTGTTGATCCCGCCCGGCTAAACCCAGTGTTGACAACAGTTGTTAAGCCATGTCAGAGGCTCTCGGGAGGCCTGACAAACACTGACACAAGAGGCCAGCGCTACCTTATACAACAAGCAAGCATTCGATATCTCAGAGTAAAGTTTTTTAGACATTGTTTGCCAACTGAAATTGTTTGATGAAATATCGTAAATTGTAATTTATTTACCGAGCGAGCTCGAAGCGCGAGCTAAGTTTATCCGGGAAGGAGTTTCCAAAAATTACAAGTAGTGAAAGGGATATGGGGGTGGGTTAAGGGTCTAGAAGGGTAAAAGGGCTTTTTTAATTTTTTTCTGCAACAATTAATTACTGTAAAAATGAAAACAAAACAGAGGGGTGGAGGAGGGTGAAAAACCCCGCATCAATATCCCCCTACTCTAGGGTTGCGCCCTTAAAATAATATAAATGATGGAATGGAAATTTGTCTCCGGTGTGGGCTCTCGCCAGAACTCTCGCGAGGTTGCCCCTTGATCATCGCTTCGCCCACTCTACCTACGCTCCACTACGGATGTCGCTCACTGCACTCGCCACCTCCCCCTTTGCTCCACTCCGGGCTCGCGGGCCAGCTCCTCTCAGGACTTCCTACGTGAGCTTCTGGCTCCGCGCTTCTTATATACACTGTAGGGGTAGGGACCACAAGATCAGGTGCTCTGTGTCGGTTCTGTGACTCATTTCGAACCTAACCCACTCACGTCTGGGTGCTCTGTGTCGGTTCTGTGAAAATCAAGTAATTACTGTCACTTTTAAGCCAAAACAGTCAAAAAAGTGACAGTACTTTCACTGTCAATGTCAATAAACTGTAACTGAAAATTACTGTGTTTTATCGATTATGAAGTGATATGCGTTCACAAAGTGCTATTTATGGAATATTCAAATTATTTTTTCTCAAAAACTATTGGGAATCGCAATACGCCATTTCAGATTTAGGCTTTCTAGGAGTAGGTACCATAGAAAAAAAAACAGCCTTCTAGCTACTTTTGGAAAGTTGAGCCCGTCTCTGTTTCAGCTTGGGCAAAAATGCTTTCGTAGGTCCGGATGTCAGTCTGGTTCTCTGTTCTCCTCTACAGGTCGCATTTATCAACCCATCTAGACAAAACTTGGTATACAGGTTAAATTAACTTTAGAAATTTTTATTTTTTAGTCATCAAGGGTTTTTGATTGTGGGGGTACTTCCCCTAACAAAAGGGTAAAAAGGGGGCTACTGAATATCTCCACCATATTAAACCCGATTTTGATAGTTCTTTTTTTATTTACTAACTAAAGGTACTAACTTTATGTTAGTCTCAAAATTTTGGTGTAGTTCTGATGATTGGTGTAGACGATTCTTCGGCATGATTAGCAAGAATAGCTCCTCAAAATGCAGTAAATTTCTCACTATTAGGTTTCTACCATTGGAATCAGTCCTTGTCTACTAGGTAGGGATTTATAGAGCACCTTGGTTATTAACAATAAGGTAACTAGATGGCGCTACTTCTTATTTGAGTTGGGGGCGGTAAGGCCTGCACTGACGACCCGCTTGGCGTGTTTTGTGCATTTCCCCCTGCCAGCCTCTACCCGAGCCATCGCAACTCCTTTATATAGCGGAGTGTGGTCTTGGGTCGCTGGCACAACTGCTCCACTGATAGAGATGGTGCAAATGAAGATGAAGATACTGATAATGAAGTTTTGTACTGATGATAGTTCAAGTTGCAGTGACCTGTAATAAGTCCTATTAAAAGGCGTAGGTCCTGTCGATGTAACTTGAGTAAGAAGTTTGTTATATTTCTGTAAAGGGTTGGGAATGTGGTCTTGGCATGCTTACAGTCCGTTTTCCTGTCCCACAGTTTTTGTTGCTCACTTTCAGCGTGACGGCGCAATAGTTCTCGCACCTCCATCGCCGATGGTTTGCATAGACCCACTGCGCCATTGGTCACGTTTCTTGGTTCCTTCCTTGGCGAGTGTGTCCGCCATGAGAGCTATGTCTTTTAGTCCATTTAACTATTGTTCTGTATCTCCCCGCCAGTTTCTGTAGAATCTCATGACATTCTGCTACAACCCTTGATCTAGTTACAGGTCTTTTAGTGTATAAATAATGGCCGCACTGTCCGTGGTAAACACGAGGACCTTTTCCTTTTGCTCCGCCTCCGAGAGAGGAACTGGAAGTGCATCTAGTGATGATATTGCTCTAGCAGCTAGCAACAGGCCCATGGCCTCTGCCTGAAACACTGTCGTAGTCTTGCTCAGAGCTTTTGATTTGGAAAGTTTAGTTTCTGACAAATAAAAACCGCAACCGACTCCCATTTCTTTCTTTGCACCGTCCATGTAGACTTTGGAACAATATGAGAGACCTCTAGTTCACTTTTCATCGTAGTCAGCTCATACCTCTTGCTATCAAGGTGTGTGCTGTAGGGCACGCAAACCGGATACCCGAAAAACCAGAATAACCGACTGATTTGAAACTCTGATTTTTAAGATTGAAAACCTGGGGTTTTCGGGTTTTTCTAGTTTTGTCATTCATGATGGTTTATGTAAATTACTACCACCAGAACATAAATAAAGAATCAAACTTCTCAAAAACTTACTGTTTCCTTATTTCTACTCTATTGACAGAATAAATTGCACAGGCTGACCACAATCTATAATAATTATTAGTTATTAGGGAGTAATATATTGTTTATTGTTAGGATTTAGTCTGACTTTGAATGAGAGAACCTTACGGTTGACGGTTCTACGAACTATATGGCTTGCCCATTGCCACTTCAACTTGCAAACTCTGAGAGCTATGTTGGTAACCTTGGTTCTTCTACGGATTTCCTCATTTCAGATTCTGTCACGTAGTGAAACACCAAGCATAGCTCTCTCCATTGTACGCTGCGCGACTTTGAGCTTGTGTATGAGACCACTAGTGATCAACAGCTTCGATAATATCGCTCCCAACGTAAACCGGCATGAGTGCGACATGGGCATTTGACATGATGTTCGTCTTGCCCATGTTCATTTTAAGACCCACCTGTTGGGAAACAATATTGAAGTCACTGAGCATTGTGCTTAGGTCTTCCAGGGTTTCTGCCATGATGACTATATTATCAGCAAATCGAGTGAGAGATGCATTCGCCACTGATGTTAACTCCATATCCGTTCCAGTTCAGAAGCTTGAATATATCTTCCAGTGCAGAGGTGAACAGTTTCGGAGAAATAACGTCTCCCTGTGTCAATTCGATAGAATTCGTGCTCCGATCTTGGAGACGGACAGTCATTGTGGCCTTGCTCTATAAATACTTCACACTTCGATGCACCGGTATTCAGTCTGGCACCGCTGTAATGACTGTAGCACTGCCCAGGTCTCGACTGAATCAAAGGCTTTCTCGTAGTCTACAAACGCTAGACATAGTGGCCGATTATACTCTTCGGTCTTCTGTATAATCTGCCGGAGCGTATGGATGTGGTCTGCGGTGCTAAAGCCTTTCCGGAATCCAGCTTGTTCGGGAGGCTGAAAGTCGTCAAACCTACGAGTGAGACGATTTATAACTACTCTCGAAAACATTTTATAGACGTGGCTCAGCAGCGAAATGGGCCTATTCAAGAGGGTTTTACTTACTTAAAGACCAACAGCACTACACTCCTGTGCCACGCTTCTGGCGTAGTACCCTCGAGGATCACGGAGTGAAACAGCTTCTGAAGGACTTTAAGTACCGGTGTTCCACCCGCTTTCAGTAGCTCTGTCATTATTCCGTCCTCACCTGGTGCCTTGTTGCTCTTAAGCTGTTAGAGAGCCATTCTGATCTCGTATAGGCTGATGTCCGGTATATCTTCGGTATAAAGTCGGGTCAAACGGGCTCTTGCATCGCTAGCCTTGCTAGGTGGATTACGCGATAAGGTGTAGTCTAGTGATCAATAGCTTCGATAATACCGTTCCCAAAATAAACCGGCATGGGTGCGACATGGGCATTTGACCTGTTCAATTTACCCATGTTCATTTTAATACAGGGTTTCTGCCATGATGACTATATCATCAGCAAATCGAAGGTGAGTTGATGTATTCGCCATTGAAGCTAACACCATATCTGTTCCAGTTCAGAAGCTTGAATATAACTTGCAGAGGTGAACAATTTCGGAGAAATAACGTCTCCCTGTCTCACCCCTTTTTGCAATTCGATAGATTTCGTGCTCCGATTTTGGAGACGGACAGTCAGTTTTTTATTATTACTAGTACCAAATGTTACTTCGATTATTAATACTCGTAGTACATAAACCAAATGTTACTTGATTGATCTCTTGGTGTTAAGCTAAAAAAATAGGCATATGAAAGTAAACACATATTTTAATTAAATTTCAGCCTTTTCTTTACTTACACACACTAATAATAATTAGTGTGTGTAAGTAAAGGTAGGCCCAAGTAAAGAAAAACTCGAAAAGCCCGTAAAGCTAAAAAAAAAACGGTTTTTAAAATTGAAAAATCGGAAAACCCGGGTTTTTTAAACTACCCGGGTTTTTTAAAGTACCCGAGTTTTGCATGCCCTAGTGTGCTGGCTATTCTGTCAGTGCCTTTTCTTGCCTCTGGGATAATTCTTGTTGCGCTGTCCAAGATTCCGCAGTGGTTAGTAATAGGTCCGTTCCCCTTCCACTGGTTTGTGGAATTTATCCTCAGTGCTGATGCCATCGCTTCCTGCTGTATGTGCAGATGCAAAGGAGTCAGACCCAGGATCATATGTCCAGAGCAGCTGAAAGTGTAGATTTCGTACACCCGCTGATCAAAGAGCAAGCTAGTCTCTGAATTTGCTGGAGTTTGGTGATTGTTGTCACGAGGTTTGTTCGCGTCCACCACACTACACTTCGTTTTATCGAAAGCCCCTTCAATGTCAATGAATGTGGCTAAACAAGACTATTTGTTCTCCAAAGCTGATTCAATCTTGTGAACCACCTGGTGAAGTGCAGTCTCTGCTGATTTACCCGATTGGTAGGCATGTTGGTTATTTTGGACTGGGTTTTCTACCAGTGGTCCATTTCTTATGTATTTGTCGCGTAATCTTTCCAAAGTCTTCAGAAGGAATGAGCTCAGGCTTATAGGCCTAAAGGACTTTGGATTTGTGTAGTCAGTTGTGCCCGGTTTCTGTAGAAAAACTACTTTTACTTCCCTCCATGCTTTAGGTATGTACTTCCATGCAAGACTTGCTCTAAAAATTGCAATTAGGTATGTTTTTATTTGACTAAGGCTCCACTGAAGTAGTGCTGGGAAAATGCCGTCTGTTCGAGCAGCCTTGTAGGGTTGGAACGTACTCACGGCCCATAGAAGGGCTTCTTCTGTGACGTAGCTTCCGCAAAAGACCAGTCTTCAATAGCAGGTTCTTGCGTGGTTTCTGCTTCCCACCCCCCCATCGCTGTTTAAGCAACAATCCGGAAAGTGTGTTTGTAGGAGTAGTTCAAATTGATCTCGCTCTGATATATAGTAGTATAGCTGCCGTCGGCTTTCTTTAAAGTACCTAGTTTTACTTGAGTGTCCTTAGATACGAGTTTTCTAAGTCTCGCAGTCTCACTCTCAGATTGAATGGAGCTACTATACTTCCTCCACGAGTTTTCCCGACTCTTCTTTACTTCCACTTTTAACAAGTGTCTGGTTTTCCTATATTCTTGCCAATCTTCCAACTTGTCGGTGTTCATGTCTCTGTTTGTTTGTCGTATGAGGTAGTGCTGGCCTCTGGTGTCAGAGTTTGTCAGGCCGCCCGAGGGCCTCTGACATGGCTTAACGACTGCTATTAATCAATAACAGCCGGGACCGACAGCTTAACGTGCCCTCCGAAGCAGGGAGCGATGGAAAACCGCACATAACTTAGAAAAGTCATTGGTGCGTAGTCTAGGTTTTGAACCCGGTATCGTTGGATTCTAAATTGCACTACAGAACCGTTAAGCCACCATCGCTCTGTTGAAATGATGTCTTGTTTTCTTTCTCAGTTTACTGAGTTCCCTGTTCCAACATCTATCTTTCCTATGCAGTATGTCACTGCTTTCTGTTTTTAGAGGACAAGAACTTTCGTAGCTTGCCTTCATGGAGCTGACTAAATGATCCATAGTTTATTCAATGCTCTGTGGGGTCAACTGATCGTTTACTTCCACTTGTTGTATATCTGACAGTTTTTCTCTAGATTGTCTCTAAAAAGTGAGTCAGTTTTCTTAGGATTTCTGTAGGTACGCGGCTCATGCTTCCCTTAGGCTTCCCTCTTAGGCTCTGATGATTCGTCGATGGTCAGCGCATGAAACTTCTTCGGTTGCCACACGCCAGTCATTTACCGTCTCTGCGATCGCGTTCGTGGCTATGGATGGTGATATCGACTATAGTTTTGGCCCAGGAAGTCACAAAAGTAGGTTTTGAGCCCCTGTTTAATATATTGAGGTTGTGTCTCAGGATGAAATCGAGAAGATCTTTTCCTCTCTCATTTGTGTCTGGACATCCCCAGACAATTCAGTGGGCATTCTGTGGGATCTCTGTTCTCCTGTACAGGTCGCATTTCTCAACCGATTTAGACGAAACTTGGTATACAGGTTAAATGAATTTATAGAATTTTTTAGTCGTCGGGGGTTTTTGATTGTGGGGGTACTTCCTCCAAAAAAGGGTACAAAGGGAGCTACTGAATATCTCCATTCTCCACCATATCAGGGCGGTCGCACTCTGCAACAAGTACAAATAAATTCAAGGACCCAATATTCGGGTCCGTTCAGTCGAGTGTCAAGCGTGCGCTCGATGAGTCGCGCGCACGCCTTGTACTTAGCGATAGAGCACCTACTTACGTAAAGTTATTGACAAACTTTATTCGTGTTTTAATTATGAGTACCAAGAAGAAGGCTAGAAAGTACTGCATAGCATTCGGCTGTTTGAATAGTGATAGAAATGACGAATTGTCATTCTTTACGTTTCCAAAGGATATTGAAAGGTAATAAATTGTAATACCTATTAATAGGTCCCAGTTATGTAGTTAGATATTGATATTTTTTTATTACGTAGGTTCCTATAGTTTTATGTTATTTCATTTGTGTTCCATACCGAAGCTACGCATATTTAAGGTTTTTCCTCGCAGAAATAAAGTCGTTTATTAAATCGATCAACGTAATTTTATAATTGACTAGCTGTGCCCGCGGCTTTGCCCGCGTGGTCATTTTATTTAAAAGTAGCCCACACGTTTTATTCCAGGACCAAAAGCCAAACCACAACCAGACCAGTTGTAGGTTTGGTCCAGGTCCAGAGGACCAGGAGGACCAGGACCAAACCTACAAAGTACAATATTATACTACATTTCTTCAAAATTCGTTCAGCCGTCAAATAGTTTTTTATCGATTGCTCGGCATCTAATCATCGGAATAAGGCACTGCCTTGCCTTTTTATAACGCATATTCTGTGAAGTACGGAGTGCCGTACTTCACAGAATATGCGTTATAACACACTTGCACTTCTATGACACTTCATAGAAGTGCACGTATTGCAATGAAATAAACGCATATAATAAAATATGAAATAAACGCATATAATACAATGTGAAATAAACGCTAGAATAAACGCACCGCGTTCCACTGCAAGGCAGTGCGTGCAAGGCCTAAGATACCAAGTACCCCAGTTTTTAAATCAGTCGCAAGGGCTTGAGCGCAGGGCCTGGATTCTGTATGACCACTCACACCAATTCCACGCCACCTGCGTGGAATTAGGGAAGGTGAGTATTTACGCAACCAGGTTTTTAAACCAGGTTTAGGCTTGTAAGTACGCCGCCCTGGTGCCCTGGTCGCCCCGTCCGCACCTACATACTCGGTGGCTGGTTTGGCATGGCTTCGGCTGAGTTCGGCCGCACTCGGCCAGCCGGGTCACAAGAAGCTAGGTGGCCGATACATCGCTCAAAAAACTTGCAAGGCTTCGAAGTTTTTTTAAGCAAACACAATTGTGCTCTATATTTACATAAGCGCACGGGTCAATTTCCTATGCAAGTATTTTTTACTTTCAATTCCACGCTTCCAAGTACTTTTTTCGCAAACACGATTGTGCTCCTTATTTATATGGACACGAAGATCAATTTCCTATGCAAGTATTTTCTACTTTCAAGTTGAAAGTATTTTGAACCCTGGTTTTTATAATGAAAGATTCATGACATGAATGAGTTAAATTTATTTTATTAATTAATAAATTACTATTTTACTATAAATAATTCAATTAATTTCGATGCGCGTTTTACAACTGAAGTCGACTTATTCTATCAAAAAACACAAAAAACATGTAATTGAGTAGAGAAAATTATCTCCGAATGCTTGTACTATTATTTATTCTGTGCCGAAGGTAAGGTGGCACAGATTAGAGAGTAATTAAGGTGGTGAGGTAAATTGGATGGGGCATCAAGGGTAGGTCATTATTATGAGGTCCATACGAACAAATTTTAATGCAACGAAACATTGTGTTCTTAGTACAAATTATTTTTTATGATGTTTCACAGAACGACGTACTTACTGGCACTTTAACTGGCTCTTAATAATTACCTACCCTACCTACCTACTTTTTGAGCTTTTTCAACAAGATATGAGGATTGATTTGAAAAAATAAAAGTTTTCTATACCTTCTCTGTGAAGAGCAATACATGTACCTACCTCTGTATGTACACATTTCAATACCGACAACTAACCATTTTGCCAGTAAGACATTATGAAGAAACCTCCGATATATATATATATATATATATATAATATCTCAATGGAAGAAACAATCGATTTTGAAGTTCATCTCAATTAAAATTTTCAAAAAATATTTAATGTACAGATTTAGCCCAGTTACAGATTTAGTTATCTATACTATAATAAAACTGTAACTGGGCTAAATCTGTACATTAACGGCTAGCTAAATCTGAATATTAATAAATCTGTTGTTATTGTGTAGTGTACTTTCTATTGTTGTTTTGTTAAACTTACAACACTGTACAGCTCGCACGAGACAGACCTGACCTAGTCTGGGGACCACAAGTCAATTTGGAAGCATATATATAATGTGTTATTTCATCATAATCAGCCAATATGCACTGCTGGATGTAGGCCTCTTCTAATGCACGCAACTGAGCTCGGCCGTCGATTGGGAGAAAAAAACAATCCCACTGCTCCAAGTCAACCTAACCTGCACGCAGTCATCCTACTGGATACCGAACATAGCCCGGCGACCAACAGGTGGCGGTATAACCTTCCCAAAAACAAGCGTAGCCGAATGACACAGGCTAGTGACGGGCAGCAGTGTCGCCGGTGCGAGAACCAACCAACCTACGATCTCCAATCCACCTGCATGCCCAGGGTGACGATCATGGGCAAAACCTAGCTACAATGAACAGCATAATGTATTATCTATCTATACTATAATAAAACTGTAACTGGGCTAAATCTGTACATTAAATATTTTTTGAAAATTTTGATTGAGATAAACTTCAAAATCGATATGGAGTGCAAAAAGGTTATTTTTTTATTTTTTGTCTATCTGTCTGTCTGTCTCTTTGAACACGCATCACGCTGAAACTACCCGACGGATTTTGATGCAACTTGGCACAATCATAGCTGATGTACTGTATTAAGATTTAGGATACTTTTTATCACGGAAAAATCAACGGTTCCCGCAGGATAGGGGTAGAAAGTTATTTAAAATAACACGTATCAAGCTAAAACTACTGTGGACGGATTTTCATGTAACTTGGCACAGTCAAAGTTTATATAATGTGTTAAAATGTTGAATACTTTTTATCCCGAAAAATTAAAAGGTTCCTGCAACCTATGGGTCCAAAGTTGTGTTAAATTTAAAGTAATCATACATCCGTTTATAGACTGGTACCGAATTTCGTCATTCTGCTACGAGGCTCACTGGCCCAGTTGGACAGATGCATGGGTGCGTAATCCAGACGTACGTGGATCGAAATCACCAGCTGTAAAACATGTTTTGCTCCATAATTAAAAGATTTTACATTATATATGCGTTATTATTTACATTTTCCTTGATATATTTAATAAAGGTATGGTAAAACGCACGCACCACGCTGAAACTATCGCACGGATTTTGATGCAACTTAGCACAGCTGTAACTTATAAGGGTTAAAATTCAGAATAGGTACATACTGAAAAACTACAGGGCTCCTGCGGGATAGGGGTCGAAAGTTATATTAAATTATGAAGTAATAAATATACCGTAATAAAATGAAATAAAACAGCTCAAAGCTATTATAATGCATTCGTTTTCGCGCGATGTACCTACCTACTGTATCAGGGTGCTATTATTATTTATTCTGTACTTTCTGCGTGCCGCCGCGCCGCCACGCGCCGCCCGGCCGAGCGTCAATTGGTACTTTTGGTACTGGAATAACTCATAGGATCCTTATAGCCCAGAAAAACAAACACGCGAGCAACGCTGCGGGCAACCGCGCCCTAGACCGGATTCATTAATTTATAGAGATATTTGTGTCATAAAATTTCTGAACAAAATAAGCGCAAGAGTAGTGAGCGGGAAAAGTTTGAGTTATTTCTGTCAGTGTGGTTATTACAACAAAACTCCGATTCGTACAAAGTATGCATTTCGTGTATTATCAAAAGCGCGAGCGCAGCGAGCGCAATTTTTTAAAAATTATCAATGAATAACACTAATAATTCAAATAATGCGGTTTTAAAATAAAATATCATTCCAAACCATGTAAATATATGCTCTGATATGATTTTAACTTTTTAGAGTAGAGATTGTTAGAATATTCAGCTATATCTAACAATGTAGTAAACGAAAAAAAAAAACAATCAAACATTTATGAAAAAGCTAAAATACGAGCGAACGAAGTAAGTACAGAAATTTTGAGCTATTTCGCTCAGTGTAGAAGTAAAATAACATTTCCAAATCATAAAAACAAACACTGTAATAAACAAAAAGCGCCAGAGAAGCGATTTTTAGATCCAAAACATAATACCAAACAAATCACATGAACATAATGAAAAAGAACCCCAAAAGCGAGCGAAGTAAGAGCAAATGAACACTTCTGCCTGTTAAATAGTGCTAAAAACATAACTCCAAATAACATTTAAATATGCAATGATAAGAACAACCCACGCAAACGCAGAATGCATACTATTGCGCTATTTCTTTCAGTATAGAAATGTAATAATTGTAAATCATACGAAATTAACTAATTTACATACCTGGTAATAGATTCAAAGAAGTGCGAGCGAAGCGACCGCGAAAATTTAAAACTATTTTCCATATAATATGACAATAACGAATACGTTATGATTACGATAACGTTACGTTATATAGCTGCAAATTTTTCAAATAAGCGAGACCGATGCGAGGGCTAACATTGTAAGGTTTAGAAGTAACTTTAAAACAGTTAAAGGTAACCCCTGGGCAAGCTTATAAGTGCGACGGAAGCGAGCGCGAAAGTTCTTGGTTATTTCTTTAGTTTTTTTGTTTGTCGTATGAGGTAGTGCTGGCATCCAGAGGCCAAACTGAAAAACTGACACCATTGTCAGAGTTTGTCAGGCCGACCGAGGGACGATATGCCATCATGCCCTGCAGTTTTTTTTATTTTTTAATGATTTTACAATGTTTATTATTTCCTGGGAGGATACTGGATTGATGAATATAGTTTTTGAGTTTGTTTTGATGGCTTTTCGTTGAGTAGGATTTTGAGTTTGAACGTGATTATTATGGCAGATAATAAAGTTATTCAGGGCTGTGGCAATTTTTAACGGGTCAGTTATCTCTTTCTTGACAATTATTTTACTTTCTATTGATGTTTTAATGTTATTAGTTTCAGATGTATGTTGCTTAATAATTCCCCAAGTTGCTTTATTTTTATTGGTACTTCTATTTATATATTTAATATTAGCGATTTTTCGAGATATACGTTCAACTTTGTTTAATGTCTTGCAGTACTTTTTGTACATACTATAATTTTCATTAGTTTTATTTTGTAGATATTTTAATTAGTTCTTTCTTTTATTTTTACTGGATGTCTTTATTCCTTTGGTTTTCCAGTTTGCCTTCTTCTTATAAGTTATTTTTACTATAAAAGTTTTCTATACTTTCTCTGTGAAGACCAATACATGTTTCGACATATACGACAACTAACCATTTTGCCAGTAAGACATTATGAAGAAACCTCCGATATAATTATATCATTATGTAGGTACGTAGATAGTACATTATAATATCTCAATGTAAGAAACATAATAAAAAAACGTAGTACATATAATGTATATACATACTCAGAAAACTTGCAACGCTTCGAAGTATTTTTTACGCAAAAGCAATTGTGGTCTTTATTTATGCATACCCACGGATCAATTTCCTATGCAAGTATTTTTTACTTTCATTTCAAGGCTTCAGAGTACTTTTCCACACACATGATAGTGCTCCTTTTATATATAAAGACAAAGATCAATTTCCTATGCAAGTATTTTCTACTTTCAAGGCTTCCAAGTACTTTTATGCAAAATAAAAGTACTTGGAAGCCTTGAAAGTAATCATTTAAACACGATTGTTCTTATTTATATGACGGCAAAGATCAATTTCCTATGCAAGTATTTTCTACTTTCAAGGCTTTAATCTGTTTATACAGTAAGTACGTAGCACGCTGAAACTATTGGACGGATGTTGATGCAATTTGGCACAGACCTAGTTTATAAGATGGGTGAAAATTATGGATACTTTTTATCCTGTAAAAAAGGGCTTCTGCGGGATATAGGTCCAAAGTTATTTAAATAATAAATAATATTTTTTGGATGGTTCTCTATTTCGATACCTACTGAAGCCAAAGCTGTTTTATTTTTTATTTTGAAATAAAAAGTAAAACAATAAAGTAAGTAAGTTAGTAAGATTTTTTAATGAATTCAGTAGTTTCTGTGCGAAACTAATGAATTCCTTCAATTTTTGTAATATAGGTTGTTTCCACAATATAAGTGTTGAAAGTTATTAAAAAGAAAACGTATCACGCTGAAACTACTGGACGGATTTTTGGATGCAAATTGACACAGTCATATATCTATACTTATAATAAAGCAATAGGTACGAAAAAGGCTATAAAAAGAAGATAAAAAATGCGATTGGGTGCTTAAAAAGGGTATTGAACACGCTTTTTTTTAAATCGTGTCCCTCTTTCTGTTTGTCTGTATGTTTGTTTGTTCACGCATCATGTAAAAACTATTGGACCGATTGCAATGTAGTTTTCATTGTTAGATAGCTGGTTTGATTTAATAACTGGTGTATTTGGTATCTCAATCTGGTGAGTTAGAAGCCGAGCAATAAAAGTATTTTTGACGGCTAAAGAAATTTTGATCAAATGTTGGCATATTGGTCCTGGAATAGCACATTATAGTACTTTGAACCTAAAGAAAAGACCACGCGTGCGAAGCCGCGGGTACAGCTAGTAAAAAAAAAGAATAAATATTTGATTTTATACATTTTGGATGGCAAAACAAATCACGAGGAGTAACCTCTTTTCATTCATCTTAGGGAACTATTTTAATACATCATCAATGGAACACAGTAAAGTGTGCACACTACTGCTTGGCGGCAGATTATCTGACAAAGGTGTGGTATTTCCTCAGGTGAACTCTTGCAGAAGAGGCTGAAAGGGTGCTCCTATTATGAATATTATTATAAGTTGTTAACACTTTTTTTGTTAACCCAGTATCACAGAGCCTCAACGTGGTCCAGGCGAAGGCCGAGTCCGCAGGCGCCGCCGTGGCCGTCCCCGCCGCGGCCGCAACTACAGGGGCAGAGGCTCTAAGGGGGGGATGCCCTTGCCGAAGCCCGAGCCGCTTGACTCCCAACTGTACACTGAGCTCAAACTGAAAACTAAAGTTAAAAGGTTACAGGTATGTAAAGCGAAAGTGCAAACGACCGCTAGTTAGTGGAATAATCTTCTATTTTATATCTATATAACAGTACCGTGACATACCTACTGACTGATTGATTGACAGAGGACCTTTTTAAAATTTTGAGTAAATATTCCTTGAGTAGAGATCCACTAAGGAAAGATTTTTTCAAATTCCATCTATAACAGGGGTGAACAGGGGTGGTAACGTTTGCATGCGGGCAAAGTTGCAGGGCGCAACAAGTAGCTATTGAAGTCACACTCATAGACTAGGATTCCTTGCGTCGCGGTGCCATAGACATTCGACACACTGTGCCGTTAAGCCACCCTTAGTTTCTACCTACCTAATGTGGTAGTTAAACAAAAAATGAAACTAAGGTGTTAAATAATCAATCATTACAAGATTTAATAAAAAAAATACAAATGAAGTTATATTATAATAAAATAAAATATGAAAATGAATGACACAAATGTCTCTGAAGGAGGGCACATAAATTTATGAGGTTGTGGTTCGACCTGAAGATTTCTATTGTTTCCACTTCCGTAGCGCAGTACTCCCCTTTTAAGTCCGGCCGAAGATGGTAGGTAGGCCTCCGCTTAACGGAGCAGTGCGGAGCAGTAGGCACTCAGGATCAGTAGCGGAGATAGTGGTTCTCGGTGCTAGGTCGCACAGCGAGGGCGGTACACGGGATACTTGTGTATTATGCACTATTCCATGTACTGTACTCTAATCCCAGGAACGCTGTTTAATTCGAGTAGTGCAGTCAACTCGAGTGGTGCAGTTTTCGGAAAACACTCACTACTCACACGGAGTTTAGGTCGACGTTAATTTTCGTAAACCAGCTAAACCGCTGATATTAAATATGATCGCGCTTGTCAGCTAGGACGCCGACAATCGCTAGCCTCACTCGAGCTAAGTTCGCTGAGAGTGCGTGCGATGCGCGGACGTCAGCTCGCTTCGTTTGCCTCCCCTTCCCTTGAGTCTTGTCCCGCAGGCTGAGTGGCTGTGTGCGTGCCAATTACACAGTTACACAATGCGTTCGGGTTTAAAGGCAAAACAATGAAAGTGTTTAGTACATACAAAGAACTTAACATTTTAAATTAATATATATATATATATATATAATTTAATATTATTATACTATTTGCTTAAAATAAATATACCAGTAACGTTTCGTTACTCACAACACAACAAGCACAAAATATATATATATATATATATAGTTATATATTTTGTGATTGTGAGTGATGTTTCTTAGCTCTAATGGTGGATTTAGTTATATATATATATATAACTAAAAAAAAAAAGATATACCAGTAACGTATATATATATATATATATATATATATAGTTATATATATAGTTAGTTATATATTTTTTGTGCTTGTTGTGTTGTGAGTAACGAAACGTTACTCACAACAATATATAACTAACTATATATATAACTATATATATATATATATATATATAGTTAGTTATATATTTTTTGTGCTTGTTGTGTTGTGAGTAACGAAACGTTACTGGTATGCTTATCTGCTTATGTAAAGCTTAAATGAAATAAAAAACTAATAATTAAATCTCTTGCAGGAACCAAACGAACCAAAACCACCGAAAAACATCGACCAACACATATACCCCGAAAGTTCTCAAGCCGCCAATAACACTCCTTTTTTTGGGCAGTCGTGTAAAAAAGAAGAAACTCAACATGCCTACCAGGATACCGCTCCCACTGGTACCGCTCCCACTGGTACCGCTCCCACTGGTACCGCTCCCACTGATCCCAAAGGTCCCACTCCCTCTGGTCCCACTGGCGGGAATGCCTAATGTGAACAACGTGATCGCAGCGCGATCATTACCTTTCGGTGTGGCCATGAGGTAATGAACCCTCTACCCTTTTTCACTTGCCCCCACTCTTCCCACTGCCCCCTCCCTTCCTTTCATTTCCCCCAACTTCTCCACTTCCCGCACCCTTCCCCGACATCTCCCACCATTCGTCCACTTACCCCCACCTTCCCTCACTTCCCCAAACTTCTCCCCACTTTTTTTTATTTTTTCTAAGTATGGCCACACCGAAAGGTAGCGATCACGTTGCGGGTTGTAAGCTGAGTCGCACTGTAATTTTTTCATATTTTTTTAAAGGTATTTTTAAAATGTATAAGAAATAGATTTTTCCGAATTCCTCATTGAAGAGACTGAGGGTCCGTTCGGAATTATAGACTTCGTGCATAATCCGATCATTTCTGCGCAAGATCGCAAATAAACAGGAGTTTACCTTCCGGTATACAACCTGCACGAATCGTTGGTCGAATTATCTTTAGTCTTATTAAATAATTCTCTAGTCTAGATCATAGATCTAATTAAAAGTGGGAAGATAAGGTACCAGCTTCCACGGAGTGGATCGCATAAGTGACACAATGAGGGCTTCCATTATGCGCGTCACTAGCTGGCGCCACTGAGACGGAAGGTGGTAGTTGTCAAATGAGTTTATTGGTTGTTTTTAGCTTTGTTGAAGTTTGTTGCATAACATAAAACGATAGACAATAGAATCAGTAGGCATCTATGTCTGTCGTCTCGGTTGCGCCACCTAGCGTAATTTTTTTAATGGTAGCTCCCGTTGGCCGTCTTTTGCCTAAGTCACTATCAAAGCGGCGATTGTGTGCACGCACGTACTACATAGTTCGCGCCACAGTCTGTGTTGTTGATGCGCATAAAGCACAACGGCGGAAGTGTAGCTATGTGGGTGTGTTTGCCTGTAGTTGTATTTTGTTCAGTTTTTGTTTAATTAGATACGTGATATTAAAGCGTGTCCTCTGTAACTAGATCTATGGTCTACTCTACATTAATGTTTTGTAATTTGCAACGAGGGCTACCATTATACGCGTCACTAGGTGGCGCCACTGAAACAGAAGATAGCTGTCAAAAGTTAAAGTGTATGAGTTTGTTGGTTGTTTGTAAGCTTTGACGAAGTTTACACAAATAAACATAAAATGATAGCCGATAGTAGGAATTTGAAATTTCTCTATACTTGTCGTTTCGGTCGTGCCACCAAGCGTTGATTTTTTAATGGTAGCCCGGCAATACATGCCGTAGCTACGCGTTGTATCGCGCACTGTACGCAATAGCGTACAAATAAACAATGGAAATTGCAATGCTGTTTGTTTTGTTACTCCCCGCTCTGTATTTAGATTTTTTGAGATTCTGCCAAAGGAATTACTTTGGGTTCCGGTTTGAAGGGGAAAGCATAGATAATACACTCTGGGAAGTGATATATTATTAAGTATTCTGTGGTGATAGTTAACATTTAAAAATTTACACCGTTGACCATGGGTTTTACGTTTCACCCCACGGGGGTGAAACTGATTATTCGACGAATGGGGGTGAAACTGACGAACAATTGTGGACAAAAAAATACACGGAAAGTAACTCCATTTTGTTAAACGGTGTCACAGACGACTAAGATACTATAATATTTTATATTAAGATAAAATATCTCTCGCCATACAATTTATATGAACCATCACAAACGGCGAAGATAATATATATTTGCATCTTACAGTATCTCAAGATATCGAGCGGTATGGCATTTTTTAAAAGATGTCATCATAAGATACGAAATATATCGTAATATGCTCTACAGGTTGTATTCGTGAAGGTTTTTTTAACCCCTGAACAAAGAGACGGGTGTAGTTTAGGGCGTGTATCACTGTGTGTCTGTCTGTGGCATCGTAGCTGCCAAAAGAATGGACCGATTTTGAAGCGGTTTTTTATGTTTGAAAACTGATGTGATCGAGATGGTTCTTAGATATATGGGGTGGCGAAGGAGTTGAGAAAAGGGGGGTGAGAATCGTATTTTCCAAACGAATGGACCAATTTAGCTGCGGTATTTTATTTTTCAAAGCTGAGATAAACAAGATTGTTCTCAGCTATAATGGTGGGCGGAAAGGGGGGAGGATCGTAGCTTCCAAAAAATGGACCGATTTTGATACTTGTAGGTACCTACTCCCCGCTCTGTATTTAGATATTTTGAGATTCTTCCGAAGGACTTACTTTGGGTTCCGGCAAGAAGCTTAGAATTATATACTATAACATAAGCTTCTTGGGTTCCGGTTTGAAGGGGAAAGCATAGATAATACATTCTGGTAAGTGATAGTTAAGAATTAAGAACCCGGTGAAGGCAACAGGCAACTCTAATTGCTATCTCTATTTGACAAAAGCAGGCGAGCGCGGGGCGGTGCGCGCGGCTAGTAAGTACAGTACATTCATCCATTGGACTCGTAGGTACCTAGCGTAGCATTTACAGGGTGTCCACTGAAAATTCTAAAAAAAAACCCTGACTTTCCCTGACCATTTTGCCAAATTTCCATGACCAACCATGCTCATTTAAAGTAATTTTTTCATCATTTTACATAAAATAACGAAAAATTATGTAATCTAAATAATTAATTATTTGTTCTCCTTCTTATATTGTTATTTATTTTATCATCGGACTCATTTTAATATAACATCTAAAATAAAATTCCAAATCACAAAGTGATAGACACCATTATAAGCGGGAAGCGAAAACTTTCACATATTTATATGTGTAAAAATGAAACATGATTATTCCAAATCACGTAACAAATGATCATCATCTATGCTTTTACACAGGACTGGCTTTAGCCATCTGTACGCCCCGTGCGAGACTTGTTTATTATTATTATTACGGACTAGGCAATCGTTTGACCACGATCTCACCTGATGGAAAGCGATGATGTGGTCGAAGGTGTAGCACGCTTGCCTAGTAGATACCTATTCACTCTTGACTTGAACACACCAGGGTTATAATTTACCGGAAACACTGACGAAGGCAGGGCATTCCACTCCTTTGCAGTTCTTATAATAAATGAAGAAGCGTAACGCTTCGTTCTTGTGCGAGGTATTTCAACCATGAAAGGGTGGCGCTTAATTCAACACCCCTTTTTTATTTGGATACTAGCTGTGCCCGCGGCTTTGCCGGCGTGGTCAAAACTGTTATTTTTTGCGCGGAACCCTATTTATTCTTCGAAAATAATAGTAGCCTATGTTTCTCCTTGTAATATCATCTACCAAAAAAATTCCTAGGCATCTGGTTTGATTCCCGAATGAATGGCGGCATTCATTCCGACTTCATTTAAAAAAAAAAGTGAAGTGGGTGCACGGGGCATGCCGCAAAATATATACCAATATTCTCCGTTCACTCTCTGGAGTTTGGTGGGAATCCCACCCATATACCCAAAAACTTATCTATAATGCGATTGTCCGTAGTCACATGGTTCATTCCTGTTAGATCCCTGTAATAAATCTGCCCTTGAAAAATTCAATAAAATTCAATCCAAATGTTTACGAACAATCCTAGGTGTAATGAAGTCGTCTCCCATTAACGCGATGCAGGTGGAATGTGTAGATCCTCCTCCTCATCTAAGACTTCAGTTGATTTCAGACCGATTTTTCTATAAGTTAGTTCAAAATTCCTGCCATTTACTTATCCCTAGACTCAATCACCTATCATCCATAGTCAACTCGCAAGGAGTTCAATCCTTACATAAACTGCCTTGTTTACTCCGTAGCTTTATCAAATTCTGTTCTTTACCAAACCCTATCTTTCAGTTGCCTTTGAATCCACTTTTTCTATTACCCTACGAAGCATTGGTTTTTCAGGCTTCTGTTACTCTTGATTTTGGTTAGCAAAAAGCCTGTACAGAAGCTAATAGACTATTCTCCTCCAAAATAGTGAATATGAAGATTGGACCACTATATTTAGGGATACTTCCAAATTATCAGAGGATAGTTTGGTAGGTGCAGCAGTATGGATTCCTTCTTCCAGGATTATCCTTAGTTATAAGTGCCCTTCAGTTACCTCTGTATTTTCTGGGGAAGCTTTAGCTATCCTAGAAGCAATATTGTACGTTAAATCTCATAACTTAAACATGTCTATTATCTTTTCTGATTCAAAAAGCTGTCTTCAGTCCATCAATTCAAACCCATTTCGCTCCAAAACCAGATTTCCTTATATTTTAAAAATAAGAGAAGCTTTGTTTCTATGCCATGGACTAGGAATTAACATTGAACTAGTCTGGATCCCCGGTCACTCTGGTATCTCTGGTAATGAAACTGTGGATTCTCGCGCACGGCAAGCTGTTCATATTGGGTCCGCTGATCATTTCAAAATCCTGTGTCACGATCTTTGTACTACAGTTAATCCACAAATGTCAAAGGCTTGGTCTAAGGAATGGCAAATCACTAAAAATATCAAGGGTAAGTTCTATGGCGATATTCAACCAGAAATATCTCCTAAACCTTGGTTTTTTAAGTTTCGTGGTGCCAATAAAATCACAACGTCCACTTTATGTAGACTTCGACTGGGACACTCGTGCACGCCTGTCCATCTGGCTAAAATAAGGATCAGGGATCACTCATTGTGTGAATGTGGCTTAGACGGGGGTAACATAGACCACATATTTTTTAACTGTCCCAAGTATCGGCCATCTCTGTACGATATCCTCCCCCAAAAATCCCGGGTTCACTACGCTATTTCCAAACACGTTTCACCTAAAAATCCCACGTCCCACTTCCTTTAATCCCTTTTAACTTATGTAAATACTCCACTTGTAAATATTCTCTTCAAATATATAAGTTCTAATAAAATTAAGTTATAAATATTAATTACTCTACACGATATTACGATACGATATTATATTCAGATACATAATAATATAAATATACAGTAAAAACATATTTCAACAAATCAATAAATAATCTACTTGGAGCTCTTCGATCCTCCCATGTTTTTACCGATTACTTTCATTCTGGTATTCTCCCTTAGTTTTTGGAATACGACTTACGTGACATTGGCGGAATTGTGGAATGGCAAATGCCATAAAACATACAGGGACTATCCCATAAAACAAAAGTGACATTTCCTTCGCTATTGGACTTCATAGGTCATATTCATTCATTCATTAATTCATCGTGTCAATAAGCTCTTTTATAATATTGTTAAATTTCTTTGTTCCAGTATGTAGCCACCTCCACGGCCCTATCGGATGCCTCAATTAGATCTTCTCGTGTGCAGGTAGTCGGGCACAGAGGGCAGGAAAGCAGATGTAGCATATTTTGTGTGGGAGCACCGCACTCACACTGTTCTTCAGATACCTTGATTATTCCCCATTTGGCTAAGTTACTTCTGCAACGACCAACTTGGGTGCGGAGTCTGTTAAGCGACTTCCAAATTGGCCACTGCAGCTCATGTCCAGGAGCCAGATGCTCTGCTGGGGTAACAAAGTCTTCTGGAGGGGGGTGTTTAGTCTTCCACAACTCGCATTTTGCTTCCGCTGCACCTATTTTTAAGGTAGCGGTGTGTGTAATAAAGCTTCTGCGGCTCTTGAGACGAGCAGGTGGTGGCCGGTAATCGAATAGTGGGTGCCGGCTGTCTGTTTCCTGTTTGTGTTTTTCCATGCAGCAAGCAACTTCGCGTCGGACATCTGGTGGAGCTATACCTGCTAGAGGGTAACACATCTTAAGCGGTGTGGGTTTTAAGCACCCAGTAACGATGCGGCAGGTATCGTTCAGCGCTACATCAACCTCCTTAGCGTGAGCGGAACGATGCCACACAGGACATGCAAATTCACCAGCTGAAAATGAGAGAGATAGCCCAGTTGTGCATAGTACATGAGGTGTGGCTCCCCAGCTGGTAGACGTCAGACGGCGAAGCAAGTTGTTCCTCGAGGCAACCTTCATTTTTGCTTTCTGACAGTGAGCTCTATATGTAAGTGCTCGATCTAAAGTTATACCCAGATACCGTGGGTGATCGCAATGTTCGATGTCGACGCCACGCCAAGAGGGTTTGAGGGTCTTTTCAGCTTGCCTGTTTCGAAGATAAAAGACACACAACTGCGTCTTGTTTGGGTTTGGTCGGAGAGCGTTTTTGTTGTAGTAAGAGTCAAGTGTCTCCAGGGCATCCATCAACCTTTCTTCGGCCTCCGCAAAACTGAGCGTTTGAGCCGCTAACGCAAGATCGTCTGCGTATAAGAAGCGGTGAGTATGTGGGGAGCTAGGCTGGTCATTAGTATAGATGTTAAATAATGCCGGCGCTAGTACGCTTCCTTGAGGGAGACCGTTTTTCTGGCAGCGCCATCTACTTTTTGTGTGGTTAAGATCTACTTGGAAACGCCGGTTATGTAAGATCTTGCTCAGAATACGCACAAACACTATATCACGAGTCAAAGCGTTAGTTTTCACGAGAAGTCGTCTGATATTGACAGTCATAAGCAGCTGTAAGGTCTACGAACACAACACCAGTGATATTTTTCAACTCAAAACCATCTTCTATAAAGTTCAATTCCCAACAGGAAGGATATTGCACATTAAAAAAATTATGTGCTGGCTTATAACTTCAATATGGCGGTAAGAGGCGACCTGAGATATCAAATGCATGCTTGCTTGTTGTATGCTTAGAATATTTAACGTGCCCTCCGAAGCACGGAGCGATGGAAAACCAAACATATGAAGAATGATATCAAATATGTAAATGAAGAGAATAATATAAATTTATAAAATACTTACTGAATGTTAACTGTATTACAATTAACATAAAACGTTTTAACTTCAACTGCTAATCTTGTTGATTATTTTATTCTTCGTTGAGGAGCCACCACAATCCAAGCGTCTAGGTCTACCACAGTTTTGCCAATGTGTTCACCAAAGATGCTTACTTTTCCTTTTGTGAAATTGTGTGACGGTATTTGTGCGGGAGCTTTTAGCTCCCCGAGTTGAACGCAGGCTCATAAAATCAAACTTTAATGTTCACGGAGAAAAGCCGTTTATTCCGGGTGCATTCCGACAAAGAGAATATAAATTCGGGGGCATTCCGATTCACGAAAATATCGCTGTGAGCGATCACAGTGCTAATTTGCGTTCCGATTTAGATATCGCGCTCACGGCAGTTGAGTGCTGCAGTTAATTCGGAACGCTCGTGAGCGTGATTACAAGATCACAACAACATAATTTCAAAATTTGCTCAAAATACAAAGTATTACTCGTGGGCAAAGTAGTCTGTAGTAATATTTGGAAAACTGTGCGAAAATTACACACAACTGAATTCAAACAACCGTCAGTCTGTCACCTTGACAGTAGCGCTCCCGGTGATATCGGTTTGGGGCATGGTCGGTGTAATCGCAAAATAGCGGATGTAATGACGTAATCCATGACGTCACAAGGGATATCGTTGTTGCGGTCACGATGACTCGGTACGCGTTTTAGCGCGATAATATCGATTTTATCGATATTTGCGCGTCTCGGAATGCACCCTAAGTATCACAAACTACGTTCATATTAATTTATTTACAATAATCTTTGATACACGACCAGAACCAAAAGCCGTAATGACCTATTGGGCCTGCAGCCCGATTACAGAACTTGGTTACAATCGGATTATCACTTTTTTCATAGCAATTTCGACTCTATCGCAAGGCATTAGTGGTTGCGATACTGACAATCCGATTGAAGCTAAGTTCTGTAATTGGGCCACTGTTCACATAAACGTTCGAGGACACACGGATCACCCGCGCGTACACTCGAAATCGTTCACGGCGTCGTCCGGGCGTTCGCCTGGGTCATCCGAAAAATAGTAGTAGAGGCTGACTTATTACTTATTCGTAGAGTAGAGGGGAGGCATAGTATGAAACTGACACTTGTCAGTTGTATGTGGACGTCCAAAGTCGTTCACGATCTCCGGATGATCGAGCGATAATCACACGAACAACAAACAACTCTCACAAAACAACTCAACCAACAAACAAACAACAACAGAGAGAGAACAAGTGAGAGTTGTTTGGTTTCGAGCAAACAACTCTCACTCAAAGAGTATATAAATACTACGTAAGAAGAGACGGGACTGACGTATATTGGAACGGATGTTGTGAATTTTTAAAAAGAGCGCTGAGAATAAGTGCAACATAACAAAACGAATGACCATAGATAATAACACTCTATATAGAGCATGTTAGCCAACATGACAAACAGAAAAGGATGTCTGCAAACATAGCACATTTTTATCGATATCGATATTTTGAGAAAAAAAAAGTATTAGGACTACATTAATTTATATGGGGTTTATAATAATAATATGTTTTTTCTAAGCATGTGGTTTTTATTACATACAAAAATAATACATTATATAGTACACAACACAATTTGTGTCTTTTTCCCTAAAAATAATGTCTAGTCTTCCTTACTCCTTACTTAATATTACAAACTAGCAGTGGTCCGTGATTAATAGCAGTTAAGGAGTAGCAATTTTTTTTAAATTGGGTTGTTTCTTTTTGTTGTCGGTGTTTCGAAAATGTTTGCCACAGAAATATTTAATTCATGTAGCTATTCGATCGGTATGTATGTCAAGTCCTCTTTATCGGTCACATGTATCCAGTTTTTGCACCTGAAAATAAGTTTTTTAATTAAAATTAGATGATTATGTGGTTTTAGGCTACGCGACATTAGGTATTCTAAATTTATACTTTTACTATATTTACTATTATATAGTGTGGAATGCAGAAGGACTTATAATAAGATTAGGAACCAAATGTCGAATAGCGGGTTAGAAAAAATATCGATAACACCGGCACCGCACTAGTTCTAGCAAGGCTATGTTATTTTGTTGAATATTATGAAAGAAAAATCATTAATTTCTTGTACCTAATAGATTACTGAATAGGTTTACTACTTACCTATCTTTATTCAGTGGAAATTTAGCCCTAAATGTTCGTTTTTGACCCATCGCTCTAACAGATCGCAAACCACAAATTTCGCAAGTTTACAGCTCATTGCATAGAAAACTTTCAAACTCAATCACACTATTATTTATTGAATGTAGAAACAAACACCTTCAAAGCATTAAATACATCAACAGACGGTAATTATCACAAAACCAACTTGCCTAATAATTTTGTAAACAAAGTTAAACCACAGAACACATATTCATAGCGAAGGCGTGCAAGAAGGTCATGCATATAGTGAAGTAGTAAAGATAGCCGCCATAGAAATTAGCTCACGTTTGATACAGCAGTTATGAACAGTTTTTTACTATGCTGTTTCGCCTGACTGCTCTCACTCATTAGTCAGCTTAGGACTAAATACGTAGTATCTCTACCTAGTCTGTGATCACACGGATGATTCGAGCGTGTATGTGAACACAGCCACATGTGTGTTTGTTTGTTTACATTTTCTTTGTTCACCGGTAGAGTGTGGCATTTTACCATTTTACAGTGAATACAGTGAATACATACTTGAAATATAAATAAATAAAACACGTCGCTGTCTGTAATTGATACTTGTTATCATGAGTCAGAGACGCAACAACAGGTCTCAAGTAGAAGACGACGACCCCAGCCTCGAAGAGGCTATCACCAAGTGCGTCCAATACATCGTGAGTCGGGAGAGCAGCAAGGTTCCGCTGAAACGGGCTGAAATTATTAAAATGCTGAGCACTGCCTGTGAAACTCCTACGAATAAAATAAACTTTGTTATAGTTGGAGCTAACAGGAAACTGAAACAGGTTGGTTGTTTAAATCTTGAATGAGAAAAAGTCTGTAAAATCAGGATACATAAAAAAAAAAAATTGGTTAGCGAGGGGACCTAAAATTTAATATGCTACTGAACAAGAATATAACATTTTTAAATATGGTGTCTTTCTGTCTGTTTGTTTGTTCGTGCATCACGTAAAAACTACTGGATCGATTGCGATCCAGTTTTCACTGATAGATAACTTAAGGCTTGACTTAAAATCTGGTGTACTTGGTATGTCAATGCAAAGAGTAGAAGCCGAGGAATCGATAATAAACTGTTTGACGGATGAACAAATTTTGGTAAAATTTTGTTTAATGTACTCTATAGGTACTTTTGGCATGGAATAACACAGGTTACTCTTATAGCAGAGAAATTAATGTGCAAACAAAACAGCAAATATATATATTTTAATAGTTGGTGACCCTTGCTGGGCTAATATCTCCCCCAATTCCAAGATTTGCTTTATACCTAGAATGTTGTATGTAATCCATTGCCCATATACGTTTTTAACCCTTTCATGGTCCTGTATCTCTTCCAATTTGCTATCTAATAACAATATTAAATTATGAACTATTGAACTCATTTACATGTTTTAGGTATATGGCTACAAACTTGTGCAAGTAGAAGCTAAGAGTGGTATCCAGTACATCGTAGTCCTGGATCAGAGCTGTGACTCATCACCATCTGTTCTTACTGATGCCCTGCACAGGAAACTGCTGACGGCTGCATTGACGCACATCTTCATGTCTGGTGGTCCTGTTAAAGATGGTAATTTTTAGTACATTCAGCCTGTAATCACAGATGGTGTCTAGTTTACCCAGCCATCTTCTGAGTGGTCTACCCATTGCTTTATTAGGTGCAACACCTTAGTGTAGTTTTCTTAGCCTATGACCAAGCTTGACTCTTCTGGCATGTGGCAGACATTACCTTTTTTTATTAATCCTATAAAAAAATGGATTCATATCAAAAGATCCATAGTAAAGTGGCCCTATTTTTTAGTCTTGCATGTTAAGCAATGGTTTTATGAACGATACAACCAATCTCCAGGTTCATACCTTAGCTCCGTGATTTATGTTTTTTTGTTTTCTCTTTTCTTCTGCAATAAGTAGCACTTTCAGCAGATCTGTTGAGGTTGTTTTGATTCATACAAGTGTCCCCCCAGAGGAGAAATCTCATTATATTTAGCACTGTTCCCTATTCAGGGGAAAGAACTCTTTTTTTCTTGAGTCTCCATAGCACGGGTTGGTCAGTTGGACAGCCAAGGTATTTGGGTGCCTCCTTAGTCGCTCTTGATAAGTAGTGTTGACATTTCTGATCTCTTCCTTGATTGTACTCATTTTAAGGTTATCATGTATTTCTGAGTTAGTTATGTACCAGGGCACATTGCTTATTGATTGCAGAATTATGTTTAGCAAACTTTGTACCATAGATATGTTGGAGTTACTAGCTGTGCCCCACAGTTGGATACCGTACATCCAGACTGGTTTAAGGATGCTTATATAAATGAGAAGTTTATTGTCCAACAACAGTTTGCTGTTCTGGCCCAGTAACCAGTATAAACCTTTGTAGCGAAGTTTGAGTTGCTCTCTTTTGGTTTTGATGTTGTCCTTCCAGGTTAAACAGCGGTCCAGATAGAGGCCCAGGTATCTCACATTGTCTTGGTATGGTAGATTCACATTTTCTAGCTGGACTGGAGGACAGTTTCCTTTTCTGAGGGTGGAAGTGACTTGAACCGATTGTGTTGAACTGGCTTTAATCTTCAATTTTTTAGCCATTTAGTAATCTCATCCAGTCCTTTTTGGAGAGTTGCGGATGCATTTGCTGGGTTTATGTTACTGGCGAGAACTGCCGTTTCTTCAGCAAAAGTGGTTGTGGTGACTATTTCTACTTGCGGAAAATCTGCTGTATAGATGGTGTACAGTACAGGGCCCAAGACTGATCCCTGAGAAACCCCAGCTTTGATATCATAGAATGCTGATGTTGCACAAGACTCTGACCTGGAATATTCTGTTTGGTAGGTAAGATTGCAGCAAAAAATAGTAGGAATGTGACAGGTTTGTCTTCAATTTACATAGAAGACCCTAATAACATACTCTATCAAAGGCTTGCTGTATATCCAAGAATACTGAAGAGCAGTAGCCTTTCTGTTCCAGGGCTTTCCTTATATGCTCATAGACTCGGTGTTTTTCTATTGTGGAATGTTTTTGCCTAAAGCCAAATTGATGATTAGGGCTAACTTTACTTTCATCCAGGATAGGCATAAGTCGTCGCAACAGAAGTTTTTCGAATACTTTTGATATAGTTGGTAGAAGGCTTATTGGTCTATATGAGGTAACATCAACGGTTTGCCGGGCAAAACATGACTCCACTTTAGTATAATGTCTTGAAATACCTTTAGTGATGAACAAGTCTAGGAGGTCAGATATTTTGTTTGGATCTGTTGGCCAGTTGTTATTGCAGTCAGTTTGTTGCTGTCCAGACTCAGTTTGTTGCTGTCCAGACTCAGTTTGTTGCTGCCCAGACTCAGTTTTAGCTGTCTACCTCTTGTTGTGGTAAGTCTAGAACCCAAGTGCGTATTTTTAGAAATCCAGTCACATCCTGCTGTAAACCGATTGCCAAGAGTTTTGAAGTAGTCTAAAAATATATCCTCAGTTAGCTTGTGCTTCGGTGGGCAATAAGTTGCCGAGAAGTTGATTGGATCAGTTTCTTCTATCACACATACGGTGGTAGCTTGAATATATATTGTTTTGTATTCTGGGAGTTGATAGTGATTAAATATTTAAGTATTGCTGTTCCTGCGGGACAGTTCCGTCCGGATGATTTGTAAAGTAGGTATTGTAGTCTTGGATTATTACGCTAGTAGAAGCAGTACAATGCGCTTCAGATACCAGAACTATGTCAAGTTTGTGTTCCTTCATTAGGATTTATAGCTCATTTTTATTAGGTATTAATCCATTTACGTTTCAGGTAGCTATTCTGATTGTAATCATTGTAAAAGCCTGTCTATGAGATTTATAAGAGTACTCATTTGCTGTCTGTAGGATAAGGTCAAGCCTTTCTGCTTGTTTAATAAGCATCTGTTCAGTTGGGGTTAGTTTATCTATCTCTTGAGATGTGTTGTTGTTACAGATGGTTACAGATTCAATGATTCTTGTTTTTTTTTTATTTGTACGAGGTCTAGGTAATGCTTTTTGCCTTTCTGGCATCTTTACGTAGCTTTGGGTGTTATGGGCCACATTTCCTTCTTTTTTTGTTGGTGAATGGATGTTTTCCTTTTCTGGGATAGGACTTGATGGTTCTTTAGTTTGTTGTTCCCTGCCTGTCCATTTTTGGGGCTTGCTTACTGGCTGATATTGGTAAGTGTACATCTCCAGGTTTACCAGTAGTGCATTTTATTTGCCTTGTTAGTATCTCTTTGTACAGCTCACAGCTCTTATAGTTGGCTTGATAAGCTCCTTGACATAGTGCACACAGCGCTGGTGTAGTGCGCATTTAACACATCTGTATGGCCGCATACAGTAATTTTTTGAATGTCCATACTGTTGACATCTTTGACATTGTATTATAGTATTACTTCTTATTGGGTCTTCAATAGTAATTTTTTGATGGTAAATATATTTTATATTCTTAGTGTTATTGTTGTTAGGACTTAATAGTAGGGTCACAAAGAATGTAGATATCGGCTTTCTTTCTGGTCTATATCGAGCATTGATTATTTCCCCAGTAATTGACCGAGCGAGCGCGAAGCGCGAGCGAAGTGTCTCCGTTTTAGTTTTCGGCAAAAATTCTTTCGTGTTTGTCTGAATTTCCGGCTGTTCTCCTCTACAGGTCGCATTTCTCAACCGATCTAGACAAAACTTGGTATACAGGTTAAGCTGATATTTAAAAATTTCTAAATTTCCCCAAAAAAGGGTAAAAAGGGGGCTAATGAATATCTCCGCCATATTAAATCCGATTTCGATGGTTCTTTTTTCATTCTTTAAATTAGTCTCATACAATTTGGTGATGATCTGATGAGTATCTTCGGCGTAATGAGCAGAATAGCTACTCAAAATGCAGTAGATTTCTCACTTTTAAGTTTCTACCAGTGGAATCAGCCCTTTACCTATTTGTTAGGGATTGATGGAGCACCATGGTTATTTATATTAGTGTTACAATAAGGTAGATGGCGCTACTGTGCACTGCTAGATTGTTTGCAAAAAAGATTGTATGTGCGAGGTCTACAGCTCACAGAGCCACTAGTTTTATTTCTTATAGCTTCAATTTCCTCTTTTATGATGTCCAGAGGTGATGAAGAATAAAGATAGTTAGGTAACCCGTAGTTAGTATTCCAGAAGTTTGTTTCGTCTTTCTTGTTAAATGTAAACCCAACTATAGGCCCGGCCCATTCTTTCTATTTGTTTGTTTTGTATGTTTAAATTTCAGAACTGCTTATTCTTAGTTGTTTCCTGTTTATTAATTTATATGTGAACGTGTTTCCTTCTACTGAACTTTGTAAAAGCGCCGTGAGTTTGTGGACATCATCGATTCCATAGAGGACTATTGGCGGCGGTTTGCTTGGTTTCTTAATTTCTGGTTCTCGATTGCTCTCAATTCCATCTATCGGTAAGTCAGAGAATCTGTTGTGAGTTCGAACTTTTTCAAATGGAGGGCTTTCAGACCCATCAGCTTTCTTCCGCTTGGTGCCTCCCATCCTTCTTTATAGGTCAGGGCTTCTTTAGCGTCAGTAGGTGGAGTACGTTGAATATCGAATGAGATAGTTCTTGGTCTTGTTATGAACAAGCTACTTCTTGCACTTGGAAAAGTGCACTTGTGGCAAAACTTTCCTCCCCCCCAAAGGACGAGGGGCAGCCAGGGTGGGATTCTGCAACGCTACCGCTGGTACTTTCCCGGGGTAATATCACTTTTTGTTTTGCTTCCATGGTTCTAATATATTTTTCATCGGGGTTGTTTTCCTCTAGCCAGGTATTCGGTTAGGGCGCCGAAGATTCACTTTTGCCCTTCACATTAGCTGTCTTGGTCCAGAGGTGTCAATTTTGGGAGCTCCGTTTAACCTTTACATTTCCCAGGGGGAACGACACACAGGTGTTAGTAGGTAGTGGCGGCATCCTAATGATGGCGGGGACGTGGTGTGAATAGGACTGGCCAGTGCGCGCCTATATAGTCTAGCTCCATCCAGACGTGCTCAATGGCTTTTCTCGGCTTTTTATAGAGCAGTGGTCCCTGGCAAGAACATCTCCACCGAGACCTACTCTGACCCATGTTCCAAATTGAATGTTTATTTTTTAAAATTGGTACAGTAGTGCTTTTAGTTAATCAAATTGATTTGTTTTTTTTTTTTATAAATTAATATTATATTTATCAGTAGGTTCTGTTTGACCACCTCATGAACTAAACAAGAAAATTTATAGAAAAAATCCGACTGAGAATGGTTGCTATAATTTTAAATCGTTATAGAAAATGTTAATTCGAAATGAAAAATGATTAGAGAAACCTAAAGATGATTTTCAAATATCTATCAATGATAGCGTCGATTTTCATTTATTTTCTTTTTCACAACATGGCGTCTGGTTGTCGCCATATTGAATTTTGATTAATGTCGTTAGTGACACTCGCAAGCTTAATTAAGATAATGCTCTGGTTTAATTCTTTAACGCTTCTAGTACCGATCACTCCATATGGAGTAGTTATATTGTTATTCTATTGTTATAAAAATGCCTGGCACTGGACAGATTAATTAATAAATGTAAATCGTTTGCGCAGATGAAATGTGGAAGTTCTTGTCAGAAGCTGGACTGCTGGAGGAGAGCGACCATGCCGGCCGCAAGATACTGACCAACACGTTCACTAAACAGATGTATCTTACGTACACTAAGGTGAGCCTATATCTTATAATGTAATATCTATCGGAACTAGCTTCTAGTTCTAGTTTAAGCAAATAAAAAATAAAAAACTCCAAATCCTTTAAAATTTAAATTAAGGAAAGTATTCAAAAAAGTTAAGGTAACTATGTGCACAAACCGATTAATATAAGTAAGTAGCCACTTTCCTGGCACAGACCTCATTTTTAAAAAAAAAAAAAAAACTTTTATATTTTATACGATTTGAAGTCAGTTTTTTTAAAATTAGTTCTATCTTTTTTTTTGCAAATTTAGTAAGTACTTAATACGTTCGCTAAGAAAAAGCCCTACTGGAAACAGTTAGCAGTTCATATCATTTAAACTACTGAACCGATTTTGATGAAATTTGAACTATTCCCTAAGTTGAACGATACTGAAACTATTACAAAAATAATTATTGCAATCAGACTTGTAGTTTCCGTGTAATACGTGAACTAACTTAAATACATAACACATTCGCGAAATTAGGTACCTATATTATGTTCAGATCATAAACTAACATAAGTATATGAATATTAAGCATTTTTGACAATATCACATACATACATGAAATTTGGTAAGTACATATGCTTAGACACCCATATTGATTAACATATATGTATATTAAGCATTTTTGACAATATCACATACATACATGAAATTTGGTAATTACAAATGCTTAGACGCCCATATTGATTAACATATATGTATATTAAGCATTTTTGACAATATCACATACATACATGAAATTTTGTAAGTACATATGCTTAAACACCCATATTGATTAACATATATGAATATTAAGCATTTCAACAATATACATACGCATGCGTGTTGTGCTTTATATAGAGCAATTCTAATGATAATTTCAGGTGGGGGACGGTGACCTGGCCAGGTACGTGTTTGAGTGGGGAAAGCGCGCCACGGAGGAGTGGCCCAAACCGGATGTGTTGCAGAAAATGGCTACGGTAAATCATATTTTTTCGAAAATTATATTACAAACTATTTTTATTTTTATACATATTGATTTAAATCAAATGATTTTGTTTTAAAAGTCAGTGATTTAAATCAAACTTGTTTTTTTCATATATAAGTTTATCGATTAATTAAAATCATAATTATATGAGATTAAAAATGAAAAATGCCCATTAAAATATGTAAGTATGACGATTATAACTTCTAAAACTTTTGAAAATGACTGTATAAAGAAAAAATATATTTTTTTCCTCTTTCTTACAGTACGACTTACGCATCTTATTTTTATTACAATCTAGCCACGCATGTTTGCACGTCTTCAAAGACAAAATACGGAGATCTATCTAATTGTTATAATTTTGTCATCCTCTTTACCTCTATTTTATGCAAATAAATGAATCTGAATCTGAATCACGAATTGGCTAATAAGTAATTTGATTATAACTTAAACTTATAGATTGAGTATACTAAGAATGTGTCCATTAACACTTTTCTTATAGTCTATAAAGGTGAAGTCAGTTCTAATTAGCGCTTGTTACACACTACACTGCACTAATACAATAATAACTCAAACAGTTTTGTTCTTTTAAGTCTTCTAACGATGTCAGTGTGATCGAGGAGCTGCATAATAATAATAGAGGCATCTATGTTCACATTATGATAAAGTCTATGGTTGTGAGCTTCTGCATACTTTTTAATTACTTTGTCAACGATCTCTATTTTGATGTCCCGATGTAGGTCGTTGTTTCTTATCTACCAAGGTGCATTCACTATTTCCCTTAGTACCTTGTCTGGAAGCGTTGAATAGTTAATGTAGTGCTCTGTTTGGTGCAGCCCCACAGCTGACATAGAAACCGGTTAGTACTACCTACTTCTAGGCTTAGGTTAAACTCGTCAAGTACTTTTACTATGTCGATAAAAATATTTAATAACCAACCCGAAGTAATAAGAAACGAAAATAATGATATACACTTTACACGACAGTTGAAACAATTATTAATTGATAAAAGCTATTATTCGATTGATGAATATTTAAATGATAAAATGTAGGTATGTAAATGGATGATACTAGAATTAATTATAATAACATAAATTGCATGAAATATATAAAATAAATATTCTAATACTAATAATTTAACATTAAATAAAGATCCATTATAAATATTTTAAGTTTGTTATTTAAACAAGAATTAATTATATTAATAATGATTTAACTGTTATTGAAGTCCTCCTCTCTTCTAATTGCTGTGCCCAACAGGGTCCATATCGATCTATGTATTTTCTTGTTCCATCTAATTATTACGTATGGAATGCAATAAAAATTGAATTTGTATACCATAAGTCCAGACTGGCATTAGGACTTGCTTGTATAATAATAATTTATTGTGTGTTGACAGCGTCGATTGTCTTCCAAGGAGCCAATACATTCTTTTGTATCGCAGTTATAACTCTTCTCTTTTCTTCTTCACGCTTTCCAGCGGAGCTTCGCATCAAGCGTCATACCGAGATACTTGGCTGTATTCTCGTATGGAATTTGTTTATTATTTATATAAACTGGAGAATATTCCTGTTTCTTGTTGCTGAAGTCAATGTGAATTGATTTGGATTCGTTTAATTTAATCCTCTATTGTTTAGTCCAGTCGTAGACTCTATTGACCGCTGTTTGGACCTTTTCTGCTGCTTCTTGATGGATTCTTCCTACTGCCATTATAGGAGTGTCGTCAGAAAAGGTCCCAATGGTAGCCGGCTGCGGGGTAATAAGGTCGTTAGACATAACCTTGGTTTTATCCATGTTCATCCCGAGACCGACACGACTAGAGGCGTGAGCTAGGTTGGTCAGCATTTGCTCGAGATCCTTTAGCTACTCCTCCATAAGAACGATATCATCGGCGAAACGGAGGTGCGAGATGTACTCACCATTTATATTAATGCCCGTTCCTCTCCAGTCCAGTCTTAAACATATATTCCAGGGCGTTAATGAACAGTTTCGGGGGATATGACATCCCCCTGTCTCACCCCCCTGCGCAACTGGATAGGTTTAGTCTGCCTATTCTGGACGTGAACCGACATTGTCTTGGCATCATACAATCATCTCATCACCTCGATATATCGCCAGTCCATTTGGCATCGCTGCAGGGATTCGAGAACAGTCCAAGTTTCGACAGAGTCAAAGGCTTTCTCATAGTCTACAAAAGTAAGACACAGGGGCTGATTATACTCTTCAGTCTTCTGTATGTCCTGCCACACTGTGTGGATGTGGTCTATGGTCCCGTAACCCCCTCGAAACTGTATAACCTGCCACACTGTGTGGATGTGGTCTATGGTCCCGTAACCCCCTCGAAACTGTATAACCTGCCGCACTGTGTGGATGTGGTCTATGGTCCCGTAACCCCCTCGAAACTGTATAACCTGCCACACTGTGTGGATGTGGTCTATGGTCCCGTAACCCCCTCGAAACTGTATAACCTGCCGCACTGTGTGGATGTGGTCTATGGTCCCGTAACCCCCTCGAAACTGTATAACCTGCCGCACTGTGTGGATGTGGTCTATGGTCCCGTAACCCCCTCGAAACTGTATAACCTGCCACACTGTGTGGATGTGGTCTATGGTCCCGTAACCCCCTCGAAACTGTATAACCTGCCGCACTGTGTGGATGTGGTCTATGGTCCCGTAACCCCCTCGAAACTGTATAACCTGCCGCACTGTGTGGATGTGGTCTATGGTCCCGTAACCCCCTCGAAACTGTATAACCTGCCGCACTGTGTTGATGTGGTCTATGGTCCCGTAACCCCCTCGAAACTGTATAACCTGCCGCACTGTGTGGATGTGGTCTATGGTCCCGTAACCCCCTCGAAACTGTATAACCTGCCGCACTGTGTGGATGTGGTCTATGGTCCCGTAACCCCCTCGAAACTGTATAACCTGCCGCACTGTGTGGATGTGGTCTATGGTCCCGTAACCCCCTCGAAACTGTATAACCTGCCGCACTGTGTGGATGTGGTCTATGGTCCCGTAACCCCCTCGAAACTGTATAACCTGCCGCACTGTGTGGATGTGGTCTATGGTCCCGTAACCCCCTCGAAACTGTATAACCTGCCGCACTGTGTGGATGTGGTCTATGGTCCCGTAACCCCCTCGAAACTGTATAACCTGCCGCACTGTGTGGATGTGGTCTATGGTCCCGTAACCCCCTCGAAACTGTATAACCTGCCGCACTGTGTGGATGTGGTCTATGGTCCCGTAACCCCCTCGAAACTGTATAACCTGCCGCACTGTGTGGATGTGGTCTATGGTCCCGTAACCCCCTCGAAAACCAGCCTGCTCGGGAGGATGAAACTCATCAAGTCTTCTCGCTAGACGATTCGACTAGCGAGCTTAGTTTAGATGTCACTTCGGTGAAGGCATATTTTAAGTCACTTGGGATACTGACTCTGCCCTCGCTCGTGATTTACCAGGTCGCAGTTTACGTGCGACAGAACCTGAATCAGTTTGTAAGACGTGGGGACAGACACACGTACAACACCCGCGGTGCTCACAAGTTGGCTGCAGTGTCCAGGAGACTGGCGCGGTCTCACAAGTTGACGCATGTGATGGGGCCCACGTTGTATAACCGCCTTCCGGCGCAAGTCACGTCAGCTGCGAGTTTTAACACATTTAAGTTTAAACTGAAATCTTGGCTCATCGAAAAAGCGTTTTACAATGTTGACGAATACTTGACTGTACCTAAATGAGGTACTCGTATTTTATTTACTTTTATTTTTTTCTTATTAATTACCTACTTTATTTGACATTTAATTTATTGTTTTGTATGTGATTACTAGATTTAATGTAATTTGTATTTAATTACCATTTGTGATACTCTGACATATAATTTTTATAACAAATTATGAATAAATGGTTTATCTGTTTATCTGATGTCTCGGAAGCGAGATGGGCCTGTAGTTTTTAAGGAGAGTTTTATCTCCTTTTTTGAAAAATAAAACTACCATACATTTGTCCCTCGCCTTTGGAGTTCTCCCATCGATCAGAGCAGAGTTAAACAACTTCTGGAACTCTCGAAGTACAGGTCTTCCTGCCGCTTTCAAAAGTTCCGAAATAACTCCGTCCTGCCCTGGGCTATCTCGATCTACTCTAGGCTGACTTCCGGCAGGTCGTAGCGGCTCAATGTTGCTCGGGAATCCTCATTGATAGGAGATATATCACGGAAAGAATCTCCAGCTGACGTGACGGTATTGCCAGATGATGTTATTAGCTTCTTCAGATAGGTCCTTCTCAATTGCTGGACGAAACCTTTGTTCCCCGATTTTGCTAGATAGCCTTCTCCATAATATGGCTTGTGTAGGTGCATCGGAGGTCCCGTCGCACCAGCTTGCTGATATTTCGATTGAGGGCCTCCTTCTCTGACGAAGTGGCCTGGACATCATGCCGTCTCACATCCTTTAGCTGAAGAGTCTCTGCCGAGAGTTTGGACTTCGAACCTGTTCGCTGCCTCTGACAGAACTTTCTTCCCTTGGGATACCCACCACATGTTGTAGGGCCTCGTTGACGGTTTCCAGAGCAGCAAATCGGTTTTCCAGATGGAGTTGGAACTTATCCGACCCACAACAGTTTGAAGTATCGTAGCTCCCAAACGAATGGACCGATTTTAATGCGGTTTTTTTATGTTTGAAAGTTGATGTGAACGAGATAATAATAATCAATAAATTAATACACTCGAGAGCAATGCATCCGGGTCACTTAAAGAAACCTATAAATCTCGGAAACTAAGAATGCTAGCTTAATGAAATAAATTGTGTTTAATAGACAATTAAATACTCCTTAAATTAAGGTATTAAAACTTCTTAGTTATTGTAAAGTTATGTCATAAAAAAAACAAATTTGAAAAAAGGAGACTCGAAGATGGAACTACGAAATTACTGCATTTGGTTTTGCTTCTTTGTTTCTAATCTGTCATTTAAGTGGGTATATAAACCATATTGATAATGTTCGATATTTATTATTCAAGCTGTAATCATGTCGCTTACACCTGAAGAATACACCAGAATTCTCACAATTTAGGAAAACGGCCGGTGTCAGCGCGATACAGCTAGGACTGTCGGTGTGTCGCTGTCAACAGTACAAAGAGAGAGAGGAAACTGGCTCTAACTTACGCAGACCAGGAACAGGCAGAACCAGGTGTACAGCACGAGAAGATCGATACTTGGTGAACACCATGCTTCGTAATCGCTTTATCACAAAAACTGAACTTACAAATCAGTTTCGACGCCTCCGAGGAAGTAACGCAAGCGCATGGACAGTAAGACGATGACTTGCTAAAGCTAACTTGAAACCACTTAGACCTGCAAATGGCCTTAAACTGGAGCGTGGGCATCGTTTTTCAAGACTAAGATATGCCCAGAACCACTTAAATTGAACTATGGAAGATTGGTCATAAGTTATGTTCTCCGACGAATCAAAGTTTATGCTCTACAAGCACGATGGAATACACAGAGTGTATAGAAGACCAGGAGAAAGATTCAAGCAAGCATTCATCGAAGAAAAAGTAGCCTACGGTGTTGGGTCTGTACTTGTGTGGGCCGGAATTTCATCTGAGTGTCGCACAGAACTGGTGTTTATAGAAAATGGCTCTTTAACTAGCGTAAGATATGTGAAAGAAATCCTTAATAAACAAGTTGGGCCATTTATGGTCAATTTGGGTGAGGATGCTATTTTTATGCACGACAATGCCCGACCTCATACAGGTTGGATTGTGAATGACTTCAAGAGATGAACATTACTCGTATGGAGTGGCCAGCACGCAGTCCGGATATCAACCCGATCGTGCATGCTTGGGACGAGCTAGGGAGATGCGTAAAACAACGAAAGCCTCCCCCAATCACGCTTCGTGAGCTCAAAATTGCTCTCACAGAGGAATGGGAGAATATTCCCCAAAATCGTATAAGGAACTTAGTGTACAGCATGCCAAACCGCATAAACGCAGTAATGGAAGCACGAGGAGGCAATACAAAGTATTAAAATTCAAGAAAATCGTAATGTTGTTCAAAAATGACATGTTTCTTATTTTTGTTTTAAACCGAGATCAGCAGTTTTTTTTTCTTTATGTAATTTATAGTAAATAAAGGGGTATTATATTGTCTATTGAACACAATTTATGTCAATAAGCTAGCATTCTTAGTTTCCGAGATTTATAGGTTTCTTTCGCGAACGACGAACCTTCACACTGCTCTCTTTAAGTGACCCGGATTGTGTGACGATCGTAGCTCCTAAACGGATGGAACAATTTTTATGTATCAAAACTGATGTGATCGAGATGCTCGAACGATCTCTTCTTGGCAACCTTAGGATGGAGAGGAGCAGTAATTAAATACATTCCTTTTTGATTTTTAATATATTTTAGGATATCCGTCTTAATTACAAATATTCTGTATAAGTTTCACATCTATTACGGTTCAAAAGATAGCCCTTTAAAAGTAGGACAGACTGACTGACATCCGGACAGCGCGCGGCGTATGCTCTAGGGATCCGTTTGGACCCTTTAGTTACGGAACCGTAAAAAAACTGCTTGGGAACACGTATTTCCTTTGTAACGCATTTAGAGATATTATTCAATAGTAATTGATACAAACATGCTAGTAATATCTATAAAAAGCTTTATCTAAAAGGGGCATGACACTTACACTATCAATAAAAAATATCATGATACCGATAACATTATTATCTATTCTTGATAATATATTAATGACGATACTGTCAATACCTTCAATATTTATTGCAATACTCTTTGCTTGTCCATATTGATAGTGTAATAAGATTGATATGCCCCAAACAATGTCTCCATGGGGTATGCCATATCACACTATCAATAGTATCACTGGTATCGAAATAGTAGATTGTGCAACAAGCTCGTAAAATAGGCCATTTTATCTGCGAAATGACATTTTAAAGCGATGGTAGAAATTGTTGGTTGTTTGTCGTATCAGGTAGTGATGTCACAGTTTATGAAGTCGCCCGACGGCCTCTGACATGGCTTAACGACTGCTATTAATCAATAACAGCCGGGACCGATACCTTAACGTGCCCTCCGAAGCACGGAGCGATGAAAAACCGCACATAACATAGAAAAGTCATTGGTGCGTAGCCTAGGTTTTGAACCCGGTATCGTTGGATTCTAAATTGCACTATAGAACCGTTAGGCCCTATAGAACCGTTAGGCCGTTAGGTAGATATTAAAGTCGAGGATAAAATGCCCTTCACTAAATGCTTTTCACTCCGATTGCGAGGAAAGTAAATAATGATATTGTAAACATTCACTTGTTTCCGATATATCCATTGTATATATATAAATAGTCTGTACAAAGATGGTAAATTAAAAAAATGGGTTAAGGTACTTAAAATAAGCTACGGAATAAGTTTTCTTTTTTTAATCGTGTTGAAAAACTACTGGGCCGATTGCGATGCAGTTTTCACTGCTGGATATCTTAGGGTTTTACTTAAAAACTGGGGTACTTGGTATCTCAATCCGATGAGTCGATGTCGAAGGAAGCTTTTTTCGCGATAAACTGTAGTCCGCGCGGACGAAGGCGCAGGCGGGAAAGCTACTAGCTTTCCCGCCTGCGACTTCGTCCGCGCGTGATAAATATGTCGAAATTATCATTGTCATTCCAAGTTTTTTGTTCATCATTATCATTAGCATATACTTGTCCACTGCTAGACGTGGCCTCTCTCAATGCACGCCATTGAGCTCGGTCTTCATTTGTTTTTTTATTTTATTTAACCCATAGTGCTCCCACTGCTGGGCAAAGGTCTCTCCCAATTCCTTCCATCTATCTCTTTCTTCTGCGAGTTCAAGCCAATTTCCTTCGAAAGTATCGAGCGCCACCGCTCCCTTGGGCGGCCTCGACGCGTACATCGGTCATTGGGTACCGATGTGTGGCGATCATTGCCCATCATGCCGGATGCATCCTGCTCACGTGACCCACCCAATCCCATTTGAGCCTTGCAGTTTTTTCTCCTACATCTTCCATACCTGCCATGGACGCAGATCGGTATTTCTAACTCGATCAATTCGTTTTATACCTAGAGTACTGTGCTCAAGTTAATATGTCCAACAATAATCATGTCATTTTTTTTGTATTCGCATATTCTAACGTATTTTTAAATTATTTTCAGGCATTCGATAAGGACATTACCCACTGGTGTGAACAATACAAAGAAGCCGCGGCCGACAGAGATATACAACCAGCAGAATCATAGAAAACTACACAAAATTCCTAATTGTAATGTTTAAATTCGTTTTAGAATTTGTTAAATTTGATTTAAGGCCTGCGTACTCGGATACGTCAATTTGCGTTAATTATCATTAAACTCTGTCAAAAGCAACACAAAAATAATGATTTAATGCTAGTTAAACGTTGATTGACGTGTCCGGATACGGTAGTTAGTAATTATTACATATCTAATAATTTTCTAAAGGAAAAATTTGGATCACGGATGGGATACGAACCCACATCATTCCGTGCCTCTACGCGGCACATGCCTGTAACCAATTCGTCTACCGTGATCACTGCATCATCATCCAATTTTTTCCGTTAGTTTCTAAATCCGTCTTACGGGGACGGTAACGCCATCTATTGGTATTATTCAGAACTTACCAACAGAACACGTCTGGTAATGCAATTAAGTTCGTGTCGTAAAGATAACGCCTCCCAAATCTAATGTTACTATGATTATCGAGAACATATTATTATCTAATAATTTTCTAAAGGAAATATTTGGATCACGGATGGTACTTGAACCTGCATTCCATGCCTCATACATACCGGTCAAAATCATAACCCTCCTTTTAGCTTCGCGGTTGTCGGGTAATAACACGGCCATGTATAATTAATTAGTTTACGTGATATAGCTGACCAAGTTAGACCAACATCGTTGCCATACGTAGAAACTACTGGACCGATTACAGTGCGGTTTTCATATTTTCATAGTTGGGTAGTTTAGGAAAGATCCTGGCTACGTAACCCTAAGTCTAAGCGTGTGCAATTCTCACTTAGCTGTTTTTTTTATATACCAAATTATATAAAAAAACAGCTAAGACAGATACCTAGACAGTATACCTAGTTGTAAAAGGAAACTATTTCACTTAAGTGTTCAAGATTTTGTGAATTTAGAATGTGGTATAGTACCACGATCGAAAGGGGTGGTGTCAGAGTGAGGAGGCTTATGCCCAACAGTGGGAATATAAAGGCTGAGAAGAAGAAGAAGATAGTGCCATGAGATATACTATTATGTAAGTGTGTCGAATGTGACCTCTGGTGTCAGAGATTAGCCCAAGGGCTGACGTGTTTAAACGATTGCTAGCAACTGGGACGGCTTAACACATTCATTGCTGAAAACACAAACGTTGTGTTTTGAAAGAACGACGCCAGTGCGGCAAAACACACACGGTGTGTTTTTAGACGTAATTTTGGCTCAGTTCGTAATTTTGGTACTCCGAGGGAGAAGTGTTTTTAAGGTTCAGCAGTAAATGTGTTAATGTGCCCTCCGAAGTACGCAGTGATGGCATATTCGCATATAACTTATTAAATGTAATTGGCCAGAATCGAACCCAGTGTTGCCGGATTGCAAAGACCACATGTTACTGCTCGGCTCCAAACGCTCGTTGACTGACGTTTGTTATCATGTTATGAAGATTGAATCATATCTTATGATCTGATTTTTGTTAAACTTATCTTTAAAATACATGTTGAAATAAATGTATACATTTATATTATCATTTTGTTTTATGTTTTAATGTGTCTTGTAATTTAGAAAGTGATATCATAGAGCCAACAAATATTAATTAAAGTTTTATTCACAATTCTTCGACAGCATGGTAGTTTTTCTGGGATAAACAGATAAAAAAATGGCCTATAAAGTACAATATACCAAATTGCATCAAATTCGTTCAGAGTTTATTTATCGACTGCTCGGCTTCTACTCATCACATTGATTCAAATAACCAGATTTTAAGTTAAAAGCAAAACAGCATTCCAATCGCTCCAGTAGATTTACTTGATGCAAGAACAAATCCAAAGCTATCCAACAGTGAAAACATCATTCCAATCGCTCCAGTAGATTTACTTGATGCAAGAACAAATCTAAAGCTATCCAACAGTGAAAACAGCATTCCAATCGCTCCAGTAGATTTACTTGATGCAAGAACAAATCCAAAGCTATCCAACAGTGAAAACAGCATTCCAATCGCTCCAGTAGATTTACTTTATGCAAGAACAAATCCAAAGCTATCCAACAGTGAAAACAGCATTCCAATCGCTCCAGTAGATTTACTTGATGCAAGAACAAATCCAAAGCTATCCAACAGTGAAAACATCATTCCAATCGCTCCAGTAGATTTACTTGATGCAAGAACAAATCTAAAGCTATCCAACAGTGAAAACAGCATTCCAATCGCTCCAGTAGATTTACTTGATGCAAGAACAAATCCAAAGCTATCCAACAGTGAAAACAGCATTCCAATCGCTCCAGTAGATTTACTTGATGCAAGAACAAATCCAAAGCTATCCAACAGTGAAAACAGCATTCCAATCGCTCCAGTAGATTTACTTGATGCAAGAACAAATCCAAAGCTATCCAACAGTGAAAACATCATTCCAATCGCTCCAGTAGATTTACTTGATGCAAGAACAAATCTAAAGCTATCCAACAGTGAAAACAGCATTCCAATCGCTCCAGTAGATTTACTTGATGCAAGAACAAATCCAAAGCTATCCAACAGTGAAAACAGCATTCCAATCGCTCCAGTAGATTTACTTTATGCAAGAACAAATCCAAAGCTATCAAACAGTGAAAACAGCATTCCAATCGCTCCAGTAGATTTACTTGATGCAAGAACAAATCCAAAGCTATCCAACAGTGAAAACAGCATTCCAATCGCTCCAGTAGATTTACTTGAAATGTATATGTACTTAATATGTATTTATTGCAGAAACTGTTATAAAGAGTTGTTATATACAATACTAGCTGTACCCGCGGCTTCGCACGCGAGGCCATTTCTCTAAGACTATTCTAAGACCTAAAATACCAATATCTATACATAATAAAGCAATCGGAACGAAAAAGTCTGTACAAAGCTTCCTTTTACAAAGTTTTTAGTATAGTATCTGCTTTATTATAAGTCTAGATAAGTATAGAGATGCTCTCCATTTTTGGGCAGAATAATATAAATATGTGTTTTATTACATTATTTTAATTATGCCTATAAAACAGTACCGTGACATACCTACTGACTGACTGACTGACTGACTGACTGACAGACAACGCTCAGCCAAACCGGTGGACCTAGGTATTTGAAATTTGGAGGAATATTCCTTGAGTATCCTTGAGTTATTCCTTGAGTGAACTACGGACGTAACTATAAACCGTAAAACATGAATACCAACTCTAAATAAAATACCCCTATCCTGCCGGGACCCTTTAATTTACTGGTATGAAAAGTATCCAATGTCCTACCTCGTAGTATGAACTCAAATCTTGCCAAGTTTCATTTGAATTCATTCAGTAGTTTCAGCGTGATGCCTAGCCAAGATACAGACAGACAAACAAAAATAAAAAAAATACAGATTTGGCTTTAGTACGAATTATAGAAAGGCTTCCAAAAAATAATTACTAAATATCTCAATGTACAGAATTTGAACCTATATCCCGCAGGAACCCTCTATTTTTTCATTATATGAAGTATCCTCAATTTTTTACTCATTATATAAACTACTAAATTCATTGAGTATTTTCGGCGTGATACGCGGCCAAGATACAGACAGACAGACAGACACAAAAATTAAAAAAATACAGTTTTGGCTTTAGTATTGAATATAGAACGGCCTCCAAAAGAAAACAAAACTTCAATTTACAGAATTTGGGACATTATCCCGCAGGAACTCTTTATTTTTTCGGGATAAAAAGTATCCTCAATTTTTACCCACTTTATAAACTATGCCTGTGCCAAGTTGCATCAAAATCCGTGCAGTAATTTCAACGTGATATTTCTTCTTTTAAATAACTTTCAATCCCTATCCTGCGGGAACCCTTTAAAATATCGGGATGAAAAGTATCCAATGTTCTACCTCGTAGGATGATCTCAAATCATGCCATGTTTTATTTGAATTTATTCAGTAGGTTCGGCGTGTTGCGCGGCCAGGATACAGACAGATAGACAAAAGGACAAAAAAAAAACATTTTTTTGGTATTGAATATAATATATAACAGAGTCCAAAAAAATTTACTAAATATCTTCAATATAATGAATTTGGACCCCTATCCAGCAGGAACCCTTTATTTTTTCGGGATGAAATGTATCCTCAATTTTCACCCATTATATAAACTATGTCTGTGCCAAGTTATATCAAAATCCGTCCAGTAGTTTCAGCGTGATAAGTATTCGTTGAAATAACTTTCAAAACCTATCCTGCGGGAATCCTTTACTTATTCGGGATGAAAAGTATCCTCTGTCCTACCTCGTAGTATGAACTCAAATCATGCCAAGTTTCATTTGAATTCATTCAGTAGTTTCGGCATGATGCGCGTCCAAGGTACAGACAGACATACAGACAGACAACAGAAAAAGGAGAAATAAAACAGTTTTGGCATCAGTATACGCAGAATAGCCTCCAAAAAAATATTACAAAGTATCTTCAATGTACAGAATTTGGACCTCTATCCCGCAGGAACCCTTAATTTTTGGGGGATAAAAAGTATCTTTAATTTTCATCTATCATATAAACTATAACTGTGCCAAAGTGCATCAAAATCCATTCAGTAGTTTCAGAGTGGTAAGTGTTTTTTTAAATAACTTTCAACCCCTACCCTGCGGGAACCGTTTAATTTTTCGGGATGAAAAGTATCCTATGTCCTACCTCGTAGTATGAACTAAAATCTTACCTAGTTTCATTTAAAATCATTCAGTAGCTTCGGCGTGATGCCTAGCCAAGATACAGACAGACAAACAAAAATAAAAAAAACAGATTTGGCTTTAGTATCGAATATAGAGCACAATCCAATAAAAAAACTAATTATATTCAATGTACAGAATTGGACCCGTTACAGTTTTATTATAAGTATAGTTTTTTACTGACATAACAAAACAGTTATTTCAAAATAGAGCAGTTCTGCAAGCAGGCAACAACAATCGAGTCGGATCTCATTTTATTATCTTTGATTTCGTCAATCGAAAAGTGCTCTTTAACAAAATAGGAAGGACTGTACAATATATACAATCGATTTCGGCGGTGGGGAGGGGTGGAGGGCCCCCTCCACCCCTCCCCACCGCCGAAATCGATTGTAGGTAGGGGAGGTAGGGAAACCCCGCCGCCCCCCATCTGAAGGAAAAGTTGCCCAGCCCCCCCCCCCCCCCCCGTTTCCGAGTTTTTTTTCACATCCTTATTTTAAATTTACTTTTATTGCGATTGATTAAAGGTAGAGGGGGAAGGTGAAGGGCTACCCCCTAGTACCTCTCTCCCCCCGCTGAGATGCTTAGTTTATGAGATATTTCAGTTTTAAGTTAATTAAAATCGGCTGTATGGCAAAATTCCGGCAAAAACCCGTAAATTATATTTGGCAACGTAGTCATGTTCTAACCTAACCTACCATAGTGTTTGGGCAATTTTTAATAAACTGAAAACTGAAATATCTCATAAACTAAGGGACTCCGCGGGGGAAGAGGGGTAGCTGGGGGTAGCCCTCCACCTCCCCCATCCACCCTCACCTTAAATCAATGTCATCAGAAGTAAATTTGAAAGTAAGGATGGAAAAATAATAATAAAAAACTCCGCAAATTTTCCTTCCTTCTTCCTACCTCCCCCCTCCCCCCTCCACTGCCGAAATCGATTGTATAGATTGTACAGGTTAGCCACAAAACATCCTACTTGAAAAATATACAATCCTGTTAAGGTTAATAGATTTAATTTCCTAAAAAGTGATTCTTCTACTTCGTCGTGTCGATGGTCTTATGTTGTTATTTTAATTACAAGATAAGGATGACTGTTTTAAACAATATTGGCCCAGTATTCAGCTACTTTTAGCCCTAGAGGAGACGCCTCGTAGGTATCCTTAAAGTGCAGGTGTTAGGGCACTGAGGGCACGACAGCAAACCCACTTGCTCATGTTACTCCTGCAGCGGCCCACTTGGGTCCGGAGTCTGTTAAGCGACTTCCACGTGGGTAACGGGAGGTCATGACCAGCGGGGAGTTCCTCTGCAGGCACTACATAGGTAGTGGGTGGTGGGTGCATATCCTACCACAGTTTGCGTCGAGCCTCACTAGGATGGGTTGTCAAGGCGTCTGCCCTCTTGAGGAAGCTATTGCGGCTCCTGAGTCGGCTGTTGGCTAGCGACGATTCGAAAAGTGGATGTCTGCTGTCGGACTCCTGTTCGCGTTTCTCAATTGAGCAAGCTACGCGACGACGCTACGAGTGGGGATGTGCGGAAACTAATAGTTTTGGAGAAAAAAATGAAGAAGTTTTTGAGGTTAAGTATGAAATTTTCCGGTATGGGCTCTCGCCAGTACTCTCGCGAGGTTGCTCCGCCATTTTGATATACACTCTAGGGGCGTGACGCACAAGACCACTTGGAGTCGGGGTGCTCCGTGTCGGTTCTGTCACTTATTTTGAACCTAACCTTCTCATGTCGGAATGCCCTGAGTCGATTCTGAGGCTCATTTTCAACCTAGCATCTCAATCTAATTTATTTTGTCTTTTAGCCACTATTTGCGTTCCATAATAATACAATTTTCAAATTTTAAATTTCAATTATCTCAAGAAAAATAAATTCCCGCATAAAAAGCAAAATACAATTTGAAGGAGGGGCTCCCCGCTACATGTTCCACCCATCATTTTATCGAAATTCGTGCGGCACGATTCTAAACCCAACCCGTAACTTTGACCGAGCTAACACTAGTACCTACTTATTCAGTAGATTTTTCGTAAGTCGGTAGTCCAGTACTTAGTGACCCTTTTCATATGACACCAAAATAATATTGTAATTATTATAAAATAATAAGAAAAAATATAGAGTGAATAAAATTGTTGTTCAAAGCAAAATATCTCTTCAAAGTTTGAAGGTCCATAACAAAAAGCCCGACTGTGAACAAAACTAAACAGGTAAAATTTAAGTGAGAATGGTTGATAACCAACTTCGCTATCGCTAGAGATCCTAAATGATCATTTGAAATGAAAAATGATAAGAGAAACCTAAACACGATTTTCAGTAATACCCATCTGCACAGTTCGTCGACTTTCAATTATTTTCTTTTTCGCAATATGGCGTTTGGTTGTCGCCATATTGAATGTTGATTACTGTCATGTAGGTAGCACTTGCAACGTTAAGACAAATCGATTGACGTGAGAATCATAAAAATCGGCCCACGCATTTGGTCTTTATAGTGCTACAAAGGAACAGACATACATAGGATGATAAACACATTACTCGGCATTTGTATAGAATACGAAATATTTTTATGTTCTTACGAGTACCTTAAAGACTTGTTAAATTCACTGGCAATAAAATACCCTTACACTTAACTGGCCTAAACTTATGGAAGCAGCAGCACTGAATAAAGTGACTTCAAAGGATGACCTTTTCATAGTACCGATATACGAGAATTTAGGTCAATTTAAAAAAGTGGTCAACCGTGCATTATGGGTGGGATGCGTTTTTTTATTTACCTTAATAGGGGTAGTTAATAAAAATTATCTCTAGCTCGGGACCTCCGCTTTTCACTACTTTCTGGGGCAACCTGTATATTCTTTGCCTGCCTATTGTGACGACCGGTTGGTCTAGTGGCTAGTGATGTAGTGACCCTAACTACGAAATCAAACGGTCGTGGGTTCGAATCCCGTAAGGTGCAATTACTTGTGTAATGAGCAGTATTTTTTGTTTCCAAGACATAGTTGATAGATTCAGGGTTACTTTGCGGAAATCCATATTTAAAATGAACAAAATAAAAATATGTAGCTTACTTCCGCCAAAACTGTAAACTGGTAAAATTAACAATGGTAAACCTCACGCTAAACAAACCCTACCCGAATGGAACTATTGTAAAAAGTAAATGAAATGAAAGCTGGCCTGGAGGCCAGAAAAAAACTAATAAAAAAAACTTATATATATATATATAAACATATAATATGTATATATTTATAAATATATATACACAATAAAAAAACCCACGCTAAACAAACCCTTCGTAACACTTATATATTTATATACATATAATATAAATACACAATAAAAAACATATACCTCGATCCAAATACCAAACGTCAATACGACACGTGTTTCGCCTCTGCACGAGGCATCTTCGGGTGATGTTGACTCGTCGAGTGCTGGACTGAGAGACCAAAACAACCAAGACATGGTTGTGATATTTGTATCTATGTATGTTTAATCGTTATCTAGCGCCCATAGTACATGGTATCCTAGTTTGGGGCTAGGTAATTGGTGTGAATTGTCTCGAATATAATTTATTTATTTCTTGTACAGTACCTTATTTGGTCCCCCAGAGCATTGTTTTATTATCTTCTTTGTAGAGACTTCTTTTTATACGAATGATTATTTACATAAAGAATACTTTAGTATCTACTTAAAGAATGGATTATTTTTTCACCCTGAAACAAAATACGTAAATATTTACCGTCTTCTTATCAAAATCATGCTCAAATACAATGATTATGTCATCAATTTTGTCACGGTCATCGTCAAAACACCATGATAACTTAAGAATAACATGTAACCAACTCATTTACACCATGTTTATCTTTTAAATTAAAATTTATGCCTATTATGTGTTACTAACCGGTTAAGGCATTTTGAACCTTATAGCTAAGTCTGTGTTTACATTAGGTACAGAAAAAGTAATAGTCACAACGGGCAAATTGGCGCGAAAATATTCTCGTCGCTTCGGTCACGTAAAACTTATTTTCACCTCACAAGCTCGGAAAGATTGTGTTTGTCATTCGAAATCTGAGTGTAAAATTCCATTTTACCCGCTAGCGTGGAAAGAGTGTTTAAAATTAGAACCTTTCTATTCAATAATTTTCTATACCGACAATTCACTGAAAACACTTTATTACTAATTTATATTATATTATTATCCGATTCGATTCTACTCTACTTGGCTCTATTCGTCTCTATTCGCCTCTTTTTGACTCTACTCGACACTACTCGACTCTACTCGACTCTACTCAACTCTTTTCGTTTCAATTTGACTCTATTTGTCTCTTTTCAACCCTATTCGACCCTATTCGACTCTATTCGACTCTATTCGACTCTTTTCGAATCTATTCTATTCGATTCTGTTCGACTCTATTCTATTATGTTTACACATCTGCCAGGCATCCCGCGACGGCTCATTTTTTATTATTATTATTTTAAACACTAATTTAATATATTATTTTAGCTGTTTTTCTTGCACCTAGCATTTTCCTCGCTGTAGTGAGGTGAAAAGTTTTGTGTTGCGCGCGGCAGCAAAGTTATTTGGCGTCTCGTACTTTTGAAACCCTCGCTACGCTCAGGATTCTATATTTGATCCTAGAATCCTTCGCTTGCTCAGGTTTCAATACAAGTACTCTCGCCAAAAAAACACTTTGCAGCCTTGCATAACAAATAACTATTTCCATTCTTTGCTGGAAGGTTTGGCGCAGTCGTACAAAACTCGGCCTGTGATAAGCTGAATATATGTTGCCACTGACAAACCGAACTAAAGACTTATGAAATTATTATTTATGGAAATACAATCACGAAAAAAATATGAAGACAAAAATGGGGAGTTTTTCTGGAAAAAAAAATGTATCTTGGAAATAAGTTCACCATAGAATATGTGTATCTGTACTTACGTAATATACAGAATTATCCGAGGTGTAGTCCTGCACTAGTTCGCAGTCTCCACTCTAGAACTCTCCTACCATCGGTTCATCAATCATCAGCATCACCAGACTGCACTAGTCCACTGCTGGACATAGGCCTCTCCTAATGCGCGCCACTGAGCCCGATCTTCGGCTCTTCTCTTGTAATTGCTGCCAGCTACTTTGCATAAATCGTCGCTCCATCTAGCCGGAGGCCGTCCACTAGGTTTACCTTTACGTGGTCTCCACTCAAGAACTCGTCTACACACCGGTTATCGGTTCTTCGACTTATGTGACCGGCCCACTGCCACTTCCTTTCGCTAATTCTTTGAGCTATGTCGGCGACTTTCGTTCTCTGCCGGATCACCTCGTTTCGATGCGATCCCTTAGAGAAACCCCGAGCATAGCCCGTTCCATAGCTCGCTGAGCGACCTAACATTTGTGGACCAGTCTCACAGTCAGTGTCCACTAAAGTATGACCAGCCCATTGCCACTTCAGCTTGCTTATTCTCTGAGCTCTCGGATTACCTCGAACCGGATTCGATAACTATAGATAAACTCCTAGCTCGCTGTGCAACTGAGCTTGTGGACCAGGCTCCCAGTCAGTGTTCAAGTTTCGGCTCCGAATGTCATTACTGGTAAGACGCACGGGTTGGATGTTATTGAATGACGATCTATCTATCCAAGAAAATGTCAAAGTTCCAGCTATCGATCTTGTCGATCATAAATAATGACGCGCATGACTTTGCGTTTCGAAGTTCTACCACAGAATAAATAATAGTACTTGAAGGGCCTCGCTTACCGTCACGTAGTCATTAGTCATAAACTATGTTGTCACTAAAAGTGTATAAGTATGTAAAAGCTTATGTTTCACTTAACTGTTTTTGATCAACGGGATTGATTGGCATCAAAAATAGTTATGTGTTAACTGCCCATTTTCTTCATGACTCTATATTTTTTCCAAAATCTGTGAATGCAGGTCAAAATATCCCCAACAATTAAGGACAGCCTCTTAGGAACGTTTTCCTGTAGCTACAACGGTTAAGGTAATACGTTCAAAATGTATGAGGAAAGTTTGTAGGTATTTGTGACTTTTCTAGTAGGTACCTTAGTTAGTCCAGTAGAGACTAACTAAGTTAAATCCTTATAAGAAACAGGATCGATAAGCATAAAAAAGTTAAGGACAGTTTCCTAACAACGTTTTCCTGTAACTATAACGGTTTAGGTACTTGCCCTTGCTGTCCCATCTCAAAAATTGTACAAAAAATGTACAATTTTTGAGATGGGACACACCTAAGTTTTTTTTGTGTTCTACTACGTATTTCACACCTGACTCAACCACCATTGCATCAGTAAAAAGGAAGTCGAAATTTGTATTGTCATCAGCGTGACTCTTCAAAAATAAGATCGTGACATTCTCGAAGGTGATGCAAGCGTGGTAGTTCAAGCTATTACTTATTCTGTGGTTCAAGTGCAAATGGTGAAAAATCAATCGCATGAAACAAACTTGATATAAATAGCTCATTGTAGGATTCTGTACGAAATAGATTAGATATTGACAAGGGATTTGCAGGAACGAGAGCTACCTAAAGTGTGACTCGTGACTAAAATACCTACACCCCCGCTTCCTGGAACGCAAATAAAAGCGAAAAAATACTCAACAGTCTGTTAATCCAATGTCAAACGCATTTTGAGTTGCTGGAAATCTCATGGGACAGCCTGTTAACTCAAATGTCAAATCTACAATTAAACGTCAATTGAAGCAATTTTGGGTCTCCGGCCGGAAAGCTTTTCCGCCTGTCAAAAGGTTGTTAACTTGCAATTAGATAATTGCACACTTTTGACCAATTAACCTAGTGTCAAAGCCGGGTGTCAGTGAATTTTTGTCCCTCTCAACCGTGATCAAGTAGAGCGGGAAAGATGATACATCTCGGGAGTGAAATTTAAGGTTTTTATTTATTTGTAGGAAAACTAAAGCTTTGAATTAAAAAGTGTCTAACTATTTTCTCAATCATAAAAAGCTCTTTCTCTTGGGATATCTTTGATATCATTTAGTGACGTGGTTTCTTTCCAATCAATGTTCTAAGCTTAGAGTAGTGTTACCTTTGCTTATACTTTCAATCGAATGAATTCATCTAATCATGTTTCTGTGTTTACAAAGTACGTATATGTAAAATTATGATGTGATACCAATTTCATAAAGATACAGACGTTCAAAAATGATCGAAAATTGCTGAAAGTGCTAGAACCGGGGCATGCGTTTCAGAAACCGAAGAGAGTTAACAGACTGTAAAATGTGACAGACTGTTGGCTGATTCTTGATTTAACTTGCGTTTCGGAAACCAGGAAATAGCTTTTGTAAATGGGGTCGTAACCGCAACGTATCGCATTTTTAGAGGTAACCTTTTTAAGTCCTTCGGTAGAAGGTTCCAAAGTCTCACTGCTGCAACAGAAAAAGAGTTATCGAGAAATGATTTATGGTTTGTTTGTTTGTTTGTTTGTTTGTCGTATGAGGTAGTGCTGGCCTCTGATGTCAGAGTTTGTCAGGCCGCCCGAGGGCCTCTGACATGGCTTAACGACTGCTATTAACCAATAACAGCCGGGACCGACAGCTTAACGTGCCCTTCGAAGCACGGAGCGATGGAAAACCGCAAATAACTTCGACGCCACCATCGCTCTTTTATTTTCATGATTTATGGTGACGAGGGGTAGCAAAGCAAGGAGTTGGTAACTGAAAGGTCTAAGCTGACGATCATGAGTGTCACTGGAGTGGTATTGGAACGAATCCTTGAGATACATGGGGGTGTTAGGAACATATAGTATTGAGTAAGTTTATTGAGAAGCTCAGCGTTAAGGTCAATAAACGAAACACCAGCGTAGTCAATGGGCGGCAGAAGAAGAACGTTGACAAGAACTATTTTTGTTTTAATATGAAGAAATTTTTTGAGCTTGGCATTAGAGTGGAAAGAAGCTTAGAACGTGCGAGATAAATCTTTAACGTACCGATCACACCAGCATTTAATATATCGATATAAAGCGTAGACAGAGTAAAATACTTTCTCTAAGATATAAAGGTTTCGGAAGGAAGAAAGGAGAGGTTAATTTTAACGCGATGATCACGATTGCCTGTCATTTTTTCGGATTTATCATAATGCCTGTCGCATCACTGAAAAATAAGCTATTGAACAAGAATTACTAGGTATAGGTACGAGTATGTTCACGCATCACTGAAAAATAAGCTATTGAACAAGAATTACTAGGTATAGGTACGAGTGTGTTCACGCATCACTGAAAAATAAGCTATTGAACAAGAATTACTAGGTATAGGTACGAGTATGTTCACGCATCACTGAAAAATAAGCTATTGAACAAGAATTACTAGGTATAGGTACGAGTATGTTCACGCATCACTGAAATTAAGCTATTGAACAAGAATTACTAGGTATAGGTACGAGTATGTTCACGCATCACTGAAAAATAAGCTATTGAACAAGAATTACTAGGTATAGGTACGAGTATGTTCACGCATCACTGAAAAATAAGCTATTGAACAAGAATTACTAGGTATAGGTACGAGTATGTTCACGCATCACTGAAAAATAAGCTATTGAACAAGAATTACTAGGTATAGGTACGAGTATGTTCACGCATCACTGAAAAATAAGCTATTGAACAAGAATTACTAGGTATAGGTACGAGTATGTTCACGCATCACTGAAAAATAAGCTATTGAACAAGAATTACTAGGTATAGGTACGAGTATGTTCACGCATCACTGAAAAAATACTGGATCCATAGAAATGCGGATCTCACTGTTGGATAGCTTTCGTCTTGACTTATAATCTGGTTTACATTGTATCTCAATCCGAGAAACAGAAGTCGAGCAATCGATAAAAAATGATATTTGTCGGCTGAAAGGATTTAGATGAAATGTGATATTAATTTACTATATACTCGTACTTTTGGTCCTGGAGTAACACATAGGTTACTTCAACCCAGAGGAATGATATAATATAATTATCTATAGAAGATAACCCATGAGCCATGACATGCATCTATGGCTAATGAAGATGATGAAATAACCACAGCTTCTTAGAGATATGTAACTTTAACTAATTAATAATGCTTTTCTTATGATTTGAGTTATGATTTACGATTTGATTTTATAGTTCGTTAAAGCAAAAAGCTATCAAAAACTTTAATGTTGTACTAAATAAGCTTATCTCATGTTTTCACTTCAATAATCTAAAAGATATACTACCTATAATATACTACAAAAAATTAAATAGCACCTTTTCAAAATGAAATTCTAACACTTCGTTGATTAAAGTAACACATACGAGTTATATTCTCATTAGGACAGAGTACAAATGTGTCAGTTTTATCAGTATTTATGTTGTACAATCAATACAATGTGACATACGTAACCTTTGTTGATTTATATAGCGGTATTGAACCAGCGCTTTGTCAGTTGGGATCCATCCGCTGTTGTGATCAGTTGTGCTAGTACTTGCCTACTAAAAGGTAAGTTTTTACGTGTGTGTTAAATGGCAGATTTTTTGCATCTCCTACCATATGAAAGGTCAGTGGAGTCGAGACTCCTGTTTCACTTACGGGCTGATTTTTGCCAGGGTTTAAGTAATGATGGAACGGGTAGCATGTTTTAATTAAACAAAACAGTATTATTAAAGTAGGTAATATTTACTTAAAAATAATTGTTTATTAATACGTAAAATGACAGGATTTGCATGTTAAATTATATTATTTATACATTTGATAAGATAAGATAAGAAACAATTTATTCTCACAAACTGTACACAGCAACACATAAATCAACAGATAAACTTAACCAAAACAAGCAACTAAGCACCTGTGTACAAAGATGGCTGCCGTAATGTACAGTGTTGCCAGAAAAGGTCTGAGCTCAGCAAAAAAGCTGTGAATGAAAATCCACAGCGCTGATTTTCAGCTCAGGCCATTGGTGACACAAGGGGACTATTTTTTATTATTTTTTCTGTTTGATATACACTTGCCTAAGCTAGTACCACACTTATATTATTAATAGATTTTTATTAAATTGCTTGGCTTTTAATCGTAGGATTGAATTACCAAGTACGTGTTTAAGTCAAAACCTAAGCTATCCAGTGAAATTCGCTTCGCAATCGATTCAGTAGTTTTAACGCGAAATTAATGCCACACTTTTAACGTTAATATATTTTTTAGCTTCTACTTATCGGATTGTGATACTTAGTACACCACACAGTACACTACACAGTACACCACACAGTACACCACACAGTACACCACACAGTACACCACACAGTACACCACACAGTACACCACACAGTACACCACACAGTACACCACACAGTACACCACACAGTACACCACACAGTACACCACACAGTACACCACACAGTACACCACAGTGTATATACATACAGTACACCATAGTTAAATATTTAAAAGAACTTAGTCATGGTGTAAACTAAATTTTTATTTATATCGACGTTTCGATCAAGATGCATTGATTAAGTTGGCTGAGTCCTGGAGCAAGTGTTCGCGTCGCGGTTTATGTCAGAAGCAATCTGCAGATGTCGTTAGTGTTGTGTCGTGACAATTCTGAATTTTTACAAAACCAAATGCGGGTAGTTGGAGACAACGCTCGTCCTTCTCGACGCTGACACCCGCTACTTCAGTCTTCTCGGGACCACGATCAATGTAACTTGATCGAAACGTCGAGGTAAATAAATATTAAATTTTCAGCGCGATTAAGTCCCGTTTAAATATTTAATATCTATGTGTTCGAATCGCGAAAGTTTAAAAGTTACACGTACACCAGTTTTTAAAGCAAAACCTAATCTATTGTACAGTGAAAATCGCATCGCAGTAGGTCCAGGTTTTAACTTGTTTCGTAGCAGACAGACATTTTTTAGTTTTTATATTTTTTTAAGGTAAAAACGTTACTAATGTACAATAAACTATAATTTCAAAGAAAGTTGATGAAATTTGCTATATAATGCTTTTTTTTATTTCAATACTCTGACCTCTTTAGAGAAAAATTGCTATTTTAAATGTGTGGTACTATGTTAACGTTAAAACGACTGGACCAATTGCGATAAGTTTTGAAGGCCAGGCTCAGCGCGTCTCCTAAATTCCTATTGTAGGAGTTCTAGTTTATATTTTTAACCACTGACGCAAAATAAGGGTGTTATAATATAAGATTAACGTGAGAATCTGTGGGTCTGTGGCATCGCAGCTCCCAAACGAATGGACCGAGTTTGATGCATTTTTTCTGTTTGAAAGCTGATGTAATCGAGATGGTTCATATCTTAATTTATAAACATAAGGGGAGTTATGTGTTTTTATACTTTATGCTCAAATTTAATGTAGGTACAGAAAAGGACTATTGACTCTAGTAGACTTTTAATTATTTTTAAAAGGTTAAGTTTAAAATTTCATAAAGCTTTTAAGCTTGCTATAGAGTTCCTGCTTACTCGCTCAACTCTACCTACTTAGCGAGTAACGAACCAAACGGTTTACTTAAAATAAACCGACGAGAAGTTCCATAATGACTCCATCATCAGGTCAGGTCATAGATTTCAAAATATATGAGTGCTTTTAAAAATACTTTAGTGGGTGACAAATGCAACTTTACCTAGAGTCAAACAACTAATAGAATATTTATGTCGCTCGTCTAACAAACGATTGTCGGGTGTGTGACAGTTACCTACAACAGACAGCTTTTCGAGCTTTTAGCTGTAGACATATGTAGGTAAACAAATTGTAGCCAAACGGTGCTTTTTTGGTATGCACGACTTTATGAGTTATGATCAAGAGACCTAAAATGCATGAATATGGAATTCACTTATGTTGTGTTGGACATAGCCAATGTCTTGCTATTCATCAAGTAGGTAGGTTATGTAGATACCTACACCTATGTCGTGTATCTACATAACTTATCTACCATGATGAATTTAGCTAATCCTATCTAAAGTACCAATGATAAATTTGGCCGTTCTGTAGATAATTTTAATTAGTGGCTCTGTGAGCTTTAGACTCGCGCGTACAAACTTTTTTGCAAACAATATAGCGGTGCCCAGTAGCGCCATCTAGTAACCTTATTGTAACACTAACATTAATAACCAAGGTGTTCCATCAATCCCTACCTAGTAGGTAATGGGCTGATTTCACTGGTAGAAACCTAAAAGTGAGAAATTTACTGCATTTTTGGAGCTATTCTGCTCATCACGCCGAAGACTCATCAGATCTTCACCAAATTTTTATGAGATCAACTAAAAGTTAATAATAAAATAATAATAATTATAAACACTATTGCATCAGAATTAAGGGAAAAAAATATACATGAACCTAAAACCAAACTACCTTTCAAATAAAAAAAGAACCATCGAAATCGGATTTAATAAGGTGGAGATATTCAGAAGCCCCCTTTTCACCCTTTTTTGGGGCTTCCCCCTAATCAAAAATAGTCGACTTCTAAAAAAAAAAAAATCGCTTATCCTTTATACCTTTAAGTTTCGTCTAGATCGGTGAGACATGCGACCTGTAGAGGAGAACAGCCGGACAGACATCCGGACATACGAAAATTTTCGCTCAAGGTGAAACAGAGACGCTTCGCTCGCACTTTGACATAGACATAGACATAGACATAGCTTTATTTATGGCAAAAAACAAGTACACAAAATAAAAACATTGAAGAAATAAGTTAGTTAGCGCTCGCTCGGTCAATAATCCAGCAACTAATATTGTACTAAAACTAAGCGCAGATAATTATGTACCTAAGTAGAAGTAGAACCGTATAATATCAATCAATCAATCAATGATGTTTAAAAAAGGTAATTATTATCACGGACTAAATAAAACCTAGTTGCAATAGTGATTGCAAATTTGCATGCTGAATAGTTCAAGTAAAGATAAAAATCCTACTCTATGAGTACTACTCTATGAGTGGTAGTAAAAGTACTTTATTCCAATATTCCTACTCTACTTTTATGATCTATTCTTCACGATGAATGTCTGTCTTTTTTCCATAGAGCAAAGAGTTAAAAAAACACTAGTATTTATAACATTTATATACTCTTTGGGTTACAGTCTGACCCTCTCGCCCAGCTGTCCAAAGAGTATATAAATACTACGTAAGACAGCTGTCTTCTAACTAATAGTGTGCTAATAGTCCCCTATAATATTTGATAAAGTGATTATCACGCCCCGTTGAACAAGCTAGAGTATATTATATGCCTGCACTGCAAAAGCAATATCTTGTCGCCAACTTCAAGTACGCAAGTCAGGCATATACTCGTAAATATAGGCACGAGTATATAGGCACTGAAGCGCCAGCAGGTTGCAACTGATAAGAATGATAGCATAATTTATTTAAGTACCTATATCCTTTATCCTGTTGCATGATGTTTACATCGAAAGAAGAAAGGCTTAAATTCAACAACTTTGCATGTTACCTAAAGAGAGGGGTAGGTGCATAGGGTTGGTGCTTCCCAACGGATCTAGAGATCATAATTTAGCATTCGATCGTTGCAACTCAAACAAATATTTTATCTGACACAGAATAAAATGCTTCTACAACGATCTTAGGACTCGCTGCAGCATTTTTTCTATTTCTATTTATAAAAATTGGTCCCAGTGATAGTTTTCTAAAGTAAATTCATTTGTAGTCGGTTTTTGGTTCACTAAGGCAATGCATCCACCCATAGATAAACAGATGTGTCCAGTCCCAGCATACCTCAGCTCAAGGAGAGGCAGAATACTCCTGGACACTTTCCAGAGCCTTGTAGAAACTTCAAAAACGTCTCTACCAGGTTATTGACGTGTACATTGTACAAGGCCAAAATGCATTCGTTCGTAAATATCGGCACTTGCACTATTTAATTGTTCTAAAGTTAGAAACTCGATACTAATGAAATACATGGAGGTTAATATTAAAGTTTGTTTATTCCAGAAACATGCCGAAAGTAAAGTTCACCTACTTCAACGCCAAGGGTGTCGGCGAGGTCTCTAGGATGCTGCTGGCCTACGGCGGCCAGGATTTCGAGGACAACCGGATGGCCCTCGCTGATTGGCCAGCCTACAAACCCAGTAAGTAGGCGTTATACACTTCTCAGTTAATGATTTTTGATTTTTACCCGACTACGGTGAAGCAAGGGAAGTTTAATGAGTTTATGTATGTGGATGTTCCAACGTTTCGCCCCTATGGTTCGATTTTATCAATCGATTCGTCTGCATTTATAGAGTATTATAGGCTATTTTTTACCAGACTACGGCAAAGCAATGGAACGGTTATGTGTTAAAACTAAAAACTTGGTACACCTGACTACGGTCGGCTAAAAAATATTTTTTGGACTTGTTTTTCAAACGTTTTGGGTTTCGGTGGGATATAGGTATATTGTAGATGACCAAGGCAACCGACATACCTTGACCCGATGACACGATAACCGTCAGGGCAGACAAGCTCTCGAGAGGAGACCACGTATAAGCAAACGTAGCAAAGGACGCCCTGTGGCCAGGTGGAGTGACGACCTGCAAAAAGCGGCTGGCAGAAACTGGATGAGCAGAGCCGAAGACCGAGCTCAGTGGCGTGCATTAGGACAAGGTACGTCCAGCAGTGGACAAGTATAGGCTGATAATAACGATGATGTAGATGATCAAAGAGCTTGCCACGCGCTCAATCTGCATTTATAGATGGTAAATGAAGTGAAGAACTTTTTTTTACAGTTTTCCCCTTGTTTTAATCTAAAATACGGACGTGACAGTACGGACTACTGACGTGACAGTACGGACTACTGACGTGACAGTACGGACTACTGACGTGACAGTACGGACTACTGATAGATCAGGGCTAATCTTCGGTAACCAACTACTTGGGCTACTTTATAATAGATATTTTATATTATGGACTAGCTGTGCCCGCGGCTTTGCCCGCGTGATCATTTCATTTAAAAGTCCCATATGTGTTATGCCAGGACCAAAAGTACCTACAAAGTACAATATACTACATTTCTTCAAAATTTGTTCAGCCGTCAAATAGTTTTTTATCGATTGCTCGGCATCTAATCATCGAAGTAAGATACCAAGTACCCCAGTTTTTAAGTCAAACCCTAAGCTATCGAACAGTGATAAACCGCCTCGCAATCGGTCCAGTAGTTTTTACGTGATGCGCGAACAAACATACAGACAAACAGACAGACACGATTTTTATAAATGTTATATTCTGGTTCAATAGCTTATTTTAAGTACCCTAGACCATTTTTTTGTAATTATCTTCTTTGTGCAGACTTTTTCGAACTTATTGCTTTATTATAAATATAAATATAGATAGATAGATAGATAGACCAATTCAATATCTCATCATCATCATCAGCCCATCCTAGTCCACAGCTGGACGTGTCCTAGTGAACATCATTGAGCCTCTGAATCAATACCTAAATAATGTTAAATATCATGAAAAGTTTGAGTCGACACGACTCAGATGGTACTATTATTTATCCTGTGACTCAGAGGGCACAGGTAAAGAAAATACCTGTCCTTCTGATTCTACTTTGCTCTCCTTACCTCTGTTACGGAAGTACGCCCCCTAGAGAAGAGAAGAGAGCTAAACCATACCTAGTACGAAATCTATAGCTATCTATACTTATAACAACACAGTAAGTACCAAAAAGCATTTAAATGAAGATAATAAAAAAATATGGTCTTGGGTACTTAAAATAAGCTAGAGAACAAGAATATAACGTGTTTTTAAATCGTATATGTCGGTCTGTTTGTTAGCGCAGCACGTAAAAGCTGTAGGACCAATGGTGATGCGCTTTTCGTTGGATAGCTTAGGGTTTGAATTATAAACTGGTGCACTTTACCAAGATACCTCTCAATCCGATGAATAGAAGCCGAGCAACCGATAAAAAATATATTGACGACTGAACGAAGTTTGATGAAATTTGGTACATTGGTACTTTTAGTTCTGAAATAACCCATAGGATCCTTAAAAATAACCCATAGGATCCTTAAAAATAACCCATAGGATCCTTAAAAATAACCCATAGGATCCTTAAAAATAACCCATACGATCCTTAAAAATAACCCATAGGATCCTTAAAAATAACCCATAGGATCCTTAAAAATAACCCATAGGATCCTTAAAAATCGCCAGACACGATTTTTAATAACGTTATATTCGTGTTTTGTCTCTTTTCCAAGTCCCAGAGGCCGTTTTTTTAGAATTATCCTCAATTTTTATTTTTGACTTTTTCTTTCTTTGTTTTAATTGTAGATAGAAGTATACCTAGATAGATTATTGATTTTGCCCAAACTGAAATTACAGTTATATTTGATCACGAGATAGGGATGGTTTTTATCGTGACATAAATTTTAGCATCTACTTACCTAATATAATTTTATTATAAACCGCAATTAAATCTTCATCTTAATAAAACCAGTAAGTATATTGTTTGACCTCGTATTCAATAACGAAATCAGTGTGATGTTTCTTTTATTGATTTTCATTTACGATTTTATATTATGACCAGTAATAAAATTAATGTACTTGTTATCAATTCTAGTACGTGGTGATGAAAAAAATTTTTTTTTGTATTTTTTTTTTATTATTGTTGTTGTTGTTGCCCAATATTTTATTATTGACTTGCTACTTTTGACTTACGACTCGTTACTTACTACTTTTGCCTTAGCCCTACTTTCCTCACTATCACCCATCTTCCCCTAGCATCCACCATCTTCTCCTCACTAGTTCTGACTCACCGAGCTCACTAGTGAACAAGTTTCACTAGATCCGTCACGGAACTTCTCTCACGGAACCACAGGGAACAAACATTATATTCTAGGCGGACCACGGACAATACATTTAAAATCCTTATATTAATAACTCCATAGGTGCTACTTTTGACTTGCGACTCGTTACTTACTACTTTTGCCTTAGCCCTACTTTCCTCACTATCACCCATCTTCCCCTAGCATCCACCATCTTCTCCTCACTAGTTCTGACTCACCGAGCTCACTAGTGAACAAGTTTCACTAGATCCGTCACGGAACTTCTCTCACGGAACCACAGGGAACAAACATTATATTCTAGGCGGACCACGGGCAATACATTTAAAATCCTTATATTAATAACTCCATAGGTGCTACTTTTGACTTGCGACTCGTTACTTACTACTTTTGCCTTAGCCCTACTTTCCTCACCATCACCCATCTTCCCCTAGCATCCACCATCTTCTCCTCACTAGTTCTGACTCACCGAGCTCACTAGTGAACAAGTTTCACTAGATTCGTCACGGAACTTCTCTCACGGAACCACAGGGAACAAACATTATATTCTAGGCGGACCACGGGCAATACATTTAAAATCCTTATATTAATAACTCCATATGGTGGACCATGGAAAAAAAATTAAACCCATGTTTCACCCAATTATCTAGAAAGAAAAAATGCCCTTGGTACAGCAGGTGAACTATGTAGGTGGACCACGGGCAGGGGATGGTATAGGTAACTGTCGTTTCATGACGTGGTGAAAAAAGTTCTTTAATAATCATGAAATGCTGAATCATGCTATGAGCGTAACGATGTTTAAAATTTTGTGTTACATCAGTGGGTATAAATATTATACTGATAACATAGAAAATGATTGATTGCACATTGTTATCTAGTTAGGTATAAAAAAATATATAAATAACTAGCTGTACCCGCGGCTTCGCACGCGTGGTCATTTCTCTAGGTTAAAAGTACTCTGGGTACTATTCCAAGACCTAAAATACCAATATACCAACATTTGATCAAAATTCCTTCTGCCGTCAAAAAGTTTTTATCGATTGCTCGGCTTTTACTGATCGGAATTAGATACCAAATACACCAGTTTTTAAGTCAACGCCTAAGCTATCTAACAGTGAAAACCGCATCGCAATCAGTCAAGTTTTTTCTACGTGATGCGCGAACAAACAAACATGCAGAACAAAATTTTTATAAATTTGTTTGAACGGCTAAGAATAAAGATTTACAATCTAGTAATTTTTGAGCCTGTCTGTACCGTACAAGAATAGGAATAGTGAAATGGGTTCCCAAATAGGATTAATTGGATGAATTATTAAATAGTTTCCGAAATGAAACTTTTGACTAGGTATTTTAAAAGGGGGCCTTTTGGGATGTTAAAATTCTTAATTACGTAACAAAACAATGCGTTGAATCAGTCTGACTGGAGACCGAAGGTTAAGAAGAATAGTTGAAATCCGCAAAGAACCCTCGCAGAGATCATTATTTATGTCATACATAGGTACTGTACTATTGGAATTGAAAATCTCCTTCTTTTTCGAAGTCGGTATAGAATGTACACCTACTTTTTCAATTAAAACCGATGAGGTCATCGGCTGTAATGAAACTGGGTGACATTATCTTTTATTTTGTAACAGTTTTTTCCATATCTGACACAAATATAGATAGTTAGATATGTATATTTTATGTTGATGGGTGTTGGCCAGGGTTGCCAGGTGTTCGGTTTTTGCCGAGCTGTTCGGTATTTCAGCCGTCTTTATTGAGTGCGTTTTGTAAGAAAAATACAAGGACAAGCTTGTTCGTTCACAAATGCATTTTCGTCGAGAACGTTTTTTAACAGAGACGAAATTCCTAACTTTACAATAAAAAGTATAATTTTAAAAAAGAAGCTTTTTCGGGTTCTTGTTTTTTTCCTTATATTTATTTTTTCTAAAATGAACAAAAATAAAAATATGTAACTTACTTCCGCCAAAACTGTAAGTCAGACAAATGATAAATGGTAAAATTAACAAAAGTAAACCTCACGCTAAACAAACCTTACCCAAATTGAACAATTGAAGAAATAAAAAAAAGCGCGTATATATTTATATACAAATAATATATATAAATATATATATACAATAAGAAACCCGACGCTAAACAACCCCTACCCAAATACAAGTATCGTAACACTTATATATTTATATACATATAATATAAATACACAATAAAAAACATATACCTCGATCCAAATACCAAACATCTGACATCAATACGACACGTGTTTCGCCTCTGCACGAGGCATCTTCGGGTGATGTTTCTCCGAGTCATAAGAAAGACATAAGTTCAATTGTATTTCTTCAGTTGTTCAATTTGGGTAAGGTTTGTTTAGCGTGGGGGTTTACTTGTGTTAATTTTACCATTTATCATTTGTCTGACTTACAGTTTTGGCGGAAGTAAGCTACATATTTTTATTTATGATCATTTTAAATATGTATTTCCGCAAAGTATCGCCTGAATTTTATCAATTTTATTTTTTCTCTTTGTCTTTTCACTTTTAACGTTTTTTGCATTGTTGTCCGTTTGTGAGCTACCCTAAAAGTTTCAGCTTATGTACTGTTTCATGGTGTTCAACACCGAAGAGAGAAAGGAAAAAAACCTTCTTCTCTATGGTGTACAATGTACGCCAGGCAATGTTCGGTAATTTTGACAAATTGATCTGGCAACCCTGGTGTAGACATTTATTGAATGCAGTACCTACTTACCTACACGATTGTGTCATACAATTCTTATCGTACACGTAGGTACTTAAACTGTATGAAAATTCAAGTGTTCGTGTTAGTTATCAAGGGCTATACAGTGTCTCAGGAAGTAGGTAGTGATAGCACAGGTGATAGTACCCGAATAACCCTCACGTATGTTTCGCGAGTTTTTATATTTTCGGATTCATTCCATTTTTGTTTTATTTTTTCACAATACTCCTTAAGCCGTGGGTATAGATAGATATATAATACACATAATTCGATGGCCGCGAGCGCAGCTAGTAGTAGTACATATTATCCACACCAAAAAAAAAAACGTTTGTTTGTTTGTTCGTTTGGGGAGTTTTAACGTGACAACTAGACGCATTTTGATAAAATTTGGAATGGAGATAGCTTATGCCCTGGGATAAAACATAGGACACTTTTATCCCGGAGAAGTTTCCGTCGAAAAACTGGAAAATGTTGATTATTCGATGTAAGGAACGGTTGCCATGGAAACGAAATAACAAGTCTGTCAAAAATCATCAAGAGCGCTGGTGCTATACCTACTTATGCATTGGTTTTTACACGACTGCCCAAAAAAAGGAGTGTTATGTTTTTAGTATTCATGTATGTTTGTATGTTTGTATGTGAGTTTCTTTATTCCACCATAACTTTTAAATGCCTGAACAGATTTAGATGTATGGGGTATCGTTAGAATCCTTACATCCCCCCCGAGTAACATATATATTTTTTGGAAACAATCAATATGGCGTCAGTATGGCACCAATTTCAAACTCGAAAAATATATTTTTTCTTAGATATTTACAATATGGGTATCAAATTGAAGGTCTTGATAAACCCATTCCAACAATATATTTTTTTTGGAAGAAGCTCTTTTTTGGCAGGGCAGGCGTGTTTTTTTAGCTTTTAAGCTAGTTATTAATATCCGAGAAGAAAAAAGGATGCTTTTTTCGCGATAAATTAATGTCCGCGCGGGCGAAGTCGCGGGCGAAAGCTTATCCTTTGAAGTTTTTTTAGTACGTACTATTAACAGCTTTTAGATTAAATGGCCTTTTTACCCGACAGCGGAGGGTTATGTTTTTGGGTTATATGTATGTGGGTGTTTGTATGTATGCTCCTTTGGCGCGTCTTACAGCATAAACGGCTTGATGGATTTTGATAAATGAGATATCAATGGATTTGTCTTAGTCACGAGCACGAGAGTGACATATTATGAAGCATCAAGAAAACTATTATGACGGCTTACAGCGGCAATATTGTATTTCATTTTTTTGTATATTGTTTTGTATTGTATCAAAATGGATGTCTCAATTGGACCATTTAAAAAAAAAAAAAAAAACTTTTACTTAAACTGTAGCAATTGTATTCAAAAGTTCTTAAAAAATATATTTTTAGATTATTCAAGTTATGTAAGTACTATAGTCCAGTGTTGCAATTGCAATTATTCAAGTAAAGTAACATGACATAAGTTCGAAAACTAAAACCCCACTAAAGTCGGGTAAAAAATAGCCTATGACACTCTATTTTAAATGAAGATTGATCGATTGATACCTCGTTTGTTAGTTTCAATACATAAAAAAATTGCCTATGACACTATACCTGAATACAAATAGATTGGTAATTCGTTACTTAAAAAAAATTGCCTATGACACTATACCTGAATACAAATACATTGGCAATTCGTTACTCAAAAAAAATTGCCTATAACACTATACCTGAATACAAATAGATTAGTAATTCGCTACTCAAAAAAAAATTGCCTATGACACTATACCTGATTACAAACAGATTGGTAATTCGTTACTCAAAAAAAATTGCCTATAACACTATACCTGAATACAAATAGATTGGTAATTCGTTACTCAAAAAAAATTGCCTATAACACTATACCTGAATACAAATAGATTGGTAATTCGTTACTCAAAAAAAAATTGCCTATAACACTATACCTGAACACAAATAGATTGGTAATTCGTTACCTCAAAAAAAAATTGCCTATGACACTATACCTGATTACAAATAGATTGGTAATTCGTTACTCAAAAAAAATTGCCTATGACACTATACCTAAATACAAATAAATAAAAAAAAAAAAAAAAAAAAAAAAAAAAACAGAGTGTCATGAAAGTCCGCTACACTTGTAATTTATTTTACGGTGATACTGGGCCCATTTATCTTATTTTTTCAAAAGTGTCTGTGTTAAAGCACAGTAAACGCAGAGTGTGCTAATTTATCTTTGGCGCATCGACAGGAATCAGCAGATTTTATCAATTCAAGGCCGGTATCTAAAAAGTCAAACACGGCATTTATTCTGACAGTTTTTCATCGTCCTTGTTGTTCAGTTGCCTTAGCAACAAATCCCATCTATTTTATATTGGCCAATAAGAAGAGTACAAATAACATCTTGAGCCAATAACAATAAGATAACGACTCGTAACCATGGCACCCGATCCAGGCGCGCCTGCGTGTGAACCAAGTGTGAACATTAACTGAAGTGTGTCAAAAGTTTATTTATATTGATGTTTTTTTTTATATTAGTTTTACTAGCAATAGTTATTACTTTAAAATACTTAGGTCAAAATACAATGAATGCAGGTCCGAGTGATCTTCTGACGTGTGAGCAATGTTCCGATGGTCGACAGTTTAAAGGACGTCGTGGCCTGAATATCCATGTCGCAAAAGCCCATACAATTTCTCATATTGCTTCACATTCTTCCAACTCTACTACTTCTCAGTCCTCTAATGGCATTCTTCCAGCACCTACAAATATACCATTTGACAAGTACCTCAGTGATCTTCGCTCTAATATCCCAATAGTGAGAAGAATCCCGAGAGGAGCAAGAGTGTCGTTAGCTAAGTCGCTTTCCTTTGCCATCAATAATTGCATCAACAACCAAAACAATAACCCAGAATCTTGGCAATGTCTTCTTACCTTTGCATATCGCCACTTTCACGTGCCATCTAACAATAGAAATTCATTAACATCTTTACTTAAGTCAAATTGTAACACCAATCTTCCCCTCAATCACGTAGACATTATACGTACTCCACGAAAAACATACAGTTTCAACAAAATTGTTGAAAACAAGGCAATGGACGGCGACTTAAAAAATGCAGCTAGAATTTTATTCTCCGACGATACCCTTGCTCCTAACAATGACAAGACTCTAGAAGGCTTGCGTGATAAACACCCTTCTGCCAACCCATCATCTTTACCACCAAATCCCCCTACTTTAACTCATTTGGCCTTCCAAGTCAAAATTGAAGACACATTAGACGCCATTATGTCGTTCCCCAATGGATCTGCAGGCGGCATCGATGGAATAACGCCCCAGCATCTCAAAGACTTGGTCAGTGTATCCGCCGGAGACGTCGGCAGGGCATTGCTGAGCGACATAACAAAATTTTGCAATTTTTTGTTTTCAGGAACTATTTCGGACCCTTTTAAACCATTTTTATTTGGGGCGCGCCTCTGTGCTTTTAATAAAAAAGACGGAGGTATCCGCCCTATTGCTATTGGTTGCACCTTTCGGAGACTGGCATCAAAATTAGTATGCAGAAATATTTCTTCAAAATTAAAATCATTATTTCAACCATATCAACTGGGATTTGGTAGTCGGGGAGGTTGTGAAGCTGCGGTACATTCGGTTCGTACTTTTCTATCCAACGACAGCGAAGCGGATGTACTGCTCAAAGTTGATGTAAAAAACGCTTTTAATTGTATCGATAGGTCAACCCTTCTGAACGAAGCCTCCATCCATACATCAGATGCATATAACTATATTTGGCATTGTTACAATTCTCCTTCAAAATTATTCTATAATGACAATCAAATTTCTTCAGAAGTAGGCGTTCAGCAGGGCGATCCTCTGGGACCAGCACTCTTCAGCTTAGGAATTCACCCCATAATATCTAATTTAAATTCTAAATTAAATGTCTGGTACCTAGACGACGGCACCTTAGGAGGTAACACTGACACAGTCAAAAATGATTTTATGAGAATAATTAATAACTTTCGGAAATTAAATTTGGAACTGAATTTCGGCAAATGTGAGCTGTATGTCTCCAATAAATTCAACTCAAGTGATCGAAAATTAATAATTCAAAATTTTCAAGATATTGCACCAGGTATCAAAATTCTAGAAAATGTTTCACTATACCTCCTAGGGGCGCCGTTACTCGAGGAAAGCGTTAGACCGCTTTTGGAAAAGAAAATCAAAACACTATCAGATAACATCCACAGATTGGGCTTACTAAATTGTCATATCGCTTATACCATTTTAAAATACTGCCTTTTTGTTCCAAAATTTACATATATACTAAGAGCTTGCCCAATCTGGAAACATACGGAAATTTTGGAAAACTTGGATGCCACCCTTAAAAACGCCGTAGAAAAAATTCTAAATTTAAACCTCGAGAACAGTTCATGGATTCAAGCTACTTTACCTATTAGATATGGTGGCATCGGAATAAGAAACATTTCTAGTGTAGCTCTTCCAGCTTTCCTTTCATCTGTGCACAGTGTGTCAAGCCTGTGTGCGCAAATATTAAGAACACCTTCAGCCGAGATACATTGTGCAGCCGATGCAATTGAAGCATGGGAGTCTCTTTGCCCCAATGAAAATATCCCAGTGGAACCAAACAGTCAAAAACTCTGGGACTTTTCATTGGTGCAGAGAGTTTCCAAAGATTTGGCTCAAAATTTATCCAGTTATAATGACCGCGCAAGGCTTCTTGCAGTCTCGGAACAAGAATCGGGACAGTGGCTGCACGCCCTTCCATCTGCGAACCTCGGAACGCTGCTTGACAATGGCAGTTTCCGGATCGCCGCCGGTCTTCGTCTAGGTGCTGCTATTGTCGAACGTCATCGGTGTTCATGTGGCAGCGACGTCGACAGGTACGGACTCCATGGACTTTCTTGCCAACGAAGTGCTGGTAGGTTTTACCGCCACGGCTCAATCAATGAGATCATTAAACGGGCGCTTGCCACCATCAACGTACCTTCTGTACTAGAACCAGTAGGGATATTACGTGATGATGGCAAGCGCCCGGACGGCCTAACGCTGATCCCCTGGGAGCGGGGAAGGGCTCTCGTATGGGACGCGACTTGTGTTGATACGTTAGCCCCTTCTCGTCTCAGCGGGTCAGTCTTGAGGGCCGGAGCCGCGGCGGAGGCCGCAGAACAAGCCAAGCGACGCAAGTATGTATCGCTCTCAAGCGACTATATATTTGTGCCGCTTGGCTTTGAAACATTTGGTCCATGGGGTCCCAGTACGAAACAATTTTTTAAGCAAATTTCTCCCCGCGTTATCGACGTCGCTGGTGACAAGAGAGCTGGCTCATTTCTCGCACAGAGAATAGCTATTGCTATTCAACGCGGAAATGCAGCTAGCGTTCTTGGAACCATGCCACATGAACACCAATTATTTTTAGATTATTAGTTTAGTTTTATGGTTTAGGTGTAGGTTTAATTATTTATGTTGGTTGTGTTGGTTTAGGTTTTTACTTTTTTATATTTGAAATGTAAAATTATATGTGTATTATGCAGTCAAATAAATACAAATAGATTGGTAATTCGTTACTCAAAAAAAATTGCCTATAACACTATACCTGAATACAAATAGATTGATAATTCGTTACTCAAAAAGAAATGCCTATCACACTATACCTGAATACAAATAGATTGGTAATTCGTTACTCAAAATTTGACCAATAGGGGCTAATGGTGGAACATCCACATAATCACACAGTTACATAGAAATAGACATAGTTCATTACCCTTTGCTTGCTTCGCCGTACACATACAGACAAACAAACAGACGGACTATGAAGCGATCCTGTAACGGTTCCTTTTGAGGTACGGTACCTTAAAAAAAAGAAAAACACTGCTTGCTACTTGTTGTACCCTGTCTATATAACCGGGTAATCATTGTTTTTTTTTTAATGATTCTGCCCGTTTTCTAAATTCTTTTAATGATTCTGCCCGTTTTCTAAATTCTTTTAGCTTGTACTTACATATGCGAATGAGAAAGGCTTATTTTATTTTTTATTCGATTGAGTGACGAGACGGGCAGGTCGCTCGCCTGATAGTAAGCGTCACGCCTGCCCATAACAGTTGCAGTGCCACCCAGATATTTGGTTGCAATATCTTGTGTGTCACTGCACTGCGCCTGAGATATAGGTTGTTAGGTCTCAATGCCCAGTCATTTCGCTGGAAACATTGCCCTTCAAAATGAAACAGAAATGTTTATCAACTACTGCTAGGCGGTTTCCCCAGGCAGACTCTTGCTTACCACTGCAAAAAAGAGAGAGATCATAATATTACCTACTGTCTAGGACTAGCGTAGTTAGTATAGGAACTGAACATTTTATTGATTTGTAACATCTTTCCCTGCAATCTGTGGGAGTGATTTCGTGAAAAGGGACGGAAGTAACAAGCGCGGATCCACCGTTGTGGGCAAGGTGTAGGCATGCACACCCCTAATAGACTTGTACCTCACACTTTCACGGTCTAATGCGAAATCGGCAGAAGAGTACTTTCGGTAATCAATTTACATACCTCTATGAGATTCCGTTATTAATGATTTGGGGCAGAGATTGTCTCCGGAGATACTCGACCTATTACAGTTGGGAGTTTTTCTACCTAAACTAAATGTTAGTGTGTGTATAAATGCTAGGAAAAAATATTTTTTAGTTTTTATATATTTTTTTGTCAGGGCGACATATATTTTTTAAACATCTCCTTTGTATGCACTGTACCTACTATATCGATCATAAGCGAGTTCATACTCTGACTCGCACTTGGCCGATTTTCGGATGGCTGTGACCACAAACTTTTATGAGGGCTGGATCCGCGCCTGGTGTGTAACAGGAAGCCGGGAAGCGCGCGCTATATTATTTGACCAAGGAGCGCGCGCGGTGCTAGCGTATTGCCAAGGCAGATGTTACACATCATAAGCGACTACTAAAGGCTCGCTCGTACTTTTTTAAATAATAAATATTTGTGGATCATTTTGGTGTAACAGACCGGAATAGACTAACATAATTCAATCTACAGCAGTATTTCCTACGTAGGTATGTAACTCTATCAGTTAACAAACTGCAAGTCATTGTTGACTCACGTCTCCAGCCAGTAAACGTATATACTTACATTACATAATACTTTACAGTTTATAGTTGATACCAAGGCCACGGTCACGATTGTGTTTATTTCGGTACTTAATACAGCCGGTTGGCAACATGAGCCAAAGCGGTTGCTGATAAATAACATGACTTGCACTATTTTTATAGATACCTCTCTATTAAATGATGTTTTGTGGATTTTGATGTCTATAAAACTATAAAATGTAATCTTGTAACTATGTGAAAAGGAAGTTTTACTATAAAAAATACCTGCGAGTCGTGCCTCGCCCTTTCAGGGTACCATGTACCATGATTCAAAATACAGTCCAAGTGCGTGTCGGACACGCTTAGATAAATTGCATAAATTTAAACATTCTATGAAAACCGCATTGCCATAGGTCCAGTAAATTTAAAATAATACGGACCAAAGTTGTTATTACGGTCGAACTCTGTCTCTAACTATGGAAGTTATTCAGCGTTGTCGCGGACATAACTCGCGTTATCTTGGTTGGCTGTAGTTCGTACACTAGTACACCAAAGTCGTGTTTTTTTTGGTAAATTCGTATGAGCTAGTGCCATATTTTTTTTTAAATTCAACTCAGTCATAATGGTCGTTTTAGAGCAAAATATTTAGTAAACGAAACCAAAAAAACTCCCAATGAAATCTCAACATAAGTTTTAAATACCTATCCTACGAGACCCCCTCGATAGGGTTACCCTATGTCATCATCATCAGCCTGTGTTTGTCCACTGCTGGAAATAGGCCTCTCCCAATGAACGCCATAGAACCCGATCTTCGGCTTTTCTCATCCAGTTTCTGCCGGCCGCATTTCGCAAGTCATCCTTCCACCTGGCCGGTGGGCATCCTGAACTACGTTTGCCAAGACGCGTCTCCACTCGAGGACACGTCTACCCCAGCGGTTGTCCGTCCTTCGAGAAATGTGACCAGCCCATTGGCACTTCAGCTTCCTAATCCTTTAAATACCCTATGTACCCTAAATATATCTATACAATTTCCAAATTTCATCCTTAAAGTGTTAATAGTTGTCTGAATAAAATGGCTGTAACATAGTAACGAAGCCGCGATGGCTTCCAAATCTCAAACATCAATTTCAACCGATAAGTTATCACTAAGCTTGTCTTCCCAGAAACTCCATTCGGACAGCTGCCGGTGCTAGAGATCGACGGCAAAGAGTACGCGCAAAGTATCGCCATCGCGCGCTACCTGGGCAGGAAGTACGGCCTGGCCGGCGCCACGGAGGAAGAGGCGCTGCAGGTCGACATGAACGTTGACTTTCTCAACGACATCCGCGCCAGTGAGTATATCAAATCAGTCAGAGTCAGAGACAATGAGTAGTTGGGCGCTAAGAACGAAAGAGGCTTTCCAGGGTAACATGAACGTGGAGTTCCTCAACGACATCCGCACCAGTGAGTATCAGACAAGGCAAAGAGTATGTCAGAGTATCACCATCGCGCGGTAACAAATGGAGTGAAGACCTGAAATCCACCGATATACTTGGGCCGACAGCTTGAAGCGTCACTTACTACACAGCTGTGATAAGTGATGCTTCAAGGTGGCAAGGTTGACTAATTGGCTAATCTTTAGGCCTGATGACATGCTGAACTGCCACACGTTGCCTTATTATAGTGTCCTAAAGGAGAAACTAGTTTTACTCACCACCTCTGCCAATTACTAGCCTTTTTCACACAATTACAGTTCCAGATTGGCATTGTGTCATAACACTGTTCTGTGCATTTAAAGAACATTCGAAACGTTCATGTTAATACACTTAACATGAGGTTGTTCAGCGTTATTTTATTACAAACACCTGTTGAGCTTCTAATTGACTGGTCAGGAAACCGAGAAAAATTGCAATGTCATCTGTTCTGATATCATTTGCGGTATCATAAAGCAGTTTTTTATAAGGTATTTTTTTGCATTCATTGTTCTTTCTTTGGGTTTAAAGTTACCATAAGTTTTATTCCAGGACCAAAAGTACCTTATAAAGTACAAAATACTAAATTATAGAATTATACTACTAATAGTTTCTCATCGGATGCTCGGCTTCTTCTCAACAGATTGAGATGCCAAGTACAACAGTTTTTAAGTCAAAACCCAAGCTATCCAAGAATGAAAACCGAATCGCAATCGATCCCGTAGTATTTACGTGATGCGCGAATAAAAAGACAGCAAAACAGTCGATTTTGAAAAATGTTAATTCTTGTTCAGCTATTTTAAGTACCTAGATCATTTTGTTTAAATTATATTCGTTGTACAGTATTTTTGGTATTTACCTACTGCTTTATTATAAATAGGTATGGATTATATCTAACGTGATGTGTGTAGTAATAAGATTAAATCTTAAATTTTGTAATATTCAATTCAATGATGGTTATGTATTTGCATGTAATCTATATAAAATAAAGTAGTAAGTAACAAAAAGTCTGTACAAAGAAGATAATAAAAAAGTGTATAGGGGACTTAAAATAAGCTACTACTATTTCTATTCGCGCATCACGTAAAAACCACTGGACCGATTGAAATGCGGTTTGCACTGTTGGATAGCTTAAGTTTTGACTTAAAATCTGGTGTACTTTGTATCTCTGTCCGTTAGGTAGAAGCCGAGCAATCGCAAAAAACTATTTGACGGGCACGGCTAAGTGCACCATACCCAATTTGGCCATAGCCGTAGACCATAGCGTGATAGCAAGAACTTACTTACAATTAGGCCATATCCATAGACCATAGCGTGATAGCGAAAACTTACTTACAATTAGGCCATATCCATAGACCATAGCGTGATAGCGAAAACTTACTTACAATTAGGCCATATCCATAGACCATAGCGTGATAGCAAAAACTTACTTACAATTAGGCCATATCCATAGACCATAGCGTGATAGCAAAAACTTACTTACAATTAGGCCATATCCATAGACTATAGCGTGATAGCAAAAACTTACTTACAATTAGGCCATATCCATAGACCATAGCGTGATAGCAAAAACTTACTTACAATTAGGCTATATCCATGACCATAGTGTGATAGCAAAACTTACTTACAATTAGGCCATATCCATAGACCATAGCGTGATAGCAAAAACTTACTTACAATTAGGCCATATCCATAGACCATAGCGTGATAGCAAAAACTTACTTACAATTAGGCCATATCCATAGACCATAGCGTGATAGCAAAAACTTACTTACAATTAGGCCATATCCATACACCATAGCGTGATAGCAAAAACTTACTTACAATTAGGCCATATCCATAGACCATAGCGTGATAGCAAATCTTACTTACAATTAGGCCATATCCATAGACCATAGCGTGATAGCAAGAACTTACTTACAATTAGGCCATATCCATAGACCATAGCGTGATAGCAAGAACTTACTTACAATTAGGCCATATCCATAGACCATAGCGTGATAGCAAGAACTTACTTACAATTAGGCCATATCCATAGACCATAGCGTGATAGCAAAAACTTACTATTGTTTAAATTCACAGAGGTCGCTTCAGTCTTCTACGAGGCTGATGAGGAGCTGAAGGCCAAGAAACAAGAGGACTTCTGGAAGAATGTATACCCTGACTTGCTGGCCCAGCTCTCCTCCATCATCGAAAAGAACAACGGCTACATCGCTCTTGGCAAGGTACTACTATCATCATCTTCAGGCTTATACGTGTCCCACTGCTGGGACACAGGCCTCTGAGAGAGAGAGAGAGAGAGAGAGAGAGAGAGAGAGAGATGCTGAGATCCAACACGCCGGCCCAGTGCTGGTGGATTATTAAGTTCTTAGCTTTGCCAGGTATCTCACAATGTTTCATTCACAGTTTTTGAGCGATAGCATCGAAAAGAGCTCTTAGCAAATAATAAAGCAGTTAGTAACAAAAAGTCTGTACAGAGAAGTAATAAATTTTTGGCCTAGGGTACTTAGAATAAGCAACTGGACAAGGTTTTTTTTTAAATTTTGTCTGTTTGGCTGTTTGTCTGTTCGCGCATCACGTTAAAACTACTGGACCGATTGCGATGCGGTTTTCATTGTTGTAGCTTAGGTTTTGACTTAAAACTCGTGTACTTGGTATCTCAATCCGGTGAGTAATCCTACGAGTAGAATCCGAGCAATCAATGTAGGACTACTTGACGTATGCGCTAAATTTTATGAAATTTGTTAAATTTTTATTTTTGGTTTTTGGATAACACATACCTACGATCCTTGTATCCCAGAAAAATTACCTCGCAGGCAAAGCAGCGGGGTCGTATAAGTGATATTAAGGTCCTATGTGTTATTCCAGAACCAAAAGTATCAATATCATCTAACTACGGTAAGACGTCAAATGGTTTTTTATCGATTGCTCGACTTCTTCTCATGGATCGAGATACCAAGTATACCAGTTTTTAAGTCAAACCCTAAGCTATCCATAAGTGAAAAGCGCATCTAAATCGGCCTAGTAATTTTTACATGATGCGCGAACAAACATACTGACAGACAAACCGAAAGACACGATTTAAAAATATATTATATTCTCGTTCAGTAGCTTATTTTAAGTATTACCCTAGACCATTTTTTTATAATTATCTTCTTTGTACAGACTTTTTCGTTCTTATTGCTTTATTATAAGTATAGATAAGATAGATACGTTGGTGCAGTGCCGAGGTTTTGAGCCTGCATGAACCCAACATGATTCTGCTCGGCCACAACCGGTCTTACCAATATACTATGAATAAATAGATATGTGATAACATGTCTTGGTCGCCGTGATGGGAAATCAATAGTCGTTCAATTAATAAGACCTTCGACATGAATCATTACATTTAGGCGTCATAATTCGCTTTTAATTACAGTCCTACCTTTATTACAATTTATCAATGTGAAGGTTTTAGTGGTATTCTTTGGATGTGATCATAAATAATCAATTATAGTTCTCTATACTTGTAATATAGAGTAGGAGGGGAGGCCTATGTTCAGCAGTGGACTTCTAAAGGCTGACATGATGATGATGATGATGATGATACTTATAATAAGCAACAAAAAAAATGTAAAAAGATAATAAAATAAAAATGACCTCTATAAAAATAGACTTAAAATGAGTTAGAGAACAAGAATACATTATTATTATCAGCCCATATCGTCCCACTGCTGGGCAAAGGCCTCTCTTCCCTCCTTCCAATTTTTCCGGTCTATTGCTTTAGTTTGCCATTCTTTCTCGTACACGTCAAGTTCGTCTCGCCACTGTCGTCTAGGCCGTCCACGCTGCCGCTGACGCCTTGCGGGATCCATTCCGTGATGGATTTAGCCCACAGCTCGTCTGACATACGACAGACGTGTCCAGCCCAGTCCCATTTAAGCATGGCTGTTTTTTGGGTTACATCGGCGATCTGGGTCTTGGAGCGCAGTATTGTATTTCTGAAAAGAATACATAGTTTTTTTATATCGTTGACTCTCTGTTTATCTTACTGTCTGGATGATTGATCGCGCGTCACGTAAAAATTACTGGACCGATAAAAATTTGGTTTTAATTGTTGGATAGCTTAAGTTTTGACTTAAAACCTTAATACCTATTAGATCGAGTAATTCTTCCTCAATCCATTCTTATTTATCAATTTATTTTTCACTTCAAAGTGAGTACCATCGATAGAGAGTGTCGATACAAACAAAAATGTTCAGTACACTAGTATCCTAAAATGTCGAGCTTCTGTGATATTAGATATATTCCCAACTGTCTCATTACCGTCCAAATCGTCCGACAATGGGGCAGATGGGAATTTAAAATCCCACCTGCCCCATTAGCGTGAGAAATAAAAGGCCAACTAATTCGAATAAATCAATTATACTGATTTATTTGGATCAAACAGATTAGTTTTCAAGGCTTTAAAGTACACTACATGTTAACACAAACATATTTGCGGCTTACGGGTGGCCCAAGGGCCACCCTGCCGCACCTTAAGCTACTGTCACAGTATAGTACCCCCGTGACGTGGACACAAAGGGGACAACGATACGGATATTTAATGACGTCCTGTTGTTAACGGGGACAACGGACGCAATTTTCCATCTGCCCCAGTGATGGGGACGTCAATGGTGCAGTTGGGAATATACCTGATATTGTAGCTCAAAGGATCTAGATTGATGTACGTCGTATAATGTCCTTTATCTCTTTATTAAAGGTTTGATCAAAGACCACGCATCCACGCATTGTTTTTTTCAAAATGTCTGTCTTGTATACATTTAACATCAACAAACACATGGTAAATACATACATAGGCATGCTAGATGCACGTGGAAACAGCGTAATAACATGAATGTTTCTATTCCAGCTGACCTGGGCAGACTTTCTGTTCACGGGCATGTTTGAGTACCTCAAGGCAATGCTGCAGAGCCCGGACCTCGAGGAGAAGTACCCTGCCTTCAAGAGAGTCCACCGCGCTGTGCTCAGCATTCCGAAGGTCAAGAAATACGTGGACAAGATGCCCGAGCGCGAACTGCCTTTCTAGACGTTTTGTGATGTTTTACGTTCACCGGTTTCCTGATTAGCACATTGAGGGCTTAGCCAATTTTACTAGTTAACTATTTATCCCATATTGTGGTCACCCCGAACTTAACATCTATTTATTATTACTAGTAAAATGTATTAACTTAATGTCGATATAACCTTAAACCTTATTTTGTTGACTGGTAAAGTGTTTGCTATGTTCGACTACTGGTCGTATAACGTCACATATTCGTCAATTCTTAAAAAACAATCTTTATTAATAAAGTAGGTAGCACAAAGCAACCCCTTGTTTTTCACTGGCTTTGTGACGTCATGACCAGCGCCATGACGGCAGAGATTTAGTTGTCAATTTATGTCATTTCTAAATTTCAATATGGCACGTGATGTAGCGGGCATTTTGTAAAAGTGATACATTTTTCTAACTTTAAAATCGACTTTTAAGGCAGTTGGCTTTATGGATTATTACTGAAAATATGGCAGTTTATGAGAACAAAAAAGTATTGTCCTATGGAAAATGAGACAATTTTGTACCATTTGTCAACTAACCTTTTGGCTAAGCTTTCACTTGTAATTTATTGATATCCAGTGTAACCGGTATTGTTGTGTGTTGAATTGTGTTTTTGCTGTTATTTTCTGTTAAGACTTATTTAATGGAGACGCTACTATAAGTATATGTATTGAAATATGTGTAGGTATTGTTGATAGATCTTTATATTAAGGATAAATAAATTCTCGTAAATAACAACTTGTTTTATTAGTGACAATACCAAAATATTGGTACGTAAAAAAATGTATTTTCTCGGTTTTATGTTGTCTCCAAAGATCTTAGCACATTTTGGTTATTATTATTATTAAAATAATTAATTAAAAAATCCATAGTTTGTAAACAATTATAAATACTATCTGCTCTGCCCTACGGATCCGCCCGTAGTTTTCCCGTTATCCGTTACAAAGAATAGTTAAAAGAGAAAAAGTATATTCCTATGTCTATCTGGAATAGCTTTCTATCAGTAAAAGTATATTCCTATGTCTATCTGGAATAGCTTTCTATCAGTAAAAGTATATTCCTATGTCTATCTGGAATAGCTTTCTATCAGTAAAAGAATAATAAGCAAATATTTAAAAAAAAACAGGTTTTGTGCAGTAGCCATGTAATGTCACGAGAAAGTTTGTGCCAAATTTCAGCCCGTTAGCTTTAGTGGAAGTGGGTGAAATATTGAATGCATTTTTTTAAATTGCATTGTCGTCGATTTGTGAGCTACCCTGAAAGTTTCAGACGGATAGCTAATGGGTGAAGTCCGTCGCCGAAATATTGAATAGCAAAAATCCAGGAATACATACATACATACATAGATACAAGTGAAGTTAAATAAATGCTTTTAAAATCTGTTGTGTTTTGTAAAAGAGTACCTATAATACGTGTGCCCAATATGTCATTCACTAATGTTAAGCCATTATGGGCTTACCATTTTCCCGCGGAATGTTTTTTTTTTCGGGATAAATGTATTCTATTTTTAAACTGTGTGTAAAATTTCATATTAGTCGGTTTGGCCATTTTGATGTGAAAGCTAGCGAGTAAAACCAATCTACCAATTTTTTCCCGATTTCCCTTGTGTGATTTTAACTCTCCGGGATAAATTTACCTAGAATATCTACGTACATTTAAAACTTCATCATAGCTGTTTTGGTGTGAAAGTGAGTAATCGATATTTTCCCGTTTTCTCGTGGCAATTTTCATTTTCCGGGTAAAAAGTACCTACCCTATGTTGGTCTCTATTGTAAACAGTATCTACATACAAAATTTCATCAAAATCGGTCTAGCCATTTTGGCGTGAATAGTGCGAAAGTGCCCCAAACAAACAAACCAACGTACCACTTTTTACACGACTACAGCGAAGCAAATAGAAGGGTTATGATTTTGACCTCATCATCATCATGTCAGCCTTTAGCAGTGGACTCCCTGCTGAACATAGGCCTCCCCCAAAGAGCGCCATGACGAGCGATCCTGTGCCACCTCCATCCACCGACTTCCTGCGATGGCTACAATGTTGTTGGTCCATCGTGTGGGGGGTCTCCCCACACTTCGCTTGCTTGTTCGTGGTCGCCATTCGAGAACCTTTATTCCCCAGCGGTTGTAGGTTCTGCGAACTATATGGCCTGCCCATTGCCACTTCAACTTGCAAACTCTGAGAGCTATGTCGGTAACCTTCGTTCTTCTATGGATTTCCTCATTTCTGATTCTATCACGTGGTGAAACACCGAGCATAGCTCTCTCCATTGCACGCTGCGCAACTCTGAGCTTTTGTATGAGACCAATAGTTAGCGACCACGTTTCAGTGCCGTATGTCATCACTGGCAACACGCACTGATTATAAACTTTCGTCTTGAGGCTCTGCGGTATCTGCAATGAGAAGATATGGCGTAATTTCCCGAACGCTGCCCATCCGAGTTGGATTCGTCGGTTGTCCTCTTTGTCGAAGTTGGATCTACCCAGTTGGATCGTCTGACCCAAGTAGACATAGTGATCAACAGCTTCGATAATATCGTTCCCAACATAAACCGGCATGGGTACGACATGGGCATTTGACATGATGTTCGTCTTGCCCATGTTCATTTTAAGACCCAACTGTTGGGAAACAATATTGAGGTCACTGAGCATTGTGCTTAGGTCTTCCAGGGTATCAGCCATGATGACTATATCATCAGCAAATCAAAGGTGAGTGATGTATTCGCCATTGATGTTAACACCAAATCCGTTCCAGTTCAGAAGCTTGAATATATCTTTCAGTGCAGAGGTGAACAGTTTCGGAGAAATAACGTCTCCCTGTCCCACCCCTTTTTGCAGCTGGATAGAATTCGTGCTCTGATCCTGAAGACGAACTGTCATGGTGGCCTTGCTGTACAAACACTTCAACACTTCGATGTACCGGTAATCAATCTGGCACCGCTGTAATGACTGTAGCACTTCCCAGGTCTCGACTGAATCAAAGGCTTTCTCGTAGTCCACAAACGCTAGACATAGTGGCCGATTATACTCTTCGGTCTTCTGTATAATCTGCCGGAGCGTATGCGTGTGGTCTACGGTGCTAAAGCCTTTCCGGAATCCAGCTTGTTCGGGAGGCTGAAAGTCGTCAAACCTACGAGCGAGACGGTTTGTAACTATTCTCGAAAACAGCTTATAGACGTGGCTCAGCAGCGAAATGGGCCTATAATTCTTCAAAAGGGTTTTATCACCTTTCTTAAAGAACAAAATCACTACGCTCCTGTGCCAGGCCTCTGGCGTAGTACCCTCGAGGATGACGGAGTTAAAGAGCTTCTGAAGGACTATGTATGTATGTATGTATGTACGTAAATATTTTATTAAGTGGGTGGGTATGTATGTTCATCTGTTCCCTCATTACGTCTAGACTACTTATCATAATGAGGTAACGTTGAAGCACAGTTGAAGCGTCACCATCATCCGCTGGTTATAGGTTAAGTGACGTCACATTAAACTGAATATGGCTCCCTCTAAAGGACATATTTTTTTATAAATTGTTGCCTTGTTGGGTTTTAAATGAAAGGACTTAATTAGCACATTACAAAAATATATATATTTATAGCCGATAGCGATAACTGGGAATAATTTCTAAACACATGTCAAAAAATTTAAATAAAAAGTAAATTAAAAACTAAGAACCGACTAAAAACAAGATTTAAAAAGTTTTATTTATTATTAATTACTTTAATATGTCGTTTATTTAATTTAATAGTTTTTGTACTTATATATTAATATATAATATACATATATATTAATTGGTACAGATATTGTGTTTGTACTACTAGGACATCACTACACGGTAGATACACACATAATAAATAATAGTACAAGTGTGTGCGTGTCTGTGGCATCGTAGCTCCCAAACGAATGGACCGATTTTGATGCGGTTTTTTTGTGTTCGAAAGCTGATATGATCGAGATGGTTCTTAGATATATGGGGAGAGGGAGGGGGGAGGTGATAAAGAAAAGGGGGGTGAAAATAGTAGCTTCCAAACAAATGGACCTACTTAACTGTTTTTTTTTTATGTTTGAAAGCTGGGGTAAACTAGATCATTCGTAGCTATAATTTGAGGGTGGAGGGGGGAGGGGTGTGGTGCGAATCGTAGATTTCGAATAGTAGACCGATTTAGCTGCGGTTTTTTATGTTTGAAAGCTGAGGTAAACGAGATGGTTCTTAGCATACTGCAAGTCGTTGTTCTGTACAAATGCTCCCACGCATGTTCGTATTTTGTTTCACTTAATCTTCCTTAATCAAATTATGAATTTCGAGAAAAGTTTCTTTCGACTTATTAAAATAACTATTATTTTTTTGTAGAAACATCTGCGTAAAGATTTAATTCCCCGCGGCTTTTTCGAAATTTAATGTAATTTTCTATCCAAATTGATCACCTTTTACAATGCGCTAATGCAATTTGCATATCAAATTCATAATCAGAATCGTCGTCTGATGAGCTATCTAATAAATCTAATAGTGAAACCGTACTACCCATATTTTGGTTTTAATCGTCTGTGACGCCCTTACATGGAGTGCTACATGCACTTTGCGGCTATTGACCAAAGAATATACAAATACTACGTCTATTGACCTTCGACGAAACCACAGAATACATAATAATACTCCGTACGAAACGTTGTCGAACCTATTGACATAACAATATTAGCCGGATGCCAACCAGTCTGATAACTGTTCGTTTCGTAGGGTAAGCAAGCTATAATATTTCTACCATTGTAGTAGAAATATTGAAACTCACTAATATTTCTTAACTTATCTATATCTATAAGTACTTACAAAATGATTCTATACCAGTGCCTTGCCCCGGCTTTGCATGCGTAGCGCTCACACCGCGGCATTTTTCTTACTTTTAGCATTTTTACCACCGTAACTTTGTGGTAACATAAACTGTATCGACAACTAGGATTAGCTCCAGATAGAGAAGCCCTTCAACGGTTAACAAATGCACTGACACGAAATTTTGGGTACGCATTATAACTCCTCGGCTATCGGTATTCCGTACGTGATAAATGCCTATTTTTGCAAATAATAAAAATATATTTGTTTCATTGTTTTGGATCATTTAACTTCCTCAAAAACAATGTTGTGTGTGTCAACTCTTTTAAACAATAATTAAAAAAACACAAAATAGGTACTCCAAAAAAAAAGTTGCATATTATGCAAAAAATTCAATTTTTGTTTTGTTTCCTTTACCTTTCTCAAATACAGATTTTGTGTAAGGAAAACTTTTTCATAATTATATCTTTTTAAATTGCCCTATTACTCAAAAAACGCATTCGTCCACAGGTATGATAGCCGGTTTTACGTTTTACCATGACATGGTTGCTGCATTCAGGGTTGGTTCTGATTAGAGAACTTCTCAACGGTAAACAGCTCAGACATGACAGAGGTGGGTAGTGCGAATCGTATCTTTCAAACGAATGGACCAATTTAGCTGCGGTTGTTTCAAAGCTGAGATAAACAAGATTGTTCTTAGTTATAATGGGGGGGGGGGGGGGGAGGGGGTTGGGAATGGGGGTGAGGATCGTAGCTCTCAAACGGATGGAACGATTTTTATGTTTGAACACTTATGTGATCAAAATGCTTCTTAAAAAAAAAAAAAAGCCCCGACTTCCCACCCGCCATTATAGAACGGAGGGTGGGAAGTCGGGAGTTATATTATTTTTATTTGTGCTTGTAGTCGAAAGTTTACTCGTGGTGCGGTAATAAACTTATTTGGATTTTACCACAATATCCGCTGGTAATCCTGGTGGGAAAAACTTGTTGCTTTTTCCCCAACTCGCCACTGGTGGAGGTGTGGCGGGGATTTTGCGAATATTATGGTAGAATATCTTTAATTTTGGTAGAAACTGTAATGTACGGATGGTCGCACCCGGCTAATTCCGCCGACCCACGCACACCGGCCGGCGCTTGGTCCCAGACCGACTTGTTTTGTTTCCCCTTAGTTACACGGACGATCAAGCCACGAGCAGAGGTGAGTTGTTTTTAGTTACCTATTTTATAATTAATGTTTTGTTCCGTGAGATGCCTTGAGATTCAGATTTATTCCTACCTGCTAGTGTTGTGGATGAAGTTCATCTATTATTAACATAACGGTATGAATTCCATAGGTACTCCTAAACGGCATCGGCATTTGTTATATTTTATTAACGTCTCTTCAGACTTGTCGGTTTATGATCCACAACGAATATTTTGTACCAATTTTTTTTGTTGGATTACCGTCCTGTCGTAATCAATGAGGATTACGATAGGATCAATCATAGAACAGCAGTTTTACAATAATACCTACATGCCTATCTGCTTTCCTGTGTGTACCACAGAATAAGTAATAGTACTGACACGAGGCGGTCCTAGGGTTTGTTCCACTAGCCCAGGGACCAAACCTCAGTAGAAACAAAAGTACAGGAACAAAAGGAGCATTATTATCACAGACTTTTCGTGCTTCAACAATATGGATCAAAACAACCACTAACGAAGGTATTATCATATATATTTAAAAGACTCCAGTTGTAATAAAATTATTTAGGTATTTTATAACATATTATTTCGTAAAATTCGGTTTTGCTAATCCAATCAATATGGGAATGACAGGTTATTTGAATTTAGAATTAATAATGACAAACTATCAAATGGAATGAAATGGATTATGAAAGAATTAAGAGATCAAATGAGTATTTATTATGAAAGAGGTTTGACATCGTCACAGTAGTAGGTATGGTTGCACTCTTATTTTTCTGTCTCCGTGTGAGAACCAAGGAGTTAATTACGTATTACCTGCTAGTAGGTAGGTTAGTAGGTAGGTATGTGGAGTTCGTGGACTATTGATTATTGATAGCGTAGTGCTATCTTGTCCTTGGGCCTCTTTATGAATAACATACAATAGAAAAACTTAAACATGTGTTTCGCGACCAGTACCTAGTTAGTAGGATTCACACAAACTTTCGATGACAGTTGATTATGTTAAGTACCTAGATATTCCTTGTTTTCACGATAGTTTTGCAAACTTATGTATGGATTCAATCTAAATTCTTCAGAATTTAAAATCTTACGCCTGAGTACCGAGGTAGGTACTTACTTACTTTGTCATAATATGTAAGTGTTCGTATTTAATAAATCGGTTCGTAATAAATAACATTTTAAATATCAAAGGTAATAAATAACATTTTTATCGATAATTTTATACAATACAAATACTTACACTTTACTACACACCAAAAAATAATACACAAAGAAAAAACAAATACAAATTATAAAATTAACAAATACAAAAAAAATACAAATTATAAATTAAAGACAACAATCATACCTTGTACACAAATGGACTCATTTTAAATGTACAGGTACCCATATTTTAAGGGTTTTTTAAACTATAAACTAAAAGCACAGAATAAAATACCTAGTACAACTAAAAGTGCCTCAGCGTTGAACCAACGACCGTTATAATTTTAATTTCTTTATCAGTAGATACGACTGCTTATCTATCATGCACGTCTATTATTCAGATAAAAACATATTCAAATCTCTTACGTATGTTGGCTTTATTTAACAGGGCAAGCACTAAACTTACCAATTGTTTTATTTGAGATAAAAATCCCTACTTGTTAACCATAAAACTTGTAAGCATTATTCCATTTAACATTCGTGCGTTTTATTACAAATTAATTTAAATTTGGACACTCATAAAGTCTTCGTCATTGAAATATATTGTAGGCATGTACTTACCAGTAGCGAGGCGTGGAAATTACATGAAGGGAAGCCGTTAACAAATACAAACTCTCCACAAACTGCAAAAAAAAAAAAACAATACCACTGCTCCTTGAAGGCCGCACCATACATGGAAGCACCGATGTTTAAATAAGTTTTGAAAATGAAGTGTCGTCGTTAAAAAGTTGGTTAGACAACAGTCTATTTGAATTAGAGACATATTAGTATCAAACTAACTGGAAAGTAGATTCACAATAGATTATTTTCACAATTCACAATCATGCACGCACGTAATTATTTTCGCGCCATTTTGCAATCACAAACAAAAACATTGCAAAGTTATTCATGCCAATTAAATTGGCATAGTTCCTTTCGCTGTGTTATTTTTAAGTTGTTGTCATAATATCAATGCAAGTAAAAAAAAACATGTAAAATTAAATAAACCTTAACCAAACGAAATAAGATGCATCAAGTATTTCCGTAGACAGGCGAAACGCGTATAGCGCTTTGTCTGATCATAACCCGTTCATTGACGAGTTGTAGTAGCCCTTTGAACGCGTGAGATCGAGCGAGACAGATTGTATTAAAAAAATTACGGGAGTGAAAGGGATAGCGGTTGTATTGAAATTTGTTAGAACTAACTGTGTTTTATTCTACAGAAAAAGTAAGCCGCAATAATACCGGCTTTTTTATAGTACGAAGAACTATCCGTGTTGCGCCTGTTGTTTACATTAAGTAGGTACAACTTTCTTTCGCGCCCGGGAATATTTTTACGTTTTCAAAAGGCGTTGTTTTAGTTCACAATTGAGTTGCTATTTAAACATATGATATAACATGCGTTATTTTGATACATAGTTTAGTTGTGTCAATATTGATTAATTATAAAAATATTAATCAGTATTGATGATCAGTAGATCTGGTGAGGGAAGCCGATGGGAATCGGGTGGTACTTACTCGTAGTTTTTGCGATGGTTCTCACGGGATACGTAGTCAACTCCGAATGCCGTTATTCCGAAGGTATTTTCCTCGAAAGCTATTCATTGAATGCATACATCCTCGAAAGGTTGTTTCTGAGAATGCTCAAAATTGCGAAGGTACTATTGCTCAAATTGTTAATTAATAATCAACTTCCGTGAAATGGCGAAAAAAGGAACTACAGTCGCCACGAATGAGGTCCACTATTTTCAGTATTTTTCTGTTTTTTGATTGGTCTACTTATGGATTGACTGGAACACTCACGCCATTTTTCGGTTCACAGATAAGTGGTCGATCTGTATGTATCTCTATTTCAAACAGCACTCCTATTATTTTACCAAAAATATCGAATCAAGAAATAAAATACGATAGGTATAATACTGGCCATGTTACTCGCTGATAATGTAGCTTTCTATAGGTGAAATCATTTTAAAATCGGTTCAGCATTTTTTGTGTTTATCCATTAATATAAAAAAAAAACTTTCCTCTTTATTACACGACTGCCCAACAAAAGGAGTGTTATGTTTTTAGCATTCATGTGTGTTTGAATTTATGTGAGTTTCTTTATTCCACCATAACTATTAAAGGCCTGAACAGATTTAGACGTATGGGGTATCGTAGAATCCTTACATCCCCCCGAGTAACATAGGCTACATTTTTTTTTGAAAACATTCAATGTGGTGGCAGTATTCATTCCATTTTCAAATTTTTTTTTTTTTTTTTTCGAAATTCATAATATGGGTATCAAATTGGAGGTCTTGTTAAACACATTCCAACAGTAAAGGTCTTTTTTGTCAGGGCAGGCGTAGGATGTAGGACTATTAAGCTAGTTATAATATGAGTGTAGAATATGAATAAAATATAATATAAAACCTTACACTAGGAAGGTACGAAAGTTGAAAACGGCGGTATGCTGTTCCCTGGGAAATGCGCTCTCAACGGAAGACCGGTCTTCTCGTGAGAGCGCATAGAGTAGCTTTCTAGTACCTATACCTAACTTATAACCAGGAAAAGTAATCATCCAGGTACAACGGTTCAAAAAAAGGCGGAGCCTACACTGCCAAATCGAAAGTGAAGCACCCAAGATATGCCGATCCACTCGTACGTACTTCACACACAAACAACACGTTATGCCGATTGGCCGCCACGTCGCAGCAAGATCTTGACCTTGTTTGTCGTGTTAATTCTGTTAAGTTCTCACGAAAAAACAAAAGACAATGCAGATTTTTGTTACCTAGGCATGTTAAAAAACAGAAAGAAGGTTTAAAATAAGAGAGTTAATTGAAACTATATTATATTGGAAACAGAGCTACTCGGAATTAGCTTTCGACTCTGATATCGAGTGCAAGGGACTGGTCAGAGTGCCAAAGTTGCAACTCATACTGAGTATACCGCATCTGAATAGGGACAGCAGACAGCAAGCAGCGAAAAGAAACGTAACTATATAAAAGTTTTTAGAGCGATGGTGGCCTAATGGTTCTATAGTGCAATTTAGAATCCAACGATACCGGGTTCAAAACCTAGGCTCAGCACCAATGACTTTTCGAAGTTATTTGCGGTTTTCCAAGGCTCCGTGCTTCGGAGGGCACGTTATGCTGTCGGTCCCGGCTGTTATTGATTAATAGCAGAGACCCATGTTGAGACCCAGAGTATAATTGTTGGCGACTGAGTCGCAATGGTGGACTGTAATATTATTATATAGGTGATTTATTAAAATAAACTCAGATCAGGTTTAGTACCTTTTTTCTTCTTTTTTTCCATCTTGATACACATTACCTAAAATGGCAAAGCAAAATAAAACAACTGCGTTTAAAAAACAAGTTTCTAAAAAAAGGTTGGATTACCAACAATAATATATAAAAACATTTTACGAGCTCATTGCATTTTCACTTATCATTTTTTTTTAAATATCTTTGTCATCGGTTTGTGAGCTACTCTGAAAGTTTCAGCCGGATAGCTAATCGGGAAGTGCTCGAAATTTGAAATGCAAGATTCCAGGACAGACGAAAATACATAGATACATACACACATAACATAAGTGTTAAACAAAAGCTTTTTAAAAAAAAGAAACTTATTTCTGACACCAACATTATTAATCCATTTGGAGATACCGAGTTTACCGAGATAATTTAAAACAATGCGTTGGGCGCTGTTCTAGGTATGTCTGTGTATTGTCTGACTATTCTGTTACGTAGCTCAATGTTCACGGCCATCTGCTCAGGCGCAGAAATGACTCAAGCAAAGAAAATATACACCACGCGGCTCAGGCAAGGCCATCAATCACCATAATGTTGCATTACTAGCTGTGCCCGCGGCTTTGCCCGCATGCTCTTTTTCTGGGATATAAGGATCACATGTGTTATTCCAGAACCAAAAGTACCAATATACTAAATTTCATCAAACTTCGTTCAACGTCAAATAGTTTTTAGGGTTACGTACCTCAAAAGGAAAAAAGTGGATCATTATAGGATCACTTTGCTGTCGTCCGTCTGTCCGTCCGTCTGTCTGTCTGTCAAGACCCTTTTCCTCAGGAACGCGTGGAAGGATAAAATTGGTAAATTAATATAAAATACTCAAGTCTGCAATCCCTTGGAGCTGTGAAAAAAATAAACTTTAAGTTAACACAATCAATGGATACGTTTTTGCTGCATATTTCGACATTTTTGACATTAGCACGGGAATCAAAACCTATATGGTTCTTCCCGTTGAACTAGAACTATTAAATTTCGACATTTTTGACATTAGCACGGGAATCAAAACCTATATGGTTCTTCCCGTTGAACTAGAATTATTAAATTTCGACATTTTTGATATTAGCACGGGAATCAAAACCTATATGCTTCTTCCCGTTGAACTAGAATTATTAAATTTCGACATTTTTGACATTAGCACGGGAATCAAAACCTATATGGTTCATCCCGTTGAACTAGAATTATTAAATTTCTACATTTTTGACATTAGCACGGGAATCAAAACCTATATGGTTCTTCCCGTTGAACTAGAATTATTAAATTTCGACATTTTTGACATTAGCACGGGAATCAAAACCTATATGGTTCTTCCCGTTGAACTAGAATTATTAAATTTCGACATTTTTGACATTAGCACGGGAATCAAAACCTATATGGTTCTTCCCGTTGAACTAGAATTATTAAATTTCGACATTTTTGACATTAGCACGGGAATCAAAACCTATATGGTTCTTCCCGTTGAACTAGAATTATTAAATTTCGACATTTTTGACATTAGCACGGGAATCAAAACCTATATGGTTCTTCCCGTTGAACTAGAATGATTAAATTTCGACATTTTTGACATTAGCACGGGAATCAAAACCTATATGGTTCTTCCCGTTGAACTAGAATGATTAAATTTCGACATTTTTGACATTAGCACGGGAATTAAAACCTATATGGTTCTTCCCGTTGAACTAGAATTATTAAATTTCGACATTTTTGACATTAGCACGGGAATCAAAACCTATATGGTTCTTCCCGTTGAACTAGACATATTAAATTTGGCAAGAAGCAATGTCTTAAAGCACAAGTAAATGGAAAAATCCGAAAACCGTAAATTTATCGTTATAACACTCCTTTTTTTTTTATTCTTCTTGATTCCATTAATGTATCATTTACATACCTACCTAAAAGTTTGTACCCTCAGAGCGCGAGTCCGGCTAGCACTTAACCGTATTTTATTGATTGCTCGGCTTCTACTCATCGGATTGAGATACTAAGTACACCAATTTTTTAAGTCAAACCCTAAGCTATCCAATCCATCAGTCGAAACCGCATCGCAATTTGTTCTGAAGTTTTTATGTGAGGCGCGAAAAACAGAAAGAATGGATTTATGTTTGTCAGCCAAGAAGGTTTAAAAAGTCGAAGTCTATACACCGCCAAACAAACGAGTGAAGCATAGCAAATGGCGGCTGCGTATGTGTGCGTGAGTGGATTATTTGTGATTGATACACAATTTCATCAGCATTGTTTTTTTTCCGTGAGAACTTGACGGAATTAACACGACTAACAAGGGCGACATCTTGCTGCGATGTGGCGGCCGATCGGCATAAAGTGGTGCATGAGGCTTTTGCGTACGAGTGGATCGGCATATCTTGGGTGCTTCTTTCAATTTGGCGATTTAGAATCCGTATTATTTATAACATTCTTGGTATCGGCATTTCTCCGTTGCATCAATAGCAATAATGAGGCTTTTGCGTACGAGTGGATCGGCATATCTTGGGTGCTTCTTTCGATTTGGCGATGTAGAATCCGTATTATTTATAACATTCTTGGTATCGGCATTTCTCCGTTGCAGCAATGGCAATAAAAAAGTTGGAGGTGCAGGCAACTATTTATTCTGCGGTATATGTATATACATGAGTTGCTCGTGTGTTTCTATAGGAGAACAGTTTGCTTGTTCGTGCATTACCTTATCAAGTAACTTATCCTTGAAATTAATTAATTCAAAAACAATAACATTATCACTCGATAACATATATCGTACGACCCCCTTTAGAGATGGCTGCAGCAAATGACGCAAATTTCATACCTACATTGACTTTTCTGTTGTTAGTTAGGTATATAGATAAACAACCAGTTAAGAGGTTCTTATGTGTAGGTAGGTACCAACTTTAGAGATTAACGATAACATGACTCAAATGCACTCATTGCGACGTTCTTCAACAGCCTGTCTAGAGTACGGAGTAATGTGCAGTTATCTATGATTATACTACATTCTTCATTCGCTCAGTCGTCATATCGTATCGTCTGAACGGACGAAGAATGTAGCTTAGACTATCCAACAGTGAAAACCGCACCGCAATCAGTCCAGTAGTTTTTACGTGATACGCGAACAAATAAAACAATACATGAAATTCTGAACATTTTCCTTCGTGTCCCGCAAGGGAGCGTGCTCAGCCCTAGTCTGTTTTTAATATATATTAATGACCTTTGTAATATGTAATTATATAATGGTACTGTCATCAGTTTTGCTGATGACACCGATCTAATTTTTATCCGAGTACGGCGAAGCAAAAAAGAGAGTTATGATTTTGACCGGTCCGTATGTGGGTATGTATGTATGTTCATCTGTTCCCTCATAACTTCTAAATACTTATTATAATTTGTCAAAATTATGAATAAAGAGAACATTTTCGTCATACCTCAAACTCTACTGGAACTCATTGGAGTTTCCAGTTGTTAGGTGGGTAAAAACAGCTAGAAATAAGTTCATATCTGTGTATGTTATCGTTAATCTCTATAGTAGTACCTACCATAGAGATCAACGATAACATTACTAACGACCAAAGATAACTTTCTTGTGCTGTTCTCGGCACCCACAATGGAACAAATCCATTGATGGATTTGTTCATTTTATTCCATTAACTTACTTGATGGCGCTTTAAAACATTATTTAACACAAGTAAGAGTTTATTGATAATTCACGGTATCGCAGTTCAGCAAAGTCAAAGTATTTAATGTAGCTAAATAGGTAAAACAAGTACATCACCAAAGTAAGAGAAACTAGGTTAAAAGCTAAAAAAACACGCCTGCCCGGCCAAGAAAGAGAATTATCAATAAAAAAACACGCCTGCCCGGCCAAGAAAGAGAATTATCAATAAATTTTGCTATTGGAATGTGCTTATCAAGGCCTTCAATTTGATACCCATATTGTAAATTTCGAAGAAAGATTTTTATTTTCTAGTTTGAAAATGATGCCATACTGCCGCAATATAGAATGTTTAAAAAAAATACCTATGTTACTCGGGGGGATGTAAGGATTCTAACGATACCCCATACGTCTAAATCAGGCATTTAAAAGTTTTAGTGGAATAAAGAAACTCACATACAAACATAAATAAATACATACGTACATACATGAATGCTTAAAACATTACACTCCTTTTTTTGGGCAGTCGTGTAAACATCCAACTGCCCTGCCACAAAACATACTTTTAAATATATTTTCATTGCCATGTAACTCGGGATTATATATTCTCAAGATATCGATATACATCCAAATCTGTTCAGCCATTTAAAAGTTATGGTGGAACAAAGAAACTCACTTACCATACATACTAACATACATACATACGAGTACATACATGAACCCTGGGTCCCAATTCTACTAAAACAATTGTAATAACAATTATCAACAATTTCCGAAAAAATAACGTCGTTTTTTTACAATATTTTAGCTTCTACCAGTTTTAAGAGTAAAACTGAAAATTTTGCGAAAATTGTTTGCAAATTGTCATTACAATTGTTTTAGTAGAATTGAGGCTCAGAAAACATTACACTCCTTTTTTGGACTGTAGTGCAATGAACAAGGAGAAAAACATTTAATACTATAGTGGCTCTGTGAGCTGTAGACCTCACGAGTCTGTCTTTGCATAGCTTAAAACTGAATAAATATTCACAATAAAATAGCTGAAATATGTTTATTGTATATTAATATTGTAATTATGGAACTGCTCACAAAATTTCACGAGAATCAATTGAGAAATGCGACCTACGGCTTAGAACTGGGCCACTCACTATCAACTATTTATTCTGTGATAATGTTATCAGATAATCTTGTGTGATTTATTGCGGTGTAAGGTATCGACAATTCGACAACTTTAAGAAATCGATAGAAAAAAGTAGGTGACTGCGCCTGACCGAATTTTATGATAGGTTTTCCCTAATAGGGTCGATGGTTTTCCCACTACTTTTTCCCAAATCATTGCTTTCAAGAGCACAACACGTCAAAGAAATTATCTGTAGGAAGCCCACAGATATTCTCTTCGCAGTGTTACTGCTGTCCAAAGGCATTTATCATAATAGTAAGAACAGTTGAAATTCATTGCATTACTAGCTGCGCCCTGCGGTTTCAACCACGTGTATAATGATGATCATAGGCCATACTAGCTGCACCCTGCGGTTTCAACCACGTGTATAATGATGATCATAGGCCATAATAGGAGATGATGATGATGAAATGTACAAATATGATTCATATTTGTACATTTCATCACTTTCGATACTTTTTGTGAACCCAAGACGTACCATGAGGCGCGCTAAAGGTGAGAAGCACGACTGTCAGGCGTCATTTGTTTATTCTTGAATTTCGAACGAGTCAAATCAAGCTTATGTTCATAAAAAAAAAACAAAAAAAACTGACGTTTAGTTTTCCCGAATTTGAATGTTATCCGGGAAACTCCTATTTTTCTATCCATAGGAACCTATAACGACTATCACGAACATTTTAAAATAAATAATAGTCATATCGGTCATAGCCGTTCTCAAGTAATGCACTTACCAACAAATATTTACTTTATTGTATACTAGCTGTGCCCGCGGCTTTGCCCGCGTGGTCATTTCATTTAAAAGTAGCCCACACGTTTTATTCCAGGACTAAAAGCCAAACCACCACCAGACCAGTTGTAGGTTTGGTCCAGTTCCAGAGGACCAGGAGGACCAGGACCAAACCTACAAAGTACAATATTATACTACATTTCTTCAAAATTCGTTCAGCCGTCAAATAGTTTTTTATCGATTGCTCGGCATCTAATCATCGGAATAAGGCACTGCCTTGCCTTTTTATAACGCATATTCTGTGAAGTACGGCACTCCAGAATACTTCACAGAATATGCGTTATAACACACTTGCACTTCTATGACACTTCATAGAAGTGCACGTATTGCAATGAAATGAACGCATATAATAAAATATGAAATAAACGCATATAATACAATGTGAAATAAACGCTAGAATAAACGCACCGCGTTCCACTGCAAGGCAGTGCGTGCAAGGCCTAAGATACCAAGTACCCCAGTTTTTAAATCAGTCGCAAGGCCTGGATTCTGTATGACCACTCACGCCAATTCCACGCCACCTGTGTGGAATTAGGGAAGGTGGGTATTTACGCAACCAGGTTTTTAAACCAGGTTTTGGCTTGTAAGTACGCCGCCCTGGTGCGGACCCGCAATACTTGCAAGACTTTCAGAGTATTTTACGCTCTTTCGCCCCGTCCGCACCTACATGTACATACTCGGTGGCGGGTTCGGCATGGCCTCGGCTGAGTTCGGCCGCACTCGGCCAGCCGGGTCACAAGAAGCTAGGTGGCCGATACATCGCTCAAAAAACTTGCAAGGCTTCGAAGTTTTTTTAAGCAAACGCAATTGTGCTCTTTATTTACATAATCGCACGGGTCAGTTTCCTATGCAAGTATTTTTTACTTTCAATTCCACGCTTCCAAGTACTTTTTCGCAAACACGATTGTGCTCCTTATTTATATGGACACGAAGATCAATTTCCTATGCAAGTATTTTCTACTTTCAAGGCTTCGGTTTACAAAGCACTTGAAAGTATTTTGAACCCTGGTTTTTATAATGAAAGATTCATGACATGAATGAGTGAAATTAATTTTTTTAATTAATAAATTACTATTTTACTATAAATAATTTGCTTAATTTCGCTGCGCGTTTTACAACTGAAGTCGACTTATTCTATCAAAAAACGCAAAATTATCTAAATACATTTTAAGACCCTTTAGGGACCTTAACGTAAAAAGAAGAAGAAAACGTGTTGTTCGAGTTCATTCAACGTTCAAAACACTTCGTAACAAACCGCTTGCGTGTTTCAAGGGTAGACAACGCCATCTAGTTTAAACGAAGTAACTTGTTATCATGAACGTCTTGTTATTGAGTAGAGAAAATTATCTCCGAAGGTAAGGTGGCACAGATTAGAGAGTAATTAAGGTGGTGAGGTAAATTGAATGGGGCATCAAGGGTAGGTCATTATTATGAGGTCCATACGAACAAATTTTAATGCAACGAAACATTGATTTCTTAGTACAAATTATTTTTTATGATGTTTCACAGAACGACGGACTTACTGGCACTTTAACTGGCTCTTAATAATTACCTACCCTACCTACCTACTTTTTGAGCTTTTTCAACACGATATGAGGATTGATTTGAAAAAATAAAAGTTTTCCATACTTTCTCTGTGAAGAGCAATACATGTACCTACCTCTATGTACACATTTCAATACCGACAACTAACCATTTTTCCAGTAAGACATTATGAAGGAACCTCCGATATAACTTTATAATTATGTAGGTACGTAGGTAGTACACTATAATATCTCAATGGAAGAAACAATCGATTTTGAAGTTCATCTCAATTAAAATTTTCATAAAACATTGAATGTACAGATTTAGCCCAGTTACAGTTTTATTATAGTATAGATAGATATCAAGGAAAATGTAAAAAATAACGCATAAATAATGTAAAAATCTTTTAATTATGGAGCAAAACATTTCTGCAGCGCGTGATTTCGATCCACGTACGTCTGGATTACGCACCAATACATCTGTCCAACTGGGCCAGTGAGCCTCGTAGCAGAATGATGAAATTCGGTACCAGTCTAGTCGTAAACGGATGTATGATCACTTTAAATTTAACACAACTTTGGACCCATAGGCTGCAGGAACCTTTTAATTTTTCGGGATAAAAAGTATTCAACATTTTAATACATTATATAAACTTTGACTGTGCCAAGTTACATCAAAATCCGTCCAGTAGTTTTAGCTTGATACGTGTTATTTTAAATAACTTTCTACCCCTATCCTACGGGAACCGTTGATTTTTCCGGGATAAAAAGTATCCTAAATGTTAATCCAGTAGCTATGATTCTGCCAAGTTGCATCAAAATCAGTCTGGTAGTTTCAGCGTGATGCGTGTTCAAATAGACAGACAGACAGACAGACAGACAGACAGACAGACAGACAGACAGACAGACAGACAGAAAGACAAAAAAAAAACTTTTTGCACTCCATATCGATTTTGAAGTTTATCTCAATTATAATTTTCAAAAAATATTTAGTATACAGATTTAGCCCAGTTACAGTTTTATTATAGTATAGATAGATAGATTGCGCAATACAGCAGTGTTCAGATATTTAAACTGGCTACCGCATTATCGTAGCACCGTTACATGTGACTCTATGAAAAACAAAGGAAATCAAAAAGACATAGAAAAAAGTATTCTGTAAGCGTAACCTCCTTGATTCAAGCGGGTTTAAAACTTCTTGCAGGATGGTTACAGTACAGTTCAAACAGTCTTCGTTCACATTTTATGAATGATGTCGTATGTGTTATCGAAAGTAGGTGGGTATAGGTCACAAAATATCTACTATTACTATTAAAGTATTATTGATAAGGAGCTTTAAGATAAATGCCTTTTTCAATGACTCATTGAACACTTCGGGTGGTCACAGTGATAGTGGGAACAGTGACTTGTAATATTTGAAAGGATATAAACTAGCCGATCGTTTTGTTAAGTTTATTTGAAATTCTGACTCAGTTGTGTTCACTTCTCTATGTGATTTTATTTCGTTTTAATTAACTTAGGTAAGTTGATAAGATTAGGTATATTTGATTAAATGTACGTTTTTGTATCTCGTAATTTATACAAACGGAGAAGTGAAAGTTACGCGCATTATTCTTTTTCATTAACAAAAGTCATTGTTTCCTTTACCTTTTTGTAATAAACCTACATACAGTAGTCGCAGCCAATATATACTTCCGAGACACATACTGCGACTTCTGTACCTACTTGCAGTTCTTCTAAGCCTACATATTTTCCAATTTTTTTAATAGACATTGGTAATATTGTTAACTGTAAATCTGAAGAGCATGGGGGGGGGGAGGGGGGTTGGGGGAATAGGGGTGACGATCGTAGCTCCCAAACGGATGGAACGACTTTTATGTTTGAAAACTGGGTGGGGAGCCGGAGGTTATATACATTTTTAATTTGTGCTTGTTTCCAATTGCTTAGGCTACTTAAGACTTACGGACCCTGTTTTTACTCGTATTAAGTACAATCTAGCCGCGAATTGGCTACTAAGTAATTAAATTATAACTTAAACTTTTAGCTTGAGTATACCTACAATGTGTTAATTAACATTTTTCTTATAGTCTCTATTATGGCGAAGTTACTTTGTTCATGTGTTCTTTAAAAGTTGCACTTGTTACACACTACACTAATACAATAATATGCGATGGTGGCCTAATGGTTATATAGTGCAATTTAGAATCCAACGATACCGGGTTCAAAACCTAGGCTACGCACCAATGACTTTTCTAAGTTATGTGCGGTTTTCCATCGCTCCGTGCTTCGGAGTGCACGTTAAGCTGTCGGTTCCGGCTGTTATTGATTAATAGCAGTCGTTAAGCCATGTCAGAGGCCCTCGGGCGGCTTGACAAACTCTGACATCAGAGGCCAGCACTACCTCATACGACAAACAAACAATACAATAATATACACTACACTAACAACTAAGTCAGTGTGACCGAGGAGCTGGATTGCCTCTAAGTTCACATGATTATGAAGTCTATCGTAGTGAGCTTCTGTATACATTTTAATTGCTTTTTCAATGAACTATATTTTAAGGCCCCAATGCAGAACGTTGTTTCTTAAGTACCTATCTGCATTTACTATTTCTCTTAGTAGTTTGTTCTGGAAGCTAAAATAGCTATCCCTGGAAAAAAAAGCGACTTATTATTTTATGTTTCTTTTTCAGAATCATGCCTAAATACACGTTCAGCTACTTCCCCATCAAGGCCCTGGGCGAGGGCCCTAGGCTACTCCTGGCGTACGGAGGCGAGGGGTTTGAGGACCGCCGGCTGCAGCCTGAACAGTGGGCAGAATTCAAGCCCAGTAAGTACCTAAACCCTGTACCCTAGGTATCGCCTAAAACCTAGTATGAACCAATATAAAAGATTTGAAACTGTCATGATCAATAACATTAGAATTATCAATAGAAACGAGTTATAGGAATAAAGTGGACATGAAGGTGCAAAAAGATCCATCAATCGATCTTTACAATGGATTTTAGTGGACCATCGTATTACTTTTTGATTTGAGTTCTCGTTATTTCGGCTCCGTTGCAGGCGCTCAGGTAGACATATTGTTCTACCCCCTTTCTCACACGTTTTTTATGGTATATTTATCACAATCACTTAAAATTTGAACTTGTTCCCGACAACACTGGCAGTATCAGCCCCCGCACCAGAAAATACTACACTTCCGATTATTACAAAGGCGTAACACCGGATTCCAGACGATTGAAACTCATAATCGAGATTCAAAATTTTATATTTGGAGATACCAATTGCTTCCCATATCAATCAAGTTATAATGGCGTTCTGTCGAAATAATCTACAAGTTGAGCAACTCTTTCCAGTGATTTCTCCCGGATTCTAGAAGATGCTTGGCTGACTCTTCTTCTTCTTCTCTAACTTTTCTATTCATCTTCTTTCCTGACTGCCTTTATTTGTTCATTTTGTCATATAGACATATATATATTTGTCTTGTCATATATTCATTCTGTGATCTTGTATTGTGTTAACTTGGCAGACTACCGTACGCTTCTTTTAACCTATATGAGGAGGTAATAATAAAAACGTGACTTGTCACAAAAAAAAGAGTTAATGATGTCATCTTTCTCTTCTCCAAGCACTGCATGTTTTGTAGAAGAAAAGTTTGAATCAAAACGTGCTTTGTTTGACTATTTTGAACGAGTAAACGAGGTAGTAAAAAGAAAACGAATTTTGTTCTTCGTTAGGTTGCCATCATAAAATGTTTTGTCCAATGAACCAATCACAGACAAATTTGAGTTTTGAATGAACCAACTGTCATAGTTGTCATTGTCAGTGTATATTTACGAGGATATATTTTCATTTGCATTTTGCTGTTTTTATTATTGAGATTTTTTTAGATGATTTAAATTGCATGTACTAATTAATATGCTAAAATATTTTAAAACAAAGTAATTTCATGAATATTTATTGAATATTTTTGTTAAAACAGACCTAAAACACCAAATAATGTAAGTTCCACAACATGGCCAGAGACGTATGGACAAAACACGTTTTAACTGAAACATATTAACGTGTTTTCAGTTCAAAACGTATTTTGTCTACGTGGTTCATAATTTTTTTTTTCTATTTTTGAATTAAAAACATAAAAAGGTACAGACTTAGTTTATCTACAAAAGTCTAATAATTTAATTCGGTAGAACTAGTTTCACCTTTTAACATTTAAATAAGTCATGTAAATTTACACAGTTTGTTAAAATCAGAATTTTTTATTTTTTTCTTTTCCATATTCAAGTGACATATCACGTTTTGATTGTTACCTCCTCATATAGGAACTCCCACAACTACAGTCCGGTCACGATAGACAGATAATTTCTTACAATGACCCATCACTACTTATCTCTATCAGTCGCGCATAATTGTGAGCACATCATTTATGCGCGAGTGCTAGTGAATAAGTAGGTACCCAGTGATGAGTCATTGTATCCCAATTCTATATCCTCTAGCAACCCACCAGGGGGAGTCGACACAGACACCGACCTCGCATTCTTCTCGAAGGTGTATTACGAATAGGCGGTCAGTTATTTAAGTCAATCAAACGGCTCCTAGCCATTATTATCAGGGCCCCCTCGGTCACTACTAACACTAGCGATCGAGGGGTATTTAGTTCGATGTTCCCGTAAACGAGACGACCGTCCAAGCCGAGGTTCGTACCCCCTGGGTGCCCTTGTGCCGGTCGTCAAAATTTTAACATAACCCTTCTGCCTCATTTTTAACATAACTTCTTCTTGCCTTCTGCGTCACGCATTGCGCCGGAGCGCTTTAGCATCCGCCCCCCCGCCCGGTGAAGCTGTAGAGGCAGGTAAAGGCCAACAGAGAAATCCTTCCTAAAAAAAGATGAAAAAAAAAGAGACATTGTATTAAATTCTCTGTCTATCTCAACCAGGCTTTACAGTCGATATTGTATACACCTGGCCTTTGATAGGGGTCGTTATCCTTCGGCGTGCGGAGGTCGATATATCGAGAACTCAAAACAAATTATATGGTAAATATCTCGTTTCTAAAGTAAGTACTAGTTGCAGTAGGATTCAAAAGCCTAAGATCCAGTAAGTGATAATATCAATAGAAACTCAAAACCTAAGGCCTAGTAAGTAGAACTCTAGGTAATGCCTAAGGCCTAGTAAGTAGAACTCTAGGTAATGCCTAAGGCCTAGTAAGTAGAACTCTAGGTAATGCCTAAGGCCTAGTAAGTAGAACTCTAGGTAATTCCTAAGGCCTAGTAAGTAGAACTCTAGGTAATGCCTAAGGCCTAGTAAGTAGAACTCTAGGTAATGCCTAAGGCCTAGTAAGAACTCTAGGTAATGCCTAAGGCCTAGTAAGTTCCAGTTCCAGTAGGGTCTTAGAGCCTTTTCTTTCTTTCTTTCTTTCTTTAAGCCTAGTATGTACCAATTCACTGAGACCCAAAAGCCATACAATTTATGTAACAGTTTCAGCAGAACCTTATAAAGCCTAAGGCTAGAAAGTGTCAGTATCAGTAGAAATACTTTAAGCACTTAGGTCCTATTTCTTAGTATCCTATGAAGTACCTGCTTTCAAATAATTTTCTATGGGAACTATAGAAATTAAATTATGCTAACTTTGAAATACCTAGTGTCTTGTTATAAACCCAGCCTAGCTATACCTTGGACCGACATATCTAAATTGAATGATAACATCTTTATTCGAATCAATTGGTGTATTCTGCACATCTATTTTGACAATCGAGTACATGTGAAAATATATCGTTATTTCAAAGGCTATAATAACCATTAAACCATCAAACGACTGTTACTTTAACAGGGAATTGGACATATGAGTATCCAAGGTCACTTTTTTTCAGAATCACTTGGTCTTTCGATGTTCAGCTCTTTTCGTCAATTTTGGGTGGCTAGTATCCAACATTCCCTAGGTAATATAGAGGTCATATATGGTTGGAAAGAGCTTCAAGACCAATCTAGTAATACCCATAAACAACCATATGACAGAGTGAAGCGGTGCCGGGAACGTAAAAGAATGATGGTGTCCGAGTGGATACGTAAACGACACGTTTTTTAGTTTTGAATCATGATTGTTAGGAAGATCACAAAGACACTGTAAACGTCTCAATGTCAATTCCAACATGTCCCAACAGATATGCTAACCTGTTTTCCCCCTTCAGATACCCCCTTCGGTCAGATGCCGGTGCTCGAGGTTGGAGGCAAGCAGTACGCGCAGAGCCTGGCCATCTCGCGCTACCTGGGACACAAGTATGGACTCGCAGGAGCCAACATCGAGGAGGACCTCGAGATTGACATGAACGTCGAGTTCCTCAATGATATCCGCGCTGGTGAGTTGACGTCTGGAGAAGATGAGTATATCGGTAGCCTGATATCCAGGATTCCAGGACAAGGTCTTTAGGTAACTAGCAAAAGCACTGCGCTTGTCACTCTGAGGCATTGCCCTGGAGTTCCTCTATCGCGAGTAAGAGACATGGTAGACAGTAATTAAACAGTAAAATATAAACTCCTTCATAGTTATGAAAGAGTTTACGAAAACGCCTTTATTCTTATTTAATCATCATAATCATCAGTCTTAACTTGTCCACTGCTGGACGTAGGCCTCTCCTAATGCTCACCACTGAGCTTGGCCTTCAGCTCTCTGTATCCAGTTTCTGCCAGTTTATGCCTGTTGCCACTTGGCTACGTTTTATGTGCGATTTCCACTCGAAAACTCTTCTACCCCAACGGTTGTCGGTTCTTTGGGAAATATGACCAGCCTACTGCCAATTCAGTTTGCCTATCCCTAGAGCTATGTCGGTAACTTTGGTTCTCTGTCGGATCACTTCATTTCGAATCTTGTCCTTCAGAGAAACTCCAAGCATACATAATTATGTAGCTCTCTTCATAGCTAGCTGAGCGACCTTAAATTTATAGACTAGTTTATTTGATAGCAAGCTATGAAACAGTGAAAAAATCGTCCTTTTTGTAGCTAGTTATGAGAACGGGACAACGGATGAAATCATTCTTACGTGAAAAATAATCAGTTCGCTTGATGGTCACCGTTGCCAATAGAATCTGCAATACCATGGGCGATGTCGATGCGTACCTCTTACTCTGTTTGAAGGACGCATGTTGTAGCTATGATGTCTCAAATATTTAAGCAAATGGGCTTCTGAGTATTCCGTGATTTTAGTGAAATAATAACACCTACAGAATTGAGAAACATCCCATCGAAAGAAGTGTTTGTATATCATGAACGGGTATTACTCACTTACTTATAAGAGTCGGACTGTTCCACCCACGTTTTGTGCCCTGTTTCAACTATAGTTACAACTACATTCGGTTTTTTTATAATAACTAAATACTACAAAATACAATTAGCCGATAACTAAGCAATAAAGTCTAATTGAGGCCTTATCAGACAATGTTTATCAAGTTCACACAAAAATACTTAACAACACCCACATTGATGTATTGATTAACTACATACTTTCCTGGAGAACTTTGAAATATCATCAAAATAGTAATAATCTTATCGAAATCACGATAGGAAGTTTTTTGAATAAGTACTTGGGTATCAGGTTTGATAAAATACTAGATTAGGTATCGTAGGGATTTCCAAGTAGGTATTGGAATGTATGAATTATTATATTTTATTCTGTGCAAATACACATCTGTACAAAAGTCATACTCGTGAACGGAGACTGATCCAGCCTGGTTTCTTATTAGTTACTAGCTGTACCCGCGGCTTCGCTCGCGTTGTCTTTTCTCCAGGTTAAAAGTACTCTATGTGCCATTCCAAGACCTAAAATACCAATATACCAACATTTGATCAAAATTTCTTCAGCCGCCAATAAGATTTTTATTGATTGCTCGTCTTCTATTCATTGGATTGAGATACCAAGTACCCCACTTTTTAAGTCAAACCTAAGCTATCCAACAGTGAAAACTACATAGCAATCGGTTCAGTAGTTTTAACGTGATGCGAGAACATACATAGGTTAAACAAATTTTACATTTTTGATTGGGAGGGGTGTGGAGGTGGGGGGGGGGGGGGGGCTATTTCCCACAAAAAGAGGGCTACTGAACATCTCCGCTTTCTTACATCCGATTTCGATGTTTTTTAAATTTGAATGGTAGTTCCTAACTTTAAGTTGGTCTCATAAAAAATTGGTGAAGATCTGATGAGAATTATGAAGGAATAGTTCACTTTTAATTTTCTACCAGTGGAATCACCCTTTACCTACTAGGTAGGTATTGATGAAGCACCATGGTTATTAATGTTAGTTTTACAATAAGGCAACTAGATGGCGCTACTGTGCAATGCTAGATTGTTTCCAAAAGAGTTTGCGCTCGCAAGATCTACAGCTCGCAGAGCCACAAGTATATATTAAAAACAGACTAGGGCCAATTAGAGTGTTTCTACTCGTTGTATTGAGATGTAAATACCTACATAAGTTTTACCTAACATCGAACAGTGAAAACTGAATTTCGATCGGTCCAGCAATTTTACACCATAAGCTTAAAAACAGACACCATTAATAAAATATGTTATGTTCCGTTCAGCAGTTTATTTTAAGTCCAGTAGACTATTTATTTTTAATCTTCACTGTACAAACTTTATGCTTCTTACGTACGATCACACTAATATTATAAAGGTGAAAGTTTGTATGTATATTTGTTTGTTACTCCTTCACGCTCAAACGGTTGAACGGATTTTGTTGAAATTTGGAATGGAGATAGCTTATATCCTGGGATAACACATATGATACTTTTAATCATCATCATCCCTCACGCGGGTGATAATGTCAAAGTGACATGTGTCAAAGTGACAGATGTCAGCGGGTGAAACTGCGGGGCGCAGCTTGTTTTAATATAAGTTCCTACAGAAGTTACGCAGAGGATATATAGAAGATGTGCGGCCGAGTGTCATATATTAACCCATGGTATTTCTTTCAGCCTCTGCCGCAGTCCACTACGAGAAGGACGAAACCCTCAAGGCGAAGAAGCACGCCGATTTCTCTGAGAACCGCTACCCTGCCATGCTGGAGACCCTGAACGCCATCGTCGTGAAGAATAATGGACACATCGCTCTTGGAAAAGTGAGAATCATTAGTACCTACTTTTACCAAAACTCTTTTGCGAATGTTAAATTATTAGAGTTGACAAGAAGGAACTACTTTCAACATGTTATAGGACTCTTTTGCGATTGTTAAATTATTAGAGTTGACAAGAAGGAACTACTTTCAACATGTTATAGGACTCTTTTGCGAGTGTTACATTATTAGAGTTGACAAGAAGGAACTACTTTAAAAAGGTTATAGGACTCTTTTGCGTGTGTTACATTATTAGAGTTGACAAAAAGGAACTACTTTCAACAGGTTATAGGACTCTTTTGCGATTGTTAAATTATTAGAGTTGACAAGAAGGAACTACTTTAAAAAGGTTATAGTACTCTTTTGCGAGTGTTACATTATTAGAGTTGACAAGAAGGAACTACTTTAAAAAGGTTATAGGACTCTTTTGCGAGTGTTACATTATTAGAGTTGACAAGAAGGAACTACTTTAAAAAGGTTATAGGACTCTTTTGCGTGTGTTACATTATTAGAGTTGACAAAAAGGAACTACTTTCAACAGGTTATAGGACTCTTTTGCGATTGTTAAATTATTAGAGTTGACAAGAAGGAACTACTTTCAACAGGTTATAGGACTGTTTTGCGATTGTTAAATTATTAGAGTTGACAAGAAGGAACTACTTTCAACAGGTTATAGGACTCTTTTGCGAGTGTTAAATTATTAGAGTTGGCCAGAAGGAACTCTTTGCCAAAATCCATGCTAACATGTTTCTCGATCCCTAAAACTCGAAAGTCTTTTCATATTTAGTTAATGAGCCCCAGTTCTGTTAATCACTAGAGTCATTAAGGTGTCATAATGCTTTTGTGTCAACGGTCGCTGGATTGAATCCCGCATGCCTGTTTGGTGCTAGGTAATTCGTGTGAATTGTCCTGAATATACTCGTATTTGTTTGATAGGACATCTACAAGCGCCTTGTGCATCTCAGTACAATAATAGGACCATTCCTTCTCATCCCACGGGTGCTGTGAGAACTATTCAAAGAAATTCAGGAAATGGGCAGCAGCATTCTCCTATCACCAACTTCTGCGATCATTAAGACGCCTACCAAGTGTGCCAAAACTCCCCCTTATGATACAGGGAGCAACCACCAAATAAATCCAAATAAACCACTCTTTGTGGCTTTCTAATGGGGAAGGCATAATATCTATCGACTCCTGATGTTGATGATGTTGAATGCTTATCAAAATCTATCAATAAAAGCTGGTACACAGCTGGTGAATAACTAGCTTAAAAGCTAAAAAAACAAGCCTGCCGTGCCAAGAAAGAACTTATGCCAATAAATTATATACTGTTGGAATGTACTTATCAACGCATTCAATTTGATACCCATATTGAAAAATTCAAAGCTGTTTTTTGCCTTTGTAAATGGAGCCATACTGACGAAATAATCATTTATTTTCAAAATAAGGCATTTCCTGTGTTACTCGGGGGGATTTAAGGATTCTAACGATACCCTAAATCGTCTAAATCTGTTCAGCCATTTAAAAGTTATGGTGGAATAGAGAAATACATGAATGCTAATATAAACAAAACCTCCTGTTTTTGGGCAGTCGTGTAAAAAGGAGCAAGTTTTCAATTTTACGCGTAATGATTCTCCCAAGATGCCACGCCCATTTGTAAATATCTTTTATAATTTTAAAGGAGAGATATTCAGAGTGATTCTATACAAATTTCATCAACATTGGCTTAGTAGTTTAATAATGAGTTGGTCTAATGGCTATGACCCTAGGAACAAAATCAAACGGTCACGAGTTCGAATCCTGCAAGGTGCAATCATTTGTGTGAGGAGCAGAAATCTTTGTTTACGAGTCATAGATGTCTTCGTAATATTAGTATCTATCGTATCTATGTATGTTTATGTATCCTAGTTTGGGGCTAGGCAATTGGTGTGAAATTGTTCCGAATATATTTATTTTTATTTATTAATTAAATCCATTTTTAGGTTCAATAAATTAAATAAATTGATGGTTTATCATAATTTCTTCCAGCTCACTTGGGGCGACTTCGTGTTTGCTGGCGTCTACGATTATCTCAAGACAATGCTCCAGAAGCCAGACTTGGATGACCAGTACCCTGCCTTCAAGAAGCTCGTGGACGCCGTCCTCTCTCTGCCCAAGGTCAAGGAGTACAATGATGCTGCCTACCCTCAGTAAAGTACCTAAGGCATCTCTGATGGATAGGTTCTGAGGAGTTCTAAATGGTCAAGAAACTTGGCTGACCGTTGGGGTCCAGGTTACTAAAGATGCAAGAAATACTCTGTATCCCTCAAACAGTACCACAAACTGTATCCCTTGTGAAACTTCTCAAATTCAGGACCTCAGAACTCATAACAGAACTGTATTCTATTGTTGAATGAGTGTCTATCTAGTTATGTATGTTTATCTATGTTTACTTGTATCTTGTATCGTATTTTTAAGGATAAGAAGTATTTTGTGTACGTATTAAGTAAATTAAGTATGTAATTAGATTTGTTTTATTTTATTTTCTTATTCATTTATCAACACATTACGTATGAGATATGATAAAAGAGATATCTACAGTTACATGATACGTTGCTATGAGAGAGAAAACCTACAGAATAATAAATGAATTTAATTAGGAGTAAAAAGTACCTATTTGAATAAAAATACTCTAATCTATAAACCTAAGTTTATTTAGGTTTCTATGTACCACTAGTATAAATAATAGAAGTAGTAGGTATTTACCGACGTATGTGTATGTTGAAATTAAGTACCGAATAAATTAGAAAAATCCCTTCTTTAAATAAATGAAATTTTAAAAATATGGCAGTGAATGGAAACTGCAACATCTTCATTGCTTGCTTATAGTGAGATGTGAAGTAGCTGGGCTCTGGTGTCAGGGTTTGTCAGACAATTTATCAATAACTCTGACAATTTATCAATAACTCTGACAATTTATCAATAACTCTGACAATTTATCAATAACTCTGACAATTTATCAATAACTCTGTCAATTTATCAATAACTGTCAATTTATCAATAACTCTGACAGTTTAACAATAGCTCTGACAATTTATCAATAATTCTGTCAATTTATCAATAACTCTGACAATTTATCAATAACTCTGTCAATTTATCAATAACTGTCAATTTATCAATAACTCTGACAGTTTAACAATAGCTCTGACAATTTATCAATAACTCTGACAATTTATCAATAACTCTGACAATTTATCAATAACTCTGTCAATTTATCAATAACTGTCAATTTATCAATAACTCTGACAGTTTAACAATAGCTCTGACAATTTATCAATAATTCTGTCAATTTCTCAACTACTCTGTCAATTAATCAAGAACTCTGACAATTTATCAATTATTCTGACAATTAGTCAATAACTCTGACAATTTCTCAACTACTCTGTCAATTTCTCAACTACTCTGACAATTTATCAATTAATCTGTCAATTTGTCAATAACTCTGTCGATTTATCAATAACATCTGCGTGGTCTAAGAAAGCGAGTCGGGGTTAGGTTGTACTCGCTGGTAACAAAGTGAATACAGTAGTAGGCATGTGCCGAGCCGTGAATGAAAGCTCGAGGGTCACGTGTCGAGACGCTGAAGTTGAAAAGATAATAATAAGCTTTCATAGCATCTGCTCGACAATGTCCAATTATATATCACGCAATCTCAACCTAAAGCAAGGCATTATATCCCAAGGGATATAAAGTTATATAAAACTCCTAAGGGACATAATGTAATTTGAATTTGGATCTTTAAAATTCAAATGTAAACTCTTAGCATTAGATACGGGTATTGTTTATTTGAAAATCGTACTGGCTGCCATAGGCAGAACATAAAAAAATATGCAAATAGACGTTTTGAAACAAAATACGGCGTTTGGTGTTATTTTAATACTTCCGTATTTTATCATTTTCAAGTTGACACAAAAATGTCAGTGATTTGACTCCGGAGTTTATTTATTTAGCCCCGGGTTTTTATTGTCTCGCAGAAGGTATGAAAAGTAGAGTATTCACCTCGGGGATAAAGCATGTCTTACGTCACAGGCGGCATATTGGAATTCACTAGAAAAAAAACATAATTTGGGCGAAGCGTCAGACAGGAGCACATTAAAAAAAGTTACAAAAAGAGGCAAACCTCGGTCAGCGCTTCCCGTCTGATATTCGGAATTTAGATAAATGGTAGCCCTGAGATATCGGAAACACGGTTTGCAGACAAAAGTCGCGCAGTGCCGGCCCAGGAAACCATTTCCACAAAAAATAACGTAGAACAACACGATTATCACTTCCCGTCTAAATATCATTGTGTTAAGTAAATTGGGGTTAGTTAATCCGAAGTAAACCATTTTCAGACAAAAACTCATCACCGGACAATTTTGACAGCATTTCAATCATGTAAAAAAAAATGCCGACCTTGGTCATCGCTTCCCGTCTGAAAACTGTTGGACTATCTCAGTCTATCTTAAAGCTCTCCCAATCGGTAACTTATTACTTAGTGTCAGTGCACCTTCTTTAAGAAAGACTCTCACTTATTTCTAACAGTATCGCAGTATTCGAATTCATATCATCGCTATGTTCCACTCTCAAGTAGCTAGAATATAAATCCTTGATTATAAAAATAAAACAGATTAGGAATTTTATTGGATCGTTCGGCCAGTAAGTTGGCTTTCCAGTAGAAAATACGTCACATTTAGTCTCTTTGTAGCACATAATAATTCTTTTCCTTTAGTGGTGGTTTGTCTGGAGCTACAATTCGTGTTCTTGGCATTGAAATCACCTTAAGACTAATCTATTACCAAGGCGGTCTTGAAAGCTCCTTTTATCATGTATCGAGGTGGGCAGTAGATAGCAGATACGGTAAGAGAAAATTTCTTGGTTTGGAGAAAAATTGCCACTGCCTGGATATCTTTTTCTTACAACGTTACCGCCTCTTGCAGTATTACCTGGGTGAAGTGCATGATACACTTTGTACCCTGTCAACTTAATAAAGGATTGCTTCGTGAAGTGCGTTTCGGATATTAGACACACATCCACGTTTTCTAACTCTAGGACTACTTGTACGACGATAAGATGGTTTTCTAGCCCATTTGAGTTCCATGCGAAAATTTTGAGTGTGGTAAGCATTTTTTCGTCTTGGCATGCTATTTTCTTTTTATTTCAATCTTTCGTCAAATGAAGACAAAAAATCTGTACAAAGAAGATAATTAAAAAAAATGGTCTAGGGTACTTAAAATAAGCAACTGAACAAGAATATAACATTTCTTTAAATCGTGTCTATCTGTTTTGTCTTTTAGTCTGTTTGTCTGTATTTTTGTTCGCGCATCATGTAGAAACTACTGGATCGGTTGCGATGTGGTTTTCTTTGTTGAACAGCTTAGGGTTTGACTTAAAAATTGGTGAACTTGGTATCTCAATCTGATGAGTAGAATTTGAGCAGTTGATAAACAACCATACGACGTCTGAACGAAGTTTGATGATTTTGGTACATTTGGTTCTGGAATATCACAGGATCCTTAGATCCCAGAAAAATTACCACGCGAGCAAGGCCGCAAGCAAAGCTAGTAAATGAAAAAATACCAATGGCTAATAAGAAACCAGGCTGGACAAGTCCCCACTCACAAGTATGACTTGTCTACCATCCATCACCCCACCCCTCTCAAACATAATATGTTCTTGTTCAACCCCTAGATATTATTTTGTTATCTTCACTGTAAATACTTATTTCAGAAGTTTATATACAAATTACGCAGAGGATACGTAAAAGATGTGCGGCTGAGTGTCAAATTAACCCATGGTCTTTCCTGCAGCCTCTGCCGCAGTCCACTACGAGAAGGACGAAACCCTCAAGGCAAAGAAGCTCGCCGATTTCTCTGAGAACCGCTACCCTGCCATGCTGGAGACCCTGAACGCCATCGTCGTGAAGAATAATGGACACATCGCTCTTGGAAAAGTGAGAATAATTTGTACCCACTTTTACCAGGACTGTTAAATTATTAGAGTTAGCCAGAAAGAATTCTGTGTCAACATACGTGCTAACATTGTGACGAGGTCAAAACCTCTTTCATAATAATACTCTTTTGATATCTAAATTCTTTCATAATCCATTTCTTTTCATTTTGATAGTTCATTATTCATTCTATATACAAATAACCTGTCATTCCAACATATGGATTTTTAGCAAACCCGAAATTGTTATAAAATACCAATAATAAGATTATTACAACTGGACTCTTTTAAAATACATAAAATAATACCTTCGTAAGTGGTCGTTTTCATCCATATTGTAGCACCACGAAAAAGTCTATGCACCTGTTGTTCCTGTAATTCTGTTGTCCACTGAGGCTTGGTCCCTGGGCTGGTGGAGCAAGCCCAAACCCTGGGACCGCCTCGTGACAACATGTTTCTCATTCCCTGCAATTCGAGTCTTTTCAAGCTAAGTTAATGAGTCCCTGTTCTGTTACTTATCAGCACAAACGAAAGTACCTAATGCACAGCAAACCCATAGAGCTCAGTGGTGCTCGGTAATGGGACAGTTTCCTTTGGAATAAAAATAATCTCTTATTGTGGCGAAATTAAATATTTTAATATCTTCAAAAATTAGGAGGTTGTTCCACTTTTGCAGCATCCTCTAACTTACACACTGTTGCGGTGTGACGTCACAAGTCTCTTTGGCTGCCTCGTAGTACAGGAAAAATATGAAGAAATCTGTCTTCTGTTTCCCGTTTAAAAACTACAGAACCATTTTGTTTTGGTCTGATGGAAGATCAGGTCATAAGAACAACATCACATGTCTCTACCTTTAATAGAAACAATTATCCATATCATATCCATTCAAAATGTTGGTTGTGAAAAGGACACAAGTATTGGAGGCAGTCACATGTCAGTAACTTTAATTTAGGAACCGATATCCAAAACCATCGAGACCCTTGGGCTCATGACCTGGTCAGCCACTAGATTCAAAGTTCTTTCCTCAAAACCTTTCAGGGACATTAAGAAATGCACAAGTAAAGTAGTTTTTGATCGGGAAATGGAAGACTGATTGCTCCATCTATAGGTTTCCTAGTATATACGAGGCGGACAAAGAGACTTGTGACGTCAGACCGCATACGACCTGTGAGCCACGTTGCTTTCGAAATGGAAGACTGATTGCTCCATCTATAGGTTTCCTAGTATATACGAGGCGGACAAAGAGACTTGTGACGTCAGACCGCATACGACCTGTGAGCCACGTTGCTTTCGAAAATGCTGCAGCACAAGTGGAATAACTTCGTTATTTTTCAAGATATTTAAATATTTTTTTCGCCAGGCCTCATAGTAACATTAGTGTGATTTTTATAAGCATTCAATAAATGGAAAGTTCTACATTGGTGTGAATAGTCCTGAACATATTCGTATTTAGCTGCACCCCGCGGTGAAAGATTATGGATGAGATATTCCAGAGTATAAGCTATCTCCTTTCCAAATTTCATCAAAATCCGTTTAAGCGTAAAGGATGATGATGAAAAGTATAATAGGTGTTATTCCAGGGTATAAACTATCTATATTTCAAATTTCATCAAAATTATTTCAGCCGTTTGAGCGTGAAGGACTAACAAACATACACACATATAAACTTTCGCCTTATAATAGTAGTGTGATGACATCTAGGCGTCTTGTGAATCTAACCTTATTAATAGGACCATTCCTTGTCATCCCGCGGGAGCTGTGAGAATCATCAAAAGGAATTAGGGAAATTGGGCAGCAGCATTCTCCTATCATCGACTTCTGCGATCATTAAGATGCCTACCAAGAATGCCCCCCCCTCCCCCCCTTAGGATAGTAACAGGGAGCATCCATCACAGAAATCCAAATGAACCACTCTTTATGGCTTTCTAATGAGCGAGGCATTATATCTTCCGGTTCTTGTTGGAGCCGGAATGATGTTCCTATCAAAACCTATAAATGCTGCTTAATAGAAAAACAAACTTTATTTATTATTAATTTATTATGTTTTTTTTTTATTTTTTTTATTTTTTATTATGATTCTTCCAGATCACTTGGGGCGACTTCGTGTTTGCTGGCATCTACGATTATCTCAAGGTCATGCTGCAGAAGCCAGACTTGGATGACCAGTACCCTGCCTTCAAGAAGGTCATGGACGCCATCTTTTCTCTGCCCAAGGTCAAGGAGTACAATGATGCTACCTACCGTCAGTAAAGTACCTAAGGCATCTCTGATGGATATGTTCTGAGGAGTTCTAAATGGTCAAGAAATTTGGATGCATGAAATACTCTGTATTTTTCAAATAGACCACAAACTGACCCCCCCCCTTCCCTTTCCTTCCTCCCCTTCTTTTTATCCCTTGTGAAAATTGTCAAATTCTGAATAGAGATTCTAACTGTACGGAACTGTATTCTATTGTTGAATCAGTGTCTTTCTAGTTATGTATGTTTATACTGTGTTTATCTGTTATATATGATGTTGTAATACTATATCGTATTTTTAAGGATAAGAAGTATTTTGTGTAATAAGTAAATTATGTAATTATATTTGCATTATTTTATTTTCGTAACCATTTGTCAACACATTACCTATGAGATATGTTAAGAGATATAGTCACATTTGACGTTGCTATCAGAGGGAAAAACCTTCTTTAAAACATGTATTTAATTGTGAGTCAAAAGTATTTATTGAATTAAAATACTTTTACACATAAACTTAAGTTTTTTTAGGTTTGTAGGTACAGGTGTACCTAACTAATAGAAGTAGTAGGTACCTAAATAGATTCAGTAAAAGGGACATATTTTCACCATAAGGGTGCATTGTGTGCAGTTACCAGTCGCTATCCCCCCATCTATTTTTATGTCAAAATACACTAATAGTAAATTAGGTGCACAATTACAAAAGTTTTGTGCAACTATTTTTTTGTATAATAGTGGCGAAATTAAAACATTAAGTCAACGAGAGATTTTTATTATTTTTACTATAATAATCTCGAAGTCGTAATGGAGTTACCCTTAGTGGATACAAGACCTAAGTGTACCCAACGTACACACAGCCGAACATATAACCGTGTCCTTTTGTAAATGTTTTGTGGACCCGCGGAGCATAATTTGACCCCGATTTTGTATACTAAGCCCTTCATTATACAGCGGAAACTATAGGCAGTTTGGTTAGACGGCATGTTTGTCCCAATGATACCAAAGTACTATACAATCCTTGGACTTGTCAAGCCTGGATACCTTGACCATTCCAGAATTTCTATTTGCTGAGAAAAAATATCTTAAGAATTAATTTAAAACTCTTACTCCATTGATTCCACAAATTATTTTTTTAGGTGTATCGTCTTTAAAATCACTCCGATATAAAAAGGGTTACGAGGTATGACTAAAAAACGGTACTCTGTACTCAACTATTACTCTGTACTAAACTATTACTCTGTACTCAACTATTACTCTGTACTAAACTATTACTCTGTACTCAACTATTACTCTGTACTCAACTATTACTCTGTACTCAACTATTACTCTGTACTCAACTATTACTCTGTACTCAACTATTACTCTGTACTCAACTATTACTCTGTACTCAACTAATAAGCTCTGGAGATCTAACTTTGGAGTTTTTTTTTAGCTTATATAGTCAGCTCGATGATTTAATATTTAATTTTTGACAAAAGACAGGGGGACACACAGAGCAAAATCAACTAAAATTTATGTTTCTGTGATCTTTAATTCGGTAATCATTCGATTTAATTTTCGAGATCATTCGATTCAATATGAAAAACATTACAAAAAGTCTACTTAAGACTAAGTAAATTTAAAATAATGGGGTGTAAATAAAGTAAAAATCACAAAAGTGCCTGCAGCGCCCGGAAAATCCCTACTAAAAGGTTAGGCACATTGTTGGAAAGAAGAAGTTCTGGAGCTCACAACGGTACCCTGAACTCCAGCACGGAGCGAACGAGAGGGTTCCAGGACCGGATCAAATTGTACATGGAGTAGACGTTTCACGACAACCAAACGGACGTGCGCCCCGACACAGCCCCACCCAGTTTTTTGGAATAAGATATTAATATAACTATGTTTTTAGACTTTAGGAAGGGTCATACGTTGGTTCTTGAGGTTATTACACTTTGGTCACCATAACATCATCATACCCAGGGTTGTCTTTTCCCTTCGTTTTCTTTAATTCCTTGGATTTCCTGACGCTTTCCTCAACCTGTCTGATGGTGTCCATTAGAGGAAGGTCCTTAGTTTCAGGAGTCAGGGTCAGGAGGATGGCGGCCGTCAGTGATGAGCAGCCAAAGAGGATGGATGGTAGGGCTTCGGAGATTGGATTCTGGAATTTAAAAAAATATGTGAATATATGAACCAAGCTCGAACGTGCAGGAAGTTTCTGTATAGGTACTAACACAAAAAGCTTTCAGAAAAACAAGGATCATAAGAACCCACTTTTTTTAAAATAATAATAGACGAACTCTGGAATCTGGAACATGTACTATTATTAAAATTTGAAACTCTGGAATCTGGAACATGTACTATTATTAAAATTTGAAACTCTGGAATCTGGAACATGTACTATTATTAAAATTTGAAACTCTGGAATCTGGAACATGTATTATTATTAAAATTTGAAACTCTGGAATCTGGAACATGTACTATTATTAAAATTTGAAACTCTGGAATCTGGAACATGTACTATTATTAAAATTTGAAACTCTGGAATCTGGAACATGTACTATTATTAAAATTTGAAACTCTGGAATCTGGAACATGTATTATTATTAAAATTTGAAACTCTGGAATCTGGAACATGTACTATTATTAAAATTTGAAACTCTGGAATCTGGAACATGTACTATTATTAAAATTTGAAACTCTGGAATCTGGAACATGTACTATTATTAAAATTTGAAACTCTGGAATCTGGAACATGTACTATTATTAAAATTTGAAACTCTGGAATCTGGAACATGTACTATTATTAAAATTTGAAACTCTGGAATCTGGAACATGTACTATTATTAAAATTTGAAACTCTGGAATCTGGAACATGTACTATTATTAAAATTTGAAACTCTGGAATCTGGAACATGTACTATTATTAAAATTTGAAACTCTGGAATCTGGAACATGTATTATTATTAAAATTTGAAACTCTGGAATCTGGAACATGTACTATTATTAAAATTTGAAACTCTGGAATCTGGAACATGTACTATTATTAAAATTTGAAACTCTGGAATCTGGAACATGTACTATTATTAAAATTTGAAACTCTGGAATCTGGAACATGTACTATTATTAAAATTTGAAACTCTGGAATCTGGAACATGTACTATTATTAAAATTTGAAACTCTGGAATCTGGAACATGTACTATTATTAAAATTTGAAACTCTGGAATCTGGAACATGTACTATTATTAAAATTTGAAACTCTGGAATCTGGAACATGTACTATTATTAAAATTTGAAACTCTGGAATCTGGAACATGTACTATTATTAAAATTTGAAACTCTGGAATCTGGAACATGTACTATTATTAAAATTTGAAACTCTGGAATCTGGAACATGTACTATTATTAAAATTTGAAACTCTGGAATCTGGAACATGTATTATTATTAAAATTTGAAACTCTGGAATCTGGAACATGTACTATTATTAAAATTTGAAACTCTGGAATCTGGAACATGTACTATTATTAAAATTTGAAACTCTGGAATCTGGAACATGTACTATTATTAAAATTTGAAACTCTGGAATCTGGAACATGTACTATTATTAAAATTTGAAACTCTGGAATCTGGAACATGTATTATTATTAAAATTTGAAACTCTGGAATCTGGAACATGTACTATTATTAAAATTTGAAACTCTGGAATCTGGAACATGTACTATTATTAAAATTTGAAACTCTGGAATCTGGAACATGTACTATTATTAAAATTTGAAACTCTGGAATCTGGAACATGTATTATTATTAAAATTTGAAACTCTGGAATCTGGAACATGTACTATTATTAAAATTTGAAACTCTGGAATCTGGAACATGTACTATTATTAAAATTTGAAACTCTGGAATCTGGAACATGTACTATTATTAAAATTTGAAACTCTGGAATCTGGAACATGTACTATTATTAAAATTTGAAACTCTGGAATCTGGAACATGTACTATTATTCAAATTTGAAATGTATGTATAAAGAGCTACGAATAAGTATTATTTATTCGTAGATAAAGAGAGAATTTTCAAGTGGGCGTGAATGGCCAAATCCGAAACTATGAGGATTAGCGAAAAATACTCAAAGAAGTCTCGGGCCCGATTTTAATGATAACTAAAACCGCATTATTGGATTTTTGAAAAATCTATATTCCTAGCCAGGAATCGAACCCGTAGATTTTGGAAAAAAGAATTCGTTTGATCCAGGAGATATGATATGACACACAAAAAACAAATACAGTCGAATTAAAACAAGTAGATTAGTAATTTTAGGTTAATTAGATTTATGAGGTTATGAGTACGGAGTAATGTGTAGTTGTCTATGGGTTATTCAAAATACACTGGAATTCAAAACTTAGTACGATACTTTTAAAATTAATAGTGTTTTCATTAAATTGCTTGGCTTCCTACTCATTGGATTGAGATACCAAGTACATATTAACTCGAAAAGATATTGGTACTCGTAGTTACCAATATAGGCGTGAGCGGAGCCAGCATGCCTCCAATCCTGGCCGCTAAGGCAGCGAAACCCAGCAGGGATCCCCTTGCGCTGGTCGGGAACAGCTCCATGATGTACGTCAGTGCGCCCGTGAAGCACACGGAGATCAGCATCTTGCCGATTAGGAAAAGGGTGATCTTCGCCCAGGTGTATGCTGGAAAATGTAGCATGAACATCATTGGTAACCTGTGATTGTTCCAAGCCTTTTTGTGCTGCTCTCATCCAGTGTTTCTCCTCGAGCTTTTCTATATTTATTTGATTACTAGCTGTGCCCGTGACTTTGCCCGCGTGTTCATTTCACTTAAAAGTAGCATAGATCATATTTTTTTTACTATCTTTATTGTAAGATTTTTGTTACTTAATGCTTTATTATAAGTACTAGCTGATGCCCGCGGCTTCGCACGCGTGGACATTTCTCTAGGTTAAAAGTACTATATGTACTATTCCAAGACCTAAAATACCAATATACTAACATTTGATCAAAATTCCTTCTACCATCAAAAAGTTTTTATTCGGTTTCTAGTTTCTACTGATCGGATTCACATACCAAGTACATCAGTTTTTAATTTAAATCCTAAGCTATCTAAAAATGAAAACCGCATCGCAATTGGTCCAGTAGTTTTTAAGTGAACCGCGAACAAACATACAGACAAACTAACAAACAAACAGACGGACATGATTTTAAAAAATGTTATATTCTTGTTCAGTAGCTTATTTTAAGTACTTTAGACCTTTTTAAAAAAAAAACTTTGTACAGATTATTTCATTCCTATTGCTTTATTATAAGTATAGATAGATAGATATATAGTAAGTTTATTTATCGCTAATACAATTTCCAAAGATTTTAAAACTAGGATTAGTTGGTACATGCACCTTATAATGGTATTTGCAAAGACCTGCGATTAACACTTATTACATTTCACAAATAAATAATTATATTCATTACTATATCATCAATCCAATCTACCTATATGATCTTCATTAGTGCCTAGGCACAACAACAAGTCTAGGTGATTGCAGCTTTTGTATTTCTTCATCACAGATACGAGTACAACCACTTTGGTTAGTCAGAGAATCATAGAAAACATCATAATCATCGTCATCATCATCAGCCTATTTAATTGTCCACTGCTGGACGTAGGCCTCTTCTAATGCACGCCACTGAGTTCGATCTACAGCTCTCCTCATCAATTTTCTCCCAGCCGCTTTTCGCAGGTCGTCACTCCACCTGATCACAGGCGTCTTCACTACGTTTGCCTAAACATGGTCTCCACTAAGAAAGACATCACCAAGCAGGTATTACTGAGATATGAGAGTTTAGTTTAGAACCCATTTAAAAATAAAATTGATTTCTATATAGAAATGTACCTACAATAAGTACATTGAAAGATGATTAAAGGCGAAATATCTACTTACATGCGGGCACATATCCAGTACCAACGGAGATCACGCCGCAAATTAGGTACCCCGCTACCAGTGGCATCTTCCTACCAATCTTGTTCATCAAGTACAAAGATATCAGCTCTCCGGGAAACGACATCACCGTAGACAGCAGGAAGTTGATATACTTGTCTCCAGGAAGGTACACGGAGTTCACCATCATCCCATAGTAAACGAAGCTAGCTGTGAATCGGCAGACAGCTGCCACCAGAACTCTCTTCATGATCTCTTTTGAAGTCAAAATTTCCTTAAATCCTTCCCTTTTCTCATGGGCAACGATGTTGAACTTGTTTTTGAGACTGACTTCATCAAATTCTGCCAATTCTTGTCGATTTATGTTGATTTTGTTCATTTTAGCGACTGTTAACAGTGTTTCTTTTGCATTTTCAGTTTTTCCGTTGAGAACCTGCCATCGAGGGCTTTCCTTTATGAGGAATATGTAAGAAATGAAGAGAACAGTTGGGCCGTTGATGATGTGGATCAGATTCTTCCAGTACGGGACGAACATGCCAATGATGGCGAAGAGGCATTCTCCGAAGTAGATTGCGTAAGCGAAGACGACCCCAGACAATACTCTGTTCTTCTGGCCACACATCTCCAGCACTGAAACAACAAATAAGTTTAATAAATTTGAATTGAATATACTTTTTTCAATAGTCAATCTTTTATTGCCATAATATGTTACAAAAGATCTTAATAATTAATAGGTACAATGACATATTACCCTCATAGGGTGTAGCAATGTAAAGTAGGAGCGGACCAAATTATTTAAAACTAATTCCTGTTGGCTAATGTATTAGACTCATTTAGTCATTCATATAATCATTTAAATAATAATATTAATTAAGCATTTTTAATTTATTTATAAAAACTTCATCGTTTTCTTAATCTTTTATTTCGTCGGTTATTTTATTATATATTTTTACTGACATAACATTTGGTCCAGAACTGTGCATTTTTAATTTAGAAGAAGGCAGTACTAATTTATGCTTAAATCTAGTTGCGTACCGCCGTACTTGGTCAGCACGCTTAATAAAAAACTGTGGATATTTCCTAACAAAAATACCTACTTCCATGATATAAATTGAAGTCAAGGTCATAATACTGAAATTAGTAAAGTGCGGCTTACAGCTTTCCGGCTCTTTTATATTGGCAAGTATGCGAATGCTTCTTTTTTGGGAAATAAAAACATCTTGTGCGTCTACACTATTCCTCCATAACAGGACCGGAGCTAAGTATATGCATAAGCATAATATGGCTGTTTTGAGGTCCGTAACCTTACGTTACAATGAGATCATCATCGTCCCCCTACCCTTATACCACTATTATGTAGGGTCGGTACAACATGTACTTTACTTCCATTTCTCTCTATCAGACATCATCTCAGTATTCACTCCCTTCTTACACATGTCTTCCTCTACGCTTATTCACGTTCATTTTTAAGCGACTTCACAAAAGGAGACCGTTATTTGTTCGATTGTATGTATGTTTTTTTAAACTCTCTTCTTTAAATGACATTCCTCTCTCCTCATTACATGCCCATACCGAGATAACCTTTGACTTGTCAACCTTACAGTCACTACTTTCAAACTTCCTTTGACATACTCGTTTCAAATTTTATCCATTCTCGTCACTCCAAACATCCATCTCAACTTTCGCATCTCTGACAGCTGTGTTATAAATGCTGTACAAGGCGGTCGAGTAAACGTTTATGTCATTATTTATTATCACTATTTGTCTATATAAGCTTATACAGCTAAATGATGTTACGAATCATCAATATACAGCCACACTGTGACAAGTAGTCACCGCGTTACTTTTATATCAGTTTTCTAACACTCTTTAGTTATAGCACATATTTTTTTATCACTGCTTTGCTGGTTGGGTTGCCATCCCAGCAGTTGCGCTGACTTGCTCCTTTTGTGCACAATAGATGCATTGTTTGCTTAGAGTACCTACTTATTTTAGTTGTTTTATCTCTCTAGTGACTCGGCCCTTAGTTTTACATATCTCTAGTGACTCGGCCCTTATTTTTATATCTCTCTAGTGACTCGGCCCTTAGTTTTATATCTCTCTAGTGATTCGGCCCTTAGTTTTATATCTCTCTAGCGACTCGGCCCTTAGTTTTATATCTCTCTAGCGACTCGGCCCTTAGTTTTATATCTCTCTAGTGACTCGGCCCTTAGTTTCATATCTCTCTAGTGACTCGGCCCTTAGTTTTATATCTCTCTAGTGATTCGGCCCTTAGTTTTATATCTCTCTAGCGACTCGGCCCTTAGTTTTATACCTCTCTAGTGACTCGGCCCTTAGTTTTATACCTCTCTAGTGACTCGGCCCTTAGTTTTATATCTCTCTAGTGACTCGGCCCGGCTTCACACGTGTAGCGCTCACACCGCGGTATTTCTCTTACTTTTAGCATTTATACGGACTGTCCCGTAATGAGTGGATAATCCTGCAGGTACTTGAGTTTGAGTTTTTTAAAAACTAATATTGGACCTATTTAATCCATACCAATATATAAAAGTGAAACGTTGTCTGTTTGTTTGTTTGTTTGTTTTTTTGTATGGGGAGCTTTCACGCGATAACCGCTGGACGGATTTTTATGAAATTTAGAATGGTGATAGCTTATACCCTAGAATAAAAGATAGAATACTTTTTATCCCGGAAAATTGTAAGTTTCCACGGGACACTGGAAAATGTTGATTACTCGCTGTAAGAAACGGTTAGCCGTGGCGGTCTCGGTTTAGAATAAGACCCCTCCCAATCCTCCCGTGGATGTCGTAAGAGGCGACTAAGGGATTACACACCGGAAGATGGGCAGCAGCGTCCTCCGAGCACATATTTGCTACACTGCGGTCACCAATCCGCCTGCCAAGCGTGGTGACTATGGCAACCCACGGCATATGGCATATGGTCGGGTTTCTCGTCCACAAATCCCTCATCAACAACATTGTCAAGATCGAAAGCATTTCGAGTATACCACCCTACTTTATACTCAGAATTACCGAATGGTATTCGTTGAAGGTCATACAGGTGTACGCCCCACACTCGAAACGCCCAGACGATGAAGTGGGGGCTATATATGACGACATTTCTAATGCCATACATGCCCCGAAAACACACTTCACAGTGGTGATGAGGGACTTCAACGCACGGCTGGGCATGAGGAATAGCGATGAATTGAGAGTGGGGCAGTTTGGATTTGGACAGCGGAACCAAAGGGGTCAGCGATTGGCCGACTTCATGGAGAAGGAGGGACTCTTTATGATGAACTCCTTTTTCAAGAAGCGCCCGTCCAGGAGATGGACGTGGCTGCACCCCGGCGGTCATAAGCACGAGATAGATTTCATTTTGACGACCAATCGGCATATATTCAATGATGTCTCTGTGATCAACAGGGTTGACCGGAAGTGATCACCGCATGGTAAGAGGCTCATTGAATATCAACGTAAAGCTGGAGAGGTCTCGTTTGATGAGATCTACTCTTCGCCCAAGTCCTGCCCAAATCCAAAACCCCGAGAGCTTTCAGTTGGAGCTCCAAAATCGCTTCCAAATCCTTACCGAATGCGATACAGTGGACGAACTAAATAACGGGCTGGTGGAAATTGTCCACGTGGTTGGGTCGGAGTTCTTTAAGATCCCCCGCAAAAAAAGTCCACAGAAGCTCTCTGAGCATACACTCGAACTTATGGCAGAACGAGGCGAGATGAGGCTGCAGTCTTCAGTGGATATGTCGAGTTAAAGCTTGCTTAATAAACAGATCTCTAAGTCATTGTGACACGATTTGCGTTTCTATAATACTACTTGTATTAAGAACGCAATAGAGCGGAACAACGGCTCCAAAGAGTTCGCAAGAGATCTGTCTATTGGGCAAAGCCTGTTGACGAAGCTGAAAACCGACAGTGGCAGCATCGTTTCGTCAAAGCCAGAGATTTCGATCAACGGTTGGCATGGAAACGAAATAACAAGTATGTCAATAAACTTCAAGAGCTTTGGTGCTATACCAACTTTTGCATTGGTTTTTAATGTCCTAGAAGAACATAGGCTGTTTTTTTTCACGATAAACAGTAGTCCGCGCGGACGAAGTCGCGGGCGGGAGAGCTAGTATAAGATAAATTACATGCATATAAAATACGGTGTTTTCTTTTATATCACGGATTAAGTACATTCGCGCCAGATATATCACCAGTGCTAATATAGCGACTTGGAAGCAACAATAGATCAATTTTACTGTATAAATGTACCGTCAAAACATATTGTACAACATTTTTGCTCTAAATCGCTGTTGTGAGAACCGTTTTACAATTCTCTGCTGCATGCAATTTTCTTTCATCTGACCCTTTGGTGGCCCAACACTCAGATCCATGCATGACGACAGGTTTTATTTGGTTTTTATAGATTTTTCCCCCTAAGTTTAAGATTCATGCGCGGATCACGTCATGATGCTACAATGAGATGCTATAATGAAATCATCAGGCTTGCATCCGATTGTTTCGATTTCGACGTATCGCCGATAGTATTGAAAATTGGACTTCTGGGTCAACCCATTATATTTAAGGGTCGCACGGTGGATGAATTGTACAAACGTAATTCCAAAATCATTTCTAATGACTAGGTTTTGTTTTCAGAATACATAAAACGAAAATGTGTTTTTGTGAAAATAAGGACAAGCTATAGGTATTTGCTTACATTTCGTTTTATGTAAGGCTCTGTCCGCACTAACGCGGAATGAGGCGACATGCACGGGGCTGTGGTCTAGGCTAGAGATGCACCTCATTCCGCCGTGCGCCATTCGGTTCCTAAAATGTTCATTGCGCAGCCATTTGCACGAAGTACAGAGTGGCCACGACTTATCGGCCGTACTGTAGTTGTGGCTATGGCCGCACTGCGAAATAAAATTCGCGTGTTTCGCTCATTTGTGCACCGGCGCTATTGGCAGGATGTCACGCACTTCGTCTCTTGCCCGATCGGGGGCCGGACATGAGTTACCAGAAAATGACGACATTGATATAGTCATAAGCTTCTTGATGTTTTATGTAGAAAAATATTTTCAAAGGGCTCAGCGCCGTACATGGGTGGATCCAATGTTCATGACTTCTTTTGAAAGGTCTGTCACGCTGCCGCCGCCGTAGTATCAGGTAAATATAAAACTAGCTTAAAAGCTAAAAAAATACGCCTGCCCTGCCAAAAATGAACTTATGCCAATAAATTATTATTAATAATGATATTAATAAAACACTGTTGGAATATGCTTATCAAGGCCTTCAATTTAATACCTATATTGTAAAATAAGAAGTAAAAGTTATATTTTTGCCTTTCGAAATGGATACTTGTACTATTATTTATTCTGTGGCCATACTGACGCCATACTGACGGAATAATTACAAATGATTTTGGAATTACGTTTGTATGGTGTAGCGTTGACAAAACGCTACTTAAATAAAAAAACAATAAACCTATAAAAACAACAATTCGACAAGTAAAAGTAGGAATAATAAAGTTCAATTGATGAACACGGAGACAGGTGGTGACATCTACCGGAAATTTTACTTATCTTTGCATCGATTAGCTGGCAAAGCAAAAGGGCGCGTTCCGTTGTTTGGCACGGCCCCGCGATGTCAGCAAATAGAAATAAATTAAACAAAGCAATTAAATGCAACAAATGCTAAATTTAGGAACGTAGTTTTTTCCAAAGCAAACCCATACAATATCATAATTTAATAGTCACGATATATAGTTTTACGAGGATAGGACGGTGGCGGAGCAAAGAAACCGCGTTCCGTACCTGTCGTCTGAAACGGAACGCTTTTATAGAATATACTTTATAACAATTCTTGACGTTTGGCAGTTGTTTAGCTGTCAAAAGTAGTTGAAAAAAGGATAAATAAACAAATATGATTTCTAGGGTGAGAAATTTAAAAATAAAAATAAAACCCGATTATTTGTCCAAAGCCAATGTGTAAACGCCGATAGGCTTCCTGGTGAAACGAAATGTATCCCCGATAGATTTCGAAAAGAAAAAAACTAGATCCGGCGAGACAGAAAGACACCGGGAATGGAGACGTGTCCTTTCGTTTTGGTGCCGAAGATCCTAACAGGACTGACAGGATTTTTCCCTGCGTACCACAAAACCCGTAAAAAAAGGTGAGAGCATTTGTCGGTGTTATTTTCGTAGTAATGATTGCGATTGTGAGATCACTTTTATCCATTTTTCGAGACGCCATTTTAGCGAGCCGAAAGCGGTGGCGTTTGCGGAGTCTCGAATTCTAAAAAACGTTGTGCCTATCCATTCACAGCGGGGTTTCCCCCCCGGACTAAAGACACCCCACGAAGGAGGCTTCCCCGGATTTGAGTAAAAAAAGGCGCCGTGTTGCAATCTGTCACGCCACGCCGACATTATACCCAACGATGCCTGCCACATACTTGGGATGCGGTATCGTATTTAATCCATATATTTCGTTAACCGGAGTGTTGAACTTTGGTTCCCCACTGACCTGCCGGACACCTGCAACGCCTGAGGGGTCTAGCCTGGCTACCTCTCACGCGAATTGGACATTGCTGAAACGTCGAATGGAGAATTACCTTCACCAACATAACGGCTAAACCCTATAGAAAAAGGTAAATAAGTAGACTGTACTGCCGGCCGGCAAATTCATCAATGTTCTGTTAGAGTAAATACTTAATTTTGTCAATTCTATATCGACCCTAATTATAGCAGGGTAATCTTAGATTTTGGTATTTCTTGGCTGCTGAGTTGGATCTGCAGGCTAGGATCCTTAGATCTTAAGTAAATAAGCAAGATTAAACCAAGCATAATAAATGTTGTATTGGTGAATTTAAATTGCATGTTTTGTCCTCAACTTTACATGCTAGCTCGAGTGACCATCCAACGTACCGACGGCACGGTTCCTTAGATTTTAAGTACATGAGCAAGATTAAACCAAAGGTAATAAAGATTATATTGGTGAATTTGAGTTGTATGTTTTATCTTCCACTATAGTACCCACTAGCTAGTACATTACCGAACGGTCTTGATCCAATAGTTCTTGAAGCTCGTTCCGGTCTAAGTTTATCCAGGTAATTTTATTTATTTCAAAATAGTAGCGAGTATTTTTAGTTTCGAGTGATTCTGAGGAAAGGTATAGCGTACTCGCGTACAGGGCGACTGAATGGGGCAAGAATCCCGACTCACCCCACTTTTGGTCCGACTTGCCCCAATTTATTTTTTGTTACCTTTACTTTCGGAAATCACCGTTACACCGTTTTATAGTGTTACAACACCCTATTTATCGTTACAATGGACAATGATTCATCCCCCGTCGGCAACTTTAGCTGGCTTTACTCGTACAACTGGGTATCTATTTATTCTGTGATTATATAGGAAGGATGAATATAAATTCAGAGTACATAGAATAACGGCTGCCTCACATAGTTCAATCGCCACGTACATGATTTAGGAGCTACTTACTTAGCACCATAGCAGCAGCATAAGTGCCTCCTGTCACGGCTGCCTCACAGAACTCAATGGCCACGTACATGATGTAGGAGGTGGCGAAAGTCTTAAGCTGCCCTATGCAGCTGGTGACCACGCAGAATATCAAGGTAGGCTTGCGCCCAAACCTTGAAGACGTAGGTAAACAGACAGAGTTAATACTTAAATTATCAGTTAGAAGTTTTAGTTAGAAAATACTAGAAATAAAGCACTCTTGATTGTAATTGAAAAAATTGATGCTTAGATAAAACGATCAGGCGTAAATCATTGACACGGTGAAATCATGGTATTCGCTAGTGTGACTAACTAAGCAACACTTTCGACATTAGAAGCTGTGCAAGTCCCAGAAAGCAATACTTTCGACATTAGAAGCTGTGCAAGTCCCAGAAAGCAACACTTTCGACATTAGAAGCTGTGCAAGTCCCAGAAAGCAACACTTTCGACATTAGAAGCTGTGCAAGTCCCAGAAAGCCACACTTTCGACATTAGAAGCTGTGCAAGTCCCAGAAAGCCGAAATAAGTAGATGGTAAATCATATTCAAATATAAGGAAAACTGAAGTGATACGGTTTACGGTTAGAAAACCCCGCTCAAGGTTTCGGGAAAACCTCGTTCAAGGTTTAAGTTTAAAAACAAGTAAATCATCAAAGTAAGACAAGTAACACGACGGCCGGGACAAAAAAAAAACTTAAAAGAACCCTATCTCTCTCGGGATGATGTAAGGATTCTAACGATACATACAAATCACACATTTAAAAGTTATGGTGGAACAAAGAAACTCACATACATACGTAAATGAACCCTGAAAACATTCCACTCCTTTTTGGGCAGTCGTGTAATAAAGAAACTCACTTACTTACATACATGAACTCTGAAAACATTACACTACTTTTTTGGGCAGTCGTGTAAAAAGAGGACAAGGAGTAACAAGACATTCTTTTAAAAACAAAAACCCGTCGGGTAATAATAGTTAAAAAAACACGCTTTATATTGAAAACCAAACTAAAAAATATGAAAATATATTTTAATAGTGTAAATAAGAAAAAAAAGTTTTATTTCAAAAAAATCGTGGGGTGCATGGGTCAATACTTATAAATATTTAATTGACAGATATGAGAAGAAGGATTATCATTTCGATAATATCTTAAAAAGCACCCCACGCTTTTTTTTAAATAAAACACTTTTTTCTTATTTACACTATTAAAATTTATTTTCTATTTTTTAGTTTGTTTTTCTATATAAAGCGTGTTTTTTAGTTTTTTTAAACTATTATTTATATTCTACTTATTTTTTCGAATTATTGTATTGTCATCGGTCTTTGACAGGTGTGCAAAATTTTAATGAAATCTGACCGTTTAAAGTGGGTCTAAATAGCGTCCAAAGGAGTCAGTTACAAACATACAAACATACAAGTGAAGCTAATATAAAGCGTATAAAAATAGCCTATGACACTCTTGGATGAAGACGAAGCGATGATACCTCGCTTGTCAAAATTGGACCAAGTTTGTAGTTTGATCACCTTTCCCATGTTTTGCCGTAGCCGGGTAAAAAATATATTTATAGACATATAATTTGGTATGGAAATAGCTTATACCCTGGAATAACGCAGGATACTATCATCATTATCATCATCATAACTCACGCGGAAGTCGATTATTTTATCCAAAGAATTATCATGTTTAATGGTACCTGTCAGACATCCACCCGGAAACGACCATCGACACCAGCATCCCGGAGTTGTGTATCGTGCCGATGAGGTTAGAGAGCCAGGGCCGGCACGCGAGGTCGAGCTGGAACACAATGGCAGTCAAGATACCTTAATATGCATAATTAATTTTATTCGTGTTGTGAAATGTTAGATACTTTTGTGGCATCATAATCCATCACCGGCAGTCAATCAAGTCACTGTCTGCAGCCTAGAATAAACTCGTTAAGGGGTGCAAGGGGTGCACAAACACTCCACTGGCTTTGAAACTATACACTACGAGTATATTTTACAGATACTGCCTATTTCTCGTGCTCCGAAGACCATTATTTTTTAAATACTAAACTACTAGAAATGGTGGATGGTCCACGACATGAGTTTCACTAGATGCCACTAAATGGCAATATGTTCATAATTATTATATTTTTGTTTTTATTACAATCAGATCCGATTTATATCTTTATTGGCGGCTATATTACCGTGTAATGATTATATTTAATCTTAAGTTTCAATTGTAAATCTAATATTTTAACCGTATTCGTTCCTTATAAATTTGGGTTCAGATCTTGAGTCAAGTATTGAACCCACATTTTGAGGGAACAAATACGGTTAAAACATTAGTTTGACAATGAAAACTGCAGATCAAACGTTAACATCGTATAGTGTTTTAACCGCAAATAAAGTTTTAAATCTAACCTGACTGCAATTTAAGGCCCAAAGAAATAAATTAAGATATTATGATATATTGACGGCCGGTTGGTCCCGTGGGTACGAAATCGAACGGTCGCGGGTTCGAATCCTGCAAGGTGCAGTCATTTGTGTGATGAGCAGAAATGTTTGTTTCCGAGTCATGGATGGTAATATTCGTATATATGTATGTTTATCCGTTATCTAGTGCCCATAGTACAGAGTATCCTAGTTTGGGGCTAGGTAATCGTCCCGAATACATTTTTTAATACATTATTATTGTCATTAGCGCCATCTAGTGAAACTCATGTCATGGACCATCCGCACCTTAAGCCAATCTTTGCCAGGTCTTTTCTTAACAATATCTATGATTATGTACCTTTTTAGGAGGAGGGTAATGTGTTTATCCACCTATTTATGTTTATTCCTTTGTGGCACTATATAGACCAAACACGATTTTAATGATTCTTCCGTCAACCGATTTATCTTAATGCTAGCTGTACCCGCGGTTTCGCACGAGTGGTAATTTCTGTAGGTTAAAAAACTCTTTGTGCTATTCCAGGACCTAAAATACCAATATACCAACATTTAATAAAAATTCCTTCCGCCCCGTCAAAAATATTTTTATCGTTTGCTCGACTTCTACTCATTGGATTGAGATATCAAGTACCCCAGTTTTTAAGTCAACCCTAAGCTATCAAACAGTGAAAACCGCATTGCAATCGGTCCATTATTTTTTTACGTAGACACGTTTTTTAAAAATGTTGTGTTCTAGTTCAGTAGCTCATTTAAGTACCCTAAACCATTTTTTTATCTTCTTTGTTCCAACAGACTTTTCGTAGTTATTGCTCTATTATAAGTGCTAGCTGATGCCCGCGGCTTCTCACGCATGGCATTTCTCTAGGTTAATTGTGCTCTTTGTGCTATTCCAAGACTTAAAATACCAATATATGATCAAAATTCCTACAGCCGTCAAAAAGTTTTTATAGTTTTTTTCGGCTTCTACTAATCGGATTGAGATATCAAGTACACCAGGTTTTAAGTCAAATCCTAGCTTAGGGTTTCCAACAAAGAAAACCACATCGCAATCGGTCCAGCAGTTTTTACGTGATGCGCGAACAAACATAAAATTAACAAACTAACAAACAACAGAAAGAAACGATTTTAAAAAAAAAACTTGTTCAGTAGCTTATTTTATGTACCCTAGACCATATTTTTTTAATTATATTCTTTGTACAGACTATTTCGTTCCTATTGCTTTAATAATTGCTTTATTTTATGTACCCTAGACCATATTTTTTTAATTATATTCTTTGTACAGACTATTTCGTTCCTATTGCTTTAATAATTGCTTTATTTTATGTACCCTAGACCATATTTTTTTAATTATATTCTTTGTACAGACTATTTCGTTCCTATTGCTTTAATAATTGCTTTATTTTATGTACCCTAGACCATATTTTTTTATTATATTCTTTGTACAGACTATTTCGTTCCTATTGCTTTAATAATTGCTTTATTTTATGTACCCTAGACCATATTTTTTATTATCTTCTTTGTACAGACTATTTCGTTCCTATTGCTTTAATAATTGCTTTACTTTTCATATAGATTGCGAGTGCTACTAAAGACATGACAGTAATCAAAATTCAATATGGTGACAACCGGACGTCATAATGAAATAGAGAAAAAAAAGTTGACAAACTATCTTAAATTACTATGTATCATTGAATAGATATTTGAAAATTCAATATGGTGACAACCGGACGTCATAATGAAATAGAGAAAAAAAAGTTGACAAACTATCTTAAATTACTATGTATCATTGTAACATGTTAAATCATGACTCCAGGTTAGATTTTTGTTATGGATCTCGATTAAATAAAATCTATTGGGTACAACGCCATCTGGCGAGGAGCAGCGTCTTTTCTATTAGATCAAGTTGTGTTTTCTCCGTATCTGAAAACCAGAAGCCGAGTTTGTAAAAAACGCCGAACTCCACCGCGCGTGCGCCACTTTCTTCGTTAAAGGAATAATGAAAGCTTTTCTTGTTGAAGACAGATTGATAATTTCGCCTATCTAAGAATCAAGAAATAATGGTTGAATTTGCCTCTGCGAGTGAAAGGGAAAGTTTTCATCTACTGTCTCAAAATAGATAAAATGGTTAATCCACGCAGCGACAGCTAGCTACAAGTGGCGTGAACTAGAAGAAAGGTGGAAACTAAGTGGAGATCTCTGTCGGCAAGTAGCGAGCTTCTTAGTGTTGCTATTAATAATTGACGTTCCAGGAATATTTCGGGCTCTGAATAACTTTGGAAGAGGAACGGCTTGTTTAAAAATCCAGAATAGGTCGCATCTTTAAGTTGGCTAACAAATAATAATTACAGAATGGAGCGTTTGATATGTCGAAAATAATTTAAATCTAGAAATCGCTTGCGATGGTCACACCATGGAAGGTTTTGACATAATGCAAAAATCACGTCAAAGTTCCAGAGAAATTCTTTTTTTTCTATGGACTTGTTCGAGTAAACACCGGATGCTGGCTGATATGTACCAAATCTGGCTGGAGGACAGTGACCAGTATTACTAGGCCGACAAGGTCTACTTTACGAAGCAAATGACAGAGTTAGTTCTGGATTTTTCGAGATAACCGGAAGTTCAAGATCTCAGTAGAATGCTACTCGAAGTTGCAAAACAAGATAGTATATATACAAGTGAGAAGCCTGTGGATTGGATTTTGATTTCGGACGTAAAACTGAATTGTGCATTCATAGTTGGCACGTGATAGATTCGGCGCAGGCGGCAGAAAAATACGCAGTTTCTCTTGTGTGAACAAAACGACCGAGGCACGCTGTCCAGAACGAAGCTACCCTGTTACAGGCGAAATAAGTATACGAGTGCAAAGGCCAGGTTAGTGTGTTTACCCGTGACTTCAGTTTTGAACCAACGAAATATCTGTTTAGATTTTGCACCGCGTCTATCTAAGGCGGGCATCTCGAGACACATTTGAACACGAAGGAACGTGGGTTTCAGGTTATATCGTGCATCTACGGTCGGCTATTGTCGTCACCACTGCGAGCTGCTGTGCGCGATCACCCGGGGCTCACCACCGTTCGTGGAAGAAGCCGGTCTACGAGGGACTCCAGAAGGACTCCAACGCACCACCTGTCCAGTAGAAGATATCACCACCGTTCGTGGTCAAGCAGTAGGAGCTGATCGAGTGGAGTAAGGAGGCGTTCCGCGGCGGTACGCGAGACGACGATACGGCGTCCCAGGAAGCTTCCAGGTTGGTCCACTCCAAATCATTTTGAGTCAGAGAGCTACGGTAGCGAGGGAAGCTTTCGCCTACTTCTGGGTTAATATATTGTTGAAAGATACTTTCTGTTATTATCTAGATATTTTCTGATATTATCTAGATACTTTCTGTTTATTTTCTGTTTTACTTCTGTTTACTTTCTATTTTAGAGTTTGATTTCCCTCTGGGAAACACAATCATACACACACACACTCTGTTTGCACTAGTTCTCTTTTAATTTAAAACATTCTATGGCAAAGACAAGAATATTCCGTTGCGTTGTGACCAATACATGTTAATCTGCTGAGCACAGACTCTCTAAGTTTTATTGGCCTAGGATTCTCCAGTACTATAGTAAATTCATATCATACAGGCCGAAGTTATGTACTAAAATTTATATGTTAGAGGAAATTGTAATCATATTTGAGAATTTTGAGTTTTGAGTATTAAGTTAGAAATATTTCCTATTATAAGATCTTGCTGTTTAGAATTATTTTGATGCAGAACAAACTAAATTAAGTGTAAAATATTTCTTTTTGAATTCCTCAGTAAAGGGGAGAGTACCATTATTCGATAACTCATGTGTGCTTTTTCTATTTTTTGTAATAAAGCCCTTTGTTATTGAATTTACCATCTTGTTTTAATTCCTCGCCTTTACCTGAGAAGGAGGTCCGTTTCCTTAGCCGGGCAACGGTCTTTCAATGGCGCCCAACTGAATAAATTCACATATTTTTTTTCATATTTTACATATATTTTTTTTCATTTATTTTTTCTCTTACAAACTGGCGCTCAGGTACAGTGGCGTTCAATGTAAATTTCTTGGTTTTTTCTGCATCATATATCAGAGAGGATTTCTTGTAATAGATAATAGGCACAACGCTTAAAAATAATTACAAGCAAACAGGTGTTACAGGTGTTTACATGAAAGTATCTTCCAACTGCCCCGTGGTCACGTGTAATATTACTGTGTGAAACTAAACTATAATATCTCTTTGTGTGTTGAACCTATAATACTGTTTGTGTTATTTTGAAATCTTGGTATGTTATTTGACTGTCTTAGGAAAAATATTATGTGTATTTAATGGTGATTCATGTGTAATTGATAGTATTTTTTTTTTCTATCATTGGATTATGTATTGGTGTGATATTTAAAACAGTATAGATCCGTTAGTAGAGTGACTTTTACTTTGTAGGTAGATATGTACCATTTTATTGCAAGTGTGTCACAACACAACAGATATTTTTTTATATATTGTTTGACATATCGGTTCCAAAACATTGTAGAACAATTTAATTACACAAAACACATAAACACATTTTTCCTTCTGTTCATTGTATTTTAGGGTTCGCTCAAAACATTTGTGAGGTTCCGTAGATATTTTTTTAATCGATTGGTAGTAGATTTTATTAGGATTTAATTTACCTTTTGTTCATTGTATTTTAGGGTTCAGTAAAATATATGTGAGGTTCTGTAGTTTTTTTTTTTTTTTTGATCGTTTATTAGTGTTTTTTTAGGATTTCATTATTTTTTAGCACAACAGTTTGCAGTAGCACAAATAGAGCACGCCTAATGACGCTATATTCTTTTTTTAAAGATGAGCAGATTTAGTAGGGTTCTATTTGTTTGGCAGGTTTTAAAGTCAACAACCACAAAGACAAGTCCGTCAATTCAAAATCCATAAAGCGGTGATTGGGGGTTAGTGCCGTTCTAAATCTACCTCTATTGTGAAGCATTGAACAATTTCAGGTTCATTGCTTATGTCCAGTTTTGTTTTAGTTAGGTTGTGATGTTTTCGTTTGGTTAAATAGATAAGGTTTGTCTATTTTATTTTTTAGTTCCATCGGCTAAATCTTTTATTAAATTTTTGTAATTGTTGATATTTGGTAACTTTTTTTTTACAGTTAGTAACAGTTTTTTTTTTTTTTTTTTAGATAGAATGGAACTTTGTACATAAGTATATACAGGCTGTCGAAGTTTTGAGGCACATTTTTATGCGCCATTATGGTACCGGTGATGACTTGGAGAAGTTTTTTGATCATGAATTGTGGACAACACATTGATCATCCTTTTGTGGATATTGTTGCGTTCGGGTAATGAATAAAGTTAATCCATACACAACATATCTTATACTTTTCAGACCTTAGTGGTATTGGAGATGTCGGTAGATGTTATAAGAGCTGAGGACAGCTCCATATTTTCAGAGGAGGGGTAGGGCCGCTTGTGCTTTCTCTCGCTCACCTCTCATTGTCAGCGTACGATACACATATTTTGCGTATATACATGAAGAATGACTAATCAGAGAGTGTTTTTGTTTTGGTGATCGTATATTATGGGATACATAATGATCGTTTTTTATAGATTCTGTCGTGTTCGGAAAATCGGTGGGGTGGTGCCGGTTACGACGGATCTGGTTTTTTTTTGCACGCCCTAGTGGTGTGACAAATTTTGTAGCACATATGTTTATGCGCGAATTTCAGGCAAGAATAACCTTAGCCGGGTTAGACTGATGGCCGGATACACGGGTGCGGATGACAACACCTGAACTAAAGAAGCCTGGGTCAAAACATGGATTTTTCATGAAGGTTTTTTGTGGAGAGTATAGACTAACCCTGGACCGCATGAGGTTGCGTGAACATCTGTCCTGGGGAAGGCTCATTACTAGGAGATGATTACTGGAGTAATAGAGAAAGAAAGATTTTATGGGTAGTCCAATTATTATTTTTTAGGTTTATTTTTGGTGTTTTTTTTTTGTTGTATTGTTATTAGCTGGCGAGTTTTTAGGATAAAATAGGTTTGGATTCTTAGGTTTTTGATTTTTGTTCTAGGTTTAGCTCAGCCAACTTACTATTTTTGTGTTAGAATATAGGATTAGCCCGGACGTGACAGGAATTTTTTTTGAGGTGTAGAACATTGGTCCTGGCAGTTGGAATAAAAAAGGAATGGCAATCTCGATAAGGTAAAAATGTATAGAATTGGGGTAATCACTCATGTGATATTTACTAAACGATTTAAAGTACATTATTTGTGTCAATGTTTGGCATGTTACTTTGATCGAAATTTAACAGTAAACTTTAGAGACTGGCTAGGTAGTTGGATATTTTGTTCAGGCATATTATGTTATTTTATTTAGAAACATATTTGATCCTAGTCCAGCATGTTATTTTTTTTTGTTTTTATCAAACGAGCGCAGAGGCGGTTTAGACTGGTGACCTCTTTAAACTCAAGCCTAGAAACTAGTTAACCAAACAGAGGCGGTTTTTTCTGGTGACCTCTATAAATGAAAAGCCTAAAACCAGTAAAAGCGCGAAGAGGCGGATTTCCTGGTAACCTCTATAATAAAAAGCCTAATTACCAGTAACAGAAATTCTAAAGCGGGTTTTCCACTCAACTTTTCTTTACAAGGGGATAGGGGGTATGAATGTTTTACCAAATGTAGCATAAGTCCCAACAGCTAAATGTTCGGTACTGTGTCTATATAGGTTTTTTAAAAGGAAAGTGAATGCTCACAATTAGGTGTGTAGCAGGACTTATGGTATGAAAGAAGGATATATAGCGACTTACTTACTGACTATACCAGATTTGTAGTGATTGATTTTTGTCAGAGATTTTGTAAATAAAAGGAGTGCAATGTAAATGTATAAATTTTTTAGTTTCCACAAATAGATTCACCCGAATAGATTGGCATTATAACAAAATGATTAGGAAACATATAAGAGGAAATATGCTAAATTAGAGATCTTGATAAATATATTGTACCCGGTTGAAATGTCACATGAATGAAGGAGGGACTTAGTGCATAGGTTAATTTCTTTTTTTTTTATTTAATTTTTTTTTTAGAATGGTTTGTTGGTAAAATTTTAGTTCCAGGATTGAAATTATTGTTAACTTTTGGCCTGCGCCTGCAGCAGTGAACTTAGAACTGCGATATTCTGTTGGGGAATTTGGTCATATTCTTTTGTTTTCATTCTTCGTTAAAGTTTGCGTTTCAGAGTTTGTTTGATTCAATATATTTTGTTTGGGGATTTACAATATACCCAAAAAGGTCCAGGAAGTTTTTTTTTGGTTTCCACATTGTCAATGAGATTTTTTGTAGTCTGGTTCTGTTTGCTTTTAAATCTCTTATTGAAATAGTTCCAGTGACTGTTATCGCTGAGGGCAGCGAGTGTTTCACATTGGCATGTGAAACTTTGGCAGGAGAGGGTGTATTGTAACATGTTAAATCATGACTCCAAGTTAGATTTTTGTTATGGATCTCGATTAAATAAAATCTATTGGGTACAACGCCATCTGGCGAGGAGCAGCGTCTTTTCTATTAGATCAAGTTGTGTTTTCTCCGTATCTGAAAACCAGACGCCGAGTTTGTAAAAAACGCCGAACTCCACCGCGCGTGCGCCACTTTCTTCGTTAAAGGAATAATGAAAGCTTTTCTTGTTGAAGACAGATTGATAATTTCGCCTATCTAAGAATCAAGAAATAATGGTTGAATTTGCCTCTGCGAGTGAAAGGGAAAAGTTTTCATCTACTGTCTCAAAATAGATAAAATGGTTAATCCACGCAGCGACAGCTAGCTACAAGTGGCGTGAACTAGAAGAAAGGTGGAAACTAAGTGGAGGTCTCTGTCGGCAAGTAGCGAGCTTCTTAGTGTTGCTATTAATAATTGACGTTCCAGGAATATTTCGGGCTCTGAATAACTTTGGAAGAGGAACGGCTTGTTTAAAAATCCAGAATAGGTCGCATCTTTAAGTTGGCTAACAAATAATAATTACAGAATGGAGCGTTTGATATGTCGAAAATAATTTAAATCTAGAAATCGCTTGCGATGGTCACACCATGGAAGGTTTTGACATAATGCAAAAATCACGTCAAAGTTCCAGAGAAATTCTTTTTTTTGTATGGACTTGTTCGAGTAAACACCGGATGCTGGCTGATATGTACCAAATCTGGCTGGAGGACAGTGACCAGTATTACTAGGCCGACAAGGTCTACTTTACGAAGCAAATGACAGAGTTAGTTCTGGATTTTTCGAGATAACCGGAAGTTCAAGATTTCAGTAGAATGCTACTCGAAGTTGCAAAACAAGATAGTATATATACAAGTGAGAAGCCTGTGGATTGGATTTTGATTTCGGACGTAAAACTGAATTGTGCATTCATAGTTGGCACGTGATAGATTCGGCGCAGGCGGCAGAAAAATACGCAGTTTCTCTTGTGTGAACAAAACGACCGAGGCACGCTGTCCAGAACGAAGCTACCCTGTTACAGGCGAAATAAGTATACGAGTGCAAAGGCCAGGTTAGTGTGTTTACCCGTGACTTCAGTTTTGAACCAACGAAATATCTGTTTAGATTTTGCACCGCGTCTATCTAAGGCGGGCATCTCGAGACACATTTGAACACGAAGGAACGTGGGTTTCAGGTTATATCGTGCATCTACGGTCGGCTATTGTCGTCACCACTGCGAGCTGCTGTGCGCGATCACCCGAGGCTCACCACCGTTCGTGGAAGAAGCCGGTCTACGAGGGACTCCAGAAGGACTCCAACGCACCACCTGTCCAGTAGAAGATATCACCACCGTTCGTGGTCAAGCAGTAGGAGCTGATCGAGTGGAGTAAGGAGGCGTTCCGCGGCGGTACGCGAGACGACGATACGGCGTCCCAGGAAGCTTCCAGGTTGGTCCACTCCAAATCATTTTGAGTCAGCGAGCTACGGTAGCGAGGGAAGCTTTCGCCTACTTCTGGGTTAATATATTGTTGAAAGATACTTTCTGTTATTATCTAGATATTTTCTGATATTATCTAGATACTTTCTGTTTATTTTCTGTTTTACTTCTGTTTACTTTCTATTTTAGAGTTTGATTTCCCTCTGGGAAACACAATCATACACACACACACTCTGTTTGCACTAGTTCTCTTTTAATTTAAAACATTCTATGGCAAAGACAAGAATATTCCGTTGCGTTGTGACCAATACATGTTAATCTGCTGAGCACAGACTCTCTAAGTTTTATTGGCCTAGGATTCTCCAGTACTATAGTAAATTCATATCATACAGGCCGAAGTTATGTACTAAAATTTATATGTTAGAGGAAATTGTAATCATATTTGAGAATTTTGAGTTTTGAGTATTAAGTTAGAAATATTTCCTATTATAAGTTCTTGCTGTTTAGAATTATTTTGATGCAGAACAAACTAAATTAAGTGTAAAATATTTCTTTTTGAATTCCTCAGTAAAGGAGAGAGTACCATTATTCGATAACTCATGTGTGCTTTTTCTATTTTTTGTAATAAAGCCCTTTGTTATTGAATTTACCATCTTGTTTTAATTCCTCGCCTTTACCTGAGAAGGAGGTCCGTTTCCTTAGCCGGGCAACGGTCCTTTCATCATTGAATAGATATTTGAAAATACAATATGGCGACAACCGGACGTCATAATGAAATAGAGAAAAAAAAGTTGACAAACTATCTTAAATTACTATGTATCATTGAATAGATATTTGAAAATTCAATATGGTGACAACCGGACGTCATAATGAAATAGAGAAAAAAAAGTTGACAAACTATCTTAAATTACTATGTATCATTGAATAGATATTTGAAAATTCAATATGGTGACAACCGGACGTCATAATGAAATAGAGAAAAAAATATTACTATGTGTCATTGAATAGATATTTGAAAATCATCTTTAGGTTACCCTTATTATTTTTCATTTCGTATTACCATTTTATAACGATTTAAAGTTGGTTAGCAACCATTTACACTTAAATGTTTGCGTCTATTTAGTTTTGTTTGCAGTCTGTTTTATAGCACATTTATTTGAGTCAAGCAGGTCGCTCGCCTGATGGTAAGAGTCACGCCTGTCTAGAACAGTAGCAGTGCCAACCAGAACTTTGGTTACAAAATCTTGCGCGTCACTGCACTGCGCTCGTCACTGTGCCGGGCAATGAGACTTAAAAACCAATGACTCAACATTGGTTTTTAAGTCTCATTGCCCTGCACTTATTCGCTATGCCACACGCAACTTCTTGCAGAAAACGTGTGACGTCATTACGACAATGCACGAACAATTCAACGAAGATACCAATATATAAAAGTTACGTTGTCTGTTTATTTTTTTGTTTGGGGAGCTTTCATGCGATAACTGCTGGACGGATTTTGATGAAATTTGGAATGGAGATAGCTTATACCCTGGAAATAAACTTAGGATACTTTGTGTCCCGAAAAATGGTAATTCGCCACGGGAAAACTAGAAAATGTAGATTACTCGCTGTAAGGAATGGTTGTCATGGAAATTAAATAACAAATCTGTCAAAACACATCAAGAGCATTGCTGCTATACCTACTTTTGCATTGGTTTTTTATATCCTAGAAGAATATAGGATGCTTTTTTTCGCGATAAACAGTAGTCCGCGCGGACGAAGTCGCGGGTGGGAAAGCTAGAAGAATAAGATCCAGTATATTCGCACGAAACACAGAAATGTTTACACACTACTGCTTGGCGGTTGAATATCTGACAGAGGTGTGGTACTTCCCCAGGCGGACTCTTGCGTAAGAGGCCTACTACTACAAAACAATCTACAGTATATGTGATACGTATGATCAATCAGTAAGTCTTGTAATTAATGCGGATGGAACATCATCAACCCCCGTTGCTTGTGTGTAATGTAGGTCAATGCCAATCGTCGACTACTATCCACAACAATATGTATATAAAAGTGAAACGTTGTCGGTTTGTTTAGGAAGTTTTAAAGCAATAACGGCTGGACGGATCTTGATGAAATTTGGAATGGAGATAGCTTATGGAATAAAACATAGAATACTTTTTATCCCGGAAAATGGGAAGTTTCCACGGAACACTGGAAAATGTTGATTACTCGCTGTAAGAACCGGTTGCCATGGAAACGAAATAAGTTTGTCAAAAAACATCATGAGCGTTGGTGCTATACTTTTGCATTGGTTCTTAATATCCTAGACGAACATAGGATGCTTTTTGCACGACTGCCCAAAAAAAGGAGTGTTATGTTTTTAGCATTCATGTATGTTTGTTTGTATATGAGTTTATTTATTCCACCATAACTTTTAAATGCCTGAACAGATTTATACGTATGGTATCATTAGAATCCTTACATCCCTCCGAGTAACATAGGCTATACATTTTTTTTGAAAACATTCAATATGGCGGCATTATGGCACCATCTTCAAATCCGAAAGAAAATATGACCTTCGAAGTTTACAATATGAAAGAAAGATAGACGTTTATTGTGCACAAACAACATACATGGTACTTAAGATATAAATGTAAAACATGTAGGTACATAACTGAATGAACATTAATGCTTACGTTGTGCACAAAAGGAGCGAGTCCAGCATAAATGCTGCGAAGACAAGTCTCGCAGCGCTGGTTTTCAACTCGGTAGTTATCTTAATATGTTATTTCCAATCTCCGCGATCCTTATAGTATTATAGAACTGGCTAACTAGGTACTTACGTGGGTATAAAAAATAAAATATATTATTACTACAATATTTCTGTAGTATGACGCATTGTAAGAAAGAACTTAAAAACATATTAAGAAAGTGGGTAGGTATAAACCTACTTTATGTTGGTTTTATTCAATATATTAAACTGAAAATATATGCATATCAAAATAATGCATAGCGTATCAAATTGAAGGTCTTGATAAGCACATTCCAACAATGTATAATTTATAATTGATAGATTCAGGCGTTACTTTGCGGATATCCATATTTAAAAAATCATTTGTTTGTATTGATGTCAGACGTTTGGTATTTGGATCGAGGTATATGTTTTTTTATTGTGTTTTTATATTATATGTATATGAATATATGTGTTTCGATACTTGTATTTGGGTAGGGTTTGTTTAGCTTGGGGTTTTTTTTATTTTTTTATTGTGTATATATATTTATATATATTATTTGTATATAAGTGTTTTTTCTGGTCTCCAGGCCTTATCTTTAATTTCATTTATATTTTTCATTAGTTCAATTTTGGGTAGGGTTTTGTTTAGCGCCCCAGTTTTAATTTTACCATTTATCATTTGTCTGACTTACAGTTTTGGCGGAAGTAAGCTACATATTTTTATTTTGTTCATTTTAAATGTATAATTTATTAACAAAAGCTCTTTTTTGGCCGAGCATTTATTTTTTTGTGTTTTTTTAGCTTCTAAGCTAGTTATTTCGCGATAAACTGAACGAAGGCCGCGTGGACGATGTCGTAGGCGAAAGCTAGTATATAGACAATAAATTTTAATGTAAAATCATCAAGTTTGCAATAAGTAAGGTAATATTGCAACAGAACTACAAGTATCAGTAACAGTACAACGTGGTACAATGGTTTCGTCACATTATTGAACTAAAACGACAGAATAAATAATAGTACTAAATCCTACACGCAAACGCAAGACCCAGTTCGAGTTTTCGTATATATTTTATTTTTTCGTATATATTCATTACGTGATAATACGAGTTTTTCGGACACCTTTGGCGTTTATATGAAGAATTGGTTTACACGTACTAACGACGACACGCGCAGAGTATAAATAATACTACTACCTACCTATCAACAAGCGTTCATATTTTGCACTTGGAATTAGTTAGGTATTCTGTTTTACAGTTGTACCTATGAATCAGAGTTTCTCAAAATATAGGGCGTGCCTAATCAGGGGGCGTAATGTTCGAAAAGGGAGCGCGGCATCTCCAAAAATAAACTGTGTTTTGTTATAATTATGTTGTTGGTAAAATAAAAAGAGGTTTTTATGCCCACAAATTCCTTGATTGTTATCAAATCAAGGTATTTGCTGGACGCTATCATAATAACTGCTATTATTCCTAATTTCTACAAGGAAGCACTACGTGCGTATCATATATCATTAAAGATAGACGCCCAAAAAAAAAAAACAAGTATATTTTTTTTACATAGTTTTTTTTTATTTTTAAATATTTAAAGATAAACTTATCTCATTAATATCTTCAATATTATGCTTAAATTTTTTTTTTTTTTTATATTATTTTTACCTTTATGTGTTATCATGGTATTTCATAGCTCTTCAGAATAAAAAAAATATACACGGTGTACTTGTGGTGTCAAATAAAGTGTTAATCTATTATCTATCTATCTATAGACTGCACAATAAAAATGATCTCTTCTGTACATTACTTTAAAGCCATAAATTCACCAATTGGTAAAACAAGTACAGCCACGGACTAGCACTAATTATACCTAATATTTTGTTTTAGTTGAAATACGATTCAATCTTTTGTTTACTTACATTCATCAACATCTTACCAACGTCTTACATCAGGACCGTGTCGTTTTACTCTAAAAGCCAAGGGGGCGCATTAAATTAAGAGGGGAGTGGATGCCAGACCACTCCACCGCAAAGCGTGACACAGAAGTTGCACGCCAATATTTAAATTTTGGCTACCGGCTCAAGGGCACACAGGAGGACAAACCTCAGCCTGGATTACGGGGATCGAACTTACCATCCATGGATCGCTAGTCTTAGTAGTGATCCAGGGGGGCCTGACAAAATGGCTAGAAGCCCTCTGATTAACTAAACGTGACCACCGATTCGGAATACAACCTTCGAGAAGAATTCAATAAGAAATTCGGAAGCGAATAACTGATTATTTAACTATAACGGGACCTTCGACCTGGCCGGCGAGGTCAGCGTCTGTGTCTAAGTGTGTTGTTATCCCCTGACGGGTTGTCAGAGGAGGTAGGATTGGGCGAGGGCATCGCCGCCAGTTCTTTGGCTGCGATGGCGTCGTCCTGATCGCTCAAGATATCTCGAGTGCGTCTACGGAGGGGCAGGGGGGCTGCCATATCGGTCGAGTCTGTCGAGTATAGTTCGCACTTCGGAGAGCGCGTATGGTAAAACTTTGGGAGCCCTTGGTCTATAACAAATGTTAAAGAACCGTACCTCAGCAATGACAGTGTTGTTAGTCTCGTACACCCAATCCTGACACTCTTCCAGCATTCCATTGAAGCTCTCATTGGTGCAAGCTGAGCCCAGGACGTAGTCTCCGCGTAGCACAGGCTTGGAGCACCTGTCGATTGAGGAGTTGGGCCACCAGGCGGATTCGAAGGTGGTATTTAGGTCTTCGCATTCTGGGATGCGACATCTGGAAAACGAGCGCAGTCACATTTTATAGGCCCAGTAAATTACATGTTTGGCCTGGTATCTTTAAATGACTAAAGTTATATGCAGATGCAGTTTATGTGATGATTTTCTATCTCAAGATAGGTACTACATTTTGAAAATGCGGAGGTTTGGATAGTTACCTAACGGTGCGAAGGGACCAAACATCGTGTTTGTGATGTAATTAGTGTTGAATTGATATCGTTAATTTACCAACACGATTTAAATTTAACTATGTTTTTGACGAAACAAAGTGTTCGTAACGTTCGTTATGAACGAAACAGAGGAAAGACGGCGTTTATCAATAGGTAAGTAAGTACGTCAGAGTCAATGTTACCAAAGTAGTATTTATGACAAGCTGTGCCCGCGGCTTCGCTCGCGTGGTCATTTCTCAAGGTTAAAAGTACTCTATGTGCTATTCCAAGACCTATAAAAAAAGAACATTTGATCAAAATTTCTTCAGCCATTTCACATAAGATAGGTGCATAGGCGAACTTAATGCTAGCAAGCATTATCTTCCAGTTAACATACAGACAAACAGAAATGATTTACAAATAAATCCTGTGCAGTAGCTTATTTTAAGTAACCTAGACATTTTTTTATCATTACCTGCTTTTTACAGACTTTGTCGTAATTATTGCTTTTATAAGTATAAATATTTATTACTACAAAATTAACATAACTTTGGACCCCTATCCTGCAGGAAAACTTTATTTTTTCGGAATAAAAAGAATCCTCAATTTTAGCATATAAACATGTATAAACATGTCTGTATCAAGTTGCATCAAAATCCGCCCATTAGTTTCAGCGCGATACGTGTACTTTTAAATAACTTTCAACCAATATCCTGCGGGAACCCTTTAATTTTTCGGGATGAAAAGTATCCAGTGTTCCACTTTGTAGTATGAACTCAAATCAAAATTTCCAGTTGAATTAATTTATTAGTTTCGGCGTGATGCGCGGTCAAGATACTGCTGACAGACAGACAAAAATGAAAAAAAAAGTCTTGGCTTCATGATAGAATATATAGTCCACCAAAAAATATTTTATTTTTCTTCAACATTTTCATAACTTTGGACTCCTATCGCGCAGGAACCCTTTACTTTTTCGGGATACAAAGTATCCTCAATTTTAACCTATGATATAAACTGTGACTGCTGAGTTGCATTAAAATCCGTTTAGTAGCTTCAGCGTGATACGTGTTCATTTAAATAACATTCAACCCCTATCCTGCGGAAACCCTTTAAGTTTTCGAGATGAAAAGTATCCTATGTCCAATCTCGGAGTATGAACTCAAATCATGCCAAGTTTTATTTGAATTCATTCAATAGTTTTGGCGTAATGCGTGGCCAAGATACATACAGACAGACAGAGACAAAATGAAAAAAAAAAACTAAATATCTTCAATGTACAGAATTGGACCTGTTACAGTTTTATTATAAGTATAGATATAGGTACTCGTAATAGTAATATTTACTCTGAGGTAAATACCTATCTGCCATATCATATTTTGAGGTATTCTTTAGTCAATTTTTTTTAGAGTCGCAGAATAAATAATAGGTACAATGCATGTTTACCAAGAAAAACGTATCTGATTATTAGACACCGGATTATAAAGATTTGCATGTTTGCATGTAACTTAATATTTTCAGCGTTTTTGCTTAATTTATCACTTTTCTGCCAATTGTGTTTATATCCGTAAAAATTCTCGCGAAGAGTTCGACGATGCGAAGGGTTTCCCTAAATGTGGCATGGGTCGAGAGCAGAGAGAATTCTAGCAACATGCACGGCACTATAGAAGAATTGAAATCTAAAATATTCCTCTGTAAGTTCTTGGAAATTGTAGAGAAAATTATCTAAATAATAGATTGACACTTTTCCAAGTACAATATCGGAAAAGATCCGTTGTAAGTTGGATGCTGACGCTGAGCAACTATGAAAATTAATGCATAAACGATATCTTTCGACATGGCGCCTAATTTTAAGTTCTGTCGCTAAACGTTAACGCTTACTGACGTTTCTTAAGTGTCCAATGACTTCGGTTGGCATCACACCACAGATTTGAGAACAAAGGGTTGGCATAGGTAGATCGTTTTCGGACTAAACAATAATACTGAAAAAAATATGATAAAAATATAAGAAAATGTAGGAAATACTAGAGGAAATCCGGTATAATGTGTAGTCACAAAAATTATGCGTGATTTTACGTATATGACATTGTATGTTTGATATTTATGATATAAAAAAAATATATTTTGACTAAAGAAAATAAGAAAAAAAAACATTACGATAGTGCATATTTGGAGCTAAATTTAAAAAAAAACCTGAAATACGTATATGTAAAGCTTTTATAGAGCATATTTGCATGCATAGATAGATAGATAGATGATAGATAACTCTTTATTGCACTACAAACTTAAATTATAGCACATCAACATTAACCTTACATTAGAAAGCGAGAACATGAACATTAATGAACGACAGTGTGCATGCATAATCCGATGACTATTGCTTATATTGATTTACTTACCGATAATTTAGATCTCCAGCCGTAAAAATATAATTAATATTGATCATATTGATAAAAACGGCAGGCAAACACAAAAGCACGAATTGTATAACTTGATATTTTCCAAATTTTTCGAGCACATTAGAAATGTCACATACTTGGGAACGTTGTTCCGTATGTTTTGTTTCTTTCGCCATTTTTAGTTCTCTTATAAACTTGGCTTTTTAAATATTATGATTTAATTATTTTAGTAAATACGTAGTGTACAATTAAGTGCCTAAATTAGTGTCAACTTTTACATTGTGAAACAATTTAAGAGATATTCACGTCATAATAAATATAGGGATATTATATTATGTGATGAGGTACAAATTCACTCCGGTGCGGTCTATATTACAATGAGATAATTGAAGAAAATGTAAATAGGTATTCATCTGACAATGCTTGAATAGATTAATGATAGACCAAGAGCTAGCGCCTAGCTATACATACTTAAACACCAATGTAATATTATTTCTCAACACTTCTACTATAGTTCGGAAACTTCGTTCACTAATATCGCTGCTCTTGAAGGTATATACAGTACATAAGGTACAGCATCAGTTCCAATATGCTGCCCTGCGGCAATCCAGACATGGTTTCGACAAACAACTGTTCAAAATTACCTTTTCGGAGGAGGGGACTGTGTAGGACATTTTATCACGTATTAACTTATTCGGTCATAGTTAGCTGTTTATTTTAAGAAGTCTAGAGCCTTGTCCATACAAAAAAAAAACACTTATCTATCCCTAAATATTATTCGATTTCAAATATATTTTTTGCATGATTTTATTCCTTAATTAACGTATGTCTTCGTTTTTAATATTTTCAATAAATTCAAAGTTGTAAGCACCTTAACTGGCGGATTTATGCGATGAAACTATCATAAATTAAAAATGCTGTTTTTCAAAAACAAAAAGCTTACTTAAACTAAATGAAACTTATAAGCGTAGAATGTATTCTATCCAAACAATTGAAACTAATAACAAAAAAATAAACTACAATTTAGGGGGTAGGATGTGCTTTCCCCAAATACACCAATTCTATCAAAAACTGTACTATACGACCAGCAACTCTCTCTATCGCTCATATAAGGAATCGGGGGAGGGAGGAGATAGCAATTACTAAATACCTACTTTGCGAAGATCTCGTCAAGCAACAGCCTCTTAACAGCAACTTTACGTATTCGTGAGTCAGCGAAGCTTCGTGGAATCAACGAATGAAATAACTACATATTTTCAGCCAGGTTCTATGCTATAGCTATGTAGAATGCTATATAGCTGCTATATAGCAATATAGCATTATCATCCTACGAACCTGCTGTATAGCATCATTGTAATGACTGTGGGTAGGACATCTCATTAACACCTAGTTTGGCAATATCATATAGGTTTTAAGTAGTTTAGTAGTCGACATTCACGTCGCGACGCGATCTTCGCTAAGGAATTTCTTCTTAATCTTTAGTTTCTGTGTTATTGTGTATATTATGATCTTACTTTATTATTATGAGCTCAGTTACTCGAAATAAATGTTTTTTTTTTTTTTTTTTTAATGAGGTATTTAATAAATGTATTGCTATCTGATCTCCTCCCCCCGATCCCCTATACGAGCGATAGAGAGGGTAGCTGGTCGTGAGAATAGTACAGTATTATGGTGAAATCTGTTATTGTTAGTGTCAATCGCTTGAATAGTGTTTCATTCCTTACAGGTTTTTTTTAGAATACCTTTTTTATTTGTCATAGTTTCAGCGCAAATAAAACTCAAGTTAAGGTGTTTATAAATTAAAAGTTACAGAAAAATTTAAGACGTTAAGTGAAGTGAATTAACAGCAAATCCATTTCATCATCATCATCATCATCATCATGTCAGCCTTTAGAAGTCCACTGCTGAACATAGGCCTCCCCCAAAGAGCACCATGACAAGCGATCTTGTGCCACCTCCATCCACCGACTTCCTGCGATGGCTACAATGTCGTCGGTCCATCGTGTGGGGGGTCTCCCCATACTTCGCTTGCTTGTTCGTGGTCGCCATTCGAGAACCTTTATTCCCCAGCGGATCTCGGTTCTGCGAACTATATGGCCTGCCCATTGCCACTTCAACTTGCAAACTCTAAAAGATATGTCGGTGACCTTTGTTTTTCTACGGATTTCCTCATTTTTGATTCTATCACGTAGTGTAACACCGAACATAGCTCTCTCCATTGCACGCTGCGCAACTCTGAGCTTGTGTATGAGACCAATAGTTAGCGACCATGTCTCAGTGCCGTATGTCATCACTGGCAACACGCACTGATTATAAACTTTCGTCTTCAGGCTCTGCGGTATAATCTATAATATGTAGTTAGACATATAGCCTCGAGGTTTTTTTTTGTGGGCAATGATGAGTACCTACTATAAACATGTAGTGTAGTAACTATATGGCCTGCCCATTGCCATTTCAACTTGCAAACTCTGAGAGCTATGTCGGTAACCTTCGTTCTTCTATGGATTTACTATTTTATTTTTTTATTAAGTTGGATAATAGTTAGTGGTAGATACCTAAGTGTTTTTTCTTTTTGTATGGACCAGGGAACTATAGACTCTCTTCCTAAGTCTCCTTGAAAAATACAACAGTGAATTTGCCCCTCCACATCTTCACGTCCGCCGCCGCGTCGCCTAAACTATATTTATACATAGTCACAGAATAAATAATAGTGCAAGACCTAATCACGAGACGGCAGATAACAAACTCTAGATTACACATGTATTTGAATTACGAGTAAAACAGTCTGCTGTTACGTGACAGTTAGGTAAGCCATGCTGTAATAATAGGATTTCCAAGGTTCTTTAAACTTCACTGATACGTCAACTGCAAGGGCAAAAAGAAAAAAATATCTAATGGAAGCCAGAATCATGTGTACGCAACCAGATCTTATTTGGCCAAAGGACTTACTGTGGAAGTTCTTTGATTGGAGAGAATGTATTAAGACTATCCGTGAGTATAGTCAGGAGGTTCCTGACTAGGTACTCTGCAGCCCTAGCCACCGGTAGTTTGAGCCCTGATCCGCTGCCGGTGGTACCCTAGGCTTAGGTTTTATAGTAGTTTTGTTCAACCCATCCCAAAAGGAAGCTATACTTGTTTTGATGACGGCAAAGAAGTCGGGAATCCGTGCATCAGTGAACTTGTCCGAGGCGCTGCAACAACGCGACAACGTCACAGGCAACATGCTTTTCTCATAAGATTGCGAAAAGCATTGTATTGCACCCTTAAGGTAAGGTATGACTTTCTAGTGTAATTAGTCCATAACTGGCGCTTGTATAAACACAGAGCTTTAAACAGTGTTGTTTTAACTTCTGTACTACATTTAGAAAATCGGCGAGAAAGCACGTTGCACCTAATGGACAGGTTCCTCCTTTCTTGTTCCATATCTTTGTCATTACTGAGATCCTCTGACAAAATGTGGCCTAGATATTTAAACTGGGTGACGACAACCTTTACCGGTGAACCCTCCAACATTACATTCGATATCCTCTTCAGTCCCCTTGCGGCTCTAAAAACTATCATTTCTATCTTTGCTACGTTACATAAAAGACCGTGCTCCGCAGCGTATCTCTCACAAATTGCTAGAAGCTTTCTTATGCCGCTGATAGAGGCTAAGAAGCACCATATTATCTGCATAACTCAAATTGTTAACTCCGACACTGCCTACCTTTTAGTGGCAGTAGTTCGGTTGATAGTCCAGTGACCGAACTAGTGTAACTTTTCAGTGGTTAATAAGCTGGTACAAAACACCAAACTATTGCTACCCTTTAGTAGCAATAGTTCGGTTGGTAATGCAAAGATTTACATTTGCATAGAAAAACAAATGAACACATCAGAAAAACACGTGAATGTCAGAAAAACAAATGAATTTCAGAAAAACTTAATGTTGGGAAAAGTGACAGATGTCAAAGTGAGAGTTGTGGGAAAGGGTGGGGGAAGGTGGAAAAAATGGGAAAAGTGTGGGTCGGTGATAGTCGGTGAGGGTTGGTGATAGTCGGTGAGGGTTGGTGATAGTCGGTGGTTTGCCCAAGCTGAAACAGAGACGCTTCGCGCTCGCTCGATCAATAAGATATAAGGTAGTCGGAGGCTTCATGCATTTTATTTCCCATTTGACGGGATCAGCTAGAACCTGGCGATCAACTTACTCCTCATGCCTCTGATTGTACCTTATATTTAAAAATCAATAAGATATAAGGTAGTCGGAGGCTTCATGCATTTTATTTCCCATTTGACGGGATCAGCTAGAACCTGGTAAGCAACTTACTCCTCATGCCTATGATTGTACCTTATATTTAAAAATCAATAAGATATAAGGTAGTCGGAGGCTTCATGCATTTTATTTCCCATTTGACGGGATCAACTAGAACCTGGAGAGCAACTTACTCCTCATGCCTATGATTGTACCTTATATTTAAAAATCAATAAGATATAAGGTAGTCGGAGGCTTCATGCATTTTATTTCCCATTTGACGGGATCAGCTAGAACCTGGCGAGCAACTTACTCCTCATGCCTATGATTGTACCTTATATTTAAAAATCTATAAGACATAAGGTAGTCGGAGGCTTCATGCATTTTATTTCCCATTTGACGGGATCAACTAGAACCTGGCGAGCAACTTACTCCTCATGCCTATGATTGTACCTTATATTTAAAAATCTATAAGACATAAGGTAGTCGGAGGCTTCATGCATTTTATTTCCCATTTGACGGGATCAGCTAGAACCTGGCGAGCAACTTACTCCTCATGCCTCTGATTGTACCTTATATTTAAAAATCAATAAGATATAAGGTAGTCGGAGGCTTCATGCATTTTATTTCCCATTTGACGGGATCAGCTAGAACCTGGAGAGCAACTTACTCCTCATGCCTCTGATTGTACCTTATATTTAAAAATCTATAAGATATAAGGTAGTCGGAGGCTTCATGCATTTTATTTCCCATTTGACGGGATCAACTAGAACCTGGAGAGCAACTTACTCCTCATGCCTATGATTGTACCTTATATTTAAAAATCAATAAGATATAAGGTAGTCGGAGGCTTCATGCATTTTATTTCCCATTTGACGGGATCAGCTAGAACCTGGCGAGCAACTTACTCCTCATGCCTATGATTGTACCTTATATTTAAAAATCTATAAGACATAAGGTAGTCGGAGGCTTCATGCATTTTATTTCCCATTTGACGGGATCAACTAGAACCTGGAGAGCAACTTACTCCTCATGCCTATGATTGTACCTTATATTTAAAAATCAATAAGATATAAGGTAGTCGGAGGCTTCATGCATTTTATTTCCCATTTGACGGGATCAACTAGAACCTGGAGAGCAACTTACTCCTCATGCCTATGATTGTACCTTATATTTAAAAATCAATAAGATATAAGGTAGTCGGAGGCTTCATGCATTTTATTTCCCATTTGACGGGATCAACTAGAACCTGGAGAGCAACTTACTCCTCATGCCTATGATTGTACCTTATATTTAAAAATCAATAAGATATAAGGTAGTCGGAGGCTTCATGCATTTTATTTCCCATTTGACGGGATCAGCTAGAACCTGGCGAGCAACTTACTCCTCATCCCTCTGATTGTACCTTATATTTAAAAATCAATAAGGTATAAGGTAGTCGGAGGCTTCATGCATTTTATTTCCCATTTGACGGGATCAACTAGAACCTGGAGAGCAACTTACTCCTCATGCCTCTGATTGTACCTTATATTTAAAAATCAATAAGATATAAGGTAGTCGGAGGCTTCATGCATTTTATTTCCCATTTGACGGGATCAGCTAGAACCTGGAGAGCAACTTACTCCTCATGCCTCTGATTGTACCTTATATTTAAAAATCAATAAGATATAAGGTAGTCGGAGGCTTCATGCATTTTATTTCCCATTTGACGGGATCAACTAGAACCTGGAGAGCAACTTACTCCTCATGCCTCTGATTGTACCTTATATTTAAAAATCAATAAGATATAAGGTAGTCGGAGGCTTCATGCATTTTATTTCCCATTTGACGGGATCAACTAGAACCTGGAGAGCAACTTACTCCTCATGCCTCTGATTGTACCTTATATTTAAAAATCAATAAGATATAAGGTAGTCGGAGGCTTCATGCATTTTATTTCCCATTTGACGGGATCAGCTAGAACCTGGAGAGCAACTTACTCCTCATGCCTCTGATTGTACCTTACATTTAAAAATCTATAAGATATAAGATAGTCGGAGGCTTCATGCATTTTATTTCCCATTTGACGGGATCAACTAGAACCTGGAGAGCAACTTACTCCTCATGCCTCTGATTGTACCTTATATTTAAAAATCAATAAGATATAAGGTAGTCGGAGGCTTCATGCATTTTATTTCCCATTTGACGGGATCAACTAGAACCTGGAGAGCAACTTACTCCTCATGCCTCTGATTGTACCTTATATTTAAAAATCAATAAGATATAAGGTAGTCGGAGGCTTCATGCATTTTATTTCCCATTTGACGGGATCAGCTAGAACCTGGAGAGCAACTTACTCCTCATGCCTCTGATTGTACCTTACATTTAAAAATCTATAAGATATAAGATAGTCGGAGGCTTCATGCATTTTATTTGCCATTTGACGGGATCAGCTAGAATCTGGCGAGCAACTTACTCCTCATGCCTCTGATTGTACCTTATATTTAAAAATCAATAAGATATAAGGTAGTCGGAGGCTTAATGCAATTTATTTCCCATTTGACGGGATCAACTAGAACCTGGAGAGCAACTTACTCCTCATGCCTCTGATTGTACCTTATATTTAAAAATCAATAAGATATAAGGTAGTCGGAGGCTTCAAGCATTTTATTTCCCATTTGACGGGATCAGCTAGAACCTGGAGAGCAACTTACTCCTCATGCCTCTGATTGTACCTTTTATTTAAAAATCAATAAGATATAAGGTAGTCGGAGGCTTCATGCATTTTATTTCCCATTTGACGGGATCAACTAGAACCTGGAGAGCAACTTACTCCTCATGCCTCTGATTGTACCTTATATTTAAAAATCAATAAGATATAAGGTAGTCGGAGGCTTCATGCATTTTATTTCCCATTTGACGGGATCAACTAGAACCTGGAGAGCAACTTACTCCTCATGCCTCTGATTGTACCTTATATTTAAAAATCAATAAGATATAAGGTAGTCGGAGGCTTCATGCATTTTATTTGCCATTTGACGGGATCAACTAGAACCTGGAGAGCAACTTACTCCTCATGCCTCTGATTGTACCTTATATTTAAAAATCAATAAGATATAAGGTAGTCGGAGGCTTCATGCATTTTATTTCCCATTTGACGGAATCAACTAGAACCTGGAGAGCAACTTACTCCTCATGCCTCTGATTGTACCTTATATTTAAAAATCAATAAGATATAAGGTAGTCGGAGGCTTCATGCATTTTATTTGCCATTTGACGGGATCAACTAGAACCTGGAGAGCAACTTACTCCTCATGCCTCTGATTGTACCTTATATTTAAAAATCAATAAGATATAAGGTAGTCGGAGGCTTCATGCATTTTATTTGCCATTTGACGGGATCAACTAGAACCTGGAGAGCAACTTACTCCTCATGCCTCTGATTGTACCTTATATTTAAAAATCAATAAGATATAAGGTAGTCGGAGGCTTCATGCATTTTATTTCCCATTTGACGGGATCAACTAGAACCTGGAGAGCAACTTACTCCTCATGCCTCTGATTGTACCTTATATTTAAAAATCAATAAGATATAAGGTAGTCGGAGGCTTCATGCATTTTATTTGCCATTTGACGGGATCAACTAGAACCTGGAGAGCAACTTACTCCTCATGCCTCTGATTGTACCTTATATTTAAAAATCAATAAGATATAAGGTAGTCGGAGGCTTCATGCATTTTATTTGCCATTTGACGGGATCAACTAGAACCTGGAGAGCAACTTACTCCTCATGCCTCTGATTGTACCTTATATTTAAAAATCAATAAGATATAAGGTAGTCGGAGGCTTCATGCATTTTATTTGCCATTTGACGGGATCAACTAGAACCTGGAGAGCAACTTACTCCTCATGCCTCTGATTGTACCTTATATTTAAAAATCAATAAGATATAAGGTAGTCGGAGGCTTCATGCATTTTATTTCCCATTTGACGGGATCAACTAGAACCTGGAGAGCAACTTACTCCTCATGCCTCTGATTGTACCTTATATTTAAAAATCAATAAGATATAAGGTAGTCGGAGGCTTCATGCATTTTATTTCCCATTTGACGGGATCAACTAGAACCTGGAGAGCAACTTACTCCTCATGCCTCTGATTGTACCTTATATTTAAAAATCAATAAGATATAAGGTAGTCGGAGGCTTCATGCATTTTATTTCCCATTTGACGGGATCAACTAGAACCTGGAGAGCAACTTACTCCTCATGCCTATGATTGTACCTTATATTTAAAAATCAATAAGATATAAGGTAGTCGGAGGCTTCATGCATTTTATTTGCCATTTGACGGGATCAACTAGAACCTGGAGAGCAACTTACTCCTCATGCCTCTGATTGTACCTTATATTTAAAAATCAATAAGATATAAGGTAGTCGGAGGCTTCATGCATTTTATTTCCCATTTGACGGGATCAACTAGAACCTGGAGAGCAACTTACTCCTCATGCCTATGATTGTACCTTATATTTAAAAATCAATAAGATATAAGGTAGTCGGAGGCTTCATGCATTTTATTTGCCATTTGACGGGATCAGCTAGAATCTGGCGAGCAACTTACTCCTCATGCCTATGATTGTACCTTATATTTAAAAATCTATAAGATATAAGGTAGTCGGAGGCTTCATGCATTTTATTTCCCATTTGACGGGATCAGCTAGAACCTGGCGAGCAACTTACTCCTCATGCCTCTGATTGTACCTTATATTTAAAAATCAATAAGATATAAGGTAGTCGGAGGCTTCATGCATTTTATTTCCCATTTGACGGGATCAGCTAGAACCTGGAGAGCAACTTACTCCTCATGCCTCTGATTGTACCTTATATTTAAAAATCTATAAGATATAAGGTAGTCGGAGGCTTCATGCATTTTATTTCCCATTTGACGGGATCAACTAGAACCTGGAGAGCAACTTACTCCTCATGCCTATGATTGTACCTTATATTTAAAAATCAATAAGATATAAGGTAGTCGGAGGCTTCATGCATTTTATTTCCCATTTGACGGGATCAGCTAGAACCTGGCGAGCAACTTACTCCTCATGCCTATGATTGTACCTTATATTTAAAAATCTATAAGACATAAGGTAGTCGGAGGCTTCATGCATTTTATTTCCCATTTGACGGGATCAACTAGAACCTGGAGAGCAACTTACTCCTCATGCCTATGATTGTACCTTATATTTAAAAATCAATAAGATATAAGGTAGTCGGAGGCTTCATGCATTTTATTTCCCATTTGACGGGATCAGCTAGAACCTGGCGAGCAACTTACTCCTCATGCCTATGATTGTACCTTATATTTAAAAATCTATAAGACATAAGGTAGTCGGAGGCTTCATGCATTTTATTTCCCATTTGACGGGATCAACTAGAACCTGGAGAGCAACTTACTCCTCATGCCTATGATTGTACCTTATATTTAAAAATCAATAAGATATAAGGTAGTCGGAGGCTTCATGCATTTTATTTCCCATTTGACGGGATCAACTAGAACCTGGAGAGCAACTTACTCCTCATGCCTATGATTGTACCTTATATTTAAAAATCAATAAGATATAAGGTAGTCGGAGGCTTCATGCATTTTATTTCCCATTTGACGGGATCAGCTAGAACCTGGCGAGCAACTTACTCCTCATCCCTCTGATTGTACCTTATATTTAAAAATCAATAAGATATAAGGTAGTCGGAGGCTTCATGCATTTTATTTCCCATTTGACGGGATCAACTAGAACCTGGAGAGCAACTTACTCCTCATGCCTCTGATTGTACCTTATATTTAAAAATCAATAAGATATAAGGTAGTCGGAGGCTTCATGCATTTTATTTCCCATTTGACGGGATCAGCTAGAACCTGGAGAGCAACTTACTCCTCATGCCTCTGATTGTACCTTATATTTAAAAATCAATAAGATATAAGGTAGTCGGAGGCTTCATGCATTTTATTTCCCATTTGACGGGATCAACTAGAACCTGGAGAGCAACTTACTCCTCATGCCTCTGATTGTACCTTATATTTAAAAATCAATAAGATATAAGGTAGTCGGAGGCTTCATGCATTTTATTTCCCATTTGACGGGATCAACTAGAACCTGGAGAGCAACTTACTCCTCATGCCTCTGATTGTACCTTATATTTAAAAATCAATAAGATATAAGGTAGTCGGAGGCTTCATGCATTTTATTTCCCATTTGACGGGATCAGCTAGAACCTGGAGAGCAACTTACTCCTCATGCCTCTGATTGTACCTTACATTTAAAAATCTATAAGATATAAGATAGTCGGAGGCTTCATGCATTTTATTTCCCATTTGACGGGATCAACTAGAACCTGGAGAGCAACTTACTCCTCATGCCTCTGATTGTACCTTATATTTAAAAATCAATAAGATATAAGGTAGTCGGAGGCTTCATGCATTTTATTTCCCATTTGACGGGATCAACTAGAACCTGGAGAGCAACTTACTCCTCATGCCTCTGATTGTACCTTATATTTAAAAATCAATAAGATATAAGGTAGTCGGAGGCTTCATGCATTTTATTTCCCATTTGACGGGATCAGCTAGAACCTGGAGAGCAACTTACTCCTCATGCCTCTGATTGTACCTTACATTTAAAAATCTATAAGATATAAGATAGTCGGAGGCTTCATGCATTTTATTTGCCATTTGACGGGATCAGCTAGAATCTGGCGAGCAACTTACTCCTCATGCCTCTGATTGTACCTTATATTTAAAAATCAATAAGATATAAGGTAGTCGGAGGCTTAATGCATTTTATTTCCCATTTGACGGGATCAACTAGAACCTGGAGAGCAACTTACTCCTCATGCCTCTGATTGTACCTTATATTTAAAAATCAATAAGATATAAGGTAGTCGGAGGCTTCATGCATTTTATTTCCCATTTGACGGGATCAGCTAGAACCTGGAGAGCAACTTACTCCTCATGCCTCTGATTGTACCTTATATTTAAAAATCAATAAGATATAAGGTAGTCGGAGGCTTCATGCATTTTATTTCCCATTTGACGGGATCAACGAGAACCTGGAGAGCAACTTACTCCTCATGCCTCTGATTGTACCTTATATTTAAAAATCAATAAGATATAAGGTAGTCGGAGGCTTCATGCATTTTATTTCCCATTTGACGGGATCAACTAGAACCTGGAGAGCAACTTACTCCTCATGCCTCTGATTGTACCTTATATTTAAAAATCAATAAGATATAAGGTAGTCGGAGGCTTCATGCATTTTATTTGCCATTTGACGGGATCAACTAGAACCTGGAGAGCAACTTACTCCTCATGCCTCTGATTGTACCTTATATTTAAAAATCAATAAGATATAAGGTAGTCGGAGGCTTCATGCATTTTATTTCCCATTTGACGGGATCAACTAGAACCTGGAGAGCAACTTACTCCTCATGCCTCTGATTGTACCTTATATTTAAAAATCAATAAGATATAAGGTAGTCGGAGGCTTCATGCATTTTATTTGCCATTTGACGGGATCAACTAGAACCTAGAGAGCAACTTACTCCTCATGCCTCTGATTGTACCTTATATTTAAAAATCAATAAGATATAAGGTAGTCGGAGGCTTCATGCATTTTATTTGCCATTTGACGGGATCAACTAGAACCTGGAGAGCAACTTACTCCTCATGCCTCTGATTGTACCTTATATTTAAAAATCAATAAGATATAAGGTAGTCGGAGGCTTCATGCATTTTATTTCCCATTTGACGGGATCAACTAGAACCTGGAGAGCAACTTACTCCTCATGCCTCTGATTGTACCTTATATTTAAAAATCAATAAGATATAAGGTAGTCGGAGGCTTCATGCATTTTATTTGCCATTTGACGGGATCAACTAGAACCTGGAGAGCAACTTACTCCTCATGCCTCTGATTGTACCTTATATTTAAAAATCAATAAGATATAAGGTAGTCGGAGGCTTCATGCATTTTATTTGCCATTTGACGGGATCAACTAGAACCTGGAGAGCAACTTACTCCTCATGCCTCTGATTGTACCTTATATTTAAAAATCAATAAGATATAAGGTAGTCGGAGGCTTCATGCATTTTATTTGCCATTTGACGGGATCAACTAGAACCTGGAGAGCAACTTACTCCTCATGCCTCTGATTGTACCTTATATTTAAAAATCAATAAGATATAAGGTAGTCGGAGGCTTCATGCATTTTATTTCCCATTTGACGGGATCAACTAGAACCTGGAGAGCAACTTACTCCTCATGCCTCTGATTGTACCTTATATTTAAAAATCAATAAGATATAAGGTAGTCGGAGGCTTCATGCATTTTATTTCCCATTTGACGGGATCAGCTAGAACCTGGAGAGCAACTTACTCCTCATGCCTCTGATTGTACCTTACATTTAAAAATCTATAAGATATAAGATAGTCGGAGGCTTCATGCATTTTATTTGCCATTTGACGGGATCAACTAGAACCTGGAGAGCAACTTACTCCTCATGCCTCTGATTGTACCTTATATTTAAAAATCAATAAGATATAAGGTAGTCGGAGGCTTCATGCATTTTATTTGCCATTTGACGGGATCAACTAGAACCTGGAGAGCAACTTACTCCTCATGCCTCTGATTGTACCTTATATTTAAAAATCAATAAGATATAAGGTAGTCGGAGGCTTCATGCATTTTATTTGCCATTTGACGGGATCAACTAGAACCTGGAGAGCAACTTACTCCTCATGCCTCTGATTGTACCTTATATTTAAAAATCAATAAGATATAAGGTAGTCGGAGGCTTCATGCATTTTATTTGCCATTTGACGGGATCAACTAGAACCTGGAGAGCAACTTACTCCTCATGCCTCTGATTGTACCTTATATTTAAAAATCAATAAGATATAAGGTAGTCGGAGGCTTCATGCATTTTATTTCCCATTTGACGGGATCAACTAGAACCTGGAGAGCAACTTACTCCTCATGCCTCTGATTGTACCTTATATTTAAAAATCAATAAGATATAAGGTAGTCGGAGGCTTCATGCATTTTATTTCCCATTTGACGGGATCAACTAGAACCTGGAGAGCAACTTACTCCTCATGCCTCTGATTGTACCTTATATTTAAAAATCAATAAGATATAAGGTAGTCGGAGGCTTCATGCATTTTATTTCCCATTTGACGGGATCAACTAGAACCTGGAGAGCAACTTACTCCTCATGCCTCTGATTGTACCTTATATTTAAAAATCAATAAGATATAAGGTAGTCGGAGGCTTCATGCATTTTATTTCCCATTTGACGGGATCAGCTAGAACCTGGAGAGCAACTTACTCCTCATGCCTCTGATTGTACCTTATATTTAAAAATCAATAAGATATAAGGTAGTCGGAGGCTTCATGCATTTTATTTGCCATTTGACGGGATCAACTAGAACCTGGAGAGCAACTTACTCCTCATGCCTCTGATTGTACCTTATATTTAAAAATCAATAAGATATAAGGTAGTCGGAGGCTTCATGCATTTTATTTCCCATTTGACGGGATCAACTAGAACCTGGAGAGCAACTTACTCCTCATGCCTATGATTGTACCTTATATTTAAAAATCAATAAGATATAAGGTAGTCGGAGGCTTCATGCATTTTATTTGCCATTTGACGGGATCAGCTAGAATCTGGCGAGCAACTTACTCCTCATGCCTCTGATTGTACCTTATATTTAAAAATCAATAAGATATAAGGTAGTCGGAGGCTTCATGCATTTTATTTCCCATTTGACGGGATCAACTAGAACCTGGAGAGCAACTTACTCCTCATGCCTATGATTGTACCTTATATTTAAAAATCAATAAGATATAAGGTAGTCGGAGGCTTCATGCATTTTATTTCCCATTTGACGGGATCAGCTAGAACCTGGCGAGCAACTTACTCCTCATGCCTATGATTGTACCTTATATTTAAAAATCTATAAGATATAAGGTAGTCGGAGGCTTCATGCATTTTATTTCCCATTTGACGGGATCAACTAGAACCTGGAGAGCAACTTACTCCTCATGCCTATGATTGTACCTTATATTTAAAAATCAATAAGATATAAGATAGTTGGAGGCTTCATGCATTTTATTTCCCATTTGACGGGATCAACTAGAACCTGGAGAGCAACTTACTCCTCATGCCTATGATTGTACCTTATATTTAAAAATCAATAAGATATAAGGTAGTCGGAGCTTCATGCATTTTATTTCCCATTTGACGGGATCAGCTAGAACCTGGCGAGCAACTTACTCCTCATGCCTATGATTGTACCTTATATTTAAAAATCTATAAGACATAAGGTAGTCGGAGGCTTCATGCATTTTATTTTCCATTTGACGGGATCAACTAGAACCTGGAGAGCAACTTACTCCTCATGCCTATGATTGTACCTTATATTTAAAAATCAATAAGATATAAGGTAGTCGGAGGCTTCATGCATTTTATTTCCCATTTGACGGGATCAGCTAGAACCTGGCGAGCAACTTACTCCTCATGCCTATGATTGTACCTTATATTTAAAAATCTATAAGACATAAGGTAGTCGGAGGCTTCATGCATTTTATTTCCCATTTGACGGGATCAACTAGAACCTGGAGAGCAACTTACTCCTCATGCCTATGATTGTACCTTATATTTAAAAATCAATAAGATATAAGGTAGTCGGAGGCTTCATGCATTTTATTTCCCATTTGACGGGATCAACTAGAACCTGGAGAGCAACTTACTCCTCATGCCTATGATTGTACCTTATATTTAAAAATCAATAAGATATAAGGTAGTCGGAGGCTTCATGCATTTTATTTCCCATTTGACGGGATCAGCTAGAACCTGGCGAGCAACTTACTCCTCATCCCTCTGATTGTACCTTATATTTAAAAATCAATAAGATATAAGGTAGTCGGAGGCTTCATGCATTTTATTTCCCATTTGACGGGATCAACTAGAACCTGGAGAGCAACTTACTCCTCATGCCTCTGATTGTACCTTATATTTAAAAATCAATAAGATATAAGGTAGTCGGAGGCTTCATGCATTTTATTTCCCATTTGACGGGATCAGCTAGAACCTGGAGAGCAACTTACTCCTCATGCCTCTGATTGTACCTTATATTTAAAAATCAATAAGATATAAGGTAGTCGGAGGCTTCATGCATTTTATTTCCCATTTGACGGGATCAACTAGAACCTGGAGAGCAACTTACTCCTCATGCCTCTGATTGTACCTTATATTTAAAAATCAATAAGATATAAGGTAGTCGGAGGCTTCATGCATTTTATTTCCCATTTGACGGGATCAACTAGAACCTGGAGAGCAACTTACTCCTCATGCCTCTGATTGTACCTTATATTTAAAAATCAATAAGATATAAGGTAGTCGGAGGCTTCATGCATTTTATTTCCCATTTGACGGGATCAGCTAGAACCTGGAGAGCAACTTACTCCTCATGCCTCTGATTGTACCTTACATTTAAAAATCTATAAGATATAAGATAGTCGGAGGCTTCATGCATTTTATTTCCCATTTGACGGGATCAACTAGAACCTGGAGAGCAACTTACTCCTCATGCCTCTGATTGTACCTTATATTTAAAAATCAATAAGATATAAGGTAGTCGGAGGCTTCATGCATTTTATTTCCCATTTGACGGGATCAACTAGAACCTGGAGAGCAACTTACTCCTCATGCCTCTGATTGTACCTTATATTTAAAAATCAATAAGATATAAGGTAGTCGGAGGCTTCATGCATTTTATTTCCCATTTGACGGGATCAGCTAGAACCTGGAGAGCAACTTACTCCTCATGCCTCTGATTGTACCTTACATTTAAAAATCTATAAGATATAAGATAGTCGGAGGCTTCATGCATTTTATTTGCCATTTGACGGGATCAGCTAGAATCTGGCGAGCAACTTACTCCTCATGCCTCTGATTGTACCTTATATTTAAAAATCAATAAGATATAAGGTAGTCGGAGGCTTCATGCATTTTATTTCCCATTTGACGGGATCAACTAGAACCTGGAGAGCAACTTACTCCTCATGCCTCTGATTGTACCTTATATTTAAAAATCAATAAGATATAAGGTAGTCGGAGGCTTCATGCATTTTATTTCCCATTTGACGGGATCAGCTAGAACCTGGAGAGCAACTTACTCCTCATGCCTCTGATTGTACCTTATATTTAAAAATCAATAAGATATAAGGTAGTCGGAGGCTTCATGCATTTTATTTCCCATTTGACGGGATCAACTAGAACCTGGAGAGCAACTTACTCCTCATGCCTCTGATTGTACCTTATATTTAAAAATCAATAAGATATAAGGTAGTCGGAGGCTTCATGCATTTTATTTCCCATTTGACGGGATCAACTAGAACCTGGAGAGCAACTTACTCCTCATGCCTCTGATTGTACCTTATATTTAAAAATCAATAAGATATAAGGTAGTCGGAGGCTTCATGCATTTTATTTGCCATTTGACGGGATCAACTAGAACCTGGAGAGCAACTTACTCCTCATGCCTCTGATTGTACCTTATATTTAAAAATCAATAAGATATAAGGTAGTCGGAGGCTTCATGCATTTTATTTCCCATTTGACGGGATCAACTAGAAACCTGGAGAGCAACTTACTCCTCATGCCTCTGATTGTACCTTATATTTAAAAATCAATAAGATATAAGGTAGTCGGAGGCTTCATGCATTTTATTTGCCATTTGACGGGATCAACTAGAACCTGGAGAGCAACTTACTCCTCATGCCTCTGATTGTACCTTATATTTAAAAATCAATAAGATATAAGGTAGTCGGAGGCTTCATGCATTTTATTTGCCATTTGACGGGATCAACTAGAACCTGGAGAGCAACTTACTCCTCATGCCTCTGATTGTACCTTATATTTAAAAATCAATAAGATATAAGGTAGTCGGAGGCTTCATGCATTTTATTTCCCATTTGACGGGATCAACTAGAACCTGGAGAGCAACTTACTCCTCATGCCTCTGATTGTACCTTATATTTAAAAATCAATAAGATATAAGGTAGTCGGAGGCTTCATGCATTTTATTTGCCATTTGACGGGATCAACTAGAACCTGGAGAGCAACTTACTCCTCATGCCTCTGATTGTACCTTATATTTAAAAATCAATAAGATATAAGGTAGTCGGAGGCTTCATGCATTTTATTTGCCATTTGACGGGATCAACTAGAACCTGGAGAGCAACTTACTCCTCATGCCTCTGATTGTACCTTATATTTAAAAATCAATAAGATATAAGGTAGTCGGAGGCTTCATGCATTTTATTTGCCATTTGACGGGATCAACTAGAACCTGGAGAGCAACTTACTCCTCATGCCTCTGATTGTACCTTATATTTAAAAATCAATAAGATATAAGGTAGTCGGAGGCTTCATGCATTTTATTTGCCATTTGACGGGATCAACTAGAACCTGGAGAGCAACTTACTCCTCATGCCTCTGATTGTACCTTATATTTAAAAATCAATAAGATATAAGGTAGTCGGAGGCTTCATGCATTTTATTTCCCATTTGACGGGATCAACTAGAACCTGGAGAGCAACTTACTCCTCATGCCTCTGATTGTACCTTATATTTAAAAATCAATAAGATATAAGGTAGTCGGAGGCTTCATGCATTTTATTTCCCATTTGACGGGATCAACTAGAACCTGGAGAGCAACTTACTCCTCATGCCTATGATTGTACCTTATATTTAAAAATCAATAAGATATAAGGTAGTCGGAGGCTTCATGCATTTTATTTGCCATTTGACGGGATAAACTAGAACCTGGAGAGCAACTTACTCCTCATGCCTCTGATTGTACCTTATATTTAAAAATCAATAAGATATAAGGTAATCGGAGGCTTCATGCATTTTATTTCCCATTTGACGGGATCAACTAGAACCTGGAGAGCAACTTACTCCTCATGCCTATGATTGTACCTTATATTTAAAAATCAATAAGATATAAGGTAGTCGGAGGCTTCATGCATTTTATTTCCCATTTGACGGGATCAGCTAGAACCTGGAGAGCAACTTACTCCTCATGCCTCTGATTGTACCTTACATTTAAAAATCTATAAGATATAAGGTAGTCGGAGGCTTCATGCATTTTATTTGCCATTTGACGGGATCAACTAGAACCTGGAGAGCAACTTACTCCTCATGCCTCTGATTGTACCTTATATTTAAAAATCAATAAGATATAAGGTAGTCGGAGGCTTCATGCATTTTATTTCCCATTTGACGGGATCAACTAGAACCTGGAGAGCAACTTACTCCTCATGCCTCTGATTGTACCTTATATTTAAAAATCAATAAGATATAAGGTAGTCGGAGGCTTCATGCATTTTATTTCCCATTTGACGGGATCAACTAGAACCTGGAGAGCAACTTACTCCTCATGCCTCTGATTGTACCTTATATTTAAAAATCAATAAGATATAAGGTAGTCGGAGGCTTCATGCATTTTATTTCCCATTTGACGGGATCAACTAGAACCTGGAGAGCAACTTACTCCTCATGCCTATGATTGTACCTTATATTTAAAAATCAATAAGATATAAGGTAGTCGGAGGCTTCATGCATTTTATTTGCCATTTGACGGGATCAACTAGAACCTGGAGAGCAACTTACTCCTCATGCCTCTGATTGTACCTTATATTTAAAAATCAATAAGATTTAAGGTAGTCGGAGGCTTCATGCATTTTATTTCCCATTTGACGGGATCAGCTAGAACCTGGAGAGCAACTTACTCCTCATGCCTCTGATTGTACCTTACATTTAAAAATCTATAAGATATAAGGTAGTCGGAGGCTTCATGCATTTTATTTCCCATTTGACGGGATCAGCTAGAACCTGGAGAGCAACTTACTCCTCATGCCTCTGATTGTACCTTACATTTAAAAATCTATAAGATATAAGGTAGTCGGAGGCTTCATGCATTTTATTTCCCATTTGACAGGATCAGCTAGAACCTGGAGAGCAACTTACTCCTCATGCCTCTGATTGTACCTTACATTTAAAAATCTATAAGATATAAGGTAGTCGGAGGCTTCATGCATTTTATTTGCCATTTGACGGGATCAGCTAGAACCTGGAGAGCAACTTACTCCTCATGCCTCTGATTGTACCTTACATTTAAAAATCTATAAGATATAAGGTAGTCGGAGGCTTCATGCATTTTATTTCCCATTTGACGGGATCAGCTAGAACCTGGAGAGCAACTTACTCCTCATGCCTCTGATTGTACCTTACATTTAAAAATCTATAAGATATAAGGTAGTCGGAGGCTTCATGCATTTTATTTCCCATTTGACGGGATCAGCTAAAACCTGGAGAGCAACTTACTCCTCATGCCTCTGATTGTACCTTATATTTAAAAATCTATAAGATATAAGGTAGTCGGAGGCTTCATGCATTTTATTTGCCATTTGACGGGATCAGCTAGAACCTGGAGAGCAACTTACTCCTCATGCCTCTGATTGTACCTTACATTTAAAAATCTATAAGATATAAGGTAGTCGGAGGCTTCATGCATTTTATTTCCCATTTGACGGGATCAGCTAGAACCTGGAGAGCAACTTACTCCTCATGCCTCTGATTGTACCTTATATTTAAAAATCAATAAGATATAAGGTAGTCGGAGGCTTCATGCATTTTATTTCCCATTTGACGGGATCAGCTAGAACCTGGAGAGCAACTTACTCCTCATGCCTCTGATTGTACCTTACATTTAAAAATCTATAAGATATAAGGTAGTCGGAGGCTTCATGCATTTTATTTCCCATTTGACGGGATCAGCTAGAACCTGGAGAGCAACTTACTCCTCATGCCTCTGATTGTACCTTACATTTAAAAATCTATAAGATATAAGGTAGTCGGAGGCTTCATGCATTTTATTTCCCATTTGACGGGATCAGCTAGAACCTGGAGAGCAACTTACTCCTCATGCCTCTGATTGTACCTTATATTTAAAAATCTATAAGATATAAGGTAGTCGGAGGCTTCATGCATTTTATTTCCCATTTGACGGGATCAGCTAGAACCTGGAGAGCAACTTACTCCTCATGCCTCTGATTGTACCTTACATTTAAAAATCTATAAGATATAAGGTAGTCGGAGGCTTCATGCATTTTATTTGCCATTTGACGGGATCAGCTAGAACCTGGAGAGCAACTTACTCCTCATGCCTCTGATTGTACCTTACATTTAAAAATCTATAAGATATAAGGTAGTCGGAGGCTTCATGCATTTTATTTCCCATTTGACGGGATCAGCTAGAACCTGGAGAGCAACTTACTCCTCATGCCTCTGATTGTACCTTATATTTAAAAATCTATAAGATATAAGGTAGTCGGAGGCTTCATGCATTTTATTTCCCATTTGACGGGATCAGCTAGAACCTGGAGAGCAACTTACTCCTCATGCCTCTGATTGTACCTTATATTTAAAAATCTATAAGATATAAGGTAGTCGGAGGCTTCATGCATTTTATTTCCCATTTGACGGGATCAGCTAGAACCTGGAGAGCAACTTACTCCTCATGCCTCTGATTGTACCTTACATTTAAAAATCTATAAGATATAAGGTAGTCGGAGGCTTCATGCATTTTATTTGCCATTTGACGGGATCAGCTAGAACCTGGAGAGCAACTTACTCCTCATGCCTCTGATTGTACCTTACATTTAAAAATCTATAAGATATAAGGTAGTCGGAGGCTTCATGCATTTTATTTCCCATTTGACGGGATCAGCTAGAACCTGGAGAGCAACTTACTCCTCATGCCTCTGATTGTACCTTACATTTAAAAATCTATAAGATATAAGGTAGTCGGAGGCTTCATGCATTTTATTTGCCATTTGACGGGATCAGCTAGAACCTGGAGAGCAACTTACTCCTCATGCCTCTGATTGTACCTTACATTTAAAAATCTATAAGATATAAGGTAGTCGGAGGCTTCATGCATTTTATTTCCCATTTGACGGGATCAGCTAGAACCTGGAGAGCAACTTACTCCTCATGCCTCTGATTGTACCTTACATTTAAAAATCTATAAGATATAAGGTAGTCGGAGGCTTCATGCATTTTATTTCCCATTTGACGGGATCAGCTAGAACCTGGAGAGCAACTTACTCCTCATGCCTCTGATTGTACCTTATATTTAAAAATCTATAAGATATAAGGTAGTCGGAGGCTTCATGCATTTTATTTGCCATTTGACGGGATCAGCTAGAACCTGGAGAGCAACTTACTCCTCATGCCTCTGATTGTACCTTACATTTAAAAATCTATAAGATATAAGGTAGTCGGAGGCTTCATGCATTTTATTTCCCATTTGACGGGATCAGCTAGAACCTGGAGAGCAACTTACTCCTCATGCCTCTGATTGTACCTTATATTTAAAAATCAATAAGATATAAGGTAGTCGGAGGCTTCATGCATTTTATTTCCCATTTGACGGGATCAGCTAGAACCTGGAGAGCAACTTACTCCTCATGCCTCTGATTGTACCTTACATTTAAAAATCTATAAGATATAAGGTAGTCGGAGGCTTCATGCATTTTATTTCCCATTTGACGGGATCAGCTAGAACCTGGAGAGCAACTTACTCCTCATGCCTCTGATTGTACCTTACATTTAAAAATCTATAAGATATAAGGTAGTCGGAGGCTTCATGCATTTTATTTCCCATTTGACGGGATCAGCTAGAACCTGGAGAGCAACTTACTCCTCATGCCTCTGATTGTACCTTATATTTAAAAATCTATAAGATATAAGGTAGTCGGAGGCTTCATGCATTTTATTTCCCATTTGACGGGATCAGCTAGAACCTGGAGAGCAACTTACTCCTCATGCCTCTGATTGTACCTTACATTTAAAAATCTATAAGATATAAGGTAGTCGGAGGCTTCATGCATTTTATTTGCCATTTGACGGGATCAGCTAGAACCTGGAGAGCAACTTACTCCTCATGCCTCTGATTGTACCTTACATTTAAAAATCTATAAGATATAAGGTAGTCGGAGGCTTCATGCATTTTATTTCCCATTTGACGGGATCAGCTAGAACCTGGAGAGCAACTTACTCCTCATGCCTCTGATTGTACCTTATATTTAAAAATCTATAAGATATAAGGTAGTCGGAGGCTTCATGCATTTTATTTCCCATTTGACGGGATCAGCTAGAACCTGGAGAGCAACTTACTCCTCATGCCTCTGATTGTACCTTACATTTAAAAATCTATAAGATATAAGGTAGTCGGAGGCTTCATGCATTTTATTTCCCATTTGACGGGATCAGCTAGAACCTGGAGAGCAACTTACTCCTCATGCCTCTGATTGTACCTTACATTTAAAAATCTATAAGATATAAGGTAGTCGGAGGCTTCATGCATTTTATTTCCCATTTGACGGGATCAGCTAGAACCTGGAGAGCAACTTACTCCTCATGCCTCTGATTGTACCTTACATTTAAAAATCTATAAGATATAAGGTAGTCGGAGGCTTCATGCATTTTATTTCCCATTTGACGGGATCAGCTAGAACCTGGAGAGCAACTTACTCCTCATGCCTCTGATTGTACCTTACATTTAAAAATCTATAAGATATAAGGTAGTCGGAGGCTTCATGCATTTTATTTCCCATTTGACGGGATCAGCTAGAACCTGGAGAGCAACTTACTCCTCATGCCTCTGATTGTACCTTACATTTAAAAATCTATAAGATATAAGGTAGTCGGAGGCTTCATGCATTTTATTTCCCATTTGACGGGATCAGCTAGAACCTGGAGAGCAACTTACTCCTCATGCCTCTGATTGTACCTTATATTTAAAAATCTATAAGATATAAGGTAGTCGGAGGCTTCATGCATTTTATTTCCCATTTGACGGGATCAGCTAGAACCTGGAGAGCAACTTACTCCTCATGCCTCTGATTGTACCTTACATTTAAAAATCTATAAGATATAAGGTAGTCGGAGGCTTCATGCATTTTATTTCCCATTTGACGGGATCAGCTAGAACCTGGAGAGCAACTTACTCCTCATGCCTCTGATTGTACCTTACATTTAAAAATCTATAAGATATAAGGTAGTCGGAGGCTTCATGCATTTTATTTCCCATTTGACGGGATCAGCTAGAACCTGGAGAGCAACTTACTCCTCATGCCTCTGATTGTACCTTACATTTAAAAATCTATAAGATATAAGGTAGTCGGAGGCTTCATGCATTTTATTTCCCATTTGACGGGATCAGCTAGAACCTGGAGAGCAACTTACTCCTCATGCCTCTGATTGTACCTTACATTTAAAAATCTATAAGATATAAGGTAGTCGGAGGCTTCATGCATTTTATTTCCCATTTGACGGGATCAGCTAGAACCTGGAGAGCAACTTACTCCTCATGCCTCTGATTGTACCTTACATTTAAAAATCTATAAGATATAAGGTAGTCGGAGGCTTCATGCATTTTATTTCCCATTTGACGGGATCAGCTAGAACCTGGCGAGCAACTTACTCCTCATGCCTATGATTGTACCTTATATTTAAAAATCAATTATATAAAGCTTGTTTGCCTCTGTTCAGTTTTTTTTTTTTTTTTTTTTTTTTTATTAATTATTTTTATTAATATTTTATTTTTATTAAATACTAGCTGTACCCGCGGCTTCGCACGCGTGTTCTTTTCTTTCTGTTCAAAGTACCATAATGTGCTATTCCAGGACCAATATACCAACATTTGAACAAAATTTCTTCAGCCGTCAAAAATACTTTATCAATTGCTCGGTTTCTAACTCACCGGATTGAGATACCAATTACACCAGATTTAAATCAAACCCTAAGCTATCTAACGATGAAAACCGCATTGCAATCGGTCCAGTAGTTTTTACGTGATGCGTGAACAAACAAACATACAGTTAAACAAAAAGAAATACACGTTAAACAAAAAAAAATGTTCAATACCTTTTTTATGCACCCAAGAGCATTTTTTTCATTTCAATTAATTTAGTAGTTTGGGTGCGATGCGTGGTCAAGATGCGGACAAACAGAGAGACAAAATTAAAAAGTAAAACAGTTTGGCTTCAGTATCGAATCTAGAGTAAGGTCCAAAAAAAATATCAAAATATCTTTAATGTACAGAATTGGACCCGTTACAGTTTTATTATAAGTATAGATAAGATACAGTCGGAGGCATGAGGAGTAGCTCGCCATGATCTAGCTAATCCCGTCAAAGAAGAAATTAAACTAGTGGCTCTGTGAGCTGTAGACCTCGCACGTACAAACTTTTTTGCAAACAAGCAATTATTCAATTATATCAATTATTAAGCTTGAAAGAGCCCAACGCTCCGTCCTTAAAGTGATGACCGCAAGTGATGAGCCTTTTCGATAGTATCCTACTCATTATTTGTATTCCGACTGCCAAGTTTTATCAGTACGACAACTTTTTGTTTTTCATCTTATTCTTTCATTTCATCAAACTATCAACTTTGACTGCAATTTAATTTCTTCGCGCTCCACCAAGAGAATATGCAAGACAAACACTGTTCTACTGCATTTGCTAGAAGGCACTCTTTCTTTCTTGAAGCCTATATTTATAATAAATTAAATAAAATCCTAAACTTTTATCCTATGACGCGCTACGCATGTAAAGTGACACTAAAGAAATGGCTACTACAGCAAGATTATACATAATATATCCACGGAATCTATATTGACAATTCTTTCATAAAGCTACCTAAATAAATTTTAACTTCCCTACTTAAACATAGATACACACAAATCCCCTCACTTGAGTACATGTCATTATATGACGTATACCTTTTATATTTATATTTATATATGCAAGTTATTTATTAATTACCTACCACCAAGCCCTGCCTCCCTCATGTACCCAAATGATGTTGAGTTACAAATATTATGTTCAGTAGTTTACTTTATATCAACGTGTCCAAAATCGTTTGTCCGGCGGAGGGCATTGGCATGCCAAAACACAGGGTCTTCTAGTTTGGGTGCCAATGTTTTCTAACTAGGATTAATTTCAAAATGTTATTTCAATTTTGAATGTACTTAATTGTTTTAACGATGTTTGTTAACATTAATAAATCTTTTTCATATTTTTTTTCAATCTAGCGGTCCACTGTAGCGCCTTCTAGTTACCTTATTGTAACACATATTAATAACAAAGGTGCTCCATCAATACCGACCTAGTAGGTAAAGGGCTGATTCCACAGGTAGGAACCTAAAAGTGAGAAATTTACTGTATTTTGAGGAGTTATTCTGCTCATCACGCCGAAGATCCTCATCAGCTCTTCACAATTTTTTGATAAGACTTTTTCTATGAACTTAAAGTTACTACCTTTTAAATGAAAAAAAGAACCATCGAAATCGGATTTAATATGGCGGAGATATTCAGTAGCCTCCTTTTTTGGGGGAAGTACCCCCCAATCAAAAATACCAGACGACTAAAAAATTCTAAAAATTCGCTTAACTTGTATACCAAACTTCGTCTAGATCGGTCGAGAAATGCGACCTGTAGAGGAGAATAGCCAGAAATCCGGACAGAGATCCGGACAGACATCCGGACATACGAAAGATTTTTTGCCGAAGCTGTAATGTACCTACCGAATACTGCGAGAACATACTACTCGTAGTACCTACTAGAAACTTCCGTCGCGGTATAAATAGGGCGCGCATCGGCTGCCTGGGACAGTAACAACATGGCATTCGGAACGAAACGATTAAAGTGATTCGAAGCAAATATTCAGTGATAATTGATAAGAGAGTACCTACAGTCGAGTTAAAGAGAGTGTTTGAGTATTATTTGTGGCATTATTATTTTTGTAGTTTTTCGAAATAAAGTGTTAATATTTGGTGTAATTAGCGTAGATTAATTTTATCCGAACCCCAGCTCGTAACATTATTATGTCCCTTATACGCAGGACCTTTATAAATCTAGATTTCGAGCAGATTTCAGAAAAACTACCAACGATTCAAAACAATAATTTATTGATTTTCCTATCTATCTATACTCATAATGTACCGAATCTATACAGTATGGAAAAATCTGTACAATGAAGATAATTAAAAAATATATATCTAAAAATATAATATAACGTTAAAATTGGCTACTGAACATGAATATAGCATTTATAGACATCGTGTCTGTCTGTTTGTTTGTTTGTATTTATGTTTGTTCACGCTTCATTAAAAACTACTGGACCGATTGCTATGCAGTTTACTGTTGGATAGCTTAGGGTTTAACTTAAAAACTGGGGTACTTGGTTTCTTAATCCAATGATTAGATGCCGAGGAATCGATAATAAACTATTTGACGGCTGAACGAATTTTGAAGAAATGTAGTATATTGTACTTTCTATGTACTTTCGGTCCTGTAATAACACGTATGGGCTACTTTTGAATGATATGACCACGAGGGCAAAGTACCGGTGTGAAGTTAGCGGCCAAAACTTAGCGGCCGATTATAAGCCGACCAATTTAAGAAGTTCTCAATTTATTTCAACAAATCAAATACATCTTCATATTTTACAGTTAACACTTCATTCGTGATGATCAGGAATTATTACGTAGAACAAAAACTATTTTTATGATATATATACACGTTTTAGAAGGCGCAGATAAAAAACAATAACATACAATTTAATGTAGGTAAATATATACCGCTGTCTTGTAATCGAAGGTTGTGGATGGCTAGACTATGATGAACTGGATCTAGTCATGAGAGCAACCGAGTTGAAATAATATATTCATGGAGAAGATAGTGTTTACACAGACTTTTATTCGCATAATGTTTGATATCGGTTCCACTCATTATTAGGCCGCTATCAGTTTGACACTGATTTGACCTGGATGATAAAATATTTAAAGTATACCGTTTACTAGATTTGATAGTCCTCATACGTTTATTTCCAATTTCCCTTCCATCATAACTGAAAGGAGGAAATTGCAGATTAATTTGGCTGCTAACTGTTTTGGGCAGATTTGACGTCGATGGTGGAAGATTTGCAGTATACTGAGTAATAGATTTGACAGCCCTTAGAAAGAGCTATCAAACGTATGTTTCAACAATCCCTTCCGTCATCTGAGAAAGGAGGTAATAACCTCATAGTTTAGGCCGGTAAGCGGCCAAAATTTTATAGGAGATTTTGCTGTATTTGACCTTGATGATGGAAGATTTACAGTATACCGAATACAAGATTTGATAGCTCTTGGAAATAGCTTTCCTACGTATATTTCTAATATCACTTCCGTCATTTCTGAAAGGAGGATACACCCAGATAATTGTGGCGGCTAATGGTTTTGGGCAGATTTGACGTTGATGATGGAAGATTTACAGTATACCGAATAATAGATTTGATAGTCCTCACAAAGAGAGTTTCCCTTCCATCATTTCTGAAAGATGGAAATCCTTCATTATTCCGTCTATTATTTTGCCTATTTACAATAAAATACTTTGACATTTAGGGTACTTTCCGTTGACCTAGAATCATGAAATTAGGCAAAAAGCAATGTAGCACAAAGGTGAAAATAAAAAAAATATATTTGATCTTTCAAACCTTTTTAGATTTCGGGAAAATAAATAAATCTAAAAAGGCTTACCATTGTCATTTAAATTTTTAACATAGGAACATGTGCAATACAGAGATAAACATAAAATAAACTTCCTCCCGGAAAAAGGAAAGTGCAGGCGCAAAATCAAGAAAGTTTTGGTAAGTCCTTATTCTTCGCGATAATTTGGCAAATAGCTCGCGGATAGCGATCAGGCAATCAGACTAATAAAATTAAACTAATTTGGAACCGGAAATGTCTGGGCTTGTGACGAGAAGATAACAGGCGATGCTCGTTTGAATATTTGTAGGTATGTAAAACAGTTCAGTGTTCTATTCGAAGGACTAGAACACAGATGTAGAATAGAACAATCCATGACATGAACACATTTGGCCCAATGAAAAAAACAAAAGAAAGTAAAATAAATATTTTTTATTTGAATAGCTGCAGTTAAAGCCACAGTGGGCGGTCATTCTATTTTAGTATTTTCGGTTTACATGCCAGTTAAATCTTATGATAACCTACCCATTTTCACAGAAGTACTAGGCGAAATCAGTGCGATTGAAGCGAGCAGTGATGTCGAAACCGTATTTTTATTAGGCGATTTTAACGCTCACCCCAATGAATTATTATTCTATAAAGAATTAAGTAATTTCTGTTTTGACCAGTCTTGGATCTGTGCAGATGTAGAAACATTGGGAGTGGATTCGAATGCGTACACGTATACGGACTTGTATCACGGTACTAGGAGCTGGCTAGACCGCTGTGTGGTATCTCAGTCTGCCGGCAAACGACTATGAATGTAGGTATTTTGGAAGATATGTTTTTGTTGGATCATCTGCCTATTTATTTAGAGTGTAATTTAGATTCACTAAGATCTAAGCTAATGACAAATGTTGTACGCGGTACAACATTTGTCATTAGCGAAGCGAATCTCAGATAAATAGATACCATGATCTATGTAACAATAGCTTGCGAGATATTGATTTTCCTCCTGAATTAGTTGAGTGCAGTCATGGGCCATGTAGCTTGGATAGTCATAAAATTAGTTTGGATAAGTTATTTGAACAAATTGTGCACACTTTGATGAACGCGGCTGTTCAAACCAAAGAGCAAGCTAGGGATAAACCCAATTATAAGAAAAGAGTCTTGTGTGGTTGGAACAATTACGTGAGAGAGGCTCATCGGGAGGCCAGGCTTAGATTCAAAGTGTGGGTCTTACATAATCGACCAACAGTGGGCATAGTACACGAGCAAATGCTTGAATCTCGTAAAATCTTTAAAGGGTGACTTAAGTGGTGCCAAAATAACCAAGACCAAATCAAAATGGATCAAATCGCGAACTTAAGAGCTGAGAAGAATTTTGGTAAATTTTGGAAGTCAACAGGTAAGTTGCAAGTTGGGCCTGGCCTCCCGGCAAGTGTTGGTGGCAGTGGTGACCCAGAAGAGATTGCAAATGTGTTTCTGGAACATTTTAAGGTGCGATTTCCTCTTGGGCCGTCTGCTGCAATGCCTGGTCTGGGTCTGGGAGAGGAGCCATTGCTAATAATTACAGCTAGCCAGGTTAGAGCAGTAATAAAAGGGATGAGTAGAGGCAAATCTCCCGGACATGATGGGCTCAGTATCGAACATTTAAAATAAGCTGGAGCGCACCTTTCGAGGGTCCTGTCTATGTTCTTCACTATGTGCATTAGTCACTTATATTTACCAGCTGCCTTAATGAAAACTACTGTAGTGCCCATAGTTAAGAACAGGACAGGTGACATCTCGGATAAGGGAAACTATCGCTTGATTTCTCTTGAAGCAAACTGTCCAATATTTTGGCTACTGTAGTAGTACAGTAGCCAAAATATTGGACAGTGCGCATGGTCTTGCATATAATGTTAACAAGAGCGAGTACATGGTCTTTAAGGCCGCAGGTAAGAATGCACCTGATATACATGCACCTGAATGTATCCTTCCGATTACAGTAAATGGACTGAATCTTCGGAGAGTGGATCGGTTTAAATATCTTGGACATTTCCTTACCGACGACCTTAAAGACGATGTTGATATAGAGAGGGAGCGTAGGGCTTTGGCGATCCGCGGTAACATGCTGGCCTGTAGATTCGCTCGTTGTACGGATCAGGTTAAAATTACGCTCTTCAAGGCGTATTGTCAGGGTCTGTACACGGGCGGTCTATGGTTCAGTTATACCAAAAAATCGCTAAACACCCTACGCGTCCAATACAACAATATTTTCAGGATGATATTGAGACTTCCCCGTTTTTGCAGTGCCTCCGGAATGTTCGCTCAGAGCCGAACTGACGGCTTTTATGCCGTTATTCGGAAGAAAGTCGCGTCACTATTGAGGAGGGTGCGAGGGAGTATCAACAGCATCCTGAAAACCGTTACAGATGATCCACATGCACCTGTACTGAGGCATTTCGTGCGAGCGATGACCGAAACAGAAACTGATAACTCCTGCGGTGGTCGTTCGCATGGGATGCCTCCTAGGTACATGAAATATTAATTTTAATGATATTTAGCTTTTAAGTTCTGTTTGTTTACTAACCATACTATAAATTTTCATACTGTACATTACTAACCCATGGATTTTTGTTGTCTGAAATAAACATATTTTGAATTTGAAATTTTGAATCTTTTGATACAAGCCACGTATAGTTTATTAACTAACGTAATCGGGTCCATGAATCTATTGTTCTCGATAAAAAAAGTTATTCTGTGGAAACTATAGGCAGTTTGATTAGACGGCTTATTTGTCCCGATGAAACGTAGGTACTACCTATACAAACTTGGACTTGGTGTGACCATTCTAGAAATCCAATTTTAGTACGGTTTTTTTTAATGTTCAGCAAAAATATTCCAAGTTCTAATTTAAAACAAGATCTCGTAACTCTCGTATCTTGTAATGGTTTCCATTAGGTAATTTATTTTTTGTAATATGATATATACCTAAGTAATTTAGACTTTAGGAAGGGTCATACGTTGGGTCTTGAGCTTGTTACACTTTGGTCACCATAACATCATCAAACCCAGGGTTGTCATTTCCCCTAGTTTTCTTTAATTCCTTAGTTTTTCTGACGCTTTCCTCAACCTGTCTGATGGTGTCCATCAGGGGAAGGTCCTTGGTTTCAGGAGTCAGGGTCAGGAGAATGGCGGCCGTCAGTGATGAGCAGCCAAAGAGGATGGACGGTAGGGCTTCGGAGATTGGGTTCTGGAATTTAATAAATAAAATGTGCGTAAATGAACCAATCTCGAACGTACAAGAAATTTCAGTCTGTTAACACAAAAAACATTCAAAAAAACAAAGAGCACAAGAACCCATAATCAAAATTTTTATAAATATGTACAATTTAAAAAAAAATAAAGAAATAAGCTTTTACGGGTTCTTTTTTTTTGTTGCTTTGTAACTTTTACGTTTTTAAGTTTTTTTCTTTCATTTTTCCTTTTCACTTTTAACATTTTTTTTATTAGACTTTTTTTTTATATTTTTTAATGTTTTCTTTTTGTCTTTTTCAGGGACACGCGTCTAGTTAGACCTCTTATCCCCTGAAAACTGAAAATTTTAATTGCCAGTTTTATTATCTGATAAATTAGGTTCATAACGAGTATAACTAGAATGTGGCTAAATGACAGCTTAACCCTAAATTCTTTACTTGAATTCAGGATGAACACTGAACCGTCTCTAAACTTTTTAGGCTGCTGATATATTTCAACCTGAAGAGCCCTGAAATTGTTTAAAATCTGCACAATTATATCTTAAACACTACTAGACAGTGGGTTTTCAACTATTTAACCCTGGAATAGTCAATCAAAATTGATGTTGAGTTTTGATTTCACTACTCATGTTCACGGTATGTTTCGACCTTTGAGACCCTGAAATCAACTATTAAGCTCATTCAAATATAACAAATGATGCACAAACTTTAATAAAAATGGTAAAACATGGTGGCTAAACGCCAACCTGACCATAAAACATCCCACAGTAAATGAACTAAAAAAATAATATATATTTTTCAGGGAATAAACGTCTAGTAAGACCTCTCATCCCCTGAAATCTATAAATTTTGACATATCACATTATTTTCTCATAAAGTGGCTTCAAAACGTGTACAAATAGAATGAGGCTAAATAACAGCTTAAACCTAAATTCTTTACTTGAATTTTGGATGAACACTGTACCGTGTTGAAATATTTAAGCTTCTAATATATTTCGACTTGAAATACCCTGATATTGTTTAAAATCTGCACAATTATATCTTAAACAATATACAGGCTACAACTGAAACACTACGAGAAAGTGTCTTTTCAACTATTTTTCAGTTTGTTCCCTGAAAAATCTCTAGTTTTGTTAGTATTTTTATTTAAGCTTGTGCATCATTTGTTATATTTGAATAAGTTTTATAGTTGATTTCCCTGAAATCAACTATAAAACTCATTCAAAGATCGAAACACACCACGAAACATGAGTAGTGAAATTAAAACTCAACATCAAATTTTTATTGAATTTTTATTCCAGGGTTAAATAGTTGAAAAGCCATTTTCTAGATATGTTTACGTGTATATCGTTTAAGATATATTTGTCTTGATTTCAAGCAATATCAGGGCTCTTCAGATCGAAATATATCAGCAGCCTAAAAAGTTCAGACAAGGTTCGTGTTCATTCTGAATTCAAGTAAAGAATTTAGGGTTAAGCTGTCATTTAGCCACATTCTCTTTATATTCGTTTTGAAGCTACTGTATCTTAGAATAAAACGGGTAATCAAAATTTTCAGTTTTTAGGGCATAAAAGGTCTAACTAGACGCGTGTTCCCTGAAAAATCTCAAGAATATATTTTGTTCTTCGGGATATATTTTTCTAAATTAGCGTCAAGTTATTAATCAAAAGTGTTTTTTATATTATTATTATTAAATAATAATCATTAATTAACAGATAAGTTAACCACTATTATAAAAAATACCTTCTTAATTTAGTCGGATTTTAGACTGCTACATTTTGACTGCCAACTTCACACCGGTGTTGACCATAGACAACTGTATTACTACTCACTTTCTTAACAGACTTGCTATTATTTCGTTTCTATGGGAACATATCAGTCAGTTCTGTATTTTTGATTCCTCGGGCACTGTGTGTGCCTCGGGTTTCATTATTGCAATTATTGTAGGGCTCTCTAAACTTTGAAAAATAGTATACTGCCCGTATTACTCGCTAATAATGTAGCTTTCACTAAATGAAAGATTTTTTTAAAATCGGTTCAGTATTTTTTGAGTTTATCCATTACAAACAAACAAACCATTACGAAAAAATAAAACGTTGGTTTACGTACGCACGTTTACAAAGTGTATAAACTACTAGTAATCCCGCCCGCGACTACGTCCGCGCGCACTACTGTTTATCGCGAGGATTGAGGATATTAAAAACTATTTGATTGGATAAAAACCAATGTTAAAGTGGGTATAGCACCACTAACGAAGTAAATATATATGTCTATGACCACTCATGATAGTTTTTGACATACTTGTTATTTCGTTTCCATGGCAACTACAGACCATTCTGTGATGGCAACCGTTCCTTTCAGCGAGTAATCAACATTTTTCAGTTTTCCCGTGGAATCTTACAATTTTTCTGGATAAAAAGTATCCTATGTTTTATTCCAGGGTATAAGCTATCTCCATTCTAAATTTCATCAAAATCCGTCCAGCCGTTATCGCGTGAAAGCTCCACAAACAAACAGACAACGTTTCACTTTTATATATTGGTATGGAATAGTCATAAAAAAAAAACTTTCTACTTTATAATATTAGTATAGATGTATAGATTAAACCAACAAATCAACTTCAGATATATTTACTACAAAATTGCAAAACCAACTGAAATTTACATGGGACCACCCGACCGTGAAGGTGCCCTTTTAAATAAAAGAAGAATCATCTAAATCGGTTCAGAAATCTAGGAAACATGTGTGAACATATACAAAACAAATACAATTGAATTAAAACAAGTTAATTAAAAAAAATTAATTACTTCTGAACTAGTTCCATGCTGAGGTTATTGAAAATAGCGTAGCATTTCTTATTTGGCCTGTAGACGCTTGTAGCAGTGGAGTAATATGTAAAAAAGAAAAAAATAAGCTCATACCAATGCGAAAAGATTTATGTAGTTACCAATATGGGCGTGATAGGAGCCAGCATGCCCCCAATCCTGGACGCGAAGGCAGCAAAACCCAGCAGGGATCCCCTGGCACTGGTCGGGAACAGCTCCATGATGTATGTCAGTGTGCCCGTGAAGCAGATTGAGATCAGCATCTTGCCGATCAGCAAAAGGGTGATCTTCACCCAGGTGTATGCTGAAAAAAGTAGCGTGAACATCCATCATCATCCTGCAACTTGTGATTATTCAACTTGGCACAGAATTTATATGTATGTATTGTACACAGAATACAATAATTATATACTTAGGGCAAACTTTTCCTCGCACTCCCACAACTTGTTCCAATCCTTTATGTGCTGCAGTCACAGTGGTAGTGGTGTGTTTTTTTCTGAAATCGGTCTACTGGGGATCTTCTCGCGTATGCCATTCACGTACTGAGCAAAGCCATCGAGATGCATGGTGAGGCGCTTGCCGTCTCCCTTGACAATTCAAAGGCCTTTGATCGGGTCTGGCACGACGACCTTTTATGCAAGCTTCCCTCATATAAATTACCTGTTGGGTTATGCAATTGGATAGCTGTTTTTTTGAAGGAACGATCTAATTCTAGAAGGCTGCTCGTCTGATGAAATGGCTGTCAATGCCGGTGTACCTCAGGGATCGGTTATCTCTGCTTCACTATTCTTACTGCAAATTAATGACCTTAAGCTCGGTACCTTTGGGTATGCAGATGACAGAACTGTGGTTGAGAGATACATTTCCAATGCTCAAGCCAGCTGCGACGCTATCCAGATTCAGAGAGAGGCTATGGTATACCGTTTGAATTTAGCCTTAGAAACCGTGTCCGATTGATGCGGTGCTAACCTGGTTAAGTTTAATGCTACTAAAACGCAGGCATTTCTGTAGTGTAACAATACCAATAGGCGACCATCTGGAGCTTTTGGGTGACGAACTCAAATCCTGAATTTTGGGTCTTATATTGAATCCAAAGCCAAGGTTTGGATTCAATATAAGACAAGGTTAGGCGGTACTTCCACCGGGATATCTTTTGAGTCTTTATCAAGCACTGGTCCGATCTTGTATGGAGTACTGCTACAATCTCTGGGACGGTCTGCTAAGTATCAGCTTGAGGCTTTGTATTCAATTGAGAAACGTGCTATGGGGCTCATTGGGGATGACACTCTGTTAACGACTCTGTTACGTCAATGCGCCAGACTTTAAGCTGAAAGCTAAAAAGCTTTCAGCTTAAAGTCTCTCTCAGAACTTTGAGAAGCTCTCTCAGAAGCTTACTCTCTGTTTTAAGTCTGGCGCATTGACGTGAGGACGCAAGCCTGTCGGTATTCAACAGATTGCACTATGGAGAGTGTGCGCTAGAACTGCACAATCTGATCCCCCCATCACCTTTCTATCACCGTACGACTAGACGATTGGCAAAGCGCCACCATTTTATGGTTGAAATACCTCGCACAAGAACGAAGCATTACGAAGCAATTCTGTACATTGAAGATATTTAGAATATTTTTTTTGGACCTTACTCTATGTTCGATACTGAAGCCAAACTGTTTTACTTTTTAACTTTGTGTGTCTGTTTGTCCGTATCTTGACCGCGCATCGCACCCAAACTACTAAATGAATTCAAATGAAGAAAATGCTCTTGGGTCCATAAAAAAGGTATTGAACAATGTTTTTTTTGTCGATCGTGTCTTTCTTTCTGTTTGTCTGTATGTTTGTTTGTTCACGCATCACGTAAAAACTACGCGACCGATTGCAATGCGGTTTTCATTGTTAGATAGCTTAGGGTTTGATTTAAATCTGGTGTAATTGGTATATCAATCCGGTGAGTAGAGTAAAATACTTTATCAATTGCTAGAAGCTATAAAGTATTTTTGACGGCTGAAGAAATTTTGTTCCAAAGTTGGTAAATTGGTCCTGGAATAGCACATTATGGTACTTTGAACCTAAAGAAAAGAACACGCGTGAGAAGCCGCGGGTACAGCTAGTTTATTATAAGAACTGGAAAGGAGTGGAATGCTCTGCTCTCGTCAGTGTTTCCGGTAAAATATAACCCAGTTGTGTTCAAGTCAACAGTGAATAGGTATCTACTAGGCCAGCGTGCTACACCTTCAACCACATTGTCGCTTTCTATCAGGTGAGATCGTGGTCAAACGATTGCATAGTCAACAAATAATACAGAAAAAAAAACTATTGGTGGCGGAGACAGGGAAAACAAAGCATTGGTTGATCAGAGCAACAGATAGGCCGCCGATATTCTTAAGATCGCGGGTCAAACCTGTATCCGATTGGCACATGACCCAGGCGAATAGCGTGCTCAAAGAAAGGCCTATACACAGCAGTGGGACATGAAAGGATGTAGATGATGATTGATTACAGAGGTATAAGAGTTCAGTTTGGAAACAATCAAACGGAATCAAATTGAATTCGGTAATGAGAAACGATACAATGTACACATTACAGAATGATTAAATTTATGGGACAAAACATCTACTTACATGCGGGCACGTATCCCGTACCAACGGAGATCAATCCGCAAATTAGATAGCCTACTAACAGTGTTATTTTTCTTCCAATCTTGTTCATCAAGTACAAAGATATCAGTTCTCCGGGAATAGACATCACCGTCAACAGCAGGAAATTTATATACTTGTCTCCAGGAAGGTACACGGAGTTCACCATCATTCCGTAGTAGACGAAACTAGCTGTGAATCGGCAGACAGATGCCACGAGAACTCTCTTTATAATCTCTTTGGAATTCAAAATTTCCTTAAATCCTTCCCTTTTCTCGTGGGCAACAATGTTAAACTTGTTTTTAAGACTGACTTCATCACATTCTGCCAATTCTTGTCGATTTATGTTGACCTTGTTCATTTTAGCGACTGTTAATAGTGTTTCTTTTGCATTCTTTGTTTTTCCGTTGAGAATCTGCCACCGAGGGCTTTCCTTTATGAGGAATATGTAGGAGATGAATAGGACGGTTGGGCCGTTGATAATGTGGATTAGATTCTTCCAGTACGTGACGAACATGCCAATGATTGCGAAGAGACATTCTCCGAAGTAGATTGCGCTAGCGAAGACGGCCCCACACAATGCTCTGTTCCGCTGTCCACACATTTCCAGCACTGAAACAACAAATAAGTATAGAGAAGAGTTTATTGAATTATCGAATAGAAAATTTTTTGATGCTACAATGAATCAATGAATTGCATGTATGATGCTATAATGAAATGATCAAGCTTGCATCAAGATGTCTCGCTTGACTTTAAACTGGTTTTACGACTAGGTGTAGGCAGCTTAAATATAATTCAGAGTACATCGAATACATGCATATTGTACCACTCGAGTACTTAGATTTTTCATCTAAAAATAGTATTAGTTTCGAGATGGAAAATAATAACACTAATTTATATTCGGAGTTAATTGAAACTAACTCAAATAAGTCAATAGTATGTAATAATATGTCATTAGTGGACCTGACTACAACTAAGTTTATAAAAAAATACAATTCTAACATTAACAGCATTAGAGGGTCTAATAAGATTAAAAAATATGTAAAGGTTAATAAATTTTTGAAAAGAACTTCAGTCATTTTAAAATTTTTTTTAAATGCTCAAAGATATGCAAAGAAAAATTAAATTTAAATAAAGAGCTTGATGAATGTTATAGTTTATTAGGCTGCAATAATAGAGAAATAGATTACATGAATAGTAAAATTACTTGCTTAAAAAAACAATTGTGTGACTTAAACGGCAAATATGTGGCATCAAATAAGCAAATCAAAGGCCATATTGCAGCCATGGCTTGCTTGGTGGCTCAAAGCCCTAGCAGCTCTGACAATTGCACTTCCAATGTTCAGATCATAGAAAACTCCAGGATAGTGCCTAACACACTTGGAGTAAAGAATAGATCCAATGATGTTCCTGAGCACAAGTCACCTGTGCAGGATCCTCTCCTTACCTATCAAATAAGCTCAGATTGTTTATTGAAGCCATCTGAGTGCCCTAGAAAAACTTTGGTATTCAGTGATCAAATAGGTGCAGGCACGGGCAGCCTGCTTCAAAATTGCTTAACTCATACAGTCTGTAATAATAGCTTCTCCGGTTTGCCACTAAAAGGTTTTCAGTCAAAAATAAAAAAACTGTACATTTGACAAAAATACCACAATTGTATTACAATTAGGTAACAGTCTAGCTGTAAAAAAAACTGATATTATTAATCTTGTTGAGACCCTAGTAGATTTAGAAAATATAGGTGTGGGCAGGATTATTGCCTGCTCATTTCCATATTCTAATAAAATGACGCAAACGCAAAAAGATCATGCCTATGATCTGAATTTGACATTATATAATTTGACTTGTCGTCAAAGTGACGTTTTGTATTTTGAAACTAACAATTTTGTTAGAAAATTTATTTTGACAAAGAATACATTGTATCTCAGCAAAAATGACAAGGTGACCATCGCTAAATTGTTAGCATTTAATATATATGATCCAGTTGTACATGGTACAATGGATCACTCTGACGGTGCCACGGTTAATAGCAGTATTAGACGTGGTACAGCGGAGCCAAATTTATCTGTTAATTTAAACTGACTGTTAAGACAATGGAAAGGCCTGGTAACTTACATATTTTTAATAAACAATATATAGGGTCTTTCCAGCAAAGCATTAGAGTTAGAACTTCTTTTAGATTTTTCTAAGGTCGATGTTATGTGTAACTGAGCATTGGTTCACGATAGGTACTTTGACACCATCCATTAGAAACTATGTGATTGGTAGTTCGTTCAATAGAAGAAAAGCGAAGTCTCATGGTGGTTCTTTAATTTATTTAGTGAATACATGTAAATTTAAGGAGAGGAAAGACATTGTGGCCTTGTCTGTTGAACGGACTATTGAGTTATCATGTGTTGAGCTGGAGCATCATATAATTGTATGTGTATACAGACCCCCACTGGCTGATTTCAATGTGTTTGAGTCTGTTATGGAGGATGTTCTGAGGAAATGTTCTAACAATTCAAAATTCCTTGTTGTATGTGGTGATTTCAATGTAGATATACTTGTTAAATGTCCATTAAGCGATAAATTTCTAAATTTGTTTTTGTGCTTCAACTTAAAAAACCTTTTTAATCAGCCAACCAGAATCACTAGCACTTCTGCGACCTGTTTAGACAATGTTTTTTGCAACTGTGAACCTCGTAGCATTGCTATAAGTGATAAGCTTAGCTCTGATCATAGTGGGCAAAGTGTTGTGTTTCAATGTAAATCAGGTAAAAACTCTCAGGAGTTCACTTACAGGCCTATTACTTGCAAGCGTTTAGAACGGTTTGCAGATAACATTGATAATCAACTTAGTCACTTGCCGTTTGATGGGAATTCTGATGACCTTTGCAATTCCTTGTTTAATATAATGGATAAAGAGTTTAACGATATATTTAAATTAAAAAAATATAAGGGTGGGATTTGATGACTGGGCTACAACAGGTATTTACAAAAGTAGAAACAAATTATACGATTTATATTCTCAAAAAAAAATGAATGCTAATGACACGAAATTTGTTGAATACTTAAAACAATATTCTAAGACATTTAAATCCGTGTGTAATACCGCGAAATCTCTTCATTTGAGTAGGAAAATTAAACAATCGGAAGATAAAATCAAAACAAAATGGAAAATAATAAATACCGAAACCGGAAAAATTAAACCTCGAGACCGAAATTTTATCCTAAACATCGGCAATAAATTAATTTCCAAAGATCACGAAGTTGCCAATGCATTTGAAGATTTCTTTACAAACATACCAATAGTTACTACCCAGTCTTTAAAATCTTCCTCAGTTGAGGCTTCTTGTATGCTCTCAAGCAACGTTGAAAAGTGTGATGTTACATTTAAATTTAAACATATTAATGTTAATTCGATTGTTAAGACATTTAAATTGCTTAGCATAAAAAATACAGAGGATCTTTGGGGAATATCTACTAAAATTTTAAGTTCCATTATTGGTATAATTGCTCCATACTTAGTAATTATTTTTAATAATTGTGTTGATGAAGGAGTTTTTCCCGACATAATGAAAAATAGTAAACTTATTCCCTTATTCAAGTCTGGCAGTAAAAATGATCCGACGAACTACAGACCCATTTCTATACTTCCCGCTCTAAGTAATTTTTTTGAGAAAGTAATATTAAATCAGTTATTAACACATTTCAATCTCAATGGTCTATTTCATAATGAACAATATGGCTTCACTAAAGGCCGTTCAACGACAGACGCAGGCACAGGGATCTTAAAGCATATATTCAATGCTTGGGAGGAGTCACAGGACGCAATTGGCGTTTTCTGTGATTTATCCACAGCATTTGACTGCGTTTGCCACGAAACATTAATTTTTAAATTGAATCATTACGGAGTTAATGGGAAAGCTCTCGATCTTTTATCATCGTATCTTAGCAATAGAATCCAAAAAGTAGATGTAAATGGTGCGAGGTCATCAGGATCTCTCATTACAATGGGAGTCCCACAGGGTTCAATACTTGGGCCATTCTTGTTCTTGGTTTACATTAACGATCTTCCCTTTTTCATAAAGAACTTATGTGATATTGTTTTGTTTGCAGATGATACTTCTCTAATTTTTAAGATTGAGAGAACCTTGAATAATTTTGACGACGTTAACAAGGCAATCGCGCTAGTTTTTAGTTGGTTTACAACTAACAATTTAATGTTAAATCCTAAGAAAACTAAATGTATAAAATTTTCACTACCCAATGTCAGAGGGGTTCCATCGAATTCAAGTATTTTAATAAATAGTGAGCCTGTAGACCTTGTGCAGTCAACCACATTTTTGGGTATTACTGTAGATTCAAAATTACAGTGGGGTCCTCACATATCGTTGTTAGCTGGTAGATTGAGCTCTGCAGCCTATGCAGTACGTAAAATTAGACAGTTTACCGATATAGCTACTGCAAGATTAGTATATTTTAGTTACTTTCACAGTATTATGTCATATGGCATTTTGCTGTGGGGTAAGGCCGCGGAAATTCAATCAATATTTGTGCTACAGAAGAGAGCAATTCGTTCCATTTACAATATGAACTCCCGAGATTCTCTTAGGGAACGTTTTAAAGAGATCAATATTCTTACAGTGGCTTGTCAATATATATATATGAAAATATAATGTATGTTCGGAAGAATATCAATACCTTTGTTAAAAATAGGGATGTTCATAATTTTAATACTAGAAATAAAAATAAACTAAAAGTGTCTTGATTTCGGTTAAAGAAAGTTAGTGGTTCATATATGGGGAACTGTATACGATTTTTTAATAAGTTACCTGACGGCATTGCATAGGTTTAAAACTTTTGTTAAAGTAAATCTCATAAAGAAAGCGTATTACAATGTAAATGATTATATTAATGACAGAAATGCATGGCCTGATGTCTCCAAGCTCCATGATAATAATAAGTGATCATATAATATCATATATATCATATGATATCTCATTGTCACTTTTACCTTTTATATTTGTAGTTTACATGTTTTGTTATAATTGTGACATTTGAAAAATATATAAAGAATGAACAAATATGGAAAAAATACATCCCCGTAGAGTTTCTTGGTGCTCTCTTCTCTAACGGGCGTATTTCCGAAGCACCGGTAGAGTCAGAAGGATATTTCCTTTTCCATTGTGAGATTTAACTCTGTTGGCACATGAAAGGGAAATTTCCTTTTCAAACTCAAAGAATACTTAGTTTATCTAAATTTGGATTGATTTGATCTTTTTATAATATTTTATGTATATCTCTTTGTTCAGGAGATGTTAATTTTGACTTGTAAAAGTGCTATTATTTTTGCCTATTTACAATAAAATACTTTGACTTTGACTTTGACTTTACTACCTTAGCTATTGTCTGCAATATGTCCTTTTAAACTTTCGCGATTCGAACACATAGTTAAATATTTAAACGGGACTTAATCGCGCTGAAAACTTAATATTTATTTACCTCGACGTTTCGATCAAGTTGTATTGAACGTGGTCACGAGAAGACTGAAGTAGCGGGTGTCAGCGTCGAGAAGGGCGAGCGTTGTCTCCAACTACCCGCATTTGGTTTTGTAAAAATTCAGAATTGTCACGACACACTACACTAACGACATCTGCAGATATCTTCTGACATAAACCGCGACGCGAACACTTGCTTATCACGGGATTCCAGGACGCAGCCAACTTGAAAAGAACTTACTTACTTTACTCAGCGCGATTAAGTCCCGTTTAAATATTTAACTATATGTCCTACTATATTTACATTCAGAATGGTCAGTTGAAAAAATCTGAACTTTAACTACTAGAGGTAAGGACATTTGTTCTAAGGAACTACGTTTAAATTTTAGAGCACTCAACATTTTCAAAAACACATCCACGTCTCAGAAATCGAACGCAGTCGTTTTGCTTTAGAAACATGGTTATTTTATTAGTGTTATTGATATATTAGGTTGTAAGGAATAAATCTTACTATGGAACCCTAAATCACTCTGTATAAATAATATAATTCCATGGATGGAATCATCATATTTACTTTAAGCAGAATAAGTGTCACGTCTGCCTCACAGAACTCAATGGCCACGTATATGATATAGGAGCTACTAACTTAGCACCATAGCAGCAGTATAAGTGCCTCCTGTCACGGCTGCCTCACAGAACTCAATGGCCACGTACATGATATAGGAGCTACTTACTTAGCACCATAGCAGCAGTATAAGTGCCTCCTGTCACGGCTGCCTCACAGAACTCAATGGCCACGTACATGATGTAGGAGGTGGCGAAAGTTTTTAACTGCCCTATGCAGCTGCTGACCAAGCAGAATATCAGGGTAGGCTTGCGGCCGAACCTGGAAGATAATGGTAAGAACGTACTGTACAGGTATTGGCAATTATAATTGGCTACGGGGTCTTGTCCCCCTCATGTCCCCTTTGAGGGAAACAAGGAGATTTTTTAGTGGTCTTGTCTCCCCTGGGCGGGGGGATAAAATAATCGTGAACTTGGCGGACCTGTTGTCCTCACTGGAGGAGACAAGGATATTTTGCTTGTGGTCTTGGCACCCCGGATAGGGGGAGACAAAGTTCCATACATTTTCCTTATTTTTTTAAAGTGTTCTGTATCCCGCCTGTCATGGTGAGTTTCCAACGAGTTCAGAACCTGTCACTGTTACTCGTTGCAACTTTTTTTTAGAAGAAGAGGTCCCAACGTGCCACACGTGTGACTTGATGGATGAAACCTAACGAGTCACACCAATTTGTTGTCATAGACGAAAAAAACCTTAAGGTGAGTTGCAATGTCCCCCAGTGGTGGATATCGAAACTAACCATATCCAGCACTACTTAACTATTATAATATTACCGTTACATGACATGTCTATAGTGACAGGTTTCAAAGTAACAGGTGTCAAAGTGAAAGAGACTTTGAGGCCTGTCACTTTGATACCTGTCACTTTTACACCTGTCATTTTGACACCTGTCATATTGACACCTGTCACTTTAAAATGTCTTACTACCTACTCAATAGAACAAAAGGTTTTTTTTTGTTGTTCAATCTGTTCTATCGTAGAACATATTGGACGGCCAATACACAATTTGTTCGGATCCAATATGTCATACTGCTTAGTAGAACCGATTGGATTTATTTTGTTCAATTGTTCTATAGTAGAACTAGTACTATTAGTAGTAGTGTATTTTAATTTTGACTTGTAAAAGTGCTATTATTTTGCTTATTTACAATAAAATACTTTGACTTTGACTTTGAGATAGCCAAACGGATCAAAAATACGCGCTAGCTCCGAGAGAACGATTCTCTTGGTACACTGTTCATGCAGCGATGTGACATTAAAGGAAAATCCATCCTCAATAGGATTCCACTCTAAGCCAAGAACCTTGACCGTATGACAAGATTCCGTATTGAACGACAGCGAGCTAACGTGACGATGTTCAGGTGGAATATTTTCAATGCAGTTGTCATGCATTTCTATTTTTAAATGTTTAACCCCGTGACTTTACTTTTTACAACAGTTAACTATTAGATTAAAATATTTCCAGATTCGCGAAGAGTCCACGGTTTGGCTGCCGACTCGCAGGTACTCTGTCGACAACATTGTGGTGCCGTTTGTCTGAAAGAGCTCTGTGGCTTCACCAAGGTCGAATTCTGATCATGTTTTGTTCACATGGCCACTTACTTGGTGTCTAAAGATCTTTTTACACCAACTTATTATTGTGTTATATTAGTTATTTTATCTAAAACATGTTATTATTGACTTTTTTTTACAAGCAAAAAGTTACACAGATGTTGAGCATGTCCCAGGATGATTATGACAATGAAACTGAATTTGTTGTAGTTATATTACTTGATGATGTTGCTATGATCATTACTATCATCATCATTATCATCAATGTCAGCTTGATCCTCTTAATGCAGGGCATAAACCTGGAGGAGCATAAGCATAAGCTAATCATCTATGCCAACGTCATATCAAACTTATCTTATCTTTTTCTTATGTTGCACTGGTCTTCTACGGCTGCGACTTTCCACGCGCGGCCACCAATCTGTCAGTGACCTACTTCACCTGCCATCAATGCATCTTGCAGAGTCCTTCCCATCGCCACTTGAGGTTTATGTACTGATGTCTCCCACCTTGACTTTTCTTCGGATCTCCGTCAGAATTGGACCCGTTACAGTTTTATTATAAGTATAGATAGATGGCCTTTAATACAGAACGTGATGAACAGGAGAATTATAGCACAGTACATATATAGTCTTAATAGTATATGTACTGTGATTATGTATTAGTGCAATTTGTACGTCATCTTAGACAGCACATCGTTTGAATATGCAATTTTACCTACAAAATTTGGTTCGCATCTTTTCGATCCCATCCCACATCTATGGTACATTCCCACAAATCTCCAGAATTTCTGAACAGATTTCATTGATTCTATTTTTGTTAGGACCTCCACTTTTGTCCTCTATACAATTCATAAAAAAAAACAGCAGGTTTTAAAGTACGTGGGTAACAGTCGTTTTTTTTATCAAAGTGTGATAGTAGTTATGCGTACCTGTCAGACATCCACCCGGTAACGACCATCGACACCATCATTCCGAAGTTGTGTATCGTGCCGATGAGGTTGGAGAGCCAGGGCTGGCACGCGAGGTCGAGCTGGAACACAATGGCAGTAAGATACCTTAAATAAAAAAATAATAAAAAAACAATAAAAATCAATAGATAAAGTCGAATTATTTTTTGTAAATAGGCAAAATAATAGCACTTTTACCTGTCAAAACTTAACATCTCATAAACAAGGAGAAACACATAAAATATTATCAATACATGAAATCAATAAAATTAGGTAAACCAAGTATGATTTAAGTTTGAAAAGGAAATCTCGCACAGGAAAAGGACTTCTTCTTGACTCGGCCGGTGCTTCGGCAATATGCCCGTTAGAGAAGAGAGTACTAAGACTCTACGGGGATGTCATTTTCACCTTTTGAAGCATATTATGTTTAGTAATAGCTACAACATCACGTGGTCCTTCCACTACATTTACAACAGCATTTATCCTATAATAGATCAAAGTCTATAGTCGACTACTATAGAAACAACGAACGATAGAAACAACGACGAAAACGACAACGATAGAATAAAGATAAACATTATATAATTGCATAAAACACGTGTATACATCATATACAATGCGATTTAAATAAGAATAGGATTTAAATGCGCCATTTTGAACTTCGATTGTCAACAACTTCCGATTTTTTAGTACAGTGTGCAAAAAAAATTGTCAAGGATGTAGGAACCATTTTTCTTTATATTATGTGAATACAATCGAATTTTAAATTCCACTCAAACTGATGTCTTCTTCTCGAATTTACAAACTAATGGAACTGACGTGTTTTGACGTAGCTACAATCAGTTACAACTCCATTATAATGTTTTTCGATAAGACGATCTGAAACATATCGCTATCTTTTGTAACGCATTACAGTTTTTTAAGTAAAAAGAGACGGAAATAATTTTGTCAAAAGAGCAACACTGGAAACATTTTATTATTTGAATACCCATAATATGAGTTATCTATAGTACGAGTTATCTATCTATCTAATACCCATATGAGGTAGCTTCGTTACATCCCTCATTTGTCAAGTTACTCATTTGTTAAGTCACTCGTTATATACTCAAGGAAAATTCCCTCCAAATTTAAAATCTCTAGGTCCAGCGGCTGGTTTAAGCTGTGCGTTGCCTGTCATTCAGTAGGTAGGTATGTCACGGGACGTTTTTATAGGTATAAGATGTATCTTAATAAACAACTTATAATTTGATATAAAAAAATACTCTATGACCACAGTCCATATTATAGTAGATACGGGGACATATTTGTTTACATGACAACGGACGTCTCTTCTTTTTATGTTCAAATATATGAAATACACAACGTAGGTTGGTAACAAATCTATTGCGATATCTATTGTGAACTCAGTGGCCCGATTACAGAAGTCCTAATGCAACCAGATGAAATAAGATTTTCATTATATAAGTATGATGAAAATCTCAATTTAACTGGTTGCATTGATTTCTGTAATAGGGCTACTGAATCAACGTGACGATCGATTACAGAATCGAATACGAACGTATTTCAATAAATAACTTTTCTTTAACAATATTATTATTGTTTGGTATTTGTGCTAACGCTACTTTTACTTAGTTGTCAGTATGAAGTTAGTACGAATCCAGGCTCCAGTCCTATTCTTATTTAAATCATATTGAAATTTCTTACTATCGTTGTTCAACTCGCATTATACCTACACAGTAGTTTTTGTTAACATCACAATAACGCACAGGTGATAGTAGTCTGTTAAAAGAGATAGTAGTCTGTTTTTTTTATAGTCGTTCATAAGCGTACAAAATAAAAATAAAAAACATTCGGAAATGGCATGCAGATTAAAATGACATGCAATAATAAATAAATCAAATGAAATCAAATCATTTTAGTGTCACAGATGTAGGTTGTTAATACCGTTGTTCAGTACAATTTAGGACCCGTAAAATTATGGGTGTGCGACATTATTGAATACAGCATGCAAAAAAATATAAAATTAACAATATTACAAAATAACACAAGCAAGCACATGACAAACTATCATCATCCGCTTAATGCCCCCGCTATAAAAAAACAATATTGTAAATACACTCCGAACACGTGACCATGTCATCACCGCGGCAAGACGGCAAAATGGCGCGAAAATATTGTTGCCGAGTAAAACTTATTTTCCGTTCCTTCCTCAACGGTTTGTCGGATCCGTACAAAACTTGGCCTGTGATTGGCTGAATATATGTAGCCACTGAGAAATCGAACGTAAGTTTTATGAAATTATTATGTAAGGAGAGGGCACCGCGGAAAAATGAAGAAGCCAAAAATAGGAGTAGTTTCAGAAAAAATAACGTATTTTGGAAACAAAATCGATGACATACTGTTTTTTTTATATATCCGTTAACATTAAAACATCAACACAGTTTAGTGCAAAAAGTGACCAGAATAATATTTTTGTGAAAACCAACAAAAATTTCAAAAATTTACGGCTCGCGGAGAAAGTGCGTGGTTTTATTTAAAAAAAAAAAAAAAAACTATACTTGTTTAGTGTTTTTACGTATAATATATGTATCCTTTTGATGAGAGAAACACACTTATTCGATAATATATGCGAGATTACATTTAAATCGATTTAAATCCGCCAAACCGTTAAAATTAACTTCCATGCTTTTTTTGGTTGCTCTAGTGACCAAGGGGGATTTGCCGTTTTGGATCTTGGTCGCTACAGCGCCAAAGGGGATTCAGCGGTGTATACATAATTACAAAAAACAACTTTACAAAACAATAGTAGTTACATAAAATTATTAAATTAATTGGAATGTCAAAACTTGTCAGTCAAAAATCTCATAATAACATTTATCCAATATCAAACTTTTTAATTTATTTTTAAACAATGCAACATTTAAATCTTTTAAAGTTTTACGCACTTTGTTGTAAACAGTCGGAGCCATGCAGAACACACTTATCACGTACTGTGCTCTTATGCATTAGGGTCGTTTTAGCACTATGCAGGCATAGTCTGGTATTATCAGTCTATTACGTACAACTACATCGGACAGGTGGGGATTAGGTCCAGATTTGTTTTGACAAATGTGGCTATCTCTTGAATGTAAATTGCTGGTAAAGTTAAAATTTTGAGTTCTTTAAAATATGGCTTACAATCTGTCTGGTGTATGTGGAACATCGCTCTGATGCACCTCTTTTGGGCTTTAAAAGCGACGTCTTTATCGGTGGAGTTCCCCCCATAGTGTAGGACAGATGCTACTAGTCTATGGTAAGATGTAATCAGTGCATCTTTGTTAATTATAAAAGATAGTTTATGTAATGCATAAGCAAATGAACTTATTCTTTTAGTTAAAGTCTCTATATGAGCGTTCCACTTTAATTTTTTATCAATTATCAAGCCCAGAAATTTTGTTGTGTCTACTTCATGCACGATTCTGCTTTTGAAATGTACATTTATATCACTAGTAATGGCACGCTGACTAAAATTAATTATATTAGTTTTATCGAGATTAATTTTTAAGTTGTTATTATTTAACCATGTTATTATTAAAATTTCAAGTATTATTAATGTCAAATTCATATATGTCCTTCTTTTTTCATTTAATTGTTATTGTGCTGTCGCCTGTAAAGAGAGTTGGCGGATGATTTATAGCTTTAGGTAGGTCATTTATGTACAATATAAACAAGAGAGGGCCAAGCACGCTGCCTTGTGGCACCCCATATGTCGAAGAACATTCTTCTGACCGAAATATTTCTTCTTGTTTTTTGACCATATTGGTTCTAGAGACTTCCGTATAGTGTTTCCTATTGGTTAAGTAAGATTGAATAAGTTCGAGAACATTGCCTCTTATACCATATTCTTCCATTTTTTCAAGTAATATTATGTGTTGCACGTAGTCAAGCGCTTGTGCCATGTCACAGAATATGGCACAAACTGGTGTAGTCTTATCTACACTTGTTAATACGTTTTGCAAAAAATCAAAAATTGCCATATTAATTGTTCCCTTTTCTCTAAATCCTTTCTGTTAGTTACAAAGAATGCCTTTTTTTCTAAATAGCTATAAATTTGCGAATATATATACTTCTCAAATAATTTGAAAATATCGGGATAAGTGAGATTGGCCTGTAGTTATCCAAAAATTAACTGTTATTCTTTTTAAATAATGGCTAAGTAATCGAAACTTTAAGTGATTCAGGGTACGTACCTGCACTTATGCACACATTAATTATATGACTTAAATGACTACATTTGTATTCAGCTACTTGTTTAATAACTTTAGTCGAAATACCATCATAGCCTATTTGTACTTTTCAATGAATTTACTATTTTGTATATGTCATACGGTATGCTAGGAACGAGAAAAAATTAATTACTGCTATTTAAAATCAAAGAATTACCATTATGTCCTGTACTATCTTAGGGTTTAATTTTATCAATAAAATGGTAATTAAATGCATTGGTTATTTTATTAGGGTCATTTATAATTTCATTATTTATATTAATTAGACGTATGATATGTTTAGGTACGTTATATTTTGAATTATTTATTATATTCCAGGTACATTTTGACTTGTTTGTAGCTGTTTTTATTGCGTAATTATTTTGCGCACGCTGGGTAAGCTGTGTGATTTTTTTATACAACTTGGAATAATTAATTAATGTTATTTTATTTAGATGATTTGGTTTTAGTCTGTACTGCCACATAAGTTGACGTTTTTTTTACACGACTACCCAAAGTGTTATGTTTTTTAGCATTCATGTTTGTTTGTATGTTTGTATGTTTGTATGTGAGTTTTTTAATCCAACATAACTTTGAAATGCCTTAACAGAATTAGACGTATGGCATATCGTTAGAATCCTTACATCCCCCCGAATAACACAGCCTATATTAAAAAAAAAACAGTATGGCGTCAGTATGGTTCCATTTTCAACTGCAAAAAAATATTTTTTTCTTCGTATTTTACAATATAGGTATCAAATTGAAGGCCTTGATACGCACATTCCAATAGTATATAATTTATTGGCAAATGTTCAGTTTTGGCAGGGCAGGCGTGTATTTTTAGCTTTTAAGCTAGTTACAACACTTTTTAATTCCACGTGATATCCATTTTGGTTTTCTGGTTGATTTAATAGTCTTTATTAGATAAGGAAAACATAAGTCATAGAACAATTTAAAAATGTCAATAAAATAATTGTAGGCTTCATTAGGATCGTCAATACTATATAATTCAGAGAATTTCAAATTTATTAAACAAGATTTAAAATTAAATATATTGTCACTATTGTAATCATTTTATGCGCCAGTAATTTATCATGCATTTCTTTTCCACTGGGCATTTTAGTAATTGAGCCGTATGGTCAGAGAGCGCAAATTCTATTACTTCTGCTTTATCATTTGGTTTGAAGTTATGCGCAAAATTGTCTAAGTATGTTTTGCTTTTAAGTCTAGTTGCCTGTTTAAGGGCCAATTTTATATTCAAGTTCAATAGTAGATTCTCCAATTCGGAAGATGCATTATTGTTCTTTAATACATCAATATTGTAATCACCAGCTATTACAATAGGTCTATATTGTTTTTTACTAAGATAAAACAACATTTTGTCTAAAATGGTAAAACACGTATTTATATTGCTCATTTTAAGTACCCTTTATAAACACACAATGACAATTTTAAGATTTAACAACTCTACAGCACAACATTAAATAATACCATTTAATGAGAGAGTTGCTATTTGAGGGATTGCTTTTTTGCCCGTTTTTTATCGAAGCAAGCACCACCTCGTCCACCTCTCTTGGTGTTCTTTCTGCAGAAACATGAGGCTAGCTGGTAATGTTGTATCACAAGATTATTTTCAAAACCCATCATGAAGTGCTCCGTAACACAAATCACGCAAACTTTTATGTTTCTATCTAACAGTTCATCTAACACTATCGCACCAAACTCCAACTTACTGCGGACAAACGCGTTAAAGAGCATGATTGCAACCCATATGTCTTGGAATTGCGAGGCTGTTCTCATTATAAATCCTAATACTTTGTTTGCCTTTTTACAAATAGTAATAACATGCTCACGGAAATCAAGTCGATTATCCAGAATTAGTCCCAGGTTTTGGATGGAACTCACCCTATCCAATGCAGACCCCTCTAATGCGTTAAGTAAGTTCAAAGGTGATTGAGACCTAGAGAAGGAGACAATCTTGCACTTGGAGACATTAAAAGAAAGTCTATTTAACCGACTCCATTCATCCAAAGACTCAAGATCTCGCTAAAGCTCCATACAGTCGGCAAAGTCACTCACTGGCTGAACTGAGAACTGATGGCAGGTCATTTATCAAAGCAAGGAAGAGCGTAGGCCCAACGGTACTACCCTGACTTACTCCAGACAGATCTAGTGAAGAATTCGTCAGATCTGTACCTTTTTAGCTGTACGTACTGTCGCCGGTCACTTAAATAGTGAGCAAAGTATCTCAAGAGTTTAGGGGAGGCTCCTAAAGTCGACAACTTGACTAAAAGAAGGTCATTATCGACTACATAGAACGCCCGCCTAAAATCAAGGAATACGGCGTCAACCTGATGCCCAGCATCCATATATTTGGCTATGAAATCTACGAAGGCGATGAGGTTCGTATTCGTAGAGCGGGCGCCACGAAAACCATAGCTAGATTCAAATTGGCGAGTAAGGTAGTAATTTATTACAGACTCAAATATTTTGGCAAAGATAGCTAGAACAACAATAGGCCTATGGGTTTTTACATCTGTAGATGACCGAATTTTAAGTACGGGATTAACCCTTGACAGTTTCCACCATGCTGGATAGAAAGAAGTGCTGAGAGAAAGACTAAAGAGATGCAAGATCGGCAACTCCAATGCAGCCGAACAATCTTTCACCAAAAAAGGTGGTATAGCGTCGGGACCGGTAGCTGAAGATACTTTTAAGCGACATACAGTACGGCGGACATCCGCCACATTGACACTGTCTAGAGCAAAGAGCCGCGAGTCCCCAGCATAGGTGGAGCTCCGCGCTGCCGCCGCCTCCGCGTCAAGGACTGGGACATTACTGAGGAAAACAGAGCTAAAGTATTCGGCAAACGCTGAAGCCGCTTCCTGGCCAACAATTGTTTTGCCATCAAGCGTATACTCATTCAGCAGACTCCTACTCTTTCGCCTTTCTCTGACATATTTCCAAAAATGTGTGGGATCACGCCTAATATTGTTACCGACGAACTTGATATGCCGGCAATATGCTTCATCTATAAGCTGTTTTATATGGCTACTGTAGTACTTAAATACTTCATGATTAAACTGCAGGCCCAGCTTCTTATATTTACACAAATATAAATACTTAATATTTAACTTTTTTAATAATTTCTGAAGTTTACCATGATGGATACTGCCGACTCTGCAGGAAGCTACTATTTTTCCTAAGTGGCACATGATTTCTCACAGTATCGTTAAGTTTACTATAAAAAAATATCTGTAGCAGAGTCAATATCCTGGTGCTCAAGCACATCAGTCCAATCGATAGCAGATACACCAGAGTACAAAGAGAAAAAATCTGTTTTTCTAAAATTCCATTCAGGAGCGTAAGTGTTTGTATAAGATACAAAAGGCATAACAGAAGATGAAAGGGGAATCTTAGTGCCACGCGATAAGGACAGCATCACCTCAAACTGCGGGTGGTATGCGTCAACCGGCACCAACGGTTCCACGTCGTCATATACGCTCACGTTATCAGATTTTAGATTGGACAACACGAGATCCAACATGCCGCCATAACAGTTCAAAATTATATCGTGTTGATTTATTTTACAAAAATCTGTGAACAAATCAAACTGCGCCTTAACACTGACACTACACGAGTTTAAGTTAAAATCTCCAACAATAAATATATCGAGAAGCGTTGAATATTTACACACGGCATTTTCAATACAGGTGAGGACATCTAAGTATTACTTATCATTGTAACTGGAAGGTATGTACACAACACAGACTAACATTTTTACATTTTTGTCACATACTTTCACTATCAAGATTTCCTTATCATCCGTTAAGCCATCCACATCGGTAACTAATTTGGGTATATAACGGTCACGCACAGCTAACAAGACCCCCACCCCAGCCAGCGTCTCCCGCGCGATCTTTGCGCAGCACCACCACACCCCGGGGGAAAGAGCTTGGCATCAGCCACCGAACTGTTTAAAAATGTCTCCGTGAGAGCAATGACGCCACTGCAGTTAACCAAGACGTTATTGTAGAACGTTACACTTTTAGACCTGAGACCTCTAACGTTCTGAGAGTATAGAAGTATACTTTTAGTTCTTTTCTTGGCCTTCCTTGGATTTCGAACGAAAGGACTGCAAACGAAATGACTGCCTCCATGGTTTGATACAGATATCCTCAGCCCAATTATCAGCCCAATTATGTGCTTGACTCCCAATCGAAGCCTCCGCATGACATTCAGGTCAATGAGGTGCAATGAGTTGGGAGTTCCACGCTCAACGGTGTCGAGTCAGCAGATCCACACTCTCGAGATTACTCAATCCTTCCCACCCGTCGTGCAAGCTCAGCTCGATTCGGAGGTTACGGATGTGCTGAAGGTAGCTCGCTCCAAGCCAAACTCCAAGGTGCCGTTATTTTTAAGTCAACCATTGATCAGCGAGCCTACTAAATTGCGTGCGAGCGAGATTGATGGCTTCCAGTGGAATCGGGTCACTAAAAAACCGTCGCCCTAGTGCTCCTGCTGGCGCCGTGAGAGGAGTGGCTACGCCGGGTACGACTACCCTGGAGGCTGCTGACCGCCGACATCTGTTACATCTGTACTATGTCAAAGTCGGCACCACTGAGACCCAAGTGTGTGACCACATAAATACAATAGTGGAAGTTAATACCTATAGGGTGGTAGCTCTCAAGGCCAGAGGAAGCTACGCATCGTTTAAGTTAGACGTCCCTTCCAAGTTGGCGGATGCTATAATGGTTGACTTAAAAATAACGGCACCTTGGAGTTTGGCTTGGAGCGAGCTACCTTCAGCACATCCGTAACATCCGAATTGAGCTGAGCTTGTACGACGGGTGGGAAGGATTGAGTAATCTCGAGAGTGTGGATCTGCTGACTCGTCACCGTTGAGCGTGGAACTCCCAACTCATTGCACCTCATTGACCTGAATGTCATGCGGAGGCTTCGATTGGGAGTCAAGCACACCTACCCTTTCCTTGAGTGCAGTGATCTCTTTGTGTAATGGCAAAGTGACTTGTACGGTTTGCTCATCAATGACCTTAGCGATTAGGATTGAGAGGCGGTCCTGAAGAATACGTTGAAATTCATCACGACTCTAATAAACGAACGAAAAAAATGCGAGAATGTTAAATCGAGTTTTAGATAAGTGGATTACGCTAATAAACGCAACACAGCGCCTCAAGTTGTACTTGGTACTATTAGGTAGTTAAGTGTTTTTTTATTTTAAGTGTACCTTCTAATTGTTTTCAACAAATCTTGAAGTACCTTACCTCAGCAATGACAGTGTTGTTGCTCTCGTACACCCACTCCCGACACTCTTCCAGCTCTCCACTGAAGCTCTCATTGGTGCACCATGAGCCCAGGATGTGGTCCCCGCGGAGCACAGGCTTGGAGCACCTGTCTATTGAGGAGTTGGGCCACCAGGTTGCTTCGAAGGTGGTATTTAGATCTTCGCATTCTGGTATTTGGCATCTGGAAACCGAGCGAAATGACATTTTAAGCCCAGTAAATGTGATGTTCTGGCGACCAACAAATGGTACGATATCCATTTAAAAAATCTGCGCAGCTAAATGGCTCAGACCAGTGTCGGGCAGCAGTGCCACTGGTGCAAAGAGTTGCGTACTGCGATCGCCAACCCGCCTGCCCAGCGTGGCGATTATGGGCATACCCTCCCATGACAGACACAAGAAAACAACAGCCCCTAGTTCCCGGCGGCCCTGCTATTCCTGACCGCGGTGACAGTCATGGTAACGGCAGGTCCCCCCGCCCGTGCTAAGAATTCCCGGGCTAGGGAAGGCCACCATAATCGAATGACCCTCGCTAATTTTAATGGATACACTGTTAGACTAGAAGAACATATGGCGCAGCTGGAAGTGGAACTGGGGAACATAGGATGGCACATTTTGGGTTTGAGTGAAGTCCGAAGAGAGGGGGAGTACACATTAACCCTAAATTTGGGCCATCTTATGTACTTCAGAGAGGGTGAGCAACAATCCCAAGGTACCGTCGGGTTCCTCGTTCACCGAGTCCTCACTAACAACGTGTAAGAGATCTGTAGTGTGTCGACCAGGGCAGCTTAGTTATAATCAGGCTCAGCAAGAGACTCTTAAGGTGATTCAGGTATACGCACCGACCTCGAGACACTCATATGAAGAAGTAGAAGATATGTATGAGGACATATCTAAAGCCTTACATAACACCAGGGCCATTATTCTCTATTGCCAATAAGACACGTTACGCGCTAAGATATCTGCGTGGAATCGTACGGCAAATGCCGTACTGACGTCACACGTTGTCGGCAAGGAATTTCATGCGGCATAGTGACTAAGCGCCCAGGAATACCCACTTCAACGTTGTTCAAGGCCCCCCTTGAACGTCAAAGTGGGAAAACTAGCTGGCAACGAATCAAAAGTAGGACCTCACAGATTTGGTAGCGGAAACGCCACAATGGATATGCTTATCAATTTTCTTGAGAGAGAGGGGCTCTTCGTAATTAATTCTTTCTTTAAGAGGCAGCCCCAAAGAAAGTGGACGTGGCGAAGCCCGGATGGTGTTACCAAAAATGAGATCGACTTTATTGTGGCGGATAAGAAGCACATATTCTATATCATATATCTATATTCAGAGATGTCTCAGTGATCAATAGGTTTTATACCGGCAGCGATTACCGATCGATTCGAGGCACTCTGAATATTGACTTTCTGCTTAAGCGAGTCCGCCTGTTAAAATTCACGTTCCGACCAAACTTGCTCCAAATTTTGTCTGGTTCCAAAAAATTCCAGGAGAATCTGAAAAGACGATTCGATGCCTTGGAATCCACATGCAACGTGAGCGAGGGACTTGAGAAGGTGGTGAGAATCCTATGGAAGAGGGCTAAAAGTATTGTAGTATTTAGCGTAAGCATAAAAAACCAAGCTCTCAGACGACAGACAGAAGGCAGACGACTCTCCGGCCATGACACAAAGACGAGAAAGTACGCCAGCTCCTTTGTTAGAACGGATGGCTCTTAACAAAAAGATTCAGAAGCTGACATGACGTGACCTTCGGTCCTCTAAACAAACGCTTTGTAGAATAGCCAATAGAGCAGAACCAAGGGTCTAAATTGTTTGTTCAGAACCTTGTAAGAGTCACCTGACAAAGTTCAAAACAGCTAATGGCAGAACTGTCGTGTCAAAACCGGAGATTCTTGCCGAGATCGAGAATTTTTGTGGACACTTCGCATGCTCCTCGGCCAGAGACTGTTTGTGAGGATTCAAGAGCCACGTTAACTTGCAATTATACTGATGAGATGCCAGACGTCAGTTTGGAAGAGATGGAGATGGCCCTACGACAATTGAAAAAAGGAAAAGGCCCCGGTGAAGATGGAATTACATCGGAGCTCTAGGGGTAGATCGTAAACCTGTTCTAAAGGAGCTTCAGATCGTATTTAACTCCGTTGTCAATTGTAGGAGAACTCCCGAGGCATGGCACAGGAGTGTGGTGGTACTGTTTTTCAAGAGGGTGATAAAACCTTGCTTAAAATTATGGACCCATCTCACTTCTGAACCATGTCTATAAACTGTTCTCGAGGTTCATCACAAATAATCTCGCACGAAGACTTCAGGAGTTTTAGCCTCCCGAGCAGGCTGGGTTTCGAAGACCACACACCCGTACCGTAGACCACATCCACACAGTGCGCCTGATTATACAGAGAACCGAAGATTATAATCGGCCACTGTGCTTAGCGTTTGTGGACTACAAAAAAACCTTTGAATCAGTCGAGACCTGGTTTGTTCTGCATTCCTTGCAGCGATGCCAAGTGGGTTGGTGATACATCGAAGTGCTGAGAGTCTGTATGACGCTGCTACGATGTCAGTCCAAGTACAGGACCAGAGTACGGAACCTATCCTATTGCTCAGAGGAATAAGACAGGCGGATGTTATTTCCACGAAACTGTTTACGACCGCAATCAAGGATATGTTGAGGACTTTCGACTGGAACGGAGTGGGCATCAACACTAACGACGAGTACATCTCACACTAGCGATTCACAGATGATATCGTCCTTATGGCGGAGTCGCTGCAAGAGCTGCGTCAGATGCTGGTTAGCCTGGCTGAAGCCTCACGACGAATTGGTCTCCGCATGACATAATAATGTGAAACCTCTTTCATAAATTCTTAATTCTTTCATAATCAAACCCATTTGATAGGTTGTCATTATTAATTCTAAATTCAAATAACCTGTCATTCCTAGATGGTCATCGAGGATTGGCCCAACTCTATGGTGAGGAGTTGCGATTTTGTAAAACAAGATTTCGTATTAATATAATAATAATTGTGCACCTGCATATATAGTACTATGTTTTTATTATTACCTCACGCCGATTCCTGATGGTGAAATTACTTTAATTGGAAATACCATAGTACCAAAACTGTGGGTTCGAAGAAGTGTACCTCAAAGTTATGTCAGCTGTGAGCATATTATCTTCCAAGTGAGATAAATCTACTACCCATAGCCAAAAGGATGGCTCGCACTACGAAGTTTACACCTGTTACTTAATATTATGAGCTAGGAGTCCCTTTGAACTGGTAGACACCCTCGGGGGGGTTCTGCCCACAATAATAATAAAAATAATATAGCCTTTTATTCAGATCTATTATTTACATATAATATAAAAGATTAGAATTAAGTCTATAAAATAAAGATTATAAAAGATTAAAATTAAGTCTGTTGTTGTGTTTCTACTGTTTGCTTCTTGCTTATTTTCTGTAGATCTATTTGCCAATCGGCAAAGACCTCCTCCAACCTTTTCCATTCATATATTTCCTGAGCCACTCTGTTCCACATCACTCCTGCCTTGTCTGATTTCGTCATCCCACCTTTTCTGTGGTCTGCCTCTTTTCCTTTTTCCTTCTCTCGGGTACCATTGTGTTACAATTTTACTCCATTTGTCTTGTGCTCTTATCATGTGCCCACCCATCGCCATTTAAGCCTTCTGATTTTGCATGTTATGTCTTCTTAGACATAACATGCCAAATCAAATTGTTCTACTACCCTCGCAGTATATAACTATGTACAAGAAATATATAATTGTATGAATGATGAAAAATATGCCATTGGGCTCTTTTTGGACATAACTAAAGCTTATGATCGCGTATCTCATTACATCTTTTTACAAAAAGTATACGGTTCAGGAATCAGAGGAATGGCATTTTCCTGGTTTAAATCATATTTAAATAACAGAACACAACTAGTTGAATTGGAATATTTTGATGAAAGCATGAATGAAATAATTAACATAGGATATGAAATAATTAAAATAAATTGCTCTATCCCTCAAGGTAGTGTCCTCGGAAATTCCATTTTTCTCTTGTATATCAACGACTTACCAAAATGTATAACTACAACGAGCCTATTCGCAGATGGCATTTCCCTTCTATTAAAACAACGCCAAATGTTGGATTTCTATGCAATTGAAGAAATAATTGATGATACTAAATAATGGCTTAGTACACTTAGAAGTAAATATAAGTAATACAAAAACTGATAATTTCAGAACATATCACCGATCGCCGCTTGAACTTAAAAGCTTTTGTATTAATAATAAAATTGAAGAAATCAATAACTTTACACTTTTAGGCCTAACACTTGACACAAATTTAAATTGGAAATCACACATAAAAAATATCAAATCAAAATTAAGCCAATTCATATATGCTTTGGGAATACTAAAGATGAATAAAAACTTGGAAACTGCCCTCTCAGCTTATTACGCCTAAGTATATGCCTGGTTAAACTATGGAGTCATTCTCTGGGGGAGAGCACAGATACCAAAAAAAAAGCTTAAGGATATTGGTGAACGTAAAACCGCAACATAACTGTAAACAACATTTTAATAAATTTTAATGTTTTGACCTTACCGTCAATATTACATTGAACAACTGGCCATATTTGTAAAAAAATAAGATCTATTTAAGTCCAACATAGAAATTAATCAAAATTAAAACCGACGTTAATTCTACCAGATATTCAACATTAAGAAATAGTCCATACTGCAAAGCGATAAAAATATATAACGAAATTCCAGAAGAGTCAGAAACTAAAACCCACATATTTAGCAGAAAATTTAAAGCATTCTTGTTAAAACAATGCTGTTATTCAGTCGATGAGTTTGTTACACGATAATTAATGGTAAAATAATGATAACATTAAGAAGACTAATAATAATACTAGTAATTAATTATGACATGACTAATATGAAATTGAAAATAAGTAAAGAATCGACATAGTATTTAAAACTGTCAAAAACTAGGGAATATTAATTGAAATGTAATTTTGTTTAATTATACTTAGAAATATATTGTAACTCCACTCATGAGTGTAGCGCCCTGACATGGTACATGTATTAGTTACTAAGATATTTTGTAGCAACTGTCTGTCTACATGTTGGCATTATTAAATGAATAAATAAATGAACAGGGCCTGGATTCTGTATGACCACTCACGCCAATTCCACGCGAATTCCACGCCAATTCCACGCTGCCTGCGTGGATTCACGAACAAATTCCACGCAGGCGGCGTGGAATTGGCGTATTGAAATTAGAGAATTAGGCCACAGTACACGTGAATATCCCGTAAGGATTGTGGTATAGGCAAAATTGACAAAGGACAGACGGCGTTTATAAAGGGTCTTCCAGTAGGGACTTCCGAATTTTGACAGTTGATAGCGGCCATATTGTTGAAGCTACATCTTTCATATTGACTTTCATTTATTCAGTCTGTTTTGCCAAATCATCATGGACTGGTATAGCATTCAACGACACATGCAAATGATAAAATTGTTTTATTTAAATGGGTGTTCTGTTCGGGCAACGTTCCGCGCTGTTCGGGCAACGTTCCGCGCTGTTCGGGCAACTTTACGGTCGTCATAAGTTTGAAAGGCCGATGCCATTATGTATGAAATTTATTTTATTTTGTATCATTCAAATGTCCGCTGTGTTGGTTGATTGTTTACTGAACCAGTGGACTCAAATTTATTCACCACAATGCGAATAGTCCTCTCGGTAGGACAGAACATTACATTGAACGTGGACGGATGGACTGTCAAAGTTTGCAAGTCCCTATTGGAATGGAAGACCCGTTATATAGGTATCTACCATAATATAAGTATTTTGAGGTATTTTTCATGTTTACGAAGAAGAAAAGCAGAAGTTTACCTACTTAAATGGATAAATTGATTTGCTTACCGATAATTTAAATCTCCAGCCGTAAAAATATAATTAATAGAGATCATGTTGATAAAAACGGCAGGCAAACACAAAAGCACGAATTGTATAACTTGATATTTTCCAAACCTTTCGAGCACATTAGAAATGTCACATACTTGGGAACTTTGTTCAGTATGTTTTGTTTCTTTCGCCATTTTTAGCTCATATATAAACTTCGATTTTTAATAGAATTTATTTTAGGAAATATCTAATATACTTGTATGACTGTATGTGCCTAAATTAGTGTCACCTTTCACATTGTCAAAAAAACTATGATTAATTGTATTCACGTCTTAATAAGTATATGACGTATAGGGATATTATATTCTGTGATGAGGTGATGTGGTTCAAATTTACTCCGGTGCGGTCTAAATTACAATGAGACAATCGAAGAAAATGTAAATAGGTACATATCTGACAATGCTTGAATAGATTAATGAAAATGATAGACCAAGAGCTAGCTACACACTTCATCACCCAATGTTATATTAATCCTCAACACTTCTATAGTTCGAAAACTTCGTCAACCTAATGTCACTGATGTTGAAGCTTCATTCACCAATATACAGTACATAAGGTACAGTACCAGTCCCAACATGCTGCCTTGTGGAAATCCAGACATGGTTTTAATTAGTGTGTTTCCTTTATCACAAAATCTTAGGAGGTAGGATAGTAGAATAACTATAATGGTTTCTAGTGTAGAAGCTGGTTGTTAGTGTAGTCTGACTAGTGAAGGGGTGCAATATGTGTGATTGGTCTATCCTACTTACTTATTATAATTACTTATTATAATATATAGGAAAATCATAGCATCATTGTATTATTATTAGCCCAATTTTGATGAGTATGAGACATATAATAGTTTGACAATATTATGTATTTTTTCAGCAGTATAGTACGTCGCTCGAGTGCTTAATTCACCAATCGACCACTTTTGACGAAAATGCAGTATTGTTAAGGATTGAATTCCGCTTCGTTAGATATGTATAACATACTGGTATGCCTAGTAAATATTAAAATAAAAGAATTTTAAAATTTCAATCTAAATTTTAAGTTAGCTTAAAATTTGTACTAAATATTAAAATTAAAAAAACAATGTTTGTTGAGGTACCACTTAGCTCCGTTACGACTGAATGTTTGTGAGGTACCACTTAGCTCCGTTACGACTGAATGTTTGTGAGGTACCACTTAGCTCCGTTACGACTGAATGTTTGTGAGGTACCACTTAGCTCCGTTACGACTGAATGACTTTTTATGAAATTGAGTACAATAAATACATTTTTGGGTTTCGGATAACCGAATAACTCTTATAATATGGTATATTTTGTCCCAAAATATGCCTATTTTTGTAATTTTTGTCTGTCTTTCCGTCTGTCTGTCTGTACCTTGGCAGCGCATCACGCCGAAAATTTTCACTGAATTCAAATGAAATTTGGTATGATTTGAGTCCATACTTTGAGGTAGGACATTGGATACTTTTCACCCCGAAAAATTAAAGAGTTCCTGGAGGATAGGGGTGGAAAATTATTTAAAAGAACGTGTAGCACGCTGAAACTAATGGACGGGTTTTGATGCAATTTGGCGCCGTCTTAAGTTATATGATGGGTTAAATGAGGATACATTTTGTCCCAAAAAATTAAAGGGTTCCTGCAGGATAAGGGTGGAAAATTATTTAAAAGAACACGTAGCATGCTGAAACTATTGGACGGATATTGATGCAACTTGGCACAGGCATAGTTTATAAAATAGGTGAAAATTATGGTTACTCGTACTTTTTATCCCGACAAAATAAAGGGTTCCTGCGGGATATGGGCCCAAATTCTGTACAATAAAGGGTTCCTGCGGGATATGGGCCCAAATTCTGTACAATAAAGATATTGTGAAATTTTTTGGAGTTTACTCTATGTTCGATAATGAAGCCTAAATTGTATGTTTTTCAATTTTGTCTATATGTCTGTCTATGTGTATCTTGGACGCGCATCACGCCACCGGAACTATTGGATGAATTAAAATGAAACTTGGTATGATTTGGGTTCATACTACAAGGTAGGACATAGGATACTTTACATCCCGAAAAATTAATGGGTTCTCGCAGGGTAGGGTTTGAAACTTATAACTTAAGAACACGTACCACGCTGAAACTAATGGACGGCTTTTGATGCAACTTGGCACCGTCTTAAATTATATGATGGGTTAAAATTCAGGACACGTTTTATCTTGAAAAACTGAAGGGCTTCTGCGGGATATAGGTCCAAAGTTATGTTAATATTTAAGTAATAAATAATATTTTTTGGATGGTTCTCTATATTCGATACTGAAGCCAAAACTGTTTTATTTTTTATCATCTGTCTGTCTGTCTGGTTGTCCTTATCTTAACCACGCATCGCACATAAACTACTGAATGAATTCAAATGAAACTTGGTATGATTTCATTCTAATAGGTAGGACATTGGATACTTTTCATCCCGAAAAATTAAAGGGTTTCCGCAATTGAAAATTATTAAAAAGAACGTATAACGCTGAAACTACTGGACGGATTTTTTGATGCAAATTGACACAGTCATATATCTATACTTATAGTAAAGCAATAGGTACGAAAAAGGCTGTAAAAATAAGATAAATAAAAAAATGCTCTTGGGTGCATAAAAAGGGTATTGAATACGAATATATATTATTTTTTAATCGTGTCGCTTTGTCTGTTTGTCTGTATATTTGTTTGTTCATGCATCACGTAAAAACTATTGGACCGATTGCAAAACGGTTTTCATTGTCAGAGCTTAGGATTTGATTTAAAAACTGGTGTAATTGGTATCTCAATCTGGTGAGTTAGAAGCCGAGCAATGGATAAAAGTACTTTTGGCGGCTAAAGAAATTTTGATCAAATGTTCGTATATTGGTCCTGGAATAGCACATTATGGTACTTTTAACCTAAACAAAAGACCACGCGTGAGAAGCCGCGGGTACAGCTAGTAATAATTAATAGCAAATAAATGCACTTTTGCACTCAGATTTCGAATGATAAACAGAATCTTTCCGAGCTTGTGAGGTGAAAAATAATACGATAATATACCTAAGTACCCGTAGGAAAAAAGAAGAAAACAAAAAAATAATAATAATATAATAAAATAAAATAATAATAAATATATATATGCAAATATTTTTTTATGTTGTTTTATTGGAAGTCTGCTTTAAATGAAACAATATAAAAAAAAAAACAAATCCGAGTAGAAATCCTGGAGATACAAGAGTAGACAAAAAAAACAGTCGAATAAATACAATAGGAAAAGATAATACAGTGGAAAATCCTCAATTTGTAAGTTGATTGCTTAAAAAATATTTCTACCTTTACTAGCTGCGATCCGCGACTTTCCCCGCGTGTACATTTTTGTGAGATATTAGTGTCCTAGTTATTCGAAGACCAAAAGTGTTTAGTTTTGGTGTGATGCTCGTACGTAACATCCAGACTCAATTTAAATAAGAATAATTAACAATTTTTTGTTTATTTGTAACTGTTACGATTTTAAGTTTTTTATTTTTAAGAAATTTAAGTCATTTTTTTCGATTGTCATTGGTTTCTGAGCTACCCTGAAAGTTTTAGCCGGATAGCTAATCGGGAAGTGCTCGAAATTTTAATTGCAAGATTCCAGGACAGACAAAATATCATACATAGATTTGATATGAGAGATACATACTTAGATACATACATAGATACATACATAGACAAGTGAAGTAAAAATAAAAACTTTGAGATTTTTTTCTTAATTTTACATATATGTACATATTTTTCGTTAGATATATTACAATAACCTACCTATAGATATAGTATAGATAGATAGTATGTACTTATATACATATATAACATATTTTAGTAAACATTGTATAATACTGAATCTGTAGCAAAATGACCCGCGGTTGGATCTCGGAGTAATATTCATTAAATTTTTGTTGCATCTAGTTACATATAATATAACGAACTCTATTATGTCTGCGAGTCGTAATTATGGACAATTGTTTTTGCAAACAGGTGTTATTGTAATACCTTTTAATTAATTTCCCTGAATGACACATTCACAATTATGGTAAGTCGGTATGTTAAGAAACTAGTTTATATTTCACAGAGATGAAATAAAAACATCATACATAATTACATACTCAAAACCAATTGTAGGTAATATATAGTAAACTTGCAACCCGCCCCGGCTTCGCACGGTTAGATATATAGAAAGATAAAATTAGTAGGTACTTTATTAGGACAAATAGAACAACAATAATTTCTTACACAAAATGTTTATTTGCACAAATATAACGTAAGAACATGGCCTTACATTGAATACTTAATTTGCACAAATATTTTCCAACAATTCCTTACACTAAATACTTTATTTACACATACTTAAATGTAACAACAATTCCTTACTCTTATGTACCAATTATGTATTTATTCTGTTCTATTACTTCCTATCCCGTATCTCCTCTAATTAGTTTGTGTTTCCTTCATAAATTATTATGTATTTGCTAGGTATAATGTTATGTTTATAGGTTTTATACTGACGTGTGTACCATTTTGTCTATAGTATTATTCTGTTTAACGCAAGGAGGCTGAATTAAGGTTACTGTTAAAAAGTTTAACGCCAGTAACCGTAATTCAACCTCCTTTGGTTTAAAAAAAACGGGTGGGAAGTAAGCGTAATTCAACCTCCTTGGGTTTAAAAAACTGGATGGGGCTATGTTGAGGCTCACGACCTCAACATAGCCCCATCACGGTTTGTTTGTCGTGAAACGTCTATGCCACGTAGAAATCGCGAGTTATACCGAATTAAAGGTCACAAAAACATCAAATTGACTGATTTTGCTCTTTGCGTCCATTAGGTGTTCTGTGTTAACACAGACACAGAACACCTAATACTACTGAAACAAACAAACATACAATAACCAAATCTTTTCTCATTATAAGGTTTAACGCCAGTAAGCGTATTCCAACTTCCTTTGGTTTAAAAACGACTGAGGCTGTATCAGGGTGCACGGTCGTTTGTTTGTCGTGAAACGTCTACGCTACGTCTAAAATTTTTAAAATCGGTTAGTATTGTTTGAGTTTATTGGTAGTCCTCACCCCACGGCAATTTTTTCACTTTTAGCATTTTGATACCCGTCGTAACTTCTAAAAAAAGGCCAGTAAGCATAATTTAAAATCATTGGCATCAGTACTCTTGACCATAGACAACTGCATTGTTACTCACGTACTTGACAGACTTGTTATTATTTCGTGTATTATTAGCATAGAGCATTTCCTACGTCAAAGATTATTAGATGTACTGTGATTTCGTTTCCATGGCATTATTTATTCTGTGGTTCCGTAAACAAAGTACCTAATAGAGATTTTTACATATACTATATTATACATATACCCCGGGCCCCGGGTTACATTATTGCAATTTTCGAAAAGAAGACAATTTTTTTGAAAAATAATTTGCTGCTAGTGTTACTTGGTGATAATTTAGCTTTCTTTACGTAAGAATTTTTAAAATTGGATCAGTATTTTTTGAGTTTATCCATTACAAACAAACAAACAATAAAAATTTTCCTCTTTAATATTAGTGTAAATAACTATTTTCCTGAGAAAGTTCTACGAAAAATAAATAATTATAAAAAAACAATAAACCCATAAAGAGGCAAACAAGCTTTAAGATTCTTGATTTTTAAATATAATGTACAATCGCAGGAACTCTCAGGAACCATATGTCTCATACACGCAAAAACCTTTCTCTCCTATTACGAAGAGATTTCAGAAAAACTACGAACGATTCAAAACAAGAGTTTATTGAATTTCTGACATAGGATTATACAGATCTTATTCAAAACAAGAGTTTATTGAATTTCTGACATAGGATTATACAGATCTTATTCAAAACAAGAGTTTATTGAATTTCTGACATAGGATTATACAGATCTTATTCAATACAAGAGCTTATTGAATTTCTGACATAGGATTATACAGATCTTATTCAAAACAAGAGTTTATTGAATTTCTGACTTAGGATTATACAGATCTTATTCAAAACAAGAGTTTATTGAATTTCTGACATAGGATTATACAGATCTTATTCAAAACAAGTGTTTATTGAATTTCTGACATAGGATTATACAGATCTTATTCAAAACAAGAGTTTATTGAATTTCTGACATAGGATTATACAGATCTTATTCAAAACAAGAGTTTATTGAATTTCTGACATAGGATTATACAGATCTTATTCAAAACAAGAGTTTATTGAATTTCTGACATAGGATTATACAGATCTTATTCAAAACAAGAGTTTATTGAATTTCTGACATAGGATTATACAGATCATATTCAAAACAAGAGTTTATTGAATTTCTGACATAGGATTATACAGATCTTATTCAAAACAAGAGTTTATTGAATTTCTGACATAGGATTATACAGATCTTATTCAAAACAAGATTTTATTGAATTTCTGACATACGATTATACAGATCTTATTCAAAACAAGAGTTTATTGATTTTCTGACTTAGGATTATACAGATCTTAGTCAAAACAAGAGTTTATTGAATTTCTGACATAGGATTATACAGATCTTTAAGCAGATGCAATGTCAAACTTGGTATATCAGGTCGAGCCTCGGACAGAATCCTTTTTGAGATACTTTCAGTGCTGGGTCCATGCAGTTCATGCACTCCTGGCTCCAGTAGGTCTTCCCATTCGAGGCACAGACCGGTGCATATACCTCGTGGCCGCTGCAGGAGGGACACGTGCCCAGCTCATACTCTGTGTAGGAGAGGGTCATGGAGAGAGATGCCAGGAGTAAGCATAAGAGGAAAACTGTGGAGAAAAATAATTTTGTTTAGTATAAGATGGAGTGACGAAACGAGCAGTTCGCTCGCCGATGGTAAGCATCACGCCTGCCCATAACAGTCGCAGTGCCACCCAGAACTTTATTTTGCAAGACTGCGCTTTTCACCCTACGACATTGTTATTGCAATCGTATTTTCAACCGACTTCAAGAGGAGGTTCTCAATTCAATGTTTTTTTTGTATGTATTTTTCGCGATATCTCTGGCAATAGAGGATCGATTTCAAAAATATTTTTTTTAATAGTTAGGATAGGATAGTCCCATTTAATGTTCATGAAAATATTTCACCTCTAAGGGTGGAAAATTAGGGAATGACCTAATTTTATTAAAATACACCCATTTTATGACGTGATTTTTTAAAGTTTTTTTTTTAGAATAGGATATACCTTAGGTATGGTCTCATATATATAATTTGGTGAAGCTCTGATCTTGACATTCGGAGTCTTCACCTTCGGAGATACAAAGGAACTCCTCAATGGATGGAACAGCAAGTCACTTGATTGCTGTAATCGCATGTTCATGTATTGTTCACGCCACTCAAAATAGGGAAATAAAATAAACTTAGAAATAAGTAAAAAAAGACTACAAAATGAATAAAATAATCTTATGTGGCAAAGAGTTAAGGAAGTCGGTGCCCAATTTTCTTATATCTACCCAAATCAACGAAACAGACTTCCATAACTGAAAATACTGAAAATATGTAAACAAACAATTACAGGTATTGTTTGTTACATATTTTCAGAATTAGAATAAAATTAACTTTAAAAAAGAGGAAAAACACACTTCAAAATGAATAAAATAATCGTCGGAATTACACTGAAAGCTCACCATTTTTATAATTACATTATTTTAGTCAAAATCCGTTGAGTAGGTGTTTTATGAGATATTAATGAAATTATACGAGATTTTGTACAAGTTTGAAAACAAGCCTTTCGTTTCGGAGTTTTATAGACATTCACTGCATGAAACTTGCTGTAACGTGTAAAGCAATATTTTCATGCCATAATTATAACTGTACGTATTTTCAGTAATAAGTGTCAGATTTTTACGATTATTTTTTCATGAAGACCTCATCATTAGAGTTTTCGAAAAATCTAATTTTTAAATAAATTAAGAATATCACAGAAAAAAACACCTTTGCGCGCGCAGGAGCTGAGTCGATTTCATTGCTCGCGAGTGTACATTATTATATTATCGTCGGAATTACATATACTTGCTTCTTTCTTCTTATTATTTAAGAGCTCAGCTCTTGTCAGTGGAGTATTAATTTCCAGCGTTCCCTATTTTCGGCATATAATTATATTAGCAAACTAGCAAAATGTTATTTTTTCAAAAATTACAACCATATAAACATGTAATTTAGACTATTATATCAAAACTAATCTTGTAAGCCACTACTAGTAGCTAACGTTCCCAAAATGATGCCTGCATTGCCACGTTGTATGCCAACTGCCAAAGCAAAGCACTTGGTCACGGGATGCTTCGACCACATGCGCAGATAAGTATTTTTAACTATTTTGTGCGCTCCCGGCCCCCACGGTCCCAGCGTTTCGACCCCAAATAGCTCAAAACCCACTGTCGTTAATACTATGTTTGCGCCATTTGAAGCTCTCGGCTGATTCAGCCGCCCGTTTCAAATGGATACGACCACTATAAGTGAGTTTATATCGGGACAATAGACTATTATGCTTCAGTAGATATAATGTAAGTCCACGAGAGAGACGAATGTATTTCGAAAAAAAAGGACTTTTTTATTTTATAAAGATAGACATCATCGCGGAAAAGTACAAAAAGATAACAAAATACTAAAATTAATACTCACAATACCTCATGTTTATTATCCAAGTAAACACTACAGTAGGATGTTTGCGATTTGATTTACGTTAGTTACAGTAATGATCGTGTTGTTTGTTCTTTATATACGGAGTTTAGAGGATATTAAGGTTGTTACTGATACTGGTAGGCAGGTGTTATTCCTGCGTGAGGACCGAGACTTTAATTTAATGTATTTTACATATGTACTGCCCTGCCAAAAACTAACTTAATGTCTTTATGGCAATAACTTATATATATTTGGAATGTGCTCATCAAGGTCTTTAATTTGATACCCATATAGTAAAATTAAAAGTTATTTTTACTTTGGAAAATGGAACACTATACTGCAGCATTAAAAAAGATAGCCTATGTTACTCAGGATGATCTAAGAATTCCAACGTTACCCCATACATTACAATACAATACAATACAATACAATAACTCTTTATTGAACACATTACAATAAAAAAAACAACATAACAGTAATTATATATAAAATCTAATGTTGTACAATAGGCGGCCTTATCGCTATTTGCAATTTCTTACAGGCAACCTTTGGATGGACAGGAATATAAAATAAACATTGCGGTCAGTGATGGAGACTTACTTTGGAACAAAAAAGTTAATAGATAAATAACAACTATATAAACTATATAACTTAATATTTGTATACAAACTTACATAATGTATTATCATCGATTTTATTAAACACATAAATATATATACTATAATTAAATAATATAACATATATATATTGGCAAATTTATAATATAATATACATAAATAAATAGCATATTCACAAAGGAATAGTGTATAAATTATGTATGAATAACATAGTATCCAGCTTTATGACAGGTAGTGCTTCTTCACCATGTCTTTGAAGACAGCTATCGACTTAGCTTTTCTAATGTTGATGGGCAAAGCATTCCACAGTCTTACAGCCCGTTTAGTAAAAGAGTTGCGATAACACATCGTAGATTGGTCAGGCACTTTCAACTACAGAGTATTGGTGGAATGAAGAATACGGGACTGGGAAAGATGAAGGAACTCAAATCGCTCTTTGAGATAGGGAGGGGTCGATGGATTAAATAGGACACTGTACAGAAGAGAGAGGGCATGAGTATCCCGGCGACGTCGGATTGGTAACCATTTGAGCTTTGTGCGAAAATCAGATACATGGTCATACTTGCGTAAGCCAAAAACAAACCGAATGCAAAAGATTTGTAAGCGCTCTAGCTTATTTACATTAAATCATTCAGGCATTTAAAAGTTATAGTACAATATATAAACTCACACACATACAACATACATACATAAACCCTGAAAACATTACATTCCTGCAAAGTTTGAAAATTTGATATATTTTTACGAAGTATGACAGGGCTCGTGAGCGAAAGTACAGCTAGTTGGGTATCTACTTCTTTGTTTGTTCGTGTTCTATGCGTGCGCGCATCGATGATCTGAATCTGATTGAGTTGAATCTTTGTACAGTTGTTGCCATTGCGTTTGTACTATTTATTATGTGCTTCCGTGAAGGTATCTGAAACAAAAGAAAACAGCCAAGTGCGTTTCGGACACGTGTAGAATAAATATTTCGTGACTTTATTAACCGATTCCCTTGAAATTTGGTGACCAACATAGGATTTTTCAACTCGGGAAAAGGAAAATTGCCACAGGAATACAGGAATATGTCGAAGTTGAAGTTTTAAATAAGGTAAGTCTAATGGAAAATCAGTAAAATTTTGGTAGGTTAAAATAGAATACAATTCATCCTGGAAAAAGGTAAGTCTAATGGAAAAATCAGTAAAATTTTGGTAGATTGGTTGTACTCGCTCACACGTCAAGACATATTGGAGTAACATATATGATACCTTTTATCATTGAATATACGGGCAAAGCAGCGGGCCACAGCTAGAACTTCTTTTTTGTTCCTCTTTTAAGCTGAAGCTGAGCGACGGATTGACGTGATCTGTATACTTCAAGGACCGGAGAGTGATATAGGCTCCTCATCGTCACCATCGTCATTACGGGTGAAACCTCGGGACGCAGCTAATCTACCTATAATGGAAAATCAAGAGTGATAAGAATGGTTGAGTGAGATCATTTTTTATGGATAATTTCTCTTGTTCTCTATTGACCTCTACAGCTTCACCAGAATGGGGGGCGCTACAGCGCTCCGCCGCAATGTGTGCCGCAAAAGGCGCAAGCCAAAATTAAAATTTTGGCGACCGGCTCTAGTATACACCTCGGCTTGGGTAGTCGCCTAGATTACGGGGATCGGACTAAACACCACTGGATCGCTATTGTTAGTAGTGATCGAGGGGGCCCTGACAAAATGACTAGGAGCCTTTTTATTAATTAAACTTCACCACCGATTTGGAATACAAACCTTCGAGAAGAATTGGGCTGGAAACTCGGAGGCGAATAACTGATTATTTACTAATAACGGGACCGTCGACCTCGCCGGCGAGGTCGGCGTCTATTTCTAAATGTGTGATCCCTGACGGATTGTCAGAGGAAGTAGGATTGGACGAGGCCATCGCCGCCAGTACTTTGGCTGCGATGTCATCGTCCGGATCGCTCAGGGTGTCTACTGAGGAGCCATTGCTCTAAAGAGTAGCGAGATATGACATGTTTTTGTTAATGAATGGTTTTGATAGGATTATTATCAACCTACATATTGTATTCGTTTGTATTCGACTCATGTCAGCGATATACAGTGTCATATGACATAATAAATACGAAATTACTATTACTAGGTACTACAAGTTACTAAATTAATCAACATTTATCATTCGAGGTAATTTAAAAATCTATTGAATAACAATAGTGAGCAACCATTCGTCTTTAGAATAGGGACACATCGGTGTATCAAACAAACAGGAAAACTCGCTAATTAAATTACATTCTATAATGGACTCCTACTCATTTGTATAGTAAAATAATATAGGTATATTCAGTAGCAATTTCAACGCCATGCCAGGGTAAGTACAAGGGTGTATGACGTAGAAAATTCTTCACGAGGATATGCGAAAGCTGAATAAGAGCAACCAAGACAAAGAGTTCCCTCAGTGCGTTCTCAGAGTCAAATACGCAAATGCTAAACAAATACACAAACAAAAACATCTTATATCTGCCTATTCTTAACGCTAACAAATCGATAATGTTCCAGATAAAGTCTGTTAGCACCAGAACGATTATTGTATGAGACAATAAACGCTGCTTTAAAAGCACAGGTTGAAAATATGTAAGGCATATTGAATTTGGAACTCAAACGACTAAAATCAAAATGGCGATATCGAAGTTGACAGCAGTTTTTTTAGTCGCGTGTCTCCTCGTGCTGGTTTGCGGAAGCATGGCTGATGGTCCGAGGAGGCCTCACGCTCCAAGTCAGTCAGGGAAACCTCGCGGCCATTTTGTGAAGAGAGAGGCGGATTATGGTGATTTTGGAGATGCTGATGGTGGGTTCCAGGACTCTGCTGCTTATGAACGTTCCTTCGACAGGCCTCACAGGATTCGCGTGCTCCCTGGATTCCTTCACTAATTTATTGTCTTTGGATTAAACTACGGGTAAAGTGCAATCGATTCCGACTTTATGTTTAGTTGTGTTTAGTTAAGTTTTGTATAAGTTATTAAAGAGCTAATCAATGTCTTAGTTTGTTTTTCATCGGTTTAAATCTACATTGTAATATGTCATTATTTAATCACATTTTTAATTTTGGTGTTCGCCAGGGCAGTATTCTTAGACCAATGACTTAAAGATTGGTAATATATTTTATCTGCGAGTATTTAGTTATAATTTGATAAGTCATCATCATCTTCTTACCCTTATACCACTATTATGTGGGGTCGGTACAACATGTACTTTTCTTCCATTTATCTCTAACAGCCTTCATCTCAGTATTCACTCCCTTCTTACACATGTCATCTCTTACACAATCCATCTACACTTTTTTGGTCTTCCTCTAAGCTTGTTACTAGTCACGTTCATTTTAACACTCTCCTCGTTACATGACATTCCACTCTCCTCGTAACATGGCCATACCAAGATAACCTTTTACTTCATAACTTTTCAGTCACTGGCGATACTTTCAAACTTCTTCTGACGTGCTCGTTTCTAATTTTATCCATCTCGTCACTCCACACATTCATCTCAACATTCGCATCTCTGCTGCATGCAATCTTCTTTCATCTGACCTTTTGGTGGACCAACACTCAGATCCATGCATGTCGACAGGTCTTGTGATGTTATTATAGATTTTTCCCCATGCGCGGAAGTATACATATACTTTGACTTATGAAAGTGATTAGAAATAAAAAATAGTACTTAATTAAAATATTTTATTAAAATCTACTAAAAGAACTCGTGATTGTATTAAAATTTAACCTATTTAAGTAACAGATTACAATGATTATGTTCATCGACAGTAAAATGATTAAGTAACTTTCACATATACTCAGAACTACTTAAAATAAATTATAAAAAATCGTAACCACCTGATCAGCATTTTTCATAATATGCTGAGTGTATGGTGTTTTGGGAAATATTAGTTATATAAAACACTAAGATATTGTTTTAAAGTTTCAAATACTTTAAATAAAATGGGACTTGAAGTTAAATCATGCATTTCCTCACATTTAGTCACACTGTGACAGGATGGGAAAACTTACTGGGTACTTGGTTAATCTGGTTTTACAATAGCACATTTTATTCTCCTTGAGTAGGTACCTACTACTTTACTGTTGATTGTTGTGACTCATTGGCAGCACTAAATTATGTGATGAGCCAAGCAGGTCGCTCGCCCCATGGTAAACGTCACACCTGTGTCATTTACAGTCACCCAGACTTGTATTCCAAAATCGCCCCTCACCTGCGATATTTGTTTTTAAGTCAAATGCCCAGTAATTTCGCTGAAAACATTGCCCTTCAAAATACTACTGCTTGGCGGATGCATATCTGGCAAAGGTGTTGTATTTCCCCTGGTGGAGTTTGGCACAATAAGCTTATAGGTATTACTAAACACTGTTAGTGTTGAGTTACATCTGTTAGACAATTCTACTTTTGATTATAGTCTCTCCCGTCAAATGTCTTGTTTACGCAAATCTTTTGTTTTTATACGCTTTATATTAGCTTCACTTGTATGTTTGTATGTTTGTAACCGACTCCTTTGGACGCTATTTTGACCCACTTTAAACGGTCAGATTTCATTCAAATTTTGCACACCTGTCAAAGACTGATGACAATGCAATAATTCGAAAAAAATACTAAAAAGTAGAAAATAAATAATAGTTTAAAAAAAACTAAAAAACACGCTTTATATAGAAAACCAAACTAAAAAATAGAAAATAAATTTTAATAGTGTACCTAAATAAGAAAAAATGTTTTATTAAAAAAAAGCGTGGGGTGCTTCTCATATCTGTCATTGAAATATTTATAACTATTGAGCCATAAAAAAAAAAAAACATTTTTTGCTTTTTTAGGTACACTATTAAAATTTATTTTCTATTTTTTTAGTTTGGTTTTCTATATAAAGCGTGTTTTTTAGTTTTTTAAACTATTATTTATTTTTAATTGTAAGGTGTTCGCGCAACAGGCGATGGTTATAATAACTACCAATAACTTTTTCCAAACCTGTCACAGAGTGTGCGAGTGATGGAATAGGAACCCTTCCGTAGAGTCTACGAAGTTATAGTCTCTACGTGCTGATGCAGGGATCCTGGGATCCTATTCACTCCTATCTCCCCTCATGCTTTGTTTTTAGTTATAATGTTTTGTAGTAAAATGAATTGTAGTGTGGTAAACATTACGCGACACACAGATATAATATCGGAAAACATGCATATAATACGTAGGTAGGTATGTCATATGTTTTAGGATAAACTTTAACATCTTAAATTTATAATGAATCAGTAATGGAAGAATATAAAAAACAAGAAAAAAATACTTGTCTAAAAATGCTAATATACTCGTATCAGTAGGTATGTTCTGACGAGATTGACCAGGTTTATTATTCAATGCGCTTTTACCAGTCTTTGCAAAGCAGAGTCCAATACGAAGTAAAAAAGTATATTTCAACAATTTAGTTATGTAGGTAGGTATATTTCATCAATTTAGTTATGTAGGTAAGTATATTTCAACAATTTAGTTATGTAGGTAAGTATATTTCAACAATTTAGTTATGTAGGTAAGTATATTTCAATAATTTAGTTATGTAGGTAAGCGTATCAAAATATCCTTTTCACATCGTTTTTGTTAATTTCATTACTTAATTTGTTAAATGTTAATCTTTATATCAACAAGGGTTTAACCTTCTTCAGAACACACCATCTATTCCTCATTATTCATAACACATTCATATTACACAATTTAAATTATACATATCTGAAAATCAAGTAAATCTAAAAATGAATAAAAAAACGGGACCTTAACACTGGCACAACAATGATTAACTTACAGCACCGTCGATTCAGCGACTATTCTTACATTTATTTGGTTATTTGTTAATAATATGTTAGGAAATATATACTTTGGGCTTTAGCTATTAATACAGAAAGTTGTTTTAGATGCTGTTGATAAAATAATGTTAATACAAAACGCTTTAGATTGGCACGAGGATCGTTTTGTAAACTTGTCCTTTATTTGATAAGGGATTATTGTATCTATTTAACACGTTTACTGCGCGAACCACTTCCGTATGGCTTCAACCACACGGCTATAGCGTACGTGTAGGTAAGTATTGCGTTATTATTGCCAAACCACCTACTGCCTCATGGTTATTTCATCACACTGATTGTATCACACAAATGTAACGGATTTTAAATACTTTAACAATTAAAATAAATTTATAATGTTTGATTGGCTAAAGGCTAATTTCTTATGGCAATTTAATAAAAGGATGTTAAATATTTTATTAATATAACTGTAAATGGAAAAACTTCAGTTTAAGTTCTAACGAATTTAATAAAATATAGGTCCCTTTGATTTCCCTTTGAAGGCTCATTATGGCCATAAATAAATACTATTATTTATCTATGTTATGGCACATTTATATATATTTTATAGCATCCAAACACTTACAAACTAACATTTTTGGCACAATAGAATTCACTGGATCTTTGGGTTTAATAATAATAGGAGACACAGTCCTGAGGCCTTAATATAAAAATAACTAGAAAATTACCAGTTCAAATATAATAAATGATTATACAATACGATGGCGTAACTTAATAGCTAAAAATACAAATAAAAAATACGTTTTATATCTATAAAATGATTCCAATTATAAAGATTCATTATGAAATTGTCATACACACAATTATTACTATAAAATTTAATTTGTTGGTGTTAAGTTTTGAAAATAATTAATATACCATAAAATGTAAAAATAGTGATTAAATATAATTAATTACGTTATTGGATTAGATACTGGACAATATAGATATAGTTATCTCAACATAGTGTTTAAAAATATCTATAAAAACATTAAAATGTCTAAATATACATATAAAATTCCATAAGTAACTGTAATGCCATTTGGAGTAAATATAATTAAAATATTATAAGCTAATGTTAGTAAACGCACATTAAATCATTGATATATAATGTTTTCTAAATATACAATTCAGTATCGTATTATCTTGAATAACAATATACTTACTAATGCTTAAACCGAAATGGTTGTCTAAACCTTACTTAAAAGTACTGTAAATAAAAAAGGTTCAAATTTCAAGTAGTAGAAAAGCTTACATTATTATAATATTTTCAGATCATTTAAAATTCAAGTTGTAAACATAAGGGGATAAAAAACAAAATGAAATCATACAAAAATAATAAAATAAAAAACAGAGAGCCTCCTCACAACTTTCCTACGCATAACCTGCTAATAAAATTTTATCCGCTCACTTTTGGAAACCATCTTATAAAATATTCTAGTGGATGTATTTTACTGGCATCATTGACTTGAACTTTGATTTGATGCGTTTATCACAGCAGAGTTCAGGCATAAAACAAAATATAGGATATAGATTCTAAAGTAGTAATTTAATTTAGTACTCGCGTCGGCAGTAGTACCCAAGCGAGCGGCATTTCTGGCACAAGTGTTGCGGGTGGATCTTTGACTGGTCGCTCACGTCCAGTCCGTCTGGCTTCTCAAGAGGCCTCTGAAATAGATAATAGTATGCATTCAAACGTTGACCTTGACTTAGCAGAACTCATTACTCAATAATGTGAGCCTTTCATTGGTGGGGATGAGACCCAAAACAACACATTATCCACCTTTTACTTGGAAAGGCATCCTTTCGTTGATGCTACGCTTTCGTATTATCCTTTTAATACCCGACTGCGGCCAAGCAAAAGAAGGATAATGAGTTTAACAGTCTATCTGTATGTATTTATGTGTTTGTGTGTATTTATGTATGTATATATGTATTTATGTATGTGGGTATGTCGATATTCCACCGTATAGCGTTGCCCCTATTGGTCCGATTTTGATAATCGAGATGTCAATCGATTCATCATCAGGGATAGAGTATCATATTATTTACCCGACTACGGTGAAGCAAATGAAGGGTAATGTGTTCAAACAAAAAAAAAGATCTATTTTGACAAGCAAGGTATCAATCGATTCACCTTTATTTATAGTGTCATAGGCTATTTTTTACCCGACCGTGGTCGGGTTTTAGTTTTTGAACTTGTCTTATTTGATAGAGACTGCTCTCAATTCGGCAAATACCAAACGGATTGATTAAAACAGTTGATTGTTATAGAGAAAACTATAATTTATATTGATAATTAATAAATAGAAGCAGACAATTCATAAGCCATGTTAGGGGCCCCGGGCAACTTGACTAACTCTGACTCCAGTCTGTGCCAGTAGTGCTATTACCGATCTTAGTTGAAAACAGATTTTTATATTCTCATAGCAATTTCGACTCTAACGCGCTGCATTATATGCATAGTGACAATCTGATTGCAACCAAGATCGGTAATAGCACTACAGGCCAGCGCTAACTTATAAGCAACGAAAAGCAAGTTAGTAATGGTGCCTTTAAAGTTTACATAACAAGCAACCTAAATTACAAGTATTCTGCTGATATTAAGATTTCTGTAGGAGTTTTAAAATAAACTTCTGAAGCAGTCTAAAAGGTACCTGTTTATGTGGGAACACGTTGATCCGGCACTTGATGCACTCCTGTCCGTTGTTGGCCCAGGAGTTGCCACTCATCCACTTGCGCTTGCACTTTGGGCACTTGTATTCCCCGAAGCACCTCTTCTTGCCCTGGTACGGAGTCAGACCCTCACCTTTCGGTCGAGCCTGAAATTGGAATAAAGAAACTTAAACTCGTTCCGGTCTAAAAAAGTTGATATTGGCAGGATCTTAGTAAAATCTTCCAGAGCAGCGTGTTCACTCCAGAACACTTATAAAGGAAATGTAAATCGATAGTTGCAAGAATACCGCCAACGCAACACAAGCATAGCAAAATGGCGGTTGCGTATTTGTGCATGAGTGGATAATTTGTGGTTGATACACAATTATGATTTCATCACAAACCACTACATATGTTTTTTTGTGAGTACTAGACAGAAGTAACAGGACTAATAAGATCGAGATCTTGCCGCGATGTGGCGGCCGATCGGCATAACATGGTGTGAGTGCGTGAGGCATACTATAACATTCTAGAATAGTCGCTACACTTTCATTTGCATTTGATATAATACATATATTACATCCAATATTCTCATTTTCAAATCGATTTTGTAAATCACGCCACTCAACCAAAGACAATTTGTTGGATGGCAGTCATATCATCCAATTTTGTACGAATACCATATCATGTGGAATAGGGAATGCAGAACCAAGTACCCGGTTCTGGGTCCAATTTGCTTCTCTCAAAGAAAATACCCGGTTCTTCGGTTCTAGTTGTACCGTTAAAAAGCATTAAAAAGTACTTTTTATATTGGTAAGAGACAACAAAATCATAATATTCTTATTTAAACATTGAAATAGAAAATAAAATAAATAAATAATTAATTAAATAATCAAACATTGCCGATAGTTGTAATATAAAACTATAAAAGTTTTAGATTATTAAAAATTAAGATGCGAAGTAGTTCAAGTAGTTCAAGGAGGTCGTAAGTGCTTTAAGGTATGATACTTTTTATACAAAGGGTTGTCTAAAAAGAGGGAAACTCCTGATGACATGAGTTAGTTTTTTTTTAATATTTTTCGCTTAATTTGCTTATGGTTTGTAGTAATATTGCCTGAAGAATAACAGCGTAAATAATCAAGAGAAGTATTGTTGTCCTGCACTATTTTTCATAAATACTTCTAGAAAAGCTTGAAATTTGGCGCTCACTACGCTCATTTGCGCTTTTGATTAATATTGAAAACTTTCAATTATTATCAGGAGATCTACCCCTAAAAATACTATTTTATTTTTTAATATGCATAGCTATCATCATCATCAGCCTATATTCGTCCACTGATGGACGTGGGCCTCTCTTAATTAAAGTCACTGAGCCCGAGCTTCAGCTTTCCTGATCCAGTTCCTGCCAGCCGTTTTCGTCACTCCACTTGTCCGGAAGTGTCAGCTAGATTGGTCAGCATTTATTCAAGGTCCTGCAGGGACTCCGCCTCAAGGACGATAATTATCATCTGTGAATCGTAGGTGCAAAATTCACACGCCATTTATGTTTATGGCTGTGATTTTTCCAGTACAGTGTCTTAAAAACATATCTCCAGGGCGTTAGTGAACAGTTTTGGGGATATACCATCACCTTGTCTTACTTCCCTGCGAAGCTGGATATGCTTAGTCGGCTGGTTTAGTTCAGGTACGGAGATAGTAGTGGCGTCTTATAAGCATCTGATCAGTCTAGGTAGACTGATCAGATGCCAGGTGGTATCGCTGCAGAGGCTTGAGAACAGACCAGATCTCGACAGATTCAATGGCTTTCTTCACAGTAGCTAGATACAGGGGCAGGTTATACTCTTCAATCTATTGTATAATCTGCTGCACTGTGTGGATGCAGGTCTATGGTCCAGTAACTCCCAGCCTGTTCTGGAGGCTAAAACTCATTAAGTCTTCTAGCTAGACGTTTCAAGACCAATCTCGAAAACAGCTTGTAGGCTTAGAAGCGAGATTGGCTGTAGTTTTTAAGAGGCGTTATATCTCCTTTATTGAAAAATAAAACTACATTGCTTCCACGCCTTACATTGCTATAAGATGTTTGAAACTTAGGCGCTCAATTTTCTCGAGCCGCACCTTGAAGCAAATATATTGCTCTCATTACACCCATTTAAGACATCCATTGTTATCCTTCGTTCTTTCATTCAATGTTTTCGCGCTAGCTCTTGAATTTGTAGCTAGAGATATTTACTGTTTTCTCACTCACAGAAAATCCATTATTGTTTATTTTTGTACTTACTTTTGGTACGTTGCTTGATATATATGCATATAATTTCTACGGTTATTTTGAGGGTAGAGACAAAATGTTAGTAATTTTGGAGTCACTGTTTCATCCAGTTTCAACACTAGATCTAGGAAACTTGTTTTGGTCAGAATTTACAATATTTTTTCAGTGTATAGTTGTTTCATATTTAATGAATTTTATCATTTTTCTTCCAAAAAATGCAAGTGTTACCCGTTTTAAAACCTATTAATATCAATTTACAATGAAATAAATTTTAGTAAAAAGTACTTTAAAGTTGAAAGTACTGAATATCGAAACATTTCAATAAATGTATGCTAAGTAGAAAAACAGTCATATAATTCTGAGTATAACTGCTGCACTCATAATCGTCAATTAACAGTAATCAAGCATTAAATCGCTTGCTTAGTTTAAAGTTTGACAATTTTAATCCTTTATTAGCGTAAAATTACAGTTATGAGTGTGGCAGTAGATTTTAAACAGTTTATTAAATGCGATGCTTGTTATTTATGAGCCGAACCGAAACCAAGTGTAGAACCGGGTACCCGTTTCTATATGTATATTTAGAACCGGGTCAGACCCGGTTCTCAGATATGGGCCGGTTCTGCATTCCCTAATGTGGACGAATGCATTTTTCAGAGGTTTTGGGCATATGTTGAAATATAGAATTAAATTATCCGACTGGCAAAATTTTGCCAGTCGCATAATCTGGAATTGTAGAGGATACATGAAACTCCGGAACTTTTTGTGATTATTTAACTGGATGGGTAGTTCATCTTTTGATCCAAACATAATTACGTGCTAATTGCAAAATTTAACTCAAAATCGTAATTTTTGAAATAGAGCGTAATTTCGTTTCAGTTACTTCAGATTCTCCTAAAAATATTAAGAAAGTGATTTATCTACAAACTGCCGTAGATATAGTTTTTTTCGAATTTCACGTAACGTGCGATCAAACATAAACATCTATCTGGAAATTGCAACTATGCATTCAAAAGTTTATGCAGTGTAAGTAAAAATAGTCAACAGTAACACAATCCTTTGGAATTGAGATGAAGTCATTCTCAGAACTCGATAGCAAAAATGCCAATGCGCAGATTGCTACACGTAGGTAAGTATACTTGTTTACCTCTGAGAAAACTTGCCAACAAATTAACTGATTGGAATAAAATAAGCTTTTATTTAACTTCACTTGTATGCATGTATCTATCTATGTAACTATCTTTGTATGTATCTATATATTTATTCCTGTTTGTCCTGGAATCATGCAATTCAAATTTCGAGCACTTCTCTATTAGCTATCCAGCTGAAACTTACAGGGTAGAGCAAAACAAAAAGAAAGTTAAAAACTTTAAAATGTATATATTTTTTTTAGTTTTATTTTCTTTACGTGTGACCGTAATTACTGTATTAATGTATAGTTATATCATATGTACTGCACCAACGTCATCTTAGGTTTCAAGTTCAACAAAATTGTTTAGGTGCAACTTTCGGTATACTTTGATCTTTGTTGTTTGTTTCGCGATGTATCTTTTCCTTTATGAGCTGGACAGCTATTAAGTACAGAGTACTCTGTACTAACTGACAGAGCTGGGCACAGAGTGCGTAAATTAGGATTTGGAAAGACCATTCGGGCACGACACCTAAAACAATATAATACCTACACAAAATAAAACTTACTGCCAAACTGTAGATGAATCATAACCATTAGATAATAATAAAAATAAAGACCAGGTGGGAAGAGGTCAAATGATAGCCTAGCTGGAATTCGACAATCAGAATAGAGATGAGGAAATTCCCAGAACCGATACCGTCCGTACATTGCAGTTTATAATCTAACGTCTGTTCCTGCCCTGTGACCCCGCCTGATATAATGTATGTATTTTATTTTATTTGGGAGTAATGTAAGTTTAGACCTACAACGGTGTACAAACTGAGTCATGTTGTTGATCTTTTGGATGAGAAATGAAAACGCCACCGACTACAGGTGTGGCGCCATGGAAAAGTGGTTGCCTTGTCACAGAGCTGTAGTAGTTACGAGTAAGTTTTTTTTTGTACGACTACTGATTGGCAAAACGAAACGGTAATTGACCTGTTGGTAGCGCCTGCCCATAATAATTGCAGTGGCTTGCAATAAAAGGTCTTGCGCGGAACTGCACTGCATTTATCACTCTTAGCTGAGACATTATGCGTGTTATTCCGCTGAGAATAGGAAGTAGAATATGACGCCCAACAGTGCGGGCGCAGCGCCATGAACAAGTGGTTGCCATCTTGCGGTGGTTAACAGTTTTGGTTGTGGCCAAACCACTTTAGGTAATAAATGATAGAAGCATTCGTATTAATTTTAAGAATGGTGCGCGAGATAACGGACAGTTAAATTAAAGTGATACCTTTATCAAACTAGATGTAAAATTAGCGATGAACTGCAACAAGATCAACGTCCTAAAACGCCATCATCTAAAACTTTAACAAGGCGGTTTATATTTTAATAGAAAAGTTAAAAATAGAAAAGTTTTATGAAACAACCCGGCCGGCGGTTGGAGGTTCAAAGATCTGGAAACAGAAGCGTCTTTGTAACACAAAACCATATTGCGTAGGTAGTTATGTGCTATTAGTTTCGGGTTAGGCAATAAATTATAACGAAACAAATGAACTTTTGAGGGGCCGGAAGAATGGCCTTTTTGTTTTGTTACTATTATTTGCAGCTGGCAGGATTTAGTTTATAAAACAAAAGCCTTGAGCGGTACGTGAGCGGCACCTATTCGTACTTATGTATGTTTTAAAGTTTCATCAAAAATTAACCTCATTTGAATAGCCTTTGAAACCTATTAAAATTAAATACAATCATTACACTTACAAAATCATTATGATTTAATTAGCATTACGTAGTAACAGGGTAAGTTTTTTAACAGGAATCTACCTATATCTATCTGTGAACTATATTTTTCGCGAAACTTATTCGCAAATGTATTCGCGATTTTTATTAATTTGTTGTTTATTGATTCTGCTTGTAACGAACACAAAGTTGTCTAAATTTTTGTTCTAAATTTGGCGTACAAGTTTTTGTTCGTTATATGTAGCAAATTTTGTTGTTGTTGATATAACCGATTTAGATAGAAAAAAAACTATTAAAAAAATACCTTCAATGCAGTTTTAATAGGTGAGTACCTAAGTTTGAAAACCTCTAGATGGATTTCTAAGATCACATCTTCCTATCTATATCTATAGATCCTTGTTACATATAATGTATGCAACAAGGATCTATAGTAGTATCTCTGTACAATGAAATTCGTCTATACTCAAACTAGCTAACCTCAAACTATACAAAAATAATGCGTTCTGTATGGCTATAAAATTACCAAACCAAATACCCCTTGAAATTAGAGACATGCCTATCAGCAAATTTAAAATTAAACTGCGAAGCTGGCTCCTACATTTTACTTTTTACTCCCTTCACGAATTTTTTAAATGGAAACCTAGTATTGATTGAACGTTATTATTATGACTTTTGTGTGTCCTATGTAAATTTTAAAATATATTGTTTGTATGTTTTATATTATGACATTTTTGAAATATACAATTATAATTTGACCATTTATTAATTACTTAAAATACTGTTTTTTTTTTTGTTATACTTATTTTATGTTTACTTAACTTAATTTATTACCTTAATAAAATGTATGATTAATTAATCATTATTGTCCAAAAATGTTAAAATTTTATTATATAGTTATTTTGAATATTTGTACGCCGCAAGGCAGAGCATGCTGGAAACTATATGTAAGCCTAAGATCTTTATCTGTACCCGTGCTCATGGCAAATAAACGACTCATTTCATTTCATTTCATTTACACTATCTACACTAATATTATGAAGAGGAAAGATTTGTTTTTTTGTATGTTTGTAATGGATAAACTAGAAAATACTTAACCGATTTTAAAAATTACTTCACCTAGTTATACAATGCTACATTATCAGCGAGTAACATTGGAAGTATTTTATTTTTCAATAAATTAGAGATCTAGAAAATTGCAATAATGTAACCTAATGTATCAAAAATACAGAACGGAATGAATGACACGATGCCATGGAAATGAAATAATAACAAGTCTGTCAAGTACGTGAGTAATAATGCAGTTGTCTATGGTCAAAAAACACCACGATCGTTGCTGCCAAAGATTTTGAATTACTGGTGTATTTTTTTTTAGAAGTTACGACGGGTATAAAATGATAATAGAAAGACTAATGCCGCGGTGTCAGCGCTACCCGTGCGAGGCGAGTCACTAGTATTTGATATTACAGATCGGTCAGAGATCCCGCAGTCATAAATCGAAGCATTTAGGTTTAAGTACAGGGCCCTTGGGCCCTTATTCGCTATGACCATGCAGACACGTAACGATTCGCGGTACTGCAGACACGTAACGACTCGCGTTACTGCAGACACGTAACGAGTTGCATTACGATCTCTTCGTGGATTTTTGCGTTTGGTATAGCGAATAAGTGCCCAGCTTTCCACGAACTTCCTGTCATTGGAAGGAAAAAATAGAACTAGGTAAGTACATCTTCTTCGCGATAATTTGGCAAATAGCCCGCGGATACCGATCAGGCAATCAGACTAATAAAATTAAACTAATTTGGAACCGGAAATGTCTGGGCTTGTGACGAGAAGGTAACAGGCGATGCTCGTTTGAATATTTGTAGGTATGTAGTTCAGTGTTCTATTCGAAGGACTGGGGCAGCTAAGTAAACATATGTAGGTATGTAGAACAGGTAGGTATGTAGAACAGCTGAACAAAATCTCAAGTTTTCGGGGTTTGACACATTTTGCCAAATCTGCTTAAAAACAGTAAATTAATAGGGAAAAAGAACTACAAATAATTATTAGATGTATCACGTTTGGTCATCATGTACGGTCTACCTTTATTTGATGCTTCCTTGTCGTATTATAGTGCTGGCCTCTGGTGTCGGTGTTTAAAAGGCCGCCCACGGGCCTCCGACATGGCTTAACTACTGCTATCATGCTCCTAATCATGAAGCGGTGGAAATCAGCACATAACTTAGAAAAGTCACTAGTACGGTCCGGAGGATCGAAACTGGTATCTTTGGATACCAGTGCGCACTAGTTTACCACTCGGCCACCATCGCTCCATATCTATACTTATAATAAAGCAATAGGAACGAAAAAGTCTGTACAAAGAAGATAATTAAAAAAGAAATGGTCTAGGGTACATAAATAAGCTACTGAACAAGAATATAACATTTAAAAATTCTTGTCTGTCTGTTTGTCTGTATGTTTGTTCGCGCATCACGTAAAAAGTACTGAACCGATTGCGATGCGGTTGGATAGCTTAGGGTTTGACTTAAAAACTGGTGAACTTGGTATTTTAATCCGATGAGTAGAAGCCGAGCAATCGATAAAAAACTTTTTAACGGCTGAAGTAATTTTGATCACAAGTTTGGTATATTGGTATTTTAGGTGTACAGTACATAAAGTACTTGTAACCTAGAGAAATGACCGCGCGTGCGAAGCCGCGGGTACAGCTAGTGTTATTTCCAAAATTAGCGCAGTTTCTGTGATCATGGTCTACTTATTGTGGACGAGCTTCAGTGAAGCTTCATCCAATGAAGCTGCTTCACGTAAAAGCTACTTAGGTACTAATGAGATTTATCTGAGGCCCTTGAGTATCTTCAGTTCTGCCAAGGAGCTGATCTTCAATGTAGTGGCCCTTCTATATCACAGATGCAATCTGGCCATGGGGGGCCTCCTGTTCTGCCTCCTTGTTTGCAGATAACACATCTAGGACCTTCAACTTACTTGAGGACAGTCTCCAATGTAGTGCCCCTTTTTGAAGCACAGATGACACATGTACGCGGGAGGCGGTGGTCGCGGGGGCCTCCTCAGTGACAGCAGCGACAGCTGTTCGGCCAAGGAGCTGGTGTCGTCGGCTGGTGGCTGGGTGGTGCCGGTGGCGGCAGTCGGCAGGGGGCCCCATACTGAACCGGGCATCCACTGGAAAATAGAACGTTTACATAATTATATAACTGGCTCAGAGCTTATTGGCCTACGTCCAGCAGTGGACAAGTAAAGGCTGACGATGAATGGAGCAGGTTGCAATTTAGTATAGTGAAGGATACTAAATTAAAAACGTTGAATGAGGAATTTTGTTCGCCTTTATATACAAACATTATTGCCCGTTTCATCTTTCTATACTTATAATAAAACAGTCATAAAAAAACTGTACAAAGATAATTTAAAGAAATGCTCTAGTGGACTTAAAATATATAAGCCACTGAACAAGATTATAACAAAAAAAAGTGTCTGTCGTTTGTTTGTGTGTCTGTCTGGTTGTTTGTTCGCAAATCACGTAAAAACTACCACCCCCACTGTTGGGTTTTACTTAAAAACTAGTGTACTTGGTATCCCAATCAGATGAGTAGAAGCGGAGCAATCGATAAAAATCGATTTGAAGTCTGAACGAAGTTTGATGAAATTTGGTGTATTAGTAATCTTGGTTCTGGAGTAACTCATCCTTATATCCTAGAAAAATTGCCGCGCGGGCAATGCCGCTGGAATACCTAGTTAAAAATACGAGTCGGATTGAACCAAAAAGTGTTGTCACTATTAGTAACAGTGACTGGCGGTCTTCTTGCTCTAGAAATAATTATATTTATGTTTTGATTTATGTGATGAGCAGAAATGTATGTTAACCGTTATCTAGTACTTATAGTACAGGGTATCTTTGTTTGGGGTTAGGTAATTGGTGTGAATTGTCTCGTATATATTTATTTATGTAGAGCCTTTCGACAAAACTAGCAAATGGATCTGCTTTAATTTTGATAGTGTTACAGATTCTATCCGGCTTACAAAGGGCAATGGCATGTCTCAATAGCTGTGTGTGTGTGTTTGTGTGTGTGTGCATGTGTGAGGGTGTGTGTGTGTGTGTATGTGTCTGTGGCAGCTCCCAAACGAATGGGCCAATGTTGATGCGCTTTTTAAGTTTCTATGTGGAGCGCAATGGGGGTGAGGATCGTAGCTTCCAAACTAATAGACCAATTTTGTTTGCGGTTTTTATGTTTGAAAACTGATGTGATCGAGATACTTCTTAGCTATAGTGGGGGGTGGAGAGTCAGGGGATATATACATTTTTAATTTGTGCTTGTTTATAACCGCCCATAAAGCCAAAGCGCAGTATATGTATGAAATATAGCGAACTTCGTTCATCTTCAAGTTAACACAGTTGATTTCCTCTACCAAGGATCTAACAAACTCTTTGGTTCTTCTCTCGGACTCTTAACAAACTATTTGACTCTTAACAAACTATTTGACTCTTAACAAACTATTTGACTCTTAACAAACTGTCCTACTCATAATAAACTCTTTGAGTCTTCTTTCCTTACTCCAAACAAACTCTTTGACTCTTAACAAACTGTCTGACTCGTAATAAACTCTTCGAGTCTTCCCTCCTGACTCATAACAAACTCTTTCAGCCAAAGAGAGAGAAGAAGAAAAGAGAAGAAAGAAGAAGAGAGTTCGAGAGAAGTCTCGAACTCTTAACAAACTCTTTGACTCTTAACAAACTGTCTGGCTCTTCTCTCGAACTCTTAACAAAGTCTGAGAATCTTCTTCGGCAAGGAACTTACTGCATGTGTATCTATTTGTTTAAACAGTTTGTGTCATTCGTTACTCCATGAACCATTTAGGCCAATTGCCACTCGTATCCCCTTCATAAGTAGAAAACCATACGAACGTCTAATAACAATCAATGCAGCCGCGCGTCCATTAGATTAATAGATAGACGAAATAGACTCGCGTCATATTGGACCGACCGTCGCGTATGCGCGCGCGCATCTGTTAGGAGAATTACTGCGCGTTCCAAATACGAAGAGGAGCGTTGTCCCGTGAGTCACTGGAGTTTTTGGGCAATACGAATGTGTTTTTAAGATATTGGTAGCATTGGTAGCTGTCTTTATTTAAGTAATTTATAGAATAGTTACTTGATGGGTACTTACAACAATGGGTTAGTTAGACGATTTCCGGTTATAAAATTCACATAAATTTTGTGCAGTGTTACATATTTGAGTAGGATAATGGATACTTCCATTCTATAATTACCAGAATTTGACTAACATTACTAGCGACTAAAGCAGTAGAACTGACGATTCTTCGATTACCCTTACAAAAAAAATACAAAAAACCCGACTGCGAACAAAACTAAAAAGAGACAAGCTTTAGATTTTTGATTTTGAAATATAAGATACAGTCAGCATGAGGAGTAGCTATTTACATACCTTCATTTTGATACCTCACTTGATATGTTTTGGTAATTCTTTGTTAATAACCTAACCTAACAAACTTTATCCTCGAGGGTACTACGCCAGAGGCGTGGCACAGGAGCGTATTGGTGTTGTTCTTGAAAGGTGATAACACCCTTTTGAAGAATTATAGGCCCATTTCACTGCTGAGCCACGTTTATAAGCTGTTTTCGAGAGTAGTTACAAACCGTCTCGCTCGTAGGTTCGATGACTTTCTGCCTCCCGAACAGGCTGGATTCCGGAAGGGCTTTAGCACCGTACACCACACTTAACATAGTTCGTCGACTTTTTTTTCTATTTCGCTATTTGGCGTCTGGATTAAATATTGCCATGTCTTTAGTGTCACTCGCAAGATTAAGATAAATCAATTGACTTAAGAATCATCAAAATCAGCCCACGCGTTTGGTCTCTAGAACGCCACAAAGAAACATAATACATAGTATGATAAACATATTACCCTCCTTTGTGTCGCGCAGTCGGCTAAAAACATCGCAGTCAGTTGCGATTTTTGTGACCAGCAAACCACGAACGGCAGTTCCAGCCAACACGCAATTGAATATACGCTTATCCATGTGAAAGCAGTCTTATATTTGGTAAACTTGCTCATGCTCATTTCGCATTTACGATTTCGAATAGAATAGAATATTGTATTGGCCAATTAAATAGAATAGAATATTTCATTGGCCTGATAACATATAATGTTATTATTAGGCAAGTCAATTTTCACATCAATTGAAATCACATTACAATCTACACTAATATTATAAAGAGGAAAGGTTTGATTGTTTGTTTGTTTGTTTGTCTACACTAATATTATAAAGAGGAAAGATTTGTTTGTTTGTTTGATTGTTTGTTTGTTTGTTTCTTTGTAATGGATAAACTCAAAAAATATAGCCCCGATTTAAACAAAACTTTCACATAAATAAAGCTAAAATATCAGCGAGTAACACTAGCAGTATTTTATTTTTCAAAAAAGTTCCCTTCGTAAATTACAATAATGTAATCCAAGTTATCAAATTTTGAATAAAAACTCGATTACTTTGGATCACAAACTAAGAAGGAGCTACGGGTCTTTGTATATGGAACGTTGCCATCGAAACGAAATCACAGAACATCTAATAGTCACTGACGTAGGAAATGCTCTATGATAATAAAACACGAAATAATAACAAGTCTGTCAAGTACGTCAGTAATAATGCTATGTCTATGGTCAAAATTACTAGAAGAAGAATAACGCTTACTGGCGTTTTTTATTAAAAGATACGACGGGTATAAATATGCCAAAAAAATGAAAATTGCCGTGTGGTGAGCGCTACCGATAAACTTAAAAAACACTAACCGATTTAAAAATTCTAGACGTAGCGTAGACGTTTCACGACAAACAAATGGCCGTGCGCCTCGACACAGCTCCATCGAGTATTTAAACCAAAGGAGGTTGAATTACGCTAACTGGCGTTAAACCTTTTAACAGTAACCGAAATTCAACCTCCTTGCGTTAAACAGAATAATACTGTAGAAAAAATGGTACGTGAGTATAAAACCTATAAACATAAACATTTTGTGTAAGCAATTGTTGTTGTTCTATTTGTTCAAAAGTACCTACTAATTTTATCATTCTATATATCTACCCGTGCGAAGCCGGGGCGGGTCGCTAGTTAATAAAAAATAGAAAACTTATGACTTCTAATTTCAGTTTCCTTTTAAAATCGTATTTATTGTACAAACATATTTTCGTGTAAATTCCCTGTTTTTGAACATTGGCTAATAAAAAAAAAGAGTGTTATAAATGTATGTGGATATAACTGTCATTATTTTATGCTTTTTGAAATAATTCCTGACTGAAGTCTGTTTCCGTAATCCAAACATCATTCTTATTGCCCTCTTTTGGCTGCACCTTCCCTATATCAGCAGCGTTCCCCCAAAGAGTAATAGCGTACCTAACTACCGAATGCATGTAAGCGTAGTAGACTGATATGAGTGATCTGATGACATTTTGTTCAAGTGAAGCTGTCCACGTCGGGCTGGTTGAACAAACGGGGCCGCTGCACGGCTGCACGTGCGTCCGTATAAAGATAAACAATAGTCCACTTTTGTTTATTATCCCGGCTATAAATAAACCGACCGGAGTGGTAGGCGGAGTCATTTTAGGTCTCCATTCAGTGTTTTCCTGCTGGATAGTTTCTAGGTTTTATTCAGCTTCGGGCACAAATACCAACCTTATGTCTTTATTCCCCGAAAGCGGAGAGTTCTGTATGTAGGCTGTTTCTATGTATTTTCCTTTGACGCGTCCAATGGATATTGATAAGTGAGGTATCATTTGATTCGACTTAATCACGAGAGTGACATAGAATATATGAAGTGTCAAGTAAACTATGGCGGCTTACAGCTGCCATATTGTATTTCCGTCGGAACAAAAAAATGATCAATGATAACCTATCGAGTGAGGTATCAAAATGAAGGTATTTAAAAGACCATTCCAAAAATATATAACAATTGAAGTTGTTTGTTTGTCGTATGAGAAAGTGCTGGCCTCTCTTGTCAGAGTTTGTCAAGCCGCCCGACAGTCTCTGAAATGGCATTAATCAATAACAGCCGGGACCCTCCGAAGCACGGAGCAATGGAAAAACGTAAGCACAGAATAAATAATAGTACAAGTACATAAGTTTGAAAAGTCATTGGTGCGGAGCCTAAGAATTGAACCCGGTATCGTTGGATTCTAAATTGCACTATGGAATCGTTAGGCCACCATCGCTCTCAATTAATTCACAATTTAAGTTGCCTTGACCCTAAAAAAAATGGCAGACTAAAAAGTTTAAAATTATGTTAAATTATTATTAAAATAAACAACTTTGAACAATAAAAGAGGCAAACAAACTTTAGATTCCTGATTATGAAATATAGGATACAGTCAGTGTCATGGTAAAATAGAGGCCTATATCTATCAGTGGGAAGATAAAAGCTGTGGATGATGATGAAATCCTTAGATTTACTTGTAAAACCTAATATTTACCTAATCTTAACGGTAAAACTCGGACGTTGTGTGATCATCGTTCAATTTGAAGTTTTACCTAAATAACCTTTGTAAATCTTATGATTTACTTTAGAATTACGGTAAATGTTGCAAAAGACTAACCTAATCTTACCTTTACATAACCGCTTTCCCGCAGTATCTATGAAGATTTACGCCTTCCTGGCAAACCAACCCCTATTCAACCAAAACCAACATTTACCTGCCGTCACTGGTAAAACCTAGCAACTAAATTCTAATATTAAAAACCCGAAAAAAAAGTTTTTGCAGCTCATGTCGGTAAATAATAACATTAACGGTTATACCTAAGATTAACCAATGAAAGGGCTTATACAGTAACATACAATACGTATTGTGTTGTGTCACCGAGCTGTCACCTAGATCGAGTTGCGCACTAATGACCGCGTCCGGCGCGCGCGCAGCTTTGATGTTCGACACCTGACAGGGCCGACCTGATGTTTATATTATTTGGAGGAGAGGCCGCTTCATAGGATACTCTTATCTTTTGATTTTATAAATTAGTAATCGTATAATTCATGTAATTTTTCAAACCGTTTTATTTGTTCTGTTGGTACAAAGGACAAAACCTATTCTGAAATGTGTTTTAGGAAAAATTCGAAATGTGTTAAAATTTATTTCCCGTCGCATTAATGACATCTTAGTAAGTTAGATATGTTTGTATTTACATTATTATTACTGATAGCTTTAGCCCGCAGCTTCGATTGCGTGTTTATTTTATTTTCCTAGTGGTTTCCTTAATTATACCGGGCACTGAAATAACTCACTTTTGGATTTTAATTTACCTAAACACAAAACATCTTATTGTTGTGTCGATATAGTAGAATATTAAAAAAAAACAATCAAGTGATGGTCTAACCAAGGGTTCCGTACCACAACACAATATATTTTTGTTATTTATTTACTAAAACATTTCTTTCATTTGACAGGTTCCGTAGCGCGAGTCCAACTTATACTTGAGCGATGGTGGCCTAACGGTTCTATAGTGCAATTTAGAATCCAACGATACCGGGTTCAAAACCTAGGCTCCGCACCAATGACTATTTTAAGTTATGTGCGGTTTTCCATCGCTCCGTGCTTCGGAGGGCACGTTAAGCTTTCGGTCCCGGCTGTTATTGAGTCGTTAAGCCATGTCAGAGGCCCTAGGGCGGCTTGAAAAACTCTTACATCAGAGGCCAGCACTACCTCATACGACAAACAAACAAACAACAACTTACACTTGGCTGGTTTTTGTTATTAGTTGTTTTTATGTTTTATAATAACACCATTTAGGATTACTTAGGATATTCACCATATTAACACATATTCTGTGAAAATTTCAACGGGCTACCCCTATTGCGGGTCAACAGATTCATCCCTTTGTAGTCTAATAATTAGTCTCCGTTTGGAGCCTTTGGGTAAGGAACCCTAAAAGTTACCCCTATCTTTGTTTTGCCATAATGTGACATTTCTTGTTAAGATTTGATCCGTATCGCCAACACAATCGATTCTTGCAATGATACTGAAACAGAACTTTCTACCCCTATCCCGCAACAAACCTTTACTTTTTCACGATGAAAAAAATATCCAATTTGTATGTTTGTGATGCCATATTATGTCATTTATTCTCAAGATTTCATCTGTTTCAACAACATTATCGATTGGTAAATAATATTTTTACCATACTTTCAACCAGCTGCCTATTACGGGTCAACTGATTCATCCATTAGTAGGCTTAATAATGAGGCTCAGTTTGGACCCTTTGGGTAAGGAACCCTAAAAGTTACCCTATCTTTGTTATGCCATAATTATAACATTTATTTTTAAGATTTGATCCGTCGTCAATACAATCGATTGGTGCAATGATAATGTTACATAACTTTTAACCCCTATACCGCAGGAACCCTTTATTTTTTCCAGATAAAAAGTATCCAAATTGTGTCTCTGTTCACATTTATTTTCAAGATTTCATCCTTTTCAGCAATATTATCGATTGGTGATGATGATTGTTTTTTAACAACTATTGTTGTTTTAAAGATGTCCGTCTGTCACGGCACGGGCTTGTAGCTCCTAAACTAGATAAATAGAGACTTGAAATTTACACACAATAGCACTAAATACTTAATAGCTTTGTTCAGATACATGCTTTGGCCCGCGACTACAGTTTATCGCGATAATATATTTTATCCAGGGTTCAAACTATCTCCATAACAAATTTCATCTAAATTGGTTCAGCCGTTTAGGAGACAGAGTTACTTCCGCATTAATAATATATTATGGATAGAAATAGTTCCATCCATAGGGATGGACGTTACATAATTTAAAAAAAACATATGGCGTGCTTACCACTAATTTGTGTACACCTACACATACATCTACACTTCTACACTAATTCTATGAAGAGAAAAGTTTTTTTTTTTATTGTTTGTTTGTTTGTAATGGATAAACTTAAAAAATACTGAAGCGATTATAAACATTGTTTCACCTTTAGAAAGCTACATTATCAGCGAGTAGCGGAAGTACGGAAATGACTCTAGGTTTCAAAAAATAGCATTTAAAAGTCATTATTTGGCGTGCGCTGTGAAAACTATTGATGATACATAAAATAATGTACTGTACTAATCATTACACATAAAAAAAACGAAGCTATGTGTTGAACTATTGTAGTTTTTTTTAGTTTATGGTATCCCACTGCTGGGCAAAGGTCTCCCCCATATCCTTCCATGCGTCTCTATCCAAGGCTAGGTCTTGCCAGCCAATTCTGTAAGCATTTAGGTCATCACGCCACCTTTTTCGAGCCCGACCACGACGTCGTCTACCATCTGCAGGCTCCCATTGTGTGGTGACTTTTGCCCACCTCGCCGGATGTAGACGGACTACATGTCCAGCCCAGTGCCTCTTGAACCTAGCACTCTTAAAACCAGCATCACAGTGTGTTCCAGTATTGTTGTAGTTATCCGGTACTATTGTAGTTAAGTCACAATAATCGTTTTTCGTTCAAATTAGTCAACCAAAACATGGGAGAATCGAATGATGATGACATTCGTCATGATAATAATCCAAAATCCAACTAAATATTTTCATAACCAAGGTTGATTGTGTACATGTAAATTCCTCTTTAAATTATTCGAATCAGACCTTACAGTTAGAAGTTACGACGGAATAGAAATGCTATAAGAAAGAAAAATGTCGCGCTACCCGTGCGAAGTCGGGGCGAGTCACTAGTGTACAATAAAATACTATTTGGTTCATAGTTCATAGAAAGTACGAGTGGCACGTGCGTGTAATCCACACCAATATATAAAAGTGAAATGTTGTATGTTTGTTTGTTTGGGGAGCTTTCGCCAAAACGGCTGATCCGATTTTTACGAAACTTTGTAAATAGTTTCTGTACAATATGGAGACCAACATAAAAAATAGTAAATTGCCACGGGAAAACTGGAAAATGTCGATTACTCGCTGTAAGGAACGGAATGACGTTGCCGTGGAAACACAAGTCTGTCAAAAAGCATCAAGAGCGTAAGTGCTATAATTTTGTATTGGTTTTGAATATCATAGGATGGTTTTTTTTTGCGAAACTGTAGTCCGCGCGGACGAAGTCGCGGGCGAAAGCTAGTACCTGTATATTTAGTAGCAAAAAGTTCAGTGACTGCAGTATTCTGTGGCAAGGTGCAATGGCAGCGGTGTTTATTGTGAAGTGTGAACTGTTCTAATTTGGAAGCTGCAGATGGTTTCTAACATTGTGGTAATGGTGATTTTCGATGGCGCGTGAATGTGTTACAAGGAACCTACAACAGAGTGCCACTAATATCACTAATATACACAACCACAGAATAATAGTAGTTACTAACACTACAAAGGTTTTTTATTGGATTGAGAGATGAAACGAACTTATTACCTTGTGTTTTTAACCGCCGAACGCGAAAAGATAGGAGTGTTATAAGTTTAGGGTGTGTATGTATCTGTCTGTGGCATTGTAGCTCCCACACGAGTAGACCGATTTTGATACAGTTTTTTTCTGTTTGAAAGCTCTTGTGATCGAGATGGTTATTATTATTATAGCTATAATCCGTGGATACCAAACGAATGGACCGATTTTGATGAGTTTTTCATTCGAAATGAAAACTGCTAGCATGATTTTCAAATACGTAGGTATGTACTACATATTCAATGATACCCCACTAGGCATAGATCGTCGACTTTTTTTTTTCTTTTTATTATCGCCAGATCCACATTCAATATACATATAAAAGTGAAACCTTGTCTATTTGTTTGTTTGTTTGTGGAGCTTTCACGGTATAACGGCTAGACTGATTTTGATGAAATTAGGTAAGTACATAGCTTAAAAAAAACATACGATACTTTTTACCTCGGAAAATCTTAAGTTTCCACAGGAAAACAATAAAATGTCGATTACTCGCTGTAAGGAACGGAATGACGTTGCCGTGGAAACACAAGTCTGTCAAAAAGCATCAAGAGCGTAAGTGCTATAATTTTGCATTGGTTTTTAATATCCTAGAAGAACATAGGATGTTTTTTTTTGCGATAAACTGTAGTACGCGCGGACGAAGTCGCGGCCGAAAGCTAGTAAATAACAATATTGTTTTTTTATTACTGTCATGTCTTTAGTGACTCTCGCAAGATTAAGGCAAATTTTAGTTGCGTATGTATCTATGTATGTATCTATGTATGTTCGTCATGTCCGCAAAGCAGCAATAACATTTCAATTTTCATTTCTTCTGGATACCCGCGTGACAAAGGCTAGCTAAAAAAACCGAACAAGTGCGAGTTGAGCTCGCGAGGGGAGGGTTCTATAAATATTATTACCCCACAATAATATTCATAGATTTACCAAAACGTACTTTAAGATTTCTGATAGGTTTTCCTGTAATATATAAAAACAATTTTCTTCTTATTTTTTTTCAAAATTAATGGCTCATGCTTTAGTTTTGACATTTTAAAACTTATAGTGTACGTTTAAGAATTCTTATAGTTTTTCCTGTAATCTATAAGAACAAGTTTCTTCTTCTTTTGTTTCAAAATTAATGGCTCATGCCATAGTTTTGACATTTTAAAGATTATAGTGTACGTTTAAGAATTCTTATAGTTTTTCCTGTAATCTATAAGAACAAGTTTCTTCTTCTTTTTTTTTCAAAATTAATGGGTCATGCCATAGTTTTGACATTTTAAAGATTATAGTGTACGTTTAAGAATTCTTATAGTTTTTCCTGTAATCTATAAGAACAATTATCCTCTTCTTTTTTCAAAATTAATGGCTCATGCTTCAGTTTTGACATTTTAAAGCTTATAGTGTACGTTTAAGAATTCTTATAGTTTTTCCTGTAATCTATAAGAACAATTATCTTCTTTTTTTTCAAAATTAATGGCTCATGCTTTAGTTTTGACATTTTAAAACTTATAGTGTACGTTTAAGAATTCTTATAGTTTTTCCTGTAATCTATAAGAACAATTATCTTCTTTTTTTTCAAAATTAATGGCTCATACTTTAGTTTTGACATTTTAAAACTTATAGTGTACGTTTAAGAATTCTTATAGTTTTTCCTGTAATCTATAAGAACAATTATCTTCTTTTTTTTCAAAATTAATGGCTCATGCTTTAGTTTTGACATTTTAAAACTTATAGTGTACGTTTAAGAATTCTTATAGTTTTTCCTGTAATCTATAAGAACAATTATCTTCTTTTTTTTCAAAATTAATGGCTCATGCTTTAGTTTTGACATTTTAAAACTTATAGTGTACGTTTAAGAATTCTTATAGTTTTTCCTGTAATCTATAAGAACAATTATCTTCTTTTTTTTCAAAATTAATGGCTCATGCTTTAGTTTTGACATTTTAAAACTTATAGTGTACGTTTAAGAATTCTTATAGTTTTTCCTAAAATCTATAAGAACTAAATTCTATATTTTTTCGAAATTTGAGCCTATTTCTTTATTTTTAACCTTTTAAGGCTTATAGTTAATTATCCTAATTGTATCTGTTATATATTTAGAGAGAGCCTAATGTCCGTTGATTTTAAGGAGATGAATTAAAGCCGTATAAACGGTAGCAGTAGCCGTATATATTGGTTTATTATATCTTTCCTATTATCATAGAATATTTTTTCAGTATTGACAATCGACACATAAACAACAAGACAAATGTATCACTAACACTGAGATACGAAAGTTGTGAAGAAGTTATATTCTGAAAAAATTTGGCATTAAAATTAATTATTTCTACCTACATATTACAGAACAGTTTTTTGTTCAAATTAGTCAAAGAACTTTTTGTACAAATAAATATTTTGTGAAACCTTTAGCTGCCCGTGCGAAGCCGGGACGAGTCACTAGTTATTATTACAAAGAATACTGTAGTTCTATCACAGACATGTCAACAGTTACTACGCGTCACAGCTTAGTTATCAGTTAGTAACAGCTCTTCTACCGGGAAAGGCGCAGTAGCTCTATAATTAGAGCGCCGTCTCTACCTGTTTGGTTAGGTTAATATCACTTGTTCGGCTATAGTAAACCAAGGGGAGCTTTTAACAAAATGTAACAGAGCTTTTAATGGAATATATTTTGTACACACTTTCAGAATCATTCCCTTTTACATGTGCATTTTACCCGACTACGGCGAAGCAAGGGAAGCATAGGTTCAAACTAAAAACTGTTAAACAAAATAATATTTTATTTTATTGAAAACTAGCTGTACCCGCGGCTTTGTCCGCGTGTTTTTTTTCTGGGATATAAGTATCGTAAGTGTTATTCTAGGACCAAAACTATCCGCCCCCGTGGGTTCCCACCTTGTCGTGGCGGGGGGGCTCTAGTAACCGTGGCTTCGCCCACCACGGTGAAGCTAAGAGGAACCCGGGGCCACCCTGGCAGGGTGTCGCCGGCTGGCCCCATGGAGGGGCCGCTTTACTGGGCTTTGCCCCTCAAGCCCACGCTGAAGTGGCCACAGTAGGTTGCGGTGCTGTATGAGCGGCATCGCAACTGAGGTGGGCCGCGGTGTTGTATGGGCAGCACCGCGGCTGAGGGAAGAGAGACCGCGGCGGGAGAGAAGTGTCGGTGATAAGGTGCGCCGCTCTTCCTACCTTCCGCGGCCTCGGCGGGGCCGCCACCGTTTGATGGCGGACGCGGTGGGGCTGCAGGGGAAGAGGAGTGTCGGTATTGCGGTGCGCCGCTCTCCCTATCCTCTGCGGCCGAAGTGGCTGGCGGTGGGGCCACTGAACCGACCCATCGCAGGGGGACCTCGAGCGTCCAGACGCGGGGATTTCGTTTGGCGCTCATTGGTCCCCGGGTGGTTGCGGCGCACCATGTGTACTGGTGTGTTGCAGGGGGGTTTTCCCCAGAGGCGGGTCCGGAAACGGACAGCCGCGGCGGGTTCGCGGTCGTGTGCGTAAGCGTTCCCGTGTTCCCGTCGTGAGCGGCAGTGGAGGTACACCATGGGGTTTTAGTGGGTAGTACGGGCAGTCGCCAGTGAGTCCCACATAACCACTGGGCCTTCCCCGGGCTCAGTGCTAAGCATAAACGCATTTCCCCATGTAAAAAAAAAAGAACCAAAACTATCCAAACAAAATTGCATCGAAATTAGTTGAGCTGACAAATTGTTTTTTATCGATTGCTCGGCTTCTACTTATTGCATTGAGATTCAAAGTACAACAGATTTTGAGTCAAATCCTCATCTATCTAACAGTGAAAACCGCATTTCATTCGGTTCAGTAGTTTTCACGTGATGCGGGAACAAACATCCAGACAGACAGACATACACAATTCAAAAGAGTTTTAAATTTGTTCGGTAGCTCATTATTACTCATCTTCTTTGTACAGACTTTTTGTTATTGCCTTATTATAAGTATTTATTAATAGATTTCCACAAACTGGTCTATACACATTGTGTTTATATTTCTAAAACATCTTACGCTCATTTTTTTCAGTTTCATTCAGACCAGGACAATGTCTGTGACTGTCCAGGTCAATATTTGTGTATGTACAGGTATAGATTTGTGTCTGTACTGGACTATATTTGTGTCTGTCCAGGTCAATGCTATATTTGTATCCAACAACAGCTGTAACTGAAACACTGACATCTGCGTATAATGTATTTGTTTTGAACCAGCTACGTTCATTAATACCCGGCTCCTATGTTTAGAATATGGAACGTTTTAATAACTAAGGCGTATCTATCGGTTTTTGATGTCAGAACTGTTCTAATCTATCTATATAACTAAGTACTGTACTAGCTGTGCCCGTGGCCAAGCGAGCGGCTATAAAGTACAATATACTACATTTCTTCAAAATTCGTTCAGCCATCAAATAGTCGATTGCTCGTCATCTAATCATGGGATTAAGATAACAAGTACGTACCCCAGTTCTTAAGTCAAACAATAAGCTATCCAACCGCAAACCGCATCGCAATCAGTGCAGAAGTTTTTACGCGATGCGCAAACAAACATACATAAAATCAGACAGACACGAAATCACATAAAAACTACTGGACCGATTGCGATGCCTTTTTCAGTGTTGGAGGTTAGGATTTGACTTAAAAACTGGTGTACTTGGTATCTGAATCCGATGATTAGGAATACAGCATTCGATAAAGACTATCTGGCGGCTTTCAAAAGTTGGTATTTAAACAATGTATGGATGTTTGTTTATGAATTGAATTTTTACATGATAGTTACTGAACCACATGTAAAAACCTTAATTTGCGTTATCATCGGAACTGTCCGATGATAATACATGTTTATGGTAAGCATGACCTGAATCGACATCCAGGAACAGCTCCAGATAAAGGGCTACACGGTCAACAGCAGACACGAAATTAGGTGTACGCATTTTATTATGATAGCCGGTTTTAAGTTTCTCCTTCTATTATTTATCTATGGTTTCACCATGACATGGCTAATGCATAAAACGTTCTTTTTTTAAACAGTTTTTAATTAACTTATTAATGTTTTTTTTTATTTATCCTTTGGTCCTATGGGTACCTTTGGTCCTAGAATAACACATAAGTAACATTTAACCCCGAGAAATGACCACGCGGGCAAACCCATGGGCAAAGGCTAGTAAAATATAAAAGATTTGTTGACGTACAGACATTCAGTTTTGTTATATTGTATCTAGTTACTAAACAGCTTAGAAATCGTTTTGGTAAGCGTATACGATGAGCCTCAGAATCCAGCGAAATGAAGAGACATTATGCCTACTAGGCGCGCCCTGCGGCATTGTCCGCGTACAAACATTGCCACCCCCGTTCACCCCTTAAAAATGGAATTTAAAAAAAAACTCATCAGTACACGTACCCTAAAGTACTCAAAGAATATTTACTCCAAATTTCAAATCTCTACACCAGTTTAGGCTGTGCGTTGTCTACTGACTGTCAATCAGTATTGTCACGGTACTGCTTTAAAGGTATTGTAATACAGTTTTACGAAAATCCTGTTACCTAAAAGCTTTTACATAATAAGCATTGTATGTAAAATGAAGGCGGCTTTACGTGAATAGGCAACTCTAGCACTACGAGTCCAGTGAATGCCTCTCTAGAGACCTTATTTAAGAATCAATGCCCCAATAAAGAGATACAAAAATCCTCAATTCCAGACCATTGATGGTCTTAGCAAACCACAGACTATATAGGAGATGTAGCAAACCTCTTAGGCGCGTTCCACTTAGAGCAAAATGCTAGCAATGTTAACTTTTTTAGCCCCAATGTCGTTCCACAAGCCCTCCGATGCTAGCACAAATAACAAACGTCAAACGTTCCACTATGCAAAATGTTAACATTTCTAGCTTTGGAAACTAGCATCGTCACACCCATGTTGTTTTGTGGGTTCGAAATGCTACTTTTTAGAAAGTGTCAAAATTTAGCAGCAGAGTATGTAATTTTAAATAAAATAGTTAGTAAATTAATTGGGATGAGGGAATGGTGCTACAAAAGTAAACAGAACAGTAGTGCTATTATCGATCTTGGTTTCAATCCGATTTTCAATATTACTATCACTAATGCGTTGCGATAGAGTCGAAATTGCTATGAAGAAAGTGACAATCTGATTGAAACCAAGTTCTGTAATACGGCCACAGTTGTGTTGAGCAGCAACACGTTTCACTTGTAGATGTCAACCGTGCTAACATTGCTGGTTTTTCGTAAGAGAAACGCTGATTGAGCGCTAGTCATTCGTGTTAACACAAATGGTATAGCATTTATAGGTGGAACGCGGCTCTTGCAGATAACTGACTGTCAAGGCAAGAAGATCCGACATGACGTCACAGACAAATGACAAAGTATTATCAAATTAATGAGGTTATGTGGAATTAACAAACCCAAACTCTATGTGAGTATTAGGCGCATAGTAAATATACGTATATATAAAGCTTTGGGCATATTATATTTATTCTGTGCTTTAGGTAACTAAAATGTTTCAAATTCAGTTTAGGATCACATACCATCAAAAAACATTCAAATTACAATATCATCAATAATGATTTTACTTTGATTGTAGCCAATTTTCTATTTGATCTTTCATTTTGAATTTGTTTTCAGGGTAATTTTAACGATTTTTAAGGTTTTTTAATAGAAAACGAGAATTTCCCAATGCAGACAATTTGTTTCATATGTTTCTGCTGCTGATGCTGAATGAAGTAGATATTTGTGTTCTAGATAAGTTACCAATTCCGGACAACCGCGACTGTCATGCAACTTCTAAACCAAAAATGCAATTCCAAAAATCTGCAGCCAAATGTGCAGTCCTTGAACTGATTTAGACTGACATACCTGATCGTTCTGATCGTGCGTCAGATATAACCAGCCGAGGAGAGCTTGCGGGCACCCCTCGGTTTTCCCGCACCACTGCGGGAAGTCTGCACCCATGGCCGTCGGAGACATTCCATCAGCACTGCCAAAACAGTCTACGTGCAACACTGGTCTCACAATGGTTTTACAGTCGTCTCAGAGTCAGCCCATGTTTCGGCCGGGCCGCGTTATTTCGGGAGAGGGCGGGATGCGCGCGCGCCGGTTTGAGTGAGACTAGCGTAGCGTGGCCGCTCCTTAAGACGGGATGGGAGATGGGATTAGGGACGCGGGCTGGGATCGGTATCGATGTAATTATGTTGTGAAAAGGAGCTAAACATTTGAGAGGTACTCAACATACCTTAATAGTTTATAAAGAAGCTTTGCCCGTGGCTTTGCTCGCGTGGTCATTTCTCTCGGTTAAAAGACCCTCTGTGTTACTCCAGGACCTGAAAAACCAATATAATCAAATTAGATTAAGTTCCTTCAGCCCTCAAAAAGATTATTAACAATTCGACTTCTAATCCTGGGATTGATATATATAAAGTACCTACACCGACTTTTAAGTCAAAACATAGCGATCCAACATTGATAACCGCATTTCAGCCGGTTCAGTAGTTTTAAAAAAAAAACATCGATATAGATTATTTTTAAAAAACGTTATATTCTTGTTCTTTATCTTATTTTACGATCACTATATTTTTTTAAATTATGTTCTTACATACTTTTTGTTATTTACTGTTTTATTTTAGGTATAGAAGATATAGATTGATAGATATTCTGGTTCCAGCTTCTTTCTAATTTTCAATTGCTGCGAGTCAGGCCTTCTCTTGATGATGGGTCATAATCCACCACGCTGATGGCCCAGTGAGGTTAAGTTGGGACAAACATCCAGACAGAGTTGGTTGGATGCCCAATTTCTTTGAATCTTAAGTTCTTGGAAATGCCGGTTTGCTCTCGACTCTCCTTTCCTATACTCGAATGACACTAATTTGAAATGTACTAGAGTAAATTTTCTATCGGTAACTTTTACATTAAGTCCTGCAAAAAATATACAAACAGATGTAGTACCTATCACTGACAAGTAGGTAACCATTTTATTGTTTTTTGGTTGCTTTTAATTATTACTTTCTAAAAAAAAAACGCAACAGCGAATGGAGTGCCTATACCCAGCAGTGGGTAGCATTGTGGCTGTAAATGATGATGATGAACTAATTTCACTTAAGTTTCGTAATTATTTAGTCAGCTACATCCTTTTTTTATGAGTGATGATGGGCTTTGTCGCGTAGACCACATCACCATCTAAGGAAAAACAAAAATCAAACAAACAATTTCATTAAATTTAAATTAACCAACATAATAAATTAAATCTATTAATCAATCAATCAATTAATTAATTAGATCGCTCGTCATGGCGCTCTTTGGAGGAGGCCTATGTTCAGCAGTGGACATGGTGAATAAATTAAATGCCTGGCCAGATACCGGACATACTAGAATACCATTACAATATCCCACATCTAAAATTTCGCTTCGATTCTAACATCCGCATTTTGGACAGCATTGCCAGATACTACTTGCAAAAAAAACTGATACCTAGCATTTTCCTTACAGGGACTTTATCGATAACTTCAGCAATGGACGGTACATCACTATAACGAACATGTGGGCGCAGTCGACCGCGCCGGGAGTCAGCGAGAGCAATATTTTGGTGCCCCCTGTACCAAGAAACAGCCAGTACATTCACTTTGCGAGATTTTACGCGTAGTAGAGTCAGCTGCTTTCATGGATTGGCCAGATCTGAAACTCAGACATGAAGAAACTACTACGACATTGCAAAAAACGCGTCATCGCGTCTTTGCGTCCCGATGTGACTATTGTGGTAGGGTGTTCAGGAACTTTTCTCTAAAGGATGGTAGTATCTGAAACTAAGGCTTGAAGAAACTTACCTAAGACATTTTGCGACATATTGCAGCTGTGTTTTGCGTCTCCATGTGATAACTTGGTAAGGATCTGGCTACAGATAGCCAGATTTGGGTAGGACTTGAAGAAAGAGCTGAGATAACCCCAGCTTGTAACGTACTCTTGTTTATTCTGTAACTCCAGCCAATGTGTTCAAAGATAAGGTTGATAATTAATACGCAAGCTTGTTCATCCTAGTTTTTTTTTATACTTTTCCCTTTTTTACAGTAAATAATATTGTGAATTTAGAACTAATGAGGATATTTTGTAAGTATAACGTATTTTCCCTTTTTTACAGTAAATAATATTGTGAATTTAGAACTAATGAGGATATTTTGTAAGTATAACGTATTTTCCCTTTTTTACAGTAAATAATATTGTGAATTTAGAACTAATGAGGATATTTTGTAAGTATAACGTATTTTCCCTTTTTTACAGTAAATAATATTGTGAATTTAGAACTAATGAGGATATTTTGTAAGTATAACGTATTTTCCCTTTTTTACAGTAAATAATATTGTGAATTTAGAACTAATGAGGATATTTTGTAAGTATAACGTATTTTCCCTTTTTTACAGTAAATAATATAGTGAATTTAGAACTAATGAGGATATTTTGTAAGTATAACGTATTTTCCCTTTTTTACAGTAAATAATATTGTGAATTTAGAACTAATGAGGATATTTTGTAAGTATAACGTATTTTCCCTTTTTTACAGTAAATAATATTGTGAATTTAGAACTAATGAGGATATTTTGTAAGTATAACGTATTTTCCCTTTTTTACAGTAAATAATGTTGTGAATTTAGAACTAATGAGGATATTTTGTAAGTATAACGTATTTTACCTTTTTTACAGTAAATAATATTGTGAATTTAGAACTAATGAGGATATTTTGTAAGTATAACGTATTTTCCCTTTTTTACAGTAAATAATGTTGTGAATTTAGAACTAATGAGGATATTTTGTAAGTATAACGTATTTTACCTTTTTTACAGTAAATAATGTTGTGAATTTAGAACTAATGAGGATATTTTGTAAGTATAACGTATTTTCCCTTTTTTACAGTAAACAATGTTGTGAATTTAGAACTAATGAGGATATTTTGTAAGTATAACGTATTTTACCTTTTTTACAGTAAATAATATTGTGAATTTAGAACTAATGAGGATATTTTGTAAGTATAACGTATTTTCCCTTTTTTACAGTAAATAATGTTGTGAATTTAGAACTAATGAGGATATTTTGTAAGTATAACGTATTTTACCTTTTTTACAGTAAATAATGTTGTGAATTTAGAACTAATGAGGATATTTTGTAAGTATAACGTATTTTCCCTTTTTTACAGTAAATAATGTTGTGAATTTAGAACTAATGAGGATATTTTGTAAGTATAACGTATTTTCTCTTTTTTACAGTAAATAATGTTGTGAATTTAGAACTAATGAGGATATTTTGTAAGTATAACGTATTTTCCCTTTTTTACAGTAAATAATATTGTGAATTTAGAACTAATGAGGATATTTTGTAAGTATAACGTATTTTCCCTTTTTACAGTAAATAATATTGTGAATTTAGAACTAATGAGGATATTTTGTAAGTATAACGTATTTTCCCTTTTTTACAGTAAATAATATTGTGAATTTAGAACTAATGAGGATATTTTGTAAGTATAACGTATTTTCCCTTTTTTACAGTAAATAATATTGTGAATTTAGAACTAATGAGGATATTTTGTTAGTATAACGTATTTTCCCTTTTTACAGTAAATAATATTGTGAATTTAGAACTAATGAGGATATTTTATAAGTATAACGTATTTTCCCTTTTTTACAGTAAATAATATTGTGAATTTAGAACTAATGAGGATATTTTGTAAGTATAACGTATTTTCCCTTTTTTACAGTAAATAATATTGTGAATTTAGAACTAATGAGGATATTTTGTTAGTATAACGTATTTTCCCTTTTTACAGTAAATAATATTGTGAATTTAGAACTAATGAGGATATTTTATAAGTATAACGTATTTTCCCTTTTTTACAGTAAATAATATTGTGAATTTAGAACTAATGAGGATATTTTGTAAGTATAACGTATTTTCCCTTTTTTACAGTAAATAATATTGTGAATTTAGAACTAATGAGGATATTTTGTAAGTATAACGTATTTTCCCTTTTTACAGTAAATAATATTGTGAATTTAGAACTAATGAGGATATTTTGTAAGTATAACGTATTTTCCCTTTTTTACAGTAAATAATGTTGTGAATTTAGAACTAATGAGGATATTTTGTAAGTATAACGTATTTTCTCTTTTTTACAGTAAATAATGTTGTGAATTTAGAACTAATGAGGATATTTTGTAAGTATAACGTATTTTCCCTTTTTTACAGTAAATAATATTGTGAATTTAGAACTAATGAGGATATTTTGTAAGTATAACGTATTTTCCCTTTTTACAGTAAATAATATTGTGAATTTAGAACTAATGAGGATATTTTGTAAGTATAACGTATTTTCCCTTTTTTACAGTAAATAATATTGTGAATTTAGAACTAATGAGGATATTTTGTAAGTATAACGTATTTTCCCTTTTTTACAGTAAATAATATTGTGAATTTAGAACTAATGAGGATATTTTGTTAGTATAACGTATTTTCCCTTTTTACAGTAAATAATATTGTGAATTTAGAACTAATGAGGATATTTTATAAGTATAACGTATTTTCCCTTTTTTACAGTAAATAATATTGTGAATTTAGAACTAATGAGGATATTTTGTAAGTATAACGTATTTTCCCTTTTTTACAGTAAATAATATTGTGAATTTAGAACTAATGAGGATATTTTGTTAGTATAACGTATTTTCCCTTTTTACAGTAAATAATATTGTGAATTTAGAACTAATGAGGATATTTTATAAGTATAACGTATTTTCCCTTTTTTACAGTAAATAATATTGTGAATTTAGAACTAATGAGGATATTTTGTAAGTATAACGTATTTTCCCTTTTTACAGTAAATAATATTGTGAATTTAGAACTAATGAGGATATTTTATAAGTATAACGTATTTTCCCTTTTTTACAGTAAATAATGTTGTGAATTTAGAACTAATGAGGATATTTTGTAAGTATAACGTATTTTCCCTTTTTACAGTAAATAATATTGTGAATTTAGAACTAATGAGGATATTTTATAAGTATAACGTATTTTCCCTTTTTTACAGTAAATAATGTTGTGAATTTAGAACTAATGAGGATATTTTGTAAGTATAACGTATTTTCCCTTTTTTACAGTAAATAATATTGTGAATTTAGAACTAATGAGGATATTTTGTAAGTATAACGTATTTTCCCTTTTTTACAGTAAATAATGTTGTGAATTTAGAACTAATGAGGATATTTTATAAGTATAACGTATTTTCCCTTTTTTACAGTAAATAATATTGTGAATTTAGAACTAATGAGGATATTTTGTAAGTATAACGTATTTTCCCTTTTTACAGTAAATAATATTGTGAATTTAGAACTAATGAGGATATTTTATAAGTATAACGTATTTTCCCTTTTTTACAGTAAATAATATTGTGAATTTAGAACTAATGAGGATATTTTGTAAGTATAACGTATTTTCCCTTTTTTACAGTAAATAATATTGTGAATTTAGAACTAATGAGGATATTTTGTAAGTATAACGTATTTTACCTTTTTTACAGTAAATAATATTGTGAATTTAAAACTAATGAGGATATTTTGTAAGTATAACGTATTTTCCCTTTTTTACAGTAAATAATATTGTGAATTTAGAACTAATGAGGATATTTTGTAAGTATAACGTATTTTCCCTTTTTACAGTAAATAATATTGTGAATTTAGAACTAATGAGGATATTTTGTAAGTATAACGTATTTTCCCTTTTTTACAGTAAATAATATTGTGAATTTAGAACTAATGAGGATATTTTGTAAGTATAACGTATTTTCCCTTTTTTACAGTAAATAATATTGTGAATTTAGAACTAATGAGGATATTTTGTAAGTATAACGTATTTTCCCTTTTTTACAGTAAATAATATTGTGAATTTAGAACTAATGAGGATATTTTGTAAGTATAACGTATTTTCCCTTTTTTACAGTAAATAATATTGTGAATTTAGAACTAATGAGGATATTTTGTAAGTATAACTAAAGAGAAAAACTTTTACCATGGCACATAAGACTAAACACATTTTGCACTAATTCAAGCCTAAAAAAAACTCTACCAAGCCGTTTTATCATTTTAAAATCTTCAAAACACATTTGTCTGTAAACTGATAAACTAAGAATGAGAGATCCACTTAAAATTTTGTTTGAGTAACAAAAAATAGAAGAGACCAAGTTCTAATAAATAATAGAATTTATTATGTTTTCAAGTGCCCTCTTACAAACATACGTCTTTAAGTTTTTCAAGAGCTGATAATGTATTTGAATGTTTTGCTATTTCAAGAATAGGTATATTTCCTGTAACTTTTTGGTGTTTAATGATGGTCGTGAACTCTCGTGGCACCTTTACGGGCTATCTACTCCTAACGAGATTCAACTTATCAGCTTCCTTTCGCTTTACCGTCTTTATATACAAGCCTTCAAAACTTAATATTGTTTTTCTTTTCGTTTATCATGTTAAAACTGCTGGACTGATTGCGATTCGATTTTCACTGTTGGATAGCTTAGCTTTTGACTTTAAAATTGGTGTACTTGGTATCTCAATCCGATGAGTAGATGCCAAGGAATTTAATAAAAACACTTAATTTTAAAAGTATGGTTTTATTTTAAGTCTAGTGTAGTACAAGCGGGTTTCGCAGGACATCTTAGAACACCAACCAATACATACCAAAACAATCACTTTTTACCTGACTGCACGGAGGGTTACGTGTTTGGGTTGTATGTATGTTTGTATTACGTTTCCGGCGCATCCTGCAGCGTAAACGGTTTGATGGATTTTGATAAACCATGTCTATGTATGCTGTTATTTGAATCCTGGAGTTGGCAAGATGGTTATTTGCTTTGTTTGGTGGATATCTATCTAGCCGTTTCCAAGATATTCAGCTCTGACCACTCTTTGTAACTTCAAGAGCATTGGTTCTATACTTACATTTGCATTGGTTTTTAATATCCTAGAGGAACAAATAATGCTTTTTACGAGATAACCAGTAGTCCGCGCGTACGTAGTCAAAGGGCGGGAAAGCTAGTAATAATATATTCGGGACAATTCACACCAATTATCTAGCCCCAAACTAGGACACATACATAGATACGAATATTACATATATGACATGTCTGCTCATCATACAAATTATTGCACCTAGCGGGATTCGAACCCGCAACCGTGTGGTTCACTTCCCAACCAGTCGTCCAATGAGTGTACGGACGTAACTGCAAGAGTTCGGTGCTATGAACAAGATTACCGAAGCCAAAATCGAAAAAAAAATATATACAACATCAAACTTAGTTTTTTTTTCTTTACTGGCAACTGAATTTTTATTATTCCACCGAACTTTGCTTTGTTGAGAGTTATTACTCACTGCTGCACTAAAAATTATCGAAAAATAAGAATCATCAGCGTCGCAATATCTCGAAATGGTTTTCGAATTTCATCACCATAAGAATTATGAAAACTTGTCAATTGCGTTTGGCACAGCGCATAACCTCTAAGATTAGAAAAAAAAACCATTTTAACTTTGAGCAAAATTAATTACCGTTCAAATCGTTTAAAATTGAATTCAATGGAAACGCTATGTCCACTATCTCATACCATTAAGTAGGTATCTATAATCATGAATCAGAAGTCAACAACTATAACTACGTACAGAAAACAAGCCAGCTTTGTCTTCTTATCAACCAGCTCAACAAGGCACGTCGAAAATCAGACAAACAGGTCACATCAATATTTGTTTAAGTAATCCAGCAAATCACGAGGTAGCCCCGCCAAGTGGAAGAGTCCCATCAACCATAGGAACTGTTCAGGACTTGTGGCTTCATGCTTTGCCTGGCTGGGGTCATTCGCTTTCGGTCTATTGTCGCCAATTAAAGAGCGTCAGGCGAACCAATTGAACTAAATAGTGTGATGTAAATACTTTGTATTCTGATCTGTGTAGAATAGGGAGGAGTTAGTGCGTGAAGATGTTATGGAAAATATAGTGCTCTCATTTTTAACTACATACATCAGCCCCGTATTTCGTTAATTGTGATCGCTGTGACTGCTCTCTATTGATATTTTTATGGCCGGCTTTACATAGACGCTCTGATTTGCAGCATAGGTAGGGCATAGAGCTGTAACCACACAGAAATAGTCAAAATGTACAAACAAAATCGAGAAAAGATGACGTCTGTTTTACACAAATTCTTCCCCTAAATGTTAGCAACTGTTACTTTTTAAAAGCTTTTACTCGTATTTAACTTGCAATGTTGTATGTGTTGTAATGTACGTATGTATGTTTGTTTGCGCATCACGGAAAAGCTACTGGACCGATTGCGATGCGGTTTTCACTGTTGGTTAGCTTAGGGTTTGATTTAACCCCCCCGTGGGTTCCCGCCTTGACGTGGCGGGGGGGCTCTAGTAGCCGTGGTTATCCTCGGACCACGGTGAAGCTAAGAGGAACCCGGGGCCGCGCTGGCAGGGTGCTGCTGGCCGGCCTAAGGAGGGGCCGCTTCACTGGGCTTTCCTCCACAAGCCCACGCTGAAGTGGCCACAGTAGGTTGCGGTGATGTATGGTGTTTGCGGCATCGCAACTGAGGTGGGGCCCGGGTGCTCGGCACCGGCTCGAGGAGGGGGGGCCCGGGCACTTTGGTGCAGGCTCGAGGAGGTGGGGCCCGGGCGCTCGGCGCAGGCTCGAGGAGGTGGGGCTTGGGTGCTCGGCACCGGCTCGAGGAGGGGGGGCCCGGGCACTTTGGTGCAGGCTCGAGGAGGTGGGGCTTGGATGCTCGGCATCGGCTCGAGGAGGGGGGGCCCGGGCACTTTGGTGCAGGCTCGAGGAGGTGGGGCCCGGGCGCTCGGCGCAGGCTCGAGGAGGTGGGGTTTGGGTGCTCGGCACCGGCTCGAGGAGGGGGGGCCCGGGCGCTTGGCGCTGGCTCGAGGAGGTGGGGCTTGGGTGCTCGGCACCGGCTCGAGGAGGGGGGGCCCGGGCACTTTGGTGCAGGCTCGAGGAGGTGGGGCCCGGGCGCTCGGTGCAGGCTCGAGGAGATGGGGTTTGGGTGCTCGGCACCGGCTCGAGGAGGGGGGGCCCGGGCGCTTGGCGCTGGCTCGAGGAGGTGGGGCTTGGGTGCTCGGCACCGGCTCGAGGAGGTGGGGCCCGGGCGCTCGGCGCCGGCTCGAGGAGGTGGTCCGCTCTCCGCACTACTGTATTGCAGTAGTGCTCGGAGTGTGACGTGCTCCATGGTCTTTCAAATCCTGACTCACTGCTCGGTACTGCGCTGGACAGAGGACGACTGTAGCTGTGCGGTGCTGGGTGGTGACAATGGATGTGGGAGGCCATGTGGAGCTCAACGCCGGAGGAGGAATTCGTTCCCTTCTGACCCCCCTGAGGCCTAGGTGGTGGACACGGGGGTGTCTGCCCCAGCATAAGGCCTCGAGGTGGCGCGCACGGTGTTCTGTGCGCCCCTTAATGGCGTTCATGAGATGGGGAATGGCTCAGCTCCATCCCAACCAGGAGGGGGTCCTCAACAGGACCAGCGCCGTCGGGGCCGCGGACGAGTGCGAAAGCGTACCCGTAGCCCTGGCACAAGGCGTACTGTGGAACACCGTGGGGTTTTAGTCGGTAAGAGTCCGACATAACCACCTTGCTGCCCCCGCAGCTTGGTGGTATCCATGAGGATTTCCCCACGTAAAAAAAAAAAAAAGGGTTTGATTTAAAACTTAGCGAACTTGGTATCTCGTCCGATGATTAGATGATTAGACGGCTGAACGAATTCAGAAGAAATGTAGTACTGTGTACTTTATAGGTACTTTTGGTCCTGGAATAACACGTATGGACAAATTTTAAATAAATAATAAAAAAAAATAATTATAAATAATAAATTTATATATTACATGAAAAATTATACAATGAATTTGCGGCCCTACCTACCAAACTGGATGCTAGAACACCCGTATCTTGGTAGCTAGTGCTCCCCAGTAATTACTTTAAATTAGTACACATTTTACCTTACAATTCCAATATAAATGTATTAACATTAGGTGTGAAATTTTATACAACATATTATATATTTATATTACAACAATGTCATTATCAAAATGGTTTAACAATATTATAATAAATATTAACAATAATATTAGAAATTAAAAATTAAAAATATATTACTTTACACAGATTTGCTATTTATTTAAATTATACTTAATCTTGCTTTTTCTGTAAGGGTACATTGTGTTAGGGGGTGTGTGTTTCATGTGAGTGAGGGTGTGTTTGTGTGTGAGGGAATGAGGTTGTGTATTTGACTGACTGACGGGAAAAGCCGCGGGCACAGCTAGTGCCTAATATAGGCCTTGCCAAAACCACTAAGCTTTGCAGGCGTCTTGGAGATTACAGTAGATGCTGATTCTGACACAGGAAACTGCTGCTAGAGTCCCGGCGGTTTTTGACTACTGGCTCTGTGAGCTATAAACCTCGCGCGTACAAACTTTTTTGCAATCAATCTAGCGGTGCACAGTAGCGCCATCTAGCTACCTTGTTGTACAACTAACATTAATAACCAAGGTGCTCCATCAATCCCTACTTAGTAGGTGACGGGCTGATTCCACTGGTAGAAACCTAAAAGTGAGAAATTTACAATACAGTACAATACAAATACACTTTATTGCACACCAAAAAATAATACAAATAAAGATATAAATTAAAGAGTACAATTGGCGGTCTTATCGCTAAAGAGCGATCTCGTCCAGATAACCTTAGAATTTACTGCATGTCGAGGAGCTATTCTGCTCATCAAGCCGAAGACCCTCATCAAATCTTCACCAAATTTGTATGAGACCAATTTAAAGTTACTACCTTTCTAATACAAAAAAAAAACTATCGAAATCTGATCTAATAAGTCGGAGATATTTAGTAGCCCCCTTTTTGGGGGAAGTATCCCCGAAGACTAAGTAAGTTAGTCTTCGGGGATTTTTGTAAGTATCAAAAATCCCCGAAGACTAAAAAATTCTAAAAAATCGTTTGACCTTAATACCAAGTTTCGTCCGGACATACGAAAGCATTTTTGCCCAAGCTGAAACGGAGACGCTTCGCTCGCGTTTCGTGCTCGAGCAGTCGTTAAGCGATGTCAGAGGCCCTCGTGCTGCCTGACAAACTCTGACACCTGAGGCCAGGCAGCTCTTCCTCATACGACAAACAAAAAAAAATCCAAATGGACTCTACCTTTTAAAACTTTACCTAACTTTAATAACACGTGCATGACATTTAAGATCCCTTCCTTGTTTCAATTTTTTTTTTATTTGTGCAACATCTGTTGACTTTGACCATCCACTTTGTGCAATAGCTTTCTTTTTTATGGACATAATGGTGAAGTATTTAATGGGTTTGAAAGCTGAGTTGCTTCTCTTTTAACTGTAAACAGCTAAACCATGTGGTGATTTAAGACGAATGTTGGATCACCAGGCACAAGATCATAAAAACTATTGAACTAACATTGATGATATAATAGTAATAATAATCATTCAAACCGGTTCAGAAATCCCGATGATATCACAGAATAAATAATAGTACAGTAGTAGCAGCGGGTTTTTCTCGGAAGTTGTCTGCAAGTCGCTGGGCAAACTGCTATTTTTCAGGTGCAATCCCAATGTTGAAGGTGAAGACAGCATTGTATAACTGCCTCGGTCACTCGGTTACGTTTTCCGCATATTCTATCTCGCTCTTACTTTATGCTATTTTATCCCCACAGCAGTAACTATGCAATTGTTCACAGTGCCTAACTTCACAAACATATAGATTGGCTGCGACTACTTTGCTGTGATATGTATAAAAACTGACCAAGTACCACCGAGAAGGGTTTCGTACTTGAATGGGGAATTGAGGACCCTTTTTTGATTATTTGTTAGGATATCTACAGAAATACTAAAAAGAGAAAAGATTTAATTGTTTGTATGTTTGTTTGATTGAAATGGATAAATTAAAAAAAAGCGTAACTGATTTAAAAAATTCTTGCACCTTTAGAAAGCTAAATTATAAGCGAGTATTTTACTCATAAAAAGTTACTAGTTTTGCCGCCCGCGACTTCGTCCGCGCGGACTACAGTTTATCGCGAAAAAAGCATCCTATTTTCTTCTAGGATATTAAAAACCAATGCAAAAGTAGGTATAGCAGCAATGCTCTTTTTTTTTTTTGACATACTTGTTATTTTGTTTCCATGGCAACCGTTTCTTACAGCGAGTAATCAACATTTTTTCAGTTTTTCCAGTTTTCCCACGGAAACTTACAATTTTCCGGGATTAAAATTATTTTATGTTTTATTCCAGAGTATAAGCTATCTCCATTCCAAGTTTCATCAAAATCCGTCCAGCCGTTATTGCGTGAAAGCTCCCCAAACAAACAGAAAACGTTTCACATTTTTAAATTGGTATGGATTAAAAATTTCGATTACTTTTTTTAAGAAACGTTGCCATGGAAACGAAATAATAACAAGTCTCTCAAGTTACTTGAGTAATAAATGTAATAATGCAGTTGTCTATGGTCAAAAAGCACTGCTTGCAATGATGCGTTTTTTTAGAAGTTACGACGGATATAAAAATGTAAATGTAAAGTAAGAAATTTGCGCCGGCGTGAGCGCTACCGATAAGCTCAATAAATTCAAAAAATACATAACTGATTTTAAAATTCTAGATGTGGCGTAGACGTTTCACGATAAACAAACGGCTGCCCTATTTCATAAAACTATAGTAGACTGACAAATGTCAATCGACAAATGTCAGTCAAACTACCGAAATGCGTTTCATAAAAAAACGTCAATTCATTCAACGAATTGTCAAAATATCGCTTAATGTGTTTCGTAAAACAATAGTAGTGACCGGCAGTCAACTGACAATTGTTATGAGAAAAACTTTTTATGAAACGGCGGTTGCTTACAAATTACTACGATTTGTAGAATTGTCGTGACAAATGTGACAGCCGAAGCTTTACCCATCACTGGTCGGTTATTTAAAATAGTGAAGGTTTTTTTATTATGACTGTGGCATGACTGGCATTGTGAAATACAATATGACTGACAATCATCAGTCACGTCGAGATTGTTTGATACATGAAACGCAAGTTTGGCGTATTCGACTGACATTTGTATTTGTCGCTTTACGAAATAGGGCCCTGACGGTGCGCCCTGTCACAGCCCCACCTGGTTTTTTTAAACCAATGGAGGTTGAATACGCTTACTGGCGTTAAGCTTTATATATTATAATGAGAAAAGTTTGTTTGTTTGTAGTTACACGACGCATAGAGGAGGCAAAATCAGCCAAATTGATATTATGTGATCTTTAATTACGTATAACTCGCGATTTGTACCTGGCGTAGATGTTTCACGACAAACAAACGGTCATGTTCCCTGACACAGCCCCATCCGGGTTTACAAACATAAGGATTAAAAAAAAGGGTGTAAAGTTCCCAACCCTTTTTTAAACCAAAGGTGTTTGAATTACGTTTACTTCCCACCCGGTGCTAAATCTTTTAATAGTAAGCGTAATTCAACCTCCTTGCGTTAAACAGAATTAGCACATGCAGCGATCATACAGGCATGCAGCGTGTCGTTAGTAGGACAACGAGGATTTGGAAGAAGAAATCACGGGGCAAATGCTAGTCTACTTCATGGAGAAAGAAGGGCTGTTTTTAATGAACTCATTCTATAACAAGCACAAATTAATAAATTATATAACCCCCGACTTCCCACCACTCATCATAGCAAGGAAGCATCTCGATCACATCAGTTTTCAAACATAAAAATCGTTCCATCCGTTTGAACCATCTCGTTTACCTCAGCTTTCAAATATAAAAAAAAACCCCCTTTCCTCACCCCCCCCCCCCTCTATATAGCTAAGAACCATCTTGATCACATCAGCTTTCAAATAGAAAAAGCCACATCAAAATCGGTCCATTCGTTTGGGAGCTACGATCATCACCCCCATCCCCCCTCCCATTATAGCTAAGAACCATCTCGTTTACCTCAGCTTTCAAATATAAAAAACCGCAGCTAAATCGGTCCATTTGTTCGAAACTACGATATTTACCCCCCTTTTATCACTTCCCCCCTCCCTCCTTCCCCTCCCCATATATCTAAGAACCATCTCGATCACATCAGTTTTCGAACAGAAAAAACCGCATCCTAATCGGTTCATTCGTTTAGGAGCCACGATGCCACAGACACACACAAAACACACACACACACACACACACACACACTCACACACACACTCACACACACACTCACTCACACACACACACACACACACACACACACACACACACACACGCACGCACGCACGCGCATATTCAGAGATATCTCTGTGATCACTAAGTTTAAAACCGGGAGTGATCACCGACTTGTCCGAGGCACTCTAGATATTGATTGCAAGCTTGAACGTCTCCGTTTGATAAAGTCCATACTCCAAACTAACCTGCTCCAAAATGTTGTTGGATCTGAAACATTCCAGTTGAAACTGGAGAATCGATTCCCTGCCTTGGAGAGCACAATTGACGTTGACATTGACAAGGAACTCTCAAATAGTTCAAAAATTATAACGGGGCTCCTGAAGGCAGGAGGTACTCCACGGTTAATGAATCTTAATGGTCGTCCTGTTTTCCATAAAGGTGATAAGACCCTTTTGAAAAACTATCGGCCCATTTCCCTCTTGAGCCATGTCTAAAAACAGTTTTCGAGAGTTATCACGAATTGTCTTGCACGGAGATTCGACGAATTCCAGCCAATAGAGCAGGGAGGATACGGCACCATAGACCACATCCGTACAGTGTGTCAGATTATACAGAATACAGAAGAGTATCAGGCCCTGTGCCTAACGTTTGTGGACTATGACAAAGTCTTTGACTCTATCGAGACCTGGGGCCTGATTCCGTAGAGTTAAAGTGCGGTTCGGTTAATGCCACTTGGACCATTCATTGCCACTCGTATCGAATTCACTAAGCTCAGTGAGCATGTGAAATGACGTCATCAAGGCAATGAGCACTCAACCGCACGGAAACTGTCATTTTACTACGAAATACAAAACCGGTAATTCAAAATCGGAATTCACAAAGCAATTCAGTAGCAATGAGTTTTCGTCAACCGAAGAGCACCCGGTGCGCTCATTGCATTTACTATCTAGCAGTGTTTGGTTAGTGAAGATCATTGATAATGCATAGTTACTATGAAACTTATAGTTCTAACACCTACCTACGAGTAGGTACACTTTGTTTCATGTTTTATCGTGCCATGAAATTGTGTTGTTTTTGTGAAAGGTAGGTTTAATGACATGTATGTATGTGGTATTTCATAGAACCTACCTATTTCATAGCTGCAGTAGGATTTTAACCCTAAAATAGAAAAATACCTACTGGTTTTAAAATCTAGTAGTTTTCTTAAAAAGCCTAATTATGTGAAGTTCTACTAACAACGAGGGGTCAATGCAAATATAAGCACAACAAAATCAAGTGTAAGTATTAAATATCATGTAATAATGTTACAATTTTCACATAATTTGAGATTTACACTATCCTAATGAGCTCGGAAAGCGGAGATCTATACATTCATATGAAATGCAGTTCTGTGTGCATTCACCTGAAATAAAGTAACATATTATTAGTATAATCAAGTAGATTCAACATTCAATATAGTTATGTACTTGTCTATCAAGTCCTAGGCTATAATTATCAACTGTCGAGCTCCCATTTGTCCGTCTCTCCAAGATTTCATCATCATCATCACATAATTTTTGTGAATCTACAAAGATACTTAAGACTTAGTTCGATACAATACACTTCTTTATAGGCACAAAGCAAGAGATTTCATCGAGAAATACATTTCTAAATCGCAAATATATTTATTTCCTCGTTTTTTGGCGTTTTAATTATTTATTGATTTAATTGTTTTGCACAAAAGTAGTGTACAAGGAATGATATGTTTCATTCACAGAATTTTTACTCGACGGCAAAGATTATATTCAGTTGAAGTTTAACTTTACCTGAGAAGCTCTATCTATAGTCACTATACCTATAGGAACATGGTATTTTTAAGCAGTCGTAATAATTATTTGAAGTAGGTAAGTACATTATTGCTAAGAAATAATATCAATGTTTAGATTTTCTTTCAGATACGTACAATCTACAAAAAGGTTATTGGCATATTATTAGATCACTACAAAACTTACAATGCTAATTAACTTTTAATTATACTTAATATCTACACGGGAACAACATTTTAGATAGATTAAAAGCGAGAGAGAAAAAACAGAAAATAAATTCAGACGATGATTGTTGGAGTTGCCGCCATTAGTTGGCTTGCGCGCCACCCATAGATAATCACTCGATTATAAAACCCGGCAAAATTTGAAAAGTCCTATTTCTGCTAGAAGTATTTGTAGGCTAGGTTTAGCTTAATTCTGCCGCATAGTTACCGGTTTCCCGGTATTAGTGTTGATTGCGGGTGCTTGACGGGTGCGCGTTAACTGTTTCGTGAATTCCGAAACCTTCACGACCTTCAAGCGCACCCGCAATGGGTGCTCGGTGGCAATCACTCAACCTCACTCCTTAAGGAATCAGCCTGCTAGTCTGTTCTGAGTCCCTGCAACGATGACAAGTCGGTATATCCAAGTGCTGAGATGTCTGTATGACGCAACAACAATGACCGTCCAAGTACAGAACCAGCAGACTAATCATATCCCCCTGCATCAAGGTGAGAGACAAGGGGACGTTATTTCTCCGCAATTGTTCTCAAATGCATTGTAGAGATGTTTAAGATTCTGGTCTGGAAAGGACGTGGTATTAACATTAACGTTGAGTACATCTCACACTTCGCGGATGACATCGTCATTGTGGCAGAAACGTTGCAGGACTTTCAACAGATGTTGGACAGCCTAGCTGATTCTTCTCAAAGCATTGGTCTCCGGATGAACATGGACAAAACCAAGGTTCAACGAACATGTTATTCTGGAACCAATTGATGTTAACGGAACTGCTCTCGAAGTTGTTCAGGAGTATTTTATCTGGGGCAAACTTTGCAACAAGGTATAAACTACATCGAGAGAGAGACCCGCAGAAGAATAAAGCTGGGCTAGGCAGCATTTGAGAAAATATCGTCGAGTCTTCTCGTCACCAATACCGCAAAGTTTGAAGACAAAAGTCTTCAACCAGTGTGTACCACCTGTTATGACATACGGAGCTGAGTCGTAGAGACTCACGGTACGACTTGTCCACTAATTTAAGGTCACTCAGCGGGCTATGGAAAGGGCTATGCTCATAGTTTCTCTGAAAGATCGTATCCAGGATTAGGTGATCCGGCAGAGAACCAAAGTTGTCGACATAACCCTTAATTAGTAAGCTAAAGTGGCATTGGGCTGGTCATATATGTCGAAGGACTATAACTGTTGGGGTAGACGTGTTATTGAGTGCAGACTGCGGCTCGGTAAACGTAGTGTACGGCACCCTCCAGCTAAGTGGAGCGATGATATATGCAAAGTGACTGGCAGCAGTTGGAAGAGAAGAGCCGAACATCGGGCTCAGTGGCGTGCTTTAGGAGAGGCCTATGTCCAGCAGTGAACTGACACGGGCTGATGATGATGATGATGAACCTCCTTGCGTTAAACAGAATAATACTATAGACAAAAGGTATGTCAATAAAAAATCTATATATGTAAACAAAACATTATAGCAAAGAGAATAGGTACAATCATGGTACAATGCATTATAGTAAGATAGTGTAAGGAATTGTTGTTAGGTTATGTTTGTGTAAATTAAGTATTTGGGGTCAGAAATTGTTGATATGTTTTATTTGTCCAAATAAAGTACCTACTAATGTATAAATAATATAATGTATGTCTTTCTATATATCTACCCATGCGAAGCCAGGGCGTGTCGCTAGTCCATCATAAAACTACATTCTGTGAAAATTTCAACTGGTTATCTAAGAGGTAGAACAGACAGACAGACAGACAGGGGACAGGGCGTAGACTATAAGGCTCTATTTGGACCCTTTGGGTACATAACCCTAAAAACCCCCTTTGCCGTTGGAAAACAGTTGTTACCATACATCGACATAGGTTGCGGTTAGTTTACAAACTGCAAATAAGTTTATAATGGAACCCTTTTTTTAGTACGGTTTTCCGATTTTTCTCTAAGACAATCTTCTTGCCAAATTTCATGATTCTAAGTCAACGAGAAGTACCCTATAGGTTCCGATTCCGTTGCGACTGTCTGAATATGCGACATAAACGGGCGTATATTTTGATTGCGTTGACTTAGAAGTTTTTTTTTATCAGTTTCAATTCAAGGGATTGTATACTTGAGTATTTGATATTAATTTCAACTTTCCACTTGTGTGAAAAAGGGTTCCTTTTTCCTTTTGAGGTAAGAAACTTTAAAAACAATCGAATTGAGAAACTTTTGAGAACCTTTAGATCGACGGAGGTCCACTCTTGCAATAATACCTCTTTCCAACTCTACACAAACCGGTTGAAAAAAAAATTTCGTGTAAAAGAAAATCATAACTCCAAACTTATGACATTTTGGCGAAATAGTTTCAAAATTGACAGTTGTTATTGGTCACGCTTTGTTTGTTTGTAAAATATTTATAATAGAGTGAGAAAAGTGAAACATATTTAGTGTTTATTTCTGTGTTTTTAGAAAAATAGTTGGATTTATTTCATTGGATTTCATTTTGTGGTGAGTTTTCAAAAGTAATTTTTAATGTTTAATTGGTTTGTTTTAAAAGCCCACGGCTGAAATACATATCAAGTAATTAAGCATGTATAGGTCTTTTTGAAAAATTGATGGCGTGACTCACTCCATCAATTCACTAATCACTGCAGTAAGTCCTTGGCGGCATGTCAATGGCAGACTTTCAAGTGACTTAATATTCCCGTTTCTTATTTAACAAACCGTGGTTGCCGCCCATCAATAAAATGTACGTCCAGAAATCTTTTTGCCAGAGCTATCATAAAATGGAAAGCCCAGCTCATGACATAAACCACGACCAGGTAACCATCCGTCACGGACCGGAAGTGGAATCCTTCCGCAGGGTGTTCTACAATGTGTAGATACCTACGGAAGGTGTGTGGTGAGGTCACTGCGCCGACAGTTGCTGTTTTTGCCAGTTTTGTTTTGTTGTCTCTGTGTAGTAGAAATGCCTGTGTCTGGTCTGGTAGGTAACAACATCTTAAGACCAGGCTCCACTTTTTAAGGGTTTTTTGCATAAATATGCTGGGTCAACTACAAACCTGATAAATGTGAAACTTAACATATAGATATGTTTTTGAGATCTTTATCACTCTATAATTAAGACAAAAACACGATTAACAGAATTTCATTCGATACATTTTCTTATCAAATATTACGTTAACTTTAACTAACTAATTTCAGTTGCTTGCCGCGTGCGCACGCGCTCAGTACTGCGCAATGTTAGATATTGCGCCACCCGATTACCTACTAGGCCATTATTCGTTCGGCAAATGTCGTAATGACGTCACGCATTTTCGGCAAGGAATTTCGTGTGCCATAGCGATATTCAACCTTGTAACGCAGGCACTAGTGGTTATTGCGGGTAGCGGGTGGCAGAGTGTAGGGGAGTTAGCAGGGGAGTGGGGAGTGGGAAAATGTAACCTTGGAGCCTGGCCTTAACAACGGTATAAGATTCTATGTGGCTTGGACACCACATCAAATGTCCAAGACCCGCGTTAATAAACATTTATGCTTATCACACAAATGTTTGTCCTGATTTGGAGCTGGTACACTAAAGCTCAGCAAGCAATGGGGTAGGTTAAGGGTTGGCATAGAACTTATTGTTTTAACACTAAGAAAGAAGAAATCTTACAGCAGCAGGGGATTTCGAGGCTCCAAGCCGATGACTAGCGCGGTACTATTATTATTGACTAGTTTTCCCGCCCGCGACTTCGTATGCGAATTACGGAGGCCGCAGCCGGAGGATGCAAAGAAACCCAAATGTTCTATAACTAGGTTTATTAATATATTTAAACTACATTTTAAGTCTAATCTAAAATAATATGTACTTGCGGCCCAATGCTAGGCACCGAAGTGGCAGAATTGAGAGATGCGCCGCGGAGCAGTGCGTGCTGCATCAGCGCCTCGTGGCCTGCATTGAGGTCACTGGTTCAGTGGAAGTATAATGCAGGGTAGCACTTTACGTGGAGCTGCCATACATAACACCTCCCCCCGTAGAACAGCGAGTGAAGGAGTTCGTCGTGAACGAAGCTGGCGGTTGACTCGTGCCAACCCTTCTTGCAGGAGGATCGGGAACAGCATACATCTGCAGAAAGTGTTCTCTGGAGATCAGGTTTATCAAAGGCAGTGGACAGTGCTGTAATCCGATAGCTTTTATGCTCATTTGCGCATGTACTGAATATAATGTTGAAGGGTTTCTTTAATTGTATTGTAACTTAAATGGCGAGTTTTATGAAGATTGATAGTGTTCTTGATGAAGTTTGACTGCGGGCTTGATAAATTATGACGGTGGGCTTGATAAAGTTTGACGGCGGCTTCATGAGGTTTGAGCGCTGGCTTGACGAAGTTTGATGGTGGACCTGATGGAGATTACTAGAAGGCTTGATGCAGTTTTATAGGAATTTTAAAAGATTGATGAGATGGATAACCGGTGTCTTGATGATTTGTTCAGCGAGATGATCTTGAACTCGATATTCCTGGACAGTTTATAGTAGGTATTTTCTTCCTTGTTCCTGTTGTGGCATGATCGCTGGGCAGCACGAAGCAAATTTTCGCTTCATGATCAGCTGGTTCATACTTCACACGTCCTTGATGGTTATGAATTCTTCTCGTACAGATACCAGGTGGATTTAACTTCGGACATTCTGTCTCTATATAGTGTACAAAGAATCAGTACTGAAGGTTGTTCATGCTACAAAGGGTGGGATAGGTAGGTATAGGCTTAAAGATTGATTCTTAATCGTATTATAGAATACTGACAATTTGTATAAATTTTATATTAAGGACAAGAAAGAAATCGGCAATTTGTTGACTATCTATACTCACAGAATAAATTACAAGTAAAGGGTTCTGGATGCTCGAAGAGGCCCTGTTTAGCGACCCTATCTTTGAACATCCTACTCCGACTGCGCCAATTACGGAGTTCGCAGTCGGTGGATGCAAAGAAACCCAAATGTTCTATAACAAGGTTAATTAATATATTTAAACTACATTTTAAGTCTTACCTAAAATAATATGTACTTGCGGCCCAATGCTAGGCCAGAAGTGGCAGAATTGAGAGATGCGCCGCGGAGCAGTGCGTGCTGCATCAGCGCCTCGTGGCCTGCATTGAGGTTACTGGTTCAGTGGAAGTATAATTCAGGGTAGCACTTTACGTAGAGCTGCCATACATAACATGCGCGGACTACTGTTTATCGCGAAAACAAGCATCCTATTTTCTTCTAGGCTATTCAAAACCAATGCAAAAGTAGGTTTAGCACCACTTTTGATATTTTTTGACAGACTTGTTATTTAGTTTCCATGGCAACCACAGACCATTCTGTGATGGCAACCACAGACCATTCTGTGATGGCAACCGTTACTTACAGTGAGTAATAACCATTTTCCAGTTTTCCCGTGGAAACTTACAATTTGCCGGGATAAAAAGTATCATATGTTTTATTCCAGGGTATAAGCTATTTCCATTCTAAATTTCATCAAAATCCGTCCAGCCGTTATCGCGTGAAAGCTCCCCAAACAAACAAACAGACAACGTTTCACTTTTATATATTGGTATGGATTGAAAATTTTGATGCATTATCTTGTGTTCTGGCCGACACTTCAAGGAGGTCCTCCTTGAAGTCTTGTGGTGTGGCCCCAGTTTGTGTCGCTGCGTCCACAGAGTAAACAAGAATGGCGAAAATACCTCCCAGTTTGGAGAAAATAGGCATTCATTAGGGGCTGTGCTACAAAAGTAGCAAAGTGCCAATAGATAAAGATCTAGGTTATCCTAATGACTAGTACCGTATTTACCCGTACGTAATAAAGAAACCTAGGTATGAAGTGGTCAGAATCTGACCTCAAAAGTTTGTTCAATGATTTATCGTTTTGATTTCAAATTATGAGGCCTAACTGATTTGACTTTCGACACATGCCATATCAGTTTTTTTCGAGTAGATGCATGTAAAGAAATAAATATTCACGTGAAAACGAGATTAGATAAGGCGGGTGGGTGGTTTAGAATTAAATTTTTAATGCATGTTTGTATAGATTGTCGCGAAACCTCCAAAACACAGAAGTTGTTAATTCAAACGAGTCCCAGAATACGACTATGAAACACATCACTATTGGTTAACCATTACGATTGCTAAATTCCGAATTAATTCCTTATTGTCCCATAAAGTTTAAGTAGCCCGTTGTCCCACTTAAATGTTATCGTAAGCATGGGCTCTGATAAATAGATACAAAGATACGATATACAATGTCATTTGTTTAGGTAACACATACAAAACAATTGTCTATTAATTGAATTACCTAACAAAAAGATACACGCTCGGAAATGGGCCCAGGGTACAGGGTTAAACACTCTGTAATGGGTCCACAGGTCTGTATATCTAAATGGTTCAAAGCCCCAATAATATACAATACTCTATTATTGTGTCCTATGGCAATCCTAGGTCCTATATTATGACACGAGTAGGTATAGGTACAGTGGAATATCTCATAGTAGTCCATGTTAGTTAAGTATATTTTTATTGCAATTATTTAATACCATAGAAATTCATACACATTTACATCTATACTTATCATAAAGCAATATGTACGAAAAAGTCTGTACAAAGAAGATAATTAAAAAAAAAGCTCTAGGGTACTTAAAATAAGCTACTGAACAAGAATATATTTTTTTTTTAATTCGTGGCTGCCTGTTTGTTTTTTGTTCTCACATCACGTAAAAACTACTAGACCGATTGCGATACGGTTTTCACTGTTGAATATCTTAGGGTTTGTCTTAAAACTGGGGTACTTGGTATCTCAATCCGATGAGTAGAAGCCGAGCAATCGTAAAAAAACTTTTTGACGGCTATTTATTTTAGGTATTTTAACGATTGGTATTTTAGGTCTTGGATAGCACATAGTGTTTTTATCCTAGAGAAATAACCACGCGTGTGAAGCCGCGGGCACAGCTAGTATTATTCTAATAACATTTCCAATAAATTAGTTTTTTACAACTGAACACGAAACCTTCGCATCTTCCTTTTTAACTCATCATTGCACAATGTAATTGAACAAATTGGCGTGCAGTTCGGTTCGCCGATGTCAGCCGTTACATAAATTATACGCTGTTTGGAAAAGCGACGTTCAATGCTTTAAAATTGACATTGGTTTTTATGGAACTACCAGCGTAGGTAAATAAAACAGAGCTATTGGAACTACAATGCATTTTGATCTAACGACACGCGACATGAAGTGAAATAGTTTAGATTCATCATCAGCCCATACTTGTCCACTGCTGGACGCAGGCCTCTCGGTCTTCAGCTCTCCTCATCCATTTTCTGCCGGCCGCTTTTCGTAAACTACGGAGCCAAAACGTGGACAATCACAGTCAAACTAATCCACAAATTTAAGGTCGCTTAGCGAGCTTTGGAGAGAGATGCTTGGAGTTTCTCTGAAGGATAAGATTCGTAATGAAGATATCCGACAGAGCACCAAGGTGACCGACATAGGTCTAAAGATAAAGGTTCTTCGGGAAATGTGTACAGCGCTCTGCCACTATACCAAAGAACCCATAATCTTTGGAGACGAGCTCTCGAGTGGAGACCATGTTTAGGCAAACGTAGCGTAGCACCTGTGGCCAGTTGCAGTGACGACCTGCGAAAAGCGGCTGGCGGAAAATGGATGAGGAGAGCTAAAGATCGAGCTAGTGTCGTGCAGTGCATTAGGAGAGGCCTACGTCCAGCAGTGGACTAGTACTAACATAACACTCGCACTATTTTTGTAACGCATTGCTCGTTCATGAAAAATATATAGTTAGGAAAAAAACTGTAAAAAAATAATAATAAAAAAGTAGTCTAGGGTACTTAATACTGGTAAATGATAATAACAATAAAAAAGCTGTAATTCCTACAAATCAAACAATTAGTGGTATTTGATCAAAATATAAATTATTTAATGTTATGTTAATAATTGTTGTAATAAAATTAACATAAAATAAGCTAATGAACAAGAGCATAACATTGTTTTAATTCGTGTTTGTATGTTTGTTCTCGCGTCACGTAAAAGCTACTGGACAGATTGTTCCGATTTCACTGTTGGATAGCTTAGGGTTTGACTTAAAGACCCCAGGTACTTGGAATCTCAATCCAATGAGTAGAAGCTGAGCAATCGATAAAACACTGTTTGACGGCTGAACGAATTTTGAAGAAATATAGTAAGTTTATTGTACTTTATAGGTACTTTTGGTCCTGGAATAACACGTGTGGGGTACTTTTAAATGAAATTACCACGCGGGCACAGCCGCGGGCAAAGCTAGTGTATTATAAAGTAGATTACGTGAGTCTATTATTCGCGAAGCACATTATAAACATGATAGACTTCGCAGAATGCTCCATCAGCTATTTTGAATCTAAAGGAACGTTGTTCGGCGGCTACTTAGAACTGATATGCTACCTTGTTAAGCCAACTTCGCTTTTTGATGTGTCGACGGATTGAAGCGTGCAGTTACAAAAAGTGGCTTTGTTTTGCTTAGGAATTTATTATTAGCTGATGTCCGCGGCTTCGCACGCGCGGTCATTTCTGTAGGTTAAAAGTACTCTTTGTGCTATTCCAGGACCTAAAATACCAATATACCAACATTTGTTCAAAATTCCTTCAGCCGTCAAATATTGCTCGGCTTCTAGCCTTTTACACATCGTATTGAGATATAGAGTACCCCAGTTTTTACGTCAAAACATTTATTTATTTATTTATTTATTTACAAAACTTAGAACTACCATTACAGGTTTTCACCTAATGCGATAGTGTAGCAACAAATTAAAAATAACCCTCCTCAGTCGGCTAAAAAATAACCTATGATTTAGGCATAACATAAAACTTCTAAAGTTACCTTAGTAAATTCACTCAGAGTACAACCAAATAGGTCTAGTTTAACCGCAATTACATTGAGTATGCGAAGTGCACGCGTAAAAGGCGCCTCCCGTAGGAGGTTGGTCCGCGCGCGCGGCACTGCCACCAACTTTGGCATCCGTCGCCGCCAAACATATCTATCTGGGACACACAAGCATATGTGCTGTAGAATATCCGCATTGTGGACCCTACCTCTCATTACCTTAAATATATAAGAAACAAGAGTAAGCTCTCTCCTGACCTTCAGTTCGTTATATCCGACCATGCCTAAAATTAACAAAGTAGGGTACATCAAAGGATAAAAAGGATACACTCCGTATTTTTTCAAATATAAGTACCTAATGAACTTATTTTGTATCCTCTCCACCATCCGAATGTACTTTGTTTCGTGAGGGGACCAGATGACTCCATTGAATTCTAATTGACTCCTGAACATAAGCTATCCAACAGTGAAAACCGCATCGCAATCGGTCTAGTAGTTTTTACGTGATGCGCAAACAAACATACAGACAGACAGACAAACAGACAAACAAACAAACAGACACACGAATTTTAAAAATGGTCTATTCTTGTTCACTAACTTATTTCAAATACCCTAAACCATTATTTTTTTAATTAGGTATTTTGATTGTACAGACTTTTTCGTTTTTATTGCTATAATATAAGTATAGATTAGTGCACAATAAACTAAAGGCAAAAAAAGAAGTAGAAAAGACAAGATAACAAAATAATTAGTAGTTGGTTCCAAGTTGGCTCTATAAAGAAGAGAGAGAGAGAAAGAGAGAGAGAGAGAGAAAGAGGGAGAGTAAAAACGGCCAGGGAAAAAATGCCTACGACACTCTTCCGATGGAGACGAATCGATTGATATCTCGCTTGTCAAAATCGAATCAATTTTTGTTTGAACACATAACACATCCTCTGCTTAACTGTAGTCGAGTAAAAAAAAAGCCTATGACACTTTATAAATGAAGACGAATTGATTGATACCTCGCTTGTCAACGGACCAAGCTTTTAGTTTGAACAGATACACCTTCCATTACTTCTCCGTTGTCGGGTAAAAAAATAGCCAATGACACTCTATACCTGAAGTCGAATCGATTAATACCTCGCTTTATCGGACGAATAGGGGCGACGCTATGGTGGAACATCCGCATACCGCACAGATATACACCGACTGCTGAACTCATTACCCTTCCCTTGCTTCGCCGTACTCGGGTAAATACCCCAGAGTAATACGATCTTGTGACGCATTTATTAAGTTTTTACCGAGCACTAGTGATGATTAAAATTGAAAGCCATTACCGTAACAACGAAACTATCGGATTTCGTTATTTTTATTCGTTCATCATCATCATCATCATCATCATCATCATCATCATCACCATCATCATCATTCACTGCCCTTATCATCCCACTGCTGGGTATAGGCCTCTTTTTTACCATGCCATTCGCCTCGGTGCTGTGCCAATCGGATCCAGGTTCGACCCGCGATCTCTACAATATCGTCGGCCCATCTCGCTGCCGATCGACCGACGTTTCGCTTCCTTCGAGCATATATTGGATATATGCTCGAAGCTTCGCTTCCCCTGTCTCGGCCACCGATCTGTCACCGCTTTACTCCACCTATCGTAACTTCGTCTAGCGATGTGTCCTACCCAGCTCCATTTAAGTCTCTTAGTAGTATTTCTTCGCCTGTTTATCTGTTTAGCCTGTCAAGCATGGATCTCTCTATGGCTCTCCGTGCTACTCTGATTTTGTGCACGCCTCAATTGAGCGTCCATGCCTCGGCACCATAGGTCATGGTGGGCAGGTCACATTGATTGAACAGGGACCTTATTCTCTATTGCCACTCGGCCACGTAACGCGCCGCGTTAAGATATCTGCGTGGAATTGTTTGTGCATGTTCGAGAATTGCCGTACTTTTCCGAACGATTCCACAGCGAGACGCGTTACGCGTGTGACTGTTCATAGAGAATAATGGCCCAGGCGAGTTTTCAGATGCTGTGAGATTTGGCGTGACTTGAGGATGTCGTCCAACTTTCCAAAAGCCGCCCACCCAAGCTGTATACGTCTAGAGATCTCTCTGCTCTGATTTTCTTTGCTCTCATTACCAAATATTGTTGGATTCGAGATTGTTGATATGAGAACCTTGATCTTTGTCATATTCATCTTTAGGCTTACCCTCAAAGAAGCATTATTCGTTACTGAAACATAAATAGTTACTCGATTGTACTATATGTATACACTGACATTAACGAAACTCAAAAGCGTGCTCGAGATTTTTATACAAGTTAGGAAGGTACTACGAATAATAAATTCGTAGGGTAGGTAACATTTTATTAGCTTTAGATAAATAGAGCCCATGGTTCCTTTCAGCATTTCCCCGTATGTATAGATTAAAGGATTTCCCCATACTGGCTAGAAAAGACTCGCCCTGTATATCCAAAAAGAGACTCACCCGGCTCGGCTACGCACGGGTAGCTGTTCTAAGGGTTTCTCTTTATTTGTACAGAATTCTACCCGTGATTTGATTGACTAATTTGAACAAAAAACGGAGTAAGCGCAATTCAAAACCTTTGGCTGCAACGCTCGTGGTACTTTTTGACAGACTTGTTAGTATTTCGTTTCCACGGCAACTTCATTCCGTTCCTTACAGCAAGTAATCGTTATTTTCGCAATTTTTGATACCTTGGGTTACATTATAGCAATTTTCGTAGAAAACTCTATTTTTTTGAAAAATTGAGTACAATTCATGGTACTCGCTGATAATGTAGCTTTCTATTGGTGAAAGTTTTTTTTTAAATTGGTTTAATATTTCTTGAGTTAATCCATTACAAAAAAAAAAAACAAAAAAAAAGCTTTCCTCATTATAATATTAGGTAGATTAATGATTTTAATGGCTAGGTAATGCATTATATGAAATTTTGGTTTTTGTATTTTTATATTAAACCAGTTGTGCCCGCGGGATTGCCCGCGTGGATATTTTCCTGGGATAAAAGTACCTAACTTTAAACTGCAAAATAACATTGCTCGTCTTTTACTCATCGGATACGAAGTACAAATGTAAGTTATCCAACAGTGAAAACCGCATTTCAATCTGTCTAGTAGTTTGTACATGATGCGTGAACATACAGACAGACAGACAAGATTTTTAAAAACATATTCCTGTGTAACTAATTTTAGAACAATTTTGTTTTAATTACCTGCATTGCACAGACTTTTTGTTATTTACTGCTGTATTATAAGTATAGATAGACTAGCTGTGCCCACGGCTTTGCCCGTGTAGTCATTTCTCTAGGTTAAAAGTAACTTAAGTGTTGTTCCAGGACCAAAAGTACTTAGAAAGCACCAAACGGCTACTTTTTTATCGTTTTCTCTGCTTCTAATCATCGGATTAAGATATCAATTACACCAGTTTTTTTAACAAAAATCCTAAGCTATAAAACACTGAAAACTGTATCGCAATAAGTCCATTATTTTTTACGTGATGCGTGAACAGACAATTACGATTTAAAAAGTAAATATATATTCTTGTTGGATAGCCCCAGACCTTCTTTTTTTTAATTATCTTCGTTGTATAGACTTTTTGGTACTTACTGTTTACCATAAGTATAGATAGATGATACGTGACATGACTTTTAAGAAATTTTCCGTTTTACGTCAATATTGTAGCTATATCTGATAACCAAGAAATTACAAATAATTTTGTAATGGAAAAATTTGGATCACGGACGAGATTCGAACTCGCATACTGTGCCTCTGAGCGGCACATGCCTTTACCAATTCGGCCACCGAGACCTATGCATCGCCATCCAATTTTTTCCACTAGCTTCTTTGAACCCGTTTTATGGGGACGGTATCATTACGACGAGTATATATGTTTATGGGGACGGTATCATTACGACGAGTATATATGTTTATGGGGACGGTATCATTACGACGAGTATATATGTTTATGGGGACGGTATCATTACGACGAGTATATATGTTTACGCTAAGCAGGCGTTAACTAGTATAAAAATCATAAATAAATTACTATTAATATAGCCTTATGATCTGTGGTGCCTTTAGTCAGGTCAAAAGGGCTTGGGGCTATTCCCGGAGAAAAGGAGCAATAGCTACCTATTATAGCTATGTACATATTGTTATTACATATTATTTATATAAGACAAACCTACTCGTAAAGTTCTCATATAATAATCAACCTATAAAAACTCAAATATCAAAGCTTCAAAGTTACAGCATTGCAAAAGAATTCATAACTTGTCAAGTACGTAAATTTTTCTAAGTTATTCCCGGTAAATATGGGTAAAATATGCAAGGACGTTGCACTCGACTTCACTCGAGGAGCGTTATCGCTACATTTCATCATAGCCGTTATTCGCTAGCACTTGGTTCGCCCACTTTAGTTGCACTTGAAACGAATGAATTCATTGATAGAGTTATGAGTATTTCTTATTTTTACCTATCTAAGTGTTAGAAAGCACTTTTAAACGAAATAATTACTTCACCATAGATCGAATTAAAAGTGTGAAGATAAGGTTCCTCGGGCGAGGCCTGCACAAATTAGGTGAAATACCGTTAGCAGTGGCTCTCATTCGCGCTACAGTCTGCGTGTGTCTCTCTGTGTTGTTGATACACATGACACGGTGAGAATGTATTGTGCCTGTAGCTGTATCTAGTCCAGTTTTTGTTTGCATGATATTAAAGCGAGCCGTATCGCTCCCCCCCCCCCCCCCCCGCCCTTTACTTAGATCTATGCTTCACACAAAGGATATTTTCTGTTGTTACCGTCACAAGAACCATACAGTTTTATAGGTGTTGGAGTCTATTGACGAAGACGAACTTTTACGCAAACAAATCAATCAATGAAATCAGTTTGCCAGCGACGTTACAATGAAGTTTTGACAGGGAATTACGATTTTACTAGCTACGCCCCGCGGCTTTGCCCGCATGGTCATTATTCCGAGGTAAAAAGTAAAAAAAATAGGTATGTCTTTCCTTGTACATACTATTTCCTTGGCAAATTTCATGAAGATGGGTTCAGCAGTCGGGAATAGGCAACAAACAGAGAAAGGTAGTTAGGTACTTTCGCATTTATGTTATTAGTGTGATGCAGGTTTCTATAAGTACATGCAGTTTTCTATAAGCTTTCAATTTCTTTCGCTACTTATGAACGTAATTTGACTAATAACGACGCAGCTTTGTAGTAGAACGAAATAATGTACAGTTGTTATCAAATAGCCTATATTTTGCTTACCAAATTACGTGAAGTTTTTCCAAAGTTTTCCGTATCAGGGTCGGACGGCGAACACAAAATGACAGAACGTGTCTGTGGCCTGGTTTGCGGCGGCCCCTAATCTCATCCGGTTCCCTCGAACTTACCGAATTAGAGTTACAGTCCATACGTACGACTGAAGTGCACTTTTTACACGACAGTGCAAAAAAAAGGAGTGTAATGTTTTCAGGAATCATGTATGTTTGTATGTATGTGTTTTTTTTGAATTCCAAAACGTGAACTTTTTTGGATGTATGGTGTCGTTAGAATCCTTACATCATCCCGAGTAACATAGGCTAATATTATTTAAAAAATAATAATGGCGGCAGGCAGTAGCTATGGCTCCAAAAACAAAATCTTAATAAAAAAAACAGCTTTGGTATCAAATTGAAGGCCTTGATGAGCACATTAACACAACATATAATTTATTGTCATAGGTACGTTCTTTATTGGCATGGCAGGCATGTTTTTTTGTATAATGTAATGTTTGGCTTGTCACCAGCTGGATTATTCTGTTCGTACTAACTTTTTCTAATCAATTATGTCAAGATCCCGTATCCGTTCCGTCCCGTATGGGATCTTAAGCTACCTGACTACGCAAACTGTATCGAAATCGGTTCAGTAAGTAGGATTAACTTGGTCAGCTCTGGTCTCTTTAAAGTAAGTACCTATATCTTTTTTCTAATCCTTTTAATTTATTCTCCCTTGCAAAAAGGTCACTTTAGATTTTAGAGCCGAATATTTCGTAAACGGAACCAAATAAAAATATATGTCAAAGAACCCACATAATAATTTTTAAATGGCTATTCAACGAGCCCTACTCGATAAAGTAACAACTTTTTTATGTACACTTTTAATATTTCCTTATGTAGCGGTTAAATATATATGCCAAATTTCATCCTTGAAGTGGTAAGACGGACGGACGGACATGCAGACATGACATCAAATATAAGGGTTCCTTGTTTGAATACGGAACCCTAATGAGCTTTGAACATTGACATACACTGGATGGCGTTGAAAACTTAGTACCTAACTTAGTAAAAATAATAATAGGTAGAGTTATTATTGAATTGCTTGGCTTGGATCCTACTCATCAGATTGAGATACCAAGTACACCAGTTCTTAAGTCATAACCTAAGCTATCCAACAGTGATAATTGCATCGCAATCGGTCCAGTAGTTTAATTCAAAACTTAGAACACTTTTAAAATTAATAGATTTAGATTTTTATTAAATTGCTTGGCTACTCATCGGATTGAGATACCAAGTACACCAGAAGCTATCCAACAGTGGGAATCGCATCGCAATCGGTCCAGTAGTTTTAACATGATGCGCGAACAGACTGATATTAAAAGTGTGGTATTGGTACCACACTTGGATTGGTTTTGAAGGCCAGTCTAGCTCAAACTATAAGACACGACTAAGTTACTTACCCGCTTATGGCATAAGAAAAATACGTTCGGCCAAATGAAAAACCGGACAAGTGTGAAATGAACTAGCGTGGAGAGGGTTCCGTACCATGAATATATTATCTCACTATACGAGTATTGAGAAATTTATCATGATTTAACACTGTAAGAAAGTTTTCCTGTAATCTATAAGTCATCATCATCATCATATACTAGTCCACTGCTGGACGTAGGCTTCTCACAATTAACGTCACTGTGCCCGATCTTTGGCTCTTCTCATCCAGGCGCTGCCAGCTGTCATTGGCAAGTCATCTCTCCGAGCTGGCCGGCGGGCATCCCACACTACATTTGCTTAAACGTGGTCTCCACTCTTAAACTCGTTTTCCCCAACGGTTGTCAGTTCTGCGAGAGATTGTGACCAGACTATTTCCAGCTTACCTAATCTCTGGGCTATGTCGGTTACCTTTGCTCTCTGGCGGATTATCTCATTCCAGATCCTGTCTTTCAGAGATACTCCAAGCATAGCTCTCTCCATAGCTCGCTGAGCGACTTTAAATTTGTAGACCAAGCCCACCGTGAGTGTCCACGTTTCGGTCATAACAGGTAGAACGCACGCGTTGAAGACTTTCATCTTTAGACACTGTAGTATGGTCGACGAGAAGATCTGACGTAATTTACTAAATGCTGCCCATCCCAATTGAATCCTCCTATCGGCTTCCTTTTCCATGTTGTTCCTACCCAATTGTATAATCTACCCGATGTAAACATATTCCTGAACAGCTTCAAGAGGGGGGACACCGTCAACGACTATCGGTTACGGGGTAATAAGGTCGTTAAACTTAATCTTGGTTTTGTCCACGATCATCTCGAGACGGAAACGTCGAGAGGCGTCAGCTAGGTCAGTCAGCATTCGTTCGAGATTCTGCAGTGACTCCGCTATGAGGACAATATCATCGGCAAATCGTAGTTGTGAGATGTACTCGCCATTTATGTTTATGTCCAGCGTCTTAAACATATCTTCCAGAGCGTTAGTGAACAGTTTCGGGGATATAACATCCTCCTGTGTCACTCCCCTGCGCAACTGGATATGTTTAGTCTGCTGGTTCTGTACTTGAACGGACATATTCGTGGCGTCATTCAAGCTTCTCATCACTACTATGTATCGCCAGTCCACTTGGGGACTGCAGGGACTCGAGCACAGCTCAGGTTTCGACAGAGTCTAAGGCTTTCTCGTAGTTCACAAAAGCAAGACACAGGGCCTGGTTATACTCTTCAGTCTTCTGTATAACCTGCCACATGGTATGGATGTGGTCTATGGTGCCGTAACCCGATTGAAACCCTGATTGCTCTGGAGGCTGAAACTCTTCAAGTCTTCTTGCTAGACGATTTGAGACTACCCTCGAAAACAGCTTAAAGACGTGGCTCAGAAGCAAGATGGGCCTGTAGTTTTTAAGGAGAGTTGTATCTCCTTTTTTGAAGAATAAAACTACCATGCATCTGTTCCACGCCTTTAGAGTTCTCCCATCGTTCAGAACAGATTTAAACAACTTCTGGAGCTCTCAAAGAACAGGTTTTCCTGCTGCTTTCAAAAACTCCGAAGTAACTCCGTCGTCCTATTCTATTTTTAATCTGTTTGAGGGCTAACTCAATCTCGTCTGGGCTGACTTCCGGCAGATCATCGGGTTTAATGGCGGATCAATGTGGCTCGGGGATTCTCATTGCTGTGTTCGGGTCGTAGAGCATGCGAGTCGTACAGTCGGCCATAGAAATCGTCTATCTCGGCGAGAATATCCGGGCTTGATGTGACGGTTTCCCCAGAAGTTTTTAGCTTCGTCGTATAGGGCATCTTCAGTTGCTGAGTGAAGATTTTGATCCCCCGATTTTGCTTTATAGCTTTTTCTATGCGGCGTGTAGTAGAGCATTGGAATTCCTTTCGCACCAGCTTGCTAATATTTCGATTGAGCGCCCGCTTCGAAGTGGCCTGCATTCCGTCTCTCTTTCATAAGCCGAAGAGTCTTCACCGAGAGTTTGGATTTAATACCAGTAAGCTGTAGCTGACGAAATTAGACCCTTCTTCCCTTAGGATTCCCACCACTTGTTGTAGTTCCTCGTCAATGTCAATCGTGGTTTCCAGAGCAGCAAATCGGTTTTCTAGTTTAAGTTGGAACTGATCTGATCCCAAAACGGTTTAGAGCTTGTTAGGTCGGAGCATAGACTTCATCAGATGGGATCTTTCCAGTGTAAAGATGATACTCAGAGAGCCTCGTAGTAGTCGGTGGTCACTGCCAGTATTAAACCTGTTGACCACAGAGACATCTCTGAATATGTGCCTTTTATCCGTTATGATGAAATCAATCTTATTTTTAGTCACTGCATCGAGGCTCTGCCTCGTCCACTTCCTTTGGGGCTGCTTCTTAAACTCATTAAGAAGAACCCTTCTTATTCCAAAAAGTTGCATTTGCAGTAGCATTTGCCCCCTGTGATTCCTGCTTCCATAACCGTGTGAACCAACTTCCAATTCACTGCTGTTCTGTAATCCCTTTTTAGCGTTGAAGTCCCCCATGACAAAGTTGTAGTGCGTCTTCGTGATATTGTGAAGAGCTGAAGAGATGTCTTCATACATCTCTTCTATTTCGTCGTCCGAGTGTCTCGACGTCGGTGCGTAAGCCTGTACGATCTTGAGGTTATACCTCTCGATCAGCTTAATTATGAGGTACGCTACCCTGGTCGACACACTAGATACATCTCACTGTACAAGGAAGGAGGACTTTATGTACAAGGAACCCTACGCTACCTTGGGATTGTTGGTCACCCTCGCGTTAGTTCATAAGGTGACCCGATTCCAGAGTTATGTTGTCCTCACCCTCTGTTCGGACTTCAAAAAACCTCAGGATTTGCCACCGTACCCTTGCTAATTCAGTCTCGAGCAACAGCTCGACTACCATTTGGAACACCAAATGGTCGTCTAGCCTGAGCGTTTGTCCGTTATACTTGCCAAAGTCAGTTGTGAGGGGTGGGCTTCCGTAGCCCGGGGATTCTTCACACCGCCTGCCCTGCCGATACCATGATCGTCATCTTGATCAGGAATAGCAGGGTGGCCGGGGACTAGGATCCATTTTTGTGTTGTATCGTTCATGGAGGTTGTGCCCATAGTCACCACGCATGCGGGTTGGCGACCGCAGAGCGTAGTTGTCGTACCAGTGCCGCTGCTGCCCGTCACCGGCCTGTGGGATTAAACTACGCAATTGTTGTGATGGTTATACCGCCATCTGTCGGTCGTCGGCGTCTTGTTTGTTATTCGGTAGGATGGAACACGGGCAGGTGAGGTTGACTTGGAGCATTCAGATGGTAGTAGCCCCTTGTAATCTATAAGTAAAGAACTAAATTCAGTTCATTTCAGTAGTTTCCAAGAAGAGAGGGGGGAGGGGGGGAATCTTTCATATATTATCTTAAATAACTTTGAAACAATTTTCTTTATTTTTAATTTTCTTATTTGGCCTCATAAGTGACCCCTATATTCAACATTCATTTATTCACGTTTCCGTTATGTATTTGGGTCATAAAAATGTATATGTGTACAAATTGGTCCCGTAGATTCGGAGGATATTGGCTGTGACAGACGGACAGACACAGACACACCGGTGACTTATAAGGGTTACTTTTTTTCATTTGGACGTTTAAAATAACACTCAGGTACAGTAGTCACAGCCAATCTATATATTTGTGAAGTTAGGCTCTGTGAACGATTGCGCAGGTACTGCTGTGGGAATAACACAGCATAAAGTAAGAGCGAGATAGAATATGCGACAAACGTAAGCGAGAGAGTGAGGCAGTTATACAATATTGCAACATTGGGATTGCGCCTGAAAAATAGCAGTTTGCCCAGCGACTAGCAGACAACTTCCGAGACACATACTTTCGCTGCGACTACTGTAATTCTAGAAGGAATTAGGTAGAGCTAACTTCGACCATATGACTGGCGGTACGGCCATATCAATATCCCAACCAACACACTAGTGTTAATTGCAGCCTATTGTGTAACTTTAAGATGTATAATAGCGGCATTAGAGTTCAGGAAGCAGTTTTAAGTTGCATAACTGCTTTTGCAAACGTCTGTAGGTAAAACATACACAAAAAGTGGCATTATCGGAACCAAATACCACCCTTGTCTTCATAATAGTTTATTCTAGAACCAATTTACCACTTACACCTTTTATAGAGAGTTACAAACCGCATTTTGTCCCCGAAAGTTTTATGAGGGTTTCTCTTGTTACTGTTATACGCCGCTCAACTGCATAAAGCGAACGGGAGATGTAATTGTAGGCCGTGAAGCAGTTGGATAAGAGTTCAATTAACCAATATATAAAAACCCCTGGTACACCCAGTTATCTTGAGGTGGACCACGGGAAGAAAACATTGCCCTTGATACAACCAGGTGAACTAAGGTGAACCATGGAAAGAAAAAATAACCCCTGGTACACCCAAAAATTTTGAGGTAGACCACGGGAAGAAAAAATTGCCCCTGGTACAACCAGGTGAACCATGTAGGTGGACCACGGGCAGGGCGCGACCTTGAGTAATACAATAGAGATTATTTACACCGTTGTACAGACTTAGTCAATCCGCAATTTTTCAAAAAAAAAACTTATTGACATGTAAAATTTATATGTTTTAATGATGTATTTCATTGATATTAACTTTGTTTTTGTCAATATACAAACGAACAATTGCAGATAATAAACTGTCGATACTTATTAAAAATACAATATAATTTTATTTAAAAAAAGTTAATACTATTTAGCAAATATTTCTTACATTTAGATATTATTTTGAAAGCGCTTAAAAATTACTGGAAAAACACCATATATATGCACAGTAAACATGAAAGCGTTTTTATCTGCTTGTGTTTAACAAAATAATAAGGCACATATGAATTATTTACTTATCAATAATATTTTAATGATGGCCGATTACAATATTAATTAAAATATTACATACAAAGTAAATATGTATGTCTATGCATACAATACATTTATTCATATTCGTTCACTTATTCACAAAAGTAGCACGCATAAAACGCACGTTAATGGCGTTAATCATTCTTTGCAGCTTTTGAGGCACCATTTTACTACTATTGTGCAGTTGTTATGTAACTAAAGGCTACATAAAAGTGTTCCTAAAATGGCATTAGGGCTCCATAGCACGCTCTAGAACTTACGTCTTAGCACCTTTGTACATAGTCAGATTGTCTCTAAAGCCGTTATAGCTTGTGTTGGTTGATAGCCAGCAGTAGGTTGTAACTTTTAAACTTTCGCAATTCGAACACGTTGTTAAGCAAGTGTTTGCGTCGCGACATATTTCAGAAGAAATCTGCAAATGTCGTTAGTGTTGTGTGTCATGACAGTTCTGATCTTTTACAAAACCAAATGCGGGTAGTTGGAGACAGCGCTCGCCCTTCTCAACGCTGACACCCACTACTTCAGTCTTCTCGTGACCACGATCAATGCGACTTGATCCAAACATCGAGATAAATGAAAATAAAGTTTTCAGCGTGATTATGTCCCGTTCACTAACTGATATTTAACAATAGGTGTCACCTCATCATCACCCTTTATCTGTCCACTGCCAGACATAAATCCTGATACACCCCACTGAGCTCCGTCTTCAGCTTTCCTCGTCCATTTTCTTCCAGCCGCTTTTCGCAGGTTGTCACTCCACCTGGCCACAGGGCACCGTACCTACCGTTTGCCTAAATGTGGTCTCCACTCGAGAACTTGTTTCCGCAACGGTTATCGGTTCTTCGGGAAATGTGATCAGGATCAGCCCACTGCCACTTCAGCTTGCTTATCCTTAGAGCTATGTCGGTTACCTTTGTATATCTTCATTACAATCTTGTCTCCTAATCAGGTGTCACCTAATTTTGCTGAATCAACTGTAGTTTCGGCCACCCCCTTGACCGTGCTGGCTCGACACGCCACGGGTCGCCGACCTGTCGTCTACGTGCTGGTCACGTGACTCGTCAAGTTACCCCGGACGTACACGTACACGTAATACTCATGATTGCACGTTACGATGCGTATTATGATGTTTATAATTGAGCGTAACTTTTATTTCTGAACTTATTATTACGGTAATTCCCGATAGAGGTTAATGTTGTGTATGGTCTATAGGTAATCACAGTATTTATTAAGGTTATTAACCATTAAGTAATTAACCAAACGAGTATAGAGCTAGAACGATAATTCTAACGAGATTTAGAGTTAGAATGAATGAGATAGAATGAATGAGGTATAATGAATGTGCTAAGAGCATTTGCTAGTTTGGTCTAACTAAGCTCACCTCTAGATGCGAAAAAACATTAAAATGTAGAAGTATAGCATGGTACGTATTTTTAAACGAGTTGAAATAGACGATACTCATTCAACTGCTTGATTTATTATTAGTTTTATGATTACGCACATCTCCTCACATGCACACTATCATTAAATAATGTTCATGTTCTCCCTTTCTAATCTAGGGTTGCCTGAAAGAGATGGCTGATTTGTGATAAGGCCGCCGATTGTACTATTTAAAGGTCAATGTTAATGTGCTATAAGTTAAGTTTTTTAGTGCAATAAAGAGTTAACTATCTATCTCCCAGATCTTCACAACCAATCTGTTTTTTTTTTAATTTGATATGTTACATATTCAAGGCCCCTAGAGGCCTTCTAACGTTTGTGGCATAGTGAAATTCCGCCATTTTGAAAAAATATGGCATGTCGCGGCCACTGATCTAACCTTAATAAATCGACAGAGGACTTCAATACAAACAAAAAATGTTACAACACTAGTATTTTAAAGTGTTGCTGTCCACATGGTTCTCACAACACCCTCGGGATGAGAAGCGGTGGACCCTATTATTAAGCCCACACGACAAATGTACATATATTATTATTTAGTTATGTATTAAAACATTGTTTTATTACATAACTAGCTGTGCCCGCGGCTTCGCACGTGGTCATTTAAACGTACTATTATGTACTATTCCAAGGCCTTAAATACAAATATACTTGATCAAAATTCCCTCAGCCGTCAAAAAGTTTTTTTTCGATTGCTCGGCTTCTACTCATCGGTTTGAGATACCAAGTACGAACCCCAAGCTACCCAACAGCGAAAACCGCATCGCAAATGGTCCAGTAGTTTTACGTGATGCGCGAACAAACATACAGAAAAACAGATGAACAGACAAACAAACAGACACAAATTTTTAAAATGTTTTATTATTGTTCAATAGCTTATTTTAAGTACCCTAGACATATTTTTTCAATTATCTCCTTTGTACAGATTTTTTCGTTCCGATTGCTTTATTATAAGTTTAGATTTAATGCTGCATAATATTAAGAAGTACTAAATAGCATGGCGAAAGATGGCTTAGTCGACATTAGACCTATTCGCAAAACGGCTTACCATTAATATGAAGACCTATTCGCCGAATGAATTGTTCTTAAAAAGGCCTGTTCGCCGAATGACTTAAATAAGTTGATGTAGGTTACATGCTATCTTTGAGCTCCAATATCTCAGAAGTGCGACACTTCTATCGACTTAACAAAGTTTGGTCAGTGGCCGCATAACCACGTTTTATTTAAATTGGCGGTTTTTCTTAATGCCAATTTCTATAAAATGTACGGACCCCTTTTATCATTTCAGTTTTTTACCCGGCTGAGGAGGGTTATGTGTTCGGGTTGTATGTATGTTTGTTTGTGTGTTTGTGCGTGTCCTACAGCCTAAGCGGCTTGATGGATTTTGATAAATGAGGTATCGTTGGATTCGTCTTGATGACATGAGTGTATAGGATATATTATGAAGTGCCAAGAAAACTAATATGGCGGTTGATAGCCGCCATATTGTATATCCGACGAAACAAAAACAGACCAAAAAAATGAATAGTGTGAGGTATTAAAATACAGGTGTTTAAAATACCATTTCAAATTTATATATTTTTTATAACTAAACTGTAGAAATTTTCTGTTAAGCTTCTTACAAACTTTCCAATTTTAGATTATTCAAGTTAATGTAAATACTATAGTCTAATGTTGCAATTATCAAAGTAAAGTATAATATATAAGTAAAACAGAAACATTAAATTTATATTAATACTAGCTGTGCCCCGCGCCTGTGCCCCGCGGTCCTCAGGAACCATGCATTTTTCCGGAATAAATAGTAGCATTTGTGTTATCAAGCTACTTCCATACCAAATTTCATCCAAATCCGTACAGCTGATAAAGCGTGCAGATGTATCAAAGATATAAATACATATAAACTTTCGCCTCTGTTATATTAGTGTTATTAGTTTTGCGGTCACAGATATACAAACTGACACAGACAGAGACCATTTTAAATAAGTTCTTATCAGTAGCATATTAGAAGTCTCTTAGACCATTTTTTTATTATCTTTTTTGTACAGACTTTTGCGTACTTATTGCATTATTACAAGTACTAGCTTTCCCGCCCGCGACTTCGTCCGCGCGCACTACTGTTTATCGCGAAAAAAGCATCCCATGTTCTTCTAGGATCTTAAAAACTAAAGCAAAATTAGGTATAGCACCGATGCTCTTGATGTTTTTTGACAGACTTGTTATTTCGTTTCCATGGCAACCGTTCCTTACAGGGAGTAATCAGCACTTTCCAGTTTTCCCATGGAAACATACAATTTTCCGGTATAAAAAGAATCCTATGTTTATTCCAAGCTCCATTCCAAATTTCATCAAAATCCGTCCGGCCGTTATGGCGTGAAAGCTCCCCAAACAAACAGACAACGTTTCATTTTTATATATTGGTATGGTATATATTGGTGGAAAGAGGCCATGGGAAGAAGTTGATACCTTCTTCCCATGGCCTCTTTCCACAATGACTTATTAGGTTCATTACAACATAGTTAATATGAAGTCCATGGATGAGGAATATTAAAGGAAGGAATTATTACCAGATGTTCGTGTTACACTGCAATGTAAGGTGTCAAAATAGCATTGCAAGTGTTCAAGCAAAGAAATTCACATGTGTACTCATTTCAACATAATCGGTCCAGTAGATTCGGAGCAAATTGTCTGTGAGATAGGCTGACACATGAGTGATCATATAAGTGTTCCTTTTTTCATTAGGACGAGCGGAAAAATAAAAAAATAAAAAAAACGTTGTAACTAGGGCAGGTACACAGACGGTGAGAAGCACACAGCCTGTCTTTGAAAATTTAATCCAGTATGAGCTACTTTGATGGGCCATCCTCATTGTCTAGTCTGTAATTAGTGGCTATGCCTACACATATTTCTTGCCAGCTGTTCAGAATTACTTTTTCGGAGGAGTGGACTGTATTACAATTTTATCGCGTATTCACTTTTTCGCTCATAGGTCGCTGGTTTATATTAACTAACAGCAATAACTTATTCGTGGTTCAGGAGCTTCGAGGATTCAATGAATGAAACTAATACGACGGGTATAACAAACGGACTGACTGCCTTGATTTACTTTTTTTTCTTATTTTTTTAGGAAGGATATCGCTGTTGGCCTTTACCGGCCTCTACAGCTTCACCGGGCGGGGGAGCGGCCGCTAAAGCGCTTCTCCGCAATGCGTGACGCAGAAGGCGCATGCCAAAGTTAAAATTTTTGACGACCGGCACAAGGGCACCCAGGGGGTAGGGCACCCAGGGAGTACGAACCCCCTGGGTGCCCTTGTGCCTTTATTTACAGAAATGCTCTTATATTTATACAATAAAATTTAGGTAACGGTACCTACCTGGTCATAGGGAGAGCTCGGCAGCAAGGGCAATTACAACGGTTCTTGTATTTTTTGGCAACAACTAACTGGCATCGTTCGTTTACTATTCTACAGATCGTGGGAATGTAGCTGTATTTAGTCTAACGGCACCCTACCTGCGCTAAGGGCTCCTGTAATAAACACATTGCGCATTGCATTGTCTAACAAGCTTAAATCATAAACATTTGGCGCTTTCATCTATTTCTAAACTATCGGTGGTTTTTTCCCTAACGGCAAAGATAATCTTTGCTAACGGTAACTTTATTATTTATCTTCCTAAAATTATCCTAGGTGTACTATTATTTAATCTTATTCTAATTTTATACAAAATAACTGATCTATGATCGCGGGTTCACGCGGCATCTGGGAGGCGGACAGGCTCGCTGTCCTCAACACCAGCAGTTCTTGATAATAGAAATATATGACTTACCTATGTTACATTTTAATAATTTTATGAAAAAACATGCTACTTTATATTTTTCTTGTATCTACCCTTAGACAACTGCATATCACTCCGTACTCTTCCTAACAGTTTTTATATTGGCTCTGTTTCATAATTATTTATCAGTATGTAAGGTCTCACATCTAAAATGTATAACATATATTTAAAATCATTCAAAATTCCAGAGCGATGGTAACCTTACGGTTCAATAGTGCGACTTACAATCCAACTATACCGGGTTCGATCCTAGGCTCCGCACCAATTACTTTTCTAAGTTATGTGCGGTATTCCATCACTCCGTGCTTCGGAGGGCACGTTAAGCTGTCGGTCCCGGCTTTTATTGATTAATAGCATTGGTTAAGCCATGTCAGAGGAACTAGAGCGGCCTGACAAACTCTGAGAGACCAGCACTACCTCATACGACAAACAAACAATTCAAAATTCCTATTTCGTAGATATGGGCGTTTTCTCAGATATGCTGACCAAGTGCGGTTTTTTGGATGTCACATTAATATCCTTGAATGTTGTGATTTAGTGTAGGCAATACAACAGTATAAGATATTAAAAACCCGCGCAACAAACGAATTATTGAATTATTCGTGGATTTCTATAGAATTTGAGCTGCTATAAATATAATAAATAACTAGAAAGATAATTTAAATCTATATATACTATTAATAAAGCAGCAAGTAACAAAAAGTCTGTACAAAAAGATAATTGAGCGAGCGAATGCGAAGCGCGAGCGAAGCGTCTCCGTTTCAGTTTGGCCAAAAATGCTTTCGTAAGTCCGGATATCTGGATCTCTGTTCTCCTCTACAGGTCGCATTTCTCAACCGATCTAGACGAAACTTGGCATACAGATTAAATGAATTTTTAGAATTTATGTCGTCGGGGATTTTTGATTCGGGGGGGACTTTCCCCAAAAAGGGGCTAGAAAGGGGCTTCTTAATATCTCCGCCTTCTTAGAATGAGAAATTTACTCCTCAAAATGCAGTAAATTTCTCACTTTTAGGTTTCTACCAGTGGAATCATCCCTTTACCTTTACTACGGTACTTTACTTTACGGTAGGGATTTATGGAGCACCTGGGTTATTAATGTTAGTTGTACAATAAGGTAACTAGATGGTGCTACTGTGCACCGCCATATTGTTGGAAAAACAGTTTGTACGCACGAGGTCTACAGCTCACAGAGCCACTAGTTGAATAAAATGCTCAGGAGACTTATAATCAGCTCTGATTAGACCTTATTTTAAAATGGTGTATTTCTGTGTCAGTTTGTATGTTTGTGCATCACGTAAAAACTACTAGATCGATTGCGATGGATTTTTCACTGTTGGATGGTATAGGGTTTGGCTTTAAAACTGATGTACTTGGGATTTCAATTCGATAAACAGAAGCTGAACAATCTTTAAAATACTATTTATCGGATAAGCGTTTTTTTTTTAATGTAGCGTTATTGTACTTTATAGGTAGGTTTTTTGGTAGGTGTTGAAATAACACAAGTTACTTTCGACCCAGGCAAATGAAAATGCTGGCAAAGTCTAAAAAAAATACGGATTTGAGATTAAAACAGCTTTTTTTTTTAATTATTAATTCCGAGTTCAATCAACTACTGAATACTTATTAATCCTTTCTGTTATACTCGTAGTAAAATGTACGTTTCGAGCAATAATAAAAAGGTCTTCTTGACAACTTGCAGTCCATGTACTACGTATCTGAAGCTATGCTATATGTGTGAGCTACTACTACGAACGTTTTTACGCTTAGATAATAATATTATACTTTTTTTTTATTATTATTATACTTATATTTCATATTATTATATTTTTGCTTAGATGATAATAATTTTACACGTAGTTTGCATGTAGAAAGAGTCGGAATAGACTTTTAACAAACAAGACATAATAAGTTCAATAACTGAAACCCGACTAGGGTCAGGTAAAAAATAGTCTATGACACTCTAGCGATGAAGATGAACCGATTGATACTACGCTTGTCAAAATCGGACTAAGGTTTAAGTTTGAGCACATAACCCTTCCTTTGCTTCGAAGTAAAAGCCTATGACACTATATCTGAAGACGCATCGATTGAGACCTACTTTGTCAAAATTGGACCACAATAAAGGGCGACGCTATTTTGGAACATCCACATATATCTCTATCTATACATATAATAAAGCAATAAAAACGAAAAAGTCTGTTCATCGAAAATAATTTTAAAAAAAATCGATGGTACTTAAAACAAGCTAGTGAACAAGAATATAGCATTTTTTTAAATCGTGTCTGTCTGTTTGTTTGTTTGTTACTTTGTTTGTCTGTATGTTTGTCGCGCACACGTAAAAATTGGACTGGACCGATTGCGATGGATAGCTTAGGGTTTGACTTAAAAACTGGGGTTCTTGGTATCTCAGTCTGATGAGTAGAAGCCGAGCAATCGATAAAAACTTTTTGATGGCTGAAGGAAATTTGATCAAATGTTGGTATATTGCACAGATCTAACCGGTAAATACACGCGGCCCCTCCTGTTGCCAAATCCCCGGACGCCCGATACACGGCCGGCCCCTCCTGTTGCCAAAATAAAAACTCTAAATGCACCTGGCTGCTGTGGCAGCCAGTTTTGTACAGATTTCGATTAAAATGGATTCCCGCGTTCCTTATCCAATCTGAGTGTTTTATTCTTTTAAGGGATATTTTTCCTTTATGTTTAAACACTAAATAAGTACCTATAAACTTAGTATAATAAATAGAACACATATAAAACTTGACCTAAAATTTAGACGATTTTTTTTGAAAAATTTCTGTTTTTCAAATTGATATTCTGGTCACTTTTTGTACTAAGCTGTGTTGATATTTTAATGTTATTAGATAGCTACATTCGTGTAATATTGCATAATAATAGGATGTCATCGATCTTATTTCCAAGATACAATTTTTTTTCTGGAAAATCACCCCATTTTTGTCTTCATATTTTTTCCGAGGTTATATTTCCATAAATAATATTTTCTTATGTCTTTGGTTCGGTTTGTCAGTGGCAACGTATATTCAGGCCAAGTTTTGTGCGATTGCGTCAAACCATTGAGCAAGGAATGGAAAATGAGTTTTACGGGAACGCAGCGACGAGAATATTTTCGCGCCAAATTCGCACGTAGTGACTATTACTTATCTGTGCCTATGTATACACATACTGTGCTATAAGGTTCAAAGTGCATCTACATTATCCTATTTCTGTGGTATATTGGTATTGCAGGTCTTTGAACAGTACATTATAGTACTTTTAACTTCATTTCCGACTACGGCGAAGCAAGGAAAGGGTTGCTTCGCCGTAGTCGGGTAATAAATATTGTATCTCGTGTAGTCTTTATCATAAAGCGACTTCTATTTGAACCTTAAAGTAACGAAATATAGTTAAAATATAGTTAAAATATTAATCTAATAGCTGTGCCCGCGGCTTTGCCCGCGTGGTCATTTCATTCAAAAGTAGCCCATACGTGTTATTCCAGGACAAAAAGTACCTATAAAGTACAATTATACATTCATCAAAATTTGTTCAGCCGTCATATAGTTTTTTATCGATTGCTCAAGATGTAATCATCGTATTAAGATACCAAGTACCCCAGTACCAGTGAAAACCACATCGCAATAGTGTAATAGTTTTTACGTGATGCGCGAACAAAAAAACAAACAAACATACAGAAAAACATACAAACAGACAGACAAACAGACAGAGATGAATTTAAAAAATGATATTTTCTTTTTCAGTAGCTTATTTTAAGTATCATAGACCATATTTTTTTAAATTGTATACTTTGTACAGACTTTTTCGTACTTATTGCTTTATTATAAGTATAGATAATATAACTCTTATTTTATCATATCAAATTGCAACTTCTGTACTAAAAAAAAATATGTCGTATATATTAACCCTAGCGACATCAGTTGATACCTAATGCTGCCATTATTAACCCTAGCGACATCAGTTGATACCTAATGCTGCCATTATTAACCCTAGCGACATCAGTTGATAACTAATGCTGACATTATTATCCCTAGCGACATCAGTTGATACCTAATGCTGCCATTATAGAGTTTTTTTATGATATCACCACTCGCAAGAATTTGAATCATCACACCAATATATAAAAGTGAAACGTTGCCTGTTTGTTTGTTTGGGGAGTTTTACCGCGATAACGGCTGGACGACTTTTGATAAAATTTGGAATGGAGATAGCTTATACCCTGGATTAAAACATAGGATACTTTTTATCCAGTAAAATGGTAAGTTTCCACGGGTAACTGGAAAATGTTGATTACTCGCTGTAAGGGACGGTTGCCATGGAAACGAAATAACAAGTCTGTCAAAAAAAACCCTCCAGACGCGAGGTTCGATCGCGTAGTTCGATCCGTCACGTCGTACAATGTCACGTTCTCAAAATGTCATAATGTCGTAGAAAGTCACATTCTCAAGATGTCATGTTCGCTGTTTGTCACACTCCCATAACGTCCCGTTCCCTGCTTGTTATGTTCGCAATATGTCACGCCCGCATAATGTCCCATTCGCATGATGTTAGAGTATCAAGCGAACCACGAAGATTTTCAAAACATCAAGAGCGTTGGTGCTACACATACTTTTGCATCGGTTTTTTATATCCTAGAAGAACATAGGATGCTATTTTCACGATAAACTGTAGTCCACGCGGATGAAGTCGCGGGCGAAAGCTAGTCTAAGAATAAAACTAACATCAACTATAATATGGTTAGTAATTTCTGTATGTTGTTCATGAGAGGCCTTAACAGCGGTGCATTTCTTTTCTAGGTATATACGTCCTATCATCTTTAGTCTCTAATGCTCTGCGCGAATCTATCGCTTGTCAATGGCTTGTCAATCGCTTTGGTGACGTGGGACGCAGATCACAGTACATTACCGCATCGAACGCTGTAACGGCGGCGCTCGCGATCTCGTGACGTTGCCTGATTTATGACGGACGACATTCTCAGTACTCGTGCCCAGCCGTTCCTTGCTTCGCTTCATAATTGCCTTCGTAGCGTTCCTGAGGGAATATTTTTTCGCAGTTTGATGTTGATTGTAATCAGTTTCTGAAAATATGATGCAATTAAGAAATGTGATGTGGTGATTTCTTTTTTGCGGGTTCTTACGTTGATTAGTTTGAGTGGCCTTCAGATTTGTCTAGTCGTAAAACACATCTATATTTCATTATTGTTACCTGCTAATGATAGATCTTAGTAATTAGAATTGATAACATATTCAACACAATTTACACCAATTACCTAGCCCCAAACTAGGATACCCTGTGCTATGGGCACTAGATAACGGATAAACATACATTGTACAACCCGGGTACAAATCAAACATTGGTCATTAAGCAAATATGTTTATTTGCGAAACAATGGTTTGCGGTGTTAATAGTACCCATACAATTTCAAATCTCGGCAAGGCTCCCGCACTCACGCGAACGAAACGCTTGCGCGATGCAGAACATTGCCTTGAGCCACTAGCGCCATCTATTGGTTTTACTAGTAACTAAAGACATGTATATAGCATTATAATTATTATGTTTTCCTAAGTATTGAGATATTATTAACAAACCAAAGCGTGACGCTCACATGATGGTAAGCGCCACATTTAACAATGTACTCTAAGTTCGTTCTACATACATTGATACGAATATTACATCATGACTCGGAAACAAACATTACTGCTCATCAAACAAATGATTGCACCTTGCGGTTTTCGAACCCGAGACCGTTTCATTTCGTAGTTCCGGTCACTAGACACCAGACCAACGCGATGATTTGAGTAAGTAAGTTTAATATAAATAGCTTTAAATTTTAGAGAAAACACCGAAAAAACTGTACTACCTTGCAATCCTGCACCGCGTGTACAGTTATGCTTGGAGTAACTTATTTCCCGGAACTAATTTTTCAGACATTTTATGGCTAATTCCACTACATACAGCATAGATATAATTAAAGAGGGGAAGGTACGGCACGCTATAATATCACGTAAACAATAACTGGAGTAGATACAACTACAAGCAAACACACCCACACAGCTACATTCCCACCGTCGTGCTTACTGCTCATAATCAGTAATGTTTGCAACAACAGAAAAAGAGAGACATACGCAGACTGTAGCGTGACTGGGAGTCACTGCTAACACGTGCTACACAAATGCCACTCCGATTGTGACTAAGGCCAAAGAAGGATAATTGTGTGCGTTGCTTCTCAGTTATGCTGTCCACGCCCAAGAAGCTGGTACCTAATCTTCCTACTTTTATTTAGATCTATACCGTACAGTCAAATCAACACCCCGGCGTGATTCAGGAACGAACTTCTAAATAGATAAGCTTTCGCATTTGAAATATTAATATTACCTAGTGAGTATGTTTATTGGAATAGCATAACGTAACAACAACAACAACAACTCTTTACTGCACGCCATGTAAATAAAATAAAGACGTACAATCGGCGGCCTTAATGTTAAATAGCAATCTCATCCAGGCAACCTTTGAATGGAAAGAAATGGACATACAAATTTATCGGTCGGTGGTGCATCAACAAAGATCAAAAAATAATATATATACATAAGCTACAAACTAAACAACACATACCAATATAACAAGTACACTATATACATACATAAGTATATATAAGTTTAATGATAACAATAAAATAGACAAATAGCTGCAACGTAAATAATCAACTAGAAACTTCTGATGAATAATAAAGTTTTTAACCAATGATTTGAATGTTGGCAGAGATTGTGCGCGTCTTATTGGAAGTGGAAGGGTTATCCTACTGTACATCCTTGGCAATCCATACGTTCGCTGATTGAGTTTTATTATGATACCTACTTCTGGTTCTAAAATACAATGCGGCGTTTATCTATAAGCCTCCTTAAACATATTATGATATTCAAATCAAATCAAATCAAATTTATTTATTTCATGATAAACACTTAATGATTCACAATAAAAAGTACATATAAGTTTAAGATTCACATTTTAGTGTACACAGAACCTACACTAAGCTGAATGATATACGTGCACTACCCAAATCCAATCATTTTTTTGTGGCTTACCAGTTCCATTGCATATTTATACCCTACACGACAGTGGTCGTCAGTCTACGCCGCCCGCGCTCGAAGCCGCCCGCCCCCGTTCCGCTACGCCGTAACCGCGCTACGAAAACATACGAAATCTAGAACCACGTGAACTAAACAAAGTTAGTGTACAAAACTAAAGTTTGTGTATTTGTGATTAGTTTTCAATTGAAAGTTGAATCATGTGGATTTCAACGCTTATGAAGCGGTGTGCCAAAGGAATGTGGTGAGTTGTTAGCCAGTCCTATAAATCATATTTTTTTGTTTATGATGGGGTTTGTGGAACATTCTTTGCGTGAGCGTAATCAGCGATTTGCGGTTTGTCTTTTAATGGATGTAATTTATGGCTAGTTAGTAGAAAAGAGCAGGAAAAGAATGCGATTGTTGAATATATTAGTATAATTTTGCTCATACAATATCTTAAGTTACAAGGAAATTATATGAAACTAGGTGGTCACCCGCGTGGTCATTTTTCTGGATTTTAAGTAACCTATGTGTTAGTTCAGGGCCAAAAGTACCTACAAAGTACAGTACATTTCATCAAAATTTGCTTCGCCGTCAAATCAGTTTAATCAATTGCTCGGCTTTCCATCATCGTATTGCGATACAAAGTACACCACATCTATGGACTAAACCTAAGCTATTCATCCGCGAAACCCGCATTTCAATTGTTCCCGTTTTTTTACATAAGGCGTGAACATACAGACAGATAGACAAAAAGACGGACACATAATACGGAACGGACGGAAATAAGCTACTGAACAAAAATATTTTCTTGTGCAGTAGCTTATTTCAAGTCCCCTAGACCTAGACCATTTTTTATTAATATCTTTATTTTACAGTTTTTTTGTTACGTACTACTGTTATAATGTATTATTTTATATAATAATACAACTTTATTTTTTAATAATTGAAGATATCTATACTTATAATGAAGCAATAAGAACGAAAAAGTCTGTACATTGAAGATAATTAAGCAAAAAATGGTCTAGGGTACTCAAAATAAGCTACTGAACAACAATAGAACATTTTTAAAATTCGTGTCTCTGTTTGTTTGTTTGTTTGTTAGTTTGTCTTGTATGTTTGTTCGGGCATCACGTAAAAACTACTAGACCGATTGCGATGCGGTTTCCACTGTTGGATAGCTTAGGGTTTGACAAACCCTAAGCTATCCAACAGTGGGGTACTTGGTATCTTCATCAAATGATTATATGCTTGTAAGTTTTTTTTTTTTTAATAATTAAGAAACCGTTGCAGCTTCAGGAAAACGTTGTTAGGAGACTTTCCTTAACTTTTGTATATATTTTGACCTTTAATCACAGATTTTGGAAAAATGTACAGTACATATGAATGCAGTATACAATAACTTTTTTGGGTGCAAATCGCTCATGTTTCTTTGTTTGATTAAAACTAGAATAATAATACTTTGTCTCTGTACTAATTTTATTCCGCGAGAAAAAAGTTGCCTAAGCTAGCGTGCCAATAAATTAAATCATGTATTGTCATTGCCTTCTGTATTATTGTTATTTGTTATTAAGCAATTCCGTGGTAAAAGAAAGGGAAGTAGGAATAGAGAACGGTACGGGTGGTGCGTGCCGACGGCTGTGAACCCTGAGTTATGGAGGGGGCTCTCGACGAACAATATTTAGATAAAATCTCTGCACTTGATAAGTTTTTTGTTTTGGTGTGTAGATACTTGTGTGCTATTTGTGCAGAATTGTTATATTATGAGGGTAATGTACAAAACAGAAATGTAGGAGCACCGCCTAGAATATTAAATCACTTTGCTGCTATCCATTGTGTTTCGTTGTGCTCCCGATGTCCCAAATAAAGATTATTCCCATATTGCCCAACTAGTTTGGTTGGATATTTATTACAGTTTGTTTCGGGGTTTTTTGGACGTACCTACTTGAAACAATGGTATTTGAAAAAATGGTAGGTTTATATATTGGAAGTGCTACATTTAAAGTCACACCAGACCGTATAAACAAAAAAAAACAAAGATATTAAATGAAAAAAAGAAGTTTAATGTTAAAGTTAAACTTACAATGGTGCAGATAATGTACCAACACCTAAAAATAAAATACTGTGGGCGTATTGTAACCTGAGTAATAGAAATTCGACTCGCCCCATGACTTTATTTTATATAGCTTTTAGTATACTATCTGCACTCTTCTTTGCAATAAAACCGTCTAACTTAAAATATATTTTTTCGTATTTATGTATGTTTATCCGTTATCTATTGCCCATATTACAGGGTATCCTAGTTTGGGGCTAAGTAATTGGTGTGGAATTGTCCCGAATATATTATTATTATTAGATTATTATTATTATTATATATTATATTAAATATATATTTTATTTTCAAGTCTTAAGTTTTTATTTAGTTATGTCTAAGTTTACTGTATTATACTTATCAAACCCTTTCATTTGATACCCATATTGAGGGGATTGACAAAAAACGTTATTTTGTGATAGCGGCGATCTTGGATTTAAAATTTTCATTGTGTAATGTATTCTACTAGTTGAGCCCTTTCAATTGACACCCATATTGAGAAAGTAAAAAAATATATAAGTAATCCGCCATTTTGTGGCGGCAGCCATCTTGGATTTGCAATGACCTATACTTGTAATAAAGTATTAAGTACCAAAAAATCTGTACAAAGATATAACTGAAAAAAAAGGGGGGGGGGTGCTTCGAATAGTAAATAAACTATAATATAAAAATCTACTGGACCGATTGCGGTGCAGTTTTCACTGTTGGATATCTTGGGGTTTGACTTATAAACTGGCGTACTTGGTATCTTAATGCGATGATTATAGTTGCCGAGTAATCGATAAAAAACTATTTCACAGCTGAAATAATTTTGAGGAAATGTAGTATATTGTACTTTATAGGTTGTCTCGTCGTGGAATAACACGTATGGGCTACTTTTAAATGAAATGACCTCTTGGGCAAAGCCGCGTGCACAGCTAGTAGTTAGAATAAAGCAGTAAGTACTTTCCAAATAATCTGTAAAACGAAGATAATTCAAAAAAGAGTTCTAGGGTACAAAATAAGCTCCTGAACAAGAATATATCATTTTTTTAAATCATGTCTGTATGTCTGTTTATCTATTTGCTGTATGTTTGTTCACGCATCACGTAAAAACTACTCGACAGATTGCGATTTGGTTTTGACTGTTGGATAGCTTAGGGTTTGACCTATTAACTGGGGTATTTGGTATCTAATCAGATAAGTAGAAGCAGAATATTCGATAAAAAACTTATTGATGTCAGAAGGAATTTTGATCAAATGTTGGTATATTGGTATTTTAGGTCATGTTACATAGAGTACTTTTAACCTAGAGAATTAACCACGCGAGCGAAGCCGCGGGTACACGTAAATAAATAAAGCAGTGTTTTTTACTGATACGGCATTCCTCGTGTGCCTAATAACAATTCTCATAAATCGAATTATTCCTCAGAGATATACTTTCCCCGTAGAGACACTTTTAGAAAAGTTGCGCTTCTGTTCCTTAGAGATCCGTTTCCAGCTAGTACAATAAAATAGAACAGATATTTCAATCTCTATTTAGTTTTTATCATTATTCTTCAGAGATACACTTCCCAATGCGAACCAAACAGAGAAAAAATATTCACTTGTGCAGTCACTTATTTTTAAAAACATAATAATAGAACTTAATAATAAAATTAACTATAAAAAAACTAAATCAACATTTTATTTAAAAAAACTCTTCACTGTGTTATATCACTCAAAACTGTGTGTTTTTTAAACAAACGATGAACGAGAGGTGCCTTAGGCACTGCTCCATATCGATTTTGTCGTTCAGGCTCACATTGTCTAGTGTCCTAAAATATCTAGAATGTTAAAAAGTCCAGTGTCCTATTAACTATTATTTATTCTGTGCTAAGAGGACAAACTGGTAGGGGTTTTAAAAAGTGTATCTTACAGGAATAAAAGCTTAATTTTATTAAAAGTGTCTCTAGAGGGAAAGTGTATCTCTGGGGAATAAATACACTCATATTCCTTCAGTTTATGGGCTAGAAAATGTTCAGTGCGCACTACTATTAGCAAAGTAGTAATACTCGTAGCATCTAATCGGATCTAAACGGAGAACATCCAGCAAAGCAGCGGTTACATAAACAGAACATATTATTTTGTGATCGTTATCTTTCACCACGAGTTTGAATGAAACAGCGACCGTTTCGATAAGTTTGCCAGTCAGTTAATAAGCGAATCAATTAGGGACCTAGGTCAATGTATGCAAATGGTATCTTCGAATATTGTACACATAATGAATTATCTTTGATCACGCCAAGCCAGACCACGTTCATTTTAATGTTTTAGGGAAGACGACGATATAATTTGCGTTCCTTCAGTCTTTGCTAGTCGCAAAATAATAAAATCACTAACTGTACCCGCGGCTTTGCACGCGTGGTAATTTCTCTAGGTTAAACTCTACTCTATGTACTATACAGACCAATACACCAACATTTGAACAAAATTCCATCAGCCGTCAAAAAGTGTTTATCGATTATTTCTTCTCATCGGATTGAGATACCAAGTACCCCAGTTTTTAAGTTAAGCCCTATGTTATCGTACAGTGAAAACCTTATCGCAATCGGTCCATTAGTTTTTACGCGATGAACGTACAAACAAACACACTGTTTGTACGTGCATCGTGTTCTTGTTTAGTAGCTTATTCAATGTTTTTATTTTTTTTGTAGGCTTTTTCGTACTTATTGCTTTATTATATGTATAGATAGTTGTAATTCGAGCCTATCGAAATACAACTGACTGAGTAAGCTGCACAACAAGCTGGGCTGGGTAATAGGCCAGTTAGTAGGGGAGAAAAAAGTTGTTCAGTCCTAGAAAAGGTGGAGTAGAAAAGTTTTTGATTGGTATTGCTTATGTATGAGGTCTTTATGAAAAGTCCGAATTTTCGAACTCGAGGGTCCGTTGCGTTACCGCCATCTAGAATTAAATGTGCCAATGTTCAACAATAATTCTTCAACAGTTGACTTTATGACAGAACGTCTATGTTTGTTTGTCCTATGAGGTAGTGCTGGCCTCTGATGTCAGTGCTTGTCTAGCCGCCCAAGGGCCTCTGACATGGCTTAACGACTGCTATTAAACAATAACAGCCGGGACCGACAGCTTAACTTGCCCTCCGAAGCACGGAGCGATGGAAAACCGTACATAACTTAGAAAAGTCATTGGTGCGGAGCCTAGGTTTTTGAACCCGGTATCGTTGGATTCTAAATTGCACTCTAGAACCGTTAGGCCACCATCGCATTGAACCATCGCAGAACGTCTATGAGAAGTGTAAAGAAGAAGGTTCCGTACTTCAAAAGAAAAAACGGATCCCTTTTAATTACGATAACTTCCTTGTCTGTGTGTCTGTCTGTCAAGAACCGTTTTCTCAGGAACGCGTGGAGGTATCAAGTTGAAATTAATATCAAATACTCTATGTATACAATCTCTTGGAGCTGTGAAAAAACAAACTTCTAAGACCACGCAATCAAAAGATACGGCCGTTTCTGCTGCATATTTTGACACTCGCAAGGGAATCTAAATCTATAGGATATACTTTCCGTTGACCTAGAATCATTAAATTCGGCAAGAAGCACAATGTCTTATGGCGCAAGTAAAGGGGAAAACCGTAAATTTTTAAATAGGTACGTAATAAAAACATACGATTGTTATCTTATTTGCAGTTGGTAAACTGAGCGCATCTATCGGGACAACAGTATTCCAAGGGAAAAGTATTTACGGATAAATAAATAATTATAATTTGTCACTCAATCCAGTTTATCTCAGCAACGTTCGGTCTTTTATAGTTTATGAACTTCCGTAATGTTAGTTAAGTATTATAAGTACAAGAAAAAGCGGCGGGAAAATAACAAAAATTACATCGGAATTACAAAGTTTAAGTTGTTAACTGACCGTTTTATGTATTCAAGATATGTGCTAGTAACTTTTTTACCCGACTGCATAGAGGGTTATGTGTTTGGGTTGTCTACATGTTTGTTTGTTTGTATATTTCTCAGGCGCGTCCTACAGCCTAAATGGCTTGATGGATATAGATAAATCATTGGATTCGTCTTGATCATGGAGAGTGCTATAGGGTATAAGAAATGACAAGAAAACCAAAATGGCGGCTTACTGCTGCCATATTGTATTTCTTACGGAACAAAAAATTACCAAACCCTATCGAGTAAGGTATCATAATGAAGGTCTTTACAAGACCATTTCGATTCTTATAGCTAAACGGTAACAAAAAAATGACTTTTAAGCATCTTACACAATTTCCAATTTTTGATTGTTCAAGTTAATGTAAATACTATAGTCTAATGCTGCAATTGCAAGAATTAAAGTAAAATATGTAAGTAAATAAGAAATATTAAATTTATATAAATACTAGCTGCGCACCACGAGCTTACCCGCGTCCCTTAGGAACCATGCAATTCTCCGGGATAAAAATTAGCCTATGTTAATACATCCACTGTGTTTAACCTACATACCGGATTTCTTCTAATTTTTTGTATTTTTATAATAATTTTACTCAGCCTGGTTTGTCCCACTGCAGGGCAAAGGCCTCCATACCCTCCTTCCATTAATCACGATCTAGGGCTTTGTCTTGTCACTACTTCCAAATAGGAGTCCAGTTCATCTCGCCATCTCCTTCTGGGCCTGCCACGACGTCGTTTAACGTTGCGTGGGCTCCACTCAGTGGTGAGTTTAGCCCACAGCCCGTCCGACATGCGGCAGATGTGTCCAGCCCAGTTCCACTTTAAACTAGAAGCTTTTTGACCAACGTCAGCGATTTGGGTCTTGGAGCGCAGTATGCTGTTTCTGATGCGGTCAGATAGTTTTACTCCCAGAATACTGAGCTCCATTGGCAAACCCCTAGAGTGTGCTTTTGATGTTCGGTCAAAGACCAAGTCTGAGCACTGTAGTTGAGGATGGGGAGAATGCATATGTCCATGAGTTTCTTTTTAAGGGTTAATGGAAGTTTACCCTTCATCAGATCTTTCATGGACCAATAGCTCCTCCAGGCGTTTTCGGTGCGTCGAGCAACTTCTGTTTCTTGTCTCGCCTGAAAAGAGACTGCTATTTGTCATAAGCTTGGTCTTTGACTTGTTCATCTTTAATCCTACCTCGAGGCTTGCCCTGTTCAGTTCGTTGATCACTGAGCTGAGTTCTGCAGCTGGAGAGGAGAAAAGAACAATATCGTCGGTGAATTGTCGGAGGTTTGTTAACCTCTTTTCACCATAGATTACGCCCCTCCCCTCCCAACTAGCGGCCAGAGTTTTGAAGATCTCTTTTAATGTGGCGGTGAAGAGTTTAAGAGATAGTGGGTCTCCCTGCTTTACTCCTTTTTGTATTGGGAAGGATGGTTCGGTTGTTTGCAATTTAATAGCTGCGGTGCAGTTATGGTAGGTACTTTGTAAAAGTTGAATGTAAGTGCTATCAATTTCTTGGATGCGTAGTAAATGGAATATTGCTGAATGTTTTAGACTGTCAAATGCCTTGGAATAATCAATGAAGGCTAGATAAAGAGGCAGGTTAAACTCATAGTATTTCGCTAATATCTGGTTCAAGGTGTGTAAATGATCGGTAGTTGAAAGACCACGGCGAAAGCCGGCTTGTTCTGCAGGCTGGTGCAGATCTAACTTTCCAGATATTCTGTACTCAATCACTTTTATGAAGGGCTTGTAAAGGTGTGAAACAAGGCTGATAGGTCTATAGTTCGCCAAATCAGATTTGTCCCCATTTTATGTAAGAGAATAATGTTAAGAGTGACTAAAAATATTTGGAAAAGTGCCAGTCTCTAGTACAGAGTTGAAAAGATTGGTTATTTTTGGTAAGAGAACAGGTTCCCCAACTTTGAGCGCTTCGGTGGTTACACCATCTTCGCCTGGACTTCTGCTGTACTTCATACACGCTATCGCTCGATGAACTTCGTATCCAGTGATCGGCGATATGTTTTCGGAGCGTGAGTAAGCATCAGTACTTCGTTGGGAGATTAGATTCTGCTCATCGACACAAAGTGATTTTTTAAAATCTGTAGAAATGCGAAGAATTTTATTCCTGTCACCCTGTTTTACACCGTTACTGTACCTATGGATGATCGTCCGGTTTGTGTACCTCTGATGGCTGTTCTTAGTGACTGGTTCTTTTCCAACGCTATCCTGACTAATTCTACATTGTGGTTCTATAAACCTTTGCGTATGTTTCTTTTTACTTCCTTGTCTTTAGTTTCTGTATTCAGGTTTATAAATAGTCAGCTTCTGTCTTTCTTCAATGAAATGTTTAGTTTTAGTGCTCAGCTTGCTAATTTTATTTGAGGTTGACTTTACTTTATGGCTAGCGGTTATAATAATGTTTAAAATGTTGTTACATTGTTTTTGTATATTATATCCTGTATCTTCTAATGGTAGGGAACTGAAGCTGCTTTTTTAAATTGATTTTTGTTGGGTAGCAAAAGGGATTTGTTTAGGCGTTTGATTGTGTCTTTAACTAAGTGGATTTAATTTTAAAATTAAATTTGAGTACTATTCTGACTGGGCGATGGTCAGAACTAAATTTCAAAGCGTTTAAGACTTCGACATTCTTGATGATTTGTTTGTTCGATGAAAGACAAAAATCGATCTCGTTCTTTGTGCGGCCATCCGGAGAGAACCAAGTGCATCGGTGTTGGGGTTGTTTTTTGAAGAAGCTATTGCTGACAATAAGGTTTTGGCCAAATGCAAATTGCAATAGTCTGGTACCTCGATCGTTTCTTTTTCCGATACCATGAGGTCCAAGAATGCTGGTGTTGTTCGAGTCTGTTCTAGTTCCTATTTTGCCATTGAAGTCTCCTATATCCATTGTCCATTATGTTCATCACATGCGTCGTTGATAATATCATAAAAATCCTCTATCTCATCGTCTGCATTTGAAGACGTAGGTGCGTAAACGTGAACCATAGTAAGAATATACTGATCGTCGATTTTGAATTTAAGTACAGCTACTCCATCTGAATATGCAATAAATTCAATAATATTGTTCTTTATTTTTTTCTTTAACTAAGAAACCTACGCCATACTGGCTACTAGATTATCCTATATGAAAAAAATATGTTTTCGTTTCTTTCTAAAATATCTTCCCCATTTTTTCTTACTTCTGCAAGACCGATGACATGCCAATTTACGTGCTTGATGGCATTTTCAAGTTCAATCAATCTCTCTTCATCGGGCAGAGTTCGAACATTGTATGTTACAATGTTCAGATTCTCGGTGTCCATTAAAACAGCCTTGGTTGTTTGACAGTGCGATCCCACCCGGGGATTGTTTGCGCCCTCTGCGCCAGGGGTCAGCTGCCCACTGTCATCGGCATAATTTTACATGTTAACTATAAATATCTAACGCACCGTACCTCTAGGCCGAAAATTTGGATTTTTCATAAAGACCTCATACCTAAGCAAAACAAATCAATACAATTTCTTCTCCACTTTTCGTAGGGCAAAAGGACTGGCTTATAAAGGAATTTAATCTATACTTATAATAAAACTGTAACAGGTCCAATTCTGTACATTAAAGATATTTTGAAATTTTCTTTTGGAGGGTACTCTATATTCGATACTGAAGCCAAAACTGTTATTTTTTTCATTTTTGTCTGTCTGTCTGTCTGTATCTTGGCTAGGCATCACGCCGAAACTACTGAATGAATTTAAATGAAACTTGATATGATTTGAGTTCATACTATGAGGTAGGACATAGGATACTTTTAATCCCAAAAAATTAGAGGGTTCCCGCAGGATAGGCTTTGAAAGTTATTTAAAAGAACACGTAGCACGCTGAAACTATTGGACGAATGTTGATGCAACTTGCAACAAACAAAGTTTCTAAGATGGGTGAAAATTATTTTTGTCCTAAAAAAATAAAGGGTTCCTGCGGGATATGGGTCCAAATTCTGTACATTAAAGATATTTTGATATTTTTTTGGAGTTATTCTATATTCGATAATGAAGCCTAAACTGTATGTTTTTTTATTTCTGTATGTATGTCTGTCTGTCTGTATATTGGCTGCGCATCACGCCGCTGGAATTGCTAGATGAATTCAAATTAAACTTGGTATGATTTGACTTCATACTACGAGGTAGGACTAGGATACTTTCATCCCGAAAAATTAATGTGTTCTCGCAGGATAAGGGTTGAAAATTATTTAAAGGAACACGTACCACGCTGAAACTAATGGACGGGTTTTGATGGAACTTGGCACCGTCTTAAGTTATATGTTGGGTTAAAATTGAGGTTACGTTTCGTCCCGAATAATTAAAGGGTTATTTTACATTCCGAAAAATTAATGGGTTTTCGCACGATACGGATTGAAACTTATTTAAAAGAAAACGTACCATGCTGAAACTAATGGACGGGTTTTGATTCAACTTGGCACCGTCTTAATTTATATGATGGATTAAAATTGAGGACACGTTTTAGCACGAAATATTTAAGGGCTTCTGCGGGATATGGATCCAAAGTTATGTTAACATTTAAGTAGAAAATAACATTTTTTGGATGGTACTCTATATTCTATACTGAAGCCAAAACTATTTTACTTTTTATTTTTGTCTGTCTGTCTGTTTGTACTATCTTGACCGCGCATCGCACAGAAACTGCTGAATGAATTCAAATGAAACTTGGTATGATTTCAGTTCATACTACGAGGTAGGACATTAGATACTTTTCATCCCGAAAAGTTAAAGGATTTCCGCAAGTTAAGGGTTGAAGTTATTAAAAAGAACACGTATCACGCTGAAACTACTGGACGGATTTTTTGATGCAAATTGAGACAGTCATATATCTATACTTATAATAAAGCAATAGGTACGAAAAAGGTTGTAAAAAGAAGATAAATAAAAAAATGCTCTGGGGTGCTTAAAAAGGTATTGAACACGAATATAAAAATATATCGTGTCGCTCAGTCTGTTTGTCTGTATGTTTGTTTTTTCACGCATCACGTAAAAACTATTGGACCGATTGCAATACGGTTTTCATTGTCAGACCTTAGGATTTGATTTAAATACTGGTGTAATTGGTATCTCAATCAGGGCCATTATTCTCTATGAACAGTAACACGCGTAACGCGTCTCGCTGTGGAATCGTTCGGAAAAGTACGGCAATTCTCGAACATGCACAAACAATTCCACGCAGATATCTTAACGCAGCGCGTTACGTGGCCGAGTGGCAATAGAGAATAAGGTCCCTGGTGAGTTAGAAGCCGAGCAGATGATAAAATTATTTTTGACGGCTAAAGAAATGTTGATCATATGTTGGTATAATGGTCCTGGAATAGCGCATTATGGTACTTTAAACCTTAAGAAAAAACCACGCGTGCGAAGCCACGGGTACAGCTAGTACATAATAAAACAACAAAACAATGTGTATGGTATAAAATACACTCATACGCACTAGAATTCCGCGTGTCGCGGGTGGTAAGGTCACTTACATCAACACACCACAAACATCACACAAATGTATGCTTCGACCAAGATTTGAACTAAGGACACAAAAACATCCCAGATTTCCGTCAGTTTAATGGGCGGAAATTCTTATAGTAATTTTGGAATTCATGGATTTGTTAGGAACATTTTAAAGTGAATGAGCCGTGAAATTAGAAATTAAAACAATCGGCAGTCTCCAAGGTGTGGTTGGGATGATGGTCATGGTCATCGGTTTTCTTAGATTCGCGTAGTGTTTTTGTGAGTGTTTCCTTGTGGTCAGACTAGTTTGCCAAACTGATTTGGCCACGAGGAATAATATTTGCTAGTCAATAATATACTCAACCTGTATATTTTTTGCCTTATCGAGATTTAATATAAGGTTAACTCTTCAAATAGGGTTTTACTCATAACTTATATAAGAAGAGCTGAATATGAACTACTTGGTTACTCACGATAAAGCTGATCCATAAGTTATAAGGTGCAACGTTTCGCTCAGTGCGCCAAATTATTTTTTTCTTGATATTTTGCTGGATTTTATTTCTTGATACAACTTATTTATTGCCGCAAAATAAGTTTTCATGTACCCACGATGAGTAATAGAGCTATAATTGTCAAAAAACGCAAGATTTGAATTTGGCGCGCTGAGCGAAACGTTGCACCTTATGACTTATGGATCAGCTTTATCGTGAGTGACCAAGTAGTTCATATTCAGCTCATAGGTCATAGGGGTAGTTCATAGGTCGCTCAGCGAACTATAGATAGAGCTATGCTCGGAGTTTCTTTAAACGACAAAATCTGTAATGAGTTGATCCGACAAAGAAACAAAGTAACCAACATGGCTCAGAGAAAAAGCAAGTTGAAGTGGCAATGTACTGGTCACATCTTTCGAAGTACCGATAACCAGTGGGGTACGCAAGTTCTAGAATGGAGACCGCGTAGTGTAGAGCGCCCGCTGGCCAGGTGGAGTGACGACTTGCGGAAAACGGCTAGCTGGAGCTGGATAGCCGAAGATCCGGGCGTTCAACGTCGAGCAGTAGACGAATATATGCAAGATTCTCTAAATTTCCATTGATATTCTGATAGTTCTATAAGTGAAGTCCATGGAACCCCACATACTCTTCATTTATTACCTCTATCCTACGAATCTAAGATTCCCTGTCAGGATTCAAATGTGTGTTGCGAAAATCACAGAAGCGCAGTGTCACCCATCAAGGTACACACACACAGGGGCAGTGAATCAGCAGAGCCTACAGTTGTCGCGTGCCTTCGCCGATTTGTGTCGTGGCATCACGAATTACAAATCAATAACATGTTCCGAGCCCACGCTGCACTGCTTGCCGGATTGCCATGTGATATAGATATGATACGAGTAGGCATTTTGGTCTCAAAGACGTCGGTTTTGAAAGTGGGGAAAGCATGTTTTCCCATTCAATGTGATAAAAGGGAGAAGTGACGATATTGTCGGTTCACGTTACATTTTGTTGAAATCTTGTGAATAATATATTATGTTATTTTGTAATATTTTGCTGAAGTAAAATTAATGCAAACCAGTAATTCAATGCCGGAGTAGTTTTTAAGTTGCATCTCTAGTACTTATAAGAAATATAAAACAAAAAGCATATAATAAAGAAAATGGTAAAAGCATTTATGTTTATATATCTTCTATCTATATTTATCTATAACTAGCTTTCCCGCCCGCGACTTCGTCCGCGCGGACTACTGTTTATCGCGAAAAAAAGCATCCTATTTTCTTCTAGGATATTAAAAACCAATGCAAAAGTAGGTATAGCACCAATGCTCGTGATGTTTTTTGACAGACTTGTTATTTCGTTTCCATGGCAACCACAGACCATTCTGTGATGACAACCGTTCCTTACAGTGAGTAATCTACATTTTCCAGGTTTCCCGTGGAAAATTACAATTTTCCGGGATAAAAATTATCCTATGTTTTATTTCAGGATATAAGTTATCTCCATTCTAAATTTCACCAAAATCCGTCCAACCGTTTCGCGTGAAAGTTCCCCAAACAAAAAAACAGACAACGTTTCACTTTTATATATTGGTATGGATTATAATTATAGCAGTAAATGAGAAAAAGTATATACAAAGAAAATAATTAAAAAAAAATAAGTGTAGAGGACCTAAAATAAGCTAGTGAATATAAACATGACATTTAAAAAAAACTTCTGTGTCTTAGCGCATCACGGAAAAAATAATGAACCGATTGCAATAAGGTTTTCAGTATTAGATAGTTTAGGTTTTGAGTTAAACTCTGGTGTACTTTGTATCTTAATCCTAGTAGAAGCGGAGCAATCAATAAAAATTATTTGACAACAGAACAAATTCTGATGAAATATAGTGTAATGGTACTTTTTGGTCCTGGAATAACATAGGCTACTTTTAACCCAGAGAACTTAAAACGCAGGCAAAGCCGCAGACACAGCTAGTGCTTATAATAAAGCAGTAACAGAAAGTCTGCATGATGAAGATAATTTAGAAATAAAAGGTTTTTTAAATAAAAGGTAGCCTATGGTTCGTAATAAAATAAGCTACTGAACAAGAATATAACATTTTTTAAATGGTGTCTGTTTGTCTGCCTATCTGTCTGTTCGCGAATCACGTAAAAACTATTGGACCGATTGTGACGCGGTTTTCAATGTTGGATAACTTAGGTTTTAGGGTACTTGGTCTCTTAATCCGATGATTAGAAGGTTATTTCATTCCTTAAAATTTTAAATCTCTAGGCCCACCGGTTTTGTTTGTGCGGTGTTTGTCAGTCAGTCACGTCACGGTACTCTTCTATAGGTAGTTATATATAAGATATCGTCATCATCAGCCTATATTTGACCACTGCTGGACGTAGGACTCTCCTAGTGAACGCCACTGAGTTCCACACTCATCCAGTTCCTGCCAGTCATTTTTCGCAAGTCGTCACTCCACATGGCCGGTGGGCGCCCTACACTACGTTTGCCTACGCGCGGTCTGCACTCTAAAACTCGTTTACCCCAGTGGTTGTCGGTTCTTCGAGAGATGTGACCAGCCCATTACCACTTCAGCTTGCTGAGTGGTAATGGTGAGTGTCCACGTTTCGGGTCGCACGCATTAAAGACTTTCGTCTTGAAGCACAAGATATAAGATACATTTATATGGTATCACTAATAAGACGTAAGTTCAAAACTACGGTCGGGGAAAAATAGCCTATGACACTCTTGCAATGAAGACGAATCGATTGGTCCTTCCTTTGCTTAGGCGTAGTCAGGTAAAAAAAATATCCTATGACACTCTGGAAATGAAGACGAATCGATTGGTCCTTCCTTTGCTTAGGCGTAGTCAGGTAAAAAAATATCCTATGACACTCTTGCAATGAAGACGAATCGATTGGTCCTTCCTTTGCTTAGGCGTAGTCAGGTAAAAAAAATATCCTATGACACTCTGGAAATGAAGGCGAATCGATTGATCCTTCCTTTGCTTAGGCGTAGTCAGGTAAAAAAAATAGCCTATGACACTCTTGCAATGAAGACGAATCGATTGGTCATTCCTTTGCTTAGGCGTAGTCAGGTAAAAAAAATATCCTATGACACTCTGGAAATGAAGACGAACCGATTGATACCTCGCTTGTTAAAATCAAACCAAGTTTTTAGTTTGAACACATAACCCTTTCTTTGTATCGTCGTAGTCGGGTAAAAAAAATGCCTATGGCGCTCTAAAGTCTGAAGTCAAATCCATTGATAATACCTCCCAATTAATAGAGGCGACGCTATGGTGGAACATCCACAAACCCACATACGTACATAAACTGTTAAACATAGCCTTCCCTTGCTTCGCCGTACTCGGGTAAAAATAGCCTGAAATTAATTATTTACAGTCAAAAGACCGCCCTAAACACTTGACTAACGATCCGTTGTCGCCGTTACATGACGTGTCACAATATGTCATGCCTCTAAAGAGCATAGCGGCACACATCGTGTGGGCAAGGGTTGACATTGACCACGAACGCTCATTAGGCGCACGAAACTGTCCCCTTGTGAGCACATTTTAATTTATTTAATAGACATTTAAGCAATTTTAGTTTTGTTTAATTTTGAGCTTTTGTTTCGTTGAAAGGAAAACTTTTCATCGTCATCAGTCTATACTAGACCACTGCTGGACGTAGGCCTCTCCCAATGAACGTCACTGAGCCCAATCTTCAGCTCTTCTCATCCAGTCGCTGCTAGCTGTCTTTCGCAATTGCAAGTCGTCTCTCCCATCCGTTCTTTCCACTTGAACCCTCCCCCCTTTGGAACCCCTGAGGGGTCCACGGATACTCACTATTACACATGGTCCCCCAACCAGGGGGTTCAAGAATAATTAGATAATTTAATTCCACTTGAACCCTCTGAGTCAAAAACGAAATAAGTAATGAAAAGTTAATTGAACTATTTTATAAAACTTAAACAAAAACATTGGACATAACTGCATCTCTTTTTTATTTTTTTAAACCATAAAATTGGAAATATTAGGTACCTCAAGAAATAATACCTACATCTTTTTTATTAAGGATTATTTTTAAGGATTATTTTTAACATATAATACTAAATAACACTAACAATAGTCTTTACATAACTGCATCTAGTTCAATTTTCTTTTCATTATTTCTTTTTATCTCAGAGGGTTTTAAGTAGAATTTAAATTATGTAATTATTATTCTTTAACCCCCTGGTCGGGGAACCAAGTGTAATAGTCAGTATCCGTGAATTGAGTAGGGGTTCCAAAGGGGGGGTTTAAGTGGAAAGAACGCTCCCACCTGGCCGGCGGGCGTACCGCACTACGTTTGCCTAAACTTGGTCTCCACTATAAAACTCGTTTTCCCCAAAGGTTGTCAATTCTGATAGAGATGTGACCAGTGCCACTTCAGCTTACTTATTCTCTGGGCTATGTCGGTTACCTTGGTTCTCTGGTGGATCACCTTATTCCGGAACCTGTCCATTAAAAATAAAACATCAAATCTAAAAATAATAATTTATTAATGCCATTGTTTCATTTTGTACAAATATGTTACGGCAGACAATCAGTGCCAAGGCTTATGGCTTTTTTTTTGCTGAGTCGGGCTTGTCTATATAAGTATAAGTACATATAACTTCCTTGGTTGTAACCAAGGAAGTTATATGTACTTACGTACAACTGGAACGATATCTTCAAAGAAAAAGCGGGGTATCGATTAATTGACCTTGAAAACGATTTAAAATTAAATAAAAAGACAAGGACGTGAGCGGAAGCCCTTGTTGTCTCTTTCTTATTTATAATGCCAATCTCAGATGACAGCTAATACTTCGAAAAACGAACAGGACAAGAACTTCTTTAATATCCAAGTAGTATTTAAAAGTATTTAAAATCTCATCAGATATGAAAGAGGATGTACTATGTAAATGTATTAAATAGGAGACCTCTTTGGTACAGTTGTCTTTGTGATGATTATTTCGTCTGTGCGAAAGCCCTGAAACTTTGTACGAGAGAGAAAGATACTTCCGATCCTTCGTATACTTCCTTTTCTCGCATTTTCTTTTTAAATTACGTTTTCGGTGAGACTACTTTTTTATATGAGAGATATCGTTCTAGTTGTACGTAAGTACATATAACTTCCTTGGTTACAACTGACACCACACAGCATTGATTTTGTTTTTATATTTGTAGATATCGTTCTAGTTGTACGTAAGTACATATAACTTCCTTGGTTACAACTGACACCACACAGCATTGATTTTGTTTTTATATTTGTTTTTCATTTTGTATCATGTTGTGTGTTGTCATAAATAAATTTATTTTCTTTCTTTTCTTTCAGCACAATTACCTATAACCTAAACATAGATAATTACTAATCCTATTAATTGAAATCTGTTCCTACGTGTAGGAGCGATGTAACAGAAAGACACACAGACTGACAAGACTTATTTTTTCATGCTTATGTTATAGCACCCCTCTTTTTGAGCTGTGAGTTAACAATAAATCTTTTACTTCCAAACAGCTCGGATCCAAATTTTTGCAATCATGCATTTTTTATGCATTTTTAATGTCACCTTGGAAACAGAAAACCTTGAATGAAACCTTCCCTGTCACAGAAGAAAACAGAGTTCTTGTACCTACCTCCGTAATCGATCTACTACAAACATAGACCATAGACTACAAAAGTAATACTCGAACCCACCAAAACTAACGGCAATTTAAGTTAAAAAAAGATTTGCAACATTTTTGAATACCTTTTTATCCGATTACATCGAGCAAGGGAAGGGTAATAAGTTTCAAACAGTTTAATATGTATGTATGTGGGTATGTGGATGTTCCATCGTAGCGTCGCCCCTATTGGTCCGATTTTGACAGCGAGGTATTAATCGATTCGTCTTCAGGTATAGTGGTCATAGGCTATTTATTTTACCCGACTACGGCGTAGCAAAGGACGGGTTATGTGTTGAAATTAAAAAATTTACCGATTTTGAAAAGAGAGGTATCAATCGATTTATCTTCATTTATAGTGACATGTGCTATTTTATTTTCCGTTATATAATTAAAAGTTGGTCCGATTTTGACGTGAAGTGTCAATCAATTCGTCTTCATCGCAATAGTGTCATCGGCAATATTTTACCCAACCATAGTCGAGTTTTAGTTTTTGAACTTGTCTTGTTATATTTATTTACAAGTATTGTACAACTAACTTTTTTATGATAGTCTGTTTTGTATCTATGAACGGACTTTTTTAACGCTTGGCTTTGACATTGACCGTTGTCACACCTAGGTATTAGACTCACGGAAGAAGCTGACCGACAGCGGGCCTTCGAACCGCACCAATGTCACTCAAACATTATCTTGTTCTGTCTATACTTATAATAAAGAAAAAGGAAAGAAAAAGTCTGTACAAAGAAGTTTAGGGTACATAAAATAAGCTACTGAACAAGAATGTAACATTTAAAAAAATCGTGTCTGTCTGTTTGTCTGTCTGTGTTTGTTCGCTCATCACGTAAAAACTACTGGACCGATTGCGATGCGGTTTTAAATGTTGGATAGCTTATTTTTTAACTTAAATACTGGGTTACTGTATATCTCAATCCAATCAGTATAAGCCGAGCAATCGATAAAAATATTTTTGACGGCTGAAGGAATTTTGATTAAATGTTGGTATTTTGGTATTTTAGGTCCTGGAATAGCACAAAGAGTAGTTTTAACCTGGAGAAATGACCACGCGTGTGAAGCCACGGGCATCAGCTAGTTCAATAATAAAAGTTGTCGGGCGCCTCCACCGGTTATGTAACGATTTTTTATCGATATCATTAGGGCTGGAATCATCGGTATCAGGAAAACATAAAGCAAGGTTATGTAGGTTATTGGAAAAGCTCAGTTCTATATGAAACTTATAAGTGGTTTATTTGTTTTTATGACGTGAGATTACTTTGTGCGTATTCGATAGGTATAGACAAAATTGAGTAATTTTAAAATCAGATATCTATGCCCATATTTCACCAAAAAACTATTTTTTCCGATTACCGTAAGTACATATATCTCATAGCTACTCACATATTTTTCCGATTACCGTAAGTACATATATCTCATAGCTACTCACATATTTTTCCGATTACCGTAAGTACATATGTCTCATAGCTACTCACATATTTTCCGATTACCGTAAGTACATATATCTCATATCTACTCACATATTTTTCCGATTACCGTAAGTACATATATCTCATAGCTACTCACATATTTTTCCGATTACCGTAAGTACATATATCTCATAGCTACTCACATATTTTTAAATCTTGCCCCTAGAAATAAGTTACCTTTATTGACATTAACCAAAATGTACTGACAAAACCTCTTTACAATTATCTTCTTGCTAGTTCCAGTCGTACAATATATCAATTTCAGGACATGTTTGTAGAGGGCAACAATTCTTTATTATCTATATTTATAATAAAGCATTGTGTGCCAAAAAAAACTGTATAAAGATAATAAAAAAAAAATGGTCAAGGGTACTTAAAATAGGCAACTGAACAAAAATATAACTTTTTTTTTAAATCGTGTCTTTGTTTTGCGCGCATTACGTGAAAACTACTGGACCGATTGCAACAAGATTTTCACTATTGGATAGCTTAGGGTTTGACCTATAAACTGATGTACTTGGTATCTTAATACAATGATTAGAAGAAGAAAAATCGATAACAAACTATTTGACGGCTGAACGATTTTTTAAGAAATGTAGTATTTTGTACTTTATACGTACTTTTGGTCCTGGATTAACACAAATGGGCTATTTTTAAATGAAATGACCACGTGGGCTAAGCCATGGGCGCTATTTAATTATAAAAATTGTTGATGAATTCGCTTTTAACAATTTTGTTTGGTCCATAAATAGTGTTATGTTACAGCCACCACACGTCATATTCCTCGCCTACCTATTCGTGGTTCGCCTTGAAAGTTTAACCCTATATCCATCACTATTACGTCAGAATCTCTATTCGATTTGTCATCATTTGTTCGACCATTTGCTGTCGACTCGACGTTATTTTGTAATTCATATTTAATTTGTGTCAGCCGTGACCTTTGCTGTCTCGTGTCTATAATTGAAACGGGCTGGATAATGTTGTCGAACTATTGTTAATCTGAAAGTTTAAAATACTAGCTTATTGCTGGAATGAAATAATTTTCGCGTGGGTTTTTGTGATGTTAAGCTAAAAAAGTATAGATTAAAAGCCCAAAACCCCACGTTAGTCGAAGCTTCGCTGCAGTTAAAAACTGGATGTAAAATTCGGATTGATAGCAATGAGAAACAAGGAAAGCATAACCTAAAGCAGTATATTTTTGGTTATTGATTTAAAATTACTCAAATGAAATGAATGAATGAATGCCTTCGAAGTAAAATTGTACAATTGGAATGTCTTGTACAACTAGAAAATCTTCATTTTTCAAAAATCGATAAATAAGCAAAATCGATAAGAAGTAAAATTGTACAATTGAAATGTCTTGTACAACTAGAAAATCTTCTATTTTCAAAAATCGATAAATAAGCAAAATCACAATGTGAGTTAACATTGTGATTTTGCTTATTTATCGAGCGTTTCAAAAGTCAAGGTTTATCAAACTCTCAGACAGATAGGTCTTGGTATTAGGACCTCCGCACCGTTAAGCGGGCTCCCGCGACGGGAGAGCTCACTGTAAACTGGTGATTTCTACAAAAATAGGACCTGACAAGCGTAAGTTGACCTAACCGCGTCTACGCGTGGCGGGCACAACGTGCGGCCAGAGTTACGCTGGTAGCTTCTTATTTTTGTTAATTCACCAGTTTACAGTGAGCTCTCCCGTCGCAGGAGCCCGCCTGACGGTGCGGACGGCCTTAGATGCGTAAGTAGAGAGAAAATAGCCTTTAGTTGCTCTACCGTCTATCATTTGTATTAATACTCGTAAGCTCTACTTTCTTCAACGTACATTACGAACTCATTGGATAATTTCCACTGAATCACATATCACCGTGAGAACATAACATGCAGTTTAGAAACATGGGGTGCAATTGAAACGAGGCCGCGATTTGGTTGAAAGAAGAATCGGGATTTATATTCATGGGTTGGATTGTCACATACTTTTTAATTATTAGTTTGTGTAATTCATTTCAATATTATTAAGTTTGCACGTGAGCGTTAGAATCCAATGATACCGGGTTCGGTCCTCAGCTCCGTACCTATGACATTTCTAAGTTATGTACGATTTTTTATTGCTTCGTAATTACTTCGGAGGGCACGTTGAGTTGTCGGTCCCGGCTGTTATTGATTGATAGCAGTCGCGGCCTGACAAATTCTAATATCAGAGGCCAGCACTAAATCTACGAAAGGTAAGCAAGCACTTGAAGTAGTCTAGCGTATTAATATTCCGTATTTTTTTAAATACTTTCATTCTTTATAACATGGACAGCTTGACTATGCGTCGCGCATTCTAGATAACATGGACAGCTTGACTATGCGTCGCGCACTCTAGATAACATGGACAGCTTGACTATGCGTCGCGCACTCTAGATAACATGGACAGCTTGACTATGCGTCGCGCACTCTAGATAACATGGACAGCTTGACTATGCGTCGCGCACTCTAGATAACATGGACAGCTTGACTATGCGTCGCGCACTCTAGATAACATGGACAGCTTGACTATGCGTCGCGCACTCTAGATAACATGGACAGCTTGACTATGCGTCGCGCACTTTAGATTAGATGACTTACAACTCGTTGCCACGATGTTTCAACCAAGACAACATATCAGGGGGCAACGGTTGAAACATCAACACAAAGAAGAAAACTTACACTTATACTTATAAAATTAAAGTAGTACGCACATAGAAGAATGTCTCTTTGTTATCGTTTTTGTGGCCACTGATTGAGGTGACATAACATAAATCTGTAAGTTTAATTCAAGAAGTTTTCGCTTATCCCTATATTATTGTACCACAGTAAAATTGATAGCATGCACTTTTTACAATGACAGTCAATCTATCAGGCGGAAAATGTGTATAATTTCCTAGCCGTCTTCGACTAATAGTCGCGGGCGGTGTTATTAGCGAAGCATGAAAAATGAAATATGCGGTAGGTATTTCCCTTTCAATTACTAACTTTCGTGGAAATTGTGTACTGAAATAGATTCGCGGATTTGTAGGGCTAATTATTCGTAGGAAGTAAAGCGTAAATTAAGTTACTTTTGAATTTAAAATAGTTATAGTTACAGTTCCGTCTGCTGGACAAAAACCCTCTCAGAGAGTCGGAGAGATTGAGAGAGACAGAGGAGGACCATAATTCATGACGCTGGTCTTTTTGGTAGATGTCAGGTATCCTTGAATTTCGAGGTTCTCTTGGCGGTTTCCACGCGGTGTTGTTGCAAATATCTAAAGTCATTGGTGCAGGGTCGGGGTTTGAACCAGGTGCCTCTGGAATGTAAACCTCACCATGCTACTGGTCAGCCCCACAGCAGTAAACTGGACCACTGGGGGTTAAGCTTACAATTTTATTACAGAGTAGAGTGTAGCAAACGCTACATCGACAACAATTGTGGAGTCATCTCAGCCAAGAAACACTTCGCAGTACAATGCGCTGTGCTCACAAGACTTGGCAGTGGCGTGACTTTAAGTTATCTGTCTGCGTGACACTTAGAGATTCATTCACATATACACCAGCACGTAGTACCTGTGCCCGCGGCTTTGCCCGCATGCTCATTTTTCTGGAATAAAAGTATCCTATATGTTATTCCAGGACCAGAAGTACCTATAAGGTACAATTAGAGAATTTGAGCCCTCTTATTTCTGATCCTGGGATTTTGGTATTATACTTAGCCAATCCCGGGATTGAGGGTTACAAATAAAGATATCAGAAAAATCCTTCAGAAATCAGTACTAAACAAATCAGTACTAAACAAATCAGTCCTAAACAAATAAAAATTTATAAAATCAATGTTTTTTACTGTATACTTATACACCTAGCTAATCTAATCACTCTAAGTAATCAGACTTAGAGTCAGACTAGTCACTCTAAGTAATCAGACTTAGAGTCAGACTAACTAGACTATCATTTTAATATCTATGTTAAAGTTATTCTTTTTCAAAAATCAGTGAGCCTTTTTTAGCCGAGAAAACCTTTATGTAGCAAACTATGCAAAAAGCCTTTGAAAATTTACAAATATCTTTCTTAACTTTGACTAAATCACAAACAACTTAGTGAGTAGATGATAGGTTTCATATCAAAAAGTATTTAAAAACAAACATTAATTAGTCACATTTCCTTAAATATAAAGAAAAGAGAGGAGAGTTGAAAATCGGTTTCAATGGCGTTCACAACGAGAGAGCCAACGTCCAGCAGTGGACAAATACGGGCTGATGATGATGATGGTGATAAAGAAAACTAATCTAAATGGAACGTTTTAATGTTGATTGGGAAATTAATCTTAGAAATGAAAACGCATCCATTATCTCATCATTAAGCCTGCTTCTCAGTTTGTTGCTCTTAGGTACGAGTACATGCATAAAATCAGCTGGAAAAACAACATGGCTAATGGCAGTAAAACGCATTGAGCGTTTCACTTCACGCAGTCTAATTTGCATATTTTTTAAATTATGGTAATCCCGAAAATCTTGAAATCCCGGATTTCGGGATCCTGGGATTTACCTCTAGGTACAATATACCAAATTTCATTTAGCCATCAAATATTTTTATATGTTCGGCTTCTACTCAACGGAGATTTGAGATACCAAGTACCTAAACCAGTTTTTGAGTCAAACCCTAAGCTATCCCTCAGTGAAAACCGCATCACAATCGGTAGTTTAAACGTGATGCCCGAACAAACAACGAAAAAAACAGAAAGAAAATTTTTTAAAAAATAAAATCTGTTACTTATTTTAAGTATCCTAGAACATTTATTTTTATTATCTTCATTGTACAGACATTTTGGTTCTTACTGCTATAATTATAAGTAGATAGAAGATTACATCCACACCAATATCGAAAAGTGAGACGTTGTCTGTTTGTTTGGGGAGCTTTCACGCGATAACGACTGGACGGATTTTGATGAAATTTAGAATGGAGTTAGCTTATACCCTGGAACAAAACATAGAATACTTTATATACCGAATAATTCTAAGTTTCCTTCGGAAAACTAGAAAATGTTGATTACTCGCTAACGGAACTCGTAACGAACGGTTGCCATGGAAACGAAATAATAACAAGTCTGTCAAAATGCATCAAGGGTGTTGGTGCTATACTTTTGCATTGGTTTTTAATATGCTAAAAACATTTTTTTTTCGAGATAAACTGTAGTTCGCGTGGGCAAAGTCGCGGGCGAAAGCTAGTACATTATATTTAGGCGTATTCACATCTAGCGTAGGAGCGTGTCCGCATAGACACGCTCGCTATTCTTTTTTTCTTTGTTTGATATCTTGTGTCTGTGCGATGCCGGCCATGCTGATAGATGTAAGTTGACAGTGAAAACATATGTTGTCACTTTGCTCGGTGAAAAAAGCGTTGCGACTGTTCCAGGTTTGAAGTATTTATATACTCTTTGCCAGGTTTACCAACAGTTGTTGAACATGCTGCCTCCAAGCCAGCCCCGACATGTTGACGAGGATGGATCGCCGCGCGCTCTCTCCTTCCACGCCTAACAGCCGAGCCATGGACAAATACGAACAGTTATCTGTGGTAAGTACCTACCTACGAGATTTCTTCTCCAAGTATGCCGTGTGGCAAACGTTTGGTAAACAGATAATCAACCGAGAAGTAGTAGCGTGCATCTATTACTGTTCCAGTTTGAACATCATGTATACCTACAGAAAAAACCTCCGGTAAAGCGCTTCGTTGGATAAGATATTATTGTTTTATTCAATTGAGTAACGACCTGCTCATCAACAGACGCAGCTCGTCAGGTCTCTTGCCTTATGCTATACCTAAGTTTTTATTTTATTCAATTGAGTAACGACCTGCTCATCAAGAGACGCAGCTCGTCAGGTCTCTTGCCTTATGCTATACCTAAGTTTTTATTTTATTCAATTGAGTAACGACCTGCTCATCAAGAGACGCAGCTCGTCAGGTCTCTTGCATTATGCTATACCTAAGTTTTTATTTTATTCAATTGAGTAACGACCTGCTCATCAACAGACGCAGCTCGTCAGGTCTCTTGCCTTATGCTATACCTAAGTTTTTATTTTATTCAATTGAGTAACGACCTGCTCATCAAGAGACGCAGCTCGTCAGGTCTCTTGCCTTATGCTATACCTAAGTTTTTATTTTATTCAATTGAGTAACGACCTGCTCATCAAGAGACGCAGCTCGTCAGGTCTCTTGCATTATGCTATACCTAAGTTTTTATTTTATTCAATTGAGTAACGACCTGCTCATCAAGAGACGCAGCTCGTCAGGTCTCTTGCATTATGCTATACCTAAGTTTTTATTTTATTCAATTGAGTAACGACCTGCTCATCAAGAGACACAGCTCGTCAGGTCTCTTGCCTTATGCTATACCTAAGTTTTTATTTTATTCAATTGAGTGACGAGACGAACAGGTCGCTGCGTGATGGTGGTCACGCCGGCCCATAACAGTTGCAGTTCCACCCAGAACTTTGGTTGCAAAATCTTGCGCGTCACTGCACTACGCTCGTCACCTTGAGACCTTGGTATTTAAAACTCATTGCCCAGTAATTTCTTTGGAAACATTACGCACTACTGCTTGGCGGTTGAATATCTGACAAAAGTCACAGAATAAATAATATGTAAAATTGACGTACTCAAGCGGACATCTGCATAAAAGGCTTACCCACTGTCAAACTTCATGCTCAGGGACAGGCATCCAAAATAAACGAACAGCTTTAAGCGTTCTGAACCATGATTTAACAAATGTGTTGTCTATTCCAAAAAGTTTTAACGTAACTTTCAGTTTTGCCCAAATTAATACCGTTTTTAGTTTACTTAGCGATGGCAGTCTAGCGGTTTACTAGTACTATGCCGGGTCTTAGGCTCCGCACCAATGACTTTTCTAAGTTATGTGCGGTTTTCAATCGCTCCGTGCTCGGAATCAATCGGAGGGCATGTTAAGCGGTCGGTTTCGGCTGTTAAAGATAATTAACAGTCATTAAGCAGTTGTCAGAGGCCTTCGAGCGGCCTGAATTACTCTAACACCAGAAACAAGAAACTTATAAGTTGCTAATGAAACATATCCATCATCAGGTTGGCGAAGGTTCTTACGGCGTGGTGCTGAAATGTCGACGGCGCGACACCGGCGAGCTGGTCGCCATAAAGAAGTTCCTGGAGACTGAGGACGACGCCGCTGTCAGGAAGATGGCCCTGCGTGAGATACGGATGTTGAAGGTTCGTCTTTCTATTCTAACAGTTACAAGAGAACTAAGAAGTCGACAAGAATTAATAATACACAAAGTTCTATCAGCTAAAGTATTGTATTTTCAGGATATGGGAGTGACAAATAATACACTCATACAGGAATGAATCCACAAAAGGATCAGTTAAGTTGTGTCCTTTAAATCTCGATATCGATTGTGTACATTGCAAGTACATCTCGAAAATAAATCTTAAAAGGGAATCTATTGATATCTCTCTGAATGTTTAAAGACTCATGCTTGATAACAATATGGAGTTTCTTTTTGTTCTCGAGTAAATTAAGAGTTGTAAGATTACTATGTTTAAACCTACAGTAAAACTAACAAGAAAATTTACGCACATAGAAAAAACCCGACGGAGAATTGTTGCTAACCAACTTTAAATCGTTTAGATCCTAAAAGGTCATTCAAAATGATAAATTATAACAGAAACCTAAATATGATTTACAAATACCTACTTAATACCCTTAACGTAGGTCGTCGACTTTTTTTTCGTTTTCACATTATGGCGTCTGGTGGTCGCCATATTGAATTTTGATTAATGTCATGTCTTTAGTGATACTCGAAAAGTCACAATCGATTAACGTAAGAATCATCAAAATCGGTCCACGCGTATGGTCTATATAGTGCCACAAAGGAACAGACATACATACATACATAGACTGATAAACACAATACCCTCCGCTCAGTTGTGTAAAAAAAAAACAATTTTAGTGTCCAAGCTTCATGTTTTGCCAGAAATTACGCCACGACCACCTTGTGAACATGATTGAGGTGTTCCGTCGCAAGCGTCGATTCTACCTCGTGTTCGAATACCTGGAGCACACCCTTCTGGATGAGCTAGAAGCCTCCCCTGGAGGCCTGGGGGACGATAAGGCCAAGAAGCACCTCTACCAGCTGCTGAAGGGGATCGATTACTGTCATCAGAACTCGGCAAGTACAAAAATTATGGTACCTAAATGTTATTATTAGTTCAGTAGTACTTGTCTGTAACTGTCTTTCTCTCTTCTGTGCAAGTAGAAGTGAAGGAACTGAAAACCTTATCCAAAGAGTGGGGGAACGATCAGGCCAAGAAGCACTTCTATGTGCTACATACTGAAGGAGATCGCCCCTTGTTATCAGAGCTATGCAAGTACACCTTTTGTTTATGTCACGAATTTGAACCAATCTCCCTCCATTCTCTCGGAAACATAATCCTTCCCTTTTCGGCTCAAAGGAATCATAGCCGGAAGCCTGCTAACAAACTCTTATGCAGATTCTATTCAATTCTTTGCATAAGGTTTTTAGCTATGGCACAAGGATTGCACCGGTTTTTGCAGTAGTTAGGCGCCAAATTTAAACATCTACTCACTATACGGGCTGGGTTTTTTCGAAGGCTTCTGAGGCTACAATTTCAGCTACTACTATAGAAAAAAAAACAGTTTTTTAGGTGTTCAAACAATATTGAACCCTTATATCCCTGTTCTGTGATTGAACCCGTAGTTTTTTTACACATTTTTATTTGTTATGAGATAAAGAAGTCGAAAACGCAAATTAACCTATTTCGTATTTTCACGTATTTTTTTACCTATCCCCGTTCCAAGTCCCATTTCCCGTGACTAACAACAGTTTCAATTTTAGCCTCAGAGGCTATCAAGCTCCTTATTCGCTATGACTATCCTATTCACACACGTAACATGACGCATTGTAAAATCGTTCGACAAATTACGAACAATTCCACGCAGATATCTTGACGCGACGCGTTACGTGGCCGAATGGTCATAGAGAATAAGGTCCACGTGTAGAGGCGTACTTTGGGAGGGGCTATGTCCAGCAGTGGACTGACACTGGCTGATTATGATAAGGCTCTTGAAAAAACTCATTGTGTACAATTTCCTCTATTTCGACCACTGACTGCTGATTATCATAACTCAGATCATTCACCGAGACGTGAAGCCCGAGAACGTGCTGGTGTCCAACACTGGCATCGTGAAGCTGTGCGACCTTGGGTTCGCGCGGGCGCTGGCGGCGCCCGGAGAGCCCTACACGGAGTACGTCGCCACCAGGTGGTACAGGGCTCCGGAACTGCTGGTCGCCGAGCATAGGTGAGGAAGCTGTGCCTATCTTAGATTTGTCTGGGAGCCACACTGGGATATGTGATAAGAATCTTTGGTGGAGAAAGAGAGCATACCTCATTAATAATTAACCATTTTGTTCAGCATCCAAGCGTCACGCCTGTCCATAACAGTTGCACTGCCACCCAGAACTTTGGTTGCAAAATCTTGGGCGTCACTGCACTGCGCACGTCTTACCCTGAGACATTGTTTGTTAAGTCTCATTGCCCAGTAATTTCGCTGGAAACATTGCCCTTCAAACCGAAAATGAAACACAGAAATGTTTGCACACAACTGCTTGGCGGTTGAATATCTGACAAAGGTGTGGACTCTTGCTAAGGAGGTCTAACACTACAAAAACATGCATCACATCATACAACATATTATTACTTATTGTAAGTAGGCAACATAATTAGCTCTTCTTGTAAAATACTTAATGTCTCATGAACAAGGAGTAAAATGTAGGCAGACCAAATTAATAAACACGAAGGTCATCAAGATAAGAGAAATAAATAATAGTTTGAAAAAAATAAAAAACATTTATTTTTTATTTTTTAGTTTGGTTTTCTATATAAAGCGTGTTTTTTAGTTTATTTAAACTATTATTTATTTTCTACTTTTTTGTTTTTTTTTTCGAATTATTGCATTGTCATCGGTCTTTGACAGGTGTGCAAAATTTGAATGAAATCTGACCGTTTAAAGTGGGTCAAAATAGCGTCCAAAGGAGTCGGTTACAAACATACAAACATACCAACATACAAACATACAAACATACAAGTGAAGCTATTATAAAGCGTATAAAAACACGACTGCCCCTCTAAAAATCGAAGTTTTCAAAAAACTTTATAGCGTGTTTCACTTGGGATGAAGTAAGGATTCTAACCCTGGACGTCCAAATCTGTTCAGGGATTTAAATATCATGATAGAATAAAGAAACTCACATACATACATACATGAACCCTGAAACATGTCACTCCTTTTCGTTTATTGGCAATGCCACTACCAGCCGCACTACCAGTAGTGTCGTTGCCAATAAACGACACTACCAAGCCCATTTTGGATAAAATTGTACAGACAACACGAAACTACAGGACTATGAGTCTATGATATATTATGAACTATTCAAAAAATTAAATAATCATTTTTAAATAATTTACTGAACATTACTGTTTTATTTCTATAGTGACAGGTGTCATCAAAGTTATAGGTGTAGTTAAAGTGACAGGTGTCGTCAAAGTGATAGGTGTCGTCAAAGTGATAGTTGTCGTCAAAGTGACAGTTGTCAAACTTAAAACAGCTATTACTCAGAAACTATTATTCGTTGACCAGTAGTTTTTTACAGAAGTGATAGATCTTATCGATATCTTCATTTTGGATGACAGCTGTCAAACTTAAAAGGCCTCTAACTCAGAAACTATTGATTGTTGACTAGTAGTTAATTTACAGAAGTGATAGATCTCATTAATATCTTGGTTTTGGATGACAGCTGTCAAACTAAAAAGGGTTATAAGTCTGAAACTGTTGATCCTAGACTAGTAGTTTCCTTACAAAGGTGATAGATCTCATCGATATCTTCATTTTGGATGACAATAAAAAAAGAAACCTTATATAAATAAACTACTAATCTAGGATCGTTAGTTTCAGAGTAATGGCCCTTTTAAGTTTGACAGCTGTCATCGAAAACGAAGATGTCAAAGAGTACTGTCAATACTGTAAAGAAACTTCTAGTCTAGGATACCTAGTTTCAGAGTTATATCTCTTTTAAATTTAACAGCTGTCATCCAAAACGAAGATGTCAATGAGATCTATCATTTATGTAATGATACTACTAGTCTAGGATCAACAGTTTCAGACTTATAGCCCTTTTTAGTTTGACAGCTGTCATCCAAAACGAAGATATCGATAAGATCTATCACTTTTGTAAAGAAACTTCTAGTGTAGGATCGCTAGTTTCAGAGTTATAGCACTTTTAAGTTTGACAACTGTCATCTAAAACGAAGATATTGATGAGATCTATCACTTCTTTATAGAAACTACTAGTCATCGATCAATAGATTCCGAGTAATAGCTGTTTTAAGTTTGACAGCTGTCACTTTGACACTTGTCAGTTTGACGACACTTGTCACTTTGACGACACCTGTCACTTTGATACCTGTCTCTTTTACATCTGTCACATTGACACCTGTCACTTTGACATCTGTCACATTGACACCTGTCACTTTGAAAACATTCACTATAGACATGAAACAGCAAGGTTCCAAAACTATTTAAATTGATTTAATTTTTTAAATAGTTTATAATATATATCATAGTCTTGTAGTTTTGTGTTGTATGTACAATTTTATTCAAAATGGGCTTGGTAGTGTCGTTGCCAATAAACGCTCCTTTTTTGGGCAGTCTTGTAATTAGGCAAACTTATAACCCGATCGCAGTTTTCTGGCAACAGGACTTGCCATCTTTCCTTTTCAAGTGCCGATTCAGAGATGAATATGGCGCAGGAAAAGGAAACACCTTACTAACTCTCCACCCTGAATACGCCCGTTACAGAAGACAGCATCTAGAAACTGCGGAGATTTACTTAATACTTCTGCTTTATTTATTTTTTCCTTCTTGCATCATTCAAGCAAGCATTTTATAAGGTACTAGCTGCGCCCCACCTCTATGCCCCAGTGTATTTTTTTCGGGATAAAAAGTATTATTTGATGGTCTCTATGATATACAGCATCTACATACAAAATTTCATTAAATTTGGTCGAGCCGATATCGCGTGAAAGCATCCCAAACAAACAAACAACGTTTCTATTTTTATATATTAACTAGCTGTGCCCGCGGCTTTGCCCGCCTGTGTGTGTTATTCCAGGACCAAAAGTACCTACAAAGTACAATATTATACTACATTTCTTCAAAATTCGTTCAGCCGTCAAATAGTTTTTTATCGATTGCTCGGCATCTAATCATCGGAATAAGGCTAGTGCGCACTGCCTTGCGTTTTTATAACGCATATTCTGTGAAGTACGGAGTGTCATAGAAATGCACGTATTGCGGTGAAATAAACGCATATAGTACAATATGAAATAAACGCTAGAATAAATGCACCGCGTTTCATCGCAAGGCCTACTATACCAAGTACCCCAGTTTTGAAATAAAACCTGGTAAAGCGTATATCCCATTTTGTAATTATGGATTTATGGAGAACTTTTTCTCGGTAGATCCATTGGTAATTCCACGATGGGTCTACTTTTTCTACCAAAGTTTTCCCAATTTCCCGTGTAAACTATTCGTAGTCCGGGATAAATGTATCTTATGTTGATATCTGTATTGTACAGTACCAACCTACCTACCTATTTAAAAAAAAAACAATTTAGATGTTTTTGTGTGAAAGCTAGTAATCGAAATTTTACGGGATAAAAAGTATCATATGTTGGTCCCTGTTGTGTAAAGTATCTATATAAAAAAACATCGAAATCGGTTCAGCCGTTTTGGCTCAAAAACGCCCCAAACACACAAACAGACAACGTTTCAATTTTATATTAAATGTATCACGTTTTTTGTTTAAATATAATTTATTAGTGGCTTCGAGCATATATCCAATATATGCTCGAAGATTAGTGGAGATCATTATTGGCTACATTCGTCGACAATAGGTCAGCTGACGCTGTTTGCCAACCTATAGTCATCGCTTCAGCACCATGACGATTGCTTTTGTTTGTTTCCCAGGTATGGTCCAGAAGTGGATATCTGGGCGATAGGCTGCCTGTTCGCCGAGATGCTGACTGGAGACCCCTTGTTTCCCGGAGACTCTGATATTGACCAACTCGCTGTTATTATAAAGACTGTTGGTAAGTCCCTATTATCATCATCATCATCATCATGTCAGCCTTTAGAAGTCCACTGCTGAACATAGGCCTCCCCCAAAGAGCGCCATGACGAGCGATCTTGTGCCACCTCCATCCACCGACTTCCTGCGATGGCTACAATGTCGTCGGTCCATCGTGTGGGGGTCTCCCCACACTTCGCTTGCTTTTTCGAGGTCGCCATTCGAGAACCTTTATCCCCCAACGGTTGTCGGTTCTGCGACTTATATGGCCTGCCCATTGCCATTTCAACTTGCAAACTCTGAGAGCTTTGTCGGTAACCTTCGTTCTTCTACGGATTTCCTCATTTCGGATTCTATCACGTAGTGAAACACCGAGCATAGCTCTCTCCATTGTGCGCTGCGCAATTCTGAGCTTGTGCATGAGACCAATAGTTAGCGACCACGTCTCAGTGCCGTATCATCACTGGCAACACACACTGATTATAAACTTTCGTCTTGAGGCTCTGCGGTATCTGCGACGAGAAGATATGGCGTAATTTCCCGAACGCTGTGCCCATCCGAGTTGGATTCGTCGGTTGATCTCTTTGTTGAAGTTGGATCTACCCAATTGGACCCAAGTAGACATAGTGATCAACAGCTTCGATTATATCGTTTCCAACATAAACCGGCATGGGTACGACATGTTCGTCTTGCCCATGTTCATTTTAAGACCCACCTGTTGGGAAACAATATTGAGGTCACTCAGCATTGTGCTTAGGTCTTCCAGGGTTTCAGCCATGATGACTATATCATCAGCAAATCGAAGGTGAGTGATTTATTCGCCATTGATGTTAACACCAAATCCGTTCCAGTTCAGAAGCTTGAATATATCTTTCAGTGCAGAGGTGAACAGTTTCGGAGAAATAACGTCTCCCTGTTTCACCCCTTTTTGCAGCTGAATAGAGTTCGTACTCTGATCCTGAAGGCAAACTGCCATGGTGGCCTTGCTGTACAAACACTTCAACACTTCGATGTACCGGTAATCAATCTGGCACCGCTGTAATGACTGTAACACTGCCCAGGTCTCGACTGAATCAAAGGCTTTCTCGTAGTCCACAAACGCTAGACATAGTAGCCGATTATACTATTCGGTCTTCTGTATAATCTGCCGGAGCGTATGGATGTGGTCTACGGTGCTAAAGCCTTTCCGGAATCCAGCTTGTTCGGGAGGCTGAAAGTCATCAAACCCACGAGCAAGAGGGTTTGTAACTACTCTCGAAAATAGCTTATAGACGAGGCTCAGCAGCGAAATGGGCCTATAATTCTTCAAGAGAGTTTTATCACCTTTCTTAAAGAATAAAACCACTACGCTCCTGCGCCACGCCTCTGGCGTAGTACCCTTGAGGATAACGGAGTTAAACAGCTTCTGACTTTAAGTACCGGCGTTCCACCCACTTTCAATAGCTCTATCGTTATTCCGTCCTACCCTGGTGCCACTGTTTGAAAGCCATTCTGATCTCGTATAGGCTGACGTCCGGGATACCTTTGGTATAATGTCGGGTCAAACGGGCTCTTGCATAGCTAGTCGTGCTGGGAGGACTACGCGATGAGGAGTATAATTGTCCATAGAACTTCTCGAGGTCACTCAAAAAAACAAAATCTCTGGCTTTGACGAAACGATGCTGCCACTGTCAGTTTTCAGCTTCGTCAACAGGCTTTGCCTAATAGACAACTCTCTTGCGAACAACTCTCTCTTTCTTTGGAGCCCTTGTTGCGCTCTATTGCGCTCTTAATACAAGTAGTATTATACGAACGCAAATCGTGTCACAATGACTTGGAGATCTGTTTATTAAGCAAGCTGTAACTCGACATATCCACTGAAGACAGCAGCCTTATCTCGCCCCTTTCTGCCATAATTTTGAGTGTATGCAAAGAGAGTTTCTGTGTTCTATTTTTGCGGGGGGTCTTAAAGAACTCTGACCCGACCGCGTGAACAATTTGCACCAGCCCGTTGTTTAGTTCGTCCACTGTATCGCATTCAGTAAGGATTTGGAAGCGATTTTGGAGCTCCAACTGAAAGGAACTCTCCAACTCTCGGGGTTTTGGATTTCGGCAGGACTTGGGCGAAGAGCAGATCCCATTAAACGAGACCTTTCCAGCTCTACGTTGATATTCAATGAGCCTCTTACCGTGCGGTGATCACTGCCGGTCTTAACCCTGTTGATCACAGAGACATCATTGAATGTATGCCTATTAGTCGTCAAAATGAAATCCATCTCGCGCTGGACGGGCGCTTTTTGAAAAAGGAGTTCATTATAAAGAGTCCCTCCTTCTCCATGAAGTCAGCCAATCGTTGACCCCTTTGGTTTCGCTGTCCAAATCCAAACTGGCCCATTCTCAGTTTATGGCTATTTTCATACCTAGCCGTGCGTTGAAGTCACCACTGTGAATTGTGTTTTCGGGGCATGTATGGCATCAGAAATGTCGTCATATATAGCCTCCACTTCATCGTCCGGGCGTTTCGAGTGTGGGTGTACACCTATATGACCTTCAACGAATACAGCTCGGTAATTCTGAGTTTCTGAGTATGCTACCCTGCTCGAAACGCTTTTAATCTTCACAATGTTGTTGACGAGGGACTTGTGGACGAGAAACCCGATATCCTGTTGGGACTGCTGGTCGCCCTCCCGGAAATAGAGCAAGTTGCTGGAATTGAGGGTTATCGTATCCTCTCCACCTCTTCGGACTTCTGATAACCCTATAATAGCCCAGCGCAACTTACTTACTACAAGCAAATAGCAACTATGCAATTATAACTATGTATACATAGTTATAATTGATCGATATCAAAATTAATGTAGCAAACATAATGGGACGCCCGCAACATGTCTTACTGGTAATTGGTACCTACAAGTGGAAGGAAGTCTATACCACTGATGATGATGACTTATCTACACTAATATTATAAAGTGGAAAGATTTGCTTTTTTGTAATGGATAAACTCAAAAAATCCTAAGCCGATTTTAAAAACTCTTTGACCTATAGAAACCTACATTATCAACGATTAGCATGTTCTGTATTTTATATTACAAATATTAGAGCTCTCTACGAAAATTACAATAATGTAACCCAAGTAATCATAAATTTGCCTATAAAAATGGGACGGAATGACATGTTGCCTTGGAAACGAAAAATATCAAGTATGTCAACTATTTGCTATCACCACGAGAATTGCTACCAAAGATTTTGAATTACACTTACTGGATTATTACGACTGTTTTATAAATGTTAAAGGTAAGAAAAATGCCGCTGTGTGAGCGCTTCCCGTGTAAAGCCGGGGCTAGTCACGATGTTTGATAAATTAAGATATCTCTAGTCTAGATACCTTCTAATTCTAACATCCTCCTTTTAAAATCATTTCAGGGAAGCTAGCCCCCCGCCACCAGCAAGTAGTGTCCCGGTTGGCAGGAGGCGCGGGCCTGGCGGCGCAGGCGGGCCCGCGCGGAGCCCTGCCCGGCACGGGGCTGGCTCGGGACCTGCTCGCCGCCTGCCTGCGGACGGAGCCGCGCGCCCGGCCTTCAGCGCAGGCACTGCTCAGGCACAAGTGAGTGGCCTAGGAATGTTTCATTTAGAAACCTTGCGGTAGAAGCTGTTCGTCTCTGGAATCAACATCAGGCTCCGTCACTTGCAATAGTTAAAAGTTTAATTTATCTTTCTTAGTCTTGAAACTGGTATACTGCTCCCCTTAAATATTATACTTGTAGGCGATGGTTCGCAAGGTCTACACGATGTACTGGTTCCTAGCTCCTAGTAGTTCAGGTTCCTGGTTCGATGTGGACTGTAGTTCAATTAAACACTGTTGCTTGTTCAAGTTCCGTTGACTGAATGGTCGGATCCAATCACTTTAACTACTTCAGTTCGACTACATTTATTTATCAAACTTATTCTCTATATATACATTTTTACGGTCTTACAACTAGTGCGGTATATACGCCGCAGTTAAAAGGGGCGTGGCTTCACTTTTCTTAGTGTTCATGCTGTCGCGGGCAGGCTCGGCGTCCAGAACAATACTTAAAGACCAGGCTCTGCTTTTTAAGGGTTTTTTCCATAAGTATGCTGAGTCAACCACAAACCTGATAAATGTGAAACTTAACATATATGTTTTTTAGATCTTTATCTCTCTAAGACTAAGACAAACACATGATTAACAGAATTTCATTCGATACATTTTCTTATAAAAAATTACGTTATTTTCGGTAATATTTTCATTTTTCTACTCAACGGCTTAAGTTTTATCTCTAAAATAAATTTCCTAGCAAGAAAATATAGTTTAGTAGCGGGTAGCAGAGTGTAGGGGAAGTAGCAGTGGAGTGGAGAGTGGGAAAATGTAATAAATGCCTGGCATTAGTACCTACTTGCTAGTTCCCATCTATGTGTATATATATATAGCAAGTCGTCTCCGCTCAGCCGCCGCGTGAAAATGATGTTGGTGTCAATTATCTTGTTCCCAACTAAGGAATTTGCCGGAGATTTGTCGCGGGGGGTATGTGGGTTGGGAAGGTGGGACAGGGGAGGCTTGATTTCAGTTTTTCATAGCCTCATAACCTTACCCGCAACCCACCTCTCCCAAAGAACACTCTGCCCCGACTACTTCCCCCTCCCGCACCACCCCCACCACCATTTACCCTCTTCACCCAGTTCCCTGCCCTTGTCGTGCATAGCACAAGACTCCTTCTCCTGCAACCTGCAAGTATATTCTATGAAGGTTTTAAGTTTAGTGATTTGAAGAAGACAATTGATACAAATGTTTAGATGAGTGGATATTCACTAAATATTCAATTCTGTTCTTCATCTCATTTCAGATATTTCTTACAAGAAGGGTTTGCAGATAACTTCAACGCGGAGCTCCGGAAGAAATTAGGAAAAGAAATTGAAGTAAGGGAACCCATTCCTTATGATCTATCCCTTTCTTTATCTACGTAGCCGTCTATACTTTTAACAAAGCAGTAGGTAATAAAAAGGAATGTACAACAAAGACAATAAAAAAATACATAGTACATGCTACTGAACATAACAACATAACATTTAAAAAAATGATATATGTATGTCTGTCTGTATGTTCGCGCATCACGTAAAAGCTGAAAAGCTACTGGACTGTACCGATTGAAATACGGATTTCACTGTCACTTAAAATCTGATGTAGTACACACGTTGTAACTCCATCCGATAGCCAGAAGCCGAGCGATCGATAAAAAGCTGCTCGAATTTTGAAGAAATGTAGAATACTGTACCACACAGGTACTCTTGGACCTGGAGTCACACCTAACTAGTATAGGTGATCGGGTGGCGATATGTCGCCAACACGCCTCATTGCGCGCGTACTTTGCGTGCGTGTGGTTTTCTCTTAACCCAGAAAAAATAACGTGCCATTAAGGAAGTTCTTGCTTGTTTCTTAAATGTTTCCCTAAATTAAGGCTAGAGTGATCTTCTAGACATAGATCTGCGTGCTACATCTTCGGCCACGTTGTATCTTACCACACGGAGCGAGTTGGGCGAACGTACGAGTAGAAACAAAAAATAGTAGTATAAAACAAGAATCTTTCATTTTTGTCGTGTTCATTTTGTCAAGTTCTTACGAAAAATCAAAAACAATGCAGTTTTTTTGTGATGAAACTGTTTAACAACCACAAATTATTCGCTCACGCACACATACCCAGTCGTCATTTGCTGTGCTTCACTCGTTAGTTTGGCGAAGTTTTTTTTAAACCTTGGATAAAATATTGTTTTTAACAAGGCTTTAATATGTCATAGGCATTACCACCCCAGCAAGGAACGGCGAGAGTGGCTGGCAAGCCGCGACAGCAGTGGACCCTGAACATAATACCCGTAAGTTGAGCAGTGCTGATAAATATATAAATATATTCGGTACAATTCCACACCAATTACCTAGCCCCAAACTAGGATACCCTGTAATATGGGCACTAGGTGACGGAAACATACATACTTAAATATTACATCTATGACTCGGAAACAAACATTTCTGCTCATTGCACCTTGCAGGATTCGAACCCGCGACCGTTTGATTTCGTACCTCTCTAGCCACTAGACCAACCGGTCGTCAACCGGTCCGTGATTACTAGATCTTGTGGTTGCGGACTCGTGGTCACACCGATTTGTCGCACTAGTGTGACCACGTTGAAAAACAATTTGCCGTGGTCACACCACTACCAAAAGGATCACTCTTCAATTAATTTTCAACACATACTAGGGCACAGGATCGATTGATTGTTTTTTTATTTATTTGATAGAGTTGTCCTCCATAATTTTTAAATGCCGGAACAGATTTAGACGTATGGGATTTTGTTAGAATCCTTACATCCCCCCGAGTAACACAGGCTATTTTTTTTAATTCCTATATTGCTCCATTTAAAAAACGAGAAAAAAAACATTTTCTTCCAATTTTACAATACGGGTATAAAATTAAAGGCCTTAAGCACATTCTAGCAGTATATAATTTATTGGCATAATTTCTATTTTGGCAAGGCAGGCGTGTTTTTTTTTAGCTTCTAAGCTAGTTATTAATTACAGTACTTGTTTCAAATAGTTCTTTGATTACCAGGATCATAGCAGATCGCATACGGACAGCACAGCAGGAGAATCGCTCATAGACTACAACTATACGCCTAGTGAGTGATGCTTTTCACATCATCATCATCATCATCACCACTTCACTCAACCACTACCTGCACAGAGTTCAAAGCTGTTCTGATGGCTGGTGCACAATTCCCGTGAACGTGTACTGCTTGTGGGGAAAGGTCCAGCCTGGTTTCTTATTAGTCATTTGTATTTTCATTATTTTTAACAGTTTTATGGTTGTGGGACATCTCATTGGCACTATCTTTTATATTTGTCATTTAAAAATTATTATTTACTAGCTTTTGCCCGCGACTTCGTCCGCGCGGACTACAGTTTGTCGCGAAAAAGAGCATCCTACGTTCTTCTAGGATATTAAAAACCAATGCAAAAGTATAGCACCAACGCTCTTGATGGTTTTTGATTGATATATTATTATTTCGTTTCGATAAAAAACGTTCCTTACAGCGAGTAATCAACATTATCCAGTTTTCCCGTAGAAACTTACCATTTGCCGCGATAAAAAGTATCCTTTGTTTTATTCCAGGGTCTAAGCTATCACCATTTTAAATTTCATCAAAATCCGTACAGCCGTTATCGCGTGAAAGCTCCCCAAACAAACAAACAGGCAAGGTGTCACTTATATTGGTGTGGATATATTTACAAAATTACAACAACCATTACACTACCTAATGCGACAGTTAAGCAAAATGTATTAAACCTATGACTTAGGCATAACATGTAATTGTTAAAGTTACCTTTGTAAACTCATTTAGAGTACAACCAAATAGGTCTACTTCAACCACAACTACTTTGAGTTTGCGAAGTGCACGCGTAAAAGGCGCCTCCCGTATACATCCACTCCCCTCCGTAGACGTCCTAGAGACATCTTGAGCGATCCGGACGATGAAATCACTGCCGCAGTGCAGGCAGCGATAGAGTCGTCCAACCCTTCCTCATAATCTGTCAACACACTTAGACACAGAAACCGACCTCGCCGGCGAGGTCGAAGGTCCCGTAATTAATTTGCTTTTATTCGCCTTTTAAGTTTCTTGCCGATTCTTCTCGAAGGTGTATTCCGAATCGGTGGTCAGTTATTTAAATCATTTAATGGGCTCATAGCCATTTTAATCAGGGCCCCCACAATCACTACTAACACTAGCGATCCAGGGGTGTTTAGTCAGACCCCCGTAATCATTAGCAACTATCCAAGTCGAGGTTCGTACCTTGGTGCCCTTGAGCAAGTTGCCAAAACTTTAACTTTGTCGTGCGCATTCTGCGTCACGCATTGCGGCAAAAATTAAAATTGTTCTTTTATCTCCTGATGTTTGTCACAGAATAAATAATAGAACAAATACGTTAGTTCTGTGGACGCTTACTACTGCTATCAGCGCCAATATGGCGATAATCAAATACGCTCATTGCGACGTTCGTCAACAGCCTGTCTAGAGTACGGAGTAATGTCACAGAATAAATAATAGTACAAGATAATGTGCAGTTGTCTATGATCATCATAGAGTTACAAATTAATAAGTCAGTCAGCAAGTACTCTCGAGAATAACTAATATTGATCGTGAATTAGTAAAAGGGCTCTCGCCAGTCCGCGTTTTGGAATTGGATCCGTGGGTGGGGCATGGTCAGACCACGTGGGGGCAGGATGCTTCGATGTCGTTTCGTAAGCTTCTATTTAATTTGTAGCTTTATGGTGACAAACCTAGACCGACCAATCAGGAAAAGGTTTACAATATAACAGGCGATAGTATCTGTAAAATTGTATAACTGCGCTCTCATTGGTCCATTAGCTAGCGAATAGTATGTCCGTTGACGATTGTTCTTTTGTTTACAATCTAACGAATTAGGATCCGAAAAAAAATATTGTAATCTATCGGTTTTTACAATCTAACGGTGACATATGTAAAGAATTGTCAAAAATAGAGAATAGAGTTTCTTGGTTCTCTCTTCTCTAACGGCCGTATTCCCGAAGCACCGGCAGAATCGGAAGGGTATTTCTTTTTCCTGTGCGAGATTCAACTCTGGGTCGGCACATGAAAGGGAAATTTCCATTTCAAACTCAATGCATACTTAGTTTACCTAATTTTATTGATTTGATCTATTTATAATATTTATTTTTTCTCCTTGTTCGTGAGATGTTAACTATTTTGACTTGTAAAAGTGCTATAATTTTGCCTACATACAATGAATTCTTTCTGGGCATTACGCCACTCGCAATCATCTTAGCAATATATCAAGTCATAACTGCAGGGAGTCCTTAGAATCAAGGAACTTGGCTTGTCTTTGTGTAGATCCTGACACTCCGATGGAGCCCTGTCCGCCGGAGAAGAAAGCTGCGCACGCGCCGACGCACCACACAGCACCACCGCAGGACAACACCGAGGTACAAACAGCACCAGTTATAGAAAAAGGGACAGGCGGGACGAGAGTTTCAATTAAATTCAATTTTTCCCTTTCAATTTATGTTACTTAGCAAGAATTGATCCTTTTAATTGACCCTTTTGATCCATAAAAATCCAGGTTGTTTTGTTTCTCATTTGGCTAGTTCAAATCCCGGCTCAGGAGAACGACTTTTCAAAAATCTTAAAAATGCTTTCTTTTTTTTTTTCCTAATTTTATTATACCTTTTCCTTTTATTATATATAATTTAGGGGCACCTTTAATAAAATTCCCATATATTCCAATACCTTATGCCCGTTTTCACCAACTTAACCTTATGTTTCCCTAAAGATTCCCTTAAACTAAGGGGTCCCTTATATCAGCCAAGATCAGAAGAGAGGCCAACCCGCCATTTGTTTTCATACAAACGCTCGTACGTGGTTATGGCGTGATTATGGTGTGGTACAAACCACATCTTTCTTTGAAATGTTTGAATTAATAGGTATCTTGTGCATTGTTTCTAGGTTTCTACGAAAGCAAAAAATATAAATTTGGTGCAACAAATTCGGTATAAGCCTCCAAAATACTGCTTTTTCGCACGAATTTTACCTGAACTTTGGCCGTTCATAATGTACTCATAATTTGGAAAAGTAACAAAAACATCTTGGTAGAAAACTCGAACATTTAATGGAAAAACACATTATTTTACAAACTTCAAGGAATTATCAAAAACACGTATTTCCTGGAACAAATTTATGAAATTTTCGCACACTATTTTTCGTTCAATGTTGTTATTATTGTTATAATGCGGAAGTAACCAAATGCCAACCGCAATCTCTATCTTTTCGCTTTGCCTCTGTTTCCTACATTGCGCTAGAGGAAACAACAAGCTTTTCGACCATGCACGCGTTGACGATAGACGGACAGGGAAGGACCCTCTTACAAAAAATCCCCCATTCCTATAAAAATGAAACTAGTCGTTTTCCAACGTCTCGTTACTCTTTGTCTTTTTGGTATAGCGTTTATGTCAAAAGCTAACGGACAGTAAGCGAAACCGGTTCGTTTTAAGATATAGGAACCAGCCATTAATCAATTTTCACCAAGTTAATGCGTACTTAGCCATTTTATTAGGTATCAGTTTTTTTTATGCATGTATTTAAAAAATCTGTGCACATACCGCTCAAGTTATCATAATAATATTTAAGAAAAAATATGTAGATAAATAATCTGCTTTTACTTATTAGCAGAATTAGTTAATTTATAAAAACTAAAAGAATATGTAAGTCGGGCTGAATTTTGAAAAAAGTAGATGTTCATTTTTGTATGGGAGCTTGGACTAATGCTGTACACCATGTCATAAAATAGCAATAATATAACGAAATTCGAAGTAGATACACAATTTAACTAGTAACGAGTGTATAAAAAGCAAAACATTTCTAAACTTTGTTAATTATTGCAACACACTGCCATGTTATCACGTAAACTGTCAGAGAGTCAGTGTCAAGATCACCAATTGACAGCATGAAAGTAGCGACAGCCCCCCGATTCAGCTAATAAACCGCAACGTGATTGCTGCGCGATCGTTAACTTTCGTTGTGTTTACACAAAGAAAAAAACTGGGGAAATGTGGGGGATGAACGTTTAAGGAAGTGAGGGGAGGTGGCAGAAATTGAAGGGAGGGTAGTGGAATTTGACGAATGGTGGGGGATGTCGGGGAAGGGTGCGGGAAGTTGGGCAGGAAGTGAAAAGTGAGGGAAGAATAAAAGGAAGGGTCAAAGCAGGGTGAGGGAATGGTGGGGGGAAAGTGAAATTGACGTCTTTTTCCCACTTCCCCTCACAGTCCCCCACTTTGCGACCTTCCTCCACCCATTTTCACTTTCACACCACCCTTCCCCCTTCCTCCCACTCTACTCTCACCCTTCCTTAACATCCTCCACCATTCGTCCACTTTCCCTCCCCTTCCCTCACTTCTCCAAACCTTCCCCCACATTTTCCCAGTTTTTTTTATTTATTCTAAGTAATTCGGACGGTAACGATCACATTGCAGTGCAGGTTAGGTTTGTTAGATGAATCGCACTGCTGATGCAAAAACGGCCGTCAGTAGTGTCAATAAACGTTGTTGTTTTTGTTAACAGTCACGGTGCTATTGGTTGCAGTATTTTTATTAACAGTCACGGTGCTATTGGTTGCAGTATTTTTGTTAACAGTCACGGTGCTATTGGTTGCAGTATTTTTGTTAACAGTCACGGTGCTATTGGTTGCAGTATTTTTATTAACAGTCACGGTGCTATTGGTTGCAGTATTTTTGTTAACAGTCACGGTGCTATTGGTTGCAGTATTTTTATTAACAGTCACGTTGCTATTGGTTGCAGTATTTTTGTTAACATTCACGGTGCTATTGGTTGCAGTATTTTTCTTAACTAACAGTCACGGTGCTATTGTTTGCAGTATTTTTGTTAACAGTCACGGTGCTATTGGTTGCAGTATTTTTGTTAACAGTCACGGTGCTATTGGTTGCAGTATTTTTGTTAACAGTCACGGTGCTATTGGTTGCAGTATATTTCCGAAAATAAAAAATGTTTTGCTATCTTTCAACGCCACTTAGATTTTTTTGAGTATTTTTCTATAAATCTTTGTATATTTTTCTATCCCCTCTAAAAAAATACGCCAGTAAGCGTAATTCAAAATCCTTGACAATAACGATCGTGGTGTTTTCTGACCATAGACAACTGCATTATTACTCACTACTTGACAGACTTGATATTATTTCGTTTCTATGGCAACATGTCATTGTGTTCTGTATTTTTGATACCTTGGGTTTCAATATTGCAATTTTCAAAGAGAACTCTAATTTTTTGAAAAATAAATACTGCCCGTGTTACTCGCTGATAATGTAGCTTTCTTCGGGTGAAAGAATTTTTAAAAGCGGTTCTGTATTTTTTGAGTTTATAAGTTGTTAAATATTGATAAGTCTCCCTTGAAATGTTTTAGAGGCTACCTTAAATTTAGGGATTGTTAAATAAAATGGGCATTATTCCACTATGTCTAATCTAAGCCCCACCATATTTATTCCCCACACTCCACTGCAGACTTGCATGTACGCAGGGAACCGTGGCGTCGCTCCCGCGGCACGCTGCGCCGGCGCACTTGCGCTCTCTCGGACGAGCCATCAACGACGCCTTCAAGGTACTTACATTTATATATTTTTATGAAGGATATAATATTATGATGTTGGTTTATAACTGAGCTCTACAGAGCCACTGGACTGGGATGCGGGCGCAAGAGCACTCCGCCGCAATGCGTGACGCCGAAGGCACAGTCAAATTATATTTTTTGGCGACTAGCTCTTGGGCACCCAGGGGGGGTTTCGCAGAGACTTGTCAAATACTTGGTTGGTCAAATCCTATACAAGTCAAAAGCTTAATTTGACAATTTCGCAATTCGTCTAAACAGTTATTTGTCAAAATCCTTAATTCGTCACATCAGCTATTCGTCAAAACCTTAATTCGTTAAATACGTGATTCGTCAAGTCATTGTACAATCGGACACAACCTGCATCCGTAATTTTAAAAAGACTGAATAACCTATAGCTAAATACCTATAAGCATCAATGCAACAATTTCCCCACTCCCTCCTCACTTCCCCAACTTTCTCCACTCTCTCCCCTCACTAACACTCCCCTCACTGCCCCCACACCCTTCCCCCAATACTCCTCCCTCCCCGCACACCCCACACTTCTCCCTCTCTTCACTCCCTCCTCCACTCCCACTCCCCCCCCCCCACTCCCCATCTCTGCTCACTTTTCCCCAAACTGTCACTTTGACATCTGACACTAAATGTCTTACTACCTACTCAGTAGAACAAATTGTAATTTCAGTAGCACAGATTTGTTTTTTTCGTCCAATCTGTTCTATAGTAGAACCTAAGTAGAACAAATAGTAGAACAGTTTGGACTAACCCAAAAAAAAACTATTATTTTATTTTATTCTCGCCTGTACAAAGCGTGATTGACTAATAGCTAATTTGACTAGCTAAGGATTTGACGATTTATAAATTTGATGAATCTAGTATTTGACTATTTTAGGATTTGACCGGTTTATAATTTGACAAATTAAGTTTTTGATTTGTACAGGATTTGATCAATCAAGTACTTGACAAGTCTCTGTGAAACCCCCAGGGGGTACGATACGAACCTCGGCTTAGGCCGTCGCCTCGCCTAGATTACGAGTATCGGATATTACAAGAATCTTAGGTAACGCGTTGATTCTCTTACAGACGTTTCCAGTGCCAGTCAACGCGTACCCCCGGACACCATATATCAAAAAGTGAGTTTATTAACTTAGATATACTAAAGCTTGACTTTGGGGTTCCCTATTTCAGCAGTTTATGTAAGGTCTACGAATAATTAATAAATGTAAACCAACGTCAAAAACTGAACCACTAACCATACCTGGGGTATGCATTGCTTAAGAACTCGCAGAGGCAACAGGCAACTACGATTCGAGACCAGTGCAAAAAACTATATAAATATTGCTATCTCTATTTGACAAAAGCAGGCGCACGTGGGGTGGTGCGCGCTGATAATACATTCATCCATTGGACTCGTAGGTACCTTATTATTTATATTACATGTTCATTATATGCGTATTTTGTTATTACTTTTTTGGTGAATTTGGATTATGTACTTGCAAACGAAAATCTCGCACCAAGCTTGTTTACTAACTCACCTCAGAATGCCGTTTTTGCGAATGTCAATACCTCGAAGTCTATTCATAGACTGCTTACATCCTCGAAGGGTCGTTTCTGCGAATGGTCAAAATTGCGAAGGTACGTTTGCTCGAATGGTCAATACTGCGAAGGCTTGTTCCTGCAAAGGGTCGTGATTTAATATTTAGAATATTAAAATATTCAATCGCACCTATCTAAAATAATAATATTGTTGAAAATGCGTAATACAAAAAAAAACTACTCAATGAAATGAATGAATGTATATAAATAAATACAGAATGGAAAGTTCAAACGGGACCTGCAAGGAAAGTACCCTCAATATTGAAGCTAGCAAATTTTACTCAAATTAAACATACACTTATTTTTACGTGACTATGGCGAAGCAAATAGGAGGATTATGATTTTGACCGGTATGTATGTATATCTGTTTCCTCATTACTTCTGAACTACTTACCATATTTTGAAAAATGAGGTATTGTTGAAAGCTTCTTGATCATCCGCTGGTTATGGTCATGTGACTTCACATTAAAATGAATATGGCATCCTCTAGTCTAGAGAACATAAAGTTACGAACTAAAGAGTGTTTTTTTGAAATATCATACTAACTATGTTGTGTATATATTTATTTATTTTTCCATTTTCTAGAGTACATTTTAAGTATGTACTCTATTTATATTACAATCTAGCCATTATTTAGGCTAATAAGTAATTTAAATTTAACTTAAACTGTTAGATTGAATATAACTAAGAATGTGTCTAATAACACTTTTCTTACAGTCTCTATTAAGGCGAAGACACTTTGTTCATGTGTTCTTTATACGTAGCACTTGAACCACATTTCACTAATACAATAACACTAAACTAACTCGAGCGGTTTTGTTCTTTTGAGTCTTCTCACTATGTTCGTGCGGTCGAGGAGCTGGATTGCCTCGACATTCACATGATGATGAAGTCTTTTTTCATGAGCTACTGCATATTTCTTGACTACTTTATCAACGAACTCTACTTTAAGGTCCCGATGGAGATCGTCATTTCTTATGTACCAGCGGAGCTTAGCGTCAAGCGTTGTCGTGTATATGGGTGCAGGAATAAAGCAAAGAATAAAAATAAAATGTATTTATTGCCAACAAACACTATCAATATGAACAATATGGATATTCCACGAAAACATGACTCAAGACAACCAGTCGAGTAACATAAGACTTACACAAAAAAATACCGTGCCACGTTGTTGCATGGCATAACTTATCCTTTAGTACAATATTGATTTTTCTGATATTTTACTCGTATTTTTCTGATAATTTTCTGATATTTTTCTTGTATTTTCCTGATATTTTACTCATATTTTCGTAATATTTTACTCGTATTTTTGTGATATTTACTTTCTCGTTTTATTATTTAATATCCTGATAATTTTCTGATATATATTTGATATTTTTCTCGTGCTTTTCTGATATTTTCTATCAAAATTTCCAAAACTATGTGATATTTTTCTCTTATTTTCCTGATATTTTACTCGTATTTTTCTGTTATTTTTCTCTTAATTTACTGTATTTTTTCTCGTTTTTTTCCTCATACTTTTATGATAACTGTGTGTTTATTTTTCTCGTTTTTTAACCGCATTTTCTCCGTTATTAACAGATGTTTTTCTCGTTTTTTTCTGATTTTTACTCGTATTTTCCTGATATTTTTCTGATATTTTACTCGTATTTGTGTGATTTTTGTGTATTATTTTCTGTTATTTACTCATATATTTTATACTTTTCTATTATACTCGTAATTTACGATATTTTTCTCGTACTTTTTACTCGTATTTTCCTGATATTTTTCTAATATTTTTTATCATAATTTTTTGTTTTTTTTTCGTCATATCCTGTTATTTTTCTATTATTTTTAATAAATAATAAAAAAACGCGCTTAGGTCCCGTTTCAATATTTGGACCTTAATGACGATAACCTGAGACTGCTGATCGCCCTCTCGGGAGTAGAACAGGTGGCCTGATTCATGGGACATTGTGTCTCTTCGGACTTCACTTAACCCTAGAATATGCCACCTGACCTTTGTGAGCTCCGTCTCGAGTTGCACCATATGCTCGTCTAGCCTTATCGTTCGTCCGTTGTACGTAGCCAGGATCATTTGTTTTTGCTTTGGGTGGCCTTCGTGGTGAAACTTCGCACCCCTGCCCTGCCATTTTCTTGAATGCCACCTTGATCAGGAGTCAGGACCGAAAGGTATTAAGGCCTTAAGGTCGTACCGGTTTACGGTCCGACTTCGGCACACTCGGATGATGAAGTAGAAGATATGTTTGATGTCATATCACCACAAGGGCCCACTACAACGTTATTATGAGAGACTTTAACGCTAAAGTGGGAGTACAGACTTGCAGTGAATCGAAAATATTGCTATTTTGACAGGAATCACAGGGGGCAAATGCTAGTTAACTTTTGGAAAAAGTGGGGTTCTGTTTGATGAATTATTTCTTCAAAAAGCAACCCCAGAGGAAGTGGACTCGGCAAAGCCCCGACACTGTTTCAAAAAATGAGATTGATTTCATCATGACGGACAATAAGCACATATTCAGGGCGCTGTTGGATCAGAACAGTTCCAACTCAAGTTGGAAAATCGATTCTCTGTTTGAAAACCACAAATGACGTGGACGAGCAGTGTACGAGCACGAAGTCTAATATCTCAGATGAGACTCTTCTGCATTTGAAAAAAAAGAAGGGAGCTTAATCATAAAATCAATATGCTGGTGCGACGTGATGCTCAAATACACGCCGAATTGAAAAGGCAATTGAGCAAAATCGGGGGCCAAAAGGGCCGATTGTACGACTTGCATGCTTCTAGACCCGCACCCAGCACAGGATTACCGCGCAATACTGACCCGCTAACTACACCGAAGAACTGCCCGACGTCAGCCTAGACGAGATTGAGATGGCGCTTAAACAACTTAAGAATGGAAAGGCCCCCGGTGAGGATTGTATAATTTCGGAGCTCTTGAAAGCAGGTGTGAAACCCGTACTTCGGGAGCTTCAGGGGTTATTTAGCACCGTTCATAACAGTGGCAGAATTCCAGAGGCAAGGAGTAGGAGTTTGATAGTACTCTTTTAAAGAACTACCGACATATTTCACTCTTGAGCCACGTTTCTAAGTTGTTTTACAGCCTCATCTCAAATTGTATCGCAAGAAGACTTGCCGAATTCCAGCCTCCTAAACAGGCTGGGTTTCGCGGAGGATTTAGGACCATGGACAAAGGTAATACGGAAGTCTGACCAGCCCCTGTGTCTTGCTTTTGTGGATGATTATGAGAAGGCCTTTGACTCCGTTGAAACCTGGGTGGTTCTGGTGTCCTGGCAGCGTTGTCAAGTGGACTGGCGTTACATCGAAGTGCTGAGTTTTCTGTACGACGCCGCGACTATGAGTGTTCAAGTACAAAACCAGCAGTCTAAACATATCCAACTGCGTAGAGGAGTGAGACAGGGGGATGTTATAGCCCCGAAACTGTTCAACAATGCCCTAGAAGATATGTTTAAGACGCTGGATTGGAAAGGAATTGGCATTTATCAATGGCGAGAATATCTCACACGATTTGCCGATGATATCGTCCTAATGGCTGAGTCGCTGCAAGACTTGCAAAGTATGATGACCAACCTAGATGATGCTTTTCGACGCATCGGTCTCGGAAATAATATAGAAGACCAATATCATGTTTAACGATCTTATTGACCCGGAACTTATTGCAGTTAATGGTGTACCTCTTGAAGTTGTACAACATTTTGTTTAACTTGGACAAATATTGCAATTAGGTAAAAACAACTTTGAGAAGGAAGCCAATAGAAGAATTCAGCTGGGTTGGGCAGCATTCGTCAAGTCTTCTCGTCATTCATACTGCAGTACCTGAAGACAAGTCTTCAATCAGTGCGTCCTACCAGTTATGACATTCGGAGCCAAAACGTGGACACTCACGGTTAAACTAGTCCACAAATTTAAGGTCACCAGCGAGCTATGGAGAGAGCTATGCTAGGAGTTTCTCTGAAGGACAGGATTCGTATTGAAGATATCGGACGGAGGATCAAGGTGACCAACATAGCTCTAATGATAAGGAAGCTAAAGTGTCAGTGGGCTGGTTACATTTGCAGAAGAACCGATAACCGTTGGGATATTAACGAGTTCTTGAGTGGAGACCACGTTTAGGCATCCTAAACGTAGTGTAGGATGCCCTGTCTAGGATGCTAGGTGAAGTGACGACCTGCGAAAAGCGGCTGGAAGAAAATGGATGAGGAGGGCTGAAGACCGACCTCAGTGGCGTGCATTAGGAGAGGCCTACGTCCAGCAAATATAGGCTGATGATGATAATGATGATGGTCACCGTTTAACATTGTTGGTGCCACCTTCAGAGTGAACAACAAGTTGGTGATGGACGAGGAGTTGCTGCGGGGCCGGGCGGCTGCCAAGAAGAACTCCAAGAAGACGTGCCCCGAGATATCCTTGCCCTACGTACCTGGAGGTAAACGAACTGCTACTAATTATTACCTACCTTTTGTTAGCTTTGATTGTAAATTTTTGTTTACTTTCTTGTAACTTATTGTTTACGTTACGTAAATTACGTATTCAATTGTAACATTTCCTTAACTTGTTGCTGGAGCGATGGTAGCCTAACGGTGCAATAGTGCAACTTAGAATCCAACGATTCGGTCCTAAGCTCCACACCAATGATTTTTCTAAGTTATGTGCGGTTTTCCATCTCTCCGTGCTTCGGAGGGCACGTTAAGCTGTCGGTCCTGGCTGCTATTGAATAATAGCAGCCGTTCAGCCATGTCAGAGGCCCTCGGGCGGCCTGACAAACTCTGACACCAGAGGGCAGCACTACCTCATACGCCAAATGACAAACTTGTTACTTTTAATTGAAAACTTTATTTGAAACCTTATTATTTTTATTCTTTCGTTAAAAAAAACCCTGAACAAAGAGACGGGTGTTTGTGTTTGTGTTTGTGGCATCGTAGCTCGCCAAACGAATGGACCGATTTTGATGAGTTTTTTAATGTTTGAAATCTGATGTGACCGAGAAGCTTCTTAGCTATAATGGGGGAGGGGGGGGGGGGGGGGGTCGGGGATTATATATTTTTTTAATTTGTGCTTGTTCACTTGATGTGTTTTCTTTACTTGTATTGTAATCGTTTCATAATAAACTAACTATAACTTTCCTATAACAAATTAGATAGGAAACAACGCGAACGGATTCAACTTTAGATAGTTGGTGCTATAGAAACGAACGATCTCTCCAGTCAAGGAGTCCACTTTGTCTATGCTAAGTTAAGTATACTAAGTACTGAGCAATAATTCACTTGCTAGACGTGAAAAATCTTTCATTGGCCGAGGAAAAGTTATTAAGAAAATAAATGATCATATAGCAGACCTTTAATATCTTTCTAGCAAGTAACAGTCCAGTGAAGAAAGTGAAAAAGCCGCTCCATCCCCACGTAGTACCCAAGCCACTCTTCGAGAGTCAACATTGGGAGAGTTCGGTAAGAAATTTAAAGTGTTTATTTTTCCACGTTGTTTTCCCATCTTTTTTAGTAGTTTCTGTTTGTGCATTCATTTATATCTCGTTTTTTTTTTCACTCTGTAAGCCGTGTATCCACTAGGCTACAGAGACAATGTACAAAAAATTATAAAAACTTAAACGATTAAAAATAATTAAAGAAAAAACTTAAAATCGATCTAATGAATGGATGGAATGAATCGATTTACATTAAAAACTACTGAACTAATTATGATGTAGTTGGAACTACATTGAAGATTTAGGTACCAATTCAAATAAAAAAACACCAATTCGGTTTATAAATGCCGCAGATATAAGTGAAACAACATACAAAAAAGCATGTAGCATTGAGAACTTCCCAATTGTGGAAGTCGATCAAAAAAGACGCGCGCCATCTGAGAATGTCCCGCGATGCTTGCGACATGCCGAGCGTCATGTCTAGTTTTAAGTGAACAGATGTTTCTTATATTTTCGTTTAATTTCTTTTTACTTACGTCAACTATTTTATTTATTGTAGCGCACTGGCGACATGGGATCCTTAGTACGGACCCCCACCAACCTCCCCTTCATGTGACCCCCGCACCGCGGCTGCTGGCGAGCCGGTTACTTCTGACAATATTCAAGACAGCTCATTTGTACCAATTCACCCCATTACTTACTTATTTCACCCCAAGACTACCCTATCCACCCCATCTACTGTTCGACCTATCTGTGACATGAAGCCGCGAATTCATTAGAGGACAACATATTTCGCGAGCTACATTTCGCTTCCGTGGCATGACTGTGCGACATATCTGACAAACAGTTTTGTCCCAAATCGCTCAAATCTGACTACATCGTGGCGGTTTATGTATTTTTTGTCTTCGCAGTGAACTCGCGGCTATTTATTATCTCCCCTCCCCTTTTAGGACTTAGAAGTTAGTCTCTCGTGTGAAACGGATTTGTGATGAACTGCATCTGTGGGCACTGATATACCTACCATGAAATTCCTTCGAAAGACTGTAATGATTCTGAACACGGCTGTTGACTGAAAGCTGTAGTAGCGGAAGGTAGCAGAACTAAGTTTACTGTTAATAAGATAAGATAAGATATTTATTTTCAAAAAGAATGACAGTCATTGTTTCCTTAACCTAAGAATCACACATGTCTATTTGTTACATCATTCATGTCTCAAGCATCTTAGGTGTTTCGGTAGTAGCCGTGCTAGGATTCCCTGTGTTACGGCTACTACGATTCCTTACTGGATTATAGTAAACAAGGTTCAAATTTTGACTATAATAGTTACATTTAACATTTAATTACAATTAATAAACAAACAAACCAATATAAAACATCACACAAATTTATACAAAGTAGGTATTCGTTCAAACCAAAAACTTAAAAATTATATAACAAAAACAACAATAAACCTTCAGTCTGAGTCATAGAATCAGTTTCTAGACTATGAATCGTTAGACTAGGAAAGAAACATCGAAAGAGTGCATGCACAAACCCTTAAATATAACAAATAATTAATCCCCACCTCACTACCAAACATACATAACCCACTTATAAGATTCTCACAAAAAAAAAGAAGAAGGTATAGCAAAATAATTCGAAGGATAGACGCACAACACGGCAGGAGTCGTAGTATTTATTATTTTCTTAATTAGAAAAAAAAAACAAATAATTATAACAATTTTGGAAATATAAGCCAAGTGTTAATTACTGATTTGCTTGGCTACTAAACCAGCAGTATGTGGTACCTAGCCACATGTAAGTGTTGAAAAATGTATATCTCTGAATAACCGGTTTGTTGGCCACTATTTGCAGCCACACCACAGATTATACACACGCTGGAGCGGATGATCATGTCGATATTATCGCCTGCCCGGCCGGTTCTTGCTTCAAATACGTGGTAGCTGCAATCTACAGTTTTCAGTGTACAGCATTGTTCAGAATCGTGCCAAACTTAAGTGTTTGTATCTGCAGTGATCACGAGTGTACTTCATTATTTTTAAAGTAAATGTTTTTATTTGCGTACACAGATTCCGTTCAACAATATTTTGTTTATTTAGTTATTGATTAGAGCCATTGTTGAATTTAAAAATGTAGTAGAATGTGGTAAAGAACTTGGAAATATCGTAATGAATGTCAAATTTAGTTGTTTAGTTTGTACTTTGATTGTACAAATTGTCTATCTTTGATTGTACAAATTGTCTATTTGTAATTTTATAGTTCCGCGGGAAAATGAAAATAACTGCGGGTGCAAAGCTAGTAAGGCAGATACACAACTTTTATGTAACTCGAGCGATTTATTGTAATTTATTTTCACCACAATTTTTACCTTTTCACCCCTTTATTTCCTATCCAACCAACTCTACTATCCAAATAATCTGTGAATTTATGGTTGTTTCGCGGTTTGGCCGATTCTCAATATGTCAGGCATACGAATTGAGAAAATATTTTCTCAATTCGTTTGGTTCAGTATCACTTTGTCTGGTAGACCAAATGCGATTTAAAAGTTATCTGCCAGACAAATGTCTGGCAGACCAATTCCGCAATAAAAATTTATTATTTTTCGTTTGTCTGTTTCTCATTTCGTCTAGCATACGAATGAGAAAATATGTTCTACATCCGATTGGCATGTTATCACTTTGTCTGGTAGACCAAAAGCGAGTAAAAAGTTTTCACTATTATACATTATATATAAATTGTTATATTATTATACAGTAGTTGAGGCAAAAGAAGTGACAAGGATAATATGTGCATATTGAGAATATTAGTAGGCCAATCGGTACTACGAGTATCTGATATACCTACATTCATTCATAACCATGCATTCATTCATTCATTCATTGATTTAATAGCATGTGAGATCATATCTCATTCCATTAGAATTATCAACAAAAAGTAGCAGTTTGTTCGGCAGACAAATTAGGAACAAATAAAACGTAGTTTGTTTAGTAGACGATTTGAGATATTACCGACCAAATATTCTCAGCTAGTCTGGTTCTCAATTCGTCTTAAAGTATTCATTAAATGTTATACCAGACGAATTACTACACAAAATGATAAACCAGACAAATTGCAGAAATCAGACGAATTGATAATCAGACAAACCGCGAAACAACCGAATTTATATTGTATCGTAGACAAACTGCCAATGGTGTTTTTATATAATAAACGTATGTTTGAAGTATCGAAAAGTTTTGTAAGTTGAGGCTTACGTCATGGCGGGAGCGTTATTTGTAAATATTGTATAGTGTTACATTTTATTACACGCGAAATTTAATAAACACTTCTTATAAATTTATACTCTTTGTGTGATCCTACTTTACCCTAAATATAGATAGATAGATAGATAGATAGATAACTCTTTATTGAAACAAATAAAAATCTTACAACTAAAAAAACAAAATTATTAATAAAGTGTCACAATGGGCGGTCTTATCGCTCAGAGCGATCTCTTCCAGACAACCGTGCATGGAAAGGAATAACGGGGGTAATAGGGACGGTGGTTTCAACCAATAAATAAATACATAAACCCTAATTAAGCACTTAAAAATTACAAAATAATAATGAAATTAATTGGGAAAACCCAATAGAAAATTGCAATAAAAGATATAAACCTAGTCATCATCATCATCATCATCATGTCAGCTTTTAGAAGTCCGCTGCCGAACATAGGCCTCCCCCAAAGAGCGACATGACGAGCTTGTGCCACCTCCATCCACCGACTTCCTACGATGGCTACAATGTCGTCGGTCCATCGTGTGGGGGGTCTCCCCACACTTCGCTTGCTTGTTCGTGGTCGCCATTCGAGAACCTTTATTCCCCAGCGGTTGTCGGTTCTGCGAATTATATGGCCTGCCCATTGCCACTTCAACTTGCAAACTCTGAGAGCTATGTCGGTAACCTTCGTTCTTCTACGGATTTCCTCATTTCTGATTCTATCACGTAGTGAAACACCGAGCATAGCTCTCTCCATTGCACGCTGCGTAACTCTGAGCTTTTGTAACAGACCAATAGTTAGAGACCACGTCTCAGTGCCGTATGTCATCACTGGCAACACGCACTGATTATAAACTTTCGTCTTGAGGCTCTGCGGTATCTGCGACGAGAAGATATGGCGTAATTTCCCGAACGCTGCCCATCCATGTTGGATTCGTTGGTTGACCTCTTTGTCGAAGTTGGATCTACCCAGTTGGATCGTCTGACCCAAGTAGACATCAACAATTAGTGATCAACAGCTTCGATAATATCGTTCTCAACATAAACCGGCATGGGTACGACATGGGCATTTGACATGATGTTCGTCTTGCCCATGTTCATTTTAAGACGCACCTGTAGGGAAACAATATTGAGGTCACTGAGCATTGTGCTTAGGTCTTCCAGGGTTTCAGCCATGATGACTATATCATCAGCAAATCGAAGGTGAGTGATGTATTCGCCATTGATGTTAACACCAAATCCGTTCCAGTTCAGAAGCTTGAATATATCTTCCAGTGCAGAGGTGAACAGTTTCGGAGAAATAACGTCTCCCTGTCACACCCCTTTTTGCAGCTGGATAGAATTCGTGCTCTGATCCTGAATACGAACTGTCATGGTGGCCTTGCTGTACAAACACTTCAACACTTCGATGTACCGGTAATCAATCTGGCACCGCTGTAATGACTGTAGCACTGGCCAGGTCTCGACTGAATCAAAGGCTTTCTCGTAGTCCACAAACGATAGACATAGTGGCCGATTATACTCTTCGGTCTTCTGTATTATCAGCTGGAGCGTATGGATGTCTACGGTGCTAAAGCCTTTCCGGAATCCAGCTTGTTCGAGAGGCTGAAAGTCGTCAAACCTACGAGCGAGACGGTTTGTAACTACTCTCGAAAACAGCTTATAGACGTGGCTCAGCAGCGAAATGGGCCTATAATTCTTCAAAAGGGTTTTATCACCTTTCTTAAAGAACAAAACCACTACGCTCCTGTGCCACGCCTCTGGCGTAGTACCCTCGAGGATGACAGAGATAAACAGCTTCTGAAGGACTTTAAGTACCGGTGTTCCACCCGCTTTCAATAGTTCTATCGTTATTCCGTCCTACCCTGGTGCCTTGTTGCTCTTAAGCTGTTTGAGAGCCATTCTGATCTCGTATAGGCTGACGTCCGGGATACCTTCGGTATAATGGCGTGTCAAACGGGCTCTTGCATCGCTAGTCGTGGTAGGAGGACTACGCGATGAGGTGTATAATTGTCCATAGAACTTCTCGAGTTCACTCAAAATCTCTGGCTTCGACGAAACGATGCTGCCACTGTCGGTTTTCAGCTTCGTCAACAGGCTTTGCCCAATAGACAGATCTCTTGCGAACACTTTGGAGCCCTTGTTGCGCTCTATTGCGTTCTTAATACAAGTAGTATTATAGGAACACAAATCGTGTCGCATTGACTTGGAGATCTGTTTATTAAGCAAGCTGTAACTCGACATATCCACTGAAGACTACAGCCTCATCTCGCCTCGTTCTGCCATAAGTTTGAGTGTATGCTCAGAGAGTTTCTGTGTTCTTTTTTTGCGGGGGGTCTTAAAGAACTCCGACCCGACCGCGTGGACAATTTCCACCAGCCCATTATTTAGTTCGTCCATAGTAACGCATTCGGTAAGGATTTGGAAGCGATTTTGGAGCTCCAACTGAAAGCTCTCTGGGTTTTGGATTTGGGCAGGACTTGGGCGAAGAGTAGATCTCATCAAACGAGACCTCTCCAGCTTTACGTTGACATTCAATGAGCCTCTTACCATGCGGTGATCACTGCCGGTCTTAACCCTGTTGATCACAGATACATCATTGAATATATGCTTATTGTTCGTCAAAATGAAATCTATCTCGTGCTTATGACCGCCGGGGTGCAGCCACGTCCATTTCCTGGCGGGGCGCTTCTTGAAAAAGGAGTTCATCATAAAGAGTCCTTCTCCATGAAGTCGGCCAATCGCTGACCCCTTTGGTTCCGATGTCCAAACTGCCCCACTCAGTTCATCGCCATTCCTCATGCCCAGCCGTGCGTTGAAGTCCCCCATCACCACTGTGAAGTGTGTTTTCGGGGCATGTGTGACATTAGAAATGTCGTCATACATAGCCTCCACTTCATCATCTGGGCGTTTCGAGTGTGGGGCGTACACCTGTATGACCTTCAACGAATATCGTTCGGTAATTCTGAGTATAAGGTATACCACCCTGCTCGAAACGCTTTCGATCTTCACAATGTGTTTGACGAGGAACTTGTGGACGAGAAACCCGACACCATGTTGGGACTGCTGGTCGCCCTCCCGGTAATAGAGTAAGTTGCCGGAATTGAACAAAATGCTGTAGAGAAGGGACAATATATGAGCATTCCGGCGACCACGAATGGGAAGCCACTTGAGCTTAGTGCGAAATTCGGAGACATGGTCATACTTGCGTAGGCCAAACATGAATCTGATGCAAAACTTTTGGAGACGCTCAAGTTTGTTTAGCTGGTCCTCGGTTAGGTCAAGATAACAGGCATCAGCGTAATCGAGAATAGGGAGTGAGGGTGATTGTGCGAGCGCAATTTTAGTCGTAGTAGGTAAAAAATTGCGTAGCCGACGTTAGGAACCAGCGGACGCGAACATTTTACGGCTAAGAGCAGCAATTTGAGCATTCCAAGATAAAGTTTTGTCAATTGTTATGCCAAGATTCTTAACAGTGTCACTAAAAGGAATATAGATAATTCTTTACTTTGTTATTCCTGAACTGCTGTATCTGCTGGACTCTTGATGTCGTAAATATACCTACGTAGGTAAATTGAGGGTAGGTAGACAATTAAAAATCTTCAACTTATTTTTTAGATTTATTGCTGGCAGTTAATGACTAAAATACAATATCATAGATCTATAGATTACCTACAAACGAAATAAATGGCATACAAATCATTTAAAAGTAACTACAAACCTAAGAGATAGGAGCTCCGATTTCTGTTTCTTTTTACTTTGGCTTCATTTGTCAGAATTCGGGTTTATTCTAATCATAGCGTAATACTGAAGCGCAGATGACGGGTTCAAACCTTCGGCATGAGATGAAACCATTTTTGTACAGTATCAATAACTATACAATTTTAAGAACTTATGTTAGTAGCTTCTGTTGACTTTTCTCAAGTTTTTATACCTGGAGATAGTCAGGAGTGGACAGTAACCATAGAAACAGATCTAGATGAACTGTTTGTACTACGTATACTGTTTTTAGACTCATCTTTTTCAGCTTCGCATTAACTTTGGAATGGCTTTATAAAAACATGATTATAGTTGTTTTCTATAACACTTAGTTTACAATATATATGACAATAACTTGTAAATTAATTACTGGTATTGTGTTAAAGCTTTTAGAGCAAAAATTGTACAGGTTATAGTAATATATAGCTTTTACATTTAGAACCCATATTTTTAAGGAAGTGCCGCAGTTAATGATCATTAACTTTATCTGTATCACACTCCTAACTTAATGTCTGTGTGATCTAGTGGCAGGTATGTTACTGGAATAATAAAATAATAATATTTATTCCTTTCAACACAATGTTTCAAACAGACCAATAAGACAGTGTTTGAAACATCAACAGTGTCTAAAAAACATTACTGTAAATAGCTCTTTGAGCATTTTTTTTTTACTGCTTTTAATACTATCCCAAGGAAACAGGTTTACAAATGTTTGTAGGACAAATCTCACATTTAGAAATCGGCACAAATTTGTTCATAATTTTAATTCCTAATAAAATGCAACGTTTTAATAATATTATAAAAACATATTTTTTATACAATAATTGACAAGATCACGCCCGTTTTAAAATAATTATAGTTATATTCGATTAAGCACCAACGATATAGCACATCCCTATAATTATTTTGAATAAACAGTGCTATCCATGTCTTGCAACAGTGCTATTCTTATCCAATTTCATCCTAAGTCGTAAAAGTTTACATTGTATGTTAATATTATTGGCGCAGTCGATAGGATCCGCAGCATGAGCACTGCCCGAGGAAGCACCTTTTTTACATAAGAGCAGAGTAATAAACATTTTAGAATGGAACAAATACGATGACGCTGTAGGTCTTAACTTTATGGAAACAATGGCCTGAAAAAAAGGGATCATTTAAACGAGACACATAACCTCTAAATTTGAATTAGTTGAGTGTATGAACCGTTATCCCGCAAATTCAATATATGCATCGTAGTTGTATTTATTCCATTTGCAAATTTAAACTTGTTAACTGACACAATATTCAGTAGTTTTATTATAATCTACAAATTTCCATGGTAAAATTAACCATAAGCTGTCATTATAATAAGGAAATACTTATCAAGATATGTCTTAACCTATTAATATAATATTGCTTGAGTATAAATGATGAATTTATCTAACATATGACAGCTATCACTTCTATACGTAGCTATTAAACAACTTAATTATTAAGCATTGACTTAAATTGGTCCCTTATTTAACAAACTTGAAATTTAGTAACTTTAAAATTGTTTAACATTTTGCAAAAGTTTTAAGTGTTCTACACAAAGTGTATCAAAATCTAATCCTTTCGAAAATATTACATACTTTTATCGGCTTCCCAACATACTTCACTGTATGTTCAGTTTAAAATAACACAGTTTCTCTCAGTATTAAAATAACGATAGCAGCCAATACTTCAACTTTTCACACCGCTACTGCAATTATGAGGTTCATTACATACAGATAATAATCTGATAAACGAAAACCTACGACGAAAACAGACAAACCGTAGACAAACCAATATGCCAATCAGTTATCCAAGAATTCCCTACAGTGGCTCCCTCTTCTTTAGAGTATTCAATAACGCTTTGCAGCAGGAATGTATTCAAGGTTGCAATTAGATAATGTAATAGGTACCAACATTAGGCAAACCTATCTATTCCAACCATCGGTAATTCAGGAAATATTCAAGATTGTAGCAAATAAGATGACGCAGAGCACTGGACCTTACACAACGGATTCGAAATATCGGTTATTCAAATGGCGGCGCGCTGAAGACGGGGGGCTCCGCCGGGGGGCAGGGAGCCGTAAGTAGCTCCCCGCCGCTCTCCGTGATTACGACCGTCTTGTGGTAGTTTATGAGATCCGCTGGAACAAGATGAAATGGGATTTATTTGTATATCCCGCTGGTAAGATATTGAAACTAGTCTATTCTGTTTTCAAAGTTGACATTTAAGTTTCTACTTTTTCGACGCTATCAAATAAAAAATATAAAATTATCATCAAAAACGAACCAAATCCGCGACTGACCAACCTTCATACTGCTCTGTCACACTGGTTACCATCCCATCACAGGTTAGGAAGAAAATTTACTAACCGTCACACTAGTATTAAGGATAAGATCCACAATGCACCGCATCGCATCACTTATAAAATTATACCCATGGTCTGTAAACAGTGTATCTGAACATCCGCGGTCCGAGAGTAAAACACGAAACAAATCAGCCCTAAATTAGTCTTCAGCCCTATCATCATCATCATCAACAGCCTATACATGTCCACTGCTGGACGTAGGCCTCTCCTAATGCACGCCACTTAGCTCGGTCTTCAGCTACCTTCATCCATTTTCTGCCAGTCGCTTTTCGCAGGTCGTCAATCCACCTGGCCACAGGGCGTCCTACAGTACGTTTGCCTAAACGTGGTCTCCACTCGAGTACTCGTTTATCTCAATGGTTATCGGTTCTGTGCGAAATGTGACCAGCCCACAGCCATTTACAGTAGTCGCAGCCAATCTATATGTTTGTGAAGTTAGGCTCTGTGAACAATTGCGCAGGTACTGCTGTGGGGATAAAACAGCATAAAGTAAGAGCGAGATAGAATATGCGAAAAACGTAAGAGAGTGAGCGAGGCAGTTATACAATGCTGTCTTCACCATCAACATTGGGATTGCGCCTGGAAAATAGCAGTTTGTGGAGCGACTAGCAAAGATCTCACCACCGCAAATAACTTCTGAGACACATGCTTCGGCTGCGACTACTATAGCTTGCTTATTCTTAGAACTATATTGGTTACCTTGGTTCTCTGTCGGATATCTTCATTACGAATCTTGTACTTCAGAGAAACTACAAGCATAGCTCTCTCTATAGCTCGCTGAGCGACCTTAAAAATGTAGATTATTCTGACCGTGAGTGTCCACGTTTCGGCACCGTAGGTTATGACTGGTAGACAACAATCAACACAACATCCTTATAACAAGCTAGAATTGAAGGGTGCTTGCTCGTAGTCAAACTATATAGTCAACCTGGTTTGACTACGAGGAATGGTGTTTCCTCGTGGTCAAACTATTAAAATGATCCTCTTGTATCATTGTCAAGTTAAAAATGTGTACAGTCGTTTTGAATAAAATAATAATCCCGATTAGGCTCATGTACGGATTGTGATAAATCTTCATTATGCTGTGAAAAAAATAAAACCATTAGATAATTTGTTAGAGGTTTTTTTATAATTTAAAGATTTATCCTATCACAATTTATTTAGGAAATAACCAACATCTATCTCGTTGTGTATTAACTCCATTTGACATTTTATAAAGTTTTTTGTTATATCTATGACTGTAGTACATACAAAAACTCCATGCATACAGCGTGCTGAAAAGGTGCAATATCAATAAAGTTTCACCTCGTGGTCAAACCAGTTTGACTAAATAGTTTGACTAAGAAGAAGATAGCATATTTACATCTGGGTACCTAGGCTGGTGTGCGAGTACTGGCAGGCGCCTTGCAGGCATTGCCCGGCACCCGCCTCCACGAGGTAGTGCTTGCAGCGCCCGCCACCGCGGTACGACACTGCGTAGTCCCACACGTGCTCCGACAAACGCACTAGGAAGCACCCGGCGGCGTGCTGTGACAGAATCTGGTTACCTAGGCTGGTGTGTGAGCGCTGACCGGCGCCCTGCAGGCGGTACCCGGCGCCCGCCTCCACGAGGTAGTGTTTGCAGCGCGCGGCTCCGCTGTTATGACACTGCGTAGCCCCACACGCGCTCCGACAGACGCACTAGGAAGCACCCGGCGGGATGCTGTGACAGGATCTGGTTACCTAAACTAGTGTGCGAGCGCTGGCTGGCGCCCTGCAGGCGGTACCCGGCGCCCGCCTCCACGAGGTAGTGCTTACAGCGCGCGGCGCCTCGGTACGACACTGCGTAGCCCCACACGCGCTCCGACAGACGCACTAGGAAGCACCCGGCGGGGTGCTGCGACAGGATCTGCTCCGCTTCCGATCGGCTAATTAGACCTGTAATCAAGATCAAGATGTTTAACGTCTCTGAAGTTAGTGACGCCTGATTTACTTTATTTGGCCATATAGCTATCCATGGAATGAATGACAATTGAAAAACAGGTAACTAAATATCAGAGATAATAAACAGACTAGTAAAATTTCTTGAACAGTTACAGCCTGTATAGCTGAGCATTAAAAAATCAGACCTTATAGTATTATGCAAGGCAGTCCATCTAATAATGTCTCACCGTGGAACCATTCGACAGGCTTGTCGTTCTCGTCGAGACCGACTCCTCGCTGGAGTTCCTGCGTGCGGAACCACTCCAGTACTGCCTCTCTGCTCGCCGGCGCGCCTGCTGGAATAATCATAACATAGACGATTTAAGAGCCGCTGGACGTAAACAGCGAGCCACCGCTCGTTATGGCGTTTTATGGCGTTCTACTCATGGCCTCCGGCAGACGATAATGATGGTGAAAGAATTTGTACTTAGTGTCCTGAATACCTACCGGCATTCATTCGAACAACGGGGCAATATCTTCAATAGGGGAACAAAATTATTCAGCAACTTTTTTAAATTCGCACAGTTGAAGGATCCAAACAATGGGCAATATCTTCAATAGGGGAACAAAATTATTCAGCAACTTTTTTAAATTCGCACAGTTGAAGGATCCAAACAATGGGTCGTAGACACGGCCGTGTGTTTTGGGTTTATACGTGTTACTATCCACTCGGACGCCATCATTCTTTTACGTTCCCGGCACTGATTCACTATCATAGGGGTATTAATGGGTTGCTCTTTCTAATCATATTCCACTTCTATATTTTGATTTAGCTTTTTGACGAGTATAGGCCGACATTGTTTTTTGTGCTTCAACGCCATATATATTTACTGAGTATATGGCGTTGAAGCAAAAACAAACAATGTCGGCGTATACATAGGCCGACAGCCCCGGGTGGTGTGTGCACACAAATATATTTTTTATTGTACACTAATATATAAGATGCCGTATAGATAGATGCCGTAGAAGCGGATGCCAAAGACCGGCAGTAGTGGCGCCGCATGATTGCGAAAGCTGACCCCGTATATCGGGATAAAGCGAAGAGGAAGAAGATCACACTAATATTTTATATACGCAATCGATAGGATCTTGACGAGAGCTAACGGTTGAAAGTCAAACGAACGTCGTAGCTTCTCCAAGTTAAAATTTAAACGAAACAGAAATTATGTGACGCTGCGAAATCACCTAAATATTGTCCCCTCCACTCCACGCAACGCGAAACAGTACCTCGCTCAACGTAATAAATTATTGGATTCTTTAAATTTTAAATTTATTTTCATAACTATGTAAATAAATTTTAGATGTCTCTGTCGTGGATTGCCTCCCCATGGAAGCAAATTTATAGACTTATTCTCGTCAAATACACGGTAGGTACTAACTAGAGCAAATTCATAGAGTTCATGATTACGAATCAACTTTTTGAGCTAAATAGGAGTTTTGGAACGACGGAAGAAATCAGTCACCAAAAGATGGGCTGGGCACGGGTCATGCGGCCGGCCACTAACAAAACACACTTAACTAAACAGTTTTTAAAATGATTGAATATCGAATATGCAAAGTGCAGAAGAGTAGGCTTTTATCCACTAGGGAGATGCTGGAATGACTGAAAATAAGAAGAAACTGTGGTTTCACTCACCTGGCGCAGTGTCTGCTGAGATCTGCGCGTTGGCGAGGTCGTTGCTGCGTCGGTGCGCCTCTCGCGCCGCTCGCGCTATCTGACGCATCGTCGCTTCTGCTTCTTTCGCTTTGCGCTCTGAAATGAGCAGACCACTTGGTTTATTGGAATTTCGATAATCATAGATCTGAACATGGTTAGAAAGAAAACTTATGGTTAATTAAATGTTAATTCTAAGCGAGTCTACACACCAGTCGCGCACTAATAACAAAGCCGTATCAAAGGTGGTGTCAGCGGATTAGTCGGCGACTTTGGACATCGTCTTTCTTTATAAATCAACTTGATTGTATTTTGCTTAAATCTCTAAGCCAGAACTGGTCAAGACAATTTGGGGAACTAGACGTTTCTAGTTATTCAGTTTCTGTCAGAAAGAGTAATTACAGCATCCAGCAAGTGGCTGCGAGTCGTTTTTATTTCTGATTTCGTTGTATCTGTCATGCTATGACAGCTCAATCAATCAACAATCTACTCCGGTGCTCCCGCGGGTGTCACCCAAGGTGTAATAGTGCCGAATAGTTTTAGAATTCACGCACACACGCTTTGTTCCGTTCTCACCCTGTTCCCTCCACTGCGCGTCGTCCTCGCCGGCGTGCAGCTGCGCGTCCCGCAGCGTGCGAGCGCGGCGCGCACGCAGAGTCCGCAGAATGTCGCCGGCGCGCGCCGCCGCCACGCGCCGCTCCCACGCCGCCACACGCACGCTCACACCGCCGTCTGTGTTAGGGAGCCCTAGCTCCTGGAATGATTGATCTTCCATCAGTGCGATGGGGGAGTGGACAGTATACCACAATGCTTGATTGACGTAAGAGGTAGTGCTAGCCTCTGATGTCAAAGTTTGTTAGCCCGCCAGAAGACCTCGATGATTAAGGACTGCTATCAATCAATAACCGGCGGCGCCGACAGTTTAACGTGCCCTGCGATGCACGGAGCGGTGGAAAATCGTGATATACTTCCTATATTTCTTTAGGTTAGGTACAAAGTAAAACAAAAGGTTGAGTATTTCTGGAATAGACAAGACTAACCTGCAGCACATCCCTCTTCCCCTCAATAAAGTTAAAATGCAGCGTGTTCTTGTTAATATCCAGCTGATGATTAATGTTCTCATTGCAATAGTCCGCCTTCTCCGCAAGGCCGTCCCCCAGCTCTTTGTCCGAGGAGACCTCGGGCTCCAGGGCGTCGATGCGCTGCCGCAGCTCGTCCGCTGTGCAGTAGATCTCAAAGTTGTCCTCTATGGACTCTATGCTCTTGGGGGATAGGTCGAACTTCTGGAAATTAGGAAGGTATTTAAAGGATTATAAAAGAATATGTACAACCAATGTGTCTTGTCCACATACACTTATGGTGCCAAAACATGTAGTTAATGAAACTGTGCACAAGATCCATGTACAACGGGTCACCGAGCGTACTTATGCTAGAGAAAACGTTAAAGAAGTTCGAAATACGGAAATCCGAAGAAGATCCGATTTAAAAAAATGAAAATGATTTATTAATGTTAACAAACATCGTAAAACAATTTAGTACATTCAAAGTTGAAATAACATTTTGAGAATTAATCCTAGTTAGAAAACATTGGCACCCAAACTAGGAGACCCTGTGTTTTGGCATGCCAATGCCCTCCGCCGGACAAACGTTTTTTTTGTTTTTATTTTAAGGGTGTAAATAAACTCTTGTGCATCGGGGCATAACCCTTGGCAAGTTGTGTGATGGCTGGTGGAATAAGACCCAGACAGAATTTATAGGTGGACACGTAGGAAGCGTAGAAGAGATGATGATGATGATGGGACGATGACATAGAGACGCACGATGAAAAGACATGGACCAGATAGGCTGAAACCAGAGATGAATGACGTAAGAGGAAGCGTATGCCCTGCAGTGGGCGGAGAACCCCCATTAACCACGCACGTGCCCATGCAGTAGTTGTGATATTGAAAGATGCCCATTAAAATGATAAATGATGCTGATAATAGAATACCTTTGTTACTACGGTGAAGGTTACCAATTATATCGTAGAACCAGATTGACCTGTTCCAATATGTCCAGTTCAATCATCAGCCTATATTTATCCACTGCTGGACGTAGGCCTCTCCTAATGCACGCCACTGAGCTCAGTCTTCCGTCTTCAGCTCTCCACATCCATTATCTTCCAGCCGCTTTTCGCAGGTCGTCGCTCCATCTGGCCATACGACACCCTATACTACGTTTGGCTAAACGTGGTCTCCACTCGAAAAGTCCCCAACGGTTATCGGTGCTTCGAGAAATGTGACCAGCTCACTGCCACTTTAGCTTGCTTATCCTTAGAGCTACGACGGTTACTTTGGTTCTCTGTCGGAAATATTCATTGCGGATCTTGTCCCTCAGAGAAACTCCAGGCATAGCTCTCTCCGTAGCTCGCTGAGCGACCTTAAATTTGTGGACTAGTTTGTCGGTGAGTGTTACGGCGTTTCGTGTCTTAGGTCGTCGTAAGTCATGACTGGTAAGATACACTGATTAAAGAATTTTGTCTTCAGGCACTGTGGTATGGACGACGAAAAGACTTGACGAATCTTGCCAAATTCCGCCCAACCTAGCTGAATTCTTCCGTTGGCTTCCTTCTCAAAGTTGTTCTTACCTAATTGAAATATTTGCCCTTGGACAACTTCAAGAGGTACACCATTGAATTGACTGCAATTGGTTCCGGGTCAACAAGGTCGTTAAACATGATCTTGATCTTATCTATGCTCATTCCGAGACCGACGCGTCGAGAAGCTTCATCTAGATTGGTCATCATACTTTGCAAGTCTTGCAGCGACTCCGCCATTAGGACGATATCATCCGCTAATCGTAAGTGAGATGGTCTCGCCATTGATATTAATGCCCATTCCTTTCCAATCCAGCGTCTTAAACATATCTTTCAAGACATTTAGTGAACAGTTTCGGTGATATAGCTGAATTCTTCTGTTGGCTTCCTTCTCAAAGTTGTTCTTACCTAATTGCAATATTTGCACAATGTAAACATATTGTTGGACAACTTCAAGAGGTGCACCATTGACTGCAATCTGTTCGGGTCAATAAGATCGTTAAACATGCTCTTGGATATGTCCACTTACTTATCGTTCTAGAGTTCAATGCTATTCAGAGACTTAATTCAGTCAGCCAAATATATATATACCTATAGATTTCCAACAACTTCAAGTCAGTATGCTTCAGTTCCCAGTACGAAAGCCTATTTCACGCTGTTTACTCAAAACGGTCAGTACATTTCTTGCTTTTACAGAGCTGCCCAAAAAAGGGATGCAATGTTTTCAGGGTTCATGTATGTGGGTTTTTTTATTCCACCATAACTTTTAACTGCCTAAACAGATTGGGATGTATGGGGTATCCTTACATCATCCCGAGTGACACAGGCTATTTTTTGCAAGTCAGTCTTGTTTTTACCCGATTAGCGACTCCCGAGCGGAGGGTATTGTGTTTATCAGCCTGTGTATGTATGTGTCTGTTCCTTTGAGGCACTAAATAGACCAAACGCGTGCACCTATTTTAATGATTCTTATGTCAATCGATTTGTCTTAATCTTTCGAGTGTCACTACAGATATGAATAATCAAAATTCAATATGGCGACAACTAGACGCCATATTATAAAAAATAAATTGATGAACTATGTTAAGTTGAACTATGTTAGTTATTAATAATGTTTAGGTATCTCTTATAATTTTTCATTTCTATTAACCATTTAAATGTCTGAGGATCTATAACGATTTAAATTAGTTTAGGTTATGCAAACAAACAAGCACAAATTTTAAAAAATATACAACTCCCGACCACCCCCAATATATCTAAGAACCATCTCGATCACATCAGTTTTCAAACAGAAACAACAGCATCAAAATCCGTACGTTCGTCTGGAAGCTACAATTTCCTGCCATCAGACTGACCTGTTCCAAACTGTCCATCGGCTTGTAATCGATTAGCTGCGTGAGCTCCTTTTCCACCGACTTCCGGAGCTGGTGCGCCTCCTCGCGCGCCTGCGTCAGCGCGCGGCTCCGCGCCTCCTCCGCCAGCATGCTCTCGATCGACTTGTCGGCTGCGTGCTCGCCCATCACCCACACCTGGAACGTTAGGGGGTGACATTAGAGACGTGACACATTAAATGGTGTCTGTCTGTTTGTTTGCTTGTTCGCGTATCACGTAAGAACTGACCGGTTTCGATGCGGTTTTCACTGTTGGATAGCTTAGGATTTGACTTATAAACTGGGGTACTTGGTATCTCAATCTGGTGAGAAGAAGCCTAGCAATCGTTATATAACTATTTAACGCCGAAATTTGGTATATTGAACCTTATAGGTACTTTTAGATCCTGGAATAACATAAAAGGATGAATAAAAATAAATAAATACGTAAAAAAACACGGCTGCCATGCCTGCCTGTTTTTGCAACAATATGTAATTTATTGCCATTGCCATTTTTTGCCTAATGGCAATAAATTACATATTGTTGGAATGTGCTCATCAAGGCCTTCAATTTGATATAATCGATAACGATACCTATATTGGAAAAGACGATGTTTTTTTTTCGCGTTTGGAAATTTATCCATATCTTATCTGCCGTCATATTGAATTTAAAAAAGCCTACGTTACTCACGATGATGTAAGTATTCTAACGATTTCCCATACATACAAATCTGTTAAATGTTTTGGTGGGAAAAGAAAATCACATACATACATACATACATACATACATAAATCCTAAAAGAAATACACTCCTTTATTTGGGCAGTCGTGTAAAAAATGACTATGCAGGCAAAGCCGCGGGCACAGCTAGTTATGAATATGTATCGACCCTTAATGTACCATATGGCTGTCGATAGCTCTGAAGAATACTGGGAACTGAACTGGCGAAAATTCAATAGCATTGTTCAAACAACCGAATGACGAGACGTGCAGGTTGTTCACCTAATGGTAAGTAAGGCGAACAACAATAAACAGCGGGGAGTTTCGCTGGTCACGACCTCCTGTGGCCAACGTGGAAGTCGCTTAACAGACTTCGGCCCCAAGTGGGCCGCTGCAGGAGTAACATGAGCAAGTGGAGTGTCATTGAACCAGACGGTACAATGTGACTGCGGTGCTTCTACACAAGCAACGGAGCATTTGCTGTCGTGCCCTCAGTGGCCCAACACCTGTTAAAGGATACCTACGAGGCGTCTCCTCTAGGCATAAAAGTAGCTGAACACTGGATCAAAATTGTTTAGCACGGTCATCCCTAACTTATAAATATAAAAAAACATACGACCATCGACACGACGAAGAAGAAGAACAATAAACAGTCGAAGAGCCACCTAGAAATTTGGTTTTACAAAATCCTCAAAACAACACATCGCATTTTTTTTATTTCGCTTTTTTTTTATTAACGCAGCATCCTATAAGTGGAAGATTTTCTAGCTTGCCTCTCATCTTCCTGGCATCTTGATGAACGGCCACCCTAAACTAGTTTAGGAATGATTCTGTTTTTATTTGAAAGGTCAGACCTCCAAACTAAATTTCTTAAAAATGTAGTGTCTATCTGTAGCATCGTAGCTCCCAAACGAATGGACCGATTTTGATGCGGTTTTTTTTAATGTTTGAAAGCTGATGTGATGGAGTTGTTTCTTAGCTATAATGCTATATTCTTAGGGTCTTTTTTTTTATTCATTCGTCTTGGTTTGTAGAACTACTTTTAAATTGGGGTTTGCATTTGAATGTTATAACTAGATGGCGCTACTGCGCACCGCTAGATTGTTTGCATAAAAGTTTGTATGCGCGATAATCTGTAAGTTCATTCCATGGTACGAATGAAACGCTTGCGTATGCTAATCTCATAGAGTAACAGACATTTCTTATTGTCGTTGGCTAATCTTTCCACTATCGCCATCTAGTTCTATTCGAAGGTAAACAGTTCCATCTTACGTTAACTTATGGTTCTAACTTGGACAGCGAGTACGTATAATTATATTTGGCAGCGGGTACTTTCGAAATCAGCCCCACACCGTGAACTAAGCAGGCATTATTCAACTAGATGTTGCTATTATGCTAAACCAGACCGCTAACAATGACCCCGCGCCTGCGCATGCGGCATTCCGCTTTCATCGAGCCAACTACCGTGACAAAGTGCCTACTGTTTCAAAAGGTCAATATTTGATGAAAACATAATCCAACCCCATTTCCCCCTATGTCAACCCAGTAAGGTCTATTCTCCTGCAGATCAGTGAACAATGGTGGACCTTCGCTTGTCCTTGCTGAACACAGATTTGGAGCCTATTATGATGAACTTGGTACTTGACGCCTTTCGACTTTGATTGCGTTCGGATTGGGTTTTTGTTGCAAATTGTTGATCAAAGACTCGGACTATCTCTAGATCGAATCAAGTCATGCTTCTTAGGTTTCAAACCACAAAAAGGCAATGTCTTCAAAAACCCACGTGTTTGATAGCACAAGAAATTCCAGAAAATAATTCCGTATCTTGGCAGAATACTTAAATATTTAAAAGGGCAGTTGAAGACAACGCTCGCCCTTCTCGATGCTGACACCCTCTACTTCAGTCTTCTCGTGACTACGTAGTACTATTATTTATTCTGTGTCGTGACCACGATCAATGCAACTTGATAAAAACGTGGAGGTAAATAAAAATTAAGTTTTCAGTCCCGTTTAAATATTTAAGTGCTCGAATTGCGAAAATCTAAACTGAATGTTTGATAAAAATAGTAAATTACGCTCATTCAATGTTCATGAATCGAGATAAGCGAGAAGCGTTTAGGGGTGAGGGGGTGGGGGGAAGAGAAGGGTGTCAGGCCGAATCTCACCAAATCTCACGTGGTTGAGGTTTTGATAAATCTCAGGTTTTTATTTTTTATACTCTTAGACAGTATTTAGACAGTAGACAGTAGACAGTAAATTTACAATTAAGTAATTTGATATTTACTTAAATTTACGTTAAGGTACTGTAGGTACTTACTGTTACTGTATTTTAGTAGAAAATCCTGTTATCTGAAAATTACTGATTTATTATAATTTTTTTTTTTACTTATTTAACTCTAGGTATACATTTATAAACCTAGCGTGAAAACACGTATCTCCTAAACCTCACGTGAGATATGGGGGGATGGGGTCTAGCCATATCTCACTATATATCATGAAGGGGGGTGGGCGTTTATAATTCGCCAAAAACGTCTCACGTAATTTAACTTTTGCTTAAATCTCCGTGGATAATTTTGTTAATCTCTATAGATTGACCAGTTTCTACTGATACTAGAGATATCATGTCGCCAAGCCGCTTTCCAGGTGTTCCAGCAGGCCATGACAGCCACTCTCATTCCAGGCTGAATCTTTATGTGAGCTAATGGCCTGGAGCAGCAGCTGTCTAGGCTAGTCGTTTCTGGTGCTGAGTAACGTACCCAGGGCTCGCCGTCTTCTCCCTTGAGGAACTGCACCTGCTTCTTGCCGCTCTTGAACTTCGGCTGGTCCTCGTCACCCCCAACCTTCTCATCCCACAGCTGCCATCGACGGACCTGCAAATTTAAGGAAACAGGATTTGAACACAGTATTCTGTGGAGAATTTACGAGCTGATTAATTTACAAGACGAGACAAACATTTGTATATATGTATGTATGTAGGTGGATGTTCCACCATAGCGTCGCCCCTAATGGTCTGATTTAGATAAGCAAGGTATCTATCGATTTGTCCTCATTGACAGAGTATCATATGGTATTTTTTTACCCGACTACGGCGAAGCAAAGGGTTATGTGTTCAGACATGGTTCAAACTAAAAACTTGGTCCTATTTTGACAAGCGGGGTATCAATCGATTCGTTTTCATTGCAAGAGTATCGCTGTGTTTTTGCCTTGAACTTATGTCTTGTTCTGCCAAGACGAAGATTTTTTTTTTTCAGGGTATAGAATATATTATATGGTATGGTATTTTATGGTTGGGTATATTGGTAGATTGTATGACGAGGAGCAAAATAATATTTTGGCAGCGAGGGCGCTATTTTGAATCCAGAGCTGAGTGAAGGACTCTAGAGTAGAATCCCGAGCGTAGTGAGGGATACAATAAACGTCATCCGAGGAAAAATATTTTTTCGTCCGAGTGATACATACACTCTACTTTTCATCCCCCTCTATGAGAAAAATAAATAAAAGGCGCTTTTAGATACTTTACAACTCCTATTATTTATTAAAGTAGGTAATTACTTATACTTAACAAAAAAAAAATTTTCACTTTGTACTTCTTTCATTTACGACCATATTCAGACAAGTCTGCAGCTATTTTATTCTAAATTTTGTGTAATATCGATTTTATTGTCATTATTGGTACTGGCCACCAACATGAGAAGGTTACCTAATTGGGTAATTCTTGAAAATAGATACAGATTTCCGAAAAAGACTACGCTTCCTTTGCATTTTCCCACTCGATAAAATTGTTATAAGCTTTCAAATATTTTTATCGGGATTTAGTTGATAATAGATTCTGAATCACATTTATTGTGTAGTATTTTCAGGTGTAAGTAGTATAATACATTCGCTACACTTGCATTTTTGTGAAATTATTTAGTTTTTGCACTGTCAATATTCTTTGTCTGTCTCCTTGATGATATGTACCGTAATTCGCGCGCTTTTCATTTTTTCCTCCTCTCCGTACATCACTGATCTCTATGGATAGGGTCTGTTGTCAATACCGTTCATTAATATGATTCTTTTTTTAAATAAAACTCCATTGTACGTTGTAGTGTCTTAGCAAAATTCACGTTCCAAATTCAAATCTCATTACTGCCCTTTCTGAAAGTCTTGAACGGAAAAGACCTACTTAGCTCCCACTTTTCGAGGAACCAATCAGCTTTTTTCGAATAGATGCAATGAAAAAGTTTTCTCCGTGGTCAAACAAATTTATCGATATTAAAGGAAACTACACCGAAAATTAAAATTATATGACATTTCTATGACTTTTTCTTTCACCCCCACACCGAGAATTTAGTCATAGTCGTAGTCATAGTCATTTATTCATAACAATATAAGTTACATGTCAAAACGGCAAATATTACCAATAATAATATGAAATTAATGGAATACAATTTCGACTGACTAATAATAATAAATAGGTACATTTAAAGTACCTTACAATCATAACATTAATTGAACAATTATTGATTGTTAAAAGTAAATACAAATATTAAAACACAAGTAACTAAAAATAATAATAATTGAGTACATATGTAGTCAAAATAAAACTAAAATTAAATGAAAATAGTCACAATAATTATATTTTTAAAATGTCATCAAACACATAGAATGACTGGTCAACAAGCCAACATTTTAATTTCAATTTAAATGATTCCCTCGAAGGTGCACCTTTAACGTTATATGGCAGCCGGTTGTAGACCGCCGGTGCCATCACGTGCACTAGTTTGGACGTTTTTTTCAGCCGCCGCGGCACCGCTCGCAGCTGGTGCGCGTTCCGCGTGCTGTACTTGTGTCCCCGAGCCTCGAGTATTCCTCCTGGTGGTCTCTGGCATACAGAGCAGTCTGAAGACATATCAAGGATGGGAGGGTCAGTATCTTCATGGACCGGAATAAAGGAAGTGCTGATTCATCTTGTGCTACTCGCACTATAGCCCTTACCGCTTTTTTTGCATTCTGAATTTATTAAACAACCCTCGTAGGTACTTGCTAAATTATTTTGAACGTATCAAAACATTTGATTTTCAAATAGAAACAATCGTTTTGCATAAATGTAGGTAATAAAATATACACATTTGCTAATACACCAATAAGGTAATGATGACATAAGAACATTTCAATTTAGACTTGAATTGAAGCCGCGACGGCCGCGACGTTGGAAAGCATAAAAAACGACCTTGTCTGACGAAAGTTTAGTTAGATCGACCGTGAATTATGAAATGATTGGAGGCATTCGGACAGGAAATAAAAATAACAAATAACAATAAAGCAGAAATAGAGAGCTTGGAATAAACAGGGATTTTTGGGTAAAAACTGAAGCTGTGAAAATGTAGGAATTGCTTCAGGAGCTCTGCCTTAAGGCGGGTTCAGTCCCGAAATCGGATAGACGAATAGCAAAACGTCTGAAGCAACTTTACGCGAACCAAAAAATACTGCGGATAGAAAAATATACCACCTAAAAATAACCGAACAGAATTTGATTTACCGAAACGGCTTGGTTTTTTTGAAAAAAAAACCCACTAAATACCCATGAAAATAACTTGTTGCATTGCTGTTCTCGTTATTTTAAGCGATATCAACAACTTTTTTTTTTAGTTTTATTTATACATATATTGAGATATCGATAGAAAAACACAAATATATATCTAAAATCTGCTCCCAAGCTGCATCACTCTCCCGCTCACCTGGACGAGCAGGACAAACATTTGAGAGCGTACCCTGCCTTAAACATTGCCATAATACAAGTGCTTATGCAATAATTGAATGTACATATATATTTTAATTATTATTTATTCTCCAGTCGCTTGTTACGCGTGCGCACGCGCAGTATGTGCGTGGTCGTGCGCGTGGTAGCTTTTTCGCGCGCAAACAAGGTAAGTACGAAGTTCTAAGGAAAATATGTTTTTTTTTTGTGATATATATGGAAATTAAACACACAGTTGTGATGGTTTCCATATAGGTATTAGCTAAAACCAGCTGCATGCGATGCATGTGCGACTGACTCATACATATTTCCTGGAATTCAATTGAAGTTCATTCCCAGACTCGACGGTGGTATGCACTCAATGGAGTTTATTCTTAACAGAGAAATGTGTAATGCGAGAGTTCATGACACATCCAAGTTCAACGAGGTAATCAGCTTGACACCGACGACACGGAATTATTTAAATTCTTGACTCCAATTTCAAAAATTCATTCTTAAATCGCGGAATGTACATAGCTATTAGGGATAATATTAATAATATGGATGAGTCCAAGATGAATTTATTGTAGATCGAACTGAAATTTAAATGAAAAAAAAACTAAAAATTACTGTCAACAATTTCTAAAGTTAAATGCAAAATGAGTCTAAGATGAATAATTATTGTAGATCACCGAAGTATATCATTATCATAATACCAACCTTTAAATTCAAAATTATTATTTTTGAAATAAATTAAGTACCTAACCCCTTTTAAATATGTTTTTAGCTAAAGCACAGCCACGCTAGAGGAAGAAATCCGTACAATGACCCCTCACTACCTATCTCTGTCGCTCACGCATCAATGTGTATTGGCTTCGCGCTCGCACAAATTGTGCGAATTTGTAGTAAGTGAGAGTAAGGGGTCATTGTACGAATTTGTTCCTCTAACGCAGCCGTGCTTTAAAATGAATTCCTTTCGTAAAGAGCTGCTCATATTGTTAGTCTACGGCGCAACATTTCTGAAAACAGAAAAATATGGTAGGTACTTAGAATAGTTTTTATGTTTTTTTATAGCAGTTAACGCCTGCTTAGCGTAAATATATATAATATTTTTTTATTTTTTTTATTCTTAGAGTAGTTGTTAACTAAGTTAACTTCTGACACTTTTAAATCTCAAGGCAGTGTTTACAGGAATATAAAGTGACAAGGGTAGGTATTAGAAGATTATAGCAGAGACCATGGGAAACATGCACGCAAATACGAACAATGTAGGTACCTAAGATTCTTGATTCCAAAATTTCTTCAATTTTGCATTAATTTCAGGCATTGCATGACTGCATTTAAGATATTAGGGCACGTGGCTTGGTATATTATGACACAGACCATTTGTTGTAACTAGATAGCTATACTCGGGCGAGTCAAGGGAACCAGTCATGGAGACGAGAGATTGCTCCGTGATTAATAGGATCCGCCCACGCAATAGCATTGGTTGATGGAACAGATGAGATACAGTATGGCTAATGGAGCAATAAGTGATTTTGTAAGTTACATTTACATTACATTTCATTGAATAGTAGCTCAATGCACTTATATTGTAGTTACTCTGTACAGAATATTTCACTCTTTGCCCATAGTACGGTTCAGTTGTCCGGTCAATCGGGAAAAAAATATTTTCCATAGTACAGTTGACCGCACTACGGAAGTTTTTTTTCTTTCGTAGATCGGTTGACCAGACCACAGAAGATCTAGTTTAAACTTTTCGCAGTTTTGACCTTTTTGTTCAACTCTTAGAGAATTTATAAAACTTATTGTCACGTAACTATCATCACTAAGGTTTAGAATTAGTTCATTTGTTTATATCTATCTATCTATCAGAAAATATTACTAATAAGTATTACATAAGTTTGATAATGTTATAACTTTGATTTTTCGTTATACATTTGTTTTTCTGGCTTTAATTTGTTTTTTTTTAGGCTAGAGTAACTGTGGCAAAAATTAAATAATTATTTATTGAGTATCTCAACCATTTATTATTCTTTAGAAAAAACACTTAACACTGTAATTTTGAGTCTCCTTTGAGTTTCAAACAATTTAAAAATATACAACCGGACTATGTAAAAATAATTATTTTTCAAACAGTAACAAGGGTCCACAATTTTTTGGTTTATATCCATGGAAAACATATTTTTCCGTAGTCCGGTTGACCGGACAACTGAACCGTACTACGGGCAAAGAGTGAAATATTTAAGTATTTTGTTACCCAACGTTGGATGGACACAGTTTGTATAAATAACGGCACAGAATAAATAATAGTACAAATAACGGATACTATATAGAAACCGAGGATGAAATGAAGCTCACAATTCTCATCAGAATTAAATCCTTAACTTTTAAATTTATTCTGTTGTACTATACTAATGAGTTATGATGTAGCTATCTACATCATATAAACAATGAATTCACAAAGTCCAAGTTTCAAATTTATGGCTATCAATTAGAACCATGACTAACAAGTTTAGACATAGAAGTCATTGTTCCCAATCAACCGAAGTTTTTTGCCGCCGCCTATTCTGTGCTGGGCAAAAATGTTGATCTAGAAATCTATATTGGTTCACGGATCAGTGGAGGCAGTCCGCGATTATCGCAGCGTGAGGCCGAGTGATTGATCACTGTCGTACACTGTTCTAAATGTCTAAATATAGGTTCACTCATTTTTAATTAGAGTGAGTTTAGCACCGTCCACCGTTTGGATTGCGAACGGGATAAATAATTTCCATGCCTCTAAAATGGCACTATATGATGTGGTTTTAGCTCGACGGCCGTAACCTACTGCTAAAATTATTTGTTTCATCTCCCATCATCAGCCCCTAACAGTCTACTGCTGATCAACGAACCCCATGTTTATTTGTTTGTTGTATGAGGCAGTGCTGGACTCTGGTGTCAGAGTTAGCCAGACGCCCGAGGGCTTCTGCTTACTATTGAATCCCGATATTTCATATTTTTATAAATTATATTTTATGTATTTGGTTCCTACGAATAATATCAATAATAATTCGTAGTTTGGTTCTAATGAATCTGATTAATTTACAGATTACAGATCTAATAACATGATGTAGGCATGCATTGTTTAAGCCGAAAAGAGCTCAAAATTTGACAATTCGTCCTCACGAATATTTAAAACTAGACCTTTGAGAACGGTTAATTGACTTTATTTTTTATGTGTAATAAATGTACACAAATTATTTTATCCGGATGTGGTCACCGAAACACGATTAAATAAATTTGCCTCTATAAAAAACACGTAAACTTTCCTAAAAACACCGTTTTGTTTCGTTTCACTCGATGCACGGAATGAATCAACTTCATTCAGAATCTATCGAAGATATATTTACAAAAAAAGAGTGCGTAATCCCAACAAACATTCAAATACTTCCATAAAACAGTTTTTTGAAAAAAACGAAACATTGTTAAAAAAAGCAAAATAACATTATAAATATTAACTAAAATCGGCTCCCGAGATGCAGCCTCCTGCTTAACTTGTACCTTGACGAGCAGAACAAAAATTTTGGAGCCCATAGAGTTAGAGGGGAATTTCTTTTTCCTGTGCGAGATTCAACTTTGGCACATGAACAATATGTAAAAGTATGCTTGGAGTAGGGGGATATTTCCTTTCCTTCATCATGTCAGCCTTTAGAAGTCCACTGCTGAACATAGGCCTCCCCCAAAGAGCGCCATGACGAGCGATCCTGTGCCACCTCCATCCACCGACTTCCTGCGATGGCTACAATGTCGTCGGTCCATCGTGTGGGGGGTCTCCCCACACTTCGCTTGCTTGCTCCTTTGCTTTGTGTAAGGATATTTACTTACTCAAAGCATACCTTACTTTACCAAATTTTACTGATCTGATCTATTTATAATCACTCTTCACTCTAATATTATAAATCAGAGACTGTGTAGCCACTGTCATAAACAGGCCAAACAGAGCTTAGAGTATTAAAAATGAATACTCTCTTATCGGGTGGAAAACTTAATATGCGCGCTGCAGAACTCCATATATTAGAATTGACAGTCCATACAAAACGTCATAAAATGCATAAAAATCGATTAGCGCCATCTATCTTTTATCTTTACAAGTGTATGTGTGTATGTTTTTTAATCCTTCACGCACAAACGGCTGAACGGATTTGGATGAAATTTGGTACCACGATAGCTAATATCCTGGATTAATATATTTAATTCATCATCATCCATCTTAATAACCCAAGCGGGTGAAACCGCGGGTCTATTTTATATTTTTCATTTTCTCCTTGTTCGTGAGATGTAAATTTTTGATTTGTATAAGTGCTATGAATAATATGAATTTGCCTCATCATCATCATCATCATCATCATGTCAGCCTTTACAAGTCCACTACTAAACATAGGCCTCTCCCAAAAAGCGCCATGACGAGCAATCTTGTGCCACTTCCATCCACCGACTTCCTGCTATGGCTACAATGTCGTTGGTCCACCGTGTGGGGGGTCTCCCTACACTTCGCTTGCTTGTTCGTGGTCGCCATTCGAGAATCTTTATTCCCCAGCGGTTCTTGGTTCTGCGAACTATATGGCCTGCCCATTGCCACTTCAATTTGCAAACTCTGAGAGCTAAGTCGGTAATCTTGGTTCTTTTAAGGATTCTATCACGTAGTGAAACACCGAGCTTAGCTCTCTCCATTGCATGCTGCGCAACATTGAGCTTGTGTATGAGACCAATACTTAGCGATCACGTCTCAGTGCCGTATGTCATCACTGGCAACGCGCACTGATTATAAACTTTCGTCTTGAGGCTCTGCGGTATCTGCGACGAGAAGATATGGCGTAATTTCCTGAACGCTGCACATCAGAGTTGGATTCGTCGGTTGACCTCTTTGTCGAAGTTGGATCGTCTGACCGAAAGTAGACATAGTGATCAACAGCTTCGATAATATCGTTCCCAACATAAACCGGCATGGGTGCGACATGGGCATATGACACGATGTTCATTTTTTGCCTAATGACAATAAAATACTTTGATTTTGACCCGTTGGGACCTAAAAATACTCATGAAGTTTCAGCCGTACCTGTTCCTCCCTCATCTTGCAGAACAGCGTCTGCTTCTGGGTTTCGTCCAGCTCTGCCAGGATGTCGGGGTCCACCCACATGTCCTGGAGGATCTGTTGCAGCATGGTGCCGCCTGAGGACAAACAGACAGACGTGTTATTACCTGACTACGGCGCAGCAAAGGAAGGGTTATAGATAGATAGATAGATTAACTCTTTATTGGACACCACAAGTACAACAAGAAATTATATCTAAAAATAAAGTATAACAATTCGTGTCACAAGGGGCGGTCTTATCGCTCAGAGCTGTGAGTTCAAACTAAAAACTTGGTCCGATTTTTGACAAGGTAAAGTAAGAAGAAAGTATCAATCGAAACGTTTTCATCGCAAAAGTATCTTAAGCCGACCGTAGCACAGTACTTAATATATATTACCATCGTATTTTTACATTACGAAATAATGCAATAAAAAAAAGCGCGAATGAGAGTCACTGCACTGAGAACACCTGCTACGCAAACGCCACTCCGATTTTTACTAAGGCCAAAGAAGACCAAATCTGTAGGTTGCTCCTTATTCATGAAATCTATGCTAGAGGAGCTGGTGCAATCTTCCCACTTTCAATTAGTTCCCTGGTTTCCCCACTACTATCGAAAGATAGGTTTAGTGAGAATTTAAGGAATAGACCATAGACATATACTCATATATTTACTTCTATGGAATAGACACATAGACACCCTTTTCCGCACCATCTAACTGTCTTAACTGAACTTTGGACAGGTTTTTTAAGAAACTAGTTTTCCCGCCCGCGACTTCGTCTGCGCGAACTACTGTTTATCGCGAAAAAAAGCATCCTATGTTCTTCTACGAGTAGAATATTAAAAAACAATGCAAAAGTAGGTATAGCACCACTACGCAGTATTATTAGGTATTCTGTGGCACCACTCTTGTTGTTTTTTTGACATACTTATTATTTCGTTTCCATGGCAACCGTTTCTTACAGCGAGTAATCAACATTTGTCCAGTTTTCCTGTTTTCTCGTAGAAACTTACAATTTTCTGCGATAAAAAGTATCCTATGTTTTAATCCAGGGTATAAGCTGTCTCCATTCCAAGTTTCATCAAAATCCATTCAGCCGTTATCGCGTGAAAGCTCCCCAAACAAACAAACAAATAAACAAACAGACAACGTTTCACTTTTATATATTGTTATGGATTCGATTTGAATAGTGGCACAGAATAAGCAATAGACATACTAAGGCCAACCACGCAAAACATTTATCGCCTGCAGCCTCCTGCAGCGTCCACTTTTGACGTGAAACGTCTTTAGAATCACACCGAAATATACGGAAAACTAGATTCAATATGAAAAAGTTTATATAAAGTCTACTTCAAAATAAGTAAATTAATAAAGAGTTGGAAAAAAAGGCGCTTTGTTGGATAGAAGGAGTTCTGGAGCTCCAGCACAGAGCGAACGAGAGGGTTCCAGGGCCAGATCAAATTGTACGTGGCGTAGACGTTTCATTACAAACTATCAGCCTTGCGCCCTGAAACAGCCCCGGTTTTTACCTCGTCCGTGAGTAGTCTATGGCACTTCTAGCTATCAAAAGTACATTATCTGTGTGTAGCATAACACAGAATAAATAATATGGTACATACCTGCGAGGAAAACAATCACGCTGTTTGCAAATATTATTCGGACAGGGCATTCCTCGAAACAATGACATCATCACAATAACTATTTGCTTTCCTTCTTCGTAGGTTTAAAACGTAACGATACAGAGATGAAACGGATAGCTGTTTAGCCGGATATTGGATACAGGATATCCGGCCAACGCTGAAGCCGAATAGCCGGATATCCGTACATAGCCGATTGGCGCATCGTAAATCGTAACGAGCAAGCTCGTGGCGCATCGTAAATCGTAACGAGCAAGCTCGTGGCGCATCGTAAATCGTAACGAGCAAGCTCGTGGCGCATCGTAAATCGTAACGAGCAAGCTCGTGGCGCACGAGCAAGCTCGTGGCGCACGAGCGATCGAGCAAATTCGACTCGGGTGAATTCGGGTCTTTTCGTTCATAAGCAAAGTTAGCAAGTGTTTCATGGACTTGTTGAACTGATAGCAAACACGAACACTTGAGGTTGTATTTTTATAATTATAAAAGATTTACTTTAGTTTGCCCCTAGTGCAGTACGATTACTTAATTTCAAAAATAAATTAAATTGGTGATTACATTTTATTATGTGCATTAAATAAGGTACCAAAATTTGATATTTCGTAATTTTTTCGAAAATCTGGTATCCAGCCGAATACTCGCTTACTATCCGGTAAATTTAGGATAGGATAAGATAGTTGATTTAGGCCGAATAGGCCGGATACCGGATAGTTACCGGATATCCGTTATAACAATAGCTACGTGCTACGTTATTTTCAAAACCTAAGACACCGCACCACAAACGCAACGCACCGTAATGTAGCACCGCTACTACAACTGAGGAGTGATTTTTCAAACGGGCCTAAATCCATGTCCTATAAAATTTCAGTAATGAGAAAAAACGTTTATGAGCTGTTTTTTTTTTCAGTGTTATAGTATTTTGATCTAATATTCTAATCCACTTAAAGCTTTTATTCTAACATATTCAGAAACATTTGGAAATGTGCCCTTTTGGTGTAAAGGTACAGGAAATAAGCCTATTAGTTACGAATTTGTTTTATTTTAATATTTTTGCGGCATTTTCACTTAGACAATGACATTTAAAAAAGGCTGATCAGTTGTCTGTGGGTTGCCTCACCCGAAAAAAATACATAAATAAATAACATAAAGTAACGTTTAGTGTCTAACCATGACACAACAATTAGGTGGAAATGTGTCGTTTAGTACGAAACTGCGATTTTTAATCACGAGTTTCTATTGAAAATTTCTCGCTTTGTAATGAAACTTGAACTAGAGTATACAATTTAGCATGATAATGGCGATGACATTCTCAAAGTCGTCCGTCAGTAGAAATAAGCCCGTGTGAAAAATCACTGCTCAATTTACTAAGATAATATAGACCATCAAGTTCATAACTGGTCATCATCATCATCATCATCATCAACAACAGCCCGCATTAGTCCACTGTTGCAGCAGCTGATCCTATAAAAAGAATCCTATCGAAAGGTCCTATCAAAGAACCGATAACCGTTAGTGTAGGCGAGATCATGAGTGGAGACTAGGTATATGCAAATCTTAACTATCTACTTATAATTGATAGATTCAGGCGTTACTTTGCGGAAATCCATATTTAAAATGAACAAAATAAAAATATGTAGCTTACTTCCGCTTTGTTTTGGCGGAAGTAAGCTACATATTTTTATTTTGTTCATTTTTTTTTTTTTTTTACCTACTTACCTACCTTTTCTTTGTTTTCCTTTTCTATTGTACCTACTTAATTATTCTAATTATTTATCTTTTATTTTTGTGTGTGTTAAATGTATTTTCTTTCTTTTCTTTCTTTCTTAGTGTAGGACGCCCTCCGGCCAGTGGAACGACGAAATTCGCAAAGTAGCTGGCAGCAATTACATGAGAAGAGCCGAAGCTCGGGCTCAGTGGCGCGCATTAGAAGAGGCCTATGCCCAGCAGTGGACAAGTACGGGAATAATGAGATAAGTTATTAGAAGTGTTATTAGATGATGAAAACATTTTGTCGTACGAGGTAGTGCTGGCCTCTGATGTCAGCATGTCTGGCCGCCCGAGGTCAGCCGGGACCGACAGCTCAACGTGCCCTCCGAAGCACAGAGCGATGGAAAACCGCACATTACATAGAAAAGTAATTCATCCGAGCCCTGTATCGTTGAAATCCAAAACATTACTAAGGATAATTTTAATCACTATTATTTGGGAAAAAACCGCAAGGCGCAGCTAGTACCTTGTAAAATAAGTACTTTAAATAAAAATTGCCGAAATCTACAAATTGACTCACCTGCATAGCATCCGAAGATCACTCCAGCAGTTTCAAATAAAGACCACAATACAGAGAAAGCGCATACCCGCTGGAAACTGGCTACCACCTACCCAAGAAGGTTTAAAAAAGACGGTGTCTACGCCGCCAAACAAATGAGTGAGGTATAACAAATGGCGGCTAGGATATTTTGTAGTGTTTGGTGGTTGAAACACAATTTGCCGGAAAGACTGGCGTGAACGAGAGGAGGCCTTTACTCAGCAGTGGGTGGATACGGGCTGATTAGATAGATAGACACAATTTAACCACAAAATTCATGGGACATTACATAATATTTTACAGGAAGTTAAGTATTATTTTATTATTATTACTTTCATTTATTTTTCGGATATTATTAGTACCGTTATTGAATTGGTTGTCACCACCGTCTACTCGTTTTCAATATTTTTTAGTTCATCCAAAGGTTGACTGTAAGGGATTGCTGTATGCGATAAGGCCGACGATAGTTTTACCGCAATTTATTTATTTCATGTTAAATTATGTACAATGTACGATTTACCTTTAAGCGGTATGAAAAAAATAAAATAAAAAAGAAGTTATCTATCTATCTTTCAATTTAAAAGACAGCATTGTTTTTTAGAGACCTTGTTGAAAGAAGAAAGAAAGAAAGGAAAGAAAGAAAATACATTTATTCAACACACACAAAAATAAAAGATACAAATATTTAGAAAAATTAAGTAGGAACAAAAGAAAAGGAAAACAAAGAAAAGGTAAAAGTAGATAATTAAAGTGGTGATGAATGGGCCTTAACTCAGCATTAGGCTGTTTGACGAAGGCACGCTGCGCTGGTTTTCAGCTAAAGCCCAGAGGGAGCGGAAAAAATAAACATATGAGTATAAAAAATGAAATTAAATACGAATACATTTATAAATATACATATATATATAATAATAATAATAATAATTACATATAAGTAATTTAAATAAACATAGATAAATAAATAAAAAAGTATATATAAAATATAGCAACGACAAAGGAATAAAATAATGTAGTCTCTGAATGGTGTCAAATAACTGACGAAGAAAATATCGTCAAAATTGCGTAAGAGTACCGCTGACTATTAAGAATACCACGCACGTGGGTAGCAGCGAAATAACCTCTAACAAAATGCGAATAAATGCGACCTCTAATAAATGTTGCGATGTGGCGACCGATCGGCATAGCATGATCTAGGTGTGACGCTTGTGCGTACGAGCGAATCGGCATATCTTGGGTGCTTCACTTTCGATTTGCCTGTGTGGACTCCGTTTCTTTTTAAACCTTGCACCTACCATTAATTAGGGTATTTCCGCATCACCACGGTCGAGCGGTAGACATGATGACCTGCAATTGCCAATATTAAGTACGGTACGTGTAAGCCAGTCCATTTCCGTGACATTCAAACACTTGCTAAGTACCTACGGGTGTAGTTGTTGACCTTAGCTGGGGCGGGTTTAGTATATACTTTTGCATAATCTATCTATAGTTATAATAATGCAGTGATAAAGTCTGTACAATGAAGATCATAAAAAGATGGAGAACTAAAATCAGCTACGGAACAATAATAAAAAAGTGTATGTTTGTCTGTTCGCGCATCAAACTGCTGGGCCGATTGAAATGCGGGTTTCACTGCTGAGTAGCTTAGATTTCTGGTGTAAATGTTTTTTTATAGAATGCTCGGAGTCTACTCATTGGATTGAGATGCCAAGTACCCCAGATTTTATGTCAAAACCTAAGCTACCGTGGAACCCGAATCAAATTCGGTCCAGTACTTTAAAAAATGTTATATTCTTGATAACTCCCCCTTTCTTTTATTTATCTTCACTGTACAAACTTTTTGTTACGTACTGCTTTGTAATAAGTAGTAAAGATATATAGATTAGTAGGTACTTTTATTCTTAGACAAACTCTATCTCATTTATTAACTATAGTAAATAATGACATTTAAAATACAATTGTAATGACAAATGTCAACAATTTTCGCAATTTATTTCGAAAGTTTTGTAAAAATTTCAAAAAAAAACTAAAAAAAACTCGTAAACAAAATTTTCGCTTCTACCACTTTTAAGGCACTTTTAGCAATTTTCGATCATTTTTGAACGTCTGTATCTAGTTTTATAAATAACCCAGAACTATGAAATTGGTATCACATCAAAATTTTACATTTTATCTCGTACTTTGTGAACACAGAAACATGATTAGTAGGAATTCACTTGATAGAGACACTTTATGCTTAGAACATTGACTATAAAGGGACCCCGTCACTAAATGATATCAAAGATATAACAAGAGAAAGAACTTAATATGATTGAGAAAATGGCTAGACACTTTTTAATTCGAAACTTAGTTTTCCTACAAATAAATAAAAACCTCCGAGGTGTATCATTTCACCCGCTCTACTTGACCACGGATGAGAGGGACAAAAAATTCACAGACACAAAGCGAAAATTTGGGAAAATTTTGCGAAAATTGTTGACAATTGTCATTACAATATTGTTTTAGTAGAATTGGGGCCCAGTATAAAAATTATATAGTTAATTTTCACACATTCATTGTTCAGACGAAGAATTTCAGTATGTACTTACTTCAGACATGGTATATTTCAGTACGTACTTACTTCAGACATGGTATATTTCAGTACGTACTTACTTCAGACATGGTATATTTCAGTGCGTACTTACTTCAGACATGGTATATTTCAGTACGTACTTACTTCAGACATGGTATATTTTAATTTTTGACGAAAATAAATGTATACAAGTAAAATTATTATAAAAATACAAAAAACCCCGACTGCGATCAAAATTATTGCATGGGTACGAGCTGACCGCCCGCAATAATAATCACACTAATATTATAAAGGCGAAAGTTTGTATGTATGTAGTGTGTTTGTTTGTGTGTTTGTTACTTCTTCATGCTTAAATGGCTTGAGATTGGATTTGGTTTGGATTTGGATGAAATTTGGTATGCAAGTAGCTTATACCCTGGATTAACACATAGGCTATTTTTTATCCAGGAAAAATGCTATTAACTTACATATTTTACTTTACTTAGATAGTTACAATTGCAACACTAGACTATACTATAGTATTTACATTAACTTGAATAATCTGAAATTGATAATGTTGTAAGAAGCTTAAAAGACAATTGCTACTATATTACATTATTAGAATTAAATATTTTTGAAAGACCTTCATTTTGATACCTTACTCGATAGGGTTTAGTAATTTTTTGTTCCGTCGGAAATAGAATATGTAAGCTGCCATATTCGTTTTCTTGGCATTTCATATAACCTATAGCACTTTCGTAATCAAGACGAATCCAATGATACCTCATTTATCAAAATCCATCAAGCCGTTTAGGCTGTAGGACGCGCCTAAGTAACGTACAAACATTCATACAATCCAAACGTATATCCTCAGTCAAAAAAACAATTGATCATGTACGACGTGCAATATATCAAGTAAAGATATTAGGTATTCGTATTCAGAAGATTACTGTTGATATTGAAGATAAGTGTAATCTGACAAATCCTGAGTAAGTACAACATCTGGTGAAATATCTATACATATAATAAAGCAGTAAGTAACAAAAGTCTGTAAAAAGAAGATAAGTTAAACAAAATGGCTTAAAAATACTTAAAATAAGCTACTGAACAAGAATATAAAATATGATGTTTGTCTGTTCCCATATCACGTAAATCGACCGGACCGATTGCGATGCGGTTTTCACTGATGGATAGCTTAGGTTTTAACTTAAAAACTGGTGTACTTGGTACCTCAATCCGATGATTAGAAGTCGAGCAATCGATAAAAAACTGTTTGACGGCTGAACGAAATTTGTTGTTTATTAGGCAAGCTAAGGTGGCAGTGGGCTGGTCACATTTTCCGAAGTACCGACAACCGTTTGGGTAGACGAGTTCTCGAGTGGAGACCACGTTAGGCAAACGTAGTGTAGGACGCCCTCCGACCAGGTGGAGTGCCGACCTGCGAAAAGCGGCTGGAAGAGAATGGATGTGGAGAGTTGAAGATCGAACTCAGTGGCATGCGTTAGGAGAGGCCTACGTCACAGCAGTGGACAAGCATAGTCTGATGATGTACTTTATAGGTGTATATGCTGTTTCTGGTCACATAGGATACTTTTCCCCCAGCAAAATGACCACAAGGGCAAACCCGCGGGCACAGCTAGGTTTCAAATAAAAATGTTATCTAATCTCGCAGCGAGGAATCCATTCTCTACATCGCAAAAATTGCTTCTGTATTCACAGCAAGAACCTACTTACCTTACCTTACTTCCATCTACCTCATATTTCGGTTTAATATTAAATCGAGTAGTTTTTACATTCACAGTACAGTTCCTGAAAAACAGGGCTTCGTAAAATTTACAACTAACTTCGCTGACGTATAAGTTTGTAAAGATATCCTCGTAAAGATCGTTTTATTGGGCAAACAAGTCAAAGGTTTCAATTCTAAAAGTTCACGGGTCTAGTCGACTTTTACTCAGTTCTACTAAAAATATATATTCTAAAACGTTCGATCAGCACAATTGGGGCTTCGACGCCATTGTCAAACGTGCCAACACTATCTGATCAGCGCAATGTCTGAAAGTAATGTTCATAGCAGTAATAACATGGCCGGTCTTATTCTCAAATATTTTCTGTTGAACGGTTACGTATATCAACACGGTGAGTTATCATTCTCGCCGCGTCAACGGTTAACGCACACCGGCACCTTAGAGAAAGGCGACAGCGTATTTACAAAACATTTGTTACCGGTTTCACTTGCCGCTCAACGGGCGCAGTTATTTTGCTGTACCTATATAACCTGCATTTATCTAACTCGACAACGTGCCCAGAGACCAGCAGATACCGCAATGTCTGAAGACCTATCTATACAACCAATGTGTCTTACCCACAATTACTTATGGTGCCGAAACATGGTCGTTCACCAAGGAAACTGTGACAAGATGCGAGTCGCACAACGGGTCATGGAGTGTTCCATGTTAGGCATAACGTTGAGCGACAGTGTTCGAAATCCGGAGATCCGAAGAAGAACCAAGGAAGCAACGTGTTCCGTATAAATAAACGCAAGACACTTGGCAAGATGTGGTGATGGCAGGTGGAGTTGGTCTCTCACAGATTGGTGGCCGTTTGGGAAAGCGACGTGGTGGACGACCAGGGCAACGATGGGTCGATGACATCTATTTTTTGGGTGTTCTGGCTCAGATTGGCTCAAGACAGAGATGATTGGCGTAAGAGGGAAGAGCCTTATGCCCTGCAGTGGGTGGCTTGAGCTGCCAATTATGATTATAATATAAACGCACACTCAAAAGATAATTTGATAGTTGGTGCACCAGTGATATTGCACCTATGCAATAAACTATAACAGAGATAAGGATCAGTGTCAAAAAAAAAATAAAAAAAAAATGTGTCAGTATTGTAAATGCAAAGTTAACTCTGTCTGTCTTTTTAGTGTGCATTATGAGGAAAGAATGAGGCTTTTTATTACACGACTGCCCAAAAAAGGAGTGTAATGTTTTTAGGATTCATGTAAGTATGTTTGTATGTATATATGTTTGCGAGTTTCTTTATTCCACCTTAACTTTTAAATGCCTGAACAGATTTGGGTGTAAGGGGTATCGTTAGAATCCTTACATCATCCCGAGAAACATGCTATACAATTTATTGAAAATAATTTATATTGGGCAGTTCGGCTCCATTCTCAAACGCGAAAAAAAATTAAACACATTACAACAATATATAATTAAATGGCATAAGTTCCTTTGTGGCAATTTTTGTCTTTCTTCACCGTTTGATCTTATTCAAATGCTTCGAAATTGTCAAAAATGTACATTCAAACGATTATTCAGATATCAAAAGATGTACTGTGTCAGTAGCAGAAATACAGACCATATATCGAGATGCAGAAATTCCAGCGTTCCCGCCCAGAGCGTGTAGGTAGGATAGGTAGAGAAGATCCAATCTCTACTCAGTTATAATAGAAGCTAGTAAGCATTCAAGTAACTAGCTTAAAATCTTAAAAACCACGCCTGCCCTGCCAAAAAAAGAGTTTATGCTAATAAATTATATACTTACTGTTAGAATGTGCTTCAATTTGACACCCATAAAATAAATATTTTTTACGCCTTTGAAAATGAAGCCATACCGACGACATATTGAAATTTTGGAAAGAAAAATATAGCCTATGTTACTTGAGGGGGTGTAAGTATTCTAACGATACCCCATAAGTTATGGTGGAATAGAGAAACTCACATATATACATACATGAATCCTAAAAACAATACACTCCTTTTTTTTGGGCAGTCGTGTAAAAACAGTACCACTATGTACACAGCCACACAGCTATGACACAGAGATGCGGGTATAATCCCCTACTGCGTATATATCTACTTATTTATCATACGGAAACGAAACAATCAAGGGAAGTAACGGTCACTTTAACATTTGTTATCTTGCTATATTTTGTTTTAAATTTATTTAAAAATTCAATTTGTAATGGGTCTCATTGTGGATTACTTTTAATATTCCTTGAAAAATCTTTTCGAATTCATTACAAAGAGAAAGGACATTTCAAAATTACCTTTCTAACCTCCCGCCCGTAGGTACCCAGACACGTTAAATAGCATGAAACTTTTTCAAACTCCATACATCAATATGTATTTTTTAACACGCTGTTATTAGCTCACCTGTATGGTGTATGTAACGGAGACTTAGAACTCGATGTTTACTCACTTTAAATGGTCAGATTAATTCAAAATTTTACACACTTATCAGGACCCGAAGACAATACAATGAACTTAAAAAAATTATGATATACGTATTTCCAAAATATCTTACTATTCTAAATTCCACTATAAAAAATATAAAAATAAAATATATATAAATTATGGTTTAAAAAAGAGAATAAACGTTCTTTCATATCATACAACCAAATTAAAAAGTAAAACATACATTTCATTATAAGAATAAAGTTACACTAACTCTATAATTCGAAATAGATATACTTAGTAATCTAAATAAATAAATAAATAAAAAATACAACAATTAATATCGAGCACCCCACGCTTCTTTTACTATGACATTAATTTTCTCGTTTATCACTTTATTATTATATTGAAATTTATGTTTTACTTTTTAATTCAGTTTAATGGCATTAAAACGTGTTTTTTAGTTTTTTTTAATTATAATTTATTTATTACTAGCTTTCCCGTCCGCGACTTCGTACGCGCGGACTACTGTTTATCGCGAAAAAAGCATATTTTCTTCTAGGATATTAAAAACCAATCAAAGTCAAAGTATTTTATTGTAAATAGGCAAAAATAATCGCACTTTTACAAGTCAAAATTAACATCTCCCGAACAAAGAGATATACATAAAATATAATAAAAAGATCAATTCAATCCAAATTTAGATAAACTAAGTATTCTTTGAGTTTGAAAAGGAAATTTCCCTTTCATGTGCCAATGCAAAAGTAGGTATAGCAACATAGACATATATATTCTATGTATAGCACCAATGCTCTTGAAGCTTTTTGACAGACAGAATTGATATATATATATATATATATTAAATATATATATATATATATATATATAAATTCTTTGGATGCCAGTTAATAGGTAATTGAAGGTTTTTTTAAGGGATTGAAGCTGTCATGTTGTTAATTTATAGTTTTTCCTCAAACTTGTGTTTTTTTAGTGTTCATGTCATAGATTGGTGGAATATTAACCATTAGGTGTGCATTAACGTGCACGAGTGTAGCAAAGGATATTTTTTTATCAATGTGGCGTTATGTGAATGTCACCATTTCATTGATTCTTAACTTTGACGTGACAATACGACTTGCTAAATCTATAAACTTGACTTTGGCGAAATTGCTGGCATTGCCGCCGCACGTAGAGAGTATATCTACGCCACCACAGAAATAAAAAAGACGTCTACGGGTAAGGCGTTTAGATGTCATTTTCAAAAATGACAGATATGACATCCCCGAGCCCGCGCCGACCGTAGAGTTTCTTGGTGCTATCAATTTTAGCGGTCGTATTTCCGACGCACAGCTGCATCAGCATCGGTAGAGTCAAAAAGGTATTTACTTTTCACATTCAATTTAAACTCAATAGGTATTTCTTACCTTACCTGATTTATACATTTGCTATTTATTAAAGTATTTTTTATACTGTTCGTGAGGCGTTAAATTTTTGACTTTGACTTACGTAGTAATTTTAATTAATATTAAAAATCAAAAATAGTTTTTTTTTTTAATTTAATTGGCTAAACCACATCATCTCTTTTTTTGTATGTTGATAAAAATCACCTACCTTCGTTGAATTATCAGCTCAGCTCACAGACGCACCTTCGTGTTATAACAATAAAGGTGTGTCTGTGTGAATTCAGTCGATTATATCATTTCCAACAATCAAGTGCTTGCACTATGCATATTGACACAGTCATTGAATCGTGTCATAATCATAATGTACAATCTGCCGGTCCTTTGAGCACTTCTGAGAACTCATCGAGAACAAAGCCACAGTGCATAAATAACAATGTCCTGCCAGACCGACGGCGAACTGCCCACGTAATTTTTGTACTGGGGCAATTCGGACCAAGGTTGGTGTGAGTGAATCATGAAGTGTTTTTCGATGGGGTGATTTGGATCACTGATGGCAGAGATAGAGACAGACTTGCTTTTCTCATATGTATTGTAATAACCACCCTCTAAAAAGAAGTTTTCGGTTACCAAGAGGACTGTGTATCTTTCTTGACTATTAAAGGTAACGGGCAAAATAAACGACCCCATTTAAATGAAAACAGTTTTCGAAAAATGTAAAGTATATTGATAAAATCTGGGTAATATTTGTAGATGTAATTATAGTAGGTTACATCTAGAAATATTACCCAGGCCAAGACTTTAGGACAAAAAAATGAAAATATTTTTTCAATTGTAGTTATAATTATAGAGGACCTTTATACGGGTTTGTCGATTTTATTTGTATTTACCATTGATCCTATTTAATAGGATCAATGGTAAATACAGTACCATTGATCCTATCAATGGTACTGTATTTACCAGTACCATTGATAGGACTGGTACTATCAATGGTACTGGTAAAATACCAGTACCATTGATAGTACTGGTATTTTCAACCACCAAAAAACCATTGATTAGGAAAAAGGATTAAATAGGATCAATTAGGTTTAAAATAGGATCATTAGTATTTACATCTGTCTGGTTTGATATGATTGTTAAATCATTTCATTTCAATTAATAAAGGCATTAATAACTCGTTTAAAAAAATATATATGCAATTAATAAATTACTTAACTCATTTGCAATTTTTTTTCTATTTTTCGAGTTATTCGGACCAAACGATTGTCGTCGATGTAACGCGCGCTGCTAATGATGTTGATTCAATGTGATGCTGTTCGATAATTGCACAGACCGCATAGTATAGCAAATTTTGGTCTTATAGTTGCGCTAAGCAAAGAAATAACTAGCATAAAAGCTAAAAAAACACGCTTTCCCTGCCAAAAAAAAGAGCTTTTGCCAATAAATTATATACCGTTGGAATGTGCGTAACTTCAATTTGATACCCATATTGTAAACTTCGTTTTTTTTTTCGATTTTGATTATGGTGCCATACTGCCGCCATATTGAAAGTTTACAAAAAAATAATAGTCTATGTTACTCGGGGGATGTAAGGATTCTAACGATACCCCATACGTCTAAATCTGTTCAGGCATTTAAAAGTTATGGTGGAATAAAGAAACTTACATACATACAAACATGAATGCTAAAACATAACACTCCTTTTTTTGAGCAGTCGTGTAAAAATACATTACGCGCTAATGGAGTGAAAAGTTAATTGCACTGACTTGTACTCTTATTTATTCTGTGGCGCTGATATTTAAAGTGGTAGCGGTGGTAGCCTAAGGGTTCAATAGTGCAACTTAGGATCCAACGATACCGGGTTCGGTTCTAGTCTTCCGCACTAATGACTTTTCTAAGTTATGTGCAGTTTTCCATCGCTGTGCTTAGTAGGGCACGTTAGCAGTCGGTCTCGGCTGTTATTGATTAATAGCAGTCGTTAAGCCATGTCCGAGGGCCTCGAGCGGCCTGACTAACGCTGACACTAGAGGCCAGCTCTACCTCATACAACCTGGCTCTACATACCTGGCTCGTACGACAAACAAACAGCTGATGTGTTTTCTTGACAAGTATAATGCCTAGACATCAACAATATCAGTTCTAATCCAACGTCACGCATATCCAGTGCATGACAAGCAATTTTGTCCATCTATGTAGCTGGACCTAGATCTCATGCAAACCCATGGTTTATAGCTAGTATAGTGACAAAGCTCTGACGAATGCGCTTACAGAGATGGCTTACGACGCATACTGATGAACTTGCAGGTAATTCAATGAGTGCGCATGAATTATTCAGGAGGAGCTCTCGATGGGCAGGCATTGTTGAATATTATTGTATTTTTGTAGGTATGTGGCCACGTGACGTGACGCGAGTGAGTTTTGTAAACCTTACAAGGGTGGAGGACAATAGTCACAGTCACTTCTGCTCCCAATCTTAGACTATGCCGATGCCTGCTATCTAGATCTTACTGAGGACCAGCTAAACAAACTTGAGCGTCTTCAAAACTTCTGCATTCGATTTATATTTGGTTTGCGCAAATATGATCATGTCTCTGAATTTCGCACTAAGCTCAAGTGGCTTCCAATACGCCTCCGCCGGAATGCTCATATACTCTCTATTCTTTATACAGTTTTGTTTAATCCCTCCTCCCCGCGATATCTTATGGAACGTTTTAATTTCCTGTCTGATTCTAACACGTTGTCACTCAGGTCATCAGAAAATTTAGCTTTGTTGATCCCTCTACATAGAAGCTCTTTTTATGGCAGTTCATTTACCATCAAAGCAGTTCGCCTATGGAACGCTCTGCCAGTTACTATAAGGCGAGCCCAGTCACTCCCTGTTTTTAAACTTCAAGTAAAGAAGTTTTATCTCTCTAATTAATATCACTTCTTGCTATTTTGTTGTTATTCTGTTGTGGTTTCACTGTATATTATTTTTATTATGTTTGTATATATTTTGTAAATGTAATTTATTATAATGTATATACTATGTATATGGATATATATTTATATATATATATATACTGTACTATATATTTACATATTTATGTGTAGGTATATTGGAATATATGTGTATATATGTTTATTCATTGTATTCAGTTTTTATTATTTATTTGTTAGATTATAATGCACCACCGTCTTTGCCGTATATTAATTCCTTTCCATCCAAAGGTTGTCTGGAAGAGATCGCTTTTTAGCGATAAGACCGCCCATTGTCCCATTTATTTTGTATAAATGTTTTAGTTATTATTGTATTTTTTGTTCTATGTGGTGTACAATAAAGAGTTATCTATCTATCTATCTAATAGTAACATATTCGTCGAATGCGTTGGGTCACCAAGTTTATGAAATTATTAACTTATATTCTTCTATATAAAATTATAATAAAGCAGTGCGTTACAAAAAGTCTGTAACAATAACGGTCTAGGGGACTTAAAATAAGCTGCTGAACAAGAATATAACATAATTTTAAATGGTGTATGTCTATCTGTTTATCTGTTTACTAGCGCGTCACGTAAAAACTACTAGACCTATTGCGATGCGATTTTCAAAGATGGATAGCTCAGAGTTTGATTTAAAAACTGGAAGATTTTAAACGACTACTCAGCTTCTACTCTTCCGATTGAGATATGAATTACTTACACCAGATTTTAAGCCAGAACCTGAGCTATCCAACAGTGAAAACCGCATTTCAATCGGTTCAGTAGTTTTTACGTTATACGCCAACAAACATCCAGACAAACAGACACGAATTTGAAATAACGTTACATTCTTATTTTGTTGCTCATAAGTGCTCAAAGCCAGTTGCGAGCAGCGCGTGCGCACGCGCAGTACGCGTGCAATAGTGCGCAATGGTAGCTTTAGTGCCACAAGCAAGCGATGGATAGGTCACTTTTCTTTGAATTATCTTCTTTGTACAGGCATTTTGTTACTTTCTACTTTATTATACCTAAGTATAGATTTACAATTCCACTGGCAAGGTTTTTGGCAGCAGATAATGTTACTAACTTTGAAGCGGTTGACCTTTCGCTTTTTATTGCTTTTTACTTGGAAGAATAGTAAAGTGTATTGTATTGTTAACATTCAAGGGCAACTGGTAGGTTTTTACTTGGAAGAATAGTAAAGTGTATTGTATTGTTAACATTCAAGGGCAACTGGTAGGTTTTTAGTTGGAAGAATAGTAAAGTGTATTATATTGTTAACATTCAAGGGCAACTGGTAGGTTTTTAGTTGGAAGAATAGTAAAGTGTATTGTATTGTTAACATTCAAGGGCAACTGGTAGGTTTTTAGTTGGAAGAATAGTAAAGTGTATTGTATTGTTAACATTCAAGGGCAACTGGTAGGTTTTTACTTGGAAGAATAGTAAAGTGTATTGTATTGTTAACATTCAAGGGCAACTGGTAGGTTTTTAGTTGGAAGAATAGTAAAGTGTATTGTATTGTTAACATTCAAGGGCAACTGGTAGGTTTTTAGTTGGAAGAATAGTAAAGTGTATTGTATTGTTAACATTCAAGGGCAACTGGTAGGTTTTTACTTGGAAGAATAGTAAAGTGTATTGTATTGTTAACATTCAAGGGCAACTGGTAGGTTTTTACTTGGAAGAATAGTAAAGTGTATTGTATTGTTAACATTCAAGGGCAACTGGTAGGTTTTTAGTTGGAAGAATAGTAAAGTGTATTGTATTGTTAACATTCAAGGGCAACTGGTAGGTTTTTACTTGGAAGAATAGTAAAGTGTATTGTATTGTTAACATTCAAGGGCAACTGGTAGGTTTTTAGTTGGAAGAATAGTAAAGTGTATTGTATTGTTAACATTCAAGGGCAACTGGTAGGTTTTTAGTTGGAAGAATAGTAAAGTGTATTGTATTGTTAACATTCAAGGGCAACTGGTAGGTTTTTACTTGGAAGAATAGTAAAGTGTATTGTATTGTTAACATTCAAGGGCAACTGGTAGGTTTTTACTTGGAAGAATAGTAAAGTGTATTGTATTGTTAACATTCAAGGGCAACTGGTAGGTTTTTAGTTTCCAAATTTAAAATATAATAAAGAATAAAAACAAATTAGTATTAAAATAAAAAGTTTGCGAACAAACAAGCTGTAGATTCTTGATTTTGAAATATAGAATGCAGTCGGGCATCATGCATTTCATTTCTTTGACGGGATCAGCTAGAACCTGTTGATAAATCCCTCACGCCTCCCAGTTTTGAAATTCTCCTTTTTTTTATTAACATAAGATGCAGTTGAAGGCATGAGGAGTAGCTCGCCATGTTCTGGGTATAGCTGATAGCAACCATTCAAACTAGCTAACCTGATTCTAACAAAGGCGGTCGTGACAAGGGATTGCCACATACCAACAAGACATTTTGATATATCTACCATAATGTTATTCGTAGTATCTACCAATCTTATCGTACCTAGTGCCCACTATTATTTATTATATGCTCAAATCAAATCATTTTAGTTCGTAAGCTTAATAAACCATCAGGGATATAATTACTTATGTGAGTAAGGTGTGTATTCCATAAAGTACCTAAATAACTAGTCTATGGTCTTTAGTACCTGTTATGTCGACCGTGTCACATATTGAGCACACATAGCCCAAGAAGGTTTAAAAAAAAGAGGCAAAGTTCGAGTCGGAGTCGCGCACCGAGTGTTCCGTACATACTTAACTTTGCCTTTGGACTGTTGTCCCCATATACATCGACATAGGTCGCGGTCAGTTTACCAACAGCAAATTTTGATGTATCTACAAATTTACGGTTTGCGGTTTTTTCCCTTTACTTGTGCTATAATAAGACATTGCTTCTTGCCAAATTTCCTGATTCTAGGTCAATGGGAAGTACCTTATAGGTTTTGATTCCCTTGCGACTGTTATAATTTGCTTCATAAACTGCCGTATATTTTGATTGCGTTGACGTACACGTTTGTTTTTTTCACAGCTCCAAGGGATTGCAGACCTAAGTATTTGATATTAATTACAACTTGATACCTCCATACGTTCCTGAGAAAAAGCGTTTTGACAGACAGACAGACATACATACATACAGATAGACATACATACAGACAGACAGACATACAGACAGACGGACAAGGAAATGATCCTGTAAGGGTTCCTTTTTTTCGTTTTGATTAGCGGAACCCTAAAAAACACGGAGCAAACTAACGAGTGAAGCTTAGCATATGGCGGTTGTGTGCGTGAGTGGATAATTTGTGGTGTTTTGTGGTTGATACAGTTCATCACAAGAGACTGCAATATTTTTGATTTTTAACTAACAAGGTTGAGGTCTTGCTGCGATGTGGCAGCTGATCGGCATAGCGTGGTATATGTGTGTGCTTCGATTTGACGGTGTGGGTGGTCTCCGAATATCTGACGGACAGCTAAGCCAGTCTTCACAGAAAAACCTTGTAAGTTACTGATACATAAACTTTATATAAGAAATATTGTGTAACTACTGTAAGTATATTCGCTATCACTAGATTACAGTGGAGAGCCACAAGCAAGCTATTAAGAAAAAACGTTGGTATCATTACTTACCATCACAAAGTAAATAGACCGTAGCTTGAGCCTAAGAACCTAACCTGTGTTTTGGAATGCCAGAAACCAGTGGAACCTGTAAGTTGAATACCATCAGGCTTACCAACTCTTGCATCACATAATTGTCCAGGTGCAAGTAAGGAAACTAGTTCCAATCTGTGATTTGTGCAAGATTTCTAAGGTGCATACAGTGGCATACTTTTTACTTCGGTTACAAACCGGCAGATGCGGGCAGGTGTCTACTACCTGTTTCCAGTATAAATATCTGTCTACTGCTCAAATATATAAAAAACATGTTACTGGAATTACGCCACGTTGCTGTACGATAGCAGTGCCTTTTAGGTATGACTTCTTTAGTAATCATCATCATCATCATGTCAGCCTTTAGAAATCCACTGCTGAACATAGGCCTCCCGAAAAGAGCGCCATGACGAGCAATCTTGTGCTACCTCCATCCACCGACTTGCTCATTCTTTAGTAATACCAGAGTATAAATAATATACTTTGTACTTATCGGCAAAATGCTGGGTTCTCCATAAGACATAAATAAGACTCATAATTTGAATGATTAGAATTTTTAGGATCCTAATCCTAGTTTTTACTACCAAAAAATATACAGGTATTTAATTGCCGAAACGGATTTGTAACTTACGCTGCGGTAGTTCCTACATTGAACAAACCAAGCGTACTATAGCGGAAAGGGTCAAAGAACACATTGCAGGTGTAAAGAACCGCCAGATAAATAAGTCTGCAGTCGCTGAGCATTTGCTCGAATCGGGCCCTAATCACTGGATTGAACTCCACGACCCGAAGATCCTCTCCACGGAACGTCACTACTACTCCAGGATTGTACGTGAAGCGGTTGAAATTAAAAATATATCCTAATTTCAACCGGGAGGATGGTTTCAAGATGGCTGCGTCCTGGAATCCCGTGATAAGCAAGTGTTCGCATCGCGGTTTATGTCAGAAGAAATCTGCAGATGTCGTTAGTGTTGTGTCCCGTGACAATTCCGAACTTTTACAAAACCCAATACTGGTAGTTGGAGACAACGCTCGCCGTTCTCGACGCTGACACCCGCTACTTCAGTCTTCTCGTGACCACGATCAAAGCAACTTGATCAAAACATCGACGTAAATAAATATTAACTTTTCAGCGCAATTAAGTCCCGTTTAAATATATAATAACTATTTGAACCTAATAACGGCTTGCGAAAGTGCGCTTCATTGCAGGGTGGATGCTACTGTGATGATATTGTGGTAAGTTAGAAGATAAGAAGAATATTTTATGGGCATTTTTTTTTTTTCGGGGCATGGAATATTTTATGGGCATATTTTTTTTTGAGCCACAATTTATTTCTTTGGTATATTATCATTTAAAACAAATAATACACTTGTTGTAAATATAATTTAAAGTTTGGGTTTGGACTAGCATATAGGTATCGGCAATCTTCGTCAAGGCTTATCGCCAGCCATGACCTAAGGAGCCGAAACGTGGAAATATAAGGTCGATCAGCGGGCTATGGAGAGAACTATGCTTGGAGTTTCTTTGAAGGACAAGATTCGTATTGAAGATATCCGACGTAGAACCAAGGTAACCGACATAGCTCGTAGGATAAGCAAACTAAAGTAGCAGTGAGCTGGTCACATTCCCAGAAGAATCGATAACCGTTGTGGTAGACGATTTCTCGAGTGGAGACCACGTTTAGGCAAATGTAGTATAATACGCCCTGTGGCCAGGGCCCCGATTCTGTAAGCTATTGAACCGCGATAACGCAAGTCGATCGCTTGAATTTTTTTGAGAAATTTTCTTATTTACCACTTAAAAGTGCTGGAAGCGAAAGTTTTGCTAAATTTTCGCTTTTTGTTTTTTTATTTTCCATTTTTTTATTTTTTGAATATTTAAAAAAAAAACAATTGTAGCACTTTTAAGTGGTAAATAAGAAAATTTCTCAAAAAATTTCAAGCGATCGACTTGCGTTATCGCGTTTCAATAGCTTACAGAATCGGGGCCCAGGTGGCGTGACAACTTGCGAAAAGCGGCTGGATGAGGAGAGCTGAAGTCCAAGCTCAGTGGCGTGCACTAGGAGAGGCCTACGTCCAGCAGTGAACATATATAGGCTGATGATGATGTTGATAGGTACTTACGCTTTTCTTTCTGTTAGCATTTTTTTTTTATAGTTAAAAACCCCCTCAATCATAATCGGGTTCATAACGCACTTTTGTACGAAAGCCTCCAACATTTTGCTTGGTGCGACTCTACCGAGTTATTCTGTGGCTTCACTCAACAATAGGTACCTAAGCTACCTACCTTGCGTACTGCCTGCTTCTAAGCCTAGAACGTATAGTTCAAAAGTGAAGGTGACTGTAAATGCCACAGTCACAGTTAAAGCTTTAAGCTTCTGTACTTATGGTACAGCATTAATATAAATTGCATTTATTTAGTCATCTATCTTATAATAAAGCAATAGGAACGAAAAAGTAACAAAAAAAATGCCTTGCACGCACTGCCTTGCAGTGGAACGCGGTGCGTTTATTCTAGCGTTTATTTCACATTGTATTATATGCGTTTATTTCATATTTTATTATATGCGTTTATTTCATATTTTATTATATGCGCTCATTTCATTGCAATACGTGCACTTCTATGAAGTGTCATAGAAGTGCAAGTGTGTGAATATGCGTTATAAAAAGGCAAGGCAGTGCCTTATTCCGATGATTGGATGCCAAGCAATCGATAAAAAACTATTTGACGGCTGAACGAATTTTGAAGAAATGTAGTATAATATTGTACTTTGTAGGTTTGATCCTGGTCCTCCTGGTCCTCTGGACCTGGACCAAACCTACAACTGGTCTGGTGGTGGTTTGGCTTTTGGTCCTGGAATAAAACGTGTGGGCTACTTTTAAATGAAATGACCACGCGGGCAAAGCCGCGGGCACAGCTAGTATACTTATAATAATTTCTTAAGCAATAGGAACGAAAAAGTCTGTACAAAGTAGATAATTAAAAAATAAATGGTCTAGGGTACATAAAATAAGCTACTAAACAAGAATATAACATTTTAAACAATCGTGTCTATCTGTTTGTCTGTCTGTATGTTTGTTCGTGCATCACGTAAAAACTACTGGACCGATTGCGATGCGGCTTTCACTGTTGGATAGCTTTTGTTTTGACTTAAAAACTGGGGTTTATACTTTATATTTCAATCCGATGAGTAGAAGCCGAGCAATCGATTAAAATATTTTTGACGGCTGAAAGAATTTTGATCAAATGTTGGTATGTTGGTATTTTAGCTCCTGGAATAGCACTAAGAGTACTTTTAACCTAGAGAAATGACCACGCGTGCGAAGCCGCGGGCATCAGCTAGATTTATTACAGGTAATTAATTGATTCATGATTCTCTAAACAAACAAACAATAAGTACTTAGATCGTAAAGTAATACTGCCGAAGTTAATAAAAAAATACCTTACTTAATTCCAATTATTTAATTGGTTACTAGCTGCTCCCCGCAGCTTCTCCCGTGTACAAACTTTGCCAAACTCGTTCACCCACTGTCGCACAGAAAAAGAAAATGTCCTCACTCTCTTTCTTTATTTAGTTTTCCCGCCCGCGACTTCGTCCGCGCGAACTACTGTTTATCGCGAAAAAAAGCATCTTATGTTCTTGTAGGATATTAAAAACCAATGCAAAAGTAGCATCTTATGTATGTAGCATCACTACGTAGTATTATTAGGTATTCTGTGGCACCACTCTTGTTGTTTTTTGACATACTTGTTATTTCGTTTCCATGGCAACCGTTTCTTACAGCGAGTAATCAACATTTTTACAGTTTTTCCTGTTTTCCCGTGGAAAACTTACAATTTTCCGGAATAAAAAGTATCCTATGTTTTATTCTAGGGTATAAGCTATCTCCACTCCCAGTTTCATCGAAATCCGTCCAGTCGTTATCGCGTGAAAGCTCCCCAAACAAACAAACAAACAGACAACGTTTCACTTTTATATATTGGTAAGGATAAGGACTATCTGCGCGCCGCGATATCACCCGCGTAGATTATGACGATGGATGATGGTGATCATGAAAGTAGCCTATTTGTTAATCCAGTTTTATTTCATTCAAATCCGTTCAGCTGTTTGAGCGTGAAGGAGTAACAAACAAACATCTTTCTAAAGATAGATGGCGGTAATCGCTTTTAATGCATTTTATTACGTTTGTGTTTCGGACTGTCAGTTCTAATTTATGGAGTCCCGCATAGAGCATATGAACTTTTCCGCTCGATAAAAAGGAATTAATTTTTAAAACTCTAAGCTCTGATTGGCCTGTTTACATGGCTATGGGTACTTTTTTTTATAAAATTAGTGTGATAATATTTTAATTAAATCTTTAGTCATCATTACACTTCATTTAATCCACCTACGAAAAACCTCAAAGCACTATTGTGTGCGCGATGAAGAAGAAAGTGCGCGTGCGCCCGCGCAACTCGCCCAGGTCAAGGGCAACAAGCTCCTTGGGCTGCCTACGAAGCTCGAACAAAGCTCAATGTGAAGCTCGATGTGCAAGCTTAAGTTTCAATTGTAATTTTAATTTACATGCCTACATTACGAACGAACCTTGAAAATTTGTGAATTTAACAATTGCGCGTGGCCTGGTGGAGGCTTACCGGGTTTTATAAACATAGTGGGGTTTTTATACAGGTATAAGAAAAAAACTTTTTTTTATATTTATTATTTATATAAAAAACATTGTCCTTCTACTGAACGCGTTTGCTACCTACTCAAGCTCCATGTGTACATATAAAAACATATCATAAAAATATCGCGAAAATAACATTCCCATCTATAAAGCAATTCAAACCGTGCAAGATAAATGATTACGTGATTTTTTTCATCCATTCGTACTGTAATTTGGCTCACTATTTGAACGAAAACACACAACACTGTAATTTCACCGTCTACAGATGAAAAATCAGGTGAGTTCCGTTTTATAATTTTACTTTGGGGGAGAAATATAAATTTCTTTTTAAAATTTCACGTTTAGGGAATCATGAAGCTTTTGAAGGCTTAGGTTTCAGGGGCTTTAGATCTCGAAAAATCTTGTGGAACGTATACTCCTTCAGTCCTATTAAGGGTTAACCAAATCCTATCGTACTAATCAACAATAGAATTTAAACAAGTTAAATTATTATAAAAATATAAAAACCTGACTGCGAACAAAATGATTAAATAAGAGCAGACCGCCCGCAAAAATAATCACACTAATATTATAAAGGCCAAAGTTTGTATGTATGTAAGGGTGTGTGTGTGTGTGTATATTTGTTACATCTTCACGCTTAAACGGTTTAGATGAAATTTGGAATGGAGGTAGCTTATGCCCTGGATTAACACGTAGGCCACTTTTTATCCCGGAATAATTCACGGATCTAAGGAGCGCGCGTAAAGCCGGGCACAGCAATTTTTTTTATAAATGTAATGTTTCTGTTTTGTATTTTACTTTAATAGTTGCAATTACAACATTCGACTATAGTATTTACATTATTTTTTTAACCTGTTGTGTCCAACTGCTGGGCGAAGGTCTCCTTCCATGCGTCTCTATCATTATTCTGTGCCACGACGTCGCCTACCATCTGCAGGCTCCCATTGAGTAGTGACGTGCCCACCTCGCTAGATGCATACGAACCACATGTCCAGCCCAGTGCCTCTTCAACTTAGCACTCTTAAATCCAGCATCAGTGATGGCAGTTTTCGAACGCAGTGTTCCGGACTCGATCTATCCTTTTCATTCCGAGTAAGCTACGTTCTATGGCAGTATTTAAATTAACAAGAATAAACTAAAATTGAAAATTTTGTAAGAGGCTTAAAAGACAATTGCTACTGTTCAGTAATAAAAAAAAATTTTTATGAAAAGGTCTTTTGAAGACCTTCATTTTGATACCTCACGCGATAGGTTTTGGTCAGTTTATGTTCCATGTTAGTTTTCTTGACACTTCATATATCCTATAGCACTCTCGTGATCAAGATGAATCCAATGATACCTCATTCATCTAAATGCATCAAGCCGTTTAGGTTGTAGGACGCGCCACACCCCCCCTTTTACAAAACCTAAATAGTTACAAACCTACTAACAGTTTACAGTCGCTACCGATGAGAAGTGTCTGTTAAGTCACATAAATAAAACTGTAGTTATCATCGAAATGACGTATAACTGTGCAAATTTTCATAAGGTTGAGTAGATTTCTTTTTGCACAGCTGTGCACAGAATGCCAAGATTGCGAGGTCGTGCTGAACTTTGTCGTCGAATTCTCGCAGATTTCTATCTCGTTTGCAATTATCACTTTCACGGTGCAGGTAAATTACCATTTTACCGTAGCTTACTGTACTCTACAGTTATTAATCTTTCCCTGAGAAATTATCAAAGCCGTAGTGTTTCTTTGAATATGTTAGTAATAAAAATTAGGTTAACGATGGGGGACATATAACTATAATTCCTTAACTGACCCTTCAAACTAAAGTCGTTCTCACTCTATGAATAATTGTTCAATAAGTAGGTAGAGCAAAGATAAAGGAATAATTTAGTACTTTAACATATTTTCTACATCAGAATCAGTAATGAGTTCAACGGTTTTCCTATTTATAGATCCGACACCATCAGAATTTAAATTACAGCAACGTATCTCGCACGGACTTGTCACAACAAGTACAATAATTTGCCAACACGTGCGTTATAAAATGCAAAGCCACGCCTGGCGTATTTGCGAAGTTTTACCACAGATTACAGTTCGTATATTATAAGCTTTTTACTCTGTGCATGGTGGCAGGTTTCAATGAACTTGGAATTGTCCCTTCAAGAGATAGCACGTTGTGCTTATCTTACACTTGGTAAGTGAAATATTCAACTTAAGACAAAAACGTGGATCTGATAATGATTTGATTTTAACAAGGGTTGTTCTTGTGCTAATGTTAACTTTTACTATGAATAATGTACGTACCTAAGACAGAAGAAACAAGACATTTAAATGTTAGGGGTTAGGTATACGGAAATTACCCTCTTTATTTATTCATCACCATCATCATCATCGGCTCTCCTCATCCATTTTCTTCCGGCCGCTTTTCGCAGGTCGTCCTCCACCTTGCCACATGGCGTCCTACACTACATTTGCCTAAACGCGGTCTCCACTCGGTTATCGGTTTTTTCGGGAAAAGTGATCAACCCACTGCCACTTTATTACACAACTGCCCAAAAATAGGAGTGTAATGTTTTTAGGATTCATGTATGTTTGTATGTATGTTTGTTATATAGGGCAGCTCCACGTAAAGTGCTACCCTGCATTATACTTCCACTGAACTAGTGACCTCAATGCAGGACACGAGGCGCTGATGCAGCACGCGCTGCTCGGCGGCGCATGTCCCTGCCACTTCGGTACCTAGGATTGGGCCGCAAGTACATATTATTTTAGGTTAGTCTTAAAATGTAGTTGAAATATATTAATAAACCTAGATAGCACATTTGGGTTTCTTTGCATCCTCCGGCTGCGACCTCCGTTATTTATTTGTATGTATGTTTGCATGTATGTTTTTATGTAAGTTATGTTGCCATAACTTTTAAATGCCTGAACAGATTTAGACGTATGGGGTATCATTAGAATCCTTTCATCCCCCCGAGTAACATAGGCTATTCCTTTTTAAAAAAAAACAGTATTGCGGCAGTATGGCTCCATTTTCAAATGTGTAAAAAATATTTTTTCTTTGAATTTTACAATATCGGTATCAAATTGAAGGCCTTATAAGCAAGCACATTCCAACAGTATACAATTTATTGGCCTAAGTTCTTTTTTGGCAGGGCATACGTGTTTTAACCGACTTCAAAAAAGGAGGAGGTTCTCAATTCGACCCGTATGTTTATTTTTAATGTTCAATACTCCGTGATTTGTGAACCGATTTCGAAATATATTTTTTTGTTTGCAAGGATATTATTTCAGATGTTTCAGATTGGTCCCATATTTTTTTTATCAAAATCGGTTCCGTAGTTTTTTAACCAGTTCCAATAATAAGAAAAAATTGGTTCGAGCTTTCGCGAAGTACGAGCGTTTAAAGTCGGTTGTTCACGTTTTTGTCAAAATAACACAAATTAGATTCCATAGATGATGATATCTACGAGAGATAGGTGGCTAGAAATATCATGAAGTTATCTTCTTATACTGTATATATTTTCAAAGAGATTAAAGGGAGACTATCTATTGTTTGAGTTATTTATTTATGATAGTGGTTGTAAATGTTCATAGGTAATAAAATAATATGGACAGAAACCTATCCTTCCTTACCCGTGTCTGAATAATTTGAATAATTAAGACCAAACGCAATAAAGATCTGGGTAAATGGATCATGTAACCACCTAACTGTTACCGGCAGACCTCGATGTGTGTTCTGCGTAAATACCTACGTTATTGTTGTGAAAATACTTCCCGTTTGGTTTAGTTCGGTGTGGGAAAGTAACAAAAACTCTTTACAATGAAGCTAATTCAAAAAATGCTCTAGGATACTTAAATAAGCTACAGAACAATAATGAATCATTTTTTTAAATTGTGTTTTTCTGTTGTTTTGTTTGTTTTTCTGTTCGCGCATCACATAAAAACTATTGGACTGATTGCGATGCGATTTCAATGTTGTATAGCTTAGGTTTTAAGTTAAAATCTGATGTACTTTGCATCTTAATCTGATTAGAAGAAGCGGATAAAAAACAAAGCGATAGAAAACTTTTTCACGGCTGAATAAATTTCTTATATTTTACTTTGTAGGTACTTTTAGGACTGGAGTAACACATAGGTTACTTTTAACCCAGATAAATGACCACGCAGGCAAAGTCGCGCACAACTAGTCAGAAAGAGTATGAAATGAGAAATCTAATTTAGTAGAGTCTAATGATGACTAATCTAACCAAGTAATCAGGGCGAGCTGGTAACTTACTTTGCAATTAGATATACATATTTACATAATATGTGCATTCCACAGATTAGTAAGGCGATGGAAGAGCCTAAAAGAGGTCGCAGAAGACCAACGATATCCTGGAGGGGAACAATCAAACAGGACTTCACGAGAATGCGACTGCCTGCAGCCCTGCACCATAGAAACCAAGCTTACGGTTGATATTCAAGGAGACTCTGACAAGACGGTGATCACTACCGGTATTGAACCTTGCGATCACTGAGACATCCCTGACTATGTGCTTATTGTCCTCATGATGAAGGCAATCTCATTTTTAGTCTCAGTGTTGGGGCTTTGCTAAGTCAAGTTCCACTGGGGCTGCTTTTTGAAGAATAAATTCATCAAAAAGAAGCTTTTTTCCAAAAAGTTTTTTTTTATTTTTTTTTATTACGGACTAGGTAATCGTTTGACCACGATCTCACCTGATGGAAAGCGATGATGTGGTCGAAGGTATAGCACGCTTGCCTAGTAGATACCTGTTCACTCTTGACTTGAACACACCGGGGTTATAATTTACCGGAAACACTGACGAGGGCAGGGCATTCCACTCCTTTGCAGTTCTTATAATAAATGAAGAAGCGTAACGCTTCGTTCTTGTGCGAGGTATTTCAACCATGAAAGGGTGGCGCTTTGCTGATCGTCTAGTCGTACGGTGATGGAAAGGTGATGGGGGAATCAGGTTGTGCAGTTCTTGTGCACACTCTCCATAGTGCAATCTGTAGAATACCGCCAAGCTTGCTACTTCACGTCGATGCGCCAGACTTTAACTAGCATTTACTCAATGCGATTCCTGTCTCTATAACCGTGTAGACCTATTTTCGATTCACAGCAATTCTGTTCGCCCACTGTGGCATTAAAGTTTCCCATGATAACGTTGTAGTGGGCCCTTGTGCTATGTAGTGCCAAAGAAATGACATCAAACACATCTTCTACCTCATCATCCGCGTGTGCGGAGATCGGTGCGTAAACCTGTACGACATGAAGGCTATACCTTTCGGTCAGCTTAAGAATCAGGTACGCTACCCTGGTCGACACTGCATATTTGTACAACATTATCAATGAGGACTTTATTGACGAGGAACTCTACACCACTCTGAGACTGCTGATCGCCCTCTCGGATGTAGAATAGTACCCCGATGGCCCGATTCCAGGGTTATGGTGTCCTCCCCCTCTTTTCCTAGAATGTGTCACCTGATCTTCATAAGTTCCGTCTTGAGTTGCGTCATATACTCATCAAGCCTAATCTTTCGTCTCTTATACGTAGCCAGGGTCATTTGTTTTTGTTTGGGGTGGCCTAAGGTAGCCCAGGGAATCTTCACACCCCCTGCTCCGCCACTTCCTTGACCACCACCTCCGTCAGGACTAGCAGGGCGAACGGGAACTGGGGGCCATTTTTTTGTTTGTGCCGTTCATAAAGGAGGGGTTTGCCCATAATCGCCACGCTGGGCATGCGGGTTGGCAATCGCACGCAGCTGCCCGTCACCGGCCTCTGTCATTTGGCTACGCTTGTTTTTAGGATGGTTATACCGCCATCTGTTGGTCGCCAGAGCCTCGTTCGTTATTCAGCAGGATGACTGCGTGCAGGTGAGGTTGGCTTGGAGCAGTAAGAACATTTTTCTCTCCCATACATCCCCACAGAATATAGCAGCCTCAAAAGTATAGCAACATTAGAGCTCCTTTGCGGCAAATAAAGGTCATAAAAAAATAAAAATAAAGACAAGTGCGAGTTGAACTTGCGTGGAGCCATGCGATCGCGAGAGAGTATCAATCATCATGCGATTAATTTTAGTATCTCACATTTTTGAGAGATTCACCATGGCATTTTAAGACCATAGACTTCTTAAAGGTTTTTCTGTAATGTATAAGTAAATAACTACCTATTTTCTGTGTTTTTTTTTTTTAATTATCTTCGACTATTTCGATTTTGATAACTGCGCGGAATGATCAAATTTCAACTTTTTTCATAAATAGATTTCTTATATGTAAAAAAGGAACTAATTTAATATTATAAACAGTACCTCCAGATATTATTTATTTGAGACCCTCATTACTACGGCAAGCATTACCGGTTTACCGGTAAACTGGCAATGGTTCTTACCGGTTTATCTACGGTCTAAAATCACCGTACTTATTTGACAACGGAACCTAGTAAAGTAGTGTTTAATCATGTTTGCTTCCCTTTTTATTTTATTTACATTAAGTTATAAAATAGAGCCAGTTTCTAACTTTCAACAACTGCAGTCTTTGCAACAATAAACTTTAATGAAACAACGTGAAAATAGGATTTAATTATAACGTATTAATTAATTTAGGTAATTCTGTTGGCGAAATTACGTGTTTGTAATTACGCAAATTACAGTTCTAGACGTGAAATTACCGTGTACTTGTACTATTGTTTATACTGTGGTGCGGTCGTTGATCTACGTTTCGTGCAGTTTTATGAAAAACGGAATAAAAATGACGCTAACTTGAGACGAAAATTCCAATTACAAAGTTTTGGCGCGTTAAAAAGTCGGTGCTGTTATTTAAGTTTATTCTGTATCTGTACCGTTTTGGCACAGACTAAATAAAAGTACTCGGGTTTCGCTTGGTTTTTTGCCGAAATGTACCTACATGATACTTGTTTGAGTTTATGACTTTTATAAGCATAATACTTAAAACTAAATTGATGATTTCTTGGATTTACAAAGTAATTGTTTTTATTGAATATTGATATCATCATCATCAGCCTATACTTGTCCACTGCTGGACGTAGGCCTCTCCTAATGCACGCCACTGAGCTCGGTATTCAGCTCTCCTCCTCCATTTTCTGCCAGCCGCTTTTCGAAGGTCGGTACTCCACCTGGCCTTCTGCCAGCTGCTTTTCGAAGGTCGTCACTCCACCTGGCCACAGGGCGTCTTACACTACGTTTGCCTCAACGTGGTCTCCACTCGAGAACTCGGTTATCGGTTCTTCGGGAATTGTGAGCCCACTGCCACTTTAGCTTGCTTATCCTTTTAGCTATGTCGGTTACCTTGGTTCTCCGTCGGATATCTTCATTACGAATCTTGTCCTTCAGAGAAACTCCAAGCATAGATCTCAGCCTACCTCGCTGAGCGACCTTAAATTTGTGGAATAGTTTGAATTTCTCTAGGTTAAATGTACTCTCTGTGCTATTCCAGGACCTAAAATACCAATATAACATTTGATCAAAATTCCATCAGCCGTCAAAAATATTTTTATCGATTGCTCGGCTTCTACTCATCGGATTGAGATATAAAGTACCCAGTTTTTAAGTCAAAACATAAGCTATCCAACAGTGAAAACCGCATCGCTATCGGTCCAGTATATTTACGTGATGCGCGAACAAACAAACAGACAGACACGTATTTTTTAAATGTTATATTCTTGTTCAGTAGCTTATTTTATGTACCCTAGACCATTTCTTTTCTAATTATCTTCTTTGTACAGACTTTTTCGTTCCTATTGCTTAAGAAATTATTATAAGTATATAGTATACTTGATTTTCTAATTTGTTCGAGTCTTTACGCAAAACTGTACTATCAGTTAGGTTAGTTCTGTAGAGTTCCGTACGTCTGAATTAAAAAAGGATCACTAGTGTGTGTGTGTGTCTGTCTTTCCGTCTGTCACAGCCAATTTGCTGCGAATCTACTGGATCGATTCAGCTGAAATTTTTGTCTGTGACCCAATCACGGATTTGTAACGTATACAAATGAATTTTGAACATGGTGATCACAATTTAGGAGGAAAATAGAAAAAAGGTAACAGGAAAAATAGTATTCGGTACCGTGTGACATATCAAATGAAACGGCTTGCTAAGGGTTTCAAATATATTAAATAAACACAAACTACTTTTTACGAGCCTAAAATTTTGAAAAATACACCGTGGAATTATTAACGTACAGATTACAGGAAATCTTACAAGAAGTCTATAGTCTAAAAATACATGGTAAATCTCTCAATATTGTGATATAATATATTCGTACGGAACCCTCTCCACGCGAGTTCAAATCGCATTTATCCGGTTTTTACTAAGCTTGATGGATCAGGCTGCCCTGAACACTCTTTGACAGGTGACAAAGAACCGTCATAGAACGCACGTCCAATCTTTGAGGATTATTGGATCGCCAACACATCTGACGACTCCATTCCGAAGAATTCCTCCACGTATCGAAGGCATCCGCTTACATTTGAAACTCCTTACTCTACCAGTTCAGTAGGTAAGCTATACGTCCGTGACCCGCAAGTTAATGATGGCGGCGCGCAGCGAATTTCCTAAAAGCCATTTTTGCAGACTGTTAGCCTAGTTACAATAACTGTTTTGTTTAATTAGGTACTTACGTCTATAAAATGTTGTAATTACACGTTCTGCAAATGCAACTTTGTCTAGATTTGCGTAAACTATAATTATGAATAATGAATATATACTTAATCTAGTTATTGTTATTGAACCAATTTGGAGATGAGCGCGCAATTATATAGTGCTACGAAATCATTGCAATAAGTACTCATAAGTCGAGGTATTAGTAAGGTACATTCGGGTAATTACGAAAGGATTTTTGATGAGTTCATAGAGTGTTTGTGTTATCATCGATAAGTCAGTATTGATAGCAGTCGAGCGATCCTGTGCCACCTTCATCCACCGACTTCCTGCGATGGCTACAATGTCGTCGGTCCATCGTGTGGGGGGTCTCCCCACACTTCGCTTGCTTGTTCGTGGTCGCCATTCGAGAACCTTTATTCCCCAGCGGTTGTCGGTTCTGCGAACTATATGGCCTGCCCATTGCCACTTCAACTTGCAAACTCTGAGAGCTATGTCGGTAACCTTCGTTATTCTACGGATTTCCTCATTTCTGATTCTATCACGTAGTGAAACACCGAGCATAGCTCTCTATTGCACGCTGCGCAACTCTGAGCTTTTGTATGAGACCGTCTTATTCTCATTGGATTGAGATACCAAGTACATCAGCTTTTAAGTCAAACCCTAAGCTATTCAACAGTGAAAACCGCATCGCAATCGGTGCAGTAGTTTTTACAACAAATAAGCAAACAGACAAACAGATGCTATTTTTTTTAATGTTCTATCTATGTTCAGTAACATATTTTAAGTACCATACCCTAGGCTATTTTTTTTAACTGTTTTCATTGTCCAGACTTATTTAAGTTGCTGGTTTATTAGTATAAATAGATTAGGTAAGTATTTTGCAAAAATGTGAAATCTGATGCGAGCCTATATTGGACTGGACAGTACCTATAAATAAACAATATAATAGAACATACTTACATACTTACTTTAACATACAAGCCATTCCTCGGCACATTTCTCTAAAGAAACTTGAAACTTGCAACCTGCCATACAAGAAAGGCAAGCTTTTTTATGACCAGAAAGAACCTTTTGAGATGAGGAGAAATTATCTCGACTTCAACTTGTAAGTTCCACAAAGCCACAAGGCATTAATCTTAGTTACAAACACTAACACCTATATCTATAATATAGCAGTAAATAAAAAAGTCTGTACAAAAAAGACAATCGTAAGAAAATATGCCTCGATGACTTAAAACGAGCTAAAGAACTACAAAGTGACGTTTATAAAATTCGTGTCTGTCGGTCTGCAGGATTTTTTATCCCGCATCACGTAAAAACTACTGGACCGATTGCGATGCGGGTTTCACTGTTGGATAGCGTAAGGTTCGACTTAAAATCTAGTGTACTTCATATCTCAATCCGCGGCGGAGTGCTTGTTAGCGCCCGCCCCCAAGCCCGGTTCAAGCTGTAGAGGCCGATAAGGCCAACAGCATTAGTCATTCCTAAAATATCTCAATCCGAGTAGAAGCCGAAAAATATTAAACGGCCTAATGTGGATTACTTTTACTTATTTTAACCTAGAGAAATGACAACGCGTGCACAGCTAATTACAATAATAAACCAGTGTGCAGTGCCAAAACTATTCTGACTTGTCCTACGATAATAAAAATGGGTCCATGTAAAAAGGAGCTTATCAAAATGTGTTTTAAAGAACCTGACGCCAAGCATAACGTTATGTTAGTCCATATCTCAAAATGTATTAGTATTAGCAGAACGTCCGGTTTACTAATGTTATATTTATTAGCCAAATGTAGACAAATTATTCGCGATAAATAGGCTAGGTCAATGGTTCTCAAAGTATGGAACGCGACCCACTGGTGGGTCCTGAAAAGAGACGCCTACTTCGGGGAAGAGATGAAAAAGCTCGACACGATGAATTGGATTTGTAACCCATTTCAAAATTACCTACAAACTGTACAAATGTCAACAAAAGCCAATGCAGAACTCATAGATTTGACAGAAGATACGTCACTGAAATAAATTATAATTGAAAAAAACTAAAAAACACGCTTTAATACCATTAAACTGAACTAAAAAGTAAAATATAAATGTTAATATTATAATAAAGTGATTAACGATAAAATTAATGTCATTGTAAAAAAAGCGTGGGTGCTTTGTACCTGTGCAAAATTTTGAAATAATCTGACTATTTAAAGTGGATAAAATCTAGTTCAAATATTCCGTTACATACATATATACAGGTGGAGCTAATAAAAGCGTGTTAAAATAGTTTCAATCGCAAGCAGTTAATGAAATTCTGGCTCTCAGTTGCTAATAACTATGTTTGCCTGTCTGATGAAGCTACGAAAGTCCTCCTTCCTTTCAGTACCTCATACCTCTGTGAGGCGGGTTTTTCGACTATGGTTAATATTTAAACTAAACACCGATATAAATTGAACAAATCAAACTCATTGCGATTAATTTGTTTGTCATGAGATCCCTGTAGAAATTGCAAACAAATGCATCCTTCTCATTGAAAAATAGCAATCCTTGTTATTTCTTGTTTGAAAAGTCCTTCATACATATAGTTATTCCCTCTTTTCCTTCATGAAAACAAAGAAGTGAGTTCCGAATTTTGTAATCTTGCTAGGTGAGTCGCAACCCAGTCAACTTTGGGAACCACTGGGTTAGGTAGTAAGTATTGCGATAAGCAACGGCCTAGCGACGGCCCAAATTAGCTTGTCACCAATTTCAGCCATAACTAACGAATACCTCTCCTTACTGCTAACTAGGATTCCTTTTAAAAACAGCTTATCCTTAGAGTTTCCACCTCAGGTATTCCACGCTCGTACTACCTGTTTTTCCTGCACAGTTTCTAATGTCTTTAGCGTAAGTACGGCACGGGAGTAGTTTCTACCGACCTAGAATGTTGATGGAGAACGCGCGCCAATTCCCGACGTTAATTACCGTTTGTATGGCCCATCGTTAAATCAATTTCGAACGCTTTACAAAGTTGTTAGAAAATGGGCTAAATGGTAGTTCCTCATTAAAGTTATTTTCCAACCATCTTTGTGTAAATATGATATCTACTCGTGTAATAATAATTTCGTGTACATTAAAAGCAAAATGTATGGTGTCACCACCGCCTAAATATTCTCTCTCTCTAATATAATATCTCGTAGGTACCATAACTGTGGTACCATAGCACGGTAATGTTATACCATAGTCAATAGTCTAAATAGTCGTACTTTTCATGTATAGTTTATTTTATATTATTGTAGCCTTGACTTTCCGATAGTAGGTAGGTAGGTCACAATTTATTTATCCATTTACGTGTTAAGATCGATTGACATTCTTGTTATATTTTTTCCTTTTTTCGGCCCATACTCTAAAAAAATAAATACTCTAAAAAATAAATACTCTAAAAACACCCCTTTTCCACTAACACCACTTTACCTGACTGTCTACCATTTATAAAAAATAGGACCTAGATGATGCTTCTTCAAAACAGTACTGAAAGAATCCGATTACTATATCATAATATTTATCCATGAAGTTACCCACACCAGTGACCACGAGAAACTCTAGGAGTCCAGGTTTTATGCGGTTTAAACGTCAAGATCCTTCAAGCGATTGTATAAAAATTCCAACTATAACTGACAAATAAATACACCAACAGAAGACAGCAATTGAAGATTACGCTAATTGGATTCCATTTCCTGTCGCCATCTGCAATTGAATTGTTTTTCTTCCTTCACTTTTCCGTTCTTTTGTTTCCTTCCGTACCAAGAACGTTTTTCTTCAGTACTACATACATACATACCTTATAATCGAGAAGGTAAAAACCTTCTTGTCTTATAATTAAGTTGTAGGAAATTTTCCGGTATGAATTTGGCATGCCCAAAAGGCCTTCGAATTAACAATCCATGGCAAATATATAGGAAATGACACGCAAAACACTGAGGTATTCTCGCAAGTACTCGTACCTAACCAGAAATTGACTAACTAATGCTGGTAGCCTTGACTTTCCAACGTAAGTTAATTTAACACATAATCGAATTAAGTAAACAGATAATTGTCATTTACATAAGTGAGCACCTGAATTAATACGAGTTATTCAAATTAGCCTATTTTTACATGACTGCCCAAAAAAGGAGTGTAATGTTTTAAGGGTTAATATATGTATATATATTTGCGAGTTTCTTTATTCCACCATAACTTTCAAATGCCTGAACAGATTTGGATGTATCGTTAGAATCCCTACATCATCCCGAGTAATATAAAAATGCAATTTTTTATTTTTTCTTAAACTATATTGCCTCGGTATGGCGCCAAATTCAAATGAGAAAAAAACTTCTATTCTAATAACTTCTAATCTAAGGCCTTGATGAGCACATTCCAACAATATATAATTTATTGGCATACGTTATTTTTGCCAGGTTTTGGTGATCTTTATTTTTTTTTAATTTGTGGCGAGTTTTAAAAGATGTGCGCGATTTATTATTTTTCATTAATCATAACAGAAAAGAAAAATAAGTGAGTGTGTCGAAATTGGCGTGACACATGCGTGACCAGGAAACACAGAATTGAAGGGCATTTGACACCATTTACCGGCACTGCACCATTAATGGACGCTCACAGGTTAAGGTTAATAGTTTAGTTAAGTTAAATAAAAGCTGAAGGAAAAGAAGATATGGGCAGGATTTAATTCGGTCAAACCTGGCAGGCTCATAATGGATGACTTCCTTTTGTCCTATCAAGTTAGAAATGTTGTACACAAGTCATGAAATCACGCAGATTAGAAGTAAAAGGCAGACGCTACGCGCGGAACACGAAAGTGAGGCCAAAAAATCAAACAGAAAAATTGAAAAGCTACATACATTTTGAGTCCGTGGTGCGTCCCTGTTTGAAATACGTAACCTGTCACAGCATATTTTAATTAAAACAGATTGCTTCGCAATGACTCGAAATAGTACCTATTGCTTTTCCATTTTTGTATTTGCTTCATTGACCCACTTTCGGGTCCCGCGCGTGACATCTGTCTGTTTCTTCTAATCTGAGATAAAACAATGGACTAAAGGACCTGATGACTGATGATCTATGCAGTTGTCTATGCTGATGATGCAGTTAGGAAGGGCAGTGACATTTAATCTCCTCGTCATTAAGGTGGAACGTTTCGCTCAAATTCAATTTTTCTTGCGTTATTTGCTCTATTACTCATCGTTGGTCGGTTCATTATTTGTGTCAAGAAATTACGGTTAAAATGTTCACCTAGATAATATTGGTTTAACTGCAAATGTCAATAAGCTGATTTTCATCATGGTTTTCGGTTTATTGGCAAATGTACTTAAACTATCATTCACCTTGTTTTTTTGGTTGGTGTAATTTCTTGATACAACCTATTTATTGCCGCAAAATAAGTTTTCATGAACCCACGATCAGTAATAGTGCTGTAATTGTCAAAAAACTTGAATTTGAATTTGGCGCTCTGAGCGAAACGTTGCACCTTAAAGTTCTAGACTAACTTTGCCCAGCTAAGCGACCTCCTTTGTGGCGGCTTTAGGAGGCCTGCACATGCAAAATCATAAAGCATTTTTATTGCAAGGTATACGTAGGATGTACAGAAGACCTTGAACCATCACGCTATGACCGTAGGTAGTCAGTGATGGCCGTAATTAATTGAACATGTCAAGGTCAAAACGGTGTTCGTTGACTTCTCAAAGGTCGAGATCCACCTACCTGATACACAGATGAAATTGTCATAGTGGGTAGATTAGATTGGAAGAGAATTTAGAAATAAAAAAAATATTTGAGTATATGAAAGTAATTTGAAATATCACTACCGGCTATGACTCACGTGTACATAGTCGAAAACATCGACCTAGGTATCGAGCGTATCCGACGCTCTTCTTCAGGAGTTAAGGTGCAACGCTTCGCTCAGCGCGGCAAATTCAATGCTTTTTCTGACAATTACAGCTCTATTATAGTAGGAACCAATCTTTATGGCGGGTGTGAAGCGCGCTGCGAGTGTGACTTCGCGCTGGTACAGTAAGGTTCGCAATTATTAGAGTATTTTTTTTACTACGTACTTGTAGAACATGCAAATAATAAGAAACACTTTATTACACCAGAATTATGGAACAAATATACAAGAATTCATTTTAAAAATAGGCAAAACGGGTGGTCTTATCGCTAAAAGCGATTCATTCCAGACAACTTTAGGTTGGACAGAAATTACGAATTAAAAAAGGACGGTGGTGCAAAACGATACAATAAATCATGCAAAATATAAATGAATATGCCAACATACATATTTAATAAACTACATAAACCATACTTACTTACATGTCGCATGCAAATAATGTAATGATTGAAAAAATATATGTGTTAAGTACATACAAATAATGAAATGATAAAAAAATGTTATACCTATAGCTATGTTTCTAGTAGCTAAATTAGCGTCGACACTTAAAGCTTTTTAACCTATTCATTATTTTTTAACCAATCATGAAATTATGTTACCATACGTCAACACAATAATATTAATATCGGAATATATGCTGATATCGTGTTGGTGGATTGTACTGGTTGGTAACAAAAACAACTTCAAAATAACTAACTAGACTGTACTTGAACAGAATCGCATGCATGTGTGCAGCGTACGGATGTAGCGTGCACACAAGCACAAACCCGGCGGGCGCGCGCGGGATGCGGTGGGCTAGCGGGAGGGTGTGCCCCGGCCTCTCACCTCTCCAAAGCCCGCTTACACCTAAAATTTGCTATTGCGCAGCGCCTTGCGCCTAATTTCTCAGCCGCCATAAAGATTGGTTCCTACTCTACTCATCGTGGGTTCATGAAAACTTATTTTGCGGCAATAAATAGGTTGCATCATGAAATTCCACCAAACAAAAAATCAAGAAAAGTAGTATAAGTAGTAATCAAGCGTTTGTCTTAAGAGTTATTTAGAACATAACTCGATCGTCAGTACGTATTCTTTCGTCCGTTGCGTTTATATATTGGTGTGTAAACCACACCAATATATAAACGTGAAAACGTTTATTACCTTGTGGGGAGTTCTAACGCGATAAAAGCTGGAGCTGGACGGATTTTGATGAAATTTGTAATGAAGATAGCGCATACTTTGGAATAAAACATAGGATACTTTTTATCCCGGAAAATGGTAAGTTTCTATTCCACGGGAAAACTGTAAAATTTTGATTACTCGCTGTAAAGAACGGTTGCCATGGAAACGAAATGACAGGTCTGTCAATAAACATCAAGCGCGTTGTTGCTATAGGTACCTACTTTTGCATTGGTTTTTAATATTTAGAAGAACATATTATGATGCTTTTTTTCGCTATAAACTGTATTCCGTGCGGACGAATGCTTCACTCGTTTGTTTGGCGTTGCAAACTCCGTCTTTTTTAAAATCTTCTGGCTATTGGAACTGTCTTTCGTTCGCGCTTCTACCTAGATTTTGAGACTGGACAAAAAGGAAGATATTAGGACTAGACAATGTAGGACTAGACATTTTGGGACTGTGGACCTTTTGGTAAGTTGTCCTTTTGATGCCGGACATGACTGAACATAGGACATGACGCATAGACATATATATATTCTATGACATGACGTTATAAAACACTAGACATTATCAGCCTGAACAATTCGACACAAATATACTTTTCGACGAACGATAGGTACCTAGTAAATAATCTATGATTGTTTTATCTGTACCTACCGGATTACTTTAACAACCGTATTTCTCGTTCACGGTTCTGTTTATTTTGTCGGTTCGCCACTATCTCTGTCTTTGAACAATATCACAATGTAGTCTTTGTGTTGTAATTGACCACAGTTGCTTTATGATTCTCTATGGTCATGCCGTATTTATGCACAAAACGTGCAGAAAGGAGATCTGTCCGACATCTACAATTATTTCATCGTAGCTTTGTCTCAAGCTGATAGCGACCGCGCTCGCTTTCGCTGTGACTGGATTCAGGCCTGGAGCTGTGCCTGGGCTTGTACTATTATTTATTCTGTGGCCTGGGGTATATATATAATAAAGCATTAAGTTACGAAAAGTCTGTATAGAATAATAAAAAAAAACGAGCCAGCATTTATAGTAGTCGCATATATGATATGTAATATCTCACCTAACATACTCTAGCACCGCGTGCGCTCATTGGTCAACTGTGATTGAACTGTGAATCACCAACTACTTCATCTGACCTATCTGATCTTACTTTTCGTCAGAAAATCGTATGTCTTGATAGATCAGCCGGAACCGTTCGGCTGATAGTCTGAAGTCTGAAGTACCTGAGTTGTATTCCCAACCGAAGTGTTTACTTTGAGCTAAAATAATAAATGTGATGGCTTCTACAGCACCGCGCGAATTAAGTAACTTACTCCTGGTTTAATTTAAAAAATTACTTTATTCAAACGAACAGTGGAAACATAGCCTTAGCAAATAATAATTAAATCTATTTTACAAAATTTGGATCTTATATACTAGTTTAATGTTAATGTCATCATTTCACCACCAGTCCACATGTCCTACTTAATCAGTGCTGATCTTGTGGTGTGGTATTGTTGACAAAGCTGATTTGGGCGTATTGCGGTTTCTTAACTCACGCGCTCATTGGTCAAATCAAATAGCGCGCGCTTCCCCGGCTACCTGTTACAATTCCAGTTACACTTTATCTAACACTTTTCACGAAATCACTCCCATAGATTGCAGGAAAGCGAGCACCTCAAAAATTAGTTTAGGCAACTTCAAATAAGCTACTGAACAAATAAACAAATTATGATTTTTAAAATGATGTCTAGCGTTGGTAGCCTAACGGTTCTATAGTGCAACTTAGAATCCAACGATACCGGGTTCAATCCTAGGCTCCGCACCACAGATTACCCCCTATCTCTGCTCCGCACCAATGACTTTTCTAAGTTATGTGCGGTTTTCCATCGCTCCGTGCTTCGGAGGGCACGTTATGGTCGGTCCCGGCTATTATTGCAAAATGATGTCTGTCACGCATCACGTAAAAATTGTTGGACCGATTGAAACGCGGTTTTCACTGTTAGATAGCTTAAAGACTGGTGTAGGTACTTTGTATCTCAATCCGATGAATATAAGCCGATTAACCGATAAAAACTATTTGACTACAGATTAATTGTTGTTGTTGTTGTTGTTGTTGCATTGTTTGAGTAAAGCACTATACAAGCCTTGGTCCGCAATAACCGTCCTGCTGCTATGATGGCCTCAAGCTTGCTTAGCTACGTTCTAGGCCTTCAAGCTTGGTCATCATTGCAGCCCTTGCTGTCCGCGCTATAAGACGCTTCATTCCAACTTGGGCCTCAAGGACTGCAATGCTGACAGCGCTGTGATGGCATGGAACAGCGCTACGCTGCGCTCTCGGCCATCATCATCGCTGCCACCAACGCAGTCATTACAGACGGCAGTAATTTACTATTACTACCCTTTCTGTCACTACAGTCCGCGCGGACGACGATGCAGCCAAAAGCTGGTTCCCTATATAATTCAGCCCCCAACGAAAAATAGAGATGTTATAGATTTGAGCTTTGATTTGAGATTGAAGCTTTAGTTTGTTTAGGTATGTGTCTGTCTATGACATTGTACCTGCCAAACGGATGGACCGATCACGATACGGTTAAAAAAAAATTTTTAGTTTGAGAGGTTATTAGCTGTTTTTAAGTCCTAAGACCTTCACTCCTGGTGAAGGGATCTCGGTTACTATTGCAGTTAAAGACTTATTTAAGTCATACTATATACATACTGATTTGTTACATACATAATTTAAGTCATACTATATACTCGTACATACTGGTTTGTTACACATAATTAAGTTATTTATGTATGAATTTGTGCTCATCAACGATATTCTATTCACACGAAAGTGTCAAAAAGTTTTTGCTCTTAAAACTGTTTTTAGCCACTATTTGCGGCCACACGCTGGAGAGGGTTGTCTCCGATTTGTGAGCTACCCTGAAAGTTTCAGCCGGATAGCTAATCGGGAAGTGCTCGAAATTTGAGTTGCAAGATTCCACCCGGAACGACAGACAGACAAGAAAGTGAATTAATAAAAACGGGGTAATATGATTAATTCCGATAGCATTCTTAGTACCACATCTTATTTATGTGTTACAAGACCTAAACTATTACTAAGTTTCATCAAAATCCGTTCAGCGCTGATTAGTAGTTAACAAACATAAAATGATACTACACACACACACGAAATTTTGCACTATAATCATTAGCTTAGTGTTATCATAGAAATCTCCAACCATGCCGTCTTATTATTGCTTGCAGTCTTGAATCCAGACTTCCAGACGGAATCAAGCAGCATGTAGATTAAATAACTAGCTTAAAAGCTAAAAAAACACGCCTGCCCTGCCAAAAATGAATTTATGCCAATAATATAAATTGTAATGTGCTTATCGAGGCCTTTAATTTGATACTCATATTGTAAAAATCGAGAAAAATAATATTTTTTTGCTATTGGAAATGGAGCCATACTGCCGAGATACTGAATTTAAAAAAAAATGTCTTATTTGACTCGGGGGAATGTAAGGATTCTAAAGATACTGGCATTTCAAAGTTATGGTAGAATAAAGAAACTCACATACAAACATACATGAATGCTAAAAACATAACACTCCTTTTTTTGGGCAGTCGTGTAAAAAAACTTATCTAAAACCACTGTTTTTTAGAGTTCATTGTCATCGAGTTGTGAGCTACCCTGAAAGTTTCAGCCAGATAGCTAACCGAAAAGTCCTTGAAATTCGAGAAGATTCCAGGACAGATATACATAGATACATACAACTGAAGTTAGATAAAAGCTTTTAATAACGTGGTAATAAAATGTGACCATCTGATTAGCACTACATCACTAGTTCCGCTTTTAACTACAAACTCGGTTGGTCTCGTGGCTAGAGATCCTAGGTACGAATTCGAACGGTTGCGGGTTCGAATCCTGCAAGGTGCAATCATTTCTGTGATGAGCAGAAATGTTTGTTTCCGAGTCGTGGATGTAATATTCTTATCTATGTATGTTTATCCGTTATCTAGTGCCCATAGCACAGGGTATCCTAGTTTGGGGCTAGATAATTGGTGTGGAAATGTCCCGAATATATAAAAAAACTTAGTTATCTACGGAAAAATATGTCTAGGCTGTTACAATGTACGGTGTTTCCAATTTACAAGCAAATACAAAAGAACCGAAACCAAAAGAAAAAGTGCCAGACATTGTCGACAGTAAGAACAAAACAAAAAATTGCATGGGTAGCTGACATTGTTATAAAGAACCAAAAGTAGCTTTACGCACGCAAAATATAAAAATTAAATTAGAAATAAAATGGTCCCACTAAAAAGGAAGCTAGCCTGAAAATGTCACATCTCTATCACTTCTGGTTTAGGCTGTGCGTCGACTGACAGTTTTCATCAATTGTACTAAACCGATAAATAAACAAAAACATGGGAAAACAACACTATCAAATAAAAATAAATAAGAGATCAAAACCAGACTGATATAGTAGATAGTAGATACTATAGGTACCTATGAATTCAACCATTCGAAGATGACAATTAATTATTAATTTGACTCGCCCCGGCTTCGCACGGGTAGCGCTCACACCGCGGCATTTCTTAATTTAAGCATTTTAAAAACAGACAAAAGACTAACTTCTAAAAAAACCAGTAAGTGTAATTCAAAATCTTAAGCAGCAACGACCGTGGTCCTTGTTGACCATAGACGACTGCATTATTACTCACGTAAGTACTTGACAGACTTGTTATTATTTCGTTTCCACGACATTTCTTTCCGTTCCTCACAGTAATCGATATATTTGCAAATTTGTAATACCCCATCCGTTAATTAGAAATTCTGATATCGTGATCCGATGGGAAGTATCCCCTTGGGTTAAATTATTGCTATTTACATAGGGATTTCTAAATTTTTGAAAAATAAAATGCTGTCCATGTTACTCGCTGATAATGTAGCTTTCTATAGGTGAAATAATTTTTAAGATCGCTTTGTTATTTTTTGAGGTGATCCAATACAAACAAACATATAAAAAACAAATCATTCCTCTTTGTAATATTAATGTAGATGTACGTTACCCTCTACGTTACTTACACTTTGTAATATTAATGTAGATGTACGTTACCCTCTACGTTACTTACACTTTGTAATATTAATGTAGATGTACGTTACCCTCTACGTTACTTGGTAATACACTTATTTGAGCACTTTCACCGCAGTGAAAACTTTACTCGTTTCACCACTTCTAATGGCCACTTGAATTTTATAACTCAACGTAATGTTTGAGTGATATTATTGCCTGTCATCTTGCCTTAGTAATAGTTTAAACTTAACAAAACAATGTTTATTTTTACACGATATTTTATTTTATTTTTATATAATTATTTATAATAATATATGAATACTATAGATACCTCTCTTTTTAATTCCAAATTCTGGAATTTGGGGTCGGCGAAAAATAAATTGTCCATACAAACGTAAAGGGTACCAAAATCATTTGTAATTGAACTAGCCCGCATCATATTATCCAATGTGAAGGTTCCTTTTTTACTCGACTGAGTGGAGGGGGTATTGTGTTTATCAGCCTATGTATGTATGTATGTATGTATGTATGTCTGTTCCTTTGTGGCACTATATAGACCAAACGCGTGGACCGAATTTGATGATTCTTACGTCAATCGAATTGTCTTAATCTTGCGATTGTCAATAAAGACATCACAATTCAATATGGCGACAACCAGACGTCATATTGAGTAAAAGAAAAAAAGTCGACGAACTATTTTAAGTGGTGCATCATTGAATGGGTATTTGAAAATCATCTTTAGGTTTCTCATATCATTTTTCATTTCGAGTGACCATTTAGGATGTATAAAGATTTAAAGTTGGTTAGCAACCATTATCAGTCGGGTTTTTTCTATGTGCGTAAATTTTCTTGTCCCGCAATTATTTTACTCGACATCATTTGGTATATTGAGCCTAGTTCCCCGCTTTAACTCTTTGAGTCTGCCGTGGAATATGACATCGGAGATCAGTTTCTCAGCAATGAACCTCTGCAAGGGCTGAAGCTCGTTCAACTGTAGCCCAACGGTTTTACCGTACGACTCCATCAATGGATCGGTGTTTGAGAGAGTGTTTTGGCTGTCGTCACCTTCTTTGTATGTCTCGGATTCGTCGTGAATATCCTCTCCGTCTACCAAGTGAATAATGCTTTTCTTCTTATTTGATAGAGGATTATACTCTTCAATATTCAAATAATCGACCTGAAAAAATAACTATAATTTGAATAGTTCGGACACAATAATAATAATAATACTACTTGACTTAACAATGGCTCAATAACTGAATGCGTAAAGCGTGCGTACGCGAACACAATAACTATACCACACACCCATACACCCATACCATATACCCATATTGTATTATTTTCGCCATACAGCCACAAAGAGGGTATTTAAAAAAAAAGCCTATGTTACTCTGGGGATGTAAGGATTCTAACGATACCCCATACGTCGAAATCTGTTCAGGCATTTAAAAGTTGTGGTGGAATACAGAAACTCATACATACATGAATGCTAAAAATATAACACTCCTTTCTTGGGCAGTCGTGTAAAAATAAATAAAAATAAGAAAATATGTAAAAGCAACATGGAGAATCGATTTAAAAAGCGTAAATGTTTTAAAAATGGCGGCCAAATGGAACAGACCAAGCGCAAAATTCAGTTTTACAGTCATCTAAACCGCCTCTACACAAATGTAAAATATAAAACCCGCAGTCCACGTTTAAAAAGCTACTAATTGACCGTACTAGTACTAGTAGCCAAATGGCGAAAACAGAACCCTGATTACTGATTATCTACTACGTTATTTTTTATAAGCTTTGATTACTTATCCATAACAAGACTGTAAACCTCTTTTAAGATTCCTTCACAATACTACTACTAGAACTACTAGTACTACTACGTAGTATAACTACGTACGTAGTACTACGTAGTATAACTACGTACGTAGTACTACGTAGTATAACTACGTACGTAGTACTACGTAGTATAACTACGTACGTAGTACTACGTAGTATAACTACGTACGTAGTACTACGTAGTACTACCTAGTAGTAACATAAATATATTTCTATTGTAGTTAATACTCACTTCTTCATATTCAACTTCATCGCCTATTTCTTCTTTCTCAACTCTTTCTTCTAGTTCACTTCTTTCTTTCTCTACGTCTCTTTCTTCTTGAAAGTCACCAGTTATAGTACGTTGGCTTGAAGCAGCTCCTTTATCCAAAAAGGTGTACATATTGTAATACCAAAGCACGGGCACGTGTTCTTCTCCTTTCATCCGAGCTTTGAGCACCTTTCAAAAGTAGAATTTAATTAGGTTTATTAACACATAAGTTATTTAATACTATTCAAACAATGGATATTAATGTTACAGTAAAAACCCGATTTCAATTAGTTCGCATTTTAACTAGTTACCTAATGCAATTTAACGCACCGTAAAAAGCAACCAGTAGGTTAATGTTTGCATGATCAAATGGCCATCAATAATTCATTATTTTCAATTACCTTACCTACTGCTTTGTCAAAAGAATTTTAACTCAGTAATAATTTAGAAAAACCGCATTTTGACAGTTAAAACCAGTTTTGACAGATATGATATGAGTAGCAATAAAAACTAAGTATAGATTTTTCGAAGGTGTTCAGTTTTTTCTTTTGTCAAAACGCGTTCTTTCGAAAAACAGGTTTTACTAACAGGTACAATTCGTCTGAGTACTTACTTTTACACGTTCCCGCTTATAGCATGCTCGCATGTTATCCAGCTTCTTTTTCAGATCGGACAACCGAGCGGCGGGCTCCACACGTCGATACGTTTTCAACAGTCGATCGTAAGCTCGCTGTCGGACCGCTCTGGTGTTGTACAACTCGTGTGCCTGATCCCATAGACAAGGTAGATCTCTATACTGTTCAAGAAGTTCTCTATATATATTTTTGAAACCAGCACTCGGCGTTTTGTATGATAAACGGCGCTGCATGGTTCTTCCGACCGAATCTGGCGATGTACTAACATATAGCAGGGCGTGGATTGTAGCCGACCACGTCAAGGTCGGCCGCATAGCGTTTATCTCTTTTTAGCGCATGCTTTTAGACAGAGACAAAAATAGCGGCGGAATGACGCGGGCCGGGCGGTTGGTTATTAACTAACTTCACGATGTTGTTGTGTTGGATTGATTGCGTTGTGTTACTAGTATTATTACTTATTCTGTGGTTGTGTTGTGATCGCTTCCTTACATCACATAGGTGTATAACAATATGTACCATAGTCGAGTAAATCAGCACAGTAGGTACTTACTAGTTTATGCAACATTTATCTACCTATAGAAAAAACCATTAACGCAGAGTTACGTTGAGGACCATTCCAAGCTTGCGGAGTTTGGTCTGCACATTTAGCAATACCTAACTAATATTTTAGTGCTTATCAGAACACTGATTATAACGTGTAGTGTAGGCAATTAGGTACTTGGCCTAATTTATACATTTCTATCAATTCCATTGGCTCTCATCGTCGTTGTTTTTATTGTTTGGCTCCGCACGACTAGTGCATTAAGCCAGTGTCAAGTAAAGAGATGTAACAAGTAGTAAGTTTTTCAACATATACCTAAACAAAATATCGAGTCCCAGTGATCAGGTAGGTAGTCAAAGTCTAGTCAAGTCACGATTCAGTAAAATGGTGGAAAGAAAAGGAAATGGCACGTTTTTCCGCGTTTGTATTTTAGGTATGTCCGCACTCGTGCACGCTAACGAACGCCTAATGGTTAATTTTCCACCAATATTACAACACTCGAAGAAACACAACTTTGATATAAAAATTCAATGCAAAAGAATCGTCTCCACTTCGTTTCCCGCCTAAAGTACCATCATAATCATCATTTATTTATTTTAAAAATAATATCAACTCTAATGCGCGGCATTTTAATTGCAATTTAGCATGCACGCGATAATTAAAATTTGATTGCAACTGATCGCATTGACTTATGTGGTGGCACAGCACAGGTAGGTAAGCTTGCGGTTTCATCGGCTGTAGAACATCGCCATAGAATAACTAATAATTTTACATCGCATTATGTGCTTAGTGTCCCTCCCATTGCCATTGCCACTTCAGCCGACAAATTCCGGCTCTGCAGCCCGATTTCATAACTTGGCTTCAATCGAATTCTCAGTATCGCAGCCACTAATGCCTTGCGATAGAGTCGAATTTGCTATGAAAAAAGTGATAATCCGATTGTAGCCAAGTTATGGAATTGCTGTGCACGTGACTAAATATCTACGTAGGTAGGTACTAAACACGATCAACTTGATGCTTAGCAAAGCCAAGCAAGTGCCTTAACAAGATTATATGGCCTGCAGGGAGTTTTATAGTATTCTAGCAATCTAGTGCCTACATAGGTATCTACTAGATATTAGACTTAGCGCTATTTACGGGAAACTGGACAAATTATCTTCGGTCATATTTTTAATAGTAGATAGACTCCGGTCCAGCGTTACTTTCCGGAAATCCCTCTACACTAATATTATAAAGAGGAAAGATTTGATTCTTTGTTTGTTTGAAATGGATAAACTCAAAAAATACTGAACAGATTTTAAAAATTCTTTCACCTACGGAAAGCTACATCATCAGCGAGTTTTTTTTTTTAAACAGAAGTCCCTACGAAAATTGCAATAATGTAACCCAAGGTATCAAAAATACAGAACGGAGTCAAGTACGTGAATAATAATGCAGTTATCTATGGTCAAAAAGCTCTGCAGTTTGAATTAAGATTACGAGCGGTTTTTTTTTAGATGTTACAACGGGTATGAAAATGCTAAACTGTTTTAGATGAAATACCTCTATAATTTTAAACTTTACATATCTTCATGCTTAATTTATATTACCTATGCACTAATCTTGTACATTTCTATGGGGGACTTCTCATCACTTCTTTTTTTTCTTTCTTCTAGTACACAGCTCACGCTTCTCCAGGAGAAAGGGCTCATGTTTTTGTGAAAAATTAATCAGAGTAAACAAAAACTAAATTATTATTGTTATTATTCTCAGAACTGACCGAGAAGAGGTACTATTATTAATTCTGTGCTAGAAGACACATACAATTGCATTGATATCATTACAAGTTCTTCATCTGACAATCTCTTAAAACCAACCAATCTACCAACTAAATTACAGCGAAACGTATGCACATCAACAAAGTATGTAAAAACTGGTTCCCTTTGTCGTTGACATTGCCATACGCCGCCAACTATTATTTATTCTGCGACGCGGCGCACGCGCATCCTATGCGTCAACTAATGGCCGCGATAACATTGTACTGCGGAAGTGGAGCATAAACTTAAAACATTCGCATGCCGTACAATATACAATACTATACTTACTCATAAAGTAGTACTAGTTGATGCCCGCGGCTTTGCACGCGTGGTCATTTCTCTAGGTTAAAAAAAAAAGACTTAAAAGTACTCTCTCTATTCCAGGACCTAAAATACCAATATACCTAAAAGATCAAAATTCCTTCAGCCGTCAAAATTTTTTTTATCGGTTGCTCGGCTTCTACTCATCGGATTGAGATACCAAGTACCCCAGTTTTTAAATCAAACCCTAAGCTATCCAACAGTGAAAACTGCATCGCAATCGGTCCAATACTTTTTACATGATGCGCGAACATACAGACAAACGGACAAACAGACACGATTTTTTAAAATGTTATATTCTTGTTCAGTAGCTTATTTTAAGTAGAATGACCCTAGACCTATTACAGACAGAGATTCTATGTACAGACTTTTTCTTACTTATTGCTTTGTTATAAGTATAGATACTCGTATAGCATAAATGTGTCCATGTACTGTATGTACTACCAATAACGAATTAGTTCACTTGTAACTTTTAAACTTTCGCGATTCGAACACATAGTTAAATATTTAAACGGGACTTAATCGCGCTGAAAACTTAATATTTATTTACCTCGACGTTTCGATCAAGTTGTATTGATCGTGGTCACGAGAAGACTGAAGTAGCGGGTGGCAGCGTCAGAAGGGCGAGCGTTGTCTCCAACTACCCGCATTTGGTTTTGTAAAAATTCAGAATTGTCACGACACACGACACTAACGACATCTGCAGATATCTTCTGACATAAACCGCGACGCGAACACTTGCTTATCATGGGATTCCAGGACGCAGCCAACTTGAAACCATCCTCTCGGTTGAAATTGGGATCAACAGACAGCGGAACAATTCTTGGCCATCTAAAGTCGATCCATGGCAACATCAAGTTTACCTATGAACTGGAGGTGGAGGCCCGCTGACACCCGCTACTTCAGTCTTCTCGTGACCACGATCAATGCAACTTGATCGAAACGTCGAGGTAAATAAATATTAAGTTTTCAGCGCGACTATGAATTAGTTCACTGCTCTAAAGCGATAAGTGGTACTTGTACTATTATTAATTCTGTGGTAGTGGTCGACCGAAGTAAAGTACATACAAAGGACTATGTATGTACTGTGACGTGTGACCGAAGGGCAGCTCGTATTCCATCATTACGGTTCAAACATTATGGCGCTCTTTACTCCATAAATAGACTGAAGGTACTATTATTTATTCTGTGACTTAGGGGATATGGTTGAGTTTCACTAGATGGCGCTAATAACAATGTATGCATTTTTTTTGGAGACTCAAATTGATATCATGTTTGACTTAAAAATTTACATTTTATTTATCTATAGTTTTCATTGTCAAACTGATATTTAAACCATACACATTGTTCCAATCCTGACTCAAGCTCTGAACCCAAATTTAAAAGGAACGAATACGGTTTAAATATTAGATTTACAATTGAAATTTAACATGAAATATAATTATTACATAGTATTATAGCCACAATTTTTTTTTAAATTGCAACTGATTGCAATTTAAGGCCGATAATCTTGTAATTAGCGCCATAGTAGTGGCAATTATAAAGGGCGTCACAGACGACTAAGATACGATAATATTTGATGTTACGATATCTGCATATAAAATATTATAGCATCTTAGGGTTATCACACACGGTTAAGATACGATAATGATTGAAATTATTCATTCGCTCGCTGGCCGCACTAGGTGCCACACGTATTTCTTCACCGCTTTCTATATACAGGGTGATAAAATATGAGTAATACAGTTTCACTATTAGATTTATTAGATAGCTCATCAGACGACGATTCTGATTTCGAATTTGATATGCAAATTGATGAAAAAAAAAACAATGAGGATAATTTAAAAAAAAACAGGGTACATTAAATAAACTACTGTAAGTACAATAACATACTTTTTTTTTAAATCGTGTTTTTCTTTCTGTTAATCTGTCTGTACTTATGTTCCTGGAATAACACATAGGCACAGACATAGGTAACTTTTAACCTAGAGAAAAGCCATGGGCACAGCCAATTAAACCAATAACAAGCACTAATTAAAAATGTATATAACCCCCGACTTCCCACCCCCCATTATAGCTATGAATCATCTTGTTTACCCCAGCTTTCAAACATAAAAAAAACTACAGCTTAATCGGTCCATTTGTTGGGAAGCTACAATTTTCACCCCTCTTTTCTTTCTCACCTCCCCCCTCCCTCTCACCATATGTCTAAGAAACATCTTGATAATATCAGCTTTCAAACAGAAACAACCGCATCAAAATCGGTCTATTCGTTTGGGAGCTACGATGCCACACAAACACGCACACGCACACACACACACACATACACACACACACACACACACACACACACACACACACACACACACACACACACCCTCACACACAGTGATACACACCTTAGACTTATAACACCAGTCTCTTTGTTCAGGGGTTAAAAAAAACGTCACGAAAACAAAACAGAGCAACCTGTAGAGCATTTACGATATATTATGATAGTATATTAATATATATTTTGTATCTGTTACGATATATTTCGTACCTTAAGATGTCATCTTTTAATAAATTCCATATCGTTCGATATCTTAAGATACTGTAAGATGCAAATATATATTATCTTCGCCGTTTGTGATGGTTCATATAAATTGTATAGCGAGCAATATTTTATCTTAAGATAAAATATTATCGTATCTTAGCCGTCTGTGACGCGTTTAAGGCGGACCATCTACCGGGTTAAAATTCCATCGTAAACCGCACATATGAAAAACTAAAAAAAAAATATATACTTATAACTCAATAAAAACAATTAATTATTCATTTTTGTGAAACGAATTAAGTATCTACCTAGTTTTAAGATGCATTCGCTGTAAGTTACCTTATTTTTCGTGAATAAATTTAAAATGGAGATACCTTATATTATACCCTAGAATAAAACATAGAATTCTTTTTATTTTCCGCGGGAAAACTGGAGAATGTTGATTACTCACTGTAAAGAAAGGTTGCCATCACAGAATGGTATGTGGTTGCCATGTAGACGAAATAACAAGTCAGTCAAAACACATCAAGAGCATTGGTGCTATACCTACTTTTGCATTGGTTTTTAATATCCTGGAAGAACATAGCATGCTCTTTTTCGTGATAAACTGTAGTCCGCGCGGACGTAGCGGGCGGGAAAACTAATTTGAATGTTACTATGAGACATCGTATAATATATGATGGCCCATACACGACATCCACTTTTAAAATCCGTACATATACAATGAATTTGAGTCATAATAGTAGGACGAATATTTGTGTGGATTCATGGAGTCAAAAAATCGAGTTCAAATGGACTTTCTAAAAAATACCTAGCTACTGAATTAATTCTGATTACCGAAACCGGCCAAGTGTTACGAGTCGGACTCACGCACTGAGGATTCCATACAAACTTGGTAGGTATGTTAATAGTTCATCCATCACGGGAAATGAGAAGAAGAACATTTAAATTTAAAAAAAAAACACGCTTCATTATACTCGTAGAAAACTAAACTAAAAATAGAAAATAATTTTTTGCACCGCATCGGTCTTTGACAGGTTTGTAAAATTGTTTTGAATGAAATCTGACCGTTTAAAGTGGGTCAAAATAGCGTCCAAAGGAGTCGGTTACAAACGTACAAACATACAAGTGAAGCTAATATCAAGCGTATAGGTAATTAAAATATTATGTGTCTTGTTAACGGTTTCCGGATTTTTCCCTACTTGTGCTAAGACAGTGCTTCTTGCTAAATGATTCTAGGATATGGTCTGTGTTCTAGGTCAACGGGAAGTACCCTATGGATTTTGATTCCCTTGCGAGAGTCAAAAAATATCGAAATACTCGGCATAAACGGCCGTATCTTTTGATTGCGTTGACTTAGAAGTTCTATTTTTTCAGAGCTCCAAGGGATTGCAGACCTATTTGATATTAATTTGAACTTGATACCACCACGCGTTCTTGAGAATAAAAGGGTATTGACAGACAGACGGATGTAACGGACAACAAAGTGATCCTATAATGGTTCCATTTTTCCTTTTGAGCTACGGACCCCTAAAAGTTTACCTCAATGGACGTCTTCCCTTTCAAATAATTAAAATAATCATCCACATCGGTTTATAAATCTAGATGAGAAGAGATAACATGAAAACAACAAAAAAAACAGTCAACTTATCGCCTCTTTATAAGTTCATTAAATTATGTAGTTGATAGTCTCAGGCCACAGATTAAAAGCACGTAGTATTACTATTTATGCTTGGTGTAAGCAAAGAGTAAATAATAGTACTGCGGTATAAGTAAGCTGTCCAAACGATGACAAAAATATTGCCATTTAACATCTAAATTCGCTAATAAATTCTAGCTATCGACTTGCGTTATCGCTCAATACTTAACAGAATCTGGGCCATATTGTTGAACATCGGCCTATTAGAAAACAACCAAACCCGTTAACTCGAAGGGCCTACCCTAGAACGCGTAAAAACCAAGATAGTTTAAAAAAATGGGGAATTGAAAGTGAAGCTGCTATTTGTCTTTTTACTGATTTCAGGTCTGAACCCGCCTTAATTCTGTCAAGTTCTTACTAAAAATCAATAACAATGCAGTCTTTTGCGATGAAATGTTGCATAAACACAAATTACCACTAATTAACCACTCACGCAACATATACAACTGGTATTTGCTGCTTCAGACGTTTGTACGGCGGTGTCAACTCCGTCTTTTTTAAATCTTCTTGGAATAACTATGTAACAGAAAAATATACTTATGTAATATAAATATACTTATGGATTGTACGTGAAGCGGTTGAAATTAAAAAGTATCCCAATTCCAACCGAGAGGATGGTTTCAAGTTGGCTGCGTCCTGGAATCCCGTGTAAAGCAAGTGTTCGCTGCAGTTTATGTCAGAAGAACAACTCTGACAGTGACAATTCTGAATTTTGACAAAACCAAATGCGGGTAGTTGGAGACAACGCTCGCCGTTCTCGACGCTGACACCCGCTACTTCAGTCTTCTCGTCGAGGTAAATAAATATTAAGTTTTCAGCGCGATTAAGTTCCGTTTACACTTTATTTATGTAAAATAAATTCTTACCTTTATAAATTCACGGGATAGTTAAAGGAGTCTCCAGTCATCAATACCTGAAAAAATAAAAGCATAAATATCTAATAAAAATATAAGTACCACGAGTAAAATTATTATATAAATACAAAAACCCGACTGCGAACAAAATTATTCAATGCTGACCGCCCGAAGAAAGTTTGTATGTATGTAATAGGTAAGGGAGTGTGTGTATGTGTGTGTGTGTGTGTGTGTGTGTGTGTATGTGTGTGTGTGTGTGTGTGCGCGTGTGCGTGTGCGTGTGTGTGTGCGTGTGCGTGTGTATGTGTGTGTATGTTTGTTACTTCTTCACGCTTAAACGGCTGAACGGATTTGGATGAAATTTGGTACGGAGGTAGCTTATAACCTGGATTAATACATAGGCTACTTTTTATCCCGGAAAATATGTGTTTCCTGAGGGACGCGGGTGAAACCGCGGGGCGCAGATATTATTGATATAAATTTAATATTTATGTTTTACTTACATATTTTACTTTACTTTTATACATGTAATTGCAACATTAGATATAGTATTTACATTAACTTGAAAAATCAAAAATTTAAAATTTTGTAAGAAGCTTAAAAGAAAATTGCTACTGTTCAGTTATAAGAATTATATATTTCTGAAATGGTATTTTAAAGACCTGTATTTTGATACCTCACTCGACAGGTTTTTTTTTTTTTTACTGTCAGAAATACAACATGGCAGCTGTAAGCCGCCATATTCGTTTTCTTGACACTTCATAATCCTATAGCAGTCTCGTGATCAAGACGAATCCAATGATACCTCATTTATCAAAATCCATCAAGCCGTTTAAAAGGCTAGAGGCTGTAGGACGCGCCTAAGAAACACATATATACACACATACATACAACCCAAACACATAACCGTCAGTCGGGTAAAATCTAAAACCCGACTACCTACGATCTAAAACGTGTGGACACACAGTGTGGACTAAAACGTGTGGACACACAGTGTGGACTAAAACGTGTGGACACACAGTGTGGACTAAAACGTGTGGACACACAGTGTGGACTAAAGCGTCACAAACATGCTTTAAATGTTTTAGAGCCTTGGGAGTGCGCTTTACTTGGTTTAATACTGGTAAATTTATATATTACGGGTTTTCGTTTTTAAACACGTTATATTTTTATTTAAATAATTTTGGGGCTAATATATATTTGAAATGTGCTAATTAAGCCTTTTCATTTCATTTCTGTTTGTCCTCTAGAGGGCCAAAATTCAATTTTATGTGATGTTTGCCTATGACCAGCGGACGATCATGACGCTTCCAACAGAATGAAATAGGTCCTAGGTGAAACAATAAGGTCTAAAATCGAAGCGCAATATTGACTTCGGAAATAAGATGTTTAGAAAAGCATATTTACGTAGTACTTTATCGTGTTATAATATGTGTTCACGCTCTTGATCATTGTTCATTGAGCTATTTCCATTGAACAGATTGATTCCAACTGATTCCAGCAAATCATTGTTCTTTACGTATATGTCTATTCGACCAATTGCATAAAACTCTGTAGTTTCAACACGCACTTCCGTCGAATAAAACGCGGAATGACTTAAAATTCTGTCAGCTGCCAAAAATATTAGAACACAACTCAAATACAAGTCCACAGCTGTGGTTTCCTTGTACAGGTGGTGACTTGAATTATTAATGAGACTGAAATAAAAGCCTATCTTCAGTGATAAACATTACTTTACGCTCGTCTATATGAACTTTTCATAATATTATGTTCAGATTTGAGACATGCAGTACTTTATCTGAACACAATATTGCAGAGTAACAATCACAGATCTAGTTAAATTTAGTTAAAGACGGGAAGATACAGCACGCTAAACAAAAACTGGATATATATACAATTACAGGCAAACTTACATTACAACTTACCATTCCGGTCGTGCTTCATGTACATAGACAATAAAGAAAGAGACACATACGCAAACTGTAGCGTGAATGACTTATTGTGACGAAGGTGCGTTGCACCTAATTTATGTGGTCCATGCCCTTGCAGCTGGTACCTAATCTTTCCACTTTTAATTAGATCTATGGGAAAAATGAATTAATTTGTGGCCATATCTACCAAACTACTCCTGTGTTATCCCATGCTGGTGCCAATAATTACTACTAGGGGGCCAATGATATATTCATTAGAAACTGTAATTATTTTTGCCGAAGTTCCAAAACTATAGTAAGATCTAGATATTATGACGAAATCTGTTGTGAAATGTTTGTATGTTTGTCTGTACTCTATGCGCTCCTAAACCATTGATCGGATTGTTTATAAGCTCATATATAAAGGCTTATATCAAATGAATGATGCAGATAATGTACTAAAAGCTAAAAACATCTACATACATAAAATAAAATAAATAATATGATATTTAATTTATGTTTTATTTTTAATTTGATTGAGTGACGAGACGAACAGGTCACCCGTCTGATGGTAAACGTCACGCCTGCCCATAAAAGTTGCAGTGCCACCCATAACTTTGGTTGCAAAATCTCAAGCGTCACTGCACTGCGCTCGTCACCCTGAGACATTGGTTGTTAAGTCTCATTGCATTCATTTCAGTAATTTCGCTGGAAACATTGCCCTTCAAACCGAAACACAGAAATGTTTAAACAATACTGCTTGGCGGTTGAATACCTATCTGACAAACCTGCGAAACTTCCCCAGGCGGACTCTTACATTCAATTTGACTAAATCGGATCTCATACACCATTAGTTAGGTTAGGTACCTATTTTTTAGGTCACCGAAGAAGTTACACTTACTTTAATAGCTTTACCCATTATCTGTCATTGACAGGTCATTGTTATGCTCATCGCATAGATTTGAGCCACATAAGGATGCCTTACGTAACAGCGGTAATGTCGCATTGTCGCATTGGACGCGCTTTCTCAGTCGGTTTACATAATCACCAAACAAATGCACGGGAAGTTAGTCTACTGAATTACAATTGGTTCGGTTTACAAGTAGGTGTGCTGTAAGTGGTTTGTAGTATACCTTTAGGTACCTAATTGTACTACGTTATGTCATCTGTGCACTGAAAAGTTCAGCGAGCGTTTTACATAACTTTGCGTAGAACTATTGTTTATTCTGTGCCTGTGCTACATAATATTCCTGATGCACGATTAATAACATACATGGTAATTTTTAATCATTTTAGGTGTCTGATGTGCAAAGTAAACTGTATAGGCACGTCAGCACGTCATAATTTTAGTTAAATAAACTTAGTGGTTCATATATAGGGAACTGTATACGCTTTTATAATAACGTTACCTGACTGCATTGATCAATCAATGTAAATGATTATAATAGGACAGAAATGCATGGTCTGATGTCTCCAAGGTCCATTAAAATAATAAGTGATCACTTCTGTTTATGTTAATTAAATCAAAATATGTTCAGAGTACTTTGTGAGAAGTCTCATGACTTTTTATACGACATACTTAGTTACAAACGTTACAAAGTAAGGGTTAAGAGAAACTAGATTGTATGTTACGCTGACTAAAATGTATTGACTTGTGGCGGCTTTTTAAAGGGTCACTCCCTTCCCTCTAAAATGGTTGAGGGGGTGATGGCTGGTACACAAATCATACTAGTGAAAGGGTGCTGCTTGTGAGGACTGGTCCAGACTGGTTTCTGATAAGTATTTTTTTATTGTAATGAATTGAAAAATATGGAAAAAATTACATCCCGTAGAGTTTATATTCCTAATTTCATTATTTGAGTACCTGGGCACCTACCTATTATCGATTTTGAAAGGATCCATCTCGTTTCGAAAGGAAGTGACCTTACCATCGTATTACGGACTAAAATAGACGTTTCAATTAAGATCAATTTTAAACCTTGTAACTCCGCAATAACAACCTTTGTTTGACTACAAGCGAGAATAGGACCATTTAGAACCATAAAACTACATTATCTGCACACAGTCATCAACTTTATTGATGAAGAAATAGAGTTTAGAATGGATATGTGGATACTGGATGTGTTTTGTAAATTGGAGTTATTTACCGAAGAATTAGCCTTGAACCCAAAACAATGGAATGTTACTCACGAAAATGAAAGTCAAATAAAAGGTGTACGGTGTTGATATACTTGTACCCAATGGCCTTTCAAATCTTAATCTCTGTTGGTAAAGGCGTACCTATGTCACAGTATAAATAATAGTACTCAGTATAGAATAATATCTGAGAGAAGTCATTTAAATACATAGCGACCCTCGCTACAACGCAATAATGTGCAATTTAACTCGCACAGCGCTGCGAGCTTTCAGTGCCAAACCACAGACTTGTGTGATGCCTCCTTCCGATCTATGATGGCCTGATACTTATTCGGCGTTTTAAGCCACAACTACAAATATCTATGAATAGTATCAAAATTCTACAAATTTATGATGCTCTGGTACATTTCGACCAAAATAAGCTAGATTTTAACGAATATTGAGTGTTTTTCTGTCCACTGTACTAAACGTTAAATTAGCATAACAATAGGCCTTTTAAAGTAGAAGCAGAGAGAGGAAACTGGGGAATAAACCATATACGATGATTACCTAGCTCTTTATTGAACTGGGGAATAAACCATATACGATGATTACCTAGCTCTTTATTGAACTGGGGAATAAACCATATACGATGATTACCTAGCTCTTTATTGAACTGGGGAATAAACCATATACGACGATTACCTAGCCCTTTATTGAACTGGGGAAGAACCATATACGATGATTACCTAGCTCTTTATTGAACTGGGGAATAAACCATATACGATGATTACCTAGCTCTTTATTGAACTGGGGAATAAACCATATACGATGATTACCTAGCTCTTTATTGAACTGGGGAATAAACCATATACGATGATTACCTAGCTCTTTATTGAACTGGGGAATAAACCATATACGGTGATTACCTAGCTCTTTATTGAACTGGGGAATAAACCATATACGGTGATTACCTAGCTCTTTATTGAACTGGGGAATAAACCATATACGATGATTACCTAGCTCTTTATTGAACTGGGGAATAAACCATATACGATGATTACCTAGCTCTTTATTGAACTGGGGAATAAACCATATACGATGATTACCTAGCTCTTTATTGACACCAAAAATATAAAAGAAAAACAAAAATTACACTGAAAATTCGGTCTTTTTTCGGTTTAAGAGATCTGTACCAAAGCTTGTACTATTATTTATTCTATGACCAAAGTAAATAAAGATATCTCTACCAGAGTATTGATAAAAGCAAAGAAAGGCATTTAATAAAACATCTGCTTCATCACATGGCACTTGTTGGGTTTGGTATCACACCCAAGAACAAACAAAAAACAGTGTACTTAGGTATGTGTATCCATTTTTAACCGACTTAAAAAAGTAGGTTATCAAGTTGAATTGTTTTTTCTTTATCGAATGTATGTATGTTTGTTTGTCCACGTATTTCTCGGAAACTATAAGTCCGATTGCAATAATTCTTTTTGTAATAGTTTCAGTATCTTTCAGCTTAGGGAATAGTTCAAGTTTGATCAAAATCCGTTCGGTAGTTTAAAAGACCCTGATAATTGTCTGAGACTGAGAAATAACTGTTAACTGTTTCCAGTATGGCGTTTTACATAGTGAACGGAATAAGTCCTTCATTTTCTTAGGCCTACTATAAAGAAACAGAAAAAAAGAAGAAAAAATATTACTTCAGATCGTATAAAACATAAAATAAAGAAATAATTAAAAAATTGCGGTCTAGCACAGACAAATAATTAACTAACAATTTTCCTTTTTCGTTTATACGATTTGAAGTTGATTTAATTGACCGAGCGAGCGCGAAGCGTGAGTTCTCCGTTTCAGCTTGGGCAAAAATGCTTTCGTATTTCCGGATGTCCGGCTGATCTCTGTTCTCCTCTACAGGTCGCATTTCTCAACCGATCTAGACGAAACTTGGTACAAATGTTTAGAATTTTTTAGTCGTCGGGTTTTTTGATTGGGGGGTACTTCCCCCAAAAAGGGGCAAAATGGGGGCTACTGAATATCTCCGCCTTATTAGATCGGATTTCGATAGTTATTTTCTTTGAAGGTTTTTTTTTTGATGAAATTTGGAATGGAAATAGCTTACGAGTATACCATGGAATAACACTATATGATACTTTTCAACATCATCATCATCCCTCACGCGGGTGAAGCCGCGGGCGCAGCTAGTTATAAGTATAGATAGATTCGTATTATGCGCTGCTAGTGCACTAAATTTAAAGGAAAAAAGACTTTTAAAACTTTCTGTATAAAATGGTTCGCATTAACGCTTACTAACGGTTTCGTAGACAAGAAACGTCCGTGCGTACAAAATCAGTTTATTTTTGGGTTTGCAGCACAATACTAATACAACATGAATTCAAAATATAAGCATGACATATATACATTAAATTTGTGTTTTTTTTTGACGTGCAACATCTTTAAAATCCCTCCGATACATACGGGGTACCATGACTAACGAAGGGACCGTCACCTCTCGCTTTTATAATCTTGTAACCATAAGCTCCAGAGAAGCTTTTGGTGTAATTTTCGTGTCAAATATTTATTTTTCGTCAAAAGAGGGGGGCCCCTCCCCTCTGTCTTCTGGGACGTCTGACTGTCTGTCTGCAGGACGCACAGAGCAAAATCAGCAAAATACATGTTATTGTGATCTTTAATTCGGCATACGATTCAGATAAGGTAGCGTATTGATTTGGGAGTTGTTGTAAAGATTTCGTAGTGAACATTCGATACAATTTGAAAAAGTTTACAAATACTACTTAAGACGAAGTAAATTTAAAAAAGCGTGGGAAAACAAAGTAAAAATCATAAAAATGGCTGCAGCGGCCGGAAAACCGTACAAAAATTAAAATAAGGCACATTGTTGGCAAGAAAAAGTTCTGGAGCTCACAACGGTACTCTCAACTCCAGCACAGGGCGAACTTCCAGGGCCGGATCAAATTGTACGTGGCGTAGACGTTTCACGACAAACAAACCACCGTGCGCCCCGACACAGCCCCCCAGTTTTTTTTTAATGGAAGTTTATGATACAGATAAGTATCAAAATTTACTTGTATACCTACACCTTTCTTATTAAGCGACTTCAGAAAAGGAGACGGTTATATGTTCGACTGTATGTAACGTAGACGCGAGTATTAAGCGACTTCAGAAAAGGAGACGGTTATATGTTCGACCGTATGTAACGCAGACGCGAGTATTAAGCGACTTCAGAAAAGGAGACGGTTATATGTTCGACTGTATGTAACGTAGACGCGAGTATTAAGCGACTTCAGAAAAGGAGACGGTTATATGTTCGACTGTATGTAACGCAGACGCGAGTATTAAGCGACTTCAGAAAAGGAGACGGTTATATGTTCGACCGTATGTAACGCAGACGCGAGTATTAAGCGACTTCAGAAAAGGAGACGGTTATATGTTCGACTGTATGTAACGTAGACGCGAGTATTAAGCGACTTCAGAAAAGGAGACGGTTATATGTTCGACCGTATGTAACGCAGACGCGAGTATTAAGCGACTTCAGAAAAGGAGACGGTTATATGTTCGACTGTATGTAACGTAGACGCGAGTATTAAGCGACTTCAGAAAAGGAGACGGTTATATGTTCGACTGTATGTAACGTAGACGCGAGTATTTTAGGTATGTAAGGTTTTTCTTCATTTAAATATTTTTAGTACTTTTCTCCATTGACAAAAATTCCAATGGTTTTCCCGAAATAAAACACCAAAACCTCTACCTCTCCACAAAGAGGTTTGATTACCTACGCTTACTGAAACCTCTTTGTTGACTGAGCACTGAAGCATTTTCGAGGTTGTCGCCTTTTTAAGTCCTGATAATTTTTTATCAGACACAAGGTTGCCATACCGAATTTTGTTTGCCGAGAACTTGGGCACAAGGGCACAGTCATACACTCATACATAATCTCACGAAGCTGTATCTTATCAATGTTGTTTACTTTCTAGACATGTGGCATTATCACTGAGCTCTGCCTTATCATATTTGTCTGTATTACCCGCGATTTTAGGGCAATTTTTTTCACCTATATAACCATTATGATTATTATATTGATTAGGTTACTGTTGTTTTTGTTTTGACGCACAATTACGTAGTTAAAATAACATACGAGTAGGTACTTACTCATTATTGTCATTAAACAATATTATTGAAAAACATTTCCCTAAATTGTTATCGGGCGTAGTTTAGGCGGGCAAATAGGTATTATAAAAACAGAACGTCATTGATATTTACTTAAATGTAGTTGTAAATAACTAGCTTTCCTCTGCTTTACTTAAATGTAGTTGTAAATAACTAGCTTTCCTCTGCTTTACTTAAATGTAGTTGTAAATAACTAGCTTTAAAAAAAAAATTGCGACCTGTTGGTCTCGTGGCTAGTGATCCTAGGTACGTAATCAAACGGTCGCGGGTTCGAATCCTGCAAGGTGCAATCATTTGTGTGATGAGCAGAAATGTTTGTTTCCGAGTCATGGATGTTATAATATTCGTATATATGTATGTTTATCCGTTATCTAGTACCCATAGTACAGGATATCCTAGTTTGGGGCTAGGTAATTGTTGTGGAATTGTCCCGAATATATTTATTTATTTTATTTATTTTTCCTCTGATTTACTTAAATGTAGTTGTAAATAACTAGCTTTCCTCTGCTTTACTTAAATGTAGTTGTAAATAACTAGCTTTTTCCTCTGCTTTACTAAAATTAAGTTATAAATAACTAGCTTTCCTCTGCTTTATAAGTTGTAAATAACTAGCTTTCCTCTGCTTTACTTAAATGTAGTTGTAAATAACTAGATTTCCTCTGCTTTATAAGTTGTAAATAACTAGATTTCCTCTGCTTTACTTAAATGTAGTTGTAAATAACTAGATTTCCTCTGCTTTACTAAAATTAAGTTATAAATAACTAGCTTTCCTCTGCTTTATAAGTTGTAAATAACTAGCTTTCCTCTACTTTTGTACTGGATTCCTTATTTTTCTCATTGGATTAGCTAACTCCATAAATGATGTCTATAAGTTCAATTTACCGGTTTACGCTCAATCTGTCAATTGCTTAGGTCCTTTCTTGTCCAATAACAGGAAAACATATTCTAGTCTACGTTACATTTGCTTTATATTGTCGTTTTTTAATCACCAATTTCACAGATTAAATAAAAGTACATATCTTTACTACTTTTATATTTAAAAAAAACGGCCAAGTTCGAGTCGGACTCGCAAACAGAGGGTTCCGTACAAACTTGTAGGTATGTAAATAGTTTGTCCATCACGGGCATCGAGTCCCGAAGTTTGATTTATCTAGTAGTTTACGGTTATTGGATTTTTACTTGTCCAGTAAGAAATTGCTTCTTGCCATGATTCTAGGTCAACGGGAAGTAGGTACCCTATAGGCTTTGATTCCCTTGCGAAGTGTCACAATATGCGACGTAAACGGGCGTATCTTTTGATTGCGTTGACTTAGAAGTTAGAAGTTTGTTTTTACACAGCTCCAAGAGATTGCAGACCTGAGTATTTGTTAATAATTTCAACTTGATCCGTTCCTGGGAAAATGGGTCTTAAAAGACAGACAGATGTACAACAAAGTGATCCTATAAGGGTTCCTTTTTTCTTTTTGAGGTACTTACGGAACCTTCAAATAGAAAATTTTGACACTTTTTTTCATATATATTTTTCAGGTTTGTCCCGTCTGGTCTTTTCATTCGTTTAATTTCCGATTCTTTGATAATTCTATCTCTATCACCCTATAGAATTATCAGTGATTTTATTTTACTCTTATTAGTGCTAATGAAATGTTTGAGATTATGTTTAATCATAGCCCACATTTTTTTATATTTTTTTTATTAACATTGTTTACTTATTATTTATATCACTGGGAATACTGGGATCCCTATACTATCTATACCCACTTATAATAAGGCAACAGGAACAAATTAGTCCGCAAAACAATAATTAAAAAAAAAAAACCTATAGGGTACAATAAGCTAGTGAACTTCTTTTTTTAAATCGTTTTTCTCTATTTTTGCCTGTTATTTTGTTTACTTATCACGTAAAAACTACTGGACCGATTGCGATGCGGTTTTTACAGTTGAGTAGTACTTGGAGTACTTGGAATACTGGAGTACTTGGTACCTATCTCAATCTGAAAGAAATTTATATTTATATTGTTTTTTGTAGGTACTTTTGGTCCTGGGATAACACTTACCTATAGGCTACTTTTAAATGAAATGACCACGCGGGCAAAGCCGCGGGCACATCTAGTTAATAATAATGATTAGGTATACCTATACATAAATTAAGTTGGACCAATCCCCCACAAGCAGTACCGTTTGTGTGTTGTGATTGTGACATTTTATGACCAATCCGACCATGGCATGTTTTCCTATGCTCGATTGAACGAACTTTTTTAAATTAATTTGTACTAAATTTTCGAACCTATACCTACTAACCTACTACCTACTAAAACCTAACTACATCAGTACGAATGTCCATGTACGTATTGCTATTATCGTATCGTCATTATGTTTATTTTAATACACACTTATGTAATTATTTCTTTGGTTATATTTATAAAAGTTGAAAAAACTATCGTTACTTACAATTCTATAAACTTAGCAAAACTTTCTTTTGTAGTCAAATTCATAGCAAATCGCCTCTTAATAGGTTGTTTATCTACGTCTATTTTTTATCTAGAAGTATAAAAATTTGACATAGGTAATCGGAGTCTAGACCCTTTCAAACAAAAAAATAAGTATCCAAATCGGTTCCTAGAGATAATAAGGGAAACAAAAATACAAACAATATATGTATAAAAGTACCAATCTAAATAAAAAATAAGTTCAATCAACTACAGTGGAGAGCTCCTTTTTTATAAGGCTATCAATTTATTAAAATACCTATTAATTACATTAAATACAAAAATAAATTTGAAAATCTAAGGAATACACCAGATATGAAATGAATAGGGCACTAGGTACTGGACAAAATATATCTACCACCACGGATAAAAATTAAACAAAATGCACTTACAGAGAACAAAGAAAAAATCCACCTTCTTGTTCCTAACCTTAGATGCTGGCACTGCACAAAAATCCACATAAAAATATAACTTCACGATTCAATTCAGTGCGAAGATTTTTTATAATAAAAAATTGGAAAAGTGCGATACGCAGCGCACACACCGCGCGCTCTCGGTCGACTGGCGTTTGACGTGAGACGCTTCGTTCGGAAACAAGAGATTGGATTGGACACAAAGGCCTTTTTTCCTCGATAACCCACTGCGGTGGCCGCAGTTTCGCGATTTGCTGAGCGAGCTCAAGTTTCTAAAAACCAGGCAGGTACCTATGTAAGTAGTTGACTATCACGTAGGACAATTTTTTTGAAAGCGCTATTCCATGGATTACCTACATAATAAATGTTGTGTTGTGTTGTGCCTAATCTGAAAAAATGCGCATGCGATAACGGTTAGGATCATAGACCCAGCTGATTCTACATCCAAGGTTAGGTTAGGATCATAAGCTTTCTAGTCACGCAAGCTGTTTTTTTAGCCGAATTCAATAAAGGTTCAGATGGAAGGTGTTCAACACATAATAAAAGAAAAAAAAAAAAAAATTGCCAACAAAACTAAAACACGACAAGTAAGCTTTTGATTTTGAAATTATATAGGAGGCATCAAGCATTTCATTTCTCCTTTGATTGGATCAGATAGAACCTGGTGATCTTCCCCCATGCCTCCAACTATATTTTTTATTTATTAAAAAACGTAGAATTTAAAAAAATATTTTTTGATACTTTTGGTAGAGATGAAACGGATAGCTGTTTAGCCGGATATCGGATATCCAGCCGCCGGATATCCGGCCAAACATTGCCGATTGGCGTATCATAACGAGCAAGCTCGCGTAGGTGGACCAGCAGCCCGATTCCATAACTTGGCTTCAATCGAATTCTCAGTCTCGCAACCACTAATGCCTTGCGATAGAGTCGAATTTGCTATGAAAAAAGTGATAATCCGATTGTAGCCAAGTTATGGAATTGGGCCATAGGTGACGCAAGAACGATCCGGCAGGCTCGGGCGAATTCGGGTCTTTTCGTTCATAAGCGAAGTTAGCAAATGTTTCATGGTCATGTTGAATTGATTGCAAGCACGATCACTTGAGGTTATTGTAAGCTTGCTATTGTAGTTTGAGATTATATTAAAAGTACTTATATAATTCTAAAAAGATTTAACATACTAAGTATGAACTAGAGGCAAATTATGTTAAATCTTTAATACGATAATATTTAATTTTTGTTGAAAAATGAATATTTGGTGATTATATTTTGATATGAGGATCAAATAATGTACCTAAATTTGATATTTCGTACTTTATTTTAAAATCCGGTATCCGGCCGAATACGTCCTTATTATCCGGTATCCGGCCGTATAGTAAATTTAGGCCGGATAGGCCGCATACCGGATAGTTACCGGATATTCGTTTCATCTCTAACTTGTAGCATAGATAATTTATCTATGCTTGTAGGTACTCGCGCAAGAAATCGCAAAACTGCAACCTCTGCAGGGGATTATTGAGGAAAAAACGCCTTGTGTCCAACCCAACTGCATCTTTCAAAATGAAGAATCTAAAGCTTGTTTGCCTCTTTTTAGTGTTGTTTGCAGGTTTTAATATTATTATTTTTTGTTCCGTCTGAAATACAATATAGCAGGTGTAAGACGCCATATTAGTTTTCTTGACATTTCATAAAGATGCGTCTACGCTAAACGAGCCGAGTACGAGCTGAGCACGTTCGAACTGTGTTCCGCCAATTGTAAGTTTTTTGACGAACACAAAGGCGCTCGTGCTCGGCTCGTCTACCGTAGACGCGGCTTTAGGTCACTCTCGACACGGTAATGATAACATTACCGTGCTCTCGAGATGAATCACTCAAGCCCTCAGAAGATCAAGCCGTTTAGGCTGTAGGACGCGCCAAAGGAACATACAAACATACAGTTGTTCTATTCTCACGAAGGCGGATTAGACTTGATAGTGTGTGTAGATTCTGTAGATGCACCGTGCACGTAGGTACACATTATATATTATGTGTGCGTCAGCTCGGGTCGGGAGCAACAGCAGCAGAGCACGACACACACTCAATAATCTCAGTATGGCCAGTGTTGTCAACTTAGCTATTTCATAGCTAGATCTAGCTATTATTGGACCCTCGTCAGCTACAACTGCAAAAAAAAGTAGCTAAAAAAATTTGCTAATTTTTCTAGCAAGTTTTTGACTTATTTCTAATACACATACGTCACATAGTAAAAAAAAGTGTTTATGGGTGCTTGTATGATTTTGAGTTTACTTTTTAATCTGTGGGATCCAGTTTGACGTGTGTGAGACGTGAGAGATGGTGTGGGTGGAGCCGGCATTTTACAAAGAGTCAAAGTGTTTTGTAGCAAGACCATGAATATAGAGGCAAGGGGCGCGCGATTAGGAACACGCCCAAGAAAAGGTCCCTTGGCAAGGGGTTAATGGGTTCGCTTGTCGGAACGGAAAATTACAGAACTGAGTGGGAGAGTTTGTATGAATTGAAAGGGTGGTAATGATTAGTTTCATATAACTAGTATATTTTTATTCTTTGGCTACTTTTAGCTACTTTTTAGGGTTGTGGTCTGGCAATTTTTTGCAAAAGACTTAGCTACAAAGATGATGGTTCAGTTGGCAACACTGAGTATGGCTGTATGGCCCGAGCCGAGCTGCTGGTCGGGCTACTTGTACTAAGTGTTTCGCGCCAAAATTGTGTGTCGAGTACCGTCAGCATGGAAATTAAACGGAGAAAAGTTGTTCACAGTGAGTTGAATAAATAATGTTATTTTAAAGCAAATTATTTTTTTATATTGTTGAAGCAGTAGTACGTTAGAGTTTAATTGTAATACGTAATTCTAACGATGTATTGTTTGTTTAAGGGTCGTAAAATGATTGCAAATGTGTATCATTTTCTCAAGACAGAGTATGAATATTCACGTTATGTTATCGAGAACCAAACTGTGATTTGTCGCATTTGCGTAATATAACACAACGCACTGCAGAAGCGACGGGTGTTAGTGAAGGAACCGTACAAATAATATTAAAAGAAGAAAAGGATCTCCCTAGCACGTCATCTTCAAAATTTCAGTCTCCGATGAAAAACCGGAGAAAGAGAGATAATAAAGTAGAAGTTGATGGATTTACGGCTGATGTTGTTCGGAGTACAATACAAGAATTCCATATTGCACATAAACAAATTCCGACATTGGCAAAATTACGGTCAGTTTTACATGAAAAAATTAAATTCGATGGTTGTCCAGAAACTCTTCGAACTTTACTAAAAAAATTGGGCTATCACTGGCGTAAAACCGACCACAATAAGAAAGTTTTCGTTGAACGGCATGATATCCAGATGAGGAGACTGAAATATTTAAAAAAAAAACAGAATACCGCTCCCAAGGACGGCCTATTGTTTATACTGATAAAAGTTACGTTTTCACCACATATGTACGAAAAAACAAACAGTCTCCATTTTTTTAAAACCATAGTACAGCCACGCGGTTCATTTTAGTACACGCTGGAACCGATGCCGGTTTTATTGATAACGCTTGTTTAGTCTATAAAGCTAATTCAGCAACTGGAGACAATCATTCAAATATAAGTTTTGAAAATTATGTACAATGGTTGAATAAAAAGTTGCTGCCAAATTTGCCAGATCGTTCTGTGATAGTATTAGATAACGCTTCGTATCACAATACACGTGCGGAGAAATTGCCGACGACAGCCTCTACAAAATCGGAGATGCAGCAATGGCTAACGGTTAAGGGCATACAGTTTGACTCGAATTTGCACAAAGTTGAGCTACATGATATTATAAAAAACATAAAAGCAATTTTATAACGTACAAAATGATGACCACATCATAAGTAAAGGATTTGAAGTACTACGCCTGCCTCCTTATCACCCTGAGCTAAATGCTATAGAGAACATATGGCGGGTTGTTAAAAACAATGTTGCTATAAGAAACGTTGAACAAAATATGACAAATACAGAAAAGCTTATTTACGAAAGTATTGAAAATATAACTAGCGAAACCTGGCGTAATACATGCAATAGTGTAATTAAGAAAGAAGCTGAATATATGAAATACTTAGATACCTAATTCGAATTTATCATAAATTTGCAAGATGATAGTGACGATGAAACTGACACGGAAGAAGAGTATAGGTATGATTCAAACTTAATATTTTTTATTGATTACATTACAACACTAATAATTTAATATGTAAATATTGATGTATGTAAACAAATATTAAACAGAGTTTTTTTTATTTCATCACTAAACGATACACAAATCTAACTACCTACCTAGTTACCTACATCCTTAAATTATTTTGTTTAATAACGATGAACTTGCTAACGCTACCTACAGTTACGCACACAAGAGCGCGTGTCTATACACACACATCACAACTAACAAATGTAAGTATTGTTCACCCGCCTTTGTCAGAAAGAACAATTGTAGGTACTCACATCACATAATAAATAATAGTATCAAATATATATACGAGTACATATCTAATACCACCCAAAAATATAATCCCAGTCCAAATATCCTATTAAAAGGGGGCCCCAGTCCCAGAGGGGAATTGGGTGGGGTCCAGTAAAAAAAAAATCTACACCTAAACAAATAATCTAAAAATAGTAGTTACATTACATGTTCATGAAAATAATTACATAGTAGTACTTTTTTGCAAAAAAAACACAGACAAGCATTGTTGGCTTGGCATCAATTAGCGGTCCTACTATTTATATATATAAAATGTTATATGTTATATATAAAGTTTGTATGAAGACAAAAAAACAACAAATAAAAATATTTTAAACATACAATAAACCCGACTGCAAACTAAATGATTGACTACGAGCTGGCCGCCCGCAAAAATATTCACACTAATATTATAAAGGAAAAAAAAAACACCGTTCTCACTCTTTTATAAACCCTCTTTTATAAACCTTCTTGTATGTAGTTTTTTTTGTTACCAATAACCACTAAGCAAGCACCACTCAACCCTGAAACGGCTGAACTGATTTTGATGTTTGGTATATAGTTATGTATAGATTCCTCCAGGTCCTCCATCCTGGAATAACACATAACATTCTATCATGAAAACTAACGTGGTTTTATACATTTTAAAAGGCAAAACCGTGTATAACTCAACTAAATACGTGAGTAACTCCCGTTTTTACCCGACTGCACGGAGGGTTATGTATTTAAGTCGTATGCAATGAGATTTATATATAACATCATTGGTTGTATGTATGTTTATTTATTTGTACGTTTCTTACGCATAAACGGCTTGATGGATTTTGATAAATGAGGCATCATTGGATTCGTCTTGATCACGAGGGTGCTATAGGATATATGAAGTGTCAAGAAAACTAATACGGCGGCTTACAGCTGCCATATGCATGGTTTTGGTCATTTTTTGTTTCTGACGGAACAAAAAATGGCCAAAACCTATTGAGTGAGATATCAAAATGAAGGTCTTTAAAATACCATTTCAAAAATATATAATTCTTATAACTAAACAGTTGATATTATCTTACTTATAAGTTTCTTACAACATTTATAATTCTTATAACTAAACAGTTGAGATTATCTTACTTATAAGCTTCTTACAAAATGTATAATTCTTATAACGAAACAGTTGAGATTATATTACTTATAAGCTTCTTACAAAATATATAATTCTTATAACTAAACAGTTGAGATTATCTTACTTATAAGCTTCTTACAAAATTTATAATTCTTATAACTAAACAGTTGAGATTATCTTACTTATAAGCTTCTTACAAAATATATAATTCTTATAACTAAACAGTTGAGATTGTCTTACTTATAAGCTTCTTACAAAATTTATTATTCTTATAACTAAACAGTTGAGATTGTCTTACTTATAAGCTTCTTACAAAATATATAATTCTTATAACTAAACAGTTGAGATTATCTTACTTATAAGCTTCTTACAAAATATATAATTCTTATAACTAAACAGTTGAGATTGTCTTACTTATAAGCTTCTTACAAAATATATAATTCTTATAACTAAACAGTTGAGATTGTCTTACTTATAAGCTTCTTACAAAATATATAATTCTTATAACTAAACAGTTGAGATTGTCTTACTTATAAGCTTCTTACAAAATTTATAATTCTTATAACTAAACAGTTGAGCTTGTCTTACTTATAAGCTTCTTACAAAATTTATAATTATTATAACTAAAAAGTTGAGATTGTCTCACTTATAAGCTTCTTACAAAATTTTCTATTTTAGATTATTCAAGTTAATACAAAATTGAAATTAATACTAGAGTCTAATGTTGCAATTGAAACTATTAAAGTAAAGTAAAATATTTTAGTAAATAAGAAACATTAAATTTATATAAATACTAGATGAGCCCCGCGGTTTCACCCGCGTCCCTCAGGAACCGTGAATTTTTCCGCGATAAAAAGTGCTTATGTATTATCCAGGGTATAAGCTACCTCCATACCAATTTCATCCAACTCCGTTCAGCCGTGACGAAGTAACAAACATACACTCACACACTCTTACATACAAACTTTCGCCGTTATAATATTAGTGCGAATTATTTGCTCATAGTCAATAATGTTGTTCGCATTAATGTATTTTTAAAATAATTATACTTGTTGCGTTTTAAAACATAAGATACTTTCATCAAAATTATCATCCACACCTCCTGGAGCCTCACAGCATAGCTATTGACCTTTGTTCAACAAATGTTTTTAAATATTAATTAATATATGTAATTTAGGAAAAAACATATTTTTAAAGTTTTTCAAGACGGGACTACAAAAAGAGAATGTACGAACAAGAGTCCATTGCAAACGTGTCGAGTTGAAACGTATGGAAATCGGTTCGTCACGCGTTCGTACGATTTCAAAGTCGGTCGTGGTGTAATTGGAACAATCTTCAAATGCACATGCATTTCATAAAAACAGAAGCAGGTAACTACAGCGTCTTCTTAGGTTTGGTAAGGTAAAGTGAGTTGTTGCCGATTCGCGCTAAGGTAATGTATGTGGGGATACGTACGAAATTTAGAATGTCGTTTTTGCGAAGCTCTATTCCTCGAAGTCTATTCATCGAATGCTTACATACTCGAAGGGTCGTTTTTGCGAATGGTCAAAATTGCGAAAGGTACGTGTGTTCGAATGGTCAAAACTACGTAGGTTTGCTCGAATGTTGTAGAGGTTTTTAAATGAGTTAATATTGTTTATTTTATTCCTGTTTATATCAAAAGTTGATTTTGCCTGTAAGCTTTTAGACTACAACAAAAATTACGTACAAAAACACCAAAAGTATAAAAGCTAGGATATATTTCTAGCAGGAATAGTCGTTATTCCTAGTTAAGACTCATTTGGTGGCAGTCAAAGCAAGGAGAACTTGTACTCGAGGACTTCAAAGTGCTCTATCATGTACCTATTTGATATTATGCTGTCTACTTGCAATAAATACTTTGCATGCCCATATAACATGATATAACACAGGTCCTACTGAGTGAATATCTGCTATTTTAATAAGTGTTTATCAACCTCTATAAGTGAAGTCAACAAAACAGTACCAATAAATAAGTTGCTATATCATCTATGCGGTATGATGAGTTGATGACCTCGTCCACATTCCATCCATCACGCACGTCTTTGTCATGAGAGCGCGCATGGCCACCGCAAGAACTCTTCATTTAAAATCATCTTGACTTGTCAGTACTATTATTTATTCTGTGCTGAGACCAAGTCGTATAATGTCATGTCCTTACCCAATGATGTTATATTAAAAAGAGGTGTGTGCGTAAGCTTGGACAACATTGATTTCGCATTAGTTCTTACCACACGCATATTTTAATTAAAACATAATTGTCCTTACCAAATTATGTGCTAATCGTTGGTCTTGTATAGTAATCAATCATCTTGTTTGAGAAAACTGTATTTACATACCTACTTACCTATATAAAAATGTTGACAACTTTGTTGTTATTAGACAACGTTACCTAGTTAAAGATCTATCTCATATTTATCTATGATCAGAAAGGAGATTGTGAGTACTTTGATAATTATGTATGGGTAGAGCGTCAATTTAAAAAATCATTGTACTCGCTCGCAGATAGAATTGCCAGGCGTCCAGCTTTAGCCGGAAGTTTCCGGCTTTCCAGTCTTGTCCGGCCAGATATTTACTAGTCCAACCGCACCGGTTCAGCTCTTGACAGGTTTTTGGTCATAGAGAAATATAAAAGGTTTTTAATGATTATTGTAACATGAAATAGCAGAAACCAACAAATACAACAGAACCGCCCGAATTAGTAATTTATTGTGACACTAGGCACAATGCTGTAGGTAGGCAGGTACTAGGCTAGGCTTTGTGATACATAAGTATACTCATCTGACTGTGCCACAGAATAAATAATAGTACAAACCCGGCTTATAGCACAGAATAAGTCTCTGAAATAAAATTATGAGCATTGCCGCAAAGTAAGAAAGCAAATACCTAGGCAGAAGCAGATACATTTATTGACAGGTAAGTAGGTACTCGTATATAAAAAATATCACTTCGGCCTTTTCTCATAGCCCCTTTCTAAAGCTAATAGTCAAACAGCAGACACTTGTCAATGAATCGTGTTATCACAGCACAGGTGACAGCGCGGAGAAAGTGCCTGTGAAATATGGGATGACATAACGCCTCATTTGCACTCTCGGTTGAAATACGAGAACTGAGAACTTTAATAATAGGCTTGTCAAGTTTTCGCACGAATTAAAGCTTGATGTGTACAAATGTAGATTATGTAACATAACTGTTATAGTTTTTGTTACAAAATACCGAAGAATAGTCGTAGCAGAACACAGACCGTCCATTGTTTTGTTATCAGAGCTAGGTAGGTCATAATCTTTCTTTATGACTAGAATTTAGAAGTTTTTTAAAATTTGAAATTGTTTTGCTTTCAGGGTTACCATATAGAAATTTCGAATCCGGACAAAAAGTATAACCCAAAAAACTCCGTTTTTTTAAATCCCCGGCGCAAAAAGAGGGGTTTTAAAGTTTAACGTGTCTATGGCATCGTAGCTACCAAACGAATGAACCGATTTTGATGCGTTATTTCTCTTTGAAATCTGATGTGATCGAGATGGTTCTAAGCTATAATTTATGAAGACGTTGGAGTTTATTTAATTTTTTAATTTAATTTATGTTTTGTTATTACTTATACATAATGGTTAGTGGTGCAATTCCGTACAATAATTTTAAGAAAACATTCAAACATTGAAATAAATAGGTACCTAGTACATTGGTCCTATTTTGACATTAAGGTTTCAATCGATTCGTCTTCAGGAATAGAGTGTCACTGTCATGAGCATTTTTTTTACGGCATGACTGTGGAAGGGTTATGTGTTCAAACTAAAAACTTGATCCTGTTTTGACAAGCGAGGTTTGAGTCGTCAAGTCTTCATCGCAAGAGTGTCATAGAATATTTTTTACTCGACCGTAGTCGGGTTTTAGTTTTTGAACTTACCTATGTCTTGTTTCCTCGTAGATCAGCTCGAAACTGTAGACCAACAAGTCAAAAACTAACACCCAACTACTGTCGGATAATATATAACTAGCTTAAAAGCTAAAGAAAACACGTCTGCTCTGCCAATAAAAGAGCTTTTGCCAATAAATTATATACTTCCCCTCCGTAGGCGCCCCCGCAATTTTCTGAGCGAACCAGACGATGACATCACTACTGCACTGCAGGCAGCGGTGGAATCGTCTAGCCACCCCTCAAACAACACGTAGAAACAGACACCGACCGCGCCGGCGGGGTCGATGAACCCATACTTAGTCATTATTATTATTCTTCTTTGAGTTTCTTGCCATTTCTTCTCAAAGATGTATTCCAAAATGGTGGTCAGTTTTGAAATCACTTATGAGGCTCCTAGCCATAGTTCAGGGCCCCCTGGATCGCTATTAATCATTAATACCGATCCAGAGGAGTTTAGTCAGATGTCCCGTAGTCTAAGCGACGGCCCAAGCCGAGGTTCGTACCCCATGGGTGCCCTTGAGCAAGTCGCTAAAATTTAACTTTGGCGTGCGCCTTCTGCGTCACGTATTGCGGCGGAGCGCCTTTGCGCCAGCCCCCCCGCCCGGTACGCTGTAGAGGCCGTTAGAGGCCAACAGCAAGTAGTGCTTCCTAAAAAAAAAAAAAAAGTAAAATAACAAGTTTGTTTTTTTTCGAATTTTAAAATTATGCCTTAAATTATAATATGCATTTAAACGTTATAGTGGAATAAAGAAACTCTCATACATACATGAATGCTAAAAACAATACAGTCCTTTTTTGGGCAGTCGTGTATGACACTCTTGCGATGAAGATGAATCGCTTGTCAAAATCGGACTTTTTTATTTTGAACACATAGCTAACTCTTTTTTGTTCTACCGTAGTCGAGTAAAAAAAATACTATGATACTCTACACCTAAAGATGAATCGATTACCTTGCTTGTCAAAACGTAACCAATATTATAGGGGCGACGCTATGGTGGAACATCCACATACATACACACATGCATTCATACAAACTTACATACACACACAAAACTAGGTAACTTTTCAAAACGGCAATGTACGTCACTTGACGCACCACAACCGGCTAAAATGCAATGTCACAGAACACACGTCAGACAGTAGGTAAAACTGCAACGGAACGGAAGGCACCACGAACGCGCGGCGAAAGTGGTTACATCACTACTTTTCAAATAGTGTGGTGGTATCACTAATTACTGTTTATTGCACCGCTCTGTTGCCAGCCACCATGCGAAATAATTAGCGTTATTAATTACAACAGCCGTTATGAGCAGTGATGAAAAGATTATATTGCGATAATAGTAATCGACGATTCATCATCAAGTCGCTCATCATCAGAGATTACGTCCGCATATTGTACTATTATTTCATGGAATTAATCCTCTATTTCAATCAATGTCTATCTTACCACTACCGTCTCTATATAATATTTACGAAATAATTATGTTTTTGTTCATCAATGCCACACACTTTTTGAAAAACACAATAATAGATAGATAGATAGATAGATAGATAGATAGATAGATGAACTCTTTATTGTTAAACACCACAATACAGAAATATACAATTAATAAACTTAATCTAACAAAAACATGTATCAATTGGCGGTCTTATCGCTTAAAGCGACCTCTTCCAGACAACCGTGCATGGAGGGGATTAACATAAACAAATTACGAACGGTGGTTTTTCTTACAATAACAACATAACTAAATGTACTTAAATAGAAATAACAACTAAATACCAAAACATAACAACCATACAAATATATACATATAAATAAATACATATAAAAAATAAATGTTATAAACAATTAATATTTTTCTCTATTTTTATCATAATATTATGTTTAAATAAAAAATCATATTTAAATTGCATGTCCCAAAACAACGGTTAGAAGTATTTAGTGGCAATGTGTATTGTATGGCAAGTTTATTTGAAGAGTTAGCTTAGAGTTAACCCTTCAAATGTTTAAAAAGAAACATAAGAATTTCCTTTTGTCGTAATGTTTTTACACTATTACTATTTAGGACAAGACAATAATTTATTATAATTAGGTAACTATACATTTTTAAAATCAAGTCTGAATGTGACAATTTTGTAAAGATCATAATGACTCAAATATATATATATATCTATATATATATATATTATTTTTTTTGGACATTCAATTGTTTGTTTTATATTATTAATGTGGTTTCTTTTTCATGTTTCTTTTATTATTCATTTTTTGTTTGACACTTTCATAATTGAAATTATAAAAAAAATATGAAATTATTAATTATTTTTATCATCACTTAATAATTTTGTAAGTATAATATAGAAAACTTACCTAAATGGACTGCATGAATAATATATTGTACACCGGAAACGGTAGAATATATACGGATAGTTGATATTATATGGAGGACGGAAAAGTATGAATTGTAGGTACACAGTCAAGAACACATGATACTCGTACTTTACAGGTGAGGTGAGGTGAGTAGCGTGAGTTTATGCCGCCCGGAGCCTAACCGGAATTTGCCACTACCTATTTTCTTTAATTGCAAATCTATTTATACATCAAAATGATTAAAAGACGCGAGCAGAGCGATCGCAAAAAAGTTGAGCTATTTCTCTTACTGTGGAAATGTAACATTTAACCATATTGAAAAACCAAAAGAAAAGCGAGCGAAGTGAGCGCGACATTTTTTTGGTATTTATATCAATGCTGAAATTAATTGATAATAATCATAACCATATAAAAATCATTGTATGGACAAGCACAAAAGGCGAGGACGAGCGAAGCGAGCGTGAAATTTGAGTTATTTCTTTAAAATATTGTTCTGATTCCAAAAACATAACACTGGAAAGAGTAACGAAAAGGGCGAGCGCAGCGAGCGCGAATTTTTTGAATTATTTTCTTTCATTGTACACAATGGCTGGTCGTGAAAATGTTGAGCTTTTAATACTTGCATATAAATTAAAAAAGTGCATAAAATACGAGCTATTTTCACTGTAAAATAATTCAAAATTCCCAATAAAATTCTTGACAGCAAAAACTTGTAAACAAAGTGCGGAGCCGTTTCGGCGGGAAGATTTTTTCATTCGTGTATATTTTTAGATAGTTTTATTACTGTTTAGATTTTTTTCGAGGATCTTTATTGTTTTATCCATAATGGTATTTTTATACATTGACATTTATTGTAATAAAATTTTCATCAAATATAAGTTTTGTTCGGCGATTTCCCGCCAATATCTTTGGGTGCTGATATTAGAATTATTATAATGATTGCATATTTTTTTTTACTTATTTTGGAGAGGAAACGTTAAAAAAAATCGAGAAACCGAGGATATAAAAACAAAATTAAAAAAAAGTGTTTATTTAAAGTAAAATTAATTTATTTCCAAAAATAACAGATTTTCAAGGGTTTTTTTTTTCGAATCAAGCAGCTGTAGTTAATAAAATGTTTATTTATGTGATATTATTTTCATTTATTCTTATTGATAACTTCAATAGCTTACTAGAAAAGAAACTCAAAATATTATAATTTCAATAGCTTACTAGAACAGAAACTCAAAACATTATAATCGCAAGCATTCAGCAGGAAGAGACGAAATAAAAAAAAGTTTATTTAAAGTAAAGGTAATTAATTTATAACACAGATTTTCAAGGGTTTTTTCGAATCAAGCAGCTGTAGTTTGTAAAATGATTATTTAGTTGATATTATTTTAATTTATTCTTATTGATAATTTCAATGTTTTGAGTTTCTGTTCTAGTAAGCACTAGAACAGAAACTCAAGACATTATAATCGCAAGCATTCAGCAGGAAGAGCACCGGATAGCTGCAGGTAACCCGAGGACCTCACACGTTATAGGCGCGCGTTGGCTTGGACTTGCAAGGTTTTAAACAAAATTCGGTGAACATTTATAAATTGAGAAGATAGTGAGTGTTCATCGGATTTTTATTAAAATGTGGTCAAGTAATTTTGTTTTGATGATGTAAATCGATTTTTGTAAAAAAAAAACAATGCTCATTGAATTATGTTGTAATAGTAAATCAGCGACTTTTGAACAAACAGCTGTTCAGACTTCAGGCATTTTGAAAATGTGTGCATATGGTAAATATATATATATATCTATCTACCCTGGTAGATAAATATATTTATTGTGATCTAGTTCATCGCCCATTGACCTATTTATTCATCACATGCGTGATTTCATAAATGTAACCTCTAAATCTAGGTTACACTCACGACAGTGACATGTTCTCATTGAAATCATGTGACCCGCCCCTCCTCTCCCGCAACCCATGACGAATGCCTCTGACAAAATGCATGAATGTGATATCTAAACATTGGTCACATTGGTTTCTTCCTCGCATTGTAGATCAAATGAAGTACTACCTGTGTCAGGCCGACTTCTTTGCCACTTTTTGCAAATATCAAACTGGATGAAAAAGTTTATGCATTTTACTAACTTAAGTATTTTTGTCTTGTAGAATAATATGGTATTATTTGGTTACTAAAACAGTTTACAAAGAAGCTGGAACTTGAGTAATTTTCTTTTTCTTAAATTAATTTTAACGTGTTGATGACATACCTAATGTTTCCCAAAATTGCAAACTGTAAATAATCAACAATTTAACAAGGGAAATGTACGATGGTTGAGCTACTTACTTATTTCAATATAACAATATGTTTCAGCACCATTTATTTATTTATTATTCTAGTTAAAAGAGTCTTCAGTTTTTTCACTCTTACATTACTTTTTACATTAAGTACCAATATTGGTACTTAATGTATAAAGTAATGTAAAAAAAATATGTAAAAAGTAATGTAAATCTGATTGATACCAAGTTCACAGGGCCCAAACCTCAGAACTTTTCTCATAGCAATTTCGACTCTATCGCAAGGCATTAGTGATAGCGATATTGACAATCTGATTGAAATCAAGTTATGTGGTCGGGGCACTGCAGTGCGATTACGTAATGTTGATCATGACGGTTTCAAGCCGTCAAATTCAATAATGCTTTGCGATAGAGTCGATTTTGCTATGAAAAAAGTGACAATCTGATTGAAGCCAATTTCTGTAATCGGGCCGCTGATCTCGAGATCCGTGTGGAAGTATTCTTTTGTTGTAACTATACTCCTATACTATTTTCATGTTTTATAGGTTGTACACTTAGAGTTATTCTAAGGTCAAGAATGGTTACAACAAGAATGTTGAATGTAAACCAAGTGTGTGTTGGACATGCATATACTTACACTTTTTTTGGGTTCAGTAGCAAGGATTTTATGCTACCCATCGGTGAAACCCGTATTGCAATCGGTCAAGTAGTTTTTACGTATTATGGCAAAAAAGTTAGTCTACCTTGGTCAGATATATCTCGTAAACTAGGTACCTAGTTAATTCTAGATAATAGTGATATTTATTTTTGTAAATTCATATTAGGTACGCGATAGTTTTTTTACATATTCTTGTTACCATGATTTCACCTGATGGAAAGCGATGATGTGGTCGAAGGTGTAGCACACTTGCCTAGTTGATACCTGTTCACTGTTCACTTGAACACACCTGGGTATTACCGGAAACACTGACGAGGGCAGGGCATTCCACTCTCTTCTCTTCTCTATGCGTACGGGCGTATTTCCGAAGCAGCCGTAGAGTCAGAAGGGTATTTCTTTTTCTAGTGCGAGATTTAACTCTGTTGGCACATGAAAGGGGAATTTCCTTTTCAAACTCAAAGAATACTTAGTTTATCTAAATTTTGATTGATTTGATCTTTTATAATATTTTTTGTTCAGAAGATGTTAATTTTGACTTGTAAAAGTGCTATTATTTTTGCCTATTTACGAGTACAATAAAATACTTTGACTTTGACTTCGCAGTTCTAATAATAAATGAAGAAGCGTACCGCTTCGTTCTTGTGCAAGGTTAGTTAGTATATTCCAATGATGTTATATAAAATCTAGTAAAAATAAAAAGTAAATCTATTCTAGTTTTTTCAAACTGTATCTTATGAATTAGAGAGGGGAGACTTGCAAATCAAGCAAAAAGGCCACTTTACAGCCAAATATTTTGTAAACGGAACCAAAAAAAAATACTGTGAAGGAAACTTTATTATAATTTTCAAATCAACAAGACCCCAATTGATGGGGTACCTATTACCTATTTTTTTTTTATATATTGCTCTATTTATGAATGTAGCGTATATAAATATACATAATGTGTCAAATTTCAGTACTGTAGTGTTATAGTGTCTGTATAAAATGGCTATGACATACAGACGGACGACATGACGAAACTTTATGAGTTTCCTTGTTTGACTACGGAACCTTTTTCGCATTCACACGTTCCATAGCGTCACTTATATTTGTGTCGTTACTCGCTTCGCACCGGCTCGCGTCTTTTGTACAGTATCTGTGCTCCCCGCCCGCACTTTCCTACTTCAGCCCGCGAGCTCCATGCCCACGCCATCTGCGTTGCGCCGTTGCGCGTCTAGTCTAGCGGCACGCCGCGCACCGGTGACACGACACACGACGAGACCGCGCGCCCGATGACCTAGTTTCGGCGAGAGCTCTTCTTGAATCGCGAGAGCGTAAGCGTAGATGGTAGAACACTGCGGTCCGTCCGCCGCGCGCCGCCCGGTTCCACACACCGCGCTCCCCGCGCAACTACCGCGTGCCTTCCGTCTCACCCACACAGCCGCGAACCCATCAAAAGCGTGTCGCTTCATTTCGCGTAGTGTATTTTTTCTAGCGGCCAGTGAACTCAGAATTACCGTGGAAAGCGTATGATACGAAACTCGCGCTCGAATACGGCTGCACACGATATCAACTGTCCCGAAATGGCAAAGCCGAAGCTCACCTACTCAAAACTTCACTGGCAATCTCGACAAATAATTTACAACTTAAACAATTACTACATCAAACGAAAACTTGATCCAACGGCTGTGGAACACGAGAGCACAACATTTGCCAAAAATTTTACAGCCGAAGCAACTGACATATCTGTCATTGCAATTGGTAAAATTTTAAAGGAAGGAAATTCGCTCCAGGACGCCGACGGCGATGTCCAATTTGCAAAACTGACAGTAAAAAGACAGAAAAAAAGCAAGAAAAAAATTGTTTTGGACTGCTTCACGGAAGGAATAATACGAAGAAAGATGTTGCAGGTTTCCGTCGGGCTAAGGTTACCGCCAACAATAGCAAATGTATACTCGATTCTGATATCTGAAGACATACTAAGTGCCAGTCGTCATTATGTCACAGCTACATTGTTTAACATTGGATTCAAGCACTTGACAGGTAAATGTAATAACAAAAAATATTTTTTCGAAAATCCCGTTATATACAAGGAACGTTCTCAATATATAAATGACGTGATAAAGTATCGTTTTGAATGCAGACCCGTCATCTATCTTGACGAAACGTACATTTGTTTAGACCGAGATCAAGCCTCAAACTGGGATACTGACGATGAAGCGAGTGGTGTTCTTTATTTTCAAGGAAAAGGCAAAGGTCTGATTATATTACACGCTGGTGGGATCGACGGGTTCGTTCATGGTGCATTGCAGATACAGATAACATATAACATGGGACCCTCTGACATGAATTTTGATGTTTTCATAAAGTGGGTTGAAGATAGATTGATACCGCATTTGCCTAAAAAATGTGTGCTCGTAATGGACAATGCGGAGTATCACTTCTCAAAGAATGAGGTTAGACCAAACGAAGGATGGACGAGACTTGACATACAAGATTGGCTTCACAATCACAGTGTTGTTTTCGGTAGCAACTTGAGCAAGAGCTCTTTATTGTCGCTAGTAAAGAAAACGGAGAGCATAGACGAAGTTAAACGGTTGCTAAAATCACACGGACACGAGGTTTTGAGGCTGCCCGTGAGACACACAGACCTCAATCCACTTGAGCTGATCTGGAGAGACATCAAACGGGATATAACTTCATTCCACTCGCCAACTTCCATCGACAAAGTCTGTGATCTACTTGAAAACTCGACGAGGTTTTATCCAGAAGAAAGATGGGAAAAATGCATCGAACATGTGGAGAGAATAGAAAATGAGTATTTGCAGTATGAGTTTCCATTTAAAAAACTTCTCAAAAAGCTACAGAAGCCAAAGAATGGTGATGCAAGTAGTGATGAAGAGGTAGAGTACATGGAAATGGACGGACGGTTTTTAAGCCGTCAGATGATTGAAAATAAATACTGAATACGTCGCGTTACACGATTGATAATCTGTTGCGATCGGCGCATTTTTTAATGTTTTTTTTGTATTATTAAGTTTCATTTCGCCATGTTACTTATAATATAATAACTAACCTACCTACATTACTATTGAGTGCGGTAAAAAACAATTAATGGCCAAGAATTAGAAAAAAAAAGAAGTTATTTTCTGCCAAGGCAAGTAAAGTGATATTAGTGATTATTTAAAAAAACTGGAAGGAGATTATCATTAAATGAATATCTTATAATAATTTTCCTGCGGGAAGAAGATTTTAGTTAATACAAGAAACGTTGTACATAAATATATTTTCATTTGCATTCAAACTTTTTTTTTACAGAACTTAGAACTTTGTCCTAACGCGCTACTACGGTCTTGTTCTTGTATGTTTGCGTACTCTAGTACTTTGTACTCTTATTTTCTGGTTTAACTACACAAATTTACGAATTTCAGATGATGTTTTGCTTGCGTTGATTTTATCACAACTCCAAGGGATTGCAGACCTGAGTCATACTTACTAATAATATAAATCAGAGAAGTGTAGCCACTGTCATAAACAGGCCAATCAGAGCTTAGAGTTAAAAAAAATGAATACTCTCTTATCGAGCGGAAAACTTCGTATGCGCGATGCAGAACTCCATACATTAATAACTGATAGTCCATAAGAAACGTCATAAAATCCGATTAGTGCTATCTACCTGCCCGTCACTCAAAAGAATAAAAAAACTAAGTTTTATCTATAGAAGTGTGTGTCTGTATGTTTGGTACTCCTTCAAGCTCAAACGGCCGAACGGATTTGGATGAAATTTGGTACCAGGATAGCTTATATCCTGGATTAACACATGCCTAGGCTACTTTTCGTTATCATCATCATCCATCATCATAATCCACGTGGGTGAAACCGCGGGGCGCAGCTAGTATTTGATATTAATTTCAACTTTCAACGCATTCCTGAGAATAAAATAAACTTAAAAACAAGTGAAAACCGACTTGAATAAAATAATCTTATGTGGGAAACAGTTAAGTGGGAAACAGTTAAGTGGGAAACAGTTAAGTGGGAAACAGTTAAAGAAGTCTGTGGCTTTTATTTGGTTGGATTTAAGAAAATTGGGCACCGACTTCCTAACTGTTTCCCACATAAGATTATTTTATTCATTTTTAAGTCGGTTTTTACGTTATTTTATTTCTATATTTTCAGTAGCGTGAACAATACATGAACATGCGATTACAGCAATCGCAAGTGACTTGCTGTTATCCATTGAGGAGTTCCTTTGTATCTCCGAAGGTCTTCATCAGATCTTCACCAAATTATATATAAGGGACCATACCTAAAGCCTATCAAAAAAAACTTCAAAATCGACCCACATTTGACGGAGATATCAAGTCATAAAGTTGGTGAAAGATAATAAAATTAAGTCATCCCCTATTTTCCGCCGTTAGAGGTGGAATATATTCATGAAATTTAAATGGGACTACTCCTGAGGCATACCTCCCATATCAATAAAAAAAAACTATCTGAAATTGACGGAGATATCGCGGAGTTAATATACACACAAAAAAAAAACATACAGGTCAAATTGAGAACCTCCTCATGAAGTCGGTTAAAAAGGATCTTGTCAGACAGACAGACAGACTGACAACGAAGTGATCATAGAAACTATAAGGGTTCCTTTTTCCTTTTGAGGTACAGAAGGTCCGGCTTTGTGGATAAAAGGGTTCACTGGCAATAATAAAGGAACCATTAAAACTTATTTTGTGAATAATTGGGAAGGAAGTCACTAATTAGCATTATTATCACGAGAAACGGCATAACGGTAGGTTAGACCGTTTTTCGCGCCTACTATTTACGTACACCTCGGTTTACAACATGGAATAGAAAAAATACCTACGTGGTCTGCAACAAGCAAGAACTAGTATTTTGTGCATTATGGATAAATAATAAATAAGCAAGAAGTGCAAGACAAGAACCCATGTTTTGTGTTAGAAAAACAGCCGGGCCGGTGGCGTAAATGACAAAATTAATGTCGTCTTTGTCACACTCGTTATTATATTATCTATGTCTCTTTAGTGACAACAATGCCCTGCAGCGCGCGCCTGGCTATGCTTTCCCCCTGTCGCGCTTCGTCCCTCGTCCGTTCCGTGTGTTCCATCCCTAATCCCCAAAATCAGTGTTCCTATTTTAGGAATTTTACCATAAAAATGGTGGTTGGACGATTGAAGAATGATGTCAAAATTATTGTACCTACTTACATACCTACGTATTAAAGGTTGTCTGGAAGAGATCGCTTTTTAGCGATAAGACCGCCCATTGTCCCATATATTATGTATAAATGTTTTAGTTATTATTGTATTTTTGTTCTATGTGGTGTACAATAAAGAGTTATCTATCTATCTATCTATCTATCTACCACAGAATAAAAAATAGTACAACTATTACATAGAAGGTTTAATTATGAAGACCAATGTGTACTAAAACTGTCTATGCAATTTTTGTTAGATTTTGTTTTATGTTGGTACATTTTATTTTTAACTGGTGGGTTTTGCCAGCGTAGACATTTTTCTGGTATGAAATTATCACATGTTAAGTGCTATTCCAGGACCAAAAGTACCTACTATAAATATAGATCTACAGTATCTATATGTGATTTCAAATTAAAATATACAGCTACAAATAAAGGGAACATTAAGGGTAGGTACCCTTTCCTTTGTAGCACAGAATAAATTGTTTCTAGTTAAAAGCTTTTCTTTTTAGGAAATTTCGCGTCTATTATGAAGAAAAAAAAAACTGAATTTCTTGTTTTTTTTTTAATTGATTTTAAAATATATGGTTTCAATCAACTCCATTCCCACCAGGTTTTTTCCCATAAATAACTACTAACCCTTTGATTTAATAACTTATTAAATCAAAGGGTAGAACAGCTTTTTCCATACATTTTCTATGAAGTATGTACCTTTCGCTGCACCCACAGATTTATGGTCTGTGGCTGCACCAAGAGGTCGGTGAGCGGAGCGGGCCGGCGCGGGGCTTCAATAAATTGCAACATACTTAATAACATTTGACATTTCTTCATGACATTTGAAAAAACTCGCAAAAGTTTCTTGAAGGTGGGACAATTAGGTAGGTAAGAAAATATGGTAACACTACCATTATCATGATTCACTGTTGTGAAGTTCAGTCAGCAGTGTGCCGCGAATTGCGGAGTGAATACAACGTTTCTACGTCCGCTGTGGCTGCTCATCCTGACGCACAAGGTATTAACATCCCAAGATGACGAATCCCTACGGGAGAAAACTCAAATGGCAATCTCGACAAATGATTTACAATTTACACAATTACTTCAAACTAAGAAAGCGTGATCCAACATCTGAAGAATACCAAGAAGACACAAATGTAAGCCACATTACTGCCGAAGCAACCGGTCTGTCCTGGAGAACTATTATCAGGGTAGCTGCAGAAGGAAGGTCATTAGAAAATATTGATGGCCAAGCTTTATTCCAAACGACAGAGAATCGAAAAAAGACAGTACCGAAAAAACGGATACCTATGGACTGCTTCATTGAAGGCCTCATAAGAAGAAGAGTACTCCAAGCTGGCATTGAAAGACAAAATCCCGTCTCCTTGAATGTTGTCCATAAGATAATGAAATCAGAAGACATAGTCAAATCCAGTAATGAATATCTCAGAAATTTGTTGATAAAAATTGGGTTCAAGCATATGACTAAGAAACGCATCCTTTACGAGAATCAAGATATCACATCTCATCGTTGGACGTACATAAATGAGATTAAAAAATACCGCGACGAAGGTAGAAATATTATTTATCTGGACGAGACTTATTTTAGTCTCAATAAAGGTAAACTTACTAATTGGGAGACCGATGATGAAAAAAGTGGAGTGCTGTATTATAGCGGAAAAGGTCAAGGTTTGATTGTGGTTCATGCCGGTGGTCGCGACGGCTTCCTCAACGGTGCACTGCACACGATCAAGACACTGAACATAAGAGCCTGTGATATGAATTATGATGTTTTCTTCAACTGGCTAAAAGAAAAATTATTGCCTCAGCTCCCAAATAAAAGCGTGGTAGTCATGGACAACGCCGAATACCATTCATCGACGGAGAAACCACAAGAAATAGATCAGTTATTGTCAGAAAGTGGCCACCAATTGTTACGACTTCCTCGTTGCCACCAAGAACTGAACCCGCTCGAACTGATATGGAGAGATCTCAAACAGGGGAATTACTTACGTGATTTTCCATTCTGGGATTTAGATGAAATGCATACTACACTGGAAAAGGTCTGCGGTAATTATCCTCAGGAAAGATGGGATAGTTCTATTGAATATGTTGAGAAGATTGAATCAGAGTATTTCTGTTTTAATGATGTTTTCGATGATCTCCTTAAAAATATGCCAGTGGATGAAGAAACTGAACCTAGTTTCCCAGGAACTTCTTATAATATGGATGAAGATGATGATTAACGTAAAATTATTTCAACATAATTATAGAAATAAATGGAGTCCAATTTGATAAGGAACCAAACCATGCCAATACCAAACCATGTCAATATAATACATTGCAGAAAAGCAATAATAATGGTGATCTTATTCTTTTACAATTCCTTTAGCCAATGTTAATTGCTTTAGTTCATAAATGAGACTTAATAGCGCAGTGACTTTTAAAAGGCCCGACAGATATTATTATAATTTAAAAACACATAGTATTTCATATTGGCTCAATAGCTAGGTATTTGTGAATTATGATTTACTTTCATTAAACTTATAGTAAAGATGACCTAAAATATGTTTTATTAATATCAATGATAAATAATAAATAGGATCTAATTAAGTTCATAAATAATCCAAAAAAAAGGTAGGGTCTGGTTAGCGTGGGGTTTGAATTTATTGTTATGTTTTGATTTTACTATTTATAATTTGTATAATTTGGAGGAAGTAAGTAAAGTAACGCCTGAATCTATATACTATCTTATCAAATTATTAATACCTTTAGAATAGTACAGTGAAATACCTACTGACAGACTGACTGACAGATAACGTACAGCCTTCGGTGGATCTAGAGATTTGAAATTTGGAGAAATATTCCTTGAACATCCTAAAGATGCAATAAGAAAAAGTTTTTAGAAATTCCATTTTTAAGGGGTAGCAATGTATACACGTGGATGAAGTTGCACAGCGCAGCTAGAAAAAGCTGTCTTTCATTGATTTTTCTTATTAATAGAAATATAGGAAAACATAACAAATTAATTACAAAACATAGTAAATTGTCCCTCGTCTATAATTTCGACTTTAGTATTAATTGCCATGTCAGTTTAAAAACTTCTTTTGATTATGTACAATGTTGGAAACTTCGTTTTCAGGTGATGTTTCAAATATCGTTAATCAATTAATAATTTATTTGCAAGAATACACAACATAAAGGTCTTAATATATATAAATATAGAAAAAAACTCATATATTACTCGTGTATGTAAGACATATAACAATTCTTACTCTAAAGACATATATATTTTCAATAGTACCACAGAATAAATAATAGTACAAGATAGTACCTAGGTATAACGTTTTTAAAACTTTTATATGTAGTTTGGTTATAAGTTCTTCGGCACTGAAGACAATGAGTAAAACATATTTTAAAATAAAAATATATATGTATTAAATATTAATACAAAGTTTAAAATACCGTTTCTGGAGATGACTCATCATGGTGGTACTCAATTAAAATTATGGATCCTTATTTATATAGACTATATCTATACTATAATCATAAATAAACTTTACCTCTTTATCTAATCTATCTATTTATCTCTCTATACTAATTAATATTTTAGAGAGAAAAAAAAGTTTTTAAAGTTTGTGAGTTTACCAATAGAAAGCCACGTTATTTGTGAGTGTCTAAAATAAAAATAAAATATTATACAGTAGGGTTGGAATACAGACGGCAAATATTATAAAGTATTTTATCACTAAATTCTATAAATTCCTTAATTCTATAAAAACAGTATTAAGAGCCAGTCACTTAAAAGTTTGTTAAAGCTGTTGCCTTCTAATATTTTAAAACCATTGGGAATTCTATTATAAATTGAAATACAAATATTAAATAAATTTTTCTTGTATATATTTTTTATGACAAGGAGGTTGGTATTTTTGGTATAGCAGGTTCGTAAACTTTACTCGACACGATTGATCTCAGGATATTTCGCGCGGTGTGTGTTGACGCGTCACGCGGTGGACGCCGACGACGATCGAAGCCGAGCGTGTGACGTCACAGCGAACGGCAGGGCGCCCGTCCATGCCATGCCATGCATGCCCCTCGCTCGCGGATAATCATTAATTTATTAGCAAGGAACTGTATTGTTTTTTTAAGTTGTTAGTTTGTATATTATGTAAGTACATCTGCTTGTGGCATTGATAATCCTGGCTTATGGGTTCTACATTAACGATTTGGTACCTAGGTATGTATATACCTAGTTAATGTTATTAAATGTACTGGGTACATATCCATGTCGAAGGATACCTACGTACATATCATCGTCAAACGCAAGCAAAAACAGCATGAGCGTACCCCGAAACTTCCAAAATCGAATAGTGCCGATATTAACTTCATGATATATCCGTATTATGAGGTATGGACACAGAATAAATAATAGTATAGGTTTACGTTTAGATAAATCTGGATATTTAAATTTCTGTATCTTTAAACTCAATGTGTTGGACGAGCATTAACGAGGTCTGAAAACGAGGTCATCAAGCGAGCCAACAGTCAACAACTCAACACATACACCGCACTTTCTCCAGTTTACGGCATAGTTGTAAAACGGTATGTCAACAGCGGATACATGCGCATTGCGCACGCGCAGCGCACCAGACACCGTAGCCACAGAATAAATAATAGTACAAGCGAGCAGTGTCAGCACCGTCAATAACTTATTTAATCTGCGGCACCGTTGCGGATCATTCACGAGCCCGAGTGAAACAGAACGCATAATGGGTACGTGGGAATCAGACTTCACTATTAACTATTCTGTGCTACTGCGGGATTTGAAAGTGATCTGCGGAAGCCAGCATAGCATCCATGATCCTATTGTATTGTTGTTATGTTAACCACCTTACGTTGGCTAAACTAACGCTTTGGAACAGAATAAATAATACTACTAGAGCCAGCCCCCGTATTCTGTAGTGCGATTACGTAATGTTGATCATGACGGTTTCAAGCCGTCAAATTCAATAATGCTTTGCGATAGAGTCGATTTTGCTATGAAAAAAGTGATAATCCGATTGTAACCAAGTTCTGTAATCGGGCTGCTGAACCCTTCGATAACGAACCGAATCGATATAGTTCTCGAATCGAATGTCTATCTATTTTCGAGCTATTCAGAATAGACTTGAGGGTTCGATTTGGTTTGCTACTAAATAATCGAATTCGACTGCATCCACGGAGTAATGTGCAGTTGTCTATGACTGCATCTCATGTTCCGTTTACGAAGCCCTTTATGTTCACTAATTCTCAAATTTGAATTCTTTATTTAATACTAGCTGTACCCGCGGCTTCGCACGCGTGGTCTTTTCTTAAGGTTCTATGTACCATAATATGCTATTCCAGGACCAATATACCTACATTTGATCTAAATTTCTTTAGCCGTCAAAAATACATTTATCCACTGCTCGGCTTTTAACTCACCAGATTGAGATACCAATTACATCAGTTTTTAAATCAAACCCTAAGCTATCTAACAATGAAAACCGCATTGCAATCGGTCCAATAATTTTTACGTGATGCGTGAACAAACAAACATACAGACAAACAGACAGAGCGACACGATAAAAAATATATATACTCGTGATAATACCCTTTTTATGCACCCAAGAGCATTTTCTTATTTATCTTCTTTTTACGGCCTTTTTCGTACCTATTGCTTTATGATAAGTATAGATATATGACTGTGTCAATTTGCATCAAAAAAACAGTCTAGTAGTTTCAGCGTGTTCTTTTTAATAACTTTCAACCCCTATACTGCGGAAACCCTTTAATTTTTCGGGATGAAAAGTTTCCAAAGTCCTACCTCGTAGCATGAACTCAAATCATACCACGTTTCATTTGAATTCATTCAGTAGTTTCTGTGCGATGCGTGGTCAAGATACGGACAAACAGACAGACAGACAGACAAAAATAAAAAGTAAAACAGTTTTGGCATCAGTATGGAATATAGAAAACCATCCAAAAAATATTATTTATTACTTAAATATTAACATAACTTTGGACCCATATCCCGCAGAAGCCCATTAATTTTTCGGGATAAAACGTGTCCATAATTTTCACCCCTCTTATAAACTATGTCTGTGCCAAGTTGCATCAACATCCGTCCAAAAGTTTCAGCGTGCTACGTGTTCTTTTAAATAATTTTCCACCCCTATCTAGCCGGAACTCTTAAATTTTTCGGGATGAAAAGTACCCAATGTCCTACCTCGAAGTATGGACTCAAATCATACCAAATTTCATTAGAATTCAGTGAGTATTTTCGGCGTAATGCGCTGCCAAGGCACAGACAGACAGACGAACAGACTGATAGATAGACAAAAAGTACAAAAATACAGTTTTGGCTTTAGTATTGAATATAGAACGGCCTCCAAAAAAAGTTACACAATATCTTCAATTTACAGAATTTGGGACATTATCCCGCTGGAACTCTTTATTTTTTCGGGATAAAAATTATCATCAATTTTTACCCATTATATAAACTATGACTGTGCCAAGTTGCAACAAAATCTGTCTAGTAGTTTCAGCGTGATACGTGTTCTTTTAAATAACTTTCAACGCCTATCCTATGCAGGAACCTTTTAATTTTTCGGGATGAAAAGTATCCAGTGTCCTACCACGAAGTATAAACTCAAATCATACCAAATTTCATTTGAATTCAGTGAGTATTTTCCACGTGATGCGCTGCCAAGGTACAGACAGACAGACAGACCGACAAAAATTACAAAGATGCAGTTTTGGCTTTAGTATTGAATACAGAAAGTCCTCCAAAAAAAATTACAAAATATCTTCTAGTTACAAAATTTGGGACATTATCCCGCAGGAACTCTTTAATTTTTCGGGATAAAAATTATCCTTAATTTTTTTCTGATACTTAATCTGTGCATTGTGCCGTGATGTATCTCACTGTCGTCAGTAGTTTCAAATCAGAGTGTCCAGAAGAGTGTCAGAGTGTCTGCATACATTGTGCCGTGATGAATGTCACTGTCCTCACTCGTCAGGGTGGCCAGAGGTAAGGTACAAAAAACCTGGTGTGGAAAGTTTTTTCTCTCTACCAAAGGAAAAACAAAACTCAAATAAAAAGAATTGAGGGTTTTTTTTGTTTTCATTTGCTAGTCATTATCAAAATAATATTCCCTTTCTTCACAAATGTCTAATGTCTTGTTTAGAATTTCAAATTATTATAGTACCAGCTTTCATACATTTTCCGAACATCTCTTTTACAATACAACATTATTAAATGACAATAATATAGAGGCTATCGAATGCTCTGTTGCTCTCGATAAGTCACCGAAGTTTTCCGTGCACCGCGCGCGGTTTTGTCTGAGTTTTGGCTACCGCTGCAGCCGCAGGGCTTATAGTAGGTAGAGTATTTCTATTTAGTTTATGGTTATCGAAAAAAATAATCGAACGTTCGGTAACTCGGCTTCGATAAATTATGTTCTGAATAGCTTTTGATAGCCTTACCATAGTTTTAATCGTATGATATGACGTCAATTCGATTCGATGTCGATTTTGACAAATTCTTCTTTGATTCTACTAAATCGAATGATATCAAACCGAATCTATCGACAACTGAGTTATTGAATGGTTCTGAAACGGGGGGCAGGTGGGGCAAATAAGAGTCGAAATATACAACTTGTTTTGAAGTTGTTAAAAATACTTAAATATATCTTAGAACCTAATTATGTGCACCACCAAACTATGCATTTTGCACCTGATTCAAAAAGTATTTAGTATTATCAACGCACAAGGGCTACTTTCAGTACAATAGAATGCCTTTTATCAATGTGATCAATGTGATCGTAAATACCTAAAATACATAGTACCTACATTTTAAACACAAAATACTTGTGAGTCTCATTTTTTCCGCCCAATGGGTAAATATGAAACTCGTCTCGTGCTTGTAACGTTGCCGATCTCAAAGATGCATACCTGCAATTTGAAACAGCACCTGATTCAAAAAAGTATTTAATATTATCAACGCACAAGGGCTACTTTCAGTACAATAGAATGCCTTTTGGCATATCAACAGCACCATCTAATTTTCAAAAGTTTCTTGATCAACTACTTGGAGATATTCCCAACGTAGCAATATATTTCAATGATGTCGCCCTGACAAGTAGGAGCTTAGAGGACCACCTACGTACACTTTCTATTTTCACTTTGTATTCGATAGATTACGACAAGCTGGATTGAAAGTCAACTTGAAGAAGTGTAGTTTCTTACAGAAAGAGATTGAATACCTGGGTCATATAATATACCAAAATGGAATACGTCCGACAAACACAAAGATTGAAGCTATCACCAAGGCTGTACAACCTTCCAATTCGAAAGAATTACGATCTTTCCTTGACTTAGTAAACTTTTACGAACGCTTTATTCCTTATCTTCATGGAATATGTGCAGATCTTCATGAACTGACCAGTGGCAGACGAAAATGGTATTGGACTGACCATGAGAGACAAATTTTTGAAGCCACTAAGACATGCATTGCGAATTCAAAGGCATTGATATCCTTTGACGAAAAACGTCCCCTTTTCTTAGCCTGCGATGCATCGGAGAAAGGCGTAGGAGCAATTTTATTTCACAAAGACAAAAATATTGAGCAACCTATCACATTTGCATCAAGGAAACTTCGCCCTGCTGAAAGCAAGTATTCCGTAATAGACCGTGAAGCTTTAGCCATTTTATTTGGAATCAAGAAATTTGACCAATATTTACGAGGGACTAAATTTACGTGAGTGATCACAAGCCATTAGTGCACATTTTAGGCACACATACAGACAAACAGAAAGAAAGAAAAAATTAACAAAAGAAATATGTTCAATACCTTTTTTAAGTACCCAAGAGCATTATTTTCATTTGAATTCATTTAGTAGTTTGGGTGCGATGCGCGGTCAAGATACGGACAAACAGACAGACAAAATTAAAAAGTAAAACTGTTTGGCTTCAGTATCGAATAACATCCAAAAAATACTTTTATTACTTAAATATTAACATAACTTTGGACCCATATCCCGCAGAAACCCTTTACTGTTTCGGGATAAAACGTGTCCTTAATTTTAACCCATCATATAACTTAAGACAGTGCCAAGTTGCATCAAAACCTGTCCATTACTTTCAGCGTGGTACGTGTTCTTTTAAATAAGTTTCAACCCCTAATAATCCATAAATTTTTCGATATGTAAAGTATCCTATGTCCTACCTCGTAGTACGAACTCAAATCATACCAAGCTGTATTTTGAATACATCCAGTAGTTCCGGCGGCGTGAAGCGCGGCTAAGATACAGACTGACAGACATACAGACATAAATGCAAAAACATACAGTTTAGGCTTCATAACCGAATATATCCGATGGGAAAAATATTTTTATTTTATTTCAGTCTCAACGGATAGCGCGATCCGATGGGAAAAATATTTAATAAATTCTGAGTGGCAACGGATCGCGATATCGGTTGCCACGACTCACTGCGATCCGTTGACACTCCAAACGATCGGATGGTACAAACCCAGCTCACAGAGCCACAAGTTCACTATACACTGAGATGGGTTATTGGGAGCATTATGCCTACACAATATATCAACACGAAAGTACCTAAGGTATATTGCGACTTTTTCTTGATAATTTTTGATTTCGTCATTCCCTCACCATCATCCCGTCACTCCAATTTATAGTGAGGGAATGAAGACTTATGAGGGAATGATTTTTAACAGGGAGTTCTTTTGTTAGTCGTCATCCCTTACTTTGTTTTTTTAACTACCCTCTTTCTTCGTTTTTTCTTGGGACCACTATTTCTTCAAAAACAACTTACCTACTATGATATTAGCAAAAACTAATTACAAACTCTATATCAGTTGATAGATTCAGGCGTTACTTTGCGGAAATCTATATTTAAAATGAACAAAATAAAAATATGTAGCTTACTTCCGCCAAAACTGTAAGTCAGACAAATGATAAATGGTAAAATTAACAAAAGTAAAACCCCACGCTAAACAAACCCTACCCAAATTGAACTATTGTAAAATATAAATGAAATGAAAGCTAAGGCCTGAAGGCCAGAAAAAACACTTATATATTTATATACATATAATATATATACACAATAAAAAACCCCACGCTAAACAAACCCTACCCAAATCTATATATCCATCCAATATCCAATTATATATATATATGTGTGTGTTTTTTCTGGCCTGGAGGCCTTAGCTTTCATTTCATTTATATTTTACAATAGTTCAATTTGGGTAGGGTTTGTTTAGCGTGGGGTTTTACATTTGTTATAATTTAATTTTACCATTTATCATTTGTCTGACTTACAGTTTTGGCGGAAGTAAGCTACATATTTTTATTTTGTTCATTTTTTTAACTCTATATCAATGTATTAAGCCCAAATTTCAGAATTTAGTGAGAATTACCATTTTACTCAACGGCGCCGTTCAACTAGCGGCCTGAATAATATCAAATTTATAAATATGCAACTGTTTGCAAATTACTATCTTTGAAATAATTGCACCTAAAAAAGTATATCGGTAGGTTAATCGGTTGAACATGAACACTTTTTATAAACATTTATCTGTTTGCAAACTACTATGTTTGATAGAATTGCGCGTAAAACACTAGGTAAGCTAGTTAGGTAGAACATGAAAATTGAAATAGGGCTAGGCTGTTAATTGAACGGCTAAGATAGTTGGATGCAACATAGATTTCCTAAACGACTACGGGACACGACGAGATCATTCATTTGATAGTAAGAGCACAGAATAAATAATAGTACAAGTACTAAGGCTATGAGTTTATGAAAAACATGACGAAGTAATGATTGTTTCAATTCTATGAATATCACATGGCTTCACTTCAAGATAATAACACAAATCATGAAATCATCCTATCCTTATTGTGTTAACAATCTAAATAGTACTAAAGTACTATTTAGATTGTTAACACATAGGCAGCAATTTTATTTAAAAATTGAAGAAAGTAATTTCTTTGAGCTCATTAATCAAATCACAACATGTAAATTAAAAACAATAAGATGTCATAGAATAGTTCCACTCGATAAATTATGTAAAACGAGCGGTCTGGCTAATCAAAATAAAGTTAATTGTGATTTATGACAGAGGAACATAATACCTAGGTAATTAGTATTGACTTAAAATATTATATTACGACAATTATGCAACAACCGCGAAGCAAAACAACTTTCCTTGTTTGCATTACAAGAGACAGTGACAGAACCGGTCTACAACGGCTACGACGAGTATGCAAATTGCAGCTTTGAAAGACTATAAAAAACAATACGGCCCGAGAGGTAGTCCAGATGGCACACCCATTATAAACTGTCAAAATTCGAACAAACAACATCATCATAGCGTCAAAATGTGCTCTAAAGTGTATCGGGATATTCGGGTTTAAATTGTTCTTTAGATAACAAAAGCAAGTGTCCACGATTAATAACTATTCGTAGGCAATTGTACCTACAAGAAACTAGATAACAAGTTGTTGACCCATTCGAATGCTGTGTAGAGTGCGTGCCGACACACCCACATTTTTGCAGGAACCAGTTTGACAAGTCGTGGAAATGCTTTAAGCGATTCTTGTATATCACAGCCAACAACGCATTAAGTTATTGTGTTAATGTAATGTACCATAAGTAAATTATTATAGTGATTTGTAAATTGTTTCAAACACCATAAAATGACAATGTTATCACATTTTCCAGGCACTTTCAAACTTAGCTGCTCAAAGTGAAAATCTTGTCATTTGAGAAAGCAGAAAGATACCTGCTTAAATATCGTGCTACACCGAAAACAGTGACAAATCAAAGAGCATGATTCTAGCTGACGGATTAAATCTAGTTTCCACCGCGTCTTAGCTAAATAACTTCGTTCTTTCGTGTGCGGATCTTCTAATTGCTCTATAGAAAGTACCTGTTGCGTTTTTTTATCATAGTCTCCGAGCGGCGAACGGTATATGATTTTTGTGCGTTTATTATTATTACGTGTAGATGCTTCGCTAACAAGATGAAAGTCCGATCACACTTTTAATGAATTCCGCCGGCATTCCTGTGCACATTGGCTGGAGAATGGCGGGGACTCGGAAAGTGAATACTTTATTTGGTTTCGTGAGGAAAGTCGATTTCGCTAATTAGGTAGCTGATTAATTAGGCTGCTACACCTTCACCAATTGTATCTTCCCGGTGCGCCTCGTTTAATAGATAAGTACATATTTATAGTAGGTAGATACGATCATACGATGATCATTTGTTGCTTTGGCACAAAGTCAAAGTATTTTATTGTAAATAGGCAAAATAATAGCACTTTTACAAGTTAAAATTTGTATCTCATGAACAAGGAGAAATCATAAAATATTATAAATAGATCAAATCAATAAAATTAGGTATACTGAGTATGTTATGAGTTTGAAAAGGAAATTTCCATTTCATGTGCCAACAGAGTTACATCTCACACGGGAAAAGGAAATACCCTTCTGACTCTAACGATGCTTCGGAAATACGCCCGGAACAAGGAGAAATCATAAAATATTATAAATAGATCAAATCAATAAAATTAGGTATACTGAGTATGTTATGAGTTTGAAAAGGAAATTTCCATTTCATGTGCCAACAGAGTTACATCTCACACGGGAAAAGGAAATACCCTTCTGACTCTAACGATGCTTCGGAAATACGCCCGGAAACTCTCCGGGGATGTATTTTTTCCCATATTTGTTAATTCTTTATATTTTTTTCGAATGTTAGAAATTATAATAAAACATATTTAAATAACAATATAAAAGATAAAAGTGACAGTGTTCCACAATGATCAAACAATCACATGTTTGACATGGGTGTTCTATTTACTTACGTACCTATAAATTACAGAAATTCAGATCATAAGTCAATATTTAGATTTCTGAGCTATAAATTAAGTATATGTTATTGGTTTTGAAGAATTTTCACGATGATATAACGTTACTTAGGTACTATTTACTCGACCCAAACTTCTAGATAGAAATAAGTATGTTTACCAAACATGTTTCCTATAATTTGTTGTGTCAAACGAAGCAATGTAATTAAATAGACACACCATCCCCGTTGTAATCTATAGGTAATTATAATAAAGCAGTAAGTGTTAAAAAGTATAAAAGCAGATTATTTAAAAAAAAAAGGCCCTCGAGGACTTATAATCAAGAATACAACGTTTTTAAAAATATTGTCCGTCTGGATGATTGTTCCCGCATCAGGTAAAAATTATTGGACCGATTGAAATGTGGTTTTCACTGTCGGATAGCTTAGATTTTGACTTATAATCTGGCGTACTTTATATCTCAATCCGATGAGGAAAAGCCGAGGAATCGTTAAAAATCTTTTTGACGGCTGGAGAAATTTTGATCTTATTTGGTAGGTATATTGGTATATTAGGGTATTATAGGTAGGCTCCAAGGTTACATTTTCCCACTCCCCACTCCCCTGCCACCTCCCCTACACTCTTCTACCCGCTACCCGCAATAAGCACTGAAGTGCCTGCGTAACAAGGTTGAATATCGCGAGCGCTGTTTTAACACACAATTTAGCTCGGAACTAAATGGCATATGGCTCAAAAGTTATTTATTTTATTGGCAGGCTAATAATTTAGTTAGGTAAATTTTGTCTAAGCATTAGATTATAAACTATATTTTCTTGCAGTGAGATTTATTTTAGAGATAAAACTTAAGCCATTGAGTAGAAAAATGTAAATATTACCGAAAATAACATAATTTTTGATAAGAAAATGTATCGAATGAAATTCTGTTAATCATGTTTTTATCTTAGTCTTAAAGAGATAAAGATCTCAAAAATGTTCAGTTTCACATTTATAAGGTTTGTGGTTCACCCAGCATATTTATGGAAAAAAACCTTAAAAAGCAGAGCCTGGTCTTAACCCAGATAACACGCGGGCAAAGCCGCGAGCACAGCTTGTAGGTAAGTATATACACGACTGTATTGCATCGCATGACTGGTTTAACATAATAGATACTCTATATAACAGTAGAGATTGGTCAGATTGATGCAATCAGGTCATCACCGGAGCATATCGTTCTCATGCCTAATTTGTGTGCCTAATTATACCGTAACATCTACTGATAGATTCAATGAGCCGTATCCAGTAGGTAGGTCATAGAAGTCACTTTGAGGAATGGCTCTTGGAGTGTAAGCTGAGGACACAGATTTACCTATTTTATTGCTAACTAGCTGTACCCGCGGCTTCACATGCGTGCTCTTTTCTTTAGGTTCAAAGTATTATTCCATTCCATTATGTGCTATTCCAGGACCAATATAACAACATTTGATCAAAATTTCTTCAGTTGTCAAAAATATTTTTATCATTTGCTCAGCTTCTAACTCACCGGATTGATATACCAATTACACCAGTTTTTAAATCAAACACTAAGCTATCTAACAATGAAAACCGCATTGCAATCGGTCCAGTAATTTTGACGTGATGCGTGAACTAACAAAAATACAGTGAAACAGACACAAAGACACGATTAAAAAAAAGTTATATTCTTGTTCAATACCTTTTTTAAGCACCCAAGAGCACTCTTTTTCTTCTTCTTTGTGCAGCCTTTTTCGTACCTATTGCTTTATTATAAGTATAGATACATGACTGTGTCAATTTGCATCAATAATTTTTCGGGATAAAAAGTATCCAATGTCCTACCTCGTAGTATGAATTCAAATTATACCAAGTTTCATTTGAATTCATTCAGTAGTTTCAGTGCGATGCGCGGTCAAGATACGGACAAACAGACAAACACACAAAAATAAAAATAAAACAGTTTTAGATTCAGTATCAAATATAGAGAACCATCCAAAAATATTATTTATTACTTCAATATTAACATAACTTTGGACCCATATCCCGAAGAAATCCTTTACTTTTTCACGATAAAACGTATCCTCCATTTAAACCAGTATCCCATCCACCAGTTATCCCATCATATAACTTAGGACGGTGCCAAGTTGCATCAAACCCCGTCTATTAGTTTCAGCGTGGTACGTGTCCTTTTAAATAAGTTTCAACCCCTATCCTGCGAGAACCCATTCATTTTTCGGGATATAAAGTATCCTATGTACCTACTACCTCTTAATATGAACTCAAATCATACCAAGTTTTATTTAAATTCATCCAGTAGTTCCGGCGGCATGATGTGCGGTCAAGATACAAACAGACACACATACAGACAAAAATTAAAAAACATGCAGTTTAGGCTTCAGTATCGAACATAGAGCCACCTCCAAAAAAAAAATATATCACAATATCTTTAATGTACAGAATTTGGACCCATATCCCGCAGGAACTCTTTATTTTTTCGGGACAAAAAGTATCCATAATTTTGACCAATCTTATAAACTATATCTGTGCCAAGTTGCATCAACATCCGTCCAATAGTTTCAGCGTGCTACGTGTTCTTTTAAATAATTTTCCACCCCTATCCTGCAGGAACCCTTCATGTTTTTTTTTCTTCTTCATATATGTCGATTATGTCTTCATTAGTTTCCAACTCTAGTGCAGCGGGTGGAGGGGTAAATGCGAATTACCCGAACACCCACCAGTGGGTGAAGCCAGTGCGTGCACGGGGCATGCCCCAATTTTTCAGGATGAAAAGTATCCAATGTCCTATCTCGAAGTATGAACTCAAATCATACCAAATTTCATTTGAATTCATTGAGTATTTTCGGCGTGATGCGCTGCCAAGGTACAGACAGACAGACGGACAAAATATCTTCAATTTACAGATTTTAGGACATTATCCCGCAGGAACTCTTTATTTTTTCGGGATCAAAGTATTCCTAATTTCTACCCATTATTTAAACTATGACTGTGCCAAGTTGCAACAAAATCCGTCCAGTAGTTTCAGCGTGATACGTGTTCTTTTAAATAACTTTCAATGCCTATCCTGCGGGAACCCTTTAATTTTTCGGGATTAAAAGTATCCTATATCCTACCTCGTAGTATGAACTCAAATCATACCAAGTTTCATTTAACAGTTTTTTTTTGTTTCAGACAGACGAAAATGAAAAAAAAACTGTTTTGGCTTCAGTATCGAATATAGAGCAACCTCCAACAAAAAAAAACGAATTATCTTTAATGTACAGAATTGGACTCGTTAAAGTTTTATTTTAAGTATAGATAATGCATACCTAATTCTACAAATGCAATAAAGGAAAAATTTGGATCACGGACGAGACTCGAACCCGCACCATCCGTGCCTCTGCGCGGCACATGCCTTTAACCAATTCGGCTACCGTGACCACTACACCACAATACAATTTTTTCCTTCAGTCATTAAATACGTCTTACGTGGACTGTAACTCCATCTATTGGTAGTTTGCTAATAATCAACCGAATACGGCTAATATTAACAATTAACTTTGTGTCGTAAAGATAACGCCTCCCAAATCAAATGTATATAAATAAGATGAGTTTAGTATTAGCGAGAACATATCAAATAATTTTCTAAAGGATTTCTTTTATATGATTATTAGATACAAGTATTTAGGCGTTAATGTTAAAATAAGAAAAACATTATGCTAGTTACTATTACAACTGTAATAACTGTCTGTGTGCTTCTTACTTCTGTGGATATTGAAGTTGAGACCTTCTGTGACGATGGATAATAAGTATACTTAGAACAGCTAAAAATATAGGTAGTCTGTTCAGAAAGAGCTGTCGTAGCCAAATTGTGAACTAACGTTCCGATTATAACATTTTAAAATTGCTGGTTTCTTTCTGTAGGCGTTCTGAATCATAAACTAAAGAAATAGTTACAGTTGTAATAGGATCGAAGCGGAACAGACGCGCTTGTATTGTATTGCCCGTTAAATAAAAAAGGTAAGTAGACACCGGTGCGCCCTCAATTCCCACGACGGGTCTCTTTCTGAACAGAACAGACTACACTCACTCTATAGAGTAGAGACATCTTGTCGGAAGAGCCACCCTAACGGACCTAGACGAGACAGGCTGTACGACAGTGTAAATTCCAGCCAGTAAAAGTCATAATTAGAAAGTAGTCTATACCATGATAAAATATAAATAAAATGGTTGACAGAAGGAAAAAAAATATTGAAAACTGTTCAATCCATAACTTGATGATGGACATTATTATTAATTGATAATGTATATCATCGGCTTTCGGTCTTCTCCACTTCGCATCACCTGCCCCACTTCCCACACCCTTCCCAGACATCTCCCACCATTTGTCCACTTCCCACTACCCTCCCCTCATTTTCCCTTACCTTTCTTCACTTCCCCAAACCTTCATCCCCCCACATTTACCCAGTTTTTTTTTAATATATGGCCACACCGAAAGATAACAATCGCGCAGCGATTTTGTTTGCTGAATACGGCGGTAAATATTTTTGATAAATCTATAGCACAGAATAAATAATAGTACAAGTCTAAATATACTTAAAATAAAACCGTAGCAGGTCCAATTCTGTACATTGAAGATAAATAGTAAACTAGTTTTCCCGCCCGCGACTTCGTCCGCGCGGACTACTGTTTATCGCGAAAAAAAGCATCCTATGTTCTTCTAGGATATTAAAAACCAATGCAAAAGTAGGTATAGCACCAATGCTCTTGATGTTTTTTGACATACTTGTTATTTAGTTTCCATGGCAACCGTTTCTTACAGCGAGTAATCAAAGAGAATCCTGTTTTTCCATTTTTCCCATGGAAACTTACAATTTTCCGCGATAAAAGTATCCTATGTTTTATTCCAGGGTATAAGCTATCTCCAGTCCAAATTTCATCATAATCCGACCAGCCGTTATCGCGTGAAAGCCTCCCAACAAACAAACAAACAGACAACGTTTCACTTTTATATATTGGTTTTTTTTTTTTGGAGGCTGTTCAATATTCAATACTGGAACTGAAGCCAACACGTTTTTTTTTTCATTTTTGTCTTTGTGTCTGTATCTTGGCCGCGCATCACGCTGAAACTACTGAATGAATTCAAATGAAACAATAGGAAATAAGGCATGATTTCAGTTCGTACTACGAGGTAGGACATATGATAGGGGTTGAAAGTTATTTCAAATAAAACGTATCACGCTGAAACTTATGGATGGATTTTGATGCAACTTGGCACAGTCGTAGTTTACGAGTACATGATGGGTAAAAATTAAGGATACTTTATATCCCGAAAAAATAAAGGCTTCCTGCGGGATAGGGGCCCAAATTCTGTACATTGAAAATATTTTGTAAATGGTTTTGGAGGCTGTTCTGTATTCAATACTGAAGTGTTTTATTTTTGTATATCTGTCTGTCTGTCCGTATATTGGCCGCGCGTCACTGATGGCAATGTTTGCCAGTCAAGTTTATTTTTACCAGAAGAAATTAGTTGCTAATCTTGTTGAACACTTCCCAGAAGCTATACAGACATACAGGCGATGTCGGATAAGCAGCAGTACAACAAATAACAAGAGGTCGAGCATCAAATGTGGTAAATGCGAAGTGCCTCTATGTGCCGTTCCTTGTTTCAAGGAATTTCACATCTCTCCGCCAGTAGTGGCAAACGTGTAGCCAATATTTATTTATTTAATTATTGAATACATTACATATACAAAACTTGGGCAAAACCATAAATATAACACGCGAAATGCCAAAAAGCTCGCTAGCATACCTCAAACACTGAGAAAAACAGCAAAAACGCTTCGAGTGATGGGTCCGGATGTCTACAATAAGTTGCCGTACAATATCACACAAGCTTCAAGCCTTGCCAATTTCAAAAAAAGACTTAAGACTTGGCTTGTAAGGCAAGCTTTTTACTCCTACAAAGAATTTAATGAATTTAAGCATGTAGACAGTAACAGCATTGTTCCACGTCTAACATTTAAATGAGTAAAGAATAAAATTTAATTTAATGTAAGATAATGTACTCACACATGAGTACCTGTATATTTACTTCTTTGTATTTACAGAGATTAATTAATCAATTATTACTATTTTTTTGCTTGACATGTAATGAATATTATGAATAAATATATGAATATGAATATAAAACAGTACCATGACATACTGACTGACTAACAGACAACGCACAGGCTAAACCGGTGGACCTAGAGATTTGAAATTTGCAGGAAATATTCCTTGAGTATAAATAGAGGTGCACTAAGGAAGGTTTTTTTTTTAAATACCGAAGGGGTGAACGGGGGCGGCCAAGTTTGTAAATTTCAATAGAATTTTCAATTCATTTCTTTATTAGAAATTAAAGCATTTTGATAGAATGCCATAGATACCCTGAGGTAAAAACTTACATAATAATTAAATATTTAATTCTGCCGGCATGAGTTTGCCATTCAAAGCTGCTAGTATATTTTGCGCTGTTTGCTCGCTCATAGTGTTTCTAGCTTCTATAGACGCGCTGCCTATATGGGGCAAAACTACACAGTTGTTCAGCTTAAACAGCGGACTATCCAAAGGCAGCGGTTCAGGCACGGTGACATCCAAGCCAGCAGATCTTATTTTATTAGTCTGCAGCGCTTCAATCAATGCGTCTTGATCAACTACACCTCCACGGCTAGTATTGACAAAGACTGCAGTCGGTTTCATCGCTTCAAACGCTGCCTTGTTGAATATTTCCTTAGTCTGAGGTGTGAGGGCTGTGCAGGATATCACAAAGTCGCTTTCCTTCAATAGTTGCTCGAATTCTACTTTGATTGCTCCGGTTTCTTTTTCGTTTGGAGATTGGGATCGGCTGAAGTACAAGATGCGTTTGGTGTTGAAGGACTTGACTCGGCGAGCCACCGCTTGGCCGATCCGGCCAAACCCAACGATGCCGACGGTGCTGCCAGCTAACCCTGGCCCTGTCATCCAGGTGGGGGCCCATGAGACCCAGCCACCGGTCTTCGCCTCGCGTTGCGCTTCAGGTAAGCGACGGGCTGTTGAGAGCAGAAGCGCAACCTGTAAATTGGTAAGAGTTTTGTGAGATTTTTTTGCAAACTTCATTCAAGACTTGAGGGAATATTGCAATTCAGCTGCTGCCTAGTTACCAAAGGAGACTTAAATAAATAAAACTTACAAATATTTAACATAAGATTAGCTTTAATTAACGCCTCTGAGTGCAATCGTAAAATAATTAGACTGCAACATTGTTTTTGGGACAATATTATTGTTATTATATCTGATACACTAGAAGCTTTAAGCTGATGTGTGTATTACTTGTATAATGTGTGTGTTCTTAGTCCATCATCATGTCAGCCTTTAGAAGTCCACTGCTGAACATAGGCCTCCCCCAAAGAGCGCCATGACGAGCGATCTTGTGCCACCTCCATCCACCGACTTCCTGCGATGGCTACAAAGTCGTTGGTACATCGTGTGGGGGGTCTCCCCACATGCTTGTTCGTGGTCGCCATTCGAGAACCTTTATTCCCCAGCGGTTGTTGGTTCTTAGTCCATAGTCTTCAATAAAATGTATGTATGTGTAATTACGCATGAGTGCAGGAAAATAAGAAATCGGAGGCTAAAAGCAAAGGTCTTGTGATCACAAAGGTAATATAGGAACATCTATGCCTGTGATTAATAGGATAGATGAACTCTTTCAACGGCAAGGCTCAGCTTCTTTCAACAGAATTTGAACTGGATTATAAATTAAAATAAACTGATAATGAATGACAAATGTTACTGCTTCATTCTTGTTGGTCTTTGAATGTGCTTTTATGTGGAATTTGCATAATGGATATCCAGTAGTTTTGGGTATGGATATTTATATCACCCATAACATCTTTATTTATTTAATTGTTTTGCACAAAAAAAAATAGTGTACAAGGAACGACTTAATGATAACAACATTATCTACTAGTCATCCAGGTCGTAAAAGAAATAATAGTAGGGCGTGCGGCTCAAAGTAGGTACTAAACAAAAAATACAAAAGAAACAAAGTAAATAAAAAACAAAATAATAATAAGTAATTTTAAATAATTATACATAAACCAGTACACACATAAATACATAATACATAATACTTTACTAAAAATAATACGAATACCTACCATAATATGAATTAAATGAGTTAATGAAAATAACACACACTACCTACCCTATTTATATCACCCATAACATCTTTATGTTGTATTCGTAAAATGTAAGTAAATACTTCAAAGTTAATAAAACAAAGACAAGTTTAGTTACAAGTTTTACATACATTAGCTTTAAGGGCTGTGGATTTTGTTTTGAATATGGAAATAAATAAATAAAACCAATCAAGCTTAAGCAGCACTACTTGTGTAGATTGCGCTACTGTGCTCCTCTACTCTAAATTACCCAAAATTAATTCAAATTGAATTAAAAAAGTAATTGTTTTCGCTTCAGTGGTTATAAGAAATATACAAATTCAAGTACTCACAGTAAGTTCAGCAGTTGCGTCAGTCAGCACTTCTGGTGTATACCCAATCTTGACCCCTCTTTTCTTGCATTCTGCCACATCTATATGGTCATATCCCACCGATATTGTGCTGACCACTTTCAGCGAAGGCCCGGCTGCATCGAGCACGTCTTTGTCAATTTTGTCAGTGAGAGCACAGAAGATGCCGCTCACTCCAGCTACAGAATTGAGAAATTCTGCTCTGGGAACAGGCGATGGCTTGTCCCACATTTTTACATCACATCTGCAAGAAATTTGGAGGATTTGTTAGAACATTTAGGTTTTGCAAGAGAGAAGTCTCCGCTGGGGCAAGGGATACTAGGGGGTTGTCCTTCACCACACCCTCCCCCCCCCCCCCCCCACAACTCCTGCCCCTCTATACTACAGTACAGTCAACCTTATCTCATACACTAAGCTTCTCCTGGCAAAGGGGGAGAGGTTGTGGGGGACTTTCCCTCCACCCCCATCCCTCTACGCCAGTACCGGATAAAATAAAATAAAATAATTTACATAGTTGTAAATATCATCAGTGGTACGACTTCGGAAGCTTGACCCACGATTTTAGGGGGTGGGGGGAATGGGGGGAGGGAGTACAACCCTCCCTGAAAGTGGGGGGGGCTAGATCTCCCCCCTCTGAGATGTTTTTTTTTTACTTATTACTCTTGCTTACAATTTGTATCAAATATTTGGACATTTTTGCGATGCCTTAACCTTTGGAGGCTTCCTCACTACCCCCTCCTGAAAGTGGGGGAAACTGAACTCCCTCCTCCTCTGAGATATAAATTATAGAAATATTTTTTGCTATTTTTTCCTTATGTTTTGACATATTCGCTGCTCCATGCCCTGTGGGGGGAATATATAGAATTGACGGGCAGGAGTTGAGAGTGGGGGGGGGGAGGTGGAAGACAACCCCCTGCTTCATTTGCTCGGCTTGCGCGATGTGTAGTCATGTTCTAACCTAACCTACCCTAGTCTTTGGGGCCATACATAACATCTTCAAATTATATTCTTTAGAAAGCAAAATAAAAAAAAAACAACCCCAAACTCAAAGGTACAAAAAAAAATACGTAAAGGTATATGAAAAAAATTGCAAATAAAATATATAATAAATCATATCTCAGAGGGGGGGCAAGATATATCCGACCCACTCTCAGGAGGTGTTGTACTCCCTCCCCCCTACCCGTTCCCCTACTCCCTTCTCCAAAAATCGTAGGTCAAAAGTTATAAAAAAATAACAAATAATATATATAAAACGAATCATATCTCAGATGGGGGGTGAGATCTAGCCCCCCCCCCCCCACTCTCAGGGGGGTTGTACTCACTCACCCCTACCAATCCCCCTATCCTCGCCCCTAAAATCGTGGGTCAAGCTTCCGAAGTTGTGCCAAACATTAACCCAGGACCACATTAATTTCGGTAAAGATAGGGAAACTTAACTTACTCTTTTCTTAGTAAATCTACGCCACACGCCGGCATATCATTGCGAGTAATAAATATTTGATGTTTTCCACTCATATTCCTCACAAAATTAGCACTGCTTCGTAGCAAACTTGGAGCAAAATACACTACACTTCTAAAAAGCATGAAGTTGGTACTTTTATATCGGGTTTTTCTTGTTTCCTGGTTTCTTGTCAAACGTCGTATTACTTGTTCATTTGTTTAGGTTAACCTTCGACACGACAAGGTCGCTGAAACTCAGTTATCCGGCAGATATTTAGGAGGCGTAGCTACGGCGACAGTTTTATTCTTATCGCTCTTGAAAAACGAAGGTTTTGCAAAATAAATCGTCAGATGAAGCGCAGCTACTGTCGCCAACAAAACTTTGCCTTTCGTCGACTTTATAAATGAAAGTGCACTCATTTTATATCGTGTTAAAGTTTAACAATATTATGTAATAATACGTATTGAATACCTTCGCGACTTGTATTGACTGACTGTATTCATTCATTCATACAGAATTACAGAAGAATGAAAACAAAAAAAAATAACATCGCATCCACATTCTCACCATCCCACCCAATCACATGACAACATGACATGTTTTGATTTGATTTTTGAGAAATGGACAATTTGATTTGACACTTTATTTTGACGTTCCGATATGCTTTTTTTGTCGGTTTCGTCCTCCGTCCCTTTTCTCTCGTTACTTACTGTATGTTACTTTCAAGTAACTAGGTAGGTTATGTACTATAATAATTATCCTAGCAGACCTAGTAGCAGACCATTGATTTATTATATGGGGGTACATCAATGGAATAGACCTTTAATTTTAATTTCCACTACGCACATGTGTGACCACAAATATTAATACATTGTACGCGTTTATTTAAAATCACTGACAAACTATTATTATTATTATTTATTATTTTTACTTTTTTTTTTAGATGATACCAAAAAATATAATAACATTCCGGTAAATACACGCGGCCCCTCCTGATGCCAAATCCCCGAGCGCCCGATACACGCGGCCCATCCTGTTGCCAAAATTTTTAACGCCCGATGCATTTGGTTACTGCGGCAGCCACTTTTTTTCAGTTTTCGATTATAACTTAATCCCGTGTTCCTTATCCAATCTGCGTGTTTTATTCTTTTAAGGGATATTTTTTCCTCTATGATTAAACATCCTAATATGTATTAAAAACCTTAGTAGAATAAATAAAAAACGTATAAAACTTGACCTAAAATTTAGACGATTTTTTTTAAAACAAATCTGGTTTTCAATTAGATATTCTGGTCACTTTTTGTACTAAACTGTGTTGATATTTTAATGTTATTAGATAGATACATTCATGCAATATTTAAATAAAACATAATAACAGGGTGTCCTCGATCTTATTCCCAAGATTTTCCAGAAAAACTTCCCATTTTCGTCTTCATCTTTTTTCCGTGGTTGTATTTCCATAAATAATAATTTCATAAGTCTTTGGTTCGGTTTGTCAGTGGCAACATATATTCAGCCAATCACAGGCCGAGTTTTGTACGATTGCATCAAACCATTGGCTGTGTTCACATACACGCTCGAATCATCCGCAGTGCGATTACGTAATGTTGATCATGACGGTTTCAAGCCGTCAAATTCAATAATGCTTTGCGATAGAGTCGATTTTGCTATGAAAAAAGTGACAATCTGATTATGGAATTGGGCCACCGGTGGCCCAATTCCATAATGGAATCGTTATGGTTATGGAATCATTATGGAATCGGGCTGCAGAGATCGTGAACGACTTTGGACGTCCACATACAACTGACAACTGTCAAGAGTCAGTTTCATACTATTCCTCCCCTCCACTACTATTTTTCGGATGACCCAGGATACGTAGTATCTCTACCTAGTCTGTGGACCCAGGCGAACGCCCGGACGACGCCGTGAACGATTTCGAATGTACGCGCGGGTGATCCGTGCGTCCTCGAACGTTTATGTGAACAGGCCCATTGAGCAAGGAATGGAAAATAAGTTTTACGTAACCGCAGTGACGAGAATATTTTCGCGCCAATTCACCCCCTATTGACTATTACTTATTCTGTGCCTATGTAAACACAGACTTTGCTGGTTCAAGTATTTTTCCGGATAGAAATCTTTAGAGAATAATATTTTTTAATATGGAGCCGTTCGTTTTGAAACAAATGGCGAAAATAACTGTTATAAACGCTATAACAGTTATTTTCAGAAAAAAATGAAGATACCTCTTTGTTTAACATTCCTCACTAACTTACAATAATAATATTTTCACATTTTGCACTAATTAAAAAGTTCGTAGTTCGTGTTTACATTTTCACTATACTAATTCTTAATTGGCATGATGTATGTATAATATGTTTTATTTTTTGTTTTTATACTTTGTTCTATTATTATTACTCACGTATCCTCTCCTTGCTCCTCTGACCATCCTTTCCTTTCTCCGATATTTCGTTCTCCAATTTGTTAATTTTGTAAATAGTTACTTTGTTTCCCTCGTTTTAATAATTTAAAAATGAAAAAAAGAAAGAAAAGAAAGCAAAAGAAAAAAAGAACTCTAATTAGAAAAATGAAGAAAACTGGCAAGAAAATGAAAAACCTGACACTGGCAAATACACGAGAAGTGTGACGCCAAATCCTCGAACGAGTAAAAGAAAAAAAAAACTTAATTATCTCCTAATACTTAATAGAGAGTCTTCTTGCCTACTAAGGCAAGAAGACAGCAATTGTTATTATTGTTACGTTTCGCCATTACTAGGGATAGTTCAAACAAGCGACACGGTAAGCGTCTGAATGCAAGCGCGTGGCGGCCTTATTTGTAGCGCCGGGGTTCAGCAATCTGTAGGTTATTAGCTCGCGTAAGTAAGTAGAGTGACAGATGCAGTATAACGTCGTGTAGCTTGTTTGGTTCAAAACTATTGTATCATTTGTGTTTAGGTGATTTAGCACGATGCAAAGTGTTATCATAGCTTGTTGTTTTGGTATCATAGCTTGGAGACGAAGACGTCGCCAAGAAGAAATTGACGAGCGTGAATACCTTGCTTTGTCATGGAGAGAGACGTATGTTACATTCACTGCGGAATGCATCGAACGCGTTCACGTCCTTTACCCAAATATTTATCGGGAAGTATCGACTAACGCAAGAACTTAAATTGGCACGGCCCTGGTAGAGGCCATATAGGCTGGGCTGGTATAAGAGGTTTTTTGAATGGAGGTGACAAATGTTTCGCCATACCTGCAGAAATTAAAGTGAGTAGGTACATAACCTAACTTATAACGTATCAGGAAGTTAGGTAAAACAATCAACTATGTAGGTAACTAAACCTACCTGCTTAAGGGGTCGGCGGAGGATTAATTTTCCACACAAACGTAATACCAAAATCGTTTGTAATTGGAGCATATTTCCACAGTTTTATGATATTATTCAATTTCAGATAGTGTTTATCTAGGTTTTTTTATGAATTTGTATGTATGTATTTTGTTTTCAAAATGCTTACCTAAAACGAAATATAAACAAATAATGCATTTTCCTTACATAAATGCTAAATGGAATATTTGCTTATACCTATATCATTTCAGGTAAGTATTTTGAAAACAAAATACAGTTGGGAACCTAGATAAACATTATCCGAATCCGAATAATATCATCATAACACTGTGAAAATATGCTCCAATTATAAATGATTTTGTTATTACGTTTGTATGAGAAATTCACCCTTCGCCAGACACTTAATATGTATAGTTAGGTACTTACTATAGCACTGAAGTAAAAGACGTAAATTTTATATTTTATTTGTCTTACGTAGTATTTATATACTCTTTGTTTTATTTGCATTATTATGTACCTATGTCAATGTCCATACAAAAATAAGGATTTGAAAGTTAAAAGTTAATTGATGTCACTGAGAGAGACTAAAGATAAACTTAACGAACGTACTTCATTTAACCGTGTTTCGTTTTGAATTAATAATTACCTAGTAACTCGAAATTTAGATCTAATTTTGAATTTTGAACTGCAATTTATTATTATTTCAATGTTTACTTAATTACATCATCATCATCATGTCAGCCTTTAGAAGTCCACTGCTGAACATAGGCCTCCCCAAAGAGCGCCATGACGAGCGATCTTGTGCCACCTCCATCCACCGACTTCCTGCGATGGTTACAATGTCGTCAGTCCATCTCCCCACACTTCGCTTGCTTGTTCGTGGTCGCCATTCGAGAACCTTTATTCCCCAGCGGTTGTCGGTTCTGCGAACTATATGGCCTGCCCATTGCCACTTCAACTTGAAACTCTGAGAGTATTTACGGATTTCCTCATTTCTGAGTCTATCACGTAGTGAAACACCTAGCATAGCTCTCTCCATTGCACGCTGCGCAACTCTGAGCTTTTGTATGAGACCAATAGTTAGCGACCACATCTCAGTGCCGAATGTTATCACTGGCAACACGCACTGATTATAAACTTTCGTCTTGAGGCTCTGCGGTCTCTGCGACGAGAAGATATGGCGTAATTTCCCGAACGCTGCCTATCCGAGTTGGATTCGTCGGTTGACCTCTTTGTCGAAGTTGGATCTACCCAATTGGATCGTCTGACCCAAGTAGACATAGTGATCAACAGCTTCGATAATATCGTTCCCAAAATAAACTGGCATGGGTGCGACATGGGCATTTGACATGATGTTCGTCTTGCCCATGTTCATTTTAAGACCCACCTGTTGGGAATCAATATTGAGGTCACTGAGCATTGTGCTTAGGACTTCCAGGGTTTCAGCCATGATGACTATATCATCAGCAAATCGAAGGTGAGTGATGTATTCGCCATTGATGTTAACACCAAATCCGTTCCAGTTCAGAAGCTTGAATGTATCTTCCAGTGCAGAGGTGAACATTTTCGGAGAAATAACGTGTCCCTGTCTCACCCCTTTTTGCAGCTGGATAGAATTCGTGCTCTGATCCTGAAGACGAACTGTCTTAGTGGCCTTCCTGTACAAACACTTCAACACTTCGATGTACCGGTAATCAATCTGGCACCGCTGTAATGACTGTAGCACTGCCCAGGTCTCGACTGAATCAAAGGCTTTCTCGTAGTCCACAAACGCTAGACATAGTGGCCGATTATACTCTTCGGTCTTTTGTATAATCTGCCGGAGCGTATGGATGTGGTCTACGGTGCTAAAACCTTTCCGGAATCCAGCTTGTTCGGGAGGCTGAAAGTCGTCAAACCTACGAGCGAGACGGTTTGTAACTACTCTCGAAAACAACTTATAGACGTGGCTCAGCAGCGAAATGGGCCTATAATTCTTCAAGAGGGTTTTATCACATTTCTTAAAGAACAAACCCACTACGCTCCTGTGCCACGCCTCTGGCGTAGTACCCTCGAGGATGATGGAGTTAAACAGCTTCTGAAGGACTTTAAGTACCGGTGTTCCAAAAACTTTCACTAACTCTGTCGTTATTCCGTCCTCCCCTGGTGTCTTGTTGCTCTTAAGCTGTTTGAGAGCCATTCAGATCTCGTATAGGCTGACGTCCGGGATATCTTCGGTATAATGTCGGGTCAAACGGGCTCTTGCATCGCTAGTTCTGCTAGGAAGACTACGCAATGAGGTGTATAATTGTCCATAGAACTTCTCGAGTTCACTCAAAATCTCTGGCTTCCACGAAATGATGCTGCCACTGTCGGTTTTCAGCTTCGTCAACAGGCTTTGCCCAATAGACAGATCTCTTGCGAACACTTTGGAGCCCTTGTTCCGCTCTATTGCGTTCTTAATACAAGTAGTATTATAGGAACGCAAATCGTGTCGCATCTACTTTGAGATCTGTTTATTAAGCAAGCTGTAATTCGACATATCCACTGAAGACTGCAGCCTCATCTCGCCTCATTCTGCCATAAGTTTGAGTGTATGCTCAGAGAGTTTCTGTGTTCTTTTTTTGCGGGGAGTCTTAAAGAACTCTGACCTGACCGCGTGGACAACTTCTACTAGCCCGTTATTTAGTTCGTTCACTGTATCGCATTCGGTAAGGATTTGGAAGCGATTTTGGAGCTCCAACTAAAAGCTCTCGGGGTTTTGGATTTGGGCAGGACTTGGGCAAAGAGTATACCTCGTCAAACGAGACCTCTCCAGCTTTACGTTGATATTCAATGAGCCTCTTACCATGCGGTGATCACTGCCGGTCTTAACCCTGTTGATCACAGAGACATCATTGAATATATGCTTATTGGTCGTCAAAATGAAATCTATCTCGTGCTTATGACCGCCGGGGTGCAGCCACGTCCATTTCCTGGACGGGCGCTTCTTGAAAAAGGAGTTCATCATAAAAAGTCTCTCCTTCTCCATGAAGTCGGCCAATCGCTGACCCCTTTGGTTCCGCTGTCCAAATCCAAACTGCCCCACTCTTAGTTCATCGCCATTCCTCATGCCCAGCCGTGCGTTGAAGTCCCCCATCACCACTGTGAAGTGTGTTTTCGGGGTATGTATGGCATTAGAAATGTCGTCATACATAGCCTCCAATTCATCGTCCGGGCGTTTCGAGTGCGAGGCGTACACCTGTATGACCTTCAACGAATACCGTTCGGTAATTCTGAGTATAAGGTATACCACCCTGCTCGAAACGCTTTCAATCTTCACAATGTTGTTGACGAGGAACTTGTGGACGAGAAACCCAACACCATGTTGGGATTGCTGGTCGCCCTCCCGGTATTAGAGTAAGTTGCCGGAATTGAGGATCACCGTATCCTCTCCCTCTCTTCGGACTTCTGATAACCCTATAATACCCCAGCGCAACTTACTTACTACTTCTTCCAGCTCTATCAACTTCTCATCAGTCCTCAAGGTGCGTGCGTTGTAAGTTGCCAGGTCCAGAGATCGTAGGAGTTGGTAGCTGGGTCTCTGCCGGGGATTCTTAGCACCCCCTGCTCCGCCGTTACCATGGCTGCTACCAGTGCCAGGAATAACGGAGCCACCGGGACTGGGGGCCGTCTTTTTGGTGTGTCTATCATATTGGGGGTTTGCCATAGTCACCACGCTGGACAGGCGGATTGGTGACCGCAGTGTAGCAAATATGTGCTCGGAGGACGCTGCTGCCCATCTTCCGGTGTGTAATCCCTTAGTCGCCTCTTACGACATCCACGGGAGGATTGGGAGGGGTCTTATTCTGATCCGAGACCGCCACGGCAACATACATACACATTTATTAATTTGCACCATTTCTATTTCGATTTGATTAGAAATCGTTTTTGTTTTTTTAATGATTGTCATTTATGAAGTTTTTTTTCATTTTGAGTTACTATTTAAGCAAGAAATAAGACTTATTTCATGTGATTAAATTATTTCATCATCATCATCATCATCATGTCAGCCTTTAGAAGTCCACTGCTGAACATTGGCCTTCCCCAAAGAGCGCCATGAATAGCTATCTTGTGCCACCTCCATCTACCGACTTCCTGCGATGGCTTCAATATCGTCGGCCATCGTGTGGGGGTTCTCTACACTTCGCTTGCTTGTTCGTGGTCACCATTCGAGAACCTTTATTCCCCAGTGGTTGTCGGTTCTGCGAACTATATGGCCTGCCCATTGCCACTTCAACTTGCAAACTCTGTGAGCTATGTCGGTAACCTTGGTTCTTCTTCGGATTGCCTCGTTTCGGATTCTATCACGTAGTGAAACTCCAAGCATAGCTCTCCAACACCGAACATCTCTCTACATTGCACGCTGCGACTTTGAGCTTGTTTATGTGACCAATAGTTAGCGACCACGTCTCACTGCCGTATATCATCACTGGCATGGCAACACGCACTGATTAAAAACTTTCGTTTATTTTAAAACGTTTTATTTTGTTGATTTTGTTTTACCTGCTGCTACCTAAATGTGTTATCTATGAAAGACTTGTTTAATAATAGTTGTGAAATGTTACTTTGATTAATAATAGAACATAATTAAACCAAATGTTACATAATTGATCTCTTAATGAAGCTAAAAAATAATAATACGAAAGTTAATACATTAAATTTCAGCCTTTTAAACATAGACATAGCTTTATTTATGGCAAAAAAACAAGTACACAAAATAAAAACCACACACACACTAATACAATATTTCTTTTGAGGCCCAAATAAAGAAAAACTCGATAAACCCATACAACTCGAAAAATCCGGTTTTTTAAACTACCCGAGTTTTACATATTCAATAGAATATGTAAAACTACTACTGGGCGGTCAAATGAAGAAACATTATCAGAACCACCCAGAAATATGGAATCCCAAAATCTATACTTATAATAAAACTGTAACGGGTCTAATTCTGTACATTTTTTTTTTTAATGTAAAAATGTTATTTATTCTTTTTGTCTGTCTGTGTCTTGGCTAGGCATCACGCCGAAACTACTGAATGAATTTAAATGAAACTTGGTACGTTTTAAGTTCATACTACGAGGTAGGACATAAGATACTTTTCATCCCAAAAAATGAAAGGGTTCCCGCTGGATAGGGATTGAAAGTTATTTAAAAAAAACACTTATCATTCTGAAACTACTGGACGGATTTTGATGCAACTTGGCATAGTCATAGTTTATATGATGGGTTAAAATTGAGAATACTTTTTATCCCGAAAAATTAAAGGGTTCCTGCAGGATACGGGTTCAAAATTATGTTAAACATGAAGTTTTTTCGGCATTTTTTTCTATATTCGTTTCTGAAGCCAAAACATATATTTTTTCTATTTTGTCTGTCTATCTGTATCTTGGCTAGGCGTCACGCCGAAACTACTAAATGAATTTAAATGAAACTTGGTATGTTTTGAGTTCATACTACGAGGTAGGACATAGGATACTTTTCATCCCGAAAAATGAAAGGGTTCCTGCTGGATAGGGATTGAAAGTTATTTAAAAAAACACTTACCATTCTGAAAATAATGGACGGATTTTGATGCAACTTGACATAGACATTGTTTATATGATGGGTTAAAATTGAGAATACTTTTTATCCCGAAAAATTAAAGGGTTCCTGCAGGATACAGGTTCAAAACTATGTTAAAGATTAAGTTTTGTTTTCGGAGTTTACTCTATATATTTGATTCTGAAGCCAAAACATATATTTTTTCTATTTTGTCTGTCTGTATCTTGGCTAGGCATCACGCCGAAACTACTGTATGAATTTTAATGAAACTTAGTATGTTTTGAGTTCATACTACGAGGTAGGATATGGGATACTTTACATCCCGAAAAATGAAAGGGTTCCCGCTGGATAGGGATTGAAAGTTATTTAAAAAAACACTTATCATTCTGAAAATACTGTACGGAATTTGATGCAACTTGGCATAGTCATAGTTTTTATGATGGGTTAAAATTGAGAATACTTATTATCCCGAAAAATTAAAGGGTTCCTGCAGGATACGGGTTCAAAATTATGTTAAACATGAAGTATTTTTTTGGCATTTTTTCTATATTCGATTCTGAAGCCAAAACTTTTTTTTTTTATATTTTCTGTGTGTCTGTATCATGACCGTGCATCACGCCAAAACTACTGAATAAATTCACATGAAATTTGGTATGATTTGAGTTCATACTACGAGATATGGCATTGGATACATTTATCCCAAAAATTAAAGGGTTACCGCAGGATATTAGTTTATTATTTATTTAAAAAAACTTGTATCACGCTGAAACTACTGGTCGGATTATGATGCAACTTGGCACAGTCATAGTTTATATGATGGGTTAAATTGAGAATATTTTTTATCCCGAAAAAATAAAGGACTCTTTCAGGATAGGGGTCCAAAGTTATGTAAATTATGAAGTAATAAATAATATTTTATCACCCTTTTTGTGAAATAACCCTACGATGCTCCTGTTCCACGCCTTTGGATTTCTCCCAGTATTCAGAGCAGAGTTAAACAACTTTTGAAGCTCCTGAGGTACAGGTTTACCTCCTGCCTTCAAAAGCTCCGAAGTGACTCTGGGGCTTTTCCATTTTGAAGCTGTCCGAGCGCCATCCCAATCTCACCTAGGCAGATTTCTGGCATTTATTCCGTGTAGTGGCGAGTAAGAGTGGCTCGGGTATCCTCTGCAATAGGGCCGGGTTGTGAAGCATGCGACTCGTAAATCGGCCATAGAAGTTTTTTTTTCTCAGCTAAGATCTCCGGCTTTGAAGTTACGTTTTGGCCACTTGAAATCCTAAGCTTGCAGATGCAAGCACTTCAACTGCTGGGCGAACAATAATAATCTTATCTATTTATTTATTAATTTATTCAATTAATTACACGGCCTTGGTCAATTATTATAATTAATTACATTACAAAAATATTAAATTAGATAATAATAAGAAACTATGTCAAACACAGATTAGAAAAATAATAATAATAGAAGTCAAATAAATCAGTCAAAATAAATTAAAATCAATAAACACATTTTCATAAATTCTTCTCACAATACTCCAAGCATTCAGAAATAATCACCTTCCATTCATCAGCAAACACATCAATCTCAGGGTTTGTGCACAGGAGGGCATTGAGCGCAGCGAGAGTTCGGGGAATAGGAGATTGAGCATGAGCTTTAATTCGGCATGATGGCACTGCGAAAAATGTATGTCTCCTGTTACGTCGGTATTATCTATGTATGTTTGTCCGTTACCTAGTGCCCATAGTACAGGCTATCCTAGTTTGGGGCTAGGTAATTGGTGTGGAAATGTCCCGAATATATTTATTTTATTTATTATTATTATTATACAAACATACATGAATCCTAAAAACATTACACTCCTAATTTTGAGCAGTCGTTTAAAAATTATAAAACATCACTTCATGTTTTTTTGTGTCGTACACAATATTTAAGAAATTAACTTAAAAATAAGGCTTCTACGACTTTTTTATTTGATGAATGTCACTTTTAAATATATTTTTATTTTTATTGCTTAATAATCGGTTTGTGAGCTACCCTGACAGTTTCAGTAGATGTCCGTGTCAGCGTCTCAGCCGGGAAGTGCATCGAACTGACAAAAATCGTACGGATTTTATTCGCAGTGCGCAGAAGTGTAATTCCGATCACGGAATAAAATACGCGAGAATAAAAATCTTGCGGTGAATAATCGCGGTGCGGACAGTGCCTTAGCCGTACACATAGCCACGCGGGCTTTTTTGTAGGTAATGATATGAGTACAGGCTATTATTTATTCTGTGGTCGGGCCCCTGGGGCCCGCAGTGCGATTACGTAATGTTGATCATGACGGTTTCAAGCCGTAAAATTCGATAATGCTTTACGATAGAGTCGATTTTGCTATGATAAAAGTGACAATCTGATTGAAGCCAAGTTCTGTAATCGGGCTGCTGACCACATAACTTGGCTTCAATCGAATTCTCGATATCACAACCACTAATGCCATGCGATAGAGTCGAAATTGCTATGAAAAAAGTGATAATCCGATTGTAACCAAGTTATGTAATCGGGCCGCAGGGGCCCGACCACATAACTTAGCTTCAATCGGATTGTCAGTATCGATATCACTAATGCCTTGCGATAGAGTCGAAATTGCTATGAAAAAAGTGATAATCCGATTGTAAACAAGTTCTGTAATCGGGCTGCAGGGGGCCTATCACGATGGCTTGCAAGCAGCGCTGCTGCCGCTGAACTCGTGTCAAAGTCATAATTTCGCAATGCAAAATGACCAGTTTGACAGGATTTCAGCGGCAGCAGCGCTGCTCGCAAACCATCGTAATAGGCCGGCAGGTAGTAAGATCATTATTTTACCAGTGTGGTTTAAATTGCACTCACAGTGCTGAGACTGCAAACACTGCTAACGATCGTTTTATATTGTTGGTCAGCATATGCACGATAACAAATTAAACCGACGATTGCATGCTTATGTCATTTGAGTCAGCTGTTCTGTGAACCTACCAACTGTTGTTTTGTTTTTAGTATTCTCATTTCTCCCTTAGTTCTGTTGAATTCGTTTGCTTCTGCTAAAATAATGTAATCATTATTATATGAACTGGCAGTCTGGCGGGAGTTCCAAAAACATATCAACACAGAATGACATAAATGTCAATTGAATTTGACGTTACCGCATACGCTGCTCTACCTCTTTTTTGTGAGCGTTGTGTGCACGCCAAAATGACGTCACTCCTGACGTCATGTAACCGACGTGGAGAATAAACGCGCATCTTAATCCGACTTTGTGCGCGCTGACAGTACACATAGCGCACATTGGTGCAATTTAAACCACAGCATATGTATCATCAATATTAGTTTTCGCAGCGCATGCCAAATAATGACTTTTACAGCCAAATTTTAGAAGGCAACTAGATTTTTTGAGAAATGAATTACAGTTATGTTACTCGTTGATAATGTAGATTTCTTTAAATAATTTTAAAAATCGGCTTAGTATTTTATTGATTTTATCCGTTACAAACAAACATTTAAGAACTCAAGTATTTTTTCGTTATAATAATAGTGTAGATGTAAACAACTCTATTATACCTTTAGGAACTTATGTTATTTTAAGAAAGTGCCCTAGTTAAACAGTTTATCTATCAAATTACTACAAAATTATAGCAAATCAGTCATATCAGATTTCCGGTTTGTAAGTGTACTAGTTTCTTAGAAAAATTTGAAATTAACATGGCCGTCACGCGGATACCACATATTAATGGAAATGTTCAAGACAGAGTATTTCTTACCCGACTAAGGCAAACCTAAAAGGAGTATAATAATACAAATACACTTTGGTGCACACCAACAATATATGGATTATGTTTTTAGCAGGCCGCGTACGGTGTACAGAAGGGAGAATGGCAGTTGATTTTGGGGCTGAATGGGAGTCTGCTGGCTGGCTGCCCTTTCTTCATTAGCCAGGATCTGTGGATCACTTTTCTCAATTATATGAAGTGGGATGTAGAGAAATATCATTCAAAGAGATGGAATTTTGCATACTGGCGTAAATCAATTATATATTCAAACAGGAACTGGAGTAATATTTATCTATTTACATAAATAAATAATATTTCCCTAAAAGAAGTCTACTAAATTGCGTTAGCTGAAATCCATTTGTTTCTCAAGAATTGTCTAGGGATTAATGGGGGATAGGGGATAATGTATTAGGTATATTGCTAATTAACTGTACAATTAGTTGTCTGTGAACCAGTAGGTTGTGGTTGGCCGCAAACCGCAACACGTACCGAGGCTGTGCAAAATGACAGGGTGGTGGTAGGTAAATGGAACTGCTCACTTTTATTTAAGCTTTTTATTTCACACTATTTAGCTCACAAAATATTTATTTGCTTCTTTAAAATGTTTCTTTTTTCTGGTATCATAGAAAGAAAGAAAGAAAATACATTTATACAACATACACAAAAATAAAAGATACAAATAATTAGAAAAATTAAGTAGGAACAATAGAAAAGGAAAACAAAGAAAAGGTAAAAGTAGATAATTAAAGTGGTGATGAATGGGCCTTAACTCAGCATTAGGCTGTTTGCCGAAGGCACGCGGCGCTGGTTTTAAGCTAAAGCCCAGAGGAGCGTAAAAAATAAACATAAGAGTATAAAAAATGAAATTAAATATGAATACATTTATAAATATATATATAAAAGCATAGGCATAGGCTTCAATCTTGTAGCAATGTTCCTGCAGTTCAAAATCAATGAAACAATAATTCAATATATTATCAAAACTTTATAATACAAATTAAATAAATGCCTACTAAAATCTATAATTCCTTATTTACTAATCATTATGTTCATGCTGCGCTTCAGATTCTCTCCAGTTGTTCTGTATCATCTCCACAATCATCTTCCACCACTTTGATTGCATAAAGTAAAATATTGAACAAAATATAATGAAAAGCCATGATAATACTAGGAAATAGTCTGTATCTTTCTCAACAATACTCGAAACTGGGCCTTGAAAGTCTTTAGAAGTGACCAACAAGGCTTGTGGCTGCTGACCAGTTATAGCATGGACAAAACGACTAAATGATTGGATGTTGTACTCTGTGCCATTGAACTTACCAACTGGCCGGCCGTTATGGAACATTTTCAATGTTGGTACACCAACTATGCCATAGTGGGCGTTTATTCCATGGTATTTCAAAGCATCTAATGCTACCATTTTCACATTTGGGTAAGACCTCGGGAGAGCATTGAAGTGTGGAGCGGCATGTGCGCTGAACGGACATGCTCTAGCATAGAATAGCACTAGAACACAGTCGGCCTCCGTATCACGGCTTGTAATATCTGGCTTGACCTGTAACAACTTTGCAAGGCTTGAACTGTTGACTATATCCACTAAAGGTTCCATTTCAACATTCTCATATACTATTTCCTTGCATTTGACCATTTTACGAGTTTCATTTGTAGCTTGTGTTTTGTTTTCTGTGGTTACATTTGCTAGCGTTACAGTATTGTAAATAGAAGTAAGAGTCTTGTTAACATCGGAGACAACATTTGACAGGATTGATTCTGTGTCCATCTCTGATTCATCAACATTAGGAATGTCCAGCTCTTCTGTTTCCTCAGTATATTCCTCTTCCTGGATGTCATACTGTTTGGTTAACGTGGACAAACCTGGGACAAAATAATTTACATAGTTTAGTGGTAAAGTTTGTACAAAATCAATGGAAATACCGGCAGGAATGTAGTAGCGGGTAGCAGGGGGTAGCCCTCGCACCTCCCCATCCACCTCTCACCTTAAATCAATGTCATCAGAAGTAAAATAAAGAAGAAATACCTTTGACCATCTAATTATCATTTTGAGTTTGTATCAGACAATTTATGCAAATTCGTACGTATTATTCATTAACAACTGGGCAATGAACCAAAAATTGAGCTAATAAAGAAACACAAAAAAAACTGAATTAAACTTACCGAATAAAATTGTTAGCACTAAACATACATTACTTTTACGATTAAAAATCATAACGATTTCGTTTCAGTATAATTCACACAGTAAATATGAAGAATTATCCTCATAAATATTATAATTTACTTTTCTGACCGCTACGTACGTACAATAATCACAATGTTTTGTTTTTTTGTGCGAAGACGATGACAATGACTTGTTTGACATTGACACCACTGACCCTGCATTTGAATTGAAGTAGTGGCGTTTTGGGCAGTTTCTAGTGCCATTTTTGTCACTCATGATCCTACTCAAACCGAACAAAACACGACCCTATATTGTACGAATAAAGTCGCTTTTCCGATGTCAAACTTAACTATCATATTCAAGTAGAACGGTGATCGAAACATAATTATGTAGCGTATTTAACTGTCATTTTTGATCATTTCGCTTCAACACGAACGGCCCAAGAATAGACAATGCAATTTTTAAGGCGTTGTTTTGACTCAAATGGCAAAAGTGTTTTTTCGCTGCGGGAAAACGAAATCAAGACGTAGAAATTATTTTCTCAGACTTGTATTTCTTCAAGTGTTGAAATATTGGTGAAATATTATCCATTATTTTTGTTCTTTGTAGGCAGGCAGTGTAGGCAACTGACAAACGCACAGAATCGTGCCACTTCGTGTTCTCTCGGAAACTATCTAAGATGTTTCAGTTTAGCTCCACCACTTTACTGTGACTTAACGAGATTTTTGACTACCTAACTGACTGGTACTCGACATTTTGAGTTTAGTTCTCCTTACAGTGTGCCCAACTTATCTGTGAAGTGCTTAGACGATATACCTAGGTATATATAAATAGTCTAAGGTGAAGTGCCAAAAAAATGGAACTACAGCCACGTTCTCATTTGCAACACTCACGCCACCCTTCAGTTAAGTTGGTCGCACTGTATTTGACGCTGGCTAAATGCACTAGTCGTGCGGAGGTAATCAAAATAATAGTAATAATAAATGCAATAACCAAAGAGCGTATGTATATAAGGCAATATTGTTTCTTTAGTAATTGATCTAAGGTAATCAATTAAAACGTTTTGCAAAAATAACAGTGAAATCTTTGGAAAGTGGGCAAAATTAGCGTTCAGAAAATTGTTTACGATCACCGTTCGTTTTGTTAGTGATGAGTTACTCACTCGTGAGTTACTTCGTTCGAGGTCCTCGAAAATTGAAATGAGGGAGTTCCTCGTATTAAGGCGTTGAACCACCTCATTCAGTTCCTTATTTCACATGAGTAAATATTTCGTGCCTTTCGCCTGACTGCTGCGTCGTTATCGCTCATGTAACAAATATTATTTTCCGTCACCTCTACACGAATGAGGTTGTCTGCTCGCTCCTCACTGACCGCTCAAATCGACCTAGAGAAGAGATTGTTACGAGCTTATGAGTGAGGAGTAGAGCGGCAACGCTCGCGCTTTTCACCTCGCCTCATTTGAGGCTTGAGGGTGTGGGACCTGGGAGATCGGAATAAAACGTCTTGTGGTCCCTTAATTTTGTATATTTACTTTTTGTTGATATGCGCAAGTTGTGCGAAGCGCGCCAAACAAAAAAGTATTGCGATATCATTTCAATTTACAAATTATCCAGACTATACAAATCAAATGTCCACAGACTAAATATAGCAGCTTAAAATATTAGACATAAAAATAAAGGCGTTCTCGTACGCCACAAGGGCCTTGAGGCCTCGTTCCTCTAGCTGAGGCGAGGTGAAAAGCGCGGTAACGCCGCGACGCGGCCGTTCCGCAACACGCGCGATTTGTACCTCGCATTTGCATGCACGCCTGCAGCCCGATTCCATAACTTGGCTTCAATCGAATTCTCAGTATCGCAACCACTAATGCCTTGCGATAGAGTCGAATTTGCTATGAAAAAAGTGATAATCCGATTGTAGCCAAGTTATGTAATTGGGCCACGGTTGGTTTCAAATTCTACACGAATTAGCCAATGCTGGGGCGCGTTCACTTACTACGCTCGAATCATCCGAACGAATATCGCTCGATCATCCGGAGTTAGTGAACGACTTTGGACATAGAACTGACAACTATCAAGTGTCAGTTTCATACTATTACTCCCCTAAAATATTTACACTGTAGAAGTAGTCTCCGCGTGCCCCTTTTAGAGGATTATTACCGAAATCCCCACCAGTTAGATAGTTTTGTCTCAGGTGTTGCCATATTATTACTAAAATTACCCCTAACGGAACTAAATCGTACGACAAAATGTAATATTGTCAACAGATGATTGGGAAAGTAAATAAATTAAACACAATAATTAAAGTTACGTATTTATTACTAAAGGACCAAGAGCCATAACATAACAAAAGGTAAGTAGCATAACAAAGGATAAGGAACATAACATAAATAATTTCATATAAAACACGATCGCCTATTAAAATTGTGTAAATACTACAGTCAGAACTCTATAATAGGAAAAATATTGTATTCATATAGGCGGTAGTTATTCTTTTTTAATATGAGATGCTATAACCCTTACCACATTTTGTTTGTTAGAAACGCTAGTATCTGAACAATCTTGATGTTTTTTGCGGTGCCGACCATTACAGATTTACTTTTGTTGAAGAAAATGTCTACAAACAAGACAAAGGATGAGTGAGACAACGTCATACATATCTAGAGGCTTCGAAATAAATAATATGAAATAGTATAATAAAAACGCCCATCACACTAATATTATAAATGCGAAAGTTTGTATGTTTGTGTGTGTGTGTGTGTGTGTGTGTGTGTTTGTTGCTCCTTCACGCTCGAATGGCTGGACGGATTTAGATAAAATTTGGTACCAGGATAGCTTATATCCTGGATTAACACATAGGCTACTTTTTATCTCGAAATAGGACAAAAAAAAAACGAAAAAAAATAATGAAAAAATATATTTCAAGTACCAGGAGAGAATAAGCACTTAAGAAGTTGGAGATATAAAATTGACAAATAATGTTATTAAAAGTGAGTATACTTAGCTCCCAATGAACATTAAATGGTGTGATTATATTAAAATAAGTATTTCTGAGTACCAGGAGAACAGAAACACTTAAGATGATGGAGACATAATATTGAAATATAAAGTTATTTAAAGTGAGTATTCCTCCCCATGAAGATTAAATGGTGTGATTAAATTAAAAAAAGTTTTTCTAAGTACCAGGAGAAAAGAAACACCTGAAGTTGGATATATGACATTGACAAATAAAGCTATTAAAAGAGAGTATACCTCCCCATGAACATTAAATAGTGTTATTATATTTTTTACGTATTTCAAAGTACCAGGAGAGCAGAAACGCCTAAGAAGTTGGAGATATGACATTAACAAATAAGGTTAATTATTAAAAGTGAGTTTACCTCCCCATGAACATTAAATAGTATAATTATCACACTAATATTATAAATGCGAAAGTTTGTATGTTTGTGTTTGTGTGTGTGTGTGTTTGTTGCTCCTTCACGCTCGAATGGCTGGACGGATTTAGATAAAATTTGGTACCAGGATAGCTTATATCCTGGATTAACGCATATGCTACTTTTTATTTCGAAATAGGAGAAAAAAATATTATCGTTTTCTATAAAACTTGAAAAAATAAACGAAAAAAATAATGAAAAAATTTATTTCAAGTACCAGGAGAGCATAAGCACTTAAGAAGTTGGAGATATGACATTGACAAATAAGGTTATTTATTAAAAGTGAGTTTACCTCCCCATGAACATTAAATAGTATAACTATATTTTATAAATGTATTTCTAAGTACCAGGAGAGCAGAAAAACTTAAGTCAACTGTTGTTCCTTCACGCTCGAACAGCTGAACGGATTTGGATGAAATGTGGTACCAGGATAGCTTATAATATCTTGGATTAACAGATAGGCTACTTTTGATCACGAAATAGGGGAAAAAAGTAGTATCGTTTTCTTTAAGATTTGAAAAAAAAAATAAAAAAAAATGTATTTCTAAGTACCAGGAGAGCATAACACTTAAGAAGTTGGATATACAAAATTGACAAATAAAGTTATTAAAAGTGAGTATAACCTCCCCATGAACATTAAATGGTGGATTATATTTAAAAAGTATTGCTAAGTACCAGGAGAACAGAATCACTTAGGATGTTGGAGATGTAACAGTAAAAAATAAAGTCATTAAAAGTGAGTATACCTCCCAATGAACATTAAATGGTGTGATTATATTTAACAAAATATTTCTAAGTACCAGGAGAGCAGAAACACTTATTAAGTTGGAGATACAAAAGAGTCAAATAGTGTGTTATTAAAAACCTCCCCATGAACATCACATGGTGTGATTATATTTAAAAAAGTATTTCTAAGTAGTACAAGAAGAGCAGAAACACATAAGAAGTTGGAGATATAAAATTGACAAATAATGTTATTAAAAGTGAGTATACTTAGCTCCCAATGAACATTAAATGGTGTGATTATATTAAAATAAGTATTTCTGAGTACCAGGAGAGCAGAAACACTTAATAAGTTGGAGATACAAAAGAGTCAAATAGTGTGTTATTAAAAGTGGTTATACCTCCCCATGAACATCACATGGTGTGATTATATTTAAAAAAAGTATTTCTAAGTAGTACAAGAAGAGCAGAAACACATACGAAGTTGGAGATATGACATTGACAAATAACAGTGACTTTACCTCCCCATGAATGGTGTAATTATTATATTAAAAAAAGCATTTCTATGTACCAGGAGAGTAGAAAAACCTGAAGTTGGAGATATGACATTGACAAATAAAGTTATTTAAAGTGAGTTTACCTCCCCATGAATGGTGTAATTATTATATTAAAAAAAGCATTTCTATGTACCAGGAGAGTAGAAACACCTGAAGTTGGAGATATGACATTGCCAAATAAATTTATTAAAAGTGAGAATACCTCCCCATGAACATTAAATAAGTAGTGTGATTGTATTTAAAAATGTATTTCTAAGTACTAGGAGAGCAGAAAAACTTAAAAAAATTGAGATACAAAATTGTCAATTATAGTTATTAAGAGTGAGTATACTTATTTCCCCATGAACATGAAATGGTGTGATTATATTTAAAAAAAAACTAAGAACCAGGAGAGCAGAAACATTTAAGAATTTGGATATATAACATCAATATATATAACAGAAAGTCAGAAATTCGTGTTACTTACACTATTTATAACTCAAGAACTGCTGGACAGATTTTTATTATTTTTGATTTTTTGAATGTGTATCCGTCCCAAATAGATAATAAATATAGATGCAAAAAGGAGGGAATTTTTAAGAATCATTTTCTAAACTTGTGGGAGTGGCAAGTTTGACCGCGGGCGAAGCTGCGGGGCGCAGCTAGTTGATTATAAAAATGCTTACCAAACAATATTTTTTAGAAAAACTAGTTTCTTGACATTCTAGATGTCGTGTAAACATGATTGAAGACTGACTTGTGCCTTCTGATGTTGAAGAAAGTATCTGCAAATTAAAAAAAGGGATTGCTGGAAAAGGAACTTATAACTATAAACAAATAATAAGTATTACCGGACAGCTGTTTTTCTGATATTCTCAATTCTGGCTTGTTTGCTTGTTGTTTGCAAGTAACCACAACAACAGGTTGATTGGTTGCAGCTCTAGGCTCTGATGATTGAGTTTAAAAAGTTAGGGGGTGGGGGGTTAGGAAAGGTCGAAGGCTACCCCCTGGTACGCCTCCCCCTGCGGAGATGCTTAGTTTATGAGATATTTCAGTCTAAAGTTTAGAAAAAAACAAGGAATTTGAGGTAGGCTGGGGGTACAAGAGGTAAAAGAAATGGAGGGCTACCCCCTGGTACCCTTTCCAACTCGCGGAGACTCGTAGTTTTTTGTTTATAAACTGTAAATAAAATTGTTAAGTAGTAGAATTTGTTTTTTTCTGCTGCTTTTGCATGAAAATAATTTGAAGACGTTACGTATGGCCCCAAAAACTAGGTTAGGTTTGAATATGACACACACATATGACCTATACATAGTGCGTGCCGAGCGAGCGAAGCGAGCGTGCCGTTGCATCGGCCGGCAAAGTCAACTTACGGGTGTTAGCCGATTTTGAACTGTGTTACGGTTGTTTGGTCGCCTTGGGCAACTTACAATTTTGAACAAACTGTGTTACGGCTGTTACGACCTCTCTGCGGGGGAGGGGTGGGGGGAGGATACCAGGGAGTTACCCTCTACTAGTCCCATCTCCTTCGCTGACCCCACCCCCCTACCAAATCCTTGTCTTTTTTCTAAACTTTAAACTGAAATATCTCGTAAAACAATAAAATAGGCGTCTCCGCGGGGGAGAGGGATACCAGGGGGTAGCACCTCCCCCTCCCCTCCCAAAAATATTATTCGCCAAGCGATCATTATGACAGCTCACGTACTTTTTGTCGCAAATTTGACTTTGTGACAGACAAAAAAAGGCTACGCGTAAGGGATGCAAGATAAATATCGCTGTCCCGTTCTGTCTTAGCCTAAGTTGTATATCGCTCGTTCTTTCTATTTGTATGACGTCATCGAGGCTACTTCTGCCCTAGAGCAGCGTAAATATTCTAAGATTCCTGCCCTTCCCTACTATTTTTCGGATGATCCAGGCGAACGCCCGACGACGCCGTGAATGATTTCGTGAGTGATCGCGCGGGTGATTTTAAAATTAAATGTATTATAAGCGGGTATTCATTCTGTTTATATTCTGTTTTATTAAAGTTTGTACAATGATAGGTTTGCCAATCAACGACAATGTCTGAATAACATAAAAGTATATGTGTGGACAGTACGGTGATCAAAGAATATAGTTACTCTCTACCGAGACGGTGATAAAATATGAAAGAGGTTATAATTTTGATGAGGAAGACATTGTCACAAGCTGTTGGCCCAGTAGTTTTGAATAGATATATTTTATTTATTCCTCCCTATTTAATGTTTCAGATTGGCATACCTGGGGCAAGCCAACCTATTGTGGTGGAGATCCCTGATGTACAATGAATGGAAGCCTTTTCAAACAATATTGAATATTTGGTTTTATTGAAGTATGTGTAGCTCTAGTCAGTGCAGTGATGTGTTCTAGTGTTCTAGTGCTGGTAGCACGGAGGGAGGGGGGGGGGGGGGGGGGAGAGTCGACCCTGGGATTGCAGGATTTCTCACATGTAGGCACACATGGTAATCTGGAATGAAGAGGCAGATTATCCGAAGTACTTATCCAATACAAAAGTTACATCCCAATGAGTATTTTGATATTGTCTCTCAAATGAATATGGTACAGAACAATGCAAAGTGAGCATCCTCGTATACCATGGTGTGCCGATATGAAGTTGAGTAGGAAACTAACTGTGATTACTCATAGATTGCACTCGATATATGCCTTTAAACACTTAACGAAGAAAAACAACAGTCCCAACTGTGATCTAAGTGGTATTTCGAAAGATGTCTACAATTTTCTGATGGAATGAATAAGTTTGGAGTGAACCTATGAGAGAGGAATTCTTTAAGGTGGTAAATGTCATGCCCATCCCTTTCTCCAAGCACCAATTATTATTAAATAGGTAGGTACCTACAACAAATATACCAATAACTAGATTTATTTGCCTTATTGTACCTAGAAAAAAGAATGAAAGAGATTGGAAGTTGTCTTTTTAATAAATTTGTTTATTTAAATAATAATAATATAGCCTTTTATTCAGATCTATTATTTACATAGTATAAAGATTATAATAGATGAGAATTAAGTATGTTGTTGTATATCTACTATTTGCTTCTTTTCTGTGATCTGTTTGCCAATCGGCAAAGGCCTCCGCCAACCTTTTCCATTCATGTCTTTCCTGAGCCACTCTGTTCCACATCACTCCTGCCGCTTATCTGATGTTGTCATGCACAGAAAAGGTGGGATGGGATTTCAATAATAGTTCTGATTTAATACATATATTCTTTATTAAATCATTGGTTTTATTTATCTAGTGTTCTATAGTCATGTACAAGTAATGATTTAGGTAGCAGTGACCACAAGTAGGCGAAGCGAAGGCTCTGCCACTTGTAAAAGTGCAGTGCAAAACTGATTTAGATTATTTCCGTTTTCTTTTAAAATGTTAGGAGGCCATGAGACTGATTAGTTTGCTTGTTCTTCTGATTCGGTTATGTTAAAATTCATGAATATGTTCAGACCTTTCTCCTTTTGACTTATATCTCTAAAAGTTGATACATATGTAGTTAGGCTAGGTACTATCGCAGTCAAAAAAACATATGTAGCACACTGTGTGCATTAACACCTAAATTGCTATGTTTAGGTACTTGTTACTTTTTAATAGTGTAGCATTGATTCAACTAAAAGAGTGTTAAGTAATAACTTTTTAATGATAAAACTCTTAAATTTAAACGCCCCGCATGCTGCAACATTTGACGGGTTAATTTTAAAGTTGACATATAATTTAATGACCTGCTCGGTCAGCAGATATGAACCCATAGAGGTAGTATAAAGCAGTAAGCATAATTCAATATCTTTGTATGAGGTTATAAGGTTTCCTATATTTATCGTAGACAACTATCTTGAGCTTAGAGAAATGACTATGAGTACTGGCATATCTTGAGTGACCGTTTTTGTATTGATAAAAACACGATGCTCTACACAAAGATCTTGAATTTTATATTATACACAGCAGCCATTTGCTATGCTTCACTCGTTTGTTTAGCGGTGTGGAATCCGTCTTGTTTTAAACATTCTTGGTACCTAGAATTAAAACTGAAAAAAATACTTTTTTGTTTGTTTTCTTTCCCTTTCTTCTTCTTGTTTTCAATTTATCTTGTAGCAATTTAAATAATAAGTCGCCCCCATTCCGTTTTCAGTATCTAAAACAGTTTTTATTCTTATAATATACACAAGTTTTATAGGCAATAACATAACCTCAACATATGATCAATATCTACCTAATTGAAACATAGGGCTACAAAAAATGTTATTTAACTTAGGTACCTACATAACAAACTATAAAATACTAGAATTAAACAATATTATTGTCTTGTATTTAACATTCTTGGTACCTAGGTACTTACTAAAAATATGATATTTATCTTCACATTTTATCGCTTTCTTCTTCCTGTTTTCAATTTATCTTGTAGCAATTTAAATAATAAGAGGCCCCCCATTCCATTTTGAGCATATAAAACAGTTTTTATACGTTTAAAACACACAAGTTTTCTAGTAGCATAACCTTGACTTTTGCTCAGTAACATGGTCATTAATATGTTCATATTAGAAACATAGGGCCACAAAAAATGTTATTTAACTTATGTACCTACATAAAAAACTATAAAATACTAGAATTAAACAATATTATTGTAATTCAATACCTTACGAAAGTATTTTCACTGACAAAATCTACGTGAATAAATTTGCATACGTTCACCGTAGCATGACGTGAGCCAGCCTGCGTGCTCATGTCAAAAAAATATTCGTGATCGCTGTTTTGATACAAAATGTACTAGGTTACGCTAGGCATGCGATACGAAGGGGATACGCAGGCGACACGATAGTATTTCCTGCTGCTGAAATAAAGGCTAATTAACGCCCGGTAGAGGCGCTTATCAAATCTCATACAAAATGGTTACACTAACGATACGAACACTTTCTCGCAAATATTCGTGATTGGCCTACCGTGCGTCCTCGAACGTAGTAAGTGAACGCGCCCCGGGAATGACACTTTAGAACGTAGTAAAGAGGGCTTATACACAGAATAAATAATAGCTTAGAGCAAGCTCAGAAAACAAAATAAGGTAAGCATAATTCAACATCTTTGTATTGTAGTGACCCTAAATAGTACCTCTGCGAACTACATAATACTTTTTGTAGGTATGTCTCACTTAAGTAGGACTCCTAAGTACTTACTACTAATGAGTACCTACATGCAGTATCTACAATATCTACCACAAAGGTTAACCCCGTAGCACAGAATAAATAATAGTACAAATAGCCCGTAGTTACTAATGTATGTTAAACTAGAATTAGGAAGGTAGTGGGCGCTTGGGCACAAAATGAATAATAATTCAAGTATCCGAAGATAAGTTTTTTTAGTGTAACTATAGTTGGCAGAGATTTAACTCTAATATACATATCAAGTGGAAAGTAAACCAATATATATTATGATAACAAAGTTAAAAAATTCAAACAAACTATTATATAATCTATGCCTTTTTATTACTCGACTGCGATGATTGATGGATAATGAAGTATTATTGGATTAGTCTTAATCGTAGACTAAGAAATTAATAGACGGCGGGGTCGCGTAACCGCTAATATACTTCCTTTCAGCTTCCAATCTCACATCATCAGTGTTACCACTTCAACTATCCGGTAACGTGTGGCGCGCTTCTACAGTTGCGAGTTTGGAAATCCTAATGTGTGGCATGCTTCTAGATAAGCGTTTTTGAATATTTTGCAATCATTTCGATTTATTTCATATTTGAGTGGTGTAAAGGCTCTTTATTTGGTTTATAGTGCTAGTTTAATCGTGTGGCAATCCAATTAAGTGCCAAAGTCCAACAAACAGAGTCAGTCCATTTTTTTAATGTTTCGCGCTCTATCGGGAGAAAAAATGTTTACTTTGAAATATTTTGCAAATTCTGCAAATGTGCCGTAAGTTTGTGTGATTACAAGTGTTATATATTAAATTTATCGTTCTTTAAACCTCTATCGATTAAAACATTCATATATATGAAGCCCCGATTGTTGCCAACATTTTACAGCCCGATTACCGTGTGGTAACAATAGCTACCAGGCATTTGATTTTTTTGGTTTATTCAAATTTTATCGAATGTAGGGCCCTTTATTTATTCTAGGGTACTAGTAACAACATGTAGCAACACAATAATATATTAATATTCCGCCTTTATGCTCTAGATTTTCCATAAATAATTTTTAAACATCACGCATGATTTTTGATCGAGTTTATTTCGATTTAAGTCGATTATTTAAAAAAATACCTTGACTATTTCGTTTTATTTTTTTATTTGTTGGAAAGCGGTTAACCGCTCGGTTGTCCACGCGCTGAAGACCGCAGGACCAAACTGATAACCAAAAAAAAAAATGGCCGACGCGACACATCTAACCTCAAACTGGTAATTGATTGTATATGCGTTGAGACTACAGTACTTGACCAGTACTTGTACAGTACTTGACAAAAAAAAGAAGGTCGACGCGATACATCTGGCCCCAAACTGGGGATTTATTGGGTACGTGCCGAGATCACAGGAATATGATTGTCAACCCACAAAAAAAATAAGGTCTACGCGACACATCTGGCCGCGCCGACTTTGCGTAAACAAACAGTTTTTATGACCACTTCATTGAGCGCTTAGATAAACAAACTGGTGATTTATGGAGCTAAATATGTACGGCACATATTTCAAGTGTTTATGTTGTGGGTTTCGAAGCAAAATAATTATATAAACACGCTTAGATTTGAATGATTATTGAGGTTAATAATGTTCAAAATCGAGTGGCAAAATTTACGTCGCTATCGAGTGGTCCGATGATCGATGAAAACAAAAAATGTGACTGTAGCGTTAGTTGCGATGATCAATGAAAACAAAAAAAGTGACTTTAGCGTATAGAATCAATCGAGCGGATATGTAACGGTCCTTAATACAGACAAAAAACTATAGGTCCTCGCTGAAGAATTAAAATAAAAAAATATTGAAAATATCAAATCCACACATTTTAACGTTTTTTCAACTTCTCGAGTTTTTTTAGAAATGTTTTAATTCAGGATCGACCTAAAATGAATTCTAATAGTTGTTTTACATTCATCTCTTCTCAGAACATAGTCATTTGTTTATATCAGAGGGTTCTCAAGTGGCCATACAAACGGTTTGTTTACACTAGGGTCGCCAGGCCCAGATGGGCTTCCGGCGGCCGCCACACGTTTCGCGCCCTTTTTTTTGTACCACCCGCGCCACACGGAACCGGAGTTACCCAAAAAATAGGGAGATTTTGATTTCGAAGGCGGCCGTCAGAAATTCTTAGCCACTTTATTCACATTTTCTCAAAATAAATCATACAGTAATATTAATAACATTTGTTATATTATATAAAATATCATATCATAATTCTATTATTATTATTTGCACACCCTTTCATCAAATTCTGGGCAAAAAATATCTAATACATAAAAAACATTGCAGAATGAAAATTCTACGATATTTAAGCACACATACCTCCATTAAATAAAGTGTTGGAACAGCATTACAAAATAATTCAGTTCTTGTCTTTTTTCGGGCTAATAAATTACTTTCACAGTGCCTTGAGCAAAGTCGAGAGTATTTAATGGGTTCCCAACATCTCTTTCTTACAAGTGCTAATATTATATATGCGTCATTTGTTGAGAGAATGCTATAAACCATAATATCACGCCGCCGTATGTTAGTTTCTCTGTCTACGGTGTGTTTAAGGTCTTAATCACGAGCACGAGAGTGACGATATAATATTATGTTCCCTTGACTGAAAAATGTTAGATCGACCTCAAAACGAAAACTCTTTAACAGAATTAGTGGGGAAACTTATGTAAAAGTTTGAAATAAAAATATCAAAAAACTAAAAACAGCAAAGCAAGCAAGCAAGCTTTAGAACCGCGATTTTGAAATATAAGATGCAGTCGGAGACGTGCATCGTACATTTCATTTCACGTTTGACGGCGGATTAGCTAGAACCGCGCGAGCTACTCCTCACCTCCGACTGCATCTTATAATATTTCAAAATCAAGAATCATCTAAATGTTGTTTGCGTCATGTTTGTTTTTTCCGAAGGCTTTTTTAAAATTATTAACTTTAATTATTTTTATTTAAAAACTAGCTAGGTGGTAGGTATAGTTAAGTAATAAATATAAATTATAAATATATTCGGGATAATTCCACACCAATTAAGCCCCACACTAATACCCTGTAATATGGGCACTAGATAAAGGATAAACCTATATAAATACGAATATCCAACATCCATGACTCGGAAACAAACATTTCTGCTCATCACACAAATGATTGCATCTTGCAGGATTCGAACCCGCGACCGTTCGATTTTGTTCCTAGGGTTATTAACCACTAGACCAACCGGCCGTCAAAAAGTACTGAGCGTGTTGTGGTTCGAGTCTCTCAAAGCGTGTAGGAGAGTTATCAAGGAGAAGAACCTATCATTGTATCTCTTCTAAACGTTTTCAAATAATAATTTCATTAGAAAGAAGAGTTTGTGAAGTCTTAATACCTAGATGAACTTCTGGTAGGTGCTTTGTAGCCTTTTGAATTGAAACAAAATCAATGACTTTTTATTAATCGACTGTGTGTAATCGACTTCCTAAAGTAGTAGGTTCAAGTCAAACCAATAGGTAGGTACCTACTCCCGATCAAAAGCTTCAGATTCCGAACTGATTGGCAAACTGCTAATACTGCCACAGAATAAATGACAGTTTAAGTTATTGCTAACAATAATCTCCAGTGACCTTGATTGTACTCGTCAGTATCCACGCGTCGGGGTATTCAAGGTGTAGCCATGGAATAAATATTAGTACTACGGTGTAGCCGTGCGTCATGTCGACGCGTCCGCGTCGTGATATTATGTACCCGTCATCTAGGTAGGTACTTCTATACTATACTATATATATATAGTTATCTACTAGGCAAACGTGCTACACCTTCGACCACATCATCGCTTTCCATCAGGTGAGATCGTGGTCAAAAGATTGCCTAGACAATGATAAAAAAAACTATAATAATATTATAAACAGAAAAGATTTGTTTTTTTGTATGTTTGCTAGTTTCTGTGTACCTACCTAATGGATAAACATTTCTCGTTAATAAGGCCCTCGCTGTCAATGTAGAAATCTCCAGTGATCAACCAGGGAAGCGTACATAATACTGAAACTTACCGAGAGATACAGTCTCAAGGTTGTACAGGTTGACGCACCGATCTCGGCACACTCAGACCATGAAGTGGAAGATACTAGAACAGTTACTAGTGGCTCTGTGAGCAGGGACCTTATTCTCTATTGCCACTCGGCCACGTAACGCGCCGCGTTAAGATATCTGCGTGGAATTGTTTGTGCATGTTCAAGAATTGCAGTACTTTTCCGAACGATTCCACAGCAAGACGCGTTACGCGTGTGACTGTTCATAGAGAATAATGGCCCTGTAGAGTAGACCTCGCGCGTACAAACTTTTTTGCAAACAATCTAGCGGTGCACAGTAGCGCCATCTAGTTGCCTTATTGTACAACTAATATTAATAACCAAGGTGCTCCATGAATCCCTACTATAGTACCTACGGTACTTACCCAGCCAGCAAAGTAGTGATAATAACAGAGTTTGTGGAATTAATATCAGACTGGAGCAAAGCTTACGGCCTTAAAGTTAACCCTCTCAAGACACAAGTGATTATTGTTGGTAGTTCCCGTATGATTTGTAAAATCGATTGGGACTCACTTCCGCGAGTTTTGTTTGAAGGAGTCGTTATACCTTTTAGTGATACGGTGAAGAGTCTCGGAATTACAATTGACAGATGTTTATCTTGGGGCCCTCAATTGTCAGCTACTAGCCGTAAAATGTTCGCCTCCGCAGGATCTTTACGTAGGCTTCGGAACTTTTTACCAACGGCCACTAAGATTGCGCTTGCACAGTCTCTCCTACTCCCTATTCTTGACTACGGTGACGTCTGCTATCTTGACCTTACGGAGGACCAGCTAAATAAATTAGAGCGTCTTCAAAATTTTTGTATTAGGTTCATATTTGGATTACGCAAATAAGACCATCATGTCTCCGAATTTCGAATAAAGCTCAAGTGGCTTCCCATACGTCAACGTCGGAATGCTCATATATTGTCCCTACTTTACTCTATTTTGTTTCATCCTTCTTCGCCACATTATCTCAACGAACGTTTTGATTTCCTTCACATGTCAAACTCTCGTTTTTTAAGGTCATCAGAGAACTTACTGCTAAAAATTCCCATACATAGGACCTCATTCTATGATCATTCCTTTACGGTTGAAGCAGTTAGATTGTGGAATGATTTGCAAGCTAAAATTAAACGTGCACCTTCTATTGATGCTTTTAAAAGTCAAGTAAAAGCCTATACTACCTTTCACACTAGCTACTTTTTTAGCGCATAGTATAAATAAAATATGTATATATATATATATGTATATGTATATGTAATGAATGTATGATATATATATTTGTATGGTTGTTATGTTTTGGTCATTTCTATTTAAGTAGATATAGTTATGTTTTGTTGTAAGAAAAACTACCGTTCGTAATTTATTTATGTTAATCCTCTCCATGCACGGTTGTATGGAAGAGATCGCTTTAAGCGATAAGACCGCCAATTGTAACATGTTTTTGTTAGATTAAGTTTATTTATTGTATATTTCTGTATTGTGGTGTTCAATAAAGAGTTCATCTATCTATCTATCTAATTATAGGCGTGGTGAAATAGAATGACTGCGAAGGTTCAGAAATAAATCATTGGTAACATTTCAACAGAAGGTATTTTTATTTCTTCTTGCAAAGAAAAAACTCTTATTGACTTAGTCAAAACCTATACAGTATCTAAGATATATCTGACATCTGACTATTTTTATATTCAGCCAATGCATAGAGGTACCGACCTCCCTGCAACTTCAACACTCCCTCTAATACAATACTACTTCAACGTATAAGAACGCTGTGGTTACATCAAACTGAGTAAGGTATAATTTTTCAGTAGCAGCCACACTTAATAAAGATCTAAAATTTGCCATTCTTGCTACTGGACTATATGTCTCTTCATAGTCGATACCTTTCTTTTGTTTAAAACCCTTGGCGACTAAGCGAGCTTTATATTTATCTATAGAATCGTCAGGATTTATCTTAATGCGATAAACCCATTTGCACGATAGAGCTACCTTGTTGCTCGGTAATTCGCATAAAGTCCGAACTTTATTTTCTTTTAGAGATTCTATCTTAGTTGCCATAGCTTTGAGCCATTCTATTCCGTCTGTTCTCTCTATAGCTGCTTTATAGCTTTCTGGTGCGTCTTCTACGCTAATATAGCAAATGTAGTCATCTAGTCGTTTTGGGCGCGACAGAGTATTTCTGTCTCTGATATTGTATCTTCCTATTGTGAGATCTGGTTCATCAATTTCAGTCTCTTCTTGAGATTCTTCAGCATCTATAAACTCTTCATCACGAGGTTGATCTATACCAGTGAACTCACTATCTCCCTCTAGATCATGCTCGCGTTCTTGATCTCTGTCTTCTTGATCAGGTATATCACTCGGCGGTATCGCTTTGACCTTCATCTAATATTTGTTGTGTTCTCTCTCTGGTTCGGAAGTACTCTCTTTGACTGTGGTTGAGATTTTGTTCTCAATGTCAGTTTTAAAGGTGATGTCTCTGGATCTAATCGTTCCACTGGGTGTCCAGATACGATATCCGTCGTCATTCTCGTAGCCGATAAGTTTACCTTTTATAGCTTTTGCTTAATTTTTCACGTTTTTGTTTAGGTACGTGAGCATAGCATTCACTGCCAATAATTCTAAGATGACTAATCTTTGGTTTTCTGTTGTGCCAAAGTTCGAAAGGTACTTTGCTTTTCTCTCTAGTAGGTCCAGTACGATTGAGCACGTATGTGGCAGTATTTATAAGTTCTGCCCAAAGAAACTGAGGAAGCTCTTCTCTGGCATGTAGCATAGATCTTGCAGCTTCTACAAGGGTGCGGTTCTCACGCTCACTACAACCATTTTGCTCTGGTGAGCATTAGAAGATAAACTTCCTGCACTTGTAAGTTTAGGTGGCTTTCCATCCTTAATCCACTTCTTGCAGTTACGAACTTTGTGTCCAATCTTAGAACAATAGTTGCGTTTAATTTTCTCATCTTTCTTTCCTTTCTGCTTAGTAACTTCTTTTGATACTACGAAGACTTCCGGAGAACCTTGATTTCAGTCTTTAGTATTCAAAGACCGTTCGAACGCGCAAATATTGCTTGTCAAGTTGTCAATGGTCCTGTCTTGCTTGTTAACCAGAAGCCAGCTAGATTTAAATGCAAAGAACTTTTCATCTAGGGAATCTAGCACTTTACATATCAGAAACATATCAGGAAGCTTCACACTTGCATCTTCTTTAGTGATTTCGGCATTTAAGGCACTCCATATATTTTTCAGTTTTGACATTAGTGTGTCCAAGGTGTCTTGCTGGTTTTGCTTAAAATCGAAAAACTGAAGACATAGCTGTTAATTTCTATTTTCTGAGTCGTATAAGCGATGTAGCTCTTCCCAGATTTCTCTTGCAGTCTTAAACCTCATGACTTTTGTCAGCGTTTCTTCTGTCATGTTGTTGGTGAGCATAAGTAGAGCACATCTATCTGCCAGCTTGAATTTAGCTAGAGCCAAATTGTATGCCGCGATTTCTGCGTCACCTCTTCCTGGACACGAAAATGGTTCTAATACAGTGCCTTCACATACCTCCAGTGCATTCTCGCAAGTGCTCAGGAGTATTGAGACTTTGTATTTCCATGTTGGCCAGTTACTCCCATTCAGCGATCCAATTTTGAACTTCGTCGTAAATCCTTCCATTTTCAATTACTGGCATCACATAACCTAACAGCTTTTGTGGAATTATAGGCGTGGTGAAATAGAATGACTACGAAGCTTCAGAAATAAATCATTGGTAACATTTTAACAGTAGGTATTTTTATTTCTTCTTGCAAAGAAAAAACTCAGTCAAAACATAAACAGTATCTAAGATACATCTGACATCTCACTATTTTTATTCAGCCAATGCATAGAGGTACCGACCTCCCTGCAACTTCAACAGATGAAAATATATGTGCTAACACTAAAGAGTGTTAGAAAACTGATATAAAAGTAACGCGGTGACTGTTTGTCACAGCGTTGCTGTATATTGATGATTTGTAACATAATTTAGCTGTATAAGCTTATATAGTCAAATGGTGATAATGAATGATGACATAAACGTTTACTCGACCGCCTTGTACAGCATTTATAACACAGCTGTAAAGCGGTTCTCACAACAGCGATTTAGAGCAATAATGTTGTACAACATGTTTTGAAGGTACATTTATAAAGCAAAATTAATATACTTTGGCTTCCAAGTCGCTGTATTAGCGCTGGTGATATATCTGCCGCACATGGATCTAATCCGTTATATAAAAGAACACACCGAAGCTGAAATTCATCTAATTTATCGTATATTAGTGTTTCCTTAACGCCTGCACAATAAACATCATAAGAAATCTACAATAACACTAAGAAGTTGCAAATATACTTTTACAAAATCCATATATCACCAATTACATATAAATATTTTTTGCTCATAACCCTAAAAAGATGCATAACCGCTACAAATGATACTTTTTGGAAAGATAATGCTCTGAATACCTAGTTATCACACAAAATCATATTTTCTTAAAAAACAAAATCAAAATATTCTACCAGTTTAATTTCACTAAAATAGACTGAAAAGACAAAAATAATGTGTTAACAAAAAGATAGCATGATACGCCACTAGGGTTTTACCTCTGATTTCTTGAGGAACTGTAAAAATTTTGTCATGGCGGCAAGAAGCCGTAAATCAGAGATAGGTATATCTGTAAATGAAACACGTATTAGCCATATTGTGGTGACTTCAAAAAAAAATTAAAAAAAATTATATACTGATTATTTATTCAAATATAAAAAAATTGAGAAGGGCATGAAAAAAACACTTATAATATAGTATTATTTCAACAATACAATATCAATCACAACGAAAATATACGTCATAATTACGCACATCTCATTTTGGTACAGTGAGATAAAAACATGAACATTATTTATTTACTAATCTTATGTTATTGCTTAAAAAATATAAAATAAGTAATAAGTAATAAACCTATTCTAAAACCTTCAAAATAACAATACGCATGAAATATACCTGAGCACACCAAAATAACAACAAATAGCTTTATATCAGCGTCGCTGTAGCTGATGATGATATAATCATCATTAAGTGATATATGTGATCAGGATATCATTGATATAACACCAAACAGATTCAAAGAACACTGAAATATCACGGATATCTATCTATACTATGATAAAACTGTAACTGGGCTAAATCTGTACATTAAATATATTTGAAAATTTTGATTGAGATAAACTTCAAAATCGATATGGAGTGCAAAAAGGTTATTTTTTTTATTTTTTGTCTGTCTGTCTGTCTTTCTGTATGTCTGTCTGTCTGTCTGTCTGTTGTCTCTTTGAACACGCATCATGCTGAAACTATCAGACGGACTTTGATGCAACTTGGCAGAATCATAGCTGATGTACTGGATTAACATATAGGATACTTTTTATTCCGGAAAAATCAACTGTTCCCGCAGGATAGGAGTAGAAAGTTATTTAAAATAACACGTATCAAGCTAAAACTACTGGACGGATTTTGATGTAACTTGGCTAAGTCAAAGTTTATATAATGTGTTAAAATTTTGAATACTTTTTATCCCGAAAAATTAAAAGGTTCCTGCAGCCTACTTATGGGTCCAAAGTTGTGTTAAATTTAAAGTGATCATACATCCGTTTAAAGACTGGTACCGAATTTCGTCATTCAGCTACGAGGCTCACTGGCCCAGTTGGACAGATGCATAGGTGCGTAATCCAGAGGTACGTGGATCTAAATCACGCGCCGTAGAAATGTTTTGCTCCTTAATTAAAAGATTTTTACATTATTTATGCGTTATTTTTTACATTTTCCTCGATATTTTTAATAAAGTTATGATAAAACGCACGCACCACGCTGAAACTATCGGATGGATTTTGATGCAACTTAGCACAGTTGTAACTTATAATAAGGGTTAAAATTCAGAATACATACTGAAAAACTAGAGGGCTCCTGCGGGATAGGGGTCGAAAGTTATATTAAATTATGAATTAATAAATATAACGTAATAAAATGAAATAAAACAGCTCAAAGCTATTATAATGCATTTGTTTTCGCGCGATGTACTTACCTACTGTATCAGGGTGCTATTATTATTTATTCTGTACTTTCTGCGTGCCGCCGCCCGCGCCGCCCGGCCGAGCGCCAAGGCAGGGGCCCCGGGGGAATAAACGTGCGGTGTGGCGGGGATCGGAACATCGCTAGGGCGGTCGCACTCCGCAACAAGTACAAATATTATACCTAAACTTCGGGGCCGTAATATTGCGGTTCATTCAGTAGAGTGTCAAGCGTGCGCTCGATGAGTCGTGCGCCGTGTGCTTACGATAAAGTACCTACTTACGTAAAGTTTTATTCTTTTCTTAATTATTAGTACCAAGAAGAAACCTAGAATGTACTGCATAGCATTTGGTCTGACAAATCTCGTAAAATACCTACATATTGACATTTTATTACGTAGGTAGCCATTTCTTTTTCAATTTCATTATTAAGCATCGAAGTCAGACATGAACCTTTTATTCATCAAAGTGTAACCTATTTTGATATAATCAAATAATGAGGTACTAGGTCTATTCTGATAAGAATGTCATTATGTGTAGTTTATAGAACTATCAACATTTATAACAATAAGTAATAAAATAATCATTATTACATAATTGTTTATTCTGTTACAATATCTAAGTCATATCATATAACAGAATAATTACTAGTGCAAGTACCTAGTCATATCTTGATACAACCCTACCGAGCGTAAAAGTGACAGAGCGATTCTGAAACGATTAGAGCAAAGAAAGCTCTTGCGCGTTGTGATACGGTACATTCTCGCCTGCACCACAGAATAAATAATAGGACAAGTACAGAAGGCTAACTGAGTAAAGTCATTTAAATAAATAGCGACTCTCGCTACAACGCTATAAAGTGCAATTTAACTCGCACGGCGCTGCGAGCTTTCACTTATATTTACCTAGAAGGCGCTCGCCCACCGCGTGCAGGCTAGAATGCACCGTATCACAACGCGCGGGAACTTCCATTGCTCTAACGGTTTCAGAATCGCTGTCCCTTTTTCGCTCGGTAGGGTTGTATTAAGATATGACTAGGTACTTGTACTACTAATTATTCTGTGATATGTTATGACTTAGATATTGTAACAGAATAAATAAGTAATAATGTATTATGTTATTACTTATTATTATAAATTAAAATAGTTCTACTACATACAATGACATTCTTATCAGAATAGACCTACTACCTCATTTTTACTACCTACCTATCCCGTTTTCAGAAAGCCGATAAGTTTAGTGAGATACCTACCTACGTGTCGTTGGTTGATTATGATTATATCCTATAGGTATTGCACTTTGATGAATAAAGGTGCCTGTCTGAATTCCATGCTTTTAATGAGTGAAAAATAAATTGCTACCTACGTAATAAAAGGTATTAAAAGTAGGTAGGTATTATACGAGACATATATTATATAACTTCCTAATTAGTTGTAGGCTACTTACTAAGTCAGCACAGTAATTCATTTTCCGATCAACAATACCTACTATAATCAATTATAAGATTACGTTGATCGATTTAATAAACGACTTTATTTCTGCGCGGATAAACCTTAAATATGACATAAAACTAACCTACGTAATAAAAAAATATCAATATCTAACTACATAACTGGGACCTATTATAGGTATTACAATTTATTACCTTTCAATATCCTTTGGAAACGTAAAGAATGACAATTCGTCATTTCTATCACTATTCAAATAGCCGAATGCTATGCAGTACTTTCTAGCTTTCTTCTCGGTACTCATAATTAAAACACGAATAAAGTTTGTCAATAACTTTACGTAAGTAGGTGCTCTATCGCTAAGTACAAGGCGCGCGACTCATCGAGCACACGCTTGACACTCGACTGAACGGACCCGAATATTGGGTACTCGAATTTATTTGTACTTGTTGCGGAGTGCGACCGCCCTGCCTGCACGCAATGGGTGAGCGCCTTCTAGGTTAATATAATCGAAAAGATCGCAGCGCTGTGCGAGTTAAATTGCACTTTATTGCGTTGTAGCGAGAGTTGCTATGTATTTAAATGATTTACTCAGTTATCCTTCTGTACTTGTACTATTATTTATTCTGTGACATCGCTAAGTATTTGATTGACCCGAAGGCAGGCGTTGTTGACAGTCGTAGGACAGTATAGGAAAAGAAACCGGAATGTGTTCGAAAGTATTTGCGGTTTCTAATTAGATTCGTTGGTTGATTTGGTAGATTGTTTTGAATTATGTTTGTTTATTTTATTTGTAGTTATTTGTTATTATTATTATTATCTATATTCTATATTTTCTATATCTATATAAGGGGGAGTTTCCAGAAAAAGGAGGTGAGAATCGTACCTTTCAAACAAATCGACCAATTTAGCTGCTGGTTTTTTATGTTTCAAAGCTGAGGTAAACATGATAGTTCTTAGCTATAATGGGGGGAGGGGGGGGGGGGCGAGGGCGGATGCTCGCTTAGCTTCGCTCCCGCCTTCGTCTTCTAACCTATCACGACCATGTCGGATCGCCACTGAAGGTTGTTAACACAGGTAGGTAGGTAGGTAGGTAGGTAGGTAGGTAGGTAGGTAGGTAGGTAGGTAGGTAGGTAGGTAGGTAGGTAGGTAGATAGGTAGGTAGGTAGGTAGGTAGGTAGGTAGGTAGGTAGGTAGGTAGGTACCTATATTGGTACTTTTGGTACTGGAATAACTCATAGGATCATTATATCCCAGAAAAACTACCACGCGAGCAACGCCGCGGGCACAGCTATAAGGCAATAAGAACGTAAATCTATACAAAGAAGATAATTTAAATAAAAATGGTCTATGAAATAGTTTTTTTTTTTAAATTCGTGTCTTTATGTTTGTTCACGCATCTCGTAAAAACGTATTAGACCGATTGCAATGCAGTTTTCAGTGTTGGGTAGCTTAGGATATGACCTAAAAACTGGGGTACTTGGTATCTTAATCCCATGGTTAGAAGCCGAGCAATCGATAAAAAACTTTGTAACGGCGGAAGGAATTTTGATCAAATGTTTATTTTAGATCTTGGAATAGCACATAGAGTACTGTTTACCTAGAGAAATGACCACGCGAGCGAAGCCGCGGGCACAGCTAGTGTATCAATAAAGTGATAGAATGTGCATACAATATATCATCAAATAGCTGTAAAACTGGGGCCACTTTCCTGTGATAGACACGTATCTATTATGATCACTCGTATCACTGATATACAGCTATATCCGATTACTTTTTGCTGGCTGGGTAGTGGGTAAGGGGCTGATTCCACCGGTAGAAACCTAAAAGAGAGAAATCTACTGCATATTGAGGAGTTATTCTGCTCATCACGCCGAAGATCCTCATCAGATCTTCACCAAATTTAACCTTACGACTAAAAAAAACTAAAAATTCGTACAGAAATTGGTATACACCAAGTTTCGTCTAGATCGGTTGATAAATGCAACCTGTTGAGGAGAACAGAGATCCAACCGGACAGACAAACATCCGGACAGACGGACATCCGGACATACGAAAGCATTTTTGCCAAAGCTGAAACCGAGACGCTACGCTCGCGCTTCGCGCTCGCTCGGTTAATTAATTATCAAGACATATCTTCAGCGCTCCATAACACCACTACAGCACACTACAATATTGTCATGGGGAACGCCAAAGTAGGAGTACCTACAGCTTGCGGTGAATCGATGGTAGGTCCCACACGGAAATGGAAACAGAAATCACAGGGGGAAAATGCTTGTCAACTTCTTGGAAAAGGAGGGGTTGTTCTTTAGAAACAGCCATTCAAAAAAAGTGGACGTCGCTTTGCCCCGATTCTGTGACAAAAAATGAGATTGACTTCATTATTACAGAAAAGAAGCACATATTCAGAGATGTCTCAGTGATTAGTAGGTTAGTACCGGTTACGATCACTTATCTGAGGCTCTCTTACTCTGAACATCAACTAAAAGCTGGAAAGACGTCGAATGATGAAATCAACGCAGACAGTCATCACCAGTCCAGGTCCATTTACAAAATCGATTCGCTGCTTTCTATAGTATAGAAAGCTACATTATCAGCGAGTATATGAGCTGTATTTTATTATTCAAAAAATTAGAGATCCCTACGGAAATTGCAATAATGTAACCCAAGGTATCAAAAATTTGCCTAAAGTCATTATTTGGCGTGCGCTGCGAAAACTATTGATGATACATAAAATAATGTACTACATGTTTATGGTACTCATCATTACCCACAAAAAAGTCTGCGAGGCTATATATCTAACTATATAGTAAAGTCACAGTAACCGTTTTTGTTCAAATAAGTTAATCCAAAACATAGGTAGAATCATGTACAGTTATGTCAGATAAATCCTTAGCTACCCGTGCGAAGCCGCCGCGAGTCGCTAGTAGATAGATAATGCCTTCCATGCCGATTTCGACAACGGCGACCATTTCTGTTTTGTGTTACTGGTGCGTCCTCACATGAATAATGTAATAATTTTAGCCTGTAAACTTCCGAAGACAGGCGCCACATGTGAGGATTCCATTTGCATAAATGTAGAAAATGTTCGCTTTATTTTTTAAATGTTTCCGTCGCAGATAAAGCTCGCGCCTTCGCTTATTTTCAAAGTCGCCCTTATTTTAACTTTTTGTCTCCATTCAGAGCGACTGGCAGCTTGCGATTCCCATAACGTGGGCTCAATCCCGCAAACCTTCCTATGCCTTTTCAGCACATCTTTATATCTCAGAAACTGGCCTCCGCTTTTACGCTTGCCTTCTTCAAGTTCTGAGTAAAAGATGCGCTTGGCCACCCTTTCTTCGGGCATAGGTACGTGCCGACACCATCGTCAGCTGCCTTCGCATGAGGTAGGCTTCAACTCCTGAATGTGCAGCTGAATGGGACTAATTTGAAACATGTAGAAAAGTTGAAATATCTGGGAAGCATCGTAGCAGCCAAAGGTGACCTTGACTCCGAAATGAACAGCAGGATCGGTTGCGCCTCAGCAGCTTTTGGAAAACTGCAATGCGAGTCAAGGTGTTTCGCTTACACAACACCAAGCTTGAGACGCTAGTAGATTAATATATCTACAGGCGGTAGCCGTTACAGATGTAGCAATAGCAATAGTGATTCGGCCACAGAATAAATAAAAGTACAAAATTCGGCTTCGCTAATCGACTTCACGGCTTGTCAGCAAAGCTGCGCGGGCGGGCGGGCGGTCGACGGGTCGACGCGCCACTCGCCAGTAGTCAGTAGTAGCCGCCCGCCCGCCCGCCGCGCTTCAGGCTCAAACTTTCAATTATTCAAAGTTTCCGTGAATCACGTCAGTAACAAATGTAACAATTTGATTTTCGCCATTTTTACGATATATTTCACTGATCTCTGAGAGTGATTTAGCAAGCTGGTGAAAATAACTGAAAATATTGTTGTAAAAGTGGTAGAAAGAAATCCGACTTTTATGTTGAAAAACTTTCAGATCGGTAGAAAAGTTTAGTTACAATGGCGTATTCCTGGGACAACAGAGTCGCATTCGTAGTGAGGTTCCTATACGGTGAGTACCTACTACCTACCTAGGTACTACTGTTACGTACCTACCTACTACCTAGTCTACATTGAGTGCATATGCGCTTTCCGATCAGTTTAGATCGTGTAGGATGTGCTATTATTGACAGAACAGCTGATAGTTTTATGCGAACACCTAGAGCAAACTGTTTTTCGGTAACTATGTTATGTATTTGTAATAATTTGATTAAGCATTAACAAGGTAGGTCCTATTGTATTTGAAATTAATAAATAACATTATTTGAAAAAAAAAAAAAAAAAACGTTTTAAGCTGTTTCTTTTTGGATGTATTCCGAATCCGGTTCATATTATGAGCCCCCTCCTCTCTGGACCCAGTAATAGAACACATACATAGATTGATTAAGTAGATTGTTTGAAGGTACGTAGGTACATACTTAAGTTGAAAATTACAAAATTTGATATCTGTGCTGGCAATATAGCGTTTTATTTTTTTAAATGTACGACTATCGGTATACACTTAAGCTTATGCTCATAGTCGGTATATCTACAATGCAACATCTACGTACCTTTATTTTTTTAGTGGGTTTGATTCTCACCGCGGACCACGATGTGAGGTACTTATTGAATTCGTCTGTTTTTCATACAACAAGTTTAAAAAAGTAGACGTTAGATGGATTAAATCTAACGAGTTAATTTATTTCATGCAATTTAACGTCATCACAGAAAAACTAATATTGGGGCTATAAAATTACTCTACCGCTCCGTTATGGTATGATAGAGCGTTCATCCGTTATGGTATGTTTGGGTTGTATGTATGTTGGTTGTACGTTTCTTAGGCGCGAACTACAGCCTAAACGGCTTGATGGATTTTGATAAATGAGCTATCATTGGATTCGTCTTGATCACGAGAGTGCTATAGGATATATGAAGTGTCGAGTGCGATATCAAAATGAAGGTCTTTAAAAGAACATTAAAAATATATATATAATATATATAATTAAACAGTAGCGATTGTCTTTTAAGCTTTTTACAAAATTTACAAAAGTTAATGTATTGTATTTTAGTTAATGTTGCAATTTCAAATATTAAATTAAAGTAAATATGTTAGTAAAAAATAAACATTAAATTTATATCAATACTGCGCCCCGCATTTTCACCCGCATCCAGTGTATGAGCTACCTCCATACCAAATTTTATCTAAATCCGATTAGCCTTTTAAGCGTGAAGAAGTAACAAACATACGCCCTCACACACCCTTACATAAATACAAACTTTCTCCTTAATAATATTATATGCTCAGATCGTATTGAATAAAAAAAATGGAATTGGGTTTTATGTATTTTATAATAATTTTACTTGTTTAATTTATTTACTCGCGATGAATGAAATCGACTCAAAGCCTCAAGCACGCAATCGTGGTTATTAATACTGAAAATACGTAAATACGAGATACTTAATACGAGTCGTGTCAACAGATATCGCGATCCGTTGCCATCATGTAATTTGTTAAACATTTTTCCCATCGGATCGCGCTATCCGTTGAGACTCAAATAAAATAAAATTATTTTCCCATCGGATCGCGATTTTGGTTAGATTATGTCAAATGATAGATGTTGTTTTTTATTTAGTGTTGCTTTATGTTATATACCTAAGGTTGAGTACATACTAATAAAACCTACATTTTAAATGAAAAATTTAATTAACTACATACTTCGACGATCCGCATGTGAACACGAATGTACAATGGAGAATATGGTGTCGGGAAAGGTATCAGTAGGTACATTTCCAAAAATTCTTGCTTTTTGGAATAAAATGATATCAATATTGATGATAAAACTAAAACTAGCTAACTAAACTAGCACTAACACTAAAATCAACATTAGAAACGGAACGTTTACCATATATTTATTTGGTTTTGACTGTTGCTCGCGAATTTAATATAATATGTTAATTATTGTTATTTTATCTGTGATGTTTTTTGTTTGTCTTTGTGTTAAATTTATAATTGTTGATTATAGTTAAAATGAAGACATATTTATCAGTCAACATTATAAACGCGATAAAAACATGTACTTATTTTGAGTTTTCTATATTTTTGTACAGCTTTTACTTCATTTTATCTGCGATCATGCCGCTTGAAACAGTGATGAAACATAGAAAACTCAAAACAAAATAAATATATGGTAAATATTCCGTTTCTAATGTTAACTTTAGTGTAAGTGCTTTGTGACCATGTCAGTATAAAAACATGTATTACTTTTTGAATGTGTGATCATATTTTATATATGCCTGTGTTGATTTTTACCGTTCTTATTAATTCCTTTTTTTTTACCTGTTTTTTATTGTTGATTATTGTTCGAATTAAAACATGACTGATTATTATTATAATAACATAATTACATATTTTACCACGTTTTTAGTAAGTCACTTCCTTGTTTGTCCATCTATCTACCGTTCCATGTGGAATATTGCAACTCAAATTTCTAGCACTTCCCATTTGGCTTACAACTCGAAAATTATGCAATAAAAAATTATAAAAAATATGTGATTAGATAAAAAAAACTTATTTTTCTGCTTGTTAATAATAATAATATAATATAATATATTCGGGACATTTCCACACCAATTATCTAGCCCCAAACTAGGATACCCTGTGCTATGGGCACTAGATAACGGATAAACATACATAGATAAGAATATTACATCCATGACTCGAAAACAAATATTTCTGCTCATTACACAAATGATTGCACCTTGCAGGATTCGAACCCGCGACCGTTCGATTTCGTACCTAAGATCTCTAGCCACGAGGCCAACCGGTCTTCGAATCTGTTAAATAGATTATATAATAATCGATATTGTGGTTTCATTTTATTCCAAAATGCAAGAATTTTTTAAATGTACCATATACCGATACCATATTCTCCATTGTACATTCGTGTTCACATGCGGATCATCGAAGTATGTACTTAATTAAATTTTTCATTTAAAATGTAGGTTTTATTAGTATGTACTCAACCTTAGGTATATAACATAAAGCAACACTAAATAAATAACAACATCTATCATTTGACATAATCTAACCAAAATCGCGATCCGATGGGAAAATAATTTTATTTTATTTGAGTCTCAACGGATAGCGCAATCCGATGGGAATAATATTTAAAAAAAATTGAATGGCAACGGATCGCGATATCAGTTGACATGACTCACTGCGATCCGTTGACACTCTAAACTGATCGCGCGATCCGTTGGTACAAACCCCTTTTTATTACACCTACAACCTAAACATTAAAATTCTGTACATAATTGGAATGAAAATGAGATATGATCAATAGCGATTACGAATACGAGATTTTGTGCATTACTGAAGGCAAACTGCGGGAAAACCATTAATAATGATTAAATCCGTTCCTTTCGGAGTTCTTAAAGACATCCGCGGCGCGAAAGTGGCCGCAAACGAGAAGAGCAATCATATTTTCATGCTTATTCACTGTTCGTATTTTCAGTAATAAGTGTTAGATTTTTACGATGATTTTTTTCATGATGACCTAATCAATTAAGCTTTCAAATAATCGATCTTGCCGCGTGCGCACGCGCAGTATGCGCGCAATGAGGCGTGTTGGCGATGTACAGCCACCCGGTCACCGACTAGATAAGTAAATATAATGCATAAAAAATATCTACTATGGTCTTATGTGGTCGGTCGGAGGTTAGTTTCCAGTCGAATTGGAGCCCTATTTATTCACCAGCGTATAATAACATGTCACGATCACATTACATAAAGCCTGACACCTAACTAGTATTTCCTGTATCCAGGGAATCAAGGATGAGTTCCTTGATTCCTTGACGCAACACAGATACCTTGTGTTTCCTGCGCGGGAAGAACCCGTAATTACACGCTTCGCAGTCAACTCATCTCCAACTTCACCACGGAGGTTGATTCATCACCATCATCGTCAGGTGGTCTCCACTGCTGGGTATAAGCCTCCTCTCACTTGCACCATTCGTCTCCGGACTGCGCCGATCTCATCCAGATCTTTCCTTTGACCCCCTCGATGTCACTGACCCATCTGGCAGATGGTCTACCAACTCCTCTTTTATTCGTTCTCGGCAACTGTTCCGTGAGGGCTCTACTGATTCCTGAGTCAGCAAAATCGCGATGTTTTTCACTCAGTATATAATTTTACTCTTTTATCGGTTTTTCGGGAAATGTGACCAGCCCATTCCACTCTTTTTTTCTCTTTTCTCAGCGAAGGAACGGATTGACGCTTTTTCAGGGTCTTCGTTTCGTGTTCTAACGCTTAGGGTTCTATCAGAATAAATTAGTTTCTTTAACATAACATATATAAATTTCTTCATATCGTGCGTATGTGGCGCAGGTTCCGATTGTATGGAATTCAGTACCAGTGTATGTTGGGTACCATGGTGAAGACACGCAGGCTAAATGGACCGAAAGATCGCACAAAATCCATATTTAACTATTATCAACCATCAATCATCGTCTACCGGCACATGAGCTTCTGCCAAACATTTCACAACCACCCATCCCAGACAAATAGGCACAGAATGACAGAACAGTAACACCACGGGCGCGAAGACAATTGGCCAATCTATCACGCCTACGCGGGCAGTAATAGCATCACTCAATACTGATTAACAGTTTAATTAAAGACACCTGCACCTGTTTTGCAGGGCACAGTTGTAAATACCTTGTCTTAGTATATATTTAGTGCCTAATAGTAAGTAAACCAGCGAGTAAGCGATGGGAGCAGCTGTGAGAAGGTTGTAAGATGATCTGTTAAACCAAACTGGGCCCGAAGCTCGAAGGTAGTGAACGGGTGTTTGTTGCAGGTCGTTTGTTCGTGTTATTTTTTTAATGTTGATGAAGCGAAAGATGTAATTGTATGCAAGAAGCATTGCAAGGAACTATCTATACCTATAAAACATATATATGTCTATGTATAAAACAGAACCGTGAAATAACTACTGTACTGTACATAAGTAACATTTTCTAATATATTCTATATTAGAATTTAGAATAAAATTATAAAAGTCTGTGTAGGTTCAAAGAAGATAAAAGTCTGTGTAGGTACAAAGAAGATAAAAGTCTGTGTAGGTACAAAGAAGATAAAAGTCTGTGTAGGTACAAAGAAGATAAAAGTCTGTGTAGGTACAAAGAAGATAAAAGTCTGTGTAGGTACAAAGAAGATAAAAGTCTGTGTAGGTACAAAGAAGATAAAAGTCTGTGTAGGTACAAAAAAGATAAAAGTCTGTGTAGGTACAAAGAAGATAAAAGTCTGTGTAGGTACAAAAAAGATAAAAGTCTGTGTAGGTACAAAGAAGATAAAAGTCTGTGTAGGTACAAAGAAGATAAAAGTCTGTGTAGGTACAAAGAAGATAAAAGTCTGTGTAGGTACAAAGAAGATAAAAGTCTGTGTAGGTACAAAGAAGATAAAAAAGTGGTGTAGCCAGGTTACTAAAAATAAGCTACTGAACAAGAATATAACATTTATTTAAAACATGTCTGTCTGTATGTTTGTTTGTTCGCGCATCACGTTAAAACTACTGGACCGATTGCGATGCAATTTTTCACTGTTGCATAGCTTAGCTTTTGACTTAAAAACTGGTGTACTTGGTATCTCAATCCGATGAGTAGGAACCAAGCAACTTTATAAAAATCTATTAATTTTAAAAGTGTGGTACTAAGATTTAGTTTAGGCGCTGTGAGGTAACAGTCAAACATACATACCTACATACATACATTCGCTGATAAAATGATAACCGGTTTCGTAGTCGGGTATTAGAAACCTAACCAGAAGGGTATCACCTTTTCCAGTGTGAGATTTAACTCTGTTGGTACATGAAAGGGAAATTTCCTTTTCAAACACAAAGCATAATTTATCTAAATTTTCTTGTTTATATCTTTTTATGATATTTTATATATTTCTCCTTGTTCATGCTAACTTGAAAAGTGCTATTATTTTGCCTATCTGTACTTATAATAAAACAATAGAAACGGAAAAAACTGTACAAATGATATAATTGAAAAAATATTCTATAGGCTACTTAAAATAAGCTCCTGAACAAGAATAAATCATTTTTAAAATTCGTGTCTGTCTGTTTGTTTGTCTGTTCATCTGTTTGTCTGCATGTTTGTTCGCGCATCACGTAACAACTAGTGGACCATTTGCGATGCAGTTTTTACTTACATGGTTTTCACTGTTGGATAGCTTGGGGTTTGACTTAAAAACTGGTGTACTTGGTATCTCAATCCGATCAGTAGAAGCCGAGCAATCGATAAAAAGTTTATGGCAGCTGAAGGAATATTGATGAAATGTTCGTATATTGGTGTTTTAGATCTTGGAATAGTTCATAGAGTAGGTACTTATAACCTAGAGAAATGACCACGCGTGCGAAGCCGCGAGTATAGCTAGTTTACAATAAAATACTTTGACTTTGACCTACCGCGAGTTTAATGAGGAGTTGTCCGTTATCCGGCCGAAAGCTATTTCCCGAACAACTTATTCACTCGGCAACTCGAAATAGCGCTCGCATCTGCGTAATTATTGGCAGACCATAATGCAGAATTGCAGACCTAGTGCTAAAATCCGTAATGCTAGAATATTAGATATCATCTTATCGGTTGGATTACGATGACGACGGTGTTAGTCATTTCAGTTTCATGAGTGACTTCACGGACAAAATCTCGGAAAAAGTAGGTACTATCAGTAAAATGTCGCTTAAATCTATCTTTAGTGTATAAACATCTATGTATCTATCTATCATCGTGTATCTATCTTTAGTGTATAAACATCTATGTATCTATCTATCATCGTGTATCTATCTTTAGTGTATAAACATCTATGTATCTATCTATCATCGTGTATATGTCTTTAGTGTGTTTAGTGTTTTTGGTACACAATTACAATTTAACGAACCTTAAACGTGCTTCGCGGCCATACATCTAGCTAAAAGTAGGAAGATAAGGTATCAGTTCATCGGGCGTAGGCCTTATAAATTAGGTGCAACTCACACAATTGGCCTTCTTTGGCCGTAGTCACAATCGGAGTGGCGTTTTTGTAACACAGTTGACATTCCTTTCATTCAAAAAAAAAACATGATCAACCTTCCGAGATTGTGATTCAATTTCTAAACCAGGATTTGATTTAACTCGTTTACAAGTACCTACATAATTACAACAGGGCCCCAATTCTACTAAAAAAATTGTAATGACAATTATCAACAGTTTTTGAAAAAAAAAAACGCTTTTACCTCTTAAAAAAAAAATGGAGCGAAAAATTTGTATTTTTTTTAATTTTGAGTTTTACTTTTTTGGAAATATTTTATTTTGAAAATTTTCCATAAAATTTATTTTCTACCACTTTTAAGAGGTAAAAGAGATTTTTTGCGAAAATTGTTGACAATTGTCATTACAATTGTTTTAGTAGAATTGGGGCCCAGGACGAAATGATGACAGCGCAAGCATAATTATGTTACTTAGTAAATAATATCCATTAAATACTTACCTATTCCTCTAATATAAAATCTAGCCTCATTACGATAAAAGTAGGATATTTAAAATGGACTATGAAGAAGAATGACTGCAATAGCACTTCTAATGGAAGATGCTACAGTTTATCGTGAAAAAAAAACATCCTAGTTATGTTATTCTAGGATATTAAAAACCAATGCAAAAGTATAACACCAATGCTCTTGATGCTTTTTGACAGATTTTGTTATTATTTCGTTTCCATGGCAACCGTTCCTTACAGCGAGTAATCAACATTTTCCAGTTTTCCCTTGAAAACTTAACATTTTCCGGGATAAAAAGTATCCCATGTTTTATTCCAGGCTATAAGCTATCACAATTCCAAATTTCATCAAAATCCGGCCAGCCTTATCGCGTGAAAGCTCCCCAAACAAACAGATAACGTTTCACTTTTAGTTATTGGTGTGCATACCCCCCCTAGGTACTTATCCGAAAGATTTTTGGTGGGCGATATTAGGTACCTATACCAATAGTAGTCCAGTTTTCCCGTGGAAACTTTCAATTTTTCGGGATAAAAGTATCCTATGTTTTATTCCAGGGTATAAGCTTATAAGCGAGTTTTGTGTGGAGGACAATAGTGACATATTGTCATTTGTCCAATGGGTTAGGTTGGGTCACCAAGTTTATGAAATTATTAACTTACCTATCTTCTATATATACTTACTAGCTTACCCGCCCGCGACTTCGTCCGCGCGGACTACAGATTATCGCGTAAAAAGCATTCTTTGTTCTTCTAGAATATTAAAAACCAATGCAAAAGTAGGTATAGTACCAATGCTCTTGATGTTTATTGACAGTATTGTTATTTAGTTTTCATGGAAACAGTTCCTTACAGCGAGTAATCAACTTTTCCCGGTTTTCCCGTGGAAACTTATAATTTTCCGGAATAAGAAGTATATGTTTTATTCCAGGGTATAAGCTATCTCCCTTCCAAATTTCATCAACATCCGTCCAGCCGTTATCGCGTGAAAGCTCCCCAAACAAACAAACAAACAGACAACGTTTCACTTTTATATATTGGTATGGATAGGCCGTTAGTGTTGAAGTAAAATGATCAAAAATAACAGTTCATAACACTAAATATGTCTCGATCACCGTTCGTTTTGGACATAACAGTTAAATTTTACATCGGAAAAGCGACTTTATTCGATTATATTTTATTGTTCGTCCGGTTTGGGAAAGATCATTCGTGAAAAAAATAGCAATCGAAACTACGCCACTGATTCATCTCGAACGCAGGGCTAGTAAGTACGTTGTAATCTAAAATTAACTCATGACAAATCTAAATCATTAATGGTCAAGTTACCTTGGACTTGGCTAATGCCATGAGGAAGTCAAATCACCATACACCTCCCGAAAAAGAGTATCAATTTGACAAAGAGTTCTAATTATTAATCAGCTACTATTCATAACCATTTGTCATTAACATATCGTGTAATATTTGGCACTAGCATCATGCAATTGGCTCCCATTGTTTACAAGCTTCCTAAGCCAAATGGGACAGGCGCAAGTGTAGAAAGCAATAATTGCATTGCGATGCAAGATTGCAACACCTAATGGGCAATCGACGTCATACAATGTCACAAAAGATATATTTTTGAAGTGATGATTGCTATGTTGGATGTGTGGCAGGACGCCATGTCCTATAGGCTCGAATTGGAACCGTGACTACAAGTAAGAAGTTTCTGTGTAGGGCCGTTTTAAAACCACTGTGGTAGAGATATATGGCTGTTTCTAGTGTTCGACTGGCTAGCTTCCATCCTACACCAGAAAATGTACAGCAAAGTCGTCGCTTTTAGTAAGTCGACTAAAAATGCTTTTATGCAGCCATGTAATTTCATGAGTTTTTTTATTGTATTTTTTCACTCATCAATCCCTTTCATTTGATATCTATATCATAGGGGTTGCTGGTGAAATGATAAATCGCCAGTTTGTAACGTCCGCAATATTCCGCAAAAACGGGGCTACTGAATATCTCCGCCTTATTTGATGCGATTTCAGCTTTTCTTTTTTTATTTGAAAGGTAGTAACTTTAAGTTAGTCTCATAAAAAGGTGAAGATCTGATGAGGATCTTCGGCGTGATGATCAGAATAGCTCCTCAAAATGCAGTAAATTGTTCACTTTTAGGTTTATTCCAGTGGAATCAGCCCTTTACCTACTAGGTAGGGATGTGGTAGGGATGGATGGAGCACCTTGGTTATTAATGTTAGTTTTACAATTAGGTAACTAGATGGCGCTACTGTGCACCGCAAGCACTAGTATTTATTTACTCTCCTGTGGAGCTGATTGAATCCGCCATATGCCGATTGCCGTTATATTTACACACGCACGCTCTGTCAGGCAAAACGTTGACGATTTAATTGGCAGTATAAAACAATTTATGATCTCACTTCTCTAATAAAAGCCGATGTTTTCATTTCAATGCCCAAAGTTTAATGGTAAGTAGGTATATACAGGGAAATGTTCCTAGGATTTCATAATCAATTTTTCGTTGACACGTCGTTAAAAAGTTCTGAGGGAATGGAATGCTGTTAATTTTTGTAAAGGATGTATTCTGAGGAAAATCTGTGCTAATTAATGACTGCCATGTGAAAACTGTAAAGTAGTGAAGATAAGCTGATCTTCCCTTGTGGATAAACCATCGGTGTAGTGCTCCTCTGCAAGAATCCGCCTGATGAAGTAGATTAGGTTGGTACATATTTATAGTAAGTTAAGTATTATTTTTATCAGTTACTAGCTTTCCCGCCCGCGACTTCGTCCGCGGACTACAGTTTATCGCGAAAAAACCATTCTATGTTCTTCTAGGATATTAAAAACTAATGCAAAAGTAGGTAGGTATAGCACCAATGCTCTTGATGTTTTTTAACATACTTGTTATTTCCTTTCCATGACCACCGTTTCTTACAGCGAGTTATTAAAAAAAAACAGTGTGGAAAGTATCCTATGTTTTATTCCAGAGTATAGCTATCTCTATTCCAAATTTCATCAAAATCCGTCTAGCCATAATCTCGTGAAAGCTCCCCAAACAAACAAAGAAACAAACAAACAGACAACGTTTCACTTTATATATTGGTATGGATTTTTCTGATATATTATTATTTTTAAGTCGTTTAATGTGTTGTCACCACGTCTACTCATTTTCAAACATTTTTAGTTCATCCAAAGGTTGTCTGTAAGAGATTGATGTAAGCGATAAGACGGCAGATTGTGTTACCGCAATTCCTATATTTTAGGTTATATTATGTACAATGTACGATTTACTTTTAAGTGGTATGCAATAAAGAGTTATAGCTATCTATTAGGTAGGTACACTTATACTTACGTTGCTTTTTGATCCTTCGATGTCCTAATCGGTGTGGCGTTTGTGTAGCACATGTTAGCAGTAACTCTCATTCCCGTTACAGTTTTCGTATGTCCTCTCCCTTTGTTGTTTACATGAATCACGGCGGTGGGAATGTAGCTGTGTGGGTGTTTGCTTTAAGTTGTATCTCGTCCAAATTTGTTAACGTAATATTATAGCGTGCCGTATCTTCTCCCTTTAACTAGATCTATGTTCATAACTCAAAAATTACTGGTCAGGATGACCAGTAAAACTGCCAAGCAGCCAGCCGGCGCTGAAACCAGGCGTCTCTAAAAGAAGGAGGTAGGTAGGAGCTGGGAGTGGTCCTGCCTGTACCTACCTCCTTCCTTATCGATTGATACCAACTTATCTTTCCTTTATTTCATTTCTAGCTTATGCCCGCGATTTCGTCCGCGCGGACTTCAGTTTATCCCGAAAAAAGCATTGTATGTTCATCGATATTAAAAACCAACGCTCGTAATGTTTTTTGACAGACTTGTTATAGTTGGTTTTCATACGGCAATCGTTCGTGTCATTCCGTTCCTCGCAGCGAGTAATCGTCATTTTCCATTCCCGTGTCAACTTACCATTTTCCGGGATAACAAGTATCCTATGTTGATCTCTATATTGTATAGTAACTATTTACAAAGTTTCATGCAAATCGGATTAGCCGTTTTGGCGTGAAAGCTCCCCAAACAAACAAACGGACAACGTTTCACTTTTATATATTGATTGGGATTTGAAAACTGTTTTTAGTGATACCTGGCATTGACGTCGGCGATACCAAACTAACTAATTTGCGATTTGCGGATGACATTGTTCTTTTTGCTCCGATTGCATCCGAACTGCAACAAATGCTACAAGACCAGCAGCCCGATTCCATAACTTGGCTTCAATCGAATTCTCAGTATCGCAGCCACTAATGCCTTGCGATAGAGTCGAATTTGCTATGAAAAAAGTGATAATCCGATTGTAGCCAAGTTATGGAATTGGGCCACTGAGCACGGCAAGCCTTGAGGTTGGACTTGCGATGAATCGGTCAAAGACCCAAATCATGACCAATAGCACTAAACGTAGGGTCGAGGTAGATGGGCATGTACTACACTACGTCGATGAATATATCTACTTAAGCCAGCAAGTCTCCTTTAAAAATCGGCAGGAAAAAAAGATTAGTCGCCGTATTGAGAATTCCTGGAAGAGCTACTGGTCCATGAAGACGCAGATGAAGGGTGACCTTCCTCTATCACTAAAGCGCCCTCTCATTGACATGTGTGTACTGGCCGTTCTAACCTACGGTGCGCAAACTTGGTCATTGACTGAAGCTCAAAAGTCCAGGCTCAAGGTTTGCCAAAGAGCCATGAAGCGGAGCATACTCGGAGTCAAAAGGACAGATCGTGTTCGAAATACCACGCTCCGTTCAAAGACTGGCATTGCTGATGCAGGTTTCAAATGTGCTAAATTTAAATGGGATTGGGCCGGTCGGCGACGTCGTGGCCGTCCTCACAAAAGGTGGTGTGACGACTTAATCGCCTATCAACCTAACTGGCTGGATTTCGCTTTGGATAGAGACGCGTGAAAAAAAAAAGATACCTAGGCCCTATTTCATAAAGCGACAAATCATAATAAAACTACAATTGTCAGTCGAATACGCCAAACCTGCGTTTCATGTATCAAACAATCTCGACGATGATTGTCAGTCATATTGCATTTCACAATGCCAGTCATGCCACAGTCATAGTAAAAAAAACCTTCACTATTTTGATTTTACTCAGTGATGAGTAGAGCTTCGGCTGTCACATTTGTCACGACAATTCTACAAATCGTGGTAATTTGTAAGCAACCGCCGTTTCATAAAACGTTTTTTCTGGACATTTGTTAGTTGTGACAGCCGAAGCTTTATCCATCACACTACTATGACTGGCATTGTGAAATACAATATGACTGACAATCATCAGTCCTGTCGTGATTGTTTGTTACATGAAACGCAGGTTTGGCGTATTCGACTAACATTTGTAATTTTATTATGATTTGTCGCTTTATGAAATAGGGCACAGGTCGTCATCGCTCGCGCAATTGCGAATTCGTAATAAGAATAATGATTTTCCTTTGATTATAGTAAGTAGGTATACTTGCTCGAAAATAAAGTAGGCACCAATCGATCATCTGAAAGTAATATGCTCAAAACAGTGTAGGCATAGATATTCGCAAAAGACGGCGACTGGATGATGAGCGTCCACAGCTGGATGTAGGCTTACATCCAGCTGTGGACGAATACGGGCTGATGATAACGATGAGGCTTAGATATTTAGGACACTCACATTTTGTAAAGTGACCCATATATTTGGTTCCAGACATCGACTGCAACGGCTACCTAGACGCGCGCGACTTCTCCTGCCTGGCGCTCCGCACGTGCGTGCTGGAAGGCAAGGGCGACTGCAGCGCCGCCCGGCTCCAGAAGTACCAGCACGTGATGCTCAGCCTGTGGGAGGAGATCGCCCAGCTGGCGGACTTCGACAAGGTTCCTGACTATGTCGGTTACAGGTCCACACTACACGCGGTCGCCAGCTTTGTGACGGCTTTTGGTGTCCGCATTGGTTTCGGATGTTTCTTGAGCATGCTCACAGGTAGTTTCAGCATAAATAGGAGCTATTCATTTGAATTCATTTACAGAAATGGCAATCCTTTCAAGGCCAGGGGTCGATAAATGACGGAGGCAATAATGTACGTCCAATAATGCACGGCCTGATAATCCGTGTAGATTTGGTGTAGGTACATGGTTTCGACATGGACATATTTTAATTTGAAAATGCTATCAAGGGTTGGTACTTAGGTATTCATGGGCTAACATATATTATTGGTTAGAAGAAAAAAACAAAAAAAAAACATAAGTTCACAAGTATACATTTTAAAGAATTATTAGTTTAGCAAAGGAAGTTAATGGAATCAAATAAATCACGGCATTAGAATCACGCACCATAAAAAAAAGTTGGGTTAGCCCTACGCTCAACAAAAGTTTCAGCATCATGGTAGAAAGTTTCAGCATCATGGTAGAAAGTATCAGCATCATGGTAGAAAGTTTCAGCATCATGGTAGAAAGTTTCAGCATCATGGTAGTAAGTTTCAGCATCATGGTAGAAAGTTTCAGCATCATGGTAGAAAGTTTCAGCATCATGGTAGAAAGAAAGTAAACTTATAATTTCTGTATTTTCGGTTTTATTTTGCCTGGTTTTTAAGTCTGTTGGTTTCCTGCATTTATCAGGTTCGACAAATTTGATATTTGAGTCCATTTTCAGTATATTAAATTGAATGCGTACTGCACGACACTGTACTGTACGACATCAAAATATGATCAGTTTTGAAAACACAAAGGCCGCCGTAATGGCAGATTGACTGATCGGATTCGTTGGTTTGGACGTATTGGATTCTGATGTAAAAGTTAGTCGGGACTTACTAGCTATTGAAACGAAACAGAGTTTTTAAGCACTATTTTCGTATTAAAAACGTGGACCTATTAGAAATTGAAACACATCGCAATATACATAATTTTCGTAAATTTACATTAGCATAAAAAATACTTAAACATTTTTATGTAAGGTGGACTTATTGGCGTTTGATATTTATCAACTCAATTTGGGATTATTACTACTATCATTACTAAGTAGCAACCTACTATTGTAGGTATTGTGAGAGATATTGTGAACCACGGATAGTAGGTACGTAGAAAAAAAATATTGTTTGTTAGTAAGTAGGCACCAATGACCGCAGTAGTTGTTGATAGGTTCACACCCGCGGGATGATAAAGGACGGACCTATTATTTAACCAGGCCCACACGATAGCAAACATTCATCAGTAGATTATTATCAATAGAACTAGATGTAGAACCTCACCCTCATGCATCAATCTATTAGATGCTTCTGTGAACCGTTTAGCTACTCTTCAGTTGCACACACACATGCACACGCCGCAGCACACGCTTCCGCTTCCTTACCCCGCCTGGGTGCTTCCTCTGTAAAACCAGCAGCTTCTTCCAGGATGGGATGATCACGGTGGACGAGTTCAAGCAGGCGGTGATGAACAGCTGCGTCGGGAGGAAGTATGACGAGTTCCCTCAGGTAAGATATTGGTATCTTATTATTCTATTTTGTATTTTCTGTGTTCGTTTTTTGTTTGGAGGAGAACAGTTCATACTGTGGTTTTTTGTTTGGAGGAGAACAGCTCATACTGTGGTTTTTTGTTTGGAGGAGAACAGCTCATACTATGGTTTTTTGTTTGGAGGAGAACAGCTCATACTGTGGTTTTAAATATGGATGAAAATGACAGAAATAAAAAAATGCTCATCCATATTCGAAATGAAAGTACTCGTAGTAAGTATCTGAACAAGCAGAACAGGTAGATTAGAAACTAATCTTACTAAAAATCTAATCTAAACACCACGTTCTTTTTTTTTTGCTTTTTTTAAGAATGCTTTGTCATCGAGTTGTGAGCTACCCTGAAGTTTCAGCCAGATAGCTAATCAGGAAGTGCTCGAAATTTGAGTTGCAAGATTCCACCCGGAACGACAGACAAACAAGAAAGTGACTTAATAAAATCGTGGTAAAATACATATCACATGTGTTAGTTAGTTGTACCTTAACATTCAAACACTACCTAACCTGGGTAGGTACAATAAATAGCCATATTTCAGTGCCCAAGACTCGTCTAGTCTGGTGGGTTTCAATTAGGGGATTTCAACAAAATTCAAAAGAGAAAACAGAAAACAGAATCCACGGTATGAATATTGAGACCATGGGGGTTATTTTTTTATAATAAAAAAATATTGCAAATCATGTGATTAGTAAATGTGTAGTTTCTTTTTAAACTCTCACATTTGTTCGAACTATTAGAATTTAGGATGGTTGTAACCAGAAGGAACATCGGAAATGAAAAGCCCCCTTCTGTTAAATTTCGCTAGCTATACGCTCAAGTAATAAAATTATAGTATAGAATTACAGAGTTCGTGTAAGAATGTCGTCTTTTTTTACAATGATATTTATTTTCTCGTGTAATTTATTTTTTACTTTTTAGTTCTATTTAATGCGTGTTTTTTAGTTTTTTTAAACTACAATTTAATTTTCAGTTTTTTTTTTTAACTTTTCTTAGAGTTGAATTTAGAAATTGTAAGTTTTTTTTTTTAAATCCTGGTCATGATAATGGGGCAAATTTTTTATATTATTGTATTGTCATCGATAAGTGTGCAAAATTTTGAATTAATCTGACCATTTAAAGCGCGAGTTCAAAGATTCCGTTACATAAGACTAGTACAAACATACATAAAGGTGAAGCTAATAAAAGCGTGTTAAAAAAAACACCCTCTAGGTGTCGCGGTCGGGGGTAACGTGGAGGAAGTCTTTGGATGCGATCGGCTCGCAGGGTCAGCCAAAGTGGAAAGCCTGTCCTGCAGTGGACGTGGGTTGAGATGATGATGACTACTGAACGAATGGCAGTGTCGCATGGACATCACACCACAAACACCTAATCGACCCCTTCATCCTTCCAGGCGATGAAGGCGTTCATCGAGATGAACTTCAGGATGGTCGACATTAACGCGGACGGCGTGATCGCCATCGAGGAGTACAGATACGACTGCGTGCAGCGCATGGTGGTGGACGACATCAAGCTCATCGACGACGCCTTCGACTCCTTGCTGAACGTGAGTGCTGCGTGTTGCTTACCGCGACTGACTATCGTCCACTCTTACACTGTTATTCTATTATTATAACAAGCACAAATTAATGTCCCCCCCTCCCTGCTCCCCTTTTTTTTCTCTTTTTATATTTTTACGTCGTCGGTTTGTGAGCTACCCTGAAAGTTTCAGCCGGATAGCTAATGGGGATGTGCTCGAAATTGAATTGCTAGATTCCAGGACAACATACATACATACATACATACATACATACATACATACATACATACAAGGGACGTTAAATAATAGCTTTTAAAAATAAACAGAGTTTAGGAGCTACGATGCGATAGACAGATACACCCTAAACTTATAACACCCTTCTTAGAGTTCGGGGGTTAAAAATGGCCGGTACTGGACAGATTACTGTCTACTTTTTTCGTAAGCAGAAACGAACATTTAATACCAGCTGAGCTGTATTTGATTTCTACAATTATGTGCTTTGCCCGCGCGGTCGTTTATCTGGGATAGAAGCATCCTGTGTAACTCCAGAACCAAAAATACCAATAACATCAAACGTCGTTCAGACGTCAAATGTTTCTTATCGATTTCTCGACTTCTACTCATCGGATTGAGATACCAAGTATCATTCTTGTATTCTCCCTTATTTTTCGGAATACGACTTACGTGACATTGGCGGAATTGTGGAATGGCAACACCACAAATGCCGTAAAACAAGAAGTGAAGTGAAGTGAGATACCAAGTACACCAGTTTTTAAGTAAGCTATAACTACAACAGTGAAAACCGCATCGCAATCAGTCCAGTAGTTTTAAAGTGGTGCTCGAACAAACAAACAGAATAAAAGACAGTACCATTTAAAAAAATGTTATATTATTGTTTAGTAGCTTTATTATAAGTCACCTAGCTAGACCATTATTATAAGTCACCTAGCTAGACCATTATTATAAGTCACCTAGCTAGACCATTATTATAAGTCACCTAGCTAGACCATTATTATAAGTCACCTAGCTAGACCATTATTACACGACTGCCCAAAAAACTAGAGTAATGTTTTAGGGTTTATGTATGTAAGTTTCTTTGTTCCACCATAACTTTCAAATGCCTGAACAGATTTGGATGTATCGTTAGGATCCTTACATCATCCCGAGTGACATATGCATTTTTTTTTAAAGGTTCATTGTTTGGTAGGGCGGTGGTGTTCTTTCTATTATCTTGACGATTAACTTGTTTTATTTATTTGTTTGATTAATTATTTTCATTGTACAGACTTCTTGTTACTAACTGCTTTATTACAACTATAGTTAGATGATGTCAAATGAGGTAGTGCCGGAAAACATCAGAAAGCTTTTTGTTAGTCTGTGGGCAGTGCACACTTCTGGTATCCTAGTTTGTCAGGCCGCCCAAGGGCCTCAGACGTAACTTATTAAAATTCATTGCCCGAGATTCGAATCCGAAGTCTTTGGAGCGCAAAACGCACGTATTATCGCTCGGCCACCATTTTTTAAAAAGCATTTCTATATGTTGAAGCATTTGCTATTACTGCACTTGCTATCACTGCACTTGCTGCTATTTATAGAAATTTGCCGACAATTTTCTATAGCTTGGATAGCAGATACTTTAGTGTTTTGTGCTTGGAATTGCACAATTTTTCGTTCCTACTCCGAAGTAATAACGTAAAAATGTGGATACTAAACAAAACTATCACTGAAAACATAGAATAAAACTATCACTGAAAACATAGAACAAAACTATCACTGAAAACATAGAACAAAACTATCACTGAAAACATAGAACAAAACTATCACTGAAAACATAGAACAAAACTATCACTGAAAACATAGAACAAAACTATCACTGAAAACATAGAACAAAACTATCACTGAAAACATAGAACAAAACTATCACTGAAAACATAGAACAAAACTATCACTGAAAACATAGAACAAAACTATCACTGAAAACATAGAACAAAACTATCACTGAAAACATAGAACAAAACTATCACTGAAAACATAGAACAAAACTATCACTGAAAACATAGAACAAAACTATCACTGAAAACATAGAACAAAACTATCACTGAAAACATAGAACAAAACTATCACTGAAAACATAGAACAAAACTATCACTGAAAACATGGAACAAAACTATCACTGAAAACATAGAACAAAACTATCACTGAAAACATAGAATAAAACTATCACTGAAAACATGGAACAAAACTATCACTGAAAACATGGAACAAAACTATCACTGAAAACATGGAACAAAACTATCACTGAAAACATAGAACTAAACTATCGCTGAAAGAAAACATAGAAACAAACAGCAATGACACCTATATATGACCCAACGGCGCCCTACGCATTTAACAATTGCATTGCTGTTCCTCACGGTAGGTAAGACGAAGATATGAAATTCTATCAGACCCTGCAAATAAGAAGATCTATCAACAAGTAAAACATCAAAGTAAGAGAAAAAACACGTCAGCCCTGCCAATGTCATTTGTAATGATGTAAGGATCCTAACGATACCCAGTTTTGTGATTTTTCCAAATCTCCCTCGGAAGTTTCAGTAAATGTCCACCATTTTACTGATTCGTGACTTTGACAATAATTGACTGTGACGTGACATTACTTTAAAATATAATACACTTGACATTGGCGAAATTGCTAGTAGGCCAGTGCCTCCGCAGAAGCCATCCAAAAAAAAAAAAAAAAAAAAAAAGACGATACCCAGGGACCGCGGCCTCTATGACGTGGGGGAAAACTTCTTTGGTTACCAGAAGTTTGCAGTATTGGCATCGTTCCTTGATAAGTGTACAAAGTTTCAGTGCAATATTATTATGCTCTGCTCCGGCAATTTGTATTAAGTAAAAGCGCTTTTTCATTTAAGAAAATACAAAGCTCTGTGAATGATAGCACAGAGAAACCTTTACCAGGTTGCAAAATTGGGAGGGGGCACCCCCCGTTTAAGGTTAGGGGGCCATTTGGCACCCTCTGGCCCCCCACTTCCGCGGTCCCTGGATACCCCATACATCTAAATCTGTTCAGGCATTTAAAAGTTATGGTGGAATAAAGAAACTCACATACATACATGAACCCTGAAAACATTACACTCGTTAATTGGGCAGCCGTGTAAAAAGAATGTTAAGAGAAGGTGTTCAGTATTCTGTCAGGGGCCTACTCTACCTAACAATATATAACCTATAAAACAGTACCATGACGTACCTACTAACTGTCAAATAATGCAGAGCCTAAACTGGTGGAGATAGAAATTTGATATTTGGTGGAAATATTCGTAGCGAGTACTCTAAGGGTGCACGAAGGAATGTTTTTTTTAAATTCCATCCTTTAAGAGTTAAACGGACTAGGTGGCTAAGAATGCACGCGGGCAAAGCATATAAAATGACCGCGACCTTGCTATTCGTAGAGTGATAATCTCCCTTCCAAAACAAGGAAGATCTAGCTCGTAAACACTACGACGCAATCAATTCATAGTTTACCACTATTCTAGAAATACACCGCTTGGCACTGGTTCTAGACGAGTATTCTGTTCTATAGGTGACAGCGCCGAATCCGAACACTGATCTAATGCCGGCGATACGGGTGCGGGTGTTGTCGGAAGCGTCTGAACTTTGAGAACCCATATTTTGACGTAATTCTTAGCGGTAAAAGTTTCAAGGAAATTCCGGCTTGTTACTAGACAATAAGATATATGTACTTATTTTCATCAGACAGGGTCAATCCATGCATGCTTAGTAAAATGGAAAAAATGCGGAATATAAATGCTCATTCAACCACTGTGAAAGAACCACTGTGAAAGAATTTAAACCACCTCTATTTTGGATGTGGGCAAAATATTAGTAGTTATTTACCACAACGGTTTTCAAAAAATACAAAAGCCTTTATCCAACAGTATATCTAAACAAGACCTTAAAAAGCGAGTCTAACTCCGGGTGCTGGCGATGACCTATTTTTATAACCAAATTGCTTTTTTCGGAGCTTCGCATGCCATTTTATTCACTACTTTATTCTAATGACAATTTCATCTATTTAAAAATAAACTCAATAGATTGAATCCTCTTTAGACAAGTTGTTCCGGTGCTCCTCGTACGTCTAGCACTCGTGTCTAAAAACACGCTGGGCGTGTTTTGCTGCGCTGGCGTCGAAGTACGCCACGTATCCAACTATTGTTGTAAAGCAGCGACATTTTCAACAAAGAAAATCACTAGGGTACACATAGAACAACAATATATAGAGTACCCAACAATTCAATCACAAAATCATAATCCATGTCAAAACTCCAGATTTATGAAAGGGAAAGAAAGCAATTTTTAACTCATAATACGACTACATAAAATTCAGTTATAATGTAATGATTTACAAAACATGATCGCGCGTCGGTAAGAATAAACACTCGCATTCAGAAACGGGCCCAAAATAAAAACCCTAATGTATTCTGTATCTACAGACCTATGAAAACACTTGTTCGGTAGACTGCATTCTTAGGATACTAGCGCTTCCCGCGACTTCGCCTTTATAGAGATATCTCAGTTTCCATGCGTCACATTATTAGGTGTTCTGTGATGGTGTATGTCTTAGGTGTGTAAAAAGCGTATGTAAGTAGATACCCAATGGTAATTCAGCATCTTTTCAAAGCTAAAAAACTACGGTAACATTATAAAAATTCGAAAACAACGATTTGTAGGTAGTTTCCGAATCTAGTACATACCTAGAATTGTAGATACAAAAAAAAAACGCGTTGATTTGGTCAATTTTTTAAAGAAATACTCGGAGACTTACAGACATGGCCGTGTAACAATTTTACACGAATCTATGGTTATAAAATTATGCAATAAGACGAATAAAACATCAGCGAAAGCTTTGGCGGGTCTCCAAGTGGTCTACAATAGTGAGAAAACATTTCCTAGAGACGCGGGAATCTCAACACATCTCCGAAAGATTATAGATAGTAAACTAGGTGTGAGCGGATGTAATTTGTTAAATATAACGGTGCAGGTGGAGAGCTAATGTTGGAGAAATGAGGAAATTCCGTGCATTCGTTGAACCGTATCAAATATTTCGGACGTTGACATTACTTTGGTCTCTAACTCTCTACAATTGTACTCGTATATTTCATCTCTTGTGCCGTTTTCATAACTATTTTTCATAACTAGCTATGAAAAATAACTTTTTCACCTCACAGGCTCGGAAAGATTCTGTTTGTCATTCGAAATCTGAGTGCAAAAGTGCATTTTACCCGCTAGCGTGGAAAGAGTTTTTAAAATTCGAACCTTTCTATTCAATAATTTTATCTAGCGCCAATCCACTGAAAATACTTTATTACTAATTTATACTATATTATTATCCGATTCGAATCTACTCTACTTGACTCTATTCGTCTCTATGCGCCTCTTTTTGAATCTACTCGTCTCTACTCGACACTTCTTGATTCTACTCGACTCTAATCAACTCTACTCGACTTTAATCGACTTTACTCGACTCTACTCGACTCTACTCGACTCTACGCGACTCTACTCGACTCTACTCCACTCTACTCGACTCTATCCGTCTCTTTTCATTTTCAATTCTTTTCTACTCTATTCTACTCTGTTCTACTGTGTTCTACTCTGTTCTAATGTGTTCTACTGTGTTCTCCTCTGTTCTACTCTGTTCTACTTTGTACTACTATGTTCTACTGCATTCTATTACATTCTACTGTATTCTTCTGTATGCTACTGTATTCTACTGTATTCTACTGTATTATACTCTATTCTACTTTATTCTACTCTTTTCTACTCGACTTTTCTCGACTCTAATCGCCTCTTTTCGTTTCAATTTGACTCTATTTGACTCTTTTCAACCCTATTCGACTCTTTTCGATTCTATTCTATTCGATTCTGTTCGACTCTATTCTATTATGTTTACACATCTGCCTGGCATCCCGCGACGGCCTATTTTTTATTATTATTATAAATACTAATTCAATATATTGTTTTAGCTGTTTTTCTTGCACCTAGCATTTTCCTCGCTGTAGTGAGGTGAAAAGTTTTGTGTTGCGCACGGCAGCAAAGTTCTTTGGCATCTCGAACTTTTGAAACCCTCGCTACGCTCAGGATTCTATATCGTAGAATCCTTCGCCTGCACTGGTTTCAATACAAGTACTCCCGCCAAAAAATGACTTTGCAGCCTTGCATAATAAATATATTTTCACCGTTTCGTAACTGGCAACCAAATAAAAATAAATTTGCCGTTTTCGTGACCTCTTTCATAACTAGTTAGGAAGGAGTTTTTTACTGTTCCATAACTGGCTAACAAATGAGAAAAATATACATTTTCATAACCATTTTTGTAACCGTAGTTTGATCGTTTTACTAAACTTTAGCAAAGCTAGTTTAGTTCCAAGAAGTATAACGACCAGTAACACGAAAAATATCTATAATAACTACGACGGTTACGAAAATCATAATTTTGTTCTTTTAGCGCAGCTGGTTACGAAAATGGTTATAAACAAGTATTTATTTTTCTGCTCATTTGCTGTCATGAAATCGTAAAAAAAACTACGATCCAACTCTCGGTACGTGGTTGTCAATCGTGAACCTTTCTTCCCCAACGGTTATCGGTTCTACGAATTACGTGGCATCCTTGCCACTTCAATTTTCTAATTCTGAGAGATCTCGCAGAGATCCCATAGCTTTCTCCATAACCACAGAATAAATACCCACCTATAACACCTATTTTCTGGTATTTTCCAGGATGACGACAGAAGAAAAGGCGGCCTCACGAAGTCCCGGTACCAGGAACTGTTCGCGCAGTTCCTCGGAGATCAGAGCCCTAACTGTGAGGCGAAGCACCTGTTCGGACCTTTAGAACTTTAACGGCCTATGGAACCCTCGTAAATTTTACGTATTATTGAAGCTTTGGATGTTTATTAAGATAGATTTATTAATTGTCAATGTAGGCAACAGCAGGAAAATAAATTCACAAGCGGCGGGCATCATTTGGACCACAGACAACAGCATTATTACTCAGGTATTCTAGACAGGCTTTTGACGAACGTCGCAATGTGAGCATTTGATTATCGCCATTTTGGCGCTGATAGCAGTAGTTTGGCAGTAGTGAGCGTCCACGGAACCACAGAATAAATAATAGTACAAGACGGAACTAACGTAATTGTACCATTATTTATTGTGTGACTAACGTCAGGAGATGAAACCATGTCAATTTTAGTTCCATGGACGCTCGGTGGGGCGCGGGCGCTTTGAACCAGCACAAACGAAAGTAGGCAAAGCAAATCTATGTAGATCTATGATTTGGACAGAATGATAAGTCTCAATATGTAAAAAAACAATAAAAGTCTGCCCTTGCGCACTATTGTATTGTAAGCAGGCCATGCCACAGTCAATGCCAAATAGGAATTGTCAATGTAGTACTTAAAAAAATTGTAACAAAACCGAGATGACAACAAAAAATATCATTTGGATCTCGAAGATGACGCGGGTTTCCTGATTATAGAGCATAATCGTCTTCTACCGATAATTAAAGCCGGGTTTTAAAAAAGTAGAGACCATAAGGGACTCTATAAAAGGCTACAAATAACGTAACGTGTCTTTGTCCTAGAGGTTACTTGTATAATTTCAATAACTAAAACCCGTCTACGGTCGGGTTAAAATTTGCCTAAGACACTCTTGCGATGAAGACGAACCAATTGATACCTCACTTGCCAGAATCAGGCCAAGTTTTTAGTTTCAACACTTCCTTTGTTTTTGTTTGGGTAAAACAAATAGCCTATGATACTCTATACCGTAAGACCGTAGCATAGATTCTTGCTCTGAGCAGAAGACGAATCGATTGACACCTCGTTTGTCAAAAACGCACCATTAGGGGATACGCTACGGTGGAACACCACTATATACATACATAGACTTTTAACTTCATTACCCTTCCCTTGCTTCGCACTGTGGAACTCTCTTGTAGATATCGTCACTAAGTCATTGTGAAAATACCTAAAAATACTGGCAGGCTATAAATACCGCGATGATAGCTTTAAAAATAGAGTATTGGCACAGAAAATAACTTTTTGTTTGGTTATTTACGCGCAGCACAAAATATTGAACATCTCATCTAACAAAAAAAAATGATGATGACATATTCACCTGCAGTGCAGATACAATAAAAGTACCTACATACCATCCACGTACATAACTTAGTTATGAGTGCTTTATGTAGCAAAGAAGATGAAAGAAAGAAGCATGCGAGTACATAGGTAGCTAGGAAAAGCATAGTCTCTTTTCTGGAATGACCTCTGTTTTTTCTAGCTATGCCGTGCTTTTATTAGCATGTGCATTTGGCTCCTAAGATTGTTTACTTTCTTCTTGATAATAGTAGGTTGTACAAAAAGACGTGCATAAAACAAGCCATTTGTCCGCCCGAGCCGAAAGCGGGGGTAGATATTGAAGTCGAGGATAAAGTGCCTTGTTTTAAAACGAGTTATCTATACACTCTGCTTTGCGCTTCTGCTGCGAGGAAATTAAACAGTGGTCAAGAAAAGCCGAGAGAGCTTCTTTCCCGTCATTCTTTTAACTTTCTTCATGAAGCATTAGGCTCGAGGGAGGCCATAGAGAATTACATAAGGTAAACACTTTTAAGCACTAAAGCATAAAATGCAGTTTTATGGCGCCACATCAGCCTACACCAGCATAAACACGAACTTTACGACCAAGGGAAGTGACAACGATATTTGTAGGTTGGTGTGATTCGTTTTGTTCTTTTTAAATTTATTGTTGTAACTTTAGATAGGTGTTATGCTATGCTACTACCGAAACGTTATAAAATATTATAAGGTTTAAACTTGTGTGAATATTGTATTACAGTTGATTGTTAGTAACTGGAATGTTAAATAATGTTATTGTTAAAAGGGTACTCCTTCGTTAATTTGTTGTGATAGAATAAATGGGTAAGATCTTTATCTCATGTTTGTAAGGAATATGTAATATATGTGCTCAAACATACAAAATGAATCTAGTCATCGCTAATGTAGTGTAAATATATCGTTTGAAATAAATGAACCCACAGAAACAGATTTTTCATTGTTTTCATCAATAATTTCTCAAAATATTACATTAATCAGGTTAAAAATATAAATAAAACGGCTAAAAACTCACGAAATCGAAAAAAAGATCGGAAATACTCTGACCAGTTTCAGACCTATAATCAGGTTTCAGGGTTTAAAATGAAACCACACCTAGTCGTTATTTATCTATTTTATTAAACTATTAGACAGATATTACAAATAACACAACGATAATAATATTTTAACTTATTCGTTACATAGACAAATAAAATGTGTCAAAGATTAAATTTATGTTATGTACAGTAACATCTGATGTTAACATATATTTAATTAACCTACAAAACTGTTAAGATACAATACAGTGTGTATTTAGGTATAACATAAAGAGTATCTAATTGCAAATTAAAGTTTTTTTTTTGTATCTTATTACATAGAAACTAAAGTTATTATATATAAACCCATAAATATTTTTTTATTACAACTAGAAAATTCCGATTTAAAATATCTATTTGTAGCAGTCTATCTGACACCTTGCCATGTAAGTACATAAATTAGTACAACTCGTGGCCAATCGAAAACTGTCCGTTTTTCAGCATTCACAAAAAGAGTTTCGATTTATTATGATGGATGATTTAGAAAAACGAAACATTATTTTGTTTTAACGACTTCAAAACAAATAGAAACGTGTTCTTTTATATTTACTCTTTGATTATGTACTCATTGATATTTTTACTAGATTAAGGAAAACACGACTACAATATCTCGATCAAAAAAGTATTTAACAAGCTATACTTTTTAACATTTCTTAAAATCAGTGATGCATGTCTACACGGTAAGTTATACCTAGCGACACGTAAGTCTAGCGGTGAACGAAACGAGGCGGGGATCTTGGCGATAAATTCCGTACGTCTTTTAAAATCTTTTATTTCAAAATGAAATCGACGTCTCCCGCTCAACTTGAATACTTTAGTCAACTTCCATAGAAACGTGGTTTCAATTAGTCCAAGGCTTCAGCTACACTTGGTATAAATGTCTTCAGATAATTCTAAAAGCTAAAGTTACATTTCTAATTGATGCGCTTTTAAAGCAAGCACTCGACAAACCCCCAAACATTTCCCATCCTAATTTTATTAAAGCTTGTGCGGGAGAGCCAACCCTGTCCTAAATATTTAATTAGGTATCTCTGATTCCTTCAAACTACTTATAATTAAGGGTAATTTTAAAGCCACGGCCGTTTTCATTTCACTGTTCCAGGTAATATGATGTTTTTTTTAAATTGTGTGGCAATTGGTTGGTACAGAACCTGTTTTACTTTGGTAAATAAGTATGTATACCACTTAATACTGCAAAATAACCATGATGGATGTTCTATCAATCTTCACACTATACACCGTGACATTGTAATTATTCTTAAATGCATGTATCTAGTCCAATACTTAGGATCGTTCTATAGTATTCAATAAATATAAATAACATATTTGCCGCCCGCTCCCGCCATGTCGCAGGGATAACAAGTTTAAATTTTGACTAATTTAATAATGCCTAGTTGTATGTTCTATTAGTTGTTTACTTTTCATATTTAGTGCTACAGATACATTCTGTTGCGTGGACCACATACATTTAAGAAAAATATCGTATTCAATTTGGTTTGTTTACTCCTCTTTCACGCAGCAACTAAGCGACGGATTGAATTGTTTTTTGCATACTTCAAGGAGCGGAGACTCCTGATTATCATCATCCACACGGTTGAAGCCGCGGGGCGCTGCTAGTGTACTATAATGTACATTGTATTTAGGGAGTTAATTTAGGAAAGGGCCAATTCTACTTAGCACTTACACAAGCCATTAAACGCGTAGACAATTGTTACATAAACTACCTACAATAAGTCCATTATAAATTGACTTCCTTCTCTACTAATTTCTCACCTTTTTTGCATAATTTGTAAATTAATTTTGCTGAGATACGTGTCAATTTATACTAGACAACCTCAGCCGGTTTAGCCTCTTCCTTGATACTGATAAGTTCAAACAAAGCTAGCCAAGCTAACTATGTAGCGAATTTGGTCAAATTTCGATAATATTTTACAAGAGTGAAAAATTACCCCAATCACAAATCTGTTTTCCTATTTTCTATGCACAATTCCAAAGGTAAATTCAAATAAATTTAATGTGACATAAATGACTTTACGTTGAGACAAAAAATGATACCGATATTTATCAACAGCCTGTATGACCAGTGCTTTTATTTATTTTTGAAATACTTAGTTACAACTCATTGTAAAATATGTTAGCGTCAAATTCTTTGGATTTCTTGTACTTATAATATTTTCTCCGAAGCCCTAACCTATGTTGTTACTGCGTTGGCAGCGTAAGCTAATGATTTATTATGATATTTATCTACCTACACTTCTTTTTATTCGAAACGCTGTCGAAACGTTTTTGTGAGTAAATTGAAGAATATCACAAAAGTACGGTATAAATATCATTAGTAATATATATATTTTTATACGCTTTATATTAGCTTCACTTGTATGTTTGTATGTTTGTAACCGACTCCTTTGCACGCTATTTTGACCCACTTTAAACGGTCAGATTTCATTTAAATTTTGCACACCTGTCAAAGACCGATGACAATACAATAATTCGAAGAAAAAAAAAAAAAGAAAAAAAAAACACGCTTTACATAGAAAACCAAACTAAAAAATAGAAAATAATTTTTAATAGTGTAAATAAGAAAAATATATTTTATTTAAAAAAAAGCGTGGGGTGCTTCTCATATCTGTCAATGAAATATTAAAATATTAAAGCGTGTTTTTTAGTTTTTTTAAACTATTATTTATTTCAAGCCCAGTCAAAATGATTCAGAATAATCCCAGTGTAATGTATTTAAAATATGTACATAGACAGATTGTGCTAAAAGTAAATTTGACGGCATGACCATTATAGTTAAACGAGTACCTACTGCAATAATCGAAGATAGTCTTTGGTTAGCGTCATATACCTAGAGCACAAAATATTGTTCCGCCGGTCAATTCTTAGAAAAACAGTAGGTAACAAAATGTTCGGGAAGCGTGTCTGAATGACGCAATACCTACATTTAAAGGAACATTCTGGAACACACCAGTGGAGCGTAGGTACCTACAGAAGTTTCCAGAGCGCGCGGTAGGTATATACCTACGGGCGCGGCAACATCAAAGTCGCCGCCAGCATTAGGTACCTACGGGTGCGGCGCGGCGCGGCAACTTCAAAGGCGCCGCCACCAAGTTTGAAAGTTCATTTACCTACCTACCGACTACTGCTAGTACATACGAGTACCTTCTGGAAATTTCCGTCGCGGTATAAATAGGGCGCACATCGGCTGCCTGGGACAGTATTGACTTGGCATTCACAACGAAACGATCAAAGTGATTTGTAGCGAATATTCAGTGATAATTAATCAGTGTGTACAGTCGAGTTAAAAAGTGTTTGAGTGTTATTTGTTGGCTAAATTTCTTTGTGTGTTTTTTCCGTATAAAGGTGTTCATTTTTGGTGTAATTGGCGTACATTAATTTTATCCGAACCCCAGCTCGTAATAATATTGAAAATAAATATTTTATATTTATTCATAATATAACAAACAAACAATTTTACCTATATTATATAGACCTATTTACAGAGAAATAACGAAGAATAACTATAATGTTATTCACATTTACGTGACGGTTTGTTCAGGCAACTTATGTTGAAGATCAACCAAATTTTGACCCATTGCTAAAGTACTGTTACCTACTAAAAAGATTTAAAAATATATTTCAAGTTTATCTGATTAGATACTAACGTTGTTTCAATCATTTGATATTTGCATTGGGACTTGATTGGGACTCATATACTTGCTAATCTGGCGAATAACCGGTCGTTAACCGTGGTTTAACCTGAGTTCATATTTTGGTGAACTCCAGTCTTATTCGCGTTCATTTTATGTTAGTTCCGTTTGCATCGTACCATACGATAAATAGGTACGAATGCATTTCGCATCTTTGCACTTTACTACAGATGATAATGTACTTAACGTGTCAAATACATTTACCTCACTTGAATTAATTATTTAAACTCTACTATATTTAATGATAGATAATTTTGTAGGTACCTACCTAGTACATACCTATAAGTGATGCCTTCCTATTGTAAGAATTGGTAAAGGCCAGTCACGATATGTACAGAGCATTTCGTACATTGACACATAAAACATAAATAAAAAAAGTATTGCTCGCACATTAAGGTCAGGCTCCAAGGTTACATTTTCCCACTCCCCACTTCCCCTACACTCTGCTACCCGCAATAAGCACTGAAGTGCCTGCGTAACAAGGTTGAATATCGCGAGCGTTGTTTGAACATACAATTTAGCTCGGAAGTAAATGACGTAAGTCTCAAAAGTTATTTTATTTTATTGGCAGGCTAATAATTAAGTCAGGTAAATTTTTTTTCGACAGTGGATAATAAACAATATTTTATTGCTGTGAGATTTATTTTAGAGATAAATATTAACAGTTGAGGAGAAAAATGAAAATATTACTGAAAATAACGTAATTTTTAATAAGAAAATGTATCGAATGTAATTATTTTAATCACATTTTTGTCTTAATCATAGAGAGATAAAGATCTCAAAAACATATATGTTAAGTTAAGCTGATAAATATCAGATTTGTGGTTGACCCAGCATATTTATGGAAAAAAACCTTTAAAAAGTGGAGCCTGGTCTTAAAGTGCAAGCGCGACAGCTATACACATACACCTGAAATATCCATTTAAAGTGCAAGCGCGACAGCTATACACATACACCGGCAATATCCATTTAAAGTGAAGCGCGACAGCTATACACATACACCGGCAATATCCATTTAAAGTGAAGCGCGACAGCTATACACATACACCGGCAATATCCATTTAAATCAAACAACGAATATGTTTTTTGTCAATATCAAGTAATAAGTAGGTGTCTACTGCCGCTACTTACTAATATCATAATGAATCCAGAATAGCACTCTATAACCTTAGATTATAGTTGTGTCAATTACTTTGGGTAATTAATTCCAAATACATTAATAGACACATTTTATGTTCGGTCATTACTCAGTCCTGTTGATTTTGATGCTTTTAATTAACTTTTAGTTATTACAACTTATTATCAATTTCATTCACTTAACAGGATGAGTTTTTAACAGGAATCTTTATGGCAGCTATAGCCACTATAACCGTTAACGAGAGGAAGATTATATCCAAAGAAATCCATCTCGAGATAAACTTAATACAACTGTAGGTACTTCAGGTCTAACTAAAATACAATCGCGAGCAATGAAATCGACTCGGCTCCTGCGCGCGCAATCAAAGGTGTTGTTTTTTCTATGTTATTATTATTTAAATAAAATATATAATCATGAGGTTTTCGTGAAAAAAACAATCGTAAAAATCTGACACTTATTTCTGAAAATACGTACAGATATAATTTATGCATGAAAGTATTGCTTTAATTGTTACGGCAAGTTTCGTGCAGTGAATGCCTATAAAAAAACTCTGAAACGCAACGTATTTAATCAATAATCTCTATTTGAAATTACTCTTGACTCTATTAAATGATTTCTTTCAATGGTTTTTCCTATAGCTTGCTTTGAAACTTGTACTTACAAAAACTGATTTTGACTAGAACTATGTACCTAATTATAAAGATAATGGTTAGTCAGTGTTGATATATTTTAATGTTTGTTACATTTATTCAGAATTAAAAAAACTCGATTGATTGATTAAGTCGATTTCATTGCCCGCGAGTGTATATTTTGTGAAAAATCGAAATAATTCATATATATTTCACGTTCAATAATCAAAAAATTGTAGTAAGTTGCTACTCTGGTCTTTTAACTACGAGTGTGTAATCATAAGTAATTCGTACCTAGTCTCTGTTTAAAACTCACCCTGTATTTAGTCAATACTAAGACTAAAAAGAACTAAAATACAATCAAGACTAAAAAAGTAATATCGACATTAATTAAACTAATGACTATAAAAGGCTAAATTATCGCCATCTATTGTTAATTAAGAACAACAATGAAGTCGAACCCAGTCATAGACAACTGCATATTACTCCGTACTTGAACCCAGTTAATTTGCGGTTTAACAAGATGAGTTTCTCCTACTTTTCATGAAATTGTTAAACAGATGGTATTACCTACTAACACGCAAACATTTTTTTACAAAGGACTGGTTAAATACTAGAGAATTATTTAAAACATTTCGAAATACATACTAAGTGAGGAAATATCACGACGTCGAGATGATTAAATCACTGTAAGCCTTACAAGGACTAAAGATTATAGTCTCTACACAGTCATCCCTATCAATTTACAGGACACAAGACTTGACGCAGGCAGCCTTGCAACTGTCTGTTCCACAACAGCTTGCCGGAGCGATTAATAGATGGCGTAGTTTTCAATGGCTACATCTCCTCGGTGAATCCGTTGACGGTCCCGCTGGTAGTAGCGATGGGCTCCGCGGAGTTTAGACTGCCGTAGGTAGGGCCGCGTCGCGAGTGCACCCGCCAGCGCCCCCGGCGTCGGGTTATGCCTGGAGTATGTTGAAATAGGAACATCAAGCTTACTGTGCGTTGCGGCCGAACAGGCTACTGCGAGTGCTTACCTACTAGGTAGCGTGTCGAGGGACAGTTGACCTACTACGCATCTACTACTATTGTAGATCCTACTACGCATAAAATAGCTCCTTTAGGCAAATTCTGCTAGCTCTTCTTTATGCGCATCTAGCGCCTGCAGTCATTGATATGACACGCGGACAAAAATGAAACTAATCTCACTTCAAGCTTTTAATGCAATGTACATTGTACAAGTCTCTCATGCTTTTTTGGGTGTTATTCCCTTTCTCTTCACCATCTTTATACGGTGGGGAGAAAGAAAAAAATATGATTTGGCAGTGGCGAGAAAGGGAATAATCAAAAATCGTAAACCTTGATTGATGCAGAGCCTGAACAAACAAAAAGCAATCACACTTGTTATTCGATTTATTCTTAGATTATTCTCCTGGTCGCTCCTCATGTATTAGTCTTATTTTTATAGTAGGTATTTGGTCAAGTGGAGTGGAATACCCGCTTATATAGCTTCTCATGGTACGTCCCTCAGAAACCAGAAAGAGACAAGCTCGGTACGCTTTCCTAAGACCTAAGAGTACCGAGCTCGCCTTTTCATGGAGGACGAGACGACGCAAAGGAGGAAAGTGATATACCTGCGCGGCCCTACCTCTCGCGCCGCTACCTAGGGCGTGGACTTTTATTAAGTAGCTTGTTCGGTCGCATAACTGTGAGAACTAAATGATACTGATATACCTTTGAGCAGCGTGAGTTGCTTGGTGCCGATTCTTGTGATCGAGCTCTACGTGATATTTGATGTATATTGGAACTAAGTACAATCAGCATCCAGCATGTTGGCCTCTATATACAAGTTTATTTTTATCATTGGGTATGTTTTTTCGATTTAAAGCTAGATTCTACATACAATAAGAGTAGAGTTCAAACATGAGATAACTTTTTGAGCTTAATTATATTGAAAAAAATGCTGAACAAATTTTGATGAATTTGAATATGGAACTAAACCGAAGGTTCAAATAAAAAAAAAGGAAAATTGAAATCGATTCAGAAATCTCGGGAGGTATCATCATACCTAAACGCATCGAATTGGGGACCCCTCATTATTTTTGAAGTCATTTAAAATAGATTTAGTTAAATATCTCATCAAGAATAATTGGAAATCTATTCTTATAACTATACCTAACCTTAGTTTTATAACTTAGGATCCATTTTAGCGGTACCTACAATAAAAATGCATTCTAAGAAAGATTTGCAGAAACATGCAGTGAAAGTGTTAAATTGATAATGCACAAGCCTAGCTGTGAAAATATTTGGAATAAGAAATCTCCAATTATAAGCTAAAACGAGCGGTAGCTCTCGTTACCGTTACAATGGTTCTGCACGGAGCGCTCCCGTTGAGCCTTAAAAGACTCAACTACGTGCAGAACCGGTTTTTGTATAGTGTAACAGTAACCAGAGTTACCGCTCGTATTATGCACCTGCCTCCTGCCTGTAGGTATCTACAAAAATTATACTACGAAGTCTGTATTTTTTATGAGCGTTGAAGAATCATTTAACCAAACTCCGTTTTTGATTGAATTCTCGACGGTTTAGGTAAACATAAGGTAAAAAAAAGAGTAATGGATACCCACCCTAAAACTAAATATATTCGTGAGTTTATTTCAGATACTTCAATGATAGCGGAAATGATAGCGTTTCCTTATCGATTAATGATAAGATTCGAAGAAATAATATAACTAGCAGGTGTCCAGTAAGGGCTGCATCTAAACCCTCGGATTTATTCGTTACTAGCTTACCCGCCCGCGACTTCGTCCGCGCGGACTACAGTTTATCGCGAAAAAAGCATCCTAATTACGTTCTTCTAGGATATTAAAAACCAATGTAAAAGTAGACTTAGACTTCTTGGTTATGGCCTCCGTGGCTTGTTGACTTCTGTGGCAGCAACGCTCTTGATGATTTTTAACGGACTTGTTATTTCGTTCCCATGGCAACCGTTCCTTACAGCGAGTATTCAACATGTTCTAGTTTTCCGTGGAAACTTCCACGGAATTCGTGGAATTTACCGGGATAAAAAGGATCCTATGTTTTATTCTAGGGTATAAGCTATCTCCATTCAAAATTTCATCGAAATCCGTCCAGCGGTCATCGCATGAAAGCTCCCCAAACAAACAGACAACGTTTCACTTTTATATATTGGTATGGATAACACAACTTTATTCTTTCTAGGGATCCGTACCTCAAAAGGAAAAGAGGAACCCTTATAGGATCACTTTGTCGTCCGTCCGTCCGTATTTCTGTCTGTCAAGACCCTTTTTCTCGTGAACGTGTGGAGGGTATCATGTTGAAATTAATATCAAATAGGTACTCAAGTCTGCAATCCCTTAGAGCTATGAAAATAACAAACATCTAAGTCCACGCAATCAAAAGATACGGCTGTTTATGCCACATATTTTGACACTCGCAAGGGAATCAAAACCTTTATGGTACTACCGTGGACCTAGAATCATGAAATTTGGCAAGAAGCAATTTCTTACTGGACAAGTAAAGGGAAAAGTCCAAAAACCGTATACTAGTAGACATAACAAAAACTTCGTAAACATAAAAAAAACTTCGACACTCGATTGTTGTGATGACGAATTATTTAATAACTACAAGTTTGTACGGAACCCTCGGTGCGCAAGGCCGACTCGCACTTGGCCGGTATTTTTTTACTTAAACTGCTGAACAAAAGTCTCCCACAAATCCTTTTATTCATCTCTATCTTCTGCAAGTTCAAGACAATTTCAAGGATCGAGCTCGTCGCGCCATCGCCTTTGTCGGTCAGGCGTTGAGATCAAGTCAAGATGGGCAAACATTGGATACCCAATGTGCGGCGATCTTTGCCAATCTTGCGGGATGCATCCTGCTCACGTGACCAGCCCAATCCCATTTGAGCCCTGCAGATATTTCTCCTACATCTGCAATATCTCAAATGGAACACAGAACAGTATTTCGAAATCGATCAATTCATTTTATGCCTAGAATGCTGCGTTCCACAACAACAACAATAATACCTATTACTTTGGTATACACCGTGACATTGAATTCGATATTTTTCTTAAATGTATGTACTCAGTCCATGCAATATAATTTATCTGTAGCACTACTTAAATATGAAAGTACATAAAACTAGGCATTATTAAATTAGTCAAAATTATTAATAATAATAATAATACCCGTACGGGTAGTTACAAACTTGTCACCGCGAGCCTGGCGGAGCACCCACGCCGCGGCCGTGTAGCGTGTTTAGTGAAATTAGACATTTCAGCCTAAGGCAATTTTTTTTTGGTCAGTTATTTTTATTTTTTTTATTGAACGATCCTAAATAATGGACTGAATTCATGCATTTAAGAAAAATATCGAATTCAATGTCACGGTGTATATGAATAACAATACTTATATATAACTTCACCAAGCTCCAATTTGAATCTTAATTTCGAAGTTTTACACTTTCAAATAAGATATAATTTTCCAAAACAGAAAAAGATAAGAAAGAAAGACAAATTCGTAACAACTCCATCAATTGTCTTGGAAGCTATTATTTTAGAAAAAAAAACTAACAAACGAGCCTTACAGTCGCATATCATGTGTATCATTTGTTAACATGTGTCACATATGTAAACACATTGTTAACACTGTTACACATTTCACGAAATCACTCGCATAGATTGAAGGAAAGCGAGCGGTCTTTCCGCTCGCTATTACACATAAAAAAAAAACACTGTTACACATTTCACGAAATCACTCGCATAGATTGAAGGAAAGCGAGCGGTCTTTCCGCTCGCTTTTCGCTCGCTTTTACACATCAAAAAAAAATAGACTTTAATTTTTGCCTCATTCAACCCCCCCTTAATTTATAATCCACCTAGGTGTTGAAGATATCGATAACCCTGATAACGGAAATGCATCCTTATAACTCACGGTCCGAACTATCTAACTGAGAAGAACAGGGCCCTCTTTGTTAGGTACCTTATTTTATTCACCACAGGAGAAGAAATTACTAAATAATAATAACTTTTTAGAGAGCAGGCACAGTAAAATTGCTCATATTATCGTCAATAAGTGTAATGTCAAAGGGGTGCAATATTTTATTTAGTAAAATATGAAATATTTGAAATCTTTAAAGACTTTTAAGTCTATAGAATCTTATCGTTCAGAAATATGAGAAATATGAATATATTACGACTTTACACTCTTGTGGCGACTAAAATTTATTATAAAAGATAATTTGTGAAAATGTGATGAGTTTTTAATAATTTACTTATGGCTATATTTTTTATTTAAGTAAGCTTTTCTATTGATTCTAATGCTTTGAACTTAGTGAGGTGATTATTTATTGACTCTTACTTGTTTTGCTTTAGTTCTTTTAGTGCACATTTCGTTTTTGGAAATATTCTTATAAACAATCAAAAAAAACTTATTAAAATGTAAATGTTTATTTTAATTTAACATTAGTCGAACAATATAGAAACGTTATTGAAAATATTTCTGTGCACTATTTACCTTTGATACCTACTCTATGTGAAAATGTGCTACATTTGCTGTTAAATAAATGTTATTCTTACGTCGTTTCGATTCGGACTCAGAAGCTCCTTTATGCGGGTGGGAAAAATACATTAACTTAATTTTAATGTACATTGGACCTTTATTTCTAGGGTACCTACGCAGGCTTAACAAACTGCAGGCGGGAAATATGGCACGTCGAAGAAACCTACATTATTATTTTAAACTTAACATAATGTAAAGTAATTTGTTTAAAAAAACATGACTTAACCAAACAAATCATTATTTAGTTACATACAGAAAATTGACTTTCTTTATTCCTTTAAAAGGTATATAAAAAGTTATTTTTGTGAAATACATACGAAACGAAAATTAGTTAGGTACCTACGTTTGAAAAATATTCGTTTTCCGGCGTGCCATATTTTATTTATTGACCGGGTACGGTAGATGTAATGATCAATGACGCGATTTCCTGACATACACGCCACATTCTATGTGCAATGTAAAAAAGTATACAATAATTATGCGTTCACATTTAAAAATATATCTAAAAATCAAAACTGCATATAGGCTTCTACAAAATGACTTGTTTAATGGAGAAAAATCTAAGATTTATCAGCACGACACCAAAAATGCACATAAAATAACGATATGTACTATAAACATGCGCATACGCACGCCAGGTGGCGCCACAGTGCCCTCATGCAAAGGTGCTACAACTAAAAATAAAACAAAATAAATAAAAAAACATACATTTATTTCTATCACATTAATAAAAACTGTCGATCGGTACCACAATAAGCCATTACCTTTGGATAATTTAAAAAAGCTATTCCCTCTAATTTAAGTACTAACTTTAAGTAGAGATTCCTGAGTATGCGATTAACTAAATATGTTTCTATTACAAACTGTTATTATGCTTTTAAATAACATTTAATACCACACACTTATCGTGTGTTTTTTAACATTATTAGGAACTCCGAGGGGCGTCTAATTTCAAAGAAATCTCTTTAATAAATCACAAATAATAATACAAATTATTTCATTAAAAATAAACAAGAAAACAACGATTAAAATTATTTAATTAACTATTGGAAATAAATAGAATTTGCTCATAATTTCCATGTTGTTTTACAGTGATACCTGTGAAAACAAACGGCTTACATTTTAGGTATTCTAAAAGAAAAACAATTATTCATGTGATTTTACCAACACCGATTGTTTCATTACACCAAAATTAGTATGTGATTAATTAATTTACATTAATCTGCCCATCGTTAGTAAAACTTAAATTAAAAACTAACTGAAATACAATGTGCTCTACATAAAGCTAAGTGACGCTGAGAAATTGACTTTCAACCTTGTGCACTTAGAATTAGACTTACTTTGAAGTAACAGGTTAGTAGGTCTTAATATCTTCAAGTATCAAGAAGAAATTCATTAACTAAACTTGATAAAATAAAGCATGATTTTAATTAACATAGATTATTTGCTAATTCAAATAAAGATTATTTAAGCATGTGAAAATGCAATTACAATTAATTTATAAATTAAAAATATAATCGAATATAATAATCTCAAAGTATTGCGTACTTATTTAGAATTTTAGAGACCAACATCGATAAGATAAATCTGTGAAATAGATTTAAAAAGTCAATTTCTAGCAAAGAAACAAAACAAAAATGACTATATTTAAACAATTTATATAAAAATTTACACTGACGTAAAGCGCACAAAAAAAAAGGAAGATGTATTCAATTTTTGTAATTCAATGTATCAAGCTTCGATATCAATTTTTAAATGGAAATGTGTCATAGATTCGATGACAGTAAGTTAAATAACTTATATTTATTGCTTACTTGAATAAATAAATAGTTAAGGCAATGTCAAGTCGACGAGCCTTTGTTCGGTTAAGTACAATATAAGTAGGTACTCTGGTTTCTTAAGTATTTTCAAACTTTAGTAACTGTTAATATATGACAGATAAAAAGGTTTATTCGAGGGTGTGTGGAAACTTAAGGCCGCTTTTTACACAACGCTACTCAAAAATAACTCTAGGATTATCAAATTGGAATTACGAATTATCAATTTGGTTCTAGCTATAACTTATTAGACAAAAATTGGCGTGACACTTCGATATTATAAGTTTTGTCAAAATTCTTGTGTGCAAAGTTTAGCCGTGGGCTGATGATGTGATCTGTCACGATGAGTCAAGGCTCGGGCACGACTCATGTGTCTAACTTTATTAATTGTTTAAGAGAGACAAAGTCACCGGACTTCTATAACTAAACCGAAACTGCTTTCTGGGTAAATGATTTTATGATTATTTTGAGTAGCGTAGTGTGAGAAGGGTGTGTAGTAGTGTGCAACACAACTAAAATGCAATGACACTCGACACGACATATAAAAATTAACACAGACGTCTATAGTATTAAAAAAATAAAACTTTAAATTCGAAATTTATAGGAATGATCGCCTACACACAACTAAACATACAACGATCGATATTCATGCATAATATTACAATATAAATAATGATTTTTATATTTAGGGGTCCCGTAGACCAATGACTTGGTTAGAAACCGTACCCTTGGTAAAGCGTGCAATTTGGTGACGACAAAGAAAATGGTCGCTAAATTGCAAGCTTCTGTACAATAAATGCTATAAATAAACATGAAGGGGAAAAAGATTCCCTGGCACTATTTTCTAGGCTTCGGGAACTTGGCCCTTCGCAACTTCAAGACTTTTTAGAAGATAGAAGACATTTTAAACAGCTAAAGACTTTTTTGAAATGCCCAAAGACTTTGGAATCCACTTTTATTTTATTTATTTGTTTAAAAATTCAATTACGTGATATCGTTCAAGCGCCGGGCTCGAAGGTAACTTGAATACTATTAAAGACTTAAAGCGTTTTGAAATGTCCGAAGACGTTTATAAAATTAAAATACTTTTTCAAGACACGATCTGTAACCGAACGCGATTGAACTTAAATTAAGGATTAGATTAACCTTCACCGTAAAACATTGCATGCTTTTAAGTGCCATCATCCCTCAACCGAAAGAAACTCGCTCTAAAAAGTAGTTGCAAAAGGGTTAAGATACAAGAAGTCACAAAAATATGGCCTTTATAAAAAGTAAACGTGGAAAGACTTTCACAGTTCATTTATTAGATTTTATGATGCCAAATAATGGTAAATAAAAATATACAGGTAATATAATAGTGATTATTATTTTGGTCCCTTATTATCAGGGGTCTAAGCTAATTGCTAATCCAATTTGAATGAAACTTATCAAGCTTAGCTTAGCTACAAAAATTGGCATCTATTAAATCAAATAAGTGATCCATTTTCTCCTTTCCATACACATAATTACAAATACCGATGCGTTAGTACGGAACTTCGTACGAGAATGAACAAATCACTTGTAATTTATTCAGGCTATTGCAAGCTGAGAAATATGATATTTCACTATCAATATACGAATAATACTGATATAGGTACCGACGATAATTTGACACGTAATTTAAGCTTAATTGACGTTCATGACTTAGAATCCAACGATACAGGTGGGGTTTTCCATCGCTCCGTGATTCGGAGGGCACGTTAAGTTGTCGGTCTCGGCTGTTATTGTTATAGCAGTCGTTAAGCCATGTCAGAGGCCGTCGGGCGGCCTGACAAATTTTGACACCAGAGGCCAGTACTACCTCATGCGACAAGTAAGCAACACGTTTTTTTAAATAGTTCCACATTTGACCGATAGTGGCGGTAGAGTGCATTATCTAATCTTATGACCAATCAAGACGTCGCTTTACCACGAGGACCCTAGCGACTTAAACCGAAACTAGCGACCCGCCCAGGCTTCGCATGGGAGGTAATTTTTTATATTTATTTTTATATTAGTCCAAGTGGACTTAAAGTTCAAACATGTACCAACACGAAGAAAAAGTGGTAATCAAGGGGTTGAAGTGCGCCCGGCGTCAACTGATTTGAACCTCGGCACTGCACCAATTTCTTTATTTAAAAGTGTATGTCCAGTTTTTGATGCACTTGCTCAAAAAGCGTTTGAAGGAACACATCTTGAGAATACAGGCATTTCCAAGAACAACAAAAAAGGACGTCAAAAGGAGTTAGGTCAGCATGTTGTTCTACGGCCCTTTCTATCTGTCTATGAATTGCAACTATCCTTGGCCAGCTTTCCTTTGTCATATAACGCATTTTTTTTAATCAATAGTGTGTCCTCGACATACTAACAAACTTTTCCTGTTTATTATATTACTTTAAACGTGTCATTAAACCATCGGGTACACATTCAAAATCCCTCACATCAGAATCGCATCATTTTCTCAGCCACGCAAACAAAACAGGACCGTGTTCACTGGGCGTATAAGTCCATTCTCGCTAGTTCACAAGCTCACGCGAGGCGCGTGTCAAAGTTATATTGTCTGTGGGTGGCGCCGTCTCTTACTCGAGTGAGCGAGGTCTCGGCGACCGGCGCCTCCTTGCCTCGCAGCATCTGATTGGCTAACTTCTGTTTGTTGACCGGGGAACCTGCAAAACGGATATAAATCACCTGCCTGGCGGTTCAATTCTGTTTAACAAAAGTATCTTCGACTATAGGGCCTTCAGTGACTCAATTGAGTTTACCTTCCCATTTTATTATATATTTACTTTATTACGATTCGTGAACTGCCTTGCTTCATTGAAATCACGACGCGGTCTTTAACGCTTAAAGGTAAGCTTGATGTAAAAATTAGTTCAATATTTAAGGCCCGATTCTAGCATTTTTATCAATGTTCGATCATTGTTGATCGTCTGTATATTCTTTTATAATTAACCCAGAATTATGAAATTGGTATCACATTAAAATTTGACATATTATCTCGTACTTTGTAAACACAGAAACATGATTAGTATGAATTCACTCGATAGAACATAAAATCAAAGGTAACACTACTTTATGCTTAGAATATTGATTGGAAAGAGACCCCGTCACTAACTGATATCAAAGATATACCAATTGAAAGAGCTTATTATGATTAAGAAAATGGTAAGACACTTATTTGTTCTAAGCTTTCGTTTTCCTACAAATAAATAAAAACCTTAAATTTTACTCCCGAGGTGTATCATCTGTCCCGCTCTACTTGATCACGGAAGAGAGGGTCAAAAAATTAACTGCAACACGGTCTTAAATTATTTATATTTTTACAAACAGTTAAAATATAAATAATTATTTAATAAATAATTAATGCCATTTTGACATCTACGGTATACATAATATATAACTGATATCTGCAATAGTTTAATAATGCCAAAAACCTAAAATAAATACTTAAGCAGTGCTTTAATTTTGGTATATTTCATTATACTTTTCACAAATAAGTTTGCATTCTACTTATCTGTTTCGAAAGTATCACAATGTCTGTGAATATAAAATCACTAAACATCTACACAACAGATTATAAAATAAAATGGTTCATGTTGAACAAATTAAATTAAACGCGATAGCGTAAAATAAGGAAAAAATAATAAAGGCAATTTAATTTAAAAAAAAAAACATGCTGTTTTCCTTTTTCCTCTAAAATACGTGTTTCCGCTTCCTTTTGTTAGTGTATGAATTAATACGGTATGGGTTATGACAAAAAAAGCTTAAAGGATGTCGAACCGGTATTCATTTCATATTAAACGAACAATTAATTAAAAATAGGGGTTAATGTTTTGGCAACACAAATATTTTTTGTCCTGGTAACTTTGTCTCGTTTTTTTTTACTGTCTTTCAATCTTTGCAATTTAATGAATTACGGCCAGGATTACGACAGGATCGTGAGATGTTAATTTTAACAGGAAACAGCATCATTATTTGCCTTGCCAATTACGTATAATATGTTGATTAAGGTCCAATGTACAGCGAGAGTTCATAATTGTGCAAATAAAACATAAACCGACATTGCATGCAGGATCGAAACAAAACGACATAAATATAACAATTAAAACTAAATGACAATAAACAGCGAATAGAAGTGTCGATGAAGATTTGTTACAATGACCGTGAGATAATTAAATGAAAATAAATAAGCTTTTTTTTCTCTTGAGATAAAAAGAATAGAATTATAAAATAACATTTCCAAATAACACTAATGGCGATGATAAACTCGAGCAGTCACTTGTAATGAGCATTATAGCGATTGTTACAAGCCAGAAATAACGTTGTTCAGTTCGTCAAAGTCTCCGAATGCACAAGTTTTGTTACAAGTGAATGCTCAGTATTATCAGTACCTTTAGTTAAGGTGTTCTTTCAAATACAGTGGAGGATCCTTAATTTTATAAACAAAAAGATTTAGACGGAGACCACACCGCCAAACAAACGAGTGGGGCATAGCAAATGGAAGCTGCGTCAGTGTGCGTGAGTGGATAATTTGTGGTTGATGCACAATTTCATCACAAAAGAATACATTGTTTCATTTTCCGTGAGAACTTAACATAATTAACAAGGTCGAGATCTTGCGGCCGATCGGCATAACATAGTGCAAGTGTGTGCATGAGACTTGTGCGTACGAGCGAATCGGCAAATCTTGGGTGCTTAATTTACGATTTGGCGGTATGGTCTCCGTATTTTTTTAAGCCTTCTTGTTTATATATACGAAAGTTTGTCTGTTTATTACTTCTGCATAGCTAATCTACGCTACAAATAAATAAATATTCCTTGATACTGTTATGTATTGATCTCATTATGTTTGCAAGCACACATTTTGTTTCTACCTGACTGAATAACTAGAATTTAAATGAAAAACAAAAGACATCTTATAAATAACTTCACTGTAAAAAAACACTCGTGTGAGGTCAACGGGGATACACATGTTTAGACTTATCAGCGTTTGATATCAACTCACACCCGTGTGTACAGCTTCCGAGTTCACACAACACGTGTACAAACGGGTGTACACGTGTTATGTGTGATCACTTACCGATATAGTGTACACTCTTGTATTCTGTTCGTGTGAACAGAAAACACGGATGTACACGTGTTGTGTATGATCACTTACCGATATAGTGTACACTCTTGTATTCTGTTCGTGTGAACAGAACACACGGATGTACACGTGTTGTGTGTGATCTCTTACCGATATAGTGTACACTCTTGTATTCTGTTCGTGTGAACAGAACACACGGATGTACACGTGTTGTGTGTGATCTCTTACCGATATAGTGAACACTCTTGTATTCTATTCGTGTGAACAGAACACACGGATGTACACGTGTTGTATGTGATCTCTTACCGATATAGTGTACACTCTTGTATTCTGTTCGTGTGAACAGAACACACGGGTGTACACGTGTTGTGTGTGATCACTTACCGATATAGCTGAGCATCACGGGCAAAAAGATAAGTCCGTGCGCCGCGCCGAACAACACTATCCCGAGGTACATGCGGAAGTAGAACACCTGGAAAATTATACACATTTCAATTATCTCTTACCCGACTACGAAACAGCGTATATATATATTAGCTGTGCCCGCGTGATCATTTCTCTGGGTTAAAAGTAATGTGTTATTTCAGAATAAAGTACTAACCTATAAAGTTATACTCGTATATAGCTCGTATACTACATCATGTCAGCCTTAAGAAGTCCACTGCTGAACATAGGCCTCCCCCAAAGAGCGCCATGACGAGCGTTCTTGTGCCACCTCCGTCCACCGACTTCCTGCGATGGTTTTGTAGCCATCGGTTGTTGTCGTCGGTCCATCGTGTGGGGGGTCTCCCTACACTTCACTTGCTTGTTCGTGGTCGCCATTCGAGAACCTTTATTCCCCAACGGTTGTCGGTTCTGCGAACTATATGGCCTGCTCATTGCCACTTCAACTTGCATACTCGGAGAGTTATGTCGGTAACCTTCGTTCTTCTACGGATTTCCTCATTTCGGATTCTATCACGTAGTGAAACACCGAGCATAGCTCTCTCCATTGCGCGACATCCATCCAACTCTGAGCTTGTGTATGAGACCAATAGTTAGCAACCACGTCTCAGTGCCGTATGTCATCACTGGCAACACGCACTGATTATAAACTTTCGTCTTGAGGCTCTGCGGTATCTCTGGTGGTGCATCTTTCTTGCACAACCAGGATGACTGGCAGAAAATGCTGTCTTAGCATTAAATCCTCCTCTGTACACTGTTTTTGTGCATAAAGTATTAAATAAATAAATTTATAAATAAGGTATGGCGTACTTTCCCGAACGCTGCCCGTCCAAGTTGGATTCGTCAGTTGACCTCTTTGTCGATGTTGGATCTACCCAGTTGGATCGACTGACCCGTAGACATAATAAACTACATTTCAAAAATCTCTAAAAATTGCGTTACGTAATACTTAAACGCTCCCTATGTTAGTGTTAAATATAAGTATGTATTTATATTCTTGTGAATATTTTTCACGTAAGGATCTAATATTTTTCTTGTAAGATCAAGTATTTTACCTGGAATATCTGACTCTTAGCGGTGCCCAGCACAATGATCCCTCCGAACTTGGTGAGCGTGATCCCCGAGAGGACGGATGAGCCCATCCTGGTGAGCGAGTCAGCGGCGCGCGAGATGCGCGAGGATCCGCCCGACACGCTGAAGCTGTGCACGAGATGCGAGCAGAACTCTACGGCGATACCGACTGCCATCACCTGGGGACAGACAAGTTTGTTTTATGTTAACATTTATTATGAACTAGCTGTGCCTTTGGCTTTGCTCAAGTAGACATTTATTTGGCACTAACTGCGCCCCGCAGCTGCCACAAACTTGGCCACGCCAGTTCACCCCCTTAGGGTTGGAATACCGTGTACCGTGACCGCGGTCACCCAAGCGATGGACCTACCAGCTTTGGGCGGCCCCTTGCATCCTGGCCTACAAATCGGGACAGGTGGCGAGACATCGCGAGGCGAGCAACATCAGCCCCAGACAATAATATAGTACTACATGACGACCACGACCGCTCTGCCAAGAGCCAAACGACCAAGAAGAGGAAACTCAAGGAACATTTCCTCCAAATTTTAAACCTCTAGGTCCACCGGTTTAGGCTGTGCGCTGTCTGTAAGTCAGTAGGTATTAGTGATGTAACGAATATTCGCATTCGCGAAATTATTGCGAATGTTTTTGCGTGTATCATTTTTTTAAGTAGGTAATAATAGTTGGTTAATATAAGAAAATCCAATTCCATTAATTTCTTATGTTTTTTAATGCAATAAAAAGTAACTTAACCTCGTAATCACATTATCAGTCTTCTCTTTATCATTTGGTATCATTTATTTATTTAACTTTGGGCAATGAAGCTTAGCAATCAAACTTTCATAACAATTTAAAAAACAAAACTATATTAAATGGCCTAAATGCAATGTAAACAAACAAAAATAATCTTCTATGAATTTTTACCAAAGTTTAATGATAACATTAAAGATTATTATTTTTAGCTTTATCTAAAAATAATAATGTACAAATAGGAATAGGATGGTTTCAAGTTGGCTGCGTCCTGGAATCCCGTGATACGCAAGTGTTCGCGTCGCGGTTTATGTCAGAAGATATCTGCAGATGTCGTTAGTGTGGTGTGTCGTGACAATTCTGTTTTTTTACAAAACCAAATGCGGGTAGTTGGAGACAACGCTCGCCCTTCTCGACGCTGACACCCGCTACTTCAGTCTTCTCGTGACCACGATCAATGCAACTTGATCGAAACGTCGAGGTAAATAAATATTAAGTTTTCAGCGCGATTAAGTCCCGTTTAAATATTTAACTAATGTACAAATACTTCTACAATAAATAAACTATAATTAAAATCAAATAAAAGTTTAACATGAGTTGCTGTCATTATAATCACAAAGTGTTTATAGTATATCTATATTATATAATTTTTAGTATTTATAATATAAATATAATCATTTTACATAAGTATTAAAAGTTAACACTTTAAGCAAACGAAAATAAAATTAAGTATTTTACTTTAATAAAGCTAAAAAAATAATTGTTATTAGAACTTGTGACACTAAATTTTAATGCAATTGAAACTAATAAAATTAAATTCTTCTATTAAACTTTTCTCAGTCTTTAGATATATTTTTAATATTTAGATAATCAAACAAAAATTATATTCTTCTACAGTAGACCATTAATATTCACACTGTAACCTCAAAATTCACTTGTTTTGTTTACGAAAATACCCGCGCGAGCGGAATGACACTTCAATCGGATGCGTTCGTATTAACTCGGCTATTCTCGGAACTATAAACAGACGGAACGCACTTCGTTCGAACGGGACTGCCGCTAAAGTCACCAAGCCATAGACAATTGGCGCCAAATTTAAACAAAAACTGAATATTCGCATTCGCGAATGTTGGCAGCAGATATTCGCATTCGCATTCGCGAATGTCCAAAATATGACATTCGTTACATCACTAGTAGGTATATCATGGTACAGATAAAAGTACCTAACCTATATAGAACAAAACTCAAAATTTGACAAATCGGTCTTATCGACTGCTCGTCTTCTATCGGGCAGGTCGCTCGCCTGATGGTAAGCGTCACGCCTGTCCATAACAGTTGCAGTGCCACCCAGAACTTATGCAGTACACCAGATTTAAAATAAAATTCTAAGCTATCCAACAGTGAAAACCGCATATCAATCGGTCCAGTAGTTTTTAAGTCACGCGAGACCACACACAGGCACCATTTAAAACATCTTGTTCAGTAGTTATTTTAAGCCCCTTAGACCATTATTTTAATGTTATTTGTACAGAGTTTTCGCTACTTACTGCTTTATTATAAGAATAGATTTTACTCACTTTTATCTGTCATATCAATTTGAAACTTTGCAAATGTATGTAATACCAATCACAATACAATAATACAAATGTATGTAATACCAATCACAATACAATAATACAAATGTGTGTAATACCGATCACAATACAATAATACATATGTATGTAATACCGATCACAATACAATAGATTTGTTTTAGCGAAACTTATTCAAATATTTTTATTACCATCAACAACATTTTTAGGTTCATGAAATAAGTCTTATGGAAAGCATTTTTTATCTTCCATTAGACATTAAGGAGGTTATCAAGTAGATGTGTATTTAGGTACTACGAGTATTAATGAAAATGCGTAGTCTATGTGGGTATCTGTGAGTGTATGTATGTATGTATGTGTTCACGTATTTGTCAGAAACTACATGTCTGATTGCAATAATTATTTTTGTAATAATTCAGTATCTGTCAACTTACGGAATAGTTCAAGTTTCATCGAAATCGGTTCAGTAGTTCAGATATGGACTTATAACTGTTTCAATAGAGCTTTCTTGTAAGCGAACGGAATTAATTACTTCATTTTCTCAGGCCTACTTTAACGTAACTAAAAATTAAGATTAAAACTAAAAATATGTTACGACTGTCACTCAAGAGTAAATGTCGAACAATTCGACCGTATCTTTAAATAATGAAATATGTTACGACTGCCACTCAAGAGTAAATGTCGAACAAAATAAATATGTTACGACTGTCATCAAGAGTAAATGTCGAACAATATAAATATGTTACGACTGTCACTCAAGAGTAAATGTCGAACAATTCAACCGTATCTTTAAATAATGAAACACGCTCACTTTAGTTTAAATACCAAAATAAAAAGTAATAAAATAAATTATTACCAGCTTCAGTTAGTATAAAAATTAAAAGAAAATATAATAAAATGTAGTTTTATAATATTTGAAGAGTTTTTTTCCTAAATTAAAAATAACATATGTTGAGTGCTACTTACCAAGTTAACAAGTGAGACGGCATTGAGACTGATGCCCCACCAGTACATGAGGCCGCCGATGTTCACCACGATCATAGTGATGGTGATCACCACCACCTGCGAACAAACACAACAACATCACTCTCAGTCAAGTACCGAGTGCCCTTTATGCAACATAGCATATGGTGCAAACGCTTGCGCTTGATATGTTGAACGATTCGTCATTCGTCACAGAAACCATTCGTAATCAACCTACTAAAAATTATCAAGGTAAGAGATAAAACACGACTGCCAGGCCAAAAAATATATTTTCAAATACAAAGTAGCCTACGTCACTAGGGATGATGTAAGGATTCTAACGGTACAGCATACATCCAAATCTGTTCATGCATTTAAATGTTATGTAGGAATCATACATGAACCCTAAACAACATACATGAACCCTAAACAACATACATGAACCCAACAGTAAACAACCCCCCTAAACAACAGTACTTACACTGCTTTTCTGGGCAGTTGTGTAATAACGACATCTACTTTTTTTATAGCTTTCTACAAGTGATTTACGCCGAATACCTGCGTGGAGTTTCCGTAGTTCGATTTAATTAAGGTAGGTAACTTTGACTTCGACAGTACAGCTTTTTTGTTATAGGTACCGCTATCATCTACACGCATTGTGCTAACGGAACGTAGCTGGTAACCCTCACATAAGTAAAACGCCTTCGTTTTATAGGAACAGTTTCAACTTACGTCTGGTAGAAAATGTTACTGTTCGTTACTGAATCGAGTCGTTCCACAGATATAGGAAACTTGAATAAGCGAGTTCTATTCCCGACTGTTCGGCAGGTTTTCTTTCGGCAACTAGTTGATCGGTTTTGTAACCGATTAGTTGGCTAATAGGTTGATCGGTAAAATCCATAGTTGAAATCACTAGTTTTTTTTAAACATTATCAGCGGCAAACAATCAATCATAAGTCAAGTTTATTACATTCACTGTCAAATTTAAATACGTTTACTGTCTAATTGAACACGTTCACTGTCAAATTAAAAACATTCACTGTCAAATTTATCACGTTGACTGTCAAATTGAACAAGTTACTCATCAACATCAGCCTACTACAACCTGCAAGCCACTGAGCTCGGTCTTCAGCTCTCCAAGATTTCGTCCAAATACTTCCAGCCGCTTTCCGCAGGTCATCGCTCCATCTAACCGGACGGCATCCTACACTACGTTTGCCTAAACGTGGTCTCCACTCGAGAACTCATCTATGCCCCGACGGTTATCGGTTCTTCGGGAAATGTTACCAGCCGACTGCCACTTTAGCTTGCTTATTCACTTTAATAACTCACCAGTGCGGAAAACAAGTCGAAACCCATGAGCACGAAGGTGACAATGAAGATGGAGAGCACGGAGATGCCCATGCTCTTGAGCGTGTCGGGCCACATGGTCAGGTACTGTTCGTAGAACACGTAGAACACTGAGTACGGGAACACGTTCACGCCCGTTGTGTTCAAGCCCTGTGGACAAACATGGCACTTTATGAACTGAAGATATAAAGTGCAACACTTGTATGGGAAAAAAAAAATTGTCTCTTCTTTTACTCTCCACAAACGCAGATCGTGCGAATCTATATTAAAAAAATAAAACAAATAACTTTCAAAAAGCATTCGTCCACAGGTTAAAATACCTTTTCAACGAGACACAATTCGAGGGGAACTAAAATCAATTGCGTGATAAAGCTAGTTTTGAAAAATAAAATTTTGGCTCCTTGCTCAAGGGTACACAGGGGGTACGAACCTCGGCTTGGACAGTTGCCATTGGGGGGGGGGGTCTGACTAAACACACCTGGATCGATTGTTTTAGGAGTCATCGAGGGGGCTCTGATGAATGGAGCCCTTTGAATTATTTGGATAACTGACCACCGATTCGGAATACACCTTCGAGAAGAATCGGCAAGAAACTCGAAGGCGAATAAAATCGACTTTAATTACGGGACCTTCGAACTTCGCCGGCGAGGTCTGTGTCTAAGTATGTTGACAGATTGTGAGGAAGGGTTGGAGGACTCTTTCGCTGCCTGCACTGCGGCAGCGATTTCATCGCCCGGATCGCTCAAGATGTCTCTAGGGCGCCTACGAAGGGGCCACGCAGCAGACAACTCGCACCAGTTGCTGTATCGCGCGCGCTGCGAGAGGTGTGCGAAGTGACACACGTTCGCGACCGTTCCGCACTCCCGGATGTGGTTGAAACTATAGTTGGAATAATCCAACTGCTATACATAACTCCTGTTTTTATGTTCCTGTTTAAATGTATAAAAACCACGTTAGTTTCCATAGTAAGTTTGTTTACCTGTTCCTTGAGATTCCTGTGGAGCGTCTCCGTGAGGTTGGCGGCGACGCCGCGCGCGCCGCGCAGCGCCGAGTAGTAGTCGTGGCTGGTCTTCAGCACGGTGTGGTAGCCTGCAACCACACACTTGGAGTTAGCAATAGAACACATCACCATAGCCCACAGATCTAGTTTAAAGGGGGAGGGGAAAATACGACACGCTTTAATATCACGTAAACAAAAACTGGACTAGATATAACTATACTCGAGTTCAGACTTCGAGATTAAAATGGTAAACAAAGAAATGTCAAAATATGTCAGTGTCAAAGTGACATTTCAGAGGTGTTGTACATTTTATTACCGAAAAAAACCAAAATGTTTCAATTTTTTTTTTCTTTTAAAGGAGATGGTCGGTAAAACTAACCCAGAAAATCCAGTTTGATCGTGACGCATTTTTTGTCTCTGTGGCAAACAATGTATGGATTTTGTCTCTGGGGCAAACAATGTATGGAGAGTCGGCCACGTCCTTTGTTTAATAATAACATTCAACATTACAGTTAAGTAACTGCTAAATGGATTTTGAACAAAATTTGGTACAAAGACTCTTTTGTATTTCCTTACAAAAATATATGAGAATGAGAATGGATCAACGCGTCTTATAAACAAAAATGATTTGACTTGATTTAGGTGTATTTTAAACCATGACAACACAGGCAAAGCCAGTAATAACAGGCTAATTGTCTTGTGTACGTCTTGGTGTTGCTGTAAGTGCAGCAGGTTTTTATAATAAACTAGCTTTCGCCCACGACTTCGTCCGCGCTGACTAGTCTAACGCGAAAAAAAGCACCCATGTCCATCTAGGATAATAAAAACCAATGCAAAAGTATAGCACCAACGCTCTTGATGCTTTTTGACAGACTTGTTATTATTTTGTATCCACGGCCATCGTCCATTACAGCGAGTAATTTAAATTTCCCAGCTTTCCCGTGGAAACTTACAATTTTCCGGGATAAAAGTATCCTATGTTGGTCTCTGTATCTTACAGTACCTATTTACAAAGTTTCATCAAACTCGTATCAGCCGTTTTGGCGTGAAATCTCCTCAAATAAACAAATGGACAACGTTCAACTTTTATATATTGGTGTGGATAAAGCTAAATACGAGAGGTTATAATGTTTACCTTGGAAGTAAGTAGCGCCGATCTCGGAGTCGTTCTTACTGATCATCTTGTAGTTGACGGCCTGCGCGTACGCCGCGTGCCCGCCCTTCACGCACTGGTAGTCGGGGTTGGGGTTATCCTGCAGGAAGTACGGCACGTAGCGCCGGAAGTCGGCCGCGCTGGGCCGCTCCTCCGCGCCCACCAGCGGGATGTCGCACTCTTCGCAGGTTGCCGAACCTACGGCAAAACGTAACGTGAAAATAAAACGGCCATGTGCGTGTCGGATACTTAGGGTTCCGTAACCAGGATCCTAAGCTACCCAATTATGATAACCTTATAATAATTTTAAAATAAATATTTGCAACCTTTGTGAGACATTCAACCGCCAAGCAGTAATGTGAAATGTGCAAATATTTATGTGTTTCGGTTTGAAGGGCAATGTTTCCAGCGAAATTACTGTGCAATGAGACTTAACCAATGTCTCAGGGTGACGAACGCAGTGCAGTGACGCTTGAGATTTTGCAACCGAAGTTCTGGGCGGCACTGCAACTGTTATGGGCAGGCGTGACGCTTACCATCAATCAAGCAACCTGCTCAACTCGTCACTCAATAGAATAATAGTAAATAACGTACAATTCACAACAATTACCTAGCCCCAAACTAGGATACCCTGTACTGTACTGTCACGAAGGTTTAAATTAAATTAAGAGTAGTTTAGTTTTACGGAGTGTTTTGTCCGAATTGCTGCAATATATCCCGTTTCTAATGTTTATAATTCTAGAGTTTGTGGCCACGTTAGTTTTAAACCAGATAATGCGTGTGCTTACCGTCGCTGGGACAAAAGCTGGAATTCGATGGGAACTTTTTGCAGCAGGGCTTTATTGCGGCCCAGTCGAAGAAATCGTCCAGCCACGAGTTCGGCGGCTGCGCTAAGTACGTCTCATTCGGTGTTTTGTACGCTGCAATAAAATATTTATTATTATTTCACTTAATAATTAGAATCCAACGATACCGGGTTCGGTCCTACGCTGCGCCCCATTCTCTTTTCTAAAGTATGTGCGGCTTTCAATAGCAATGTGCCTTAAAAAAAAGAAATAACACTCATTTTGGGTCACTGCGCCCATCTTAGTTTTTAAAAGTAGTTTCCAGAGTTTACCCCCTTTGCCCATATTACTATGTACTTCTAATTTTATTTTTATAGTGGCAATAAATACTTTTTAACATTACTTTAATTTTTAAATATTGTCTGAAGTAATATTTTACAAAACATTTGTCAATTTTTCCATTAACAACGAAAAAGTCTGTACAAAGATAATTAAAAAAAAATGGTTTAGGGTACATAAAATAAGCTACTGAACAAGAATATAGCATTTTCACAATCGTGTCTGTTTGACTGTCTGTATGTTTTTTCGCGCATCACGTAAAATTACTGGACCAATTGCGATGCCGTTTTCACTGCTAGATAGCTTAGGGTTTGACTTAAAAACTGGTGTACTTGGTATCTTAATCCGAATCATAGAATAACCGTATGAGCTACTTTTAAATGATATGACCACACGGGCAAAGCCGCTGCACAGCTATTAGAGATGTAAAATTATAATTTTAATAATTGTTTATCTAGCAAGCTTACACCTGGAACACCTGGACATTCGACATCTGTAAAAGACCTGCCAGTTATCAGTGTCTAAACACAAACTCACCTGTATACAGCTGCATGGCCACACTGTCATCCCTACAGAACCTGGTCCCGCATATCATGTTCTGCGTCTTTCGCTCTGAGTAGTCTAGTCCTCCAGTGAGTACGAAGTAGACCGGCGGTCCAATGTTCAGGTAGCGGTTGAGATGCTGGAAGTACTTCAGCTGGAAGCTGTCTTGAGGCATGGATAGTTCTTGGTCGAGGCCGATTTCTATGTGTGGTGCCACCTGGGGACATTATATGACATTTTTAAGGCTTATATTATTCGATATTGATTGTTAAATAATAATACAGCCAAGGCCCTAGAGAAGCTCTACGTTTTTGTTATTTTCAACCATGTATTATCATAAGTTTCCATTTGTATGTGTTTCATGGAAATAAATACCTTAAATGGGGGGGGGAGGGGGTGCCCTATCTAAGGGCCTGCCTTGGTATAGGGAGTCTCTGACTAGGTGCCTTAGATACAGGGGGTCTCTGCGTTGTTACATTAGATACAGGGGGGGTCTGTGCCTTAGTACCTTGGACACAGGGGGTTTCTGCCTTGGCACATTAGACACGGGGGGGAGGTCTCGTCTCCAACTTGGTACTTAGATACAGGGGGTCTCTGCTTAGGTACCTTAGATACGATGAGTTCTTTGCCTTGGTACCTTAGATACAAAGGGGTCTCCGCCTTGGTACCTTAGATACAGAGAGGTATAAAACTTCGTTCTTTGAATATAGTAGAGTACAGTGTATACTCACAGCGACAGAGGAGCAGAGCCAGGCGAAGAAGATGATCATGACGGAAGCCCTCACTTCCCGCTTCATGAGGAAGGGCACGTAGATTTGTTTGAACAGGTTGTAGAGAGCTCCCTCGCCGCCTCCCACTGGGATGTCAGTCTTGGACCCGTGGACGCAGCAGAACACGTCGAACCTGACGAGTAATTAAGTAAGTAATAAGTTTATTAACCAAATATAAAAAAAACTGGAAATCGTTTAATCGTTCTAGTCGATGATCGGGTGGCGATATATCGCCGACCCGCCTCATTGCGCGCATACTGCGCGTGCGCACGCGGCAAGGTATTAGCTAACTATAGTATAGCACCTATGCAAGTAAGTAATCGAGGAGAGTTTTTTTTATCCATGTTTTTTGGGTCCATCTTTAAGTTCACTCTGGAGTGCGGAATTTCGTAAATGTATTTTCAGTTTCATTCATAAAACTAGCTTAAAAGCTAAAAATAACACGCCTGCCCTGCCAAAAACGAACTTGTGCCAGTAAATTATATATTATTAGAATGTGCTTATCAAGGCCTTCAATTTGATACCCATATTATAATACAATTCGAAGTTTATTTTTGCATTTGGAAATGGAGCCGTACTGCCGCCATATTTAAATTTTTCAAAAAATATATAGGCTATGTTACTCGGGGGGGATGTAAGGATTCTAACGATATCCTATACGTCTAAATCTGTTCAGGCATTTCAAAGTTATGGTGGAATAAAGAAACTCACATACAAACATACATGAATGCTAAAAACATCCAGCTCCTTTTTTTGGGCATTCGTTTAAAAACATGTACATTTTGTAGGCAGATTGAGCTATGCTCATCAATGTTAGGACATAGCTCAATCATCAAAATCTATAGAAATTTATGTGAAACATCAAAAGCAGCCAATGTAGATTAAAAAACTAATAACAAAACGACTTTTTTTTAATGCATTGTCATCGAGTTGTGGCCTACTGTGAAAGTTTCAGCCGGACAGCTAATCGGGAAGTACTCAAAATTTGAGTTGCAAGATTCCATCCGGAACGACAGACAGGCAAGAAAGTGGTAAAAGACGTCAAATTGAGAACCTTGTTGAAGTCTGCTTTAATCAGCTTCACTTCCTCACCTGTTAGCATTCTGCCTGTATGTATCTATAGCAAACAACGCGACGAAGCAGGTGACCTGCAGCAAGAAGTCCACCAGTAGGGCGGCGCCGGCGTACAGGGCGAAGGCCCGCACGGCCGGCATGTCGCTCAGGGCTCCGAGGAAGAAGCAAACGGACTCCGACACTGACGTCAGGAACATTGATGGTCCAACTTGGCCGAGTCTACGGACATAACATTACAGTTAGCTTAATAAAGCAGATTTTTCATGTTTAAAAAATTGCAAAAATTGTTTATTGCACAAAAAACAGGAAAACTAAACTTTAAAACTAACAGGTACAATCGACGGCCTTATTGATAAATCGCAATCTCTTCTAGGCAACCTTTGGATGGAAAGAAATGGACATACATATTAAATTAAATTTAATCCATACTGAAATTATAAAAGCGAAAGTATCTCTGACTCCTGTCTGTTTGTTAAATGTTCGCTCAGAATGAAGGTTTAACCGATCTTGATGAAATAGCGAGACCATATCCAACATTTTTTTTACAACAATCCAAAGATGACGATCGCACAGTACTCACGTCCTCCCAATATGTTCCGCGACGGTCTCGTCAGGCCTGCGCCCCTCGCGCTGCGCGGTCTGCACCAGTATGAAGATGTTGTCGACCCCGACGGCCAGCACCAGGAAGGGGATGACCTCCACGATGATGAGCGTGGCCGGCACGCCGCAGAACCCAAAGATGCCGATCGAACACACCACGGATGCGAGGACTATGAGGACTCCTGGGAAGAGGAATACAGAATGATGATGGTATCTGATTATCAAGTTTTAAAGATTAATTTAGGTATTTTTATTGTAATTTAGTTGCCCCCCGATCCTTTGCCTACGTGGACATACAATACCAGGTTTCATCAAAATCCGTTATAATACAAATCTTAAAAAATCTACACGGACTATTACAAGAATTAAAAAGGTGCTGTCGAGCGTTCTCAAATGATGCGCTTACCAACGAACAGCATACAAAACTTTAATAGTCATAGTCATAGTCATCATCAGCCCGTGTCAGTGCACTGCTGGATATAGGCCTCTCCCAAAGCACGCCACTGAACCTTAAATTGGTGGACTAGTCGTACCGTGAGTGTCCACGACTCGGCTCCGTATGTACAGGTAGGCCACATTGGTTGAAGACTTTTGTCTTCAAACTTTGCGGTATTGGAGTTGAGAAGACTCGATGAAGTTTCGCAAATGCTGCCCAGCCCAGCTGTATTTTCTGCGGGTCTCTCTCTCTCGAAGTTATTTTTACCTAGTTGCAAAGTTTGCCCCAAGTAAATATACTCTTGAACAACTACGAGAGCAGTTCCAATAACAGCAATTGGTTCCGGAATAACATGGTCGTTGAACATAACCTTGGTTTTGTCCAAGTTCATCTGGAGACCAATGCGTTGAGACGAATCAGCAAGGCTGCCAACATCTGTTGCAAGTCCTGCAATGTTTCTGCCACAATGACGATGTCATCCGCGAATCTCAAGTGTGAGATGTACTCAGTGAGTACTACTCACCGTTAATGTTAATGCCACATCCTTTCCAGTCCAAAGTCTTAAACATATCCTCCAATGCATTTGAGAACAATTTAGGAGAAACAGCGTCCCCTTGTCACACACCTCGATGCAGGGGGATATGCTTACTCTGCTGGTTCTGTACTTGGACGGTCATTGTTGCGGCGTCATACAGACATTTCAACACTTGGATATACCGCCAGACGACTTGGCATCGTTGCAGGGACTCCAAAACAGACCAAGTCTGAATAGTCAAAGGCTTTCTCATAGTCCACAAACGTTAGGCACTTGGACCGATTATACTCTTCTGTCTTCTGTATAATCTGGCATTATCTGATGACAGATTCCGCTATGGATGTGGTCTATGGTAACGTATCCTCCCCGAAACCCGGGCTGCTCTGTTGGCTGGAATCTCGGAACAAGAAGATACGTGATGACTCTCGAAAACAGCTTGTATGTAGACATGGCTCAGGAAGGAAATGGGCCGATAGTTTTTCAAAGGGGTCTTGTCACCCTTTTTGAAAAACAGGACGACCACACTCTTGTTCCATTGCTTTGGAGTTCTCCCAGAGGACAGAATTAAACAAACATTACGTGTTCCCACGTAAGTTACCGGTAGCCCTTTATAATTAGAAATCCATCCAATGTTTGACATAATTAAAATTGCATTAAAAATCTTTGAAAAAGAAAACACGAATGTAGATTACTATTGCTTATAAACAAACAAAAACATATACTAAATTTTTTTTATGCTACAACTTCATAAGGAATCAACCTTTTTATTTTCATATATTAGGTACATATATTAGCAAAGAGACTAACTCCCTTACTTATAAAAAGTTATGCAATGGTTATGCAATGAATAATAATTTTCGCGGAATTTCTAATCATTACTTAATCATTGCATAACTTTTTATAAGTAAGGGGGTAAATGTTTCATTTTTCATAAAGTTGCTGTTTTTTTTTATTTATCCTCAGGTCCCATTCAGGAGTGTCTCTGTATTGTTTTCGAATCGCAAAAGTTTAAAACTTCCCTTGCCCAATGTTCGACTTAATTTGCACCATTGTAGCGGTAGGCCTCATACGCAAGATGCCGCCTGGGGAAGTACCACACCTTTGTCAGATATTCAACCGCCAAGCAGTAGTGTGTAAACATTTCTGTTTCGGTTTGAAGGGCAATGTTTCCAGCGAAATTACTGGGCAATGAGACTTAACCAATGTCTCAGGGTGACGAGCGCTGTGCAGTGACGCGCAAGATTTTGCAACCAAAGTTCTGCGTGGCACTGCAACTGTTATGGGCAGGCGTGACGTTTACCATCAGGCGAGCGACCTGCCCGTCTAGTCACACAAAGTAATTTAAAAAAAGAAGGCATAATTAACAATAACTGTTTACAGAACTTACCGCCCAACCCGAGTGTGACTTTACTGTCGATGAGCAGGCGCGAGAACGTGGTGATGTGTCCGAGTGAGATAGCGATATACGCGAACATTATGAAGTACGATACCAGAATCGTAGACACGTCGGATTGAGATTCCCTGTAACAAGTAACAACACAAACGATGACATAATTTTAAGACTACGAACTTCCAATATCATCATAAAAAGTAAAAAGCTATCCAAAGTTTTGAGCCGGGGCAGCACACATAACTAATCAACTACACACATGTACCACGGGACACCCGTAATAGTCAGGTACAGTAGTCGCAGCCAATGTATATGTTTGTGAAGTTAGGCTCTGTGATGATTGCGCAGGTAATGCTGTGGGGATAAAATAGCATAAAGTAAGAGCGAGATAGAATATGCGAAAAATGTAAGCGAGTCAGCGAGGCAGTTATAAAATGCTGTCTTCACCTTCAACATTCGGAATGCGCCTGAAAAATAGCAGTTTGCGCAGCGACTAGCAGACAACTTCCGAGACATACTTTCGCTGCGCCTTCTATACGGGTCCCTGATAGACCTCTCTGACATGTACGCGATGTCCATGTAGGGCGTCACTTGTGTCTCTGTGTAGTTCTTCATGAACGTACCTATCTAGTTCGTCCTCGATAGACCTCTCTGACGTGTACACGATGTCCACGTAGGAACGTACCTGTCTAGTTCGTCCTCGATAGACCTCTCTGACGTGTACGCGATGTCCATGTAGGGCGGCATTTGTGTCTCCGTGTAGTTCTTCATGAAAGCTATGAACTCCTTCTCCCACTCCAGCGCCGGTTTCAGCTGAAAACGAACGTGATCTTACACATTTTTCATTGATTTACTAGCAAAATGCACTTTAGTATCATACTAATATTATAAAGGCGAAAGTTTGTATGTGTTTGTCTGTATGTTTGTTACTCCTTCACGCTCAAATGGTTGGACGGATTTTGATGAAACTTGGCATGGAGATAGCTTATACTCTGGAATAAGACATAGGATACTTTTCATCATCATCATCATCATCCTTCATGTTCAAACCGCAGAACGGATTTTGATGAAAGTTGGTCACCCACGCGGGTGAAACCGCGAGGTGCAGCTAGCTAGTTAAATAATTTAAATAATTGACGAGTTGTTCCAGTAATAGAAACACTTTCCTTTCCTAGTTGTTTCAACGGATAGAATTTCAAATCAAAAGTATTTATTGTAAATAGGCAATATAATCGTACTTCTACAAACCAAAAAAAAAAAAAAACGAGCGAGCCTTACAGTAGTCGCATATGATGTGTATCTGACATCTCACCTTGGCAATAAGCAACATTAACATACTGTAGCACCGCGCACAAACCAATTGGTCAAACCAAATAGCGCGCAATTCCCGGCTTCCTGTAACACACTTCCGTCCCTTTCCACGAAATCACTTCCACAGATTGCAGGAAAGCGAGGGGAAAGATGTTACACATCAATAATAAAATTTAAATTTAAAGTCTCAAATTTCGCCTGTATGTAACCAAACTTGATGTAACATGAACAATGAGAAACAAATACCTGTTCCTTATCGTGCTTGTTGTTGACCAGCAGTGTCAGTATAAGTGCCGTGGCGTCGTGGAAGCGCGAGCGCTTGGAGAGGGGCTCCGAAGGCGCCAGGAACCCGCCCAGAGCCACCCCCGGGAGCACTGGCCCTCCGTAGTCAGACAGGCAACTTGGAGTGTACGGGTTACTGTGAGAGAGACACATAGACAAATATATCCAATATAACACCGTGTGGGCCTCATGACAGGTTCACCCCTTCACAAGCCGGTGAGCTCTTACAACCAGCCATAGGAACTTTAGGAAATGAACAGAAGCATTGTCTTTACATCTGCAAGGAGCCTGCCAACTGTGGTGATTGTGGCAAATCAAAACCTCTCTTATCATGAGGGTGGAATATATGAACACTAGAGTTCAAGCGCCTAAAATACTCCTTGAGCGCACGCGTACTATAAGTGGGATACACGCGTACACTCTGGTGTTATGTCTTCCGCTTTATGATGATTCAATTTAACCAAATAATTCTTTGAAAGTGACACATACATACATACATACATACATACATACACACATGCATATACACCGTTTTCATTTAGGGTTAGGTTACTTTTATTTAGCTCTAAAGGTATACTTTACAAATCTCACGCATAAAACCAAATCTGATGTCTGACTTTTCCGACTTTGTTGAGAAAATTCGCCCTAAATAAACTAAATTAATACAAAACACGTACATATGATATACTTTATATAGTTTAAAACCTTCCTCTTGAACAAAACGACCTACTACTCTTTGATAAAAACGGGAACAATAGCGGTTAAGTATTTTCTGAGATATTTGTGCAAAAACAGACAGACAAGCGCGTTTGGTGACTTTCATTGAATTCGTTTGGTGACCTTCATTGAATTCGTTTGGTGACCTTCATTGAATTCGTTTGGTGACCTTCATTGAATTCGTTTGGTGACCTTCATTGAATTCGTTTGGTGACCTTCATTGAATTCGTTTGGTGACCTTCATTGAATTCGTTTGGTGACCTTCATTGAATTCTTTTAATATCTATACTAATAATAAAGCAGTAAGTAATAAAAAGCCTGTACATTGAAGATAATTTTAAAAATGGTCTAGGTTACTTAAAATAAGCCACTAAACAAGTTTTTTTTTAATTGGTGTCTGTCTGTGTCTGTTTGTTAGCACATCACGTAAAATCGACTGGACTGATAGCGATACGGTTTTCACTATTAGAAAGTTTATCTAAATTAAAAACTGGCGTACTTAGTATCTCAATCCCATGAGTAGACCAAACGACGTCTGAACGAAGTTTGATGGTATTGGTACTTTTGGTTCTGTAATAACACATCCTTATATCCCAGAAAAATTACCACGCGGGAAAAGCTGCGGTACAGCTAGTGTAATAATCTACACTAATATTAAAAAGATTTGATTGTTTGTTTGTAATGGATAAACTCAAAAATACAGAACGGAATGACGTTGCTATGGAAAATAAATAATAACAAGTCTGTCAAGTAAATGAGTAATAATGCAGTTGTATACGGTTAACAAACACCACGATTATTGCTGCCAAAGATTTTGAATTACGCTTACTGGCGGTTTTTTTTTTGGAAGTTACGACGCGTATATAAATGCTAAAAATAATAAAAATGCCGCGGTGTGAGCGCTACCCGTGCAAATCACTATTGTAGTAACTCATACCAATATATAAAAGTGAAACGTTGTCTGTTTGTTTGCTTGTCTGGGGAGCTTTCACGCGATAACAGCTGGACGGGTTTAGATGAAATTTGAAATGGAGATAGCTTATACCCTGGAATAAAACATAGGATACTTTTTATCCCGGGACATTGATAGTTTCCACAGGAAAACTGAAATAACTGGAAAAATGTTGATTACTCGCTGTAAGAACCGGTTGCCATGGAAACGAAATAACACGTCTGCCAAAAACATCAAAATCATTGCTGCTATACTTACTTTTGCATTGGTTTTTAATATCCTAGAAGAACATAGGACGTATTATTTGTAATATTTTTTTTCGCTATAAACAGTAGTCCGCGCGGACGTAGTCGCGGGCGGGATAGCTAGTAATTTAATAAACTCACCCAGAACATTGGAGAATAGTATCCAAGTACTCATTGTCGTCCTCATAGAAGTTATCCATACTGTTCTTGAACCAACCCCACACGCTCTGGAGCGCGCATTCCTTGGAGGTGACGGGGCCGCGGAACGGCGACGACAGCGGCGCGAAGCAGATATCCGCGATGCCTGTCTCGTTGCCCAGCGCTGGGAACAGAACAAAAGTCTAAGTATTTATTGTAAATACACAAAACAATAGCACTTTTACTAAACTGAACAAAGAGAATAACATAAAATATTATAAATAGAGCAAATCAATAAAATTAAGTAAACTTAGTATGCTTTGAGTTTGAAAAGGAAACTTAGTATGCTTTGAGTTTTAAAAGGAAATTTCGCTTTGTGCCGACAAAGTTGAATATCGCACAGGAAAAGGAAATACCCTTCTGACTCTAGCAGTGCTTCTGAAATACGGCCGTTAGAGAAGAGAGCACCAAGAAACGCGGGGGGCTGTCATTTTTTCATTCTTTTCACTATTTTTTAAAACATATATTTGTACAGAAATATATATAGAAAGAGTAGCGCCCCGCAGCCTCGCCCACGTGCTAAATTTGCCACCCTCGTCAACCTTTATGGAAATAAATTTCAAACAAGCCCTCCTTATTGCACCCTTAGGGTTGACATTGACATCTGTAACTTTAAAATCTGTCACCTTGACATCGAAGTTTTTTTTCTTATGTCGGGATAAAAACCCTATAGATAGATAGATAGATAACTCTTTATTGTACACCACATAGAACAAAAAATACAATAATAACTAAAACATTTATACAAAATAAATGGGACAATGGGCGGTCTTATCGCTAAAAAGCGATCTCTTCCAGACAACCTTTGGATGGAAAGGAATTAATATACGGCAAAGACGGTGGTGCATGTCCTTTTCTGTAACTCTTGACAACGTGTGTGCAAAATTATAAACAATGATCGGTTGAGTAGTAAAGGCGTGAAAGCGTAACAAACAAACAAACTCACTTTCCCATTTATAGCATTAGTAGAAGACAGATAATACAATTAGAACCATACCTAAGATCCTATTCTGCAAAGCCAGTACGTCCTTCATGAAGGTGGCATTGAAGACAGGTCCGAACGTGACAGTCCCGCCCTGCGTCTCATGCTCAATCTTGGGCAGACCTTTAGAGCTGATGATCAGCATCTCAGTCCTGGAGAGATACAGAAAGATAGTTACACTTCAGACACACCGCAGACACTCCATGCAGCCGCGTTCATTTCAATACCTAATACTCTCACATATAAGCAGATGACGTTTGTACACGCGCCAAATGTATGTATAAGTACATAGGGCTACAAAATATTTGCGGTACCGACGTAAGAACACATATAAATAGATGACGTTTGTACACGCGCCTAATGTGTGTGATAGGGTTGCAAAAATATTTATAGTACTGACGTAACTAAACACAAACATCGTACACGACCAAAACAAATGACCAACCGCTAGTATGAGGGTTCATACAAACCGGTCGCCTATTAGGTTTGGGCGTGTAGTATTATACATTTTTGCGTTTGTACTTGTTTCACTGACTGACAGGTAGCGCGCGCGGCAGCCCTCGAAATAAACCCTTACATTGACCCTCGAGCTGCGGACGGGGGGTGCGGGGAGCAGATTGCGCGGGGCGGAGAGTTACCATACTGTACGTTATTACTATACATTTCTTTGATTCAGACTAAAATTACAGCAATTGCAGACATCTAGTAAAAAATAGTACAGTAAACAGGTAATTGGTCGTCATGTACTAGTACTAAAGAAGCCAGTGCTTTTAGGTTAAAGAGTCACCGGTGATCATTATTATCTGACCTGTAGAAGGGTTCGAAGTGCGAGTCGAAGTACTCCCGCTCTATGCGGGATCTACTGCTGGGCGCCGCCCACAGCTCCACGGGGTTGGTCGTCACCTGCATGTACTTGATGCCGTGGCCAAGGCCGACCACCAGGCAGAGTCCTGTAACGAAGAAACATCACATACTTAATTCATCTTTTTCCTTCCCGGTGTCACCACTTGATTGCTTTGGTTCACCTTCCGTCATTCCGCCGTGCCAACAGTATTTTTTTACATCGAAATAGCCTGCCCTGGATATAATATAGCTTACATAACTTAATCCATCTCAGCTGTCGGTCTCGGCAGCTATTGATTAAAGCAGTCGTTAAGCCAAGTCAGAGGCCCTCAAACATGACAAACTCTGACACCAGAGGCCAGCACTACGACAAGCAAGCAGAAGACTTACCTAAGAACAGCACGAGCCAGGGTTTCGAAGCCATCAGAGTTCCCCACCACTGGAAGAAGTCCTCGAGCTTGGTCTCCGTCTCAGCGCCAAGCTTCTCGAAGAAGGTAGCTTCGCTCGCACCGCCCACTCCGTCCGGGTGGTCAATGTTCCAACCAAAGGTTGATGTTGGGTTGGTTGCCATCTCTTGGTTATGGTCTGACGCTACGCCTAGTGGGTTTTGAGGAATGAATTAGCAGCGTTTTAAAAAATCTGAAGATTTTATTTTGCCTTACTGGATATCGGTAATGAATTTCGTTTGGTTCAATTTACGTCAACATTTTTTCATGGCTAATAATAATTCTTTCGAAACAACCATTAGCGTCCTCATAAAGAATCCTCACCAATATATAAAAGTGTAATATTGTCTGTTTGTTTATTTTTTTTGTTTGTTTGAGGAGCTTTCTCACGATAACGGCTGGACCGATTTTGATGTAATTTGGATTGAAAATAGCTTATACCCTGGAATAACACATAGGATACCTTTCATCAGCATCATCATCCCTCACGCAGGTGAAATCGCGGGGCGCAGCTAGTAATACCATACAATAGGGATCTTATTTGGCAAATTTTCCATCGCTCCGTGCTCTAAACTGTTGGTCCCGGCTGCTACTGATTATTAGCAGTCGTTAAGCCATGTCAGAGGCCCTCGGGCGGTCTGACAAACTAACACCAGAGGCCGGCACTACCCCACACGACAAACAAACAAACATTATCCAAATTGAATACTGTTTGATAATTTTGTAATCAAAGCTACATTTTGGTGATACATTAAAATATTCTCCATTTCATAAAATTCAATACCAATATTCAGTTTCATGCTTAATTTCACCAACAATCCTCTTAATTTAAAGGTAGTCTTAGTGCATTTTGGGTGAAAGTGACACTAAGGAATTCCTTTAACTTTGAGTACTGTTCATGAAATTAGGTACTAAACAATTAGGTCACAAATGAAAGCAATTAACATATAGTAGAGAGCTACTTTACAGACAAAACTATAAGAAAAGTATTTGGTCATAAACAATGGAAATTAATACGTTTTATACTTACTACTCCAAAGAGCACTAATTAAAACATGAATACAAGGACAAAACTTTTTTTTGCAATCTTTGCTACTAATTAAAACATGAATTCAAGGACAAAACTTTTTTTTGCAATCTTTGCTACTAATTAAAACATGAATACAAGGACAAAACTTTTTTTTTTAATCTTTGCTACTAATTAAAACATGAATTCAAGGACAAAACTTTTTTTTTGTAATCTTTGCTACTAATTAAAACATGAATACAAGGACAAAACTTTTTTTTGCAATCTTTGCTACTAATTAAAACATGAATTCAAGGACAAAACTTTTTGTTGCAATCTTTGCTACTAATTAAAACATGAATACAAGGACAAAACATTTTTTTTAATCTTTGCTACTAATTAAAACATGAATACAATGACAAAACTTTTTTTTGTAATCTTTGCTACTAATTAAAACATGAATACAAGGACAAAACTTTTTTTTGCAATCTTTGCTACTAATTAAAACATGAATACAAGGAAAAAACTGGGGTTTTGCAACGGTAAAACCAGTGGATGTTGGTTTTATTTCCAGGAAAACAAACAACATACACGATGATAAGATGAATGATATGTAACAAACGTTTATTTTTGTACGTTTGCTATCAGCAAAATGCGCGTATTGAATTATATGATTGAATAGGAACACATATATTATAATGTTAGCATAGAAATTATGTAGAAAGATATGAAGAAAAGCATGCTACAAATTGTCTAATATAATTTAATTGAAACAGCCTTACGTATATTTTTGTGTGTAAAGATATTCTTTATAGTAGACAATTTTAAGAGAAAATTCTAATGTAAAATACACCACATGCTGGTTGGAAGCGGTGCAAAAGAAAGGGCTGAGCAAGTAGGTACACGAATATTTTTATACTAAAACATTTTGACCACCACAAGGAATAAAATAGAGGCAATAGTCGAGCCTTGTCCGATTCAATTCCAGATCTATTGTAGAATGTCTGTCACATCACGACTATGATCACAAATGAAAAGCAACTAACGAACTTTTTTACATTCTAGCAAAATAAACCTTACCCTGTCTCCAATAGCGCATAAACTTGAAGAGTTACGCATCATACATATTAATTTTGGAAAGATCAACCCGTTGTTAGTAGAGCTCTGCGCATAGGAAATGCTGTATCGATTACTACATTTGCCAAAGGATTATTAACCTTAATGTCGCCATTGACAATAATCTATGGATAGAAACTATAGAAAGTATTATGTTGATTTCTCGAAGTCATAGGATTATATAAACCTTACCCCGTTCCTGAATAATCAATGTATCTACACGACTGACTAAAAAAGGAGTGTAATGTTTTCAGGGTTCATGTATGTATGTATGTATGTATGTATGTATGCCTGAACAGATATGGATGTATTTGTGTATCATTAAAATCCTTACATCATTCCAAGTGACAGCCATTTTTTTGGCGGGCCAGTCGTGTTTTTATTTTTACTTGATGATTTTAATTTCCCTAAAGTAAAATTACGCCATATGGCAAAATATACATATCTTCTCTAAAGTAGCCAAACCATTACATATTTTACCCCGCTCGCAATAGAGCTCAATCTACGAATAGTAGGTTGTCTTATGCTGCCTTCTCTAGTTGCCAAAGCTATTGGGTATAATCTATGTTTAGTAAGATGTTATGTAATTTTATAAACCTTACCCCGCGAACAAGAGAGCATATCTACGTCTCCGATAGATTGCTTAGCGCCACCTAGGCTCCAATTTTTTTTGTACTTGTCCTTGCCGCACCAAAGTAGCAAATTGTAAAATTTTGCCCAAATGATTTGAAACTCTATTTATACATAATTATAGTCGAAATAAATCGTAGCAAACCGTACTAAATTCTTGACACGAATAAAGTGATTTTGCCAACCTGACGAAACAATAATTTTTTGAGAAGTTAATCGCGAATCTTTATTTAATATATCATCCGCTACATTGCTTACCACGTGACCAAAAGCGAGCGACAAATTTCGCGCGGATTTGGTCGCGTGGTAAGCAATGTAGAGGGTAGGTATACAAACATTTTGTTGAGTTCTCTAAAGATGCCAAAAGACTATGAACCTTGCCCCGTGTGCAGTAGATACAAAAGCGTATAGCATGGTAGTGTGTATACGTACTAGAGCGGTGAGAGTGGAGCGGGCTGGTCTCGGGTCCGCCGCCCCTCCGCGCCTCCGTCCACCCGTCTGTCCCAAGCACCAAGTTAGCATGCCGTCTTAATTAATAACCAACCTTATTGATGATGTATTAGGATGTAATTTCCATCTGTCGACAGCATCATCATTATATAGATTTCTTTTTCGTACAACGCGAAAGAGATACTATGCTTTTTTAGTGTTTCAACTTAGCAACATAAGCTGTCTCTCTCTGATTGAAGCAGTATGTATAAGACATCATGAGAATAATTTCTTATAAAGCACGGCCGCTATACAGAGACAAATTCGTACAATGACCAACTACTTATCTTTGTCGCTAAAAAAAAAAAAAAAAATAAAAAAATAATAATATTGCCGTCGCGCTTACACACGCTCGCATAATTTGTGCGTGCGCGACGGCAATACACATATATGCGCGAGCGATAGAGATAAGTAGTGAGGGGTCATTGTACGGATTTATCTCTGTCTCGCGGCCGTGCTTTATAAGTATCTTGGACTATATAAATCAGTCAATAAGGTCGGCAATTGAAGATGATGTTTCAATTCAATACACCTAAATCATTACTATAAATAATTCAATTATACTTTCCACTTTATGAGTTTCCATACATAATACAAAACGTATAGATCTACGGTATGAAATAACTGTACTGCACAGTGAGTAATAAATGTTTTATATTAGGACTTACTTTTTTGTATTACCTCTTTAACTACTACATGAAACAGACGAACATTCAAAATCCCATTACAGGGTAGCTAGTTGGCAGCGTACCTACCATGCTGTAGGCATTGCCCCGTAGAATTGCAATGCTTGTTTTTATCTTGAATCTTTGCAAATAATTAAATACATTAGGATATCTCGTTAAAGTTATAATAACAGCCAGTTATAGTTATACAGCTAAATTACCAGTACCAGAATATTTATGAATAACTAAAATAAATCACAATCTGTACTGAGCCATTTTGGTTCGCTCAAGGAAATAATATTGATTAGAAATGTCTCTTTTACTACATTCCTCATTTTCTTTTAAAAGCTTTTATTTAACTTCACTTGTATGTATCTATGTTTCCTGGAATTTTTAAATCAATATTTCACACACTTCCACTGAAGCTATCGGGCTGAAATTTGGCACACGTTTGGTTCTCGTGACATTACATGGCTACAGTTTTTTTTAAATACATTTTAGCTTTTTCGTCATTAAGGAGTTGGGATGGCTTGGGTAGAAGCTGGCAGAGGAAATATAACAAAACAGCCCAAGCGAGGCTTTACCGCTCCAATCTCGAAATCGATAAGGAAATATTTTTATTAAATTGACTCTTCTACCTGTAAACATAATTTCTTTACCCATGAAATGGACTCAAGGCCAACTACCCCTATATATGTATGGAAACTCATAATCCTTCACCTTACTTCGCCACGCACAAGTCGAAACGCAAACCTTACACCAACTCAATTTAGACTTTACATCTTGCAGGGTAAAGTCGAACATCGCACAACAAAATATGAATTTTATCTGTATACGTTCAAAGTTGTGTTCCTTATCTCTGAAAGAAGTAAATACTATTGTTATATTTTCATGTATTGTTACTATCAAATCAGATATTTAATTGAACTCTTGTTCTTGATAAGAAACCACCCGGATATTGTTCCGCCATGAACATAAGTAATGGTAATAAATAAATATCTTTATGTTGTATGTCGGTCCGTAATATACATGTTTACACACTAAGAAATAAAGATAGTTTATAGTATCTAATTAAAGCGGAACCTTATGGCGCCAATAGAAGATTGAACAAAAATTTCATAAAACAAGCCATTTTATCCGAGGCATTTACCCGCCCTCGCCGTAGGCGAGGGCAGATATTGATGTCGACGATAACATGCCGTGTTTTATAAACGAGTTACACTCCGCTTTTCTCTTCGATTGCGAGCAAATTAAACAATGAACCTAACCTAACCTAACATTGATATACTGCTAAGAAAAGACGCGGGCTTCTGTCCCGCCAATCTTGTTTAAAACTTTATGCTTGAAATAGGCTCGGGTTGGAGACCATAGAGAATTAGAGAAGTAAAACACTTTTATGCACTAGAACATAAAATACAGTTTTATGTCGCCTACACCCAGCATAAACAAGATCTTTACGAGCATGACAAGTGACAATTAATTTTATTTAGACTATATGTCACCTCCGGGACATTGTGAAATGGACGTTTTATATCAAAACTAACAATGACTCAAACTTAGCTCAACTCGAGGTGAAACATTGTAATATGAGCAGTAATAGTGTTACACATAGCACAATTTACAAAATAACAAAAGTAGTGTACGACTCGCGAACAACACATCGCTTTATTTTGTAAAATGTGCTTTACGTCACAGAGTTAAAGCTGAGTTTTCAATGCGTTCCTTTGAGTCGAGTCCAACGTAGTGGAAGTAATGTCTTACTTTTAGAGAAAAATCCATGTTTTAAACAATCCATGATTATAAGTCGATATGAGGCCTTGTGCGTGGCTATAATAGATAATACACTATCATTCCAGTGTGATCAGTCGATTTGCTATTCTACACAGCATTTGAGTACGCGCGTAAAGCTAAATTGAAAGGACATTTCTGTAACGCATGTAGGCCTCTCCGTAGTGACAGCCACTGAGTTTGATCTTCGGCTCTCTCATCCATTCCCTGCGCACCGTTACTCGCAAGTCGCAAGTAACGAGTAACGGCGGGCAGGGCGACCTAGCCGGGGCGGGCGTCTCGTCCTAAACTAAGTTTCCACTCTACACACTTGTGACACACTCTACACACTTTTTACACTCGTGATAGTTTTCAAAATTAGAATGATAGTGTATTATCGGGCGTACAATATAAAGATCATCACTGAAAACTAACTGGGAGTTAATCCCGCGTTTACAAAATGGTCCACCATAGACTATTCTATATAGATTAAGAGAGATACAAGTTCTACACGTTTTATAAACGCGGGTGAGGTAATGCAATACACTGCTACAACAATTCATAAATACCAAATAATACATTATGAAGAGGAAAATCTCCATAATTTCTTTCTCGTCTTATATTGCATAACCTTGTACCGGTTACATTCTAAAGCCCGCTCACGATACAGGAGTAATTTCCTACAATGACCCCGCTCGCTCAAAATGTATTGCCATTACTGATGTGCGAGCGCGACGACAATACACATTTATGCGCGAGCGACAGAGATAAGTAGTGAGGGGTCATTGTACGAATTTATCTGTCTATCGTAACCGGGCTTTAGTCGTAACTTCTTAAACTAAAAATTCACTGTCTCATTAAAATAACTCCGCCACCGGGCCAAACTGACCCATAAAGCTGCAACTTCTAGTATAAAATATATAAATTGGAGGTTTTAGGATGGCAATGCATGTAGGAAAAAGTAGTTATTAGCAATACAATAATAATAGGAAATAGTAGAACGTAATTAATAATAATAATAATAAAATAAATATTGAAGGATATTTTATATAAGGCTAGGAAGTTTTATATCAATATTACTGGTAAATAGTTCCTTTACTCTACAAATTGTCTATGTGGGTCAATTTGACCCAGCGTCTGATCCACAGTTTACCAATAAGTGGTTTAATCACTTGTTGAAATAGCGAAATCATTTAAAATAATCGTTTAAAAACAATATGCAATGCAAAACATTTTTATAAGCCTCTAGTCTAGGGTAAGCTATATGGCAATGGTAGACATTTGTGTCCTGATGAAAACGATGCTTAACGACAGTAAAATTGATTGCCATAATGATAGACGTCTAGCTTTAGACTCTCCAAGTCTTTTCTCCATGTGTAATTGTGTGCATAGCTCTATCCCTTTCTATTTCTCAAATAAACGACCAATAAAATCTTAGAAGGCAATGCCATGCCAACTCACAATCAAAAATGCGTGTTATTTTGTGCTCGTTTAAAATCGTGTCTGAACGGTGTTTGCAAACAAAACAACTCAAATGGCGCATGTTGCATTGCATATTGCCTACGTTATACGCTGTATCTCATTTCCGCGTACTGAAAAGTCGTTAGAAAGAACGAGAAGCGTATATGGTCGTCAGCAATGTTCTATCTTCTGCGGACTACACGAGTTTTGTTATTACGACTATTCGTCAAACTTCTGCCGTACGTATAACGCGGTACGGATCTTGCACATCTGAATTTAGTGTTTTACAACATATGTTTTAGGGCGCGAAGCCTGCTGTCTCTTTCTCTTTCCGATTCACACGCGTAACAGTTTGTAGATTTTGTTTTCTGGGTACTCAAGATCCGTGTCATGAATTGTATAGTCGTCTCTTTCGGTCTCTCAAAGAACGAAAGAGGCGACAACACATGATATGTCATTACAACGGAACTATCCACAGAGGACCTACTCTGATTCAAATGTACGAAGTTTCTGGTTTAGTATCGGACTGTCGAGCGGTAGTACGTAATACAATTTATACGAATTCGTAATTTGGCAGCGCCAACGATGACGAAAACCCTTAAACCCTCCCCAACTTCTCCTTTTCCTGAACGCTCTAGATTTTAAGATTTGTCTATAATTTGTATTATTTCCTGTTTTTTTTATTAGTTATAAAGCTGGCCATACACTTGTCTTATGAATGGTCTATACATGAATGAAGTTAAATGTGAACAATCTTCTAGAGGCGAACACAACATAATATATTTAATTAAACACAGATAGTACTGATAGTACCTATGTTCAGCAGTGGGCTTCTAGAGGCTGACATGATGATGATGATGATGAAGATAGTACTACAACAAATCTACCTCTTTTTGTGATGATGATCATCGATCGTGGTATCAAATTACGGATTCGTAAAAAAAAACGAATGATATGATTTAAAACTAACATGGAAAAATAAAAAATACGAATAGATCGTCCGAAAATTAGTACATTTGAAACAGAGTAGACCCTCAAGACCTGTCTTATCGCTAGAGCTGTCACACTCACCAACAGCGTTCTCCTGCTGGTGGCAGCAGTAGACCCCGCTGAGGAACAGCGTGGTGAAGATGACGAAGACGATGGCCATCACCACGGCGTAGCCGTCGGCACCGTGGATGGAGAAGGGGCGCGGCGGCGCCGGCGCGGGCGGCGGCGCCGGGCACGACGCGGAGCAGTCCAGGCAAGAGCACCCCGGCTGGCCCTGGATTGGACAAGGTTCATATTTCAGGCCAGGTTATTCCAATTTCGTATCACACTAAGGCGATACTTGCACGAAAACAAAACAAAGTATCTAGTTAGTCCAAAAATGTTGTTGTCTCTTTCGCGCTACTGTCTGCGTATGTCTATCCTACTTGTCTTAAAAAAAATACCCAGACTTTTCTTCATCATCATCATCACTCACGCGGGTGTAACCGGGCGGCGCAGCTAGTACTCTACAATTCTTTAAAAATAGGAATGTATTGTGGCGAAAACACGTCCAACCTTTTGTCAACCTCCGTAGCGTTGTCTATGTTGACACACGAACAGTTTGTTTTCTTGGTAACGGATTGGTTTTATTGTCAAGACGGCGAAAAATATAGTTTTAAACCTCTGAAAATGTTTGAATATTATCTCACAGTATATAACTAATCTTTGTTCAGCATTAAATACATCAATCCAACAAGTGATTTAATTCTATTGAAATTCGGAAAAAAGAGTCCCTCATAATTCTCTTCCGGTAAATAAAAGTGTTTTCATACCACCTGCTCGACAATGCCCAATTACATATCACGCAACCTCAACGTAAAGCAAGTCATTATATCCCGAGGGAGATAATGTTATATGCAACTCCCAAGGGATATAATGTGATTTGAATTGGCTGAGAGTGCATACTATGGTTATGTCTACCCTCAGTTGAGTTATGGGATAATCTTTTGGGGAAATTCAGTGGACGTTCAGTCAACATTTATATTGCAAAAGAGATGTCTGCGAAATATATATAATCTAGACAGTACTGATACCCTCCGTAACATTTTTAAAAATAATAATTTCCTCACCTTGACATGTATTTATGTATTATAATTGTGTCATTTTGTAAAGACTAATGAAGAACACTACTTTAGTCAAAAGTCTAGTCGTGCTGGTAACTTAAGAAGCAAATATAGATATAATAATGTGTATTCCGCAGATTAATAATACGTTATTTTATAAGAGCTCTTTTATAAGCGCAATTAAAATATTCAATCACTTGCCTATAGAACTGAAATTATTAAAAGGCAACATATTCAAACAGAATTTAAAAAAATGGTTAATATCTAAAGCTTACTATGATTTAAATGAATACTTTGGTTATTGAATCTGTGTAAATAAGAATGGAATGTAATTTTGATATCAGATTTAATAACTACCTATTAATAATTTTAAGCATATTAATATAAATTTATCCATAAATTTATTATATAAAGAATATTATCGAATAATGTTCAAAATATTGTATGTCCGAAATGGATAGGCTGTTGGAACGTTTTTTACATTTAAGACCACACAGTGTACACAGTTTTTTACAATAAAATATTTCTAATTATATTTCAATGATAAAATTCGTATAACTCTTAGCATAGATACTGGCATTGTAAAGAGAGTTTATTCGAAGATTGATCTAACCACCGTACAACTAAAGGCAGAACACAAAAAAAGGAGCGGTTGTAAAGAATGTGAAACAAAATACGGTGTTTATTGTTTTTTTTTATGTTGTTGCTATTTTAACAATCCCTCACTTCATCCGGGAGTTAACTTTAAACCCCCTCACTACGCTCAGGGTACAATATGCCGCCCTTGACGTAAGACACTGCTTTATCCCCTCGGTGCATAATCTACTGTTTATTAAGTAAAAATGTTTTGGAGCGATTCTAATGAATTTAAGATGTAACTAGAAATAAAATAGGATCACCCAAATCATTGTTATTATGACACCAAAGGTGCAAATAAATTAAAAAAACTGAATTTAAGTCATCTCTCTAACCCAGGAAAACTAATTGATAGTTTTATATTATTATGTTTGATTTTGTAAAATCAACAATACGCAATAACTTTATTTTTGATTGCAATTAATATATAAGATCCATGACTGACAGCTTAAATTGCCCGCCGAAGCAAGCAGCGATGGACAACCGTACATAACTTAGAAAAAGTCATCGGTGCAGAGCCTAGGACCGAACTCGGTATCATTGGATTCTTTTCACTATTCAACCGTTAAGCTACCATCACTCTAAATCGCTGGACAGGTGAGTTTAAGGAGGGGATTTCTCCTCTATCTTCCTTTACGAGGGTACCGGATTCTTATCAGTTAATAAATCTTGGTCACGATACGCATATATATTCGTACAATGACCCCTCACTACTTCTCTCTGTCGCTCGCTCATAAATGTGTATTGGCGTCGACGCCGCATTTATTTCACATTTATGCGCGAGCGACAGAGAAAGTAAGTAAGTAAATAAATAAGTAGTGAGGGGTCATTGTACGAATTTCTGTCTGTATCTCGATCGGGCTGTACCAGATATCCAGCTACTCACCGACAAGCCAACATTGCACGGCCTAGTACCAGGGTTGAAAGGCGTGAACCCGTCGACAGGGGCGTCGCCGTCGATATAATTGATTTGGAAGGGCACGAAAGGATTTGCAGCGTCGCCCATGTAGTCGAACCAACGCTTCGGAGTGCAGTACTCGGACGTCCAGTCTCCGCACATGAGGTCCAGAGCAAGCTGGTTCGTGGTGGGGTTTTGGACCTGAGGAGCGATAGGTTAGTTTTACTAGAAATACACCTACACGTACACCGCTACACCTGCTACACCTTCGACCACATCATCGCTTCCCATCAGGTAAGGTTGTGGTGGAACGATGGCCTAGTCCAAATTAATACTGTAAATTCTATTTAGATACACTGTGCGAAATCGAATACATTAAAGCATCCTTTTAAATTATTATGGTTCTATAAACTGGATCAATTTTATCAGCTGCCTAGTTAACAATGACCATATAGCTAATGGCTAGGCAAACGTTGCAATGTATTTTTTTATTGTATTTGTTATTTCATTTACTGTATTTTCAATGCGTTCACGCAAAATTTTCTATGCGTGTCCGTGACGCACTTCCGTCCGTGTCCGGTTTTTTATTTCAGAAACCTTCACGCAAGTGCCAAAAATAACCGTACGAAGTTTCAACTCAATTTGATGATCAATGCACGAACGCATATTTTTTTATCTGTGTAAGTTGTCGAGAAATATAAGGGGCAGGTGTTCTACGGTTCCATTCTTTAGTAACCGTAACAACGGGGCAGGTGTTCTACGGTTCCATTCTTTAGTAACCGTAACAACGGGGCAGGTGTTCTACGGTTCCATTCTTTAGTAACCGTAACAACGGGGCAGGTGTTCTACGGTTCCATTCTTTAGTAACCGTAACAACGGGGCAGGTGTTCTACGGTTCCATTCTTTAGTAACCGTAACAACGGGGCAGGTGTTCTACGGTTCCATTCTTTAGTAACCGTAACAACGGGGCAGGTGTTCTACGGTTCCATTCTTTAGTAACCGTAACAACGGGGCAGGTGTTCTACGGTTCCATTCTTTAGTAACCGTAACAACGGGGCAGGTGTTCTACGGTTCCATTCTTTAGTAACCGTAACAACGGGACAGGTGTTCTACGGTTCCATTCTTTAGTAACCGTAACAACGGGGCAGGTGTTCTACGGTTCCATTCTTTAGTAACCGTAACAACGGGGCAGGTGTTCTACGGTTCCATTCTTTAGTAACCGTAACAACGGGGCAGGTGTTCTACGGTTCCATTCTTTAGTAACCGTAACAACGGGGCAGGTGTTCTACGGTTCCATTCTTTAGTAACCGTAACAACGGGGCAGGTGTTCTACGGTTCCATTCTTTAGTAACCGTAACAACGGGGCAGGTGTTCTACGGTTCCATTCTTTAGTAACCGTAACAACGGGGCAGGTGTTCTACGGTTCCATTCTTTAGTAACCGTAACAACGGGACAGGTGTTCTACGGTTCCATTCTTTAGTAACCGTAACAACTATTATTAAATTTATCTGTGTCGAAACAAAATACGAATCAGTGGAAATACATAAACATTTAAAAAAATTGTATGTCTCACCTGCGCACACGATTCGAAAGTGGTGTTCATGAATGTAGTACTGAGATGGTAATCGATCTCCACAACGCTTTGGTGAGTGGCTGAAATGAAGATACACGGGCGTTATTTCACAATAGTAACGGCCAGAAAGTTGTCTATTAAAGCCCGGTCGTGATAAAGAAGGAATTTCGTACAATGACCCCGCTCGCTCATAAATGTATTGCCATTACTTATGTGCGAGCGCGACAGCTATACATTTATGCGCGAGCGATAGTGATAAGTAATTAGGGGTCAATGTACGAGATTCTTCCTGGTCGGCATCCGTACTCTACCATAGAACATTAGGTCTATCTATACTATAGTGTGGGGAAAAAATGGGGCATCAAGGATAGGCACCTTTTCTATTGTAGTTAGAAGCTTTTTTTCTTAGAAAACACAAGGTATATTTGGAAGGAACAAACCCAATATTATTTTTATTTAAAAAACAATAATGAAATGAAAATAAAAGTTGTTGTTCTAAACTCAATAAACTCTATTTCCACCAGTTTTTTTTACAAAGTAACTTACTGGATCAAATATTAAAAAATGTATAAAGCTCAAATTAACGTTTCCATCCTTTTTCTATGAAGTCCTATGCGCACATTATGGTATCAACGAAGTCCACATGTCAAACAATTGCAATGACACATTGTGTATTTTTATGTCATTTCTTCATGTCTTACTGGCAGAATGATTAGTTGTAGGTATTGAAATACGTTGTAGCTACGTGTATTAAAAGCACTTTAAAGAGAATGCATAGACATTGGACGCCAGCTCGCAAATCGACGACGATTGTCGTAGCATTGAAAGTCGTAGAGTAGAGCGCAAAGGAGCGCGCTACGCGCGTCCTACGACTTCGACGATCGACGAGTGCTACAACAATCGTCGTCGATTTCGCGAGTTGGCCTCTTGGGTGAGTAGTCATCTCGCAAATTTGCTTGATGATATTTTCCAAGCACGACCGACAAAGGGAAAGGAAAAATATATGGACTATTATAAAACTAGATTATACTCGTACATGAACTTACCATTGTTTTTTTATATTATTAATTATAAGTGATATTGGTCTCTACCGACCTCTACAGCTTCACCGGACTAGGGGGCGGGCGCGATAGCGCTCCGCCGGAATGCGTGACGCTGAAGGCGCACGCCAGTTTAAATTTTGGCGACCAGTTGGTTGGTACGAACCTCGGCTTGGGCGGTATCCTACGGGGATCGGACTAAACACCCCTGGGTCACTAGAGTTAGTAGTGATCCAGGGGGGCCTGACAAAATGGCTAGGAGCCCTTTGATTATTTAAACTTGACCACCAATTCAGAATACAACCTTCGAGGAGAATTCGGCAAAAAAACTCGAAGGCAAATAATTATTATTTAATAATAACGGGATCTTCGACCTCGCCGGCGAGGGTTGTTATAGGATTGGACTTACCGTTGAAAGGCGAATCTTTAATGGGGTTTATAAAGATGCTCTGATTGGGCGAGCAAGTCATCCCACAGATTTGCTTGATGAAGTTTTCTAAACATGACGGGCAGCGGGCCAGGATGTTCACCGCTAACCCGATGTTCTGGTCGAGGTAGTTTAGTTGTACGCTGTCACAGCATGCCACGCCGCCGGCAGCGATGTCTGGGCAGTACTTCTCTAATATAGGCTGAAACAAAACATGTACAATCAAGTCAAGCACCTTCACAAAAAAACGATTGCGAGCGAAACTAAAATGAGGCAAAAATTTTAATGCTAACCAAGTTTTAATCGTTATAGATCCTAAATATTCATTCGAAATGAACATCCTAAAGATGATTTTTAAAGATCTATTCAAGTTTGCCAACTTTTTTATTTTTACTTTTTGCAATATGGCTTCTGGTTGTCGCCATATTGAATGTTGATTACTGTCATGTCTTTAGTATAGCACACGCAAGATTTAAGACACATCGATTGATGTAATAATCATCAATATCGGTCCACGCGTTTGTTCTATATAGTGCCACAAAAGAATAGACCTACATAGCCTTTTAAACACATTACGTTGAGCCTTTGCGTTGAACAGTGTGGTAAATAACCAAAATTGAAATTTAAGTAGTGTGTGAACTCAATCCAACGTTCATTCAATCCGCCACCTGGACATCTGCAACACCAGAAGAAATGCCTTCCTACGCTACCCTTAATAGATACCTTTTAACCCCCGAACACGAAAAGAGAGGGGTATTATAAGTTAAGGCCGTGTATGTCTGTCTGTGGGCGATGGCAAAGACGGAAATGCTGATGTGATCGAGATGGTTCCTAGCTATAATGGGGGGAGAGAGTGCCGACAAACGAATGGACCGATTTTGATGCGTATTTTTCGGTTTGAAAGCTGATGTGATCGAGATGCTGTAATGGTGGGGGGGGGGGGGGGGGGTTAATTTTTATTTGTGCTTGTTCTCGTTTGCCTTTAGTGTAGTGTAATCCAGTGGAGAGACCTCGGGTGGGAGAGATTGCACATCATGCAGGTACGTAAAGGAAAAGATCGCGTATTCGTGTTCCGTTGATGCCTTGACTTGATAATGAGCAGCCCGAAGAAATGCCTGGCCTTCATCATCAGCCCATATTTGTCCACTGCTGGACATAGGCCTCGCCTAATTCACGCCATTGAGCTCAGTCTTCAGCTCTTCTCATCCATTTTCTGCTAGTCACATTTCGCAGATCGTCACTCCACCGAGCCACAGGGCGTCCTACGCTACACCTGGGCCCCAATTCTACTAAAACAATTATAATGACTATTGTCAACAATTTTCGCAAAATTATCGCTTTTATATCTTAAAAGTGGAAGAAGCGAAAATTTGGTAGAAATTTTCCAAAAAAGGACTTAAAACTAAAAAAACTGGAAATGCGATTATTTACTATTCTACCAAAACAATTGTCATTACAATTTTATTGTTTTGGTATAATTGGGGCCCTGGCCTTGTTTGTGGAGAGTAGGTACAGACAAGTGCCCCTAGGAAGTTTGATAACGTTATCATACATTCACGACTCAAAGGCTAATCTAAAATAGAATGCAGTTTAAATAAAGATGACTAACACGTAAAGCCCGACAAAACATAACTGCTTTTGATTATATTATATTTACCTAAACTCCGATACGAGAACAAAGAATTATCTGAATTGTACATTGTACCTTGTAGACAGATAACAGACAACAGAGGCTTACAATGCCTGTGTTTAAGCGCCGTCGAATCTAAGTATGATGTTAATTAGCTAATTAGCCTGCAGGTTATCCTTATCGCAGACACTGGATGCCACAGATTATAAAGCTACGTCACTTTCAGGATGAATGTGAATCATTGTTGCATGACAAAAAACATTGTAAAGCCATCAGTACTAGATAATTTTATTTAAATTATAATGGCAAAAACGGCATTAGGTGACAAGGTTATTAGAAATATAAAAACTGTAGTTTACACAAAACGCGAAGAACGTTATCGCCTTATCGCTTTGTAATGCGCCATTAAATAATCATTTGATAGTATTATTTACAAGGCAAGGGGACAGGAAGATTATTATTAAATTAAATAATCATTTGATAGTATTATTTACAAGGCAAGGGGACAGGAAGATTATTATTAAATTAAATAATCATTTGATAGTATTATTTACAAGGCAAGGGGACAGGAAGATTATTATTAAATTAAATAATCATTTGATAGTTATTTTGTTGCAAGGCAATTGGAGCCTAAGCAATAATTTTGTGGTGGCAGCCATAAATGAGAGGTCCAGCCGAAGAAGACAGAGGAAGGCCAAATTAAAAGCGAGGTCCAGCAGATGTAGAAATAATTTAACAAGCAGTAATAGACAGATGTTGATGAATAGATGCTTGTAGTAAAATGTACCCTGGATTGTAAAAGCTGCAATTATTTTTATACTTTCAGTGAAAATGTTTATTAATCTCAATAAAAACTTAATGTCAGGTATAAATAGATGCTTGTAGTGAAAATGTACCCTGGATTGTAAAAGCTGCAATTATTTTTATACTTTCAGTGAAAATGTTTATTAATCTCAATAAAAACTTAATGTCAGGTATAAATAGATGCTTGTAGTGAAAATGTACCCTGGATTGTAAAAGCTGCAATTATTTTTATACTTTCAGTGAAAATGTTTATTAATCTCAATAAAAACTTAATGTCAGGTATAAATAGATGCTTGTAGTGAAAATGTACCCTGGATTGTAAAAGCTGCAATTATTTTTATACTTTCAGTGAAAATGTTTATTAATCTCAATAAAAACTTAATGTCAGGTATAAATAGATGCTTGTAGTGAAAATGTACCCTGGATTGTAAAAGCTGCAATTATTTTTATACTTTCAGTGAAAATGTTTATTAATCTCAATAAAAACTTAATGTCAGGTATAATCTTATATTTCGGCGATACTGTCGCGTGATCGCAAACGCTCAATGTTTGGCTGCTGGCCTTGTGACGTCATTTTTGCGTCAATGTCTGAAAACAGAATCAGTTTTACTAGAGTAACCCATAGGAACCCCTTGATGCTTGACATTGTGACGTCATGACCGCGCCCTGGCAGAAAGAGCTTTCTTGCTAAAGTATTTGTGCTGAAAATATGGCAATTACGAGAAAATAAAAATAAAGGGTGCTTATATTCGAATAAGAAGCAATTTCTGCAAGTTAACTTTCCAAAACTAGTCAACTAGCAGAATGGAGGAGAGTCGCAAAATATAGACACGATTTATTAAAATAAATTGTAACATAAACATTTTTGCTGTTATTGACAAATTTGACAATCTAGTGTATGTAAAGCTACGCATGTCATCGGCATAAAATAACACAGCGGTGCAAGTTGTTTGCACGTGCCTAGCGATGTCTTATACTATTATTTATTCTGTGGCCATGTGGGTGCTTCAATTAATTATTATGTGAGCCAACTATTTATTGCGAATAAAGACGGCCTATTTTAATATGTGAGAGGTGTAGAGTTTACTGAATAAAAAGAAGAATATTATGCCTTCTCTCTGCACTCGTTGCCTTTTATATCGTACTAGCTTACCCGCCCGTGACTTCGTCCACGCGGACTACAGTTTATCGCGAAAAAAGCATCCTACGTTCTTCTAGGATATTAAAAACTAATGCAAAAGTAGACTTAGACTTCTTGGTTATGGCCTCTGTGGCTTGTTGTTGGTATAGCATCAACTACTTACTCTGTGGCACCAACGCTCTTGATGATTTTAGAAAGACTTGTTATTTCGTTTCCATGGCAACCGTTCCTTACAGCAAGTTTTAAACATGTTCCAGTTTTCCCGTGGAAACTTCCACGGAATTCGTGGAACTTTCCAGGATAAAAAATATCCTATGTTTTATTCTAGGGTATAAGCTATCTCCATTCCAAATTTCATCAAAATCCGTCCAGCGGTTATCGCGTGAAAGCTCCCCAAAAAACAAACAAACTAACAGACAACGTTTCACTTTTATATATTGGTATGGATTATGTTTTCGTAAAACAGAATCCCGACCGAACCAAGTCTCATATGAAGCGGGATCTCCTTCATCTCCATATTTTCATCATATTTTGTAATTTTCATCATATTTTGTAGCTATCATCATCAACAGAGCCAACATCAGTCCACTGTTGGACATAGGCATCTCGGGAGCCAAGTGGACGGAGGCCACCGTCCCTCCACCCATTTTTTATTCACTCACTTCCAGCTATCGCTTACAGAGTATGTACACCGTCCCTGCACCTGGTAGCAGGACATACTACGTCTAGCCATCTGTGGTCTTCATTCCAGAAAGTCTACTTATCCCTAAGGGATTGGCTCTGCACTGGACATACTGTCACTTGTCACTACAGCTTGCCAAATGCCGCATACATTTGCAATTCCCAATTTATTGACACTCATATAAATCTGTAATTCCCAGTTTTGAGATGTAGGACTGCCGAACAGCTGTCAATACTAGTTTTAACTGAAGTAGCGCTTATCCCAATAATAAATAAAAAAAAATAAAAAAATGTGTTCTCATTTCTTTATTTCTTTTTCTATTTATTTTTTAATGCTTTATCCTCTATTTGTGAATTACCCTGAAAGTTTCAGCCGGATCAGTCGGATAGCTAAACGGGAAGTGCTCGAAATTTGAGTTGCAATATTCCAAGACAGACTGAAATACATAGATAGATACATTTATTCATACAAGCGAAGTTAAATAAAAGCTTTTAATTTTAAACCATTGTGCTCAAAATGCAATCTAGCATTCTTATCGCATAAAACTGCTTGAGATCTCATGTCCACCTAGCTAGCTGCGCAATAAAAATTACAATTAATACCTATTAAAAAAACCGGATAAGTGCGAGTTGAATTCGCGTGGAGAGGGTTCCGTGCGATGAATATACTCGTATGTATAATCACACAAAAGGGATCGAATCCGACATAGCTCTGAGAATTAGCAAGCTGAAGTGGCACTGGGCTGGCCATATTAGCCGTAGAACCGATAGCCGTTGGGGTAAACGTGTTCTCGAGTGGAGACCAAGAATTGGCAAAAGTAGTGTAGACCCCGGCTAGATGGAGCGACGATCTGCGCAAGGTTGCTGTCAGAAAGTGGATGCGAAGAGCTGAAGATCGGGCCAAATTGCGTGCCTTAGGTTGGAGAGGCCTATGTCCAGCAGTGGACGAACACAGGATGATGATAATGACTCAAAACTTTAGGCTCAGTAGTTTCGGAGATAATGAAAATGAAAATTTTATTGGTAGCCGATTCTACATGACACATGTCAAAATATATATTACATACAATTAATTAATTAATATGTGGGGATGGTCAAATTAATACGTGGGGATGGTCAAATTTGCATCTATTTTCCAAATTTATGTGTGTACCTAATTTTTATTTAATTGGTCCCGTAGAGTCGGAGCAAATTGGCTGTGACAGACGGATAGACAGATAGACTGTTTTTTTATTCGGACATATGGAACCCGAAGAAGCATATCTTATCGCGTTCTATACAATATTTTACGGACTATGAATCGTCCGAGTGCTTTGATATCGATTATTTACTTTAGAAACTGTATCTTATCGGCTAGCACGGCCCAGACAATGTGAGGTCCTGCTTATTCATTTCGCAATCGCTATTGTTTGCCTTTTTTCCTTGTATTTTTGTTATACTTAGAAAACCAGACATAGTGCGGATGAAAATAGAATTATTATTCTAGATAGTCTTATCGCATAATCCTGTGCCCGCGTATATAGTCATTTATCTGGTCTAAAGTATCCCTTTTAAAAATAAAAATTAGAATCGTCCGGCCATCAAATAAGTTTTTTTGATCCAAAACCACATTTTAATCGATGCCGTAGTTTTTACGTGAAGCGCGAACAAACATCCGATTGAAACAATAAAAAAAAACTTGTTCAGTAGCTTATTAACCGAGCGAGCGCGAAGCGTCTCTGTTTCACTTGGGCAATGAACATTTTTAGGAACCGAATGACGGAATGAGGTGCATCTGTGGTCTAGACCACAGCCCTGTGCATGTCGCCTCATTCCGCCATTCGGTTCCTAAAAATGTTCATTGCGCAGCCACTTGCACGAAGTACAGAGTGGCCACGACTTATCGGCCGTACTGTATACAGGTTAAGCGAATTTTTAGAACTTTATAGTCGTAGGAGGTTTTTGGTTGGGCAAAAACTGGGCAAAAAAGGGGCTACTGAATATCTCCGCCTTAACAGATCTGATTTCGATTGTTTTTTTTTTTTAATGGTAGTTTTAAATTGGTCTCATAAAAATTTGGTGAAGACCTGATGAGGATCTTCGGCGTAATGAGCAGAATAGCTCTTCAAAATGAAGTAATTTTTTCACTTTTAGGTTTCTACCAGTGGAATCAGCCATTTACCTACTAGGTAGGGACTGATGGAGCACCTTGGTTATTAATGTTAGTTGTACAATAAGGTAACTAGATGGCGCTACTGTGCACTGCTAGATTGCTTGCAAAAAAGTGCGCGAGGTCAGCTTACACAGCCACTAGTTTAATTTTTCCATTATTTAACTCAAAATTCTTATGAATTTAGTAACAATAAATTAACATATAAATTGTAATTAATCGAAGACGCAAACCAGTTCGGTAGTCACTTCCTATGAATCAACTCTTGCGCAGGTCCTATTAGATCAGTGTATGACGTCACTTGATATTTACGCAAGGAGTGAGTGGCCAGTCGGAAGTTATATATTACTCATATAACACAAACACAAGTTTATTTCACATACAGCTAATGTTACAGTTGGTGTGTTTGTTAAAACATCACTGACAATAGTTATTACCATTATACCGTTTGTTTGTTTGTTGGTCGCATGAGGTAGTGCTGGCATTTGGTGCCGGCCGAGGGCCTCTGACATGTCTTAATCAATAACAATGGCTTAATCGGTCCCGGCTATTATTAATCAACAATATACAAAAGTGAAACGTTGTCTGTTTGTTTGTTTGGGGAGCTTTCACGCTATAACGGTTAGATGGATTGTGATGAAATTTAGAATGGAGATAGCTTATCCAGGGTGAAATAAAATATAGGATGCAATTTATCCCGGAAAATGGTAAATTTTCACGGGAAAACTGGAAAAATGTTGATTACTGTACGCTGTAAGGAATGGTTGCCATGGAAACGAAATAACAAGTCTGTCAAAAAGCATCAAGTGTGTTGGTGCTACACTTTTGCATTGGTTTTTAAAATTCTAGATGAATGTGGATGCTTTTTTTCGCGATAAACTGTCGTCCACATGGAAAAAGCCGCGGGCAAAAGCTAGTACTTAATAATAAAGCAGTAACATAATCTAAAAGCTAACAGGTAAGAACAGCTAAAAATATAATCAGAAATAAAATATATTTCTGATTATATAAATAAAGTAGCCCATTTGTATGTACAAAGAAGATAATTATTTAAAAAAAGTCTTGAATACTTCAAATGAGATACAGAAAAAGAATATAATGTTTTAAAAATCGTGTCTGTCTATCTGGATGTTAGTTCCCGCGTCAAGTAAAAACTACTGGACCTATTGAAATGTGGTTTTCACTGTTGGACGGCTTAGGTTTTGACTTAAAATCTGGTGTACAATAATAAGAAGCTGAGCAATCGCAGTCTTGATGACGGCTGGAGGAATTTTGATCTAATTTGATAGGGTACAATTAACCCAAAGAAATGACCACGCAAGTGAAGCCGCGGGCACAGCTAGTAAAAAATAAATGGTTTTGAACATTACAAAACGTTATCTATGTTAGGCAATTTTTTATTTTTGATCAATTTTTGTTGTCTTTATTTGGGCTAAAATGTAAATAGCTCAATTGAAGTAAAATTATAATTAATCTGTACGAAAGCATGTCACAATCTCAAACAGTTCAAAAACTGCTTCATTTCATAACACATCATCATCATCACCCTATAGTCGTTCATAGCTGGACGTAGGCCTCTCCTAGTGGACGCCACTGGGGCCGATCTTCGGCTCTTCTCATCCAGTACCTGCCGGCCACAGCAATTAATTATTGTTATTGTTTACTTGAGAAAAATATTCAAGTGAAGTTCCTAGAATAGAATGTCAAAAACCGTTTCCTTATACTGTTTCTCGGTCTTTTATTACGTAAGAATTTTATATCCTGTGAAATAAAATTCGTGGAACGAATCACCTATACAATGTTAACCTTATGGAAGCCATTAGCATTTACATATTTATTTAAAGTTACTTAACCAGTTTTGTTTTGATGTTGTACGGTTGTTTTTATGTTTGTAACAAAGTGGCAAAGGACAAGCTTTATTTTGTTACCAAATACAATGTACGTTACATTTTTGATGTTGTTTTTCATGCATATAACCGGGCCTGCGCTTTGCCCGCTAGCAAACTATGGAATATTTGTTTGTCAGTCATTCAGTCAATAAGTCACGGTACTTACTGTTTTATAGGTTAAGACTAGCTGTGCCCGCGGCTTTGCCACTGACCATTCTGTCAGATTTATAATAAATAACCTATACTTATAACAAAAGCAGTAACAAAAGGTATTAACAAAATGATTATTTTTAAGAAGTTCGTATATGTGCTATTGGTCTCTACAGGCCTCTACAGCTTCACCGGACTGAGGGCGGGCGCGAAAGCGCGGTGACGCAGAAGGCACACTAAATTTTGGCGACCGGCTCAAGGGCACCCAGGGAACACGAACCTCGGCTTGGGCAGTCGCCTAGATTACGGGAATCGGACTAAACACACCTGGATCGCTAGTGTTAGTAGTGATCCAGGGGGCCCTGACAAAATGGCTAGGACCTCTTTGATTAATTAAATTTGACCACCAATTCGGAAAACAACCTTCGAGAAGAATTCGGCAAGAAACTCGAAGGCGAATAACTGATTATTTACTAATAACGGGACCTTCGACCTCGCCGGCGATGTCGGTGTCTATGTCTAAGTACGTGATTCCCTGACGGGTTGTTAGAGGAGGTATATGGATAGCTTAGGATTTGACTTAAAAATTAGTGTACGTGGTATCTCAATATGTGTAGAAGCCGAGCAGTCAATAAAAACTATTTGAAGGCTGAACGAAATTTGGTATATTGTACCTTGTAGGATTTTAGGCCTTGGATAACATAATAAACAATACTTTAATCGCAGAAAAATGACAAAGCCGCGGGCACAGCTAGTACCTATTATATTTTTGCCAATAAAGCATTGCCTAATGGCCAATGTGCACCGCGATTAAGTCTAGTTCGCACCTGCGTGCAATCTTATCAGATCATCCTTGATATAAATTAATACCCATTTTGTAAAACGTGTGAATATGTTAATGTGATAAGTTCTTGTCACTGGTCACGAAGTCAGGACGGTCACAAATAACTTACACGAATAAGGAATGCAAACAAATTTACAGAAAAATACCAAATAATTTTCATGTGAGTCACGTAACATTTTTTGTTTCTATAGGTACTATTATCTATTATTAATAATTATATTTATTTATTTCGCACTTCATCTGTGTGTACGTTTTTCCGGGATAAAAAATAACTTATATACCAAGCTTCATCAAAATCAATTCAGCCGTTGTTGATGCGCGGGCTATTTTTCCGCAATTAGGCCGTATGTCGGCCCTTTTTGCGTGATGTCAATTCAGCCGTTACGAAGTAACTTACATACTTAACACACAGGCTTACAATGTTACAATGGGCGGCCTTATCGCAAAAAGCGATCTCTTCCAGGCAACCTTTGGATGAAGATAAATTGTTACAAGCGTGAAGGACGGGGTGCACTATGATATAAAAATACAAGGATATAGAAGGAAACAGTAATAATAATTACTAACTATTTTATGATTAATAATATATTATAAAATACATACAAATACAAATAATAAAAAAAAGCAACATGGCAAACGTGTAAACATAATATTAGCTAAGCTTCCAAGTAGACATACATACAAATAAACACATATTCGCATTTATAATAGGAAGTTCGGATGTTTTAGAGTGGTAATAGATATTGAACACGTCCATGAGGACAAAAACCTAAACCACAAACATTGACCTACTCTGGCCTTCATACAGGCGAGACAAGATAAAAAAGTACGAGAACGTCTGGAGGAGCTTTCAGGACATGAAGGACAAGAACTAAATTCATGTTTTAGGACATGAAGTACTACCGAAGTTTGCCAGCAACCTATCTGACGCAGTATCCAAGGATGTCTGAAATCGAACTGCAATCTAGACACAAATCCTATCAGTTAAATAGCCGCCATGCTAAAGCGGGGCTGGACGTCTACAGACACGTCTGCTAAATCTCAAAGGATTATGGGCTAAAGCCAACCTGATGAGGAGCTTTCAGGACATGAAGGACAAGAACTAAATTCATGTTTCAGGACATGAAGTCATGAAGTACGACCGAAGTTTGCCAGCAACCTATCTGACGCAGTATCCAAGGATTTCTGACATCGAACTGCAATCTAGACACAAATCAGTTAAATAGCCGCCATGCTAAAGCGGGGCTGGACGTCTACAGACACGTCTGCTAAATCTCAAAGGATTATGGGCTAAAGCCAACCTGATGAGGAGCTTTCAGGACATGAAGGACAAGAACTAAATTCATGTTTCAGGACATGAAGTCATGAAGTACGACCGAAGTTTGCCAGCAACCTATCTGACGCAGTATCCAAGGATTTCTGACATCGAACTGCAATCTAGACACAAATCAGTTAAATAGCCGCCATGCTAAAGCGGGGCTGGACGTCTACAGACACGTCTGCTAAATCTCAAAGGATTATGGGCTAAAGCCAACCTGATGAGGAGCTTTCAGGACATGAAGGACAAGAACTAAATTCATGTTTCAGGACATGAAGTCATGAAGTACGACCGAAGTTTGCCAGCAACCTATCTGACGCTGTATCCAAGGATTTCTGACATCGAACTGCAATCTAGACACAAATCAGTTAAATAGCCGCCATGCTAAAGCGGGGCTGGACGTCTACAGACACGTCTGCTAAATCTCAAAGGATTATGGGCTAAAGCCAACCTGATGAGGAGCTTTCAGGACATGAAGGACAAGAACTAAATTCATGTTTCAGGACATGAAGTCATGAAGTACGACCGAAGTTTGCCAGCAACCTATCTGACGCAGTATCCAAGGATTTCTGACATCGAACTGCAATCTAGACACAAATCAGTTAAATAGCCGCCATGCTAAAGCGGGGCTGGACGTCTACAGACACGTCTGCTAAATCTCAAAGGATTATGGGCTAAAGCCAACCTGATGAGGAGCTTTCAGGACATGAAGGACAAGAACTAAATTCATGTTTCAGGACATGAAGTAATGAAGTACGACCGAAGTTTGCCAGCAACCTATCTGACGCAGTATCCAAGGATTTCTGACATCGAACTGCAATCTAGACACAAATCAGTTAAATAGCCGCCATGCTAAAGCGGGGCTGGACGTCTACAGACACGTCTGCTAAATCTCAAAGGATTATGGGCTAAAGCTAACCTGATGATGAAGATAAATATTCACACGTAAAATAGCTTCTGACCTAATAAAAATAAATTATTTATAAAAAATCAGAAGGCCCAACTGCGAACAAAACTAAAGCGAGGCAATCAAGCATTAGATTCTCGATTTTGAAATATCAGATGCAGTGAGGCTCGACAGGTTCTAGCTGAGAATCCCGTCAAAGGAGAAATGAAATGCTCGATGCCTTCGACTGAATCTAATATTTCTAAATCGAGAATCTTGTTTGCCTCTTTTTAGATTAGTTCATTTTTTTTTTATTTTTTTTTATAATTTGTTTTATTTTATTTGTTTTACTTTGTAGCTTCCCTTATATATTTTTAGAATGGTATTTTAAAGACATTAATTTTAATACCTCACTTGATAGGTTTTGGTAAATTTTTGTTCCGTCGGAAATACAATATGGCAGCTCTAAGCAGCCATATTAGTTTTATTCACACTTCACATATCAATTTCGTGATTAAGACAATTCCAATGATACTAAATCCATCAAGCCGTTTTGCGCCAAAGGTACATACAGACCAAAAATATAACCCTCCACAGTCGGGTCAAAATATGCGGCCAGTCCAGTTCCTTATCCTCGAAACATGCAGCGATATTGCATGAGGTACAAGAACATTCCAAAAGTATGTTGATTACAGAACTGTCATGGCCGCATTGACCTTGGCCTGGCCTCCGAACATTCTTACCTACACATTTTGTCCATGGCCCAAGCCATGGGTTAACTCCAGCCACGTTAATTATCGACATTCGCAGTAGTTAGCACGGCAGTTCAAACGCGAGCACGGCCTTACGTGCTATGTTGTTTGTTATAGATTTGTGTCAAGCAGTACAAGCGACGACGTGGAACATATTTCTTTATACAATATGTCTGGACACAAGACTCGAAAACTTTAACACCGTGTTATGCACTTAATTTTAAGTGTAGTAATTAAATGTATACTAAAAAAACACGTTTTTTTAGAATGCACTGTCTACTATTTGCGTGCTACCCTGAAAGTTTCAAGTTTTAAAAGTTTAACTAAAAAAGTCCAGCTTTCCGTAGTTGAATATTGGGCTAGAGTTGTTTATCCCTTTGACATTATATAACTCCGTGTTTGCATTCGCTCGTCAGAAACGGGATGTCGAGCCGATGATCAGGCTAAGTGCCACTTATTAGGCGAGGCCCGTGTCCAGCAGTGGACTAATGAGGCTCGACACAAGCTGGCAGGGCATGCACTCATCACCCTCCTATGTAGTGCCTGCCGAGGAACTCCCCGCTGGTCATGGCCTCCCGTGGAAGTCACTTAACAGACTTCGGCCCCAAGTGGGCCGCTGCGAGCAACATGAGCAAGAGGAGTGTCATCGAACCAGACGGTACAATGGGTCTGCGGTGCTTCTAACAAGCAACGGAGCATTTGCTGTCGTGCCCTCAGTGGCCCAACCACCTGCACTTTAAAGGATTTCTACGAGGCGTCTCCTCTAGGAATAAAAGTAGCTGAATACTGGGCTAGAGTTGTTTAACCCAGTCAGCCCCAACTTATCAATAAATCGAACATCGACACGACGAAGGACTAATGCCGTCTGTTAATGATGATCTTAGTTATTTCTAGAAAGACTCCTAATACGCAGTACGCAAAATAAGCATAACATAAGTACGACCGGTTGGTCTACTGGCTAGAGACCAGGTACGAAATCAAACGGTCGCGGGTTCGAATCCTGCAAGGTGCAATCGTTTGTGCGATGAGCAGAAATGTTTGTTTCCGAGTCATGGATGTAATATTGGTATGTATCTATGTATGTTTATCCGTTATCTAGTACCCATAGTACAGGGTATCCTAGTTTGAGGCTAGGTAATTGGAGCGGAATTGTCCCGAATATATTTATTTATTTATAACATATTCTCGTTACGGAAAAGTATACTTATACAAAGTGGTAGGCAATGTAAGGACGACATAATTTTCCAAATGTAGAGCGAACAAGTTCTGATGTCAAGGCAATCGGAACGAGGGCCTTGAGACGCGACCCAGCAAACTGGCAATAACTAAAACTCAAACACAATAACATTTAGGTAAGTACAGTTCATATGAGATGAATACGAATTATACGAAATTTGTATTCGTTTGATATTTTAATAACAAAGTACAAAACTAATGTTGAACTGGTGTAAAATCTAATGTATCTGTAGCTTAATCCGCCGTTTAATTAACTGCTTAGGGCTTTTGATTGAATGGTGCCATTCAACTAACGGCCTGAATTATATTCAGCAGTATGACATTTAATGAAATGGCTGGCTTGCTTAGGCTATTCATGCAATAGGGTGACCATGTGACAAAACATGACACATAGTAGTTGTTTGCAAACGGACAAATGTTTATAAACAGTTTTCATTTTCATCCTAACTAACCTACCTAGTTTTTAGGATGTTAAACTTATTAATTTGCAAACAGACGAGTCACATCTAAATTCACGTTATTTTTGTCACAGCACTATTCCATTGTATTCTTTTTTTGCGTAAATACAATCAAACTGTGAGAAACACCATCTGTGTGTGTGTGTGCCTAGGCAAGCAGTTAAACATTGATCGAACAAAATCATTTGCCAAGCTGTTTGATTGAAGGCTGAATATCATTCAGGCTGTTAGTTGAATGGTACCATTCAATCAAAAGGCTAGGCAGTTAATTAAACGGCGGATTAAGCTACCTGCCGGCGACATATCTAAATAATTAGTAAACTCATTGCGGCGGAGCGCTTTTGCGCCCGCCCCACCGTCCGGTGACGCTGTAGAGGTCAGTTATAGACCAACAGCACATATCCTTTCTAAAAAAAAAAAAAAATAAAAAAAAAAAAAAAAAAAAAAAAAAATTAGTAAACATGGAGACATGAGTGATAATGAACACATAGGTGTAATAATACTCGCATCTCGTCTCTCGTCCATAGACGACCATAAAATGACAAGACTAATGTGAGAAAACTTTTTGGGCTATGGATTCCAGATATACCGGGACAGGCTTCACCGAACACCACATTATATACTTTCTAAGTTACAACAATACATACATTACATACATATAATCCACACTAATATTATAATGAGGAAAGATTTGTATTTTTGTATGTTTGTAATGGATAAACTCAACAAATACGGAACCTATTCTAAAAATTCTTTTAACTATAGAATGATACATTATCAGCGGGCAATCGGGTTACATTATTGCAAATTATTACAGTATCAAAAATTTGCAAAAATATCGATTACTCGCTGTATGGAACGGAATGACATGTTTCCGCGGAAACGAAATAATAACAAGTCTGTCAAGTACATGAGTAATAATGCAGTTGTCTATGGTCAAAAAGCACCACGATCGTTGCTGCCAAAGATTTTGAATTACGCTCACTAACGTTTTTTGTTTTGAAGTTAAAAAAAAAAAAAAAGTAAAATGCCGCGGTGTAAACGCTACCCGTGCGAAGCCGGGGCGTGTCACTAGTAGGTATTATTATAGGTTAATGCAAAATTAATAGCCACATATAAAATGATTACATATGGAAAGGTATCGATGACTAAGAAGCCGATATAGCGAGTTACAAAAGTGATATGCGATTCTTATGCCGTCCTTTATTTATCATTTTGTGGAACATATTCTGAAATAAATCACATTTTTTTTAAAGAAGGTATTACAATGCTCGCTTTGTTTGTTGTTTTAGGTAGATAACGCATAAATATTTTATCATAAAAAGAAAGCAATGACCGACAAGAAAAATCGTCCGATAGCGGAACAAGATCAAAATGTCGTCCCGTATAATAATGTAACACCTAAATACTTATAATAATAAATAATAGTTTAAAAAAACTAAAAAACACGCTTTATATAGAAAACCAAACAAAAAAAAGAAAATAAATTTTAATAGTGTAAATAAGAAAAAAAAGTTTTACGATTTTTTGGAAATAAAACATTTTTTTCTTATTTGCACTATTAAAATTTATTAAACTATTATTTATTTTCAACTTTTTTTTTTCTTTTTTCGATTTATTGCATTGTCATCGGTCTTTGACAGGTGTGCAAAACTTGAATGAAATCTGACCGTTTAAAGTGGGTCAAAATACCGTCCAAAGGAGTCGGTTACAAACATACAAGTGAAGCTAATATAAAGCGTATAAAAAGCAGCAAGTAACAAAATGTCTGTACAATTAAGATAATTTAAAAAAAAATGGCATGGAACGTAAAATAAGTTTTTGCGTTGCAATCGGTGCAGTAGTTTTTACGTGATACGCGAACAAACATACAGACAAAGAAACTAACAAACAGACAGATACGATTTTATAAAGTAGTAGCTTATTTTAAGTACCCTAGACCATATTTTTTTAATTATAAATAACCCAACTGTTGTAACAAAATTGTAATTATAAAGCATAGTGTCCACTTAGTCACCTCTAAAATAAAACCGATCAAGTGCGAGTCGAGCAAAAATGTCCCCTACACTTACATTTCTGCATTGTTATTATAACTATTAACTCCAAAATTACAATACCTACGTTTCTATCTACCTACCAATATAAAAATCATGAAAATTAGATCAATCAATGGTTTTAAATTATCATCGGACAAACGTAACATCACACAAACACCGCCTTGTTAAGACTTGGAGAACTGTTTTTATAGCATGTGTGAAGGTTAAAAAAAACTCTTATGATTTGTCAACCGTTCCGGAAACTCATAATCAAATGAAAAATAATTACACCTATTCGTAGTTGATAGTCCCTAAGGTTATTGTTGCACTGTCATTGTGAATCTACAGTATTGGAAAGCACGTGAGTCATACATTCAAGTTACATACACAGTATTACTGTACTGTATTCGCAGTACTATTATTTATTACTAGCTGTGCCTGCGTGGTCGTATAATTTAAAAGTAGCCCATACATGTTATTCCCGGACCAAAAGTACCTATAATGTACAATATGTATATTAAATTTCTTCAAAATAGCTGTCTTGTAGTTTTCTATCGATTGCTCGGCATCTAATCATCGGATTAACATACCAAGTACCCCTATTTTTAAGTCAAACCCTAAGCTATCCAACACTGAAAACCACATCGCTATCAGTCCAGCAGTTTTTACGTGATGCGCGAACTAACATAAAGACAAATACGATTTAAAAAAATGACACATTCTTAGTAGCCTATTTTAAGTACCCACCATTTTTCTTTAAATTATCTTCATTGTACAGGTTTTTTGGTACTTACTGCTTTATTAATAAGTATAGATAGAAGATAGATGTGGTATGGTATACTATATCTTCGCATAAACATAGGATTAAGACCGAACGTCACCCACGCAGCTTCTACAGGTTCCGCCTTACATTTCCGTGAAATTTGCGTTTTGGGAGAAAACGTTTCTACCATACTAAACCATAACCAAATCCAATAATTCAGGTCTCTTTTTATTAACCACAGAATATACTATGTTTGTAGTTTTTATTTTTTATTAATTTATTATTATTTTTCATTTATACAGTACACAAACTTGAGAGAAAATATCGGTTTTAAATCACTCATTAATTCAAATTGTTTACAAATTAGGATTATAGGATTTGGTTATGGTTTAGTATGGTAGAAACGTTTTCTCCCAAAACGCAAATGTATGGCAAAACACGCGGCTTCTACAAGCCGCGTGTGTGCCCTATCCTCTTAAATCACTTCTTTCGGCTCTACGAATTCATAAGTTCTAACAACTGATAGCTAGCATCAATAAATCAATAATTATTTATAATCTGATAATAATTTAGTGACCAATATACTAAGTTGATAAGTTGAACACTAGGAATAAAACCTTATCTATGGCGTCACAAACAATACAATTCGATGTAACTCCTTATCAACATCACGTTTCGAACATTGATGTCACGTTAATCATAAACGTTTACATCAAAGAGTTATGAGCAGACTCCAAATAGCTTATCGTTATCTGCTATTATTTTCACTAAATAAATAAGCTTTGTTCAAAGACAATCGATGTCATCATCTGATACATAAGCAAGACATCTCGACTCCAGCTTCAATATTGACGTGGGGCTTTTTATCTCTACGTATTTTTTTAAAATAAAGTCGCCGACCGCCGTCTGTTACTTTCTTTCTGTGTGTCTGTCTTTTCATAAATATCTCAGAAAATACTCAACTGATTTTGTTCCAGTTTTCACCAAGGCGTAGGTTGATAGAGGAAGGTTTTACAGTATAAACTCATACGAGTTTTGTAAAAAATTAGTCGATGTAGGGCAAATTTTCTCAACTAAGAAGGAAAAAATAGCCGTCCCGGTAGCGAAGAGGGGTACTTCGCGGGGTACTTGTGGTCCTGGATCGGTATTTTGGGTTCCTTCGCCGCGTATACCATAAGATTTGAAAATAAAGTAAGAAGGGGTTGTTCTTTTCAAAAAAATCTACAAAAATGTCCGCGAAACATTATTATGTGTACCTATTTACAGAAAGTTCAAAATAAATGTTTTCAGTAAAAACAATAATAATTTATTGTGTTAACTTTCAAGTCCATAAACTACATGAGACTTTTTTGGCGAATTTTCGACCCCCCAGAGCTCTTGGTGAGATATAGTGTAGTACCGGCACAGGTGTCAGAGCTTGTCGGGCCACCCAAGGGCTCTCTCGCGTGGCTTATCGACTGCTATAAATTGACAGAAACGGGACCGACAGGACATAATGTGCATGGAGCGACGCGAGCGTGTCGTTGCCGCTCCGTCGTCAATCAATCAATCAATCATTTATTTATTTGCTAGAATACATTATTAAATTACATGTCAGTTCTTCGAGTATTGTAAGGTCACTGTATTCAGCCTGCAAGCAGGCGTGCAAATATTATTGTTAATTATGTCCATATTAAAACAAAATCATATTCTAACATTAAATAAAGTCAGAGTTTCATAGTTTTGTATGTAAGCTGTGAGCAGGCGTACACCAAGCGTATAATGACGAATACGCGTCTATGAAGCTACGCGTCCTTGAACAGTAGTCAACGCAAAGATACGGCCGTTTATCCCGCTTATATTGACACTTGCAAGGGAATTAAAACCAAAAAGTTACTTCCCGTTGACCTAGAATCATGAAATTTGCCAAGGAGCACTGTCATAAAACACAAGCAAAGGCATAATCTGAAAACTGAAAATTTGACCTATGACACTCTTGCGATGAAGCCGAATCGATTGATACCTCGCTTATCAAAATAGCCTATGACACTCTTGCGATGAAGCCGAATCGATTGATACCTCGCTTATCAAAATAGCCTATAACACTCTTGCGATGAAGCCGAATCGATTGATACCTCGCTTATCAAAATAGCCTATGACACTCTTGCGATGAAGCCGAATCGATTGATACCTCGCTTATCAAAATAGCCTATGACACTCTTGCGATGAAGCCGAATCGATTGATACCTCGCTTATCAAAATAGCCTATGACACTCTTGCGATGAAGCCGAATCGATTGATACCTCGCTTATCAAAATAGCCTATGACACTCTTGCGATGAAGCCGAATCGATTGATACCTCGCTTATCAAAATAGCCTATGACACTCTTGCGATGAAGCCGAATCGATTGATACCTCGCTTATCAAAATAGCCTATGACACTCTTGCGATGAAGCCGAATCGATTGATACCTCGCTTATCAAAATAGCCTATGACACTCTTGCGATGAAGCCGAATCGATTGTACCTCGCTTATCAAAATAGCCTATGACACTCTTGCGATGAAGCCGAATCGATTGATACCTCGCTTATCAAAATAGCCTATGACACTCTTGCGATGAAGCCGAATCGATTGATACCTCGCTTATCAAAATAGCCTATGACACTCTTGCGATGAAGCCGAATCGATTGATACCTCGCTTATCAAAATAGCCTATGACACTCTTGCGATGAAGCCGAATCGATTGATACCTCGCTCATCAAAATAGCCTATGACACTTGCGATGAAGCCGAATCGATTGATACCTCGCTTATCAAAATAGCCTATGACACTCATGCGATGAAGCCGAATCGATTGATACCTCGCTTATCAAAATAGCCTATGACACTCTTGCGATGAAGCCGAATTGATTGATACCTCGCTTATCAAAATAGCCTATGACACTCTTGCGATGAAGCCGAATCGATTGATACCTCGCTTATCAAAATCGCACCAAGTTTATAGTTTGAACACTTCCTTTGCTTCGCTGCAGTCTAGTAAAAAAACAATAGCCTATACCACCACAGAATAAAGAATAGTACAAGTACCTGAAGACGAATCGATAGATACGTCGCTCGTCAAAATCGGACCAATAAGGCCATAATAAGGGCGAATCTATGGTGAAACATCCACATACCCACATAAATACATACATATATAAACTGTTAAACTCATTACCCTTCCTTTGCTTCGCCGCAATCGGCTAAAAATACGAGCTACTACGGAGCCCACGACCTTAATGTTCGAGAAAGTGCCAATGTTCGCCTGCAGAATACTAATGGTTGGTGGCGTGGATCGATACCACACGGCAGGCAGCAGGGACGCTGTCTCAAGGTCACCAGATTTTAGGGCTTCCAGTTTTAGAGCACACTGGGACCACTTTAGCACCGAGCGTTTGGAGGGCGGGCTTTTAAGGACGGAGGAGTAGCGCGTTTTTACTTGGCTGTCATTTGGTGGTCTGGTTTCTTTACTTCAGAGCATTTATGTAAGTAAGAATAAAACGGGTAGTATAAGTATGGATGTGTGTGTGATATAACTATAACTAGCGACCAGCCCCGGCTTCGCACGGGTAGATATATAGAAAGATAAAATTAGTAGGTACTTTATTTGGACAAATAGAACAACAACAATTTCTTACACAAATATGTTTACAGGTTTTATACTCACGTACGTCTATAGTATTATTCTGTTTAACGCAAGGAGGTTGAATTTCGGTTACTATTTCGTGTATTATTAGCATAGAGCATTTCCTACGTCATCTAATAATCATTGTTATTAGATGTTCTGTGATTAAGTTTCCATGGCAAAGTTCCATATACAAAGATCCGTATCTCCTTAGTTTGTGATCTTACGTAGTGTACTCTTATATACTCTTTGGTTTGTGATACAAAATAATCGAGTTTTTATCCAAAATTTTATACCTCGGGTTTAATTATTGCAATTTTCGAAGGGAACTAATATTTTGAAAAATAAAATTTTGCTTGTGTTACTCGCTGATAATTTAACTTTCTTTATGTGAAAGAATGTTTAAACTTGGGTATGTATTTTGTGAGTTTATCCATGACAACCAAACAAACAATCAAATCTTTCCTCTTTATAATATTAGTGTAGATAAAGCAGTCTTAAGTTACAAAAAGCCTGCACAATGGAGGTAATTTAAAAAACTAGGTGACTTATTTCGTTACAGTTATGGCGACTTTTTTAATATTTGTACCTGGGATTAGCTGAACTCTTTACAAATAAATAAAATTTCAAAGTTAGGCCTTTGGAAACTTTTTTCAATTTCCTATATCCATCCATACCAATATCTAAAAGTGAAACGTTGTCTGTTCTATCTTTGTCAAGTCTGTCAAAAAACGGAGCGTTGGTGCTATACCTACTTTCGCATTGATTTTTAATGTCCTAGAAGAACATTCCTTTTTTTACGCGATAAACTGTAGTCCGCGTGGACGATCTCGCGGGCGGGAATGCTAGTATATTATGAATAACACATACCTAGAGGATCCTAATATCCCAGGAAATTACCACGCGGGCAATGCGGTGGGCACAGCTAGTCTACTATATTAGTACTCTAAATGAGGAATCAAACACTAAAATAAAATGAAGCAGGTAGAGTTACAGAAAACTATATTATAGTTCTAATAAACAACAGAGAACAAGAACGGAATACCTCGTCTCGAAATGGAAGCCTCTCGCTCTCGATTGATCCAATTAAATTCGCTGTGCCAATGATTTGACATCAATTTACTATCATCATCGTGTGTAGGTACAGTGTTGCTGGGCTATCTATCTGTCTATACTTATAATAAAGCAGTAAGTACCGACAAATCTGTGCAAGGAAGATAATTTAAAAAAAAAAAGGTACTTAAAATAGGCTATAGAACAAGAAAATAACATTTTTTAAATCTTGTCATTCTATCTGTTTGTCTGTATGTTTGGTCGCTTATCACGTAAAAACTACTGGACCGATTGCAATTCGAATTTCACTGTAGGATAGCTTAGGATTTGACTTAAAAACTGGGGTACATGGTATATTAATCCGATGATTAGATGCCGTGAATTGATAAAAAAACTATTTTGACGACTGAACGAATTTTGAAGAAATGTAGTATATTGAACTTTATAGGTACTCTAGGTCCTAGGATAACACGTATGACCACGCTTTCACGTGCTAGTATAAAATAATACTTATATGGAGTACAACGTAAGTATATCAATTAGCATGAAGACACAGCTTCACTAATTTCTTCTATATACATATGTTTTACTTTTATTTATTTCTTTGAAGTTTTAAATTACTAGGGAACATTAAAGATATAGCTGTCATGCCACGCACACGCAAATGTTGAAATGTACAAACTTATTTCTTTGAAGTTTTAAATTACTAGGGAACATTAAAGATATAGCCGTCATGCCACGCACACGCAAATGTTGAAATGTACAAACTTATTTCTTTGAAGTTTTAAATTACTAGGGAACATTAAAGATATAGCCGTCATGCCACGAACACGCAACACGCAAATGTTGAAATGTACAAACTTATTTCTTTGAAGTTTTAAATTACTAGGGAACATTAAAGATATAGCCGTCATGCCACGCACACGCAAATGTTGAAATGTACAAACTTATTTCTTTGAAGTTTTAAATTACTAGGGAACATTAAAGATATAGCCGTCATGCCACGCACACGCAAATGTTGAAATGAACAAACTTATTTTTAAGAGAGTGTCAAGGACATTTAAATGGGAGATCTAACTGTACGTGAGTACAGCGATGCCGCTGGTGTCAGCACTGACCTGATAAATGCTCTTTCATGATCAATATTAAACTTGATTTATAGAGATAAACGTCGGCGTAAATCTGTATTTATACTTACATTCAAAATGAGACCAATTTATAACCTACACATACATAAACACATCTAAAAGATTGTTGTTTGTTTGTTTGTTTGTTGGTTCCTCACGCAGCAACTAAGCAGCGATTGACTTGTTTTGTGCATAGGTATACTTCAAGGACCAAAAAGTGACATATAGGCTCATAATTATCATGAAACCATTATGGTCACGAGGCGCATCGTAAAATAATTACGATGACTATAACACTAGTAGTTCTGCGAACAGTAGACCTCACAGGCACAAACTTTTTTGCAACAATTTAGCGGTGGACAGTAGCGCCATCTAGTTACCTTATTGTAAAACTAAAATATAATTAATAGCCACGGTGCTCCATTAAACCCAACCTAGTAGGTAAAGGGCTGATTCCACTGGTAGAAACCTAAAAGTGAGCAATTTACTGCATTTTGAGGAGCTTTTGCTCATTACGCCTAAAATCCTCATCAGATCTTAGCCATTTTTATACGCTTTATATTAGCTTCACTTGTATGTTTGTATGTTTGTAACCGACTCCTTTGGACGCTATTTTGACCCACTTTAAACGGTCAGATTTCATTCAAAATTTGCACACCTGTCAAAGACAGATGACAATCCAATAATTCGAAAAAAAAAACTTAAAAGTAGAAAATAAATAATAGTTTAATAAATTTTAATAGTATAAATAAGAAAAAAAAATTTTATATCAAAAAATAATAATAATAAAAATAATAAATAATAGTTTAAAAAAACTAAAAAACTCGCTTTATATAGAAAACCAAACTAAAAAAAAAGCGTGGGGTGCTTCTCATATCTGTCAATGAAATATTTATAACTATTGCACCCAACGATTTTTTTGAAATAAATCATTTTTTCTTTTTTACACTATTAAAATTTATTTTCTATTTTTTAGTTTGGTTTTCTATATAAAGCGTGTTTTTTAGTTTTTTTAAACTATTATTTTTTATGAGACCAACTTAATGTTACTACCTTTTAAAAAAAAAAGAAGAAACATCGAAATCGGATCTAATAAGGCGGAGATATTCAGTAGCCCCATTTTTGGAGGAAGTACCCCTTACTCCAAAAACGGGGCCAATCAAAAAGCCCCGAAGACTAAAAAGTTCGAAAAATTCGTTAAACCTGTATACCAAGATACGTCCAGATCGGTTGTAAAATACGACCTGTAGAGGAGTACCAACAAACTGACCCATGAAAGCAAATTAATTGTACTTGAAGCAGAGACTTCTTCAGCACGCTACGCTCGCTCGGTCAAAGAGGCCTATTAATTCAACATCGTTGTTTGTTCGCTATAGCTGATGTGGCTATCTAAATAATGCTCAGTGTTGCAAATTTATTCGGTATCAGGAAGTGATTAAATGACTCGGCGTATTTATGATTTCACAAACGATCATTTCCACAAATGGCTTCCGGTTGTCATTTAAAATCTGATATCCATGTTTTAAAATAAGGAAGCTGATTTCATGTGACCAAATGGACTGGAGTCGACTGAATAATAAAATAATTATAATATTCAAAATTCGTTGATATGATGATGGATGATGATGATAAACAGTAGTCTATGTGTTAATCCAGGATATAAGCTAACCTGGTACCAAATTTAACCCAAATCCGTTCAGCCGTTTGAGCGTGAAGGAGTAACAAACACACATACTTCTAAAGGATAGATAGACTTTCAGTTCTAATGTATGGAGTTCTGCATCGCGCGTAGGAAGTTTTACGCTCGAGAGGGTATTAATTTTTTAACTCTAAACTCTGATTGGCCTGTTTACGACAGTGGCTACACTTCTCTGATGTATAATATTAGTGCTATTTCTACGTTTTGGCAGATAGCCCATTTTAGTACGATGGAACTGAGGTGTAAACATGTAAACAGACGAAGATGGGTTTTCAGAGAAAGATGTTATTGTGGCATATAACCTATTTGTTGACCGAGCGAGCGCGAAGCGTCTCCGTTTCAACTAGGGCAAAAATGCTTTCGTATGTCCTTCCGAACATCCGGATCTCTGTTCTCCTCTACAGGTCACATTTCTCAACCGATCTAGACGAAACTTGGTATACAGGCTAAGCGAATTTTTTGAATTTTTTAGTCGTCGGGGATTTTTCATTGGGAACCCTCCCAAAAAAGGGTAAAAAGGGAGCTACTGAATATCTCCGCCTTATTAAATCCGATTTCGATGGTTCTTTTTTTATTTGAAAGGTAGTAACAGTCTCATAAAAATTTGGTGAAGATCTGATGAGGATCTTGAGCATCTGCGTGATGAGCAGAATAGCTCCTTACAATGCAGTAAATTTCTCACTTTTATGTTTCTACCAGTGGAATCAGCCCTTTACCTATTAGGTAGGGATCGATCACCTTGGTTATTGATGTTAGTAGTAACTAGATGGCGCTACTGAACACCGCTAAATAGTTTGCAAAAAAGTTTGTACGCGCGAGGTCTACAGCTCACAGAGCCACTAGTTTATTGTAAGAAGATTAATTTTTGCGAGTGGTTAAATGCTTATGTATAAACAAAAGATGGAACAAGTAGAAATGTATGTTCATAACCACAGTATTCATTACCAACAAGCACAAATTAAAAGTTTATATAGTTTTCGAGATTACTAAAATAGTCGTTATATAGTTTGCGAGATTACTAAAATAGCCGTTATAGGTACCGGAAGTTAATTTACTACCGTAAATAATATATTTGTTTTTGTTTACGCAGTTTTTGTTTACTACCGTGAATATTGTTTGTTTTTGTTGACGCAGTTTGTTTTGCGATCTTGGTCTTTTTTGGGGTAGGTACGAGGAGCCTATACAATTTTAAGCGCAATATTATGCTGGCAATTATGTTTCTGTTTTGTTTATCTTAACATTAATTATATACTTCCTTTTAATAGGTTATGCAAATCTGATGAGTAAGTTTCTGTGCTTCCTTTGTATCTCGTGACCTGTACTGTACTGCAGGTTTTTAAACCTATTTCAGGCACCGGCTCAAAGCTAGGTTTATTTTGTAACTCTTAATTGATCGCAATTACTGTGTATAAGCTTTTGTGAGGAAAATAAATAAACTTTTGATTTGATATAAATTTAGTTTCAAAGATTAAAAGTATAATTAAAAAAAGTGTTTATGCTGTAGCCATGTAATGCCACGAAAACCAAACGTTTGTGTCAAATTTCAGCCCGATAGCTTCATTGGAAGTAGCTGAAATATTGATTACAAAATTCCAGGATATATATACATACAAGTGAAGTTATATGGATGATGTATTTTGGTGAACTTACTGAAGAAAATGTATCAATACATTATTTAAATTAAACCGTTAGTAAAAGACTTGTCACACTAATATTATAAATCCGGAATTGTAGCCACTGTCGTTAACAGGCCAATCAGAGCTTAGAGTTTTAAAAATGAGAACTTGTATGCGCGATGCAGAACTTCATACATTAGAACTGACAGTCCATACAAAACCTCATAAAATGCATAAACACCGATTAGCGCCATCTATCTTTTATCTTTCGAATGTTAGTTACTCCTCACGCTCAAACGGCTGAACGGATTTGACTTATATCCTGGATCTACACACTACTACATAGGCTACTTTTCATCATCAACACCATACTCCACGCGGGAGAAACCGCGGCGCGCAGCTTGTTTCGTATAATTTAGAAGCGAACAATTTTAGTAGGTCTTTGAATGTGTAAGCACAGAATAAATAGTAGTACTACGGTGTAAGATCGCTTGCTCCACAATTTTGTAAAGTTCAATATATGTTGCCTATTTAGTCCGTATAATGGAGTTGGTTCTTTTTCGGAGCTTATTTACAACTAGCTTTCCCGCCCGCGACTTCGTCCACGCGCACTACTGCTTATCGCGACAAAAAGCATACTATGTTCTTATAGGATATTAAAAACCAATGCAAAATTAGGTATAGAACCAATGCTCTTGAACATTTATGACAGACTTGTTATTTCGTTTCCATGGTAACCGTTCCTTACAGCGAGTAATCAACATTTTCCAGTGTTCCCGTGGAAACAACCAAATTTTCCGGTATAAAAGTATCCTATGTTTTATTCTAGGGTATAAGCTATCTCCAATCCAAATTTCATCATAATCCGTCCAGCCGTTATCGCGTGAAAGCTCCCCAAACAAACAAACAGACAACGTTTCACTTTTATATATTGGAATGGATAAAAAAATAGTTTGTTTTTCCCGTGGTATATGAACATCCGTAACTAACCGAAACTATTATTTCGAACATCTGATACTTTTAGAAACGTAGCTTTATATGAATAATTGTGAATGATGTTACAAATATATTGTACACAACCGTTTTTAATGTCAGTCCTTTTACAGGGAGCTTCGGAGCTCTTCACAGATAGGGCTTTGGTTTGATTCCGTGGAGTCCGCGCTGAGTTTCAGGATTGGTCGTCGTTATTAAAGAGTTCTTTCTCCCCTCCAGAATAAGATCAGACAGTTCTGCGTGAAATTAGCCAGCGTACTCAAGGCGCCACGGAATCTACCTGTTCCTTATCGTGTCTGTCTGTCTGTTGCCGCATCACGTAAAACTATTGGACCAATTGCAATGCGATTTTCACTGTTGGATAGCTTAGGTTTAGAAGTGCCACATTTTTTTTTAACAATAGGAAAATGATTAATTTATGTTCCGATCGGCACTCGTCGAACGCGAAATATTAAAATCTGGTGTACTTGGTATCTCATTCAAACGAGTAGAAGCTGAGCAATCGGCAGAACAAATTTTGAGGTAATTTAGTCAGTTACTTCAGTTATCCGTGATCATGGCGCTTGCAACAGAGCCGAAATATCGGGAACTCAATACAAATAGTATCCATGGTAAATATCCCGTTTGTAATGTTTATACTTCTAATTACTTTTAACCCAGAGAAATGTCCACGCGGGCAAAGTCGGGGTCATATCTAGTGTATCGTATATCTGTTTATCGCGCGTGTTTTGATTATAATAATTTAAGCTAGCAATTTGATTTCCTAATCTCTGTTTAATGCGCTTCCTCATGCAAATCTCGTCAAAGGCCATATGAACATATTTTTTTATAGATTCGATTCCGCAAATAACTGTGGAGGAAGCTATGCCAGAGACACAACAACTTCCGTAAGTTTTGTTATTCAAAGACGTTTTTGGGGGTTTTAGGGTACAGCGAAGCAAGAGGCCTCAAAGTAGAACCAGAGAGAGAGTATAAACTGGGGGAATAAACCATGTAGTTAACAGTTTATGTATGTATTATATAGACTGTATGTCATATCCATACCAATAAATAAAAGTGAAAAGTTGTCTGTTTGTTTGTTCAGGGAGCTTTCTCGCGATAACGGCTTGACGGATTTAGATGAAATTTGGAATGGCGATAGCTTATACCATAGAATAAAGTTTTCACGGGAAAACTGGAAAATCTTGATTACTCGCTGTAAGGAACGGTTGCCATGGAAAAGAAAAAAGAAGTCTGTCAAAAACCTTCAAGAGCATTGGGCTATACCTACTTTTGCATTGGTATTAAATATCTTAGAAGAACATAGGATGCTTTTCTTCGCGATAAACTGTAGTCCGCGCAGACGAAGTCGCGGGCGGGAAAGCTAGTGTTATATAAATACCGGATCTGAGTACCGGGTTATACTCCCTTCCCTATAAAATGGTTGAGGGTTGTACTATTATTTATTCTGTGTCGAGGGGGTGATGGATGGTGCACAAGTCATACCCGTGAACGGGTGCTGCTTGTGGGAACTGGTCCAGCCTAGTTTCTTAAGTAGTATTTCTTTTTCCTTTGATATCTCATAGGCCCTTTTGTCTTTTATATTTATCATTTACATGACTGTGTATTCTATACTTCTATACTATATCTATACTAATATTATAAAGAGGTAAAGTTTGTGAGTTTGTGAGGTTGTTCGGGGTAATCTCTGAATCTACTGAACCGATTTTGAAAATTCTTTTACCAATAGCAAGCCACGTTATTTGTGAGTGTCATAGGCTATATATTAAAATGACCACGCGTACGAAGCCGCGGGCATCAGCTTAGTTATCTATAATTTCTGACATTTGGAATATTTTATAATGAAATGAAAAAATGTGAAAAAGTTATATCCCCGTGGAGTTTCTTGGTGCTATCTTCTCTAACAGGCGTATTTCCGAAGCACCGGTAGCGTCACAAGGGTATTTCCTTTTCCTGTGCGAGATTTAACTCTGAGTCGGCACATGAGAGGTAAATTTCCTTTTTAAACTCATCATACTAAGTTTGTCTAATTTAATTGATTTGATAATATTATAATATTCAATGTTTTTCTCTCTGTTCTGGAGATGTTAAATATTTTACTTAGAAGTTCTATTACCACGTTTTCATTAAGTCACTTTCTTATTTTGTCTGTCTGTCGTTCCGAGTGGAATCTTGCAATTCAAATTTCGAGCACTTCCCGATTAGAAAACTTCCGGCTGAAACTTTCAGGGTAGCTCGCAAAACTTGATGACGATGCATTCTAAAAAAAAGGTTTTTAGATTAGTTTTTTAATCTACATTTTCTGCTTGTTGTCTATTTACAATAAACACTTTGACTTTGCACGGTTGACTTCACAAGTCAATCAAGTAGCTATTAATGTGTGATTGTTACAATGTAAGAGCAATATCTACATAATTAACATTATAACAGCGGTCACCTGCAATTGTGATATAGATATTATGTTGACCTTTTAAGACGCTGTCACAGAATAAACTAGTGGCTCTGTGAGCTGTACACCTCGCACGTTCAAACTTTTTGCAAACAATCTAGCGGTGCACAGTAGCGCCATCTAGTTACCCTATTGTAACACTGACATTAATAACCAAGGTGCTCCATCCATCCATCCCTAGTAGGTAAAGGGCTGATTCCGCTGGTAGAAACCTAAAAGTGAGATATGCATTTTAGGGAGCTATTCTGCTCATCACGCCGAAGATCCTCATCAGAACTTCACCAATTTTTTATGAGACCAACTTCAAGTGACACATCCACATAACCACATACATAGATACATACATACATACATACATACTGTTAAACTCATGACCCTTCATTACAAAAAAAGCTTGTAAAATATATTCTTTTATTGTTTTTTTTTAATTATACTTTTTAATTGTGGTTTCCTTAAATACACCTACTGGATATGGAATTAACTCACTGTCAACAGAAGGTTAATTACAAACATAGCATAGGGACTATGTAGATTGTGGTTTCCTTAAATACACCTACTGGATATGGAATTAACTCACTGTCAACAGAAGGTTAATTACAAACATAGCATAGGGACTATGTAGATTGTGGTTTCCTTAAATACACCTACTGGATATGGAATTAACTCACTGTCAACAGAAGGTTAATTACAAACATAGCATAGGGACTATGTAGATTGTGGTTTCCTTAAATACACCTACTGGATATGGAATTAACTCACTGTCAACAGAAGGTTAATTACAAACATAGCATAGGGACTATGTAGATTGTGGTTTCCTTAAATACACCTACTGGATATGGAATTAACTCACTGTCAACAGAAGGTTAATTACAAACATAGCATAGGGACTATGTAGATTGTGGTTTCCTTAAATACACCTACTGGATATGGAATTAACTCACTGTCAACAGAAGGTTAATTACAAACATAGCATAGGGACTATGTAGATTGTGGTTTCCTTAAATACACCTACTGGATATGGAATTAACTCACTGTCAACAGAAGGTTAATTACAAACATAGCATAGGGACTATGTAGATTGTGGTTTCCTTAAATACACCTACTGGATATGGAATTAACTCTCTGTCAACAGAAGGTTAATTACAAACATAGCATAGGGACTATGTAGATTGTGGTTTCCTTAAATACACCTACTGGATATGGAATTAACTCACTGTCAACAGAAGGTTAATTACAAACATAGCATAGGGACTATGTAGATTGTGGTTTCCTTAAATACACCTACTGGATATGGAATTAACTCACTGTCAACAGAAGGTTAATTACAAACATAGCATAGGGACTATGTAGATTGTGGTTTCCTTAAATACACCTACTGGATATGGAATTAACTCACTGTCAACAGAAGGTTAATTACAAACATAGCATAGGGACTATGTAGATTGTGGTTTCCTTAAATACACCTACTGGATATGGAATTAACTCTCTGTCAACAGAAGGTTAATTACAAACATAGCATAGGGACTATGTAGATTGTAGACAACGTTTTCCTCACGCAATCCGAACGAATCAAAAGATTCAGCCCATTGTAGGCTTGATAGGGCTCTGTTTGGGTTCCTTAGCCACAGATCCCTAAAAATTACCTAGTCTTTTTTAGAATAAATATGTCTTTGTTTATATAATATTTATTTTTAAGATTGGTCCGTGACTCTAACACAATCGATTTGAAAGTTATGTAGCTACTGCTACATAACTTTCAACCCCTATCCCGTAGGAACCCTTTATTTTTTCGGATGAAAAGTATCCCTTTGTATCTTTAAGTTTATATTTGTTTTGCCATATGACATTTCTTTTCAAGATTTCATCGGTTTCGCCAACACCATTGACTGGTGAAATAATATTTTTAAAATATTTTTTCTACCGCATACCTTATCCGCAAAAAGTATCCCAAATATTAACGCATATTATAAATTGTGCCAAATTTTATCAATACCCGCCAAGTAGTTTCAGCGTGATATGTGTTTTTTTACATAATTTTCAACCCCTATCCTGCGAGAACCCTTTTAGTTTTTCGAGATAAAAATTATAATAAAATTGCAATGCAATATGACATCAGATTCGATACTCAACCCCGCATAATTTTTGTGCGGAATTGCCATCGCTCTTTGCTTCGGAGGGAACGTTGGCATGTTATGTCTGTGCTTCGGAAGGCACGTTAAGTCGTCGCGCCTGTTTTAGTTATAGCAGTTAGCAGAGGCCATTTATCAGCCTGACTCTGGCACCAGAGGTCGTAGCTCCTTCATTCGAGATCATCATCATCAGCCCGCTGAAGTCTACTGGCCTCCCCCATAATAAGAGGTGGGGGGAAGGGGGTGCACCTATTATTACGACGGACCCACACGAGTTTCATTCGACATACTTACTAACATAGACTAGTCTCGGTCTAGCGGCTGACCCTAACTACGAAATCAAACGGTCGTGGCCCGAGTCATAGACGTAATATTTGTACATATCTATGTATTTGTAACTTTTTCGCGATTCGAACACATGGTTAAATATTTAAACGGGACTTAATCGCGCTGAAAACTTATTTTTTATTTACTTCGACGTTTCGTTTTTGCTCGTCTTCTCGTGACCACGATCCATGCAACATGATCGAAACGTCGACGAAAATAAAAATTTAGTTTCCAGCGCGATTATGTCCCGTTCCAATATTTAACCATGTCTCTATGTATGTTTATCCGTTATCTAGTGCCCATAGTACAGGGTATCCTAGTTTGGGGCTAGGTAATTGGTGTGAATCGTCCCGAATATATTTATTTATTACATAAGGTACTTTGCATCAGTTGGGACCTTCAACTCTAAAATCCTTCAGTTACTAAAGGTTTAAATTTTCTCATAGACTTACCCGAGTTTCTTCCTGAACGGGATGAGCTGTTCCATTATAGAAACAGTTCATTTTCTTCTCGATATTGTTAACTTTTTGTGGGCACACTCCATACCAGATGCAGTGGCCATCCTCAGCTGATGCACTCGGAATCTGGAACAAATTGAAGATTTTTATGAGTTTTGAAAATTAAATAGTCGCTCGAGCTGAACTTCTATAATTTTTAAGCTATAAAATATCGTATACATAACTAGAAAAACACGCTAGGTAGATAGGAATCGTTAAGACAAATCGAATGAGCCCAAAATCGATGGACTTATTAAGCACAAATTAAAAATGTATATAGCCCCCGACCCCGCCTCCTCCATTATAGTTAAGAAGCATCTAGATCACTTCAGCTATTAAATATAAAACACCGCACCAAAATCGGTCCATTTCTTTGGGAACTACGATGTCAAAAAGACACGCAGATACACATCTTTTAAATTTATTTTTTGAACTTACATTCATATTTAATTTTTGGTTATAATATATATAGTTTTGAAATGTGCTAATTAAGTGCTTCATTTGATAGATTAAATTTAATGTGACGTCACACAGCCTATAACCAGCGGACTATCAATAAGCTTGAAACGATACCACATTTATCAAATTACGATAGGTAGTTTAGAAGTTATGAAGGAATATATGAACATACCCACATACATACCGGTCAAAATCATAACCCTCCATTTTGCGACGCAGTGGTCGGGTAAAAATAAGAAGGAAGTTGTGAAATAAACAAACAAAGCCCTTTCAGGGCACCGATCTAATTGTCTCTCTATGAACTGTTTACCCCACCATTATAAAACTTCCAAACATAATATTGATTTGTAATTAACTACAGACATAGCGTGACTTGGACGTATCATATCAGTCCCCAGTTGAGAACATGTCGGTCAAATAATGTGCATATTATCAATTACTACTTTTCCCGCCCGCGACTTCGTCCGCGCGTACTACTGTTTATCGCGAAAAAAGCATCCTTTTTTCTTCTAGGATATTAAAAACCAATGCAATAGTAGGTATAGCACCATAGTATAGCACCAATGCTCTTGATGTTTTTTGACAGACTTGTTATTTCGGTTCCATGGCAACCACAGACCATTCTGTGATAGCAACCGTTCCTTACAGTGTGTTATCAACATTTTCCAGTTTTCCCGCGGAAACTTTCAATTTTCCGGGATAAAAAGTATGCTATGTTTTATTCTAGGGTATAAGCTGTCTCCATTCTAAATTTAGTCAAAATCCGTCCAGCCGTTATCGCGTGAAAGCTCCCCAAACAAAAAGACAACGTTTCACTTTTATATATTGGTATGGATGTTTCAAATATTTTCAAACACGCAATCTTTCTAATCTTTCTCATTGTTCTCACAAGGCAGGTAGGTACACACACATTCACACAAATAATAATAAATCATTAGTAATAAAGAAATTACCAACAAATGCCTTGATTTATGCTTCTAATCCAATCGGTATGCATATATTGGAATTTTAATGGCTAATGGAAGTAATAATTACCAAAACAATTTGTTAGGCTAAAAGCTGAAAGCCTGTACACTACGTTTGGATTGTTATTATTGCTATGTTGCTATACAAATTAACGTAAGCGTGATTAATCATTTAAAGATATATAGGACTGTCATTCACGGGTTATTCCGTCAAAATATTCGAACGGTGCGGTGATCGGACTTCAAAGAAATCCATCCTCAGGAGTTTGCGAAGCGAATGCGCGACACGAACTGCGAAAACTCAAATTCGAAATAACGAATAACCTGTGTGTGACAGTCGTACTATTATTTATTCTGCGGTATATTTCAACCAACTTCTTGTGCGTGAAAGGAGACTTGGACAGACTAGGACTCTGAGAGCTCATTTGCAGACGTAATCCGTAATATAGCCATCAACCTCATCACAATAGATTTATCATTGACAGTAGGTAATTGTCAATATATAAATACATAAGTATGTCATGTACATTATGGTTTTTCATATTGATTCATCTTCATCTATTGTTGATTTTTCAGGTTCATACGTGACTATTTTTATACCAGCGATCGTACTAATTACCTGCCTGTTTTATACATATTAATTAAATATTTTCCTGTAGTTAAAGCCGTAGCTGTGTGTATTGTCTATTACTACGAGTACCGTAGTATATATTTTCTTTGCTAACTACCATTAGTCTGTGCTAATTCCTAGATAAGGGGCACCCGCGCAGTGTTATCTGGCGCTCATATTGGTCCCAATCCTACCTCCTCTGACAACCCGTCAGGGGATCACACACTTAGACACAGACACCGACCTCGCTGGCGAGGTCGAAGGTCCCGTTATTATTAAATAATATGTTTTTCGCCTTCGAGTTTCTTTCCGAATTCTTCTCGAAGATTGTATTCTGAATCAGTGGTCATGTTTAACAAATCAAAGGGCTCCTAGCCATATTCTCAGGACCCCCTGGATCACTACTAACACTAGCGATCCAGGGGTGTATAGTCCGATCCCCGTAAACTAGGCAACCGTCCAAGCCCAGGTTCGACCCCGTGGAAGCCCTTGAGCCGGTCGCCATAATGTTGACTTCCGCGTCACGCATTGCGGCGGAGCGCTCTAGCACCCGCCCCCTAGTCCAATGCTGTAGACTGTAGAGGTTGGTAGAGACCAACAGCAATTATCATTATTAAAAAAATAAAACTCATTTTGGTTGTTTTGTCGAAGAATCTAAATCAGATCATGTTTTCTTGAAAACCGGCCTCCTTTATAGTGCACAACCACTCATACAAACAGTACTTGGTAACAAGTAATCTGTGGTAATACGGACCTTATTTTCTCTGATTTGGATCGGTCAGACGCAGTGCACAAGCCTTCTAAAAGTACGTTTATATTCAGTAACTGACTGATGCGCCTCATTTCAATCATATTTTGGCATGTCACGCAAAATATGGTTCAGGCGCAAAAAAGTATATGACATCACATATGATGTGTAATATCTGACATCTGACGCGTGATGGATGATGATGAAAAGTATCCTATTTGTTATTCCAGGGTATAAGCTATCTCCATTTCAAATTTCATCAAAATCCTTTCAGCCGTTTGATTGTAAAGTAAGATGATGACGTTATACACTGTTTAACACATTGTTTAAGCTTTTCACGAAATCACTCCCATAGATTGCAGAAAAGCGAGCGGAAATATATAACATTTGGAAATCTCCGATAAATTGTTGGGAACCACATATTATGTGCATAAACTGACGTGACCTGAATTTCCAATGAGCTCGTTGACGTCACCACTGCTAAACGGTCAAAAATAAAAATGTACAAATCTGATATTCAACCTCATCTGTCTTTCTATGACTTTAGGCGGGACTATTACGTCCCGGTCATAGTCGGGTCATAGTACATCGAGCGGAAATTTCCTTATTGCTGCATCGAGTGTTTTAGTGAGGGCTCTAAAAACACGAGCGCAGCAAGGAGTCACTTGAGCGAGTGTCAGTAATCTGCTTTTCTTTCCACTACAAAGTAATACCACAATTGTTCACCTTAATGTAAATGCATTACAATTATCAGTCACACTGACTTTTAAATTAGAGAAAATTCCGTCGCGCTAATATTTAAAAAAAAATACATTTTGTTTTTAGATCGAATGCATTTGTTCAATATGAAACTAATAAATCCTTTTCTGTGGAATCTAAGTTTTAAAAATAAAAAAGAACTAGGATACCACCGAAAATAAAAGTAAAAACCATCATTTAAAAAAACCGACTGCAAATCGTATAAAAGTGAAAAGAAAGAAATAATGAGAGTGAAAGAAATTATGAGGTGTGTGCTACGCCAAAACCGACTAAAGTATGTAGTGTAAAGTGTGTGTAAAGTAAAGTATGTTTGTAGGCACTTAACCTGGGCCCCGATTCTGTAAGCTATTGAAACGCGATAACGCAAGTCGATCGCTTGAAATTTTTTGAGAAATTTTCTTATTTACCACTTGAAAGTGCTAGAATTGTTATTTTTTTGGAAATATTCAAAAAATAAAAAAATGGAAAATAAAAATACAAAAAAAAATCAAAAAGCGAAAATTTTAGCAAAACTTTCGCTTCCAGCACTTTTAAGTGGTAAATAAGAATTTTTTTAAAAAAAAATCAAGCGGTCGACTTGCGTTATCGCGGTTCAATAGCTTACATAATCGGGGGCCCTGGCATAGACCTAACTACATTTTTTTTTTAAGTATGATACGATAAAAACTGTGCGGAAATGTATTTCCGTACTTACTTACGGCACAGTTTTTCTTAAAAAAAATACTATCTGCACAGATTAAATAATAGTACAGAATAAATAATAGTACAAGTTAGATGAACAATGGTGTTATTATTATATTACTATGTAGTGGGAAGACACTACTATTTTTGCTTTGTCTTATGGAAATCTCGTTTTTGCAAACGTTTTTAAGCCAGCCAGTTTAATTGATTTCAATTAAAATTGTTTAGATTAATACAAATCTATAGATTTTGAAGAACTTGGTAGAACTTTTTGAACAAACGAGTATTAATTATTATAAAATAACAAAAACCCGTCTGGGCACAGAACTATTGAATAAAACTTTAAACTTTTTAAGAAGCTTGAAAGACAATTGCTACTGTATAGATAAAAAAAAAATGGGATGGTATTTTAAAGACCATTTTTTCCGTCGGAATTCAATATGGCAGCTGTAAAGCCGCCATATTAGATTTCTTGGCACTTCACATATCCTATAGCACTCTCGTGACTAAGACGAATCCAATGATACCTCATTTATCAAAATCCATCAAGCCGTTTAGGCTGTAGGATGCGCCTAAGAAACGTACAAATAAACAAACATACTTTCAACCCAAACACATAACCCTCCTCAGGCGGGCAAACATAGTATTTTAGCGGGTATAAGTGTATTATTAAGGTAATAAATTTATTACATAACTAGCTGTGCCCGCGGCTTCGCACGCATGGTCATTTCTCTAGGTTAAAAGTACTCTATGTGCTATTTCAGGACCTAAAATACCAATATACCAACATTTGATCAAAATTCCTTCAGCCGTCAAATAGTTTTATAGTGTTTTATCGATTGCTCGGCATCTAATCATCCGATTAAGATAATTCTAATGCTGCCTTTGTCTGGCACTAAACAAATGACAAAGACAGCAATAGAGTTAATCTGTTGTCAAAGTTAACAAACGTTTCAGAAACCCGAGGCAAGTATCCCAGTTTCTAAGTCAATCTTTAAGATATCCAACAGTGAAAGCCGCATCGCAATCGATTCAGCAGTTTTTACGTGATGACAAACAGACAAACATGTTTAAAAAAAATGTTATATTCTCGTTCAGTAGCCTATTTTAAGAACCCTAGACATTTTTTTTAATTATGTTCTTTATACAGTTTTTTTGGTACCTACTGCTTTATCCATTTTTTTATTTTTTTTATGTTAATCCGTAGAAGAACGAAGGTTAACGACATAGCTCTCAGAGTTTGCAAGTTGAAGTGGCAATGGGCAGGCCATATAGTTCGCAGAAACGACAACCGCTGGGGAATAAAGGTTCTCGAATGGCGATCACGAACAAGCAAGCGAAGTGTGGGGAGACCCCCCCACACGATGGACCGACGACATTGTAGCCATCGCAGGAAGTCGGTGGATGGAGGTGGCACAAGATCGCTCGTCATGGCGCTCTTTGGGGGAGGCCTATGTACAGCAGTGGACTTCTAAAGGCTGACATGATGATGATGATGATGATGACTGCTTTATTATAAGTATAGATTTATCCACATTAAGTTTGCCCTATAAAACAGTACCATTACAAATTGACCGACATAAAACGCACAGCCTAAACCGGCGGACAAATTGACCGACATACAACGCACAGCCTAAACCGGTGGACAAATTGACCGACATACAACGCACAGCCTAAACCGGTGTACAACACCACGCTTTGTGAGATTACAAACTTGAAGGAAATATTAATTGAGTTTTTTTAACATTATAATCATTGTTATAACATATATATTTTTCCATAAAAGCACCGGTTTGGCTCCGTACTACGAGGGTTTTCGCCATTTATAATCTATGGCGGCGCGCATACGGACTGGATTTTGCCGCTATAATTTACTTTACCTAAAGTAAAGTAGTAGCTAACCAATTTAATGTGTTGTTTTTTGTTGATTAAATATTTAACTTGATCAAAAATGTGACAAAGATGTGTGAACAGTGAACAGTGTTCATGAGGAGGATTTGACTCCACCTGACATCACGAAACAGCAACGAACATGCGAGCTTTTACCAGCAAAATCAAGAAAAGATTATGACTGTATTTATTGCCATTAAAAGTAAGTTCCTGTTGTGTAGATAAATGTATGTATGAAACGGCACATAACTAGGTATTGTGCAACCGCTTTATAAACTACTATTAAAAGTAAGTTCCTGTTGTGTAGATAAATGTATGTATGAAACGGCACATAACTAGGTATTGTGCAACCGCTTTATAAACTACTATTAAAAGTAAGTTCCTGTTGTGTAGATAAATGTATGTATGAAACGGCACATAACTAGGTATTGTGCAACCGCTTTATAAACTACTATTAAAAGTAAGTTCCTGTTGTGTAGATAAATGTATGTATGAAACGGCACATAACTAGGTATTGTGCAACCGCTTTATAAACTACTATTAAAAGTAAGTTCCTGTTGTGTAGATAAATGTATGTATGAAACGGCACATAACTAGGTATTGTGCAACCGCTTTATAAACTACTATTAAAAGTAAGTTCCTGTTGTGTAGATAAATGTATGTATGAAACGGCACATAACTAGGTATTGTGCAACCGCTTTATAAACTACTATTAAAACTTACAATAATTAAAAGTGTTCTAAATTAAGAATTATATTGTTGGTCTTATAACAGCAGTTACTTGATCTAAAATTCAAAAGTAAGTTTAAGCAACAGGGACCTATATACAATTACACATGGTTCTGGGACAAATCTGTTACATAATGCATGGCCAAATGACAGAATCTGCCGAAATGAATTGATTCAAAAAATAAAAAATCAGTAATATAATCTGTGACCTGACATAACATTGTTTTTTTACAGTATTAGGTACCGTAAGGAAACAGATTTGAAGGAACGAATAAATCATAAAGAATATTTTTGTAATTTAAATTAAGATGTCTTCATTGAGCAGTCATTAACAGAGAACCAAGGTAACCGACATAGCTCTAAGGATATGCAAGCTAAAGTGGCAGTAGGCTGGTCACATTTCCCGAAGAACCGATAATCGTTGGGGTAGAAGAGTTATCGAGAGGATACCACGTCTAGTCAAACGTAGCGTAGGACGCCCTGTGGCCAAGTGGAGTGACGACCTACGAAAATGGGCTGGTAGAAAATGGATGAGGAGAGCTCCAGGGATTGCAGACCTGAGTATATGATATTAGTTTTAACTTGATACGCGTTCCTGAAAAAAGATCTTGACAGACAGAAGGACGGATAACAAAGTGGTCCTATAAGGTTTCCTTTTTTCCTTGTCAGGCACGGAACCCTAAAAAACATTATTATTATTATTTATTATTTATCCACTATGTCATATAACATATAAGAACACCTCAGAACCTTTTGAGCTAGCTTTGGTAGGGCACAGACAGTGTGGTCATGGAAACTATGTTCTATGATTTGTCTGTCTACAGTTTCCCAACCTCAAGTAGGTACAACTTAGGTAATACTTGTGTATATCACCACTATACACAACCACCCAGCTATAGAGCTGCCTACAACTCTTTGAACTTTATTTTTCAAAAACACTGCAGCTACTTCACGAACTTCGAATTGTTCTGGATGATGAAGCATTTCTACAGCGCAGGGGTCATAGAGCCAGCCAGTTCAATAAACGCTTTAAAAATCGTTTAGGGTTTTATACAAGGCAATCCATCATCCAAATAATACGTTACTAAATTACACTGAACTTATTATAAGGTGCGTCGGCCACTGCCGCTCTTCGAATAGGGTAGGAGCTCTCTTAATTCTTAAAGGTCAAACAAGAAGGCTAAAGTCCTTCAACTTTTATACTCGTAAGTAAACAAATACTTAGGAACCTATTCAGACTTGAAAACCTTTCATACTAAATGATCTTACCGAAAAGCGTGAGATGACTCTCAACTACGCGTAGTCTTATACTAACTTTACCAACACATATTTCTAAAGGGTCTTGAAGGCTTTTTCGTTGTGAGTTACTTTTCGAAATATCGGTCACAAGCACGTCTAAGAGGTTCTATTATAAAAGGCTAGCGAACCCGCCACCGGCTTTGCACGAGCAGCTAAGGGTATCTCTAAATATTTATATGTACAAAACGTTACATTGATTGACCACACATTACCGCGACAAAAAAAACACTTCCCCGCGGCCCGCTCGCACCCGCGTCTGCACCGTTGCATCACAGAATAAACTAATAGTATGCATGAACGAAGAACGTATTAAGCAGAATTAATTGAAATCTACTCATTAAAAAAGTCGTCATAAATTTCAAACTACTCGTCAAAAAGTATGGCTTTAATTAAGTTTTTTTGTTTCTTTATTTTGAGGTTTCTGACATAGCTACACATATTATGGTGTTTTGACATTTTCGTGGAACTTTTTGAAAAACAAACTGTTAATACACTACTTTCTTATAGCACTTACTTATATAACTTTACACTTACTTATACTTTCTTATAGTAGGTATACGCAGCGTTCGAAAAAGTAACACTACCGGGACGGCTCTTTTTTCCGACTTCGTTGAGATAACTCGCCCTACATCAACTAATACAAAATACTTATGAATATACTTCAAAACCTTTCTCTTGAATCAACCCACGCCCAGTATTTTCTGAGATAATTGTGGACAGACAAGCAGACATACGCGTTCCATGACTTTCTTCTATAATACGAGTATGTAGTGATGACCTTTACTATCAGAGAAGCCTTCGAGAAGTTGTTCATATTATTTTTACCCTATCATTCGTAGTTTTTACCTATTTAATGTTTTGAACGTTGAACAAATAATGCCTTATCTTTTGTAGTAAAATACGAGTATGTAGTGATGACCTTTACTATCAGAGAAGCCTTCGAAAAGTTGTTCATATTATTTTTACCCTATCATTCGTAGTTTTTACCTATTTAATGTTTTGAACGTTGAACAAATAGTGCCTTATCTTTTGTAGTAAAATACAAGTATGTAGTGATGACCTTTACTATCAGAGAAGCCTTCGAGAAGTTGTTCATATTATTTTTACTCTATCATTCGTAGTTTTTACCTATTTAATGTTTTGAACGTTGAACAAATAGTGCCTTATCTTTTGTAGTAAAATACGAGTATGTAGTGATGACCTTTACTATCAGAGAAGCCTTCGAGAAGTTGTTCATATTATTTTTACCCTATCATTCGTAGTTTTTACCTATTTAATGTTTTGAACGTTGAACAAATAGTGCCTTATCTTTTGTAGTAAAATACGAGTATGTGGTGATGACCTTTACTATCAGAGAAGCCTTCGAGAAGTTGTTCATATTTTTTACCCTATCATTCGTAGTTTTTACCTATTTAATGTTTTGAACGTTGAACAAATAGTGCCTTATCTTTTGTAGTAAAATACGAGTATGTAGTGATGACCTTTACTATCAGAGAAGCCTTCGAAAAGTTGTTCATATTATTTTTACCCTATCATTCGTAGTTTTTACCTATTTAATGTTTTGAACGTTGAACAAATAGTGCCTTATCTTTTGTAGTAAAATACGAGTATGTAGTGATGACCTTTACTATCAGAGAAGCCTTCGAGAAGTTGTTCATATTTTTTACCCTATCATTCGTAGTTTTTACTTATTTAATGTTTTGAACGTTGAACAAATAGTGCCTTATCTTTTGTAGTAAAATACGAGTATGTAGTGATGACCTTTACTATCAGAGAAGCCTTCGAGAAGTTGTTCATATTATTTTTACCCTATCATTCGTAGTTTTTACCTATTTAATGTTTTGAACGTTGAACAAATAGTGCCTTACCTTTTGTAGTAAAATAATATGTCCTTTTTTCTGCAATTTTTCCCTTCTTTTGAAGTCAGAACCTAGAAACCTAGAAAATCCTACAGTAGTTAACGCTTACGCTTATTTCATTCAGGGATGTGTGCCACATGCCACACTTCCAAGACAAAGACTTTTGTACATCAAAAGACCTTTGTGTTTCGTCAGTTAGACATTCAACTTGTCAGGCTTTATCGGAAACCCGAGTAACGACTCCTGAAGCACAGATCAATATTCTAATTACGAGTTGGAGACCGAGTCGTTCAACTTGGCCGTCAAATGGGCTTCTTTAATTTGCTTACACATTTCAGTGTTTCAAAGTTATATTAGTCATCGTCACGGTCGCTTGATTGTTTATTGGAGCATTCAAATTAGTCTTGAATTGATTCGTTTTAAGGCTGTACATTAACTCATCAAAGGTCAATCAAACAGAATGTCACTTACCTCAAAGTGAGGGATCACTTTGCCAAAACACAATTCTTTATTGAGTACCTATTAATAGTAAATTGGACTATTGGACCGTAAATATAATTAATACATACGAGTTGGAGTTTGGTTTGAAGCACGAGCCGATGGCGCGGGCTTTTTCAAACGTCAATGAGTAATACCTTTACACCCGTGTATCATACGACGTTTTTCATTACAGTTGTGAGAAAACAGGTAAATAATAACAACTAGCTGTGCCCCGTGGCTTTCCCCGAATAGTCAATGATAAAAGGTATCCTATATGTTTTGATGTGTTAGCAAGTACAGCCAATCTACCAACACTTTCCTGATATTTCGATTTCCCTTAACTTTTTCCGGCACGAATGTATTTTATGTTTATCTCTGTATTTATAGTTAAATATTTAAACGGGACTTAATCGCGCTGCAAACTTAATAAAAAAAATTACCTCGACGTTTTGATCAAGTTGCATTGATCGTGGTGACGAGAAGACTGAAGTAGCGGGTGTCAGCGTCGAGAAGGGCGAGCGTTGTCCCCAACTACCCGCATTTGGTTTTGTAAAAATTCAGAATTGTCACGACACACGACACTAACGACATCTGCAGATATCTTCTGACATAAACCGCGACGCGAACACTTGCTTATCACGGGATTCCAGGACGCAGCCAACTTGAAACCATCCTCTCGGTTGAAATTGGGATACTTTTTAATTTCAACCGCTTCACGTACAATCCTGGAGTAGTAGTGACGTTCCGTGGAGAGGATCTTCGGGTCATGGAGTTCAATCCAGTGATTAGGGCCCGATTCGAGCAAATGCTCAGCAATTGCAGATTTATTTATCTGGCGGTTCTTTACAGCTCCAATGTGTTCTTTGACCCTTTCCGCTATAGTACGCTTGGTTTGTCCAATGTAGGAACTACCGCAGCTGCAATCAAAACCATCGTCATAACATAAGCGCCATAAGCGCGCGTCAATCTCGCGATCTGTACCCGAAACCGTTAGCTACCCGTGCGAAGCCATGGCGGGTTCATCATCATCATCATCATTAGCCCGTGTCATTCCACTGCTGGACACAGGCCTCTCCCAAAGCACGCCACTGAGCCCGATCTTCGGCTCTTGTTTTCAAACTGCTGCCAACCATTTTACGTACATCGTCGCTCTACCTAGCTGGAGGGCGCCCTAAACTACGTATGCCGAGTTGCGGTCTCCATTCAAGAACACGTCTACCCCAACGGTTATCAGTCCTTCTAGAAATATGACCAGCCCACTGCCACTTCAGCTTGCTAATCCTAAGGGCTGTGTCGATAACCTTGGTCCTTTGTCGGATAACCTCGTTTCGAATACGGTCCTTCAGAGAGACTCCGCGCATAGCTCTTTCCATAGCCACCTGAGCGATTTTAAATTGGTGGACTAGTCGTACCGTGAGTGTCCACGACTCGGCTCCGTATGTCATAACAGGTAGGACACACTGGTTGAAGACTTTTGTCTTCAAACTTTGCGGTATTGGTGAGAAGAAAATTCAACGAAGCTTCCCAAATGCTGCCCAGCCCAGCTGTATTCTTCTGCTGGTCTCTCTCTCTCGAAGTTGTTTTTATCTAGTTGCAAAGTTTGCCCCAAGTAAACATACTCTTGAACAACTACGAGAGCAGTTCCAATAACTGCAGTTGGTTCCGGAATAACATGGTCGTTGAACATAACCTTGGTTTTGTCCAAGTTCATCTGGAGACCAATGCGTTGAGACGAATCAGCAAGGCTGCCAACATCTGTTGCAAGTCCTGCGACGTTTCAGCCACAATGACGATGTCATACGCGAATCTCAAGTGTGAGATGTACTCGTCGTTAATGTTAATGCCACATCCTTTCCAGTCCAGAGTCTAAACATATCCTTCAATGGATTTGAGAACAATTTCTGAGAAATTACGTCCCCTTGTCACACACACCTCGATGCAGGGGGATATGCTTAGTCTGCTGGTTCTGTACTTGGACGGTCATTGTTGCGGCGTCATACAGACATCTCTACACTTGGATATACCGCCAGTGACATCGTTGCAGGGACTTCAAAACAGATCAAGTCTTGATAGAATCAAAGGCTTTCTCATAGTCCACAAACGAACACTACCCTATGGCGGGTTGTCAGTTTATAAACTTATGTTATGAGTCCAAACAACTGAGAGATCCGAAGAAGAGAACTGGTATTGCAAGAAGCGAGATCCGGAAGAACGGCTCAACCATAATAATTTATTTTAGCATGAGTAATAAACTATAACGGGCTTATATCTATGATGAACATCCAAAAGATAAATCAAAGAATTTTGAGCGGATAACACTCGAAATATATACAAAAACACAAACGTATAAAGAGTTCATAGCATTCTTGAGTGTTGACACTCTTGTCTGACTATATAATCTGGGCAAGTAAACAAAGTGTTCCAACTTATCTCTCAGTGAGTCATTCTTCGCGACATCCCACAGGGCCATAGTACCGTCCATAGTCGATGAATAAGCTTTACTTTTAATTACTCGAGGAGTTTTATCTTGTTTGCTCGATAACGGGTTTATCTGCATTCAAAGGTTTGCCAGTAGGTAGAGCACATAATAAATAACAGATTGTACCCAAGAACTGGCTAATTATTTTAATGGAAATCTCTTTTGAGCGCCCCAATTGGTTAAGTAACATCGAATATTATAGGACAAAATCTGTTTCTTTTTTATCAATATAGAATAAACAATTCTATTCATATAGGTATAATTTTGACGTTTTATTTTATACAAGCAGTGCCCGCGGCTTCACACGCATGTTCATTTCTCTAGTTTAAAAGTACTCTAGTGCTATTCCAAGACCCTAACATACCAATATACCAAGTTTTGATCAAAAAACCTTCAGCCTTCAAACGTTTTTTTATCAATTGCTCGGCTTGCTTGGCTTACTCATCGGATTGGGATACCATGTACACCAGTTTTTAAGTCAAACCTTAAGCTATACTTTATATATATTTATATTTAGCTATATTTACTTTACTTTAATATTAAAGTAAAATATGTTAGTAAAAAAAAACATTAAATTACATAAATACTAGGTGCACCCCGCAGTTTCACCCGCGTCCCTTAGGAACCACACATTTTTCCGGGATATTAAAGTAGCCTGTGTTAATCCAGGTTACAAGCTACCTCCGTACCAAATTTCATCCAAATCCGTCGTTTAAGGCCCGGATCTAGCACTTTTAGCAATTTTAGATAATTTTTGAACGTCTGTATCTTGTTTTATAATTAACCAAGAACTATCGGATTAGTATCACATCAAAATTTTACATAATATCTCGTACTTTGTGAACACAGAAACATGATTAGTATGAATTCACTCGATAGAAAATAAAATCAAAAGTAGACATGCTTAGAACATTGATTGGAAAGAGAACCCGTCACTAACTGATATCAAAGATATACCAAGAGAAAGAGCTTATTATGATTGAGAAAATGGCTAGACACTTTTTAATTCAAAGCTTTAGATTTCCTACAAATAAATAAAAACCTTAAATTTTACTCCCGAGATGTATCATCTTTCCTGCTCTACTTGATCACGGACGAGAGGGATAAAATATTCACTGAGACCCGGCCTACACACACACACACACACACACACACACTCACACACACACACACCCTTACCCCTGATATACATACAAACTTTGGCCTATAGAATATTAGTGTGATTATTTCTGCGGGCGGCCAGCTCGTATTCAATAATTTTGTTCGCAGTCGGGTTTTTTGTATTTTTATAATAATTTTACTTGTATGGGATTTTTGTATGAGCTCAAACCTGACTTGGATGCTTCGTTCGAAATTTAAGAATAAATAAAAGACGCCTAACAGTCGTGCTTTCCTCCGCAAGAACAATGACATATTGTATTCGTACAATACTATTCGTACTTTTTTAAAATCATCATTTTTCATCATCGGTTCAACCGCGTATCCACGCGGGAGAAACCTCGGGGCGCAGCTAGTTTTGAATAACATTTGTAATTAAAATACAATTACCTTGATTCAATCGCAGGAAAATCATTGACGTCTGGCATATACAAAAGTTCTCGGAATCTAACCCGTGTTTCTTTTACAGTATCAATTTCGACTGTAGTTTCACGTCTAATAGCCGTCGATGTTCGCCGCGCCCCAGGTTTTAAATCACCCATAATCAATATTCGCGCCATACCTCGCTTTTCCTTTTCAAACTCAACCTTAACATATCGGTGTAAGGTTGTAATTGGAACGTTAAAGACAAACTCTCTTTCAATGTTAATGTAGGAAACCAGTCTTAATAGACGTACTATTGGGCCTCTAATGTTACGCACTGTTATGGAATTCAGATGAGTTTCTCGGATAGAATGAGGTATTGTAGTATTTAAGGTTATCAACAAACTAGTACTGGAAGTTCTTAAATAATCATCTTCGAACAAAACTAAACGGAGGCAAACAAATTGAGGGATAATTGTTGTTAACCAACTTAAAATCGATATAGATCTTAAATGGCCATTCAAAATTGAGGGAGAATTGTTGCTAACCAACTTAAAATCGATATAGATCTTAAATGGCCATTCAAAATTGAGGGAGAATTGTTGCTAACCAACTTAAAATCGATATAGATCTTAAATGGCCATTCAAAATTGAGGGAGAATTGTTGCTAACCAACTTAAAATCGATATAGATCTTAAATGGCCATTCAAAATTGAGGGAGAATTGTTGCTAACCAACTTAAAATCGATATAGATCTTAAATGGCCATTCAAAATTGAGGGAGAATTGTTGCTAACCAACTTAAAATCGATATAGATCTTAAATGGCCATTCAAAATTGAGGGAGAATTGTTGCTAACCAACTTAAAATCGATATAGATCTTAAATGGCCATTCAAAATTGAGGGAGAATTGTTGCTAACCAACTTAAAATCGATATAGATCTTAAATGGCCATTCAAAATTGAGGGAGAATTGTTGCTAACCAACTTAAAATCGATATAGATCTTAAATGGCCATTCAAAATTGAGGGAGAATTGTTGCTAACCAACTTAAAATCGATATAGATCTTAAATGGCCATTCAAAATTGAGGGAGAATTGTTGCTAACCAACTTAAAATCGATATAGATCTTAAATGGCCATTCAAAATTGAGGGAGAATTGTTGCTAACCAACTTAAAATCGATATAGATCTTAAATGGCCATTCAAAATTGAGGGAGAATTGTTGCTAACCAACTTAAAATCGATATAGATCTTAAATGGCCATTCAAAATTGAGGGAGAATTGTTGCTAACCAACTTAAAATCGATATAGATCTTAAATGGCCATTCAAAATTGAGGGAGAATTGTTGCTAACCAACTTAAAATCGATATAGATCTTAAATGGCCATTCAAAATAAAAAATGGTAAGAGAAACCTAAAGATCATTTTCAAATACCTATTCAATGTTTGTTTTTCGTGTGAGGTAGTGTTGGCCTCTGGTGTCAGTTTGTCAGGCCGCCCGAGGGCCTCTGCCATGGCTTAACGACTGCAATTAGTCAATAACAGCCTGGACCAACACGTGCCCTCCGAAGCACCGAAGCGTTGGAAAACCGCACATTACTTAGAAAAGTAATCTATTCAATTAACTTAACTCGTCGTCTTTAATTTTGTTCTTGTTCACAATATGGCGTCTGGTTGTTATACTTATTGATTATTGTGATGTCTTTATTGGCACTCGCAAGATTAAGAAAATCGATTGATGAAAGCATCACTCAAAGTCGGACCACGCGTTTGGTTGTACAATTATTTATTCTGTGAAATAGTGCCACACAGGCTGATAAACACATTAACCCTCCGCTCAGTCGGGTAATAAAGTCTTTCTCATTATGTGAAGTGGGCTTGCATATTGCTATTAGATAGAGAAGTCATTTGCAACCTCGATCTTGGAAGTAGAAATAATAAGTATACATTAATAAATTAAATAAAATAGAAAAACTTTTCAAGTTTTTTTTTTATTGCATTTTCTCTATTAACGTTTGTAAGTTTGTTTTTATTTCCTTTTCACTTTTTAGGTATAAAATATAAAAAGAAAAGCAGTTTCTTTTTTTTTACTGTTTTGTCATTGGTTTCTGAGCTACCCTGAAAGTTTCAGCCGGAAGTGCTCCAAATTTGAATTGCAAGATTCCAGGACAGAATACATCGATACATACATACATACAAATAAAATAAAATGTGTTATATAAATATAAAACGTATTTCTCTAACATAACATATTACTGTTTACAAACATAGGCTTATGATCTCTGACCTTGATCTCTGTAACTCCACATTACTACTACAGCATGGGTATACATACTGTCCATGTTATGTTTTAATCACGCTAACAGCGACTGAACACCGCATTCTAATAAGAAGATAATACCGAAGGCAAATTATAAAATGCCTCGCTGTCGCAGGCCTCCCTACTAACGATATGCTATTCATCATCATCATCATTTCAGCCTTTAGAAGTCCACTGCTGAACATAGGCCTCCCCCAAAGAGCGACACGACGAACGGTCTTGTGCCGCCTCCATCCACCGACTCCCCCCGATGGCTACAATGTCGTCCGTCCATCGTGTGGGGAGTCTCTCTACACTTCGCTTGCTTGTTCGTGGTCGCAATTCGATATGCTATTATGCTAAGTCTATCGTCGCCTCGATCCTTGCGTCGTGCTGCTGGTCCTTGGCAGGCCCATCCCAATCGTGTCTTTCTGATTTGACGGCCGGTTGGTCTAGTCATCTAGTGGCCCTACGAAATCAAACAGTCACGGGTTCGAATCCCGCAAGGTGCAATCACTTGTGTGATGAGCACGGTAATGTTATCTATACATTACCGTGGCAGAAATGTTTCCGAGTCATGGATATAATATTCGTATCTATGTATGTTTATTCGTTATGTTGTGTCTACTAGTACAGGGTATTGTACTTTGGGGCTAGATAATTGTCCTGAATATATTTATTTATTTAATTTGTGTTATTTTCAAAACTAAATGGGAATCTTTTGCTGCGGTGTTATGATACTTTGTATTTCATCGATATGCAAACTCTGCTTCACGTCTGGTTATAATTTCGGCCGCAGTCAAGGTGGGTGCGACCTTCCGATCGCGCGTAATCACCTTGGAAGGTATAGCTGGTCAATGCATGTAAACGCTCTTGAGATTTACAATTATATAGGTTTTTCATTCATCTATATGTTTTTTGTGTATGTATGTATGTATGTATGTCAGCTTATTTCTCCAGGGTTATCCATACCAATATATAAAAGTGAAACGTTGTCTGTTTGTTTGTTTGGAGAGCTTTCACGCGATAACGGCTGGACGGATTTTGATGAAACTTGGAACGGAGATAGCTTATACCCTGAAATAAAACAGGATACTTTTTATCCCTGAAAATTAAAAGATTCCACGGGAAAACTGGAAATAATTTGATTACTCGCTGTAAGGAACGGTTGCCACGGAAACGAAATAAAAATTATGTCAAAGATCATCAAGAGTGGTGCTATACCTACTTTTGCATTGGTTTTTAATATCTTAGAAGAACATAGGTTGCTTTTTTTCGCGATAAACAGTAGTCCGCGCGGACGAAGTCGCGGGCGGGAAAACTAGTCTCATATAAATTGGAGCTTTAGCTATTTAGTAAGTCCACGTGAAAGCTGTTAGTAAATTAAAAATAATTGCATGGGTATTAAATTAGCAACATTGGTATTGGGACCTAAACTGTTTCTTTTGTTTGTTCCTAAATGTATTTTCACGAGTTGTTTTCTTTAAGTGTCTGGGAGAGACTTTTCAAAAATCTCACTGTGATGTTAATCCAATAAATGAAGACGACTAATGCTAACAGAATCCTCTTTGACTTTAAGTATAAGTAACGTTTTAAAATATATAAATACCCGGGCATACCCTGCCTACCTGGCCAAAGATATGCCTTGATACTAAAGTTGGAAATTGGTGTCAATTCTGTTGTTCACTCACTAAAACTAAACTACACTAAAACTAAATTTAGTGTAGAGATTTGTAAAATCTATTTCATCATTTTAAGTAAACTAAAAAACTTGCAGAGAGAGGGTGTGTTGCATTGTGCACGGCCGAGAGCGGGGAACGGGTGCGGGGGTTTAGGAGGGAGGGGATAAGGGCGATTAGGGGAGGGTGGAGTAAGACAAAAAAAAGTGAAGGAAGGTTAGGGTAATTTAGTACCCCATCCTGCCCTCATATTTTCCAACCTAAAAATTGAGGGGAGGATGGGGACCCTCCCCTCACTTTTTCGAAACTTATCCTCCTTTCCCGTCACTTTTTATTAATTTCCCCCACCCTCCCCTCAATTTCCCTACCCTCCCCTGCCTTCCGCCACACTCCTCTCACTTCCCCCTACCTTCTCCGACTTTCCCCTCACCCTCCCCTCACTTTTCCCCTAATCCCCCCTCACTTTTCCCCTAATCCCGAGTGTCTCTTTCCCCACCTCCGGCCGTGCACAATACAACACCCGCTCTCCCAAGTCCCTTAGTTCTATCGCAGAATTTAAATTTAGTCGGAAAGCTAAATTTAGGTTAGTTTAGTGAGTTTTTAACAAAATAATCTGTTTGACAGGACTAAACTTAAACTTAGCGTAGTTTAGTCTAGTTGGGAACAACAGAATCGACACCATTGTCTACTTCTTTACCACATTATTTCTGTAAAAAATGCCGCAGAACTTGATTCGTCTGTTAAAGTTCTAAAAATAAAATTAGCTTGTTGCTTAATTACCACGACTGAATTTATTTTACCTACATATTATGACTTTACATACTTGTTTTCTTGGCATGTAAGTCGTTACTTGAGTAGTTTAATGTTTTATCTAATACTACTCTAATATACGTCCGCGCTGTACAGTTTATAGCGAAAAAAGCATCTTATGTTCTTCTAGGATATTAAAAACCAATGCAATAGTAGGTATAGAACCATAGTATAGCACCAATGCTTGTTATTTCGTTTCCATGGCAACCACAGACCATTCAGTGATGGCAACCGTTCCTTACAGAGAGTAATCAACATTTTTCAGTTTTCCCATACAAAAATACAATTTTCCGGGATAAAAGTATCTTATGTTTTATTCCAGGGTATAAGCTATCTGCATTCTAAATTTCATCAAAATCCGTCCAGCCATTATCGCGTGAAAGCTCCCCAAACAAACAAACAGACAACAAACAAACAGATGTTTCACTTTTATATATTGGTATGGGAGAGTAGAGACACAGTACATAATTATATAGTCCTTACTGCATATGTACTGTGATAGAGATATTAAAATCTATAGAATAGTTTGTGTTTGTCGTATGAGGTAGTGCTGGCCTCTGGTGTCAGAGTTTGTCAAGCCACCCGAGGGCGTCTGACATGGCTTAACGACTGCTATTAATCAATAACAGCCGGGATCGACAGCTTAACGGGCCCTCCTAAGCACGGAGCGATGAAAACCCGCACATAACTTGAGAAAAGTCATTGGTGCGGAGCCTAGGATCGAGCCCGGTATCGTTGGATTCTAAGTTGTACTATAGAACCGTTAGGCTACCATCGCTTTTGAATAGTATAGAATAGTAGTAAGTACCAAAGATAAGACTTATTAGCTGCGCCCCGCGGCTTCGGAGTCTATGTATCTACTCAGCCCTTATCGACCCACTGCTGGCCTCCTCTCTTTCACGTTCCGGTCTTGTGCAAGTCTCACCCAGTGTATTCCTGCGTGCCTAACGATGTCGTCCAACATCGGGCTGGTGGTCAGTCCGTGAGCACTGCGCTCCTCTAGACCACCACTCTTTTATCGCCTTTGATCTTCTGTGTTACTAGTATCCTGCCCATATCCATAGTACCATAGTAGAAGTAGTAAATAACCAACTAGTAAGAGATTCTAACAGTACGATCCACGACGTGAACAGATACTGTTTTATTTTATCAAGAATCTATTTCTTTCGGCTTCATTCGACAACATACTTTGTTTTATAGGGTTCCTTACCTCAAAAGGAACCACATCGTTGTCCGTCTTTATGTCTGTTTGTCAGTCAAGTCGTTTTTCTCAGGAAAGCGTGGAGTATCAATATGAAATTAATATCAAAAACTCAGGTCTGCAATCTCTAGGAGCTGTGAAACAAACTCAACGCAAGTCAACGCAATCAAAAGATACGTCCGTTTCTGCCGCACACTTTGACACTCGCAACGGAATCAATACCTATAGAGTGCTTCCCGTTGACCTAAAATCATGAAATTTGGAAAGAAGCAATGTAATATAAATTGAAAAATCCGAAAACCGTACTTTTGTAGATAAATAAAAAAAACTATTTTTTTCTGGTTTGTACTTATTGGCATTTGGTAAACTGACCGCGACCTACTCGATGTATGGGGACAACAATTTTAAGTTTGACCTTCAAACCAGTTTATCTTTTCGTTAGAGCATGTTCGGTGCTTTAATGCAGTAATGTTACCAAATTATTTTGGTGAATGTAGCAAGTATGTACGGAACCCTCGACGCGCAAGTCCACTCGCAATTGGCCGGTTTTTTTTAGTTCTGATTTGGGTCCTATAATCACTTCCACAATCATAAAAAAATAAATAAAGCAGCAGTCTCGTTTGTGAAAACCAGTTTTAATGTGTTCTTAATTCTTACACAGATTTTATATTCAGCACTAGTAGATAGGATAAGATCTAATCAGAGATCAGTATTTCTCCCAAACGAGTCTTTTACAGGTGAGACCTATGGAAAAACCCATGATGAAGCAGCCCACCAAAATACCGTAAAGTGCATGCAGTTAAATCAGCTCTCGAGCTAACGTGAATTTGTACATTTGCTTGTGAAATTTACGTCGAATTTATGAGGCATACCGATGCAGCGGTCCGCCATTGATACGTCAAAGCCTCAGAGCGTTACGTGAAAGGAAATCTCGAAATAGCTGTGAGGTAAATGCGGTAAGGACAATGCTTCCAGGATAATTAATTAAATTTTTATTTATTCATCGTATCTTTAGCCCCTAAAGCAGTGTTAATAATACGCAAATTAGCGTTTTCGTGGTGGAAAATTCTGAAGTACTTTCGTTTGTGCCAATTCAAAGCACCCCACCAAGCATCCATGGTACTAAAATTCGCCAAAATGGCGATAGTCAAATGCGCTCATTGCGAAGTTCTTCAACAGCCTGTCTAGAGTACGGAGTAAAGTGCAGTTGTCTATGGTACCAACAAAGATGTGAGATTGTAAAACCCATAGTACCTTATTATGTCACTCTTTCTGGCATCTTACTGGGCAGTGCCAAAAGTGTCTAACAGTCCTAACTGCGCATAATTGTTCAAAAGTCTTCAGTCATTGCCTTGACCAGTGATTATACGTATGGAAACCGATTATTATTCTCTCCGCGTTGTTATGGCGTGGTGCAACGAGCCTTGGACGCCCCGCAACGTCATTACTGTCATATCTGTTAAGGCAGGGTCTTCGATGGCACATGCAATAAGCAAAATGCTGAAGGATGAACCTTTGTGGTTTGCTGTCGGAGATTATAAAACTGCTCAAAATGTGCCGTCAATAGTACCGGTAAGCGCGAATTTTCGCTAGTAGATAGAATACAATGTCGAGACAAAAAGTAGGCAGGAAGCACAAGACGGAAGTCGTGGATGTGAGGCGGATTACAGTGATGATGGGCGTGTTATTTGGCGAGACGAGGACATGGAAAATGTACTAGGGCAGTTGCAGAACGGTGTTGGTTTAAGAAGTTTTTTACCTAGCAGTGGGTTGATATGGGTTGAAATAAAATACCACAAAATACCTTGTGCTGGTGGTAAGATTAGATTATCAAATGATGAGTTGAATAAGTTGTTTGTTTGTTTGTCGTATGAGGTAGTGCTTGCGTCTGATCTCAGAGTTTGTTAAGCCGCCCGAGGGCCTCTGACATGGCTTAACGACTGGTATTAATCAAAAACAGCCGGGACCGACAGCTTAACGTGCCCTCCGAAGCACGGAGCGATGGGAATAAGTAAAGCAGTGACATGGAAACCAATGGTGAAGTTAACGTCTACTGACATCGAATTCCGTGCCTCAAGTCTGAAATGAAGTGATGAATAGTCGACGAAAATACAATTCCCACACTCGTACAATAAAAATCTCTATCGTCTACCAAACTTTTTTACTAAGAAATCATACGATCATTTCTCGGAAGCTACATACCCTTTGTGTTTGCCATGAGACTTGTACTATTATTTATTCTGTGCCATAAGAGAGATTCGACGCTGCGATAAACAAACTCAACACACGCACGTGTGTGTGTGATTTAAACCCACATAAACAAACTCTTCCGCAAATAAAACGGCGATGCGAGGCTGCTAGTTATTCTGTGGCGACTTGGCGAGGTCAAGGTCCAGACTTCAGACATCTGCAGGGGGCCGAGATTCGACGCGACATCTCTTGGCCCCGTTTTACTGGCTTGTTTTTGTTTAGGCAGGCAACTACCACTGTTCAACTGTTACGGCGTGTGTAAAACAATAAATTCAATAATAACATAAATAATATGTTTATTTTTAACAAAGAAGAAGATATGAACCACAATAATAAATCACTATGTGAAACCAGTATAATACTTGACTTACCTACAAATGAAGTTTGTTTTCTTCACAGCTCCAAGGGATTGCAGACCTGAGTGTTTGATATTAATTTCAACTTGATATCTTCCTGAGAATACAGGGTCTTAGGCGGACACATAGGCGGACGAACAACAAAGTGATCCTATAAAGGTTTCTTTTGTCCTTTTGAGGAATGGAACCCTAAAAACGATCGTTAAAAAATTCTTGCCATTCTTAATTTAAAAAGCTCTAGATGGATTTCAGAGAACAAATCTGTCTATCAATATGCATCTTATTGTAGCTGCCATAGAGTCCAGTTAAAACTCCTGTATATTGTCACAAAATACTTTGGTAGTTGAATTACGGTAGTAACATCATACTGCATACAACAAAACAAAGCAGACATCAACTTTCTTCTTCACAAAAAATAAACTTCAACTTATACAACACTAATTCCCCACAATAACAACCCACTTGTGGCAAACTGGGCCCACATTCTCATCAGTATATCACGAAATAGACCAATGAAACTCCCCCAGTTGGCTATATCTGAGGCAATTGACAACAGACAGTCCATTATTGAAATAAATTAGTCTTAATTTCTGTCTGTCCATAGATTGTCATTATTGACATGCATCATATCATACTGGTATTTATTAAATCTGGTTCTTCTAAGCTGTGCATATCAATTTATTTTATTTTTTAATCAAAATTACACGGCTATGGTGAAGCAAAAAGGAGGGTTATGATTTTACGCTGTATGTATGTATGTGGGCGGGTATGTATGTATGTTCAACCGGGGAGTGCGTTTTACCTACTTGGTTAAATATTGATCAACTTATATTGCACTTCTACGGCCACAAAGTTTTAAAATTCTAAAACGTTTCAATATTCTTGTTTGAGACTTTTTTAGTCCACTAAGACCATATTTGGGTTTTAGTTTTGGAACTTACATTTGATGTCTTTTTTATTTATTTATTTTGTAGCAGTTAACGCCTGCAGCGCCCCCAAAGAGCAGCGTGACGAGCGATCTTGTGCCCACATAAATATATAATATATAATATTTTTTTAATGGAAAAATTTGGATCACGGACGAGATTCGAACTCACATACAGTGCCTCAGCAAAAAAAAGAAAGAAGACCATTTCTAATAACAGCGGAAAAATATATTTTTTGTTCCATCTGCCGCCATATTGAATTTTTTCAAAAATATATATATCCTAAGTAACTTATTACTCAGCGGATGTAAGGATTCTAGCGAAACCCTATAAGTCTAGTGTTCAGGCATTTAAAAGTTATCAATACTTATAATAAAGCAATAAGAACAAAAAAGTCTGTACAAATAAGATAAATAAAAAAAATATGGGCTAGGGTACTTAAAATAAGATATTGAACAAGAACATAACATTTTTTTAAATCGTGTCTGTTTGTTTGTTTTTTGGTTGTATGTTTGTTCACACATCACGTAAAACCTTCAGGACCAATTGCAATGCGGTTCTCACTGTTGGATAGCTTAGGGTTTGACTTAAAAACTGCGGTGCTTGGTATTTTAATACGATGATTAGATGCCGAGCAATCCATAAAAACTATTTCACAAATGAATGAATTTTGAAGAAATTGTAGTTTGTTGTATTTTAAAGGTACTTTTGGTCCTGGAATAACACGTATGAGCTACTTTTAAACAAAATGACCATGCGGGCAAAGTCGCGGGCACAGCTAGTGGTGGAATAAAGAAACTCACATACATACAAACAAACATACATGAATCCTAATAACATTACACTCCTTTTTTTGGGCAGTCATGTAAAAAAAGTCTCATAGGCCTAAAAGAAACGGAACAAGAATTTAACAAAAAATTTAAATTGTGTCTTAAAAATTACTGGACCTATTTGAAATGCAGTGTTCACTGTTGGATAGCTTAAATTTGCCTTAAAATCTGGTGTATCTCATATCTCAATTCGATGAGTAGACGAGCAATCCTTTAAAATCTTTTTGACGGCTGAAAGAACTTTGCTCAAATTTATTTTGTATTTTAGACAGATAAATAAACTCCTCATTGAAACACAACAGAAACAAAGAACTTGTAACTACTACTAGGGTACCTACTTTTAACCCAGAGAAATGACTACGCGGGGAAAGCTGCGGGCACAGCTAGTAGTAAATAAATGTTATCCTCCTTAATTAGTGCTTTATTCAGAGGTTTTGGTTAGCTATAGATGATCAAAAAGTTTGCCGCACTTATTCTACATTTTGTAGTTGAAAAACACTAAAACTAAATTAAACAAAAGAGAAACAATTCTTGCTATTGGTTTTCAAAGTAAACATACATTTTTAGGCTGTTAATTTTGAAGCAAATGATAAACTATACTAAAAATGTACGTTAGGTTTTGAAAGGAGGATGCCAGCTTTCGGCTTCCAAGACTTTTAAATGTTAAATGCCGCGGACACGAAATCTATCCACATTATTGAGTATATAAAATAATTTAATTCATTCTTATTAAAACCATAACATTCTGGAACTGTTATTTAAATAAAAACAATTAATGTGAATAGAAATGACCGGAAATAGCTGTGCAAGACTTTTAAAAGTTAAATATTGCGAACACAAAATCTATCCACATTATTGACCATATAAAATAATGTAATTAATTCTTATTAAAACAATAACTTTCGGAAACGGTTATTAAAAAAAATAGAAATAAAAATGAATAGAAATGACCGGAAGTTGCTGTGAATTGATACTAATTACGAATCATAGCGTTCACTATAACTCGTAATTAGTGCAAATAAACTATTAATAAATCGATAAACAAAATCGATTTAAAAATAATCTACAGGTTATCTTAGTTTATTCTAATAGAAATCATTTCAGTATATTATTTTATGATATTAGAAATAACAAAAATAGACGCATACGTATGTTTTTATCTTGCTTATATGTTAATTCATTATTTGTTATAAATGTTTCAGTGGTTTAGGTACCAAGCTCATGACAAGAGCCGAGAAGGCCCAGGGTTCGATTGAGTACCTAAGTGCCTACTACTAATAGCAGGTATAGGTAGGTAATAATACTTTATAAATGATATTAAACATGATCGTAAAGTGTAGGTACCTACATAATTATCAGTTTAATATTAGATTTCAATAATATCTTGGCTATATTATTCTCTTGACCATAAACCGTGTCATAATCTAACGAAAGTCACATAACCACAAAAGTTAACTTTATTTCCTCATAACTTATTTTTGAATATTTCCCAGAAAAAAACTAATAACACACAAGGCTTTTAACGTAATGCTTTAAAAATAAAAATACTGTTCAGTTGTGTCCGCGATAATTTTACATCGAGCCTAAGTCACTTTGGAGATCTGGCATAGTCCTTTGTGGGCGGTTTAAGAGTTTTGAAATTTTTGCAATCATGGTTAGTTTTGCATGTTTCGATGACATTACTGTTAAATTTGACATTGGAATAGTGTCTTTATTCCGTAGGGTATTGGATTGTTTTTCGTTCAGTTTGGGAATGATTGATAGTGCCAGAAATTACAAGTGTTGAATGTTCAAACCAAATGGCTTGTTAACCGTGTGGTTCAAATTGCACTAATAAATAAATAAATATATCCACCAATTACCTAGCCCCAAACTAGGATACCCTGCAATATAGGCACTAGATAACGGATAAACATACATAAATACGAATAACATCCATCACTCGGTAACAAACATTCCTTCTTATCATACAATGATTGCACCTTGCAGGATTCGAACCCGCAACCGTTTGATTTCGTTCCTAGGGTCACTAGCCACTAGACCAACCGGCCGGCCGTATTAAGCGCTATGTTCACTGTCAGCACGCACAAAGTTAGATTAAGATGCACATTTATTCTCCACATCGGACACATGACGTCAAGAGTGATGTCATTTTGGTGTGCAAGCAACGCTCACAAAAAAGAGGTAGAGCAGCGTATGCAGTAACGTCAAATTCAATTGACATATGTCATCATGTGTTAAATTTCTATTTTTAAGTTGAAAAAAAGTTAGGTACAAATAGTACAAGTTTTGGAATTAATGAAAAACCTTAACAGTCGATTTAATTTAGACCAAAGCATTCTGCGATGAAATAAAAAACTCTGATCATCAATTTGATGAGGACTGAGTATGATGGGCAATAGTTTTATGGTTTATTCTGATAGTGTCCATTGTTTGTGCATTAAAATAATGTCTATTTCATCATCACTTGATGATGACGATCATCTTCGTCATCAGTCAAAGATTCAATAAAATAGTTTCTTTCATTTCACATAATTTGTTATTGTTAATTCATTTTTATTTCCATAATAGAATTATCAAATTTAATTACATTATCTACATCTTATTTACTTACGTTTGAACATATTTGATTTATCAATAACAGGTTTGCATGATAATAGGTTAGTATTTAGCAATGAAGTGCACCCAACCTACAGAACCTACACACTACTTACAGTACCTACACACTACCTACAGTACCTACACACTATTTGGAAAGGTAATGAAATTGTATTCTACTGTGTTCTACCAGTTCATAATCTACTCTTCCCGTTTGTGCTAGGCAGCAAAGAGGGAATATGTTTATTATTTTTAATTTTTAGAATTAAATGTTTAATATTTCCATTCTCTACCTCAAAAACATGTTTTTTTTTAGTAGCAGGACATACAATGCATAATCTACTTTTAAGTGGTATGCAATAAAGAGTTATCTATGTATCTATATTGTTGAAATGTTGTTTCATCTTAAAAATTATATATTTTTTTCGTAAGTTGTTTATTAAATTGTGGCAACTTTGGATCACACAATAATTCAATCCAACATTATTTTCCATTGCAGCCAATGCAAGTAGCTAATAAACCAGATTCAGTGGATACAAGATATAGGTATATCATAACTCTTTACAATGTGAAAACGAAACTAGCGCTACGTAATAACATAATTTCTCTAATTATTGCATTCCAGACGACTAAACTAAGGCAAAAAACATCAAACTATGACGTAGTTACCTTCCAACTCTTGCGACAAAACAATGTACTAGATACTATTTGAATGCAATGGCGCGGTACATTCGCAAGGTTTATTAGCGCAGAACAGTAAAACTGTATACTTAAACATTATCACTTACGTATTCTGCAAGTTGAAATAGTAGAAGACAATCCAAGAGGGCTGGAAGAAATCGCCGTAATAATCTTCTGTTTCCCAACATTTTTCCGAAAAAAAATTCACTAATTGTAACTTTACAGCACACAATTTAATATCATAACATAATTACGCGCAAAAGGTTAATTTGATCGCACGAATTTCTAAAATGTTAGCTATTTTACAGCGGACTTTTCCTTCCACTACGCCCGACGAAAATACAACGAATGAATGAATGGATCAAACGAATGGATGGAATGATGTCATGTCATTTTGCTTCGATTTCTGGGCCGTTCGTTTTGTAACAATTAGCGAAAATAACTGTTAAAAACGCTAAATATGATCACAATTGGCGTTCCCTGTGGCCATTTGTGGGCGAAATAAGCGTTCTGAATGTTTTCGATCACCGTTAGTTTTGCAAGTTTCGATGACATGTTGACATAGGAAAATCATCTTTATTCCGTCTCGCTAGGGTCGAACCGAATGATGAATGAAAAATCATTTGGTTTGGAAAGGATCGGTAGTGTCAAAAGTTGCAAATATGACAAAAGTGTAGAAAAAGATCAAAGAAAACGGCTTGTTAAATATGTACATTTTAAAACTGCCCACAACGCCAAATCATCATCTCGAACGCAGGGTTCATGTTTGTTTTTTGGCATTGAATGCTCGTCCTTCAGCCATTCAGCCCTGGGGCCGTTCTTTTTGTAGCAAATGGCGAAAATAACTGTTAAAAACGCTATATATTATCACATTTAGCGTTTTCTTTGGACATTTGTGGGCGAAATTAGCGTTCTTAACGTTTTCTATCACCGTTCGTTTTGCATGTTTAGATGACATATTGACTTACGAAAATCTACTTTATTGCGTGAGATAGGGTCGTTTTTCATTTGCTTCGGTAGTGTCAAAAGTTACAAAAATGGCAAAAGTGTTGAAAATGTTCAAAGAAAGCGGCTTGTTAAATATCACTGATCTCGAGTACGGAATAATGTGCAGTTGTCTATGTTAAAAATATACATTTTGAAACTGCTCACAACGCCATCTCATCATTTCGAACGCAGGTCAAGTCATAGCATATTGAACTGCCAAAATTATATTGCGTAATTTCATCAAACTATGGAAACTCGTCGCCATGGAAAATTTGTGGAGCTTTATGTGACGTTTCGTTAATACTCGGACGATTACGAACGTTAGCTGTGACATTGTGGTTCGTTAATGAGAGAAACCAGCCATTAGTGATTATTTTAAATTTGCAGATAATTTTGAGTTTATTTTTATAATTCACACGTTTGACATTTTTGACGTTGACAGTTAGTATTAGGGGGCCGTTCGTTTTGTAACAAATGGTAAAAATAACTGTAAAACACGCTAAATATGATCACATTTGCCGTTTCCTTTGGATTTCCTTTGGTCGTTTTTAGCGTTCGTTTTCGATCACCGTTCATTTTGCATGTTTGGGTGACATTTTGACATAGGAAAATCGACTTTATTACGAAAATTATAGGGTCGTTTTTCATTCAAAAACGACTTCCAAACCAAATCAAAAACGACCCTATAGCAGAGCAGTCACACTCCGCAACAAGTACAAATAAATTAAAGGACCCAATATTCGGGTCCGTTCAGTCGAGTGTCAAGCGTGCGCTCGATGAGTCGCGCTCCTTGTACTTAGCGATAGAGCACCTACTTACGTAAAGTTATTGACAAACTTAATTCGTGTTTTAATTGTGAGTACCAAGAAGAAGGCTAGAAAGTACTGCATCGGCTGTTTGAATAATGATAGAAATGACGAATTGTCATTCTTTACGCTTCCAAAGGATATTGAAAGGTAATAAATTGTAATACCTATAATAGGTCCTAGTTATGTAGTTAGATATTGATATATTTTTTTTTACGTAGGTTCCTATAGTTTTATGTTATTTCATTTGTGTTCCATACCGAAGCTACGCATATTTAAGGTTATTCTGCGCAGAAATAAAGTCGTTTATTAAATCGATCAACGTAATTTTATAATTGATTATAGTAGGTATGGTTGATCGGAAAATGAATTACTGTGCTGACTTAGTAAGTAGCCTACATACTTTTAATACCTTTTATTACGTAGGTAGCAATTTATTTTTCACTCATTAAAAAGCATGGAATTCAGACAGGCACCTTTATTCATCAAAGTGCAATACCTATAGGATATAATCATAATCAACCAACGACACGTAGTAACGACAATCTCACTAAACTTATCGGCGTTCTGAAAACGGGATAGGTAGGTAGTAAAAATGAGGTAGTCGGTCTATTCTGATAAGAATGTCATTGTATGTAATAGAACTATTTTAATTTATAATAATAAGTAATAACATAATACATTATTACTTATTTATTCTGTTACAATATCTAAGTCATAACATATCACAGTATAATTAGTAGTACAAGTACCTAGTCATATCTTAATACAACCCTACCGAGCGAAAAAGGGACAGAGCGATTCTGAAACGGTTAGAGCAATGGACGTTCTCGCGCGTTGTGATATGGTGCATTCTAGCCTGCAAGCGGTAGGCGAGCGCCTTCTAGTTAAATATAATTGAAAGCTCGCAGCGCCGTGCGAGTTAAATTGCACTTTATAGCGTTGTAGCGAGAGTCGCTATTTATTTAAATGACTTTACTCAGTTAGCCTTCTGTACTTGTACTATTATTTATTCTGTGCCTATAGTGAGTTCCGCAATTAAAGTCTATCTTTGCAGACCAAACTGTTGACACACAAGTAATATATGTAAAAGATCTGCTTCTTTAAAACAGTGAGGGCATTCTTTACTCTGCACAACGTTAATTCTATTTAAATGTTGTTCAATCACATAGCTGTGTAACGGAGCGCACAATGAATAGCGACCGTTCTTGTAAGTGGTTTGTTGCGATATTTGCGATCTGTTCATATTTAATAAAATTAATATAATGACGTATCAAGTAACATCTTCCCGAGTCTTATAAAATAAAGAATACTAAAAGCAATACAAATCAAGCAACTTATAAATAGTACACACCCAAACAACATAGCACTTGATTTCAATGATATTAAATTCGCGTGCTCGTGAGCGCCTTGGCTCGAGTAGGTGAAGTAGCCCTGTCGACGTTTCTTGGAAGGTCCCGTGTTGTCATCTCAATAGTCTCAATGTGTCCGCTGGGTCGAGCTTGTGGTGCGATTGTCGCATACCCCTTATCTCTTGTAACTATGGATTCAACAGTCAGTTGTACAGTCCGACGGTACCAGCAGCCCGATTCCATAACTTGGCTACAATCGGATTATCACTTTTTTCATAGCAAATTCGACTCTATCGCAAGGCATTAGTGGCTGCGATACTGAGAATTCGATTGAAGCCAAGTTATGAAATCGGGCTGCAGTGCTTCCGTGCTGTTTTGATCACCAATGACATTATCGCTGTTAGTAGTAGTAGTAATATGACGCTATATGTGACGTGTCGATGAGTGTCACTCTTGTAGTTCCACAATGGAATCTTGATGTTCCTTTGCCTTATCAATCTTGACGTGTAGTTCCTTAAGAAGATTATGATGTTCGTGTGGAATAAATGTATAGTTGTGGGCCATGATCATCTTGTTAATGTTCGACTCCTTTCTGTATTCGTACGTTGCCTCATTTTTTAGCATAATTTCACTTTTGAATTGGTGATGACCTCACCTCCCTTCAGTTCACATCCAGAATTGAGTTCAATAATTCCCGTCCCATTAAGAGTGATTGAAGCCACGCCAGATGTACAGAAAATGCGCGCTAAGCATTCCCGGCAGCAAGTGTAGATCCACGCGCCACTATGTTGTAACTGTATCCAGTGGGCGGTGCAATCCGATACTCGCAGCCGGCACGCTGATAAGTTTCTATTGTTTATAATTTGTGTCATATAAAGGCTTATCCAATGTGCATATTAATAGTTGGTCTCTTAATGTTATACATGTAGCTATGACTTCATATGTTAGAGGCATTATTAAGTCCTTCTTTAAGTTCACTGCTATGAATTCCGATCCGGTTATTATTTGCATTATACTTTGTCCCTTTATCTGCGATATAGGTATCATGCGGCTGAGTTCATAGGGTTTATTATTGACGAGTGGAATTTAACTTCGAATATCATGTACTCTTGTGTAAGTCGGAGTTGTACTCTTGAAAGTATATACATTTCTCGAACGCAGTGATGACTGTTGACACAAGGTAGACATAGTTCACTGGGTAATTGTCCCGAAATGATGTTCAGCTGATCTTGTAGTTGATCAGGTTTCAGTAAGTGTGCGTCGACTCGACCGTTTCTTACGTCTGTTAGAAAGGTCAAGTAAAGTATGTTGCACTCGTCGTAGGTGTGATTTGATAATGTTTGCTGTGAGTGCAGTGGACATCATGTCTCAAGTTGTATCACGATTCAAATGGATCCAATCGCTAACTTCCCTTAGCTGTTGGTCAATCAGGAGAAATTGTTTATTCATCACCTTCTCATTTCACTTTAGCAAGTTGTATTCACCTTCAATGATGGATGTCTGTTCTTTGTATAATTTTTGTAAGTGGTTCTGGTTGTTTTGTAAACCATGTATGTCCTTGATGTATTGTTCCGCGAAATGTTGATCTAATACTCCAAATAAATAGTTTTAAAGGTAGCCCACTCCATCTATGAGTCCTCGTTTGGATCGTCTTCCATGCTCTACTCTGAGCATATTGTTGTAGTGTTTTAGCTCATTTATTTCGTGTTTAAACTGTGACGCTAGTTGATGAAAATGTAGTTTCATTTTTGGTGAGTTCGGTGAGGTACTTGACATAATATTCTACTACCTTTTGTTTTATTAAAGTACTAGCTGTACCCGCGGCTTCGCACGCGTTTTATTTTCTTTAGGTTCAAAGTACCATAATGTGCTATTCCAGGACCACTATACCAACATTTGCACAAAAATTCTTCACGCCAGTATGTAGTCATGTTGTAGTACAGAACCATTTTCCAGTTATCTTGTAAGATCTTTAAGTCCGCGAGTTTGTCAAAATATATGAGTTTCGTTGGATCAATGGTTGATGTTTTGTATAGCTGTTGCTCTGATGTTGAGATGCTTACAAGGAGACAGAGGAGTGTGAGTAGATAGCTTATTCCAAGTTTCCTTTTATTTCTGTTTCTATTCTTGATGAAATGAAATGAAATGAAATGAAATGAAATTATAGATGTCGCATCGCCTTTTAGTGACTCTGTGACCTTTCTCATAAGCTTTGCTAGAAGATGGGTGCCCGCAAAGCTCTAGGCTTGGTAGTGTTATAGGTTTTTTCAGTGGTGCGAGTTTCGTTTTTGCAGCCACTAATCTCATGATATACGGATGTACTCCCCGTTGTCATCTATGCTCCTGCAATAAATCGTGCCAGACATGGCTCTTTCTGACGCATCGCTAAGCCCATGAAATTCCACAGGTTTGCTTGTATTCCCGATTATCCTGATACATCTCGGAATAGTTATATCTTGAAGCATATGTAACTCCTCCTTCGTCCTTCCTTTCTTTCCATCCTTTCGTTTTGTATGTGTTCAGGTAGAGAATTGTCCCAGGTGAATTCTGTTAGCCATAGTTGTTGAAATATGATTTTCGCCTTCACGGTAACCGGAGCGTTCCAGCCCATAGGATCATATAACTTTGATAAGTCAGATAATAGTGTGTTTGGTGGTAACGTTGTTGTTTGTATGGCCTTGAATGTTATGTCTGAATGTAAAGTTGTCTGTGCACGGATTCCATGTAATGCCCAAGGTTTTATTTGTTTCTGCGTGCTTGAAGTCCAGCATGTTTTGACTAATGTGTTCTAGTGCGAGGTCTTCCAGTAACCTAGCTGGCCCATTTGCGCAGATTGAAGCCTCCTCCATGCAGTAAATCCAATAATTGATTTTGGGTACTTTTCGCCTCTTCGAAACTATTGTTACCGCCGAGAAGATCATCTACATAGTTCAAAATTTCTGCAGCTTGATGATACTGGTCACTATCGTCCACCACTAACTCTTTTATAGTGCGCATGGCGAGATAGGGTGCAGCCTTATTTCAGTAGGTGACAGTTGTTAGCTGGAAGTCCTTTACTGCGTTGTCCTGTGTGTCCCGCCATATAAGTTTTTGTAAATGTTGATCTTGTTCTTGCACACGGATTTGTCTGTAGAATTTATCTATGTCCGTCGTGTACACGTACTAGTAAAATCTCCATTGTAATATCCAGAGCTTGTATGTTTCTTTGAAGATTAGGTCCTCCTTCCATCAGGTCATTTAGGCTGTGTCCTGATGATGTCTTTTGTGACGCATTTAGTACTACGCGTAATTTCGTAGTTTGGGAGTCTGGCTTCTTGACCCCATGATGCGGGAGTAGGCAGCTAGTTTCTCATGGTGACGTGCATTCTTTCATGTGGCCGAGAAGTAGATATTCATTCATGAACTGTGTATAATTCCATGACAGTATCTCATCCTTAGCTAGCCGTTTCTCTAACTGTCCGAATTGAGCCATTGCTTGTGGCCTCGACGAACCTAAAAGTTTTTCAAAGTTTGGTTTCATAGGTAGTCTGACTTCATATCTTCCATCAGAGCCCCTATTTGTCATAGTCTTGAATAATGTTTCACAATAGTCCTGGGTTGAAATATTGTCTTGTCCGTTGTCAGCTAATTCCTCAGATTCCCAGAATTGACGATATCTCTTCAAGGTCGCTGAGAACTGCGTGGCAGTTGAATGTTTTGACATTTCCCATCAAAGCCCATCCTAGTTTTGTTTGTTGTGCAATAGGTGTGGTAGATGGTCCACGTATAATTCCCTCCATGACGATATCCGCATAGACCGCAGCGTCGAGGAGTATGTCTACGTGTCTTGATATGGTGTAATGTTCGTCTGCCAAAATAATGTTCTGTAGATGAGGCCATTGTGGCTTCTCGAATGTGTAATTTGGCAGATTGTTGAGCATTTTGGACAAGACCATGGCTTCATAATTGAACGTGTAGTCTCCGGACATTGATTTCCATGCTAGATGTACAATGCCGTTGCACTTGTTGGCTAAAATACCGATGCCCGATATTTGCGCATTCTGCTTACGTCTCTGTAGGCCTAGTCGTTGCGCTGCAGACTCTGTGATCAAATTTATCTGTGCTTTGATCCTTGGTCTAGTAATGCTCGAAATGTTAGGTTAGTTCCATCATTTGACTTTACCTTTAGTTCGACAGTAGCAAGTAATATTTCATCAACATTCCCAGCAACATGATTCGATGTTCGATGTGTAGTCGGCATATTCCCTTTGTAAGCAGGTTTGATTCCGCTAAACATATCATTTTATGTTGTGTTGTGGGTCATGTCGCAAACTCGACACCTTTTTGTGGAATTGCACGGTTTATTATCGTGGGAATATAAACAATTCTTGCATATGTTCAATTGTTTTAATTTGTTCATTTTTTCTTCGGGTGACTGTTTTACAGTAAATCAAAATGTGGTTTAATTTACACAGCGGGCATTTTCTTTCAGCTGTGGCTATATATGATCGACGTAAATAAGACTTCGAGTGTATGGATTTTGGCATTGGTTCCTTGGGATGACCTTGATCATGTTTCGGTGGATAACTTGATTTTCCCTTGTTAATTGGTTCCAATGCCGTAAACTTGTTTTCAAGGAAGGATGTCAATTCATCTAATGATCGCAGCTCACGAGCGTTCTCTCTGTTTTCCATATAGGACGTGTAGGTCTCGGGGTCCATTTTCTCCATTATTATGTGGACAAGGATTGGATCCCACGTCAAGGTGTCAACTCCAAAGTTACTGATTGCATGAATAGACTCCAAGCTTGTATCATGAAGGCGTTTTAATTCATAAGCAGAATGTCTAGTCATTGTTGTTTGACTCATAAAAATCTGCACTTGCTTCGTGAAAAGTAGTTGTATGTTTTTGTACCTATGCGTAAGTATGTTCCAACAGGCATAGTAATTTTCATGTGAAATGTTCAGATGTTGCACGATGCGTTCTGCTTCTCCACGAAGTTTACCCTTGAGGTGCTGCATTTTTTGTGATTTTGAGAGTTGCGGATTTTTATGGATGGCCTCGGAATATAAGTCCTTGAATGTTGGCCATTGAATGTAGTTTCCCGAAAATGTAGGTATTTCCAATTGTGAGACGAGACTGCTTCACGCTGATGACTCTTGTAACTGAGTTTATGATTGAGGCTCCTTTTTGTCGAATTGTAGTTGGCTTCATTTTTTGACTACTCTTCCTCATAGTGCACATCAGAACCTACAAGGAGGTTGTCTATTTTCCAGTGGAGGTCGTCCAATTAATTTCCAATAATTGTGTAAAGTTTTTAAGCAGTCTTCAATTTCCCACTTTTCACAGATGTTTTCTATGTTAATCCCTCGCACAATACGTGACAGTGCACGAAAGTTGGTCCGCTAATGGCTTATTAATTCGTCCGACCTGGATAGCATTCCCCTGGGGTGTTTTCATCTTCCCTCGCTCACCTTCCACCTGACTATAACTTACCCCAGGCTTTGGAACGGTTGGCACTGTTGTTGTTTTTTATGTTATGTGAAAGGATATGTGCTGTTGGTCTATAACTGACCTCTACAGCGTCACCGGACGGTGGGGCGGGCGCAAAAGCGCTCCACCGCAATGCGTGACGCAGAAGGCGCACGCCAAAGTTAAGTTTTTGGCCACTTGCTCAAGGGCACCCAGGGGGTACGAACCTCGGCTTGGACAGTTGCCATTGATTACTTGGGGAGTATCGAACTAAACAACTGTTGTTGTTGTTTTGTGTAGCATTTCACAAGTAACTTCGTAAAGATCCTTTACGTGTTTGTATGCCGTTGAGATAAAGTACTCGTGGCTTGCAATTAAACGTTCTGTTAATATGGCATCATTCCCTTCGAACTCGCTCCATAATTGTTCAATGGATTCTAAACGTTTTTCGACATATTCGGTAGTTTTTCGACTCGCAAAATCCTTGTTGATGTTTGTTGATATTTTCTGTATAGCTTCAGCGATGATTTGCTGAAGCTGTAGAAGTCCCTCCATTGTGGTTGTGTTGTGAGGTGGTGTTTTGTTGGGGCTGTTGTTGCCCAGAGCGATGTGTGCTTTAGCTTTGCTTCAGCCTGTTGTGCTCATGGACGTATGTTTCCACATAGGTTGATGGATAAGAACAAAAACCTCCACGGTCTTATGCGCCTTCTCAACTGTACCGGTGGAACCGGTCAGCCGATTCGCAACCGTAGAAGTCTTCGCTCAAATCCGGTTCGAAGATATGTTCAATCACAACGCTGTGTAACAGAGCGCACAATGAAAGCGACCGTTCTTGTAAGTGGTTTATTGCGATCTGTTCATATTTTATAAAATTAATATAATGACGTATCAAGTAACATTGTACGGTGCCCGTACAAATGTATTTGTTGTTAAGCAATGGTCAAAGAGTATATAAATACTACGTAAGAAGAGACGGGACTGACGTATATTGGAACGGATGTTGTGAATTTTTAAAACGAGCGCTGAGAATAAGTGCAACATAACAAAACGAATGACCATAGATAATAACACTCTATATCGAGCACGTTAGCCAACATGACAAACAGAAAAGGATGTCTGCAAACATAGCACATTTTTATCGATATCGATATATTGAGAAAAAAAAACGTATTAGGACTATATAAATTTATATGGGGCTAATAATAATAATATGTTTTTTCTAAGCATATTGTGGTTTTTATTACATACAAAAATAATACATTATATAGTACACAACACAATTTGTGTCTTTTTCCCTTAAAATAATGTCTAATCTTCCTTACTCCTTACGTAATATTACAAACTAGCAATAGCAGATTAATAGCAGTTAAGGAGTAGCATTTTTTTTTAAATTGGGTTGTTTATTTTTGTTGTCGGTGTTTCGAAAATGTTTGCCACAGAAATATTTAATTCATGCAGCTTTTCGATCGGTATGTATGTCAAGTCCTCTTTATCGGTCACTTGTATCCAGTTTTTGCACCTGAAAATAAGTTTTTTAATTAAAATTAGATGATTAAGTGGTTTTAGGCTACGCGACATTAGGTATTCTAAATTTATACTTTTACTACGTTTACTATAGTGTGGAATGCAGAAGGACTTAGAATAAGATTAGGAACCAAATGTCGAATAACAAGTTAGAAAAAATATCGATAACACCGGCACCGCACTAGTTCTAGCAAGGCTATGTTATTTTGTTGAATATTATGAAAGAAAAATCATTAATTTCTTGTACCTAATAGATTACCGAATAGATTTACCACTTACCTATCTTTATTCAGTGCAAATTTAGCCATAAATGTTCGTTTTTGACCCATCGCTCTGACAGATCGCAAACCACAAATTTCGCAAGTTTATAGCTCATTGCATAGAAAACTTTCAAACTCAATCACACTATTATTTATTTAATGTAGAAACAAACACCTTCAAAGCATTTAATACATCAACAGACGGTAATTATCACAAAATCAACTTGCCTAATAATTTTGTAAACAAAGTTAAACCACAGAACACATATTCATAGCGAAGGCGTGCAAGAAGGTCATGCATATAGTGAAGTAGAAAAGATAGCCGCCATAGAAATTAGCTCACGTTTGATACAACAGTTATGAACAGTGTTTTACTATGCTGTTTCGCCTGACTGGCAATGGTCAAATCTCATTCTGTTTATTATAGTTTTAAACTTCCTTTCATTTATATCTCTGTGTTTGTTGTACCACGGCTTGATTGACAGTTCTTTTTATACGTTAAAATACGTACAAAAAGAACTGCTGCCCGTTCTCTTTGCTGCTTTCTTTCCAATATTCACTCCATAAAATCCTTGGTAAAACTACAGCCATCCGGTACCGGGGAGGGAAGTGAGGAGAGAGGGGGGAGGGAAAATATATAGAAACGAGGGGCAGGCTTTGAGGGAGGGAGGGAATTGTAACCCCTGGTACCTCTCCCCCACGCGGCGACGCTTAGTTAATGAGATATTTGGTGTCGATTCTGAGTGCACCAATTAAACCTAAAATTAAATTTGACAGCTCTAAAATTATTGCTGTCACTTTCAACCCTTTTGGAAACGAAAGGAACGGCAACAATTTTAGAGCTGTCAAATTTAGTTTTAGTTTTAATTGGTGCACTCAGAATCAAGGAAGTTCTATGTACTTACGTACAACTGGAACGATATCTCTCATATAAAAAAGTGGTCTCACTCACCGAAAACGTAATTTAAAAAGAAAATGCAAGAAAAGGAAGTATACGGAAGATCGGAAGTCTAATTCTCTCTCGTACAAAGTTTCAGAGTTATCGCACTGACTAAAATAAACATGCGAAATAATCATCACAAAGACAAAGGATTAGCAAGCTGAAGTGGCAATGGGCTGGTCACATTTCTCGAAGGACGGACAACCACTGGGGTAGACGTGTCCTCGAGTGGAGACCGCGTCTTGGTAAACGTAGTGTAGGACGCCCACCGGCCAGGTGGAGTGACGACCTGCGAAAGGCAGCCGGCAGAAACTGGATGAGAGAATCCGAAGATCGGGCTCTGTGGCGTTCTTAAAGCTAAAACCAATAAGGAAAAATCTGATATCTGTGAGGTGACACTGATGGTTAACCCTCAACCTGTAAGTAGTAAAACAAAGTCTGTAGAAGATAGTTTGGTGAATTGTAAACCTGATTGCAACTCTTCTATTTGTAAACCAAATGTTGATAATTCGCTTCTTGTTAAAAGTAATGACTGATATATCGATTCAAGTCATATTACAAATAGACGTGATTGGCTAGAAAATACTAAACTTATAAAAAACAAGTAAGAGTAGCTAATGATGAAATAATTCTTTCAGATGCCGTTGGTAATATAAATCTAAATACTTCTTCAAATAGTTCTAAAATTACCAATGTTCTACATGTTCCAGACCTGTCAACGAACCTGCTCTCAGTGAACTCGTTGGTAAAGGAAGGAAACATTGTATTATTCTCACCGTCTGGAGGAATAATTTTGGATGCTCAAACTTGTAAGCTTTTTGGAAAAGTTTTAAGTACAGCCTCAAATGTCAACGGTAGGTACAAAACTTGATTTACCTATTGCCAATGCGAATTTAATAGAAGCAACAGATAACACCGCGAATTTATGGCATAAACGCCTAGGTCATCTTAACTTCAGATCTATGGAATTACTCCGCCTACACTTAGCTCTTGGTGTGAATTATTCAAAACCTGTCTGTTCAATTAAAGATAATTGTATTGCTTGCGTTGAAGGCAAACTGTCGAAGCAACCTTTTAAATCATCAGATTGAAGGGCAACAGATATTTTAGAATTAATTCACAGTGACGTTTGCGGACCTATGGGTGCTCATTTGGGGGTGCTTTATATTTCGTAACCTTTACGGATGATTTTTCTAGAAAAACTTTTACCTATCTAATACTACGAATAAATAATTATTTATTCGTAGACCTAATAGAACAAAAATTAGACGTAGTCGAAAAATTTTGCGAATTTAAGAAATTAGTAGAAAATCAAACTTATAAAAAAATAAAAGCTTTACGTTCTGATAATGCCGGGGAATATATAAATACTAAATTAAAAGAGATTTTAAAACAAGCGGGGATACTACATCAGACAACTGTACCGTATAACCCCGAACAAAATGGTATAGCTGAAAGAGTTAATAGAACTCTTGTAGAAAAGGCAAGATCTATGCTTTCTGAATCCGGTTTACCTCAGATTTACTGGGGTGAAGCTGTCAATACGGCAACATATTTACAAAATCGCTCACCGACTAAAGCCATAAGAGGCAAGACACCGGAGGAAGCGTGGACAAAAAGAAAAGTAAATCTGTCTCATCTGCGTGTTTTTGGATGCAGAGCCTATGCACACATACCAAAAATTCTTCGAAAGAAATTCGATATTAAGGCTAAACTATGCATATTTGTCGGTTATTGTACCGAAACGAAAGGCTACAGAGTAATAGATCCAGAAAATCCAAAATACATTATAAAGACTAGATATGTAATTTTTTTTGAAAATGATTTCCTTAACAAACCAATGTCAATTGAATGTGGTATTATGGAGAATGGGGTTGGAACTCAAAAGTCTGAACCTATTACAATTCAAGAACATTTTGAAGATGTATCATCAGAAGGGGAAGTTAACGTGACTCCATCAGAACCTGTCAGTCAGGATAATGAAATCATTATACCACATGAACCAGATATTCAGGAAAGTGAAATAAGTATACCAGAACTTGTTATCCTGTAGAAAATGAAATCACTTTACCTCAAACTGAAATTCAGGAAAATGAAGAAGAGTTTCAGGACTCTATTGAAGAGATTATAGAAGATCCTTCTGGCATTCAAGTACAGTCTCAAGATCAAATTGAGAGGAGATACCCTTTAAGGAATAGAACTCCTAGAAAATGGCCAGATGATATAATTCTATACAAAGCCATAGAAGATGATACTCCTGCAACTTATAAGGAAGCTGTTACTTCTAAAGATAAAGATAAATGTCTTGAAGCTCTACAAAATGAATACGATTCACTTGTTAATCATGAAACTTGGACACTTGTGGATAAACCCAATGATAGAAAAATAATTCGTAGCAAGTGGGTATTCAAGATAAAAAAGATGCAAACGGAGAAATCGTACACTACAAGGCAAGATTAGTAGCGAAAGGATTCACACAAACTTACGGCATAGATTATGATGAAACTTTTGCTCCTGTTACACGTCTGTCAACTGTCAGAATACTATTAGCTTTCGCAGCTCACTGGAATATTACCATGGATCAAATGGATGTGGAAACAGCCTTCCTTAATGGCGATATTAATGAAGAAATATTCATGGAACAACCTGAAGGTTTTACCAAAGAATGCAATAAGGGGAAGGTATGCTAGTTAAAGAAAGCACTTTATGGTCTTAAACAAGCGCCGAGACAGTGGAATCTGAAACTTAACAGTGCAATGATGCAACTAAGTATGAAGAGATCGGAACATGACCACTGCCTATATTATAAAGTAGACGGAACTTGCATTTTAATTGTCGCAATCTTTGTTGATGATATATGCATTCTCAGCAATAATGCTGGAATGAAGGAAAAGTTTAAAATAAACTTCAGCCAATTCTTCAAAGTCAAGGATTTGGGAACTTTAAAACACTTCCTAGGCATGAGGATAGCAAAAGAAGATAATGGCATAACCGTTGATCAAGAAGAGTATATTAGAAAAAAACTCATAATTTTATCTATTTATAACGCAAAGCCTAAAACCTGGTGATCCAAGCCTAAAATTAGTAAAACCTACTATTGAAGAGAAAGAAGCAGCCGAACATTTGCCTTACCAAAGGTTAATTGGTTCTTTAATGTACCTTTCAGTTGGAACTAGACCAGACATTTCACATGCTGTTAGTGTACTGAGTCAGTGTAATAATAACTTTGGAACAGTGCACTGGAATGCAGCAAAAATAGTTCTAAGATATTTAAAAGGAACAATACACTACAAACTCAGTTTTCAAAAAACAAGTACACTTAAACTGAGTGGATATGCTGACGCTGACTACGGTGCCTGTCTAAACGATCGGAGATCCTATACAGGCTACGTATTCTACCTAAATGGACCCGCAGTGCGATTACGTAATGTTGATCAAGACAGTTTCAAGCAGTCAAATTCAATAATGCTTTGCGATAGAGTCGTTTTTGCTATGAAAAGAGTGACAATACGATTGTAGCCAAGTTCTGTAATTGGGCCACCGTTTCCTGGGAGTCTTGAAAGCATCGGACAGTGGCTTTATCAACAACCGAAGCTGAATATATGGCTCTCAGCGATGCTTCAAAAGAGTCTATATATTTAAAAACTTATTAAAAGAAGTATTTAGTTTAACCAATGGTGTTTGTATCTACAGTGATAATCAGGGAGCTCAAATGCTTACTAAAAACAACGTTCACCATTCACGTACAAACCACATTGATATGAGACATCACTTTTTAAGAGAGCTTGTGGATAGTGGTACAATTTGTATTAATTATGTTCCCACAAATGAAATGAAGGCAGATATCTTTACCAAGTTTTTACCAAAGCAAAGACATCTGTGTTTAACAAAAGATATATGTTTAGTTTAACATTATATTGGCCTATTGTCTATCTAGAAGTAGGGGAAGTGTTGGAACTATTTAAAATGAACCAAACAGTTTTACTTCTCCATAGATACTTTTGAACTCTTTGATAGGCCGTACTACTCTTTTGTTTTTTACTTTTAGTTGTCACTTTGTATTTCATTCATCCAAATAAATTCACACAATTATAATCTTATTTATTTTGGAGTTATTGGTGTATTCCATACGTTAAACGTACTGCGTAGCTTTTGTATGAAGCGCAAATAAGGTTTAAAGCTGACTGCTGCAATGGCCAAAAATATATTTGCACGATCCTAAAAAAAGATTGATTTGTATTCTTACTTAATCCCACCTGTTCTGTAAGTAAAAAGTTTACTTCAAAAATACATAGGTACCAATTTTCAACATATATTAAAAATTTAATAATGTTATATTGTATTTTTTCCTATACAAATTTACAATTTATTTGATTTTATATACAAATTTACCGATTTTTGAGGGCAATTCTACCGATTTCGCATTTTGACGTTCGAGAACACTGATAATAAACAATGTCTGTGAAAACCACAGAACATTCACGATTACTGTCACGAGTGAAAACAATCGCCAAATCGATCGATTAAAGTTTGTGATTGCTTTTTATTTGATTTTGAATAATGAAACCAGGTAAATACTGAAAGAAAAGGATATTCTAAAATGAACACACAAAGGCAAAGACTTGTATACACTACTGCAAAACAGAAAAAAATACTTATTCAGTTGATAGCGAAAAATCCAGAGTTGATAACTTGTAGAGTGACTCAAGGCTTCAACCATAAGGATTCACAGCACCTTTGGAATAGTATTGCTAACGAATGCAACGCAATCCCAGGAGCGAGAAAAACTTGGCGGCAGTGGAGAAAAGTATGTCCCCGATGATAGTATTGTTGTGTATTTTATTAGATACCTTAAAATTTAATAATGCTAACTCAAATACCCACTCTTTTCAGAGGGATGCCCTTATGCTAATCCTTTTTGTTATAATTTCGTGTATGGGGCATTTGGAGACTCTTGCGATGTGTGTGCCATAAATGGGCCACAGCACCAAGCATCTTTTAAAAATTTGCACATTTGAGATGAACCATTTTTATTAATTTTCCTGTAATAGGTACATTATTATATTATATGACCTAAGATTTTTACAAAAATAGCTTTTGCTTGTAAATGTGCCTGTATGATTTATTTCAAATTATAATTTGCACTTTGGTCTGAATGTTAAATATTTTGATATTGTAATTAATCTTAAGCACCTATTTTTCTAAATTATTTACAGACGTGGCAAGATATCAGATGTAAAATTAAAAAGAAGCAAGAAAGAAGCGGTGAGATACCAGAGTCTGCATTAGTGCTCACTCCAGCAGAGCAAGAAGCTTTAGGCCTTAAAAATGTTTCTTCCACCACTCACTACCAGGAATCCACAGAATTTGTACCCTTGGAAATTGATAATGATCAAGACAATTTGAATGATGATGTTAATTCCACAGCATCCCTCAGTGAACCTGGATCTCCTCTAGAAGAGAAAGTCTTTACTCAAACACAAACCAAGGCCAAAAAAAATAGCAAAAACTTAATCTCAAAACATTCAGATAACTGCTTGTATAACTGTGATATGTTGGCTGTTCAAGAACAAAAGAAACTACAAATAAAGGAAGACTACTACAATTTCAAAAAAGATTATTTGAGGCAGAAGCTTTTGGTTATGAAAGCACAAACCGAAGCCTTGAACAGTATTGCAAAAGAACTTGCAAAATGATTTATGAAGGACTATGCCTGCGGCTTTGCCCGCGTGTTCTTTTCTCTGGTTAAAAAGTAACCTAAGTGTTATCATCATAGAAGGAGTTATTCAAAGAACAAAAGTACAATACTACATTTCTTCAAAGTTCGTTCAGAGATCAAATAGTTTTTATCCATTCCTCGGCTTCTACTCATCAGACTGACCAAGTACACCAGTTTTTAAGTCAAATCTTAAGCTATCCAACAGTGAAAATCGCATCGTAATATATGAATGTGGTAATATATCTTATCTTCTTCTTGTTTCTATTTGTTGTAAATTTTTGAAAACTGATGTACAATAAAGTTTTTTTTTTTTTTTAATATTTTCGGGACAATTTCACACCCATTACCTAGTCCCAAACTAGGATACCCTGTAATATGGGCACTAGATTACGCATAAACATACATAAATACGAATATCAACATCCATGACTCAGAAACAAACATTTCTGCTCATCACACAAATGATTGCACCTTGCAGGATTCGAACCCGCGACTGTTTGATTTCGTTCCTAGGGTTACTAGCCACTAGACCAACCAGCCGTCAAAGTATTGTCTATCTATCTTAATTATGCGTAAATAAAAAAAACGGGCTACTTATGGTTTTATTACAAAAACATAATAAAAGAACAAAACATTCACTCCACAAAACTTAAACATATCTAAATCTCTCCGTCAAGTTTATAATTTGCTATACAAACTTAATACAACAAAATAAAAAATGTTAGTAAATATAGTTATCCATTAGTTTTGGCCTCAAAGGCTTTTAGGCCAGGCACTGGACTTTGTCTCTACACAAAGGGTTATTTTCAAAGGTTTTTAATAATTGCAAGACACATTTTCAGTGCCCAATGAGTTTTACACTGGTTGGTACTCCCCTTAAAGTCTTCGGCCTTACTCTATTTCATCTTCTAATAAATTGTCTTCAGTCTCACTGTCCGACCCCTGAATCTCTTCAATGCTCGGTTTCAGACAATAACCAACTAATTTCTTCTAAACTAATTTGTGATGTCATTAAGTTGTTTTCTCATAGCAATAAAAAAAAACTAATAAAATAAGTGCTTTTATTGTCAGATGCATAATCACATAAGTTGAAAAGCTGTCATTAAAGATAACCGTACGTCACTTCGACGTACAGTAGGTAAATACTGATAAACGTATCACACTTACCTGAACGATACAAGTGTATCCTGCCAGTCCTGTGGGCCGTCTGACCCGGCCAGTTATAGCGTAAAAACAAACAAATTATATAGATGTTTAATATTGCTTTTTTAATTGACCAACGTCGATTAAATGTAGGTTACCTATCTAGGGTTAATAAGTATAGATATTCAAAATTAAAATTAATTTATTCATGAAGCAGTTAAAGATATTACAATAAAATGTAAGTATGCTGCATATTTACATAGAATATTTTTCACAAATTGGTGTACACAGAACCTACACTAAGCTGAGCTTGTGTTGTAAGTTGCTGTATTATCTTCGAGCATATAACAGAAACTATTGAGGATGCTTTTGCCCAGCTGTGCATATAAAAATATTAAGATATTCATGCCATGCTCAAAAGAAAATTTATTATCAAGTCTGTGCCAAATCAACCTGAGTTTAAGTTTGAATTTAATTCAAAATACACAACCCTAATATAATAAACCTTTTCAGTTTCTATTAAGCATGTTCTTAGCTTTATTCTAGTAGTTATCTTGCTTGTTAACTTAAAGTTAAGTACATAAGAGCATTTATTGTTTTCATTTCAATTCCCATGTTAACCCAGGCATTACTGTAATAGGTTAATCACCAGTGTGAATAAAGGAAAAATGATAACACATCATTTTCGTTTTTTCATTGTCTCTTGATCATATCAGCTATCAAACTGAAAAAACGCATCAAAATCTGTCCATTCGTTTGGAAGCTAAGATGCCACAGACATACCCTAAACTTAAAACATGCCTCTCTTTTCGCGTTCAGGGGTTCAAAAGGGGTTCTAACATTTCACCATGGAGACTAGCCTAACCAGGCATCCGTCACTCTACCTACCTAAGCAAGTTAATCACCTACAGCGCGCTGCGCCCCAGCGGCACAAATAAGGCGAGGCCACCATGCGCTTGCATTCAGACGCTTACCGTGCCGCTTGTTTGAACTTTCGCTAGTAATGGCGAAACATAACAATTGTTGTGTGGAGGGATGCCCTAGTAGGCAAAAACACTTAGTATTTTTGTTTATTTTTTGTATCATTATCACAATAACATTATAAAGTTATCATAGAACTGTATACCGAAATGATAAAAAAAATGTCTATAGGACTTATTTATAGGTGTGCTATGTTTTGCCCGCGAAATTGCAAGCAGAGTCCGTTAGTTTGTATCTAGATAGGTACCTACAATGTTTTTTTTTATGTGGCGTTTGACCACTAGATTTATTTATATCCGACTTCAATAAAAAGTAGATAGTAGGTTCTCAAGTGGATGTATATGATGTATGTCATATTGTTGGAAATGCGTAATATTCATACGTTAGGTAATGTATATGAGTGTCTGAACTAATCTAAATTTCGTGAATGTATCTATGTAACTATGTTCATCCACTTATTTCTCAGAAACTATAAGTCGGATTATAATAATTATTTTTGTAATGGTTTCAGTATCTTTCTACTTGTGGATTAGATAGATAGATAGATAATACTTTATTGTATACCAGTTTTCAAAATATTTACAACAAATAGAAACAATCACTTATCTTAGGACTTAAGGACTTATCGCTAAAAGCGATCTCTTCCAGTCAACCTTTGGATGGAAAGAAATAATGGAGTGAGAGAGGATGGTGGTGTAAACAATTAAAACAAATATATACATATATATATATATATTGAAATAATAATAATTATGAAATAATTAATAAAAATAAATAAACATATACATACATGCCATTAAATACAAATACACATTCTATAATAAAATTAAACAAATAAAAATAATAATAATATAGATATAGATAATATAGATTCTAACACATAGATACCTCTAAAATTTAAAAAGATCCTAGTTACAATGACTGAGAAACTCATAAAAACAAAACAATATACCTATCATGTTTCCTCAAAATCCGTTCAGAATTTTAAAAGATATGGACTGTTATTCCAATTTGTTTCCAATACGTTTTTTTTCTTAGCGAACGGAATAAGTAGGTACTTTATTTTCTTATGCCGACTAACGAAACTAAAAAGTAAGAAATAAAAACTAATTTAAAAAATATATGACTACAAATCGTATAAAACTTAAAAGAAAGAAATAGTATTCGTTTTAATGAGCTTATTTAGTTTCCGTACTAAATACGTACATTTTTTGAGAGCTTGTTTTTATTCGCTTTATATTAGCTTCACTTGTATGTTTGTAACCGACTCCTTTGGACGCTATTTTGACCCACTTTAAACGGTCAGATTTCTTTCAAATTTTGCACACCTGTCAAAGACCGATGACAATGCAATAATTCGACTAAAATATCCGATTATCCTGATTAGATTCGCCAGGATTCAACCATTTCTTTCCGGATCCTTTACATGAGAGTAAGAGAGATAGAGCTAAAGCGCGAATCACGGAATTGATAATAGATTAGATCAAATAACAGTTTAAAAAAATTAAAAAAAAAACGCTATTATAAATAAACCAAACTAAAAGTAGAAAATAAATAATAGTTTAAAAAAACTAAAAACACGCTTTACATAGAAAACCAAACTAAAAAATAGAAAATAAATTTTAATAATTTTGAATTAGTGTGAAAAATTCTAATAAATATAAATGAATAAAAGTGTAAATAAGAAAAACAAAATTGTATTTAAAAAAAGCGTGGGTCGCTTTTTAAGACATTATCGAAATGATAATCCTTCTTCTCATATCTGTCAATGAAATATTTATAACTATTGACCCATGCACCCCACGATTTTTTTGAAATAATATATTTTTTCTTATTTACACCATTATTCATTTATATTTATTAGAATTTTTTACACTATTCTTAATTCAAAATTATTAAAATTTATTTTTTATTTTTTAGTTTGGTTTATTTATAAGAGCGTTTTTTTTGTTGCTTAATGTCTAGCATGTGGAAAACCAATCGCACTTTCGCTAAGTGGCGGCGCGGCTGCGACGTTTTTCTGTGAAACATAGACATACAGACGGACGTACGCGTACAGGCGAATCTATCGCTTATATACTTAGTCACAGTTTTAATTTAATTAATGTTAAAATACATTGTACGGTATTTCATTTTTCTATGCAGACAATCCTATCACTCGAGCGGCCGGCGTAGGTATTTTATGGACGAGACTAGGAACATAGTAATAGCAATTCTAACGCGCGACTATTAAGTGCAATTTAGCATGCACGTTCGATGTATGAATACCTACGTTTGTAGCGGGCATTGATCGTGGTCCACCTGCTCTGTTCACCTGGGTGGACCACGGGCACTTTTTCTTGCCCATGGTCCACGTCAAATCATCTGGGTAGACCACGGACATTTTTTCTACAATTATGTATCTTCTCTTACCTCTTGGGCTGTTGTTTACTTTCTTTTTAATTGAAATTGTTTATTAATTGCTTAATCAATGTTATTATATGACATAAGCTCAGTCATAAAATAAATAACTCGTTTTATTTTCCTTAAAAAGAAAACTTAAAGGTCAAGAAATGTCTTAGAGTTCGGAAACAGATTTAGGTGAGCCAAGTTCTGTTCACACCTCTCATGCAGAACCTGAAATATCTTTTGAGAACCGAAAAGGTGGCACTACTTTTGTTTAACGCATTTCAATTTTATAAAGTTAAAATCTTCAAAAATGGCATGGTGCAATGGCAGTGTTTCGAATAAAAAAAGCAGGGGAAACCTAATTAAGCAGGTAAAATAATAATTTGTTTTATCTAAGTACTCGTTTCAATGTACAGGATGTTTTTGAAGTTATATATCTTATGGCACGTTAGGGAAAAAAAATGAGTGATTTCTTACGATGTGTGCGCACTTTCTCTATAAACTTTTCCCCACAAACGTTTTTTGTTCAAATTAGTTAATCAAAACACGGGTAGAATCGTGTACAAATAAAGAGAAACCCTTAGCTACCTGTGCGAAGCCGGGGCGAGTCACTAGTCCATCATAGGTCTGAAAAAGATTTACCTAGTAAATTGTATAGGTAGGTACACATTTACTTTGTTATATACGATGAGGGAAGGGAGGCCTTTTTCCAGCAGTGGGACGAAGATGACTGAAAACAATACGATGAATTCCTAAAACCACCATCTTCTTTTCTTCCATTTTTTCATAATTTTTCGTTTAAATAAATTATCAAAATGATTGTATACTGAAAATAAATGAACGGTAGTAGCAGCTATAAACACGTCCATCTTGAAATCTTCCCTATCAACAACAAAGATAATATAATCACTACGTTTTAATCAACAAATGATCAAGGTCGATCGTGTGGATGCTTGCACGATTATCGTACGATTATCTTGCCGATGACAGACGATCACGCGAGTAACGATCATCGCTGATCGTGAAGAGGGGCCATATGCCTGTAGTAGCCTATTCAGAAACCACATACTTTAGGTCCAGTCATTGAAAGTAACGTTACATATACATCAATGGGTCGTTGATTAACTTTTCACCTTAATCTATTTTGCATACTACTAACTCCATCTAGTTTAATTTCAATTATAAAAACAACGAAATTCACCTATACTATAATCGCGTTTTGTAACAATACCACAGATCAAATCAAATCAAATCAAATCAAATTGTTTATTTGCATAAATATGGGTAGGTATACAAAGATGTTTCACTAATTATAAGCAGAACGCCACATTTTCACCGTAAGGTGTACAAATATATTTAAATGTAAACATAGAACAAAACCTCATAATAATAATTTCTTAAATTCTAAATTTGTTACAATGTCATTAATACAGTATTATTAGTAAATAAAAAAAATAGAACAAAAATAAAGTCAAGAAATAGCAAATAGGTAGACAAATTGGACGGAGCCGAGATTTTAATAAAATAAACAACAAATTAAATTTGAAGTTAATTTTATTGGTCTTACTTTTGACCGTACAATTCAAGCGAAGATAAAATAATGACAATTTGTACTTAGTAACTTCCTTATATAACTTTTATAAATGCGTAGGCGATTTCTAGTACATTCTTCATTTGCAATAACAACTAAGTAGTTACATTTCTCATAATTTAGCGAGAAAAACATCTAAGTACATAAATGCTTATTCAGCTATGCGCAATTAAATCAAATCAACATGTAGAGTACCTCTACTGCGCATTATTCATTGAAAAACAACATAAGTACAAAAAGTGCTTAATTGGTAGTGCTACATTGACACAAAAACTGTTCTCAGTTTTTGTGTCAATGTTTATCCTGATAATTTCTGTACGCTGGTTTCTATTTGAAAGGTAAGATTTTATGAGGTTGAGAGCCATGCCTCGAACACCATATGATTCTAATTTTCTAAGTAATATCCCGTGATCTACATGGTCAAACGCTTTGGTCATGTCCATAAAGAGAGCGTTGAGTCGCTTTTTCGCATTCAGGCGTTTAACATTTTGTCGAGAAAACTCAAAATAGCCATTTCTATTGATTTTCCTTTACGAAAGCCAGCTTGCTCTATTGCAAATATATGTTTGACAATTGTATATTACTTTTTCAAATATTTTGGAAAATACCGGTACTAAGGTAATTGATCTGTAGTTACGCATTTCCTCTTTGTTTAGTTTTTTAAACACAGGGATAACGACGGAAGTTTTTAATTTGTCAGGAAAAATCCCACCCTCTATACTTTTATTAATTATGTGACTAAGAACCGGAGCTATGATTCTTGCAGAACACTTTACTATTTTGGTACAAATATCATCGTAGCCGGTACTATTGGTATTTTTTAGTTGCTTTATTATTGTCACAATTTCCAAATGATTTGTAGGTGCCATGAAGCATGAATGTAACTGAGAGTGTTTCATTGATTTCATCATATCAAAGTTATTTAGAATATTTCCTTTTATTTCATCAATGAAGAAATCATTAAAACATTGTGCAGTTTCTATCGGATCAGAGACAATTTTTCCATTTATATGTATTTGCGTAATATCTTCTTTTATGTTATTTTGCTTGTATTTATTTATGATATCCCATACAGCTTTTGATTTATTTGTTGCTTTTGCAATGTTATAATTGTTTTGTGCTTTTTGTGTCTGTTTTATGATCGCCTTTAGAATTTTAGAATAAAGTCTAAATTTCTTCTTATTATTTTCATTAGCTGAATGTCTATACTTCCATAATAGACATCGTTTACGTCGTGCGCAGAGTTTTATACCTTTACTAAGCCACTGAGGTCCTTTACGTAGAGGTATTTAACTCTTAGAACTGGGAAACATAGGTCGTAAAATAGTTTAAATGTGTCAAAGAAAGTGTTGAATGCCTGTTCAGGATTTTCTGTATTATAAACGTCATAAAAAGAGAGGCTTTGTAAGCAATCAGTGAACTTTTCAATGTTGCCTTTGCCATAGTCTCATTTCCATTTAAAGAAATAAGAAATAAAATAACTTTTATTTACAGGACACTTCATAATTTGGGCTGTGTGATCTGATAATGCGAGTTCAATAACTGATGTTTTACATTTCCTAATGTTGTGCGCAAAGTTATCCAGGCAAGTTTTGCTTCTGAGTCTTGTTGGTTGGTTTATGCTTAATTTGAGATTATATCCAGTCAATATCTGTTCAAATTGTTTGCAAACAGAAGATCTCTTAAGTCTATCAATGTTGAAGTCGCCACAGATAACAACTTTTTTATTTTTATAATTTATTTTATTAAACAAATCATTAAGTTTAGCGAAAAAATTATCATATTCTGATAATTTTGTTTTTGGGGATCTATATATACAAATCAAAATTATTTTATGTTCAACTAATTCAATTCCACAACATTCAAAAATATTATTAACACTTAACGAATTTATTTCAGTCAGTAATTTAAATTTATGTTGATTGTAGACTAGTATGCAAGAACCACCGTATCTATTTGGTCTGCAAAAATTTGTGGCTAAAATGTAATCCGGTACATTCAGCAATATTAAGTCGTTTTTTGTCATGTTATGTTCTGTTACACATAGTATGTCAATAAAATTATTGTTATTTCTTAAACTGTCTAAATAAAGAGTCAATTCGACAGTTTTATTTAAAATTCCATTGATATTTTGGTGCATTATGTTTATATAGTTATATACGAAAAAACTTATTTAATGGCATTACATTATCATTTTTATTAATTAATATGTTATTAGCTAAAATATGACTCTCTTCTCCAATTACAATTTTCGTTTGTGTACTCTTGTCAGCCTTGTATTTTACTTCTCTCGTTTGCATATTTGATTTTAATTTATTGTAAATATTTAGCTTACAACAGTAGTCTGAACGTATTAGCTCTCGTAATATATTTCTTGCTAAGAACAAAGCAAAACTTCCCTTCGGCATGTATCTACCATAACCATAATTATTGATATCCACAAAGCATGCGTCATTATGACTATCACATATGGATTTCAAATCATCGTTCAGTTTCTTTACATGAAGTGATTGATTGTACGATATTGAACATATAATAATATTTGTATTTCTAATATCAATAAAAACTATTGAGATGCTTTTGAAATCCAGATGGACTGGTGTCGTTAGTTCCACCTAATAGTATTATGTAGTCATTTTTATTTAGATTCTGTAACTCTTCTTTTTGGCCGGACAGAATATTATTGAGTTTTGCTCCTGGCTTCAAATTGCTTGTTACTTTAAATTTGTGGCCTACAAGAGTCTGCAGGTATGTCCGCAACTGATATCCTTGTTGATCTGCAATAATAACAATTCGGCTCCTATTGTCCATATTTGCTGCTGGCCTCACAGGTTCTGTGGATGTTTTCTGTATGTCCTCGCTTGGTCTAGTCGAGATTTTGGTTTTGTCTATTTCCATACCATTCGCAATCTGTTCTTGTAATGTTTGTGTTTGACTCTCGCAGATGTTACTTAGGTTAACATTCGCTGAGCTAAGAATGGCGAGGTCTTTTTCTTCGACTTTTTTGGTTCTCCTCGACGTGTTATTTGTGTTCTGGCCATTTGAGTTTGGGTTTTGTATAGAAAAGGTCTTTGATAAAGATGTATAAATTTTGAGTGATGGAGATGCATCTGCGCTATTTGTCCTGTTGGCTTTCGATTTCAACTTTCTAAGTGATAAAGGTGTGTTAGAATGTGAACTGTCTACTGTCCCAATTTTTTTATACAGTTCGACAATTTTATTAGATTTTTCCAACAATTTAGTCAGTCCTGAAATGTCCACATTTAAATACTCAATTTCTTGGTTAGCTGATTGTAGTTTTTCTTCTAGCATATTTATTTTATCTTGTTGTTCTCTAGTATACTGGTTTTCATCCATTGATGTATATGGTAGACTTAGTACAGTTGAGTCGAAAAGAGAGGATTTATCAGTCAATGTGGTGATATCATTTAAGGAACTAGTCCTCTGTGGTGTTATAAATGTTATATTATCTGTATTGCTTTTTTCCATGTTTATGCTGTTACTTTCTATGTATGAAATACAAAATTAGGCAAAGCTGCCAAAAATAAACAAAATTAAACAAACAGTAAACAGCGGCAACGCAGCACGTAGCTATAGGTAGCAACAGGCCAGGCGACCAGCGCAGCGGTAGCGACGGCCGGCAGCATGATGAGTCATGCACCAAAACAATGGAGCGAGCGCTCGGCGAGTCATCCACGGCCAGCTACGCGAGACCGTTGCCGAATATTTTGAAATATATTTAGTAATATATCTGCAGTTCCCGAAAGGATTTTCACCAAATAAACTCAATTACACGTGTCACTACGTAAGCTTCACATGTATATAATTTTATTTCATAAATAGTCACATTTTACCACTTTTACAATTTAATATGTGCGGAGCAAAACAAAACAGAGCCTAGCCACTAAGACGGCTGCGCGGCAACCTGAACAACAGAAATAATAATATAATCAACGACAATAAGAAATGTCTATACTAAAACAATACATAGGAACAGCAGGATGGGTGTTGACGTGTAACGTCTTTAAAATTGTACCATGACTAAGTCATTACATTTCTTACTGTCGTTGCTAAAAGTGAACATGTAACGGAAACAGTTGAAACGGTTATAAGTACTATTTTCACATAAAGATGAAATAAAATTTTGACATACCCCCAAAGGGGTTATTCCATTTCTCCCCACCAGCCCCCCGATTCAGAACCTTTCGATAGCGAATGGAATCGATTCGATTCGATATTGTGAATGAAAAATGTATTGAATTGAACGATTTCAAACCGAATCCACAGAATAAATAATATCATATCGATCGACAACTGAGTTATCGAAGGGTTATGAATCGGGGGACAGGTTTGTCCCACTGTTTGTTGTTTGTCGTATGAGGTAGTGCTGGCCTCTGATGTCAGAGTTTATCAAGCCGCCCGAGGGCCTCTGACATGGCTTAACGACTGGTATTAATCAATAACAGCCGGGACCGACAGCTTAACGTGCCCTCCGAAGCACGGAGCGATGGAAAACCACACATAACTTAGAAAAGTCATTGGTGCGTAGCCTAGATTTTGAACCCGGTATCGTTGGATTCTAAATTGCACTATAGAACCGTTAGGCCACCATCGCTCTTGTCCCACTAGTGGGGAGAGAGGGATCTCTCCCCACTAGTGGGACAAACCTGCCTACAAACAATAAAAAAGCTTTCTCATTGTCTCGACTATGGAATCAAAAAATATACCTATCATTTTAGTGGGGAGAAAGGGAGCGGGAGTAACCAAATTTACTATAGTGTAATATCTCACTAGACTTGAAACAACTAGACATGAAGCAAACATTATTTTCAGTAAGGGCAATGATGTTTTCATACAAAGTAGATTAAAAAAAATAGATATCGATTTACTAATTTTTATTTAGTAATTATAAATCAGAAGTTTTAGGCAGTAATTACTGATAATATGGTTTACTACGGTTTAAATTTAATAATGCTAATGAATAATTCTCACTTACATACCTTATTATTCAGATATCATGTTATTCAAAACGCATAATAATATAAATAGTTTTTTTTTGTTATTTAAGAAGGAAAGTTACAAAAATACTTGCAGCTATCAAATGCAAGTACCAGAAACGTGGTATATAATAATGTAATGATGCTAACTTAGGTACTTAAAAGGGCTTTATCTTGGAAACTATTGATCCTAGACACTAGTAGTCTAGGAGTAACGATCAATATTAGTAGTTAAAAAACTACTAAGTTTTATATAACCGCTCGATTGATTCTATGCGCTACAGTCACTTTTTTTGTTTTCATTGATGATCGCAACTAACGCTACAGTGACATTTTTTGTTTTAATCGATCATCGGACCACTCGATAGCGACGTAAATTTTGCCACTCGATTTTGAACATTATTGACCTCAATAATCATTCAAATCTAAGCGTGTTTATATAATTATTTTGCTTCGAAACCCACAACATTAACACTTGAAATATGTGCCGTACCTATTTAGCTCCATAAATCACCAGTTTGTTTATCTAAGCGCTCAATGAAGTTGTCATAAAAACTGTTTGTTTACGCAAAGTCGGCGGGGCCAGATGTGTCGCGTAGACCTTTTTTTTTGTGGGTTGACAATCAGATACCTGTGATCTCGGCTCGTACCCAATAAATCCCCAGTTTGCAGCCAGATGTGTCGCGTCGACCTTATTTTTTTTTTGGGTTGACCATCAAGTACCTGTAGTCTCAACGCATATACAATCAATTACCAGTTTGAGGTTAGATGTGTCGCGTCGGTCATTTTTTTTTGGGTTATCAGTTTGGTCCTACGGTCTTCAGCGCGTGGACAACCGAGCGGTTAAGGGATATATCTCATCGATATCTTCGTTTTATATGACAGCTGTCAAACTTAAAAGGGGCTATAACTCTGAAACTATTGATCATTGACTAGTAGTTTTTATAGAAAAGTGATAGATCTCATCGATATCTTCGTTTGGATGACAGCTATCAAACTTTAAAGAGCTATAACTCTGAAACTATTGATCGTAGACTAGTATTTTATTCACAGAAGTGATAAATCTCATCAATATCTTTGTTTTTGATGACATCTGTCAAACTTAAAAGGGCTACAACTTTGAAACAATTGATCCTAGATTAGTAGTTTCTTTACATAATGATAGACCATGAAAACTAAGTTCTCAAGTATATGTTGATTACAGAAGAGGTAGCTCGCTTCATGGGGAATATAAGACAATATTTGGAAAAACAACATGTGAATACAAAAATATATCTATTAAGTTTACGTGTCATTGGAAGTGGACCAACAATATCAATAGATATGCATTGGAAAGGACGAGAACAGTTATTGGGTTTACCCATCAGACCAATGGTATTTTGATTCTGATGCTTATAAGCGAGGCATGTTTCACATTTGGAAATATGGCTGGCAATGTCTTTGTACATTCCTGGCCAGAAGTATTTTTCTTTAATACGATGGTATGTTTTGAAAGTACCAAAATGAGCTGATGTTGGTAACAAATCGTTTTCGTCAATAATAGCTGTACGAAATTCAGATGGGATTACTTCTTTCCAACATAATTCTGAGTTTATGAGAGTATTAGAACGGGTGTACCTGTAGAGTTCATTGTGTCGTATTATATAATCAGGAGTTGATATGGGATTTGTGCTACACTTGGAGTATACAGAAGTATACCACGAATCAGAAGTATGTGTTGGATCATAATTAATCACATTAATTGGTTTAATACGAGACAATGTATCTGGGACCAAATGTTCCTTGCTACGTTTATATTTAAAGTCAAAATTAACCATTGATAAGCGTATGCTCCAACGGGAAAGTCTACCTGTAGGATTATCTAAGTGTAAGAACCATTGAAGTGCAGAATGATCGGTATAAATAGTAAACTTTTGGCCATTGTCTAGGTAGCAACGCCAATACTCTAATGTTATAACGCTTAGGAGTTCACGTTCAGTGATAGAATAGATTCTTTGGGGACCTGTAAGTAATTTGCTCATGTAAGCTATGGGTTTTTCAACTCCATCGAAGTCTTGGGTAAGAATTGCTCCAAGTCCAAAAGCGGATGCATCGCATTGAACAGCAAAAGGTTTAGAAAAGTCAGGGCATGTTAAAATAGGAGTTGATAGTAAAGCTTGTTTGATTTTATTAAAAACTTTATCAGCTTCAGAAGTCCATTTGAAAGCGGGAGCTTTCTTACTGGTAGACGTTAGTTTAGTGAGGGGGGCAGCTAATGTGCTAAGATTGGGTACAAAGCGTCTATACCAACTAGCTGTACCGAGAAACTTCTTCACTTCGCGAGCAGACCTGGGAGCTGGTATTTCTAAGATTGCTTTGACTTTATCAGGGTCTGTGTGGAGACCTTGATCATCAATTACGTAGCCTAGGTATTTAAGTTCATTTCAGAAAAATGCACATTTTGGAAAATTTACTGTTATACCGGCTTTTGAAAGTTTTGTGTGTAATTTGTTAAGTAAAGGTACTTGTTCCTCGTACGTTTTTGTAGCTATTATTATATCATCCAAATAATAAAAAAGAGAGTCGTTAATATACTCATCAGAAAGAAGATTATCAATGAATCTTTGTTGCGTAGCTGGTGCGTTAGTAAGACCAAAAGGCATAAATAAAAATAAATAAATATATTCGGGACAATTCCACACCAATTACCTAGCCCCAAACTAGGATACCCTGTACTATGGGTACTAGATAACGGATAAACATACATATATACGAATATTACATCCATGACTCGGAAACAAACATTTCTGCTCATCACACAAATGATTGCACCTTGCAGGAACCTTAAGCCTTAACCTTTAACCTTAAATTGAAAAGATCCACGACCTGGAACGTGAAAAGCAGTCTTAGGTATGTCTTCTAAACGTAAAGGCACTTCCCAAAAAGCTTTAGCAATGTCAATTGAACTCAGATATTTAGAATCTTTAAGGTTATCTATAATGTCTGATATGAATGGTAATTTATAAGCATATTTTCTAGTTATGTCGTTTAGCTTACGACTGTCGACGCAGATTCTCCAAGTACCATCTTTATTAGGTAATAGCTACAGGATTTAGCCAAGTTCTATCATTTTATCAACTTCTGCTCGAAGAGCTTTCTGTTTTTTAGGTGATAATCGATAGCATCGTTGATGAATTGGTGGGTGGTCACCTGTATCAATACAGTACTGTATAATTACGTCGGTAGAAATATTACGAAATTGTTCTACGACTGCATTAGTAAGAATCAATTGTGTGTCTGTAAGTCTGTCATAAGACTGTAAGTAAGTATCGTTATTATTGATGATAAACATGGGAGTATCTGAACTCTTGTGCATACTGACCGCATTAAGTATGTCTGGAGACAGTTTTCCAGAAGTCGATACCTAACATGAAAGGTTGAGTAATAGCGGGTATTACATGGGCAGTAATTATAGCAAACTTCTTTTAAAATAAAGTTGGAAGCTTAATAGTACAAATTGAATTGATTGTTTGACCACTAGCAACAGAACCTTTGATAATTTGGTCACGTTGTATTTCCAAACCATTTTCAAGTAATAATTTATGTGAGTTATTACCTAGAGACGTTAGATTTTATTTTTAATGTTATTAAACATCACTATGACGTTCACTTCCCAGTGAGACAATATCCAGTGCGTAAAAATGTAAAAGTTTGGATCAGCGATAGCGCACGTCAATTACGAATCTCGATCCATAACATGAAACGCTTACTCACTACTAATCCTCAAGACTCCGGTGAGTCGAAAGAAAAACTTAAAGAACTGGAAAATGACTTTTTTTCAGAACTCACTTTAGCTCGTAAGACATATGTAAATGAAATAATTAGCAAATCAGAAAACATTTGTCGCGGCGTTTGGCGAGCGGTAGCGTCAGTGACATGCCGTGATAAGAAATGTGATGCACTAGACATACTCGTACGTGGGTCGGCTGGAGACTGTGACTGTGAGCGCGCAGCCACCGTAGCCACCGACTTAAACCGGTTTTATATTGAGGCAAATTTAAACGTAGCAGTAAAGCCGAGCGTTGACATTACTTGGAAGCGTTCATACCGAAACGTTGGGATTTATTTAACTGCGAATCATTCACTATTGATGAATGAATGAAAGCAATAAAAAACATTAAACGTAAAAACTCAATAGATGTAAATGACATGTCGACGCGTGTACTAGACTATCTCCCTTTATTTATGTTTGACATATTATGCGAATTTTTTAATAGATGTCTTCAAGTCGGTCTATTTCCAAATGCACTGAAGATAGTCAAGGTCAAGGTCCAACCCATTTATAAGGGCAAAGGTGAGATGCAGGTGTTGAAAAATTATAGACCAATCTCTCATTATGGCAAAAGTACTAGAAAAATTAATGAGTAATAGAATGATGGCATTTTTCAACACCAATGGCCTACTTAACTCGCAGCAGTACGCTTATCAACCTGGAAGATCGACTGTGGATGCGACGCGCAACGTCCTGTCCTTGGTGATGTCCCATCTGGACGGTCGGCGACAGACTGCGGCTATCTTTTGCGATCTGTCGCGGGCCTTCGAGTTGGTGAACAGCAGTATGGTGTCCTCTTTTCTCGGGAGCCGGATGCAGCTGACATCGGTACATGGCGTCCCACAGGGGTCATTAATGGGTAATTATTTATTCTTATTACTCATGAATGACCTCACAGTGTCATCGTCAGACGTGGAGTTTGTCATGTTTGCGGATGATGGCTGCGTTATAGTAGCCGCCGATGACCACCAGTAATTGAACAGAAAGCTGAGTAAGGTAATGGACGATGTGGCTCAGTGGTTTTCGGCAAATGGCATGGCACTGAATGTGGAAAAGACAAATATTATCCACTTTAGGCTTGGTTGTAAAAAGCGGGACTCACTCAAAATATCATGCCAAGGACTGAACGTTCCCCAGGTAGAAAACGTCAAATACTTGGGCTTTATCATTGACGAAGCTCTAACATGGGAAGCCCTTATTGACCACACCTGTAGTCGATTGTCGTCTGCATGCTTTGCTCTGTCTCGTCTGTGTGGTAGTCTCCATCAAAAAGGCTTACTTCGGTTATTTTCATTCCTTACTAACTTATGGTTTAGATATGTGGGGATTGGCCGCGGATCGGGACAGGGCATTCAGACTTCAGAAGCGTGCGATGAGGATTATGTGTGGTGTGGAGTGGGATCATTCCGCTCGAGAACTGTTCAAGGATCAAAAAACTATCCATAATTACCCGACACGGAGAAGGCATCGTCTCAAGCTACCTGCCGGGAGGCTTAAAAAGTCACAAAAACGACTTGAGAATGTCGGTGTTAAAATATATAACACTCTTCCTCAGAGTGTAACTCAGGTGTCTAGCAGCATCTCGTTCACACGCAAGGTCAAGACGCTACTGCTCAATAAAGCTTATTACGGCGTCGATGAATTTTTAAAACATAAATTGATTCATGATTCAAACTTATTTACCAATAATTACATTTTTTGTATAACTTAATAATATGACAATACTATAACAAAGTTATAATTTATTATTAATATAATGTTCATTTGACATTTAAGATTTTTACCTTATTATTAAATATTGAATTGAATTGAACCTAAAATTGTAATGGCACTGCCACTATCCAGTAAACAGTTTAGGGTTAAATTTCCAACATTTACTCTAAGGTATGTACGTTCAGTGTCCGATGTATTAACAAAGAGGAGCGTAGAAACGTTGTATGTTTTGAAAAATATTGAAATTATTTTAAGCCAATTGTTCCAATCAGTTTGATCAAAGTTATTGTCAGTATTACAATTTTGTGCTTCTAGTTACTCTCTTATTAGTTTTTGGATTTTGTGTACATACAGGGCAATTGGTAAAAATTACGTCATTTTTACCGCAACGAAAACAAACTTTGTGTCTGTAGGGACATTGACATAAAATATGGCTATCGTTTCGACAGCGAGGGCAAAATATAGGTAGTGCAGGTTTCTTAGAATCTGCAGCAATTGAATGTACAGGGTAAGGATATGTTTGCACAAGTGGTTGTTGCAAGGTATTGTACGGATACCTACAATACCTATACCTATATAGGGTGTAGCAGTGACTTTGTGTTGGGTATTAGAAGTCAAAGGCTTCGCTAATTCCTGTAGTGTAGAAGGAGTACCAGAGTTGGACATTTCAATGCAACTTTCGTACCATTTGCAAGATTTAAATAATGTTGAGACCGAGTCAAGATCGTTTGGTGATAGCCTTTGACCAAATTCGGGTCCCAAATTACGCCTACGAGTGTAAATCTTGGCTTTTTCTGAAATAGGCTCACGTAATTTTGCAAATAATGAGTCTAATTTAGTAAAATAACAAATCACACGCTCATTTGTTTTTTGTTTCCGTGCATCTATGATTTTCCGCAGTTTATAATCATAATCTGTAATTTCAAATTCATTTAGTAAAGTTATTTTAAAATATTTCCAATCTGGGATTGTTTGTTTGTGAGCTCGAAACCATTCCAAAGGAGTTCCTTTAAGAATGTCGTATATGTTTAATTTCGTTACTTAATCTGTTGATCGAAATATTTTGTAGTTTTTGTGTCAGTAGGCCAAAATATGGTAATTGAGTTTGTAGTCCTGGAAAATGATCTTGTGTATTTTCTGTAGAAAAGCAGCTTGGATTTTCTAATGTTTCAAAACGTTTTTGTAAATCGAATAAACTTTCTGAAACATTTTTAAATGTTTCTAGTTGTACTGTCGTAAGTTCGGTGGTAATATCCATGTTATTTAATCTATTTCTTACATGCAGAATATAGGACGCATTCTTCTCCTTTCGTACCGGGTAAGCTATTAAACGTGCAGAAATAATAGTTATACATTTTTGAATTTCAACTAGGTATTTCCTGTTTAAATGTATATGGGCTTTTAAATCCTGAGTAGGTATTCGAGCTATCAAGTAAGGTCGATAACCTTGATCGTAAACTTTCTACATTATCAGTTGTATAGACCTCAGCATTTCGACATTTTAATTCATAGATCAATTCTGGTTTATTTAGTAATTTCATTCTGGTATTCTCCCTTATTTTTCGGAATACTACTTACATAAGTGACATTGGCGGAATTGTGGAATGGCAACTTCACAAATGCCATAAAACAAGTGAAGTGACTTTATTTTTGGTTGGTGTGAAAGTGGATACACGTGTTAGTGAGTTTGTTCGAAGTTTTCGGTGAAATTACGTTAGAAGTGATCGTTTTTTCTTCTTTTTTTCTCTTTTCTCCTGAGCTTAATTAAATTTATAACTTGGTGACGGTAAGTATTGTGTGTGGTCAATCAGGGGAAATGGATCCCATTTCCCCTGAACCAGTCGAGCCGCCGGATTCATCTTTGATGGAGACAGAGATGGCGTCGACTCCAAATACGACTGCTACGAAGCGGCGTGCCGTGGATAAAGACCGCGATGCCTCTGGGGGCAAAAAAACCATAATAGACAAAGAATCAGCATGTGCCTCAATTCAAACGACTTACACCCATCCCTCTGTTACAATATTAGGTATTAAATCGTACCTACCAACTGACTGTGGCCCATTTATCGTCCACGTCTCGGTAATTGATCCTGACCCAGCCGCGGGGACAACCATTCGCCCCATCAAATTTGGTCAATTTTTGTTTGTCAACAAAATTGAAAATATCTGCCAGGATGGAGTTAAGAAGGTTGGTAGAAATAAGATTGCAGTTCAGTTCAAATCAGCACTAGGTGCTAACAAATTCCTTAACAATCCTATGTTAAAACTATACAAATATGAGGCGTTCATCCCAACATACAATGTCACTAGGATGGGCCTAGTCCGCGGAGTCCCAGTGGACTGGTCGATGGACGAGTTTGTGGAGTCTGTACAAATCCTAGGTCATTGCACTCACATCCTTAAAGCTCGCCGATTAAACAGAAAAGTAAAAGTAGATGGAAATGTTAACTGGGAACCAACCCAAACAGTGGTACTCACTTTCAGAGGACAAGAATTACCAGACCGAGTTTTCAGCTTCTATTCGTCATTGTCTGTAGAGCCGTACCAATTCCCCACCATCCAGTGCTTGAATTGTTGCCGATTTGGACATATCAAGGCTCAATGCCGGTCCAAACCAATATGTTTCAGATGTGCCCAACCTCACAACGGAGAAGAATGTAATGTTCCAGAGACGGAGTCAACATGCATGTATTGTTCTGCTCACCATTTTTCAACAAACAGGTCCTGTCCAGAGCAAGACAGACAAAAAACCATTAAAATGTGCATGTCAAGAGATGGTATTTCATTCCAGGAAGCATCATTTCTTTGTCCCAAAATGAATAGACCATATAATGAAGTTGTCAAGGAGACATCTGTGGACACTCGGCGCAATACTTCAACTCCTTCCTCGTCAGATCATCCTCTCCACACGCAGTCTTACAAAAAAACTGAAATCCGCAGCCCTCGACCACGAGCCCCACTAGGAAAGACATATGACAGAGCTGCTCATCAGGCTATAATAGCCAATGAGCCGTCAAGTTTTCCTAATGGTCTCACTATACAGTCTTCAGCAACCCAATCATCTTCCCTTCCCTCCGATGAACCCCAAGATCAACTCCTAGTTCAACTGCTGACTATTATTATCAGCATCATTTCCCAGAAATCACTAAATTTAACCACCAACGTTGCCCATATGATATCCCAACTCTCATCCTTAATCGGTCACAATGGATAAGTCCCCAATAATCCAGTGGAACTCCCAAAGTCTTCGTCCAAAGATACATGATTTATTTTTCCTAATTAGAAAATATTCACCCATCTTGGTAGCCGTCTCTGAGACGTGGTTTGATCCCGGATCTCATTACAGAGTTTTGGGATACACCTGTCTTAGAGATTATCGCCAAGATGGGTATGCTGGTTGTGCCCTACTAGTCAAGCGCTGCTTATCATTTTCCCAGGTAACTTTACCTGCTCACAGCTCTGAAATAAATGCGGTAGCTGTTCGAGCTTTTAACATAACTTTTATATCATTATATATTGCTCACCCTCATTATTCCTTAGTTTCAGATATTCTTCTAATCATATCATCTGTCCCATCCCCTGTTATCCTAATGGGTGATTTCAATGCTCACCACACTTCCTGGGGTTCTCCTGATTGTGACCTGTATGGATATACCCTCTTAGAAGCATTTGATGAGGTTAACCTATGTGTTATGAATGACGGTTCTCCAACTCGTAGAGTCCGCCCCTCCCAGAATCCAAAAAGCGCAGTTGACCTCACAATTTGTTCTCCATCTATTTCTTCTACACTTACTTGGGAAGTTCTTCCTCTTTCCTATGGTAGTGATCATTACCCCATCCTTATAAAAATACCTCAAAGAGTCCCTCTACAGCGTTCTCCCAACCCTCTTCTTAAATACAGACTCGCAGGTGCTAAGTGGGACTTATACTCTTCCTCTTTAAACCATAAAATAGGTGCAATCCCTTGCCCTAATTCTACAAATTCCCTTTCTTGTTATTCAAAATTCGTAGAATCAATAATTTCCTCTGCTGATGAACATATTCCCATTAAAAAGCCTAGATGCAACAGATCTTCCCCCCCCCCCTTGGTGGGATCCTGATTGCTCAAATATTGTTCAAAAACGCAATATGTCAGAGACTACCTATAACTCGTCTATGACTCTGAGTAACTAGTTAGATTACCAAAGAACTGCTGCACAATCTAGGAAATTGCTATCATCAAAGAAAAAACTAGGCTGGCTTAAATTTTGTGAAAGCTTATCTCCTTACTCCATCATATTTGGTATGGAAGCAAATTCGTCGATTTAGAGGGGTTCACAACTCAGTCAACATAACATCAAATGACTCTTCTTCCTGGTTGGAACCTTTTGCCAACAAACTTGCTCCTCCTTTTGTTCATCTTGCTCTGTCTTTTAATGTCCCTCATTCTTTACTCCCTTCTTCAGATAGTATGGACACTCTGTTCTCCTTCGAGGAATTACAAATTGCTTTAAATGACTTGGTTGACTCATCGCCTGGTATTGATGGAATCCCATATTCATTTGTCATTAAAGCCACAGATGACACTAAACGATTTTTACTAAATTTAATTATTATTTTTTATGATCAAGGTTTTATTCCAGAGGTATGGAGTACTCAAGTTATTATTCCTCTACTGAAACCTGGCAAAGATCCATCTGATCCTAATTCAAGACGACCCATAGCTCTGTCATGTGTTTTAGCTAAAATCTCAGAACACCTTATCAAAAATAGACTAGAATGGATAGTAGAAAGCAAAGGTCTTCTAGCAAAAACTCAATTTGGGTTTAGAAAAGGAATGTCAACATTCGACAACCTCAGCGTCTTAACTACTGAAATTCAACATAGTTTAAAAAATAAAGAATTTCTTATTGGAGTTTTCTTAGACATAGCATCCGCTTATGACAACGTACTTCTTCCAGAGCATAGAAACAAATTGTTACAGCTAAGTATCCCTGTGAAGATGACTCGTTTCATTTGTTGTTTTCTGATGCAAAGAACCATGTTAATTAGAACTCAAAACTCATATTTATCACCCAGAAGTATTTGGAAGGGCCTTCCTCAGGGTTCTGTCCTTAGTCCTCTTCTTTATAGCCTCTATACTTATGACTTGGAGCTTTCCGTTAGTTCATTCTGTCAAGTCCTCCAGTATGCCGACGACTTGGCGCTATATCTTCCTGCTAAATATGTTTCTGAAGCTGAAAGTAGATTGAACTCTGCTCTTGAATACCTTGGAGATTGGTTGCTTGATCATGGTTTGTCCATATCGGCTGCAAAAAGCAGTTCCGTAATTTTTACTAGAAAAAAGACTATCCCAAATATCGACTCACGAATTAAAAATGAAATAATTCCGCAACAAAATTCCGTTAAGTTTCTAGGAGTTTGGTTGGATACAAGATTATCAGGAGTCCCTCATTTTAATTTTGTGGTTTCAAAATGTGAAAAACATATAAATATCCTTCGCGCCCTTTCTGGGGTTTGGTGGGGTTCTCATCCATTTTGTCAAAAACTTTTATATAACGAAATTATTCGTAGTCATTTAGATTATGGTTCATTCTTATTGGATCCCGGAAATAAAGCAGCTCTCGAAAAACTATCAAAAATTCAGTCAAAGTGTCTCCGCATTATCCTAGGTGCTATGAAATCGTCTCCAATTAACGCCATGCAGGTAGAATGCGTTGAACCTCCTCTCTGCCTCCGCAGACAATTTCTCTCAGATAGATTTTTCTTCAAGCTTATTCAAAACTCTAAACATCCCCTTTTACACAAAATTTTAAAGCTTTACAACATTATTAGATCTCAAGGATACATACCAGAGAATAAACTCCCATGTATCATCCGTAGTTATATTAAATATACACAACTTCCCTGCCCAGTAGTTCAGTATCCAACCAATCCCTTATTTTCAGTGAGCTACGATGTCATAATTTTCCAACCTTCGGTAATTTTAAACTTTGGCATTGATAAAAACTCGATTGAACCAAGTAAACTTTTCAGTGAAAAGATGGATAGCAATTGGAGAGAGTGGACCCCATTTTATACTGATGCATCTAAACTATCAGATAACACTGATGTGGGTGCCGCTGTTTGGACCCCAAAGTATAGAATAATAATAAGTCAAAAATGCCCATCTGTATCTTCGGTATTTACTGGAGAAGCAGTTGGTATTTTAGAAGCCATAATGTATATCACCTCGCATAGGATAGACAAATCAATATTTTTTACTGATTCAAAAAGTTGTCTCCAGGCAGTTATGTCAAATCAGTTCAAGTCTAAATCTAGGTTTCCCATTATTTTAAGAATTAAAGAGGCCCTTTATAATTGTCATAATCTTGGTTTAAATGTAGTATTGACCTGGATTCCTGGTCATGTGGGTATCCCAGGTAATGAAACTGCTGACTCATGTGCCAAACAAGCTGCTTTAACGGAAATAGAGACCATTTCAAAATATACTCCCACGATCTTGCCTCTAATTGTCAACAACAGATGAGTAAATCCTGGAATTCACTTTGGCAAATTTCCAAAGAGGTGAAAGGTAAATTTTATGGTCAACTACAACCTTCTATTCCTCCGAAACCTTGGTTTTATAAATTTAAAAATAAAAATAAGTTGACTACTTCAGTCATATATCGCTTGCGGTTGGGTCATGCGTGCACTCCAGTGTTCCTTGCAAAAATTAGAGTCCGTGATCACTCACTTTGCGAATGTGGTCTAGATGAGGGCACAACTGATCATATATTCTTTAATTGTTCAAGTCTACACTATTCCTTATATGATAGGTTACCTCCTGAAATTCCCCGACCTACTAACTTTACTAACCTCCTATCACTTGCATTTACTCCATTTGTTAATATATTAGCAAAATTTATTGAAATTAACAAAATTAAATTGTAACAGAGCATAATTTATATGATATTATTATTATATTTTATTAATCCATAATTATTATTTTATGTGTGTATTATATGTGTGTAGTATTGTGTATACCCTGCGTTGTTACAGAAATGGTCAAGCTCAGAAGAAAAATATACCTTTTTTTTCTTTTTAAATTACTGATCATTGAATCTACACTACATCACCGATCAACCTCCTTTGTGTATCTTCTACTCTATCCACGCGACATTGGCAAAATTTTGGCAACCCTGCAGAAGCCATAAATAAAAAAGTTGAAGTTGACTTTATTTTTTCATGACTTTTTTTTGTTTGTTTTTTTGTGTTGTACATGGACGAACATGGTGTTGTAGGCATAACTCTAAATAATAATTTCAATATTATTTGCTACAATACAAATAAATATAACTTGCCAGGGCCGATTGATATTTATTGTGAAATTGTTTTACAGCGTTTGTCGCCAAATAACCTCTCGTCGAATTGAATACTTTACTCAGACCATGTCTATGTTGAAAAATTGCTATAGTAACTTCGTTAGACCGTCGTGCGATTCGAGCAAAACAGTACAGCCGCAACTAAATGGCGAGGACGTGAAAAGAATCTATTTGGAAGAAATTAGAGAATCAGGCGATCCTATTCACTCCAAGAGGCGCACAAGATCTATGAGTAGAACACATGTCAGCAAAGATGTAAGGTCAAGAGATTACTCTAAAAAGGATTTGTTTAGTTGTGTTCAGAATAATGATGTCCAAGCATTGAATCAGATATTAGACACCTGCCCAGAAATGATAAATGCCACTGATGATTTTGGTTGGAGTTTACTCATGATTGCGTGCCAGGCCAACTCTGCAGATGCTGTAACAGAACTCTTGAAAAGAGGTATAGATATGTCTGTGAGAGACAAAGCGGGAAATTCAGCTCGAAGTCTCGTTTTAAAGAGTAAAAATCTAGTTTTAGCTGATATTTTGCTAAGTTGCAAATCAAGTGAACTTGTAACAGTTCATAAAAGCCTAGAGAATAAGGTCAGAAATATCAAATTAAAACAGAGTTACGTCTGTAAAATATGTAATTGGGAATTTCCTGACAAAGAAGAACACTTATCATCAACAGTACATAATATAAGTGCTAGCAAAGACAAGAAAGTACCTACAAGTTATGTCATACCGTCATCGAACAAAGGCTATCAAATCATGTTAAAAACTGGTTGGGACAAAGAATCTGGGTTAGGTCCCGATGGCTCTGGTAAAAAATACCCAATAAGAGCCTTCCAGAAACAAGACAGAAAAGGTCTTGGACTTGATAAAAGAAAAAAGCAAGAAGAAAAAAAAGAAACAGTGAAATGTGTGAAAAGAAAATTGCTAGATAGAGAATATAAAAATAGTAGGAATATGGAAATAAACTTTAGAAGACAGTTTTACTAAAACTTTTGTATATTTTTGTGCTTAGCAGTCTATCAGTATGTTATCACAGATTAGTAATAATGATTTTATGTGAAAACTGCGAGTTTTTGGATATTTTTCCTCAGACAACAGCCTTCTTATTCTTATTTGAGATGGGGGCGGTAAGGCCTGCACTGACGTCACGCTTGGGGTGTATTGTGCATTTCCCCCTGCTAGCCGCTACCCAAGCTCCTTTATGTACTGGAGCCTTCTCTACACTCCTGTTGTGAACACCTTTTTATCATTTTTGCTGCTTCTTATTGATGGGAAAGTTCACACTGTGAGTGTAGATGTAGCTTTATGGCTGAATTGATTTGGTTAACATTTAGTAGACACACAGCCTGTATCCCCTCATGTTGTAAACAACTTGAATGATAGATTCAATGTTGTCAAGGGTAAAGATGTTTTTAATGCATATTTTCTGGGACTACTGATCTGATTCTGAAAATTCTTTCACTGATAGGAAGCTACACCTGGACTTAGGCTTAGAAGTTTTATAATTTGTGAAAACTTGTAATGGTGTCTAGAATTAATTACAGATCTCCTTGTTCATGAGATGTTAATTTTGACTTGTAAAAGTGCTATTATTTTTGCCTATTTACAATAAAATACTTTGACTGACTTTGTGGCCAGAGCCCCCCGAGGGTGTCTACCAGCTCAAAGGGACTCCTTGCTCACAATAATATAAAGTAGGTGCAGAAGAAACTTCGTAGTGCAAGCTATCCTTTTGACTATGGGTAGTAGATTTATCTCATATGGAAGATAATAGGCTCACAGCTGAAGTGGCTTGAAGATCTTGCTCTTGGTTACTCAGTATTCTCTCGATTTTATAACAACTTTACAATATATATGAAATTGTTCAGGAAATTATTTATTATGTAGTATTGTCGCAGAGTTTTTTTATACCAACAATACGGATCAACACGTATGAAATTATTATCAAATATTTAAAGATCAACTTATTTACAGATTTTTAAAACATGTCGTAGGTAACCATCGAGATGAGACAAAGCAATGACAATGTAGGAATGACAGGTTATTTGAATTTAGAATGAACATAGACAAACTATCAAATGGGTATAATTATGAAAGAACTAAGAATTTATGAAAGAGGTTTGACATCGTCACAACTTTATAGGCAATATCACTGTACCAAAGGAAATAAAATAGAGCACCTAAAGTATTATAATATGTTATACGTATTTCCATCCTAGACAAATGTAGTTTCTATAGAAATTAAAAACGACAGGGTGGGGTTCATTTAAATCAATTTGCCCAAACTTACTTTTAATATTATATTGATGATTTAATTCTATATTTTTTCGATTGATGATTTGCCATGGAATTTCCTGTTTAATTTCTACAGTAGCTACACCTTGAAAAGAACTAAATATTATAATATAAGTACTAAAAAAATATCCAAGGCCAAGCAATAATTATCACACATAAAATCATTAGCTACTATTTGCAATTACCTATTTCTACAATATGACTAACATTAAAAAAATAAGCAACCTAAAAAAAAATCAAGGCATTAAAATCTGAATGTTATAAAAAAACAATGTTTTTTTTAAACCTGGAAACCAAAACAAATATAATAATAATATAATGTATATTATCTATCTAAGGCACGGTACATAACTGTCAGTTCATTGCGGCATGGTAATTATGAAATAAAATAAATTTAATAATGTCAAAAAATACTATACTAACAATTTTCTTTAATAGAACAGCAAAGATTTCATAAGAAATGTTTTGAGCACAAACATGGTAACATTTTGATCGTCATCATTCATAATATACGAGACATAACATAATTATCTGTAACAGTCAAATGATTTATTTTTATAGTTCACACAGAAGTTATACAGATAAATATTATATTTATCTGCAACTCTATGGGGAAAAAATTGTGACGATACATTATGTACAGTATTTGTGAAGGGTATGTTTCAGAATGAAAGAGTAAAATTCTAGATAAGCTCTTTGCAATTGAGACACTGCTTGCATTTCACAATCACAAAACTAGCTATAAGTTTCGAGTATTTTTTAAGATCAAGTGGTAAATAACAAGTTATTTGTTGAGGAGTTTAACAGCTGTAGAACACCAGTTCACTGTCTGAGTGAAAATTATAAAAAAATGTGTTCTAGATAATAATTTAATGTTGTTTGACAACTTTGTACTTTAAAAGTACATTCTGAAACAGACCCTAACAGTATTGCTTAAAGACTTTTACTTACAATAACACTTAGCAACTATGATTACTTATACATTTATACAACTTTGTATACAATCAGATTGTTATCAAAAATTTGGTAAAATCCAGTTAAGGAAAGTTAACGCAAATTCGAAACCTGCAAAACAAGCTGCATTTGCAGGGAAAGCCCTAATCATGACTGGAGTCACACCTTTGTAGAGAGCTAAGGGCCCTTCTCGAGCCATTAACTGTTTGAAAACGTCTCTCATGCCATTGGGGTATGTTCCCTCAGGTGCAGTCTGCAATCTGCTTTTCAACACATCTGCCGGCATTCCCACCACCCAGTTAGCCATTCCAGCGATTCCTCCAGCTACCATAGTTGCCAACATCTTGTTTTGATAAGTTGCTGTTTCATCAACTAGTATTTCTTTGACCCATGCATATGACATGAAGTACATACCGCTGGCAGGTACATCCCTCAGTATAGTGGCAACACTGCCTTTGTAGACACTCCTTATGCCTCCCTCTGCATAGAGCTGCCTGGCACAGTCGAGCATGCCTTTATACTTCGGGGGTGCGGTGCCGCCCTGTTGGATCTGCAGCAGACACTTGATTCGCTCTCCAGGCGCCATGATGGATGTCGTGAAGATGCCGGAAAACGCGCCCGCTGCGAACAACTCGGGCTTACTCAGGACATGGTTCTCATCGCGTTGGATTAGCTTCTTGCCGAGGCCGAAGCCAAAGAAACTGATAGCGAAGATGGGCGCCACCCCGGTGAGCGGCGCAGACATGCCCTTGTAGAGACCGAAGAAGCCTTCCCTCTGCACTGTCTTCTTCAAGCAATCCCAAGTGCCGCGATAGAGAGGGGTCTCGCCCGGTTTAGGCAAGGCCATAGTTTGCAATCTCACTTTAACCGTGTCCATAGGGTGTCCCGCTAAAACAGTGCACACCCCTCCGAAACCACCACTTAGGAAATATTTTATGGGGCTGATGTTTTCAGACATTTTTGATTCGTTTAGGAGTTCGAGGGGAAAAGGAAAACTAGTTGTTCTACTTTCAATTTACTTTCTGTACAATTCAAATTGGTTCAAATCTGTCTGTCTCTCAGCTGTTAGCTGGCTAATGTCAAAGTCCATTTACGTTCCCATTTCCCAACATGGAAACAATTGATTCAATTGATAAGACCTTTGCACTCTATAAATTCTGTAACTGTTTTATTATTCTTCAGATTTAAATTTTGGTTCTCTCACAACAAATCGAATTTTATTTTAATTAAATTTGGTGCTTGCGCTTCTTTTCAAGCAGAAATGCAAAATGAAGCACGCACACTTTAATGGCAGCACTAACTGTCCAATGTCAGTTTTAATTTTGCTGTCAAATGTCAGTGTTACAATATCTCATTGACGAAATAGGAAATATTGTCTTGAAATATATTTTTTGAAAGTATTCAAGCTGTCGTGTTTTAATTTTTATTTTTTCTTCATATTAGTGTTTTTTCGAGTGTTAATGAGTAATATTGGTGTAATATTAATCATTAGGTGTTTGATAACGTGCACGAATGTGGGCAAAGGATAAAAAAAGTGACTATTTATGATATTTATTTATGTTTTCAAAACTCTCCAGGGGCCTGATTCCGTAGAGTTAAAGTTCGGTTCGGTTAATGCCACTTGGACCATTCATTGCCACCGATCACGTGGCAATGAATGGTCCAAGTTTCCATTTCATTTTCCGTTTCGAATTCACTAAGCTCCAGAACGGTAACGTTATTTATACAGTATTCTATCTTCATACAAGCGGCCGGAAAGTGAGTTATACCTACGCGCCTCGTGTGGGTACCCACTCGGTACACGGCCAGTCGCGAATGCGCCGCAGCTCGGTGTGGCTCGGTAATGTCGTGGCCGCAGTGACGAACGAACGGTGTGTTTTTTTGTAAGCAGTAAGCGTGCGATTTGTGAATATTTTACTGAAATAAGTACAAGTACTAACTTAATATGGCAAAAAGCACGAATAGACTATATTGTGCTGTTTTTGGTTGTTTGAATTCTTCAATAACGCATCCAGACATAACATTTTTTAAATTACATGCAAATTCTGAAAGGTTAGACTATAAAAAAATATTATAACCTAGTACGTAATTTGTTTCTTTTTTTAATAGGTAGTTCGCTTTTGGGGTGATACATTGCGAGTACGGTATCCTCCTTGTCCATGTTTCCCAAAAGTATTTTAAATTAAACTATTTATCCGAATGCGGATATATATACTATTAAATTTAACAATAAAGCTTTTCATACGTCTCAGTCGAGGCGCAAATACTTTTCCGTATCAAATTTATAAGGGTGTATTTTTTTTATTAAATCTACTAATTAAAAAACACACATGTATTTTTATTGAACACTTCCTATTTCATTCACAACGAACTTCTTTCTATTTTACATATTAAAATATACAATCACAAAACTAGAAAGAAATTCAAGTAGGTAGATGAAAATAAAATACTGCAGGCGAGCAGGCCTATCGCGTGTTTATGTACCACGCGGCTGTAGGTAGTTATTTCAAGGACAGCGCCGAGTCACAATACTGATAGATAACATTACCGTGGCTCCAGTGAGCATGTGAAATGACGTCATCAAGGCGATGAGTATACTCTTTGGCGATGAGCACTCAACCGCACGGAAACTGTCATTTTACTAGGAAATACAAAACCGGTAATTCAAAATCAGAATTCACAAGGAATTCAGTAGCAATGAGTTTTCGTCAACCGAAGAGCACCCGGTGCGCTCATTGCATTTACTATCTAGCAGTGTTTGGTTAGTGAAGATCATTGGTAATGCATAGTTACTATGAAACTTATAGTTCTAACACCGGGTACACTTTGTTTCATGTTTTATCGTGCCATGAAATTGTGTTGTTTTTGTGAAAGTTAGGTTTAATGACATGTATGTATGTGGTATTTCATAGAACCTACTTAACTATTTCATAGATAGAGTAGGATTTTAACCCTAAAATAGAAAAATACCTACTGGTTTTGAAATCTAGTAGTTTTCTTAAAAAAGCCTAATTATGTCAAGTTCTACTAACAACGAGGGGTCAATGCAAATATAAGCAAAACGAAATCAAGTGTAAGTATTAAATATCATGTAATAATGTTATATTTTTTACATACATTGAGATTTACACTTTACACTATACTATGAGCTCGGAAAGCGGAGATTTATTCATTTCTATGAACTGCAGTTCTGTGTGCATCCACCTGAAACCTGAACCTGAAAATGTATCATATTATTAGTACAATCAAGTAGATTCAACATAGTTAGGTACCTGTCTATCAAGTCCTAGGCTATAATTATCAACTGTCGAGCTCTCATTTGTCCTGTGTTTTTTTTTTGTGAATCTACAACGATACATAAGACTTAGGTAGATACAATACACTTCTATATAGGTACAAAGCAAGAGATTTCATCTAGAAATACATTTCTAAATCGCAAATATATTTCTTTCTTCGTTTTTTGGCGTTACAAATATTTATTGATTTAATTGTTTTGCATAAAAGTAGTGTACAAGGAATGACATGTTTTCATTCACAGCATTTTGAGTAAAAATGATTGCAAAGATTATTTTCAGTTGAAGTTTAACTTTACCTGAGAAGCACTATAGTCACTATACCTATAGGAACATGGTATTTTTAAATAGGAAGTCGTAATAATTATTTGAAGTAGGTAAGTGTACTATTGCTGAGAAATAATATCAATGTTTAGATTTTCTTTCAGAGACGTACAATCTACAAAAAGTTTATTGGCATATTATTAGATCCCTACAAAACTTACGATACTAATTAACTTTTAATTATACTTAATATCTACACTGGAATAATTACATACTCTGCCGCTAAATTTTGACACTTTCAAAAAGTAGCATTTCGAACCCACAAAACAACATGGGTCTGACAATGCTAGTTTCTGAAGCTAGAAATGTTAACATTTTGCATTGTAGAGCGTTTGACGTTTGTTATTTGTGCTAGCATCGGAGGGCTTGTGGAACGACATTGAGGCTAAAAAAGTTAACATTGCTAGCATTTTGCTCTAAGTGGAACGCGCCTATAGCAACTCTCACTACAACGCAATAAAGTGCAATTTAACTCGCACAGCGCTGCGATCTTTCAATTATATTTATCTAGTAGGCACTCGCACATCGCGTGCAGGCTATAATGTATCGTATCACTACGCGCAAGAGCTTCCATTGCTCTAACCGTTTCAGATTCGCTCTGTCACTTTTTCGCTTGGTAGGGTTGTAACAAGACATGACTATTATTAATTAATATACTAGTAATTAGACACCCTACTGATTCAACCCCAATATTACGGCCTCAAAATGTAGATATAACATTTGTACTTCTTGCGGAATGCGACCGGCCTGTTTATACTTAACAATGGTTTAAATCAAAAGGTACTTTTTATCGATTATTAATTAAGTGTAACTTAAATATACGATTGAGGATAATATTGGTATAGTTTTTTTTTCGATTTACTTATACTTATTGCTTACATTATTATAATTGGGATTCAATACGGGAGCCCATATTTTGGATACAGAGGTGCATTCTCTATCTTGAGTGGCTTTTTACTACGCAACTAGACAACGAGTTTCTTATTTCATTTGCTGCATTTTTTATGCGAGCTCGAAGATCCTCAATATTCGGCACATTCACACACTTAGACGAGGCTTCTTATGTGCCCCATACATAAAAAAAGTTCTGAAATACATCTCAAAACTAAAATTCATTTATAAATCTCTGGCCAATTGTGACTTATAGCTACCATGAATAGCTGGGAAACTGTATGTACTGTTTTATTACATGATTTAATCAAACCAAACACTTTGACGGATTTTTTAAATTCTCTGACATTTTGTTTAATGTCACATAGTTTGTTACTTTGTTACTAACTACTAAATATTTATACAGTGTTGACTAGGTGATATTATGGAGTTTTTTTTTATAATCTTCAGGTTAAGTTATGATGTGTTTTTTTGCATAAAATCAGCTTTTTTGTTGAAGAAACTTAAACAAATCATCAAACTTGGTTAGTTTTAGACCCCTGATTCAAAAACATTTGCAGACGATTCGTATTTTATTACGAGTATACACAATTCTTTGTTACTGTTTTTTCAACCTATTAACAGCAAAAAAGTTTGACATTTTGCAATGGGTTTTATTATTAATTTTTATGGATGCCTATCCGTTAATTTACAAAAAAGTAGTGAAATAAATAATATCATCAAAATGGTTGACTTTTGCCTGAAGTATTACGGGGTTATTTGATAGTGGACAGCATGTTCTAACACCCTGCCATGGGACCGAATAACCAATAACCAATAATCCAATAATAAGTAATTACGTTGCAAAATAAGTGGTTTACTATTAAAACAATTTATGATTAGAATGAAAGCAACTTACATCTAAATACCAAGACATTAATAAACAAACATATGAATAAAACCCATTGGTATTAAAATCTTATTTACATACTTTCTCTTTCTCTCTGTTTATTAACTTTTCACGACTAAACGGCCGATCTGATAGTGATAAAATTTGATATGGAGATAGCTTGAACTCTGGGGAAGAAAACAGAATGATTTTTATCGCGATAAAACTGTTGTCCACGTGGGTGAAGTCACGGATAAAAGCAAGTATGTGAATAAGGTAAAGGTTAAGTATAGGTTTTATTCATATGTTCGTTTACTCTTCCAGTGCCTGGTACTATTGAGATGTAAGTTGCTATCACGCTGATCATAAAATGATTAGTAAACACATATTTTGTATATTATTTACTTACAAGTTTTTACGCCCGCGAGTTCGTCCGCGCGTACTACTGTTTATCATGAAAAAAGCATTCTATGTTCTTCTGGGATATTAAAAACTAATGCAAAATTAGGTATAACACCACTCTTGATGTTTTTTTGACATATTTGTTATTTCGTTTCCATGGCAACCGTTTCTTACAGCAAGCAATTTTTTTTTCCAGTTTTTCCATTTTCCCGTAGAAACTTACAATAAAAAATATTCTATTTTTTATTCCAGGGTATAAGCTATCTCCATTCCAAGTTTCATCAAAATCCGTTCAGCCGTTATCGCGTGAAAGCTCCCCAAACAAACAAAAGTTTTGAAAGATGTATTGCCATATTGTCATCCAGTTGCTTCTTGTACTCGAAGAACTTAACTTACTTGAGCTCATCCCATACTTCTTTAGAAGACTCGAAACGCATTACTCTCTGGTCAATTTCGTCTGTCATGTTGCTTGTAAGAATTATTAAAATCGTTCTATCCAGTTCTTGAAACCTTTCAATAGCATGTGCGTCACTTGATGCACTCGCATCGGTTACTTTTGATACTGGCATACTATATCTACCTGCTAATAAATCTAGGGCTTTTGGGATTCCTTTTACTAACATAGATATTATGTACTTCCATACCGACCTGTTGGTTCCATCTAAGTTTCCGATGTTCAGTCTAGTAATCTCAGGTTTGGTGGCCATGTTGACTACAAACACTGTTACCAACTTTAACAACAACGATTTATCACTCTAAACGTTAAATAAACTTGAACGCTCTTCTACCATGATGAGAGGATTAAAATATCCGTGAAAAGAAAAATACGTTTTCTAACGACAACTGACATATATTGGCACTTTTTTATTATTTTTCTAGACAACACAAAACATAGATAACCGCTCGGTTGTCCACGCGCTGAAGACCACAGGACCAAACTGATAACCAAAAAAAAAATATGGCCGACGCGACACATCTAACCTCAAACTGGTAATTGATTGTATATGCGTTGAGACTATAGGTACTTGATGGTCAACCCACAAAAAAAATTAGGTCGACGCGACACATCTGGCTGCAAACTGGGGATTTATTGGGTACGAGCCGAGATCACAGGTATCTGATTGATTTTGTCTATGCTTTGCACTTATCATTGCCAACAGAATAGAAATATTTAGTTACCATGTAGAATCGTGTGTATTCAGCCTTCCCCCTAGCGTCATTCACCGCTCGATTGATTCTATGCGCTACAGTCACTTTTTTGTTTTCATTGATCATCGCAACTAACGCTACAGTGACATTTTTTGTTTTCATCGATCATCGGACCACTCGATAGCAACGTAAATTTTGCCACTTTATTTTGAACATTATTGACCTCAATAATCATTCAAATCTAAGCGTGTTTATATAATTATTTTGCTTCGAAACCCACAACATAAACACTTGAAATATGTGCCGTACCTATTTAGCTCCATAAATCACCAGTTTGTTTATCTAAGCGCTCAATGAAGTGGTCATAAAAACTGTTTGTTTACGCAAAGTCGGCGCGGACAGATGTGTCGCGTAGACCTTCTTTTTTTTGTGGGTTGATAATCAGATACCTGTGATCTCGGCACGTACCCAATAAATCCCCATTTTGCGGCCAGATGTGTCGCGTCGACCTTCTTTTTTTTGTGGGTTGACCGTCAAGTACCTGTAGTCTCAACGCATATACAATCAATTACCAGCTTGAGGTTAGATGTGTCGCGTCAGCCATATTTTTTTTGGGTTATCAGTTTGGCCCTGCGGTCTTCAGCGCGTGGACAACTGAGAGGCTAACATATTTATTTTACGGCAAAATAATCACACTTTAGAAGAACAGGGTTTGAAATATTAACATTCTATTGTATTATTATGACAAAAACATAGAAATTAAATAAGTAATAGTATCTATCTTTAAATTTGAGGTAAATTTGTTATCTACTTTAGTGATAACTCACTTGTTGAATCTGTGGTTGCAAGCGATTAATGCATTATGTGTGAGTTTTTAATTTGCATGTGTTGTATATGTTATCTATGTGTGTAACATTTTTGACGTTTATAATGGTTTGTTGACATTATTCTTACAGCTCAAGCTTACACATTTTTTGTATGTAGTGAGTGAACCTTCTACCATGTAGATAGAGTTTAATATTGTACTCTATAGCAGCAAAAGATAAAGTTTTTGCTAGAGATTTGATTCTTTATGTGTGTATAAGAGGCTGTGTAGATAACTTTACAGCACAAACTTACACCATTTTTGTATGTAGCTATAGAACCTTTTGCCATAGAGATAGAGTTTAATATTGTACTTTAAAGTAGCATTAGTTAACGTTTTGCGTATGATTTATTTCATTTACGACGTGTACTATTATTTATTCTGTGGCTGTGTAGAAATCTGAGGTGGTTGAAATGACACACTGTATTTGATTTCACACCTTCTATTTATCATGTATTAGTTTAGTACTGTACAGAAGTCAGTGAGTGCATGTGTGCGTGGGAGGCGAAGACGCACTGAGCGTCACGGGCGAAAGCGGGAGGCGAACTGAAGAGGGGATCGCGGCGCTGTATTGCGCTCCGCGATCCAAGTGATTTCTCCCCCGCGCTCCCGCGCACACAGTTGCACGTGAGTGAGTGTGGTGGCGCTTTTGTCGCCACAGATCTTTGGGACGAAGTTTGAGCGGGAAACCCATATGAAATTGTTTAAAAAACGATTTTAACAAAGATATAAAACGCCCTATTGTATTTTTTCTAAATACCTACCCCATGGATTGCACTAAACATTACATGTACTATTCCAAGACCTAAAATACCAATATACCAACATTTGATCAAAATTCCTTCAGCCGTCAAAAACTGTTTATCGATTGCTCGGCTTCTGCTCATCGGATTGAAAAACGCTCATATTCCCGCCCACACCGCCTCTTAATATTCAGTATTACGGCGAAGCAAGGCAAGTAAAACAAGGGTTACTACTGGACTACCAATATACAAAAAATCAACTGAATTGTTATATTGGTTTGGTCAAAAAAATAATAATTAGAGTAACTCCAAAAATAAAAAATCGCGAAAATTACATGTTGGCTTATTCGGGTGCCCCTGGGAGTGTTCTACCCCGGGACCTCCACCTATCACTACTTCCTGGGACATTCTGTATATTTATGTGGAAGTTACACCATAGCGTCGCCCTTTTAGTCCGATTTTGACAAGCGAGGTGTCAATTAGGGCATGCAAAACTCGGGTTGTTTAAAAACCCGGATTTTTCGAGTTTTCAATTGAAAAAACCGGGTTTATCGAGTTTTTCTCGATTTAGGCCTTAAAAGAATTATTATTAGTGTGTGTAAGTAAAGAAAAGGCTGAAATGTAATTAATATATGTATTTATTTTCGTATTCTTATTTTTTACCTTTACCAAGAGATCAATCAAGTAACATTTAGTATATGTACTATTAATAATCAAAGTAACATTTGGTACTAAAAATAATAAAAAACTGACTGTCCGTCTCCAAGATCGGAGCATGAATTCTATCGAATTACAAAAAGGGGTGAGACAGGGAGACGTTATTTCTCCGAAACCGTTAACCTCTGCACTGGAAGTTATATTCAAGCTTGAACTGAAACGGATATGGTGTTAACATTAATGGCGAATACATCACTGACCTTCGATTTGCTGATGATACATCACTGACCTTCGATTTGCTGATGATACATCACTCACCTTCGATTTGCTGATGATATAGCAAAAACCCTGACAGACATCATTGCAGAAACCCTGGAAGACCTAAGCACAACGCTCAGTGACCTCAATATTGTTTCTGAACAGGTGGGTCTTAAAATTAACATGGGTAAGACAAACATCATGTCAAATGCCCATGTCGTACCAATGCCGATCTATGTTGGGAACAATATTATCGAAGCTGTTGATCACTATGCCTACTTGAGTCAGACGATCCAACTGGGTAGATTCAACTTCGACAAAGAGGTCAACCGATGAATCCAACTCGGATGGGCAGCGTTCGGGAAATTACGCCATATCTTCTCGTCACAGATACCGCCGAGATAACAGATAATTGAGACGAAGGATTATTATCAGTGAGTGTTGCCAGTGATGACATACGGCACTGAGACGTGGTCCCTAACTTTTGGTGTCATACACAAGCTCAAAGTCACGCAGCGTGCAATGGAGAGAGCTATGCTCGGTGTTTCACTACGTGATAAAATCCGAAAGGAGGAAATCCGTAGAAGAACCAAGGTTACCGACATAGCTCTCGGACTTTGCAAGTTGAAGTGGCAATGGGCAGGCCATATATTTCGCAGAACAGACAACCGTTGGGAAATAAAGGTTCTCGAATGGCGATCACGAACAAGTAAGCACGTGTAGGGAGACCTCCCACACTATGGACCGACGACATTGTACCCATCGCAGGAAGTCGGTGGATGGAGGTGGCACAAGATTGCTCGTGATGGTGCTCTTTGGGGGAGGCCTATGTTTAGCAGTGGACTTCTAAAGGCTGACATTATGATGATGATGATGATAAAAACACAAATTTGTTACCCTTTCATAGATTACACATTTAGATAAAGAGCAGGCACACTACATTCACACACGCACACACACACATACACGAGATAATCTAAGCAACACCTTATCTATAATAAACTATTACGCATTTAAAAACAAAATCAACTAAATAAAATGTTTTTAAATAATTATTTGTGTGTTTTTCTAAAAAAAAAGTTACAATAAAGTGTTTCGTATCGTATCATATCGTAAATCACATAAAATAAGTCATATTTCTTGCTTATATAGTAACTTAAAATAAAGAGTATTTCTATATCAAGGTTAATCTTTAAAAAATTATTAAACTAAGTCGATTCCTAATCAAATGAAAGTAGGAATGGTCCAAATTTATTATGAAGGTCCTCTGTCAAGTTGTAAAGGGACCATAATAATAAATCTGCACCATTTCTACTATTTTATTGAACATTTTGTGACCCTAGTCAAGTTTTTACTTTGACAGTATAAACAAACTAGAGTTACAAAATGTTAAATAAATTCCGCCGTTAGCAGATGACTCCCGTAGTCTGGTAGTACTCGCAGCGCTTCACTCATCCAACGTCAGACCAAAGCCTAACAGGTAACAATATATTACTCCCTAATACCTAATAATTATTATAGACTAGCTGCGCCCCGTGGTTTCACCCGCGTCCCTCAGGACCCCTGCGTTTTTTCGGGGTAAGAAGTAGCCTATGTGTTAATCCAGGGTATAAGCTACCTCAAATCCGTTCAGTAGTTTTTGCGTGAAAGAGTAACAAACATCCATCCATCCATCCATACTTACAAACTTACGCGTTTATATTAGTAGGATTGTGGTCAGCCCGTCCACTTTATACAGTCAATAGAGTAGAAATAGGGAAAAAGTAAGTTTTTGAGAAGTTTGATTATTTATTAATGTTCTGATGGTAGTATTTTACATAAAACATCATAAATGAAAAAACTCGAAAAACCCGGGTTTTCAATCTTAAAAAACCGAGTTTCAAATCAGTCGGATTTTTCGGTTACTCGGGTATCCGGTTTGCATGCCCTAGTGTCAATCGATTCGTCTTTAGATCTAAGTAGTGTCATAGGCATATATTTTTTACCCGACTATGGCGAAGCAAAGGAAGGGTTATGTATTCAAACTAAAAAGTTGGTCAGATTTTGACAAGCAAAGTATCAATCGATCTTCTTCATCGCAAGAGTGTCATACGCTAGTTTTTACCCGATTGTAGTCAGGTTTTATTTTTTTAACTTATGACGTGACAGTAAGTAGGTACTTATTCTTCTCCTTCAGCAACATATGATTCCAGACCTAGAGATAGAGTGCAAGTGCGTTCTGTGGAGAAATTTCGAGGGGTGTTGTGCAGTGTGTTATGCAGTTCACTTTCTAGGAAATCTATGATCTTGGAGGCATCAATGAACATCTCAGAAAATCTGAAAATCAATCAATAACACCGAATATTAGTGAAAACTGAAGTTGAGAAAAGGAGCGATAATATCCCTACAAACAACGAAAGATAATTTTATTTGCGTTGGCTTGGCTGATCGCTGGTAGGTACCTACCTACGAATAGACATTGCATGATTCAAGAAAACAGGCGAGGCGTAGTTACATTAAACCATGAGACAATGGTAAATAAAATTTCGAAGGATTTGGTTTGGGGTTTGGTACTTTATGACACAGATTATAGATATGGTTTGTTATGTGATCCACAGATTATTCATATAAAAGTAGTTTTTATTTGAATGCTCGAAACTCAGCTGTCTATTCACGAGCTAACACACAGACTTTATATAAAGAAAAAAAAAAATAAGAAGGGTTTAAAAAAAAATGTTGTATGAATAACGGCGGCCAAATAATACAGCAACAACTGCAACAAGTGAAGTGTTGAAGTTACAATATTTATCTCCTAAATGATCTGGTATGTGGTTAAAACTGCAAAGTCTTAGTAGTATTGTACGTAGTGATTATATTCTCTTTGAGTATTGTAGTCTCATTGTTGCAAAGAATTTGAACCAAAACCAAAAATCGGTGAAATTACCTAATTAATGAACAGAAGTTAGCAGAAAAATGGCATGCAGCAAAGAAGAAATAGAGAGAAAACGTCTCGCCGCTTTACAGAAGCGTCAGAGCAAATTAAGCGGTGAAATCAACCTCCTGTCCTTTGGTTCTCCGAGTCAATTCTATGGAAACCAGTCGACCACCAGCAGTGCTCCTGCAGGTCCGTCTCAGATTGGCCCTGTAAAGTCTTTTGGAAATAAAACTCAGAAGAGCTTTCATCCATATGCCAAACCCAGTAACAGTCTGAATGAGACAAACAACATTCTTTGCAAAGTAGTCAGTGGCACCGTGTACTTAATATCTGAGGATAGATTTGAAGTTAACCCATCTGAATTCTGCACTCCGCTTATCAACATTTTCAAGACAATACCTTCTAAGAACTATGGTTTGTATTAATTTTATGATAAAATAGTTATTGGAAAAGTACATTGTCCAATTTAGGCATGCATTTATTAATTATATACTGTTTCAACAATATTTTCACGTGTTTTTAACTTGCTGTGGTTTATTGAAAATATGAGAATTGTTTGTGATACTGCATAATGAGCATGTCTAAGGCCGTCCGGGAAGGACTTTCCAAAAATTACAAGTAGTAAAAGGGATAGGGAGGGGGGGGGGGGGGTTTGCTTTAGGTGTACTCCTGGGACCCCTCCCTGAGTTTTTTTTTCATTTTTTCAAATATAAAAAAAATAAAAATCACCAATTGTATGGAATATTCAAATATTTTTTTCTCAAAAACTATTGGGAATCGCAATACGCCATTTCAGATTTAGGCTTTCTATGAGTAGGCCTACCTTAGAAAAAAAAACAGCCTTCTAGCTACCCGTAATTTTTGGAAAGTTGAGCCGCCATCCGTACCATTAAGCAGGCACCCACGACAGAGGAGCTCACTGTAACCTAGTGATTTCTATAAAAATAGGTACCAAAAAAGCAAAACTCTGGCCGCAGGTTGTTGCCCGCCGTGTGTAGTCACATTCGGTCCACTTATGCTTGTTGGTGCCTATTTTTGTAGAGATCACCACTTTACAGTGAGCTCCTCCACCGCAAGATCCTGCTTAACGGTGTGGAGTGACTAAAAGTATGTGGTATTGAGAATATTTGAACTAATCCTTTCCATGCTGGTGCATTGTGTAGAACGATTAAATTAAGCTATATTGCTTAAGCAATGAGGCTCGAGGGATTAAGTGATCCTATGAGAAATAGAAATAATTTAGCAACAAGTGTAACTAAGACTTTAATGTAAGATCCGGAGAAAAAGGTATCTCGTATAAGACGATACGATACAGCCACATCCCTTGAGTTATCCTTAGATAGACAATAGTTTTATGAACAGAGAGGAATATAATAGCATTAAGACTTCCGGACACATTCCATGCAATTAATTTGCATTTTTAATGAGGAAAAGCCCCACACCTAATTGCTCGGTCTGTAAAATATTGGATGTTGTTTACCATATATTAATGGAATGTGTATGGAACGAAGAACATAGAAACAAGTGCGATGTTAGAGTGCACCGGGTAGGCGGTTGTAACTGCATTCTGGCTGAGCCTCTTTCAAACGCAGCCAGAATGCTGTACAAACTAGTTATTAGAGACTAGTAGTTTAATAGATTTGTTAATGCCACCAGGGCGGCATATTCGCAGTGTGTGAAAAAGCCCTTTGAAGGTGAATAAAAAAAGTGTTTTTTATTAATTATGCTGTATATTGCCAATTTCAGATCCTAAATCAAAGCTTTGGAATTTCTCTATTGATGATTATGAGGCATTCATGTCTAAAGTGGCTCCGTTGGCCCCACATGTTGTTCTGGGACCTCTTCCATCCTACGTAATAAAGGTACAAAATTAACCCAAACATAAATTAAGAAGTGTGATTGTTCGCTGCACCCAGACTGCCGATACAAATGGTAATGGTAAATGTGTTCAATTTAACAATGCTTCAAATTGTTCAATTTAACTAGACTAAATACTTCAAATCAGGTTGTTTACCATTACAATTTGGATCCCCATTCTACTTTCTGATTGTGTTACTACAGTGTCTCCTTATTTTTTTTATGATTATTTTACCTACAATTTATTTATATTTTTAGAATGGGGGGGGTTAGTGTGTAATCTATTTTTATAATAATCTTTAATATTTTTGCTATCTTCCAGAAGTGCACACATAGTAAATAGATAAGATAGGAACTCTTTATTGTGTACCAATGCACTATCATAAATTATTGTGTACCAATGCACTATCATAAATTATTGTGTACCAATGCACTATCATAAATTATTGTGTACCAATGCACTATCATAAATTATTGTGTACCAATGCACTATCATAAATTATTGTGTACCAATGCACTATCATAAATTATTGTGTACCAATGCACTATCATAAATTATTGTGTACCAATGCACTATCATAAATTATTGTGTACCAATGCACTATCATAAATTATTGTGGACCAATGCACTATCATAAATTATTGTGTACCAATGCACTATCATAAATTATTGCGTACCAATGCACTATAATAATTTGTTGAGTTGCTTTTCCAACATCTCATTAGAGTAGGAACCAATCTTTATAGCGGCTGTGAGGTTAGGCGCAAGGCGCTGCGCAATAGCTTTAGGTGTAAGCAGGCTTTGGAGAAGTGAGAGGCCGGGGCACACCCTCCCGCTATCCCGCCGCAACCCGCGCGCGCCCGCCGCTGTTGTGCTTGTGTGCACGCTACATCCGTACTCTCCACACATGTGTGCGATTCTGTTGAAGTACAGTTAGTTATTATATTAAAGTTGTTAGTTACCAACCAATTCACCAACACAATATCAGCATATTCCGATATCACTATTATTGTAAATTGACATAATTTCATGATTGGTTAAAAAATAATGTTAAGCATCGACGCTAATTTAGCTACTAAAAACATAACTATAACTTTTAATATTTTTTTATCATGCCATTATTTGTGTGTAGGTACTTACCACAATACATATATTTTTGCAATCGTTACATTTTTTGCATGTGACATAATAATGTGATGTAAGTATTAAATATCTATGTACTTATAGTCATTTTTATTTTGCATTATTTATTGTATTGTATTGCACCACGGTCCTTTATTCATTTGTAATTTCTGTCCAAAGGTTGCCTGGAAGAGATCTAAAAGTAGGTAGTAAAAAAAAAACTCTAATAATTGCGAACCTTACTGTACCAGCGCGAAGTCGCACTCGCAGCGCGCTTCACAGCCGCCATAAAGATTGGTTCCTACTATACTTTTTATCGTTTTTTGTATGGCGTTTATGTCAAAAGTCAAGTAAGCACAGTAATCGAAAACAGTTTGATTTAAGATATAGGAACCGGCCATTAGATTTTGTATCAAATTAGTTTATAAAGTATTATCTTTGCCCGCATGGTCATTTCTCTGGGTACATAACCTATGTGTTATTCAAGAACCTGGAGTACCTATGAAGTACAAATACAAAATTTGTTCAGCCATTGCATTACTCTTTTTCCCATTAAATAATATTTTTGTACCTTTCTTTCTCACTTATGTTTAACCAGAATTATAAATTAATTATTTTAGATATTGAGAGAAAAAGTAAAAGATCCAAATAATGTGGATTTGAGTCCAGTGGAAGCAACCCTGCGACATAAGTTGATGCCGTTTCAAGAAGATGGAGTCAGGTATTATTTTCTTTAAAAAATGCTTATTAGTCACTAGTTAGTTATCATCATCATCATCATCATTATTTACAGCCACTACGCTACCCACTGCTGGGTATAGGCCTCCTTTCGCTGTTGCCACGCCTTTCGATCGGATGATAACCTCATCCATGTCTTTCCCTCCACCCTGACGAGATCATCGACCCATCGCGCAGCTGGACGTCCAACCTTCCTCTTGCCAGTTCTTGGTTGCCACTCGGTCCACCTACCATCACCTCGCCTAGCCATGTGTCCCGCCCAATTCCATTTTAGTTCCATGATACTCTTCCTAATGTCTCGAACCTCCCGGTTCCTACTATCTGGGCAAGATTCGTGACGGTGGAGATGTTGGTCATGACTTTCGTTTTGGACATGTTCATCCTCAGGCCTACAGCTAAAGAGGCACTGCTAAGGTCTTACAACATGTCTTGGAGATCTTCCAGGGTTTCGGCAAATATGATGAGGTATCTGCAAATCTCAGATGCGACAAGTGGACACCATTGATGTTAATTCCTTTGGTGTCCCATGCGAGCGTCTTCATCACGTCTTCTAGAGCCGCACTAATGAGTTTGGGTGATATGGTGTCCCCTTGTCGCACCCTCCTTTTGATGTTTATTGGGTTTGTCAAAGCATGTCGAACCTGCATAGTTGCCGACTGGTACAGCTCCCGAAGTATATCCACGTAGTGGGTGTCGATGCTGCAGCGATGGAGAGAGTCAAACACAGACCAGTGTTCGACACTGTCGAAGGCCTTCTCGTAGTCGACGAAGGCCATACACATGGGTTGGTTGAACTCATGACTCTTCTCCATCAGCTGCTTGACAGCGTGAATGTGGTCAATCGTGTAAAAGCCACTTCGAAAGCCGGCCTGCTCGACTGGTTGACACTCATACAGGTGACGGGTAAGTCGGTTACACAGGATTTTTGCAAACAGTTTGTAAATTTGTGACAGTAGACTAATTGGACGATAATTACTCAACAAGGACGCGTCACCCTTTTTATGCAAAATAGTCACTATGGCATTCTTCCAAGCTGTTGGGGTTCTGGCATTAGACATGACTTTGTTGAAAAGCTCCACGAATACTGCTGTTACATGTTCTCCGCCAGCTCTAAGCAGTTCTATTGTAATGCCGTCATCACCGGGAGATTTTTCACTCCTCATTTGTGAAAGAGCTTTTTCTATTTCACTCGGTAGAATAGCAGGAAGCTCTTCCCCATCGCAATGTTCTATGGGTGGAGATCTGGGATCTTCTTCCGATGACTGAGGTTTCGGAGATTGTGATTTGTATAAATTTCCGTAGAACTTTTCAACAATAGTTGTCAATTTGTCTCGGTCAGTCACTGTGGTTCCACACTCGTCCTTGAGTTTCATAATTTGTGGTGTGCCTATTTTCTGCTTCCTTCTAAATACTTTCGGACCTCTAAATTGTTTTATGTATTAAATCTGTATTTTCTAAAATCTCGCCTTATGCTTTTATTTATGTTTTTATTTAAATTTTCTAATTTTCTTTGATCTTACTGTTATTTGTTTTGCTGCTCTTCTTTCCTCTATTAAAGACAAAGTTTCTTGTGACAATTTATTTGATTTATTTCTTACCTTGCAGAGGTGTTTCTGTGTAGTTTATTTTAAGCCGACACACAACTCGATTAGCTCATCTACATCAAGATTAAGTTCTTTTAGCTCTTCAAATCTATTTTTCAGATCTAATTTAAAGTCATTTGAGAGAGATGCTATATCATGTGTTGTGTAACATGTGTTCTTTGGTGAAATCATTTTAGACCTTTCTTGTTATAAATCAAATCTCAGCGTCGCCCGAACCAAGCGGTGATCGCTACCAGTTTTAAAATGGCTGAGAACTTCAACGTCTATTACAAGATGTTTGTGTGAGCTGAGGACATCATCGATCTCGTTTTTAGTTTTGCCGTCAGGGCTGGCCCAAGTCCACTTTCTCGAGGGTCGTTTTTGGAAAAAAGTATTTATTGCGTACATCTGTTGACCAGAGTTTGCCCTCTGTTGTTCCGTACCCCGAGGCCGAAATTCCCTATGCATTTTTCATTTAGCAATAGTAATCCGATGATGGTAAAATAGTGACATGGTGTCTCCGTAAGAGCTTTTTCTATATCATCGTAAAAGGACTCTACCTCGTCATCAGTGTGGTCGGATGTTGGTGCTTAAACTTGAACAATTTTAATGCAGTATCGTTTATTTAATTTTACTATGAGAGAGCAAACGCGGTTTGAGAAGCTTGTAAAGTTTTGGACTAATTTTTCTATCTGTTTTTGTGTATCAAAAACTAGGGTTTTTGATACACAAAACCTCAGACCGAACCTCAGACAATCCTATTATATCCCAGTGGATATTTTCTGCTTCGTGTTCTAAGATTCACTCGTCCGTGCGCAACGTCCTGGCGTTAAAACACGCCAGGGTTAGGGTCATTAGTTTGTGGCAGCCGGATCTCTTCCAGAGATTCTTACCTCCCTCTGCCCCGCCGTTACCAGGACCGCTGCCAGAATCCGGAATAGCGAGGCCGCTGGGGACTGAGGGCGATCGTTTTGTAGCACTTATCATATTGAGCAAAAGGGGTTTAGCCATAAAACGCCACGCTGGCCAGTGCGTCTTGGCGAGTTTGTCGTCAGAGCCTCGTTCGTTAAACAGCAGGGTGTACCACGGGCAGGTGAGGTTGACTTGGGCGGCTAGATTTTATGTCACCCCTTACACCCCTTAGTTATATTTCAGGCAAATATAACTTACTAGTGACTCGTCCCGGTTTTGCACACACTACGGCAATTTCCTTACTTTTAACATTATAACTAGTCAGTGATCGGGTGGCGATATATCGCCAACACGCCTGATTGCGCGCATACTACGCGGCAAGGTAACCCTCTAATAAATAACAGTTTAAAAAAACTAAAAAACACGCTTTATATAGAAAACCAAAATAGGAAATAAATTTTAATAGTGTAAATAAGAAAAAAATGATTTATTAAAAAACAGCGTGGGGTGCTTTTTAAGATATTATCGAAATGATAATCCTTCTTCTCATATCTGTCAATGAAATATTTATAACTATTGACCCATGCACCCACGATTTTTTTGTTTTTTTTTTTTCTTATTTACACTATTAAAATTTATTTTCTATTTTTTAGTTTGGTTTTCTATATAAAGCGTGTTTTTTTAATCTATCGTTTATTTTCTACTTTTTAGTTTGGTTTATTTATAAGAGCGTTTTTTTCCGAATTATTGCATTGTCATCGGTCTTTGACAGATGTGCAAAATTTGAATGACATCTGACCGTTTAAAGTGTGTCAAAATAGCGTCCAAAGGAGTCGGTTACAAACATACAAGTGAAGCTAATATAAAGCGTATAAAACATTTGTAATCGTAATTCAAAATCTTTGTGCTTTTTGATCATAGACAACTGCATTATTACTCACGTACTTGACATACCTGTTATTATTTTTTTTCCACAGCAAAATGTCATTCCGTTCCTTACAGCGACTAATTGTCATTTTTGTAAATTTTTGATACTTTGGGTTAGATTTATGCAGTTTTCGTTTTCTAATTTAAAAAATAATAATACGGCCCATGTTACTCGCTAATAATGTAGCTTTCTACTGGGTAAATAATTTTTTAAATAGTTTCTGTATTATTTGAGGTTATCCATTACAAACAAACACACATACAAACAAACAGACATAAAATCAAACAAGCATACTAAAAAAACATTTCTCTTCATAATATTAGTATCTATATGATAACGGTAATTGTGTCATGGTAATTAAAGGTAGGTCCAAAGGAACTGTTACTGCCATAATCGGAGACGTCAATTATTATTTAACTACGTAACATAAAAAACATTTTTTTGTATTGCTTTTCATTTGACAGACTTTCATGTTAATAACGGCTAATTGATTGTCTCCGGATACGACAATCAAACTTCTTCACTTAAAATAGTGTAACTTGTTATCCATTAATTATTTTTCTTCTTGGGGTTCCACTCCTATCAGAGTTTGGACAACATCATGCCTATCCTAACTTTAGACACAGCCGCTCTGAAGAGTGCGGTGGTGCTGCAGCCAAACCATTCCTGCAGGTTCCTTAACAAGTAATGCCGCCTCCTGCCCACACCTCGTTTTCCCGCGATCTTCCCTTGATTAATGAGCCGGAGGTCTATATTTGTCATTTCTCATGACGTAACCGAAGTAAGAAAGCTTGTTGTGCCACAGAATAAATAACAGTACAAAACAGAAGGCTAACCGAGTAAAGTCATTTAAATAAATTGCGACTCTCGCTACAACGCTATAAAGTGCAATTTAACTCGCACGGCGCTGCGAGCTTTCAATTATATTTACCTAGAAGGCGCTCGCCCACCGCGTGCAGGCTAGAATGCACCGTATCACAACGCGCGAGAACTTCCATTGCTCTAACCGTTTCAGAACCGCTCTGTCCCTTTTTCGCTCGGTAGGGTTGTATTAAGATATGACTAGGTACTTGTACTACTAATTATTCTGTGATATGTTATGACTTAGATATTGTAACAGAATAAATAAGTAATAATGTATTATGTTATTACTTATTGTTATAAATTAAAATAGTTATATTACATACAATGACATTCTTATCAGAATAGACCGACTACCTCATTTTTACTACCTACCTATCTCGTTTTCAGAACGCCGATAAGTTTAGTGAGATACCTACCTACGTGTCGTTGGTTGATTATGATTATATCCTATAGGTATTGCACTTTGATGAATAAAGGTGCCTGTCTGAATTCCATGCTTTTTAATGAGTGAAAAATAAATTGCTACCTACGTAATAAAAGGTATTAAAAGTAGGTAGGTATAATACGAGACATATATTATATAAATTCCTAATTAGTTGTAGGCTACTTACTAAGTCAGCACAGTAATTCATTTTCATCCGATCAACAATACCTAATATAATCAATTATAAAATTACGTTGATCGATTTAATAAACGACTTTATTTCTGCGCGGAAAAACCTTAAATATGCGTAGCTTCGGTATGGAGCACAAATGAAATAACATAAAACTATAGGAACCTACGTAATAAAAAAATATCAATATCTAACTACATAACTAGGACCTATTATAGGTATTACAATTTATTACCTTTCAATATCCCTTGGAAACGTAAAGAATGACAATTCGTCATTTCTATCACTATTCAAACAGCCGAATGCTATGCAGTACTTTCTAGCTTTCTTCTTGGTACTCATAATTAAAACACGAATAAAGTTTGTCAATAACTTTACGTAAGTAGGTGCTCTATCGCTAAGTACAAGGCGCGCGACTCATCGAGCGCACGCTTGACACTCGACTGAACGGACCCGAATATTGGGTCCTTGAATTTATTTGTACTTGTTGCGGAGTGCGACCGCCCTGGTTGTGCTTAATGTTGTTGATAAGATCCATCTTTTTATTAAGTCTCTCCAATACTTCTAAGTTCGTTACTCGGTCACAACATGAGATTTTCAAGATACAGCGGTAAAGTCACATCTCAAAAGCTTCCAAGTTCTTTGTTGTGTTCTGAGTGAAAGTCCAGGTTTCAACGCCGTATAGTAACACTGAGTAGACGTAACAGCGTACTGTTCATAATCTTAGATTGAGACTCAGGTTCCTATCACACAGGACTTTTCTCATTTTGATGAATGTTGAGCGGGCCATTTCGATCCAGACTAATTTCTTGGGCGTGATCTCCATTTCCATTTAACCAACTTCCAAGGTACTTGAACTTATTGACTTTCTCCACTGCCTCTGTGTTTATAACTAGTTTTGTGTCATTCTGTGTTTTTTTAGAGATCAACAAGTATTTAGTTTTCGCGACGTTAATGCTCAAACCCATGTCAAATTACCAGAGATCAAGGAAGTATCATCAGCGTATAGTATATTGTTAATAAGGGGTACCATTAACAATTACGCCAGCATTATTATCAGACGATAAACTTCTAAAAATCTCTTCTGCATATATATATATTAAATAAAAGCGGCGACAAAATACAACCCTGTCGCACACCTCGCTGTATATTTGTAGGTTTTGTAAATACGTTTTCTACTTTAACTGTAGATTTTTAGTTCCAATACATATTCCTGATGACTCTGATATCACTGTAGTCCAAGCCTTTAGAAGTGAGGACATGAATGAGTTTCTCATGTTGTACTTTATCAAAGGCTTTCTCGTAGTCTATGAAGCAGATTTGTAAGTCCTGGTTCATATCCAAACATCTTTCGCTAAGAACTCGAACACAAAAAAGAGCATCCCTTGTGCCAAATCCATTCCTGAAGCCAAATTGTGTGTCAACAAGATCTTCTTCACATTTTCGATATATTCATGGATAACTTAAAGGAAGATCTTTAAGACATGATTCATTAAGCTTATCTTGCGGTAGTCACTGCAAGCTTTAGGTCTGCTTTTCTTCGGAAGAGTAATAAAAGTTGATACAAGCCACTAATTAATTAAGGAATTAGTTTAAATTGTTGAAAAGTCCATATTGGTGAAATCCAAATACGTAGATCAGGAAATGGACAGCAGGAGCCCTTGCTTGGTAATTATGGAAAAACTTCCCGATTATGGGAGATGCTATCACCAGTAGATGTCTCCCGGCTAATAGGAAGGTCCCGCAAGGGAGTGTAACACAACTTTTCAGGTATTTAACGGCCAAGCAGTAGTGTGCAAACATTGCTGTTTCGGTTTGAAGGATAATGTTTCCAGCAAAATTACTACGCATCATGATTTTGAATACGCTTTTATTTAGAAGTTACGACGGTTATATGAAAATCCACACCAATATAGAAAAGTGAAATGTTTGATAGTTTTTTTGGAGAGTTTTAACTCGATAACGGCTGGACGGATTTTGATGAAATTCGGAATGGAGATTGCTTATACCGTGGAACAACACATTGGATACTTTTTATCCCGGAAAAAAAGTTTTAAACTGGAAAATGACAATTACTCGCTATGGAATAAATTAGAATAACTACGTTGGTACTTTGCATTGGTTTTTAATATCCTAGAAGAACACAGGATGCTTTTTTCGCGATAAACTGTAGTCCGCGCGGACGAAGTCGCGGGCGAAAGCTTATCGAGGATAAAATGCCTTGTTTTATAATCAAACTATACACTCTGTTTTTCACTTCGCCTGCGAGGACATTAAACAGTGATATCTTTTCTTGTAATCTTATCTTATTTAAATACTGCTAAGAAAAGACGAGATCTTCTATCCACCACTTTTTTTTTCAACTTTCTACCTTCATTCCATGAAACATTAGGCTCGTGTCGGAGACCATAGAGAATTAGAGAACTAAAACACTTTTATGCACTAGAACATAAAATACAGTTTTATGTCGCCTACACCCAGCATAAACAAGATCTTTACGAGTATGAGAAGTGAAAAGTTTTTATGGATATGGTCCACACAAATTATTTGTGTTGTTTATTTGTGGTTCTCACAAATAAACTTACTTATATTTATAATGCTAATGAGCATAGACAACTGCATATTACTCAGTACTCTAAACAGGCTCTTGACGAACTTGGCAGTGACAGCATTTGATTATCGCCATTTTGGCGCTGATAGCAGGAGTGAGCGTCCACGGAACTAAGGTTTTTGTACTATTAATTATTCTGTGACTAAAGTCAAAAGGTGAAACAATGTCAATTTTAGTTCCATGGATGCTCAGTGGGGCGCTTTGAATCAGGACAAACGAAAGGACGGCACAACAAATCCAAGAGATCAGTGCTAGTGTGTATATTTAAATGTTACAGGTTTGCTATAGCCCGCAGTGGTAGATGCATGATCGCAGATGACATGGGACTGGGGAAGACGTTCCAAGCTCTCGCAGTGGCCAGCTATTATCGGCACAACTGGCCCCTTCTTATTGTCACAACTTCTTCTATGAGGTATGTTCATAACTAACAAACGTATGTAACATAACTAATTGGTAACAATTCTTATTGGAAAGGACTGATTTCCTTTTTCCCAAAGGAAGGAATTTTTAGGATTGATTTCCTTTTTCATCATCATCATCATGTCAGCCCTTAGAAGTCCACTGCTGAACATGGCCATGGCTCCCAAAGAGCGCCATGACGAGCGATCTTGTGCCACCTCCATCCACCGACTTCCTGCGATGGCTACAATGTCGTGTCGTGTGCTCCACGTTCGCTTGCTTGTTCGTGGTCGCCATTCGAGAACCTTTATTTAACCCCAGCGGTTGTCGGTTCTGCGAACTATATGGCCTGCCCATTGCTACTTCAACTTGCAAACTCTGAGAGCTATGGCGGTAACCTTGGATCTTCTACGGATTTCCTCATTTCGGATTATATCACGTAGTGAAACACCGAGCATAGCTCTCTCCATTGCACGCTGCGCAACTCTGAGCTTGTGTATGAGACCAATAGTTAGCGACCACGTCTCGGTGCCATATGTCATCACTGGCAACACGCACTGAAACTTAAACTGCACTATAAACTTTCGTCTTGAGGCTCTGCGGTATCAGCGACGAGAAGATATGGCGTAATTTCCCGAACGCTGCCAACCGTGTTGGATTCGTCGGTTGACCTCTTCTCGAAGTTTGATCTACCCAGTTGGATCGTCTGACCTAAGTAGACATAATGATCAACAGCTTCGATAATATCGTTCCCAACATAAACCGGCCTGGGTACGACATGGGCATTTGACATGATGTTCGACTTGCCCATGTTCATTTTAAGACCCACCTGTTGGGAAACAATATTGAGGTCACTAAGCATTGTGCTTAGGTCTTCCAGGGTTTCTGCCATGATGACTATATCATCGGCAAATCGAAGGTGAGTGATGTATTCGCCATTGATGTTAACACCATATCCGTTCCAGTTCAGAAGCTTGAATATATCTTCCAGTGCAGAGGTGAACAGTTTCGGAGAAATAACGTCTCCCTGTCTCACCCCTTTTTGCACCTGGATAGAATTTGTGCTCTGATCCTGAAGACGTACTGTCATGGTGGCTTTGCTGTACAAACACTTCAACACTTTGATGTACCGGTAGTCAGTCTGGCACTGCTGTAATGACTGTAGCACTGCCCAGGTCTCGACTGAATCAAAGGCTTTCTCGTAATCCAGAAACGCTAGACATAGTGGCCGATTATACTCTTCGGTCTTCTGTATAATCTGCCGGAGCGTATGGATGTGATCTACGGTGCTAAATACTTTCCGGTATCCAGCTTGTTCGGGAGGCTGAAAGTCGTCAAACCTACGAGCGAGACGGTTTGTACCTACTCTCGAAAACAGCTTATAGACGTGGCTCAGCAGCGAAATGGGCCTATAATTCTTCAAGATGGTTTTATCACCTTTCTTAAACAACGAAACCACTACGCCCCTGTGCCATGCCTCTGGCGTAGTACTCTCGAGGATGACGGAGTTAAACAGCTTTTGAAGGACTTTAAGTACCGGTGTTCCACCCGCTTTCAGTAGCTCTGTCGTTATTCCGTCCTCTCCTGGTGCCTTGTTGTTCTTAAGCTGTTTGAGAGCCATTCTGATCTCGTATAGGCTGACGGCCGGGATATCTTCGGTATAATGTCGGGTCAAACGGGCTCTTGCATCGCTAGTCGTGCTAGGAGAACTACGCGATGAGGTGTATAATGTTACAAATATGTACTCGGAGGATGCTGCTGCCCATCTTCCGTTGTGTATTCCCTTAGTCGCCTCTTACGACATCCACGGGAGGATTGGAAGGGGTCTTATTCTAAGCCGAGACCACCACGGCCTATCATACCTTTTTAAACTATTTAAATTCATATATATTTTGCTTTTAAAAGTGTCCAAGTGCTTTGGCTGGCACCGGACTAATCCTGTCACCACTATGATTTAACTAAAACCACATAATGTATAAAGGCGATAGACAGATAAATTCGTACAATGACCCCTCACTACCTATCTCTATCGCTCGCACATAAATGTGTATCAAATGTGCGAGCGCGACAGCAACACATTTTCTTCACATTACATTACATTTTTTCTTTTTTTTCTTTTCATTATTCATTTTGATACACATTTATATGCGAAGCTCACTAAAAGAGACACACAACAAACAAGAGAGTACATGATTATCGGGTGGCGCTATTTCTAACATTGCGCAGTACTGAGCGCATACATGCGCGTGCGCGCGTGGCAAGCAACTGGCTAAAAGAGACGAACGCACTAACGTTCCCTCTCCACCTGAAGTCCCGAGACTACTTCATAATGTTCAATAGTCACAAAAAACAAAAAGGTTACTATCAAGTCACTTCACAATTGCAGAAATGACCTAAATCGTAATGCTGCCGCGCTGTTGAAATCGTCTTTGGTAGATGACTTAACGGCTGAACCAATCTTCTTGAAATTTGGTATGAGGATAGTTTGAACAATGAGGAAGGAAATAGGATACTAATTCGCAGGCAAAACTTAGTTATCAGTATATTGTGATCACAAATAATAACTCCAAAGTACACAAATAAACTCTAAATCACATAATAGCTCACTAATATTTGAAGAATCCATGTGTTTTCTATTTGCAGGGAAACATGGCAAACCAAAATCCATGAGCTCCTGCCGTCAGTTCCATTGATGAACATTGTTACGTTGACAAATAGCAAGGATGCACTACTAGTAGCTGACCGGCAGGTGTGTGTGTCGGCGTGGATGAAATCCGTTTTTCAACTATTAGTCCCTGTTGTTTATTCCGTTGTTCAACTATTAGTCACTGTTGTTTAATTCGTTGTTCAACTGTCAGTCAAAAGAATGAATAAAATTTTCATTCGTTACTCACTTTTCAGACGGAAGTTGTGATAGTGAGTTACAAGATCACAACAATGCACACTGAATTGCTCAAGAATAAGAATTTTGGATTTATTATAATCGTAAGTTTCTTATTTCTTATACAATAATACTGTTCAAACTGAAAATATAATTAATACTCTTTTAGGCTGCATTTAGTGCTCAACCGACCGTCAACGCATACCGACGCGCTGATCGTACGTCCTGGCCGTCGGTCGTGGCTACAGATTTGTTGTTCTCAAAATTGTGGTCGTGGCCAAGCGTTTAGTGCTTAACCGACGGCAAACGTGTACAGTTGCGAAGAAAAATAAATCCATTTATTAACCTTATAATTGTAGTGATTCAGACATTCCCTAAACTAAACTTAATTTCTTCAAATGTAATATAAATGTTTTTTTTTATTTGTGTGTTTCAATAAAGAGTTATCTATCTATAAACCTTGTTAGCTTCGTAATAAAGTTTTTTTCCCCTGGCATCTAATCCTCACTCACTAAACTATCACTAAAGCCTGTATTTTTTTTTCCAAACGTTGTCTCAGAATGTGTCAGAATTTATCCAAACGCTGTTAGAAGGCCTGTTAAAAAACTGTTTTAATTACGTTATTTTAAGCGGTGCAGCTTAAATTGACGTAAGTTTAGAATAGATGCCAGGGGCAAAAAGACTTTGTTATAAAGTCAACGAGTTTTAAATTACATTTGAAGAAATGTAGTCTAGTTTAGTTTAAAGAGTAAAATGACCAAATTGCTGCCAATATGTGCGTACTATTTACGCAAACGATTACGATTACTGCACAAAAGACTAGAAGATTCATGTGCACCCAATAATTGTAGACCGGATAGTTGAAGGACAATTTTGTACATTGTATTCGAAATTGCGAGAACATGAGGATTATTTTTTGAGCACTTCCAGATATCCGGAGTTTTGACGAGCTGATGGCTAAACTTTAGGATAATTTGAAGCATAAAAATATATTCCGTGTTCCAGTGCCACCTGTTGTCACAATGCTCGGTATCGATATTCATTTTTGTTCACTATAATGCGTACGGTCGGTTGCTCGGTCAGCGTTGCACTAAACGCGCCCGTTTATCGCTAGGCGCGTCAGTCAACCGACGTACGCTGCATCGACGAGCTCGACTGACCGTCCTCGTAAGCGCGACGTAGCTGTACGCGCGTAGCAGTTCATCAGCGCTACACTGTACGCGTTCATATGTTTCGAATGATATAGCTACGTTCGACCGACGTCAGCGCTGACCCTCGGTCGACCACTAAATGTAGCCTTACAGGGCAATGTTTCATTTCTCTTAGCTGTATTTTGTAACTAAAGCATATTTCATCCTTGACCTTTCGTTTTAACAAATAGCATTCCAACAGTTCAAATAAATACTATTATGAACATACATGAGATGAATAGACTAATTGTCCAACTAGTGATGCCCAAAAAATATAAGGGACATCAAAAAATTATGCCCCCAGATATACAATATGTAACAACGGGGTGGGCACACGTCATGGCGAACAACTTTAGTTTTACGGCTTTTGCGATTTCGAAGTTTTTCATTCATCTATTTACTTTTAAAGTTTCCACCAGGGACACTACTTCAACCCTATTAGTCGGCTGGGAAAGAATTACTTGCACTTTAGACCTTGTCTTTGGATAAATAAATCTGTTTGTCAAATGTGGTTGCCTAGCTGCTTACTTATAAGGCTATTACTCGTTGTATATATTGGGTGGAGGAAATATCTTGCATTTCAACAATAATTAGCGCTTACTTTGCGAAAATTACATTCTTAAGAGTTGTTTCACAACTCTGCAGACGGTCCTGTGCGGAGCTTCTGCACTGCGGGCCGCCATATATCAACACTAATCACATGGCGGTGACCAATTGACCACTGACTCTTTAGTCAATACTTAAGAGTTAATAGGATTTTCAATTATTTTGTTGTAATTTAAATAATTAAAGGTATCGTCAAACGTGTTTACTTGGAACTCTGTGGATGCTTGGGCCAAGTACAGATAGTTTTAGAAATGACGCTGACAATCCTAAATATCTATGGTCCATCGGTCACCGTCATGTGATGCGTGTTGATGTATGACGCTTCGCAGAGCTTTGAAACCATCCTAAAGACTTCTTCGTTTTCGTAGGACGAGTCCCACTACTTGAAGTCGCACAAGGCGCAGTGCACCGTGGCCCTCAGTGGCATCACGCGGCGCTGCCAACGCTGTGTCCTGCTCAGCGGCACGCCGGCGCTGTCCCGCCCCGCCGAGCTGTACACGCAGCTCGCGCTCATAGAGCCGCGCCTGCTGGCCTCCTTCACTGAGTACGGTACGTGGCGTCATGCAGCGCAGCTACCACTGTCCTCCTCAGCGGCACACTGGCGTTGTCCCGCCACGCCGAGCTGTACACGACATGCAGCTCGCGCTCATAGAGCCGCGCCTGCTGGCCTCCTTCACTGAGTAGGTACGGTACAAGGCGAAACGCGACGCTGCCACCGCTGTGTCCTGCTCAGCGTCACCCTGGTGCTGTCCCGCCGCGCTGAGCTGTACACGCAGCTCGCGCTTATAAAGCCGCGCCTTCTGGCCTCCTTCACTGAGTAGGGTACATGGCGTCACGCCGCCGGTGCCCCGGATGGCATCACTGGTTAAACATCGAGTAACATCACGCTTTTATCTCGACTGGCTGCACGCTGTTGTCTCGAACGTATCGTTGTTGTCCCGAGTAGTATGGCGTCACTCTGTTAAATCGAGTAGCATCACGCTGTTGCCTCAATGACTTCACTCTGTTGCATCGACAAAATCACGCTGTGCCTCGACTACATGCACGCTGTTGCCTCGAATTACCTCTCTTTGTTGCCTCGAATGGCGTCACGCAGTTACATCGACAACATCACGCTATGCGTCGACTAGCTTCACGCTGTTGGCTCTATGACCTCACTTTGTTGCCTCGGATGGCATCATGCAGTTCCATCGACAACATCACGCTGTGCCTCGACTAGCTATACGCTCTTGCCTCGATAACTTCAAACTTTTGTTTGCAGTTACACTTTGTCTGCAATTTGCTCGCTGTTGTTTCGATTGGCATCATCCATACCAATATAAAAAAGTGAAACGTTGTATGTTTGTTTGTTTAGGGAGCTTTCACGCGATAAAGGCTGGACGGATTTTTATGTAATTTAGAATGGAGATAGCTTATACCCTGGAACAAAATATAGGATACTTTTTATCCCGGAAATTTTCAAGTTTCCACTGGAAATCTGTGAAATGTTGATTACTCGCTGTAAGGAACGGTTTCCATGGAAACGAAATAGCATGTCTGTCAATAAACATCAAGAGCGTTGTTGCTATACCTACTTTTGCTTTAGTTTTTAATATCCTAGAAGAACAGGATGCTTTTTTCGCGATAAACTGTAGTCCGGTGAAGTGGCGGGCGGGAAAGCTAGTAATTCATATTGTTGCCTCGTGTCGTGTGGCATTACACTGGTGCGCCAAGAGTGGCATCACCTCGGTCAAAGACAATCGAAAGATTGTCTTTGCCTCGGTGCACTGACTTAATGTTTTTTGTTTGTTTGTCGTATGAGATAGTGCTGGCCTCTGGTGTCAGAGTTTGTCAGGCGGCCCGAAAGCCTCTGACATGGCTTAACGACTGCTACTAATCAATAACAGCCGGGACCGACAGCTTAACGTGCCCTCCGAAGCACGAAACGATGCAAAACCGCACATAACTTAGAAAAGTTATTGGTGCGAAGCGTGCCACGAGGCGGTCCAGGCTTTGGGCTTGCTCCACCAGCCCCGGGACCAAGCCTCAGTGGACAACATAAAAGGGTCAGGAACTATTGGAAGCACAGGAGGAGATGATCACAGAATTTTTGTACTTCGACGATACGGATTAAAACCACTTACGTAGGTATTGTAGGTATTCTGATATATATTTAAAAGGCTCATATATATTTGCAATAAACTTATTTATGTATTTTATAATAATTTCGGTTTTGCTAAAAAAATAATATTCCAATGACAGGTTATTTTTTATTTTTGAATTAATAATGACAAACTATCAAATGGAATGAAATGGAATATGAAAGAATTAAGAGATCAAATGAGTATTATTACGAAAGAGGTTTGACCTCGTTACAAGCGTAGGATCGAACCCGGTATCGTTAGATTCTAAGTTGCATTATAGAAGCGTCAGGCTACCATCGCTCTTAATGAACTAACTTAATGAAACGTAATACAGAACATGGCAGCCTAACGGTTCAGTAGTGCAACTAAGAATACAACGATAGACACCAATGACTTTTCTAAGTAATGTGCGGTTTTCCACCGCTCCGTGCTTCGGAGGGCACGCTACGCTGTCGGTCCCGGCTGTTATTGATTAATAGCAGTCGTTAATCAATAACAATAACCTTGGCCTGACAAACTCTGACACCAGATGCCAACACTACCTCATACGACACACAAACAAACATGAAACGTAATTACAAGTCGCACACATTACTTACACGAGCACAGATAAAATAATAGTTAACACGTACTTTTGTTCATTCCCAGGTAAGCGATACTGCGACGGCAAACAGACCAACTTCGGGTGGGACATGACGGGCCAGTCCAACCTGACTGAGCTGCAGATCATCCTGCAGAAGCGGTTCCTCATCAGGAGGACCAAGGAACAGGTGCTCACTACGCTTGAAGGGAAAACCAGGTACTAATGTCGCACTGTAAGGGAGGAGTTGCCATAACCCCCACGCTCGGCAGGCGGCTTGGGATCGGGATAGTCGGTGATAGTACACAGGTGCATGCTGCTGTCCATTTCCCTTACCTGGGTCTCACAGCACCCGCGGGGTGGGGAGGGGTGGTCCTGTTATCATGCCCGGCACCAAACGTAAATAACTAACGATGATATGAAAGCTTCTTTTTTATGTCAAATATACCTCTAGGCTCCCCATTTTTGGCTTGCATCGCTTTTCCGTGGTGGTATGTCCATACATAATAATTTCATAAATCTTTGATTCGGTTTGTCAATGGCTACATGTATTTAGCCAATCACAGGCCGAGTTTTGTACGATTGCGCCAAGCCATTGAGGAAGGAATGAAAAATAAGTGTGACGAAACCACAGCGACAACAATATTTCGCGCCAATTTGTCCGTAGTGACTATTACTTATTCTATATGCCTGTGTATACACGGACTTTGACATAAGGTTCAAAGTACTTTAACCGGATAAGCTCACAGCGCGCTCGCTCACTCACTCATTAATTTACATGAGTGTGAGCGAGCGTGGCGCGGGCTGTCAGTTTAAGAGTTGCCTATCCTCGAATCGATGTCGTAACTTTAGGTGGCGCCTAACGTCACTAGTTATCACCTAAAGTTTGATGAAACGTTTCTTTGCCCGTGACAACTTCTAAATAGCATCTGATTTAGGCGACTCCTAGGGTATTAAAAACGGGCATAAGTCTATTGGAGTCAAGTCGATTTTTTGGTTCAAATAATTATTTAAATAATTATTAGTGCGATGTTTAATCTAGTGGTTTACTAGTGCGACTTAGAATCCAACGATTCCGGGTTCGGTCCTGGCCTCCGCGTCCGCAGCTATGACTTTTCTAAGTTATGTGCGGTTTTCCATTGCTCCGTGCTTCAGATGGCACATTAAGCTGTGATTCTCGGCTGTTGTTCAACCTTGGAGCCTGGCCTTAGGCTCCAAGGTTACATTTTCCCACTCCCCACTCCCCTGCCACCTCCCCTACACTCTGCCACACGCTACCCGCAACAAGCACTGAAGTGCCTGCGTAAGAAGTTTGAATATCGCGAGCGCTGTTTGAGCACACAATTTAGCTCGGAACTAAATGACGTATGTCTCAAAAGTTATTTATTTTATTGGCAGGCTAATAATTTTGTTAGGTATATTTTGTCTAAGAATTAGATAATAAACTATATTTACTTGCAGTGAGATTTATTTTAGAGATAAAACTTAAGCCGTTCAGTAGAAAAATGTAAATATTACCGAAAATTACGTAATTTTTGAAAAGAAAATGTATCGAATGAAATTCAGTTAATCATGTTTTTGTCTTAGTCTTAGAGAGATAAAGATATCAAAAACATATATGTTAAGTTTCACATTTATCAGGTTTGTGGTTGACTCAGGCACAAACTCAGCATATTTATGGAAAAAGCCCTTTAATAGCATTCGTTAAGCCTTGTAAGAGGCAATCGTGCGGCCTGAAAAACTTGTCAGAGTTTGTCAGGCCAGCACTACCTCACACGACAAACAAACAAAACATATTATAACAAGTATACCTCTGAACTCAGTCCGAACCGAGATAAAGAGGATTGAAGTTAAGATATTTTATATGGAAATTGGTGCCTAATATTTTTTCGCGCGGCCCTCTATGATCCGTAGAATTATGAATTCTAAACAGTGTAACAAACAAAACATATGAAGACAAGTAAACCTCTAAACTCATTCCGAACCGAGACAAAGAGGATTGAAGTTAAGATATTTTATATGGAAATTGGTGCCTAATATTTTTTCGCGCGGCCCTCTATGATCCGTAGAATTATGAATTCTAAACAGTGTAACATACAAAACATATGAAGACAAGTAAACCTCTAAACTCATTCCGAACCGAGACAAAGAGGATTGAAGTTAAGATATTTTATATGGAAATTGGTGCCTAATATTTTTTCGCGCGGCCCTCTATGATCCGTAGAATTATGAATTCTAAACAGTGTAACAAACAAAACATATGAAGACAAGTAAACCTCTAAACTCATTCCGAACCGAGACAAAGAGGATTGAAGTTAAGATATTTTATATGGAAATTGGTGCCTAATATTTTTTCGCGCGGCCGTCTATGATCCGTAGAATTATGAATTCTAAACAGTGTAACAAACAAAAAATATGAAGACAAGTAAACCTCTAAACTCATTCCGAACCGAGACAAAGAGGATTGAAGTTAAGATATTTTATATGGAAATTGGTGCCTAATATTTTTTCGCGCGGCCCTCTATGATCCGTAGAATTATGAATTCTAAACAGTGTAACAAACAAAACATATGAAGACAAGTATACCTCTGAACTCAGTCCAACCGAGATAAATAGGTTTACGTATCTGTATGGCAGGTGACGCAATTTTATTTGCACGGCCATCAATGAAACGTGGAATTATCAATTATTAATAAAAAGTAATCCGAAAAATTGCGCCAATTTTGGTCATGGTCTTTTATTTTCACTAAAACTTTCATTCATAACGATTTCAGAGAAACAGTACTCCTAGACCAAACGCTCCTCCAATTCAGTAAAGAGGACGAGGAGGGCTTATCGCATGCGGCCGAGACTTACAGGCAAACCAGGGCATCGGAGCGACACGCGGCACTCATCACATACTTCAGCGAGTCGGCGCGAGTCAAGATACCAGCTATCTGGTAAGTTTCTCCTACTACTGCTTATTGTCATGTCTTCCTGCTCGTGTTGATATAATATGTGGAGGACAGCATCCGAAGAAACCTAAGTATAGGAGAAGACATTTCTCGATGGTGTTCGTTATTTTGCTCTTACGAAACATAACCTTTCGCACCGACTTTGGTAACCTGAATTGTACTTAATTTTAGACGTGTCACGTCAATAATGAATTTAACCCATATACAGTAGTCGCAGCCAATGTATATGTTTGTGAAGTTAGGCTCTGTGACGATTGCGCAGGTACTGCTGTGGGGATAGCATAAAGTAAGAGCGAGATAGAATATGCGAAAAACGTAAGCGAGTGAGCGAGGCAGTTATACAATGCTGTCTTCAAGCTTTGCCTGCATGCAAACTTTGCTATGCTCTTTCACACTTTAGGGATGGAATTTCTAAAATCCTTCCCTAGTGCACCTCTAGGATACTCAAGGAATATATCCCCCAAATTTCAAATCTCTGGGTACACAGGCTTAGGTTGTGCGTTGTCTGTTAGTCAGGAATGTCACTGTCCTGTTATAAAGGCAAGGAACGCGGAAGTGGGGTGCAGAAGGGGCCAAATACCCCCTAAAATCAAACAGGGGGTGCCGCGCCCCCTCCAATTTTACAACCTGGTAAAGAAGATTTTATCTGTGCTTCACAAAGATTTGTTTTTTCTTAAATGAAAGAGCGCTTGTACGTAAGAAAAATTGCCAGAGAGAGCAGAGCATAAGAATATTTTTATCACACTTATTAGTTCCATCTGTATGTATGTATGTTTGTTTGTAACGGAATTCTTGAACGTGTTTTTTACCCACTTCAAAACTTCAGATTGAATTAAAACTTTGCACACTTATCATGGACCGATGACAATACAATAATTTGATAAGATTGTCCCATTACCCTGGGGGGGAGAGGGGGGGGACTTCTGGTAATCAAAGAAGTTTGCCCCCCCCCCCCCACCTCCTTAATGGAGTACTTCCGCGGTCCCTGTTTATAGTCATAGACTGAGACCTAATCTTGACTTTATTGTTGTACATAAACAAGGTAGTAATTACTTATTTACATAATATATTTAACACTTTGTTAATAAACTATTTGTTAAAAATATTCCAGGAATAAACAATTAAATAAACTTACTCTGAATGAATAACAATTGTATTATTGCATTTATTTCCAGCAAATATATTCGACAGCAAGTCCGTGAGAATTCCGAAAAGTTCCTAGTGTTCGCTCATCACCGCTGCGTCATCGACGCGATCTGCAGCGAATTGGACGAGGCGGCCGTCCACTACATATCTATCGTGGGATCTACGCCGGCCAATAGCAGAGCTGTAAGTACAAAGACAGACTAACAGCAGAGCTGTAAGAGCAAAGACATACTAACAGCAGACCTGTAAGTAGAAATACATATTAACTGCAGAGCTGTAAGTACAAAGACAGACTAATAGCAGTGCTGTAAGTAAAAAGACTGACCAATAGCAGAGCTGTTAGTACATCGAAGAACGTACGTTTTATTACACTTGGCTTGAAGGACCAAAAATATTTCGGGGCTAACGGACAAAATTAGTGAAAAATAATGTGCACGGAGTAGTGAAATTAAATGCATTACGATGTGTTTAATGTACAAATCTCGGGTAATAAACTTATTTTCGTGGGGGTCTGTTTGTGGCTCAAACGCAACTTTTCGTTTTTCGAATTCTCTGTTTCCTGTTGCTCCCTACCTACTGTTCCAAGTACTACATTTCTGACTTACTTTGAGACTGTACCGGATTTGACCGCGGACAAAAGCGAGGTCATTATTATTCGACAGACAAAAGGTCCTTATGTTGCACCTTAATTATTTAAATCATATGAATGACCCCTTCTTTCTGTGATCGATTCATGCTGGTACACAAGTCATACTCGTTAATGGATGCTGCTTGTCACTGGTGACTGGTCCAGCCTGATTTCTTATTAGTCACTTGTATTATTATTATTTTTATCACTTTGATGATTTTTCTGTGGTCGTCTCATTGCCACTTTTATCTTTTGTATTGGTAATTTACATGTGTTTTATTATGATATCCCCCGTGGAGTTTCTTGGTGATCTCTTCACTAACGGGCGTATTTCCGAAGCACCGGTAGAGTCACACAGGTATTTCCTTTTCCTGTGTGAGATTTAACTATACAACATATTCACATGTAAGGGAAATTTCCGTTTCAAACTCAAAGCGTACTTAGTTTACCTAATAGTATTGATTTGATCTATTTATAATAATGTATGGTTTTCTCTTTGTTCATGAGATGTAAGTTTCGACTTGTAAAAGTGCTATTATATTGCCTATTTACAATAAATACTTTGATTTTGTCTCTCATTCTCCCTCGCGCTCACTCTCTCTCCGCAGGAGCTGGTAGACAAGTTCCAGCACGTGAGCTCGTGCCGCTGCGCCGTGCTGTCAACGACGGCGTGTGGCGCGGGGCTCACGCTCACCGCCGCCGCGCTCGTGCTGTTCGCGGAGCTGCACTGGAACCCGGGGGTGAGGCACAGCTAGTGGCACTAGAGTACAAGTTACACTGCCTTGTATGCAATTCTCAATTCACTACCGATCTGAGACACCTGCCTGGAAACAACAACGTTATTGCAGATTTACTGTCACGCGATGATGAAACTACCACATTTAATCACCACTCTCTTGCGCTATTTAATACAAATGATTTAGAGATAATTTGCCATTGTTTATACGGTTTGTCCAACTTCTGAGTAATCCTAAATAAAAAATGGTGGGGTAATAAACGAAAATGCCTCAATTTGATCAATGCTAGCTAATATCCGCACCTATTTGTAATAAAAAATATAAATAATTCGGCAGGAATGGCAAATAAACTTTAGTAAATTATCAATGACCAGTTTGATGGCAAATTTTTTGACAAACCATACAACTAATGACATATTTCCTTGTAGATACTAACACAAGCCGAGGCTCGAGCCCACCGCATCGGTCAGGCGGGCGCGGTGCGCGTGCGGTACCTTCTAGCCAGCGGCACCGCTGACGACTACATGTGGCCCATGCTGCAGGATAAACTCAACGTGAGTTGTAAATATATCCGTGGAAAAACTAATTTTTTGATTAATTTTCTGGAAGATTTTGTGCTAAACTAATCATTATTATCAAATTCAATATAACAGTAGACCTCCACAATTAATTTAGATTAATTTTGCGCTTCCCACCATACATTTTTGACGAGAAGTTTGTAAGTTACGACGATGTTTTAGAATAAACAAATTAAAAATTCATTTTGGCCGACCTTTGTTCGTACCTACTATGATTTATTCGCTCAGCGAGTTATGGAACGGGCTATGCTTGGAGTTTCTCTGAGAGATCGAATCCGAAATGAGGTAAGAACTAAGGTAACCGGCATAGCTCAGAGAATAAGCAAGCTGAAGTGGCAATGTGTTGGTCACATTTGTCGTAGAAACGATAACCGTTGGGGTAGACGAGTTCTAGAGTGGAGACCGCGAATCAACAAACGTAGATTAGGACGCCCTCCGGCTAGATGGAGCGACGATCTGCGCAAGCTAGCTGGCAGTCATTGGAAGAGAAGAGCCTACGATCCGGCTTAGTGGCGCGCCGCGGGTGACCAGCAGTGGGCTAATATAGGTTGTTGATGATGATGATCTCTTTTGTGGTGTCACAGTACAAAGACGGGTATGGGTGAGCGCGGATTGTCAATACTTTTTGATGTGTAACATCTTTCCTCTCGCTTTCCTGCAATCAGTGGGAGTGATTTCGTGGAAAGGGACGGAAGTGTGTTACAGGAAGCCGGGAAGCGCGCGCTATTTGATTTGACCAATGAGCTCGCGCGGTGCTACAGTATGTTGATGTTGCTTAATACCAAGGTGAGATGTCAGATGTTAACACATCATATGCGTCTACTGTAAGGCACGCTCTTTTTTTTTACAAATAAATATCTATGAATCCTATGTGAAATCGAGGAGGTTCGCTTGTGACTTAATTAATAATAATAATAATATTTTATTTATTATTTATTGCGCTCTGTTTGAATGATGATTCACAAGTTGGAAGCGTACCTACATACTAAGTATGTTGTATTTTCAGGTACTGAACAATGTTGGCCTCAGTAAAGACACGTTTGAAGATTCTACAGTGAAGCACCAGGTAATTTAATTTTACGAATTAGCATAACTTAAGAGCAATCCATCTTCTGTACTTACAGCTTTCTATGCCTGAAAACGAATCCATTGGTACCTCGCTTGTAAAAATCGGACCAATAGGGGCGACGCTATGGTGGAACATCCTCATACATACATACATACATACATACATACAAATACATAGGCTGCATTTGTATGTATGTAACTCATTACCCCTCCCTAGCTTCGCCGTAGTCGGGTAAAAATGTCTAGTGGACTTAAAATAAGCTACGCTTGACAGTTTGAAATGCGGTTTTCTGATAGATAGCTTAAGATTTGTCAGAACATCTAGTGCAGTAGAAGCCGAGCAATCCATAAAAAAAATTTGACGGCTGAACGAACAATAGAAGATTTTAATTTACGAATCTATTGTACTTCGATAACTTAGCTAAAAGACGAACGTCATTATTCCGAACATCGCTGAGCATTACCTCGAATGCATATATTATATATTGAATGAATACACCATGATAGCCTAACGGTTCAACAGTGCAACTTACAATCCAACGATACCGGGTTCGATCCTAGGCTCCGCACCAATGACTTTTCTAATTTATGTGCGGGTTTTCCATCGCTCCGTGCTTCGGAGGGCACGTTCAACCTCTAATGCAATGGAACTATCGCCTTCCATGATTGAAATTGAATTACATAATTTTCTTATCTTTAACCGACTACAAAAAAATATAGGTTGTCAAGTTGATGTATATAATATTGTTGAACATGCGTACGATTCATATATTATGTTAGTCTATATGTTCGTCTATGCATATGTACCAATTTTCGTGTATGTATGTGTTATTGTCTAAAATGCGATATATATATATATATATATATATATATATATTATATATATATATGAGTAATTTTAAATATTACTACCGGCTATGACTCACGTGTATATAGTCGAAAACATCGACCTATGTATCGAGCGTATCCGACGCTCTTCTTCAGGAGTTCACGCCGCGAGATCCCGACGCGCACTGCGGGCTGCGGCGCGTGAGATGCGGCGGCGACTGGGAACTGCGCTCGGTGCTCGTACTGCTCTGCACCACCGTCGACGGAGATTGAACTCCTGTTGGTGGTGGCGATGGAACTCCATTGCTATCCATTGCATCATCGCCAAACGTGCTGCCACACACAATGCTGACCGTGTCACACTCCAGACAACTATCCACTTGCTGCGTCGAGGAAACATTAAGCACGGTTTTCCAAGCTGGAAGCAGAGTCCACCCACGGGACCGTGGGTGGATTTAGGCAATCGAGAGATCTCTATCGCCTCACGTACTTTTCGAGGCACAAAGAACTGCTCTCGTGCTAGTACCGAGGCTTTACGGCGGCTTTTCTTTTACGGCGGAAGTACAGTATCAAGACGTTTTTCCGTCCTCCCGGTTTGCTGAAACAGCATTTACGTTCACCAAAAGATAGAGACCCATTAAACGTGCCCGGTGTATATAAAATACCTTGCGATTGTGGTAAGAGTTATATTGGTGAAACTCGACGCAACAACACAACTAGACTTTCCGAGCACATAAGGAGCATTAAGAATCTAGACACAGGTGGCTCGGCCATTGCAGAGCATGCGTGTCTTTCCGGTTCGAATCATTACATAGGGTTCCACAAAGCCTAGGTACTAGCTCGAGAGAAGTTCTTTGTGCCTCGAAAAGTGCGTGAGGCGATAGAGATCTCTCGATTGCCTAATTTCAACCGGGACCGTGGGTGGATTCTGCCTCCAGCTTGGAAAACCGTGCTTAATGTTTCCTCGACGCAGCAAGTGGTAGGTAGTCTGGAGTGTGACACGGTCAGCATTGTGTGTGGCAGCACGTTTGGCGATGATGCAATGGATAGCGATGGAGTTCCATCGCCACCACCTGCAGGAGTTCAATCTACGTCGACGGCGGTGCAGAGCAGTACGAGCACCGAGCGTCCCCGTTCCCAGTCGCCGCCGCATCTCACGCGCCGCTCGCAGCGGGCCGCAGCCCGCAGTGCGCGTCGGGATCTCGCGGCGTGAACTCCTGAAAAAGAGCGTCGGATACGCTCGAAACCTAGGTCGATGTTTTCGACTATATAAACGTGAGTCATAACCGGTAGTGATATTTAAAATTATGTATCAAGTTCACGAAAACTTTAACACTATATATGAGTATCTTCAAATATACCAAATTTCGCGAATGTATGTAAGTTTGTCCACGTATTTATTCGAAACTATAAGTCCGGCTGCAGTATTTATTTTTGTAATAGTTTCAGTATCTTTCAACTTAGGAAATAGTTAAAGTTTTATCAAAATCAGTTCATTAGTTTAAAAGATATGGACTGTTAACTGTTTCCAGTATGACTTTTTTCATAGCGAACGGAATAAGTATTTCATTTTCTTAGGCCTATTTTAACGAAACTAAAAAGTAAGAAATAAAAAGTAAAAAAATGAACTTCATTACTTAGAAAACTACAGATAGAAATAATTAAAAAAAAAATAGGTCTATGGCAGTTAGGTACTTACATACATATAGTCGGTTTGGGCGTAACAACGACCTCAAATTTTTTGAAATATTTCTTTCTTTTAAGCTTTACATGTATTGAAGTCATTTTAATTTTTATTAAATTAGTTTTCAAATTTGTTACTTTTGAAGATTGTAGTTGTTTTGATGTTACAAACTGATGCTAAAATTCCTTCTTGTATTTCAGGAAAGCAATAACCACATCACCCAATATCTCACAATGCCAAAGCCGCTCAAGAATAGAAACGACTACATACCAGGCACCAACATAAGAAAAGATTCTCACAAACAAACAGACAGTGCTACGGATGGACATTCATTAAAAAGTTATAGCGCAAATGATCATTCAATAGGTAGAAATACTTCAACAAATTGTGGAAATATTTCATCAAACAGTGGAAATATTGCATCAAACAGTGGAAATATTTCAATAAACAGTGGAAATGTTTCAATAAACAATGGAAATATTTCATCGAACTGTCAAAAAGTTTCTTCAAATAGTGACATTGTAAATACATTAAAAATGTGTAGTGATACATTAAAAAGTGATATTAGTGAAGTTTTTGAGAAATCTTTTTACTGTGCCGATGAGGACGACGAATTATTGGCCAAGCTGGATCTATAGTCTTTAATACTCAGGTTAGTTTTAAATATATTATTGTATTGATTTTGATAAATTAGTTTGTTTTATTTTGTGCAAGCATTATTTATATTTGTAAACCTAAGAATGAAAACTTCCAGAAGAAATCAGCACAGATATGAGAGACAGTGATCACAAATGCACATTGGGTCAGGGTGTTCTATAATGGGCCATATATAATATACTAGCTTCGCATCGCGGTTTTATATTGGGCCATATATAATATACTAGCTTCGCATCGCGGTTTTATATTGGGCCATATATAATATACTAGCTTCGCATCGCGGTTTCCCGCGAAATTTACCCGTGGCTTGGATTATGATGAGCCTACGTCACTTTCCATTCCTTGAAGTATACCTATGCCCAGGATAATAAAAAATAAAGAAATGTAAATCAACTTCAAAAATGGAACCTCGCCAGTATACATCTCGGTGTATGACCTTGATTCGAGTGTCGGCGGACGGCGTTACCGACCTTGACTCGACCAATCGTGTGCGATTATATTAACCGCCAAATCGCCGTACCAATGCAACCAACTGGTTGACGACCGGTTGGCCGTTTGGTTTGTGACCCTGACTACGAAGTTAACCAACGGTCGCGGGTTCGAATCCCGCAAGGTGTAATCATTTGTGTGATGAGCAGAAATGTTTGTTTCCGAGACATAGATGTAATATTTGTATCTATGTATCCGTTTTCTAGTGCCCATAGTACAGGGTATCCTAGTTTGTGGCTAGGTAATTGGTGTGAATTGTCAAAAAGAAAAGAAAGAATTGGCATGGAAAGTGTGTGATTGTTTCGTTGTATTGCTGTTAGTTGTGGTGTGTGTAAGTGGGTCCAACAATGTATGAGAGTTATGTTTCCTTATTTATTACTAGCTTTCGTTTGCGACTTCGTCCGCGGGGACTACAGTTTATCGCGAAAAAATCATCCTATGTTCTTCTAGGGTATTAAAAACAAATGTATAAGTATAGGACCAACGCTCTTGATGTTTTTTGACAGACTTGTTATTATTTCGTTTCCATGGCAACCGTTCCTTACAGCGAGTAATCAACATTTTCCAGTTTTCCTGTAGATAATTTCAATTTTCCGGCATAAAAAAATTCATCAAAATCCGTCCAGCCGTTATCGCGTGAAAGCTCGCCAAACAAACAAACAAACAATGTTTCACTTCTATATATTGGTGTGGATTATTCATAGACCAATGCAAAAAATTACCTCAATCCGTAATTTAGTTGCTGAGTGAAATAGGAGGTGATTACAGCAATAATATATATATCTACAAGGTGAAATTTCAAGTGGGCGTGTATGGCTAAATCAGAAACTATGAGGAATAGCTAAAAGTACTCAAAGGAGTCTCGGGCCCAATTTTGATAAAAACTAAAACTGCTTCTTTGGATTTTTGAAAAAAAAACAATATACCTAGCCAGGAATCGAACACGTTGATTTTGGAAAAAAAAAAACACATACTGTATTATTGCACCATTTGATAGTGTCGCTAATAAGGATTGAATTCTGGGAAGAAATGACATACGGCTAACTTAAGGAAAGACCTAATTTTTAACGAAAATAGTTAAACCATAAGTGATTAATTGTTCAAAATGATGACATTTCAATCCGGGCCGGATTTCGTGATCGCCGTCCCATTCTTCATTTTCCCAAGCCCCGAGATATTTGTATTGCCGAACTCGCTCAAGAATTGAACCTGCCAGATGCAACCAAAAACTTTGTTTTAGACACATTCATGTTCAACCCCGCACTCAAACTGCACTCGTGAACTCAGTTCAAAATATGCTGTAAGTCCTGTTCTGTAGATGCTTCAGGCACAGTGTCATCAGCGTATCTCAGATTATTGACGGTTTCGCCGTTTATCGTGACACCGACTGGAAGTCGGTGTCACGGCCTAGAAAATCTACTACAAAAAAACCTAACATCAACTAGACCGATTATGAAGTGGTTTCCACTGTTGGATAGCTTAGGTTTAGACTTAAAAACTGGTGTACTACATCTCAATGCGACGAGTAGAAGCCAAGCAATCGATAAAAACTATTTGACGGCTGAAGGAAGGATTTTTGGAATAGCACATAGGGTAAACATAACCCAGAGAAATGTAACATTACCGTGGAAATGACGCGGGCAAAACCGCGGGCACAGCTAGTCTTATAATATACCTAACACATTTGTTTGCAATTCTTTAATATCTTGTGAAAAATGGAACCTAAGGCACAGAATAAATAATAGTACAAGTCCTGAGGCAGCGTGAACTGAAAACTCACTGAATAAAATTTACAAAGGAAATTCTTGTAAACATTATTTATTAACATCAAGAAAAATATCACAAAACTGGAACACATCGTTGACTTTTAAATTGAAACATCTATTCTTACATATACAGATAAGATAAATGTTTATTTTTACTTTGTATACTTACAGATAAGTAAATCTACTTATATCTGCAAAAATAAATTAAGTCCAAAGTTCAAATGATACCGTACACTCGAACAATAAAACCAGCCCTATAAAGTGACCGTCTACTGAAAGTTCAGTTAAGAAAGCGGAGCGAAAATTCCAGATAAAATTTTATGTTTTTATATCACAACATAATGAAGCGATATTAATTGTATGTTATTCCAGCTTCAACTTGATGTTCTAGTCTTAGAAAAGTTGCTAGAGGGCGGTCTTTCGAGCAAAAATCAGCAAGGCCCATGTCTAGCTAAGCTAACCTGAGCGCCCGCGCATCGCAGCAAACACTCATTGTTGTAGGAGACTCCGTCTGAGCCGCACACTGGTTTCATATCTCTGGGACACGTGCAACTCTGAGGTTGATCTCCCTGGACTGGGTTCACCACATTAACGCATGCCCCTGCGTGCTCTACCCTCAGGGTCGAGTCTTGGGCAGTTGCGCAGTTGAGCTGGCAAGGGTTTGGGTAAGTGATGCCATTGCTTCCGCAGACTTCGTTCAGTTCAAATGAACAAGCGCAAGACGGCACCTGAGAAACTTTAACGCTGTCGGCGCATCTCCCTTGGTGCTGTACTCTTAGAGTAGAGTCTTTCGCCGTGGCACAGTTAAGCAGGCAAGGGTTGGCGTAAGTGGTGCCGTCGCTTCCGCAGATTTCGTTCAACTCCTCCGTGCAAATGCAAGGGGGTGGTACCGGCTCAACGACCTTAACGCTCTCAGCGCACCTCCCTTGGTGTTGTACTCTAGTTGAGTCTCTTGCTAGGGCACAGTTGAGCTCGCACTGGTTTGAGTAAGTTTTGCCATCGCTTCCCTGGACTGGGCTGTATTGTTGCGTGCAAATGCAAGAATGTGGTACCGGTTCAACGACCTTAACGCAGTCGGCGCATCTCCCTTGGTGCTGTACTCTTAGAGTAGAGTCTTTCGCCGTGGCACAGTTAAGCTCGCAAGGGTTGGCGTAAGTGTTGCCGTCGCTTCCGCAGATTTCGTTCAACTCGTCCGTGCAAATGCAAGGGGGTGGTACCGGTTCAACGACCTTAACGCTGTCGTCGCATCTCCCTTGGTGCTGTACTCTAAGAGTAGAGTCTTTCGCCGTGGCACAGTTAAGCAGGCAAGGGTTGCCGTAAGTGTTGCCGTCGCTTCCGCAGATTTCGTTCAATTCCGCTGTGCAAACGCAATGCGGCTCTTGAGGGCACGCTCCTTCAGACACTACCTCGATGCTAGGATTGGCCGAACGCTTGCACTGTAGAGAACATCTGTTCGGATACGTGTTACCGTCGTTCCCGCAGACGGGCTTGTACTCAAAAGTACAGGTGCAGGATTGTTCTACCGCGATACAAGGACCGTCCCTCTCGACGGTGAGATCGAAGCCGGTGTTGTGCTTCTGGCAGTTGAGTAAGCACTCGTTGGAGTAGGTTATGCCGTCGGAGCCGCAGACAGGGCGGAGGTTCCGCGTGCAGACGCAAGGGGGCAGGGCGTTGCTGTAGAGCGCGTTGATTGCCACAAGGGCTAGGATTGCTGAAATTAAAGAAAACAGAGTTAACAAGGAAACAGTTGCCGAGGGGAATAAAAGAGGAGGTGGTAGACCACATACCAGAAGACACACACATCGGTGACATCGAGTCGGCCAGAGGAAAGACATGGGTGAGGTCGGCACAGTCCAGAGACGAAAGACGCAAGGGAAATGAGGCTTATACCCAGTAGTGGGCGGAGACAAGCTGACGATGGTGGTGTTGAAAGAAAACATATTAAAAATGAGGTAAAGAAACTGTCTCCAGATGTTTTGGTTCACTGCATTTTGGAGAGTGCTTGGTCATGCTGGGTCCCCAGCCGTGATTGGCTGTCTGGGGAAGGCTCGTGACTTATAAGTTTGAATTTGAGAAAGAGCAGGGGAATATTTATACGGCGCCATCGCTGCTTCCACATTCTCGTTCACATGTTTAATCAGAAAGTAGCGATGATCTGTTTTTTTGTATAAATCCATTGTTGTCTTACTTATTTTCTAACCTGACTGTGCTTATTTCAACAGAAAGTTAAGCCATGTCAGAGGCCCTCGGGCGGCCTGACAAACTCTGACATCAGAGGCCAGCACTACCTCATACGACAAACAAACAAACAAACAGAAAGTTAACCAAACGGGATATAGTACATGGAATTATTTTAAAGTTCACTAAAAGCATTATTTATTCTGTGCCAAAAGACACTTTTTGTATGGAAAGGAAAAAGTTTCAGAAATAACCACTTTTGAGTAGGTTTTCCAATGCCTGCTGTGGAAGGGATTGGTCAGATCTGTCGATACGGAACATGAATTAAAATGTATTCATACGTGTCATTGAATAATGTTCAATCATATTTACGTAAAATGGACCCTTCGTAGATACTCATCGATGAACTCTCTCTCTCTTGGTACTCTCTCTCTCTCTCTCTCTCTCTCTCTTCTTATTTTTATGAGTAGGTACTTTTCAATAAGTAAGCGATTGATAATAACTCGTTTTTTTTTGTTTTTTTGGGGTGTGTGATGTGATTAATTTAGAATTATAAATGTGGGTACCTACTTTATAAATATGCCTCAGCGTTATGGCATTGAATCAGACTCGAATATTACGTTATTTCTATCGGCTCCCGGATTCTGTAGGTTTTACATTATTACCCGAATACGGCGAAGCAAGGGAAGGGTAATGATTTTAACAGTTTATATATGTATGTGGGTATGCGGATGTTCCACCATAGCGTCGACCCTTTTGGCCCGATTTTGACAAGCGAGGTGTCAATCGATTCGTCTTCATTTGTAGAGTGTCATAGGCTATTTTTTTACCCGACTAAGGCGAAGCAATGGAAGAGTTATGTGTTCAATTTAAAAACTTAGTTCGAATTTGACAAGCGAGGTATCAGTCAATTCGTCTTCATCGCAAGAGCGGCTATTTTTTGCCCGACCGTAGTAGAGTTTTTGAATTTAGGTCTTGTTTTTATTCTGTGGTTGAACCATTAATATAATTGATTGCATACCTATTTTTTTTTATATCTTGCGCTGATTACCCGACTGCTTAATTCATGGAAAAACAAACAATACATCAATTATATTTGTTAACTGTAATAAAACGCGTGTAAAAAAAAATCCCTTACCTGACATTTTTTTGCACTCTTATCTGTATATTTTGTGTTAATTATTTTTTTACTTCAACTTATTCGAATACCCGTTTTTATCATTTAAATTATCTTTATAGGTCGCATTTCAAAATGTTTTTCGTTACAGTAACTTTAGCGGATATGCATACTTATTCCGAGCAAGCGGGAATTACCATTTTGTGCGTAAATAGTTTCGACATCGTGCAAAGTTTCTCGTGAACTTCATGTAGGTCAAGCCATGCGTACACGCATGTATTGAAAGTACTGATGCAAAAACAACTGACTTCGTTGTTGTAAACATGAACTGAACATAGATTATTTAGAATTCGTTAAAATCGAGAATAGTCTTTAATTCCGACTCCCATAATCTTTAATTACGTATCTTTCTAATTAGTATTATTCCTTGAATGTATGTAAAATACATATTACGCCCGTTTACATAAAAAAAAATACAATTCGTTCAGAAATGCCGGATGAAATACACAAATCATACAAGAAAAATTAAAAGTGATTTTTCGAAAAGGGACTTTTTCAAGTCTACGAAGCATCAGACTAATAAAAGGTATATGTCCAAGCAGACCAAACTATATAGTACATTACTGTTGAGTGCGGTAAAATACGCTGCTTAAATTATAATTTATGCCTCCCTTTTTGTAGTCGAGTTAAATTGCTGGCGACTCAAACAGCGACTATTCTAGCGCCTACAAGTTGCTTTTTATAGACAATTTTCTCCGAAAATTATATCAGGAATACTAATATTCTCGGACATGATTGAGAAAACATTATTTATTAGTATTTAAATCCGAGAGGGGCATAAGAGCTGTAATGTTTACCTAAGTTTTGTACCTGTTCGGATATCTCTGACGCTGTGACCCCGCTACTACGTAAGTCTGACCTTGACGTTCAGAAAAACGATTAATTTCAAGATACGGACGTGGAATTTAAATCAATTATTTATGTGCATTAAATATTATGGAATAAGTCAGCCGTCTGTCGTACGGTAGCCGGTAGTCAGAATGTTATTTTCCTAATTCACGAAGTTATTTCATTATTGATTATTATTCCCTAGTTATTAAATAATTATTATTTTATTTATTTCTCCTTGTTTATAAGACTTGTAAAAGAGCTATACTTATTATGTTTGATGTCCTATCAAACAAAATGATGAATTGATAATTTCTTGAAAACTTTTATAATTTTATATTTCCTGCCCTGTTCGCATTGGTTGACCACTACTTTACCGTTATTATCAAAACAGCTAATGTTAATAATTGTTTGATGGCCTTGTCAGCTGCACCACTCCTTATGGGACAGGACCTATCCTGCCCACATACCATCTCTATCCCTTGGTTCCTCCGAGCCTAATATCTACTTACTCGTATGTTATATAATTTATTTATGTGCCATATGGCATATTACACAAAGCGCTCTAAAATAGTGATACAAAAATGCTTACCTATTTTGTAACCCATCTTCACACTATACTCTTCCCAATCAGTCGATAGATTACTAAAAACCAAAACAAGATTCAGAATTTATACTCGTCTCGTTAAAAGGTTATCACTTTTGAACTGTTTGTTTTGTTATTTCGTCCAGTTTTCGTGGAAATATGGCAAGATGCTGGAGAATAGTGATGTTTTCGAAGACCCGAGGAGGTATATATATGTTATTCGTTTCTCAGGCGACGAACTGCAAGGTTCCGACGTGTTTGGTCAGTGAATCCCCGTGAGGTGTGTCAACAAGCGTGCCTTACTTGCGCCTAGTACTTACTAGACTTTGTTTGTGCACCTGATTACGTCATTGAGATATTTGCTCAGGCTAGTTGAGGTGATATGTCTCATTAATTCTGTATTACATTAATATTATAAAGGCGAAAGTTTGTATGTGTGTACGTTACTCCTTCACGCTTAAAGGGCTGGACGGATTTGGATGAAATTTGGTACAAGGATAGCTTAAATCCTGGATTAACATTTAGGCTACTTATGATCCCGATTCAGGAGGGAAAAAAGTTTATTTTTAAAGTAACAGGTGTCAAAGTGACAGGTGGCAAAGTGACAGATGTCAGCGGATGATACCGCGAGCTGCAGCTAGCAGGTAATAAAGATTAGTTTATTATTATTTTCTATGAATGCTGAATCAGCTTTAAGCTTCAGATTTCTCGTCGCACTCTATTTACTTAGACTAAACTTACACGTGAGATGATTTTAATCCACTTCCAGAAGCTTTTAATTTGACTCTACTGTATGTGAAGTTTTTTTTAATGGTATTTTCAGTCATATCTCCGATATTTCTAAACAGATTAGGATGAGAAGCTGAAATGAGACTGGTGGTGCGTCATCAGTGTTCACATTAAATATTATTATTACTTACACCTAACTGTTTGTTTGTTTGTCATATGAGGTAGTGCTGGCCTCAGGTGTCAGAGTTTATGAAGCCGCCCGAGGGCCTCTAACATGGCTTAACGACTGCTATTAATCAATAACAGGGTTTTCCATCCCTCCGAAGGACGGAGCGATGGAAAACCGCACATAACTTAGAAAAGTCATTGGTGCGGAGTCTAGGATCGAACCCGGTATCGTTAGATTCCAAGTTGCACCATAGAATCGTTAGGCTACCATCGCTCTACACCTACACAAAATTAAGTTTATTTATTACGATTGTATTTTGTTTAATTGACATATAGGTAACATTTGTTATTAATAATGATGATATGATGATTCATTTTTTGTTTTCAAGTCCTCCACTATGGTTCCATATAAATTTCATAAAATTTGGTTTAGTAGTCCGCATAATATGAGATCTAGTAGAGATCAAGGAACTGTGATCTATAAAAAATGTCGAACACTCGCATGCATTTTGTGTCCCATTTGTCCGCGGAACTCACTCAAGGTTCTACGTTAAAACGGCGTAAAAACGATTCTGTAATTTGATTGTCAAAACAATTTAAACTCACAAAATTAACGTGGAAGTAAAAAAACAATAAAAATGTGTAACAACACAACATCTTACAAAGATGACATCATATTCGTGACATAGTGATTTGAAACAATGAACTAACAACTTAGCATAATATTTACACTCATGGATGTCCTAGGAATTAGGTATTGGATAAGCTAGTATTCATAGTTAATTAATTATACGCCTGTCCTAATTAGCAGCTGTCCGCTAATAAGATAAATCAGCAAAAGGAATATTTCTCTACCTCTGTGATTAGTAAAGCAATGTGAATTTTTACGCCAACGTTTTTATAATTCTTTCTCATATACACATACAAAGTAAATATCTGTTTCCTTAGTCTATAGAATCAACTTTTTTATTGCTTCTCGGGCAGGTCGCTCGCCTGATGGTAAGCGTCACGCCGGCCCATAACAGTAGCAGTGCCACCTAGAACTTTGGTTGCAAAATCTTGCGCGACAATGCACTGCGCTCGTCACCCAGAGACATTGGTTGTTAAGTCTCATTCCAAGTAATTTCGCTAGAAACATTACCCTTCAAACCTAAACACAGAAATGTTTACACACTACTGTTTGGCGGTTGGATATCTGACAAAGGTGTGGTACTTCCACAGGCGGTCTTACCACTACAAAACTTATGACTTAGAAATATTATAAGAAAATAGGCACTTAAATTAGCGCTGTACACAATTTAATGAGTAAGTATGCACGCCTCCATTCTTCTCAATTTCTGCGAACCTTTTCTCGTGTCCCAAAGAGCGCCTGAACCTCTTCACACGTCTCACGCACTTTCCCTGTTGGTACATTCCCAGACAAGGTTTCTCCATCTTTGCACAGTTGAGAGCGCAAACGTTTTTGTAAGTGAGACCATCCGTGCCGCAGACCGGTTTTATAGAAGAATTACAAAGGCAGTCTTTAAATCCGTTCTTGACCTCACAATTTTCGTCCTCCGCTACTGTGATATTGGTCTTCTTAATGTTGTTGGTGCAGTTCAGGATACATGCGCTGGGGTACCATCTTCCATCGGAGCCGCAGACTTGCAGGCTGTCTCCATCACAGAAGCACTGGACTCCTGATGCCGATTCTCGAATATACGAACCACTGACGTTAGACAAAAGAATCAGTACGATCCATAATCCTGAACCTGGAAATATATGTTAGAGTTACAGTTAAATCGAGCTTCGTGAATTCTAGAATTATCAGTTTACAAACAAATATTGTTTTTGTGTTTAAACTTCAAAATAATTCTCGGATAACTTTTTTTACGGAAGATTCCACTGACTTTAAACTTTAAAGTCAGTGGAATCTTCCGTAAAAAAAAGTTATCCGAGAATTATTTTGTTTTCCAGCGATTATAATCAAACTTAACTTCAATATTATGTTGGTCTAGTTTTATCCTTACCTAGCTTCAAAGTCATCTTCATAGAATTTAACCCAGGCCAAGAAATAATGGCGACTTATTAGACAGTCTAGAAGCAAAGCTAGTATAAATAATGATATTCCGTCTTAGAAAATAAGGTTTAGTTTAGATACACAAAAAACGGGTTATACCGTGAAGGACTTCACGGTTTATGAATGACTACGAATGATCAATGAATTAGGTTTATATAGAGTAGTAGAGGAAACCCATAATATCTGTTGGTGGAGAGGTATACCTATTTATTTGTTGTTATGTAAAACTAAAATCCCGTTGGGCAGAGCACCGATGATTTCGACTGTGCGTCAGCGAGGCCTTGTCCCTTCGTTACCACCACTGTTGTTTACCAATCTCACTTGAGTAATATTTATTACTTTACAGGATTCCCCACAGGTTTGTACACGACATTTGGAGAACTGGTAAACAGACGATGAAATCTTAGTTTGATTGGTGACTTCGCAAGTTTAGAGCTCGTATACTTACTTGGACTCGTAACCACAGAATAAATAATAGTACAATCGTAACGCTAAACGAAACAAGTAAAATTATTATAAAAATACAAAAAACCCGACTGCGAACAATATTATTGAATACGAGCTGACGAATAGAATATAGTATTTACATTAACTATGAATAATCTAAAGTTGAAAATATAGTTATATTTTTAATCGCGCTGAAAACTTAATTTTTATTAACCTGCACGTTTCGATCTAGTTGCAATGTTGTTGAAAATGTTGTAAGAAGTTTAAAAGAAAATTGCTACATTATATGTTTTTGAAATGGTCTTTTAAAGACCTGTATTTTGATACCTCACTCGATAGGCTATATTTTTTTCCCGTGCGAAATACAATATGGCAACAGTAAGCCGCCATATTAGTTTTCTTGACACTTAATATATCCTGTAGCACTATCGTGAACAAGACGAATCCAATGATACGAGTACCTTATTAAAATCCATCAAGCTGTTTAGGCTGTAGGACAAGCCTAAGAAACGTACAAACATACATACAACCCAAACACATAACCCTCCTCAGTCGGGTAATAAAGTTGATCTAAAAGAAAGGAAAACATAAGCAAGTAATTCATAGGCAATAATTAAGTTAAAGTTACCTAATTCAAGTCAATTTCGTTGTTTACAATATAAAAGAGGGATATATCAACCATCTATTCAGCCTATTTGAAAATATTGAGCTATGTACCTCTTTATTGTTATTGTAACAATCTAAGATGTATGTTCTTAATACTTGTTTATACTTAATTATCATATATCGACTAACTCCCCATTCCTATAAAAATTAAACGAGTCGTTTTTCCAACGGTTGTTTCGCGGTTTGTCCGATTCTCAATATGTCTCGCCTCGTTACATTTTGACGTTTTTTGTATGGCGTTTATCTCAAAATCCTACGGACAGTAAGCGAAAACGGTTCGTTTTAAGATGTAAGTACCGGCCTGGGATCTTTGATATAATAATGCATTTGTACATCGGAAACGGTACAGTATTTTGGACTAATAACGATGACAACAACTAACACACAATATTCTTTTAAATAAGTATAATTTGATATTGATTTGTTTATTAGTTTAATAATATATTTTTTCATTAAATTTGTAAGGTTTTCCCTTGGCACAAATCTTAATTTTAACACCTGAATAAGATAATAATAAAACGAGGAAAACTTTAAAGCTCCGACTCGGTTATGCAGTCAATATTTGACTGTTTGCGTGTTTCAAGACTTGCGTGATCGTTTCGCAGAACCTGGCTATTATTTAAATTGTATGTGTCCAAATGTATCTACGCTGGACCATTAACCGATATGTGCTGATAGTAAGTTTATTGGTCTACACAACACACTACTTGGTCGCTACAGCCTACTATAAAACTACCTATGCAATCAGTTATTGCTTTTGATATTAAACTAAACTATAATCTTAAACTTGCATTATATTTTCACAGCAGATTCAAACAGAAACTTGAAACGCCCACTACACTACTCGCAAAGTTGATCGAAGTTAAGCGAACACGAGAGTGTAGACGGGCACTTCGGTTCGCTTCGTGCAAACTTGGCTCGCCTCGGGCGGCTTCCGATTGTTGTCGGTTTTTGCGCTCCAGTCAAAGAACTCGAAGCGTCCCGAAGTTCCATAACGAAGCATCTCACTACACTACTCGGCTTACTTCGAAAAATTCAAGTGATAAAAAAAAATTAAAGTTAATGTTAAAATGTAATGTGCCTTGTTTATTCTAATAACATAGTTCTGTTCCAGTGCAGTGCATCCACCATTATGAAATATTTTTTCTTGTGGTATATACGTAGATGACCTACGCGAGACATTCGAACATTATCCATGATGCATAGCGTGCGGGCGCCGCCGGGCGACTGAGCTCCTTGCGAAGTTGCACGAGTGTGTAGTCGCGTACTTCGAACTTCGGTCAACTTCGAAACGTACTTTGTCGAAGCAACTTCGCGAGCAGTGTTAGGCAGGTTTAAAACTACTGGCCAGTATTAGGAAGTCGGTGGCACAAGATCGCTCGTCATGGCGCTCTTTGGGGGAGGCCTATGTTCAGCAGTGGACTTCTAAAGGCTAACATGATGATAAGATCACAAGCAAAAAGCTGCGCGAAGCAAAAAGTTTCCCATTACTTAGATATAAATAAATAGCTAAATAAAGTTTCCATTTGTACCTTTTTCAATTATTAAAAGTCTGCAAGAACCTCCAAAAACCTCCGCAAAGTCCGAACTTAAAAATGTATTAATTTTTAAAAAGTCGGCTAAATGCAAAATATAAATATAAAAGTAGGCAAAGCTATAATGTATGTAAATAATAAAAAGTCGACCAAAAGCGAAAGTCAGCAAAAGCCTCATAGTCCCCCAAAAGATGCGAATCGACGCGGGCGTATTCACCGCTGTAGACAACGCGGCGACACAGTGGAGGCGGTGGAGAGGGACTGCGAGAAAGATTGGTAAAGGCAATGTCATTAAAAATAGGAAGATTAAGTACTAGCTCCTCGGACGTGGACCGCATAATTAGGTGCAAGTGCAACCTCTTCCTCATGAGTTGCTGTCATCGCGCGCGCTGCGAGCGGTGGCCCATGGGTGGCCCGCAGTGCGACACGTTGGCGAGAGTTCCGCGAGAGGGGGCGAGAAAAGGGGGTGAGAATCGTAGCTTCCAAACGAATGGTCCGATTTAGCTGCGTGTTTTTTATATTTGAAAGCGGAGGTAAACGAGATGGTTTTTAGCTATATTGGGAGGGGGGTGGGGATGGGGGTTAGGATCGTTGATCTCAAACAAATGGACCGATTTTGATGCGGTTTTTTATGTTTGAAACAGATGTGATCGGGATGGTTCTTAGCTATATGGGGCGAGAAAAGGGGGGAGTTTCGAGAAAAAGGGGGTGAGAATCGTACCTTTCAAACGAATCGACCAATTTAGCTGCGGTTCTTTATGTTTCAAAGCTGAGGTGAACAAGATTTGTCTTAGCTATAATAGGGGAGGGGGGGGGGGGGGAATATGGTGAAGTTCGTAGCTCCCAAATGAATGGACCAAATTTGATGCTGATTTTTAAAACGGATGTGATCGAGATGGTTCATCATGTTTCTTTGCTATATGGGGGGGGGAGGAGTTAGAATCGTATCTTTCAAACCGAATGGACCAATTTAACTGCGGGTTTTTGTTTCAAAGCTGAGGTAAACAAGATGGTTCTTAGCTATAATGGAGCTTTATGCTCGCTACGCTTCGCTCGCGTCTTCGTCTTCTAACCAATCACGACCATGTCGGATCGCCACTGAAGGTTGTTAACACAGGTAGGTAGGTAGGTAGGTAGGTAGGTACCTATATTGGTACTTTTGGTACTGGAATAACTCATAGGATCATTATATCCTAGAAAAACTACCACGCGAGCAACGCTGCGGGCACAGCTATAGGCAATAATAACGTAAAAGTCTGTACAAAGAAGATAATTTAAAAAAATTGGACTGAGCTACTGAACAAGAATAAAACATTTTTTAAATTCGTGTCTGTCTGTTTGTTCGCGCATCACGTAAAAACTATTAGACCGATTGCGATGAAGTTTTCAGTGTTGGATAGCTTAGGGTTTGACCAAGACCTGGGGTACTTGGTATCGTAATCCAATGATTAGATGCCGAGCAATCGATAAAAAACTTTTTAACGGCTGAAGGAATTTTGATCAAATGTTTATTGTAGGTCTTGGAATAGCACATAGAGAACTTTTAACCTAGAGAAATGACCATGTGAGCGAAGCCGCGGGCACAGCTAGTACTGTAATAAATGAGAAAAAATGGTTTGTTTTCGTAAACAAACAATTATTAAATTGATCGTGATTGGTGAAAATTTACATTATCCCTACGAGTGGGGATAATCTCCACCATTGTGGATAATCTAATGGGGATTATCTCCACAATTGGGGATAATCTAATGGGGATTATGACAATGAACCCAGTTTGCGTATGTCTCTCTCTTTCTATGTTTGCTGTTGATGCACATGAAGCACGACAGTGGAAATGTATCTGTGTGGGCGTTTTTTTTTTTTTTTTTTTTTTTTTATTACATACTAGGCAATCGTTTGACCACGATATCACCTGATGGAAAGCGATGATGTGGTCGAAGGCACGCTGTTTGCTAGTAGTTGTTCTAGTCCAGTTGTTAATTTACGTGATATAAAGCGTGCATAATTATATTATTACTCATAGAGCGTGCCCCTAGATCTGTGGTCACAGAAACAAGTATCCGAGGGTTTTTTAGGGTTCCGTACTTTGTTGTCCATCCGTCCGTCCGTCTGTCTGTCTGTGAAGACGCTTATTGTCAAGAACGCGAGGAGGTATCAAGTTGAAATTAAAATCAAATACTCAGGTCGGAGGCTAGGAGCTGTGAAATAACAAACTTCAAAAGATACGGCCGTTTAGGCCGCTATTTCGATATTTTCGACACTCGTAAGGGAATCAAAACTTATAGGGTACTTCCCGTTGACTTAGAATCATGAAATTTGCCAAGAAGCATCGTTTAAAGTCTAGTGATAGTGGTAACAAACTTTCGGTTTTCGGATTTATCCAAAGGGATAAATCCGAATCTGGTGTCAGAGTTTGTCAGGCCGCCCGAGGGCCTCTGAAATGGCTTAACAACTGCTATTAATATCTAACAGCCGGGACCGACAGCTTAACGTGCCCTCCGAAGCACGGAGCGATAGAAAACCACACATAACTTATAAAAATCACTGGTGCGGAGCCTAGGATCGAACCCGGTATCGTTGGATTGTAAGTTGCACTATTGAACCGTTAGGCTAACATACTGAAGTTAATGATAAATATTACGTGTGAAGCATGAAGAATGATTTGATTACTTTAGGTACAATATTTTTTCCATTTTCCTTAACCAATATTATAATAGCACTTCTGGAAGACTGCAAAAATATTAAAGATTATTATAATAGATTACACGCTGAGTATAGTTTGTAATCAAGTACTAGCTGCACCCGCGGCTTTGCCCGCGTGGTCATTTTCCTGGATTAAAAGTAACTTAATGTGTTCAAATAACTACGAGTATAAAGTACAAAATTTCGTTCAGCCGTCAGATAGTTTTTTATCGGTTGTTTGACTATAAATCATCGGATTAAGATACCAAGTACACAATTTTTTTGTCAAACCCTGAGCCAACAGTGAAAACCGCATCGCAATCGGTCCATTAGTTTTTACGTGATGCGTGAAAAAAAGGTATATTCTTGTTTATTTTAGGTGCCATAGGCAATTTAATTGTTTATTGTACATACTTTTTTAAGTATAGATAGATAATACACTTAAGATACAGCCTGATGTTTTTTTATTATTACTATGTTGACTTCAAGAGGATTTCCATGTCTCAATTAACCTATGTATTTTTGTATGTTGTTGTTTAATCTCCGAGATTTGTAAACCGATTAGGATGATTAATTTTATTTGAAATGGGACCTCCAGTATATATATATATATATATATATATATAATAGTTCTATAAAATTACAGAAGTACATTTCATCAAAATTGATTTGAGTTATTATTTTTAGTAGGTCAGTTAATTTGATGTTTTAGTTCGAACATATTCCCTTCCCTCCGAAATGATTGAGGGGGTGATGGCTGTTACACAAGTCATACTCGTGAACGGGTGCTGCTTGTGGTGACTGGTCCAGCCGGGTTACTTATTAGTTATTTTTCCCAATTGTGGGACATCTCATGTCTCTTTTATATTTGTCATTTAAATGTGTATTATGATAATGAACGTTTGATTTAGAAAAAAAATATAAAGAATTGTCAAAATGGAGAAAATGACATCCACGTAGAGTTTCTTGGTGCACTCTTCTCTAACGGGCGTATTTCCGAAGCACCGGTAGAATCAGAAGGGAAATTTCGTTTTCAAAGTCGAACTATACTTACTCGTACTTAGTTTACCTAATTTTATTGATTTGATCTACATATTTATAATATTTTATGCTTTTCTCCTTGTTCATGATATGATACTTACATCTCATGAACAAGGAGAAAAGCTTGTAAAAGTGCCATTAAGTATTGTGCCTATTTTTGTGAAGAATTTACGCAAATAAACCAATTAAAAGGTACGTACCAGAACAGGTAAAACTAGCAACTCTGTAAGATAAATGTCACTGCAAATTTTTGTATGCTACGCAAGTTGCGCTGTTGTTGACGTCATTCATTTCAAGAATTGAAGGTGCCAATAACTTTGAGGACATGCAGTGAGTCATAAGGTCGATTAAGCTTACAGTTTGAAGGCCTGCTGCTTTTGGACCATCACTACGTAGTTTAGTACTACTTAGTACTTAGGTACACATTCGACGACGGTACCTACAACCGAAATACAAAGATTCGTTTTTGTCGATGGCCTTATCTACTAAGAAATTAGATCGTCTATTGCACGAAGCAAACTTCGGATTTAGCTAAGAGTAGACCCTCCCGCAGACTACGTCTCAACGCGTCATTTGCCATGCTCGCTTGATGAGATCTTCACAAAGTAGGTACCTATTTAGTAAAAGTATTGCTAGCTCCTTCCCTCCCACCGATCCTCTATACAAGCGATAGAGATGCTGGTCGTGAGTTTTAGTAGTAAAGTATTTGATAGAATTGGTGTTTTGTGGGATAGCTCTTTACACCCTACGAATAAATAATTATTCGTAGTTTACACCCCCTAAATTGTGATGAAATCTTTTGTTATTAGTGTCAATCGCTTGAATAGAATATAATCTACGCTTATACGTAATTTTTGTTTAAGGAGAGGTTTTTTTAAATTGCTTTTTTAATTTGTCATAGTTTCAGCGCAAAAAAACCGCTGCTTATAACTTAGTAGTTATTGAATAATTTAGAAAATCGAAGACGTATAAGCGTAGTTAATTAATGAACAAAAACAATAATCAATTGGATATTATTTATGGGTATACTAAGTTTTTTTTTTATAGTGCCGGCTCTCTTCGCGGAATTTCGGTTCTTTTTACTACCTTAGAATAAGTTTCATTTAAAAAAAAATATAGATCTAATGGTCAACCCGAAATTCCGCACTGCCTTTGCGCAACAGTGCCAATCAGAACGTAAATAAATATGTGAAGTCCCGACGCGGAAGACTAGCTCAATAATATATGCGTAAGTTAACGGAAATTCATCGACAAAGGCATTGTTCCAACATCACGCTGTGTATATCATCGCCAGTATTATTATCCTTGCTGGATAAATGAAAGGAAACGAACTGATAATAAGGCTCGTTAACAATAGACGCCCGTATATAACACTTTACGTCGATTGTTGTGAAAGTGTATCGAGTTTTCAACTCGCGGTGCGGACGAATCGCGCGAGCAGACGAGAGCGAAATTCGAAAAGTTCAAATATGGATTACAAAATTGGTAAGGGTTTTTTTATTGCATTGCAACTTTTAAAGCTTTGGAGCACTAAACTAACCGAGGTGAAGCAAAAAAATAAAGGTTTCTTTCTTGTGCTTATTTAAAACAAACTTAGATTTAAAATAAATTGATAATGGTACCTTCATTTATAGTGTTGCCAAGGGCGTCACCAAGGGGTGGCAGTGGAGTGCAGTTGCCCCCCTTGGAGATTCAAAAAAAGGTAGCCGCATGCAGAAAAGCCAATGTATGTCCTATCCAAGTAGTTTGACCGATTATATTCCACTTTCATTCCATTCCAAGTGCCAACCGCCCTGCTACAGTCTATGGTTAAACCCTTACAAGTTCAAGCTTCCGCGCGCCTAAAGCGTGTGAGGTACACGGGTTAGCGTTAACCTGCATTTATTCGGGTTGAACCGGGTTCCCATGCTATTTTTACGGAACTTCCTGCTGAATGCTTACTACTATAATGTTTTGAGTTTCTATTCTGGAAAGCCATTTAAATTATCGATAAGGATAATTAACATAATATCACATACTTAAATAATTATTTTATGAACTACAGCTGCTTGATTTGAAAGAAACCTTTTTTGCAAAATGTATTACCCATATTTTAAATAAACTCGATTTTTTCATTTTTGATTAAGTATTGAACCTCAGTTTTTCTATAACATTTCATTTTTACTGATGCACGAAAACATCTTCCCGCCAAAACAGCTCCGCACTTGTTTACAAGTTTAAGTCTTCAAGAGCTCTAATTGGGAATTTTAAATTATTTTACATTTAAAAATAGCTCGTCTTTTTAGCAGTTTTTTAACTTCTATGCAGGTATCATCAGCTCAACATTTTCGCGATCTCTATTATAGTACAGTACCTATTATAGTTTTTTTAATTATTTTGCTATGATTATGCATTATGTTTCGTTTTGTACTTGAAAAAAAATATTTCAAGAAAATCTCGCTCGCTGCGCTCGCGCTTTTTTCTACTCATTCCAGTGTTTATCTACTTATTTTTTGGAATTGGAACTGTATTTTAGATAAAATATTGATGGAAATAACTCAAATTTCGCGCTCGCTTCGGTCTTTCGCGCCTTTTGTGTTTGTCCATAGATTGAATTTTTTGATTCAGAATAATATCAATTAATTTCAGCATTGATAGAAATAGCTCAAAAATTTCGCGATCGCTTCGCTCGCGTTTGTTTTTTTCATAATAATAAATAGATTTGGAATTAAAGAAAATAGGGGGTGACAAATTCCGGTTCAGCCCCGGACGGCAGAAACTCACGCTACGGATTCATGTGTTCTTGACTGTGTACCTACAATTCATACTTTTCCCTTCCTTCATATAAAATGAACTTGATTCAGTAAAAGTGGTAAAAAAATAACAACTTTCTGAAACTTCCTAGAGAGTTTTGATGGGACAGTATTCCGCCAATATTAAGTTTGAGAAATAATTAGCTTAGGTATAAGCTGAAAAAACAAGCCTGCCCTGCTATCAAATAACTATTGCCAATAAATTTTATACTGTTGGAATGTGCATAACAAGGCCTTCAATTTGATACCCATATTGTAAAATTCGAAGTTTTTATTCTTCTCATTTGAAAATGGAGCCATACTGCCGCGATATTGAATTTTTTCAAAAAATAATATATCCTATGTTACTTGGAGGGATGTAAGGATTCTTACGATACCCCATACGTCTAAATATGTCCAGGCATTTAAAACATGTGGAATAAAGAAACTCACATACATACAAACACACATGAATCCTAAAAAAAATACACTCCTTTTTTTGGGCAGTCGTGTAAAAATACAAATTTATAAACTTTCCCTCCAAATCTCCAATCAATCAATTTGACATGACCGCAGAATAAATAATAGACTTGCAGTTTGCAAGGTAAATTCCTGTTCGTCCGTAATTAAACCGTAATCAGAATCCTAAATCAATGGTCAATCAGTCCTGGAATACTTTTCCGTTTGCAATTAACCTGCTTAGCGAGAACAAATCTAATAATTTTCTAAAGGTAACCGAGCATGTGCCGCGCAGAGACAGATGGGGCTGGTCCAAATATTTCCTTTAGAAAATTATTACCACACCTTTTAAGTTGAGTAGTTTAGACGCTATGAACAAACAAACATACTTATTTAAATTTAATCCATAAATACATACGCTACTGAAACCATAACCCTAATTTTTGTAGTCGGGTATAAATTATAATCAGCCTTTTAGGTTTCAATAACTATGACTTCCAATAAAACAGTAAATATTTAAAATAAGTACATTTAATGTGGTTATTTATTTATTTATACTTATAATAAAACTGTAACGGGTCCAATTCTGTACATTGAAGATATTTTGACATTTTCTTTTGGAGGGTATTATTCTCTATATTCGATACTGAAGCCAAAATTGTTTTTTCTTTTTCATTTTTGTCTGTCTGTATCTTGGCTAGGCATCACGCCGAAACTATTGGATGAATTTAAATTAAACTTGGTATGATTTGAGTTCATACTACGAGGTAGGACATAGGATACTTTTAATCCCGAAAAATGAAAGGGTTCCCGCAGGATAGGCGTTGAAAGTTATTTAAAAGAACACGTATCCCGCTAAAACTACAGGACGAATTTTGTTGCAACTTGGCACAGTCATAGTTTATATAATGGGTAAAAACTGAGGATACTTTTCATCCCGAAATATTAAAGGGTTCCTGCGGGATGGGGTTGGAAAGTTATTTAAATGAACTCGTAGAACGCTGTAATTATTGGACGCACCTTGGCACAGGCATAGTTTATAAGATGGGAGAAAATTATGCATACTTTTTATCCCGAAAAAATAAAGGGTTCCTGCGCGATATGGGTCCAAATTCTGTACATTAAAGATGTGTTTTTTTTTAGAAGTTGCTCTATATTCTATATTGATGTCTAAACTGTATTTTTTTTCATTTTTGTCTGTACGTCTGTCTATCTGTATCTTGGCCGTGCATCACGCCGCCAGAACTACTGGATGAATTCAAATGAAACTTGGTATGATTTGAGTTCATACTACGTGGTAGGACATAGGATACTTTACATCCCGAAAAATTAATGGGTTCTCGCAGGATAGGGGTTGAACTTATTTAGAAGAAATAAATGGACGGGTTTTGATGCAACTTGGCACCGTATTAAGTTATATGTTGAGTTAAAATTGAGGATTCGTGTTATCCCGAAAAAGTAAAGGGTACTTGCGGGATATGGGTCCAAAGTTATGTTAATATTGAAGTAATAAATAATATTTTTTGGATGGTTCTCTATATTTAATATTGAAGCCAAAACTGTTTTACTTTTTATTTTTGTCTGTCTGTCTGTCTGTTTGTCCGTATCTTGACCGCGCATCGCTCCGAAACTACTGAATGAATTCAAATGAAATTTGGTATTATTTGAGTTCATACTACGAGGATACTTTACTTACTTTACTTTTCATCCCGAAAAATTAAAGGGTTTCCGAAAGGTGTATATGAGCAAATTGACACAGTCATATGTAAGTACCTACGCCTATATCAAAGTGAATATAAAACAGTGAAAATATAAAAAAGTGAATATAAAAAGTATGTTTGTTTAGTTCAAATCTTGCAAGCTGATTATGAACTTGTACATATCCTCCTCTTATCTTATACGGGGGCCCGTTCACTTATACGTTCGAGGACGCACGGATCACCCGCGCGTACACTCGAAATCGTTCACGGCGTCGTCGGGCGTTCGCCTGGGTCATCCGAAAAATAGTAGGGGAGGGGAGGAATAGTATGAAACTGACACTTGACAGTTGTCAGTTGTATGTGGACGTCCAAAGTCGTTCACTAACTCCTGATGATCAAGCGATAATCGCATGGATGATTCGAGCGTGTAAGTGAACACAGCCCGGAGTTGAATTTTTACATGTTGGTTCAGTTCCGATGACAATGCATTTTTATGGTTAGCATTCTTGTACTATTATTTATTCTGTGGCATTACCTGAATCAAAATCCAGGATCAGCTCCAGATAAAGGAACTCTTCAACGGTCAACTTGTAACATGTTAAATCATGACTCCAAGTTAGATTTTTGTTATAGATCCCGATTAAATAGAATGTATTGGGTACAACGCCATCTGGCGAGGAGCAGCGTCTTCTCTATTAGATCAGGATGTGTTTTCTCCGTATCTGAAAGCCAGACGCCGAGTTTGTAAAAAACGCCGAACTCCACCACGCACGCGCCACTTTCTTCGTTGAAGGAATAATGAAAGCATTTCTTTCTTGAAGACAGATTGATGATTTCGCCTATCAAAGAATCAATAAATAATGGTTGAATTTGCCTCTGCGAGTGGAAGGGAAAAGTTTTCATCTACTGTCTCAAAATAGATAAAATGGTTAATCCACGCAGCGACAGCTAGCGACAAGAGGCGTGAACTAGAAGGAAGGTGTAAACAATGCGGAGGCCTCTGACGGGAGGTAGCGGGGCTTCTGAGTGTTGCTATTATTAATTGGCGTTCCAGGAATATTTCGGGCTCTGGATAGCTTTGGACGAGAAGCGAGATGTTTAAAAATCCGGAATAGGTCGCATCTTTAAGTTGGCTAACAAATCGGAAATTCAGAGGGCAGCGATTCATATGTCGAAAATAATTTACATCTACAAATCGCTTGCGATGGTCACACCATGGAATGTTTTGACGTAATGTCTAAATCACATCAAAGTTCCAGAGAGACCCTTTTTTTTGTATGAACTTTTTACAAGTAAACAACGGAAGCTGATTGGAATGTACCAGAACTGGCTGGAGGACAGTGACCAGTATAGCTAGGCCGACAAGGTCTGCTTTACGATGCAAGTTGCAGAGTTGTTTCTAGAGTTTTCTGGATAAGCGGAAGTTCGATTTCGGAGTAGAATGCTGGAATGTGGAAAGCCAAAGTTCGTGTATATATACAAGAGAGAAGCCTGTGGATTTCATTTTGAATTCGGACGTAAACTCAGTTTAGTTTACATAGTTGGCACGTGATTGAGATCGGCGCAGGCAGCAGAAGAACACGCAGTTCTCTTGTGTGGACAAAACGACCGAGGCACGCAGTCCAGAACGAAGCTGCTCTGTTACAGGCGAAATAAGTATACGAGTGCAAAAGCCAGGTTAAAATCGTGCATCTACGGACGGCTGTTGTCGTCATCACTGCGAGCTGCTGTGCGCAATCACCCGGGGCTCACCACCGTTCGTGGAAGAAGCCGGTCTACGAGGGACTCCAGAACAACGAACGGTGCCTTCCGCTGCTCTCGAACGGTTTCAGTGTCTCCCACGATCGGTGCCTGGTGTCTGTCCAGTAGAAGACACCAGTCACCGATCGTGGGAGACACTGAAACCGTTCGAGAGCAGCGGAAGGCACCGTTCGTTGAGAAGCAGTAGGAGCTGATCGAGTGGAGTAAGGAGGCGTTCCGCGGCGGCACGCGAGACGACGGTACGGCGTCCCGTGAAGCTTCCAGGTTGGTCCACTCCAAATCATTTTGAGTCAGCGAGCTACGGTAGTGAGGGAAGCCTTCGCCTACTTGCGTGTTAATTATACTGTTGAAAGATACTTTCTGTTTTAGAGTTTAATATCCCTCTGGGAAACACAATCTTACACACACACACTCTGTTTGCACAAGTTCTCTTTTAATTTAGAACATTCTAAGGCAAAGACAAGATTATTCCGTTGCGTTGTGACAAATACATGATCAACTGCTGAGCACAGACTCTCTAAGTATTACTAGCCTAGGATACTGCAGTTCTATTGTAAATTCATATCATACAGGCCGAAGTTATGTACTATAATTTATATGTTTGAGGAAATTGTAATCATATTTGAGAATTTTGAGTTTTGAGTATTAAGTTAGCAGTATTTCCTATTATAAGATCTTGCTGTTTAGAATTATTTTGATGCAGAACAAACTAAATGAAGTGTAAAATATTTCTTTTTGAATTCCTCAGTAAAGGGGAGAGTACCAAAACTTTGATAACTCATGTGTGTTTTTTCTATTTTTGTAATAAAGCCCTTTGTTATTGAATTTACCATCTTGTTTTAATTCCTCGCCTTTACCTGAGAAGGAGGTCCGTATCCTTAGCCGGGCAACGGTCCTTTCAAACTGACTGTAGGTAGACAAATTGGACGGAGCCGAGATTTTAATAAAATAAACAACAAATTAAATTTGAAGTTAATTTTATTGGTCTTACTTTTGACCGTACAATTCAAGCGAAGATAAAATAATGTCAATTTGTACTTATTAACTTCCTTATATAACTTTTATAAATGCGTAGGCGATTTCTAGTACATTCTTCATTGTAATAACAACTAAGTAGTTACATTTCTCATACTTTAACGAGAAAAACATATAAGTACATAAATGCTTATTCAGCTATGCGCAATTAAAATCAAGTCAACATGTAGAGTACCTCTACTGCGCATTATTCATAGAAAAACAACATAAGTACAAAAAGTGCTTAATTGGTACTTTCACAATCTAAGGAAGTACCTACTTGTATGATTAAATATGTCGCAATTGGACTTCGGTAAACAACGGTGGGTTTGTGGTACATATAACTTCTCCACCCTGAGATTGAAAATTATCTGAAAGTTAATTTTCTGAAGTCAGATTATTTTCAATTTTACATAATTTCAAAATCTCATTTTTATATTTTATAATAAAGTATACAATAATAAAAATCATTATAATATAAAGTATTAATGTCCATAAACTAACACTTTTTATTTGCACTTTATTGACCATTTCACTTATTTCACTATATTCACTGTTTTCACTTTTCTTCAAAATATAATTCAGCATTTGTAGATTTTCCATATTTACTCCATCTAAGTTAACAGGTTTCCTTTTGAAATTATTTGTAACTGGAACACTTGGTAAATTTATCAATGGTAGTTTAGGAATATGTAAGTTCATTCCTCTGAACAATTTCTTCCGTAGAGTAATATCTTCAACTTGTATTTTACAATTATCATCCAAGGTTAAAATATAAGTACCAAGGATTTTCTCTCGAGTAATCTCATTTTCACAGGTTTTTGTCAAGTACGTTTGGTAACTTGCAAAAATTATCCATATGTTCATTTCAATTTGTTGAACTTTTATCTCTGAAGTTTCGATTAAAATTGGAGAACACGACGTAATATTCAACGTAAATTTCATTAAATCAGTTATACATTTATCTTGTTCCAATACGACTGCATAACTTTCTTTACAAAGAAATAATTTCTCATCAATCTCGTCGCATGGCTTGGAGAGCAATGTAATAGAGTTCAAATCCTTCACGAGGATAAAAGGATATTTAGGAAGTATCAAGGATATAATATTATTAGAAGTATCAAGGATAGGTAAGGGGAATAACTGGTAATATTTGTAAGTGTTTTTGCGTACAATTGGAATTGCCAGTACAAATGTAATTTGCCTACCCTTAATATAAGCTTTTATCTCTATATTTTGCTCTATATATACTAATTTTTCATAATTAACAGGGAAAATTAACTTATCTGTTCTCTCAATATTTTTTAACAATTCAAATAATTCATTAGTATCAATTATTGATCTATGTAATATCTTATTTTTACTTAATGCGATTGCTGTATCAATCTCATCTAACTTAGAAAGAATTATTTGAAAATTATGACTTAACAAACTATAAGCATGAGATACTTTATTTTCAAAATCATTTATTTTACTTCTATTCAATGCTTTCTCTATATCAATTAAATTATTCTCAAATTGTATAAAATTATAATAAGAAGTTTTAGTAAAATTTACAAAACCATCAACCATTTCTGCAACCAAAGTAACTTTCTTTAAAATAGCATCTTGCTTAGTTTTAATTTGATTAATTAATTCATCTTGATTATATCAAAAAAAAAATTGCATTTCGTTCTTCTTGATTCATATGATTTAATCTAAGTTTCAATAGTTTTTCAGATAATATATCATCTAATTCACAATCTGTTTCCATTTTCAATTATATTATTAACTTGAATAAAAAGATTTTCAATTGTAGCCATGTCGCTACTTTCATTTAATAGTGAGGCTGCTCTGCCTACAACTCTACTTAAAATTACATAAAATAAATATAATTATTGTGCTGCTGTTACTTCGGATCCACTTTAGCTACGCACATATTCACATTTTGAAATAAATAAATTTAATAATTTTTCATTCCCATCAAATTTAGGAATCCATTTCACAATTTCATTTGTTATAATCCTCATACATTCCATTTTAAATTATTATTATTTAAAATAAATTCAAATTATTAAAATTGAGTATGCGTTTGTACAATATAACGCATAAAATACACAAATTCAAAAATAATTAAAGAAAGGCACATAAAAGTTTAATAAAAACACTTCAAGGCAATAAATTCACATAAAAATCAATAAAGACACATTAAAATCAATAAATTCACATAAAAATCAATTATGACGCATAAAAATCAATAAATTCACATAAAAATCAATTATGACGCATAAAAGTCAATAAATTCACATATAAATCAATTATGACGCATAAGAATCAATAAAATCACATAAAATTCAAATAAAAACGCATAATATATCAATATATTCGCATAAAAATCAACAAAGACACATAAATTCACATAAAAATCAATAAAAACACATAAAACGTCAAAAATTCACATAAAAATCATAAATTCACATACAATAAATCAAAAATAACAAGTGTATTGGCAATTTTTGTCCAAAAACACTAAGGGTCGAATAGCAGGGCAAGAATACGGAAAGTGAATGATTTTCGACTCACTTAAAACCGCTCGATCCCATGCCTCGGTGATTATTCCACTCGCTGAATTGTTTCTCAACTCCTTTTTCCAATACAGTCGTATTTGTTTGGTTCAAGTATTTTTTTACGTGGATTTGTCAGGAACACACGAAGTTATTCAGGACAGCTGCACCAAATATGTAGGTTGCGCCAGACAAATTATATTTCACAATTTTTGAAGTAAGCGCCGGACAAATTAAATTTCCACGACTTTAAAAAAAAAAACAACCGGCTGCGCCAGACAAATTGGACGGAGCCGAGATTTTAATAAAATAAACAACAAATTAAATTTGAAGTTAATTTTATTGGTCTTACTTTTGACCGTACAATTCATGCGAAGATAAAATAATGTCAATTTGTACTTATTAACTTCCTTATATAACTTTTATAAATGCGTAGGCGATTTCTAGTACATTCTTCATTGTAATAACAACTAAGTAGTTACATTTCTCATACTTTAACGAGAAAAACATCTAAGTACATAAATGCTTATTCAGCTATGCGCAATTAAAATCAAGTCAACATGTAGAGTACCTCTACTGCGCATTATTCATAGAAAAACAACATAAGTACAAAAAGTGCTTAATTGGTACTTTCACAATCTAAGGAAGTACCTACTTGTATGATTAAATATGTCGCAATTGGACTTCGGTAAACAACGGTGGGTTTGTGGTACATATAACTAGGTACTATACACAAAATGTTGTGTACTACTTACGCTTTTTATTATGATAGCTGGTTTGAACTGTCACCATGACATGGCTGCAGCACTCAGGGTTGACTCCTGACTAGGGAACTCATCATCGGTTAACAGCATAGACACGAAATGTGTTTAAGCATTGTGATAGCCCGTTCTAAGTTTTATCATGATATGGCTACTGCATAAAAGCTTATTTTTTAAATGTTTTTGATTATTAATGGATTAATATGATCTAAAAAATAAAAGAGCGTCTTGACTTGACTTTAATCACTCAAATTTTAATTATTGCACAGCAAAATAGCGGAGGAGAAAAGACTTTCTGGTTCAACACTAGTTGGTGTAACTGTAAGAAGATAGTTCTAAAAAAGTCTGAGACAAACAACGCCCACGATATTCCTATTCTATCGATCGCTACAAAGTATCAAGTAACCCTTACGCGCAAATAAACCAAAATTTAATGCAGATGACGTCAATTCCTGAAAGTACCGAGAATCAGTTTTGAATTCCCGATTCATATATTTCGCCTAAAGAACCGGGAATTCTCGGATATCTCGGTACTTTCGAAAGCGGGATTTCCCGGTTATTTATTCTGTGGTTCTGCTCTCTAGCACCTACTTATTATTTTTGCTTTCTTCCTTTATAAGATTAGAGAATATTTTCCTATTATTTTGATATAACCTATATCTTATATGTTTTTAATAGGGATGTATTGATTTAATCTTAGCACCATTTTTTCTTTGCCTTTTACTATGTGTGTCAGCAAATATTTGTAGAGTGCATTAACTTAACACTAAAATAGATACAGTACTTACTTAATCTGCAATGATTACAAATACGCAAATATTTAATTATCAATCCACATATTTACAACATGTTTCCACTTAAAGTACCTGTAGATGTTTGTGAACATTACCTACAGAACGCCGTGCTATGTACATTCCTGGCTGAACTTACACCATAGCAAACCGTAGGTAGACAATTAATGTCATTATATTATGATATTCATCAGCGATGATAATAATAATAGCGATGGTAGCTTGGTTCAATAGTGCAACTTAAAATCCAACGATACCGGGTTCGGTCCTAGACTCCGCAACATCGACTGAAGTACTGGCACGATCCTTTGCCTTTTTTAAGCATATGTTTGGGACATGAGGGAAAGCGGTACTAGCAGTCAATTGGTTATATCGTCATTTAAGCATATGTTTGGGACATTAGGGGAAGCGGTACTAGCAGTCAATTGGTTATATCGTCATTTAAGCATATGTTTGGGACATGAGGGGAAGCGGTACTAGCAGTCAATTGGTTATATCGTCATTTAAGCATATGTTTGGGACATGAGGGGAAGCGGTACTAGCAGTCAATTGGTTATATCGTCATTTAAGCATATGTTTGGGACATGAGGGGAAGCGGTACTAGCAGTCAATTGGTGATATCGTCATTTAAGCATATGTTTGGGGCATGAGGGGAAGCGGTACTAGCAGTCAATTGGTTATATCGTCATTGCTCCGCAACGATGACTTTTTTAAGTTATGTGCGATTTTCCATCGCTAAGTGCGGCGTTCCTCGGTCGGAGGGCACGTTAAACTGTCGGTCCCGGCTGTTATTCATTAATAGCATTCATTTAAGCCATGACAGACGTAACAAGTTCTGACAATACATCATACGACAAACAAAGGATATTCAATAGATCAAAATATATAACTGACGTGACCAAATAAAATTGTTTAACTAAGTACATCCATACCAATATATAAAGTATATAGTGTATAGTGAAACTTTGTTTGTTTGGGGAGCTTTCACGCGATAACGTCTGGACGGATTTTGATGAAATTGGGAATGAAGATAGCTTATACCCTGGAATAAAACATAAGATACTTTTTATCCCGGAAAATTGTAAGTTTCCACGGGAAAACTAGGAAATGTTGATTACTCTCTGTAAGGAACGGTTTCTATGGAAACGAAATAACAAGTCTGTCAATAAACATCACGAGCGTTTGTGCTATACCTACTTTTGTATTTAATTTTAATATCCTAGAAGAATATAGGATGCCTTTTTTCGCGATAAACTGTAGTCCGCGCGGACAAAGTCGTGGGCGGGAAAACTAGAAGGTAATATAAGATTATAATTATTAACAATATTAACCCTCGAACTTCAACGATTATAAGTTCAGGGTGTGTATGTATCACTGTGCGTGTCCGTGTGTCTGTCTGTGGCATTGTAGCTCCAAAAAGAATTGACCGATTTTGATACTATTTTTTATATTTGAAAGCCGATGTAATCGAGATGGTTCTTATCTATATTTGCGGGAGAGATATTTTTTTTGTTTTTATATGCTTGTTATTCAATTGACGAAACGAGATCGCTTGCCTGGCGGTAAGCGTAGCCTGCCCACTCTTACAGAGTTGTGGTGCAGTACGTAGGTCCTCAATACGAACTTTCCAATTCCAGTGTTTCTCCTGGCACTAGTCGTGCTCGTGGCATCGACTGTTGGTGTGCCAGCCGACGTACCGTCCTGCCCTTGTGGCAGGGTATACGAGCCAGTGTGCGCGTCGGACTGGGTCACTTCCAACAACGCCTGCGAATTCAGGTGCCGCGCTGACTTCTTGAGGAAATTCGGCAAGGAGATCAGTGTGTTGAGGGCTGGTCGCTGTGAAGGATATGACTAAGAAAGAAGCATCACTACACAGCAATAGGATTTAGGATGATTAGAATAGGTATACATTAATATTCATTAACATACACATTAACTTTTTTACTCTCTTCGTTATATTTGTATGTTATGATTGTATATATTTTATAACCAATAAGTGTAATAAATTCTTACGTGACTTAGGACACTAGGTACACTGCACGTGTGTGTGACTGTACTAACTTTCCGTGTGCTTGTTTGTTAGGGGAAAATTAGATTAAACACAAAAAGAAAAAAAAAAGGAGAATTAATATAAAACCAAAATAATAAAAAAAAAAGTGAAGAGTTTACAAAATACCATTCTGTACTTTTTTTAGACTAAACTTGAAGGTTGTTCACCTGATGGTAAGTGCCAATGCCGCACGCCTGCCCATTTGCAGTGCCACCCACAACTTGCAAATTCTTGCTTGCCACTGCACTGTTCTCGTCACCCTGACTTCTAATAATCTTTGCCCTGACCTGAGATATCGGTTCGTAAGTCTCATTATACCACGTAATATCGCTGGAAAAATTGCCATTCACTTCACGAAACAAAGTAATGATTGCGTACTCCTGCTTGGCGGTTAAATACATGGCAAAAAAAAAAAAAAGAAAGGGTGTGTCCACCAGAATTGGTATTAGTGGCAGAATACCAGCGCTGTGTTGTATACAGTATTTAGCAGAGGTAAAAATTTTATTTTTTTCTGAGTGTGTGTCAAATGAACATTATTTTTTCTTTCATGTGGACTCGCCTCTACTACTAGTTTAAATAAATTTTCAGCAAATAAAACTATCCATCTAGATATAACTAGTGGGAACTGACTGGTTTGGGTGAGAAGCGGTGGGCTGCCTCAGGGCGATTTTAATGAAGATGTTAAAATGTTTTTTTGTTTTTTCAGTGATCATTACGTTAGTCGCGTTTAAAGTCGTGACGTCACCAGCCGTAGCTCAAGACAGCATTCCAACCTGGAGTCCATTGGATTGCAGGTGTACCACACAGTACGACCCGGTCTGTGACTTGTATCTAAGACGATACACAAACGCATGTTTTCTCAAATGTTTTAATGACTTCTTGGTAAAATATGACTACCAACCATTAATCAAGTACGACTGTATTTCTTACACACCAATCACGCCTAATGTGATATATAACAGCTAAAACTGCGCGACTTTATGAACTATTGTTTTGAATAAACTGCTTTTGTGAGACTGGTTTTTGTTGTAGAAAATAATCCTATTAAATTCTTGATTGAAGTTTATGATAACATACTATTTATTTATAAATAAATCTTATTCTTATCACAGAAGTTTTAAACACAAAGGAAGACAACCATTTACCTACTTATAAATTAGAATATTACTCAACATAAAAAAGTAAAATACCTTTAATCAAAAGAGTTTGAAGTTTGCAAATACATAATTCCCTTCACTGTTTTTGTACAGAGAGTAATATTATTTATTCTGTGACAGAGATTAAACAGGAAAAGATGATAATAATAGGCACCTAATGATTAAAGACATTGTAAAATCAGCTATTTCTAACTCTAAATTTCTCTGCCTCTGTACACTTTAGGATATAAAATTACACATTATATCCTGGAATATGTTTTTTTTATAATATCCTCTAACCCTAAGGTGACTTTTGAATGGTTTCAGTGGGTGTTATGCAACAATGATTAGAATAAAAATAATATGGTGGTGGATGCACATGTTTGCCAAAATCTTCGAACGCCTTCTCTAAGTAGGACTACAATACCATTGACAATCACAGGCAAAAGTTGCAGTTCTACAATCTCTCACAGTTTTGATGGCAACAACTCTTCCAACTCGTAAGATTTACTCATAAAATTGGGGTTGTACAAGTCATTTGGCAAAAAGCTCAACAAAAACAAATGAGTGATCATGCCCGTTATCCCCCATATTCTGTGTTTACCGGTTAAAAATACAGGCAGTGGAAAATGTTTGAACATAAAATGTGCATAATTATTCGCATCACAAAACATAGCCATTGGCACAGTAAATACTTCTTCAACTTCATCACAGTTGATAATAATATTTTTTTGATTAAAGTTTCTCAACTGGCCAACAACTGGTGTTATCACCATATTTCTGTCACGTCCTTGCATAAGGTTCATTTCCGTCCAAATGTCAACATTTTCGCGCGGGAAACCAATTTCTTCTTCCGTTTCTCGTAACGCTGTGTCGAAGACGCTTTCCATTTGATCCTGTTTTCCACCGGGAAAGGATACTTGACCGCTATGTTTATTTAAATTTGACGATCTCAATGTATACAAAAGACAAACTTCGTCGTTGATCACACATAGCGGCACTAAAACTGAAGCTTGTTTCTTCTCCAGTAAATCCTTGGATACTAACGATGGCATCTCCTTTATATTCGCAATACATCGTGCCCGAGACATCTTTGATAGTAAAACATCAGGACGCAGAGCCATGATATAGGTAGTATAAGTACTCTAAATATTTAATTCGTAAAGTTCAAAGTCTATTCAATTACGTCAATAATTTAATGGAGACTCAAAAATCTCAATCTGTTTGTTTGATTATCAGTAAATGTATCGGTACGTACCACGATATCAGCTGTTCCAAAATGACAATGACAGTATTCAGATTCACTGGCTGACTGGCTGTGACTGATTGCCAAATTTGACGTTCACAGATTTCACTGTCGGTTATGGGGCGCGTTCACTTACTACGTTCGAGGACGCACGGATCACCGCGCGATCACTCGAAATCTTCACGGCGTCGTCGGGCGTTCGCCTGGGTCATCCGAAAAATAGTAGGGGAGGGGAGGAATAGTATGAAACTGACACTTGACAGTTGTCAGTGGCCCAATTCCATAACTTGGCTACAATCGGATTATCACTTTTTTCATAGCAAATTCGACTCTATCGCAAGGCATTACTGGTTGCAATACTGAGAATTCGATTGAAGCCAAGTTATGGAATCGGGCTGCAGTTCTATGTGGACGTCCAAAGTCGTTCACTAACTCCTGTGGCCCTATTACAGAACTTGGTTACAATCGGATTATCTCTTTTTTCATAGCAATTTTGACTCTATCGCAAGGCATTAGTGATAGCGATATTGACAATCTGATTAAAGCCAAGTTCTGTGGTCGGGCCCCTGATGATCGAGCGATAATCGCACGGATGATCCGTGCGTCCTCGAACGTAGTGAATGCGCCCATGGTATGGAATTTCGACTCTGTATATTGTACTACCAATAATTCGCGACCAACTATTGCAAAGCCTAAATACGCGTCTAAATGGATATATATGGCGCTATGGACTAGCCACGGATTATCAGAATGTGCAATACTTGGTTGTGCATTATCAAAAAGAGCTGGTTTTGTACAGGCGATAAATCACAGCGCAGGAAAGGAGGCCAATTGATGTACATGGATTATCAGGGTGTGCATTATAGGCCATGCAATACGGTTCGTACACTTTTTGTAAAGGTGATAATGTAAAGTCAATACTCCGTGTACATCACAGATTAAATGGAAATCAAAGCCTCGTTTGAACGTTTCAGTATCTTTTATGAATCACGATTGCTCCGGCGCGATGGTGTTGCGGGAAGCGCCGACCATCCACCTCCTTACGTAACAAACTACAATTACCAGGTACAGGTAAGCGCCTGTGCTTTCTTGCAGTGGGTGGGGGCTGTCCTCCCACCAAGCCGCCGGCTTTTTTAAAACCCTTTAACCACTCGTTTGTTCACGCGCTGAAGACCGCAGGACCAAACTGATAACCCAAAAAAAATATGGCCGACGCGACATATCTGGCCGCAAACTGGTGATTGATTGTATACGCGTTGAGACTATAGGTACTTGATTGTCATCCCACAAAAAAAAGAAGGACGACGCGACACATCTGGCCGCAAACTGGTGATTTATTGTATACACGCTGAGATCACAGGTATCTGTTTGTCAAACCACAAAAAAAGAAGGTCTACGCGACACATCTGGCCGCGCCGACTTTGCGTAAACAAACAGTTTTTATGACCACTTCATTGTGCGCTTAGATAAACAAACTGGTGATTTATGGAGCTAAATAGGTACGGCACATATTCCAAGTGTTTATGTTGTGGGTTTCGAAGCAAAATAATTATATAAACACGCTTAGATTTGAATGATTATTGAGGTCAATAATGTTCAAAATTGAGTGGCAAAATTTACGTCACTATCGAGTGGTCCGATGATCAATGAAAACAAAAAATGTGACTGTAGCGTTAGTTCCGATGATCGATGAAAACAAAAAAGTGACTGTAGCGCTATAAAACAATCGAGCGGCTAGGGTAGGGCAGAGAAGACCACGTGAAGTCGGGGTTGGCTGATTCAGTTCTGTGAGTTTTTCTGTTGCTGACATTCAACTACGCAAACGAGGCATAAGGATAGATTCTATCTTTGTCTATGGTTAGCCTGGGATTATCGGCCGTGCATTATTGGGGGGCTGGAGTATATTTATCAGGGGCAAACTTTGCAGCAGTTTTCCTGCTGCTGACAGTTTTCCCCGAAATTTGCACTTGTTTTTTTTTGACTTCTTACCCATCTGGGTAATAAGTCCAAAAAAAGTGTAGTAATTATCATTCGCTTCTAGTTAATTTTACGTGCGATTTATTATGGAAACTGATTTGAACTGCTATAACTTGTTGCTTTACATAAGACTGTTAAAAAACACCTACCTTAGATTTTTATCGTCGTATTAGACTTAAATTTATCTTTTTTTACCCCCGAACAAAGAAACGGGAGGATTAAGATCATAGACCGAATACTCCCAAACGAATAGACCGATTTTGATTCGGTGTTTTATGTTTGAAAACTGATAATGATAAATGAGTTTTTATTGCCAAAAAGAGATTAATACAAGTGAAAACAAATAGGAAAATAAAACAAACAGAGAAACATCAAGCAAGATTGTCAGCAAACCCCAAACTAAGCACGAGGCCTGTATGTTGGGGCTCGAGTGCAAATTTAGCAGATAAGTTTGTTACAAGAAAATAATTAAATTGATTGATTGATTGATGTGATCGAGATGGTTCTCAGCTGTATCGAGAAACGAAGAAAAAAATCGAGAATGCCCCCCCCCCCATTTTCGATTTCGAGAAAAAAGGCTCGAGAAAAAGGGGACGAATAGACCAATTTAACTGCGGTTTTTTATATTTCAAAGCGGAGGTAAACAAGATGGTTTTTAGCTATAATATGGGGGGAGGGTGGGGGGGGGGGGGGAGGTGTGTGAGGATTGGACCGATTTTGTTGCAGTATATTTATGTTTGAAAACAAATGTAATCGAGATGGTTCTTCTGGGGGATGGGGTATCCGATTTTCTATTTGTACTTGTTATTTTTTCTGGTGCCAGTGGCAGCCATGAAAACAACTATGCAGAGTCTGATTCAGGTGTGAGTGGCAACGAAGAGCTGACTGTTTCAAATTAAAATATATTTTCAAAATAAAGTCAGTTCAAACTCTAGGTTTTTCTGTTTGACTGTATTGGCAATTGGCCTATATTTGCTATGAGCTCGCTATTGTATTGTGAGCAAGTTAATATGTAGTAGGTAGGTAGGTACATGATTTTTGCGCTCTTCCTAGCTCTTTATTATTTACCTATTGTTATTCCTTGTTTTGTTTCTATTTTACTGTTGTTATTTGTTTAGTTTTAAGCCTTTAATGTTTGGTTTATGTGTTGTTTTGTGTAGTTCTGCAAAGACTGCTTTTGTTTTTTATTGAATTTTGTCTTGTATATTTTCTTAAGTAAATATCCTTAGAATAACTAGCAGGGCCCTGTTTCATAAAACTTACAATTATAGTTTACCATTACAATTTAGTGTACATTGATGCATATGTTAGAGTGTTACGTGTAAATATGAATTTTGCTAGAAGATAAACTTCAGTGTACACTAAATTGTAATAGTAAACTACAATTGTAAGTTTTATGAAACAGGGCCCAGCATTGTAACGCAATGGATGTTTCTGTAATGTTGCAATTGTGTAAATAAATAATAAATTTACCTACCTATGATAATTTTGTTATTAATAGAAATTATGTGCTACTACGACATTTAGGCGACATTATTTTTTATATAGGAAAAAGAAGAAAAAACTATTTTTTGCGCACTGTACCATGTTCCAGATATGACGTCACAACACGGTGCTATGCAGTTCCTATTTTTATTTTTATCGCATTGTATAAGTAAGTAGCCAGAAACTTTCAGTGTGACTTTTGTATTTCTTTAAGTTTTCATAGGGAAATAGTACATTATTGCTCAGCCAATGTACATTCTACCAATTATTGGATGTGAAATATCAGCCCGTGATGATTTTGTACGACCAATAACAAACGGCCAATAATCCTAGGCTAACCATAGACAAAGATAGAATCTATCCTTATGCCTCGTTTGCGTAGTTGAATGTCAGCAACAGAAAAACTCACAGAACTGAATCAGCCAACCCCGACTTCACGTGGTCTTCTCTGCCCTACCCTAGAGGGTTTTAAAAAAGCCGGTGGCTTGGTGGGAGGACAGCCCCCACCCACTGCAAGATAGCACAGATACTAGCGCTTACCTGTACCTGGTACTTGTAGTTTGTTACGCAAGGGGGTGGATGGTCTGCGCTTCCCGCAACACCATCGCGCCGGAGCAATCGCGATTCATAAAAGATACTGAAACGTTCAAACGAGGCTTTGATTTCCATTTAATCTGTGATGTACACGGAGTATTGACTTAACATTATCACCTATACAAAAAGTGTACGAACCGTATTGCACGGCTTATAATGCACACCCTGATAATCCATGTACATCAATTGGCCTCCTTTCCTGCGCTGTGATTTATCGCCGGTACAAAACCAGCTCTTTTTGATAATGCACAACCAAGTATTGCACATTCTGATAATCCGTGGCTAGTCCATGGCATTTTAGACGCGAATTTAGGCTGTGCAATAGTTGGTCGCGAATTATTGGTAGTACAATATACAGAGTCGAAATTCCATACCATGGGCGCGTTCACTTACTACGTTCGAGGACGCACGGATCATCCGCGCGATTATCGCTCGATCATCAGGGGCCCGACCACAGAACTTGGCTTTAATCAGATTGTCAATATCGCTATCACTAATGCCTTGCGATAGAGTCAAAATTGCTATGAAAAAAGAGATAATCCGATTGTAACCAAGTTCTGTAATAGGGCCACAGGAGTTAGTGAACGACTTTGGACGTCCACATAGAACTGCAGCCCGATTCCATAACTTGGCTTCAATCGAATTCTCAGTATTGCAACCAGTAATGCCTTGCGATAGAGTCGAATTTGTTTTTTTTTTTTTTTTTATTATATGGCTTCTGCGGAGGCACTGGCCTACTAGCAATCTCGCCAATGTCAAGTTTAATATTTTATATTTATGTCACGTCACAGTCATTAATTGTCAAGTCTAAGTCACGAATCAGTAAAATGGTGGACATTTACTAAAACTTCCGAGGGAGATTTGGAAAATTCACAAAATGCCAGTTATATCTGCGTTTGATTATTTTGTCTACACTTGTGCACGTTAACGAACACCTAATGGTTAATATTCCACCAATATTACACATCAATACTCGAAGAAACACAAGATTGAGAATAAAATCAAACTACAACACAACATTTTGAATTTTTGCAAAAAAACCCCTAGTGAACGACTTTGGACGTCCACATAGAACTGACAACTGTCAACAACAACTGACAAACAACTGTCAACTGACAAGTGTCAGTTTCATACTATTGCTCCCCTCCCCTACTATTTTTCGGATGACCCAGGCGAACGCCCGACGATGCCGTGAAGATTTCGAGTGATCGCGCGGTGATCCGTGCGTCCTCGAACGTAGTAAGTGAACGCGCCCCATAACCGACAGTGAAATCTGTGAACGTCAAATTTGGCAATCAGTCACAGCCAGTCAGCCAGCTGTGAATCTGAATACTGTCAATAATGTAATAATGTCTGTAATGTTGATCATGACGGTTTCAAGCCGTGAAATTCAATAATGCTTTGCGATAGAGTCGATTTTGCTTTGAAAAAAGTGACAATCTGATTGAAGCCAAGTTCTGTAATTGGGCCACTGATATCGTAGTACGTACCGATACATTTACTGATAATCAAACAAACAGATTGAGATTTAGAATTTAAGTCTAATACGACGATAAAAATCTAAGGTAGGTGTTTTTTAACAGTCTTATGTAAACCAACAAGTTATAGCAGTTAAAATCAGTTTCCATAATAAATTGCACGTAAACCTAACTAGAAGCGAATGATTATTATTACACTTTTTTTGGACTTATTACCCAGATGGGTAAGAAGTCCAAAAAATACAATGCAAATTTCGGGGAAAATTGTCAGCAGCAGGAAAACTGCTGCAAAGTTTGCCCCTGATAAATATACTCCAGCCCCCCGATTCAGAAAAAAACGATTTGATTCGATATAGTGAATGAAAAATGTACCTATTGAATTGAACGATTTCAAACCGAATCCACAGAATAAATAATACGTAATCGACGACAACTGAGTTATCGAAGGGTTCTGAATCGGGGGGCTGAACAACCTCGAGAGCAGTTCCGTTAACAGCAATTGGTTTCGGAATAACATGTTCGTTGAACATAACCTTTGTTTTGTCTAAGTTCATCCGGAGACCAATGCTTTGAAAAGAATCAGCAAGGCTGTCCAACATCTGTTGCAAGTCCTGCAACGTTTCTGCCACAATGACAATGTCATCTGCGAATCTCAAGTGTGAGATGTACTCACCGTTAATGTTAATGCCACATCCATTCCAGTCCAGAATCTTAAACATATCCTCCAATGCATTTGAGAACAATTTCGGAGAAATAACGTCCATTTGTCTCACACCTCGATGCAGGGGGATATGCTTAGGTAGTCTGCTGGTTCTGTACTTGGACGGTCATTGTTGCGGTGACATACAGACATCTCAACACTTGGATATACCGCCAGTCAACTTGGCATCGTTTTTTGCATCTCAGAATTTCGATACCGAGTAACTATTGGATTACAAAATTGTATGTGAATATTTGGATGTATTGATGTCGGATAAGGATAGTGGACAGAAATTATTAAGCATTGTATAAAAATTGTTAACAACGATAAAAAAATAAAAACAAATTATGCTGAACATACATAATATAGTAGTACATATATATATATAACACCAGCATAAACAAAACCTATGATATAAACTGTGTACTACCTAGTTATATGTACCACAAACCCACCGTTGTTTACCGAAGTACAATTGCGACATATTTAATCATAAAAGTAGGTACTTCCTTAGATTGTGAAAGTACCAATTAAGCACTTTTTGTACTTATGTTGTTTTTCTATGAATAATGCGCAGTAGAGGTACTCTACATGTTGTTTTGATTTAATTGCGCATAGCTGAATAAGCATTTATGTACTTAGATGTTTTTCTCGTTAAAGTATGAGAAATGTAACTACTTAGTTGTTTATTACAATGAAGAATGTACTAGAAATCGCCTACGCATTTATAAAAGTTATATAAGGAAGTTACTAAGTACAAATTGTCATTATTTTATCTTCGCTTGAATTGTACGGTCAAAAGTAAGACCAATAAAATTAACTTCAAATTTAATTTGTTGTTTATTTTATTAAAATCTCGGCTCCTTTCAATTTGTCTGGCGCAGCCGGTTGTATTTTTTATTAAAGTCGTGGAAATTTAATTTGTCCGGCGCTTACTTCAAAAATTGTGAAATATAATTTGTCTGGCGCAACCTACATATTTGGTGCAGCTGTCCTGAATAACTTCAGTGTGTTCCTGACAAATCCACGGAAAAAATACTCGAACCAAACAAATATGACTGTATTGGAAAAAGGAGTTGAGAAACAATTCAGCGAGTGGAATAATCACCGAGGCATGGGATCGAGCGGTTTTAAGTAAGTCGAAAATCATTCACTTTCCGTATTCTTGCCCTGCTATTCGACCCTTAGTGTTTTTGGACAAACATTGCCAATACACTTGTTATTTTTGATTTATTGTATGCGAATTTATGATTTTTATGTGAATTTATGTGTCTTTATTGATTTTATTGTGAATGTATTGATATTTTATGCGTTTTTATTTGAATTTTATGTGAATTTATTGATTTTTATGCGTCATAATTGATTTTTATGTGAATTTATTGATTTTTATGCGTCATAATTGTTTTTTTTTTGTGAATTTATTGATTTTTATGCGTCATAATTGATTTTTATGTGAATTTATTGATTTTTATGCGTCATAATTGATTTTTATGTGAATTTATTGATTTTAATGTGTCTTTATTGATTTTTGTGCTTTTATTGAACTTTTATGTGCCTTTATTTAATTATATTTTGAATTTCTGTGTGTTATACGTGTTATATTGTACAAACGCATACTCAATTTTAATATTTTGAATTGATTTTAAATAATAATTTAAAATGGAACCTATGAGGATTATAACGAATAAAATTGTGAAATTGATTCCTAAATTTGATGGGAATGAAAAATTATTAAATTTATTTATTTCAAAATGTGAATATTTGCGTAGCTAAAGTGGCTCCGAAGTAACAGCAGCACAATAATTATATTTATTTTATGTAATTTCAAGTAGAGCTGTAGGCAGAGCAGCCTCACTATTAAATGAAAGTAGCGACATGGCTACAATTGAAAATCTTTTTATTCAAGTTAATAATATAATTGAAAATGGAAACAGATTGTGAATTAGATGATATATTATCTGAAAATCTAATGAAACTTAGATTAAATCGTATGTATCAAGAACAAAGAAATACAATTTTTTATTTATGCAATCAAGACGAATTAATTATTGCATTTAAAACTAAGCAAGATGCTATTTCACTAATACTTCTAATTATAACTTTATAAAATTTGAGATAAATTTAATTGATATTGAGAAAGCATTAAATAAAAATAAAATAAATGATTTTGAAAATAAAGTTACTCATGCTTATAGTTTGTTAACTCATAATTTTCAAATAATTCTTTCTAAGTTAGATGAGATTGATACAGCAATCGCATTAAGTAAAAATATCAATAATTGATACTAATGAATTATTTGAATTGTTAAAAAATATTGAGAGAACAGATAAGTTAATTTTCCCTGTTAATTATGAAAATTTAGTAAACATAGAGCAAAATATAGAGATAAAAGCTTATATTAAGGGTAGGCAAATTACATATGTACTGGCAATTCCAATTGTACGCAAAAACTCTTACAAATATTACCAGTTATTCTCCTTACCTATCCTTGATACTTCTAATAATATTACATCCTTGATACTTCCTAAATATCCTTTTATCCTCGTGAAGGATTTGAACTCTATCACATTGCTCTCCAAGCCATGCGACGAGATTGATGAGAAATTATTTCTTTGTAAAGAAAGTTGTGCAGTCGTATTGGAACAAGATAAATGTATAACTGATTTAATGAAATTTACGTTGAATATTACGTCGTGTTCTCCAATTTTAATCGAAACTTCAGAGATAAAAGTTCAACAAATTGAAATGAACATATGGATAATTTTTGCAAGTTACCAAACGTACTTGACAAAAACCTGTGAAAATGAGATTACTCGAGAGAAAATCCTTGGTACTTATATTTTAACCTTGGATGATAATAGTAAAATACAAGTTGAAGATATTATTCTACGGAAGAAATTGTTAAAAGGAATGAACTCACATATTCCTAAACTACCATTGATAAATTTACCAAGTATTCCAGTTACAAATAATTTCAAAAGGAAACCTGTTAACTTAGTTGGATGTAGTATGGAAAATCTACAAATGCTGAATTATATTTTGAAGAAAAGTGAAAACAGTGAATATAGTGAAATGAGTGAAATGGTTAATAAAGTGCATATAAAAAGTGTTAGTTTATGGACATTAATACTTTATATTATAATGATTTTTACTATTGTATACTTTATTATAAAATATAAAAATGAGATTTTGAAATTATGTAAAATTGAAAATAATCTGACTTCAGAAAATGAACTTTCAGATAATTTTCAATCTCAGGGTGGAGAAGTTATATGTACCACAAACCCACCGTTGTTTACCGAAGTACAATTGCGACATATTTAATCATAAAAGTAGGTACTTCCTTAGATTGTGAAAGTACCAATTAAGCACTTTTTGTACTTATGTTGTTTTTCTATGAATAATGCGCAGTAGAGGTACTCTACATGTTGATTTGATTTAATTGCGCATAGCTGAATAAGCATTTATGTACTTAGATGTTTTTCTCTTTAAAGTATGAGAAATGTAACTACTTAGTTGTTTATTACAATGAAGAATGTACTAGAAATCGCCTACGCATTTATAAAAGTTATATAAAGAAGTTACTAAGTACAAATTGTCATTATTTTATCTTCGCTTGAATTGTACGGTCAAAAGTAAGACCAATAAAATTAACTTCAAATTTAATTTGTTGTTTATTTTATTAAAATCTCGGCTCCGTCCAATTTGTCTACCTATAAGATATTATTATAAGAAATAAGTTGATCAATAGGATTGTTACCACTGTGTTCTGAAATATTAACAGCAGCAAGTTATGTAGCGTGGACTCACAAATTTATAGAAATTGTACCCTTTTATTTATAGAATATATAATATTGTATTTATAGAATTGTATTTTTAGAATAATAATAATTTGTTTATTTGAATACTGATTATTTTTCACAAAAACGAGCCCTGTCTCCTGGAGAAACGTGACCTGTGTACCAGAAGACAGTACATCCCATTTAAAGGTACAAGATCAGTACATAGGTAAAATTAATTTAACATGCAGACATATAAAGTTAAAAAATATTTAAAAAAACAGGTATTTAAACTAGCACAATACATAAGTACATTATCTGAGGAGGTGAGAAACAATCCGTCATTAACGTATGATGTTAATACATATTTTGCAACACAAAGCGTTCAAATATATTGCATTATCAATTTTAATCAATCAAACAATTTTTCGGTGTCTAAATAATCAATAGATTTTAAACAATCTGATACTACTGTTTTCACTTTAAAACTACTATCATTTTTAATTTTTAATCAATTGTGTTATAAAGTCTAGGTGCAGTAGTGTTATAATCTTTGATTATATACCTGTCTAGATAGAGAAATGAAAACATAAAACACGCAAAGAACGGCCAAAGATAGGCACAATGTGTGCGTGGCGCTAGTGTACATATTGTCATATAGCTGGCAATGTGTGCGTGTTTAGGGATATCAGCATAAAATAATAAGATACTGTGGCGAAAACACGTCCAACCTTTTTAGTATTGTTACCGACCTTTGCAGTGGTTTGTATATTCTAACACCATTCAAATAAAGAAGACAAGTTGGTTGTCATAGATTATGTGATGTTTAGTCAGAGGAGAGAAAAAATACTCGTATTTCTCAGTAAATGTTAAATTGATAAAATGATAGATTAGAATTATTTTATTTATATTCTACAGCGTGAATCCTAATTTTTAATTCTAGTAAACCCTGTTAATCGTCCTGTAAGGCAGGACTATACTAATTTGGGATGAAGAGGCCCAATTAACTTCTCTTCGACTGGTGACCCCGACGTGATTGTGTCGCTAGAGTATTAATTTCCAATAATTGGTCAGCGCTCAAATCGGATAAATTTTCTAATCGCTTAGCGGTCAAAACAGTCTGTAGATAACGCGGTAAACGACTCATCGATATAAAATGTTTTCAGGAGACGTAGGTCCGGCTAGTGACCGCAGTTGCCTGAAAAACGAAGATGGTTTTCTATCACCTAACTGTTCCTTCTCTAATAAACAGCGTATTTTCTCCTCATAAGAAACCGAAAATTGAGAAATGATTGCATCAAGCAACTTGATGTACGAATCATTCTCAGGTGGCTGGAAGATTATATCTTCAACTCGCGGGTACAATCTGTGTCTAAATGAGCTACTGCATAATTAAATTTGGTTGATTGCTGTGATATGTTGTTAATTTGGAACTGTGCCTCTAAACTCGCGGACCACTATGCCAGGCGATCTTTGCAAAATGGGGGAGTCCTAACAGATACTCGGTTTAATACGACCTTACTACCCGTAAAATCGGTATCGCTCTTACTCATATATATAAAATTTTAATAGCCACAATTTGGAAAATAATAGAGTGTTTCGATTTTTTTTGAACCATTTTTGTTTTTATCGCGTGTCATTTTTACTCAGAGTAAAATGTTGTGTTCTAATGTTATAAGCTAGGTAGCTTCTATTAATGCCCTATTACTGTACAAGGTTGGATTCGCCCACGCCACTCTATTATTTTCCAAATTGTGGATATTAAAATTTTATAAATATGAGTATGCGTGATACTGATAATTTTTCGGATGCAACGGGTAGTAAGGTCGTATTGAACCGAGTATCCATTAGAACTCCCCATTTTGCAAAGATCACCCGGCATAGTGGTTCGCGAGTTTAGAGGCACAGTTCCAAATTAACAATATATCACAGCAATCAACCAAATTTTATTATGCAGTAGCTCATTTAGGCACAGATTGTACCCACGAAGTTGAAGATATTATCTTACAACCACCTGAGAATGATTCGTACATCGCATTCGTATTACGCGATGCAATCATTTTTCGATTTTCGGTTTCTCATTAGGAAACAATACGCTGTTTATTCGAGAAGGAACAGTTAGGTGATAGGAAACCGTCATCGTTTTTCAGGCGCATGCCTGAAAAACGTCACTAGCCGGACCTATTTTTCCTGAAAACATTTGAAGTTTATATGGACATTGGACTTATGGACATTGTTGGTCCTTTGCCGCATTCTAATGGTTTTACTTATTGCCTCACAGCGATCGATAGATTAACTCGTTGGCCATAGGTTTGGCCAATGAAATCGATCACTGCTGAGGAAGTAGCAGATACTTTTTTAAATGGATGGGTGTCTCGTTACGGTGTACCTAGTGTTTTGATGACCGATCAGGGACATCAATTTGAATCCGCTCTTTTTCAGCGCCTTTTGAATGTTTGCGCTACTAAAAGGATTCGTACCACTAGTTATCATCCATGCGCTAATGGCATTGTAGAGCGGATGCATCGTCAACTTTAAGAGTCTTTGATGTGTCATTCAACGGCGTGGATGAAAGCACTTCCACTTGTTCTTCACGGCATGAGGACAGCGCTCATAGAGGACGTTAACGCTTCTTCCGCTGAGCTCGTTTATGGAGAAACTCTTCGTTTGCTTGGTGAATTTATTTTGGCACCAGATGTTCCTATTAATACGGATGTTACAGATTTTGTCTCTGAACTCAGAAGGCACATGGAAGCATTGCGTCCTGTTCCTGCTTTGCATCACTCGAAACCGTCGATTTTCATGATTAGCGACAGCAACGCATGTATGGTATGAGATGACACTGTTCGTCGTTCGTTGCAACCTCCGTATTCTTGTCCGTATCGTATTATTAAAAGAAGGGACAAGACTATTACTGTGGACATTAGGGGTCGTGAATCAACGGTCAGTATTGATCGAGTTAAACCTGCACATATGGAATCTGGTTTATCTGATGTTGTTGCCCCTTACGCATCGCGTCCGGCAATATCAGGTGATCCTGTGGGATCTTCTGTGGGACTTCTGGACCTATTGAGTTATCAGCAAATAATTTGACTTCTAGTTCACCTCGTCCTGCTCCTGTTGTTACTAGATCTGGCAGATGAGTTCGATTCAGGGATATATTAGACTTGTAATATTGTTTATTTTTAAGTTACTATTAATAAAAAAAAAGATTTTGTCTTGTAACGTTTTAAAAAGAGTCAACGTTATCTAAACCTTAGTTAGGGTTTAAATAAAGCTGAACTACTATAAGTGACCTGCCTAGCCAGTGGGGTAGGACGTAGAGAAATGAGACGATTAGAATGGTCTAATTACACATTTATTAAAATAGAAAAACAGTATAAAAGAGTTATAAATTATTAGAATAAAACAGTTAATGTACAACAAGTTGGGCGCCTTTAAATTACAAAATGTTGCGACCAAGGTTAAGGCTCGTCTGCAAGGCCGTAGGCAGGGGGGGGGGGGGGTTGGGGGTTCTAACCCCCCCTCGAAATGCCTTAGAAAATCACCCATCATTTTATACACCAAAAAAGTGGAGCTCGATTTTTACTATACCTATGTAAAATTGCTATTTTTTTATGTAAAGTGGAAACAACATGGAAATTGTATTGTTTTTGGTGTTTTTTTATTAAGAGAGAAAGTAAAATAAAGTATTTACCAAATAATATTTACAATTAAACAATTATACAATTAATCTATATCGGCAGAAACTGATAAAATTATAAATATGCATCAAAACACTAAATACAAAACTCATGACTCAATTATATTAATTTTAATTACTTGTACTATAATTTTAATTTGTATTATCATCATCATCAACATCATCATCATCATCATGTCAGCCTTTAGAAGTCCACTGCTGAACATAGGCCTCTCCCAAAGAGCGCCATGACGAGCGATCCTGTGCCACCTCCATCCACCGATTTCCTGCGATGGCTACAATGTCGTCGGTCCATCGTGTGGGGGGTCTCCCCACACTTCGCTTCTTGTTCGTGGTCGCCATTCGAGAACCTTTATTCCTCAGCAGTTGTCGGTTCTGCGAACTATATGGCCTGCCCATTGCCACTTCAACTTGCAAACTCTGGGAGCTATGTCGGTAACCTTCGTTCTTCTACGGATTTCCTCATTTCTGATTCTATCACGTAGTGAAACACCAAGCATAGCTCTCTCCATTGCACGCTGCGCAACTCTGAGCTTTGTATGAGACCAATAGTTAGCGACCAAGTCTCAGTGCCGTATGTCATCACTGGCAACACGCACTGATTATAAACTTTCGTCTTGAGGCTCTGCGGTATCTGCGACGAGAAGATATGGCGTAATTTCCCGAACGCTGCCCATCCGGGATGGATTCGTCGGTTGACTTCTTTGTCGAAGTTGGATCTACCCAGTTGGATCGTCTGATCCAAGTCACCCAAGTAGACATAGTGATCAACAGCTTCGATAATATCGTTCCCAACATAAACCGGCATGGGTACTACATGGGCATTTGACATGATGTTCGTCTTGCCCATGTTCATTTTAAGACCTACCTGTTGGGAAACAATATTGAGGTCACTGAGCATTGTGCTTAGGTCTTCCAGCGTTTCAGACATGATGACTATATCATCAGCAAATCGAAAGTGAGTGATGTATTCGCCATTGATGTTAACACCAAATCCGTTCCAGTTCAGAAGCTTGAATATATCTTCCAGTGCAGAGTTGAACAGTTTCGGAGAAATAACGTCTCCCTGTCTCACCCCTTTTTGCAGCTGGATAGAATTCATGCTCTGATCCTGAAGACGAACTGTCATGGTGGCCTTGCTGTACAAACACTTCAACACTTCGATGTACCGGTAATCAATCTGGCACTGCTGTAATGACTGTAGCACTACCCAGGTCTCGACTGAATCAAAGGCTTTCTCGTAATCCACAAACGCTAGACATAGTGGCCGATTATACTCTTCGGTCTTCTGTATAATCTGCCGGATTTTATGGATGTGGTCTATGGTGCTTAAGCCTTTCCGGAATCAAGCTTGTTCGGGAGGCTGAAAGTCGTCAAACCTACGAGCGAGACGGTTTGTAACTATTCTCGAAAACATCTTATAGACGTGGCTCAGCAGCGAAATGGGCCTATAATTCTTCAAAAGGGTTTTATCACCTTTCTTAAAGAACAAAACCACTACGCTCCTGTGCCACGCCTCTGGCGTAGTACCCTCGAGGATGACGGAGTTAAACAGCTTCTGAAGGACTTTAAGTACCGGTGTTCCACCCGCTTTCAGTAGCTCTGTCGTTATTCCGTCCTCCCCTGGTGCCTTGTTGCTCATAAGCTGTTTGAGAGACATTATGATCTCGTTTAGGCTGACGTCCGGGATATCTTCGGTATAATGTCGGGTCAAACGGGCTCTTGCATCTCTAGTCCTGCTAGGAGGACTACGCGATGAGGTGTATAATTGTCCATAGAACTTCTCGAGCTCACTCAAAATCTCTGGCTTCGACGAAACGATGCTACCTACCATTGTCGGTTTTCAGCTTCGTTAACAGGCTTTGCCCAATAGACAGATCTATTGCGAAGACTTTGGAGCCCTTGTTCCGCTCTATTGCGTTCTTAATACAAGTAGTATTATAGGAACGAAAATCATGTCGCATCGACTTGGAGATCTGTTTATTAAGCAAGCTGTAACTCGACATATCCACTGAAGACTGCAGCCTTATCTCGCCTCGTTCTGCCATAAGTTTGAGTGTATGCTCAGAGAGTTTCTGCGTTCTTTTTTTGCGGGGATCTTAAAGTACTCCGACCCGACCGCGTGGACAATTTCCACCAGCCCGTTATTTTTCACCAGCCCGTTGTTTTAGTTCGTCCACTGTATCGAATTCGGTAAGGATTTGGAAGCGATTTTGGAGCTCTAACTGAAAGCTCTCGGGGTTTTGGATTTAGGCAGGACTTGGGCAAGGAGTAGATCTCATCAAACGAGACGTCTCCAGCTTCACGTTGATATTCAATGAGCCTCTTACCATGCGGTGATCACTGCCGGTCTTAACCCTGTTGATCACAGAGACATCATTGAATATATGCCGATTGGTCGTCAAAATGAAATCTATCTCGTGCTTATGACCGCTGGGGTGCAGCCACGTCCATTTCCTGGAGGAGCGCTTCTTGAAAAAGGAGTTCATCATAAAGAGTTCCTCCTTCTCCATGAAGTCGGCCAATCGCTGACCCCTTTGGTTCCGCTGTCCAAATCCAAACTGCCCCACTCTCAGTTCATCGCCATTCCTCATGCCCAGCCGTCCGTTGAAGACCCCCATCACCAAGGTGAAGTGTGTTTTCGGGACATGTATGGCATTAGAAATGTCGGCATACATAGCCTCCACTTCATCGTCCGGGCGTTTCGAGTGAGCGTGTACACCTGTATGACCTTCAACGAATACCGTTCGGTAATTCTGAGTATAAGGTATACCACCCTGCTCGAAACGCTTTCGATCTTCACAATGTTGTTGATGAGGAACTTGTGGACGAGAAACCAGACACCATGTTGGGACTGCTGGTCGCCCTCCCGGTAATAGAGTAAGTTGCCGGAATCGAGGGTCATCGTATCCTCTCCCTCTCTTCGGACTTCTGATAACCATATAATACCCCAGCCGCCGGGGACTGGGGGCTGTCTTTTTGGTGTGTCTATCATATTGGGGGGGGGGGGGGGGGGGGGTCGTAATATCTCCCTGAAGAACCCTTTATTGCTAAGTCATCATTTCTTTTGCCATAGAGTCACAGTTACCGATCCATTCCTTTAGTCTTCATCCAGTATCCAAATCAATTATTATTTCATTTTATTCATAATTCCTTTTTTTTAAAAGACAACCTCAGCGTCTCATAACAGTAGGCTCGACGACGACGTGAACGATTTAGAGTGATCGCGCGGGTGATCCGTGCGTCCTCGAGCATAGTAAGTGAACGCACCCAAGGTCCACAAACTACAAAGAAGATACGGCTGTCCAAAGAGTTTATAAAAATACGCATCATCTTCATAATTTGTGATAAATACTTAGGGATGCAACATTGTTCTTAAAAACATCGATGCTCCCACGACAAACATCGATGTTGAAAAACATCGGTAATAAAAACGATACGTCGATGTTTTTCCAATGTTTTAATTATCTCATTCATCACACTAATTATAACGTACCTAGACAACAAAGTATACTAGTCTTACCAGTTTTTAACCCAAAACCTAAATAACCTAGCTAACCCAATAATAAGACCACAAAACAATAAAATTGATCTTAAAAATATAACACATTTTCTCAATTTATTTATTTGAACGTAACAATTTTGAAATGGAATTTAGGAAGAGACATAATATACTTAGAGGAACTCAATTCACATATCTCAAAACGAAATATAATGTCATTATGTAGCTATAATTACGATATACCGCTGGGGCATAAATTTTCTTGAATGGCAACCACGAACAAGGAAGCAAAGTGTAGGTGTACCCCCCACATGATGGACCGACGACATTGTAACCATCGCATGAAGTCGTTGGATGGAGGTGGCACAAGATCGCTCGTCATGGAACTCTTTGGGGGAGGCCTATGTTCAGCAATGGACTTCTAAAGGCTGAAATGATGATGATGATGAATTACGATGAACCTAAACGTAATAAAATGTATGTACCATACTTAATATACCACATACATGTAAGATTTATTTGTTCGAATGTTAAAATTCTGAAATAGAGTTTAGAAAAATAAGCTTGGATGCTCTAGACCCCCAGAAGCCTATTTCTGTCCTGAGTGATGGTTGCCCCAGCCTGCGAGAACAAACTCTCGCTTGGCACAGACTATGCAACGGTGGGGAGTCTTTGCTTTGGTTGCAGTCTTTGCAATCTTTGCAAGTTTTTAGTAAGTAAATTAGTAAACAAACGAACAAACAAAAGCAACGTGGCAAAGTAAACACGTGTCATTGGTTGGCAGAGCATGAACAGATTGAATGAACGATGTCGATGTTCAATAGTTTTACCGTCGATGTATCGGCACTGTATCGTTCATCAAAACATTGATGTTTATGAACGATACATCGATGTTTTGGAAACATCGATGTATCGTTTGCATCCCTACAAATTCTACGTAAGGTAAGCGGCCATAACGGCCGTCAAGGTTTATACTTTATCATCTACTTCATATCTCTAGTTTGTGATTAATTTACTCTTTGCATCTACGATAGCTAAAGTATTGTTGCTAAGTATAATGAGAAGAGAACCATAGTTATAACATGGGTGGAAAGGCTATTTTTGGTATACATAACATTTTCTCCCTGCCTGCTCGCGAGCGATGTTTGTCAAAATTGAACCAAATTACAGTCCCAAAGTTCGGAAAACCTCCTTCCGACTACGCGGCAGTTTTAGTGCCCTTATGTCGTGTAGACGACATGGCATCTATTCTATACACCGTGCGATCTTCAGATTTGCGCACCAATGGTGGGGAGATATCATTTCCCGGAGGTAAAGTTGAACGAAGCGAAAGTCCAATAGACGCAGCGCTGAGGGAGACTGAAGAGGAAATAGGTCTCTCGCGGCAGAAAATAGAAGTGTGGGGTCAGGGGCCTCCTGTTCCCGGCCGCAACAACAAGATATTGATAACCCCCGTCATAGGGTCCATCGGAAACCTGACACAGGAGGACCTCAACATAAATGACAAGGAAGTGGCGGAAGTTTTCACTGTTCCAGTACAGATCCTCTGCGACCCTAAGAACCAATACCACACACAGTTCAAAAATGGATTTATTTTACCTGTATTTGTAGCTGAGCAATATAAGATTTGGGGAATAACTGCTTTCATCACTCATGCCTTCCTAAGCTCTATACTTACAAAGGAATTTTATAGAAATGACTGGATGAAGAAGAAGATAGAATTTGAATATTTGGAACCTCCCAAGTAGCAATTTTTAGCCAAATTCTATATTATATATTTATACAATATCATATATTTTTTTATATAGTTGAAGTCAGCAATAAAATTGTAGTTTTGGTTAGCTCCAAAAATCTTTTGTGGGTGAATTAATGGGTCAGCAAATAAAACATGATTGATCAACATATAATTGCAAATCAGGCAGCTCTAAAGATATTTGTACTAATTTGCGGAAATAGAAACAATGAAAAAGCAAAGTCTGTTTAATAAAATGTTGGAAAGCTAATTTGTTCACTGTGTATGTACAAATGTTTAAATCTAAACAGAACATGCAACAATTTTTATTGAAATCATGTCCGTCACACTTATAGTCAGTGTGTATTTGTTGTAAGAGGTAGTGCTGGCCTCTGGTGTCAGAGTTTTTCAGGCTGCGTGATGGCCTCTGAAATGTCTTAACAACAGCTATTAATCAATAAAAGCCAGCACTGACAGCTTAATGTGCCCTCCAATGCACAGAGACATAGATGGAAAACCTTAGCGCATGACTTAGAAAAGTCAGTGATGCGGAGCCTAGGATAGAACCCAGTAATTGTTGGATTATAAGTTGCACTAGTAAACTGCTAGGCTAGCACTGCTGTGGCTGAAGCCCTTAAGAAACTGCAAAATTATAGGGAGCTGTTATTGACTATAATAGTAGAAACAAGCTGGTTAAAATAGAGCTCCCTATGCCCTCCTGAAATATAATAAAACTAGCTGACCCGGCGAACTTCGTACCGCCCTAGAATCAATAAAAGTATTTAACTTGTTAGCAGTTTTTTTCTTATACATTTTGTAAGGAACGGCTTTTATGATGACACCTCGAGATTGGATTGACTGATTTCGATAAAAAAAAATCTTCAACTCCTAGTGACGGCTATGCTTGCGTACAAATTTTGGTCCTATCCTCCTCCCCCTGGCCACGTCCCCTCTTAAACCCCCACCCCCGCAAACACCCCTCCATTAATTTTTGTATATGTAGGTATATATACACCACTATTTTCAAATTACCAAAAAAAAAAGTGCCATTTAGTAGTGGCATTGCAATCTAAATATGCAGTCAGAACTTTTGAATACTTAACGGTGTAGAATTTAATAAATGTTAAAGTTTTCGGAAATCCTTCCATAAATTATGGACACAAACAAAAAATACTATGCAAAAAATAATGAATGAAATCACATCATGCGTGTGAGTAGTGAAAACATATCTTCCGTACTCTTTATTCACGTTCTATTATTAGCTCGTCTATCACGAGACCATTTTATCAGTGAAAAGTTGTAAACAAGACATGCTAAGGTACTTGTGGTATTATTTATTCTGTGGCGAAGGCACATAGGTAGGTGGGTAAGCAAGTACCTACAAACAAAATAAAATAGGAAATGTAATATAAAAATACATTATTTGGTTAATTCAAACTTTTTTCATTATTTTATGGGCTTAGGCAAAATTCCTTTATTTATTAGGTAGGTAGGTATTGAATTGTGCGCTGTTTGTTTGTAGTGACCGGTTCACTCACATAAACACACCACTTTATTTGCTCCATAGAAAGAAATCCATAGGCGGCGAGAGTGCTAATAGTCCACCACGACCATCCCAACGGTTTCCGATGTGGTCGTTTAAGTAGTTCTGATATTCTGTGTTAGTGTGGTCAAAGACAATCCGAAAGGTGTGGTGTTTGGCCGGCCTGCTAAAACCAAACACCTTGCAGATCGCCATTCAGCATTGACGACACCGTCGTCCGAAAATAAGTTTTAAATAACTTTCTTCTCGTGTATTCACGAGGTAAAAATTGAAAAGCCATCGCGATAGTAAAAAACAAACAAACAGCAAACAGCGGCGTAGGTACGTACGATCGTAACGTAACACCCGTGACCGTGACCTGACGTGACCTGTGACGTGACCGGCGCGTGCGATGCGACTAATTTGGCTTATTACATAATTGTTTACTTTCGGAAGAAAGGAATAGATAGACGACACGGGAGGCGGCGCGGCGGGTGCGGGGCGGAGGTTCGTTGCCTTAAGTAATTGTGCTATTATTTATTCTATGCCTTGAGCCTGAAAGTGTTTATATGATGACAACTCGCGCTTACTTGTACTTAGTATTATTGAATGAAATGCGAGAATTCATTTTTTGTGCGAATTAATGAAAACGTTTGACAAACTATTGTGTTTTTTGTAGAATAATCTTTAAATACAGTCTTTTATTATTTTTTCAGCATGGATGTACTGAGTACCAGCAGTAGACACAGCTGTTTTTTTTGGTAATTAAAAAATAGTGGTGTATAGATGTCACTTTCACATCTGTCACTTTGACAAAGAATTTGCAACAAAATATTAATGATGAGATAAAATAGCGCTCCAACAAACATGTATCTATAACATACACAAACTTTCTCATCTATAATTTATTTATGCCACTGCAGTCACCACTATAGGAAAAAAACAAAAAATGCTTCCTAGTTGCAACCCTAGGGTTGACACCTGTCACTTTGATGATATAACAGCGCTCTAACAAACATACACGAACTTTCTCATTTATTATTTATATGCCACTCCTGTCACCACTATAGAAAAAAAAAACAAAAAATGCCTCGTACTCCTACTAACCCCTAGGGTTGACCCCTGTCAGCTTAACAGTTTATTTGGCTTACCTTAGCTTTGACCTTAGCAACACAGTATTGGTTGAATGACGTCTACGTGTAACCTCTAATCTTTTATTTAAACAACAATATAAATTTAAAAAAAAACTGGTATCTTATATAATTACTTACTTAGCTTTGACCTTAGCAACACAGTATTGGTTGAATGATGTCTATGTGTAACCTCTTAATCTTTTATTTAATCAACAAAATCAAATTTAAAAAATACGCAGCGCCACCCGGTAGGTGTCCAATTGTGTTTTTAAACCATCCAGAAACCCATTGAAATATACACACAAAATTTCATCCAAATCGGTCCAGCCGTTGTCAATTTGACACCTGTCGAGCTTAAAAGTTTATTCGGCTTACCTTAGCTTTGACCTTAGCAACAAATATTGGTTGAATGACGTCTACGTGTAACCTCTAATCTTTTATTTAATCAACAATTTCAATAAAAAAAAAACTCATAGCTTAGAATTACTTACCTTAGCTTCGACCTTAGCAACACAATATTGGTTGAATGACGGCTATATGTAACCTGTAATCTTTTATTAATACAACATTATTATATATTTTTTAACGCAGCGCCACCTACTGGGTCCAATTGTGTTTTCAAACCATCAAGGAACCCATTGAAATATACACACAAAGTTTAATCCAAATCGGTCCAGCCGTTTAGGAAGAGTTAAAATAAAAAAAAACACGCAGCGCTACCTACCGGGTCCAATTATGTTTTCAAACCATCCAGGAACCCTACAGGAAATATACACACAAAATTTCATCCAAATCGGTCCAACCATTTAGGAGGAGTTAGGTGACAAACACACGTACAGCAGAATTTTATATATCAAGGTAATAAATTAATATTAAACTGTTTAACTATCAATGTATCTCAAGGAAGTTATACGTACTATGTACATAGAACTTCCTTGATGTATCTAAACTTTTAGTAAAGCAGTTAGCAACAAAAAGTCTGTACAAAGAAGATTAAAAAAGGGTCTAGTCTATGGTACTTAAAATAAGCTAGTGAACAAGATTAACATTTTTTTAATCGTGTCCGAATTATTATTTAAAAAAACTATGATACTTATTAATAAGATATTGAACAATATAATAACGCTTTTAAAAATCTTGTATATCTGGATGTTTGTTCGCGCATCACGTAAAAACTACTGAACCGATTGAAATGCGGTTTTCAGTTGGATAGCTTAGGTTTTGAGTTCAAATCTGGTGAATGAGTAAAAGCCGGGCAATTGTTCGGAGGAAGAGAAAGGAGTTTTGATGAAAAATTTTATACCCGAAAGGTACCTATAACCGAAAAAAATATCGCCCGGGCAAGCCAGTACTGTAGGTACTTACCTACTAATTTTAAGCAGCAATAAATAACACTTTTTGACCGAGCGAGCGCGAAGCGCTAGCGAAGCGTCTGTTTCAGTTTGGGCAAAAATTCTTTCGTATGTCCGGATGTCTGTCCAGCTGTTCTCCTCTACAGATCGCATTTCTCAACCGATCTAGACAAGACTTGGTATACAGGTTAAGCGAATTATTTAGTCTACGGCGATTTTTGTTTGGGCTACCTAATCAAAAATCGCCGATAGGTCCCCCAAAAAAGGGTAAAAATGGAGGCTACTGAATATCTCCGCCTTATTTAATCCGATTTCGATGGTTATTTATTTATTTGAAAGATAGTAACTTTGTTAGTCTCATAAAAATTTGGTGAAGATCTGATGAGGATCTTCGGCATGATGAGCAGAATAGCTTCTCAAAATGCAGTAAATTTCTCACTTTTACGTTTCTATTCGCTCTTTACCCACTAGGTAGGTAGGGATTGATGGAGCACTTTGGTTATTAATGTTAGTTGTACAATAAGGCAACTAGATGGCGCTGCTGTGCACAGCTAGATTGTTTGCAAATAAGTTTGTACGCGCGATGACTACAGCTCACAGAGCCACTAGTTATTAGAGTTTTATATGTTGAGATATCGATAGAAAAGCACAAAATTTATCTAGAATCGACTCCCGTCACCTCTCCCGCTCACATCTGCAGCTGGACGAGCAAGACAAACATATGACAGCGTACCCCGCCTCGATGTAAAAGCTGTGGTTTACCACAAAAAATACCTTTTAAGGTATTTTTTATTTTAAGCCATCTAGTTACCTTATTGTAACACTAACATGAATAACCAAGGTGCTCCATTAATCCCTACCTAAGTGAACGCACCCAAGGATTACAATGAACGTGGCCAAAATCGGAACTAACGCCACCATTGAGGGTGCATTCCGATTCACGATAATATCGCTGTGAGCGATCACAGTGCTAATTTGCGTTCCGATTCAGATATCGCGCTCACGGCAGTTGATTCGGAACGCTCGTGAGCGTGATTGCAAGATCACAACAACATAACCTCAAAATTTGCTCAAAAAACGAAGTATTACTCGTGGGCAAAGTAGTCTGACTAAAAATTGGTCAATTGTCTGTAGTAATATTTGGAAAACTACGAAAATCACACACAACTGAATTCAAACAACAGTTTTCTTTGTAAACAACCGTCAGTCTGTCATTTTGACAGGAGCGCTCACGGTGATGTCGGTTTGGGGCATGGTCGGTGTAATCGCAAAATGGCGGATGTAATGACGTAATCTGTGACGTCACAAGGGATATCGTTGTTGCGCTCACGATGACTCGGTACGCGTTTTAGCGCGATAATATCGATATTTGCGCGTCTCGGAATGCACCCTGAAACGCCATTGAAACGTCATATTTGAGTCTTACAAGAATATAATCATTCAGCAGCGCCCTCCCTCAACTGTCAGTCAGTCAGTCACGTTCACTATAATCCTTGTAGCACTGTGCATAGCGCTTACGCTGCCACAGATTCAAAATCAAAGTAGCGCAGAGAGGGCAACATCGCGGCAGCGCAAGGTGCAGTGTGGCAGGGCTATAAGAAATATTTTGTGCTATATTTTTATTTTAAATACATAACATTTACTTGCTGACCAAAGTTTTCTTGACTTGTATTGCACGCTTTGATTATTACTGCAGACAAAAACAATTATGCTCTTGCTCACAATATTTAAATGGCAGACCAATTAATTAATTCCCATCAATAAATAAACCATTTTTTTCAATTTTGTTAAAAATCTTTATTGTATAAAAGCTAAAGATTATCACAATTTTATGGCAGTTAAGTCTTCGTGTAAGTCGCTAAATAGCACAGCAATAAGCACTGGCACCAACTTCTGCGGCCTGAACAACAAATAGAGTAGGGTAAGTACGTTTCAGTGTGTTGGCCCAGTGTTGAAAATGAATTGAAGGATAACCACCTTTTAATAGAGGTGTAACCACGAGGAATTATTGTTTTTCCTCGTGGAAACAATAGAGAAAACGGAAAAAAAGCCTTGTGTTCACAAATCCCCCATATTCAACACTAACCACAATGGCTTTATTGACACATTAGCTATCAAACGTGAGCAACTTTTTTTTAACTCTTGCACTACTGAAAACACATACGTGGTGTTTTTTAAAGCGCGACGCCACCAGTGCGGCAAAACACGCCGAGCGTGTTTTTAGCCCAGTGACGTCATCGTTAGCACACGGAGCTAGACTCGCTTTTTAAGGTCAGCAGTGAAAGTTAAGCAAAGAAAAAGTAAAAGAAACTAAACCGGAAAATAAAAGGAACATAAATGCCAACAAAATAAAACAAAGAAAAAATAATAATAATTATCCAGGTTTATTCCTTAACATTTACATTATAATCTAGTATTAATATTTTATACATTGTCCAATCGACATGTTGCTCGTCTCGCCCTTGTTTCTATTGCAAGTGTACTTGAGTTGCTACGAAGTTATTCAGAACACTGTAGAAAAGATTTATTCACAAATTAATCTCGATTGTTGACTATTTAAATAGGTGGTCCTAAAGCCTCACAATTCTATTGTAGGTCCAAGAATATAATAACTACTGAAACAGGTAAAACCTATAACGAAAGTAAGTACTTATGTTAAAACTTCCTTACAAGGTAACGAGGCAGGCAAGAGCGCTCACAAAATGATTTTAACATAAGTTAAGGCAAAATCGCAATATCGTACATCTTAATACATACAGATACGGCAGAGGCTAAAGTTCAAATGGATGAGTGAAATGTGACCACCTAACTAGTAACCTAAAAGGCAAGAAGATTTAAAAAAAATACGGAAATCACACCGCCAAATCGAAACTGAATCATCCAAGATATGCCGATCTGCTCGTACGCACAAGCATCACATTACACATGTTATACCGATCGGTCGCCACGTCGTTGCAAAATCTCGACCTTGTTAATCGTGTAAATTCTGTCAAAATCGCACGGAAAATCAAATCAAATAATGTAATACAATTGTTTACCAACTACAAAATATCCACTTACGCAGCCATCGTTTGTTCACTTGTTTGTTTGGCGTTGTAATCGTTTTTTTTTAATCTTGCTAACAGGTTCCAAAAAAATAAAATTAACAAAAAAATATGAATACTGTAAGTAACCAATCCTAAAATAACTAAATAACTAAAATGACATTAAACAAAATATTCTTGCTTCTCTATTCGTTGTGTTGAACACTAAGTCATCTTAAACCATCATTTAATAAATACCTAAATTTTTATAACCACTATGTTAAATGTAATTTAAAAATTTCAGCACCTCTGCCAAACAAAAAAAAAACACCAATATAATAATAAAAAATATATATATTTAAGGGCACTTTGCAAACTATTTTTACCAAAATACTAATGGCCACTGTACCCCTCACAATTTTCATTTTCACGTTGAAATATCTCTGAGAGGTCTCCAAAATGCTCCAGGTTTAATTATCTGAATAAATTACCCACAGTAACCTAGTCGCTACCAACACATACCGTAAGCTTAAAACTTATCTCCGATTGCACCATACCATACATTCAATCTCATAGATTTCAATTGTACCAATTACACAATGCTATAAAAATTAGAATTTTACTAAACTTTTTTGATAACCCGAGTGACATGATTAGAAATCAAACATGATTAAAATGAAGGGTTGGATCTCTTCAAGATGTCATTCTTCTCTGCAATTATGTCACTGTTCTCACAATTGTCAATCCGTAAATCCAACTTTTTATTTTAATTCTAGTTCAGAGCTCATTTATTTTATAGATATTATGCTAAGTTTTATAGGAATCATTCAAAACAAACCAGCATTTTACAAATAATAGAGTCAATAACATAATTTCAGAGAAGAATGGAAAATCACTGTGAGGAGATCCACCTGAAGTATAAGTAAAAAAAAAAAAAAACATAAATCTAAGTGATTTTATTCTTTTGCTTGTGTTATGGCTTCTGTGGCTATTTGTAACAATACTGCCAATATTTGTTTCATGCTAGTTTCATAAACTTAGAAGAGGGTGTATCTAGGGATAGATAATGTTATTATCAGATGAGGTTGACGTTATTTTGAGGCCGAGCGCCGCAATGGGCAGGCAGCCTTAATATAGCCGCAGAATATATTGAAACTGGACTTAATGTCATTGAAATGTGAACTCTAATAGTGTTTACGGTCAGTACATTTTACAAAACGGCATGTATGCATTTTACACCATTCATTATCACTTTCACTGCTGAAAACACATATGTAGTGTTTTTGAAAGTACGATGCCAGTGCGTCAAAATACACACGATGTGTTTTTAGACGTAATTTTCTGCAGTCCGAGGGAGAACAACTTTTTAACACTTTCACTGCTGACCTTAAAAAGCGAGTCTAGCTCCGGGTGCTGACTATGAAGTCGTCTAAAAACACGCTCGGCGTGTTTTGCCGCGCTGGCGTCGCGCTTTCAAAAACACAACGTATGTGTTTCCAGCAGTGAAACAGTTAAGGTCAGCAGTGAAAATGTTAAATATTATAAAATTTACTGACGAATCAATAATTAATGCATGGAACTTCAAAAAAACCTTATCACAAAACGGCAATAACCCATAAGATTAAAGTTCACATTCCAAAAGCAATAGTAAAGGCAGGAAGTTCGTGTAACAATAAAAACTAAATCAAATTGTTTCAAGAATAGTTCGACACTTCGGGGGAAAAGACATCTAAGTTAATACAAATCTAATATAACACAAATGTTGACACAACCCTGAATTTTTACTTTAGAAACTGATACATTCTTTGCTCAAAAGGAAAGACTTATCACAACAATCATGAAACTCATGAGACAAGTGATTTTAGACTGCTTCGATAGAGTAGACAATGAAAAACTTCTCTTGCGTTTCAGTTCAGTTATGCTTTATATTTTTGGGTCTCGAGATGCGATTGTCCAAATTGACAGCCTAAGATATCTTAGGTTGCTTATATTGTATCAAAATTAATGTCACACTATTGCACAGTATGCAAGAAATATGGCACATCAGATAAGATTGATAATGATAATCGGTAGTTCCTGTCCTAAAATACCAAGACATTAAGTATCCACGTAATATCAATAATTTTGTAAATGGTAAAATGAATCTTGTAGTTTATCACTTATCATCAGGTTAGATCGAAGAGTGACAAACAACTAAATAACAAAGAAAACAACAAAATTGTTTATGAAAAAAGAAAACTTTACTTCTACTTTCCTTATATATTTTATAACCCGATTTAAACCCAAAAGATACTACAGATTATTAAAAAGTTTTAAGTTTCTGTTTGTCCTCGATCAAATGGAAACTCGAAACAAAAAACAACCGTGAAAATTTTACTGTTGTCTGTTAAGACGTACCATTTTACTGTTGTCAGTTAAGACGTACCATTTTACTGTTGTCTGTTAAGACGTACCATTTTACTGTTGTCTGTTAAGACGTACCATTTTACTGTTGTCTGTTAAGACGTACCATTTTACTGTTGTCTGTTAAGACGTACCATTTTACTGTTGTCTGTTAAGACGTACAATTTTACTGTTGTCAGTTAAGACGTACCATTTTACTGTTGTCTGTTAAGACGTACCATATTTCTGGCAACTGCATAATATTTAAGAAAAAGTGTGTCGCAGGCGTATGTGTATTGTACCAAGGCTGTGGCCACGCGTGTCGCAGCGTGGCGCGGCGTGGCGCGGCGAGTTACTCGGCGTTGCTCTCGCTGACGTCGACCGGGATTGACGTCGTGAACGTCGGCGTCTCGAGCTCTTCGTGTTTCTTCATTTTCAAAGCCTGCAGAGAGGACGTTATTCTTAGATGGCGTTCACACACCGCGAGTGTGAATAGCGGAGACTTAGGGCGTTTTTAATGTCATGCGGAGCTGCTGGCGGGATTGTTCCGCATGCTTGCCACCTGGAATGCTCCTTTTCATATAGGTATTATTATGATGCGTGCATAAGCACGCGGGACGCGGGGCAGGCGACGCCGCGGGACGAAATCCTCGCTGATGCCTTTTTAGCTCATGATGTACCTACATTTCTCAAAATATCTACTTCTCTAAAAGTCCTTTTATCAAAATGAACAATAATGTCCGTTTTACAAAATGTACAATTATTTATTACAAACCTAATATTAAACAAAAAAAAAACTTTACATTAGTAGGTATGTTATGTCAGTAAAAATATATAATAAAATGCTTTTAATTAAAAAATGTTATTATAATTTAAATGATTTTATGAATGACTAAATGAGTCTAATACATTAGCCAACAGGAATTAGTTTTTAAATAGTTTGGTCCGCTCCTACTTTACATTGCTACACACTATGAGGGTAATATGTCATTGTACCTATTAATTATTAAGATCTTTTGTTACATATTATGGCAATAAAAGATTGAGTATATTATTTTCAGATAAAATTTATAAAAAATGTAGGGGTTGAGGCCTTTATAACATAGTACTCAATTCTAGGGGAGACTTTTAAATAAATAAAAAATGTGTCAGGGCGTCCTTTATTGTCATTTTCATTTGCAAGTTTGAGCTGTTTGGGTTACCATGGACCCTTTCTCTCCCGAAACCCTGCGTTTATATTCTAAAGTTTACCCGCGAATTGGACATTTTGAGAAAAGCACTTCTAGAGAAAGGATATTTTGAGAAAAGGACATAATTAGCTGGGACGCCTCATGCGTGCTTTCAAGAAAGGGGTCATTAGTTGGCCTTGTCTTTTGGTTTCGTCTCTTATAGAGGAGTGATTCCCTTTCTCCCCACTATGGAATATATTATTTGACAGTGTGGAGAAAGGTAATAATCGAAAAAGTATTCTCTTTCTCCACACTATGGAATCAAAAAATATACCTATCATAGTAGTGGGGAGAAAGGGAATAACCAAATTTACCATAGTATCATATCCCACTAGACTTGACATGAAGCAAACATTATTTTCAGTAAGGGCAATGATGTTTTCAGTATAAGTTAATAAAAAAAAACATTTATTTATTTTCACTTAGAAATTAAAAATCAGAAGTTTTAGTCAGTAATTAGTAATTACTGATAAAAATACACTTTAAGAAATTTAAAAATGCTAATGTATAATTCTCATTTACATGCCGTATTGTTCAGATATCATGATAGTTCAATTACATAATTATTTAAATTGTTTTTTTTTTTGTTATATAAATAGGAAAGTTATTATTGCATTATTAAATAGGAAAGTTATGCACATTATTGACCATACGGAAAATATGTTGGTATCATTCAAGTCCAGTGGGACAGTCGAGTATTGTGAATTTGATTTACTTCCCTTTCTCCCCACTGCAAAGTATATCAAGGATTGCCTAGTGGGGAGGAAGAGAATACTTTTTCGATTATTACCTTTCACCCCACTGTCAAATAATTTATTCCATAGTGGGGAGAAGGGCCATACATTTTTTATTTTTACTTTCTCCCCACTATTGGGACAAAGCAGGTAAGATGGAATATGTATGATTTTGGAATTCATTGTTTTTTTTAGTAAGTTCCAAAAAACACGACTGTACCGACTAGCAAAAAACTGAAGCTAGGACATTTGTGTGCCCCATACCGTGAAATTCCACGCATTCGGGCCAAACCCGCGTGCCACTAAAAACGCCCTTAGTGAGAAGAAGGATCGACACTCCGCAGTGACCTCTCAGTGATTTTTTGAACCTCTCGAATCTACTTCGCACTAAACACTTGCTACTTTATAAAGTGAGAACGTGACATGATTTCAAGGTACTTTTTACACGACTGCCCAAAAAAGGAGTGTAATGTTTTTAAGGTTAATTTATGTATGTTATGTATGTGTGTGAGTTTATTTATTCTACCATAACTTTTAAATGCCTGAACTGATTTGGATTTATGGGGTATCGTTAGAATCCTTACATCATCCCGAGTGACATGTTTTTTTTTTTCGAATACTTAGTTTTATGGCAGGGCAGTCGAGTTCATTCTTATACTGAGATGATTTACTTGTGTAAATAGTAACACGAAGTAGCGAGAGGGATCGCAGATACGAATTGTAATGGTAAACGTTTTTATCTGTGGTATTTAGTCCAATTGAATACGGTCACAATGAATATCGGCGGCTGATTCTAGCGATATAATCCTGGACGCGTTTGTAACAAAATAATTGCCGATAATCAGAGGTGCAACGAGAACAAAAATTTATATTTGGTACAATGTATACCTATAAAACAGTACCATGAGTGACTGACAGACAAAGCACAGCCTAAAACGGGTGCTTCTCATTTATTCTATAGAACTTGACGTCATCGGACAAAATGAGTCTATTTCTTACTCATTTGTTCCATAGAACAATTGAAACTATTTTTCCTATACTGTTCTATAGAACAAACATCAAAACCTTTCTGGCTTGTGACGTCATCACAGAGTCACTCCTTTTTCCACTTCCTAAACTCTTCCAAACTCGGCATTTTTGCCGTTTTTTAATTTTCTCGGTATAAATTTACTCAGGCTAAATGTAACAGGAAGATTTTTCAAAAATGTTAGATTTTTTACGTGGAACAATTTGGGATAAACTAGGTTTTTACCTAGTCCCATGACGTCACTGAGAAGTGAAGTCGGAAGAAATGCTAGTACAGTAATACCCCGACTTACGCTACCCCGTTTTACGCGAATTCGGAGATACGCGGTTTTTCATTTTTATTGCCGCGCGCATCGGCTCTCTTGCTCCGCCCTCTCAGTGTTCAATTTGCGACAGGTTTAAACGTGTTCCGCGTGGAATTGTTTTACGTGCGCAGTGCGTTTTACTTATAATCTCACGTTTTGCGAGATTCACACAATCAAGAGCTAACAATTGACGAAGTTATAGAAATGCGTAAGTGTGAGCAAGACATTGAACAAACTGATTCGCTGGAACCAGTTGAGTCGGTAAATCAATTGACAATTGCAAACTTAACAGGACTCAATTGAAAAGGGGTTACAAATTTTAGAAAAAATAGATTCTAATGAAGAACGCGTTTCTACTACAAAACGGGGAATAAAAAAATGACTGGTATGCTACGAGGAAATTTTGCGTGAGAAGAAAACTTAACTCGTCAGGCAACATTGTTAGAATATATGAAGCCTTCGACATCAAAATAACTTCGGTTTAGGTTACTTTATTCATAACAATGTAAATTGTTTTATTATCTTACACTTCATTAAACATTTTTCTTCTAAATTATTGTTTTCTTTAAACTCTGGTCCCGATTAAACATACTTTATATGTATTTATATGCAAAGTTGAACCCCGAGTTACGCGAATTCGACTTACACGGCAATCGCTCGGACCCACCTACCGCGTAAGTCTCTATATAGTTCTGTAGAACAAATCAGTAAAAAATAGACCGATTTTGTCCGATGACGTCATGTTCCATGCGACAAATGGGAACCACCCCCTAAACCGGTAGACATTAGATTTGAAATTTAGAGGAAATATTCCTTGAGTGCCCTTGAGTTGACATAGTTTTGTAATTTCATCCCTGAGGACGGGGGAAAAGCGGGGTGCAGCTAGTAAACAAATTAATAAGAAAATTTGGAAATTAAAAACATTACGTCACCAGTTACTTATAGCTGTTTCTACTAAGCCGCGGATGACGTTGGGCAGTCAGCCTTATACTTGTTTGTTTGTCGTATGAGGTACTGCTGGACTCTGGTGTCAGAGTTTGTCAGGCAGCACAAGGACCTCTGACATGGCTTAACGACTTCTATTAATCAATAACATCCGGGACCGACAGCTTAACGTACCCTCCGAAGCACGGAGACATGGAAAACCGCATATAACTTAGAAAACGCGCGCCATACTGCGGGCCGCTGCTAGTTTTAAAAAAATAAAATGGTACACCAATAATTTACACTAAATTAATTTATGTTAGTTTGAACACCAATCCATATCTAAAATTAAACATTTAAAGTTATATAATAAACAGTAATATACCCAGCCCAAAATCACCAAACACCAGAAGAAACAGAGTGAGAACAAATGTATGGGATGAAAATTTATATAGCACACTTGATTGGTTTAGCAGAAAATATATTTAAAAAAAAAAGTGAGGAAGTTATGATTCTCGTGAACTAATTATAGTCATAGCGCAATATTTTGTTTGGTGGCACACACTATGATCTTATAATTTTTCACAAACCAATGTTTAGTTTCTCTAAAAAAGTGAAAAAGCACTAAACGTTCCAATTATACAAATGTATTTGAATTTAAATCAAAAGATAGACCTCTTCATGAAAGCTACCCGCAAATAGTAGCAAACGAATAACTAAGTTCAAACAATGCTGAACTAGGTTCAAACAATGCCGAACTAAGTTCAAACAATGCCGAACTAAGTTCAAACAATGCTGAACTAGGTTCAAACAATGCCGAACTAAGTTCAAACAATGCCGAACTAAGTTCAAACAATGCTGATCTAATTTCAAACAATGCCGAACTAAGTTCAAACTATGACAAACTAAGTTCAAACAATTAAACCATGACTGCATTGTTAAATATTTGCAAAGCAAACCTGCCAACGATCTTAAAAATATCGAATATGTTTGACGCCCGTCTCAAGTTTAGATAGCTCCGTGAAGTGTGAAAGAACACTCATGATGTTATTACAGAATTAGTTCGAATGCTCTTTCGTGACCACTTCTCATGTATGAGGCATGTGGATAGGATAATGATAATTTTCTAAAAGAAGGAACATACCCCGTCCTTGTAATTATTCTACGAGTAAGCTCTTTCAAGCTAGCAAACAAAACGCGCGGGCGAGGATATCTCGCTCACAGCTGACAGCAATGCCTAAACTGCGAATTTAACAAATAGTGATAAACAATGTCTCGAAAAAAATATGTATATGAATTAACTAAAAAATCTTCTCTAATTTCCATGAAATTTGTATTCCTCCAATATGGATCCACACTGCTGGTCTACCAATAAAAGAAGAATCATTCTAATCGGTACAGAAATCCTACAGGTATAAATATAATAATATAAATTACAGACAAATTGTGAAGCTCTTCCTATTGGAAGTCTATTTAAAATAATCGAATTACGTCAAGATGGCTATTAAAAAAGTATTATTTAGTACATCGCGCTTAACAATGACACTGAACTTGATTCAAAGTAACACTTTGAGAAGTTAGTTTTAATTGTGTACATACATACATCACATTTTACAAAACTAAGCAACGAGTTTGCAAGTCGTCTACTTTTATTATTTTGTATAATGTGCATTACGAATAAGCCATATATTTTAATGCTTCACTTTCAGTAGAGTTGGTATTGGTGTGTGACTTTGGCGGCTTAAGGCGCGGTGCGATTTGTACGGGGAATGTCCGTTCTTTTAGGTGTTGATCATTATTCTATTGAATGGTGGACAGAGGTACAGATGCGATGTTATGATGGCACGATCACACCTCACGTACCGATACTGGCGCCTCGTCTTTCCTTTGCCGCGTCAGCGTCGGTGACAACACCAGACCCTTAGCCGATAGCTGCAGGCGATAGTAACACGTATTGTCATAGGTGCAAGGTTGGAAATTGAAACCCAGAGTATTCGTAACATTACAAAAATATAAAGAAATATGTAGGTTGAAAAATACAGATTACCGTCTTTATAAATATGTACGTCAGGATAATATTATATAGGCATAATAATCATGCTATTTTGGGATGTAAACGTACTAAATAATTATCAAAGAACACTAAGTTCAATACCAATATCGATATAACAAATAATTATTAATATATCAGTTGAATTATGAATTAAAAAAAAGCAACATGGAAAAAGTCACTTATAAAAAAACATATATTTATAAACAATAGTATTTTAGTTGGAATATAACTCAGACTAAAATAATATCAATTTAAACTCAATACTATAACTATCAGAAAATAATCATTAAGATACTTATTTAACTATAAGATTTTGTTTAAATGTTTTCTTAAGAAAAAATATTTTGATTATGAAGATATACTGTATAATAGCCCCAAAGAAGAGAAAATAATAAATACAGAACAGAAAAGTAGATAGAAGTTTCGAAATCACACAGTTTACAGTGAAATAATTCTTGATATCCCAAAATGTCTTATAACAGACATACAATATAACAGTCGCAAGACATGCAGTAACTACTTAAACCTATTATCCGATTGAAAAATATTTAAATTCGTATTATCCGAACTATATTTTTCTAACTTTATACGGAACTCCGTATAACATGGAAGAATCCTTTACATACTTCTGTGTCTGTTCTTAGTCACTCTGTCGCAGCATATTTTAATGGCACAGTTTGCGAAGTGTGCAATACACGTGCGAACTTATTTCGCACTGGTTCATCACCTTCATACACTAAAAACTTAGCAAAGTGGTAACGCTACGTTGCACGAACATGTCGCGCATTCTATAAAAAACAGTCACAACCCAAAAAAAAACAAATTAGTTTTTTTTACTTTACTAATACTGGGTTTATTATTCGTGTGTACTTTCCCCCCTCCCCTCGTACCTGTTGCAGTTTGTAGTGGTTGATGATGTCCTGGTCGGCGGGGCAGCTCTGCGTGAATGCGTCCAGTTGATACATGTGATACATGTAGCGCCAGAGGGCGCGGAAACTCGTCTGAAAACAGAAATAAGTACGTGTTGTTTTAGCATAAAATAACTAGAGTTACTGATTAATTGATTGGTTTTTTGATTCCTTATTTTTTTTTCACAGTTTGGTTTATTTATAGCTTAGATTATATGCAAAAAACATTTTTTTTTAAATTTGTTTGTACTAAAATGAAAAGGTATAAGAATTTTCACCGGGGTGTATGCACACCCTATAATGCTATAGGACGTGCAATACACGTCGGATACTTTTTGCACGGACGATAATGCACAGCCAATAATCACAGATTAATTCGAATCCATGTACACAAATTGTCAGGAAGTGCATTATCGGCCGTACAATATTGGACGTACATTATTGTCTCCCTAGATTGTGAGTTCTGTGCTAGTCTGTAACTGTCAAAAGTGACCTCTTGAAGAAAAATAAGGCATGAGCCCATGTGCATATTTTTCTTTGACTTTAACTGAATAGGTCACAGACCATATGTATAGGTACTAATAAATTTCCTGTGCCAAAAGATTCACGGCAAAACCTAGCAAAGGTGTGTTTGTGTAACACTCACCGGTATCTCAAAGTCCACGAAGTACTTTCCAGCTACGCGGATGTGCTGCAGGCGCGGCATCAGCTCGCAGTCGAAGCAACACATAGTGTCGCCCGTTAAGAACCTGCAACATTACAGTAAAATCATTTAATATGTTTTAAGAACCTGCAATATGACCATAAAATCATATAATTTGCGTTAAAAACTAGCAACATGACAGTTAAATCATATAATGAGCGATAAGAACTAGCAACATGACAGTAAAAATCATATAATGTGTGTTTAGAATCTGCAACCTGACAGTAAAATCATATAATGTGCGTTAAGAACTAGCAACATGACAGTTAAATCATATAATGAGCGATAAGAACTAGCAACATGACAGTAAAAATCATATAATGTGTGTTTAGAATCTGCAACCTGACAGTAAAATCATATAATGTGCGTTAAGAACTAGCAACATGACAGTAAAATCATATAATGTGCGTTAAGAACTAGCAACATGACATTAAAATCATATAATGTGCGTTAAGAACTAGCAACATGACATTAAAATCATATAATGTGCGTTACGAACTAGCGACATGACAGTAAAATCATATAATGTGCGTTACGAACTAGCGACATGACAGTAATATCAAATACTTGTACTATTAATTATTCTGTGATAATGCCCGTTAATAACTTAGTAATATCCCATTAAACAAGTGGCGAGAAGTTATTCACGATTAAGTAAATCCTCCTATCACAACACATAGTACGTACTGGACCGATTGCAATGCGGTTCTCGCTGTCGGATAGCTTAGGTTCTGACTTTAAAAACAGGTGTACTTGGTATCACAATCCGATGAGTAGAAGCCGAGGAATTAGATAAAACTTTTTGGCGGCTGAACGAAGTTTTATGAATTTGGTACATTAGTACTTTTGGATTTAGAATAATACATGGGATCCTTATAGCACAGAAAAATGAACACACGGGCAAAGCCGCAAGATCAACTAGTTTTTATTTTAAATTTGCTTACATTGTCACTTGATCGCAACTGCTCTACGTATGACTGATGACCCTGTGACGTAAGTTTTGCGTCACTACCAGAAAATAGGATTTGTTTTACTACTGTTGCTTACTGGCGAATAAGCAAGTTAGTTTAATTAAGTCAATTTTGCAATGAACTAGCATATTCGTAAAAGAACGGAATGATCAACTAGCCTATTCGTAAAATAACTGAATGATAAACTAGCCTATTCGTTAAATAACGGAATGATCAACTAGCCTATTCGTAAAATAAACGAATTTTCAACTAGCCGATTCGTAAAAGAAACGAATTATCAACTAGCCTATTCGTAAAAGAACGGTTTCCAGCCTAGTCGTTAAAGAACGGAATTTCCCCGACCCTTTGTCCCCGCGATCGTATTGTGGGGAGACAGTGAATGTCCGTTCTTTTAGCAACTAATAATTATTGTTTGACTAATGTGGTGGTAAGGGCAGACTTGGTGAGCGGTTCGCCGCCGACTTCTGCTCGTCCTTGTTGTGCGGTGCGGTTACCTGGTCTCCCTGCGTTCGAGCAGGCCGTCGATACGCGAGAGGTGCGAGCGCAGCGCCGCCGACTTCTGCTCGTCCTTGCGCACCAGCACCAGCTTCAGCTTGGAGTACAGGTTCTCGATGAGGGACGCCACTTCCTTATCCTGACAAATGGACAACAACATTTTTGTAAGTTACGGAAACTGTGTGCGGATTCGCTCAAAAACGACGAAGGAAATCATCGTTAACAAACCGGAATGTCCAAGTACATCAAAATCAAAATATTTTATTGTAACCTAGCTGTACCCGCGGCTTCGCACGCGCTGTCATTTCTCTAGGTTAAAAGTACTCTAAGTACTATTCCAAGACCTCAAAAACCAATATACTAACAATTTATCAAAATTCCTTCAACCGACTTAATTATTTTTATCGATTGCTCGGCTTCTTTTCTTCGGATAGAGATACCAAGTACAACAGTTTTTAAGTCATCAAACCCTAAGCTATCCAACAGTGAAACTCAATCGGTCTTGTAGTTTTCCGTGATGCGCGAACAAACATGCAGACAAATAGACAGACACGAATTTTAAAGATGTTATATTCTTGTTCAGTTGCTTATTTTAAGTACCTTAGACTAGACCTTTTTTTTTGTTCTTTGTACAGACTATTTCGTTCCTATTGCATTATTATATGTATATATATATATATATAGGCAAATTAATAGGACTTTTACAAGTCTAGAATGTGTAGTATCCGTCGGTTTTTAAACCTTCTTGACAGTTATGCTAACCAATCCAATCTATTCTACATACATATAGGTAAATTAAGTCACATAACTTTGAGAACTATTCCCCACAAATCAAAAAGACTTATTAAAATCTCAAATCTTGGAACCAGTAATGCCATGGCGATATATGGCAGTTTGGACTCCACATAAAACTCGTATAGCCAATATATTGTAATTTTAAACTTACAAAATTAACATAAATCTCTCTGATTCAGCTCATTCATATCATTACCATAGATTACGCGAGAACTTGTCACGGAAGAAACCAGTTTTTATTAGATTTAGGATGTAACGGCTACTTTTTACGACTCTCTTGTCTTAAATTGTGTTGATATATTAGATTAGCTAACGAATGAGTACGCTCGACACGAATACAATAACATTTTTATTACCCAACTCAGAGGATATTGTGTTTATCAGCCTATGTATATACGAGGGTGCGTTTTGAAGATTGCGGAATGGCGGGGTTGGAGGGGGGTGAACGGGCTCTTTTTGGTTAATAGTATAAATATGAAGTTTTATCATAATTAGGTATTAGTCTTTGAACTATCGTCGACCAAACAACTCCAACGGGAAGAGAGTGGAAAATAAGGAGAAAATCGAGCATCGCGCACATGGAGTTTTGAGTCGAATTGTTACTGGGGATGAAACTTGGGTTCATCATTATGAACCTGAGTCCAAGCAAGACTTCTTTCAGTGGCATAAAAAGGACTCGGCACCGCCCAAGAAGTTTAAGGTGTCACAGTCACCCGGAAAGCTCACGGCGACGGTCTTTAAGGACTCCGAAGGAATCTTGTTAAATAGAATAATATACTAATCTTTATAAAAATAAAGATATTTCCATAACCAGAGAATGCTAGGCTTCAATCCTGGAGCGGTTAAAAGAAGCCATAAAAAAAGGAGAGAAAAATTGACGAAAGATGTCCTGTTTTTGCATGACAATGCTCCCGTCCACCAGTCTTGTTGCGCTGGCTGCCCTGCACAAGGTGGACTTCGATATTTTAAATCATCCGCCCAAGTCCAGACCTGACTCCCGAGTGATTATTACTTGTTACCAAAAATTAAAAAATTACTTTGTGGGAAGAAATTTACCAGTGATAAAGAAGTTTCAGCGTATTTTTCAGAGAAACACAAAACATTTTTTTATAAGGGTATATTCAAGCTATTTGAAAGATGTAAAAAATGTATTCGTCTTGCAGGAGAATATATTGAAATGTTGTATGTCTGTTCCTTTGTGGCACTTCTTCTTTTCGTGTCGGTCTTTCAGCCTCTTAATACTAAAATTAAATTTGTTTGGCCCAGAAGGTGGCCATATTTACCGCACTGTCTGTGGCTTCCATTAATTCTACTGGCCTCGTACTGACATGGCAGTAATCAAAATTTAATATGGCGGCAACCAGACGCTGTGAAAAAGGCAAAAAACATTGAATAGTTATTTTAAAACCATTTTTAGGTATTTCATTTCGAATGACCATTTAGGATCATTAACGATTTAAAATTGGATAGCAACCATGATCATTTAAATTTTGGCCTCTTCTTAGTTTTGTACGAAGTCGGGTTTTAATCACTTTCGATTTAAAACCTCATTATAACTAGCGCTAGTTATGATTTGCTGTGCATAACTGTGGCACAGGTCACCAGCACACTTTGCACTTCCACTTGTTTTTTTTATATATTCCGTGTTATGTCCTATCCCCTCTCTCTCTCTCTCTTTAAATCTTAGTCAAGAGCAAGCCGGTGTATGTGTGAGTGATAACGCTGTGCTCCATGCTGTACTGACGCAGTGACTGGAAATGGACTCACCTGTACGAATAGATTGTGCCCGCCCGGGACGGACTTCATGATGTGTCGTTCGATCTTCTCGTTTTCCAGAATGGCGAGTCCGTTGTCGATCAGGATGGGTGGGTGGGTCGCTTCGAAGTTCGTGCGGAAGTCGGGCGGCGGCTTCTGCATGTCTACTGTTGTGACCTGGAATTGACACCCGTTTACACACGTTAGTACACAATAAATTACACCCGTTTACGTTAGTACACAATAAATTACACCCGTATACAAGAATTGATACCCGTTTACGTTGGTATACAAGAATTGAAACTAGTTTACGTTAGTATACAAGAATTGATACCCGTTTACGTTAGTATACAAGAATTGATACCCGTTTACGTTAGTATACAAGAATTGACACCCGTTTACATTGGTATACAAGAATTGAAACTAGTTTACGTTAGTATACAAGAATTGAAACTAGTTTACGTTAGTATACAAGAATTGACACCCGTTTACGTTGGTATACAAGAATTGATACCCGTTTACGTTAGTATACAAGAATTGATACCCGTTTACGTTAGTATACAAGAATTGAAACTAGTTTACGTTAGTATACAAGAATTGATACCCGTTTACGTTAGTATACAAGAATTGATACCCGTTTACGTTAGTATACAAGAATTGACACCCGTTTACATTGGTATACAAGAATTGAAACTAGTTTACGTTAGTATACAAGAATTGAAACTAGTTTACGTTAGTATACAAGAATTGACACCCGTTTACGTTGGTATACAAGAATTGAAACTAGTTTACGTTAGTATACAAGAATTGAAACTAGTTTACGTTAGTATACAAGAATTGATACCCGTTTACGTTAGTATACAAGAATTGACACCCGTTTACATTGGTATACAAGAATTGAAACTAGTTTACGTTAGTATACAAGAATTGAAACTAGTTTATGTTAGTTTAAAAGAATTGACACCCGTTTACGTTGGTATACAAAAATTGAAACTAGTTTACGTTAGTATACAAGAATTGACACCCGTTTACATTGGTATACAAGAATTGAAACTAGTTTACGTTAGTATACAAGAATTGAAACTAGTTTACGTTAGTATACAAGAATTGACACCCGTTTACATTGGTATACAAGAATTGAAACTAGTTTACGTTAGTATACAAGAATTGACACCCGTTTACATTGGTATACAAGAATTGAAACTAGTTTACGTTAGTATACAAGAATTGACACCCGTTTACATTGGTATACAAGAATTGAAACTAGTTTACGTTAGTATACAAGAATTGACACCCGTTTACATTGGTATACAAGAATTGAAACTAGTTTACGTTAGTATACAAGAATTGACACCCGTTTACATTGGTATACAAGAATTGAAACTAGTTTACGTTAGTATACAAGAATTGACACCCGTTTACATTGGTATACAAGAATTGAAACTAGTTTACGTTAGTATACAAGAATTGACACCCGTTTACATTGGTATACAAGAATTGAAACTAGTTTACGTTGGTATACAAAAATTGAAACTAGTTTACGTTAGTATACAAGAATTGACACCCGTTTACATTGGTATACAAGAATTGAAACTAGTTTACGTTGGTATACAAAAATTGAAACTAGTTTACGTTAGTATACAAGAATTGACACCCGTTTACATTGGTATACAAGAATTGAAACTAGTTTACGTTAGTATACAAGAATTGACACCCGTTTACGTTAGTATACAAGAATTGAAACTAGTTTACGTTAGTATACAAGAATTGACACCCGTTTACATTGGTATACAAGAATTGAAACTAGTTTACGTTAGTATACAAGAATTGACACCCGTTTACGTTAGTATACAAGAATTGAAACTAGTTTACGTTAGTATACAAGAATTGACACCCGTTTACATTGGTATACAAGAATTGAAACTAGTTTACGTTGGTATACAAAAATTGAAACTAGTTTACGTTGGTATACAAGAATTGACACAGGTTTATGTTAACCTCCGAACTCTAAATGAGAGGGGTATTATAGTTTATATTTATATATATATATATATATATATATATATATATATATATATTTGGTTATGTGTGCTTGTTTAAGAGGTATTTTATTAAAGTTCTTTAAAAGCACCTTAGATCGGAAAGCAGGAAAAGGAATAAACCTACTGTTGTTCTGCCGATCTATTTTTAACCCGCGACCGCAAAAAGAGAGGTGTGCTATAAGTTTAACGTGTCTGTCTGTGGCATCGTAGCTCTGAAACGAATGCGTTTTTTTTCTGTTTGAAGGATGAATGTGTCGAGGGTTATTTAATGTTTTAATTTCACTTGTTCTTGTTCAACATTGTTAGTAAAACTTGTACTATTATTTATTCTGTGATGAAAGTTAGACTTAATGTCCCCACAGCTTACTACCCAGCGCCCAGCTTTCATCTCAGCATGTATAAATGTCATTGTACTAGCTTTTTGCAGCGAGTCACGAGTCTTTCGTGATACTTGTCATATCTTTATCACATATCGGAAGTCATCAATCTCGGGCGTTATTTTGCAAGGCGACTTCGTGACTAACCCGTGACCTCAGACCTCAGTAACAAACCGAGAACAGCAGAGTACAATTGATGGGTCCGAGATCTATTTGTTTTCAGCTCAAAGCTACATCTTGCTGGGCTCTTGATGTCCAATATTCTTATTGACCGAGCGAGCGCGAAGCGCGAGCAAAGCGTCTCTGTTTTAGCTTGGGCAACGCATTTCTCAACCGATTTAGACGAAACTTGCTATACAGGTTAACCTGTCGGTTATCGGTATCCCATACGGGATATTTGAGGTTATTTTTGCAAATTTTGCAAAAAAATAAATATTTAAAAATAAGTAAAAATATTTTGTTTTAAATATTTTTTGGTTCATTTACCTTCCTCAAATACAGATTTTATGTAAGGCAAATCTTTTAATCATTCTTTATTTAAAAAATAGCCCAAGACCTCCAAAAACGCACTCGTCCACAGGTTAAGCGAATTTTTTAGTCGTAGCAGATTTTTTATTTGGTTGCTCCCCAAAAAAAGGACAAAAAGGGGCTAATGAATATCTCCGCCTTATTAGATCAGATTTACATGATCGTTTTTTTATTTGAAAAATAGTAACTTTAAATTGGTCTCTTAAAAACTTGGTGATGATCTGATGAGGGTCTTGGGCGTGATGAGCAGGATAGCTCCTCAAATGCAGTGGAATCAGCCCTTTACCTACTAGGTAGGGATTGATGGAGCACCTTGGTTATTAATGTTAGTTGTACAATAAGGTAACTAGATGGCGCTACTGTGCACCGCTAGATCGTTTGCAAAAAAGATAGTACGCGCGAGGTCTACAGCTCACAGAGTCACTAGTAAATAAATGTATAGTTGATTATTTTTTAGGTCCCAATGACAGTAATATACATTTCACAAACATTGCCTTTAAATTGATTTTAGGTAAATTCATTTTGAATTCGGTTTTAATAATAAAACTTTTTTCGTAAAATCGGGGGCTTTTCTTAAAATCCAACTAACTTCATAATTCGGTTTGTATTTAACGGAGCTTTCATATGATTTCTTTAAAATAGTATATATAAAAAGTAGTAGTAGTATAGTATATAAAAAGTATAGTATAAAAAATAGTATAACATTACAAGGTAAATCCAGTTATAAAAATATCCATAAATGAGTAAAAGGTGCACATTGTAGCTCGAACCGAATAGAAGTAGAAGGTGCACATTAATTGGGCGCAAACCCGGTAGATATTTCGATGTTGGTTTTGTTTTTGAGGTTTATTGAACATAAGTTTATTTTTATATTTTTTTTTTTATTTTATTGAAAAGCCCAACCGCTACAATTATAAAAAAGTTCTTAGTTACTTAAACAATACAGCCAATTACATGCCTCTCTAAGTTCTAAACAAAAGCTATCATAATTCCAACAATTATCAAAATTAAGTAAAATAATAGAACACCATAAATTATTTATTTTATATTATACCAGCTGTGCCCGCGGCTTCGCTCGCGTGGTCATTTCTCTAGGTTAAAAGTACTCTATGTGCTATTCCAAGACATAAAATACCAATATTTGATCGAAATTCCTTCAACCATCAAAAAGTTTTTATCAATTTCTCGTCTTCTACTTGTTTGTTTGTTTGTCGTATGAGGTAGTGCTGCCCTCTGGTGTCAGAGTTTGTCACGACTGCTATTAACCAATTACAGCCGGGACTGACAGCTTAACGCGCCCTCTGAAGCACGAAGTGATGGGAAACGCACATAACTGAGAAAAGTCATTGGTGCGAAGCCTAGGATTGAACCCGGTATCTTTGGATTAAAAGTTGCACTATTTAACCCTTAGGCTATCACCATCCTTCTACTGATCGAATTGATATACCAAGTATACCAGTTTTTAAGACAAACCCTAAGCTATCCAACAGTGAAAACCGCATTGCAATCGGTCTAGTAGTTTTTACGTGATGAGCGAACAAACATACAGACAAACTAACAAACAGACATTCTATTCTTGTTCAGTAGCTTATTTTAAGTGGCCTAGACAATTTTTTCTTAATTATCTTCATTGCACAGGCTTTTTCGTTTTTATTGCTTTATTATAAGTATAGATAAATAGAGATCTGTTATTTGAAAAGCCATTATCTCTGGTTTGATGAACCCTTTTTTTTCAATTATTTACGCAGAACGTCATCGATGCAGACTGAGTAACGGGATGCTTGTCAATGAAGTGCCTATTCAAGTGCCTCTTAGTTTTTCGAAAATAAGGGCACTAGAAATGCATTCCATTCCTTAGCAGGGCCTGGATTCTGTATGACCACTCACGCCAATTCCACGCGAATTCCACGCCGATTCCTCGCTGCCTGCGTGGAATCACGAACAAATTCCACGCAGGCGGCTTGGAATTGGCATCTTAAAATTAGAGAATTAGGCCCCTGTTCAAATGATGAACTCGACTCGGTTTAAACTCGGTAGCATCAGTTGTAACAGGGAAGGTTCAACCTCCTTCGACACTGCACAGCCTTGCGCACGATTTGCACTTTTTGACGAAGTTGGCCTATCGTCTAATAGCTTGAACTTTTGACTAAAATGGAACATGGACTGCCATTCGTAAAATAATAGATAGAAAAATATCCCACCAAGAACAGGCATACAATACTTTGTATGCCAAGAACAGGCATACAATACTTTGTATGCCTGTTCTTGGTGGGATATTTTTCTATCTATTATGTATATTCTCACGGATCAAATGTCTTAAGTCTTAAGAATGTTTTTTGTTTCCTTTGGCCTTTTAGAGAGCAAATAATCGCAAAAAAAAAGGTACTTTATAGGTACCAATGTAACAGAATCCAAACAGGTCGAGATTTTTCAAATCAATCATTTTTTGACGAAGCAAGAGAAGGGTAATGAGTTTAACAGTCTATGTATATGTATGTATGTGGATGTTGAACCATAGCGTCGCCTCTATTTGTCCGATTCTGATAAGCGAGATATCAATCGATTCGTCTTCTGCGCAAGATTGTCTAGGCTATTTTTTACCCGACCGTAGTCGGGTTTTAGTTTTTGAACTTATGTCTCATTTAATGTACGTCACCTCCTATCTTCAGGATTTCTGAACTTTATTAGTGTTTTTTTGAAGGTCCCGTATACATTTCATGAAAATTTGTAAGTACAGGAGTATTTTTTTCTCACCTATGCTGTCCCATTTCTGGGCAAAGTTAAGAGCTCCCACATATCCTTCCAAGAGTTTCTGCCCTGAGCCACCTCGTACCAGCCCTCATGGTAGGCGTCTAGGCCATCTTGCCACCTCTTTCTGGGTCGGCCAGTAGTTGCGTAGAATTATTTACTAGTACATTCACACTCATGTCATTAATATTTATATATCTGTAGTAATTGATAGATTTGTTCTCAAGGATGTACGAGGCGGTCGTTTTCTTTGATGGCGTCAATACTAGTGTGCATGATATAAGTTACCTTTAGGCTGATGGTTTTGAGTTCTGCTAAGAGGTACAGGTCCATGAAGTACTCCTGGCAGAAGAGGCACGCGCCCTTCCGTCGGCCATCGATCGTCGATGCCTGGAAATAACAAAATATGTCAAGTAATACAATAAAACCATAAAAGTTGTGGGACAAGGTCAATAAAATTAAATGCCTACAGCTGATGCACCTGGGATGATCTAGTTCAAGCCACCACTGTTTACTTACTAGTGGTAAATGTAGACCTCGCGAGACCTTTTTGCAAACAATCTAGTGGTGCACAGTACCACAGTACAGCACCATCTAGTTACCTTATTGTAAAACTAATATTAGTAACCAAGGTGCTCTATCAATCCCTACCTAGTGGGTTAAGGGCTCATTTCACCATTAAACATCTAAAAGTGAGCAAATTACTGCATTTTAAGAAGCTATTCTCTCCTATTTATATGCTCATCACGCCAAAAATCCTCATCAAATCTTCACCAAATTTTTATGAGACCCACTTAAAGTTACTACCTTTCAAATAAAAAAGAATCATCGAAATCGGATCTAATAAGGCGGAGATATTCAGTAGCCCCCCTTTTTACCCTTTTTGTGGGGGGAAGTACCCCCACGATCAACTATCCCCCGACATTTAAAAATAAACTAAAAATTCGTTAAATCTGTTGGTATACCAAGTTTTATCTAGATCGGTTGAGAAATGCGACCTGCATTTCTCAACCGATCTAGACGAAACTTGGTATACAGGTTAAACAGATTTTTAGAATTTATTCGTCGGATCTTTCGTTGGTTGTACTTCCCTAAAAAAGGGCACAAAAGGGGCTAATGAATATCTCGGCCTTATTAGATTCTATTGCAATTTCGGAGACTTTAAGTTGGTCTCATAAATATTTGATGAAGATCTGATGAGTGAGTATGAGTAGAGGAGAACAGCCGGAGATCTGGAAAAGCATACGAAAGCATTTTTGCCCAAGCTGAAACGGAGACGCTCAGGCCGAGCCTCACGCTCGCTCGGTCAAAAAATTACGCTGAGCATTATCAAAAATTTATAAAATCCGAAACCTCGAAGCGTCAAATTATAGGCAGTTTACAAAATTAACAATGGCAGCCAATTTAACATTTTCTCCGTCGGATCGGACGCTAGGATAATACGCAACACCAGAAACAAACATTTTAAAATTGTTACAATTCATTTTCCAAAACGGCAATTAGATTCGTATAATGGCAACACTAATCGTCGTTCGTGTTTTTTTTAATGCAGCGGTTAGTCAATGGCATCTAATAAGACTGGCTAATTATGACTTTTAAGTGAGATTTCCTAACGTTAAGAAATATAAATCAGTGCGGACGTAATAGTTGCGATTCACGACCTGTTTGTCCTAAAGTGCTTTATTAATTACACTGTTTGTCGTGTGAGGTAGTGCTGGCCTCTGGTGTCAATTTGTCAGGCCGCCCGAGGGCCTCTGACATGGCTTAACGACTGCTATTAATCAATAACAGCCGGGATCGACAGCTTCCCGAAACACGGAGCGATGGAAAATTGCAAATAATTCATTGGTGCAGAGCCTAGGACCGAACCCGGTATTGTTGTATTCTAAGTTGCACTATTGAACCATTAGGCTACACCATCGCTCTTCACTTTGGTGGTGCCTAACTTATTCTCACAATCGTAAACAGTTTAAGGAGTTATTTGTGACGCCTATCGCAGAAAACACTTGTGTAAAATGATTGTTTATTTGTCGTACGTATGAGGTAGTGCTGCTGGCCTCTGGTGTCTGGCCTACAGGCCCCGCACCAATGACTTTTCTAAGTTATTTGCGGTTTCCTATCGCTCCGTGCTTCGGAAGCACGACAAGTTGTCGGTCCCGGCTGTTATTGATTAATAGCAGTCGTTAAGCCATGTGAGAGGCCCTCGTGCGGCCTGACAAACTCTGACACCAGAGGCAATTCACTACCTCGTACGACAGACAAACAATCAATAACAAGCGGGACTGACAAATGTAAATGATGATCGTGTAATTTGTGTGCGACCGAGATCCCGGTTTGGACTCAAGAAGAACAAGAAGAAGATGAAAAAAAAGAAAAAGAAGAAGAATAATACATTCATTTATGTCAACGCACCACATTATACAGGATGACAAGGATCAAAATTACAAAAAAAAGTACTTGAAACGAAATTAATGCTGTGTGTTGTCATAAACAGGTCCTGACTCAGCAAACGCTAAGGTCATAAACAGGTCCAGACTCAGCAAACGCTAAGGTCATAAACAGGTCCTGACTCAGCAAACGCTAAGGTCATAAACAGGTCCTGACTCAGCAAACGCTAAGGTCATAAACAGGTCCTGTCTCAGCAAACGCTAAGGTCATAAACAGGTCCTGACTCAGCAAACGCTAAGGTCATAAACAGGTCCTGACTCAGCAAACGCTAAGGTCATAAACAGGTCCTGACTCAGCAAACGCTAAGGTCATAAAGCCTTGGCTCTGATTTTCTGCCGGAACCTTTATAAGGTAAAGAAATAACAATCAAACATCAATTTTATTACGAACTAGCTGCGCCCGCGGCTTCGCACGCGTGGTCATTTCTCTAGGTTAAAAGTATTCTATGTGCTATTCCAATATACCAACTTTCGAACCAAAATTCTTTCAGCCGGCCGTCAAAAAGATTTTTGTCGATTGCTCGGCATCTAATCATCGGATTAAGATACCGAGAACCCCAGTTTTTAAGTCAAACCCTAAGCTATCCGAAAGCGAAAACCGCATCGTAATCGGTCCTGTAATTTTTACGTGATGCGCAAACAAACAAACTAACAGACAGACATGACTTTTAAAAATGTTCTATTCTTGTTCAGTAGCTCATTTTAAGTACCCTAGACCATTTTTTTTTCTCGTTCTTATTGCTTTATTATAAGTATAGACAGATAGATTGCGAGACTGAATAAATTGGCGGAACCGTCCGTATTTTTTTATTACCAATTGAAGAACTCACATACTGATATAATGATTAAGTAGTCGGGTAATTATTAATCAGTCATATCATAACTCTTAATACGTGTCTTCTACGACAAGTTCTTATTTTCCTAACAACGGTTTAAACATATTTCACCGGCCCGTGAACATAAAGTTACGTCCTTGTTAAAACCGAGAGTAACGAACAAACAAACTCGACACCATCTGTCGTGAGACATTGGCTCTCATGAATATTCACAGAGAGGTTTCATCTTGTTTACACTAGAAACTACGCTATGTGGGAGTTTTTCATATAGTGTACGCACTTTTTGCTGGCCAGCTAGAAGTGCTAATAAAGGAAAAGCAGCTAAATTCTGTAGAAGAGTATCTTTCAAATGGTTTCATATAGTTTCTTACAGGCCAGACTGTTGTATAGCTTAGGGTTTGACTTAAAAACTGGCGTACTTGGTATCTCAATCCGATCAGTAGAAGCCGAGCAATCGATAAAAATATTGTTGACGGCTGAAGGAATTTTGATCAAATGTTGGTATATTGGTATTTGAGGTCTTGTATATAGAGTACTTTAAACCTACAAAAATGACCACGCGTGCGAAGCCGCGGGCATCAGCTAGTACTTAAAATAAAGCAGTATATAACAAAAAGTCTGTACAATGAAGATATTTAAAAAAAAAGGTCTATGAGACTTTTTTCTTTTGTTTGTTCGCGCATCACGTTAAAACTATTAAACCGATCGCGATGCGGTTTGCACTGTTGGATACCTTAGGTTTCAACTTAAAAACTGGTGTAAGTACTTAGAAGCCGAGCAAGTGATAAAAAACGATTTGACATATTTATTTGTTTCGTATGGACGATCTTTGAAGATATGTAGTACTAGCTGTACCCGCGGCTTCGTACGCGTGTTAATTTCTCTTAAATTAGGAAATAGCCACGCCACTCGCAAGAGTCGCAAGTTTATACTGTAATAAACTTACATAATTAATTCGACCAGTTTGTTAAACTTTATGTACAAATGGCTGAGGACAAGGCCCATATAAACACAAGTACACCACTTTTTAAGTCAAACCCTATGCTATCCAACAGTGTAAAACCGCATCGCAATCGGTCCAGTAGTTGTTACGTGATGCGCGAACAAACATACTGACAAACAGACAGACACGAATATTTAAAAAAAAACTTGTTCAGTAGCATATTTTAAGTAACTTAAAACAGTATTTTTTTAAATTATCTACTTTGTACAGTTTTTAGTTCTTATTTCTTATAGATAACATACGTTATAGGTACTATTTATAAGTAACATATATATATTACTTTTAACCAAGAGAAATTACCAAGCGAGCAAAGCCACGGGGCACAGCTATTATCTACTAAGATAATGTAAAGCAGCTCCAGAAAATGATTTATTTCTATCACCAGTATATCCTAAACAATAAAATACGAAACCTCTTTTTATAAAGCATCGTCTGATTGCTCAGAGGTTTACAAGTAAATGGGAACATCAATCATACAGCTGTCTTCATAATGTTGTAAGAAACATATACATTATGTTTTTCTTTTAGACACATTTCTTTGTTTCGCATGTTCCCACTTAACTCGTTGTTCGCAGCTCGAAGTGCTTTGTCGAATGTTTCGTGCCTTGAGGCCATGACCAGTGTTGCCACCTTAGCGATTTTATCACTAGATCTGGTAACTTTTGAAGGTCTTTAGTGGGGTTTTTTCATCATTTAGCGATATTATTTTTACAGCGAGTTATTGTGGTTTTTGCAGCATGGAACCAAGAAACACAAATGTTTATATCATTCATTCTATCTAGAACAGAAATAAGAAATCGTATTCGTCGTTATTGTCAGAAGTGTAGCCCCTCTCGTTAGTTACAAGGTCAATCAGAGCTTAAAAATTTAAAATTAATGCTCCCATAACGAGCGAAAACGTCGTTTGCGCAATGCTGAACTCCGTACATTAGAACTGTCAGTCTATACAAAACGTCATAAAATGCATAAAAACTGGTTAGCGCCATCTATCTTTTATCTTTAGAAGATTAGATCTCCCTTTCTGAAAATGATTTCAATTATTAAGCTACGTAACAGTAAGACGGATTTATATGATATTTGGTATGCAGGTAGCTCATGTTATATCCTGAACACAGGCTACGTTTTATCCTGAAATTTTTAACTGTTCCTGTATAATAACGGGTGATACCGCGGGGCGCAGCTAGCTGTAAATAAAATTAAATTATTATACTTAATTAGAATCAGTAATTTATTTCAGCTAGATTTTGGCGATATCTAGTGGTATTTTATCCATGTAAATTTCCGAAATCTCTACTTCAGGATTTCTAAGCTGGCAACACTGGCCATGACTCATTGGCTCGTCTACGATTCGGGGTCAAAGGGCTTTCCACGTTGTGCAATAAGTCTCTGCAAACTTTCTACGCCCATTTAAATTTAACTTTGTTATGAGGTTCTGTATAATTTGTTGGGAAATCATGTGCTTTAAGACTTCTAGCTTTTTGCAGAACATACATTTACTTATATGTATAGACAACGTCTTAATCTGGAGCCCATATGACATTGTTTGACTTTCACAGTTCGGCATTTATGACCGATTTATGAAGCCATTTGGAATTAGTGACATCATTTTGAAATTAAACCAGTTCGAAACATCATTTTGAGCAAAATAACAAACGAAGACAATGGAAAATATATAGACAGACACTATATAATGTCTAACTTTTTTGTACACACTTGAAGTATATACTAGCTTCGTGTAATAATTATATACATATAGACTTAATACTGTTATATATGTGTATTGTAATGTATCCACGACCGGTTGGTCTAGTGGCTAGAAACCCTAGGTCAACTAATCAAACAGTCGCGGGTTCGAATCCTGCAAGGTGCAATCATTTGTGTGATGAGCAGAAATGTTTGTTTCCGAGTCATGGATGTAATATTCGTATCTATGTATGTTTATCCGTTATCTAGTGCCCATATAACAGGTTATCCTAGTTTGGGGCTAGGTAATTGGTGTGGAATTGTCCCGAATATATATATTTATTTATTTATATATTTTGTAGGCACTATGTATACTAATAATAAAGCAGTAAGTAAGTAACAAAAAGTCTGTACAAACAAGATAATTAAAAAAAAAAAGGTCCTTGGGACCTAAAATAAGCTACTGAACAAAAACATAACATTTTTAAAATTCGTGTCTGTATGTTTGTCTATCTGTTCGGGCATCAGCTTAGGGTTTGACTTAAAATCTGGTGTACTTTGTATCTCAGTCCAATGAGTAGAAGCCGAGCAATTGGAAAAAACTATTTGACGGCGGAACAAATTTTGTTATTTACTGTATTGTACTTTTTGGTCCTGGAATAACACATAGATTACTTTTAACCCAGACAAATTAATACGCGGGTAAAGCTGCGCAGCTAATACATACAACCATACCATAAAATATGAAGTAACAAAAAGTCTGTACAACGAAAATAATTTTAAAAATGCTCTACGGTACTTAAAAGAAGCTATTGTACAAGAACATTTAAAAAAAGTGTATATGTTTGTTTGTCAGTCTGTTCGCACATAACGTCAAAACTACTGGACTTTTCGCAATGCGGTTTTCACTATTGGATAGCTTAGGTTTTGAAATAAAATTTGGTGTACTTGGTACCTCAATCCGATGAGTAGAAGAGATAAAAAATTATTTGAAGACTGACCGAAGTTCTATTAAGTTTGGTATATTGGTACTTTGGTTTTGCAATAACACCTAGGACCCTTATAAATCCAGAAAAAATACCAAACGTGCAAAGCCGCGGGCACAGCTATCTCTTCTAATAATTATCGAGTTCTTATAGCTGGTCTTTCATCAGGACAGACCATGGGCCACAATTTACCATGCTTCCCCAATTGTGTTTTTGGATGCAATCATGCAACAAAACATGGAAGTGAACACGTTGGACACAACAAAAGGTAACCAATAGCTTTCCCAGTGTACAGAAACAGGTACAAATGAAACCAACCAGATTTTCCAACGAGGCCATGGTCCGTAGCATGGCATTGTTACTTGTTACGGTCAAATGGCCGCGGCATATCAATAAGCCTTCAATAAGCTATATTTTACAATCGCGCATTGGAGAATAAAATAGATAGGTACTATATATATGCAGACCAGATTAAGTTAACTGGAATAATAATTGTAAAACCTCTAACATCTACAATGTTGCGACTTATAATGCCTTGTGGAATTTTAGATTAGGTAATATTTTTATTACTGTTTGGAAAATGATTAGCCATCTTTCACTTGTCTCATTGATTCCCAATAGCACCATATAAGTTCTGTTTCTACTATGATTGAAGTCTAAACTCGGTTACGCCAGTTGTCTTAGAGAGGTCTGACATCACATATTTTCTAAAACTAGGATGAAAAACTCTAACAGTGTTACTAATAAAAAATCCTTATTATCATCTTATTTCGTCGTTATTCCTGGTATAAGGTCGATATAGTGAAGGAATAATTTTAACTAATAAACTCGGTATAACATTGTAATTATTATTCCATGGTTATACCCGAAATAGGAGCGGCAACGTTGCATTACATAGACAAACCCGCCTAAAAAAGTTATGACATATGTCAAAAATGTGGAACTGTCAGACTGTCATCGTGAGTTTTCGTGAGTGACAATTGAAAATTCACAACAAAATTCAATATACAAACAAATCATTGCAAAATTTACGATTACGAAGATCGTGATATTTTATTTAATACTTACATCGTTTATTAGTTAAATGATTGTGGGCTATGGATAAGACGCACGTGCTATTATTGTTTGTTCTTTGTTTTGTAGGTACTTATATTAAGTTTTTGGGAGGTGAGGTTGTGGTGTAAGCAAGTACTATTACTTATTCTGTGGCTATACCAAGCTTATACTAGGGTAGGGGTTGGTATAGAGTTTGACAGATTATTTATAATGAAGTTATTCCGCATTTGGTTTATTTTGTGTTTATTAATATTGATTTGTACTATTCCATCTTTATACCAAGCATAAAAGTTTATACCGAGTTTATTAGTAACGCAGTAATTTAAAAATTTCCCTTACAAATAAACCTAGTTCAAAAGTTATTCTGAGAATAAACGAAGAATAAGCAAACTGTTAACAAATAAACTCAGTATAACTTATACCTAGCATAAAGTCAGCGTAACTCTTCTAATTAGCGTTATTCTTACCTTTACCCTAGTTTAAGTCCGGAATAACCTCAAAAAACGCATATGTGAATTGTTTATATTTACATGCTTCATTAACTCAGTTTAATAAGTAATTTACCATACATACAATCTAATTTATCTTTTATCTACACCTTTAATGGCATTAAGAGCAATAGTTGAAGAAGAGCAAGTTAATGATTTATTTAATCAAACATGTAACTAGTTTTAAGCTCTATAATCGAAGTTCATAAATAAATAATAATAATAATAATATTGGTAGTACAGACTGGAAGAAAAGTTAAAACATTCAAAATCAGCTTAAATCCTTTTGATTTGTAGAGTTTCGTGTTAAATATCGATTTTCTATAAACTGTGTTTTGTTTTATACCGATTGTTTGGTAGCTCTTTCACCAACTCGTGGAGTAAAGTTATTCTAACCTCCTCCGCCTGCCGCAAAATTTTATCGAGTAGAAACGTCAAAATGACAGAATGATGACTGACAGCGCGGCCATAGACGAAAATTTACTTTTTATAAAGCTTGTATTGCTAATCGGAGGAATAGTTATGACGAAGTTTATCTGTAAGAAATTTATTCCTAGGATATTCTAAGCATTATTATTTATTATACTATTCCTAGTATAAGCCTCGAATAAACGTGGTTTAAATATTTAGTATTAAACATATATGTTTAATACCCAACATTAAACATTATTGACATTAAACAATATTTTCTTTTCTTTCTTCCTTTTCTTTAGCCGACCTAACTTTTTTACTATACCTTATTGAAATAAACCTAAGTTTCGAATTTTCGAAACTTAGGGCTTCAATTTCGAAATTACAGAACATGCAAATATGGTCCGAAATTTCGAAACTATGCAGTTTCGAAATTTCGAAATGCATGCCCTAGTGTCCACCCACTGCTGAGTATAGGCCTCCTCTCGTTCTCTCCAGCCTTGCCGGCCCTGTGGTAGCCTCATCCATTGTCCTCCAGCGTACCTCACAATATTGTCTGACCAACGGGCTGGTGATCTGCCTCGAGATCTCAGCCCATCTCTTGGATACAATTCGGGACTTCCTTTATCCACCTGTTTTCCTCCCGTCTTGCCAAATGTCCGCTTAAGCCTGGTAGCCTGGTTTTCAACTTTGGTACGACGACGAATTTCGACGTTTGGATTTCGATTCACTAAACTTCCAGGATATTTTAGTCAGTTTGATGTATTCATCCTTCTAAATGTACATCATGTTGTTCAGAAGTATCCGGTATGATTCACGGCTCAACTGAGTAAGACATTGCCCTGTAATAATGAACGTACGAAATTAGTTATCAGTGCGATAATAGGTAAACGACCTTGGCTTTGATATTGTTGTAATATGTAACGTAATTACTAAGTTCGTGTTACTTACTCGTTAGTGGGCTTCTTAATTTGGGATTGTAGTTTAATCAAATACAGCCGTTTTCCTATTATGCACTGGGCCGCAATGAAAGCGAGTCTTTTTTTTTAAATGTTGCCAAGGAAGGATTACCCTTTTAAATTAAAACTAAATTAAAGTTTTTTCATACCAATATATAAAAGTGAAACGTTGTCTGTTTGTTTCGGACGTTCTGACGGATTTTGATGAAACTTGGAATGGAGATAGCTTATACCCTGGAATAAAACGTAGGATACTGTTAATCCCGGAAAATTGTAAGTTTCCACGGGAATCCTGAAAAAACTGGCAAAATTTTGATTAATCGCTGTAAGAAATGGTTGCCATGAAACGTAATAACAAGGACGTCAAAAAACATCAAGAGTGGTGCTATACCAACTTTTGCATTGGTTTTTAATATCTTAGAAGAACATAGGAAGGTTTTTTTCGCGATAACCGTAGTCAGCGCAGACGAAGTCGCGGGAGGCAATACTAATTACTAATATAGGAAGAAGTAAAACCTTTTTTGTTTGTTTTTGAAGATTGTATTAAAAATCTTAAAAATAAAGTCGATTTTTATAATTTAGCACTGAAATCCGTGCATGCCAAACCGTATAACAGCTGTTTTAACAGCTCGTGGTGGCAATTCAATATACTAAAATGTGTGAAATTAGCAAATTTGATACCGTATCACATTTATACTTAACCTACTTTTGTTCAAAATAAATTCATAATCTGGAACTTTATGACTATTATTGAAGCACTATAAAATTGTCTATTATACAGTGTTTATTTCATAAAGCTAGTTAAAATTTTTAGGAAGTTATTGAGGTTTTTGTTGCCGACCCGCTTGCTTTGCGGCCCAGTTTTTGCGTTTCTTTGGAAGTCATCAAAATTTTAATCTTGTTTTTCTTTCAGATGCTAATGAAGTCTTTTTTGATTTCACTTGGTTTGTATTCAAATTACTGAAGCTTTTTTTTAAATATTTAAACCACGTTTATTCGAGGCTTATACTAGGAATAGTATAATAAATAATAATGCTTAGAATATCCTAGGAATAAATTTCTTACAGATAAACTTCGTCATAACTATTCCTCCGATTAGCAATACAAGCTTTATAAAAAGTAAATTTTCGTCTATGGCCGCGCTGTCAGTCATCATTCTGTCATTTTGACGTTTCTACTCGATAAAATTTTGCGGCAGGCGGAGGAGGTTAGAATAACTTTACTCCACGAGTTGGTGAAAGAGCTACCAAACAATCGGTATAAAACAAAACACAGTTTATAGAAAATCGATATTTAACACGAAACTCTACAAATCAAAAGGATTTAAGCTGATTTTGAATGTTTTAACTTTTCTTCCAGTCTGTACTACCAATATTATTATTATTATTATTTATTTATGAACTTCGATTATAGAGCTTAAAACTAGTTACATGTTTGATTAAATAAATCATTAACTTGCTCTTCTTCAACTATTGCTCTTAATGCCATTAAAGGTGTAGATAAAAGATAAATTAGATTGTATGTATGGTAAATTACTTATTAAACTGAGTTAATGAAGCATGTAAATATAAACAATTCACATATGCGTTTTTTGAGGTTATTCCGGACTTAAACTAGGGTAAAGGTAAGAATAACGCTAATTAGAAGAGTTACGCTGACTTTATGCTAGGTATAAGTTATACTGAGTTTATTTGTTGACAGTTTGCTTATTCTTCGTTTATTCTCAGAATAACTTTTGAACTAGGTTTATTTGTAAGGGAAATTTTTAAATTACTGCGTTACTAATAAACTCGGTATAAACTTTTATGCTTGGTATAAAGATGGAATAGTACAAATCAATACTGCAGAACAACGTAAACAAAGAAAAAGGACATCGTCTAAATCTAATACTTGATTGCAAAACTCGCTGGAGCTCACTATGTGATATGTTATGACGTTTTATTCAACTTAAAGACTGCATTAATAAAGCTTACATCGACTTGAAATTAGAGTTCTGTATTTATGACGATGAAATTCAGACACTTGAAAAAGTACATAAGAGTCAATAAAGGTGATCGAAGTTACTGTGGAAGCCATCTGTCAGCATACGGCATTAAAAATTATGTTCCAAGCTTTAGAAGAACAAAGACAGTTTCCTCTGTTCTGATGTATTTACATGATTCAGAAACATATTTTGAAGACAATTACGAAAAATATACTTTAAGGAAACCAGATTCAAGTTCAGTATGTTATTTATTGGAATCCAAAGACGTATTTAAGAATGATGAGTCTGTAGCCAACATGAATCAAAACATGAATCTTTATGGTGAGCAATCATGGCAGTATATCTGCAAACATATCTATGAAAGAGAACATAATCTTAACTTTGCTTGGTTTTAAATTTAAAAAAAATAGAAAAGAAATGAACTCATCCACTAAAATTAGCAGCATACAAAATTTAATTCGCGTAGAAATGGCACTTTACGCGAATGGTGGCAAGTAAGGGGAGTACCTGGACAAGGCCTACAATTATTTATTATCTTTTCTCCCCACAAGTGTCAAATCTGAGAGAGCTTTTTCCGCAGCTTCTACATATGTATCGGCTGAGAAGCTCTAAGCAGAAAAATGCTTGATAATCTAAGCTAAGCTTGATTTTAAGGGCACATTTTCTACGAGACTTATAGGAATAGTTAGAATTTCCATGTTTTTTTTTTCTCTAGAGCGTTGTAATTTTTTTTTTAATTAAATCTTTTTTCATTCTTACTATGTACCTACTGTGTGCATTTTTTACACTATAATTCAAGATTAAAGTATAGGTACTAAAGAGTTGCTTAAACTTCGAAATTTCGAAACTCATGACACTAATTTCATAGGCCAATTTCGAAACTGAAAATCTAAGAAACTGCATGCCCTAGTGGACACTTAGTTAACATTTTTTAAACTATCCGGGCATTTATCTATTTAAATTCCTACTTATAATAAAGCAGTAAGTAACAAAAAGTCTGTAGAAAGAAGATAATTAAAAAAAAGGTCTGGTGTACCTATAATAAGCTATTACAAGTTTTTTTTTAAATCGTGTGTTTCTTCGCGCATCGAGTAAAACCAAGATTTTGACTTAAAAACTGGTTTACTTGGTATCTCAGTTCGATGAATAGAAGCGGATCAATCGAAAAAAATATTTGAAGGATGAACAAATTTTGATGAAATGTAGTATATTGTACTTTATAGACACTTTTAGTACTGAAATAACACATAGGTTACTTTTTAACTAGTTAAATGACCACGCGGGCAAAGCCACAGCACAGCTAGTTTAAAACTACTTTGACTTAGAAACATTTGAGCTCGCTCGACCTTACGCAAACTGCTATTTTTCAGGCGCAACCCCAATGTTGAAGGTGAAGACAGCATTGTATAACTGCCTCGCTCACTCGCTTACGTTTTTCGCATATTCTGTCTCGCTCTTACTTTATGCTGTTTTATCCCCACAGCAGTACCTGCGCAATCGTTCACAGAGCCTTACTTCACAAGCATATAGATTGGCTGCGACTACTGTAATTCTGCTGGGGCGTGTATCTGCTGCAGACTCTATAATCGAAGCAATCATGAAAAGTGCACCTACAATAAATGAAATGAAGATTAACCGTGACCGAAATTGTACGTCGGAAGACTCGGAAGTACCGCGTTAAATCTACACTAATATTATAAAGAGAAAAGATTTGATTATTGTAATAGAGAAACTCAAAAAAATACACAACCTATTTTAAAAATTATTTTACTTATGAAAGCTATATCAGCGAGTAAGATATTTATTTCGTGTCATGCTTTCATAAGTAAAATTATTTTACTTATGAAAGCTATATCAGCGAGGGCAGTATTTTATTTTTCAAAACATTAGAGATGCCTACGAAAATTGCAATAATGTAACCCATGGTATCAAAAATACAGAACGGAATGACATGTTGCTATGGAAACGAAATAATAACAAGTCTGTCAAGTACGTGCGTAATAATGCAGTTGTATACGGTCAAAAAACACCACGGTCGTTGCTGCCAAAGATTTTGAATTTCGCCTACTGGCGTATTTTTTACACGACTGCCCAAAAAAGGAGTGTATTGTTTTTAGCATTCATGTATGTTTGTATGTATGTGAGTTTCTTTGATCCACTATAACTTTTAAATGTCAGAACAGATTTAGACGTATGGGGTATCGTTAGAATCCTAACATCCCCCGAGTAACATATAGGCTATTTTTTTTTTGAAAATGTTCGATAGTATTCGGCAGTATCTCTATTTTCAAATACTAAAAAAAAAAAACTTATAATTTTGCAATATGGGTATCAAAATGAAGGCCTTGATAAGCACATTCCAGCAGTATATAATTTAATGGCAAAAAATATTTTTTGGCAGGGCAGGCGTGTTTTTTTTTAGCTTTTAATGTAGTTTGAACTAATTTTAGAAGTCACGTCGGGTATAAAAATTCTAACGAAAGCCACCTAATAACAGTGTCAGTGGCAAGTGCTCCAAGTGGAGTAGAAACCTGGCGGAGCGATGGCGCGTGACGCACCTACATAGACGGACAGACGTGACGCCGCAGCATTCGATGGACTGTGGAATATTCTCGAACATTCTCGCCATTTGACTAAATATTTTCCCTACGTTTGTTATTTGCTTCTATGAGAAAATGGAAAATTGGACTTGAGTCAGCGCAGTAGCTCGACAGATACTCGTATTATTATAAGCTTCGAGGGAATAGCATGGCTTTCGGTTAGCCAAGGTTTCTATTATTTATCTATGGCCAAGGTTGAAAGCTGTGCGGATACCCAATGTCCAACAGTGAGTTTATAGAGCATAAGTTTTTTCTTTTTCATCTATTTGTGAGCCACCCTGAAAGTTTCAGCCGGATAGCTTAGTGCTTGAAATTTGAATTGCAAGATTCCAGGACAGACACAAATACATACAAGTGAAGTTAAATACAAGCTATTAAAAACGTGCAGAAGATGATAATAACGTGAAGACAGGCACCTTTGATCAGTGCGTCCTACCCGTAATGACATACGGAGCTGAATAGTGGACACTAACTGTGAGACTGGTTCACAAGTTTCAGGTCACTCAGCGAGCTATGGAACGGGCTATGCTCGGGGTTTCTCTACGGGATCACATCCGAAACGAGGTGTTCCGGCAGAGAACGAGAGTCATCAACGTAGCTCAAAGAATTAGCATGCTGAAGTGGCCGGTCACATAAGTCGAAGAACCGATAACCGGTGGGTAGACGAGTTCTTGAGTGGAGACCACGTATAGACAAGCGTAGTGCAGGACGCCCTCCGACCAGATGGAGCGACGATTTATGCAAAGTAGCTGGCAGCAATTACATGAGAAGAGCCGAAGATCGGGCTCAAAGGCGCGCATTAGGAGAGGCCTATGTCCAGAAGTGCACTAATGCAGGCTGTTGAGGCAAACGTTAATATCAACAGGTCCGTCCACGTCTGAACTTAGGATAATAGCACGACAAAAACACATGGATGCATGTCTAAGAAAAACGCTTAGCAAAAGACCATCTAACTGAGAAAATAATATCGCGGTAGAAATTTACTTACTAACAAAATACCAACCACCAATACCGCTCCAATATATCTACACTAATATTACAATGAGAAAAGATTTTACTTTTTGTTTGTTTGTAATGGATATCCTCTATAACATCATAACCGATTTTAAAAATTCTTTCAACTATAGAAAGCTACATAATCAGCGAGTAACATAGGCTATATTTTATATTGCAAAAAATTAGAGATCCCTACGAAAATTTCAATAATGTAATCCAATGTATCAAAACTTTGGCTAAAGTCATTATTTGGCGTGCGCTGCGAAAACTATTGATGATACATAAAATAATGTACTACATGTTTATGTTCGTAGTACTCATAATTACACACAAAAAGCCTGCGAAGCTATGTCTAACTACTATAGTTAAGTCACAATAACCGTTTTTATTCAAATTAGTCAATCAAAACACGGTAGAGTCGAGAAATTTTGTATAAACAAATATTTAGAGAAACCCTTTGCTACCCGTGCGAAGCCGGGGCGAGTCGCTAGTAAGTAATTAAAATGGAAACTTGTGTGGTTATTGTCAACCAAAACGTTTAGAAAGACCTCCAGCGTGTACCAAATGTTACGTAAAATTAACGCTAAATTCACCGAATTACGTGATGGTGCATCGTTAATATTACCGCTTGAAGTATCGCTTTCTACCGATGCCTACTAGTAATAAACCCCAATCTTATTGCGGAAGCAGTCTAACTATGCGTATAAAAATGCCATTAAAGAGTACTTCATGCATAATAAATGGAGATATACATAATTATGATTGATCATTTACTTATACAGAATAGCAGATAGACCACTTGTACGGAAAACTGAACTGATGATGTGCATTCCGAGGAATACGGTAGAGTAAATGCAAACAATAAAGCTAAATCAAGAAACCAATGTTCCATGATTAATATAAATCGTGTTTATGGTATCCAACGGGAAGGAAAATCCATACCAATATATAAAAGTGAAACGTTGTCTGCTTGTTTGGGGAGCTTTCACGCGATAACGGCTGGACGGATTTTGATGAAATTTAGAATGGAGACAGCTTATACCCTGGAATAAAACATAGGATACTTTTTATTCCGGAAAATTGAAAGAATCCGCCGGAAAACGTTGATTACTGTAAGGAACGGTTGCCATTACAGAATGGTCTGTGGTTGCCATGGAAACGAAATAACAAGTCTGTCAAAAAACATCAAGAGAATTGGTGCTATACCTACTTTTGCATTGGTTTTTAATATCTTAGAAGAAAATAGGATGTTTTTTTGGCGATAAACAGTAGTCTACGCCTACGAAGTCGCGGGCGAAAAAATCTAGCATGTAAATAATAATAAAAAAAAAAAAACTTTTTTTGTTCCTTTGTAACTTTTTACGTTTTTAAGTTATTTTTTCTTTTTTTGCCTTTTCTTGTTGTATTTACACTTTTTACGTTTTTTTCTTTTTCCTTTTTTTATTGCTTTGTGACAGCCGGATAGCTAATCGGGAACTGCTCGAAATTTAAATTGCAAGATTCCAGGACAGACAAAATACATATATACTTCGATACATACATAGATATATACGTACAAGTGAAGAAAAAAAAATACAATGAAGCGAAAGAGTAGTAACAGTGGGCAGCGACGCGCGACGCGTCGTACAATGAAGACAGGCTGAAAACAGTATAAATTGCAATTACTACATTCTAGTTTACACTATAAGATAAGTCTTCCAGCGGCCAACGATAAATAACTCAACCAGCCGTGACAAACAAACATCAGAGTCAACGACATCACCCGAACATATCAGGCACTTTCAGTTTCGCGAAATCGAAAGCGGCATACACATCTCCCGCGCGGTGCAAGGCGCGCCATTTTTGCAAAGATGGCGGCGAAAAAACTTGCTAATAATCCGTCACGGAGCTGCAGCTCTGGCATCTAACGGCCATCAATTTGTCAATGCGCTCGCTCGCTGCTGAATTCCGTCGCCTTGTTTTGTATAACATCAATGTGCAATGTCCAATACTAGTTCATATTTAATTTCATACAATTAGTTTAACTTCAATTTTATTTTTTTTTAATTTCTGACAGCAATATTGAAAGTTTTTTTGAAGAATATCGAGCTATATAAGCTAAAAAAAAAACGTCAGACCTGCCAAAAAAAATTACACTACTTGCAAATGGCTGCGTAATTAACATTTTTAGGTTCCGAATGGCGGAATCAGGTGCATCTGTAATCTAGACCCCGTGCATGTCGCCTCATCCCGCTATTCGGTTTTTTTGTCCGTTGTAAATGGTGCCAACAGAATTTTAAAAAAAAGTAGCTTTTGTTACTTGGGGGGATTTAAAGATTCTATCGATACCCCATATGTCTAAATCTGTTCAGGCATTTCAAAGTTATGGTGGAATAAAGAAACTCACATACATACGAACAAACATGAATCCTAAAAACATTACACTCCATTTTTTGGGGAGTCGAGTATAAATACCGCTCATATCATTGTGATTAGAGCATACAGACGCAGTGACAGTGACCCGTGACAGAGAAATGCAACCTGCACCTGACCACGCACCGACGCGCGGTCACCGCGGTGAAAGTGCGCACCCACATCTCTAATTGCACCGACTACGACTAGTTCACAAGCAGTTTCATTCGATGAAAAGCGTCCTAGCTTCCTCGCTAAATCTTTCCAATTTACGTAATATGAAGCAACATGCGCACGTGCTCTTTTTAAATAGTATCGCGTGCCAGTCTTCATCAGCACCCGAGTGAAACTCCTGCATTGCTCCTGTCAGCCGCTGACACTTCCACGTGATTTACACACCTCGCTCGCCGTATTTACAGCCTTGCATCACTCTCACTGATGCACGTTTCTCTATTCAGTTATCAACACGCCTTTAAAGCCGACAGTGGAGAAAGAATTATGACTACGCTCATTCCTATTCCGGGAGCAATCGACAGGCATGTCATGATATTTTATTAATTGCATTTGGATTGGAGCCAAGAGTAGAATAACAACGTGAAATAAGCCTATCGGATTGAGTGAAAAGTGCTGGGAAGGTAATAGAGAGTGCAAGATTTATTGCTTTCCAACAATTCAAACAGGAGTGGTTTATAGAAACGTGTCTTTATTACGGAGGTGACAATGGAACTCCTCACGGTTAATAGTTACGGTTACCGGGTCAGTATTAAATACTTCTCGAATGGAAATTGGAAACCTGAGAGCTTTTGTGCATTGTGAACCATTTGAAATTAAAAGGATATTAAAATGAGAACAGGGATCGGCGAGTTGCACAATGAGGTATCCGGTCGCAATCGTTCGCGTCCATACAAGTAGTTGAAATGTTCCATGTATACAGTAATAGAGGCTCGTATCTGCACGTCCACAGATAAAAACGTTGTTTACAACATAACAAGCGGTTCGATTTGGTGCACGTAAGCTAACAGCGATGCGGCGACCAACAACAATCTAATTAAGAATGATTCAGCTTGAATAAGGAATGAAATGGGTCGTTTAAATTCTGATCGTGTCTCGTATACCACTTCTTTGCCTAACGGAACGCAGGACACTAAGCTACTAAGCGCGGGAAAGGCTCTCAATGGAAAAGCTAGGAATATAAAGCAGTTTTAATGACTTCTTTATATTCCTTAGATTAAGTACAATAATATAGTGCAGTTCTTCAAAATTCGCTGTTTATCGATTTCTACGTATCGGACTGAGATACAAAGTATATCAGATTTTAAGTCTAAGCATACAACAGTGAAAACAGTATCACAATCGGTCCTGTATTTTTTACTTGATGGTGAAAGACATCCATTTTCTTTTGTTATATGCTTTTTCAGTAGCTTATTTTAAGTCACTAGACCATTTTTTTAAATTATCATCATTGTTCACTTTTGACACGACTGCCCAAACAATAAAATTATAATTTTTTAAGGATTCATGTATGTTTGTATATATGTTTGTATATGTGAGTTTCTTTATTCCACCATAACTTTTAAACACCTCAACAGATTTAGACGTATGGGGTATCGTTAGAATCCTTACATCCACCCGAGTAACATACGCTATTTTTTTTTAGAAAAAACATATTTATAGACTGCCCAAAAAGGAGTGATATTTCTTCTAATTTTACAATATGGGTATCAAATTGAAGGCCTTGATAAGCACATTCCAACAGTATATAATTAATTGGCATCAGTTCATTTTGGTCAGGGCAGGCGTGTTCTTTAATTGTACTTACTTATTGCTATAATATGAGTATAGATAAATGAGCATTATTGTTTTTACAATTAAGTAACATCTTGACTCTTTTTTTTATTTATTCAATTTCCTTCCATTGATCCATTTGATCATTAGTCATTGTAATCGCATCGCGTCTAATTAGTGGAGCTTACTCCTAACAACCATTAACAAGAGCTAGGTCTCAAGAGGATTCTCAATAACTCTATCCGGGAACCTATAGCATAGAATGTTCATACTTATGGAAGTCCGAAGTATGTTTAGTCGGAAGAATCCGAAAGCAAGTCTAAGCAATAAAGTTGTTTCAGATGCAATCGCTGATAGGTAAATGAGTTATTATAAAACTAGCTGTACGTGCGGCTTTGGCGGCGTGGTTATTTCATTTAAAAGTAGCTCATACAGTACTAAAAGTACCACCAGTAACAGTAAGTACATTCCAGTACTAAAAGTACCTATAAACTACAATATACTACATTTCTTCAAAATTCTTCAGGCGTCAAAAAGGCTTTTATCGGTTGCTCTGCTAATACTCATCCGATTGATATACCAAGTACCACAGTTTTTAAACAATCTAACTGTAAACACCGCATCGCAATCGGTCCAGTAGTTTTTACGTGATGCGTGAATAAACAGACAAACACGAATTTAAAAAAAAACTTGTTCATTTGTGGCTTATTTAACATAGACCATATTTTTAAATTATCTTCTTTGTACAGACTATTTCGTTCCTATTGCTTTATTATAAGTATAGATGTACAGTTTTAGTTTTATTTGCGTTTCACCTTTAGTAACGGTATACAAGTTTTAAGTTTCTGGAAATATATTGTAAACTCTAGAATCTATCTTGTAATGTCATGTTTGACGCTAGCAATACATATAATCGTATTGACAAACAGATAAACACATTGGTATTATCATTAGAAACGGGATATTTACCATGTATTTTATTTGTTTTGGGGTTCTAGATATTTCGGTTGCAGGCGCCATGATCAAGAGCAAATTGTTTGATAATGACGCCTGTAAGTTACAGGCGTCATGATCAAACAATGACAAACAAATTACAGGCTGTAATATACATGGTAAATATCCCGTTTCTAAGGATAATACTAATGTTATTGAACATGACCGTTTGAAATCTTATAAACACAAAAAAAATTAGTAATGAACCCTTGATTCCATATTTAGGCTGCAATAGTTGATATAATGACGCACCTATTGCCTGATGTGCTGCACATGGCCTTACATAGTGTTTACACGATGATGTTTCCCGGTCATATATTAAATTGTGATGATCTCAGCTTTTATTACAAGTATTCATACGTTGACGATGAAAATGACATCATGGCTTTGACTTCCGTAGAAACAAGTCATGAAGTATGTTTAAATGCTATTAATTTCAAATTTCCTCAGTGTATAAGGTATAATAAACCTTTCCACGACAATACTTGCTAACTGATTTATAACATAGATATTTTATAATTATAGCATATCAAGAAAGAGATGCGAAGATTATAAGAAAGCAGTTTTATTTAAATCATTATTAGGTATCTATCAGAAACAGCTTATAATATGCATGACGGTAAGACTCAAATCGTCAATTGATAGCGAATGATTATATTATACACTCCTATGCCATTGATATAGTAATGTTTTTGGCTCCTGCAAATCCCGTATCGACATTTTTTGAGAACGATATTTTAGCACCACAGCATTTGCCGCCAAGAATGTAACATTTAGACGTGCGATGTAGCAACAGTTAGAAAGGGCGCCCCGCGACCGCGACCTCATAAGCGACCGCAACCCAGCTGATCTCTTAGAAAGGACATTGTGCAACGATATAGCACTGCCACTACTGCCAGTTTTCCATGTATAAAGGACAACGTTCTATTGCCATAACGCTTCACCTTCAATACACTACTATTTTCGATCTTGCGCAAATCTGGCCCACATCATGCTCTGAACTCTGAAATAATCAGGAATCTTCTTCATGATTTCGTGTACTATATCTTTGGAATTTCCGAACAAATTAACTTAATAGGAAGATCATTTTCTTTAAATAACCGTTGACCATTGGTCATTAACAAACCGGTTTACATAAGCTAAATTAAAGATCAAAAATAATTAACGCCATGGCGCAGAAAAAGGGGATGCAGGTAATTTATTACCGAAGCATTTGAAGACAGGTGCAGAGCGGCGCGCGTGGCTTCACGCGGATGCGTAATAACAGGTCCGACGAGGATGAGGTAGAGCCTAGTTTACATTGATGCACTAAACTGTCGAGAAGAAATACAAGTGAAGTTGTTAATTGAAATTCATTAAAGTTGCAGGTGCGCTAGGCTGGTTTATGTCATAGACGACATAAGTTTTGCACTGGTGATAAGATCTGTGGTAAACCAAATTAAACTGGACAAGCTCGTTGTAGGCAGGTTGAATGAGTGAGTTGCTAGAATAAAGGATTGATTGATATAGAATAAACTTATCTGTTATTGACTCTTTACTATCATTCCAACGCAAAGGACCGAAAGTTACAGCAGTAGGCGCCCGTAAAGATGGCTTTCCATAGAAGGTGCTATGCATAATCATCGCTAATTATCACCGTCAAGCACTAGTTGCTTTATGATGGTTTGCGCGATTTCTAACGAGAAATTTGTTTATATTGACGATTTACTTTTGTTAGCAACAGAAGTCGTGCCTCATAAGAAGTTTAGCGCCTTACATGAAATTGAAAACCGGGAATAGCGAAAATCCAACCAAATGGTTCTATCAGTTCAAGTTGCAGATGTTCGTATAATACAGAATTGACTTTACATAAAGGAAGCGATTTTATGCTTTCCAAGTTTTTAATTCAAACCATCTGCAGCAAATATTTTACTTATCATTAATTCTATAACATAAGTATCAGTTTCACCATCAATGCGTTTTCAATTATCTTCGGAATAAACTAATTAATGACTCGAAGTGTTAGTAAACAAGGTTTAAACTACCCTATTAACGCTGACATAAATACATAAATGAAGATTAAAAAGGAGGCTAACATAGTGACATTTATAAATGTCATTTCAAAGTTAAACGGGTGCAAAGCAGCTGCAATTGTGCACTTCAAATTAACTACTTGGAACTCGAGTTGATACAAACAATGTTTCTTTGATTACGTACTTCTCGAGGGCACCCATAATAACAGGCAGGGCTGCAAATTTAGAGTGTAATATGTAATTCTGTATGCAGATTACAGTTTGCTGAAGGGTTTTGGTCTCAAGCACATGTGCTCTTTATAGATATTTGCAAATTAAATTCTTACACATTATTTCCAATCTCAATATCACATTTTTTCCAATTTCACTGACGATATCTAAAAATTGAAGATGCTTAGTTTCATCATAATCAGCCTAAATTTTCCCACTGTTGGATCTTGGCGTCACCCTTAGTCAATGAGTTCGACCGATGAGCATAATTCACTTATAATTGACTTGTATCAGACCAGCTGGTCAATTCATCGTTTCAGCATTCAGAGTGAGGGAGAAAACATCAAATAGCATGCTTAATCGTAATGTAAACAGTTCTCTAACAAGATTTTAGAAATTTCTACTGTTCCGAGAATAACGCGTCAGTCGTCGTTGATAGAGGTAATTATTGCTACAATTGCGATTGTTATTATGTGCAGTTAAGCTGAGGTGAGATTGGTGGCTCATGCCCCGTTCTCCCACAATGCAATACGATCTCGTAAATATCTTTTCATTCAAGATTCCGACTGGAAGAATGTCATCATTAAATATGCAAATGCCAATGTATACATTACTTTTATTGTGGTACTAGCAATTGGTCATAATTCTGTTGTGCTACTTGTTTTCTACATTAGTGCACTCTGCACTAACAATGACAAAGGTTGTTTATATCTTAATCATCTATGCTCACAGCTATGAAGATTGTAAGGTTCGCCGGTTTCCTGGATATTGCATAGAGGGCTTCATCGTCTTACCTGTAACAAAAAAATACATCAACAGAAATATCAACAAGAGAACCTTTCTGGGTCCAAAATTCACCAGGTGCGACATTTTTAAAAGATTTAAAAAACTATAGCATTTGTGTGGGTTCTTCGAATATACTTCGGCAACAAAGACGCGCAGTTTCTAATTCGCTTGCTTTCCCTGAACAGGCGATGAACCATGAAGAATCCCAATTAACATTGCTTTCCTCCATCCGTTTACTTAGAGCTTTTGTTGCGAGCGTCATTTGCCATTAGAATTAGCGTCACAGTTTCTCTCATCAACACAAATGACACTACATATTAGAGACACAGACAATTTGAATTGTAATATAACACTCAGAAATACGAGAGGATCGGGGGACGAAAGTGGAAACACTGAACTAGCCATAGAATAAAGTTAAGAAAGTTATTTTGAGTCTCACTCAAGTCACAATATTGCTGGCCGAAAACTCTGTAGGGTTATGCGCATTAGTTTATTTTTGTTCATGTATGTGTTAAGAATATTTTTGTGTTTCTAGGATTTTTCCAAAAAAAGTGAAATAATATCTTAAGCGAGTTCATCCGATATTCATTAAAAAAACAAAAAGCGTGTAAGACAATGGGTATTCCTCCAAGGATTTCTCGTACTTTAAATAAATGATCATTGTGACAACTAATTTTAGTTTACAAGTTAACGACTTGTCAGCGACAAGGCAAGATATATTATATCTATGACAAGTTGTCCCAGCTGATTCCGTAAATAAGGGTGAATAGACATTAAAAACGTTGGTGACATGTTTTTTATCAATTTCTTTCAAAAGTCCACGTCACTTTGCCTCACCAGGTGAAAAAATGACATTTTAAAATAACAATTCATAACATAAAGCTTAAATAAATTCTCACACGTACGTTTAATATGTGCTTATCAGCGCTTGCGGCCTTGAAAGGGGAGACGAGTTGAATGACGTCATCGTAACCGAAGTTTTACAAATCGCAGGGCTCTGCCATTATGTTAATGTGTACAAGTTTTAAGCAAGAACCAAGTTTGCGCAATTCATGTATTACTGAGTGAATTCGATTTGTAATTTATTTATCTTATCTACGTAAACTTATAACAATGTTCTCTATTGTCGAGCAGTCTGCAGGAAACCGAGATAGTGGTGCAACATACGAACGTTGTTGCATCAATTTAATAAAATCACAAATATTTATTTATTACGATGATCAAATTTATTAAAACAGCCGATATGCCACATGCAGCCAAAGAGGAAAATGCCTAAGCTTTGGCCTCATATTACACAACAAGGATATAATTTAAAGGTTAGGTACGTATAGCAAAGAGCTACGTGCACTCCGAAAAGAGGACATTTTAAAATATGGCGTGACGTCAGCACAGCCAGGCGTTTTCGCATCGATGTGACAGAGGCGTTAGTCATGACTACGAGTTTACCACTTGGACTTGTGGTGATAATTGGGCTGGCCTTGGTGGCGATAACGATACAAAATATAACACATGTGATGTAATCCCGAGTGAGCTGATAATCAGAGAAAACACTGAAAAGAGGGACAGATAAAAGTGTAAAATATCGGTGACAGTGAAAAGTGCCAAATGAAGATTCTTTCGAACGTGTTTTTTTGTCGTGACTTCGATTTCGTAAAGACAGTATCGTTATCTGGCAAGGTGGAGGGTTATAATGAGCTAACTAAATCATAGTAGCTAAGGAGAGGTCAAGACAAGAATTACAACCAACTGCGCATTCACAAAGCTGACGTGAGAGAACCCCGTGAATTTCATAAACCATTAAGAGAAACTAGATCTTAAGTAATTTATGATTAGGAAATTGATCAATCAAGTGGCATCAATATAAAACTTGAAAGCCTGATAATCAATTGCATAGTAAACATAGTTTTTACAACGCAATGTGAACAATGTCTACAACACTATTGCATAACAGCTTGTGCAATCTGTAGGTCGCCACTTTATATATACTCTAGAATTCTAGTGTTTGTGTGAACAAGGTCATTCTAGGTATCAATGTCTGTTCATTGGATTTAAAATAGGTTTGAAATTTAACATCGGGACTGTAAGGCATAAGATCTAGTTTGTCATTGAGGCTAGTAATACTCGTAGTAACCATATATGTTATATTATGTTGTAAGTAAACTTACTATCCTTTACGAAAATAATTCATGCAGTAATCCAGATAATATTTTCTTTATATTTGATTAGCTGTGCCCACATCTTTGCCCACGTGGCTATTTTTCTGGGATATACGGATAGTTTAGGTTTTGACTCACAAACTGGTGCACATGATATCTCAATCCGATCTTTAAAAGCCGAGCCATCGATAAAAAACTACTTTACGGCTTTACGAAATTTGGTATTTTGCTCGTAGGTACTTTTGGTTCGAGAATAACACAGGTAACTTTCAACCCAGATAAATTATCACGGTGGCAAAGCCGCGGGCACAGCTTAGTATGTATAGTAAAGCAGTAAGCAACAAAAATACCGTACAAAAAAGTTTTATTTTTATATTATTTTTTTATACGGAGTTTTTGAAATGTTCTTGTTCTGTGGCTTATTTTGATAACTATTGAAAAGTGGTCCTCAAAATATCAGCGCTTGCGCAAGCAATAAGCCACAGAACAAGAATATTTTTTTAAGTAGTATCTGATTGTCTATTTGTATGTCTGTCCGTACGCGCATAACGTCAGAACTACTGGACCTATTGCAGTTTTCATCATTAGATAGCTAAGGCTTTGACTAAAAAAATTGTGCAATTGGTATGACAATCCGATGATTAAATGCCGAGCAATCGATAAAAAACCATTTGATGGCTGAACGAATTTTGAAGAAACGTAGTATTTGTACTCTATAGGTACTGGAATAACACGTTTGGGCTACTTTTAAATGAAATGACCACGCGGGCAAAGCTAGTAAGTATATCATAATCTAGCGGTGCCACAGCGTCACCTGTCTTGTAGTTCGATGATGGAATGATCTTGGGGGAAATGAATTGTGCAATTCCACACACTTGTCGAATTGACAAAAATATTAAATAATAACGATTTATAAGAAGGCTGGCTTCTATAAATTGTCTATGGAAAGGTGAATACCTCAGAGAGCAAGTTGAAAGTGAACTTACCTTACTGGAACTAGCACAAGACAGGTTGATCAGGGTTTTTTGCAATAGCTTCGCTACTCGCTTTCTAGTACCAGTTATATCAATGTTCTAACGTAATATATAAATAGAAGTCTATATGTACTTTGTCTAGCCATCTAGGCATGGAAAGGAAGACCACCTCTATCTGTCTGATATTCAACTTTAATTCAAAACTCATCAATCTTGTTGTGATAGTTCTAAATAATACATGGAAATACAAAGTAATAATCTAAATTAAATCAAAACACGAGACGACCACATGTCAAGCAAAGTTAAACCATGTAAAGATGTTCCACAGTTGGAGTGGAGTCGATCCTAGACCACTTAAAGATAATTCCAAACAATTTAGATTCAGGGTAAACGCCCGGATGTAGCTGAGAGAAACAATGGATGTCCAAGCAAGACCAACTGTAAGTAATGTAATACATAATATTGTAAAACTGTACACCGTAAACCTTGCAAGACTATTGCGGTTCAGATATTTGTGATTGCCGATCATTACTGTCTAGATTTGAATAACGGAAAAAAAACACGAACAAAAAAGGACAAGATAATATGAAAGGTGTTGAAACAGTTATCTTTGGCGTGGTAAGGTGCTAATTGCTCATAAAAACAACGATTTTATTTATGTGAATGACACAATAACAAATTATTACTACAGAAACAAAAATAAATAAAACAGTTACTTATATTAGTCCAAACATAGTATTTCGGTGAATAAGGACAAGTAAAAAGACATTCGAGTACTATTGACCCTGTGAACGAATTACTAATATAAAGACGTGAATGGAAATATTTAATAGAAGTATGCTATGTGGCGTTTTATACGAAGTCAATTTATATTCAGTTTACATGCGACCATGAGCGTGACAAGATTCGGGAAAGAAGCTCACAGTTTGGGGGCACAAGTCCGTCTCTACAAATGGCTTTGATCAATGCATGTCGTGGCACTTGTGACCTGAATAGGATTTCCACCAAAATTGTTCAGTGAATATTTTTGCCCTGCCGCCTGGTTTTTTTATTAGACATTTTTTTTAATTTCATTTTCCCCAGTTTGATTATTATTGGACATATCATTGTCACTTTTATCTTATATATTTGTCATTTAACTGTGTATTATTATAATATTTCTGCCTTTTGTTTGAAACAAAAATGGAAAAAATGACATCTTGAGTTTCTTGATACTCTCTATTTTCTTTTCCCGTTTGAGATTCAGCTCTGAGTCAGCACATGAAAAGGAAATTTCCTTTTCAAACTCAAAGCATACTTAGTTAACCTAATTTTATAGATTTGATCTATTTATAATATTTCATGTTTTCTCCTTGTTCATGAGATGTTAATTTTGACTTGTAAGAGTGCTATTTTGCCTTATTACAATAAAATACTTTGCCCTACCAAATACTCAGAATTAGGCAGATATTCAGCCGTCAAGCAGTAAGTAGATTGTGTACTGAAAGGCACTGTTTCCACCGAAATCAGTCCCGTAGCCAGGATTCATGTTTGGAAGGTGATTGCATTATCAGAAAGATTTTGTATCAATGAGGAAAATTAAATCATTAAAATCATGTTATTATGTATGGATACATTGCAAAATAAGCATTGATAATTATTAAGGTCAAAAGCACGATTAAAGCGAGCGCGAATATTTGAAGCTTTTTCTATCAACTCAGTGTATTTATTAAAACACTAGCCTTCCCGCCCGCGACTTCGTCCGCGCGGACTACTGTTTATCATGAAAAAAGCATCCTATGTTTTTCTAGGATATTAAAAACCAATGCAAAAGTATGCATAGTACCAATACTCTTGATGTTTTTTGACAGACTTGTTATTTCGTTTCGTTAATCAACATTTTCCAGTTTTCCCATGGAAACTTACAATTTTTCGGGATAAAGAGTATCCTTTGTTTTATTCCAGGGTAAAAGCTCCATTCCAAATTTCATAAAAATCCGTCCAGCCGTTATCACGTGAAAGCTCCCCAAACAAACAGACAAAGTTTCACTTTTATATATTGGTATGGATGCTTTCAATCTTTTAAATAAATATGCTTAGTGAATGAATGTAAAGCGCGAGTGCAGCGAGCGCGAAAATCTTGAGCTGTTTAAATCAAACTTATTGCTTATTGTATTTATTGTAGGAAATCAAAATCATGATTCTAAAATATGCAATGATAATTATAATTAATTATTAGATTTTTTTATAGTTTTCTATTGGTTTTTAAATACTTATGGGTGCTTATATAAACAGTTATCTATGTAAAGTCCTAAACAATATTAGACTATTTCGGACGGTGATTGAACACTCCTTTCAGCCCTCTGGCTACGGCCATGACCAAAATTACTGGGCATACATAACTTAAAAATTAAATACAAAGGTGACGAAAGAGGAATAATGTGACGTTTACGCGGCCCAATGTTTGAGTGCGACAACGTGTCGTCCGTCCTCTTCCACGGCAGGGGTTTGCAATATTCCATAAAAATAAACTGGGGGCATTTAGCCGAGGACATGAGTTTGAGCTATCTAAAGTCATCAAAACATTTCTTGTTAATTAGTATATCTTATAAAAGTTTGTCAGAAATAGCCTGCGATCAATAAAAGAGTCCTTGTCATTACCTAAGATAGACAGTATAGTTTTAAATCTATAGGTTGCTAGGTACTGTAATTTTAAACAAAAGTTCGGATTTCTAATAGTATATTGGAGATTCTTGAAATTAACATGGATATTAATTTTGAATGTTAATTTTGAATGATAACATTTAAGGCTGTTAATTATAATAACGTTCTGGGAAAATTAGTAACGATATAAGTATTCGATAATTTCCAAGGCATAGTACTTAGGTTGTTATCACCTATAAGTGCTGTTGGTACCCGATAGTAAGATAAGATGTCTTATCTTTGGTCAATATAACATACATTTTACATCCTGCCAATATTTTGTAATCTGTTTGCATAATTTGATAACGTTCGTCTTCGTTGCTTGAATAAATTGATTGCCAAAAAGAATATATTAAGAGGCTTCTTGACTACGACTTAAAAATCATCATAATTTTTCAGTAATGATGACATCTGTTATTGACTTATATTTCAGTAGATTTGCAGGCAAACAGATATACAGACAGATCTCTACTTATAGAAACCTAAGCATTTATAGATATACTTCTATAACTCATTATTTTAACATGATATGTATCAGGCTGTTGTCAGTAAAAATCTTTATCTAAACAAATGCATGCAGTTGAAAAGTGAATATCTCATTTTGTACTAAATATTTACTTTTGCCAACAAAGTTAATCTAATCGGACAGGCGGTTTCATTATCAGCATTATCTTGAATTGAGGTGCGTTCCGAAACAATGTCACAGTTACCGGCGGTGATGCAACTCTACTCGAATAATCAACAATATGTCTAAATAACGCAAGGTTAGGTTTATGTTATGATTGACTCAAGGAATTCTGTAGAATGAGGCCTTTAGAATAGAGATAAACACAGCAGAAGACAGATTCAAGCTGCAGATATCGATGAAAATCGACGCATCCCGGTATAAACCTCTTTCAAATTTGCTGGCGAAAATGACGTAACAGTTATCCCCATCACTGTAGAAAATCCGTTGATGAAAGCCTAGATAAGAGTTATTTTAGACCGGTCTTGTAATTACCGACTAAATATTTTTTTCAATTAGACTATTCTTGGAATGATAACGATAAAACTCGCGGTTTTATGTGAACTGGGGCGATTGGCAACACTGCCTGCTCGCCTAGCGGATTGAGTAACGATAGTTATGTCACAGCGATGGAGCTAGTTCGTCATAGTTTCTAATTTAATGATAATTTTAAGCATTAATGATTACTTATCTAAGACTTAGTTAACGATGAATTAGTACAAAGTGCTCTAGGAAATACAGTTCTCGTCCTTTCTCTGTAGAGGTCTCTGGTTGGGTGGGGATAGAGAAGCAGAATAAAGGGAGCATGATAGTTTTATTCATGAACAAATAAAAAAAAAAAAAAAAAAAAAAAAAAAAAAGATAGTCTACTTGCTTGCTTGTCGCATGAAGTAGTGCTAGCCTCTGGTGTCAGTCAGACCACCCGTCTAATCTACTTTAAATATATCTAAACAATAAGTAAATAAATAAACTATATTGATAAACTATCTTAGAAGTACTTTGTGAGATGTCTCAAACATATCATGAGATCACGTTGTTTTATACAACATAATTATCGAGTTAGAAGTTTTTACCTTATTTTTTCCAGTATGATTGTTTGATGTTTGTGGGATATCTCATTGTCACTTTTACCTTTTATATTTGTAGTTTACATGTTTTGTTATAATTGTGACATTTGAAAAAAACATAAAGAATGAACAAATATGGAAAAAATACATCCCGTAGAGTTTCTTGGTGCTCTTTTCTCTAACGGGCGTATTTCCGAAGCACCGGTAGAGTCAGAAGGATATTTCCTTTTCCAGTGTGAGATTTAACTCTGTTGGCACATGAAAGGGAAATTTCCTTTTCAAACTCAAAGAATACTTAGTTTATCTAAATTTGGATTGATTTGATCTTTTTATAATATTATATTTTATGTATATCTCTTTGTTCGGGAGATGTTAATTTTGACTTGTAAAAGTGCTATTATTTTTGCCTATTTACAATAAAATACTTTGACTTTGACGCTAAAAATCACGCCTGCCCTGCCGAAAAATAACTTATGCCAATAAATTATATACTGCTGGAATGTGCCTATCAAGGCCATCAATTTGATACCCATATTGTAAAATTTGAAGTATTTTTTCGCATTTGAAAATGGAGCCATTTTTTTTTTCAAAAATGAATAGCCTTTGTTACTCGGGGGGATGTAAGGATTCTAACGATACCCCATACGTCTGAATCTGTTCCGACATTTAAAAGTTATGGTGGAATAAAGAAACTCAAATACAAACATATATGAATCCTAAAAACAATACACTTTTTTTTTTGGGCCGTCATGTAATAAAATAAACGCACATGAGATAGGAAGGATAATTGAAAAGATTTGCTAACAGTATTATTAATTTTGTTAACAGTGTTGAGATGAGACTTCCACAGCAAACCAAAGTTACATACATCGCTATGTCAACATGAAAAAGTGCAGAAAAATCATGGAAACTAATGTCGAGATTGAAACAAGTGAGGCCGCGGGCAACTATTATAATTATGTTAACAGTGTTGAAATGAGACTTCCACAGCAAACCAAAGTTAGATACATCGCTATGTCAACATGAAAAAGAGCAGAAAAATCATGGAAACTAATGTCGAGATTGAAACAAGTGAGGCCGCGGGCAACTATTATAATTTTGTTAACAGTGTTGAAATGAGACTTCCACAGCAAACCAAAGTTACATACATCGCTATGTCAACATGAAAAAGAGCAGAAAAATCATGGAAACTAATGTCGAGATTGAAACAAGTGAGGCCGCGGGCAACTATTATAATTTTGTTAACAGTGTTGAGATGAGACTTCCACAGCAAACCAAAGTTACATACATCGCTATGTCAACATGAAAAAGTGCAGAAAAATCATGGAAACTAATGTCGAGATTGAAACAAGTGAGGCCGCGGGCAACTATTATAATTTTGTTAACAGTGTTGAGATGAGACTTCCACAGCAAACCAAAGTTACATACATCGCTATGTCAACATGAAAAAGAGCAGAAAAATCATGGAAACTAATGTCGAGATTGAAACACGTGAGGCCGCGGGCAACTATTATAAAACATGTTTATTATACGGAACGATCTCTGGCATTTCCATTGGACTATTTGGTTTAAATCATCGGCATTCACTGACTCCACTGAGTAAATATTGCTTCAACCAACGGCTTGCTTCTGCCAATGAATAATATTATTAATAATCTCGCGTAGTGTATAACTAGTTTCAACTCGCGATAGATCCCCTAGTTACTTCGCGTGCTCATACTTGGCAGAAGTACTACTTACTTTTCCATGATTTTTCTGCTCTTTTTCATGTTGACATAGCGATGTACTTGTGCTACTTACTACGACTTTTGCGAAATTACATATTTGTCTCTCGGAATTACCTATTACCAGATATTTTTTGATGGAACACGATAGTTTAGAGACTTGCATTATGTTATTGTTGTTGTTTTTGTTAATTGTAATTATCATATTTTATTTTATTAACATACAGACAAACAGACAGAAATGATTTAAAAAATGTTATATTTTTGATCAGTAGCCTATTTTAAGTACCCAAGACCATTTTTGTTTATTATCGTCTTTTTACAGACTTTTTCGTCCTTATTTCTTTATTATAAGTATAGTTAGGTAATCTCGCGTTTGTTAAACTAGTTGTAACTCGCGATATAACCCCTAGTTACTTCGCGTGCTCATCCTAGACAAGTACCGCTACTTACTTCGACTTTTGCGAAATACTACAATATTTTGTCTCTCGGAATTAATATTTTGTCTCCAGATCTTCTTTTATGGACCACGATAATTTACACCCGTATTCACAAACGTTGCTATGAGGTCTCACAGTGCTCACGAACGCACAGGGCCCTACAATCCTATTCATAAACGACACTTGAGTGCCGAACACTGCCGAATACTGTGCGTTAACTTGAAGCTGCGCATTCGTAAAGTATCTGTTTTAAGCAACGCATAGTGCCGAGCTGCCAAAAAAGAGCGCAGTATTGGACGCACTGCGTTCTCATAGTAACGAGTCGACTAAGTATCGTTTGTGAATTAACAGGCTCGCAATGACGAACACATAGTGAAATGGCTTACTTCACATAGTGTCACTGCTTTACTTAGGCAAGTATTGTTTGTGAATACGGCTGTTAGAGTCATTTCTCTTTGATGGGGATATTGAGAAAACTTTTTGAATTGTCATGATGCATATCCCTTGATTCGAAGTTAAAGTTATTGTTGTTGTTTTTGTTAATTGTAATTATCATTTATTTGATCATTTTATAATGTAATGCTATGTTCATTATGTTATTTTTATTATGTAATGTTTTGACGACCGGTTGGTCTCGTGGCTAGATCCTAGGTACGAAATCTAACTTCTAACATTTTACTATGGAGCCTGGATACCTAAAGGCGATGATAACCTCGAGGATTCACTTGTAATGAGCATTCTAGCGAATATTACATGACAGGTAAAAGTTCACACGAATTAGCGTTGTTTCGTTCGACAAAATTAAAAAACCGCGAATGCTCAGTTAATCACTATAGTAAGTATATCGGCCGGTTGGTCTAGCTAGTGGCTAGAGAGTACGAAATTGAACGGTCGCGGGTTCGAATCCTGCAAGGTGCAATCATTTGTGTGATGAGCAGAAATGTTTGTTTCCGAGTCATGGATGATATTCTTATCTATGTATGTTTATCCGTTATCTAGTGCCCATAGCACAGGGTATCCTAGTTTGGGGCTAGATAATTGGTGTGGAAATGTCCCGAATATATTTATTATCATTATTAATACAATGACGTCATCTAACACAAACCCAGCGCCCAAAATATAACATTTTCAAAATTATATGTAGTAGCATTATTTATTCTGTGGCGGTAGGTACTGTTTATCTTGATATCTTGGACCAACCTTTAGTTGCATTGTAACTTTATTTTCTTAAGAAACACACACAAAAACAAGAGTTTTTTTCCTGAAACAATTTTAACGTCATTTTTATTTTCTGTGAGTTTCTCAAAGTAAGTTCGATTGCAAGCTGTACAATTAAACTTTCTTTATTTTCTATCGTCATCATCAACAACCTATATCTGTCCATAGCTGGACGTAGGCCTCTCTTAATGCACGCCACTGAGCTCGGTCTTCAGCTCTCCTCATTAATTTTTGTTTCTTTCCTTATTTTCGATTAAATATGTTCCTAGATTCTATCTCAATGATGCTCGGTACACAAACAATATAGTTTTGTCAGCAACGCGAAACGCTAATGCAACAGTACCCGCAAAAAGTCTATTTTTCTTGCTGGCTAATACTGTCCAATTCAGATTCACAAATAAACCTATAGATGCAGAGGACATTCGGATAGCTCGGATGAGGTCGTCGTGAGGTCGACACTTCGCCGGCATGACTCAGCGGCAAACCGGATCCGCGCGTCCATCCACCCGACGCCTAGCTAGCTTTCAGTGTTAGAAATACTTACGACAATTTGCGTGCTTATGTACTTCATCGCTGGAAAGTACTGAATTTCTTCATACTTTTGATATTTCGTTGTATTAATAAATTATTGAAAAACTAGCTGTAACCGCGTGGTCATTTTTCTAGGTAAAAAGTACTCTATGTACTATTATTCCAAAATCTAAAATACCAATATACCAACATTTGTTTAATTTTCCTTCAGCCATCAAAAAGTTTTAAGTTTTATCGAGATAATAAGTAAGTACCCCAGTTTTTAAGTCAATCCCTAAGCTATCCAACAGTGAAAACCGCATCGCAATCGGTCCAGTAGTTTTTACGTGATGCGCGAACAAACAAACAGACTTCTAACGTATAACGGCCATGTCGGGTCGCACTCGCCACTGAAGGTCTGTATATATGTTTGTTCGCGCATCACGTAAAAACTGCTAAACCGATTGTGATGCGATTTTCACTATTGGATAGCTTAGGGTTTGACTTAAAACTGGGGTACTTGGTATCTTAATCCGATGATTAGATGCCGAGCAATCGATAAAAAACTAATTGACGGTTGAAAGATTTTTGAAGAAATGTAGTATATTGTACTTTGCAGGTACTTTTGGTCATGGAATAACACGTATGAGTTAGTTTTAAATGAAATGAACAAGCGGGCAAAGCCGCGGGTACATCTAGTCCATAATAATCGTATAAGAGTTTAATACCGTTCATTATCTGTGAATAGGATACGATCAAGGAGCAAATCATCACGCTAGCCTAAGAACCTATAATTAAAAAACTAATTCATATAACAAACATAATTACGACAGCACTTGTGGAACTTTAACTATTTTATCAATTTTACCGTCAAGTTAAGGATACTATGATATCATTCTGATAAACGTGAAATTAATGACGTTATATTTTTAACTATTTGATGGTAATGGACGAAATAATCCTAGATAACTTAAATGTCAAGAATTGCTCATATGGAGAGCTTCATATTGTAACATTTTACGTTAACCGACCTGGCACACACACCATTACTTTTTGCTAAAGAAGCAGCTGTTAACATTGTAACGTCTTTATAGAGAGAAAAATAATATTAAAAGTGAACGTCACTTTTGAATGTGGTACGCTCGCCATATTGGTTGGACGTAACGGCTGACAGCTGCGAAATACGGTAGACATGCCATACGTGGCGGGAGTCACCCTCGCTCGAGCTGAGATCCGATATATAATGTCAATAAAATCGTTAATTAGCTTCCAAATACTTTATCCTTAACCCGAAAGTGTCTGTATTGTATTTGAAACTAGCTGCGCCCGCTCCATCCCCTTTAAAATCACCACAAAAAAACAGAGTATCACAAAAGTAAAGTTTGATTTAGATAGTTTTGTGTAAATAGAGAAGTGTTTTTTTTTTTTTATTTATATTTTAAAATGAACTTTTGTTTTTTTGTATGTTTTATCTTGTAAATAAATTCGACTCTCGAAAAAAAAAATTAAAAAGTTTGATTTAAATTTTATAATAAATTTAAAATATTATAATTTAAAAAAAAAAAATTTTTCAATTTATATTTTAAACTTTAATAGACATAAAGCATATAAATATTCCAATTAATCACACTTAATATTATAAACCAGAAAAGTTTAGCCACTGTAGTAAACAGGCCAATCAGAGCTTAGAGTTTTAAAATCGAATACTCTCTTATCGAGCGGAAAACTTCGTATGCGCGATGCAGAACTCCATACATTAAAGAAAGAAAGAAAAAACATTTATTCACAACAAAAACAAAACAAATTAAAACACAATAAATAAATGCAAAGAAAATTGTCATGAATCGGTCCCAACTCAGCGTTATGCTGGTTGTAATCGACAGATCAACAACCAGCGCTGGTCTTCCGTTGGTGCCGGTAGATGACGTCACGGGTCTCTCCACGACCAGTGTTACGTGTCGTCTTAAACAACCCTAAATACAATAAACCATGTGGCAACATCGTATATATCTTAAAGAGGCAAGTAAATAATAAATATCTACATTTAAAAATATATTATAAACTGATATAACTTACATTATTTAGAACTGACAGTCCATACAAAACGTCATAAAATGTATAAAAACCGTTTAGCGTATCTTTAGAAGTGTGTGGTGTGTGTGTGTGTGTTTGTTATTCCTTCACGCTCAAACGGCTAAACGGATTTGGATGAAATACAATATCATTAAACATCGCAAAGTGATCTATTGTTGGAATATCCGATAAAAAAATTACATGCAGTATAAGTTTAGAAAAAGCTGTGCAAAAAGGTGCGCGTGCACAACCTTCCCTCCTCGTTGCGCATGAACCCCCTAGATGGCCACGGCCACACCTGCATCGCAAAGAAGTCAAACAAGAACTGCGTAAATTGTAACTAACCCAGTATAGTTAAAATATAAAATTTTACAAAATGATAAAGACTGAGGCATAAATGTTATTGAAAAAAACTGAATTTAATGGATAATAAGATATAATTATAGATTAAATAGATATTAATTTAGAAATAACACCCACATCGTAACCGCAAGTAAAAAAGCATTGAAATATGAAACACTGTTGAACTTTCAACATCTTTAGTTAAGATCTAATGAGAATAATGTTCATATTAGAATTATTATTTGTGTATATTTCATCACTATCCTTGTATAATAAAACGCCACACATAACAAGACATAAGTTCAAAAACAACAACCCGGTAGAAAATAGATAGATAGATAGATAGATAGATAACTCTTTATTGTACACCACATAGAACAAAAAATACAATAATAACTAAAACATTTATACAAAATAAATGGGACAATGGGCGGTCTTATCGCTAAAAAGCGACCTCTTCCAGACAACCTTTGGACGGAAAGGAATTAATATACGGCAAAGACGGTGGTGCATTATAATATAACAAATAAATAATAAAAACTGAATACAATGAATAAATATATATACACATATATTCCAATATACCTACACATAAATATGTAAATATATAGTACAGTATATATATATATATATAAATATATATCCATATACATAGTATATACATTATAATAAATTACATTTACTACATATACATTTACAAAATATATACAAACATAATAAAAATAATATACAGTGAAACCACAACAGAATAACAACAAAATAGCAAGAAGTGATATTAATTAGAGAGATAAAACTTCTTTACTTGAAGCTTAAAAACAGGGAGTGACTGGGCTCGCCTTACTGGCAGAGCGTTCCATAGGCGAACTGCTTGGATGGCGAATAGCATATAGCATATGACACTCTTGCGATGAAGACGAATCAATTGATACATCGCTTGTCAAAATCGAACCAATAAGGGCGACCCTATGGTGGAACATTCATAATACAAGGATGCCTGGAAGAGATCGCTTTTAGCGTTAAGACCGCCCATTATTACACTTCTTCTTCTACTACTGCTTTTTTTTTTTTTTGTGGTAATAATAATATTGCACCAGAATTAAGGGAAAAAAATATACATGAATTTATTTTAAAAACAGGCACAGTGGGCGGTCTTATCGCTAAAAGTGGGGTGTACAATAAATAATATATCTATCTACCCACATACATATATACATATACTGTTAAACTCATTGTCCTTCCCTTGCTTCGCCGTAGTCGGGTAAATGAAGTGACACGCAGACCTTAATCATCATTAAATTAAAGGGCAATAAAATAGAGCGACTGGCGGTCCGTAGCGGCCACCACATTGTATTAGCATTCGCTATCTTGGTGTGTTCATTAAAAATAGATTGGACCAGTAATAGTACAATAATTTAGTAGTTTTACGACGTGTCTTCGATGCAGGCATGGAAAACAAATAGCTAATAAAGTTAAACTGTTTTTGTGCCACCTGCCTGGTACGAGTGTTTTCTGATTAATTTAATACTAGTGGCTCTGTGAGCTGTAGACCTCGCGCGTACACGCTTTTTGGCAAACAATATAGCGGTGCACAGTAGCGCCATCTAGTTGTCTTATTGTAACACTAACATTAAGGCCGGGCTCCTAGGTTACATTTTCGCACTCCCCACTCCCCTGCCACCTACCCTACACTCTGCCACCCGCTACCCGCAATAAGCACTGCAGTGCCTGCGTAACAAGGTTGAATATCGCGAGCGCTGTTTGAACACACAATTTAGCTCGGAACTAAATGACGTATGTCTCAAAAGTTATCTATTTTATTGGCAGGCTATTAATTTTGTCTTAGCCTTAGATAATAAACTATATTTTCTTGCAGTGAGATTTATTTTAGAGATAAAACTTAACCCGTTAGGTACAAAAATGAAAACATTACCGAAAATAACGTAATTTTTGATAAGAAAATGTATCGAATTAAATTTTGTTAATCATGTTTTTGTCTTAGTCTTAGAGAGATAAAGACCTCAAAAACATATATATTTAGTTTCACATTTATCAGGTTTGTGGTTGACCCAGCATATTTATGCAAAAAACCCTTAAAAGGCAGAGCCTGGTCTTAATAACCAAGGTGCTCCATCAATCCCTACCTAGTGAGTAAAGGGCTGATTCCACTGGTAGAAACATAAAATTGAGAGGTATACTGCATTTTGATGAGCTAATCTGCTCAAGTACCTCAAGATGCCGAAGATCCTCATCAGATCTTCACCAATTTTTTATGAGACCAATTTAAAGTTACTACCTTTCAAATAAAAAGCCATCCAAATCGGATCTAATAAGGCAGAGATATTCAGTAGCCCCCTTTTTGCCTCTTTTTGGGGGAAGTAATCAAAAATCCCCGATGACTAAACAATTCTAAAAAATCCCTAACCTGTATACCAAGTTTCGTCTAGATCGGTTGAGAAATGCGAGCTGTAGAGGAGAAAAGAGATCCGGACAGACATCCGGACATACGAAAGCATTTTTTCCCAAGCTGAAACGGAGACGCTTCGTGCTCGCTCGGTCAATAATGTCGATTTTTTTTTCAACCCCCATATCTCCGACATTTAAAAAAATACTATATACTGAATCGCGAACCTGCTTACAAACATTCACACGAATCGGTTGAGAAATGCGACCTGTAGAGGAGAACAGCGGGACATCCGTACATACGAAAGCATTTTTTCCCAAGCTGAAACGGAGTCACTTCGCGCTCACTAGGTCAATAAGAAGTTATTTTTGTTTCGCTACAAACCTAACTGAACATCTTCGAGATATAAGATGCGCTTTTAGACATTTGGTTAAATGCAAAATCATGTTCGGCACAGATTTCGAAACACTGCAGCGGCACAATTGGTCTACGATCCGACACGACTCGATCAGGCGACCGTGATCATTGATTCGATAAGCTCGATATTAAAAATCGAATGTTCTTCCCTTTCACTTTCCTTGGCAAATATCGATACCAATTTTTCATACCCCAATTACCCACATATCCCTGTTTAACAAATATACACTTTTTTATGACACCTGTAACTACAACGAATATGATATACGACTTCATTCACTTAAGTAAATTTTCACGCGAGCTAAAATACGATCTTGCAGTACTTTGGGGTTTTGGTATTTTTACTCTTTGCAAAATATCTATAAATATAGTAGCTCTTAACTAAACTTCGTGCATTATTTGTATTGTGTTGTGCAGGCAAAATAACGTAGCTTTTCCAATTTACGTAATGGACTGGTTTAGAACGTGACACCAGTAAATAAGACAGATATTTATTTAACAAATCAATTGCAAAATTGACGCCACGTCTCGACATGCATGATGTAATTCGTATTTTAGACATATGGGGCATTACTATTATTGAAGATTGCTCATTTTACTATTATGTACTGTGATCCAGCAGTAAGAAGCTAATGACTGAAATTCATTAATGCTAAAACATTTGAACTTAAACAATAGACACCTATTAGGAAACATGTAGATTTAAGTAATCTTATGTCTTTTAGAAACAATGGTATAATGAAAATCACAGAACATACTCATCTATTACCTGTGTCAAAGAATGCCTTGGAAGAACAGAGTACTGCGAATTAATCGCGTGCTGATTCAATCAAAACTTTTGTCAATGGTATTTTAACATGCTATACCAACATAGATGCGTGTACTAAAGAAGTGTACCATTCCAATCACAGTTGACTCATCAGACGTAACACACGGAATAACCTGAGACAGTCAAAGATAATCAAATTGTGATTTACTGGAATTATCCACCAGTGCAATTCTATAATTGGCCGCAGTCACGATACCCGTCCAAATGACGTTAATAGCTGCAATTACTACAACAAAATCATCGAGGTACATTACACGAAGACTGAAGGCGATGATAAGTTTGTTTTTATAAAATAGTCTTATTAACTAAACTTTACAAGTATCGAAGTGTGTAACGGTATGGCAGTGCAATAACTACATTGTATACGGCTTGTATAAAAGCAAAGTCTAGTCTGTTAGTTTCAAGAATTCAAAGCGCATTTGAATATAAGCAATCACAAGATTGACTGCAGACGAACCGTTATCTTATTGGCAAGATAAAAAAATATACAGTTGGGTTGATTACTTTGTTACCAAGCCAAGTTGTATAAATTGGTAATGCTTTCTCTCGTTGGACGGTAGTATCGCCGATTAAGAGAATAAATTGTAAATTTTTCTGGTCTGTCATTGCCAGTCACAGTTAAAGTTGCGAGTCTAGAAAATATTTTTGACACATAGGACAATTTTGGGCAGGTTTCTCAAATTTACCTTATTTTTTCACACAGTGTTCTAGTGTTGATAATGTAACAATAACAATCCTTCAAATAAGAGTATGCTAAAACCATACACAAAAACTCATAGTTTTAAAGCCTAGGGGATCTAGCCGAGGAATACTTTTTACAAACGCACGAGTGCATAAAGAGTGTCAGAGCGTCCTTCGGTTGTGTGGGCTGGCCGTGGCTAAATAAACACAGCTTAAGTGCAGAGATAATATTGGCCTTGTTTCTTTATCATAGCTTTCCATCCACTGCGAAGCAAGAAGATTTGGTATAAGCCTATAACTATATTTCCAGCATAAACTTTCTTGCTGTTTCTAAGTTAACTAAAGATAGGTAAGGAGGACTAGTTCAATCTCACAGAGCGTCAATTAACTCAACATGAACTATTTTTATTTGGTCTTGACTAAATTTTCGCATATCTTTATCCAGTGAAATTATATAAAAACTGACCACTAGTGGGCAGACGACTCATGGCCTAGGCATTTATTGCCCTTTGTCTTCCACTCGAACCATTATAAAAAAGAAGTTAAGAAATGTTCACTTTCTATAAATTTAATGCTCTTTTTATAGGGCTTCTAATTTAAGTTGTGATTATATTTGGCAAAATATTACAATGGTGGCGGCAACAAATCTGGCACTCTTAATATTTGGGTTCAGTTCAGTACAAGTGACGGTAATGTTTGTGATAACTGTGCATAGCGTTACACAGTCCAATAATCCATTGACAATTATTTTCAGCTAATCTGGGAAGATTATGCAATGGCGGCAGATTGGTTCCCCACAAAATGGTTTACGATTATGGTATCGGTTGACGTCACGTCACGATACTATAAATTCCGTTTATCGCATCGATTTATAGGTTCCCAACTTGTTCCCAATGCAAACATACGTTTACAGTGTCAGAACAACGAAGGTTTTAGAATAAGACCGGGTTGCAGTGAATTTTTTGTCCCTCTCATCCGTGATCAAGTAGAGCGGGAAAGATGATACATCTCGGGGGTAAAGTTTAGGTTGTTATTTATTTGTAGGAAAACTAAAGCTTAGAACAATAAAGTGTCTTACCATTTTCTCAATAATAATAAGCTCTTTCTCTTGGTATATCTTGAATATCATATCATAATAGTAACGGAATCTCTATCCATACAATGTTCTAAGCCTAAAGCAGTGTTACCTTTGATTCTCTTTTCTATCGAGTGAATTGATACTAATCATGTTTCTGTGTTCACAAAGTACGAGATAATATGTAAAATTTTGATGTGAAACCAATTTCATAATTATGTGTTAATTATAAAAGAAGACCGTTCAAAAATGATCGAAAATTGCTAAAAATGTCGATGAAAATTTAATAATAAGGATTGGTTTTATGCCAAATATCTCTCACCCCACCTAGAGTAGCGTTGGCTAGCCATCGGCTGTTCTAACGTCACTATTGTATTAGTTATCCCCTGGCTATCTTTGTAGACTTCCTTATTTTTGGTTTGGTGGTCTATCAATTAATCATCAGCCACTGCTGGACGTAGGTCTCTCGTAATGCACGCCACTGAGCTCAGTCTTCAGCTCTCCTCATCCATTTCCTTCCACACACTATTCGCATGTCGCTGACATCTGTCCACAGGGCGTCCTACACTACGTTTGCCTAAACGTAGTCTCCATTCGAGAACCCGTCTAACCCAACGTTTATCGGCTCTTCGGGAAATGTGACAGGCAATTTTCCAATTTAGCTTGGTTATTCTTAGAGCTATGTTGGTTACCTTGGTTCTCTGGCGGATATCTTTATTACGAATCTTGTCCCTCAGAGAAACTCCAAGCATAGCCTACCATTATGTTGTCTTAATAATAATGTGCGAAGCACAAATACGTTATTACTTTATTAGCGACCCGCCCCAGCTTCGCACAGGTGTAATTTAGAAAAAAATGAGGTGAGAATTTTATTTTTCGCACACTCGACTTTCACTCCGCTTCGGGAGACCCTCCTCCCTCGCTCGCTCAGGTCTCTTATGCTCGTATATCCATATCCATAATAATAAAAATCTTCGAAACGGCTGGACTAATTTTGACGGGACTTTCACTGGCAGATAGCTGATGTTGTAAGGAGTAACATTGGCTACTTTTAAATTTAAAAGAATTAGGTTTCCACGCAAAAATAAAAACCCATGTATTTTGACTACGCGGGCAAAGCCACGGCCACAGCATATATATAAAACTTCCGTGAAAAATCATGACTGATGGTGAACACCGCATTAAAATCCGTTGCGTAGGTGAAAAGATTAAGCGTTACAGACAAACGGCGGAAAGCGACTTTGTTTTATCCATACCAATATATAAAAATGAATCGTTGTCTGTTTGTTTGGGGAGCTTTCACGCGATCGGCTGGAGTGAATTTGATGAAATTTGGAATACAGAGCTTATACCCTGGAATAAGACATAGGATATTTTAACCCGGAAATGTTTAAGTTTCCACGGGAAAACCGGGAAATGTTGATTACTCGCTGTAAGGAACGGTTTCCATGGAAACGAAATAACAAGTCTGTCAATAAACATCAAAAGCGTTGGTGCTTTACCTACTTTTGCATTGGTTTTTTATATTCTAGAAGGACACAGAATGCTTTTTTTCGAACGAAGTCGCGGGCGGGAAAGCTAGTACTGTATATACGTATTGATATTGATAATCCGCGACATAGTTCACCTTGTTATTATTCTTGTTAGACCTGTTCTATAAAGTGAATATTTATTAGAAATGGAACGTAACCGTCCATTACTGGTAACAAATGTATGCCGACAGAAGTCAACGAGCCGTTGGCGTGTCAGATGAGGAGAAACGCTTTGTCGCGTAAAAATTGAATATTTTTCAAGCGATTAATTAATTGCGTCGATCATACGGGATCCCCAGTTTCTCCGCTGTGAATAGATCATGCATACACTTTCTTCGCAGCAACTTGCAATGAATTAGCAACGGTTTGGACTCATTATACTTACTATGATTATTACGTGTCAAGTTTGGGAAGAAATAAAGACGGTATTTTTTTGCCGTACGCCCTTTCACTCATTGGAGTTAAAAGAGGGGAAAATAAATTTTCTTCTTATATTTAAAAACGAATAACATTTCATTTCAAAATAATTATTAAAAATAATTTCCAGATAGTGTTTATTGGTCTTGACACCGAAAATAAGCTCGGAATATACAGAGACTGCTGTTGGTTACGATATTGTCTTTATAATGACGTTTAAAACGCTGGATTAAATTTAGAGACGAGTCAAGAGGTTAATGAATATCATCGATGAATTTGTACGAGGCAAGGCTTCAGGGCAGCAATGCAGAGTATTCAGCCTTCAGGTGTTCTAAAGGATGCAATTTGCATTTCGGTTATTAAGAATTACAAAAAATAATTCCCCGCAAGCTTATTCCACCATCGAATGACTAGACGTACGAATATGCGCCACATGATAAAAAAACACCTATACCACGAAGCGATTTGTTTCCACATTAACCATACCTACTACAAAAGAGTGCTCCTATTAGGCAGACGAATTGTGAAATCTATGTAGTTATTAAACTCAACTCAAAATCCGAAATGGAATATGTTACTGCTATTCTATACATCAAAGTTGTTGAACAAACTCATAGCTATCGTAAGAATGCAAATTAATCAGTCCCTGGAGACACGAAGTGTCGCGTGAGCGTCACTTTCCCCTGGATGGTACGACAGGTTTCTCTCTCGTGCAGCATATCCCACCAAGGGATTGCCAGGGTTTTATAAATGTATTTTACAGTAAAGTTTTGAATTATGAATGACTAAATAAGTGACAGGGAGTAGAGCGGCTGCGTTTTAAGCACACTGCCACTCTTCAATGACTTTTCTAAGTTATGTGCTGTTTTTCATCTTTCCGTACTTCGGAGGGCATGTTAAGCTGTCGGTCCCGGCTGTTATTAATTAATAGCAGGCGTTAAGCCATGTCAAAGGCCCACATACGGCCAGACAAACTCTGACACCAGAGGCCAGCACTACCTCATACGACAAAACAAATCTCTTAATACAATAACAATTCAATTCACCCTTTGGTAGCATTAATGTCCTCGTCAAACCAAAAAAAAAAATGAGTATCAACGAGAAACAAAATGAAACATTTTGAAAAGTAAAGCATTTATTTTAAATTATTATTTTGACAGTTAAAGTTTGTGTTGCTTTTGATAAGCAAAGGGTAATGCTGTCATACTTTTACTGACGCACCCAGAGCCCAGAGACGTCAATTAACGCTAATCATGCAATAAATTATATTTTGTATAATTAGAGTTACGGTAGATAGGGCATAGCCTTACTCTTTATTTATTCTGGGCGTGGTTATAGAAGCAAGAAGATAAGATTAAGTAAAAAAAAAACACGTTACTGTTTTAATACTAGAGATAACGAAGGAAGTTCTTATGCGTTATAATTAGTACTCAGATAACATAGTATTAAAGATCCCTGAGGCCTACACTATGATAGCCTGTGTGGTGGGTATAAGTCACTTTCACTCTTATATAATCTAAGCAAATATAAAACTAAAATATCCAGTCCCCCAGGTCTGGGGTAACTTTAAATGTCTGAAATACGATACAAAGTAACGTTTGTCTAACTCTCTAACTAGGCTACAGTGGGCCGCAAAGAAAACGGGTTGATAACAAAAACCTCAATAAGTTCCAAAATATTGGAATTCGCTTTATGAAATAAAGACTGTATTATAGCCAATTTTATAGTGCTTCAATAAAAAATATAAAAGTCCAAGATTATAAATTTATTTTGAATAAAAGTAGGGGTTAAGTAAATGTGTCAATTTTTCACGAAAAATGTGCTACGGTATCAAATTATGCAATTTTCACATATTTTATATTGGCACCACGACAAGGGCTGTTAATACAGCTGTTATACGGTTCGGCATGCTTTCCACCAGATTTCTAAGCCGATGATAAATTATAAAAATCGACTTTATTTTTATGTATGTTTTTTAATACAATCACCAAAAATAAATATAAAGGTTTTACTTCTACATATATTTGTATTGAAATAAACCTTAATTAAGTTTTAATTTTAAAAGTTATCGCATTTTTTAAAACCGACCTTTGCCAGGATGTCCACTGAAAATTCTAAAATAAATCCCTGACTTTCCCTGACCATTTTACCAAATTTCCCTGACCAACTATGTTCATTTTAAAGCAAGTTTATCATTATTTTTCATAAAATAATGTTATCTAAATAATGAATCATTTCTTATCCTTCATATATTGTTATTTATTTTATTATCGGACTTATTTTAAAATAAAATTTTAAATAAAATTCCAATTCACAAAATGATAAGACACCATCATAAACAGGAAGCGAAAACTTTCTGATATTTTTATTTGTGTAATAATGAAACATGATTATTCCAAATCACATAACAGATGATCATCATCATCAGCCTTTTCTTGTTCACAGGACTGGCCTTAGCAATCAGCTTATAAATCAGCGCCCCTTTTTTATTTGAATATTTTGAGCTACTTATATACTTTTATATGTGAACAGTAAGAATGTTTATGATCGATTTTCTATGTGCGCATAACATGTAACCAAGAAGGCGCGAGCGAAGCGAGCGCTAACATTTTCAGCTCCTTATATTTTTATTAGTTATGTGAAAAAACGAACGTTTACGGTCGATCTTCTATGAGTTCGAAACAAGCAATATTATCAAGATACGAGCGCAGAGAGCGCAAAAAAAAAAAAAAAACAAATCAGTCATTCGCGAAATCAAATCAGTTATCAAACATAAAAATTGCAGCTAAATCGGTCCATTCGTTTGGAAACTACGATTCTCACCCCCCCCCCCCCTTTCTCAACTCCCCCCCCCCTACCTCACATCAGCTTTCAAACATAAAAACCCGCTTCAAAATCGGTTCCTACGTGTGGAGTTTGGGAGCTGCGATCCTCACCAAATTCCCTCATTATAGCTAAGAACCATCTCGATAACCTAAATCAAAAATAAAACGCATCTATATCGGTTCATTCATTTGGGAGCTACGAGTCTCACTCCCCTCTCCTCTTCCCCCCATTATAGCTAAGACCCATATCCATCACATCAGCTTTCAAACAGAAAAAAACGCATCAAAATCGGTCCATTCGTTTGGGAGCTACGATGCTAGAGACAGACACACGGATACACACACACAGTGACACACACCCTAAACTTATAACACCCATCTCTTTGTTCGGGGGAAAAAAAAACGTTTACGATCGATCTTCTCTGTTTGCAAAACTCGTAACATTACCAAGAAAGCGCGAGCGAAGGGAGCATGAAATTGTTTTTTTACCAAACTTTTTCGAGCTTTTCGAAAAAGTTTGGTAAAAACTAGACATGAATGGTATTCCTCAGCGAGCGAAAATAGGTAATACTACAAAGGCGCGATCAAAGCGAGCGCAAAAAATTCGAACTATTTGTGGACGTGAGGAGCCAATAATAATAGCAAGGCGCGAGCGTAGTTATTTCTTGCAGTGTTTGTTAAAACTAAAGTAAAACAAGGTCCGCCTTATCCTTCATTCAACAGGCAATAACAGAACAAGGGTGTGAGTGTAGCGAGCGCAAGAATTTGGAGCTATTTCTAATTTAATTGTGTGAATAAAGTAATGTTAATAATTGACCTACTGTGTGTTTTTAAATACATAATATTATTATGAAGGCGCGAGCGAAGCGAGCGCGGAAATTACGAGATTTTTCTTTGAGTGAAACAAATAAACATGATAACAAAACATAGTCAAACTAGAGCATGAAATACATCTCACATTTTACAAGAAAGTGTGGAGCAAACAGTGTAAAATTATTATTTTTTCCTGACTTTGTGACCCCCTCGTTTTCCCTGACCACCTTGAGCTTCCCTGACTCTCCCTGACTTTCCAGAAAGTGGACACCCTGTTTGCGGCCTTTTGTATTAGGCGAAACTTTTTTTCGGTGACAATGATATCTCGAACAGTTACTTCCAGGAACATTCGCGGTCGGTGCTTCCATTACAATAATTATACCTATCGCATCTAGACTAGGCCTGATAAATGACCAAAACAAACCGCATTACGAGCACCGAACACGAATACCTACTGCGTAGTTGTAGTTAATATATAGATTATGCATCTATCACCTGGCTGGGAAAGTTTGTTGATATTAGGAGCAGATCGCGGGAATTTCAACCTATTGGTTGATTTTATGTTCATTGAAATCTGGAACTTGTCAGCTGCCTTTCAATTTCGAAGACTGAGGTACAGCAGAGAACTTCGCAAAATATATTCGTATCATGATAGACAAGCCGTAACCGTGGCTTAGATACAGATAGACAGAAACAGAAGTTACATGAATCTCCTTTTTACAGCCAAGTTATTTGCGGTTTCCCATCGCTCCGTGCTTCGGAGGGCACGTTAAGCATCGGTCCCGGCTGTTATTGATTGATAGCAGTCGTTAAGCCATGTCAGAGGCCCCCGGGTGTCCTGAAAACCTCTTACACCAGAGGCCAGCACTACCTCATACTACAAGCAAGCATGTCTGGAGTGATTCTCGGGTGTGTGAGATTAGACTTCTTATGAGGTGACGTCACATCTAGTCTGGCACAAAATGTTTCAAGTATGAAAGGTATGATGTCATCTCGTATGAAAGCTAATCTCACTCGCCTTGGAATCATCCCCCAGATCCCGTCTGCAATGCTCGCTTTTTAAAAGCTTTTATTTAACTTCACTTGTATGTATGTATGTATGTGTGTATGTATCTATGTATTTTGCCCTGGAATCTTGCAATTAAAATTTTGAGCACTTCCCGATTAGCTATCCGGCTGAAACGTTCAGGGTAGCTCACAACCCGATGACAAAACAATAAAAAGAAAACATCTCAATAACGTAAAAATGTAAAAGGCAAAATAAAAAAACATTAAAAATGTTCGTTTTTTTTCTTTAAATTTAATATTTTAATTATACTTATTACTAATCGACTTCCAAAAGCAGAGATGTCTTTTCTAGAGATACTGTTTTTTTGGCAATCCCTCTTAATATGAAAGGCACAACATTTAATGACCAATATAATAAAAAAACTTCATCCTAACAAGTTATAATTACCACCACAGAATAAATAATAGTACAAGTACAGAAGGATAACTGAGTAAAGTCATTTAAATACATAACAACTCTCGCTACAACGCAATAAAGTGCAATTTAACTCGCACAGCGCTGCGATCTTTCAATTATATTTGCATAGAAGGCGCTCACCTATTGCGTGCAGGCTAGAATGTACCGTATCACAACGCGCGAGAGCTTCCATTGCTCTAATCGTTTCAGAATCGCTCTGTCACTTTTACGCTCGGTAGGGTTGTATCAAGATATAACTAGGTACTTGTACTAGTAATTATTCTGTGATATAATATGACTTAGATATTGTAACTGAATAAACAATTATGTAAAAATGTATTATTTTATTACTTATTGTTATAAATGTTGTTAGTTCTATTAACTACATATAATGACATTCCTATCAGAATAGACCTAGTACCTCATTATTTGATTATATCATAATAGGTTACACTTTGATGAATAAAAGGTGCCTGTCTGACTTCGATGCTTAATAATTAATGAAAAAGAAATGGCTACCTACGTAATAAAATGTCGGTATGTAGGTATTTCAGGGTTTGTCAGACCGAATGCTATGCAGTACTTTCTAGGTTTCTCCTTGGTATTCATAATTAAGAAAAGAATAAAATTTGACAAAAACTTTACGTAAGTAGGTACTTTATCGTTAAGCACACGGCGCGCGACTCATCGAGCGCACGCTTGACACTCTACTGAACGAACCCCAATATTACGGCCCCGAAGTTTAGGTATAATATTTGTACTTGTTGAGGAGTGCGACCGCCCTGTTACCACGCAAGTTGCCCATCACAATTTAATTAATGCCCTCGCCAAAGCACCACGCGTCAGTACCACCAGCGCAGCCCTAGTCGGTGCCAGTGCCCTTCAATTAGGGCCAGCCCCCTCCAATGATAGCAAATGTTCAATTGCCTACCACCTGTTTCACACCTGTGAAGCCCGACCATCGCACGTTTTATAGATTAACTCATCAATTAACTTCCAGCTAAATTAATGGGCAATCAAACCTAAAAACAATGCCTCAGATTTTGCAACCAAAGTTCTGGATGGCATTGTGTTTGTGTTGGGTAGGCGTGACGCTTACCATCAGGCGAGCGACCTGCTCGACTCGTCATTCAACGGAATAAAAAAATATATACCAGCTAAAACTTGCTAAATACGATTACGTACAAGCCATAAAATACAATTTACTCAAACAATACTAGTAATGTGGTCATTATTTCGACAACCTTCTTTGGGCAAAGTCGACCTTGCCGCGCTGCTTGAATAGGCGCCAGCAAAGTTGTATGGAATTTCATTATTGTCGTGTTTTGCGGCCAGCAATTTCCTTTGAAAATCTATTATTGTCGTCTTTTGTCGTAGCACTATTATTTATTCCGTGGGTTCGTTAACCCCGAACACGAAAAGAGAGGCGTTGTAGCTCCCAGATGAATGGAGCGATTTTGATGTTTTTTTTTCTGTTTGAAAGCTGATGTGATCGTGATTGTTGTTGTTGTTGTTTCTGTTTCTGCTTCTGCTGCTGTTGCTGTTGCGGTTTCTGTTTCTGTTATTGTTTCTGTTTCTGTTGTTGTGGTCGTTGTTGTTCTTTGTTGTTGTCGTTGTTTTTGTTGTTGTTGGATTGTTTGAGTAAATTCTTATTATACTAAGCTGGTTTTAATTAAATACCTCGCATTGTTTGAGTAAAGCACTATACAAGCCTTGGTCCACAATTACTGCCCTGCTGGCCACGCTATGATGGCTTCGAGCTTTGCTTAGTTAAGTTCTCGGCCATCATCATCGCTGCCAGCAACGCAGTCATTACAGACTGCGGCAGTAATTTACTATTAAAAAACAAGCTTGCCCGGCCAAAAAATAACTTATCCCAATAATTTATATATTGTTGGCCTTCAATTTGATACCCATGTTGTAAAATTTGAAGTTAAAATATTTTTTTCATTCCGTCTATTCCAAAAACACTGATTGATTCCTGGAAAAGAGGGAGCAAAGTAGGTCTTTTCTGTTCAAGACTTTCAGAGAGGGCAGTATAGAATGAATAATTAATATGAACGAGCTAAGGCGGAAAGAGCTTCGCTCGTTCTTATCCTTAGCTCTTTACGCCTTAGCTCGGCTATATTCAAGCTTATGGTACTACGCCGAAAAGTTAGTATATAGATATCACAAAATAAATGAAGGGTTGCTAATTCAAAGTTGACCAATGAGAGCGCGTGGTGCAAATTGGGTTACGTAGCGCGGTGAGAAAAGGGGGTGACAATTAGCTGCGGTTTTTTATGATTGAAAGCTGGGGTAAACGAGATGATTCTTAGCTATAATGGGGGAAAGGAGGGAAGGGGGGGGGGTGTGAGAGTAGTAGCTTTCAAACGAATGGACCGGTTTTTTATGTTTCAAAGCGGACGTAATAGAGATGGTTCTTAGCTGTAATGAGGGAAGGGGAGGATCGTAGCACCCAGACCCCATACGAAAGAACCGATTTAGAAGCGGTTTTTTATGTTTTATATATATTTATTTATTTTTGCTTGTATATAAATATATGAGTTGTAAAGTATCTAAAAGCGCGTTCTATTTATTTTTCTCATAGAGTGCGATGAAAAGTAGAGTGTATCACTCGGGCGCAAAATTATTTTTCCTCGGCGACGTATATTGTTCGCTACGTTCAGGATTCAAAATATCGCCCTCACCGGCAAAATATTATTTTGCTCCCTAATAACAATCTACTATTATTAGTAGTATTAATCTCCTATTTATTCGCATTTGAATTTGGAGCCACACCTGCAACATTTTGTCACGTTATTTTTTTCCAAAAAAAAATAACGCAAAATTATTTTTCCTCGGCGACGTATATTGTTCGCTACGTTCAGGATTCAAAATATCGCCCTCACCGGCAAAATATTATTTTGCTCCCTAATAACAATCTACTATTATTAGTAGTATTAATCTCCTATTTATTCGCATTTGAATTTGGAGCCACACCTGCAACATTTTGTCACGTTATTTTTTTCCAAAAAAAAATTGGTCTATGTTACTCGGGTTAATGTAAGGATTTTACGATACCCCATACATTCAAATCTGTTCAGGCCTTTAAAAGTTATGGTGGAATAAAGAAACTCACATACATACATACATACATACATATATGAACCCTGAAAGCATTACACTCCTTTTTTGGGCAGACGTGAAAAAATACAACAGGATAAGCTTGTACCATTATTTATTCTGTGGTATAAGTAGGTAAATAGCCGGCACATGCGTGAATAATTATCAAATAGAGATCGCTCTTTCTTTAACTATTCATCATTGAATAAACAATGACTCAGGCTTAGGGATCATTAATTTATAAGAGTCGTAAATGTGGGGTGCAGTTTCCTTTGTGTGTGCGACTTCGCTTGAGCAACAAGTAGGCCCAAATTAAAGTTCCGGTAATAAGAAATCTATCTCAAACTGATTTACTAACAATACTACTGTAACCAATTTGAATTTTATAATGTGACCAAACTGAACTTAAAAAAAAACGAATTAGAAATCAGTTCGAAAATACAGGAGATTTGTGTGAAAACAAAACTGTTGTTTTGTGACACTATTTAATGATGATGATGATTTAATTGTGTTACAAAACACAAGTCGAACGAAAATAAGTCATTTGTTAGGCAACATGAAAAATCGATCTTTTCCAAACGAATACCACGTTTCTAATACCAATGGTATTTCTTTTTAATCACAATTATTTTGTATTCCAAACGAATACCACTTTTTAAAACATTAAACTAAATGAGAAAAAATAAAATAAAACAAAGGAATATATAGAAAATAAGTACAATTTTGAAATAATATTAAAATTAAAACTAAAACAATTTGGGTTTGGCAGTAGTCAGTGTCCAGGGAATGAAGGATTTTGTACTATTGTTTATTCTTTGAGTAATGTCAGGAGATGAAACAATGTCAATTTAACAGCCATGGACACTCGGTGGGCGCTTTGAATCAGCACAAACGAAAGTACAGCAGAGCAAATCCATAGATATCAGTGGTTTGCACACATTAAGTTGCTAAGCACAGTGCTGCTCTGTGGATGCATTACTATTCTATATCTAAACAGATTTTTTATTTTTTTGTCTGTCTGTTTGTTCCTGCTAATCTCCAAAACGGCTGGAACAATTTTGACGGGACTTTCAATGAAAGATAGCTGATATTACAAATAATTAGGGGGAGTGGACCGCATAAAAAAGGTGCAATGCACACAATTGGCCTTCTATGGCCTTAGTCACACACGTTTGTGTTAGCAGTACTTAACTCTCACACTACAGTACACACTGCAGTAGGAACGTCGCTGAGTGGGTGTGTTTGCCAGTAGTTGTATCTAGTCCAGTTTTTATTTATGTGATATTAAAGCCATATCCTCCTTTTCCTTTAACCTGTGGGCGAATGCAATGTTGGAGTTCCTGTTTTTTTTTTTATTATAGAATGATTAAAAGGTTTGCCATACACAAAATCTGTATTTGAGGAAGGCAAATGAAAAAAAAAAAACACATTTGGCTCATATGGGGTACTGATAGCCGGCGAGTTAAATAGATCTATATGGTTTTATCAAATACTTGCCCTGCATGCGCATTGAAGGTTCTATATCACAAAATGTTAATGGACCTTGTACTAATGTACATGATCCTGAACATCAATTATTGGTAATGAGCTTATGAGGCTTGTTGTAGGCTTAATGGAGTGTCTCAAAGGCAGTCAAAGGTATGTAGGTATACATGTATATACATACATGTGAGATGTATAAGAGTAAGTGTAACCTTGACATTGCAATGTTTTTGTATACGTCGGCAAATGTGACGATACCAAAAACAGAAAACCTTTCAAACTTTGAAGTCAACACAACGCGATGAACTCATCTAGGACAACAAACAGATTCGTTGAACAGAAGAACACGAAAAGAGAGGCGTTGTAGCTCCCAGATGAATGGAGCGATTTTGATGTTTTTTTTTCTGTTTGAAAGCTGATGTGATCGTGATTGTTGTTGTTGTTGTTTCTGTTTCTGCTTCTGCTGCTGTTGCTGTTGCGGTTTCTGTTTCTGTTATTGTTTCTGTTTCTGTTGTTGTGGTCGTTGTTGTTCTTTGTTGTTGTCGTTGTTTTTGTTGTTGTTGGATTGTTTGAGTAAATTCTTATTATACTAAGCTGGTTTTAATTAAATACCTCGCATTGTTTGAGTAAAGCACTATACAAGCCTTGGTCCACAATTACTGCCCTGCTGGCCACGCTATGATGGCTTCGAGCTTTGCTTAGTTAAGTTCTCGGCCATCATCATCGCTGCCAGCAACGCAGTCATTACAGACTGCGGCAGTAATTTACTATTAAAAAACAAGCTTGCCCGGCCAAAAAATAACTTATCCCAATAATTTATATATTGTTGGCCTTCAATTTGATACCCATGTTGTAAAATTTGAAGTTAAAATATTTTTTTCATTCCGTCTATTCCAAAAACACTGATTGATTCCTGGAAAAGAGGGAGCAAAGTAGGTCTTTTCTGTTCAAGACTTTCAGAGAGGGCAGTATAGAATGAATAATTAATATGAACGAGCTAAGGCGGAAAGAGCTTCGCTCGTTCTTATCCTTAGCTCTTTACGCCTTAGCTCGGCTATATTCAAGCTTATGGTACTACGCCGAAAAGTTAGTATATAGATATCACAAAATAAATGAAGGGTTGCTAATTCAAAGTTGACCAATGAGAGCGCGTGGTGCAAATTGGGTTACGTAGCGCGGTGAGAAAAGGGGGTGACAATTAGCTGCGGTTTTTTATGATTGAAAGCTGGGGTAAACGAGATGATTCTTAGCTATAATGGGGGAAAGGAGGGAAGGGGGGGGGGTGTGAGAGTAGTAGCTTTCAAACGAATGGACCGGTTTTTTATGTTTCAAAGCGGACGTAATAGAGATGGTTCTTAGCTGTAATGAGGGAAGGGGAGGATCGTAGCACCCAGACCCCATACGAAAGAACCGATTTAGAAGCGGTTTTTTATGTTTTATATATATTTATTTATTTTTGCTTGTATATAAATATATGAGTTGTAAAGTATCTAAAAGCGCGTTCTATTTATTTTTCTCATAGAGTGCGATGAAAAGTAGAGTGTATCACTCGGGCGCAAAATTATTTTTCCTCGGCGACGTATATTGTTCGCTACGTTCAGGATTCAAAATATCGCCCTCACCGGCAAAATATTATTTTGCTCCCTAATAACAATCTACTATTATTAGTAGTATTAATCTCCTATTTATTCGCATTTGAATTTGGAGCCACACCTGCAACATTTTGTCACGTTATTTTTTTCCAAAAAAAAATAACGCAAAATTATTTTTCCTCGGCGACGTATATTGTTCGCTACGTTCAGGATTCAAAATATCGCCCTCACCGGCAAAATATTATTTTGCTCCCTAATAACAATCTACTATTATTAGTAGTATTAATCTCCTATTTATTCGCATTTGAATTTGGAGCCACACCTGCAACATTTTGTCACGTTATTTTTTTCCAAAAAAAAATTGGTCTATGTTACTCGGGTTAATGTAAGGATTTTACGATACCCCATACATTCAAATCTGTTCAGGCCTTTAAAAGTTATGGTGGAATAAAGAAACTCACATACATACATACATACATACATATATGAACCCTGAAAGCATTACACTCCTTTTTTGGGCAGACGTGAAAAAATACAACAGGATAAGCTTGTACCATTATTTATTCTGTGGTATAAGTAGGTAAATAGCCGGCACATGCGTGAATAATTATCAAATAGAGATCGCTCTTTCTTTAACTATTCATCATTGAATAAACAATGACTCAGGCTTAGGGATCATTAATTTATAAGAGTCGTAAATGTGGGGTGCAGTTTCCTTTGTGTGTGCGACTTCGCTTGAGCAACAAGTAGGCCCAAATTAAAGTTCCGGTAATAAGAAATCTATCTCAAACTGATTTACTAACAATACTACTGTAACCAATTTGAATTTTATAATGTGACCAAACTGAACTTAAAAAAAAACGAATTAGAAATCAGTTCGAAAATACAGGAGATTTGTGTGAAAACAAAACTGTTGTTTTGTGACACTATTTAATGATGATGATGATTTAATTGTGTTACAAAACACAAGTCGAACGAAAATAAGTCATTTGTTAGGCAACATGAAAAATCGATCTTTTCCAAACGAATACCACGTTTCTAATACCAATGGTATTTCTTTTTAATCACAATTATTTTGTATTCCAAACGAATACCACTTTTTAAAACATTAAACTAAATGAGAAAAAATAAAATAAAACAAAGGAATATATAGAAAATAAGTACAATTTTGAAATAATATTAAAATTAAAACTAAAACAATTTGGGTTTGGCAGTAGTCAGTGTCCAGGGAATGAAGGATTTTGTACTATTGTTTATTCTTTGAGTAATGTCAGGAGATGAAACAATGTCAATTTAACAGCCATGGACACTCGGTGGGCGCTTTGAATCAGCACAAACGAAAGTACAGCAGAGCAAATCCATAGATATCAGTGGTTTGCACACATTAAGTTGCTAAGCACAGTGCTGCTCTGTGGATGCATTACTATTCTATATCTAAACAGATTTTTTATTTTTTTGTCTGTCTGTTTGTTCCTGCTAATCTCCAAAACGGCTGGAACAATTTTGACGGGACTTTCAATGAAAGATAGCTGATATTACAAATAATTAGGGGGAGTGGACCGCATAAAAAAGGTGCAATGCACACAATTGGCCTTCTATGGCCTTAGTCACACACGTTTGTGTTAGCAGTACTTAACTCTCACACTACAGTACACACTGCAGTAGGAACGTCGCTGAGTGGGTGTGTTTGCCAGTAGTTGTATCTAGTCCAGTTTTTATTTATGTGATATTAAAGCCATATCCTCCTTTTCCTTTAACCTGTGGGCGAATGCAATGTTGGAGTTCCTGTTTTTTTTTTTATTATAGAATGATTAAAAGGTTTGCCATACACAAAATCTGTATTTGAGGAAGGCAAATGAAAAAAAAAAAACACATTTGGCTCATATGGGGTACTGATAGCCGGCGAGTTAAATAGATCTATATGGTTTTATCAAATACTTGCCCTGCATGCGCATTGAAGGTTCTATATCACAAAATGTTAATGGACCTTGTACTAATGTACATGATCCTGAACATCAATTATTGGTAATGAGCTTATGAGGCTTGTTGTAGGCTTAATGGAGTGTCTCAAAGGCAGTCAAAGGTATGTAGGTATACATGTATATACATACATGTGAGATGTATAAGAGTAAGTGTAACCTTGACATTGCAATGTTTTTGTATACGTCGGCAAATGTGACGATACCAAAAACAGAAAACCTTTCAAACTTTGAAGTCAACACAACGCGATGAACTCATCTAGGACAACAAACAGATTCGTTGAACAGAAGCGTCACGATTGACCTAAATATCGCGCATTACGAGTGCAGTAATAATATACTTTCATGCATACGAGACCGCGCGAGAATACAGCATTTAGTTAGGCGCCAGTGAATCTCAAGCTATTACAAAAAAAGAGGTGAATCTCGAGCTACAATCACTTAGCTGTTCGTTTGAGCCTACCACGTTTTGGCCAGCGTTTAGATTTAACGATTGCCACCTCTTCGCAATATTCCTATCTTACCAAAGCGCGTGCCGTGTGTTGAACGATGTAACAAGGCAGCTTTGTAATCTTGTGAATTACACGTGTAAGCCTACCTTTATAATCAGCTCGATCTCCGGGACGTCTCCGTTCGTCGTTCCATTCTCTGCAATTTCATCCGACATCGTGAACTCAATGACACTTGAAATTTATTCAAAAATATTACTTATTCTCACAATCTCACACAACCGTCACTGTTTCAAAACACCGACAGACTGCCTCGCCCCGCCGACCACCCCTCCCTCGAGTGCTGCCAGAGTCTAATCTCAAATTGCCGTTTTTGTATAGGATATAGACCTCTCGACTGCCGTAGCATAAAAATATATAAAAAATGCTCAAGTGCGTGTAGAACTCCTACCCTGAGGGTTCCGTACAAACCAGAATATACCCAAGGTCTTGGTGATGACATAAATGGTGACCATAACATAAACCTTAGTACCAATATAACAGAGTTTGTGGAATTATAGGCGTGGTGAAATAGAATGACTATGAAGCTTCAGAAATAAATCATTGGTAAAATTTCAACAGAAGGTATTTTTATTTCTGCTTGCAAAGAAAAACTCTATTGACATAGTCAAAACATAAAACAGTATCTAAGATATATCTGACATCTCACTATTTTTGTATTCAGCCAGTGCATAGAGGTACCGACCTCCCTGCAACTTCAACACAATAATAATTTAAACTTGTTTTGGTACCTTTACCCGTTCCTGACAAACGGACGGATAACAAAATGATCCTTTATGGGTCCCGTTTTTTCTCTTTTGATGTACGAAACCCTAACAAACGAGAAAAATACATGTGAATAAATAAAATTGAAAAATAGGGCTTTTTGACTGAAGCTATTTTAAATTGGTAATTTCGTCCCATATGAAAATTGCCGTAGATTCTGCTACGGCAATGGAGATGCTGCCGTAAGCCGTATATTTTTAGTAATATTTGCTTAATTGCCGTAGAACACGGCAATTGCCGTAGCAATGGCAACACTGCCTCCCTCCCTCCCTCCCTCAAAGAGTATATAGGGCCGTTCGATTTGATGCTAAATGATTGAAAATAACAGTTAAAAACGATAAATATGTTTCGATCAGCGTTTATTTTTCGACATGACAGTTAAATTTGACATCGGAAAAGCGACTTTATATTCTACCACTTAGGGTCGTTTTTCATATAAGTGTCAAAAATTGCAATCGAAACAGCCACTTCATCATCTTGAATGATAAATAGGATAAATAATACGTAAGATGAGGGTGGGCTCATCAAATCAATCACCATAGCGTATGCACACCTACAGACTGCCTCACGCACGTCACTTACCATTGGTCACATTGGTATATTTTATAAAAAAAACCCCACTTTCATTATTTTTTAATCGTAGGTTGCAGTATGAACTTGTTACTTACCGATTTCAATGAATATCTGATTAAAAAAATGTAAAACATGATAAGTGCATAATGTCGAACAAAATACTTCAATGAGGTCGAAATACGCATACATACTGCTTGCGTATTCCGTAACTACCCTATAATTTCAATCAAATTAAATCGTTATTTGGGATTACTTTTGTTTGTATTGGGATTTCGAAACTTGTCTTTTCCCCATTTTCATGCCTTTATAATCGATTAGTTAACAATAAAGTAATTATTCAATGAAAATCTCATTGTAACAGATAGCTGTAAAAGTTACGTACTACCAATGGCGAAGAAAATGTCTAATAGACGTACTACAGAGGAGTTCTATTACTAAGTTTTTAGTCTAAGGTTTTGGTTTGGTAGTATTTGCAGTCTGTGTAGAGATCTTTGACATTTACATGTCGTCCGCGGTCCTCGAAGGACGATCGTTTTGAATCAAATGTCAAAAATAGCAGTAATAATATATAAGATCATTATTATTAAATAGCGTTTTTACTGTTATTTTGGTCATTCGGATTAAGATGTTTTGGGTGAAATTAGGATTCTGAAATGTTTTAAGCCACCATTCGTTGTGCATAAAAAAATAACATCAGAAATGCCACTTTATGCCTTAGGGAATAGGATCGTAGGTCTTTCGGCTTGGGAAGGATCATTAGTGGCAAAAATTTCAAAGTGGTGAATATGTTCAAGACTTGTTAAAATGTACATTTCGAAACTGCCCAAAACGCCCTCATGCTAATCCGAACGTAGCCTCTGACTGACGTCAAAATCGTCAAATTAAACGTCAGAGCGACAGACAGGCCCATTGTTGGTTTCTTTAGCGTGAATTAATTGTTGTTTTTCTACTTTTTCCTTGCTTGTTTAGATAACTTTTGCTGCGCTTTAAGAAAGAGATTGAACAGAAAATATTGCGATAATGAGTGACACCGCTGAGGAGCCTTCATCTTCATCTAAGGAACTGTCGTTTGCTGAAAAACAAGCAGAACGCATGAAGAGGCTGCGATCATTGCACAACGCACGAAACGAGGCCAGAAGTCACAACCACCAAGAAGTTGTTGCAGAGGAGGCTCGTAACAAGCTACCGCCCAACTACGAGGCCAAGCGGAGGCAGGCAGAATGGCTTCTAGACGACCAACAGAAACGGGACGAATCTCAAAAGGAAGGTAAAGACTACGACCGAGTTAAGCTTCTAAACATATCTGCAACTGAAGCGGAGAGGCTGGAGCGCAAGAAGAAAAAGAAAAATCCCGATCAAGGCTTCTCTACGTACGAGCAAGCGACTATACGCCAATACAACCGACTTGTGAAAAATATGCCAGCGGCCGACATGGATCAATATGAGAAACAGAAGCAAAAGTATGGAGACGCGTTCTATGGAGGTCCTAATGTTATTATACATGGTATGCATGAGGATCGGAAGGATGCTATTGACAGAATGGTTGATGATATAGAAGGACAAATTGCGAAGCGGGCTAAGTACTCTCGGAGACGCACACACAATGATGATGCTGACATCGACTACATTAACGAAAGGAATGCCAAATTCAATAAGAAATTGGAGAGGTTCTACGGAGAACACACGGCAGAGATCAAGCAGAATTTGGAGCGAGGAACAGCCATCTAAACTATACACTTGTATCTTTTATGAATTTAATTAGCTATGAAGTGGTTAAGCCACTATAGCAGACTTGCCTGTATACTTGTGATGTAAAAACTTTTTAGAATTAAGACTGTGCATTTAAGCGATTGGGAATTATTAGTGTATTTTTGTCTTGTGTTCTTTAAACTACTCTGAACCTTAAGTTTTTGAGTCACAGTCCCCTTCATCACAAGGACAGTCAATTAAATTCAACTTTTATTAAATTTATGATAGGCAAGCATATGAAGGTGATCTCAGTTAAGTGACGATGCAGCCGAAGATTGAGCATGCTTGCTCAGAAAATACGTAACAGTTCATTATAAAATATGTACAATGCGAGTTTGCAAGCCTGTCAGTATTCTACAGACTGCACTGCGGAGAGTGTGCAGTGTGTTCTCGCATCACCATCAAACCAGACAATCAGCAGTGCACCACTCTTTTATGGTAGGAGTACCTCGCACAAGAACAAAGCATTAGGCTACTTCATTTATTATAAGAACTGCAAAGCAGTTGAATGTTCTGCCCTTGTCCAGAACACTATCCATTAAAATCAGTGGGTGTTTACGACTGAAAGTTTCTTCACATATTAATTATATGTATAAACTAAAATATAATATATTATATTGTTATTATATAATACAAATTATGTTGTGCTAAGCCTTCCACCACATCATCGCTTTCCATCACGTGAGATTGTGGTCAAACTATTGCCTAGTCCGTAAAAAAAAACTATTTGTAAAATTCACATCAAAAACTCCTCAGAAAAAATGTGTATCTTTTTACATTTACTTGACTGAACTGATGATATTTCTATTTATAAATATTTGCTCAGCATTATATATAATTAAATGTAGGTATTCAATTCCGCTTTGAAGTATCTTCTTATAACTTTAAAAAAATATTAAGTAGATACACAATTTGTATAACTGTTTTTTTTTTCATCAGATTTCAAAGCTAAACAACAGTAAAAACCGCATCGCGATCGGCCCAGTAGTTTGTACGTGATGCGCCAACATACAGACAGACACCATTTGAAAAATAAAACGTAACTAATAATATTCTGGGAATAATTTTGATCATGGGTGGGACTTTTTCTTTTAAAAAATATGAGATCCTATACGGCTTTGCCCGCATGGTTATTTCTCTGGGTTAAAAATAACCTGAGTTCTTATTCGATTCTTATTGTGCCAATTGGGGTGTATTCCCCCTGCCAGCCTCTACCCAAGCCACCCGTGCTCCTTTATATACCAGAGCACGGCTTTAGGTCACTGGCACAAATGTTCCAGTGATGTTGCTGTACATGGTGTTCTATTATTGTAGTTTGAATTTCATGAGCCTGTGAGGTTGCAATGACCCTTGATAAGACCTACCATGAGACGAAGGTCTTGCCTAGTCAGCCTTAGCAGATTTGGTGATTTTCCTGTTAAGGGATGGAAACATATTTTTGCATTTCTGCAATCCGTTTTCTTGTTCCACCAATTTTAATGTTCCCTCTCTGTGTATTGAACAAGTAAGTTTGTTACTTACATCTCGGTGGGTTTACAGAGCTTTACAGCATCTTCTCTGATATGTTCTTAGCTCCTTCCTTGGCGAGCATGTCTGCCTTGGTTTTTCCTGGCTTTTTCTCCATTTGACTTTAATTTTATACCTTTCATATACGTTTTGTAGGGTCTCATGATATTCTGATACAACCTTGTTATAGGTTTCCTTAGTGCATAAATAATGGCTACTATCCATATCAATATTTAAAAGTGAAACATTGTTTGTTTGGTTGTTTGGGGAGCTTTTACGCGATAATGGCTGGACGGTTTTAGATGAAATTTAGAATGGAGATAGCTTATACCCTGGAACAAAACATACGATACTTTTTATCCCGGAAAGTTGTAAGTTTCCAAGGTAAAACTGGAAAATGTTGATTACGCACTGTAAGGACCGGTTGCCATCACAGAATGGTATGTGGTTGCCATGGAAACGAAATAACAAGTCTGTCAAAAACATCAAAGTATTGGTGCTATACCTACTTTTGCACTGGTTTTTCTGAAGAACATAGCTTGAACAGATGCTTTTTTTCGCGATAAACAGTAGAAAGCGTGTATGAAGTCGCAGCTGGGAAAACTAGTCTGTGATGAAAGTAAGTCACAGTCACTATTTGTACCAGGTGAAGTGCATCGATCGTAAATATTGATCTTGCCGCTAACAGTAGTCCCATAGCTTCTGCCTGAAATACTGATGTGGTTTTGTTAAGGGCTTCCGATTGTGCGATTCCTAGCTCCGGAGAGTAGAAACCACAACCAACCCCCGTCTTGTTTTTCGCACCATAGGTGAAAATATTGTAAATTTTATAGGCACACGAGAGATCCTCTGAAGCATTGTCTTCTGTAACCAGCTCATTCATCTTTTTATCTAGGTGTATGCTAGCTACGTTGCCGTGCAAAGAGCAAAGCAAAGAGAATAATCCCAGAAGCATGTCAGGCATGCTTCTGGGATTATTCTCTTTGCTTTGTCAAAAAAAATTGAGTGGTTTGCAATGGGCCCGGTGCCTTTCCACTGTTTTGTATATTTGATCCTTAGTGCTGAAGCCATCGCCTTCTGCTGGATATGTCAAAGCAGCGGGGTCAGACCCAGAATGACCCTGAGTTATTCCAGTATAAAGTACAAAATTAGTCATTTTATTAAAAAAAACATTAACTAAATAGTTTTATATCGATCACTCGGTTTGAAATCTCAAAACCTAAGCCATCCAACAGTGAAAACCGCATCGCAATCGCTCCATTAGTTTTTAAATGAACGCGAACAGACTAACAGAAAAATAATTTAAAAAAAAAACTTATTCAGTGCAATGTCTTTTTTTTTTGTTTTTCTTTGTACTGACTTTTTGTGATGTACTGCTATATTTTAAATATAGATTATGTTCTCAATAAGGAGGCTAAAATTATAAAAAGGTAGCCCACATTTTTTAAATTATCTCCTTTGTTCATACTTTTTGTTATACACTAGGTACTTTATTATAAATATAGATTTAAGAATTCTTTAATTAAAACAAACCAATTAAACAATTTTAAATAACAAGTTTATTTTGATAAATGTGCTGATTAAATAAAATATTAAGTACATATTATGAAATAGATAATACCTTTATATTACATAGTGTAATATATTTAATATACCATAAAAGCGCTAAATATTTTATATTTTACAAATGTGACTAATGGTGTGCAAGTACAGTCAGCATCGAAAATATCTCGTATAACTTTTATATTCTAATAATAACTTTCTAATTATGCTATTCTATTAAAAATATTTGAAATAGCCCTGAAATATCTAATAATGACTACTTTTCAAGTTCTAAGTTGATATGTATGTACATAGTAAAGTATGATCTGCAGGGCGACCGCGGTTGAGCGATCGTAATGGAATTGTAATCGTTTATTACGTCAATGCGCTATCCGTCCCTGTCATATCATAACACAATGACAAGGACGTACAGTGCATTGGTATCGCTATCGCTATAGCTTTGAGTTAGGCGGTCACCGGCCTGGTATGTAGGTTAAGTTAGGCATGTTTACACCTTTTTAATGTATCTGAATATAAAATAATCTAAAAGTTTGACTTATAATAATGTTCGGTTTTATTTTGCCCATAATACTTGCACAACAAATATTTTATGCAACTAATCACATAGTATGGGAGAGCCCTTGTCTCGTTTTATACTAATAATTACTAACCAAGTTTTTTTTATCTAGCTGTAGGCTGAGTTATGAATTTTCTAAACAGACTTATTTTATCTTAGTTTCGGGTAATTTATGGTACATATTTTCTTGGGACAAGACAAGGACTAGCCCTCTAAAAGAGGATACAAGGTTCGTCACGCAAACTTATTATGTACAATAGTGTGAGCACAAGTTTCAACACATAGAAATGCTTTTTGTATACAACAAAGATAAATGAAAAGTTCGGAAGTTTCGACTAGAAATCACAGTGATTATTCCATTGTTTTCTAACTGCCAACATTTCATGTTTTGGTTAGTGATTACTGTTTCAGAGTATACATTAATATGTAGATCTAAGGCGCTCAGCACACGTAGCAACTTGAGTTTAGGCAACTATCAATATTTTTACAATTTTCCACTAACGGTTGCCAATTGCAGCAACAAAAGGCCCAGTTTACGGTTGCCGCGATTTTAAATAAACTTTCGAAACCATGAACATCAGTCATTGTGACGTGAGCTGCGGGGGATGGTCAGGGGTTGAAGTGGCTACGCGTTGCGGGTGCCGGTTGCGGAAACCAGCAACTTGATAAAACTAGTAAATTTGTCGGTTGCTAAAATGATACACACCAGTGTTGCGCTGACTGCCTCAATTGAGAATTGTTTTTTTCTCCGTTTTTAGCAATCGAAAACGTTCCGCTCAGTGAAACTTTCAACCAGAGATGCTACGTCTGCGCAGTTTCTCAAAATTATATGTAAAAACAGCTAGTTGCCAATTGCCGCAACTGTGAGCTCAAAGTTGCTACGTGTGCTGAGCGTTAATGTTGTATCCATTAGGCAACAGTTGACGCGCATTACCAACGCGGTTCTTGTTGCTTGCCACTTAGTTGGTTGCGTAGACTCGCCGCGCAAAGAAATAAATTTCTAACGCACTTAAACAATTTATTTGTTTAAGTAGGTACATAATAAATATTAAAAGTTAGAAATAAAATAAAAAAAAAGATCAACACTAGCTTTTTAGGTGACAATGTGTTGATGAATGGTCATTACGGACAGACAAAGTTGCTCAACAAAAATAAAATGTTGCGAGCTGTTGAAACATGAAGCGTTTTTTTTTGCTTAATAGTGAATACTGGGCTTTATTGTTCTTAAACTTTTTGGATTGCATCTCTATAACGGTTATAAAATGTAAGGCGTGAGTTTCAAGGATTTCTTCAAATAATGATATATGGTAAATTATTATTTTTGAAAAATAATTGGTGTAGGTACTTACAGTTTGTAACCATACAAAAAAACGATACAACCTAGAAGCTTTTGAACAAAGTCAGCTCAGTGTAAACATAACTTTATTAAGGTTTTTTGTTAACCCAACACAATATTTTGGGTTTGTTTTTAGCATAATCAAATAGTGGTGTATTGTGTAATTGTGTTATCCTAAGCCTCTCGATGGTATTTATTTAAAAACTCATTTTAATGTGAGCTAAGTATGCTACAAAGGGAATATTTTGTGAAAATTATGTACATAAGGCGTGGGTTGTTTTACACTTAACATTTTTTGTTCCTTTTAAATAGGTATTAAGAAACATATATTCTATATAATAAACAAATACTTATTGGAATCTGATTTCTTTGTTTATTACTACTGATTATATTCGTAGTTTATTACCTACCAATTCCTTTTTCATGCTATATATATTATTTAATAAAAAACAGACAAAGAACAGGGCAACCTGCTTAATTTAGTTACGGATCAAAGCAACATTTATTTGAAAAGGGGAGGGGCCATTTAGTAGGTATGTATTATGTATATTTATTCGGTCAAAAGTTAAGTAAATCTTTTATTTAGGTATGGAGGTTTACAACTTGTTTCCTGATTTGTTTTAAATCATGTTAATATGTTTAGTATTTCGAAAGGTTGGTTGATATACTTAATACACTGGCCTTCAATACTTAGTACCACACTTTTAAAATTAATAGATTTTTAAACGTTACTAATACATACCAAAATATAAAAGTGAAACTAGTTTGGGGAGCTTTCACGCGATAACGACAGGACGGATTTTGATGAAATTTAGAATGGAGACAGCTTATACCCTAGAATAATACATAGGATACTTTTTATCCCGGAAAATTGAAAGTTTCCGCGGGAAAACTGGAAAATGTTGATTACTCACTGTAAGGAACGGTTGCCATCACAGAATGGTCTGTGGTTGCCATGGAAACGAAATAAGAAATCTGTCAAAAACATCAATAGCATTGGTGCTATACCTGCTTTTGCATTGGTTTTTAATATCCTAGAAGAAAATAGGATGCTTTTTGTCGCGATAAATAGTAGTCCGCGCTTACGAAGTCGCGGGCGGGAAAACTAGTGCATAATAAACTATGATTTCAAAGAAAGTTGATGAAATTTGCTAATAACTTTTGCTATAAACGTTTTTTATTTCAAAACTCTGACTTCTATAGTGTGAAAAATTGCAATTATAAAATTGTGGTTTTGAAGTTTGTATGGCAGTGTATTATCTAATATTGTCCGTCCACAGACATAACTGGTACAGACTACAATCAGTAAGTCATAAAAGTCGCTTATTATTTGTTCAAGGTTACAATTTACTAACAAGAGAAATGCTTAATGTTATATTAAACCTGAACTTGCACAGCTACTTTCCGCCGACTGTACTTTCATAGGTACATAACGACAAAGTATAAAGAAGTGAAAAATGAGTACTATTTCAAAATATAAATTTGTTTCTAGTCATTTCACTTCTATAGTTAAGCGTCAAAAGTGTAAGTGTGTGTGCATACACACACAGTTTCAATTTCAGGCTAGCGCGGCTATACTGATAAGTGGTTTGTTGTTTGATTAATTTAGTATCAAATCAACACCGAATCTAGACTATCTAGGGATAAAAATCATTATAGATTTTTTTGTGTACTGGTAAGTAAATAAATAAAAACAAGATTTTTAAACTGATTTAGGTCCACTTTCCAAGGAAAACCAAAAAGGTAGGAAAGCGATTAAATTGTGCAGCTAGCAGCAAAACAGTGGGGTGATATTATACTTCGAAGGAGATGTTTGAAAGTCGATAGAAATATTATTTTAACGTAAATTACACCTAAATTTCTTGTTTTTTTAGATACTGGACTTTGGAGACTATTTTGAAACATCTCTTTTGATTGAACTCTTGTAAGACGCAGTAACCGCGTGGTCATTTCTCTGGGTTAAAAGTGACCATTACGTTATTCCAGGACCGAAAAGTATAATAATACACTACATTTCATCACAATTTGCTTAGCCTTCAAATAGATTTTATCGATTGCTCGACTTCTATACTCATCGGATTGGGATACAAAGTACACCAGATTCTAAGTAAAAACCGAACCTATCCATTAGTGAAACCGCATTTAAATCGGTCTATTAGTTTTTACGTGATGCGCGAACAGACAAACATAACGAGGCCATTAAAAAAACTTGTTCAGTAGCATAGCGTTCCTTAGACCCTTTTTAGAATTATCTTCATTGTACATTTTTTTTTACACAATGGTTTGCTAAAAGTATTGACTGATTGGGTACACTTTTACAATGTCCATGCTTTATGAGCAGCAGGTCAATTCTCACGCAGTGATATCAATGGCACAATAGATATATATAGAAAAATGTATGGATTTTTCGAAATTTATCTAATGTGATATTTTTATCATTTCGTGAGAATTGTCCTGCTGCCCCTTAATAAAATGTCATAGTCCGTTGACATAAAAATATTTTGTTCAGTTTGAAATAAAACAAAAGATTTATTCTGCAAATTGTGCTAATCGCATTCTCGTTATGATCAACTGGAATCAGAATTGATTAGGAAACATCTCCTACTTAGTTTTTGTTAGGAAACTACAGGTGTTTACAAAATTATCCGCTATCATTACATTTTAAACATAAAATTATGCTTTGTTTAGTTTATTACGTGTAGATTTTTGTAAAAAAAAACCCGTTAGATACACAGTTTTGTATTAAGTATAGGAGTCGTTGATTCGTGTTTCGTCGAATTCGTTTTCGTGTTGTATTGGACCTATTTCACTACTTTGTATTTAAGCTAGTTAAATTTGCAAATGCGATATTTACAATTTACAAGTTTGATATTTCTAAGTGTTCACGAACATGTATAAAAATATAAATAATTAACTAGGTAAAAGCTTTTTTTAATGCAAGCATTTCAAATGTAGAACTTCTGTACCTATCGTTTTGGTCAGGGAAAATGTTAAGTTAATGAAAAACAAAATATTAAAAAATAGTTGAATAGTGAAATAGCCCTGTATGGACACAGTATCGGATTGAAATGTGAGGAAAAACATGTTGCCAGTGTTAAAATTTAAATTTTGAATAGCCATATCGGATTGAACAAATAAATAACGGTCTGTTTAGTTCATGCTGGTAGCTTCAAGTCGTGCGAAGTTACATCTATCACCACGCGTAGTCTTGCTTAACTAAAAACAGTGTGAATATCATTTAATTATATTTTTGTCGTGAAACGTCACACGAAACAGGGGTACCTACCAGGGCAGAAAAGTGAACGGTACCTAACGAAAAGGTGTACAATCTACATCATCTCGCTTTTATTTATAACTCTGTAACTATAGGCTCCAGAGATCTACTTTAGCTTATATAGTCTGCTTAATTTTAGCCAAAAGATAGAGGAGCAGGACGCACAGAGCAAAATGGCTAATGTTTTTATATTTAGAAAATTCGATTCAATGTAAATAGTTTACAAGTAGACTTCTACTTAAACTAATTAAATAAAAAAAGGGGTGGAGGTAAAAATCACAAAAGTGCCTACAGCTCCCGGAAAGTCCTAATAGGTACTGAAATGAAGATTAGACACATTGTTGGAAAGAAGAAGTTCTGGAGCTCACAACGGTACCCTAAACTTCAGCACATAGCGAACGCGAGGGTTCGAGGACCGGATTAAATTGTACGTGTCGTAGACGTTTCACGACAAAAAACGGCCGTGCGCTCCGACACAGCACCACCCGGGTTTTCAGCGAAATTGTGCGATTCTGTGAAAGTGCAAGTGTATTAACAAGATAAGTAATTTGCAGCACATTTTTCCTCAAGCGTTCAAATATTTGTTTCGTTGTAGAACTAACAGTCGTGTGAAGTTGAACAAATACATAAATGAATCACTAATATCAAGATAATAATTGTATAAGTATAACATGACGATAACAACTTTGTTTTGATTAGATTTATCTGTTAGAAGTTCCGATTAGACTAGATTTCAAGAGATTTACGATAACAAGTCAATAATATTCATTTTTCAATGCCTTCTAGACTCTAGTCTTTTATACATTTGTTTGGCATAAATTTGAAATAGGGTATGCACGGGCAAGAAGGTTATGTTAATTTTGAACACTAATAACAATAAATATATATATATATATGTTGTTTATTATTTATATTTGTTTATAATTATCAAATCTGTGATTATATTATTTTTGGATATGGAACATTGGTAATATAGATAAAACGAAAACAAAAATTTAACTTCTTTGATTTAGAGCACTTACAAAAAACAGTTAATGTGAATATCTAGGTCCGTACAAAACTAATAATTAGTACCATTTAATCAAAACCATCATAGCAAAAATATGAGCCTCGGCCTATGTATAAAGAACAAGCTTTATTCGTCCTCTTGTGACGAACAAGGCTCGCATTTATTTTCATTCGAATCGCTTCGTACATTCGTGTTTTCCAAGCACTTTTTGTAAAAAAGTATCACTCAAATTTCTCTGTCACTGGATGGCCCTTTTTTGACTCGGTGTCTTATTTTAAGGGGTAAAATCGAAATTTTTGGTAGAAAATCCTTTCACAAGCTCATTGTATACACATCTAGCGGCCAGCGGCGCACTGTTGGCATGGAGGTATGTAGGTAAATTAGAGTAATAACTAGCATTGTACCTTTATATCGTGTGTTGATTAAAATTATATATTCTTCTTACCGCCCTGTCCATCTTGCCCGTGCGTTCCCTAGGCCTAGGGGTTTTCAATATTGACAAAACATTGTGTACAAATTAGACAGCAAGTCATTTTTCTTACATGTTCTCAACTTTGCCTTTAACTAGAAGAGCTCATAATATATGTAAATACTTTCTCCATTTCCTATCCACCTTAAGTGCAGCAGCGAATCGTAGAACTATCCGCATTTGGTATATATACTCGTAGCACACGGCGTTTAGGAAACATTCAGAGCTTTGGTTTCACATCCCTAGATAACTGACTGAGAGATGTCACAGCATAGCAAAAGTTGATATCATTCAGTTTGAAGTCCCTAAATTATTATTATTTTTCATTGTGAAAATATTTATAGTGAAAGCAAGGTTTGCTTTCTAATGAAATGAAATACATAATCACCATAGATTTTTGGAATGCATTGTTTTAAAAATACTTTCATATATGTTTTAAAATCAGACTTATTACCAAATGCGAATATCACAGATTTGTTGTTGGACTACTGCACTTAAGGGCCGGTCGCATCAAAACTTTTTCCTTGTCCAAGCCCCAGTTTTACAACTTCCGATTAGTGTTATAATTTACAATTAATCACTAATTTATAAACATCACCGCCATATCTTTATAATGGCTGAGTTTAAAGTTTCTCGTCACTACTAAGTTACTCATAAGATAATTAGACTTTGTGAAACTGGGACGAACAGTTTTTAAAACTCAAAATTAGACATTGTATTTTAATTACTTTTTAAATTTAATGTATATTTCTAATTTTGAGTTAAAAATTACTGAAACGTTTGATGAAGTCCGATCCAGCGACGCCGATATTTTTTGATACTGCGTCTCATAACACCCACGAGCGCGTTATTTCTGAAAATAGCAAAAACATAATTATAATATTTATTTGAATAAAATCAGTTATATTTATGGGTTTGCAAACACTTATAGAATTCCAATATTTTAGTTATACAGCAATAAGAATTTCAAAATTTGATTGTATTTAAAACTAAGATACAGTAGACGCAGCGGAAGTATGTGTCTCGGAAGTTATCTGCTAGTCGCTGCGTAAACTGCTATTTTTCAGACGCAATCCCATTGTTGAAGGCGAAGACAGCATTGTATATCTGTCTCGTTCACTCGCTTACGTTTTTCGCATATTCTATCTCGCTGTTACTTTATGTTTTTTTATCCCCACTATCTCGCTCTTACTTTATGCTGTTTTATCAGCAGTACCTGCGCAATCGTTCACAGAACCTAATTTCACAAACATATAGATTGGCTGCGACTACTGTAAGTGGGTTTTTTTGGTAGTGGTAGGCCTCTTTTTCAAGATTCCGCCAGGGGAAGTACCATACCTTTGCCAGATATTCAATCGCAAAGCAGTAGTGTGCAAACATTACTATGTTCTGGTTTGAAAACCAGTGTCTCAGGGTGACGAGCGCAGTGCAGTGACGTGCAACCAAAGCCCTAGGTAACAATGCAACTGTTATGGGCAGGCGTGACGCTTACCATCAGGCGAACGACTTAACCGAATAAAAAGTGTTATAACAATAGTGTTATATATAAAGTTATAGTTTGTACTATTATTTATTCTGTGGTTATAGTTTCTTTTTGGACTTAGTAATAAGACAAAAAAATAAAATAGTATGGCACATTGAACCAAAATGGTTCTTGGTCACCTCTAAGAGCTACCACTTCGGTCTGTCCAAGCCACATCCTGCAAGGCCACACATAGCAGGCTGTTCAAAATAAAATAAACTTCGGCGATTTATTTTCGAAATTCCTCATTAAATAATAATTAAAAATATAATAATATGTGTGTGAACTTACTCCGTCGTCCTGGCATAAGTCGTACTGTTATCCCATCCCGAGCGCGCACTGTGTACAATAAAATAAAAATATCTACACAATTAAGTTAATAAACGATTACAAAAATGTTCAATCAATAACGAACTCAACCCAATATATTGTTTTTTTTTATTACCACGGTCCCACCTGATTGCATACATTGTGAAATGTTGTCTTTAACATTTTACAATACTAATATGTAACTGGCTGACAAGTAGTGGTAGCAAATAAATTATAATATGCTTTAAATTGCATTATTTATTTAAAAATAATACAGAATAATGTCAAAAAAATATGTTTAATAGTTAAGGTTAAGACACTCGGGCAAAGAAAAAACATTCCACGTCACGACATCGCGTTAAAGGATTAATAAGGAAAACAACTTACCTTGAGACTGTTTGTACAGCTTAGAAGCTCTGCTAACATGCGCAAGAGTCGTTAGACGGACGATAACATTGTCTTACCGAACTGCCAAATAATGACACTGCCTATGTTGCGGCCACGTTCATTTACAGGCTTCAATAATACAATTGAAAAAAATGGTACAAAAAATGTATCTATACTACTTGTTAGCTATACTGACATGAGTATATTCCTACATTTTTTCGGCGTCCATATTGTATTGTATCGTATCTTGAACGAAACCTAAGTGTTAACCCTTTAAAGGACAAAAGGACACATCATTCGCTGCCATGTCGTAAGCCAACAAATCAAAAATACTTTCCAAGTGTCATAAAAAAATGTGAACATGAAATCCACCCTCTGAACATAAATATGGTCTAACTTTAGGTTAATACTGGTTTGTTTAGTTAATGGCTTGGGTTAATGTAGGCGATAAAAATAGAATGTTCTATAGTTGAACCTAAACAAATGTTCACATTTTATCATCAATTAATTTAATTTGTCATCATATGGAATAGACATTCTTTTAGTTATGACAGCAGAATTGTAATATATATGTTTGTTACCTTGAGATACCTTGTTTTGTACATTATTTTAGTTATGACAGCAGAATTATATTATATGTTTGTCAAAGTATTTTATTGTAAATAGGCAAAAATAATAGCACTTTTACAAGACAAAATTAACATCTCCTGAACAAGGAGAAATACATAAAATATTATAAAAAGATCAAATCAATCAAAATTTAGATAAACGAAGTATTCTTTGAGTTTGAAAAGGAAATTTCTCTTTCATGTGCCAACAGAGTTAAATCTCACACTGGAAAAGGAAATACCCTTCTGACTCTACCGGTGCTTCGAAAATACGCCCGATAGAGAAGAGAGCACCAAGAAACTCTACGGGGATGTATGTTTTCCATATTTGTTAATTCTTTATATTTTTTTCAAATATCTCAATTATAACAAAACATGTAAACTACAAATATAAAAGATAAAAGTGACAATGACATGTCCCACAAATATTAAACAATCAAACTGGGAAAAATAAGGTAAAAACCTTGAGGTACCTTGTTTCGTACATTATTTTAGTTATGACATCAGAATTGTAATATATATATGTTTGTTACCTTGAGATACCTTGTTTCGTACATTATTTTAGTTATGACATCAGAATTGTAATATATATATGTTTGTTACCTTGATATACCTTGTTTCGTACATTATTTTAGTTATGACATCAGAATTGTAATATATATATGTTTGTTACCTTGAGATACCTTGTTTCGTACATTATTTTAGTTATGACATCAGAATTGTAATATATATATGTTTGTTACCTTGAGATACCTTGTTTCGTACATTATTTTAGTTATGACATCAGAATTGTAATATATATATGTTTGTTACCTTGAGATACCTTGTTTCGTACATTATTTTAGTTATGACATCAGAATTGTAATATATATATATATATATATATATGTTTGTTACCTTGTTTCGTACATTATTTTAGTTATGACATCAGAATTGTAATATATATATGTTTGTTACCTTGAGATACCTTGTAAAGAACAAAATACCTTATAGTTAAAAATATAACTAAGATTGATGCAAAAAGACAAGATGTTCCTCAATCGTAAAATTATTTATTCTTTTCATAATATACATAGAATAAAATTATGTGATCACATCATTTCCTAACTACAAAATAATAAGTAACTTGAAAAATCAATGTCAACGTGAACAAGTGTAAAAGTCTATTAGATATAAGCTACCTAAAGCTCATTTGTGCAATTCATCACTAGTGCCAAACTACACAAACATTTTATAAAAAGTTGGTTTAATAAAGATTCGGATCGAACAAGAATATCAACAAAATATACAATATAAAAATTGCTAGGAGAATGCTAGTTTTCTATATATAAATAATTACATGTTCCTATTAAATTTAATATGGTATACTTTGATCTGTTGCTGTCCTATTCTATCTCTGTGATCACTTTAAACAAAACGATAGCTGGCTACACGAGTTCGTATTGCCAGATAGAAAAAAAACATTGTTACAAAAGTGGACATTAATGTGAGTGACTTGCAACACTGTGTGATGTAGTCACATCAGCATTTATGCTTCCCATTAATCATAAACTTTATGTATTTTTCCTCTACAAAGAAAGAAAGAAATAAACATTTTGACAAACAACAGACATTTGAGATGATCGCGTTTAATTTAACAAATACACACCCGAAAGTGAAGAGAAAAAAGCCTCTAAAAAAGGGCAATTTATTCAAAAAATATTTCAATCAGAGTCTTTATAGCTAAATATAATTGAATTCTTAAGTAACACGATGGATTTTGACCCTTTTAGGCTCAGTGTACTCTTCTCTATTGAGGACACCCGTTAATTAAATAAAAAAATATTAACCCGTCCGTCGTCGCTCGGGTGACTCGTTTACGCTAATCGATTGTATTTTAACTGCTAAAAGATCGCTTGACTTGCGAAGGTTATAATTTTGAACGGTTTAAGATCAAGTAAAATCTCCCTGTATTGTGAGTTTTAAAACGCAATAAATATTTAAGATATAACAACACATAAAAATATACACATAATCACTTGTTAAATTAAAGCGTTGTAAGTATACAAAACATGTTAAAATATACAAATAATCACTTGTTAAATTAAAGCGTTGTAAGTATACAAAACATTTTAAAATATACAAATAATCACTTGTTAAATTAAAGCGTTGTAAGTATACAAAACATTTTAAAATATACAAATAATCACTTGTTAAATTAAAGCGTTGTAAGTATACAAAACATTTTAAAATATACAAATAATCACTTGTTAAATTAAAGCGTTCTAAGTATACAAAACATTTTAAAATATGCAAATAATCACTTGTTAAATTAAAGCGTTGTAAGTATACAAAACATTTTAAAAAATACAAATAATCACTTGTTAAATTAAAGCGTTGTAAGTATACAAAACATTTTAAAATATTCAAATAATCACTTGTTAAATTAAAGTGTTGTAAGTATACCAAACATTTTAAAATATACAAATAATCACTTGTTAAATTAAAGCGTTGTAAGTATACGAAACATTTTAAAATATACAAATAATCACTTGTTAAATTAAAGCGTTCTAAGTATACAAAACATTTTAAAATATGCAAATAATCACTTGTTAAATTAAAGCGTTGTAAGTATACAAAACATTTAAAAAAATACAAATAATCACTTGTTAAATTAAAGCGTTGTAAGTATACAAAACATTTTAAAATATTCAAATAATCACTTGTTAAATTAAAGTGTTGTAAGTATACCAAACATTTTAAAATATACAAATAATCACTTGTTAAATTAAAGCGTTGTAAGTATACGAAACATTTTAAAATATACAAATAATCACTTGTTAAATTAAAGCGTTGTAAGTATACAAAACATTTTAAAGTATACAAATAATCACTTGTTAAATTAAAGCGTTGTAAGTATACAAAACATTTTAAAATATACAAATAATCACTTGTTAAATTAAAGCGTTGTAAGTATACAAAACATTTTAAAATATACAAATAATCACTTGTTAAATTAAAGCGTTGTAAGTATACAAAACATTTTAAAATATACAAATAATCACTTGTTAAATTAAAGCGTTGTAAGTATACAAAACATTTTAAAATATACAAATAATCACTTGTTAAATTAAAGCGTTGTAAGTATACAAAACATTTTAAAATATACAAATATTCACTTGTTAAATTAAAGCGTTGTAAGTATACAAAACATTTTAAAATATACAAATAATCACTTGTTAAATTAAAGCGTTGTAAGTATACAAAACATTTTAAAATATACAAATAATCAATTGTTAAATTAAAGCGTTGTAAGTATACAAAACATTTTAAAATATACAAATAATCACTTGTTAAATTAAAGCGTTGTAAGTATACAAAACATTTTAAAATATACAAATAATCAATTGTTAAATTAAAGCGTTGTAAGTATACAAAACATTTTAAAATATACAAATAATCACTTGTTAAATTAAAGCGTTGTAAGTATACAAAACATTTTTGTGGAATGGAAAAAACTAAACAAGTCCCATCCCAGTTATTTTTATATGTGTTTCTTTAGCCTTTTAGCTAGAATTCAAATAGGAAAAACACGCTAGCAAATAATTTTCTCGATCAAAAATTTTAATAAAGATTATTCTTTCTTTCGCACTTTAGGCGTAATATTAAGTAATTGCGGTAATTACTCATAAATATTTGCTAGCGTGTTTTTCCTATTTGAATTCTAGCTAAAAGGAATTGCTTCGTAAGATACGTTTTAATGTTAATCTAGTATATTTTCGATACATCCATTAAGTAGTTTAAAAAAAAACATTGAAGGTGTTCTGACCTTGTGGCATAGAGTTACAAGCGACAACCCTACAGAATCTGATTAATATCAATAAGCGTCAAAATCGTACGAGTGGTACAAAAAATTTAGAACATACCGCGCCTTAATGTTTTTTAGTTATAGATGTCCTCGTTTGAGTACACGGACGCCCACGGATCATAAAGTTTACGAAGCCTAAGCCTATCACAGTTAAATTCGAAACTTATTATCAAATACCTGCTTTGCTAAATATTGCGCATTATTACAAAACATGAATTTCATTAGATCTTGTCATACTGAAAGTCAATATAAGTATTTAAAATGTTCACAAAGTAATTGGAAAAAAACCTATTTTTTATCACTACTGCCCAAAAAAGGAGTGTTAATTTTTCAGGGTTCATGTATGTTTGTATGTATTGTGAGTTTATTTATTCCACCATAACTTTTAAATGCCTGAACAGATATGGATGTATGGGGTATCGGTAGAATCCTTACATCATCCCGAGTGACCGTATGGCTCCTTATTCAGATGCGAAAAAATAACTTCGTATTTTACAATATGGGTATCAAATGGAAAACCTTGATGAGCACATTCCAAAAATATATATTTTATTGGCATATGTTCGTTTTGGAACGGCGTTTTTGTATTAGCTTGTTCACATGTTGTTTTGGAGTTTCGTTAAGGTGATTCTAGTTTCTGTGGAAGGTAAGAAACGGGCGATACTTCTGCCCTTAAGTTCTTGAAGTCGCCGAATAGAAATAAAATGGTACCTAATCATAGACACAATTCGAAATACAACACTCGATAACAAATAAATGTTACAAAGTCATATTTTGTAATAATGCGTTAGAACGTCTTCTTTTATCCTTGTAATAACGGATTAAATACTTTAAAGATATTTTATTTTAGAATTAGTGCATAGGATAGTTTAAACACATGTTCACATTGATCCAGTCGATAGATCCAGTTGATTTGAAAGTGTCGATGTTAATAATATTAATAGTTCCCTTCGATAATGCTTCGATACGAATTTGAATTTAAAAAATAAAGAATTAAGTATGAGTACTTACTTACTTGTAATTCAAACTGATGTATTAGTTTTTGCGTGGAATTCAATAAACCTTGTACATGTCAATGTATTTAGTTGTTAATTGTTTAAACGGGCCTTAGTCGCGCTGTAAACTTAATTTTTGTTTACCTCGACGTTTTGACCAAGTCGCATTGGTCACGAGAAGATCACGACCACGGTGGCGGTGATCGAAACGTCGAGGTAAATAAAAATAACGTTTTCAGCGCGACTAAGACCCGCCTAAAAAATGAAACTATGGGTTCGAATCGTGAAAGTTTAAAAGTTGTAATAGTTGGTCACTAAAGGAACTAGCTACAAAAAAAGAGTTTGTTAATTATCCACACACGCGACGCGCGTGCGCGCGAGCTGTACTACGCGCAGTACTGCGCAAAGGTAGCTTTAGCGCCAAAAAGCGAGAGGCTAATAAAATTATGGCACTTATATATAAAAAATGTTAGGGCCTAAATTACTAAACTATTGATATAAGATTTTAATCTGTCACTGTCACTAACGTTATAATTTTGTCATTAGAAACGAGATATTTACCATGAATTATAATTATTTACGAGTTCTAGATATTTCGGTTCCGTTGCAGGCGCCATCAATACGATGACTTGGTGGCGAGTAACAAAACTTGCCTATAACTTTACTAGATCTATTGACTAGATAAATGCAAACAAGCTCTTATAAAATATTGTGATATGATCGACTGAGCATGTTTCCTTTGAGCAAACTCTAATTCCACGGCCAAAATTTCAAAAAGGCAATAATTACTAATCTAAAGGTGGTAACAGACTGGCTTCACTGGACTTACAGACGGCACGTTTGCAGACAAGCTCGATTTCGCTCGACCGCACGCGGTTGTATGTACGACGGACGGCATATTAGAGCGAGGTCATACTTAATGCTGCTGGACTTACAGACGGCACGTTTGCAGACAAGCTCGATTTCGCTCGACCGCACGCGGTTGTATGTACGACGGACGGCATATTAGAGCGAGGTCATACTTAATGCTGCTGGACTTACAGACGGCACGTTTGCAGACAAGCTCGATTTCGCTCGACCGCACGCGGTTGTATGTACGACGGACGGCATATTAGAGCGAGGTCATACTTAATGCTGCTGGACTTACAGACGGCACGTTTGCAGACAAGCTCGATTTCGCTCGACCGCACGCGGTTGTATGTACGACGGACGGCATATTAGAGCGAGGTCATACTTAATGCTGCTGGACTTACAGACGGCACGTTTGCAGACAAGCTCGATTTCGCTCGACCGCACGCGGTTGTATGTACGACGGACGGCATATTAGAGCGAGGTCATACTTAATGCTTCTGGACTTACAGACGGCACGTTTGCAGACAAGCTCGATTTCGCTCGACCGCACGCGGTTGTATGTACGACGGACGGCATATTAGAGCGAGGTCATACTTAATGCTGCTGGACTTACAGACGGCACGTTTGCAGACAAGCTCGATTTCGCTCGACCGCACGCGGTTGTATGTACGACGGACGGCATATTAGAGCGAGGTCATACTTAATGCTGCTGGACTTACAGACGGCACGTTTGCAGACAAGCTTGATTTCGCTCGACCGCACGCGGTTGTATGTACGACGGACGGCATATTAGAGCGAGGTCATACTTAATGCTGTGCCCTGCACTACTATGAGGACATTTATGAATGCCACAGAAAAGGCTGCTGATATGCCTTTTTATTGGGCGATCTTATGGACACAAGTAAAATAAAAAAAAATTACCCTCGACACAAGTTAGCTAAGATCCATCTCGATCACATCAGAGCTTTCAAACAGAAAAAACTGTCCATTAGTTTTGGAGCTAAGATGCCACAGACAGACACACAGGTACACACGCTAAACTTATAACACCCCTCGGGGTCGGGGGTTAAAAAGAAGAACTGTGCTCAGCCATGTTGGTACATATTAGTTACTAGCTGATGCCCGCAGCTTCGCACGCGTGGTCATTTTAATATATAGCCTATGACACTCGCAAATAACGTGGCTTTCTATTGGTAAAAGAATTTTCAAAATCGGTTTTTACATCCAGAGATTACCCCCTACAACCTCACAAACTTTACCTCTTTATAATATTAGTATAGAATTATATCTTCCTTTCATTGATTATTATAATATGTTTAATCTTGAACTCATCCCAGCACCCATGGTATCTACGAGTACTTATAACACGTGTGGTCGAGCTTGTTGACTCCAAACATGCGGTCAGTAAATATGCCAGGAAAGCCAGTCAACTTTCACCCAATTTTTTTTTTTTGGCAAGTCGCATCAAATAGTCTTAAGATGAGATCTTGTGATGTCACTGACCAGTCTGACAACAATGTGATGTTTTAATTTAATTTCAATCTGCTTATTAAAATTTCATTAAATAAAACAATAAATACACTATAATTAAAATTAACGAATGTAAAGTAAGTACCTAATAATTTCTCCGCTTAATACTATTAGAAGATAAATTATACAAATCTCTTACCAAACGATATGGATCTTATGTTTTAATACATTATAATATTGCTGTGTATAAAACTTCAACAAGGCAAATATGTCTAAGGCGTGGTTTAAGGCATTTATCTAGTTTAAGACACTCAGGTAACCTTTCTGCACTTTAGTTCAAAGGAGTTTATAAGTTTTATTTAAAATTTTATAATAAGTAGGTACAAGTAGTCACAACGGATCTTTGTGGCTCGGAAGTTGTCTGCAAATCGATGCGCAAGGTTGAAGGTGAAGACAGCTTTGTATAATTGCCTCGCTCACTCGCTTACGTTTTTCGCATCTTATCAGTTCTTCTTTTTATTTCTTCTTTATGCAGTTTTATCCTCACAACTGTACCTGCGCAATCATTCACAGAGACTAACTTCACAGCCACAAAGATCTGTTTTGACTACTTAAGTACTTACTAATTTATTGCTGAACTTGTGCAACTATTTTTTTACTAAGAATAAAAGCTCTTTTTGATTGCCAACTTATAACCAAAAGTATCTACTGATATTCATACAAATATTACTTGTTTTAGATAGGCATAATATATTATCTTTTTATAATTGGTAGGCATTTCCTCCCACGCTATTACAGCGACATAGGCCTTCGCACTTATCTGTACTCTATCTACATTTCACAGTTAAGCCTTTTCCGATCTAAGCACTTATCAAGTTTATCACGCCCCAGATGTTCGGATAACCGTAACTTATCAATTACTTAGAATTTACACACCAATAAGGAAAATGGTTTAGTCCGTACATCAAAATATCAACACAACACTCATGCACTGTTCAGGCCGCAACGGAATCGAATGTTTTTAAAATGGCAATTCGTTCCGGCCACGGTGAAACCACTGCACTGAAAACTTTTACACGTCATGCCATGCCGGGTTAGGTCACTCTGTAAGCCAGCACTACACTCCAAGGGGAAACAAGTCGTGCCACATCAACAGTTCAATTGCGGCGTGGACCGACTGTGCTCGACCATGCCGAGGGAGTCCCTCGCGAGTCCCGTCCGCGTCCTGTCTCGAAAGGACCCGAAGCCCGAGTCGTGGGTCCTGGGGGGAGACGTACCTACGAATATCCGCGGCATGTCACACTCCTCGCACTTGTCGAGGAGCGGGTGGTTCCTGAAGGTGCACATATGGCACTGCCACGACGCCGGCGGGCGCTGCCCCGTGTAGATGTTGCTGTAGAAGTTATCGGCGTCCTCCGGTTCTGTAACACACGGAATCGCGCGTTCACTTTTATTAATCTGACAACTTGTGGAGGCCTATTACGCAAGAGCGCGCCTGGGAAAATACCACCTCTTTCCTCTAAGGGTGAGTACAGATCTGGCGAATGCGCCACTCGCACGCCGCTAGAGTAGTCCGCTAGATCTGGACGCACCCTAAGATTTTTGCAATAATAGACGTTGCTCGTCGGATGGTGGAAAGTAAACAATATTTAGAAAAGCATCAACTAATGGCCAACAATACCTTGTTTTGTTTTATACTAATAGGTAACGGCTCAATATTTGGAATGGACGAGAGCAGTCTTTAGGCCTGCCCATAGTTCCAAGCACACGTGTGAGTAAGACACGTGTGCTTGGAACACACGAGTATTTACAAGAGAGTATTTTCAACCGCCAAGCAGTAGTGTGTAAACATTTCTGTGTTTAGGTTTGAAGGGCGATGTCTCTAGCTAAATTACTGGGCGAGACTTAAAAACCAATGTCTCAGGGTGACCAGTGCAGTGAAGCGCAAGATTTTGCAACCAAAGTTCTGTGTGCCACTGTTATGGGCAAGCTACCTGCTCGACTTGTCACACAACGGAATAAAAAAAAGAGTAGTTTACAGACATGTAATCAAAGGCACAGGTACCATCTATTATTTTCTGACAAATATGTGACTAACCACGACGTTTCGATCAAGTCCTATGCAACTGGATCGAAACGTCTGTCGAAAATATCCGTCGCTCTTATACATACTCGAATTACGCTGTGTTTGGAACTATGGGTAGGCCTAAAGATTTCTCTCGTCCATTCCAAATGTTGAGCGTAGACCTCGTCAGCCCGATATCTATATAAGACTGGAGAATTATCGTTTTTTTTTTATTTAATTATTAGTCAAAATTATATTTTGATATTAAGTTGTGAGCGAGCAGAGCGTTTTAAAACATGAAAATATCTTGTTTAGTTTAAACTGTCTAAATATTTTCAGCCTCAACATTTTATTGAATTTTCCTTGATTGACAATGATTCATCAACCAAACCTTCGGTCGCCCTTATCGTGCGGCACCAAGGCATTCAACAAATCTAAACTGAACTTCGATTGAGCATGTCTTGGTTGTCATATATTTTCATAATAAGCATGTGCGATGTAGACTGGAATGTGGACAATTACAAAAAAGCAAAATACATCGTGAATACTTTATGAGTGCCTATAAACTTGTGAATGAGTCGTGTGATGTCCAACAAACAGCATGCAGGTACTTAAACACGCCTTGTGACGTGATCACTGCAGTATGTGTAACAAATTATACATTCTTTGTACTAAAAAACGAAACGTGAAATGTAGATTTCTTTGCGATGTAAAATTGTTTTACGTTCTCAAATTTCAAGTTCGCGCTGTACTAACTGTGAACTAAAATGTGGTCTTTTCGCGAGCGCAAGGAAATTATAGTATTTTTATGTTTAGTTTATGATGTATTCTTTTATTACTAGTGCCCATATTTTAATTAAATTGTAATGGCAAATGATTGAACTTTAATGTTGTATAATATAGCAAGATTTTGGTAAGAAAATAAGTGTCAAAAGGGAAATTTATCTCGAGCCGCTAAATATCTACAATAAAAAATACATGAAAAGTAAAACAAAATTTTAAAAGGCCGCCAAAATTCTGTAGGTCTGTTTTTTCGTCAAAAATGACAACTATTTTAAAGCAAACGAGGCCAATCTTGGGCTCGTTTGCTTGGAAATGCATCATTGTTATCTTAATCAACTTCTGCAGGGGAACTGTATACATATTATAATGAAGATATTTCGCATCCTGTCATTGCCAAGCCTTATCCTGTTCGTTTTGGTCGTCATTCCACTTGATCAGGTAGAAACAAGCCTTATCCTGTTCGTTTTGGTCGTCATTCCACTTGATCAGGTAGAAACAAGCCTTATCCTGTTCGTTTTGGTCGTCATTCCAATTGATCAGGTAGAAACAAGTCTTATCCTGTTCGTTTTGGTCGTCATTCCACTTGATCAGGTAGAAACAAGCCTTATCCTGTTCGTTTTGGTCGTCATTCCACTTGATCAGGTAGAAACAAGCCTTATCCTGTTCGTTTTGGTCGTCATTCCACTTGATCAGGTAGAAACAAGCCTTACCCTGTTCGTTTTGGTTGTCATTCCACTTGATCAGGTAGAAACAAGCCTTATCCTGTTCGTTTTGGTCGTCATTCCACTTGATCAGGTAGAAACAAGTTTTTTACAAAGCTTTATAATTCAGGAGCACAATGCAATCACTTGAGTGGGATCTCTCACTGATGCAATTGAAATACCTATGATTCAGTATCAAGGCATTGAATGTAAACAAAATGATATCTAAAATAGAATAGGGCATGAACCCACCACCAATTAGTCATGGTATGAACTTTTCCAGGTCAAATCCAACAAACATACCAATAAAAAATATAATATAAATAAATAAATAAAAAAAGTAGTTTTAAGCAGTAGCCATGTAATGTCACGAGAACCAAACGTGTGCCAAATTTCAGCCCGATAGCTTCAGTGGAAGTGGAATATTAATTTAAAATTTCCATATATATTTGTCGTTCTTTGTCTTCGATTTGTGAGCTACCCTGAAAGTTTCAGCCGGATAGCTAATGAGGTGGGTGAAATATTGATTGCAAAATTCCAGGAACATATACATACATACAAGTGAAGTTAAATAAAAAAATATGGAATCTATGGACTTGAGAGTAACAAGTTCAACTCCTTGCATGGAAAAAGTTACAACAAAATATGGAATCTATGGACTTGAGAGTAACAAGTTCAACTCCTTGCATGGAAAAAGTTACAACAAAATTTTATAGTTTTAATATTGTTCAAAATAATGTTTGAATAGTAATTAAAAAATCATTAGTTATTTTAAGGGGGCACGGGCAACTGAGATACAGGTTCTCACCCCTACTACATAAGGAGGAAGGACTTCGTTCAGAGGTCAGAAGTTTATCAACAAAAAGTTTGTTCATAATATCATAGTTTTAAATAATATTTGAAAAAGTCATACACAATTTTAGGATAAATAAATACATAAATGATTTTTGTTCTTTCGGAATTGACCTGTCAAATGGTGGATACCAACACAAAAAAGGTTAGATAAAAATGTACATTACCACGTACCATTTCCGGACATCTCCAGCCTTTTCGCGAGGGTGTTGCACTGCTCCCGCAGCCGGTCCACGTACTCGCGCAGCCCCTGCACCGCCGAGGCCGTGGGCGGAGGCCCGGCTAAGATCTGGGTCTCTCGGTTCAGCTGGCCTAGTCTGCCCTTCTCCTGGGCTAGGGCCATTGCGAGCCGCCCGAGCCGTTCTTTTTGCCGCTCGATTAAGGAACGATCTGAAAAGTGCAAAATTATAATTAGCTTGAGAAGAGAATCTATAGCGCCAAGGGCGCTCAATGCAAAAATAAAAAAAACAATTGTCTACCCCTAAATATTATCCGTTTTTTTACATAATGTTATTTTATTAATTAACTACGCTTATACTTGTTTTTTACATAATGTTATTTTATTTAATGCTTGTACTTGTTTTTTACATAATGTTCTTTTATTAATTAACTACGCTTATACTTGTTTTTTACATAATGTTCTTTTATTAATTAACTACGCTTATACTTGTTTTTTACAGTATGTTATTTTATTAATTAACTACGCTTATACTTGTTTTTTACATAATGTTCTTTTATTAATTAACTACGCTTATACTTGTTTTTTACAGTATGTTATTTTATTAATTAACTACGCTTATACTTGTTTTTTACATAATGTTATTTTATTTAATGCTTGTACTTGTTTTTTACATAATGTTCTTTTATTAATTAACTACGCTTATACTTGTTTTTTACAGTATGTTATTTTATTAATTAACTACGCTTATACTTGTTTTTTACATAATGTTATTTTATTTAATGCTTGTACTTGTTTTTTACATAATGTTCTTTTATTAATTAATTACTCTTATACTTGTTTTTTACATAATGTTATTTTATTAATTAACTACGCTTATACTTGTTTTTTACATAATGTTATTTTATTTAATGCTTGTACTTGTTTTTTACATAATGTTCTTTTATTAATTAACTACGCTTATACTTGTTTTTTACAGTATGTTATTTTATTAATTAACTACGCTTATACTTGTTTTTTACATAATGTTATTTTATTTAATGCTTGTACTTGTTTTTTACATAATGTTCTTTTATTAATTAACTACTCTTATACTTGTTTTTTACATAATGTTATTTTATTAATTAACTACGCTTATACTTGTTTTTTACATAATGTTATTTTATTAATTAACTACGCTTATACTTGTTTTTTACATAATGTTATTTTATTTAATGCTTGTACTTGTTTTTTACATAATGTTCTTTTATTAATTAACTACTCTTATACTTGTTTTTTACATAATGTTATTTTATTAATTAACTACGCTTATACTTGTTTTTTTACATAATGTTATTTTATTAATTAACTACGCTTATACTTGTTTTTTACATAATGTTATTTTATTAATTAACTACGCTTATACTTGTTTGTTTTTTAATTTTTGCAATAACCTCATAGTTATAAGCACCGTAACTGGCGATTTCTGCGCTGAAACTATGACAAATTGAAATGGAGCCTATTCTTCAAAAACAAAAGGCTTTCATTAAAAAAAAAGTTTAGATTATATTATATTCAAGCGATTGACACATTTAAGAAAATATCGCACCACAATTTAGGAAGTGGAAAGTGTTTTCCCTCCCAAAACACAAATTCTATCAAAAGCTGTACTACTAAATTCACTCTCTCTATCGCTCTTATAGATGTCGCGAGAAGGAGATGGAGATAGCAATATATTTACTAAATACCAAATTTGCGAAGATCGCGTTAAACGAGGTGCAGGAGATCAAGCCCACGAACAAGCTGAAGAGCGGCGCGGTGATGGATTTTCACAGCTTTTGTTCATCAATGGGTTAGGTACTTTTTGGCATTTCACTTGATAGAAAGTGCAAATAGTGCTAAACATGACTCAAACACTATCACCGTTATTAGCCTGCCGGACCTATTCACACGTGTCTTGAAATTGCATGCCAAAATACGGCGGAATACTTTTATACTGGAAGCAAATATCATTACATACCTACGCAAACTTAATAAAGTACGCATATCTATTTGACTCATTTAGTCATAGTAGTCTTTCATAGTATAGTATAGTAGTCTTTCATATATCATTTAGTCATAGTATAGTAGTCTTCCATATATCATTTAGTCATAGTAGTCTTTCATAGTATAGTAGTCTTTCATATATCATTTAGTCATAGTAATCTTTCATAGTATAGTAGTCTTTCATATATCATTTAGTCATAGTAGTCTTTCATAGTATAGTAGTCTTCCATATATCATTTAGTCATAGTAGTCTTTCATAGTATAGTAGTCTTTCATATATCATTTAGTCATAGTAGTCTTTCATAGTATAGTAGTCTTTCATATATCATTTAGTCATAGTAGTATTTCATAGTATAGTAGTCTTTCATATATCATTTAGTCATAGTAGTCTTTCATAGTATAGTATAGTAGTCTTTCATATATCATTTAGTCATAGTAGTCTTTCATATATCATTTAGTCATAGTAGTCTTACATATATCATTTAGTCATAGTAGTCTTTCATAGTATAGTATAGTAGTCTTTCATATATCATTTAGTCATAGTAGTCTTTCATAGTATAGTAGTCTTTCATATATCATTTAGTCATAGTAGTCTTTCATAGTATAGTATAGTAGTCTTTCATATATCATTTAGTCATAGTAGTCTTTCATAGTATAGTATAGTAGTCTTTCATATATCATTTAGTCATAGTAGTCTTTCATAGTATAGTATAGTAGTCTTTCATATATCATTTAGTCATAGTAGTCTTTCATAGTATAGTAGTCTTCCATATATCATTTAGTCATAGTAGTCTTTCATAGTATAGTAGTCTTTCATATATCATTTAGTCATAGTAGTCTTTCATAGTATAGTAGTCTTTCATATATCATTTAGTCATAGTAGTCTTTCATAGTATAGTAGTCTTCCATATATCATTTAGTCATAGTAGTCTTTCATAGTATAGTAGTCTTTCATATATCATTTAGTCATAGTAGTCTTTCATAGTATAGTAGTCTTTCATATATCATTTAGTCATAGTAGTCTTTCATAGTATAGTATAGTAGTCTTTCATATATCATTTAGTCATAGTAGTCTTTCATAGTATAGTATAGTAGTCTTTCATATATCATTTAGTCATAGTAGTCTTTCATAGTATAGTAGTCTTTCATATATCATTTAGTCATAGTAGTCTTTCATAGTATAGTATAGTAGTCTTTCATATATCATTTAGTCATAGTAGTCTTTCATAGTATAGTATAGTAGTCGTTCATATATCATTTAGTCATAGTAGTCTTTCATAGTATAGTAGTCTTTCATATATCATTTAGTCATAGTAGTCTTTCATATATCATTTAGTCATAGTAGTCTTTCATAGTATAGTAGTCTTTCATATATCATTTAGTCATAGTAGTCTTTCATAGTATAGTATAGTAGTCTTTCATATTTCATTTAGTCATAGTAGTCTTTCATAGTATAGTAGTCTTTCATATATCATTTAGTCATAGTAGTCTTTCATAGTATAGTATAGTAGTCTTTCATATATCATTTAGTCATAGTAGTCTTTCATAGTATAGTATAGTAGTCTTTTAGTTGTGTAGTCTTTCTTGCTTTGCCTATTTGCCAGAAGGTATTTACATTGCAAGTTCTTCATTTACTTACTAGCTGATGCCCGCGGCTTCGCACTCGTGATCATTTCTCTAGGTTAGAAGTGCTCTATGTGCTATTACAGGACCAATATACCAACATATGATCCATTTTTTGTTTATCGATTGCTCGGGTTCTGCTCATCGGATTGAGATACCAAGTACCTCAGTTTTTAAATCAAACCCTAAGTGAACAGTGAAAACCGCATCGTAATCGGTCCAGTAGTTTTTACGTGATGCGCTAAGAAATATACAGACAAACTAACAGACACGATTTAAAAATATATTCTATTTTAGTAGCTTATTTTAAGTATCCTATTTTTTTTTAATAATCTTTATTGTACAGTTCAGTACAGTTATTATAAGTATAGATTATGTTGGAGTTGGAGGTATTAGATTTCAGTTGGCTAGATTTGTAACGGCACGCAAAGATTACGTGATATTGTTTTGGAAAACTGGAACTACCAAGTCATTGACTGACATTTAGTTGTTCCACAACCATACCTGATATGTTTGCTAAATAAATAATGCAGTTATGGTAACGTGTGACGCACGCTGACATCGAAGCCAGTGGTACGGTTACCAAATCAAGTTTGGTATGTTCGGGTGTCGCGAAGAATTTCATCAGAAATTACAAAATTATTATGATGGGCAAAGTTGTAGCAAGAAATGGTAATTAGTAGACAGTACCGTAGCTGTTTCGCAAAATATTATCAAACTAGCTGATGCCCGCGGCTTCGCACGCGTGGTCTTTTCTCTAGGTTAAAACTACTATATGTGCTATACCAGGACCTAAAATAACAATATACCAACATTTGATCAACATTTCTTCAGCCGTCAAATATATTTTTATTGATTGCTCGGCTTCTACTAACCGGATTGAGATACTAAGTACCCCAGTACCCCAAACCGCATCGCAATCGGTTCCGTAGTTTTAACGTGAGGCGCGAACAAACATACAGACAAACTAAAAGACAGACACGATTAAAAAAATGTTGTTCATTAGCTTATTTTAAGTACCTACCCTAGACCTTTTTTTTTTAATTATCTTGTACAGACTTTTTCGTTTCTATTAATTTATTATAAGTATAGACTAGCTGTACCCGCGTATTATTTTTTCTGGGATAAAAGGATCCAATGTTTTATTCCAGAACCAAAGTATCCAAATATCATCCAAATTCAGACTTCAAATGTTTTTTTACCGATTGCTCGAATTCTACACATTGAATTAGGGTTTGACTTAAAAACTGGTGTACTTTACTTGGAGAGTGAAAACCTTATCGAAATCGGTCCAGTAGTTTTAACGTGATGCGCGAACAAACATACAGGCATCAACCATTTAAAAAAATGATGTATTCTTATTCAGTAGCTTAGATAGATGATAGATTTAGGACACCTCCAACTGAAGCATAGGAATAATATATGAGTAAGTACCTTTGCAAGATTGTTGACAATGTGTTGAAGAAATACGAACACCTGTTCTGTTTAATACAGGTTCAAGACTATGAAGGAAATGGTCAAATGTAATGAATCACCGAAAGGACATAATCGCAACAAAATAATTCCTTAACGGACACATCTCGCGGCTGCTTTGACATAATGCACGAGTAAGGCCCTGGCTGCAAGATTTGTGACAGTGTAATTGGAGAAATATGCAGCTATAAACCCGTAGAACACCTGTATCGTTTAACGCAAGGTCAAGACTTCATAGTCTTGACCCTACGTATGATTGTTCAATGTAGTGAGTCACCGGAAGAAGGACATTATAGTAACAAAATTATTTCTGGACTATTCTCTAACAGGAAACATTAGACTGACAGATGCCGTCAAAATATATTTTCACCTGTACAATAAGTATGTGTACACACTCATACAATCAGTTGCTGGGCTGTATATAAGCAGATGAAGCTCCTGTCGTGGTGATTTGATGTCACAATATGTCCGGTAAAGCAACAGACAGTAATCGAAAAAAAATAGAAGACTTATTTTTTCTGTGATCGAAGATTGACTTAATATCAGGTGTACCTTTTATCTCAATCCGATAAGTAGAAGACGAGCAATCGGTAAAAAATATTTGATGGCTGAACAATATTTGATATTTTATAGGTACTTTTGGTCTGGAATAACATATAGGATACTTCTATCTAGACCAGAGAAATTACTAAAAGGGCAAAGCCACGGACAGACCAAAATCCATGCATCATTGCATGGTGGTGTGGAAGTGGACAAGCTTACAGTAGGTACAGAAGAAGACAGGTATGCGACTATGAGGAGAAAGTTAGGCAATGCAGGTCAAGCTTTACCGATGTGAACAGGTTTCATACTATCTGGGAGAAAACGACTATAAGAAATAAGAAACCATCACGATGTTAATCCAGGAATCGCAACGCATACCGGTGACAAATTTACGATGGAAATAGAAAATAGAAATCAGTTTATATGTGACAAAGAGAAAACAACACAAAAGAAAATAAAAATTTGAATGAGTATGTCACAAATCGGCCCCGATTCAGCATAATGCTGGCTGTTAACCAGCGCTGATCATCCGTTGGGGCCGTTTGGTGATGTCATACACACATACACAGTTTAAAACAAAACAATAACAATAAATAGCAAACTACAGCGCAACCAAACTAAACTACGAAACATTAATAAGGTTTATATGCATAAAAACTAGTAAATTAAACAACCTGCTATTAAAATCATAACATTATACAAAATTAACAAGTTAAAGAAGTTGAAGAATGAATGTTCCTCACGCACTTTGACACACCAAAGGATTGTAATAATACTTGGGGACACCGGGCAAGGCAGGCTTATAGCACAGAATAAATATGTTTAAAGGAATGATTGGCGAAAAGTGAGGACGGAGGGTCTAACAAAAAGGGTGATTACAATTCGCCAAGAAGCCTACAAAGCGTGGTGATTATATCATCCCCCCCCCCCCCCCCCTCCTTATGGTAGGCAAACAGAGAAACCGCTAGTTGTGGCGATGTTCAACAGTGGACGTTGACTGGCTGATTCCGATTACAATTTTACCACCAAAGAGATGACCTGATTTGAGTTAAGGTCACCAAATAAAAAAGCTCTACATGTGACTGCAATTAGTTCATCTTAATGAATTTTTAATTCAAAAGGTCGCACGAAATAGACGAAACTTTCAATCGACTGAAATAAACAGATGCAAGGGGCGGATCGTGTCTGATTGTGTCGGACTGTGGATGTGCCCGAACAACAGTTCCACAAAGTGCTAATAAATTATCACCCACTCGTTTTTTCGTCTATTTCCCGTGCTGTTGTCGTAGGTAATGATTGTTCCCGCTTATTTTACTCTGACAGATTTATTTAAAACCGCGCGCGCGCATGTTATCTCTAGCCGCATTGGCGTCTGGACACGTCACGAGCTCTTCACCATGTTTATTAGACGTGCTGTCTGCTAGATAAGTAGTCTTGTAGATAATACGCGTTGTCATTAGAATCAAGCGGTACACTCGCGGTCAGACTAGTCCACAAATTTAAGGTCGCTCAGCGAGCTATGAGAGATCTATGCTTGGAGTTTCTCAGAAGGACAAGATTCGTAATGAAGATATCCGACTGACTACCGACATAGCTCTAAGGATAAGCAAGCTAAAGTGGGGCTGGTCACATTTCCCGAAGAATCGATAACCGTTGGGGTAGACGAGTTCTGTGGAGAACACATTAAGGCAAAGGTAGCGTAGGACGCCCTGTGGACAGCTGGAGTGACGACCTGCGAAAAGCGGCTGGAAGAAAATGGATGAGGAGAGCTGAAGACCGAGCTCAGTGGCGTGCATTAAGAGAGGCCAAGGTCCAGCAGTGGACAGAATAGGCTGATGATGATTAGAATCACACTTATTATTATAAATGCAAAAGTGTTTGTTGGTTTGTCTTAGTCTTCTTTCACGCAGCGGCTAAGCGACGGATTACGGTTTTGCATAGGTACCTATACTTCAAGGGCTGGAGCGCGACATATCCTCATCATCATGCATGTAAAACCGCGGGGCGCAAGCTATTTGATAATAAGATAGGTGTACAAAGCAAGCAATTTATCTTGGTGCTGTGAATTTATATAACTCTTGGTACCTACGCTTTGTGTATTCTGTGGTGTGCAGCAGACGCGAGTACAGGCGGGTCTTGCGCGGGAAGTCAATAAAAGGTGAAATATTGAGATAAATAAACTCTCAAGAAAAAAATATGAGTTAGTACACTTTTTTAAGATTACGATAGTGAAATACTGTAAAATTAAATATACTCTTATAAAATACTAGCTGTGCCCGCGTGTTCATTTTTCCTTCGCAGGTCGTCACTCCACTTGGCCAAAGGGCGTCTTACGCTAAGTTTGGCTAAACGTGGTCTCCACTCGTTTGTTTGTTTGTTTTAAGCTTAACGATTCAATAGTGCAACTTAGAATTTAAAACAGTTATCTTTTGCAATGTAAAAAAAAAAACTTGGTTTAATTCTAAACAATCATTGTTAATAACTTATACCTTTAACATTATCAACCACTGCCTTTCTCGTAACACTGCTGGGTTTAGGTTTAGGCCTCACGCGATTCGCCTCGATCAATTGCCATTCAGACTCGGGTTCGACCCGCGTTCTTAACAATATCGTCGGCCCATTTTGTTGCTGGACGACACGAACCTCTAATACACCTTCATCTTCCGAAGAATCGCTAAACTCATTCCCCATTGATTCAATATCCCAACTTATACGTATAGAAAATTAAAATAAAAAGTAAAAGGTTGACCGTTTGTGTGACTTTTCATGACATTTTGTACACAGTTAATGTCACCAGAAAAAAAACGCGCGAAAACGAAAGATGCACCGGATGCAACTAGTTTAAATCCTCTACAGTGTGACCATATTTAGCAGGTTCCTGCGATTTTAGCAGGATTAGACTCTCATTTTAGCTCCTAGCAGGATTTTTAGCATTTTATTGAAATCTATCATTATTTAGCAGCATCCAATAATGCATCCAATAATAGCATTTAATAATAGCAATAATCTGGCAGTGATTTATTGAACGCGTTCTAAAATGCCCTAAAAGTCCACACAGTACGCTCAAGCCTTTATATTTGAGTTTAATGGCTTTTGGAAGCAGCTCTGATGCCAAACTAACAGATACTGAAAATTTCTGAAGACAAATTGAAACGATGAATTTTATTTTATTTAAATGGTAATGGTAATGGTGTTGGTAAACCCAACATTGTGAATCTTGCGTGGGCTATTATGATTTTACTAATGCCACACACTTATTGTGAAAGAAATGTGCATGCCAAAAAGGCATATAGTAAATATTGTTATGAGAAAATGGGTGTGTGAATTTCAAGCCGAGAAAAATATGTTAAAATTACCTCTTAACTCATCATCATTATACAAAGGATTTGATAGGGACAGTGATGGTGACGAGTGAATTGTGTTGTAAATAGGAATGAACTGGCCAAGTGCGAGTTGGGCGGCGCACTGAGGGTTCCTTACCACACCACTATTATTTTTCTTATTATAGTTGTTTTTAGAGTATGTAATCATGCCAAGTTTGACTTTTACGCTTGTACTTATCACCGCTTAGCGCAAAGACAAAATACGTAATAAGTACTTTTGTTGTATAGGGATCCCTCTTTTTTATTATTATTTCTTAATTAATCCGCCATAATATTACAGCCATATTCTACAAATACAAATATGTTTATTGGTACTAAAATTTTTGATGAATTACAATTGAAATGACTGTTAAAATTGGTGAGTATACCTGTGTCTTAAGAGCCAGGTCTTTCCTGTTTACAAGAAATCAGTTAACAATTATAAACATTTTAATATCTATTAAAATACAGTTCAAAAGATCATCGTTATCAGTTCCCGCTGCTGGGACTCGGGCCTTCTCTCAGAGAGAGAGAGGGCCATAATCCGTCAGATTTTAAAGCGCAACATGATACCATTCGGATACTATTGCTCTCCAAAGATACAGTATCGGTTCAAAAGATACAGTTGTTAAACGGTAGGACGGACAAACAGACAGACAGCGTAGGCTTAAAAATATTATAGTTGACCGTTAACACTCTTTGGGTACGGAACCCTAATAAAAATGACATTATAATCGTACAAATTGGCTTTTTTGTTCATATTTTCTAATGTTTAAGCAATATCTGTGAAAGCAGTAATTTAGCATTATATGAAAAATGTCTAGCAAGTTTTAGCAGTTTTTGTCATTCAGGCTAGCAGAATTTGACATTTGTATCTGTATCACACTGATCCTCTAGCAATAATGACTTGTGGACAGAACAACCGATCCTGCAGAACTGACATTGTCAAAAACCGCATTAATAATACGCGCGTTGGGGTCGAAACAAGCACGATAAGCCTCGGGTGTTATCGGTTTTGATAAATTATTTAATTTTAACATGTGTGTGGGATTAGTTGGGTGCTAACAACTCTGGCAGTTTAGTATTTCCCCTGTAGATTTGGCTTTTCCCGCTCATTTCCTGTTTTATGGAATGAGATTATTACAATCCATTTGCATATATTTTTAAAAACTTTTATTTAACATCACTTGTATGTATGTATTTCTGTCTGTCCTGGAATCTTGCAACTCAAATTTCGAGCACTTCCCGATTAGCTATGTCTGAAACTTTCAGGGTAGCTCACTATCGATGACAATGCAATTAAAAATAAATATAAACTTAAAAAGTGTCAAAAGTTTTTTTTTTATTTTTTTTTATGCTTCCCAAAGTTTTTAGAGCGATGGTGGCCTAACGGTTCTATAGTGCAAATTCCAGAATCCAACGATACCGGGTTCAAAACCTAGGCCCCGCACCAATGAGTTTTCTAAGTAATGTGCGGTTTTCCATTGCTCCGTGCTTCGGAGGGCACGTTAAGCTGTTTACAGTTTACAAGCTATATCCGACCAAGATAACACGAGTTATATCCGCAACTCTGAATAAATTCCATAGTGAGACAGAATCCAACGGTAAACACAACTATGTTGGTGTATTATTTAACAAGTAAAATTATTATAAAAATACAAAAACCCGACTGCGAACAGAATTTTTGCATACGAGCTGACCGCCCGCAAACTAATCACACTAATATTATAAAGGCGAAAGTTTGTATGTATGTAAGGGTGTGTGTGTATGTTTGTTAGTTCTTCACGCTTAAACGGCAGAACGGATTTAGATGAGTTTTTTATACCCTGGAATAATACATAGGCTACTTTTTATCCCGGAAAAATGTATGGTTAATGAAGGATGCGGGTGAAACTGCGAGGCACAGCTAGTATTTATATCAATTTAATGTTTCTTATTTACTTACATATTTTACTTTAATAGTGGCAATTGCAACATTAGACTATAGTATTTACATTAACTTGAATAATCTAAAAATGAAAATTTTGAAAGAAGCATTAAAAAAAGAAGATGTTCTTCGTAAAACCGGTATGGTGTATTATTTCAGGACACTTTTGGAGATACTCAGCATCATGCTTAGTCACAATCACAACCTTCTAAGAAGAGAGTCTGTAGTACCCTTGTCTATACAAAATAATAGTTTAAAAAAACTAAAAAACACGCTCTATATAGAAAACCAAAAAAAAAATAGAATATAAATTTTATTTGAATTAAGAATAGTGTTTGAATTTTAAAAAAAATTGTGGAGTGCATGGGTCAATAGTTATAAATATTTCATTGACAGATATGAGAAGAAGGATTATCATTTCGATAATATCTTAAAAAGCACCCCACTTTTTTTTATATTCAAACACTATTCTTAATTCAAAATTATTAAAATTTATTTTCTATTTTTTAGTTTGGTTTTCGAATTGTTGTATTGTCATCGGTCTTTGACAGGTGTGCAAAATTTGAATGACATCTGATTGTTTAAAGTGGGTCAAAATAGCATACAAAGGAGTCGGTTACAAACATACAAGTGAAGCTAATATAAAGCGTATAAAAAGAAAAACCAAAAAGCTTTCTTTAAAAAAATATACAAATAAACGTATTTACACGTACAACATATATTACATTCCATTCAAGCGATTGTCTCAAATAACAAAAATTATAACCACAATTTTTCCATCAAAAACAGTATAGTATTAAAACTCGACTAGCAACTCTCTCAATCAATCATATAAGGATTTGGGGGAGGGAAGGAGATAGCAATACATTGACTAAATACCTACTTTACAAAGAAGGTATTCAGTGACAATCCTATTAACACTGCATTTCACAAAATACTACATAATGATGACGTGCTACACTTATGTTTAAATCAATTTACTAGGCCGTTTTATTAAGATTTGATCAGTAGATGCGTTTTTTCATATTTTTTTCACTTATACGTATGTCTCTATAGTAAAATGTACTTCTGTGTGGACATGCATCAAAGAAAATAATGCGTGAAATGTATCAGTGAAAAGAAAGTATTTATTTACATAAACTAAAAATAAAATCTTGTCACCTCACCAGTAATAAAAATGAAACAAGATAAAAAAAAAAAATTGATAGTACTTCTTTTATTTTTTTTTGTTTTCATACTAACCCGAAAGATTATGGGAACACAGAGGAAGGTCAAGCCAATGAATATTACGAATAAACTTAATTATACCGACTAGGCCCAATTCCAATTCAATTGCTTGACACATAATGCATTTGTACTTTTCTATACTGAAAAAGTTATATTACGAGTAAAAATAGTGTATGACTTCATGTTTTAGTTATATACCAATACCACTATGATTTTAAAGCTTTGTGGTTTGGCCTTATTATTATTTCTGAAACACTAGCAGATTTAGGAGTTCTTTTTTGTTTCTTTGACATGTCTCGGCATGAGGGATACCAACTGCTCCGTCTCTTATTGATAGGCAATGCAGAGGGTAAACGATGCATTGGAAGGAGAAAGAAATCCAGGCTAAACAAACATCTGCAAATGGACCAATATCATCAGTAGAACAACAGTTTGACAGATTGAGAGAAATTCTCTGAGCTGACTTGAAGAGATATTGGAGAGGCACTGCGGGAAGAAGAATAGCCTAAATCTGATTTATGTACATATAATGTTTCAGTGAAGTATTTTACATGATTGTCCATTTTATTTTTGAAACAGTTGGCTGAGATTAGTCAGTTTATTGCAATTATTTCTCACTTTTTGAACTGATGTGCTGCTGACTTCATGATTAAAGATTATATTAAGGTTTCTCACCATGTGTAGATCCAGGGGGCTCTGGTGCGGCCCTGGAAGGTCTCGGTGACTCAAGGCGAGAGGGCTGCTGCGGCGGCGGAGGCGCGTGACGGCGCGGCGGCCGCGCCGTGCTCGGGCTGACAGTCACCGTTACGTGGCCTTCAAAGCCCCCATCTTCTTCCCTTGTGTCTCGCACCGGGCTTGCCATGTTCGACGTTGGAGTACACACCGTTAAGTTTACAGATGTTATCGCCCTCGGACTCTCGTATTCCTCTAACCACGGATCAGTGTACCCTCTACTTAAGTCCATATGACAATTAACATTCACAGATAGATTTAACGGATACCCACGTTCTGGCCGATATGTTGGTGTCGGTTTCGCCGGGTGATCAGTTTTCAGTGAAGTTTGTGCAGGAGATATAGTCCGACACTGCTCTGTTTCAGGCTCCTTCAATATCTGTTTAAATGCAATATCTGGATTAGGTTTAATGAAATCTAGAGTTTGCGGGCGTTTCTGCTTCTCTAGTGGAACTTGCTTTGGTGGCTCTTCCTTTTTTACTTCCTCTTTTTTAATAGTTTTCTTTTCTTTTCCTTTTTCTAGTTTTTCATTCAAGTTACTTTTAATTTTATTACTTTTCAGTATTTTGTAATTTGTGCTTTCAGATTGTTCTGACCCTTTTTCATGTGGTGTAGACTCTTTTACATTTTCATTAGTAAGTTCTAAGTCACTAGGAGAGTCTGCGTTGTATTTTACATGGCAGTTGTCAATATTTATTACAGTCACCGGTGAAGTACTGTTGTAGTTTCTGACAACCTCTTCATTCTTTGTTTCAACAATGTTTTGATTGGCGTCAGTGTTTGGTGAGTTCTCTTTCTCAACAGCAGCACTCAATATTCCTTTTTGCGGTCCCGGGATAGGGACAGACTGGACCGCTGTAGGTTTGGCCGCCTCGTGCTTTTCTATAGGTTGGTTCCTACACTTGAGCGGTGGGTTGAGCTTGAGCTGGTTGAGCTGGCGCGCCGCTGCCGAAGAAGAGGCATGGTAAGCGTGCGTTAGGGAGGCCTTGACTTCGCTGTGCAGGTGTTTCTCGCATGCTTGCTTGTCGTGGCAGTACAGCTCGATCGTGTTCGAAACGACATGGTCGGGGACGCCGGGAAACTTCTGTTTCAGCTCGTGGAACAATTGCATAAGCGATATATTGGTGCATGCGCACGGCGCAGGGCTCGCAGCGCTTTCAGACGGGGCAGACATCGCCGCCCATCCTAGCGGAGCCCCACCGCTTCGCCCGCCACTCGTCACACGCCGGAACTCTGCGACTTTGTCGGCTCTCACCGTCTCAAACGATTTAACATTTTATTACTCAATATGCACTGTAAATAATACAGTTTCGTCTATTCGTGACGTCACAATCCAAAAAATCACGAATTCAGCTCGTTACGTATACATAACAGAGCTTTTGCGGGAATTATCGGATTCGCCTCGTTAATCCTCACGGTACACATATGACGAAAAAGAACGTATAACGAGACAAGGCTAAATTTTTATATCTTTTGTTATCATACCAAAGCTACATTTCAGAATATTGCAGAATAGGGATGTGATGAAATTGTGCACTGACTTGCTGCCCGTATAAATTATTGACCTTAAACCATGTATTGAAACACAAAAACACATAGGTAGTACAAAGGCAATAATTAAATGTAGGTACCCAAAAATAAATTACGAAAATCGCACGACCAATCCGATTCTGCCATTTTGGCAATAGACAAGCTGTTTTTCTTTTCTTTTATTTTCTTCTGTGACGTCACAGTTTACTTCAACTTTAACTTCTTTTTACCCTGCGTTCGAGATGATGAAATGGCGTTATGGGCAGTTTCAAAATGTACATTTTTAACAAGCCGTCCTCTTTGAACATTTTCAACACTTTTGCCCTTTTGACACTACCTATCCTTTCCAAACCGAATGAAAGGCGACTCTATGATTTAGGGAATAAAGTCGATTTTCCTACGTCAACATGTCATCTAAACATGCAAAACGAACGGTGATCGAAAACAGTTCCGAACGCAAATTTCGCCCATAAATGTCCAAAGCGAACAGCGAATATGATCATATTTAGCGTTTCAATTATTTTTGCCATTTGCTACAAAACGAAAGGCCCCTTTCCCTGCGTTCGAGATGATGAGATGGAGTTGTGGGCAGTTTCGAAATGTACATTTTTAACAAGCCGTTTACTTTGAACATTTTCAACATTTTGACATTTTTGCAACTTTTGACACTACTAATCCTTTCCAAACTGAATGAAAAACGACCTTAACTCTAAAAGAATAAAGTCGATTTTCCTATGTCATTGAAACTTGTAAAACGAACGGTGATCGGAAACGTTCAGAACGCTAATTTCGTCCACAAATGGCCAAAGGGAACGCCAATGAGCAGTTTTCCATTATGCATTGTCAGTTTAGTTCTTTCATCGTCAAGAGATGGCGCTCGCGTAACTTTTGGTATATACTCAACTGAACGTAATAATCGAAAGCAGGTAAAAACAGCGCTTTACCATAAAAATACACAAACCAGGAGTAAATCAAAGAACGACAAGTTGTTTTTGTAGTAAAATTTATTATTTGTTTTTTTTTTATTACGATATTAGCAGTTTTAACATATTCAGATTTTATTTACTCTATTATAGCTTTATTAAAGAAGATAAATAAAATCTAAATAAATCGGTCCATTTTCTTTGTATCATTAGCTGTAATTTATAATAAAGAATATCAAGAAGATAGAAAATACTACCAATAAATACTATAAGATATGAATTTGTTACAAAACTGACGCACAACTTGCCATAAACAAGGGAACGCAGAATGTTATACCCTCCAGTAAGCGTAATTCAAAATCTTTTGTCATACCCAAGGAAGTTTTATGTACTTATGGAACTTCCTTGGTCATACCAAACTACAGTACTGTTACCAAAACTGTCACCAACGCCATCTAGCGAGAGATAAATAATGCTAAAATGACATTTGGAAAACCGCTCATTGCGATCATATTTAGCGTTTCTACAGTTATTTTCACCAATTGCTACAAAACGAACGGCTCCTCTGTGGCTTGTGCGGGGCTACCACAATTTCGCCAATGTCGCGTGGATAGAGAAAAACAAACGCTGGAGATGGCCCATATTGTAATGACATTTCTTACTGTCGTTGAGATGGCCGGTGAATTTAGTTTTTACGAAAATCGGCCAGTATCATACAAGCTGTGACCAGCGGCCCGATTACATAACTTAGCTTCAATCGGATTGTCAGTATCGCTATCACTAATGCCTTGCGATAGAGTCGAAATTGCTATGAAAAGAGTGATAATCCGATTGTAACCAAGTTCTGTAATCGGGCTGCTGGGGCCCGACCACATAACTTAGCTTCAATCGGATTGTCAGTATCGATATCACTAATGGCTTGCGATAGAGTCGAAATTGCTATGAAAAAAGTGATAGTCCGATTGTAACCAAGTTCTGTAATCGGGCCGCTGACCGTGAATGCCTCCATGAATGATCTATGGTTTATTTGATTGTTCATATTAAAACATAACATAATAAATAGATCTTAATTTTTTTTGAAGCCGGAGTTTTTTGGTAAATACACTTTTTTGTTTGGAGGTTAGAGTTTAGTACAACACCGGCGCGGCGCCATTATTAAAAAAATAACTCATAAAAGTGCCCCGGCCACAGAACTTGTTTTCAATCAGATTGTCACTTTTTCATAGCAATTTCGACTCTATCGCAACGCACTAATGAATTTGACGGATTGAAACCAATATGATCAATATTGCGTAATAGCACTGCAGTTTATACTGGGCATAGACACGCCTACGTCTGTATTTTTCACGAACCTCTACTATAACTGGACTGCGCAGTGTTTCATATAAAAGAGCTGAATGAGAGGCATCAAAGTTGTACTATATCCCTTTCTAATAGGGTGTCCATGCAATCTATTACTTATAATACAACTGTAACAGGTTCAATTCTGTACATTAAAGATATTTCGTAAATATTTTTTGGAGGCGGTGCTTTGTTCCGTACTGCAGCCCAAACTGTATATTTTTTCATTTTTGTCTGTATGTCTGTATCTTGGCTAGGCATCACGCCAAAACTATTGAATGAATTTAAATTAAACTTGGTATGATTTGAGTTCATACTACGAGGAAGGACATGGGATACTTTTCATCCCGAAAAAATTAAACGGGAACCGCAGGATAGGGGTTGAAAGTTATTTAAAAAAACACTTACCTCTCTGAAACTATTGAACGGATTTTCATGCACCCTGGCACAGTCATAGTTTATATAATGGGTGAAAATTGAAAATACTTTTTATTCCGAAAAAATAAAGGGTTTAAACTTCTGTATAATGAAGATATTTGGTAATATTTTTTTGGAGCCTGTTCTTTTATTTGTACTAAAGCTAAAACTTTTTTTTCAATTTAGTCTATTGTACGTCCGTCTGTCTGTATCTTGGAAGCGCATCACGCCGAAAATACTGGATGAATTCAAATGAAACTTGGCATGATTTGAGTTCATACTACGAGGTAGGACATTGGATACTTTTCATACTGGTAAATTAAAGGGTCCCCGCAGGATAGGGGTGTTTTATTTGAAGATGGTATTCATGTTTTACGGTTTATAGTTACTTCCGAAGTTCACATAGATGATATTCAAGGAATATTACTTCAAATTTCAAATACCTAGGTCCACCGGTTTAGGCTGGGCATTGTCTGTCAGTCAGTCAGTAGGTATGTAACAGAGTTTGTGGAATTATAGGCGTGATGAAATAGAATGACTACGAAGCTTCAGAAATAAATCAATGGTAACATTTTAACAGAAGGTATTTTTATTTTTTCTTGTAAAGAAAAACTCTTATTGACATAGTCAAAACATAAAACAGACATCTCACTATTTTTGTATTCAGCCAATGCATTGTGGTACCGATCTCTCTGCAAATTCAACACTCCATTTAATATAATACTAGTGCAGATCTCAACATTTGAAATCTTGGCTTAGGTAGGGCCTTTGTCATTATGTCGCCTACTTGTGCCACTGTGCTAACTCTATCTACTTCTATTTCATTATTTAGGACAGTCTCAAGATTTACCACATAATTTTTTCCGTTTTTCTTTGGAATAGGATGCAACATTATTTTTCATAGGTACCAAATAGGGCCATGTTTCTCTCAGTTATAGAAGGGTCTTTAATGGTGGCAAAAATTGCAAAAATTACAATAGTAGAAAACGATCGGCTGGTCTATGTATGTACATTTTGAAACTGCACAAAACGCTATGTCATCATCTCGAAAGCAGGGCTTGAAAACTAAAAGAAAAGTAACGGGCACGGTAACGTGGAGGTAGGCTACGTCTGCGTAGGGCTGTGTTCACTTACACGCTCGAATCATTCATGTGATTATCGCTCGATCATCAGCAGTGCGATTACGTAATGTTGATCATGACAGTTTCAAGCAGTCAAATTCAATAATGCTTTGGGATAGAGTCGATTTTGCTATGAAAAAGTGACAATCCGATTGTAGCCAAGTTCTGTAATAGGGCCACAGGAGTTAGTGAACGACTTTGGACGTCCACATAGAACTGACAACTGTCAAGTGTCAGTTTCATACTATTCCTCCCCTCCCCTACTATTTTTCGGATGACCCAGGCGTACGTCCGACGACGCCGTGAACGATTTCGAGCGATCGCACGGATGATCCGTGCGTCCTCGAACGTGTAAGTGAACGCGCCCTAGGACTGGATGGCAGAAAATAAAAACTGTTTAATTAGTGTTGCCACTGTCATTACTGTCATATGTGCGTGCAGAGTGCAGATGACAAGTGAAGTGATTAGCGCAAAGGCAAAGGCCATCAATCAAAACCAAAACTATTTCTTAGATTTTCGCTCGATAGAGCAGAGTTTGAGTTATTCAGTAAAGTATTAATATTTTGTTTTCACAATAAACAGCCAGTAAAATGGTCGACGATCTTAGAAAGTATTTGAACCAACTGCTTGAAAAGTTTGTACCTACTCCTGTTATAATCTAATAAAAAAAAAACATTGCTTACAAAAATAAATAAGTTTGTCGTTTGTTGTAGAGTGAATGGTCTTCATTGCATCCTGATAACGGACCGTGATGGAGTTCCCTTGGTGCGTGCCGTCACGGAAAGAGCCCCGCAACTAGCGCTGAGGCCAAACTTTATATCAACCTTCGGGATGGCTACAGATCAAGCCAGCAAACTTGGACTGGGCAGGAACAAGACTATTATTTCAATGTATTCTAGTTATCAGGTTGGTTACTCCCACTTACCTGATCTAAATTTTAGTATTTTTTTTCTTATTTGTGAGGTAAGTGATTAAATCATCATCATCATGTCAGCCTTTAGAAGTCCACTGCTGAATATGGGCCTCCCCCAAAGAGCGCCATGACGAGCGATCTTGTGCCACCTCCATCCAACGACTTCCTGCAATGGCTACAATGTCGTTGGTCCATTGTGTGGGGGTCTCCCTACACTTTGCTTGATTGTTGGTGATCACCATTTGAGAACCTTTATTCCCCAGCGGTTGTTGGTTCTGCGAACTAGTTCAACCCAGTTGGATCGTCTGACCTAAGTAGACATAGTAATCAACAGCTTTGATAATATCGTTTGTTTGATAACTATCACATCATATATCTATACTTATAATAAAGCCATAGGAATGAAAAAGTCTGTACAAAGAAGATAATTAAAAAAGAAATGGTCTAGGGTACATAAAATAAGCTACTGAACAAGAATATAACATTTTAAAAATTCGTCTCTGTATGTTTGTTTACACATCACGTAAAAACTACTGGACCGATTGCGATGCGGTTTGCACTGTTGGATAGCTTATGTTTTGACTTAAAAAGTGGGGTACTTTATATCTCCATCCGATAAGTAGAAACCGAGCAATTGAAAAAATATTTTTGACGGCTGAAGGAATTTTGATCAAATGTTGGTATGTCGGTAGTTTAGGTCCTGGAATAGCACAAAGAGTACTTTTAACCTACAGAAATGTAGTAATATATGACAAAGAACCATCACTATCCTAGCTTATGTGTATCTATTCAATTGGTCGTCACAGGAACCCAAAATCCATATGATGAAACACCTTTGATTTGATATGTCTCGATGTGTTCTCTGGTCTTATGTGGCTTGTAAAGATAGTGTTAAAAAAATATTTTAAAGCAAGCAAACTCATAACATTTTCTTTAAACATCGGGAGGTCTCTGAAAAATAATAGTTTAAAAAATAAAAATTAAATGCTTATTGTAAACAAACTTTAAAAAGATTAATGAGTGTGGGTCTTTAAGTGTCAGGGAAAACAGAAATCAACAATAATATTAAAGAATGTTGCAACATTAACTAAGTAAAGGCAAAGATATCCTCATATAATTTAAAAGAGCCATAAACCGTTGTAACCAGGTAATCAGAAATGCAAAACGCCGTCATATTTTTAGTGTTATAAACAATAGCACTCCTAATAATATTTGGAAAATCCTTTGTGAAGTAGGGTTTGGGAAATGTAAAACATTATCGACTCCATCAGTCCACTGATATAGAACTGTCAGGCCACCATCACTATGTCCACATAGCGATGGCCTAACAGTTCTATAGTGCAATTTAGAATCCAACGATACCGGGTTCAAAACCTAGGCTCCGCACCAATGACTTTCCTGAGTTATGTGTGGTTTTCCACCGCTCCGTGCTTCGGAGGGCACGTTAAGCTTTCGGTCCCGGCTGTTATTGATTAATAGCAGTCGTTAAGCCATGTCAGAGGCCCTCGGGCGGCCTGACAAACTCTGACATCATAGGCCAGCACTACCTCATATGACAAACAAACAAACAACAAACAATGGTTTAAATAGCTACTTCACAGCAGTTCAATGCTATGTCAATACTGCAGATAAAGCTTATACATTTGCACAATTAAATATGAGGACTCGCACAAACTTAGATACTCTCTCCTTTGACAGTGTAAGCTAAAATGATGTGCAGCTAATTATTACTAGTATTCACAGCAAAGCGGTAGGTCATGATGGCATAGGATGGGAATTGATAAATCCCCTTCTGAATATCATTTTACCATGCATAACTCATATTATTCATTTTTCTATCACTACAAACTGTTACCATAATGCGTGGAAAAATACTCATATTATCCCCATCCCCAAGAAATCTGTTACTTCCGATTTTAAAGACTTCTGTCCCATATCTATACTTCCTTTTCTTTCTAAGGTGCTTTAGCGAGTAGTACATCAATTCATCAACTTAGTAACTATATTCAATCTCATAATCTTCTCACTTCTTTTCAGTCAGGTTTCCGGTCAGCTCACAGTACATGTACCGCTCTTATAAAAATTACTAATGATATAAGATCTTTGAAAACTCACATTACTTAGTAACGCGTTTAATTGTGTCAACCACGAAATTTTGCTTGCTATTATGCGCTCTTTAAATCTCTCTCAATCTGCTTCTGATTGGTTTCTTTCATATCTAGGTGGACGAAAACAATGTATACATATTGATGACAAGTTCTCTGATTGGTGTGATATTGACGCTGGAGTGCCACAGGGGGGGTGTACTTTCCCCTCTTCTTTTCTCCATCTTTATAAATACCTTGGTTTCTCATATCCGTTTTTCCGCTTTTTATCTCTACGATGATGATGTCCAAATTTATTTATCATTCAATCCTGATGATATTGGCACTGCTATAAATCAGATTAACGAAGACCTTAATGCTGTGTACGCATGGACACAAAATTTCTGGCTTCTTATTAATACTAGCAAAACGCAGGTTATGATAGCTGGTAGGAACAAAATGTTGTCCAAGTTAGATTCACTGACAATCCCTTCTGCTAAATATAATGGTATACCACTTAAGTTCTGTAAAGAAGTAAAAAAACTTGGTCTACACATATCTCATAACCTCTCCTGGGACTCTTATATCACTGAAATCAGCAAAAGGATGTATGGATCCATGCATAGTTTAAAAAGGTTGAAAAACATTTTACCTCTACATGCAAGGCTAACTCTGGTTTCTTACTTACTCCTTCCTATTTTGGACTATGCAGATGTGTGCTACCCTGACGCAACTGAAGAGCAACTTAACAAGCTGGAGCGCCTTCTCAATTTGTGCATCCGTTTCGTATACGGACTGCGAAAATACGACCACATATCTCAATTTCGTCTCCATTTAAAGTTGCTGGATATACGATCCCGAAGGAATGCACATATTGTGAATCTTCTCTATAAAATCCTACAAAATACAAATGCTCCTAGTTATTTAAAAGATCGTTTTACTTATATTTCTGCCCATGGTCGACCACAGTAGACTTCACAATATCTACAGATAATGATTCCTCAACATAATTCAGTTTCATATTCTGATTTGTTCACTGTCTTTGCAACCCGTCTCTGGAACGGTCTATCTTCCCACAGTCGTCAGGCATCATCGATTGGCGTTTTCAAATCCAAAGTCTATAACCACTATCTCACACTACCAAATAAAACAATGAACTGAGCAAATTATTGAATATCTTATTTATTACCTGTTTTATTACTGTATGTAGTTATATAGTTATATATGTATCCTAATTAGGTATACTATGTATACATTAAGTCATATTTTTATGTAGTAGTCATACGAGGTAGGTATATTATGTAAGTATAGTAATAGTATTGATATTATTTTTAGGTATCTGTTAGTTTTCCAAATTAAAATAGGCACTATTCCGCATTAAAAACATCACATTACACCAATGTTAACTGGAAAATAATGCTTGCTAGCATTAAGTTCGCCCATGTACCTATCTTATGTGTCCAATAAAGAATGTTCTAACTATCTATCTATCTAACTTCAATATTATATCATTCTTATGCTATACAAAGATTTTCTTCATTGTAATTAATTTCAGTACAATAAAACCAAGAAAAAATCTCCATACATTTTTCTATGGAAAAAATATGCAGTATTTATATATGCGGTGCTTGATGAAATTCAGTACACGACAGACACGACAGCCCCAGTAGACGCGATGTCTTGGACGATCCGGACGACGCCATCGCAGCCAAAGTACTGGCTGCGGCGGCCTCGCCCATCTCTATATTATCAACAAGATTATCAACACTTAGGCACAGAAACCGACCTCGCCGGTGAGGTCGAAGGTCCCGTTATTCATAATCAGTTATTCGCCTTCGAGTTTCTTGCCGATTCTTCTCGAAGGTCTATTACGAATCGGCGGTCAGTTATTTAAATCAATCAAACGGCTCCTAGCCATTTTATCAGGGCCCCCTCGATCACTACTAACACTAGCGATCGAGGGGTGTTTAGTTCAATGTTCCCGTAAACGAGACGACCTTCCAAGCCGAGGTTCGTACCCCTTGGGTGCCTTTGTGCCGGTCGTCAAAATTTTAACTTTGGCGTGCGCCTTCTGCTTCATGCATTGCGGCGGAGTGCTTTAGCGCCCGTCATCCTGCCCGGTGAAGCTGTAGAGGCCGGTAAAGGCCAACAGCGATACCACGTCGCATCGTGCAAGTACTATTACCTAATCTGTGTCAGACCCGTTTACGTTTTTAATACTACATCGTCTCGTAAAGACGCGGTGCAGAATTCGCCTAGAAAGGATAGGATATTAATTAGTGGTAAGTGTTGATATGATATCATAATATTATTAGAATAGTAACAATTGTCAATATATTCATATTCATCAATAATCTGGCGGGATGAAAAAATCCATGATGGCGAAGTCCGATGGTCTGAGGGTTCCCAGAGTAACTGATTTAGATTAATAAATCAAATTTTAAGTGTAACCATTTTCAGGATGTCCGCAACACAAAAACATACCATAAAATATAAACAAAAATACTGCTAAAGCGAGAGGCCGAAAGCCAAGATAAGGCCCTCGGGTCGCTGCAGGATAGATAGATAGATAGATAGATAAAGATAGATAAATTCATTATTGCACACACCACTAACAAAATCAACAAGAAATAAAGGAACAATAGCAGAAGAAGTGTCACAATGGGCGGCCTTATCGCTAAAAGCGATCTCTTCCAGGCAACCTACCAGGTCTTCCAGGTCTAGTTACGTGTAGGAATCAAAAATATTCGTTGGATTTAGTTGTATGAGAGTTGATTGTTGTATTGCAGTTTTTTTTTTAATAATTAGCTTGTGCCCGAGTGGATGCTAACGGATTACTAACCAGATATTAAAATTCATGATCTACAGGACCATTTTTTAAATGTTTTTTGGTGGTATGTAAAGTTTTGTTATTTTCTATTGACTGTGCAGACGACGTTTTCCCCACGCGCTGCTAACACGCTGCGAATGCATGGCGTCTGCAGATTGCAGCGCGTCTCAGCGCTGCAATCTGCAGACGCCATGCATTCGCAGCCTGTGTGTCTTTGCATACGTGAATAACGTGAATTGTACAATATGGATGAATAAATCACATGCCATTCTTCAAATTAACATCCAAATGTACCTACTTCTGACGGAGAGAAACTTCGTGAATGCAAATGGCATACATCTAACATAGTGTTATCTTTCATGCCCGCCACACACGAGGCCAGTTTGCGAGTCAGTTCAGTCACTGGCTTTTCACTGGCCTCGTGTACGAATACATTTGAAGACAGTTCAGTGAGTAGGTACGTTTCTTCAAATGTATTCGTATCTACACGAGGCCAGTGAATGGCCAGTGACTGAACTGATTCACTGAACTAGTTTTACTAGCTGTACCCGCGGCTTCGCCCGCGTGGTCATTACATTTAAAAGTAACTCATACGTGTTATTCCAGGACCAAAAGTACCTACAAATTACAATATTTGTTCAAAATTTGTTCAGCCGTCGAATAGTTTTTATCGATTGCTCGGCATCTAATCATCGGATTAAGATACCAAGTATCCCAGTTTTTAATTCAAACCCTAAGCTATCCAATAGTGCAAATTGCATTGCAATCGATCTAGTAGTTTTTACTTGATGCGCGAACAATCTTACATACAGACCTTTAGTAGCGACCTGACATGGCCGTGATAGAACATGGAGCGTGATGGGTTTTTTTTTCGTGATGGCCTGCGGGATCGTCAACATTATCGAGTGGTGAAATAATGGATTCCTGCTGGAATCCTTTAGTTATTTGGGATTAAAAGTATCCTTAATATTAACCCATAGTAAATACGACATAAACTACGATATCGCATCGAAATCCGACCAGTACTTTCAGCATGACGTGTGATTTTTTAGATAACTTTCAAACCTTATCCTGCGGGAAACGTTAAGTTTTTCGGGATGAAAAGTATCATAAATGTTTGGCTTCCATATCGATAATGAAGTATATCTCAATTATTACTTTAAAAAAAAACAGATTTGGCTCATTAACAGTTTTATTATAGTATAATATTAATTAGCCCTTATTCAGATAGTATTTAAAGTTACATTGTATATAATAAATTCAAGTAACACTTTTTACAACAATGTACTCATTAATTTTTTGTTTTATTTTGCATCGACTCCCTGTCTGTATGCCACTAGTTGGCATAGGCCTCCTCCAACTGTCGCCATTTCCCTCTATCTTCACATATTCTAGTCCATGTGCCACGGTCTAAATGTTCTGACTCGTTTTCTCTTCTTGTCACTTATTCATGACTAATTTTAACCATTTTTCACTTCCTCTGATTGTATGGCCTGTCCACTTCCACTTTAGCTTTTTTATTGCTTTCATGACATCTTTTGTTTTTGTATGTATCTTGATGGTTACAATTTGTATTCTATCTGATAGTTTACCTATCATACTTCTTTCCATGGAGTTCTGTCAAGTTTTCAGCTTTTTGTTGTGTATTTTTGTGAGGTTTGGCAACCATAAGTAAGTACAGGAAGTATGCAGGTATCAAAAAGTTTCCGTTTGATAGCTATCCTAGTTTCACTGTTTTTCATAATTTCTTTCAGACTCCAATACTGTTTCCAAGCGTTTCAAATGCGTCTGTCAATTTCTTTTGTGGTTAGATCTGCAGGAGAGATTATTTGACCTAGGTATATGTACTCATTGACATAGTCAATTAGGTTCTTACTTATCCTGATAGGTTCTTGCTTCTCATTCGTCATAGCTTTGGTCTTTTGTATGTTCACGACTAATCCTACTTTGCGGCTTTCTCTATCTAGGTAATTCATCATCAACTGCAGGCCTTCACTTGTTGGCGAGAGGACTATCAGATCGTCCGCAAATCTTAAGTGTGATAGATTTTCACCGTTAATGGACAGCCTACATTTCTCCCCATCTAACTGACGAAAGATCGCCTCCTGTACTGCTGTGAAAAGTTTCAGTGACAGGGTCGACCTGGCGCACTCCTCTTTCTAATTTGATCTCCTTTCCTTCTTTCTCTGACTTAATTTTAGCTTTGCTGTTATCATAGATGTTTTTTAGTATTCTGACGTATTTATTTTCAACACCTTTGTTCTTAAGTGCTTGCCAGATCTTTTCATGCTCTATTGTGTCAAATGCCTTACTGTAGTCCACAAAACAGCAATAGAAGGTGAAGTTATACTCTTAGCTTTTTTTCAAATAATTGTTTGATAAAATAAATGTGGTCTAAAATCGAGTATCCGCTTCTGTATTCTGCCTGTTCTCTTGGCTGACTTTCTGCTAACGTCGTTATTCTGCCGAGTTTTACTTTAGCAAAGATTTTGTAAATATTTGATGATAGGCTGATAGGTCTATAATAAAATTAAAATAATTCCAATAATAATAATGGTTTCCATTTTTGTGCAGAAGTGTTCTAGACGTTGTCCATTTGGAGTTGGATTTATTTCGCTATGAAGTACTTCATTAAAAAGGTGTTTGAGAATAGATATAGATATAGTTTATTTGGTTGTATCACTATACAATATTTTTATTTCATGGAAGCAAGTAAATAACATGTTATATATATATTCCATCATTTACAAAATGGCCGCCATACAAAATCGATGTCTATCATAATAATATATAAGTTCATGTCAAGCTTTTCTTCGTGCAGCGTGTAGTCTTCCTTCTTCGTTTATCCTGGCAGTAAACTTTAATCTCAAATCATTATGCATAGGATTCAGGCATCCTTACCTCAGCCCTCACGACTCGTGTCGTGACTTATTATGCATTATTGTCTAGAAAAGAAGGAAGAAACATACGAAATATTGTTGATGAAGTAGTAAAAACTTCAAATTATCTTCTCATACCTGTTAGGTAAAATCAATGGCGAATGCATCACTCATCTTCGATTTGCTGATGATATAGTCATCATGGCAGAATCCCTGGAAGACCTAAGCACAATGCATGACAATGCTCAGTGACCTCAATATTGTTCCTCAACAGGTGGGTCTTAAAATGAACATGGCTAAGACGAACATCTTGTCAAATGCCCATGTCGCACCCATGCCGGTCTATGATGGGAACGATATTATCGAAGCTGTTGATCACTATGTCTACTTGGGTCAGACGATCCAACTGGGGATCCAACTTCGACAAAGAGATCAACCGACGAATCCAACTCGGATGGGCAGCGCTCGGGATATTACGCCACATCTTCTTGTCACAGATACCGCAGAGCCTCAAGACGAAAGTTTATAATCAGTGCGTGTTGCCAGTGATGACATACGGCACTGAGACGTGGTCGCTAACTATTGGTCTCATACATAAGCTCAAAGTCACGCAGCGTGCAATGGAGAGAGCTAGCTATGCTTGGAGATTCACTACGTGATAAGATCCGTAACGAGGAAATCCGTAGCAGAACCAAGGTTAACGGCATAGTTCTCAGAATTTGCAAGTTCGCAGAGCTGAAGCTCGGCAGGGTTGGCAATGGGCAGGCCATATAGTTCGCAGAGCCGACAACCGCTGGGGAATACAGGTTCTGGAATGGCGACCGCGAACAAGCAAGCGAAGTTTAGGGAGACACACGATGGACGGACGACATTGTAGCCATCGCAGGGAGTTGGTGGATAGAGACGGCAGAAGACCGTTCGTCGTGGCGCTCTTTGGGGACGGCCTATGTTCAGCAGTGGACTGCTAAAGGCTGAAATGATGATGATGATGATGATGATGACCTGTTAGGTATACCGACTGTACTGTACTGTACTGGTAAATCAAGTAACCTGTTGCTCAGAATAAATAATAGTACAAGTACAGAAGGTTAACTGAGTAAAGTCGTTTAAATACATAGCGACTCTCGCTACAACACAATAAAGTGCAATTTAACTCGCACAGCGCTGCGATCTTTCAATTATATTTACCTAGAAGGCGCTCACCCATTGCGAGAAGGCTAGAATGTACCGTGTCACAACGCGCGAGAGCTTCCATTGCTCTAACCGTTTCAGAATCGCTCTGACACTTTTTCGCTCGGCAGGGTTGTATCAAGATATAACTAGGTACTTGCACTAGTAATTATTCTGTTATATGATATGACTTAGATATTGTAACAGAATAAACAATTATGTTATAATGTAATATTTTTGTACTTATTATTATAAATGTTCCAGTTCTATTAACTAAATTTATCAGAATAGACCTAGTACCTCATTATTTGATTATAACTTCATAGGTATTGCACTTTGATGAATAAAAGGTGCCTGTCTGAATTCCATGCTTAATAATGAATGAAAAAGAAATGGCTACCTACGTAATAAAATGTCAGTATGTATGTATTTTACCAGACTTGTCAGACCGAATGCTATGCAGTACATTCTAGGTTTCTTCTTGGTAGAGTAGGAACCAATCTTTATGGCGGCTGAGAAATTAGGCGCAAGGCGCTGCGCAATAGCAAATTTTAGGTGTAAGCGGGCTTTGGAGAGGTGAGAGGCCGGGGCACACCCGCTAGCCCGCCGCACCCCGCGCGCGCCCGCCGGGTTTGTGTTTGTATGCACGCTACATCCGTACGCTGCACACATGCATGCGATTCTGTTCAAGTACAGTCTAGTTAGTTATTTTAACCAAGGTGCTCCATCAATCCCTACCTAGTAGGTAAAGGGCTGCACAGTAGCGCCTTACTGCTTATTGCTTTATCGCTAGTTACCTTATTGTAAAACTAACATTAATAATCAAGGTGCTCCATCAATCCCTACCTAGTAGGTAAAGGGCTGCACAGTAGCGCCTTACTGCTTATTGCTTTATCGCTAGTTACCTTATTGTAAAACTAACATTAATAACCAAGGTGCTCCATCAATCCCTACCTAGTAGGTAAAGGGCTGCACAGTAGCGCCTTACTGCTTATTGTTTTATCGCTAGTTACCTTATTGTAAAACTAACATTAATAACCAAGGTGCTCCATCAATCCCTACCTAGTAGGTAAAGGGCTGATTCTACTGGTAGAAACCTAAGCAATTTACTATATTTTGAGAAGCTATTCTGCTCATCACGCCGAAGATCAAAAGATCCTCATCAGGTCTTCATCAAATTTTTATGAGACAAACTTCTAAAATACTAAATACTAAAAAAAAACTAAAAATTCGTTAAACCTGTATGCTAAGTTTCGTCTAGATCGGTTGAGAAATGCGACCTGTCAAGGAGACGGACATCCGGACATACGAAAGAATTTTTGCCCAAGCTGAAACGGAGACGATGCGCTGGCGCTTCGCGCTCGCTTGGTCAATTAACTTTTTAATTTGTAAGTATGTTAGTTTGTTTGAAATGTTGTTGGCGATTAAGGGAAAACACACCGGAGGATGAGCAGCATCCTCCGAGTACATATTTGTATCACTGCGGTCACCAATCCGCCTGCCAAGCGTGGTGACTATGGTAAGCCTCCCCCCCCCCCCTCAATATGATAGACACAGCGCAAAGACGGCCCCCAGACCCCCGTGGCTCCATTATTCCTGGCACCGGTAGCAGCCACGGTAACGGCGGAGCTGGGGGTGCTAAGAATCCCCGGCAGAGACCCAGCTACCAACCCCCACGACCTCTACACCTGGCAATATACAACGCACGCATCTTCTGGGAAGTAAAGGTTCTCGAATGGCGACCACGAACAAGCAAACGAAGTGTAGCTCCCTACACTTCGCAGCCTATGTTCAGCAGTGGACTTCTAAGGGCTGACATGATGATGATGATGAATGTTGTCTTTAACTGCGTCTCTTTTTAAACTCACAAACCTCACGGAAGTCCTTCACATTCCAGGTGATCCAAATGAACAAGCTGCCCCTTGTGATCACGTTCATCGGTAGCGATAACTGCAACACGGGCCACATCCTGTCACTGGAGAGCCAGATAGAACCGTTCCTGAAGGACCTTGCAGCGGTGGTGGCAGACGCACCATGAGTGTCTAATGTACCATGATTTTTATGTACTGAAAACTGATCAAGGTACCTTTTTACTTGTATGTTAGGGCTGTTATTAATTTGAACTGTGAAATTTAAAAAAGGTCGGACTGAACTGTTCTAATCTCAGAAACGACAATTAACTTTTCATCACTACCCGCTAATTAAAGATTATCTTATTAACATAGTTTTCCCCATAGAATTCCATAATGAGCGGGTTTCCCTTGTTTTCCGCAGCTTACCTGTCATAAGGCGGGTTTTAACTAGCTTTATCAATCACTAGCTGTGCCCGCGGCTTTGCCCACGTGGTAATTTCGTTCAAAAGTAGCCTATACGTGTTTTTCCAGGACCAAAAGTGCCTATAAAGTACAATATACTAAAGTTCTTCAAAATTCGTTCAGCCGTCAAATAGTTTTTTATCGATTGCTCGGCATTTAATCATCGGACTAAGATACCCAGTTCCCCAGTTTGTAAGTCAAACCCTAAGATATCCAAAGTGAAAACCGCATCGCAATCGGTCCAGTAGTTTTTACATGAGCGAACAAATATACAGACAAACAAACGGACACCCGATTTAAAAAAAATGTTATATTCTTGTTCAGTAACTTATTTTAAGTACCCTAGTTTTTTTTATTATTATCTTTGTACAGACTTTTTCGTTCTTATTGCTTTATTATAGATATAGATTCTATGAATGTTATGCTAATAATAATTATCGTTAACACATTCACTGCTAACCATAAAAAGTACTTCTACCTCGGACTGCTAAAATTAAGGTTAAAACACATCGTATTTGACCGTACTAGCGTCGTACTTTGAAAAACAACGTTTGTGTTTTCAGCAGTGAATGT